>OX336389.2:501127143-503641554 GCA_946902985.2 Meconema thalassinum
ATGCGCGTGGGACAGCGGTGAAAATTTCTCTCCCCAAGGTATTGTGCTGTGCTCTGTGCAACACCACCTATATACAGGCCTTTGCACTGAATTGAAAATAAGCAAGATGGCGGATACCGAAGGCAGAAGTTTGTAATCATACCTTTGTTGTTGTTTTTGTGCGATTTATTCAGTTTTTTGCTGTAAAATATGGTTTACAAGTGTTGTGTGCCGAAGTGCAGGGGGAATTATGATCATGAGAATAAAGTTCGAGTGTTTAAGTTCCCCGAAGAAGAGAATTTGAAGAAACTTTGGATATCAGCTATTAAACGAGAAAACTTCGTACCAACGAAACATTCTGTGGTAAGTAGACTACCAATACGGTACACGTTTTTTAATTATCTAAGCAGTGTTAGCCTACCGTACCACATAAATAGCCGATATACCGGTAAGCTTAATAATGTAAAGAATCACCTAGGTTGCTACAAATAATTCTAAGAACTATTTCATTGCCTTGCAAGCAACACGTAGGTGACCAAGCCTAGTCATTTTAAGGTTAGAGTTGGAGCAATACTTTGCATTTAGGCTAAGTTTCAAATAATAATAATGAACGGTGTTTCCTCATTAAATAATTAATAAACGAATCTCCCAACATGCGAGGCAAGTTTGTTGTGCATGGAAGAATTAAAAACATGTTGTGATCAAATACCGTACTGAAAATGTTTTAGTGTGATAATTATAGATTTATTTTTAATGCATGCATATTGAGAATCGGTGTTCAAAGCTAATGATTTATATAATTGAGTCTGGCCTCACTGGAAAGTCATTTAATATGCACCACAAATTGCTCAGATTCCTGAGTAAGTAGGTACCTAACCCCTTTATTGCTCCCAGCGGAGATGTTTTAATAGGAAATTCCCCAGTGAGGGTAACTGTTTAAAAGCAAGATATAAAATATAAGTAGACCTGTAGCTCAATAGTTTGTTCTAAAACTAATCTTCTGATACCGGTACCATATAGTACTCGAGACGAAAGAGTAGGCCTAGAAAAAATGCTAGCCTATGGTACTCAATGATTTACAGTACCGGTACCGTATTTATACCTTGGTTGGCAATTGATATTTTTAAATATAGGCTAAGTTACTCTATACATGCCAGAAATCACTACTATTTCCCTAAATATACCCAGGTGTGTAGGCTACTTCGATGATAAGCTGTATTCTTTGCATATTCATAACAATTTCTTGTCCAATATACAACTTTTTATGGAATTATCTGCTGAATTTTAAGAAATTTGGTCAGTTATCATGAACCATATCACTAAGATATTTCTCAATACATTGAGTAATAATAAATACATTCCTAGATCACTTGGAAAGTGCAGCAATTATCTCACTAGGACCCAAAGAGCCCACTGTGACGATGTAGCTCAGAATGTAAGATTAATTATCGGTAGGCCTATACACTTTACTTCAATGAATGTTACTCAGTATGATTCTTTTGCAAATTGCAGGTTTGTGAACTGCATTTTAATGCTCAAGACATTCGACAGAATACTGTATTCAATTGTGAAGATGGCCAAGAGATTACACTCCCATTAAAAGTGCCAAGACTTAAACCTGGTGCTGTTCCATCTCGTCTACCAAATTGCCCAGAGTATTTAAGTACCCCAAAGTCCTACAGAGACAGCCCTCAGGAGAAGAGAGCTAGGAGAGAAAATAGGAACCTGCAGACTGCAATTGAAGAAAGTGAGGCAGAGTTTAATCTGCAAAATGAGGCATTGTCATTTTCCAGCTTCGAGGAACTGAATGATAAAATAGGACTTCTCAATACACCAGAGTCATGGAGTGTAATTTCTAAGGACAACAACATTTTAATTCTTTTCATCACCTTCTGTCCTATGCCTAAGGTTATTTGTAGTGTAGTGATTGCAGCATCATTACAGTTAGAAGTGTACTACAAGGAAGTTAAGTTAGACAGGATAGGTGATTTCCTGTTCCCAAATATTGTAATGAACATTTCTGACATTAGAAACATCCTTGAACGTTTGGATACACTCAATTTTAATGGGGACGAGAAAAAAAATAGTTCCTCTGAAATCTTGGCATTAGCTTCGAACATTTTGGAATCTGTAGGCTTATCAAACCCAGACTTGGTAGAACATATTGAGTTTGTTACAGAGCAAATTAGACTTTGGTCTGGGCAAAAGAGAGTTTATAGCCCTTCCTTTCTGATTTTGTGTTCAATGCTACAATCAATCTCGCCCCACAGCTATGCGTACTTGAGACATTTAAATGTAATAGTGTTGCCCCATCCATGCACGATCAGGAGGCTATGTTCTACATTCAGGTTAGATCCTCGAGTGGAGCAGCATGAGGAGAATTTTTTGAACTATATAAAGAACAAATTTTCTGGCAATGAATGTGATAAATTTGTTGTAACTTACTCATGATGGATGAAGTGTATGTGAAACCAATGATGGATTACAAAGGTGGTAATATTGTTGGAAAAGCTTTCAACAGCGAGAAACTGGCAACAAGTGCCTATTGCTTCATGATATCTAGTCTACTGTCAGATGTTAAGGAAATGGTACATGTACTGCCAGTGAAATCCATGTCTGGGGAACAGTTGCACTGTATACTGAAGAAAATTATTATTGGCTTGGAAGAAATAGGATTTCATGTGGTTTGTGTAGTAAGTGACAACAGTTCTGTAAATAGGAAATGTATGCAGCAGTTTTCACCGCAGAAAGAACTGAAGTGTGTTTACCCTCATCCTGTCGATGAAAAAAGGCCTCTTTTCTTTGTGTTTGACTCTGTCCACTTGCTTAAGTGTGTCAGAAACAACTGGTTGAACCAAAAAGATGAAGATATGTGCATGAACTATCCTGATTTTGACCCAGTTAGCAATGATGTACACAAAGCCTCATTTTGCTCTGTGAAGAAATTGCAAAATATAGAGCATGATAAGTTGGTGAAGTATGGCTACGGTCTCTCTGTAAAGGCCTTATGCCCTACTTCACTTGAACGGCAAAATGTAAAACTTGTTCTTCAGGTTTTTAATGAAAATGTCATTGAAGGGTTGAAAGTTATGGGGGAAAAGTGTGACTTATTGCATTATAAACAAACTGCCTGGTATATTGAACTAATGTTAAATTGGTGGAATATAGTAAATGTAAGAACTCCCGGTAAAGGAGCAAGACTCAACAATATCCTCATGTGCCCAGTGTCATCAGATTCTATTGAAATTGTTAATTATTTACATAAATTCTTGCAGTGGCTAAATAAGTGGAAAAAACTAAATGTAAAAGGGTCATTGTCCTCTGAGACAATGGCTGCCATGATACTGACAACAGAAGGCTTGTTAAAGTTGAAAGATTATTGCTTGTCAACTCTAAATTTCTCTTATGTTCTGTTTGGGAAGTTTCAGACTGATGTATTAGAGGGAAGGTTTGGCAAATACAGGCAGTTGGCAGGTGGCCAGTACAATATTTCAATAAGGCAGGTGTATGAAGTAGAACACAAGCTAAGGATTCAATCATCCATGTCCCTAAAGATCAAATCCAACTTATTTGGTGAAATTAAAATAAATGAATTGTGTGAACCTACCTCAGAGGCTCCTGAGTTTCCCACTGATGAGCAAAAATTCATTGACCGTATATATATAGATGACAGAGATTTTGATGGTTGTAAGGATGATATCCCTATTCTAGTGTACTTGGCAGGGTATTGTTGTTATAGTGTGACTAAACGATTACAATGTAGTCATTGCAAGGACATTCTTTGTACCAGTGAATTTATTGACCTTGATGATGAGGCATACCATTTGATCAGGGATAAGGACAGAGGTAGGCTCTTAGTCCCAGAAATGTATGTTGTAAATGTTGTTGTTCACAATTACTTAATAGTTTTAAAGTTGTGTGGTGACCTAGAATCTGATTTTCTTAAAGTTGAGAACCACAGGGAGCTTGTGAGTAACATTACAATGCAATTTGTTCGTTCCATGGAACTTTTGTGGGAGCCTGATATTTGCATGAAAGGACACACTGTAGAAAATGTTTGTAAGAAAGTGGTATGGGTATCCACCAACATCCTACTGAACAATTATTGTAAGAAAAGAAATTCTTTACCAAAGTCGACATTCTCAAAGAAATCTACAATTTTCTATAAGCGTTGAGACATTCCTTCGAGGATAAATACAATAGAGTGCACATTGCCACACTGCGCCTGTACTGTGACGTGAGAGCAACACCTGGTCATGCCCTACACGTGTACTAAAATGGTTCGAATCAGTGACCCATGCATCGTATCCTCCCCTTGTTAGTAATGAATAGAACTCACTTTAAATAGCCCAATTCTATCATCACGTGTAGTATTTCAGTGTTCCAAACCACCGCAGTTCCCTGCAGTCAGCTGATCGAGATGTTGCTGTCAACAATGTGATGTCATCAGCCATCTATTGGATTTAAGATCGAAAAGACATTCAAATAAAATGCAACGACCTCGTAATTCTGCCCCTTAAAACAACAATAACTACCGTACCTAAAATTCAATCTTCTCCTGTGATATTTGTAAATATTTTCTAGTATAATACCTATTTCATCCAGAGTTTTTCAGTTGTCATGTTTGAACTGAGGAGTGAAGAATTCATGCCTGCCTAGTAGCCTAATTATAAAATATGTTATATTATATTTAATGACAAAAGGTGCATCCTGTCACTGTTATAATTACAAATCACATTTTTACAAAAGTTAGCCTAATTTTATAATATGCATTGTCAACAAGAATCAGTACCCCACATCAGTCCCTCTGTTGTGTTCAAAATCATTTTCAATATTCCTCTACTCCAGTATTTTAAATGCGATCATTGCAGTTGGCCTTTAAATGAATCCAATATAGCACATTGTGGTTCCCCAGCTACCGTATCTGTCTTCCAAGGTACTTTGTTTTTCACTTTTTGTTACTGTGCCTGAAATTAACAATCGCCCAATAAAACTGGAGCGCCTGTTTTTCCAAAATCACCGTACCAAAAATAGATAGACACTCCAGCTACATAACTGTGATCCACCCGCTAGGCTTTTAGAATATTTCTATATGCCACATTGTTTCTGGTAGTAATACAAAACCCAACTTGAAAATGGCTTTTGAATACCAGCCATTTATGTGTCAAATCTGATTTTATGGCAGATGTACATTTTGATCTCTCTGTTAATAGTCAGCCCAAAGGCTGGTTGGATCCTCAACAAGCACCACTGTAAGTTATGCTAATAGAAACCCACAAAGCAGCACTACGATGAGACATACTAGGCAAGGTGCCTCTGTACAACTTGAGTACAGTTAGTGTCAGTACTGATGTACTGACTCAGTACATGGCACCAGCCATAGCTTGGTAGCAATCATGAATGAAATGAGACATTAGTGAAAAGCCACATTTTGCTCCAGCCTGTGCGACAGACACAAAAACACTACAATCATCAAGAGATGGCACAAGTAAATATTTGGATCATGTTTGTCAAATTTCAGGTTGTCATACTTATTTCCGATGAGAAGATGCAACTGTTTAATTATGTACTCTTATTAGATTCAGCTACTCCTCTATTCACACCATAAATATATCCATTCAGCAAGTATGTCAACAGACAATCTTGACAGCTTATGAAATTTGAAATCAATTTTATTGTTTTTTAGTCTAATAAGTGAATTTATTTTCAGTCGGTCTTCATGTTAAGGGACACTGGGACTGAGTTTTCATATTTCTGTAATTATCAATGGATATTGTTCTAATTTTACACACATCACTCAAATACTAATATACACTATACTACTGATTTACACTTTTCGATCTCTAACCGTTTAGGAGATATGATTATTTTTATATAGAAATTATGCAAATTTTGAAAATGGTCCTTGCGTTAAACAGATAGAGGTAGCTCATTTATCATGACTTTCCCATATAGATATTTAGTATGAAAGCAATCCTTGTGATTGGTTTTGAGTTCATATGAATATGTGTTGAGATATAAATTAACTCATTTCACAATTTTTTTTATTCCATTAATTGCCTATTATTTAAAATTAGAATATTTTTAATGGCAAACCTAAGAATACTACAGTAAAACTAATCACTGAACTTATGGATGCATTAATATAGAATATGAATACAAATTTGCAATATTATAGCAGCAAATCTAATGCGCAAGGACCAGATGTTGTATCAAAAAATGGGAAGCTGCGATAAATGGACTTTTATAAAAACATGCATATTTTTTGGTTATCAGCTTTCAATTTTAGGTAATTATCAATGAATATTGTTATAATGTTACACACAGCACTCTAATAGTAATATACACTAGACTTCTGATTTACACTTTTCTATCTCTAACCGTTTAGGAGATACGATTATTTGAATATGAAAATATGCAAATTTTGAAAATGATCCTTGCGTTAAACGGATAGAGGTAGGTCATTTATCATGACTTTCCCATATAGATATTTAGTATGGAAGCAATCCTAGTGATTGGTTTTAAGTTCATATGAATATTTGTTGAGATATAAATTAACATACAGTATTTCACAATTTATTTATCCCATTAATTGAAAATTAAAATATTTTTAATGGCAAAACTATGAATACTACAGTAAAACTAATCACTGTGCTTATGGATGCATTAATATAGAATATGTATAAAAATTTGCTACATTATAGCCACAAGTCTGATGCATATGGGGTGAATTTTGTTCCAAAAAATGGGAAGCTCAGATAAATGCACTTTTATAAACCCATGCATATTTTTTTAGTTATCAGCTTGCCTTGTCAGCTAAAACTGCCCAGCACCATATGTTAACACCCTCTTTCTTGCTTTTCTGAGCTCCTTATTAGGAAAATAAGTACAGAAATACTCGCCTCAATGAAAGTCCATGAATAGGAGGCGTTCAAATACCACGCACTAGACATTTCAAGAATTCGCTGGGCCTTTAAATATGGCGGAATTTGGAAAAGACTTTCACTAAATTGTCCGCTGGAGTCAGGGGCATAATTATATCAAAGAATAAAAAAATCAATATTTTTGCAATTTCTGACAATAACTCAGTCCCAGTGTCCCCTCTGTACCCAATTAAATTGGGCGAGGAGTAAAACTTTTCAATTCACACTTGCGTACAGGACCTCTAAAAATACTTGGATTAATTAAGCACTTAAGTGTATAATTAATCCAAATAATTTTTCCACATTGACAGAAAGTTGTGAGTCGATAGTCCTACGTTTTACTCCCCGACCAATTTAATTGGGCCAATTAACATGTGGAGCAACTAAAATGCAATTAATTCATTAGATTATGAATGCAACATTGAAAAATGACTTCGAAAAGTTCAAGTTGTATTGACACCATTTTTGTGGCACCAAATATTAGAATGTTATCCTGAAAGTCTTGAAATAGCCTATTATGAACAGTCTCTCCTCCTCTCACCCTGTCTGTCGCATTTCTCCGCCCTTTGTAGCCTTACAGCCTCAATATATTTGAAAGCCATCCACTGTGTTAAAGTTTCATTGTCTCTATAACTTATACAGGATTGTCGGCCTCTCCCCCCATGTGTCCAATGACATTTCAAATATCTTCAAGCTCAAATGAGTGCCTTTTGTTATGGTTTAGAAAGTCATACCTCACATATAAAAATATTTGGTTTAGTAATGTAGTCATTGTGCTTCAACAGCTATTGGATCAAAATTTAATGCTTTTCAGTCGGTCAACATGATTGTATCCAATTGTAATGGGTGTTTCTCTACTCTTGAAAAAAAATTACATGAGAGTAATAAATGCACTTAGATGACTAGTTTTGACATGGATTAATAGCCTGAGTGAAAAGGATCTGATGTGACATTGTGTGTTTATGTGAATAGCCTACTATATATTTTAAACTAGCACAGACATTGCTGTGTTAAGGGTATTTTATGCTCAACTTTGCATCCACTCACAGTGTATGTAAATATTTAGGATGCTCTGGATATGAAAATGAAAATAATAAAATATACACCTCATATTTGTAGGTGACAGGTATGATGTGCAATAAATTACTAGAAAAAAGCCAATCAAATTAAGAAACTGTTGCTTTGGTAAGAGCATAAAATAATTGTAAATTCGGTTGTACCCTAATCTTAACTTATTGGCTAAGTTATAAACAATATTAAGATTGAAATTAGATTAACTCGTGGTGTAGTGGCTAGCATTCTTGGCTGCCGCCCCGGATGTCCAAATTCGATTCCCGGCTCCCCAAAGAAATTTTAATTCTAGTCTGAGGGCTGGAACGGGGTACACTCAGACTTGTGAGGCAAAACTGTGAATTCCACAGTACGGTACATTTGAGAAATAAATTATCAACTTGTAAAAAAAAACAAAAAAAAACAGTTTACCTTTCTGCTTAGTAAATTGACAAATATTTAGATATTTGCTATTCATACTCCATAGATCATAATGGAAAATTCATTAAGTATAAAATTTTATTTGTGTGTTGCGTTGTATTTTACTTTTTTTGTATTGCCAGTAATTGTAGGCTATATAAACTTTGAATCTTATCTATAATAATTACACAACGTTATATGCTCTAAGTTATTGGTTGATATTTCTGGGATTTTGCGGTGACAATCCCCTGAAAATACTCACAATTTTCCAGGATAGCCAGCCCCCCCCCCCCCCCCGAAATAAAATTGTATATACGCCCCTGACTGTGGCTGATGGCATTATCATAATAGTAAATCTATAATTTAAATGATGAAATGTGTACCCGGAAGTTTTCGTGAAGAAGACACAGTTGTTTACATGTCAAGTCTAGATATCTAGCTAAAAACCTGATCTTATGCAAATATTGAACATAACTGTATCAAATGCGTATATTTTACTGCTGTTAATTTAGCGCTATGTTTTGTGGCCAGTGAACTGTTGACATAAAATTGATCCAGAAACAGTAAAATAGTGTATGTTTCATTTTTTCCTACGGTACGGTACCTAGTTTCCCGTGAGGTTTCATTTTCAGGTGAAGGATGAGAAGAAGCTTATTCAGTAGGCCTAGTATATTTGTTTGTTACGTAAGTAAAGGTAAGAAGGATGAAGTCACCATAATAGCCTAAAAATGCTGCCTACTACTATGTATCAGTTGGAAGGAACCCGTCATATGGGCCATGGCCTGCGGCGAGCTCCAGCAGCTCTGCCTACAGTGCCCGCCATCTTGTTTGAATGCAAAGGCCTGTTATCTAGGTGGTGTTGCTCTGTGTCAGGCGTCAAGTCAGTAGTGGTGTTTGTAAAAGTTGATTCGATGATTGTTATTGTGTTTGTATTTTCTATTGGCTATTGGTGTTCGTAGTGTGTCCAATTGGACTAGTCGTAATGGGAGACAAAAGAAAGTCAAATATCCAAAACTATTTTAAACCGTTAAAAATCAATAAATATGATGTGGTTAGTGTTAGTGAATGTGGCGATCCTTCAACGAGTAAGGAACTGTTAACAAGAACTGCAAGCATAGAAAAACAGCCAAGTTGTTCGTCAGAGGAGGGCTCAGAGGCAAATGTGAGCAGGCCTAAGGCCGTTGTAAGTAAACATAACATGGATTTGGACATTGGTTTATTTAAAAACAAAGTGTTGACGGACAATGAAAAGTTCAAAGTTTTGAATGACAAATGGGTTCCTCAGAGCAACTTTAACTTTCCTTTTAGATCGCATGGGAACCAACAACGAAAATTTTCGTTTCCATGGCTAAAGAAATATACCTGGCTTTCGTATTCTGGAATTGAAGACTCTGCATACTGTGTCCATTGTATGCTTTTTTCAAAAAAAGAAGTAGGTAAGAGTAACGCTCAACATACTGGACAACTTGTTGAAGAAGGTTTTTGTAACTGGAAAAAAGCACTAGAAAAGTTTGAAAAACATGCAAACTCGCAGTATCATAAAGACTCATGTGTAAGCGCAGCTGACTTCAAAAGAGTTATGGACTGCCGAATGAAACCGATTGACAAATCTCTTGATAAAGGAAAAGACGTCCAAGCCCAAAATAATGTGAAAAGAATAATTCCAATAATAGAAACTGTTATTTTGTGTGGCAGGCAAAATATCGCCCTTAGGGGCCATAGAGATTATGGTCAGTTTCAAATCGACAGCAAACCATTTGAAAATGAGGGGAACTTAAGAGCTTTGCTCAGAGCTAGAATTGAAGCAGGTGACAACAATTTGAAAGATCACTTTGGGTCATGTGGCAAAAATGCGACCTATATAAGTTGGAATTTTCAAAATCAAGTCATCGATGCTTGTAACCAAATAATAACTGAAAAAATAGCAAGTAAAGTAAAAGAAGCTAAGTTTTTTAGTGTTCTCGCAGATGAAACATCTGATATTTCAACTGTTGAACAGTTTTCTTTGTGTTTACGTTATGTAACCCCAAATACTTTAAATGGTTATGAAATATGTGAGCAATTTTTGAAGTTCATGCCTCTAACCTCTACTACGGGTAGCGTATTGACAAAAACATTGATTAAAGGTCTTGAAGACAGTAATATAGACATACATAACCTACGTGGCCAGGGGTACGATGGGGCGACTGCCATGAGTGCAAAGTTTAAAGGGGCTCAAGCGTGCATCCAAGAAGCTCACCCCACAGCAATATAAGTGCATTGCGCTTCTCATAGCCTTAACCTGGCATTGTCGACCGCGTCTGAGATTGTATCAATCAGGAACTGCTTTGGAATAGTGGAGAAGTTGTGGGATTTTTTAACACTCCTAAAAGACAAGCAGTTTTAAAACAGTGCATTGAATCTGAGGTAAATCTTGAAACCAACAAGAAAAAACTCCTGCAGCTTTGTCCAACGAGATGGGTACAAAGGCACGATGCTATTTTTGTTATGAAAGAACTGCTGCAACCTCTTGAAGTAGCGTTAGAGGAGATTAAAAACTGGAGTGATAGGGAATCTTCTTCAGGAGCTCTAATACTACTAAACTCCTTAAGTCAGGGTGAATTTATAATTTCTCTCATGGCATCAGAAAAACTGCTTGGTTACACAGTAAACCTAAGCAAAAAGCTTCAGGGAACTGATTTAGATTTATCATCTGCAATTACACACGCTGAAACTGTGATTGAAAGCTTAAAATCTCTAAGAAAAAATGCAGATCAAGAATTTCACTCGTTGTTTGAAGAAGCTACCAAAATTGCTAATAACTGCGGTTCAATAATTTCGATGCCTCGAACAGTTGGAAGACAACTGAACAGAAGCAACATACCGGCAGAAACTCCAGAATTATACTATAAAAGATCTGTTTTCATCCCTTGGATTGACTCTTTCATTATTTCATTGGAATCTCGATTCATCAAGCATAAAGACTTATTAAAGAGTTTTGAGTGCTTACTGCCATCAGCCAATGCATCACATACACATAAAGAAACCTTCCAAGAAAAAATGCAACCTGATTTCTTACAGCTGTGTAATTTTTATAAGAATGACATAATTGAAAGTGGAGGAAACAACAAAGGCCTGCTTATGGCTGAGTTTGAACTGTGGCACAAGAGCTTCAAGACCTACGCTAATATCCCTAAAAACGCAATCGATGAGTTGAATCTATGTGACAAGGACTTGTTTCCTAATATCCACACATTGTTGAGAATTTTGTGTACCATCCCTGTGACTACAAGCACTGCTGAGAGGTCATTTTCTACACTACGTCGGCTGAAAACATATCTTAGGAATACCATGGGTGCAGATAGGCTGACTGGACTAGCAGCACTGAATATTCACCGAGAAATTGAAGTCACCAGTACAGAGGTAGTTTCCGTTTTGAAAAAATCTGCTAGGCGGCTGGATTTTGTTCTGTGAAATTTGAGTTTCCACTTTATTCAAACAATGTTAATGTTAATTCATTAATACATGATTTGTATTCAACTATCTGTTTAAACTTGCATTCAGTCTGTGTAATTAAGTTCAACTTGAAATTCTAGAAATGTTCAAGTTTTTTATTATAATGTTAGTCATTAAGGAAAATTTAAATAACTTATATATTTTCACGTTCAGTACATAAAATATTTGTTACAGTCCATAACACTATGGTATACAATTACATCTCGTAATTTTTAAAATGTAATTTTTAGTTCCAATTAAATTTACGTATTCAAAATCAAAATGTTATTAATAATTTCCTAAAACCTATACCGTACTAGTTCTTGGTATAAACAACTCAAAACTTAGTAAATGATTGCAGATAATTGATGTTACACATCAATCTGACGATCCTGGTAGCTGGATATATAGTTATAATAGTGAGCAGAGCAATCCAGTCGTTATCACTCTGATCGTGATCAAAAGTTAATTCTTGATAAAAATCATGCTGTTCCTTTTTATTACTTGCAAAACCTTAGCTCAATGGTACTGTAACTAAAATTTGTATAAAACCAATGCACATTTTGTTTAAATAATCTCCAGTCTAATAGCATCTTTTGTATTGGTTTTAACAGAGCATTCTACAGTATGTTTGATCTTATAGAATATATTTTTAAGCATATGGTCTCATATATACATATTTACCTACAAGACTAATAATGGACACATTCTCTTTCCATAGCTGAAATCATGTTATTGAGGAAAGCCCCCTCCAAACCAAAAGTCTGGGTGCGCCCCTGCTCCTGTCATTAGGGACTCGTATAGCCTAACTTACAACGATATCCCCTTCCGTGGCGATTCACTGCTACTTGGTCGAAGTGTGTCCTTGGTGCTCGCTTGGGGATCGTTTGCATGCACTGGTAGATAGTCTATATCTAGTCTATAATTTACTGTAATTCAGGATTTGCTAACGCATTAATTTTCAGGTTTGTTACTAAAGGCCTCCACATTATTGCATGAAGTTGACTATAAACAATAGGCCTACCATTCCCAAAATAATATTACCGGCAATGAAGTAAATTACAAGATATTCAAACAGCGAACAAACTTTGTGAGAATTGTCTGGACTGTAAGAGGGGTTAGCGGCTGTGTTTACAAGATTGCTGTAGGCCTATGTGTCTTGGAGAGTAGAAACACAAGAGCCAACTCCCGTTTATAGCCCATTACCCTAAAAAAAAACGGCCCTCCCACTGCTGGAAGAGAAACACCTGTTAGGGAATGGAGATCAATCGCAAGCCGCGTTCCTTATCGCCGACAAGTTCTGGGTCGACGGCTGGGTAGGTGGGATGAGCACCGTCCCTGCTTTAACAACTGTTTTATGTTTATTGTTGTCGCCCTTACTTCACTTCTACTGAATCTAACTGAGCATAGGCTTAACTATTCACGAAATAGAAAATGTTAAATCACAGGGAGTCTATCAAGTCCGAAAAACTAACCATAGTACCCCACCCCCTGCTATTATTGGGAGAATTGAATTTAGATGAGTGAATTACGTATTTTTTATTGAACCGAATGAACCTGCAAACGATGGCTATGCTGGTTTAGTTAGTCTATATTATAAGTAAAATGCATAGATTGTTTTAAGGAAGAGTGCACAGGGATTTAATGCAATATTTGTTAATTTATTCGATTAAACAAAAGTTTGGTGCTTTTCAGTCGGTCAACACGAACGTACCCAAAAGAGTTGGGTTATACCCTAATCCTGAAAAAAATTACAAACATCTCATGTAGGCTAATTATTTTCGTGATTAGGGTATAACCCAACTCTTTCGGGTACTTTCGTGTTTACTAAGGCAACACTGAAAAATGGCTTCAAACCCCAAAATAATAAGTTATTTCTTCGATTGATTCTTATTATTATTATTCACCACATGAGTTCAACACACATTCCTGATACATAACATTCTAGTAGAATATGAGAAAGTTTCCTCCAACTCGTTATCAATATGAGTTTCAAAGTAGTTGACAGAGTGACCTACACCCAAGGCTAGTAAACTACAGAGGTTGCCTCAATATGGAGCTCTTTGACGAGGGGATCGCGGAGGGAAGGGAAAGGACGTGACGTCACACGTTTCCTCGCAGCGCGCGAGGCGCGAGATATGCAAGGAAAGTCAACTTTCCCACACATTACATTGTATGGATTGCAGTGGTTTAAACACGTGTTTTAAGCCCTTTTGTTTATAATCACGTCAGGCCAAAGATGTGATGTGGCAGTTAGTCACAGTTATTATAAAGTTGGAAATGACGTGTCGTTTTTCACGATGCCTAAAGACGCATGCCTTCGCAATCAGTGGATTGCTGCATGTAAGCGAAAAGAGCATTGCAACCCTCAAACAAGTAGGATATGTTCCCTCCACTTTAAGAGTGAAGACTTCGAATTAGACTACAGGGCCGAATTGCTTAAGCCTAAATGTCCCGACACTTTGGTAAGAATATATTTCAACAGATGGCAGCACAAGCGAAGCTAAATTTATTTAATTATTTTTGTATCGAAGGGGAGCTCCGATCTGCGATCTGAAAACTGATATGCACTCTGTCTAGTAGCAGAATTGATATTAATTCATTGCTTACTTTTTAATTTCAAAAACAGAAAAGTTGCTGTTTGTTTTTCAAATATCTGATTAAAATTCGAAAGAAAACGGGTAATACAAAAGTTGAGTTTTACTCACTGATTCCAAAGCCGCATCGAAAACCTAAATCGGTTGAGTAGAACCGTCGGGATCACTTTGGGAAGTTTTTGAATAAAAGTGTTACTGTATTTGCAACAAGGCGCGGCAGTAGAACAAGGTCATGGTGAGCGGGTTGGTGGAGTGTTGGGGGGAGGGGAGTGGAGCTAGAGTGATTTGAGAGACCTTGCCAGATGGTGTGGAATTCCCGAGCATCTTGTCCAATATAGCGATTGACTGTGCTAGTTAGTTCTGAATTATTGTCAAGATCTGGATATTTCTGAGTGATCCTTTGATATTTTACCAGTTCCTAGTTACGACTTCTTGTTTTTAGTTCATCGAACTCATTAATTTCTTTTTATTTAATTTATTTTACCTGCAACAGTATTATTTTTTAATGCCCGTTAGGTGTTCTATTTTCGACACTTTATTTTTTGGACAGTATTTCTGGTAGAATAGATTTTTCATTTTGGTCAATTTTACCCTCCAGAGAGGTGGTTCCCAAGGACTCAGCGATGGAACTCACCACTACCGCCTTTCCAGGCAGTGTCCTAGAGCTGGGAACCCTTGGTCGGATTGGATACAACTGGGGAGATGTGATCAGCACTTCACCCAGGCGGTCTCACCTGCAAAGCGAACAGGGGGCTCATGAGGGAAGGGATGGGAAAGGAAGATTGGGAGGGATATGCAAGAATGAGGGAATGAGGCGGCCGTGGCCTTACAGTAGGTGCCATCCCGGCATTTGCCCGAAGACGAAGTGGGAAACCACGGAAAACCACTTCGAGGATGGCTGAGGTGGGAATCGAACCCCCTTTACTCATTTGGACTACCCAAGGCTGAGTAGACCCCGTTCCAATCCTCATACCACTTTTCAAATTTCGTGGCAGAGCCGGGAATCGAACCCAGGACCTCCGGGGCGGCAGCGAACCGTACTGACCGCTACGCTACGGAGGATGAACAGATATACGTACATATAGGTAGGCTACTACTGATGGAGAGCATTACGGTCATCACGTGGAGTTATTTTTTCGTTTTTGTTGAAAAATGGAGCCACCACCAAAACCGATTCAAGGGCGTTCCACTTAATCCCTGGGGAGATTGCGACTAAGTGCCAAGAAAAGGAAGCCAGCCAGGTGACTAAACGTCACCCCGAATCTGCAAGCTACATGGCTGAACAGCGCAGCGGTTGCTTGGTAGGCCTAGGCCCTTCAAGGGCTGTCGCGCCACGGGTGTAGTTTGTTTCTTACTTCTAATACATAAGTGTAGGAGTACAAAATCACGAACTATTCAGTGTCTACTATTTTCAGAGAAGCAAGTTCGACTTCAAATGAAAACAATGCGTTGTGTGGAAAAATAAAGGCGTAGCGAATGTGAAAATTTGTTTCCGGTAATACTGGATTGGATTGAGATCCATAAAGACTGCCAACAGTACTTTTGAACTACCAGTGGGCACGGTGAAGGCAAACAGCTAACTGCAACCAAACTTATGCGTTAGCCTATTGCTTGCAGCCCCTAATTGCAAAAGGTTCCCAGCTAGTATCAAACACCACCAGCAATGCTGCCGAAAATTATATGTCCCTTGTTGCAAAATTCACGGGAGGTAAGCAGATCAATCGAGGGTAACGAGGTTCCTTCACTCATAGAACCAAAGCTGCCGGACTGGTCTTTCAGTTTGGGCCATCCTGGCACTATAAAACAATGAAATCCGTTTAGGAAAAAAAAACTGCCACAATAGTGAAGGACTCTGCACTCAGCAGAAAGAGAAGAAGAGCAGCTTTCCGAAAAAGTTTATTTGCGTCGCGAGAAGGGAAAAGAATGTCCCGACAACAGTCTAATGAAATGAAACGTACTCTCTCACGTGATTACAGAAACCGATCAATGCAGTTTGATTTCAATGAGGTACTGTTGAGAGAGTTTAGTGATGAGAAGATCAAGCAACTAACGCTTAGTGAAGGCCATATACAAAAACTGGAAAAGGAAACAAGGGGCCAAAGGGTAAATGAAAAGTGGCACACAGCTAGAAAGGACAGACTTACGGCATCCAATTTTGGATATGCATGCAAGGGGAAACCTACTTCGAAATGGGCTCCATTGGCAAAAACATTCTGTACGGCGAATTTCACTCAAAAGCAATGCAGTATGACTGTGATAATGAGCGAATTGCAAAACGAAATTTAGAGGAGAAATCGGTAGAAAAGTCGAAGAATGTGGTATTTTCGTACATAAAACTTATGGTTTTTTAGGTGCGTCCCCAGACGGATTAATTGGAGACGACGCTGTAGTCGAAGTCAAGTGCCCTTATTCTGCACGGAATATGACCATACTGGAAGCCTGCAAAAAGCTAAAGGGATTTTGTTTGGCAGAATGTAAGCGAAAAAGGAAGCCAGAGAATGTCAAGAACAGTGCCTTTCACAAGAGAACAGATTGATAACTCTCTACCACTCACATGGTTTTTATTTCCACAACCAGGGCCAGTTGGAAATAACATAGCGGGAAATATGTTATTTTGTGGTATGGACGCCTAAGAATATTAACATAGAAACAATAAAGAGGGACGAAAAGTTCTGGAGACAAAAAATGCTTATGTAACTGACATGCTGCTGCGAGAAAATCTTGTTGCCTGAGTTCATTGATCCCAGGATGACCAGATCAATGGATATAAGAGAACCTGAGGTGAAGTAAAATAGGCTACTGAGTGTGTGTAAATCATGAAACGCTATCTTTGATAGGGAAAAATTTGAAGCATTGATTTCAAGAACAGGAAATAATTAGGTATAATATTTTTGTTTGTTTATAGTACGCAGTACTACTGCCTGTGCTAACAATATGCAGATGAGAATATCTTAGGAACTTTAATTCTATTATGTACATAATAATTTTGCTCTTGTTATGAATTTTCATAATTTGTTTATTGTAATAAAATGTCCTACATAAATGAACTTTTATTATTACCTCCATGAAAATTGAAGTAAATTATAGTGATTGGCCACACGGAGTCGTTTCAGATCTCACGAAAAAAAAGGGAATTTGAGTCGAAAGAACCAAAGAACCATACGAATCATCAAAATAAATGTATGTATGTATGTAGGTCTATGTGCGTGCGCATTTGGCCTCTTATAAATCGATAGATTAGAATAATTCACGGTTTGTGGTCTTGATTGATATGTCTAGAAGACGATACCTAGAGTTGGACGTCCGCATCGGATGGTTTTTAGAATAGATATTCCCAATAAATCTGAAAATGAACATATCTTGTCCATCTTTTTTCTAAAATATCAAGAACGTGCTAACTACAAACCAGTCATATCTTTCTATACAGTATTAAATTTCGCATCGAGTGAAACCAGTCGCTGATCTGTGCGGTAAGAATTATGCCCTACAAAGTATTACTAATGTCGGAACAATATGTTTTTTGTTCGGGAGTTTATCCTCAAATAACTCTAAAACCGTTACCTAGAAGGGAATCCAACGCTGTCAGCATCTATCCTGAGTGTGTTTTCACCGGTTTTTTCACAATCCCTCCAGGTAAATGCCGAGATAGTACCGTATGTGAAGTTTCAGGGCACCTGTCCCATCCCTGACTCCAATACAGTTACACACATACTCAACTACACGGGACTGATGATGATGATCAACTTCTGCGGGCTTTTAGAGACGCCGGGGTGCCCGAATTTTTCCCCGAAGGGGATCTTTAACGTGCCAGTATATCTAATGACACGGCTCCCTCGCATTCACGCACCCTCAAATGCCAACTGGCTGCACCAGGATTCGATCCTGCAACCTTGGGCACAGCAAGTGAGAACGTTACCGCTGAGCCACGCAGCCAGCCAAAGGTACTGATGACCAAGATGTCCCAAGCCCCTACAATGTATTATTATCAACAAGAATTTTAGAGGAAGTAAGAAAGGCATCTGTACGAACACATTGTGTCAACGTTACATATTGTGACACTACTACAGTATAATTTTATTGCTCAGATATTTTCCACCCCTAGGCACTTGTACACGTAACTCGTCGAACTATAATATTTTTGACAAGAGGAAGACAACTCCTTCCTGTCGTCAAATTGTTCTTCTCCCTCCGCCCTGTCAGCGTGTTCATCATTTTCCTTGCGCAAGAGATCTTGTGGAGCCGCGCCGCCTACAACCCTTTTCAAAACAATTCCCAAACTAATGCTGTCGATTCCATTCACCCGATTTTAATTTTGAAAAATGCATTGGAAGCAGGAAATAAATCTCCATTTTCGTATTACCAGGTTATTTTCATATATTAAGCAGATATATAAAAAACTGTTAGTAACTTTTTTGTTTTTCACATTTTGGAAAACGCATTGAATTAATATCAATTCAATTGCAGTCCAGTATACATAGTGGTTTTCAGATCGCAAATACGAGCTTTCGTTCAAGAGAAAACTGAAAAAAGAAATTGTCTCGCTTTGGTGCTGCTACGTGGTGTCAGAATTACAAACTAAAGAACGGGACATTTAGCCTTAATATCAAGCCAAGATTTACAAGGAATCTAAAACTAAATGGTAAGTGAGCCTAGCTGGCCTACTCTTAAGTTTTCATGACCTGCTAGGATGATTTTAAAGCTGTTCATATTTTTGACATAGCCTATTTCGTACATGGTATCAGGGGCGTGTATACAATTTGTTTTCGAGGGGGGGGGGGCTGACTATCGTGGAAAATTGTGAGTACTTAATGAATTTTCTATTATAGCCTATGGAGTATGAATGGAAAATATCTAAATGGGCTACTTGTCAATTTATAAAGCAGAGAGGTACTCATTTTCTTTTACAAATTGATAATTACGGTATTTCTTAAAAGTAGACTACTGTGAAATACATTGTATGTTGTACCCTAGTTGGCTTTTTTCGGGGGAGAGCTGGAGCCCCCTCAGACCCCCCCCCCCTTTTTATACACCCATGCATGTTATTTTGATTTTGGACAAGATGGAAAATTTCATGAGTAATTCTCTTTGCATTGGCAATTTTGTGTGTGCAAATATTCCAGAGAGGAGTCATTTCAATAAAATCCCTTCGACTTCTGTACCAAGATATGGCCCGTAGGCATAATACAAAGTACATTCTCACACATAGGCTAAATCAAGATGTAGGCCTACTGGAAAACCTCTTTTCACAATTGCGAACCCGTGGTGGCTTACACGATCATCCTTCTCCCCTTGACTGCATTTACAGACTGAGGATGATTATTTTAGGAAAAAATCCAGGAGTTGTTCAAAAGCAAACAAACACTGCTGATCCAGATTCAGATGAATATGTAGTTGCTAAAGCACTAAACAAAGCTGGAATAGTGTCTGAATCAAGTAACGTGCTTCCAGAACCAACCTTAGGGAGCAATGTGTAACCAGAGTCCTTCATTGCCAATATCATGGAACAAAGTGAGGAAGATGGCAAGGCTTATGTTGCAGGTTATGTAGACCACAAATTCCAAGATAAATTTCCACAACTTGGGAACTTAACCTATGGAATGCAAACTCAACACGATTATGCATTACCAACCTGGATTAAACACTTGTCATACGGTGGTATGACCGATCCCTCAGAAACTTGGCTAAACCAGTTCCGGCACATTTCAGCAAAATTCGTCACATTTCACGGAAAATACGAATTTTAACGAGGCAAGAACGTTCTGAGAAGAACGACAGATTTTGTGTCGAGAGAAGTTCCTGACGTCCCGTCTGGTGGGGCTGAGGCAGCTGTGATAACAATTTTCTTCATCAGATGGGAAACATTCCAATTCTATCTTGCATAAGAAATGGTTATTGGAAGTCACCAGTGCTGGATTACCCATTAGGCCTGACTAGGCCCAGGCCTAGGGCCCCCACTTATCTGGGGCCCCCATAATTTTATTCCGAAGATTTAGAATTTTTTTAAACCAGAACTGAGACAGTTTCATCATTATATTAAATTACAATGTCCTTTAAAAACTGAGTTCACTCATTCTGAACTTGACAAAATTCTTATTCGAGACAAGCTTGAGTCTGTTTTTTTTTTCCGAAAGTTGAAATTGCTTTTCGCATTTTCCTGACCCTCATGATAACGAATTGTTCTCCAGAGCGCTCGTTTCCAAAATTGAAACGGATCAAAAGTGCGCAAAGAAGTATCATGTCACAAGAACGATTAGACATGCTAAGTTTAATGTACACACATCAAAAAAAGTTTTGCATCACCTCGGTTCCCAGATCTCCGGCATATAGACGTTGACTGTGTATATTGTATCAAAGATACAGTCCCTTTGACTGTTCATAGATGTCACTAAAACTGCTCAAAGATGTAAACAACCATGCATGAGCAGGGCCTATTAGACGGAGGGGGTACGACAGCCGATCAGTTCCAGTCATTCCACCAGGACGAAGGTACGCTGCTCATGTTGTCTGTAGTTCTACCATGCCTAGAAGGTCAATACCGCAGTTCGATCGCGTCCGCATTGTTACTTTGTGTCAAGAAGGGCTCTCAACAAGGGAAGTTTCCAGGCGTCTCAGAGTGAACCAAAGCGATGTTGTTCGGACATGGAGGAGGTACAGAGATACAGGAACTGTCGATGACAGGCCTCGCTCAGGCCGCCCAAGGGCTACTACTGTAGTGGATGACCGCTACTTACGGATTGCCGCTCGGAGGAACCCTGACAGCAATGCCACCATGTTGAATAATGCGTTTCGTTCAGCCACAGGACGTCGTGTTTCAACTCAAACTGTGCGCAATAGGCTGCATGATGCGCAACTTCACTCCCGACGTCCATGGCGAGGTCCAGCTTTGCAACCCCGACACCATGCAGCGCGGTACAGATGGGCCCAACAACATGCTGAATGGACCCCACAGAATTGGCATCACGTTCTCTTCACCGATGAGTGTCGCATATGCCTTCAACCAGACAATCGTCGGAGACGTGTTTGGAGGCACCCTGGTCAGGCTGAACGTCTTAGACACACTGTCCAGCGAGTGCAGCAAGGTGGTGGTTCCCTGATGTTTTGGGGTGGCATTATGTGGGGCCGACGTACGCCACTGGTGGTCATGGAAGGCTCCGAAACGGCTTTACGATACCTGAATGACATCCTCCGACCCATAGTGCACCCATATCGGCAGAATATTGGAGAGGCATTTGTCTTCATGGACGACAATTCTCGACCTCATCGTGCACATCTTGTGAATGCGTTCCTTCAAGATAGCGACATCGCTCGACTACAGTGGCCAGCATGTTCGCCAGACATGAACCCTATCGAACATGCCTGGGATATGTTGAAAAGGGCTGTTTATGGACGTCTTGACCCACCAACCACTCTGAGAGATTTACGCCGAATTGTCGTTGAGGAGTGGGACAATTTGGACCAACAGTGTCTTGATGAACTTGTGGATAGTGTGCCACGACGAATACAGGCATGCATCAATGCAAGAGGACGTGCTACTGGGTATTAGAGGTAGTGGTGTGTACTGCAATCTGGACCACAAATGCTGAAAGTCTAGCTGTATGATGGTACAACATGCAATGTGTGGGTCTCATGAGCAATAAAACGAGCTGAAATGTTGTTTGTGTTGATCTCTATTCCCTTTGTATTTAAAGGTTCCGGAACTCTTGGAACCGAGGTGATGCAAAACTTTTTTTGATGTGTGTATATCAAGTCAGATGTTCTGCGGGAAATTGATTTTGATGACATTGTAGAAGATTTCATTGACCGAAAAAAAACAGGAAAAAAATTGATTACATTTTACACAAGTAAAAAATAGTATGATTTGTTAAATTGTTCATCAAATTATCCAATTTTTTTTCAAATAACGATGATCGATTAAATTGAAATGTATGTAGGCTATATAGACTACGTAAGTTATATATAATAATAATAATAATAATAATAATAATAATAATATCGTATGGCCTCGGGTGCCGGGTGCAAGCTTTGTAATTTGAAATCCAGAGGGTAGCTTGCATGTCGAATTTCGTTGTTCCTTGAATCACGATGAAAGTCAAGGAAGTTAGATATCTAATCTCCTTGAACACTATAGCGCTTTCTAGTAGAGAAATGAGGAACTTTGCGTTGGTGGAAACTCCCGAGATTAATTTTGCCATTATGAACACGGCCTACTGAATTCAAATGGGTTCTTTGACATGCCAAGATCGTATGACATGCGTGTCGTATTTTTGCCACCTTTCAAAAATCAGTTACCACGGCCAGGAGAGAACTTGCAATCTTGGGATTAGTAGACCGACACGCTATCCACTCACCCACCGTAGCAAGCTAGTTACATATGATTTAATAAAAAGCGTATTATTCATCTTGAGAAAAAAAATCTTGTATAGGCCTATACTTTATTAAATGTACAGGTGCTAAAAAATAAAAATTATTTGAAAAAAAATTGGGGCCCCAAAAATCTGAGGGACTTGGGCCTCATTTTACCTTAATCCGGAGGGGCGTGGTGGCGCAGCGGTTAAGCTGTTGGCCTCTCGCCAAGGTGGACCGGGTTCGATTCCCGATCAATGCATGTGAGATTTTCTATGTGAAATGCCATGTCCTCTGGTTCGGATTCTACGTTAAAAGGAGGTCCCCGTGGCTCATGATCTCAAGATTAACGGTCACGTTAAACTACAAGCTTCCTTCCTTTTTTCCCCCTTAATCCGACACTGGGTCGCCTCCGTAGCGTAGCGGTCAGCATAGTTAGCTGCCGTCCCGGAGGTCCTGGGTTCGATTCCCGGCTCTGCCACGAAATTTGAAAAATGGTATGAGGACTGGAACGGCGTCTACTCAGCCTCGGATGGCCCAAATGAGTAGAGGGGGTTCGATTCCCACCTCAGCCATCCTCGAAGTGGTTTTCCGTGGTTTCCCACTTCGTCTTCGGGCAGATGCCGGGATGGTTCCTACTCTAAGGCCACGGCCGCCTCCTTTCCACTTCCTTGCCTAACCGTCCCACTCTTCCCATCCCTTCATCAGGCCCCCTGTTCGCTTTGCAGGTGAGGTCGCCTGGAGTAGTGCTGGTCACACACCCCAGTTGTATCCCTGACACAGAGTCTCAAGCTCCAGGACACTGCCCTCAGTGGCGGTAGAGGTGGGATCCCTCGCTTAGTCCGTGGGAAAAGCCAACCCTGGAGGGTAAAACGATAGCGAAAGAAAAATAGCGAAATCCGGCACTGGAAGTCACTAACACCCACGATACTGCTACCGAGTCTAGGCGAATTTCCAAGAAATTCAAGAAGATCACAACTTAAAATGTAAGTAGGCTTCATTCAGTTATTTTATCACCCATTTACCAATAATTTCATGAGAATAAACTGTTCTTTGCGTACTCAACAGCTGATGTTGACAGTTTCGTTACGTTCCCCATATAGCGCTTTCGGTATCTTGTGACGTCATCCGCCTTGTGAGCGCTGATTGGAGAGTGAAAATTGAGGCAAGCTCTGTAGTTTATAAACCTTGACCTACACCCCGGTTTCCACCATTATCCAATCGGAACTTTCTGTTTGCAGGAGGCTGAACAACAGAGGACACGTGCGGTGCATACTGCACCGGCATTGGTACGTGCTCTCTCTTCACTCCGCCCCGATACCGAGTTAAACCGAAAAATGACGAATGGTTCCGAGTCACTAGCGAGTTTCGTGACAGCATATTCAGGAACTATAAGACGTCAAGAGTACCTTTCCTTGCTCCTATCATCTCTTAACTCCCTAATACTTCTACTGACATAACAGCGTGTATGCTGCCACAGGAAATGGAAGTTTCGTTGTTGTTAACTCTAGAGTCTCGTGTACTTGGGCGTGTGTTGAATATGTGTGAACCTGTGTATCTGATGCAACTGTAGTAAAGTTGGATTTGTTAGGGTCGGGGATAGTGAAGCCTAATAATGTGCCCAAGAACTTATTATTCCCGTTTTCCAACGGGGTCGGGGATGAGATGCGATGGAAGTCTTTGTGGCGATGATTTTTACGGCCGGATGCCCTTCCTGACGCCAACCTCAGGAGAGGAGTTAATGAGAGATGAAATGAATGATGGTGAATGAAACTGGGCAAGGATGTGGAAGGAAGCGGCCGTGGCCTGTCAGAAGGTACCGTCCCAGCATTTGCCTGGTGTTGAAAATGGGAAACCACGGAAAACCATTTCAAGGACGGCCGACGGTGGGGCTCGAACCCACGCGTCTACCGAGTCAGCAGAGAGCTTGGCCCCATGACCTAATGCTGCGCGTTAGCCAGCGTAGCCACTACTGTCGGTAAGTGTATTTATATTATAAATAGGCTTTACCAGCATTTGCCTAGAGAGAGAGTGGAAAAACCTCGGGATAAACCACACTCGGGATAGCCGCTGTCAGCATCGGGATTTGAAACTCCGATCTCTCGACTTGCTGCTGCTCCAGTGCCGGATTAATGTAAAATGAGGCCCAAGTCCCTCAGATTTTTGGGGCCCCTTTATTTATTTCAAATACTGTATTTTATTTTTTATTTTTTTGCACCTGTACATTTAATAAAGTATGGGCTATACAAGAGTTTTTTTGTGTCAAGATGAATAATGCACCATTTATTAAATCATATATAAAGTCATCGCGTCAGGAGATGGCAGTCCAACACGCTGTGACTGGGTGCGGGGGGTCTTGCAGTACACATGCGCGGCCCGCATATTCCAAACTTAAATATATCGGCTTCGCGCATGCCAGTCGCTGTTATTGCAGCACACCAGGCCTAAGAAAGTCCATACTACTTTCTCCGTCCGTTAAATAATTATTCTTTTGTTTGGGCCCGAACTCGGTAACTTATGTTTCTAAAGTTGGTTGTCACTAGATTTTAGGGGTTTTCCGTTTATTTTGTTGGTCCTTGGGAAAATTATGATATATTGCCATGAAAACGTGATCATGGACGGTGATAGATACATGTGATGTGGAGTTCGCAAATCAAAGTAATTATTACGTCTCGACATTTGGTGATTTACAGAAAGGTAATGGTAGTTTCAGTCAATAAAATGGCAGTATATTGTTGGTTGATTGAGTGTGAATTAAGTTCTGTATTTGGTCGTTTTAAGTTTATAATAATAGAGACTTAATGAGATCCTGTATAGGTTAACTGATCTTAAGGTCTTCAATATTTGAGAAGTAATGATAGATGTGGTGTGTGTTGCCCGTAATCCAGTCATCGGCTAGGAGTTTATAAAATCTGCCCGCGTATGAATGAGAAATTATTAAATTATATTGAAAATGTGTTAACACATACCAGTAGACTTTTTCTATTGGGCTTAATGCTGTACATTATATTTAGGAGAAGGATGAACATCCTCTTTATTCTCTACATGTAGCCTACATTCTCATCATTTCTCAAACCTTTGTTTCACTTGTTGTTCATGATGAATAGTCTGTCACTTTATTGCAGAATTACCGTGTTGGCAAGGTCGTGTACTGCTCTGAATTGTGATGGCGATATCTAACCAGCATAGGCACCTGTGTAGATTTCCCTTGGATTACCGTATGGTAGTAGTTTTGTACAAATCTTTTGTATAAACCAGGTACAGTATTTTCTATTTTAGTCACCTTTATCTGTGATGTAGATTTGTGTCTGTTCATTCCTGTAGTTAGGCTATTAGTCAGTTAGGTGTTGTTATTGAGGTTTTAAGGGGCAGAACTACGAGATCATCTGCCCCTATCAGTAGATAGCGTAAGCTTCACCCAGATGTTTTCCATGAGGAAGTTTTGTTTCCAGTTTGACAAATCATGATCATTATGTCTATGTTGACACCTTGGAAGAATTATACATGTAATTGCAAGTTTCCACGGTTAACATAGAGCCAAAAAATTAGGCTTGTGACTGTTTGGAGTATGATAAGTTATAAGCAGGGCCCGGATAATGGTGTACTTAACTCCCTCCTCCCAAATGCCTTGCTGTTTGGTGGGTTGTAATATCTGGACTTGTAGCGATGAATTCATAGACTTGCTAATATTACGAAATGCCTTAATTGGAACAACTGTGAATTTGGATGCCATTGCTATTGTAACCTGGGTACCAATTGCCAGATCAGGTATACTGCCACTTGTCGCACATCAACTATGCACAGTGACTGACCATATACATAACTTCTTTTGTGCCTCATTGTGTAGTGGCTGTCACTGCGGAGGCCCGGGTTTGATTCCCAGCTCTGCCAAGAAGTTTAATTCTGGTCTGAGGGTTGGGCAAAAACTGAGAAGAGGCTAGTTCCAATCCCACCTCAGCCATCCTGGAAGTGGCTTTCTGTGGTTTCCCCACTTCTATTCCAGGCGAATGCTTAATTAAGACCACAGCCGCCTCCTTCCTAATCCTCATCTGAGTTAAAACTACACACACTAATACAGCCTTCACAATAACACCAGTCACCAGACAAATTCCACACACACCTAAGTACACGGGGCCACATGACCACAATGTCGCAAAGCCCCGAAATGAATCAACAACACAATATAATTTGTTTGTGTGGCTTCAACACTGCAGCCCCCAGTGGGTGGGGGTTCAGACTACACCCATGGTATCCTCTGCCTATCGTACGAGGAGACTAAAAGGAGCAACCTTGGCTATTCTTTGTGGCTTCCTACTTGTCTTATGAATTGTGCCCCCCTCCCAAGGGTGGGAGGGATGGAATACACCCACAGGCAGAGTTGGACGGTTGGCACACGTGCTGTGAAAAATAGTTAGTTATTGTTGTTTTAAGGGGCAGAACTATGAGGTCATCTGCTCCTTTGCTGTGAAAGTATTCTGGAAATACATATAATCTGGTGTAACAGTATGTTTAAGTTGTAGCCTAGTAATTTCCAAAGGAGATACATTTTTCTTTACATTGCACTTTGTCAGTACATGTGTGTGTACTGTATATAGTTTAATGTAAAGTTTTTACATATTTGGTAGCTGCAATCATGTACGTGCAGTGCTAGGCCATGGGGCCAATCTTTCTGGTGACTGGTTTTGGATTTTTTTTGGTCATGTTTACCGTTTTCAACATCCCCCAATGGCCTGGCCGGTACCTCGCTTCATTCCAACTGCTTGGTCATATTCATTTATTTCATCCTTTTATCAGCTCCTTGTGATGTTGCCATTGGTTACGACATCCGGCTGTACACATTGGCTAGGTGGAACCGCATCGACTTAAATTAATGCAATATTTCAATGGTGGTATTGTATTGGATGGCGGTTCATTGAAATCTTGTTTCAATTTTTATAGCAATAGGCTACATTCTATCTCATCTCCGATACCAATCTGGCTTCCGGAAAAATCACAGCACTACTACGGCACTACTTAAGGTCACGGATGACATAAGAAAGGCTATGGATAGTGGGCAAGCAACAATCATAGCACTGCTTGATTTCAGCAAAGCATTTGATTCTGTTGATCATGACATATTACTCTCTAGCCTATTCAAAATTCATCTCTCTATGAACAGTATCCAATGGGTGGACTCATATCTACATGGGCGCCAACAGCGCGTTAAAAGTAATTCAAATCAAATGTCTTCTTGGCGCTCAGTGGTGAGAGCAGTCCCTCAGGGATCAGTTCTAGGACCCCTTCTCTTCTCGATCTACATAAATGATATCACTTCATCGATAACTAAATGCAAATATCACTTATACGCTGACGATGTACAACTCTATCTGCATGCTGCACCAGAAAGACTATCGCAAGCAATCAAAGCTTTCAATGAGGACTTAACTGAAATTTGTAATTGGTCCATTTCACATGGACTACGACTGAATGAGACAAAAACACAAGCTATCATAATCTCCCACCCAAAAATTCTTCGTAAAATAAAAAATAATCCCACCCTACCAAACTTACGCTTGCGCGACTCCCCAATCGAATTCCGAGAATCAGTCAAAGATCTGGGCGTGATAATTGACGAACAACTCTCTTGGACGCAGCAAGTCCACAACGTCTCTAGAAAAGTATTTTCCGCACTGAATTCATTGAGACGATTTGGGAATATTTTCTCTCGCGTGTTAAAAGAACGACTTGTTTCCTCCCTAGTACTGCCTCATTTTGACTATTGCGATGTGGTATACAATGACCTGTCTGCTACTCTTAAAAACAAACTCCAACTAGCACAAAATGCCTGTGTACGCTACATGTGCAACTTACGGTATTACGACCACGTCACCCCTGCGTACGAACAACTCAGCTGGTTGCGACTAAATCAACGCCGCGATCTTCATTCTTTATGTCTTTTCCGACAAATACTCTTAAGTTCCTCTCCAGCTTACCTGCATTCTCAGTTTCACTGCCTCTCACACGAACATAGTCTTGGTACACGGTCAAAAAATGATTCACTCATGCTCATACCAATACACCGTACGGTACGCTACACTAACTCCTTCGTAGTTTCTACTGCACGACTGTGGAACAACCTGCCGCGCTCTGTCAGAGGAGCAACCCCGTCTAGCTTCAGGCAGCAATGCCAGCTGTACATATCACAAAAGAAATGAAACCTGAACTCAACACGCCAAATATTTGAATCCTTATGCTGAGTTATATTCGTGTTTCTAATTTACGTTTTATTTATTTTCTGTTTAGTTACCTAAATGTTTTCTTACATCCTTTTAAATGCGCATTGCAAAATCAATATTAGGCTATAGTAATAACTCATCCATGATGCTTATCATCATCATCAACATCATCACATCATCATCAGGTTCTGTTTTATTAGTGTTTGTGTTTCCCTATTATTTCCTTACTTTAGCTATAATTAACTAATTACAATAATTTTTCCTACGCCATGCTTACCTGCCATTATATGTATTGTTACGTGCCACCCCCTAGTGGCACTTATGTTAACTGGATTACGGTGGGGGTACAAAGCACAACACCAATTACAGCTTAAAGAAATAATTAACTTTATTGCGGCCAGAAAATTACACTAGTCAGCAAATACAAGCAATTAGGAGCCTTATTCCAGTTTCCTCAAATCTCTTCCTTATGCGCTCTTGGCCCCTTTCACTTGCAACAGACCACAGAAGTTAATCCGTCCTAATGAGTACGGTGGCCTTGACAGAGACTACCTGTTCCTCTCATTTATGTTCTCCGACCACAATTACTTACGATCACTTGCTGCAGGCTATTTCGCTGTCCACAAGCTGGGAGAAACAATGTCACAGGATTTCGTAACTCGCACAGCACTTCGTCACCACACTTCTGTCGCACAAGATAATCGCTCGCACTAGCTCGTAAAAACACAACAACAACTGCTTCACGGGTCACTCTTATATAGCAGGCCGGTGACTCAATAAATGGTTCTAGATCCATCCAGAGTCCACGGCTTCTCGAGGTTTCCACCGCTGGTCCAGTCACGAATCTTCTGGACTATCCCTTTGTTTGTAGTAGCCCTGTTGCATAAGGCGCGCGCAATACAGGAGGCCAGCCACAGCCCAGCCCCTGGGGCAGTTGTGACTCAAGCGGCGAGCGATGACACAAACTCACAGCCGTAACACCACCCCCTTCCTAAAAAGGCTGATCGTCCCGATCAATCATTGGTCCGTCTGTGTCCCTCCGTAGGCTGCCAGGCGATCTCGATGCACGATCTTCATCTTCGCCCTCGGGCTCCGCTGGATCCTGTAGACGACATCGTTGATCCGTTTCACGACTCGGTACGGGCCCTCCCAGGACTTCTGCAGTTTGGGTGACAGGCCTTTCTTCCGTAATGGGTTGAAGAGCCAGACCAGGTCGTCCTCGTGGAATCCGCCGGCATCCGTCTGCTGGTCGTATCGGGTCTTCATTCTGTCGGTCTCGATCCGCAGTTTCCTCCTCGCGAACGCGTGCACGTCCTCCAGTTGGTCGACCAGTTCTTGACAATACTGGCTTACCGGGATCGGATCATTCCCAGGTCGGCCAAAGGCAAGATCGACAGGTAGACGGAGCTCCCTCCCAAACATGGCCCGGGCTGGTGTGCACCCGGTGGCTTCATGCACGGCGGCGCGGTAGGCCAGGAGAAATAGTGGAAGATGTTTGTCCCAATCCCTCTGGTGCTCGCTGACGACTATTCGAAGATGGTTCTCGATGGTGCGATTGAATCGCTCTACCATCCCGTCGGACTGAGGGTGTAGTGGCGTTGTCCTTGTCTTCCGGATTCCCAGCAGCTGGCATAGGTTCTGGAACACCTGCGACTCGAAGTTCCTTCCTTGGTCGGAGTGCAGCTCCAGGGGTACTCCGTACCGGCTGACGAATTCCTTCACCAGGGTCTCTGCGATCGTCGCGGCTTCTTGGTTAGGGAGCGCATACGCCTCCGGCCATTTGGTAAAGTAGTCGCTGACGACTAATATGTAGCGGTTCCCTGCATCGCTTAACGGGAATGGCCCAGCAACATCGATGGCCACTCTCTCCATGCGCCCACGTTGTAGGTCTTCAGTGGACCCCGTCGTCTTCGTCCTGGGCCCTTGCTGGCTGCGCAATCGTGGCACCTCGCGCAGTGGTTCTCCACGTCTGTTCGGCATCCGATCCAGTAGAACCGCTCTCTCAGCTTCTCCAGGGTCTTCTTTATCCCTAGGTGTCCACCAGATGATCCTCCATGAACTTCCTTCAGGACTTCCTCCGTCATAGCCTTTGGAACGACGACTTGTTCCCGAGATGTCTTCCCGTCGGTGCTCTCCCAGGTACGGCAGATGAGGCCATCCCTTACAATCAGCGAGTCCCACTGTGCCCAGTAGGACTTAAACTTTGGGCTGCAGTCACTCACAATGTTCCACCCGGGTCTGGGGACACAGGCCCTCTTCCATTCGGCTATCAGTCCCAGGTCATCATCCTCTGCTTGTGCCCGCGTGAAAGATTCGCGGCTCCAGTTCCCTTGAAGTTCCACAGTAGTCCGTCGGCACAGTATCCCGGTGTTCTCCTCCCTTCGGGCACAGAAGGTGCAGTCTTCGGGGCACGGTCTTCGTGACAGGGCGTCGGCGTTAGAATGCAGTTGGCCTTTCCTGTGCTGAATCTCAAAGTTGTACTGTTGAAGTCTCTCTAACCACCGCGCGAGTTGACCCTCGGGCTGCTTGAAGTTCAGGAGCCACCGCAGGGATGCATGGTCGGTCCTGATGAGAAATCCTTGCCCGTACAGGTACTTGTGGAAGTGTTCAATGGTCTTCACGATGGCGAGCAGCTCCTTCCTGGTGACGCAGTAGTTCCTTTCTGGCTTTGACAAGGCCTTGCTGAAGTAGGCCACTACTCTCTCCTCGCCGTCCACTACTTGCGACAGGATCCCCCCTATGCCAAAGTCGCTGGCATCGGTATCGACGATGAACCTTGTTCCAGGTCTGGGGTAGGCCAGAATAGGCGCGGCGCACAGAGCCTGCTTGAGTTGTTCGAAGGCACTGTGGCATTCTGCTGTCCACGTGAAGAGTTGGTCCTTCTCAGTCAGTCGATGTAAAGGTTTGGCGATGTCGGCGAATCCTCTCACGAAGCGACGATAATAAGTGCAGAGTCCCAGGAAGCTTCGTAGTTGCGACTTGTCCTTCGGAACTGGCCACTCCCTCACAGCTGCGGTCTTCTCTGGGTCGGTGCGCACCCCTTCCTCGGAGACGATATGCCCAAGGTACTGGACCCGCTTCTGGAAGAGCTGACACTTCTTGGGGCTCAACTTCAGCTGGGCAGCCCGTAGCTTCAACAAGATCTCCTTCAGGTTGCTGTAGTGCTCCTCGAAGCTCCTCCCCAGAACGATGACGTCGTCTAGGTATACCAGGCAGGTCTTCCAGTGTAGTCCCCTCAGAATGGACTCCATTAGCCTTTCGAAGGTTGCAGGGGCGTTGCACAGACCGAATGGCATGACGGTGAACTGCCAGAGCCCGCTGCCCACAGAGAACGCCGTTTTCTCGCGGTCCTTAGGGTGGACCTCCACCTGCCAGTAGCCACTCTTCAAATCCAAGGTGGAGAACCATCTTGATCCTGATATGGTGTCCAGCGTGTCGTCGATCCGGGGTAGAGGGTAGCTGTCCTTTTTCGTGACGTCGTTCACCCGCCTGTAGTCCACGCAGAACCTGGTGGAGCCGTCCTTCTTCTTCACTAGCACGACCGGAGAACTCCAAGGACTATGTGATGGCTCGATCACCCCTTGCTCCTTCATCTCTTCTACCATCCGGTCGACTTCGGCTTGCTTGGCGAGCGGGACACGTCGGAATGGGGCCCTTATCGGTGCGCTGTCCCCAACGTCGATTCTGTGCTGGACCAAGCTTGTCCTGCCGAAGTCTTTGCTCCCCACGGAGAAGACATCCTGGAATTCGCGTAGCAGGTCCTGAAGTTGGCGTGATTGCTCTTCGTCTAGATGGTCCTGGGATCCTTGGTACAGCTTCTGTAGTTCTTCTGGCAGGGCGCGTCTTCTTCGGTTGTCCGTCTGCAGGTGTCCGTCCGTCGTATCTGTGATGCGGGCAATCCAGGTAACGGGCTCGCAGACTCCTAGGTTGGTGTCCCGGTGAACCGTAATGTCGTAGTCGTTCAGGTTGGACAGGCGGACGTACGGCCGAGACGTCGTGTTGATGAGGGTCTTGGCAACTAGCAACCCTTTTGTCTGGATGTCCTCATATTTTGGTTCGATGACAGCCGCCACTCCCTCAGCTGTTCCGTCGACAATTACGGCAGCGCTGACTTCCGTCCTGGCGGGAACGATGACGTCCTCTCTCAGCCTTACTCGTCGTGCGGCGACGGCCTCGTGTGCTGGTCGCAAAGCAAGTTCCTCCCTTCCGAAGTGCAGAGTGTTGGTACTCAGATCCAAGATGATGTTGTTCTGATCCAGGAAGTCCAGTCCGATGATCACTTCATTTGATACGTCAGCCACAAGCACTGGATGCTTTATCGCCCGTCGACCAATGACGAACTCCAGTGATGCTTCGCCATGTACCGGTGCGGTCTCTCCGGTCGCGGTTATTAGCTGGAGGTTCCTTTGTGTGGGTTGCACTCTCCACTTCGGGATCACGGTGGGGCTGACGATGGTCCTCGATGCTCCCGTGTCGATTAGCATGGGCCAGCTCACTCCGTTGATGAATCCGTCGACCATCAGGCTGCTTTTATCCCTCCGTAACTGCGTCACACGAACTTGGACTGCCGGGGCTTGAGCCAACCTTCGCCCCTCATGGCTGGCTGATACTTGCTTTCCTGGGCCGCGCGGTTTCCCTACGACTGACTGTCCCGACGGAAACTCTTGGCGGCGGCGATCACCGCAGTCCTTGCTCAGGTGGCCTCTCTTACGGCAGGTCCAGCAGGTTGGTAGTCCTCTTCCGGGCCGCCTCACCGGATGTCCTTCGGCTAAGTTTTTGTTGGTGGTACTGCGACTCTTGAAGAACCGGCCTAGCACCTCCATCAGTTCATCGGCCAGGGGCTTGGTCTTGTTGGCTTTGGCTAGTTCGTCAACGTCCACCTGACGCACCCGCGCGCACATTCTAGATACCTGCTTTGCCGTCTCGAACTCAAGTGCGTGGCTCAGCGCATCTGCCAGGGTCTTATTGCGCGCAAGACGCAGCGCCTGTTGAGTGTCCGAGTCCCGTAGCCCGTCGGTGAAAGTCTGCGTCGCTATCTGCTCCAGAAAGTCGGCCGGCGCTGTTGGGTAGGCGAGCCTTACGAGGCGTGCGATGTCCATCTCGAACTCCTGCAGGGTTTCCGCGTTCTTCTGTACCCGTGTCCGGAGCTGCATCTGATAGGCCTGCTGAAGATGGCTATCTCCATATCGGGACTCCATATGGGCGATCAGGGAAGCGTAGTCCTGGGATCCAGTCGGGATGGCCTGAAGGACGTTAAGGGCGTCACCTCTCAGCGCTACAATGAGAGCTGTAGCCTTTTCTGTGCTGTTCCAGTTATTTATGGAACAGGCCGCCTCGAACTGACGTAAGTAGGTGCTCCACGGGACCTTTCCGTCGAAGGTTGGGGGCGTCACTCTGCTATGTCCCGTTCCTAATATTCCCGGTGTAACGGTGGGCGGGCGTTGGCGCAGCTCGGCAACTTCCTCTCTTAGAGCGTTGAATTTCTCCTCCACCCCCGTCAGTGGGCGTTGGCGCAGCTCGGCAACTTCCTTTTGTAAGGCGTTGAATTTCTCCTCCACCCCCATCAGCGGGCGTTGGCACAGCTCGGCAACTTCCACTTGTAAGGCGTTGAATTTCTCCTCCACCCCCATCAGCGGTCGTTGGCACAGCTCGGCAACTTCCTTTTGTAAGACGTTGAATTTCTCCTCCACCCCCATCAGCGGGCGTTGGCGCAGCTCGGCAACTTCCACTTGTAAGGCGTCGAACTTCTTTTCCACTGCCGTGACTTCCTCACGCAGACCCAGTTCTAATTTCTTCAGGTCCTGTGTCAACTTATTCTGACCGTCTTCCATCTTCTTCTGGCCGTCCTCTATCCTCTTCAGGTCCTCCGCTAGCTTATTTTGACCGTCTTCCATCTTCTTCTGGCCGTCTTCTAGCTTCTTCTGGCCGTCTTCTAATTTGGTAGTTAGCTCCTTGGCTAACTTCTTCTGGCCGTCTTCTAGTTTGGCAGTTAGGTCCTCGGCTAACTTCTTCTGGCCGTCCTCCATCTTCTTCTGGCCGTCCCCCATCTTGGTTTCCATGCCATTTAACTTTTCAAGCAATGCTGCCAATTTCTCCTCCATTTTAGTTGTTTGTCTTGTAAAGGGCATGCACTCACAGGAAAATTAGAGAAAATGACCTGCTCGGGTTTTGAAACCAGGACCGTCAGGTGTTGTGCTTGAGTTCGTAATCCGGCTTCTGACACCAATTGTTACGTGCCATCCCCTAGTGGCACTTATGTTAACTGGATTACGGTGGGGGTACAAAGCACAACACCAATTACAGCTTAAAGAAATAATTAACTTTATTGCGGCCAGAAAATTACACTAGTCAGCAAATACAAGCAATTAGGAGCCTTATTCCAGTTTCCTCAAATCTCTTCCTTATGCGCTCTTGGCCCCTTTCACTTGCAACAGACCACAGAAGTTAATCCGTCCTAATGAGTACGGTGGCCTTGACAGAGACTACCTGTTCCTCTCATTTATGTTCTCCGACCACAATTACTTACGATCACTTGCTGCAGGCTATTTCGCTGTCCACAAGCTGGGAGAAACAATGTCACAGGATTTCGTAACTCGCACAGCACTTCGTCACCACACTTCTGTCGCACAAGATAATCGCTCGCACTAGCTCGTAAAAACACAACAACAACTGCTTCACGGGTCACTCTTATATAGCAGGCCGGTGACTCAATAAATGGTTCTAGATCCATCCAGAGTCCACGGCTTCTCGAGGTTTCCACCGCTGGTCCAGTCACGAATCTTCTGGACTATCCCTTTGTTTGTAGTAGCCCTGTTGCATAAGGCGCGCGCAATACAGGAGGCCAGCCACAGCCCAGCCCCTGGGGCAGTTGTGACTCAAGCGGCGAGCGATGACACAAACTCACAGCCGTAACAGTATTGTGATCAAATCTGAAATGTATTCCTGTTAGATTTAAGTACCATTGTTAAGTTTTGCAAATAATGTAATAATGTATTAATTGTAAAATCTGGTTAGATGGAAGAGAGGGCCCAATGGCCCTAATCTTGCCAGACAAAATAAATCTATCTATCTATCTATCTATCTATCCCTCTGAAAAAAAAAAAATTAGGTGTAGGTATGCCGGCAGCTAAAGCGCAGCGTTCGGCCTTGGGCCCAAGCTCAAGCTCTCTGCTGACTCGGTGGACGTGGGTTCGAACCCCACCGTCGGCCATCCTCGAAATGGTTTTCCGTGGTTTCCTATGTTCAACTCAAGGCAAATGTTGGGACGGTACCTTCTGACAGGCCACGGCTGTTTCCTGCCATATCCTTGCCCAGTTTCATTAATTCATCTCTCATTCCGGTGCGCAGGTTGCCCACGGGCGTTAACTAGAAAGACCTGTACTCGGCCTATCAGGAGGCCACACGACCAAAATATGACGGGGTAGGTATACATGCACTTGTTTTGAACTTCTCCAGTCCTTCTTCAACAAAGCAACAATGTCATCTTTGCCTAACTTTAAAACGATAGATTTTAGCATTTAATGTGCACATTTCAAAACACACATGTTGCGAGATAATGGGTGAGGTTAAAGACCAATTGTAAATTTATATTTAAAGGGCATAGAATATTTTCAAAAATATTGACAACTTGTCTGTAGGACACACTCTTTCACTTATCTCTTTTAATACACTATTAAATATACAATATTCCTCTGATGCAGATTTTTTTCTGTGTATTTCACAGTAATATGATGTGGCTCCGTACATTTGGCTTGCAGGGGTCCTTTTATCATGCCCGAAACAGGAGGTTTTAATTGCCATTAAACTGAGGTGGGGGTATTGAATGTAATTGGTAATGTGTTGCACCATTACGTTCAACCACATCTTCCAAATGTCCAGGGCCGGATTTAGATTTTATGCGCTCCTAGGCCCGTGGGTTATTGCCGCCCCCTCTTCATACCATCGTAATGAAGGGAGAATTTGGACCTCAGAAAGGTCTTTGTGAAGGTAATTTTTATTTTATTCTAATGTATCGTGAAGTAAAATCAATTAAATAAATTACATTGATGAGAGAATCAACTGTTTCTTAATTTGTATATATCAACTATAAATAAATGGCCCAACGAGATATTAAAATAAGTTTAAACCTTTTAAGGCTCATTATACACGAACAGATATGGATATTCATATACACTAGGCCTACATCATACAACTTACAACTATGCATAGGCTAATTAATTATTCAAATTAAACTGATATTAATATTCAAGACTTAAATTTTCCCCTAATAAATCATTAAAGATTCCTGTTCTAAAGCTGAAGTCGAACAATCTGCTGTTACAACACATTCGTTGGGAAATGATGGCCACAATATAAATTGGAAAAGTGTCAAAATTTGGAAAGTTTAATTTAAGTAATCAAATTATACGGAATCCGTGTATTGTAGTCTATAACATTTTATGGAAATTTTTTGACAAAAAAAATTGCAGATTAATTTTGCGACCCTCAGCATGGTGCGCCCCTAGGCCGGGGCGTTAACTGGAATTGTGTTGCTTTACAGGCTGAAAATTCATGTTCACCAAAAATAATCATCTTTGAGTTTACAGCTTCTTCAGCCTGAGGATTGATCGGAGCTAGCCAAGAGGTTTTACTGCGTTGGAATGTACTTGGCTGTGGGTGATCAGTTGTTCTCCACCTTCCTGCAGCGTAGCCGATCATCTGAGTGCAGCCCGGCATGGTCTTCTTCAATCCTGTCTCCAGTCGACTAAGCCATTGACGTTCACACATCAGAAGTTATGACTCACGTGTGAAAGAATGTACAATGTGTAGGCTACCATGATTGAACATACATTAATAAAACAATTGAAACTGCCTGGAAAATCAGCTTTCTCATTTCCTCGACAATCCTCTACCCTGCCTATAGTTTTTCTGTAGATGCAGTTGAAAATCATTTAATCGTTGAGGGCAAGTAAATTGCAATGAAATGACATTTCTTGGGCATATTCAATTTATTTAGGGAAGGAGGTATATCTGACATCAGTCATAGTGGCGTACTGGGTCGGAATATGGGTACGGTCTTTTTGAGGTTATGGTACCATAATATTGCAAACTTGCATGAAACTTCATAATGTATTTCTTTTTAACGTTAGTACTTCAAAAAGGCCAATCGCTTGCACTTTACACGTAATAAAAGGGCTAAACAACTAAAAAGTAGGATATAAATAAACGACAGTCCATTTTTTTTCTAAAATTCATACCAAGGTTATAGAACAGAATGCATGTACAAAATTTAATTTTCGGGTGTCCGTTGCCTCTTAATATCCAATCTACGTAATATATTGTCGTTCAAAAACAAAACGGAGTTGCTTTATAGCAACAATAACGATGTATATCCAGATTAATCAATCTCGATTCGATTTTCTCTCATTTCGTAAGTTGGCTAACATACTCGGCGAAAGCAACCTAGATCTTTCGGTCACTTATATTTCTTGCATAATATACGGCCAGTTATTGCATCTCAGTGGCGATGGAATTCGCCACGTGGCGCACCATGTGCTTTTGAGTTGGAGCCCAAACAATGACACAATCGCACAGAATTTAACGAACCGCGGATTTACCAGAGAGTCACTACTCTGTTATTATATGCTCCTTGCAGCACACGATACGCAGCCAGTGAAAGAAAGAATGTGCTGAGTGAGTGAAACAACTAGTGACTAACTTAATGTATTTGGAATGCGCGATACGCAGTGAGCGGGAAGACATCTGCAGTTCAAACCCAACTGCCAACTCCTGACGCGATATCAGTACATATATTTCAATTGAAACGATCATCGTTCTTTGAAAACATTTCAGATGATTTGATGAACAATTTAACAAATCATACTAGTTTTTACTTTTTGGGGGCCCCGGATAATTGGGGGTCCTAGGCCTGGGCCTAGTCGGGCCTAATGGGCAATCCAGCACTGTTCTGCTCCCCACGCGGTCGTGGTGTGCGACTGAATACACATGTCTACGCTGCGGGGTAAGTGTATTGAACAAGCCTATGAGTAGGCCTACTCAGGGCCAGCGCGAGGCCCCATGCAACACATGCCACGCCGGTGAAGCCGGCGTCTTTTTTCATTTTTCGTTCGAAAATCATATTTTGATTTTGCGGTGCTATACAACTGAAATATAAACTTTGGCGCCCCTGAATATGTAAAAATATTAAGCATTAAATCTCGACATTATATTGAGATAGGGCTATTCAATCTCAATACCATTTGGAATATTGGAATGGCAACATTGGCAATTGAAAACCAAATTTTAAACACTATAGATACTGATTCAATTTTGTAAGACTTTGCCAAGCTTAAGGCGAGAAAAGTATGTTTTAAAAAGTTTGTTCATAGGAAGTCTTTTATGATTCAGTATTTGTTATTCTATTAGTCAATTTTTCGTTTAATGTAAATACAAAACACAATTAGCCTATTTTTTTAATTTGTAGTCTAATAAACAATAAAATTATTACACCCCATTAATTAAAAGACGAATAAGTTTTCAAGAGAGGGGTACCAAACGCTGATCTCGCATGTGCCAAAGAAAACCTTAAACGGCCCTGTGAGGCCTACTCACATTATTTTACATGCGCACACGACAGCTGTATAACAATAGGCTAATGAGGTTAGGATGGATCTGTACCGGGTTTGGGATGTGATAAAACGCAATAGCTGTTTAGGCCTACTACTGAATTTGTCCTTAAGAAACCAGGCAGCATAGAAAAATTACCCAAAACAGATAACTTATCTACTGATATTCAATTTATAAATACAGTAGTCTACATTCATCAACTGGAGATGATCAAATTAAAAATTCCCTACGATGAACCATAACGTCTCTACACCATACAGATTATATTCTGTGAGCTGCCTGAATTGGAATGACATTTGGACGGCCCCACGTCAGTTATCACCCCTCTGCCTCTTGACCAATCCATGTTCCCATAGTTGATGTCATAACACTCTGCGTTGCAATATTACAGCCTACGTGCGTCAGTGCCTGGTCAGCTGTATCTCTAGCTTGTAAAGTGTGATCGCTTGTTATTCTAACTGTTTGGCAACCTTGTTCCCTGACCACATGACGAGGCGAGAACTGTCAATCCTATTCTGACATTTCACTGAGTAGAACGCTATAGTCATGAAAACATTATCCGTTCGTACCTGATCTGAGGCAGCCATGTTAAAGTATGCTCGCAGTAGGACAGCCTTGCAAACATATGCACAGGCTAACTGATGTCGCCAGCCAGCGTCCTATGATTCCCAAACCACTGCCACACGAGTCTTGCCCAAGTGATTAATGAGATTCCGTATCGGCATCCTTTTCCTTGGCACCAGATGTATAGAACGTTTCCTCGTTGTTTAAGGAGACCGTACTAACTGCCAATAACGTAGTTTTCACATTTTGCGTCGATTTTTTATTTAAACTTGTTAACATTCATATTCGGTTGGCTGGCGGAAGGCACGCGTGGCCGGCAGTCGGCCGCCGGTCCCGCTCCACCAAAAGAATCTCACTGTACAACAGCATAGGGAAAAATGGAAAGAATATGTGGACAGGATGGGTTCTAGACGAGTTCCTAAACAGATTCTTCCATATGCTCCACGTGATCGAAGAAACCAGGATAGACCAAAGAACAGGCGCGGATTCAAGGGGGGGGGGGGGGGGGGGTCACGGGGGTCATGACCCCCCCCCCCAAACGGAGACCAAATTTTTTTGCAAACTCAAAAAACGAAAACACAATTACCAGACAAATAAAACTTAATGAATTTTAACTGAAAAACAGTTTTTTTTTCATTTTATTCAATACTGAATTATCTTTATTGGAATTATTATGTTCTGTTACAACTGTACATATTTACAACTTCAAACCTCTTGTATAAAAACTATTAGTTATACAACAAAATCAACTCGTCTAATTTGTTTAGCAAACCTTGTGATTACCGAATCGATGTTTATAGTGATGTCACGATGAATGTGCAGCAATGCACGGATAGGAAACTGGGGCTTTTTTTCGCACCAAAAATTTTTGCCGACGTCCAAACTGCAAGCTTGGTTGGCAATTTAAGCTGTGACTTTCTCACTTTGTCGGTATCAACTCGACTTGCCGAAACTGTAACGTGCCTTCACCTTGATCCTTTTCTCGAAGCTCGGTGTAAAAGTCGCAAAACACGCCGTTGCAATTTGTACGAATATTTTTGGTGCGCTAAACGCATCAAATTTCTATCCATGAAGCTTGCAAAAAAATTGGTCTGGTTTTGTACGTTTGGTTATTTTGTGATTGCGTTTTTAGTGATACCATTTTTCTTAACAATTTCGATTCTCTGACCCCCCCCCCCCAAAGCCAAACTCTAGATCGAATCTCTGACCCCCCCCCCCCCAAAACCAAACTCTAGATCCGCGCCTGCCAAAGAAACGCTGGCAAGAGACCATAAAAGTCCACAAGGCCTAATACGTGAAAGTTAATGATCATGATAATGACCTTTCTCACCAGGGGTTCACATAGGAAAGGAGGAAACAATGCAGTGTCAGATCAATGGTACAAGTAGTTACGTGAAGAACTCAATAGCCTATTTTCATATAGGCCTATCCTACTTAGGCCTATATTAATTGCCTCTATCAACATACAAAATTTCAGTTTGATTGCTGTAATAGGCCTATTCGTAGATATTGAGAACCGTCTAAATATTTCGGATGGTCATCATGTTCGATTTTTATATACTGTAGACTATAGTAAACTATGCAGGCCATGCACTATTAGACTAGATGAAGACTAATGCGTAGGTTTATCATTCAAACTTCAATCGTATGATTAGGACACAAGAAATAAAAACGAGATTTTAAAATTTCGCACAGCTGCCATCTTGGGGTTATGACAACAATTGAAATAAATTAGATGTCAAAGGGTTAACATTTTCATAAGCATTTACCGTACCAAGTTTCTCTGCATTCGAATGGTAAAATCGCGAGAAACGTCCATTTAAATATTATAATTTCGCGTCGTCGCCATGTTGGATTTGTGTCCACCAGGTTATTCAAAGTTCCATAGGTGAACTTACGTGAATAGCCTTTATCAATGTACAAAATTTCAGGTTGATTGCTGTCATAGATAGATCCGTCTAAATATTTCGGATGGTCGCCATGTTGGATTCTTGTATAGCCTATGTAGGCCATAGTTATGTAGGCTACTATTTAATGACGATTTTTGTGTAGGTTCATTATACAACCGTTGAATTCGATCACGTGATTAGGGCACAAGAAATAGAAACTACATTTTGAAATTTCGTACAGCCGCCATCTTGAGGTGATGTAAACATTTGAATTAAATTATAAGTCAGTTGCGTATAAGTCAGTTGCGTTACAATGTGTATAAACATTTGCTGTACCATGTTTCACTGCGTTCGGATGGTTAAAAAGCGGCCGAAGTCTATTTAAAAGTTTCAACTTCTCTTGGCCACCATGTTCGTTTTGTACTTAACAGGGTTTTGAATGTCACACAGGTGAACTTTTAGTAGCGACCTTTATCACCGTACAAAATGTCAGGGTGATATCAGTTATAGTTTCGGAGATAGACTATAGAATGCTGGTGAAATATTTTGCGCAGCCGCCATGTTGGATTGGTGAGACGTAATAAAATTTGAAGGACATGGTCGGGGTTGGACGAAATAGTGCCATGTCCTTACCGAGATTCATTGAAATCACTCAAGCCATTTAGATTTCATTAGGGGGGCACACACGCGCGCACACACACACACGGACAAAAGCTGATCTCATAAGCCTATTTCGTCCGACACCGACCGTGCCCATCAAATGTTATTACGTCTCACCAATCCAACATGCGTCTGTGCGAAATATTTCACCGGCGTTCTATATCTCCGAAACTATTAGCCTACTGATTTCACCCTGAAATTTTGTACGCTGATAAAAGGCACAACTAGAATTTCACCCATAGCCTATTACTTTCTAAAACCTGTTAAGTACGAAACGAGCATGGCGGCCAAGCGAATTTGAAACTTGTAAATAGACTTTGGCTGTGATTTAGCCATCCGAGCGCGATGAAACATGGTACAGCAAATGCATATAGGCCTATACATTGCAATGACATCTAATTTAGTTCAATTGTTTACATAACTCAAGATGGCGGCTATGCGAAATTTCAAAATTAATTTTTTATTTCTTGTGTCCTAATCATGCGATCAAATTCAACGTTTGAATAATGAACCTATGCAAAAATCGTCATCTAATAGTAGGCTACATACCTCTGTGGCCTACGTAGCCTATATAAGAATCCAACATGGCGACCATCGAAAAATTTAGACGGATCTCAATATCTACCAATCTATGACAGCTATCAAATGGCATCCTGCAAGCTTTCGACAGAGTGCACCACCTCACAATTATTCGCAAATTAATTAAACTTAACATACATCACACTTACATCACTCTAATACAACAATACTTAACTAATCGCAAATTCAACGTTTCAGTAAACGACATTAGTTCTTCACTCAGACAAATACACGCCGGCGTAGCTCAGGGTAGTATAATGGGACCTCATTTATTCCTAGTAGCAATCGATGATATCCCATTATCGGACTTCACGTCAACCCATGTGTTCGCCGTCGACACGGCCATACTCGCAAAATCTAGAAACCCTCAACTAGCATTTTTAAATATACAACAACACGTAGATCGGCTGCAACCCTGGCTCATTAAAAATAAAATACAGATAATTATTGCCAAAACAAAAGCTGTAAACTTTACGCACAAATACGGCCAGTTCAGACAACATATAGCCTAGGCCTACAATTATTCAACACTAAGATAGAATGGACGCACGAAATTAAGTACCTTGGAATTACACCAGATAAAAGACTAAATCTTCAAACGCACGTTAACAATACAGTTAATCGCGTCAAAACCAGCATTAAACTATTATACCCCATGATACATCCTAAACAAGCATTATCTCAGACAAACATTACACTTATCTACAAGACACTTATCAGGCCAATTTTAACCTACGCTACACCAGCAATAGCATTTATGTCACTCTCCAGCATTAAAAAACTGCAGCGCATACAAAACTGGATGCTAAGACTAGCATTGAGCCGGTTGAATAAAACGTAGGAACTAGGGGTTAGGAACTAGTGCCTAGAACTAGCTCTTGCTAAAATCCAGTTGAATAAATAACTGCTAGGACTAGGTAGGAATAACTAGGTGAGGTTAGATGTTGCGTGAAATTGTTAAGCAATTGCTAGGCCTGGCAATTGCTTAGCGCTCTAGCTACTGCTAGGCCTGCAGGTTGTAACTTGTTCGTCAGGAGCGTGTGATTGGCGACAACAGACGACACTGATCACTGATACATCACAGTGTGACCACGTTGTTACTTGGTAGCGTCCAACTTAAGTGAAGTGCGTATTATCATGTAATCTAGTGAAGGCGAAGACGACACCGTTGGGGACAAGGGATTAGACCGGGCCTTATTTACTAAACTAATTTGTGTCAATCAGGTTGTAGTAGAAAAGTCCAAAATTCCATCGGTGATTTCTGCTAAAAAAAAAAGAGCTTGGATCACAATTCAAGATGAATACTCAACATCTACGGGAAAGATAGTCACAGTGGCCCAGCTACAGAAACTGCTGAGCAACATGAAGGCCAACATTAAATTGAAGACAGACAAGAATGCCTCTGGGAATAAAAAATTAAACTAAAGGACTGGGAAAAACAATTATTTCATGTATTAATCCAGCAAGAAAATCCGGTCTTCAATAAAATCCCAGGAAGCATTGGTCTTGGCTTAGGACCCGTGGAAAGACGGAGGCAGTGCTGAAGTGTTTTACGCTGAACCTGGGCGAAGAACTCAAGATCAAGTGCCAAAAGCATCACCAGCTGCTACAAAAATAAGACAAAGCGTTAAGCAAGCTATGCAGTACGAATCAGAAGATACAAAAAATATGTCAACTACTCAACTGCAAAGAATTGTTTTGCTTCAGCAAAAAAAGCTTCTAGATATTCAAATTCAAATAGAAGAGAAGAAACTGAAAGAGGCACAGAAAAATGTCAGTGATGTATCAACCCAAACTGACCTAATTGAATATGGTAGATCGTACTTCAATTTGTAAATAAATAAAATTAAAACCCTTCTCCTTATCCTTAATACATAAATTTGAAAAAAAAAACAACAAAAACATGTCTTACACCCTTAGGGACGATTACACTTCAGGGTGTTGTCGACGTCCGATGGGTCGTAAGTTCAGTGTTGTCCCTCTTCGAGTTAGAATTGGTGGAACGGTTATTAAATCATCTGCAAGGTAAAAACGTTCCACCAACAAAAACACGGGATCTGTTAGAATGGCGTTGCAACGTTGCATCGGACATCAGTCGACGTGTGTATACACGTATCTATCCAAGCATATTTACATTACTGGGATAAATATTATGAGAGTACGTTTTCCACATAGATAACCTAAAATCGGCCTAATCATACTAATATATAAAAATGAGATGGTGTGTGTCTGTCTTTCTATCTGTCTGTCTGTCTGTGTGTGTGTTACTCAATAACGCAAGAACCACTGGTCCGATTTAAATGAAAGTTTGCATGGATGTAGCTGATTTACCATGTTTACATATAGGATACTTTTAATTTCGATATTTTGCACTATTAAAAAATGGCGACCATTTTAGTGACGTCACTACACCCTTTGGTTTCAAAATTTCATATTTCCATATCAAATAAAAAGAGAACGCTAAGAAATAGCAAACTTTTGATAGCTCATACGAGCTTCAAAATTTAATTTCCTATCCGAAAGGTCCTTATCACTTTTCGTGTATCTCCAACGGTTAGCGAGTAAAACCCACATAGGTGACGTCACTACACCCTTTGGTTTCAAAATTTCATATTTCCATTTCAAATAAAAAGAGAACGCTAAGAAATATCAAACGTTTGATGCATACACAAGATTTAACATTTAATTTTCTATCCAAAAGGTCCTTATCACTTTTCGTGTATCTCCAACGGTTAGCGAGTAAAACCTAAATTTGTGCAATAAAACACGGTCAACACCGAGCGGTGCAGTGTATCTCTTCATACATAAAAATTAAAGTTTGTATGTTTTTTAGCAATTTCTACGGAAATTTGAGTTATTTACGCGTTTCAGAGTGTTTTATTATGGATGCGCGCGAAAATAATTTTTTTGGTCTGTCTGTTTGTTTGTTTGTCTGTGGACAACTTTGTTCCCTTATAACTCGAGAACGGCTGGGTGTATCAACGTAAAATTTGGTACAGATATCCATCAGAGGCACGACACTAATCATTGATGTAATTCTTCACCGTACCTCTCATAAAAGAGGGCCTACCCCCTTAAAATACATGCTGAAATAGGAGTAGAAGGACGAGACAAAGATCATTTTCAGCCACTCAATGTGAGAGACAAAACTCGGGGGCCCCAAAGGGTCCCCGAAATCCACATTTTAAGGCCCTAAAACTAACCGTTTTTGAGATATTCCCAGAAAACTAATTTCATTTAATAAACTAATGAACGAATTCAAGCCGGTAACCATGGCAACAGATTCTCAGAGGTCCATCTATTGCTGTAAGACGCAATGCAATTCCATTAATTACATTGGTGTGAAAGTTTGCAAACGGCTAGAAGGTTATCATGTAAAGAAATTAAGCTGTAAAATTCATCAATACGTATAATGCGCTTAAGGGGGTCAAGGGGTACACTAGAATTTTTTCACGTGATTTACACCTGCGGGTGTGGTACGGCAGGTCTATTATATTCCTATCCCTATATTATATTATTATTATTAGTATTATATTATGGCGTACAACGAGGAGACAAAGCCCCTCGGTGCCAGAAACAAAACTTGGGGGCCCCGAAAACTACATTATAAGGCTCTAAAACCAACAGTATTTGAAATATTCCCAGAAAACTAATTTAATTTAATTTAACAAACTAATGAAGGAATGCCAACGGCCTAGCCGTGTTGAAACACCGGATCCCATGAGAACTCCGCAGTTAAGCAACATTGGGCGCAGTCAGAACTTGGATGGTACGCCGGTTCTAGGCACTGCGCGCTGTTGGCCAACATAAGGAGGAGCGGAAAGGCCCTGGCCACCCTACCGCACGCAAACTCCGGCTGGGGGTAGCCTGTTCGGTGGCTTGGACCTGCCTTTGGGCAGAATACCAATTAAATTTAAATTAAATGAAGGAATGGAAATCGGTAACCATGATAACATTATCTCAACGGGTGGCATCCAACTTTCCATCTATTTCTGTAAGAAGCAATGTCACTCCATTTATACCTTGCCACGGTGGGTGAGTGGATAGCACGTCGGTCTACTAACCCCAAGATTGCAGGTTCACTCCTGGCCGTGGTAAGTGATTTTTGAAAGGCGGCAAAAATACGACTCGCATGTCATACGATGTTGGCATGTCAAAGAACCCATTTGAATTCAGTAGGCCGTGTTCATAATGGCAAAATTAATCTCAGCAGTTTCCGCCAACACAAAGATCCTCAATTCTCTACTAGAAAGTGCTATAGTGTTCAAGGAGCTTAGATATCTACCCTCCTTGACTTTCATAGTGATTCAAGGAACAACGAAATTTGGACATGCAAGCTACCCTCTGGGTGTCAAATTACGAAGCTTGCACCCGGCACCGGCCATACGATATTATTATTAGGCTACTCCATTTATTACATTTCTGTGAAAGTTTGCAAATGGCTATAAGGTTATCACGGAACCAACGTAGACTGTATAATTCGTCAATGCAATAAAGGGGGTCAAGGGGTAACCTAGATTTTTTTCATGCAATTTCACGTGCGACATATAGTACAGCAAGTCTATTATATCTTCAAACAGCAACATTATTTTCAAAAATTCCTGAATTGAATCAGCATTTTTTGCGGCTTTTAGGAATTTGGGCCATTTGAGGCTAAAGAACCTGAATTTTCATGCACCACAAGCCTTTATAATTTATGAAAGAGGTCTTCCTGTGTATGGGGACCTAACACAACGAAGAGGGTAATTTTTATGTGAGGTGTATTGCGTTTCGTCAACAAGGCTTTCAAATCTATTTCACGTCAGGAAGTACACGTTAGGTGAATTTAGTTTGAGAGCACATTTTAACTTTTTTTTTGTCGACATACGGGTTCATCATAAGGATGATTTTGTTTGATACTGTATGGTAGATATAGCCTACCCATATTTGGATATCTGGGTGATATGTTGTAGACAATAGAATTGTCTGTCTGCCTTTCTGTGTATCTTTATGTACGCCTATAAATCGTGTTCGGATGCTTGGTGCATCGTAAAATTAGGTATGGTAAACATGAGTCAATACACCAATCATTTATAAAACTCCTCACCGTACTTTTCATACAGTAGAAGGGTGGATATAGGGAAAAACTTCACTCAAAATACATGCTAAAATAGGCGAAATATAAAAATTATCCTAGATGGACGATCAAAGCATATGTTGCGCTTCTCATTGTGAGACACAAAATTCGCGAGTCTATAAGGGGTCTCCGAAATCCACATTTTAAGGCACTTAAATTAACAGTGTGTGTGATATTCCCAGAAAACTAACTTCGGTCTGATAAACTTATGAAGGAATGACAAACCGCTAACCATTGCAACAGTAGCTCAATTAATAATGTCTGGTGTTAATATATAACACCGTTCGAAGAACGGGTACTTCTGCTAGTAATTATTGTAAAAGATCGTGTGTTTAAATGTGAATGAGTTGCTTACTGTTCTATAATAAATAAACACAACTTATGTGTGAATAAATTGAATGCGCTTATAGCGCTCAGAAAATTAACAATACATGTTTAACATGCTCTGTTTGGAATTAATACCCGTATTATTTTTATAATTATTAAAAATCATTCATTCACACGTGCACGCTAAACATACGCAGTGAGAATGGTAATTACATTAAATTCAACTTAAATTATTTCAATGTTGTTTTACTATGATCGATTCATTTAGCTACTTACATATTCATTTGTAACTGTTGGTCAAACTACTTACATAATGCTCAAGATTATCGTTTTCTCAAACAAACACTGAATAACAATTTAGTTCCAGTTCACTGCTGGTTCATATGCTCCATCATTTTAGTCTTTTTTGTTGCCCTCGCAGAACTGTAGCTGGTGTTTCATTTCCGCGATGCCTTCGTCTTCGTTGCCAATCAAATCGTCCTCATCGTCCTCATCAAATGCATCATTCAAGTGTTTTCCTATGTTATGGAGGATAGCACAGCAAACTATTACCTTAGGTAATTTTTCCAAAGCAACTCTTACGCAGTTTCCTAATATTGGGAACCGCCTTTTCAATTGACCGAAACACCTTTCTATTACAACTCTCTCTTTAGCGTGCATTAAATTAAAGTTTCGTTGTTCAACATCCACCGGTGGTTTGAACGGAGTAATTAACAACGGCGATTTGCATACCCCGAGTCACCAAGTAAACAAGAAGCTCCATCAAAACGAGATATACTCTCTCTAATCGCCAAGGCGGTCCGGGTTCGATTCCCGGTCAATGCATGTGAGATTTTCGAAGTGAAATGCCATGTCCTGTGGTTCGGATTCCACGTAAAAAGGAGGTCCCGTGGCTCATGATCTCGAGATTAACGGTCACGTTAAACTACAAGCTTGCTTGCTTTTTCTCTCTAATCGCATTTCTCCGCCAGATTCGTGAGTCATGTACACTCCCAGGCCATTCCGCACTAACACTTGTAAACCGTTCTTTGGCGTCACAAGTAGCCTGCACATTACTGCTGGTACGACCTTTCCTGTTTACGTACTCGTCGCCGTGAAGTAAGACCGAAGGCTTTTTAATTTCGACATGTGTACAATCGAGCGCTCCAATAACAGTAGGCATACGAAAACGTTGTTGCCAAATAAGTTTTGCTTCATTTACTTCTGGTGCTGTTGAAGGAAACCGTATCCATATGTGGGATCTTTCAATTATCTTGTCCAATAAAAAACTTATAGTTTTGCAAACTGTACTCTTATGTACACCGATATCTTCAGCTATACCTAATTGAAACCCGGGGTCCGCCACAAACCTCAAGAAAATCTCCATTTGCTTCGTCTGAGACAGGCCACCTCCTCTACTATCACTTTCGTTTAAGTACTCAGCAGCTAAAAAATCAACACTTTCACTCTCAAACCTTAACAATTCTTTGCACATTGTTATTTCCCGACGAACTGCGAACTGTTTTTGTTCACGTACACGTAGGAAAGCAGCCATATCTAACACCAAACAACGACTAAGTAAAAAGCTAGCATGCTCCGGACAAGACTAGGATATTTCCTAGCAGTTGCTAGACTCGAGATCTAGATATTTCTTTTTATTCAACCCACTTTCAAGCAATTGCTAGGCTTACGTGAAATTCTGAGCAACTGCTAGGCCTAGCAATTGCTACCCAACTCTAATCAACCAAAAGCTAGCACTGGCTTGAAAATTACCTAGACTTAGCAATTGCTAGGTTTTATTCAACCGGCCCATTATAAACGCAGCGCGACACTAGAATACTTGAATCACATCGCCGAACTAAAACTCCATATCTACTTGACTTCATGCTCAAACTAACTGACAAATACTACAACACTTCACAACATCTTCCAAATCCACTTATCAGAATCCAGGGAGCGTATGACCCTGACCGCAGAGACATTAGGAAGAGACGACCTAAATACATCTATCTAATTAAAGACATATTACAGAACAGAGACGAATAACAAACAGACATGATTCACGAACTACACGAAACTCTAGGAACCATGGCTGCGTGACGTGCCTGGCTAGAGACTCGGCCATGGCCGCCTCATCTGGGATGGCGCTCCTCGGGTCATGGCGACAAGACCACAACTTCAAACTACGGATCAAATTATCAGCCCACCAACGCTTACCCAAACCTGACACTTAAAGGGCCGTGCCTATAACACCTACAGGCACCCTTTCAGCCTATAACACCTCTGGCTACCCCTACCTCAGCTGCCTTAAAACATCAACTACGGCATCGCTGCCTATTAACATAAATGACGGCACATTCAGCCGGTAACACCTACGGCATCTCAGCCCCATTTAGAGAATGGTCAGCTCTCTTCTAACACATTATCGTAGCCTAAAACATCTTGCCCCCCCCCCCCCCTTGGAGATAGGACTTTCCAAACAGTCATTAACTCACTTAATTCCATCTACGACTGCGAACCCGGGCCCACTGCGCCCGCAACTAAGGAATACCAGACAGCTCGAAATTACAGGGGCCACCCGCTTAAAACCCTTCTTAAGATCAATTACATTTTCAAAATTCAATTTAATAATCCACCACTTCCATTAACAAGGCTAACCACAATTAAAATCATTAATCTACAGATCAGAACACTACAGAATACCAACAGCCAATCAGCTCGTAGTACCATACTGAACCGTGCCTACTATAGCTCGGAGCGGCGACGGTTCAAAATGGAGCTCACTAGCGAGCCTCTGCCTACAGTTGTAGCCTAATACTTAGAGTTGAAGTCTGACAGTTCTTAGAGGGAGGTCCTTTTACTGCCTACCAGGGTGGGTTAAAGAGAGGTGGGGGTATGGTTGTCATGGAAACGGGGTGGGGCGACTGCGGTTGCCATGGAGATAAGCCCTCTGGCCATCTCGTGTTGAGGAGGAGTTTGTAGGAGTTGCCAAACCTCGCAGTTCTGAGTTAGATCTTGTCACAAGCAGTTCAGTGTGAGTGTTATTCTATTTGTGTTTCTGTTTGGAGGCCGTCATTAAGTATCTAACGGTATTTTAAATACTAATTACGTAGACCTACAATTATTGTATTGCAATATATATTTCGAGCATTATGAATACTCCTCGAGGGAGAGGGAGGCCCAGAACTCGTCCACCTCATGAAAAAAATACCGCCGGCCATGGTATGACAATTCATCACCAAGGAAGAGAAATGATATGTGCCGCAAGGGAATTCTTTGAAGAGGAGGCTAAGAGTTTTTCGGAAAGGAATGTTCCTCTAATTCCATTCCAGAGAGTTCAAGAACGCACTGCGAAAGCTCTTAGAGTTAGTAAAAGTACTGTGACAAGAGTTACGATGGAGAAATATAACAACTCAGAAGAGGGTTCATCTAAACTGTCCACGCCTGGAAAGAAGCGGCCTAGAACCTCCAGAATTACAAATCTGGATCCGTTTAAAGATGATGCTATTCGCCGGCACATATATTCTTACTACACCAGGAGGGAACATCCAACAATTCAAAAACTGTTATTTACACTTCAGAACGATTTATTTAAAGGCAGTTACTCTTCCTTACTGAAAGTGGTTCATAACCTTGGTTTTGAATATAAAGCTATCAACAGTAGGAAGCTGCTGACGGAGAGAGGTAACGGACTGAGCCAGGATCGAACCTGCCAAGTTGAGCTCAGAAAGCCAGCGCTCTACTGTCTGAGCTTTTCAGCCCGACCTCTGTTAAAGAAACCCGAACATAAGACCAAGTCAGTCATGGTCTGGCCAGGTAGTCTACAAGAAAACACAGCGGTCAGAATGAACGAACGAACAAGCCAGCCGGAAGTGAGAAGGGTAGGGTATTGAATGCGGGAATGTGGCAACCGCGTGAAATGGCACGTGCCATGCTCCTCCCTCCAGCACTAGCTATCAGACGTCAACTCTAAGTATTACGACCATAGTCTTCCAACTGGACCGCGCTTGGCTGCTTGGCTGCATGGAGGAAAGAACGGAAGGAGATGCCTTCGCTGCGCTGCCTAGTGCAATCTACTGTAGCCAAACGGCACGCCCACTTTGGGTATCAAGAAAATGGCTGTTCCTATGCTTAAAGCCGTAAACCACTCCAAGTAGTCTTGGATTTCAGTGACATAAAACTGCAATGGCAAGTCAAGAATTGTTCTTGGATAGGTAGAATACACTATGTACATCACGGTACTTGGCACATATAAGCTGCGTTATCGTTTTAAAAGCCAATTTAAATAGAAATATGAGAGCACCTATGCAAGGCTAGTTTAGTAAGAAAGACGCGGTAAAACGTAATAATACGCTGAAGCACTGATTAAGGGCCAATTGTACGAACTCGGGTTATACCTCGGCTAAAGTTATCTCCGTAGTTAGCACAGAATTGAGTTGTACGACATTGGTATAAGAGATAATCCGGGTATAAACGACGGCATAGCTAACCGGGCATGGAATGGCGAGCTATCTGCTTATACCGAGTATATATATGGCGGACGGGAGAGACCGCTACAACATCCGAAGTTAAATCATCGCAAACTCTTAATTTCAGTGAGCTATTCATAAATGTACATGTGAACGTATAATTTTAATAGCGGCACAATAATTACATAGGCTACACATTTTTACAGACAAAATACCAAAGCAAGCCAGCGACATTACAAATGTAAGCATCATATGCATTGTCTTCAGCATTAAACGCCATGTCGCAGTGCTACAATGGTTAGCGCGCCGGACTCAGGACGAAAGAACGTAAATTTTGTGGATCGAACCCCACCAGTTCCAACTCTTTTTGCTTATTAGTTTTTGTCTCTATGCTATGCTTGGTGTTTCTGCATTATCTTTTATATCTAGCCTACCAGTAATCACTTGGGGTGATCCTAGGTTCAACAGGGTAATTAATAATAACTCCCCGTCAGTCGAGAGCATCATGCTGGAGATGCCAGGAATTAATGTAGAAAGTTATGCAGAGGCTCACTTATTAGAAAAAAACGAAGTTAAATCATCGCAACCTCTTAATTCGAGTGAACTATTCATAAATGTACATGAAAATGTATAATCTCAATAGCAGCACAGTAATTACATACATATTATTACAGAAAATAACGAAAGCAGGTCACTGACATTACGTACGTAGGCATCATATGTGCAGTTTTCAGGGAAGTCATGCGGAACCCATTTGGACGCAATCTTCCTCATTTTTAGTAAGTCCTTCAGGATGTGGAGGACAGTTGAATGCGCCAGTCCGGTATCTTGCTCTAATTGACGAATCGTTGCGTTCCGATCCACCTCTACTAACGCGGACACCATCTGTACATTGTCATCACTTACTGGTGGGTGACCAGATCGAGGCATGTGCTCCACACGTTCGCGCCCATCTCGAAAGGCTGCAACCCATCTTTCTACTGTTCTGATCGGTAACGCAGCTGCACCGCACGCTTCATGCAATCCTCGGTGACACTGTTTAGCACTGCGACCCCTAGCACACTGAATTTTTATCCACGTTCTCTGCTCCTGCTTGGAAAACATTGCGACTGTCTTTCGCGAGCGCTGGTCTCACACTACTCATCTAACAGGCGCGACTGCGCACGAGCGGTGGTGAGGACGGGCGGGGTCATGTGCTCTGAGGGAGGGAATGCAGGGCAGCAACCGTCGGTAAAAGTGGCAGCGCCCCACATTGTTGCAACTTGGCACTGAAGCATTGGTGCCAAAACTAAAAAACCAACCCTATTTCAAACTACAAACACTTCGACAGCTTATAGCTTAATATCTTGAAAACACTTGAGGGACCTCCGGGGGGGGGGGGGGGCACCTCTATTTTTAAACTAAAATTTACATCACCTCAAATCAATTTCAAAAATCCAATATTAAACTCCCCATTCAATTTATACACCAGGCTAAGGAGCGCTTAGTCGCACCGCGTACCTGGCCCTAACGCCGCTGGCTCGCTCGCTTCGCTCGAGAAGTCAGCGCCTAATTTAAATGATTACCAAAAAAATAAGGAGGAAGCAGAAAAAAATGGGAAGTTTTTTCTGAAACTGTAACAGAAACAATTAAAGGCCCTGTTGTAGAAAACATTGTTGACACTGTATAGGAAAGCGTTGAAGACAGCATTAAGCAGGAATTAGATGAAGTACAGGAGTCTTTAGAGAAGGTACAGACTAGTGCTACTTCAGTAAACAGTAATGTAAAAAACTGCAAGTAAGTTCCACACAAGTTAGATAAACAGTAGGATAGATGCAAGGCGACGTAGGAAAATTCAGAGTGATGTAGAAAAGGTTCAGGACAATGCAGATAAGATACAGGAGGAAGTTAGGAAAGCACAAGATGAGGCTTCTTTACTTAAAGAAAGAGTCATAAAGATCCAGAATAACACCATAGATCTACAGACTAGATTAGGTAGTGTAGAATCTAACACTGATCAAGTTCAACTTCGACTATGTACTGTGCCCGTTTAGACCGAAGTCCAACGACCACATAGTCTATGCATGTCATCGAAAATCAGTTAGCACGAGACTCAAAACTAGTTCTAATTTGCTTCACTGATTTTCGATTCGATGCAACAATAGGATAGAAGGGAGATATGAAAATACCACAATTTCTTAGAATCTCATTTTATTTAAAATAAAATAAAAAATAACTTGAGAGGAAAAAAATATATGCAAATGGCATCAACACAAGTGTGAAAAGAATTCCACACCCGCAAACAAACATAAGAAAAATATCAATTTTCGTTGATTAGAAATACACTTGAAAATTTTACCGATGACCAAAACTTTCTTAGTCCATTTGCCATCATGAGATGTAAGAATAGTATTTATTACTCAGGCTGCTCACGTCAAAATTAATTGTCTATCCTGATGCCTGTTTAAGATTTACACTCGTATAAACATTCCTGTGCCTCAACATTTATTTCACTGTCCAAGACAAAAATCACTTTCACAAGATTATTTCAAAAGTATCGATGAATAGAGTTTGAGAAAAACATAAATATTTGCAAATATGAGCGCAAATATTATTGTTTCCATTTATTAACTGATCCTTAAGAACAGTTATCATACGAACGTGATCATTTCTAAAATAAATTTTAGATCATCTGTTCTAAAAATCCAGAATTTTTACATAAATGACTTGTTATGTCTGACCATGTGAGGCAGCGCCCCGGTCACGAACACCAAGATTAACGGCCGAGGGGGTCCGATGCGCTGACTACTTGTCACCCCAATATCTGTAGGCCAAATGGCTGGGCAGCGGTCGCTTGGTAGGCCTAGGCTCTTCATGGGCTGTAGTGCCACGGGGTTAGTTATGTCTGACCATAAAGTCTTATAATATCATGTTCATTCAATTATTAAATCACAATGATTTCCTAAATATTTTATCATGTTTACCAAAATTTTATTTTATTTATCACTTGAATTTTAACAATAGTGAAATCTCAAAATATTTATTCATTAATTATCTTATCCTTTCTTTGAAATTGCACAACATTATTTATCCATTTAATTCCAGTCATGAAAAAATATAATTTTAATAGTGTTTATATAATGTTTTTTTTATTCACAACGATTTATATTTATTTGGCATTTTAGGCCTACTCATCATTTAGTTACGTTCAACAATTTTATTTTTATTCATTTCGACATAACGGCAAGGAATCGACAAAACAAGTGTATTGTAAGGTACCTGTGAGGGTGGCCTGTACAAAGAATTAACCTAAGGGATGAAATTAGTCTAATTAGGGGGCGAGCTTGGCAATTGCTGTAAGAGGTATGGAGTATTTAGTGAATTGCGATCGCCGGTGCGATCAGCAAGGAGAAATACCCAATGTACTGCTTGACGGGGTAGTTCCAGGTGAGGGGGTGTTTGGAAAGATAATTAAATTATTACTCTGTGCGCGACAGCTGCGCCACGCGGTCTGCTGCAAGTCGTGGGCAGGCGAGCTAACGGGGAACTTGCTGGTGTCAGCGTTGAGCGGTAGCGCTCGGCTAACGTCAAGAAGCAATTAAACCATAAACAGTAAAGCTAATTCTAGGTCCTACCTAAGGGGGAAGCTAATAGGGTAGGATCTTATCAGCTAAATAAATAATGGGTAAGACCAGTGGCTTCTATTACTTTTAAATTTAACGTGTACCTCGATTTTGAGGTACGCTTGCAAATAGCAGTTCAAATAATAAAGATAAAGAATTATTACATTCCAAACACAGGGGGATGTGAGTGTAGTGTGATGGTGAGTGTAGTGATCGCTTGAGTCACTTACCCTTTCAGCCAACAGCAGCGGTTCGTCACGTCGGTAGCACTAAGACAGACTGAGTGATCCCGGGTGTATGACCTCCGGGGTTCTTATAGGTTTCTTGTGCTACGTTTGCGGAATCCTTACATTCCTCCCAAGTAATAGTCCTTTCTAGGGTCGTTGCCTGGGACACGAGGCTACTTGGGCTCATGTAGGTGCTAACTTACTAGTCTTGTAATTTTGTAATTGTAATTTGTAGGTTTTTAAATTAATTGTTTGGAATTTGGATTTGTTGGAGATTTTATTTAGGGGATGGGGGTAGCGTACCCTAGGGGTACAACAGTATAGTTGTAATGATCAATAAGGCGGTAGATTTTTAACAATGACACGAGAATCTAACAGTAATCCTTTGTGATGATCGTGAATAGAATAATAATTGGGTTTTCACTTCAATTATTTATAATCAATACATTTGTTTTACAACATATTTCACCATAAGCCGTCCACACCATCCCTGTGGCTGACGCAACACATTAAACGAGATTACTCGCAATGATTCAGTTCACAACTGAACAACAACAACATTTTTTCCCACATATTAAATAATTATTTTTAACAATTATTATTTTATTTATATATTTTTATTGTATATTTTTTATCAAGCCATATGCTTGTCTTATTACGAAGATCCAATGTTCCTCCAATAAATTGTACCCATTTTAAAATCATCACATGAATTTATTTTCTCTAAATCGTGTCTACCCCTATTTGACAATCCATCAAATGACTTTACCATAATATTTATATAAATTCAAGGAAAACCCTACTTTATACAGGCTATCTGTAATCATTCGATTTCCTTCCGAGTCGTGAAGATATTTATTAATCCCACGCAACTGTAAAAATGTCCATTATTTTTATATTGCATAATTCTCATTGGATGTGAGTGTGCATTAACTGGATAATAAATCGTAACTGAAATGTGCATTATTCTTAAGATTCAACATTCAACTCGTAACCACATTATTATTATTATTTCAAAATCTTAAGATATTATTATTATTATTATTCAGAAAATATTTTATACAAGCGCTAATCATGCTTCCAAACTAGAAGTTATGGACTAAAACCACATGAAAATATCCAAGCTCAATATCCTTGATAAAAATAAATCCATTTCTCAAAAATAATTGAATTAGCTACTAACTCCAGTGGCTGACGACCGTGGTTTCAAAATATGAAAATATAACCACATGGTTCATGGCGTTGTCCGCAGACACTTATACGAAGGACTAGTGTTCAAAAACACTTAAATGAAAATCTAGCTTGCCAAAGCAAACTGAAAATAGAGTTGTTGATATTTCTCTTCAAGAAAAAAAAAAAAAAATGAAATTTTCAAATGCCAAACTACTAAGAAAAATTCAAGTTGTCGCTTGCATTGTAGATACTCTTGATGTTCGTGACCTCAAATTCGGTCCCATTACTGTTCCATTTCCAGTGTGTCCATTCGCTTGCCCATGCGAATGCGTAGGCCTACTTATAGTCTTGTGTCCGCTTCCATCGCTACCCGCGTTCCGTTTAACCGCACATGGTTAAATGTTCTAACGTTGTCTTGAAGTTAAATGAGTTCATAATGACATTTATAAACACCATAATTAGTAGAATGGTGATTCGATCCATTTGAATTTAAGTCAGTCGTAGTTCTGACCAGCTGTGACCCATACGATTTATGATACTCTTACAGTTTTAATTCAATGGTACAAATACGAAGATCCTGGTATAAATGAATTAACGGGTTGAGATTATGCATCTCTCAGAACATGCTATGCACGGCTGATCCCACAACGTCGGCTGTTTATCAGAACAAGGAAAAACTGGTATCCGTTGCTTATTGTATTGGAATCGTGGCTGATCAGTTGAACTAAAGAGACATAGCTCGGCACTGACTGTTATTGGGAAAACTAAGTTCCAATAATAAATTTTACGTATATAGACAAAGTCTATCGTGTGACTTGCTAATTAAATTGACATGTGTCAACTGGCTATTACTGCCAAAACATTTCAAAGTCCACATTATGAAGCCTGACATTATGTAGCTTCAAAAGTTCATAAGTCCTACACATTTGTGTAAAAGTTAAACACTCGTACTCGAAAAATACAGTTCTGTTGATTATAACGACCTTCTGGTTCGCGCAGAGTATATATCACGACTAACACGGCCGGTGCTCTACGAAGACTGTGATGAATGTGACGGATCACTAGCACTCACTGTGATTATTCGAAGATTGTGATACCTTCCTCAATCGCGTCATCGGCTCGCTGCGTCGTTGCGACAAACATTCTAGATCATTCCATCTTCATATCTTGGCTTCCAGAGAACAGATTTTCTTCCAAGATAGCTTAAACTTCGACAAATTCCATTGCTACTTTTCAAATCCTGAAATCGTCGCACAAAGTATTTTCATAAAAAAGCAGTTCCGTTGGACGAGATGCGCGCTACAGGCACTTAGTAAAACCATCTAATTCCTTCGAGAAAGAATGGAGTGCGTGATTCAAAAAATTGCTGTGTCTTCAAACATGTGCCTAGGACTCCAAATATCCAAAAAAAGTGGATAAGGGCACTTCCACCCCTCACATAGAAAAAAATAAATAAAAAAACATTTTTCTCTATCATCCATCCTATTCATTTAAGTTATATGGCTCTTGTATGGTAGACTTTCAAGCTAGAGGCATTGAAATTTCCCACGATGTTTTCCTCTTCAACTCATCGACTTTTCTTCTTTTTCCGCTACCTCTTCATTTCGTGCTCTGTCATGCGAAAGGTTTCGAGTTCTTCATCATCAGTGAAATTATAATCTTGGAGTCGAAAGGTAACTTCTTCATATTGTTGAGTATTCGGAGTTTTTTTTCTTTATCGGGCTCATTTGAATTTTGCAATCCAGATGAGCTCGGTTCATTTTGCTTCAACTGGTCCAAGTACTGCTTGCTTTCCTGGTGTCTTTGCTCCAAATTTTGCCTTGCCTGCTGCTTAAATTCTTCAGTTGTCTGACCAGTATTTTCGTCTGTTTTGAAATTCAGGATGTTTCTTCCAAAATATCTCCGGTTCTGATATCTTTGGTTATATCCTGTTCTTTTCCAAGTATTCCAGCGGCTCTCTGATCCATGCGGTCTTGCATACGGTCGGTTCTGAAATGATCTGTTATTCTGATTCCATCTTCTTTGATCTGGCTCCTCCCTCGGTGCTTTCTCTTCCTGTTTCCAATTGGAATTAGTCTGAGACTGCTGGTCTGCCATTACTGCATATACTGATAGGTTTTCATTCTTTCCACCCCTCTGGCGAAAGAACTGAGCATTTGAGTGGTCTAATTTCTGTAACACCTCGTCAAATTGCTCCATGTTGTAGATGTCAGCTGCAATCAAGGTCCTTTGCACTTCTGACGGAAATTGTCGATCAACTCGTTATCAGGCAGTTTGGCTAACTGCCCCGAAAAATAAGTTGAATATTTTGTAGGCTGCGAAGTTGAGTAGCGTTTAGAATACAGTTCCGCTCTCACTTGCTGCTGCGTTTCGGGTGACCAGAATTTACGAAGTAGGGCTTGTGAAAATTCCTCATAATTACGTAAATTACACCTGAAGTCTGAACCAAGTCAATGCAGTCCCATCCAAAAATTGGCCTATTACTCTGATTTCTCTTTCCTGAGATATTTTCGAATCCTTGAGGTAATCCCGAACCTCCCTCAAAAATTCTACTGGTGTGACAATTCCAGTACCCGTGAATTTAGATGGCTTGTCCTCCACATCCTTGTACAATGCTATCTGTGTGGACTGTGCTAACTTTGGAACCTCTTCCTGTTTTTCAAACTGGGATGTGTTTGGACTATCTTCCTGTTTCTCAGACGAGTTGTCTTTACCTGGAACTGAGGGTCTAATCTGAACTTTTGCTTGTTTTTCCGAAAATTTATTGGATAACTTCCTTACAGTTTCTTTTAATTCCGCATTTTCCTCCCCAATCAACTTCTTGATTTCGTCAGAAGTTTCAACCTGTTTCCTAGCTTCTTCTGCATATCGTTTAGCTTCTTCTGCTTGTTTCCTGACATCTGCTATCTCCTTGTGATTATCTGTCACATCCGAAGATATCATCTTCATTATTCCCTCATGTTTTTTTCATGGAACCTGATACATTATTGATATCTTTCTGAGTTGCTTGGATATCTTTTGACATTATTTCAACATGGGATGACAATGTGCCTTGCATCTCTTTTATTCCATCTTGAGTTTCTTTTTTCAGTGTTTCCTTTACCTCTTCAATGACAGTAACCTTAATATCTGTTTTTAATTCTTTGACAATTCCTTCCTTCAGCTCTCCCTCAATTAATTAATGGAATTCTTGGGATATGCGGTTGATTACCTTTGATGTCATGTCGTTACACTCTTTGGTAACGCGGATTTCCAAATTCGCCATGTCTTCTCCTACCTTTCTAAGACCTTTCTCTACTCTGTCAGCTAAAGCGTGAGCCTTATTTTCAGCATCTGAAAACCTACTCTCCATTGAACTTGTGTTTTCGGCTAGTGTGGTTTCGAATTCTTGGAGCTTTTCAACTAGTTTTGTCATTTTGGATTCTAGTAAACTGGAATTTTCTGACATTTTGGTTTCTATACTTTCTCTTAAAGAATCTGAGTTTTTAGATATTTTACTTTCTAGGGAATTTGAGTTTGCAATCATTTTACTTTCTAGGGAATTTGATTTTTCAATCATTTGCAATGATTTTTCAGTGATTTTTGTTTCTAAACCTTCTCTTAGAGAATATGATTTTTCAGACATTTTATGTTTCAGAGACTCAGTCGTTTATAAAATTTTATTTTCTAAGGTAATATATTTTTCTATTATCTTGGCGATCTCTGTTTCCACGCCTTTGGATTGATTCTCCAAGCGTTTGAGAATATGCATCACATCTTCCATATTTGCCAGTATTAAATTTAATTAGGGGTAGAATGTCGGCTGACACAAGGACTTAAAACTAAAACATGTAAGCATTTTGGCATTTGGAATTTCCAAAATAAAATGAGAACTGCCCAAATTTCGACGTGATGAAAAAAAAACTCTACTATTACTGACTAACTACATCAATTCAGATGCAAAATTCAAAATATCCTCCATCTGGATGATATGCAATTGTGTATTTCCAGACTTCCAAACCAACAATGAATATTGCATGACGCCTCAACAGGTAAGCTGTCATACATAAAAAAATAAACTCTGACCATTCCTAGCTTTAAGTCCCCCACTAATTGGGTCTCCTCACAAACAATACGTTCATACCAGATGTTTTTCCATTTTCCCAAAACTAATCAAGACAAATTTCTAATCGTGGGCCCACTAATTGGTCGCCAATTCTACCTTCTATCTATTTTATGTGCCCGTTTGGACCGAAGTCCAACGACCACATATGCATGTCGCCGAAAATCACATAGCACGAGACTCAAAAGTATCTCAGGGCGCCATATGGGTGAAACTTAAATAAACAAAACTAGTTCTAACTTGCTTCACTGATTTTCGATTCGATGCAACAATAGGATAGAAGGGAGATATGAAAATACCACAATTTCTTAAAATCTCATTTTATTTAAAATAAAATAAAATGAAAAGAAACTTGAGAGGAAAAAAAAATGCAAATGGTATCAACACAAGTGTAAAAAGAATTCCACACCCACAAACAAACATAAGAAAAATATCAACTTTCGATGATTAGAAATAGGCTACACTTGAAAATTTTACCGATGACCAAAACATTTTTAGTCCATTTGGCATCATCAGATATAAGAATAGTATTTATCACTCAGGCTGCTCAGGTCAAAATTAATTGTCTATCCTGATGCCTGTTTATGATTTTAACTCGTATAAACATTCCTGTGCCTCAAAATTTATTTCACTGTTCAAGACAAAAATCACTTTCACAAGATTATTTCAAAAGTATCGATGAATAGAGTTTGAGAAAAACATAAATATTTGCCAAATATGAGCGCGAATATTATTGTTTCCATTTAAGAAACTGATCCTTAAGTACATTTCATACGAACGTGATTATTTCCAAAATAAATTTTAGATCATCTGTTCTAAAAGTCCAGAATTTTTACATAAATGACTTGTTATGTCTGACCAAAAAGTCTTATAATATCATGTTCATTCAATTATTAAATCACAATGACTTCCTAAATATTTTATCATGTTTGCCAAAATTTTATTCGATTTATCACTCGGATTTTAACAATTGCGAAATCTCAAAATATTTATTCATTAATTATCTTATCCTTTCTTTGAAATTGCTTAAAATTATTTATCCATTTAATTCCAGTCATGAAAAATATAATTTTAATAATGTTTATATAATGTTTTTTTTATTAGCAACGATTTATATTTATTTGGCAATATACTCATCATTTAGTTACGTTCAACAATTTTATTTTTATTCATTTCGACAAAACGGCAAGGAATCGACAAAACAGTGTGCAGTTGTCATGATCAATAAGGCGGTAGTCTTTTTAAGAATGACACGAGAATCTAACTGTAATCCTGTGTGATGATCGTGAATAGAACAATAATTGGGTTTTCACTTCAATTTATTATTTATAAACAATACATATTTTTTACAACATATTTCACAATATGCCGTCCAAACCATCCTTGTGGCTGACGCAACACATTAAACGAGATTACTCGCAATGATTCAGTTCACAACTGAACAACAACAACATTTTTTCCCACATATTTAATAATTATTTTTAACAATTATTATTTTATTTATATATTTTTATTGTATATTTTTTATCAAGACATATGCTTGTCTTATTACGAAGATCCAATGTTCCTCCAATAAATTGCACCCATTTTAAAATCATCACATGAATTTATTTTCTCTAAATCGTGTCTACCCCTATTTGACAATCCATCAAATGACTTTACCATAATATTTATATAAATTCAAGGAAAACCCTATTTTATACAGGCTATCTGTAATCATTCGATTTCCTTCCGAGCCGTGAAGATATTTATTAATCCCACGCAACTGTAAAAATGTCCATTATTTTTATATTGCATAATTCTCATTGGATGTGAGTGTGCATTAACTGGATAATAAATCGTAACTGAAATGTGCATTATTCTTAAGATTCAACATTCAACTCCTAACCACATTATCATTATTATTATTTCAAAACCTTAAGATATTATTATTATTACTCAGAAAATATTTTATACAAGCGCTTATCATGCTTTCAAACTAGATGTTATGGACTAAAACCACATGAAAATATCCAAGCTCAATATCCTTGGATAAAAATAAATCAATTTCTCATAAATAGTTGAATTAGCTACTAAGCTTCAGCGGCTGATGACCGTGGTTTCAAAATATGAAAATATAACCACACGGTTCATGCCGTTGTCCGCAGACACTTATACGAAGGACTAGTGTTCAAAAACACTTAAATGAAAATCTAGCTTGCCAAAGCAAACTGAAAATAGAGTTGTTGATATTTCTCTTCAAGAAAAAAAAATGAAATTTCCAATTGCCAAACTACTAGGAAAAATTCAAGTTGTCGCTTGCATTGTAGATGCTCTTGATGTTCATACCTCCTGGTCGGTACCATTACTGTTCCATTTCTAGTGTGTCCATTCGCTTGCCCATGCGATTGCGTACTTATAGTCTTGTGTCCGCTTCCATCGCTACCCCCGTTCCGTTTAACCGCACATGGTTAAATGTTCTAAAGTTGTCTTGAAGTTAAATGAGTTCATAATGACATTTATAAACACCATAATTAGTAGAATGGTGATTCGATCCATTTGAATTTAAGTCAGTCGTAGTTCTGACCAACTGTGACCCATACGATTTGTGATACTCTTACAGTTTTAATTCAATGGTACAAATACGAAGATCCTGGTATAAATGAATTAACGGGTTGAGATTATGCATCTCTCAGAACATGCTATGCACGGCTGATCCCACAACGTCGGCTGTTTATCTGACCAAGGAAAAACTGGTATCCGTAGCTTATTGTATTGGAATCGTGGCTGATCATTTGAACTAACGAGACATAGCTTAGCACTGACTGTTATTGTAAAAACTAAGTTCCAATAATACATTTTACCTGGATAGACAAAGTCTATCATGTGACTTGCTAATGAAATTGACCAGTGTCAAGTGGTTATTACTGCCAAAATATTTCAAAGTCCACATTATGAAGCCTGACATTATGTAGCTTCAAAAGTTCATAAGTCCTACACATTCGTACTCGAAAAATACAGTTCTGGTGATTATAACGACCTTCTGGTTCGCGCAGAGTATATATCACGACTAACATGGCTGGTGCTCTACGAAGACTGTGATGAATGTGACGGATCACTAGCTTTCACTGTGCTTACTCAAAGATTGTGTTACTTTCTTCAATTCCTGTGCCTTCATATACCCCTCTGGGTTATCGCATCATCGGCTCGTTGCGTCATAGCGACAAACATTCTAGATCATTCCATTTCATATCTTGGCTTCCAGCGAACAGATTTTCTTCCGAGATAGCTTAAACTTCGGTAAATTCCATTGCCAGAAAAGTGTGCTACTTTTCAAATCCTGAAATCGTCGTATAAAGAATTTTCATAGAAATGCAGTTCCGTTGGTCGAGTTGCGCTCTACAAGCACTCAGTAAAATCTTCTAATTCCTTCGAGAAGGAATGGAGCGCGTGATTCAATAGTTGCTGTGTCTTCAAACATGTGCCTAGGACTCTAAATATCCAAAAAGAAGATAAGGTCACAGTACAATTGAGTCTAACATACAAGAGAAATTTAAAGAATTAGAAGCCAGTAATGAAAATTTACAAGCATAAATAAGAAAGGAATTGGAGCTCAGTAAACAAAATCTGGAAGGAAATACAACACAAACACGTACAAACGTAGCTGAAATTAAAAGTACTGTTGATCTTTTGAGAACACAAATTCAGGATCACAACAAAGTATTAAAGGATGATATAGAAGTAGATATTGAAAAGATTATTAAGGCTAACTTGGAGACATTGAATGATCATTGGAAGAAGCTTAGTACCGATCATATTGCAAGAGTCAAAAATTAAATGGAAAAGAAACTAGTTTCGACTGAGGTCAAACTAAACAAAGATGTAGGCCTACATGATGTAAGGGAGGATTTATGTAAGAAAATCGACTTTGTGCAGAAAACTCAAACTGATGATATGTCTGAAATTAGAGCTGATCTTGATAAGGAAATACAGGAAACTAAGTCATTAGGAACGAAAATAGACCAAATGGATATCGATTTAACAGCTGATAAGGAAATAAGTCGTCAGAACTAAAAGAACTTAGGAAAAGTCTTCAGAATATGAGTTTAGTAGATGGAGGAAATGCGGAGAGATTTAAGAATTCTTTGAAGGATGAACATAGAAAGGGTATTCGTGAACTCATGGGAAACCATTTCTAAACAGATAAGGAAGGAGAAGAATTAGACCAAGCTAGGATGACACGATTAGAAGATGAGATAAGAGATGTTATACCCCACGTCAGGTCAAGACCTGAGGAAAATATCCCTCCGCTCATCTTCTCTCTCTGTCCCTCCGCGCATCTTCTCTCTCTGTCCCGTCTTGTGTTTCCAACATGGGGCGCATCTGATCGAGTGTTTGAATCTACCTTAACCACAAAGACTTTATTGCGTTCGGACCTTTGATTCACTTCAATTACGAATTTATCTACGGCATATTCACTGAACCAAATATGTTTTCCTATCGTGTCGAAACCCGAGGCTCTGTGTTAATAAAAAAAAGGATGCTTGTAGTTTTATGTTATCGTGCGATTATTTAAAACATTATAACATTGTGTTAGGCGAGGAATGACACATGAACGATGAGTGATATAAGAAGACGAAATGACGTGTGTCCTTGAACCCTATGAACCAACTAATTGCTTATTTGTCATCCGTCACCATCTTATCTTGCAAAAGATCGAAAGTTGACGGGGAGAAACAGCTGCTTCCTTGAAGGGTTACGACACGTACTCTTGAGAATCAGAAGGCAGAATGATCTACTGTTAGTACAAAGATTTAACTGTAACGTGAAGTGGAGGGTAATTATAAAACAAAATAATAATTATACCGCGCATAGGAAAATAATACTGTCAGGTGTATATGCGTATTAGCCATCATCAAAATGTCATTACAAAACATGGCGAGTAGGCTATATATTTTCGGTTGAGCTGACATAGGCTACTAGGAAGTAAACAATCTCCTATAAATAAGATTAAATGTTAGGATACAACATGTGTATATAACTTACAGATGTTGTCGCTAATCTTTCTCCATTGCTTCTATTCCACTGAGACCGCCGTCAGATGATCACTACTATTACTATCACCATTAACTTTCACTGTCACTTTCGTCACAGTTGGAATTTCATTCTTGAGAAAAAGAAGAAAGCACTTTCCTACGAATTCCACACAGAACAAAATTCTAAATACTGTGACACATGAACCCCCTTTCCTTGAGACGCCGGCCGACTTCTCGCCGGAGACTCACCATGAGCTTTGAATTCAGCGCGCACCGAGTCAACACTGTATGTCGAAACGCCAGTCAAGTATGCAGTCTTCTTCACCAACTCTTCTACTGTCCACTCTGGATTGTAATCCCTCAACCTACTACTGTATATACATTTAAAATCATTTGTTTGCACCTTTTACTGAACTTCTCCCCACTTTTATTATTTTTGAAGTATTTTGTTGGTGATTCAAGCTTTACAGCTGCAGTTTGAACACGTTGTCTACTTGAAGGAGCCATCTTGAAGTCCGTGCAATCATAACAGTATTGCCAACGTTTGAACCTGATTTACCACAACATTGAATGAGTCGGTTACTCTTTTGCAGCTCAAACAAGGTTTATACAGAACGAAATATAATATATATAATATCAAATTCGTACCGAATTACTCTGCCTATCGTATAAAATACAACTACAAGCAATATTCGCGCACACGGTTAATCACATGAAAAGCAAGGTTGGTGCAGCTCCCAGTTAACGAGAAAATGATTAATTTATTCATAGATTTATACCAAGGAATTTCTTAAAAGTAATCTAGCCAGTTTATCGAAACATAGCAACATGCGCTGAAACATCTTGTACTGCAAAAACAAGCAGAAAAATTGGGAACTATTTCCTTGCGCGTTAGCCTTTTCACAGACCAGAACATCAAAGGGACCGCTTAGGTCTTGACCTGACGTTCGGTATAGTAGGGGAATGAGGCGGGTCTAAAATAGTGACAGGAGCCGCTCGGCTACGCTGACCTCTCATGTATATCTCGCGAAACCATGGGCATGCAACGAGTCGTTGGACTCAGGCTGATATACTCTTTCCTATGGACCACACATACTATCTTCATTTTTTTTTGAAAAATTTTGTTTTTGAAAGTAGGTGATATTTCGAAAACCAAACATGATAGAACGTTGTACAATAGCTTAAAAGAATGGTATTTGTGTCCTTTATTTTTAGATCAAAACTTTTTTTGAAAACAGGTTCAATTTGAAATTCTTATATGTTCAAAACTAGGAAGTTTACAAAACAGGTTGTTTGACATAAATGAAAGGTCCTCACCCCCTCTACCTCCAAACCAAGTTTCAAATCTCTAGGACAAAAACGAAAAAATGAATTTTGAAAGTAGGCGATATTTTCAGAACCAAACATGCTAAATAGCGTTATATAAGCTTAAAAGAATGTTGTTTTGTGTTCTTTATTTTAGAACAAAACATTTTATTTTTCATTTTTTCCAAGAAAGTCCAATTTTGAAATTGTTATATTTTGGAAACCAGGAAATTTACAAAGACATTTGTTTGACATAAATTAATGGTTTATACCCCCTCTAGCCACAAACCAAGTTTCACAAAAACTGTGCAGAGTGTAAAGAGTGGGAAAATGACAGCGCTGTTCCACTTAGGAAGTTGTGAGCAACTGGTGGCCTTGTGAAGGAAGGAATAATAATGGGGGGGGGGGGGGGGAGGAATAGTCGTACAGGGGCCTGCGTGGTATCGTTTGAATAGTATTTTTCAGCTCTATATGGTGGCGAGGTTATTTTTTTAAATGAGTGGAATTTGGAAACTAGTTTTTTGGGGTAAATATGTGTTTTTTGACATTTTTGCTAATATCTCACGAACCCATGGAACTAGAACCATGTGCTTGGATTCATTTTTTTCGTCGCGCTGTCCTCTTGACGCTGATGCCTGTGGCGAGTACGTGGAAAACCCATTTTGCGGGTAAAATCATGATTTTAGACTTGTTGTTATATCACGTGAACCAATGATGTTACAGACGTGTACGAGGGGTCCTAGGACTCGGGGTGACGTCCTCCTTGAAATGTGATACTTATTATTTCCAAAAATGTTTTACAAAGGACCTAATGCCAAAAAATTAATTTAATTTTTGTTTAATATTTTAACATTTTTAAATAAAGAGTGGCGGTAGACTGAGAGACGATACCGCTGGGCGTGTGTTTCAACGAGCCTGTCGCCGACCACGGTGGCCGTGCTCAATAGAGCATAGGTGGTTTTTCTGATTTCTCCTATCACAGATGAATGATGGTGAATAACCCCAAAATGCGTGAAGCATGTTAAGATTTTTTATTTTACAAATATTAATAATAATAATAATAATAATAATAATAATAATAATAATAATAATAATAATAATTGTATGATGCAAATAAAAGCGAGCTTTTATGGTTGACAACAAGAACTTGACCATGTCTTGCGGCAAGCCAGACCGGCAAACAAAACAAATGTGCTTGAGGCAGCTTGGAGCTGTGGCTGGCTGGCAGAATGTTTAAGTTCAGGAATGTGAAATCTTATCAGGACGTGACTTGGCCACACCGTAAGACTGTTAACGCAAAAGTCAGCTAAAGAGAGCAGCGGAAACCGCAGAGAGGTGAGGGGAGAGGGGAACACCGAGACAGAACATGGAATCACGTGACCACCCCACAGCTTGCCAAGAGCGGTGAGAGGGGAGGGTGGGAAGGGGAGGGCAGGGCGGGGAAGGGGGTAGGGGTTGGGTAACAAATACTTGTGGATGTGATAGTGCGTAGCGTGTCATTACTGTTTTATACTTTGCAGTGCAAACATAGGCCGTGTCTTATCTGTGTGAAAGTCATTGGATTTGAGTGCTTAACCACAGTCAGCGACCATATTGGATACATTATATATTTACAGGTAAGTGTAACATTAACATTTTTGATTTTTTAAATGCTAATGGATGTTGGTTTGCAATTTTAATGATGAATTGTTTTATTTTGTTGGTTTTGGATAATCTGCCAACCTGTTGTGGGAAATATAAAAACAAAAGGAAAACCATTCCACTCGAGCCTACCAAAAGGCAAACGCATGACATTTATAAAAACTGAGGTAAGATTTTGTTGATATAACCTGTTTCATTGTATTTTTGTTTGTTTTAGGCTGTACAAAGGTGCTATTTGAAATTGGTATACATATGGTGGTTTATTCTATTTCTATTTTAGAGTGCTGCTATAACTCTTGACCACAGCTGTTTGTTTGGAAACCCTTGTGAGGCAGTTTATTTCTGAAAAAAACTCTGGTGAGATTGTTTCTTCATTGAAATCATGTCTTTCACCGTCACCGATAACTTAACTTGGGAACACCTCGAGTCATGTTTTAAATCCCGTGTGCGCTCTGGCCGCGTGGTTCATGTTGTTGAAAGTTTAATCCCGAAAGACTTTGTCGAATCGTGTTTTGACATTTTTAATGATCAAATTTGTACAGCTCAAAGGTTGCATAGGGCTTTAAGGTCAATACACAACCCGTGTGCGATTTCATATATAAAAAGGAGGATGATGAACATAAAAAACATTTTATATTTGCATTAAAATGCGAGAGCTTTTGATAGCCGATAATCTGAACGAGTGGTATCAATCCAACGTGATGAATGCCTTGCTAACAACATTTGATAAACTGCAACAAGGACCGAGTGTCCTTGCCTTAAACAAAATCCATCACCTACAAACCAACATTTGTCAATTTAACTCGTTGAATGCTGGTTCTAGTCATATCCCTTTACTGTCAGCGATTGCCTGCCGAAGAGCTGTGGACAACATAAAAAAATTAAGAAAACGAATGTTTCCTGTGGTCTATGGCTGCATATTTGCAGACGGTACAACAGAATAGTTGTTGGTCAGGAATGTATAGATATATATTTAATGATTTAAAACAAAATTTAAATTTAACTAGAGTATCGTTCCCTATGGACTTTACCGAGATCCATAGGTTTGAGCAAGATAACCAGAACTTTTCGTTCATGGTGAACGGCCTTGATAGTGATGACATTATGGGTCCTCCTTATGCTACTAAAGAACCGAAACGTCACCACATTCATATTTTATATGTGTCTTACGGGGAGGTGAATCACTATTGCCAGATTAAGAATTGAGGTAAATTGGTAGGTAGTCAAGCGTCCAAGGACAAATGTGCAAAACATATTAGTGATCGTTGCCTACAATATTTTGAAACCCCTACGCTTTTGGAACGACATAGGGTAGATTGCGTTTTGCAGGAAGCGGTGAGACTGATGTCGCCACAAGGGGACATAGCAGTGTTGAAATGTAAGAACATTCACAAGCGTGACACTGCCCCGTATGTGGTGTATGCAGATTTTGAAGCTCTCACCACACCCATGGCGGGAGGTGAACCAGATCCCACCATGAGCTCAACCACACCCCTTCAAAAACATGAACCCTTTGCCATAGGATTTAATGTGGTGTGTGCCTATGACCCCACAAAATCCAATTACGAATCCCGTCGGTGACCAGATTGTGCCAGATGGTTTTTGGATCAACTTGTCAAGTTGGCTGATCATGTTCAAGAGTTACTGGACCACCCAGTACCCATGAGCCTAACTCCAGAACAGCAGCAGCAGTATGAGCATGCCTCCACATGTCACATTTACGAAAAGCCTATTTTAAGCGGAGAGGAAAAAGGCAGAGACCACTTACACTTTACGGCAGAGTTTCGGGGAGCTGCGCACAGCAAATGCAATTTGAAATTTTCAGCTTCTCGATTTATCAGTGTATTTTGTCCACAATCTGGCAAATTATGACATTCAATTTTTGATTCGTGAATTGGGTCATGTCAACAAGGGCTCATTTTCAATTATCCCCCAAAACCATGAGCGTTTAACAGCCCTGACATGGCGGTTGAGCAAGTTTTGCATTAGATTTTTGGATTCCTTCAAGTTTATGGCATCCTCGATAGATAGTTTGGTCCATGGTTTGGATGAGAAGGAACTAAAATACACCAGAATGTTTTTTCAAGATCCTGAGCAATTTAAATTGTGCATTTGCAAAGGTACATTCCCGTGTGATTTCTGTAACAACTGGGACGTGTTAAACCAAAAAGCGGTCCCACCACAAGAGAAATTTTACTCAAAACTAACACGCTGTACCGTTTCCGATGAAGACTATGCACATGCGTGGCAGGTTTGGCGAGTGTTTTCTATTAAGACGCTAGGTGAATATGCTATGCATTACCTAAAACTCGATATATTGCTGCTCACAGATGTGTTTGAAAAATTCCGTGAGTTGTGTCAACACATCTATGGTCACGACCAGGCTCACTATTTTACGAGTCCTGGGCTCTCGTTTGATGCAGCTTTGAAATACACTAAAGTGGAATTGAATTTACTCACGGATGTAGACATGATCTTATTCTTTAAAAAGGGCATTCGCGGTGGCTTTGTATAGCTTAACCAGCGCCATGACAAAGCGAACAATTCCTACATGCCCTCTTATTCACAAGACTAACCTGAATCGTACTTAATGTACTATGACGTGAATAATTTGTATGGCTATGCCTTGAGCCAGCCTTTGCCCTATGGGGAATTTGCTTGGCTGACTGGCAAACAAGTGTCAGAATTTGATGTGAACAAGGCCAGTCAAGAAACAGGGCGTGGATATGTGTTAGAAGTGGATATTGAATATCCCTCATACTTGTATGATAAACATGCCGATTTCCCATTCTGCCTAGAGCAAATGGTTCCCCCTGACAGTAAAGTGAAAATTGAAAAACTCATGTGCACTCTTTACAACAAAAATTTGTATGTGCTACTGTATATATCTAAATGTTGGTGCAATGCCTAGCCCAAGGCTTAGTGTGGAAGAAAATCCAAAGAGGTATTTCCTTTGCACAAAAAGCATGGCTCAAGCCATACATGCAACTGAACACAGAGCACCGACAAATGGCAACACAGCAGTTTGAAATTAATATTTTTAAATTGATGAACAACTGCATCTATGGAAAGTCCATGGAGAATGTCCGCAAATACCGGGACATTAAATTGGTCAATGTCTGGGAGGGGTGGTGGGGTGCCCGGCGGTACATTGCCAAGCCAAATTTCAAATCGATCAATATTAACGATGAGGATTTGGCCACAATTGAATTTAATAAGACCAGTGTGACCATGAATAAGCCAATTTACTTGGCCAAGTCATTTTAGACTTTTCCAAATCGCTCATGTATCGATTCCACTACGAGTTTGCCAAACAACATTTTAAGGACGTATCTCTTTTGTAAATATTGGTGTTTTTGTTATTGTAAATAGTGTAAACCACTTAGACCTTTTGCTCTTTAAAAGCCCAGTGCAACCCTAGTTTATTTATGTTTTAATTTTAAATTTAACAGAGTTGGGAATTTTAAAATGGGTAATGGTAAATAGTTTGATTCTTTTAATGCTGTACAAAGTTGCTGTTTTTTGTAAATATGAAATGGGTAATATTATTTGTTTGGTACCTTAAATGACTAGTATATCTTTGGTAATGGTTAATGTTACATTTATAACAAAAAGTTCTTGTGGGATGAGTGTGAATGTATGAGTAGAAAGAAAAAATGGTGTGTATGTGTGGCTGGCATTGACTGATTGACCAGAGCAAACACGGTGAAGTAGGGTGGGGTGGGGTGGGGAAGGGGAAATTGTAACTTATATATGAATGATAAATAGTGACATTGTTTTTGAATAGTTTTGATTGTTTTAAATGCAGCGGTAAATAGGCATTATTTTTGAAAAACAGTCTTACCTGCATTAGTAGTAGACCTCTACGTTTCTGCAAACACGGAAATAGACTGCACCGTTGCCATGGACAAGCACTCGCATCAACATGATTGACAAAAACGTAAAATGGAAAATCCATGTTTCCATATCAACAAAATTCATCACTCGCATGAATATCATTGACAAAAACATAAAATGAACTTTTGACATACACCAAATGGAAAATCCATGTTTCCATATCATGAAATTCGAAAACGTTAAACTGTCATTTTTTTTATAAAGTGCAAAAGTTGAAATGGCAATGTGTGAAATATGAACATTCAAAAACTTCAAGCTAACATTGTTTAAAAAGTGTAAACAACTACAAAATGGAAAATCCATGTTCCCATATCATCAAAAACACAAAAAAGTTAAACTGCATTTTTTTAGTGGAAATTGCAAATTGTCTGTAGCATCCCCTTTCTCCATGGTATCACGTCCTGTAGATGTTTACACGTCGCTTGTAGAAATCTCACTGGTGTCATTCACAGGTAAATCTTGAGTTTTAATTTTATTTAACAACTCCCAGCAGGCATTGGTGGTTAACCAATGAAAGAGATGCCACACATGGGCGAGGGCTGTATTAGTAATGTTGCCACAGGGACAGTGGTCCATTAGTGTTTGCAGTGAGGGGCAGCCCAATTCCATGAGATCGATACATTGACAGTAAGGAGCCAAAAATTATTGCAAACATTCTCGTTTTTCATTACATTTCACAAATACCACATTGGCAGAGGACAAGTGCGCTTTCTTGACCATGTCCAAATATTTATACGAAATGGTTCCTTGATTCCAGTCTAGTTGCCTATGATTTTCAATACACTGGGTTTGTTTACGATCATTTTCACACAACAAATCAAAAGCTTAAGGCGGTTTAAATACCAAATACGTAGCTTGTGATATCAAAAAGGTGAAACAATCGATGATGGTCACTTGTTTGCAATATCAATTTGTTATCTCCAATTTTAAACCCTTAACAATCCACAATCAGTGTGCGCAACATGTTGAAGCTTGCCTGGACCGAGTTCAACTGACGACTGACGATCGACCAATAAAATGTGCCATGGCATTGACTTACATTCCATGCTAGTTTAAAAGAAAATCAGATTAGGGCATGACAGGGGACATGAAATAATAATAATAATAATAATAATAATAATAACCACAACCACATATTCAATTATTACATAATTTTATTCTAATAACACTTCTTACATGCTTTTGTCATTTTGGGATAGGGACGGTACCAACTCATACAACAATACAGTCTTTTGTGTTTATAAAGTCCATGACACCGATGATGTCCCAATGTCTCTAAACTGGGTGTTTTCGACTGTGAGCTGCTCACCGAAGCACCGTTGACACCGTACAGTCCACATTTACCATAACTGTTTTTTTCATCACTCAGAGGCACTAGTGAGGGGTAGCTTGAATGGCATGGTATATTTCCCACTTGCATTCTGCACAGGTAGGGGCAGGCGGATGACCAGCGCTTGCGCTGATGTTCCTGCATGAGTTCATTGCTCTATGGTGATGGCACAAAAGGCAAATTTCACTTCGTCTCTTCTTTTAAAATAATAGAAGCCAGCGGCCGCCAAGGCATGAGGGTTTATGAAAGGCACCGGCCATGTTGCAAAGGTCTTGAAACGTTGTTCCTCAGAGTTTAAATTCATGGGTGTGACACCTATTGAGGCTTTAAAGCAAGGCATGACTGAGCTGCTTGACGTTTGTTGCCCTGTTATTAATACACTCGTCACCTAGTTGGACAGTGGATAATAGTTGACTTGTTTGTGATGAATAATCAAACAGTAGGCCGCGGTATTGGCTGGTACATTTTCATGCGTTTCAAAATCTAGTCAGATGTCAATATTGGATGGCTTGACAGACTCTTCTAAGTAAGAACAGTCAAAGACAATGAGTAGCGCCCTTGCCTTAAACGCTTGGGGTGGCAGCATGGGGCTGTTGTCTTTTTGATAATACGACCATCGAAATTTAGAAAACAAGTCGTACAGGGGGTCAAACTTATTTTGCGAAAAATCCAAATCCAGTCCTTCATAGGGAAACAAGCTCCGTTGAGGAAAGGACGTGCATTTCTCAATTGCAGGTGATCAAATTGCGTAGCATCCTTGGTTTGTTGATACTTGCGATTCGTTTGAAAACCAACGATAATGTAGAGAGGTTTCTCTGTATAGCGAGCTGTTTTTACAGACTAATTGTGTGTGTTGGTAGTGGGCAATAGTGGGTTCTCATGGAGTTCCCAGCCTCTAAATTGCATGGGTAAAGGCATATCTCTTCTTACAATCATGAGTAGGTTCCAGTTTTTTTTTTGCTATCGTCAAGGGTAATATGGGGTACATTCCATAGCATGCGATGTAGTTGAATTTTTGAATCTATGGGTGCATTCGGCTCCCTTGAGTGCATTATGATCACTCCTGTCTCTGACCAGATAAATCACTTGCCTTGCGTTGACCACAATGCGTTGGTGATCTTCGGCTATGCCTAAAATCAGTTTAAGAGGTAAAAATCCAGTAAAGGTACCATCGGTGTGTACCATCCAGTCGTTGTTCGAGTCAGGACACCAACCCGCCATGCAAAGTGTTTTACCTTCTTCCTCACTATAGGAGGGGTATAGTTTCATGACACTCGAAATACTCATATTTCGAGTGATATCCACCACGATATCGTTAATCACACAGCGCACCTCAGAAAATAGAAAGGCAAAAGCATGGTTGGCTAATTTGGATGTGGTGGGTGTAGAGCCATCGGCTTAGGTAAGCCGACCTTCAATCTGAATGACACTTTCATGCCGTAGGGTGTAACTATCTTGGTTGTTGATAACAAATTGAATTTCATCATTGTTATTGAGTCCAGGTGTTTGAGCTTGATAGGAATGGGAATCAATTCTTACCACCCCTTGTTGCTCCTCGATGTGGTTCGCTACCTCTAGGATAGAATTCATCATGGGCGTTGACGTGGCAACCCAAATGCTGTAAAATCTGTTTGTCCTTAGATGTTAACGTGTATTCACGTGGCAAATAACTAACGCTATTCCTAGACGGTGTTGTTGCTTTATATGCCAACTTCATAGTGGCTTTAGAACCAACTTGTAAGTCACTGGTGTGGTAGAATCTAGTTGAATGAGTTGTTGATCTCTATTGATGAGTCTTAATGTTATATTACTAATACCACCAATAGCCACAGAATGAAAAAGCACCACTGGGGCGGAGGGGTCACAAATAATATAGCCATTGGGCGATCTCACAATAAAATCTTAAAGCGAATGCGACGGTTCTTGATTGGTGTACACTTGGCTAATAATATTACACGTCACCGACACATGATGGTCCTCAATCAATTTCACTTCATCGTCTGATTCATGTTTTTGCTTGGCTCCAACACGCGTGGTTTAAATCCTAGTCAAGGACCAATGGAATCGGGTTGTGTTTTAAAGTCAATCTTAAACGTAGAGAAAATACTGCAGCGATGAGTGTTGGTATTTCCAATAAGTTGAAACTTGTGCGTTCTATCAAGAAATGACTTTAAACCATATTCACTGATCAACACCACATAAATGTGTTCATACTTGTCATCGATCGTGTATCCACCAGAGTTCAGGGTGAGCAAAGAATCATCATAGTAACACTTGTTGTTCACATTTTCACGTATGTTGTATATTCGATTGTACGTTTCAAGAGAAACAAGTCCCATACCATAGGGTTTTACACTCAATTCGATAGGCGGGTAAAAGTCTAGGCTGACTTCAGGTCCACGTCCATGCAGTGTAAACGTTTTACTTTCTGACGACATACTGTTGACGTTTTTGCTTATGCTGCGTCTTATATAAAAACATTAAACACAAACGTCCGCACTCTTGGCTGTTAAACGTTTTCTCACGTTTCACATTATCTTGGTCCTGTTTCCAAAATAGGTCACTAGTTCTATGGGCGGAGGCAGATCCCCAAAACTGTCAAAGTACCATACGGTGGATCCCTGTTTCACATAAGCTACATAATGCGTTCCCTGGTCCTCGGTGTTCATCCAAATTTAGAACGGCACATTCCTGTTTCCGTATAAACACACCTCGAAAATGAACAAGCTTCAGTTGTTTTTGCATAGCTTTCGACTTGTTGATGAGTCAGGGCATGTCTTGCTATGGCTGAGGTTAATTTTTATTTTATTTCGATATGGCGAAATCCCGAATCCTTGTTGATAAAAGGCTGGCTTATTATTGGCGTTTCTAGCCCCCATAGGATTCGCTTCCATCGTTTCGTGGTGTCGCTGACTTTCTTTTAGTTGTTGCTTGCCTTGATCGACGGCTTTAATGGTTTTCGGCACCGCCCAAAAGTGAACCCAGAGCAGCCAGACCGGCGAATAAAGCAGGTAAAAATCCCGCTCGTTTGGGGACAGGAATCACTCGCCCTTGTTTTGAAACCTGTCGCTGACGTTTTGAAATAACACGTGTCTGTGCTGCTCGAAGGGCTTTCTTTATCGTCAACACGTTATTTTTTTCTTTCGCAAGGACTTGTCCACTAATGCGTTAAGCCCATGCTTTGACAATGACAGGGTCTTCTTTCTAGTCTTTTTCACCACATATCTTTGTTTCACCATGATGATGACCAACAACCTTTTACAAGAAACTTTAAGTGACAGCTAACATGAGGTTGTTATCTCATGGCTGTATATTCAAGTTCCACATAAACTGGGAAATCGTTTATGGATTTTCCCGCTTGCTTTTCATCCCATGTAAGGATGAGATGGAAGGATAATTCATCACCTGCATTGACCATTTGATGGTTATGGACCAACATCCTATGACCGTTTATCTCTACATGTAAATGGTTTTCATCAGGCATGGATTGGTTCATGTGAATGGTTCCATCATAGTGCAAACGATAGTGTATTAAACCCGAAGCAAGCATATACGTCAGGTGCTGATCATGGACTAGCGGTAAATGTTTTTTTATTATTTATAGTTTTTTCATTTGTCAGGTACACTAAAAATACGGATGGGATAAATTTATAAAAGCCTTTTCATTTCATAGGTCACGTAACGTTTGGTACAGACATCGTCCGCTTCCTGTGGGTCTTCCACGTGAATAATGCGGTGATGATTAGCCGTATAGCCATTCAACGTAAGCTGAGGCACTTTGTCATATAACTTGTTATCCACATACTTTATTGTAGTGACATCTGTAGACACTTGAGGATGTTTCACATGGGTTAACCGCTTTCCCTTAAAGTCATAATATCCCGGTTTAATTCGTGACACCACAGACCTATCCACATAGTGTTTATTAGCAGGATCTGTTTCTTGTTTAGGATCATGTCTGGGGACAGACCTAGCTTTGGCCATCAACGCACGTCCAAAGACATCCATCGTCAACCTGTAGTAGGAGTCTACTCTTCTATGACAAGGATAGCTTCCATATATATAGACAGCCTGCTAGCCTCTCTAAGCCTTAGTTGATATGAAGATTATTAAGCAGAGAGAGTCATTCCCCGTGGGGGACATGGTTTCCCATCTCTATCCCACATCACGTGAACAACGCCATGGTTTACTGTTTCCATCTTCCATTCGCTGCATCATTGTGGGGCCTTCCGGGTGTGGAAAGACCAATCTTTTGCTGACGCTCATCACAGCGTCCAATGGTCTGCGTTTTCAAAATATATATATTTTCGCAAAATCTCTCTACCAACCCCTCTACGTGTTTCTGTATCAATTCTTGTCTGGATTACAAAGTGAGAATACGGGTTATTTTACATTTTCCATGCAAGAAAATAATATTGCCCCGGATTAGGTGAAGTTTGATTCACTCATGATTTTCGATGATTTATCCACTGAACGACATGGCATCATTCAAAGCTATTTTAGCATGGGTCGTCACGAACATATCGATTGCTTCTATCTTAGACAAACGTATTCTAAAATGTCCAAACTGTTGATTCGTGACAATGCCAATGTGATTGTTTCATTTCGCCAGGATGAGCGAAATAGTCGCCACATTTATATTGAACATGTGAATCCTGATATGACCTTTCAAATGTTTACTGAATTGTGTGCCAAGTGCTGGAACACTCAACGTTATGCCTGTTTGGTAATTGACAAACAAAGTGAACTCAACCAAGGACGTTATCGCTTAGGGTTTGATCATCTTATTACTACTTAAGGCACTGTCTCATTCCCTCTCAAGTCATTTGTCAAGACACCATGGCGTTAGCAGAGAGTCAATTGGAAAATCACATTAATAGATTAAAAAATACTATTCGCCAAAAGATTCGTCAATTGAAATGATCACGTCGGGATCATGCTTTGTTTATTCAACAACATTTAGCACCTCCGCTAAAGCCATGTTTAAACCCTCTTTCAAGCCATGTGAAACGCTACCCACCGTTTCACAAGCCACGCAGACGCTACACGAGGATCCTGTGGAAGAGGAAGAGGAAGAGGAACAGTAAGATTTGACTAGTGTTAGCGAGGTTGAGGATGAGGATGATAATTATCAAGCGTTTGCACCTCAAAAAACCTCACCCCTTGCAGAGTTTTTAAGAAAAAGGAAATCATTGGCCATGGTCGAAACACCTTGCCCTTCCAGATCGTCTCCGTTTTCACAACTCTTGGCCACCCCTCAACATAAAGCTCAAAGGAAAACCATTTTAATAAAATATTATAGATGAACACTGGAACCCTATTTCACCGATCTATTTATTGGAAATACAGATACAACGTATGGTGTTCGCTATGAGAATGATAGTTTTTAAATTGCTGATTCATCGATTAAATTTGCTCGCACTAGAGCTGTCATTAAAAACATCAAATATAAATTAACACCGGGACTGTTAAAGCTGCTATTTCCTCCGACCCCCCCCCCCTTTCCCAGGATTATACGCCAGAGGACCTTGGCAATTATAAATCCATTTTATTGGACACCCATGCCCACAAAAGACAGTATGATCCCACTCAACAAGTGAATGACAATATATCTCAAAAATATGAAACCATCATTGCAAAAATGTTTCCAACCAGTCAAGTGCTCGTCGTAAAGTGTCCGCTTCGGGAGTGATATTTAAACCATTAAAACCCCTTGTGGATGTTACCTACTGGCATAATCGCAATAAGCTCGTCCAGCGGCTACAGCTGTTGCATGCTTCACGTCAAGCTGGCCACCGGTCACGATTGGGAAATTCAAGATGCTGAAAAACAACTTCGAAATGCCAAAATTATTGTTTAAGCCCTCGCCCATCAAAGTGGGCATTGCTCACGAGTTACATCGCCCAGATAGGCGTCACTATCAGGGACTCACGGTAATTTCACGAGTTGTGGATGAACTTTGGCAAGCCGATTTGGTGGAAATGATTCCCTATGCTACTGTTAACAATGGTGTACGCTATATGTTGACAATCATTGATGTGTATTCTAAAATGGCCTTTGTTCAACCTGTGCGTCGCGAGACTGGCCCACTAGTCACCAAGGCCTTTAAACATATTATTCAACAATCCAAACGTCAACCCCGTTGTTACAAACCGACCAGGGAAAAGAATTTTTCAACAAGAATTTCTCCAGTTTTCTCAAATCTTTGGATATTCACCATTACACCACGTACAGCCAGTGTGGTAGAGCGGTTTAACAGAACATTGAAAACTCATATGTGGAAAGTGTCTACCGCTCAGGGCTCTTATCGCAGGTTGGACACGTTACCTGAGCTAGTGTCACGTTACAATGACACCAAGCATAGAACGATTGGGATTAAGGCACGCCTCGTGACCAAAAATTTTCCGCGATTGGATAAACTGTTTAACCCATAAAACAGCAGACCCTAAACGTCACCGCCTCAACATTGGGGATTTTGTTCGTGTGAGAAAATTTAAGTCTGCCTTCGATAAGTGCTACACGCCTCACTGGGGGACCGAACTATTTCGAATTCGTCAAGTCAACCTAGACAGTCCAGTCACCTATTTACTCGTGGACCTCAACCATCAACCCATAAATGGCATTTTTTATCTCCATTAACTTCAAAAGACAGTGTTTCCAAAACATTACCTTGTGGAAAAAGTGTTAAAACAAAAAGGGGATAAACTATATGTAAAATGGTTGGGATTTAATTCAACCTTTAATTCTTGGATCAATAAATTACATGTTGTGTAATCCTGTACATCTTTTATTTATTTATTCATTCATTTACATTGTGCTAGAGCCCTGTGTACGGCGCTCAGGGCTTTATGCGTGTCCACACATGTTATCAGCAACACAACTTTGTTTCTCTCTCTGCTCACCTCTGTCCCACTCCCTCATTCCACGCCTCTCCCCTCCCTTCCCCTCCACTCCCTCTTGACACACAACTTGTTGAGCTATTGGCTGTCATGGGTTCTCCACTGCTTTCCTCCCTCCCCTCTCACCGCTCTTGGCAGGCTGTGGGGTGGTCACATGATTGCCTGTTCTGTCTCGGTGTTCCCCTCTCCCCTCTCCTCTCTGCGGTTTCCGCTGCTCTCCTTAGCTGACTTGTGCGTTATCAGACTAACGGTGTTGCTAAAAGGTCCGGATAAGATTTCACATTCCTGAACAGCGATAAACATTCTGCCAGCCAGCCACAGCTCCAAGCTGCCTCAAGCACATTTGTTTTGTTTGCCGGTCTGGCTTGCCGCAAGACATGGCCATGTTCTTGTTGTCAACCATCATACAATTATTATTATTATTATTATTATTATTATTATTATTATTATTATTATTATTATTATTATTATTTGTAAAATAAAAAAATCTTAACATGCTCACGTATTTTGGGATTATTCACAATCATTCATCTGTGATAGGAAAAATCAGAAAAAACCACCTATGGTAGGCCGACGTGCCACCCCTTCGAAAAAGCGATTGTTCTATTGAGCACGGCCACCATGGCCGGCGACAGGCTCGTTGAAACACACGCTCAGCGGTATCGTCTCTCTGTCTACCGCCACTCTGTCACCTTGAGTCCTAGGACTCCCCGTACACGTCTGTAACCTAATAGGTTCACGAGATATAGCAAAAAGTCGAAAATCATGGTTTTACCCCAAAAATGGGTTTTCCTCGTACTCGACATGGTGACAGCGCAGCGAAAAAATTAATCCAAGCACATAGTTCTAGCTTCATGGGTTCGTGAGATATTAGCAAAAATGTCACAAAACACATATTTTCCTCCAAAAACTAGATTCCAAATTCCACCCATTTAAAAAAACAACCTCGCCATCAGATAGAACGGAAAAATACCATTCAAACGATACCACGCAGGCCCCTGTACGACTATTCCTCCCCCCCCCCCACATTATTATTCTTTCCTTCACAAGGCCGCCACAACTTCCTGAGTGGAACAGCTCTGTCATTCTCCCACTACTTACACTCTGCACAGTTTTTGCTCTAGAGACCTGAAACTTGGTTTGTGGCTAGAGGGTGTAAGGAACATTAATTTATGGCAAACAACCTTTTTTTTTAAAACTTCCTAGTTTCCAAAAAATAAGAATTTCATAATTGGACTTTTTTGGAAAAATGGTAAAAATAAAATGTTTTTTTCTAAAAATTAAAACACGAATATCATTCTTTTAAACCTATATTACACTTTTTTTTAGCATGTTTGGTTCTAAACACATCCCCTACTTTCAAAATTCAACTCATTTTTGTACTAGAGGCTAGAAAATTGATTTGGCGGTATAGGGGGTAAGAACCTTTCATTTATGTCAAATAACCTTTTTTGTAAACTTCCTAGTTTCCAAAATATAAGAATTTCAAAATTAACCTGTTTTCAAAAAACAAAATTTTGCTCTAAAATAAAGGACACAAAGACCATTCTTCTAAGCCATTGCACAACGTTGTATCATGTTTGGTTTTCGAAATATCGCCTACTCTCAAAAGCAAAATTGTCGTTAATTTTTGAAGAATAGTACGAGTGGTCCATAGGAAAGAGGAAGTCAGCCAGAGTCCAACGGCATGTCGCATGCCCAATGGTTTCGCGAGATAAACAGGGAGCAGCAAAAAGATCTAACGGTTTTTAAATCACAACAACACAATCATTTTAAATGATACAAACTCTTTTATTACTTATAACAGCAAGGTGTACATATCAATTAATGGAAAACATGAAAGAACAACAGATTTTAACTTTTAAGATTTGAAGATAACGTCTTTCAAATGATGCCCATCTTTTGCCATGCGGCAAGAAGATCTGACGGTTTATGTCGTTGTACGGCTGAGCGAGTTAGTGGTGGGGGGGTAGTGGTGGGGGGTAGTGGGGATTGGCGCGATGATGAGCCTACGTGATGCCATTTCAGTAGCCATGGAGATGTGGACAGGTGAACAACGTGCGTTTGTTGTCGAGGCATTTTTTAAAAGTGGTGAGTCTTGCGTCGTTACTCAGCGTCAGTTCCGTCAACACTTAAATGTGGGTCGAAGAGGGCGCGTTCCATCTCGTAACACAATTTTGTTATGAGTGAGTAATTTTAGAGCTACAAGTTCGGCCTTAAAACGTACGTCGACAGGCCGTCCAAGGTCAGCCAGGACACCAGAAAATGTTGAGCGAGTGAGGCAAGCTGTGGAAACCAGTCCACGGCGGCCGGCACATAAACAAGCTGCTGCTCTGCAAATGTCTGATCGAACAGTGAGACGAATATTGCGTTTCGATTTGCATTTTCATCCGTATAAAACGGTTATTGTCCAGCAGTTGAAGCCTAATGACCATGCAAAACGCAACAGAAGACGTTTGACAGCTTCAGTGCAAGACTGGAAAAATGCATGGCAAAGGATGGGCATCATTTGAAAGACGTTATCTTCAAATCTTAAATGTTAAAATATATTGTTCTTTCATGTTTTCCATTAATTGACAAGTACACCTTGCTGTTATGAGTAATAAAAGAGTTTGTATGATTTAAAATGTTTGTGTTGTTGTGATTTAAAACCGCCAGATCTTTTTGCCGCTCCCTGTACATGAGAAGTCAGCGGAGCCGAGCGGCTCGTGTCACTATTTTCGACCTGCCTCACTCCCCTTCTGATGTTCGATCGACATCAACTCCGATAGGATTGTCAATACGACAAGATCTGGAGAATATCGAAAATGATCCAGCATTAGGAAGTACAAGACCGATATACCATTGAATAGAACGTCTAATGTAACTGTCATTAGAAATTTTGAAAAAAAAAACACGCAAATTTAATGATAGAGATGGTCTTACACCGATAGAATGTATCAGACATCTTCGTGACTATTTTGTTGAGACTCAGATATCACAAGATAGAGAGATGCGACTTGTGGAACCCTATCTCGAGGATGCCCCTCTCGAATGGTTTCGTGTGTTCAGATACACGTTCGGAGACTTCGATGAATTTGCCGAATCGTTGATTAAAAGGTACTGGAGTGTAGAACGACAACAAGACTTACGTGCGGAGGATTACTCGAAAAAGTACTCATGTACTCTCCCAACTAAATATGCAGAGTTCAAACAAAAATTTGGTGCTTTTCAGTCAGTCAACACGAATGTACCCAAATAGAGCTGCGTTATGCCCTACTCCTGAAACAAATTACATCCGATTAATAAAGCACCAAACTTTTGTTTACTTAGGCAACACTGAAAAATGGCTTCAAATCTCACAATATGCAGAGTTCTATAATATGCAGCAAGCAAAGCTACGCTTTCTTCAGCCACCTCTAACACAAGTAGAGTTGATAGAAGCTATTTATAGGCAACTTCCAGTCAATGTCAGACGTAATATAATTTCGTCAGGAGTGAACGATCTCTCTCAGATGGACGAGTTATTGCGCAGGCTTAACTTCACTAGTTCTATGCCTAATGTCGTATCAAGAAATAGACAAGAGAATAGGGAAGTAAATACAATAGTCATCGATCAAATGCAGTAAAGTAATGAAATACAGAGACAAGAACAAAGCAGATCAGGTCCGCAGAGAAACAATTATTTTCGTGATAGATGTTATGAGCCACGGTACCGCAGATTTAGAGAAGGTAGGCCTTACCGGCAACAAAACTATAGACCCGGAGAACCTAATCGAAGGACTGGCTACTATCATAACAACAATAACTACAACAAAAACTATAGAAACAATAATTACAACCAACAATACAATCGCGATGCCAGAAATAATACAGGATACAATCGGTATAAAAGTTACAATGACGATGAATTCACTAGACAGCAATATAATGAACGGTATCGTGAAGGTCAGGTGTATTTAAGAAATGTCAGGCAGGGAATAGTACCACGTGACAATAGAAATAACAACAACAACAACAACAACTCAGATCCAAATCCGAGTACCAGTCAACAGGGGAGAACAAATGAAGCAGCCCCTGTACAAAAAAAACTCCGATTATAAAGCGCAACTAAATGAAGGTAAAATACCATCTTACAACGTGACCATTTACCAGGTAACAGACGAAGATTTGTTGTTTGAGGAAGAGAACTTAAGAGAAGATTGACAAGCGGAATTACCTATTATAAACACAAATGTAGAAGGAGAAGATTGCATATCATTGGTTGACACAGGCGCAGATATATATCAATCTTTTCAGAGGAATGCTATTTGCGGCTATTAAAGGCGACAGCATGACTATTTTGCCAGCTTCAACCGTGAAGGTTAGAGGTATCTTAAAAGACAAGACTGTCAAATGTAAAATTCAGGTCCTGTTGAATTTGAAGATATATAACAGAAATTAAGAACATGTATTTATAGTTGTTAATAAGATAAACTTCGATGTGATTTTGGGAATAGACTTTATTGCAAAAGTAGGAGCAGTTATCGATATGAAGATTCGAGTCATCAAGTTTAATGAGATTAGTTCGGAAACGAAAGATTTGGAAGAACAGGAAATGAATGTAGATCTAGATAAAGATTATAGAGAGGATATTTTAGACAACGTTGCTAATGAAGTGGAAGAAGAGAAAGAATATTATGCTCTCAGAGTTGAAGGATTCGAAGAAATCCAGGATGAATTTGAAGATCTCATAATTGAATTTAACGACATTCTTGATGATAAACCAGGTCTAATGAAGGATTTCCAATATCGTATTCGATTGACCAACGAAAATCGTTATCAGAAGAAGATAGGCCTATACCCTATACCTGAGAAATATTACGAAGAAGTGCGAGGGATAATAAAGAAAATGGAAATGGATGGAATTATCAGAAAGCAAACATCAAAGTCAACTTTGGCAAGTGTCACTTCATATGTGAGAGGATAAATTTTCTAGGACATACCATCGATCAATTTGGTTATCATCCCAATGAGTAGAAAGTTGAGGCTATTGTCAGGTTTCCAAGACCAACGAAGGTGAAGCAAGTCAGACTATTTGTCGGTATGTGTCAGTTCTTGAGTAAGCATTTTAGGCGATATTCTGAGATTATGGCACCGTTGTACGAACTTCTTAAGAAGAACGACGGGTGGAAATGGGGTTCAGCCACAGAAGAGGCGTTCGAGAGAGCTAAGGAGATGCTCAGAAAGACAACTTGTTAGCGGATGCATTATCGCGTAATACTATTGAAATTGTCCGGATAAATGCGATACAACTGGAGCTTCAAGATCAATCGACTTTGGAAAAGCTCGAGAAAATTAATGTATCTCAGAAAAGATGCACTCCAATTAGGATCATTTACCGTTTCTTGAAAAGTCTTATGGACAACGCCGAACCTGACTATGAGAAAATTCGAAATTGCTCAGATCGTTATGTTTTGTCGGGAGACATCGTTTTTAAGTACGTCGATATGGAAAATACGAAAGTCAGAGTTGTGGTTCCCCCAACTTAGTAAACCCATTGGTTTTGTTAACGCACCACAGTAGGCTATAGGCCATGGTGGTCGCGATAAAACTGTAAACACACTCCAGGAAATGTTTTCATGGAACAACATGAGAATTTCAGAAGATTATTAGATCTTGTGAGAAATGCCAGAAAGGAAAATACACGTCAGAACATCTTAAGGAAATACCTAGATCCATTATTCCTTCCCACCCTCGTGACTTATTTGCTTGTGACATATTTTGTGCATGTCCCAAACGATACAGAGGTAACCAATACGTTTTAGTGACAGTAGATGTATTTTCGAAATTTGTATCATTGGATCCGAATAAGAAAGGTACGACAAAGCAAGTCTTGAGCAGAATAGATCAAGCAGTTTTTCCGAAAGCAGGAAAACCGGAATTTCTTTTAACGGACTATGGAACTCAGTTTACGTCGGGGGAATTCCAAGAGGAAATGGAATTGAAAAGGTCAAGGATAACTTGAGGAAAGCAGCAAATAAACGCATGATGATATTACAAGGTAAACGCTTCAGTGCACCATTGAATGTTGGAGATTTGGTCTTAATTCGAAAGCCAACCAAAGCCGACGTTGCTATGAAGGTAGATACAACATTCTCGATCCTGTATTTTGGGCCATTTAGAGTAGGCACTGTCTATGGTAACAATTATTACATCACAGAAATAGATAGCAATTTGTCTGTTGGATGATTCAATGCCAAGTATCTGAAGGTATTCTATGAGAGAATTGACTAATACTTCAACTTAAAATTCTATTTCAAGGATTGTTTTGTATTGTTGGAATAAAAGCATTTTTTTAAGTTGAGAGGTCAATGAACTCGAATTTTAAGATGCTGAGGATGTGGAGAATGACATTTTGGTTGTTTTGGTAAACTTTGGTAATGATTGGAGCATTTTGAAGTATTGCACAATATCAGATTTTGATGAAGGAACAATGGCTTCAGATTGTAGCTAAGAGAGTAGAATGGCTACCTCAAGCCAAGATTTAACCTTGCCTAGTGCCGTATATTTGCTAGAAATGGCATAACAACAGACAGAGTTGAGGAGAGATGAAGGAGAGATGATTCTGATTGGTCAATCAAAATTCTCAAAGCGCGATGGAAGAAGGGATTTTTCCGCCCGAAATGAAGAGCTTGAGCTGAGAATTATGCTGATATTTCATTAAGAAGAGAGAAAACTTACTTCTATAACTTTGGAGAAACGTCTAAAATAACAAGGATCATGTTTAATACCTTCGGAAGGAAGTTTGGAGACCATGTATGAAGATACAAGTGAATATTCACTCAAGTTAATTGGCGCAGATTATTCATGAGGCGCCATGTCATTAGTTTCGATGTGGAGACGACGCGATCGATCAGATTGTCTTTGTGCCGAGTGCGATCGAGTGAGTAAGACGTGTGTCACGTGATGTCACAAAAAGCCCGGAAATTAGCCGAGTGAGAGCGATCCGTATCACCTGTCGTGAGGAAGCCGGTATCGGTGAATGAAAGATCAGTGCACAAAAGTGCTTGAATATCAGATTCTGTGTGAATAAACATTACTAAAGTACATTAATACTATTGAGAAACATTATATACACGTTCTGTATGAATATTTTAGTTGAACTCCGAAGATTTATAGTCATTTTGATAGAGAAAGGCAGTGACGACTAAAGTGCTTATCTGAGAAGCTAGCAAGATATTTCGTGCGTGATGCTTTGAGAAGCAAGCGAGATATGGACTTGTAGTCAACAAGAGTGAATGACGCACTTGAGTGGTACATACGCATTCAGATAACATTAGCCGTGGACATAGACATTTATACTATTCGATATAAAATATTTCAACGATGTTATATTCTCATAAGTTGAGGGGAATGCTAATCTACGTTTATGACGTGATCGAGATGGAGTTTTAAACCACATATGCGCTAGGAATGTGACGTAGGCCATACTGACGAAGTGGAATATCAAGCAACAGATACTAAATTATACCATCACAATGAAGAATAGTATAGCAACTACATACTCTTTGTCAACATTACGGATATACGCGGCCATGTCGTTTCGACATTCTGCAAGATACATAGAGAAATAGGGTGTCTCATTTCATTGCTTGAAAATTGGTTCAGCTCCGCTGAGGAAGTAGATGTTAGAATCCGAGACCAGACGACGCCATTCGTTACTGGAGACCCGTGTTTGAGCCATGACAATGCATTTTTCCAGAAGTAGGAAGAAGATGGGCTATTCAGAGTGTGGGATACTGTTCCCTACAGTATTTTCCACCACAGTTATTCTACAAGAGTCATCACAAGGTAGAGAGTGATGTTTGTTCGTAGACGTTGGTAGTAGTTAGCTGTAATTAGACTATTATAGACCATTTTTACCATTTCAACGCTTTTATTAATTTTATTTTTTAGTGAATTTGTATTATGGAACTTCAGTATATTTTTCTATGATGGATATTTATTTCATCATTTGAAGATTTCAATCCATGATTTGGAGATTATTGCATTTGCATTTCGACATTCAACATTTAGTGAATTTAAGATAGTTTTCTTAAATTTCTTGGATTTATTTCGGATTTGATAATTGTTTGGGAATTTTATTGTAAGAAGAAAATTTCGATTAGGGGAAGATTCGTCGTAGATGAAACAGTTTGTTGACGTTTCATTTTATTTTATCGTCGATCTTTGAAGAATATTTACGCATTATTAAAGTATAGCCTAATTATACGTGGTATAACTCAAATGAAACTTGAAGCTACATTAAATATGAAATCCATTCGGACTATTGAACGTTGTTCATGAATGAAATATTTTGTTAGTTATATGAAGATTGTTCATAATTGGGCTATTTAAAATACTTTATCAACACTATTAATGATTTAAAATAGAAGAATTTATTCTACTATTTCGTGACATATCAACATTGTTGAGTATTCTATTAAAATCTATTGAAACATTTTAATAAATAGGTGCTGACTTTATATTGCATTAAAGCAATAAATTGATAACGACAAGAGAGGTGTAATGAAACTATATTGCTATTAAATATTAACAACCATTATCTTAATTCGGATTAACAAGTTAAGTAAACCAATATGTCATCGCTGCTAATGAAAGTCCATAACTACGAATTATCTTAACAACATGAGATTTTCATACACTGTCAATATCGAGTAAAGCATCTATTGTAATTGAGAAACTATGTAACAGTTCCAAGGACGAGTGGTAACAAAGAATATGTTCTTATATCACGAAGTGAAGGATTATTGAAGCTATATTGTCTGATAACAAGATTTAAGAAGCTCTAATACACATTTTACACGTGTTATTGAGAAATTAGTCGTATGTAGAATATAAGGGTGAAGATAATAGAACACAGATGTTAGGTGAATATTGTTATACGTAGTCTTTTGTGAACGCATAACTGGAACGTATAATGTATTTTAAAGCTGTGTGGATCTAAGAAAGATCATTGATGTATAACATCATATTTTTATCGACTTACAGTTGAATAGACAAAGGTTAATTGGCAGAATATACTTATGAAAGGATCAAAAGATAACAGGTTTGTTAATTTATATTGAAACTATTATCAAGGATAAGGAATATTATCGTATGAGCTAAGCTTAATTGTTCGGCCATATTAGCATGAATTCAACATGAAAATCTATGAAAGTAAAGGTGGTAATTTTACATAAACAAATAAATTTGACGTTAAATAATAAAAGAATGCAATGTGATGGATGAATAGAAGAGGAAGTTATGTAAATTGATAACTACAGTTTGGATAGTTGGTGTGGTGAGGTTGTAAATAAAAGTAAACAATACTCATACTAAAAGTAAACAATACTTGCAACAATTATTAAGTATAAACAATTTAAATGAAAGTAAACAATGCTTAAGAATAATTAAACAGTTGATAAAGTTAATTAAACAATTAAACTTTTATACAGCTGATAGATAGAAATTAATAAACAGTAGTAATATTATTTATATTGTTGGATAATATGCTTAAATAAATATTTATAATTATAAATATTGATTTGCATGAATAAATAACTAATGAACTTATGTAATATTAGGCAAATTGATATTAATATTCAAAATTATTTGAGCTTTTATTAATAATTTCCATAATCATTTAAGAACTAGAGAGGTTTCTTGTAACAATTAAACATTTATTTTGATATTTGAAGTTCATTTAAACAATTTAATAACATTTTGGGGATGGATGTTCGAGGAACATGACGATGTTCTTTGTTTACATCAAGAGGGTTTAACGATATGGATAGGTGGTCTTAAGACAGATCAACCTTTAACAATTTGAATAAATATTGTGAATTGGTGAAGAATGAGAAGTAGGAAGAAGTATTATCGGAAGATTTATGTCAAATTAACTGACGAATTATTTAAAAACTCGTATTTTCGGAATGAAAGTAAAGTTAAGAGAGATGTCAGGAACAGTTGATTGCTGATTGCTTGGCAAGTAATAGTCAATTTTGGCAATAATATTCTACGAGTATATTTATTCATAGGTCATGTATAGAGTAACAGAGGACTAAGTTAAACGAATTTTATTTTGATGTTATTATTTAAAATTTTAACTGAAGTATTTCTTTAAAACTCTGAAACAGTTGATTAGTATTTACTTTGCAGAAACAGCAGATCAAGGTTTACGTTTAAGAAGTAGTAGATTTGTAATGTCAGATGGACATTGATTAATATTTCGTTTTTCTATTTAACAAGTGTGTGTTCAGTAAACTTTTTGAAATTTTGAATACTTTTTTTAGTCTGTTTTATAAACATGACTTGAATGATTTATTTGAATTATAGAGAGAGATTGTGTTTTGGGAACGGTTTAAGGTTTAGTTTAGCCCCTTGCTATGCCCCATTTGCCCCGAGAACTGTAAGTTTCTCGTACTCTAAATTTTATTTAGTCGGTTTGCCCTGTTTTTATTTTTCAAAACACAATCGTAGGATATATGTATCCCCATGTAACTCTTGTCGGTAGGATTTTCAGGTTTATCTAGCCGGGAACCTCAAGATTCTACAATCCAGCTGATCTTCGGATACGACGATCGGCTTTTCATGGTTTATTCGGGTCGGCTACTGTACCTACTGTAAGCCCACGGCTGCCTTCTTCCCGCTTCCTCGCCTATCCATCCCAATCTCCCCCTCTCTTACCTCCTCAGTGGTATCCACTTTGACCAGATGTTCCCCGCTCTAGGACACTGCCCGTAGAGGCGGTAGTGGTGAGTTCCCTCGCTGAGTCCGTGGGAAACACCAACCTGGAGGGTAAAATCGATTTTAAAAAATATTATTCACCACGTGATTTCAGCTCACATTCTTGATACATAACATTCGGGAGAATATGGGAAAGTTTCCTCCAACTAGTGATCAATATGTGTTTCAAAGTAGTTGACAGTGTGGCCTGCACGCAACCCGGTTTCTACCATTATCCAATCGGAACTTACTGATTTCAGGAGGCTGAAAAACAGAGGACACGTGTGGTGCATACTGCACTGGCATTGGTACTGAACTCGAATTTAGTATCCATAAGGAAATGCATGAGGCGAGATTCGAACACTCTTGTGTGGCACTTTATGCTAAGAAATAAAGAATAGAGCTCAGCAACTCTAACTGAAACCCCAGAAAAAATGCGAACTAAAAGTACTTCCCCCCTGCCCGCTCTGACCAATTCAAGCAAGACCGATATCTGTGCAGAGGGGTGTAGCCATCGCTGGCCGGGAGCCAATAGATGTGTTGACAAGCGTTCACAGTCCACTCTCTCGCTTAAGCTCGCCCTCCTCTCTGTCACACTGGCTAACAGAGCTAGCGCTGTCACCAGGGTCTCACTTCAAGGACACCATGTAGAGTTCACCTTGGAAATGACCACAATATTTCAATAAATTTTGAGGCCATCTTACTACTATACCATTAATTTCAAAGCATTGAAACTTTGCGCATGCATTTAGTGATATCTCCTAAAAACATGGAAAGAATATTGGTAAGATCCAAGTGCCCAGTTTATGTAAAATACATTTTAAATTTTACCTGAAAAATAATTTTTGAGAATGTTTTAATCTCTTTAGGTACACTTTTCTCAGAAAGTAGCAGACAGAGAGCAACTAAACTGCCCACATATGTCGTATAGGCTTTGATTTACACAGTTGGTGAAAGATTTTATTCATTAGATTATTATTTGGCCAATTAAAAAATATTATATTTGATGTACCAAATTTTGGTAAATGTTTTGTAATATTTAATTTTTATAGGGCTTGATATATGTTATTATCCAGTTATATTTCACCTATTGTGTTTATAATGACCCCATGCATACCCATAAAAAATTTCATGATAATAAGTTCAGTAGTTTCAGAGAAAAGTGTACCTGAATGTCAAAAAAATAAGTTACGGTAAATGACAAAAAACCAAAGACATGAGTTTTTGACACATACCAGCCTGTTAGAATTTTCCAGCTCCATACTCCTCTTCATTCTTGGTTTCCTCATCTTCTTTCTTCTTCTTTTCAGCTCTCTTCTTTATCCTGGCTTCTTTGGTCATCTCCTGGACACTCTTTTCAGCTTCCTTCAGTCGTAGCATATCACTCTTGCGAAGCGCACATGCCTTGTCATTGCCTGGTACAATGCCAAGTTTTTCTAAAACTTGTGTTCTACTCACAGAACCATCATTGAAACAAATGACAGCATCTAGCACACCTAGTCTCAAAGTACTCATTCCAACAAACACATTTTTGGGTACTCTCTCCCAAATGCAGTGGTTGAAACTTTCATTGGGATTTTGTGTGTGACCATGCAAACATTTTCTAAGGAGCTGTGGATGGCACAGATCTCTATAAATAGGCTTTATCTGTTCCATAATTGCCATTGGTAGAGAATTCTCATGCGCATAAGTGCCTCCCGTTGCGACAGCCTTCTGGTACCCACACCAAGAATCAGCTCCTTTGGGGCAAAGTCCATGCTCAGTTTTATCGTCTTTCGAACATTTATGAAAAAAAGTTGCCCAAGCAGCCTTCCTCATTTCAGCAATGTCTTTCTCCCCAGCATGTCTTCTTATGGCGAGGCCATAGTACAATTGAAGCTGATTAATCGCACTATCTGTCAGTCTTCCCCGCCCACTGAGAGGTTTGCCATCACTCAATTTTACTCCCTTTTTATCTTTTCGTAGCTTCCTGAGTCTGGACCCCATTCTTTTTTGAACATGGCCACAACACTCCAGCTTTTGCAGCTCAATATCATTCCCATACACATGTGCTGTATTCACCTTCGCAAACCCTTTTGAGTCTCCATCACCCAAGTACTTTACGTATCTGGCTCCACCACGATTTGCTACAGAACGTTCATACATGGCAAATACCCCATCACTCTCCATCCCACCACTGTAACCTTCATAATTCTTGCTGCAGTTGTGCTGATCTCCTTTACGGTAACCCTGGCAGTACTTGGTCAGGCATTCCACATCAATAACCTTTCCATTTTCCAGTGAGGTGGCTGTCACAACATCATTCAAGGAAGTGTGGCCACGTTTTTGCCAAGATCCATCGAATGCTGCAGTGATATCACTACTACCCTCATTCAGTATGATTGTTTCTTGAGTAGCACGCTTCATGCTCTCTTCTGCCACTTCCTGAAGGGCCTTTAGAATATAATCTGTGTAGAGACTAAATCTAGTGGGTGGTGGAGGCATGTTCATCATCGCACACAATGTGACAGCAGCCCTCTGTCCCTTACCAATGCACCTCATGCCATAAACAAACCTCAAATTAACCTCATATTTCTTCTCAACTAATTTTGATGTCATAGTTGATTTATTGCTGCCACATGAATTACATTGTATTTCCAATCTTGTGGCTAAGCCCCTTCTACTTTTTTAATCTTCCTTTAGTTCAAAACAGTCTACACAATCACAGTGTTTACATTTAGCAAATGAGTGTAGCAAAGCAGAAAGTACACCTACATTTACAATTACATAACTATCACAACTACTTGCATTACTCACAGTAGAACTGGCATTACTCTCGGTTTCCAAATAATAGAGTTTCCTTTTTGAGGCACTGCTTGCTCTTCCAATGTCATGTTTTGATTCGGTTGAAGGCAACCCAAAATCACCCTTCACACCTTTGCAACACGGCGATAATATTTACCTTTACCAAACTTCCTAATTCGACCCATAATAACACACGGGAACACACAACTGTAAAGAAATATTATAAAACAACGACGACTGATCTACACGAGGTTACCACTGAAAATTCAAAACATCAACAAGTTTCCGCGGAAACCGATGCTCATATGTTTCCATGGAGATTATATAAGTGAGGCAGCTACCAGAACTACTCAGATGTTTCCATGGAGATTATATAAGCTACCAGAAATACCAACAGACAAAACAAGAATTCCTATTAGCATGCCGAAAAACAACATTTGGTGACAGTTCACGCCAGGTGGGCGTGGTCAGTTGAGCACCATAATTAAAGGCCCCGAAAAAGGCATTTAGAGGGCCGGAAGAGGCAAAAATCATATGCCAGCTTATAGAATAGACCTTCACTCACACATTTATCAAAGAAAAAAAATCCGATTTTTTCAACCCTCAACTCTACAAGGTGTCCTTCAAGTTGCTGAGCTATAGTATGAACAACTTTTTAAACATATAAGTACTCTGTGGCGATAATAAAAACCATATATATGAGTTGCAGAAGGAAATTACAGCTTTTATAGCAAGCCAGAATGAAGTTGGATATGTGAATTTTATTTTAACACATGGGAGAATCAGATTTATTGTAGCTGGAATCTGATCAAAGTTACAAGCGAGTCGATTAAGACCGGTTTTTGTAAGCCAAGCAGCGTTAACAGGAGAGTTACACGTGACACCACTTTTGAAATAAAGAGAAAGAAAGATTTGGCGCACGTCACCAATGCCTTTGATAAGAACAATGGGATTTGCTTGACAACTGATCAACCAATCAGATAATTCAATTAATACGAGGAATAAAATATCATTGTATTTTAAATTGGAAATTATATAGTATTAAAGCACACTATTATCAAGAAGATCAGAAACGAAATTTATTCATCGAAACAGAATTTAATATTAATGATTACAAGAGGAGATATTTGCAAATATGAGTATTTAAGAAGCTTGCGAGGCTAGTTACCGCCATTTTGAACCCAGAAGGATTGCGGTAGCAGGGAAGAAGGATTATTCTACTACTTCAGGCTGTTCCAAATCCACGAGTTTGAGTATGCGTGCACGCGAGTACTCAGGAGTAATGCTTGGAGCACGGTTGGAGAGGGACTGGGTGTTATAGCCAAAACGTCACTGGGCGAAGGTCATAGTACAAGTCCATACGCTTCCTGCCGATCTTGTTGTATCCACCGCTTAGTAACGGCCGCCCCTACAGCAGAGCTGTATTGCATATTGCAGGTTTACTCACACAAGGCGGCGAATACTCAGCTGCTCATGGGCGAGCTGCTCGGCTGGAACAGCTTGTATTACTTCGTCAGGTCGAGGCCAGACCTTGTCAACCAGAGCTCCAGAGAAATACCACTACACATAAATAGATAGCAACGGTAGTAGAAACTTTGACCGAGGGAGAGCCTTCGATAGCCCTCAACTAGAACAAACATCGCCCGTTAAGAAACACGAGATTGAAATATTGAGTACTTGAAGCTACAACGCAATGAATAAGAACGCTTTTATTAGCAACGAAACAATCTATTAAACTTCAGCTACAATTACGACAAGTATTCAACGCAAAGTACTACTTTATTCTACAAAAGTACTTTAATATATTCAGCGTAATATCAAGCATATTTCCATTAAAATTTGAGAAACATTTCACGATGATTTCAACCTCAAGTCGAAGGGGACATTTATACTGTGAAACTACATTGGAAATTATAATGATTAACTAAATCATGGAGGGAAGCTAGTCTGCATTCGATGTATGGGAATCTAGAGTGGACCAGACAACCACGGTTACCACAGAATTCCACTGCAAGATGAACAGCAGCCATCTGAATACACCATGTTTACTACGATATGAATTTCCAATGTCATCTCGGAAATTTCATATGACAAACACTTCAGCTGTTAACAACATGTATATCTACAAGAGAGCAGTCGTTAGAAGCGATAATTCTACAAAGCTATCTAGCTTGGAAGCGAGTCGAGACCAACAGCCGAGACCACAGCGGGAGCAGGGGAGCGTGCGAGCCCAGGTGCTTGCTTGCTTCTGGCACGCGTCGAACAGTAGGTCCCGAGCGACAGTCCAGCCTTGCGTCATTGGAATACCGATTAGCAACATTCAACTAATAGCCCAGGTTATTGCACGAACTTCACGGCAGAAGGCACAGAAAAGTTTGCCTTATATGTAGTAATTTGCCATATTTTGGGGGTATTTCAGATGTTGACCAATCTGTATTTCTATTGTAACTATTTATAACTCATGTTATTAAGTTGTCTATTTTTCAGTAAATATTAAAAAGTAAATCTTGACGTCAGCGTGTCATTGATATTTAATAATTTTTACAAGGATATTTTGTAACTCTTCAATTTAAACGAATGCGTTTTATGGGAGTGGAATGCGTCGATGGTAAAGTTGTATTAGAAGGAATGTGACGATAGTCTTGTTGTATCATGAAGTAGGCGTCGATAATAATATTGTGTTGTGATAAAACTTCGCCAGTAACATTGTAAATTTGTTAATACTAATTAATATGATATGCAACCAGAATAAATATTTGACAGATACTTTGGAATAGTAGAACAAGAATATGTAACATTATACATGTAATTGATATAAGTATATCAGGAAATGAGAACACGTAATTGAAGTGTAAGCTGGATAATGACATTACTAGAGTAATTAACTCATTTGAAGGATTAACACGAATGTCTTATGACATTGTAAAATGCGAATTATGAAGACAAGGAGATTTGTATATCAACCTGTTGTCAGTATAAAGTTGAAATTAATTATTAAGAAGTTATATTCAAGAAATATTACCAGGAAGGGAGGACATGTTTTTTATTTTTATTAAATAAAACGGATATTTGCAGACTATGATCTCAGGAAATGTAGATATTTATTAATTTAATTGTAACGTGGATGAATATGAAAGTTGAAAGATACAAGCGCAAGAATGTAACTACAGACAGTGTAGAGTTGTACAAGAACGATATATATATTGTGGAAAGGAACAAGTAATGTATTAAAAGGCATGAAGATAATGTATAATGATATGAGGATATTTTTATAGCGTGCATCATAAAAGATATATCACATTTACGTGTATATTCAGTAGGGTCACAGATTCTGATACATTGTGTGAATGGATACAGATGGGTATTTGATATTAGTAATGCCGTGCTGCATCGAAGTAAAGAGTATCATGTTATATTAGTATAAGCGTAGTGTAGACGCTATTATGAAAGTCTTGTTCACAAAGTAAAGAGGCATTTAAGTAGATTGCAACGAAGCAACGTTTTGGACAAGTTGGATGTAAAGTTTATGGGGAAACTGTATGTATTTTTGTGAGGAACATGTTTGTGAAGGTTAATGCCACGATCCACGTTAGAGATTTTTATCGTTATTGAGATAGTCTTGCATAGTATTCCGAAAACTATTGGATTTATTAATTGATTATGGAATTATGGAGCCGTAATTAGCTTCATCACTTGTTAATAAGGTTCACTTGAATATGACAAGATTTAAACAGAATGTAAAACGTGTAAACAGTGAATTTATCTAATGAGAGACTTTTTAATTAAAGTATGAAGGAACGAGAAAGATTCAGGCGGATCTGAGAGAGATCTGAGCCAGATATCGTGCTGGACGCGATAATGTAATTTATTTCAATATTAATAATAATAATAATTTTAATTACTTAATAATGTGATTTAGTAGTGTTTAATGAACAACGAAGTTCATACTAATGTATTAAGTTGGGAGAGAAACTGTAAATAGTATTTTATTGGAGAGAATCATTTTTGAAGAACAGCTGGTCACTACAGGCTGTGTCATAAGTCATGAGAAACTTTAAAAAGTTTTAAATGTAATTTATATTTGGAGATGAAAGTTTAAGATGAGTAAGGAGGACATAGTTATTGTCCAGATTCCTTTTTCACAGGAATTATCTACAGATAGTAGATCTACTTAATTTAATTTGATTTTATTTGATTTTTTATTTATGTCAGGGACATACTTGTAATGTCCACTTTTTGTTAATACATTCTAACATGCACGGTTTTTTAGTATGCTTGTCCGTTTTATAGAAATTGATATCTTTTCAGTTGATAGTTGCCATACGAGAGTACTATTAGTTAGATGCTGGCACCCGTTAATTTTAGACCGTTCACCCCTGTGATATAGGATTCCTGTCCTACCAAACTTTTAATCTTTAGGATTTTTATGTAACTAGTTAGTAGTACTGCCGTATGACCGTATGCACCGAGAGTTTCCTAGTTATCCATCTAGTAGGGAAGTATCGATTTATCTAGCTGGGTATCGACCTCTCTGCAATCCTTACCGTCTCAGCGGATATAGGTAAAGCCCTGCGCGGATGCGCATATCCGCGGATAAACCCGCGGATATAGTTTGCATGGCTGTGCGGAGGCGGATACGCTGCGGATAATGTTTCGAGTAAATTTGCGGATAGTTTTTAGAATGCAAACTTACGATAGTATTACATATTTGATAGCCAATCTACAGCTTCATGCTTAAAAGAGGAATACTCCTAGAGCCTATTGCGTACGAAATATTCAGGCACGTATTGCACTTATACAGGAGGAGATTATTTTACTCATATGTGGGTAGATTATTGGCTGAGGAATAACCTAACCACCAAGGGGAGATGATAAAGAAAAGGAGGTGGGTTTCGGACTGGAGATAAAGGATGGAGAAATAGGAGGAGAGTCCCACAAAAGTTATAAATTTAACTTTAAATCCACTCAGAGGCGGTTGCCACTGCAAATCCGCTCTCTGATACCTAAAGTGGGTAAGGACCTGGTCGAAGCTGACGGGAAACGCAGCTAGGACTTGGGCGGTTTGCAAGAGAGTGGCTTTAGTGTATTCCCTCTCAAGCATGCATATGCCTACTATGGGGAAGGGTGATGGTCTGACAAGACAAATAGTAACAGATTTATTGCGTATTAACGAGGGCATGAACCTAGGAAGAGTTAGGAGAGCCAGGATCTTGCCTAACTGTAATATTTGCGAAATGATAAATCCAAAAACAAATATTTAATTTATTTAACAATTCTAAAGACGTTGATAACTTTAACAAATATATATTTTCAATTTGGTTAACAACTTTGGGGTCGCAGACCTCCTAACATTTAAAGTTTGCTCCAGGCAATTAACAATTCTTCAGGTATCAAACCTTTATATTTATTAAAATCTTCATAAGATTTTAAAATGGAAAAAATAGAGTACAAAGGTATAAAGACAATTAAAGTGATTAAAGTTAAACAGTAAATCGAGTACAAGGAGTGTACTTTAAGAAATTTCCAAGCACCTGTCTTAGAAAAAGTTACAACTTCAAAAATAACAAAAAAAGAAAACAGGTAGAATGGAAGAGAAGTTCCTATAACTTCTTATATTTACGCTGAATTACTTTTATAATAGTTACAAAATAGGACAGGTCACTTACTGTGAAACCTGAAGAGAAAGTCAAAAGGAAGGTTCTAGACTTCCTATGGTTAAATAGGAATCACGAGACAAATAGGGCAATTTTCCCTTTCGTGAAACCTAGAAATAACTCACTTATAAGTTGAAAGAATTGTATCCCCTAAATTAGAAGGGAGAAACAAGATAATTTGAACCGTGCACAAGACACGTAGTTATGCAGAAGTTAATTCATTACACATAAGAAAAAATGGGAGGGCACATCTTTAGATTGACACCTCGTTGAAACAGACCTAAATTTAACAATTTATTATGGGTTGTTAGTAAGAGGTTTAGGAAAGAGAAATTGGGATGAAAGGTAAATGTTCATGGCCTTGTTTATAATAATCGGACGAGCGCGACGCGGAAGAAATACTGAGAGAACACTGTTTATCACTATAGTTCGTTGAAATGGATGAAAAGTTCACTGTAGTAGCGCAAAAGTTTATGGCAAAGAAAGTTATTGCAATCGTGGAAAATGACTGGTTGCATTAGATAGGCGAAAGTCTATTACTGGAGAAAGTTGTGGATTATCATTAAATGCGCCAGAAAAAATCCCAACGGTGGAAGAAAATTTAGCTATTGAACATTAATTTATAAGGAAGATTCCTTAGTTTGAAATGGCATTCCCACAAGTGAGTGAAAGATACATGACGGCGTGACTTGTAGATGAAGTGCAGATTCTGGAAGGTTCCAGAACGATCCTAATGGAAGAATAGGGCCAAAGTTACTCCAGCGGTGGAACAAGCTTAATATTTATAGACAGTGGGTATTCTATAATATCCCCCGTTGTGAGAAGCTCTCTCATTTAATAAGCATAAGAAATGCTGCTTTTCACAAAGATTGGCTCAATTGGACAGAAGCCCAACATGGAAAATCCCACGAAGGATGATTATTGCCACAAATAAATATCTCACACTGCCTATAAAATAATCGTTAAAAGCATGAAGATAGTAAAACCGATGAAGATGAGGTTAAAACCTGAAGTATGTACTTATCTTTGTTGCATGGCGAAGGTGAAGTTCCCTTTGACGTATGAACTTAATGTGCCAACATGGCGTAGAATGTAGAGAGTGTCTCTTGGTTTGAGGAGACTGGCTCTAGTTGAGCCTTGACTGACTGAGTCAACTGCCGACGTGCAAGTGAGACATGCTCAGCGAAGCGCGGAGGGACCAAGGAAGGAAAAAGAGTGGGGGTAGGAGACAAAAGGAGAACATAACAGAATAGACAACTTATCAAAAATAAATGTTCTTCTTGATGAATGGTCTTCAAAGAGTTGATAGTAGGCGATACTAGCGCAGCATGGTGAGTGAAAAAGTAGACGAAGTTCTCTTGATCACGGAGATGATAGCTGGCGACGGTGACGAGATCTGGTGGCCAAGTTGATAAGTAAATCCTCTTGTGCAGGGAAAAATTGAGGAATTTCTGAGATTCGCTGCTAGATGACGCTAGGTGGGTCATGGAAGATATATACCTAGAACAGACTCACAAAGAACATAAGAGACATAACCACCAAAGAGAAACTAGAAGATCACTGTTGGTGTTTGATAAAAAGGAAGAAATGAACATGCAAAGAGCATTAAAAATTATATTCTCTCTTACCGTGTATTCAAAGAATACACCATACTGGGAGGGGTAAACACCAACAGAGAGCAGGAAAAACAATTAAACATTTAAAGGTAATGAAGCAATTGAAGACAGTGGTCTTGTGATATGACCATTAGTGGTCAAGATTTTGGCCACCCTGACTCTCCCATCTCTTCCAGGATAACACTCGGTCACTCTACCAGAAATCCAGACCAGGGGAGGAGAGGCAGAAAGAGAAGGGCCTATAAGGAAGTGACCAGGTGTGAGTGGAAGCAGGTCATCAGGGTCATTGGAAAGTGGAGTTAAAGAGCGAGAATTAACAACACCTTCAATCACAAAGTAGCTAGAAGCTGCGGGAAATATAGCTCTAGTAAAGATTGCGATAAGATGCAAAAGGAGAATTGACAAGTTTAAACAAAGCGTGTAGAAACAAGTACACCTATTAAGGATAAGAATATACCAAATAAACAAAGAAACTATGAGAGTAGGAGGCAAGAACGCCATAGGTAACAACAATCTAGTAGCCATAAACAATGACCTCAAGTTATAATAAGTATCAAAGGGGTTAATCAGAAAAATACTTTAGTCAGCGAGAAACGTGACATGACAAGCATAAATACAAAAACACATCGAATGTAACGACGAGAGAAAACAAGTTTGTTCAACAATGAACAATAAAGGTGCAAAATATGTAAGCAGAGTGCAATACATGAGCGCGTAAAAAATATGCAACGATGTTATGAAACAGGAATCGAAGCAGCTGTAGGATACGAGCGTGAGTAAGTGGGAGACACAGGCAAACACGGCCTTGACCCACATAGTACAGCGAGATAAGGAATATAAATATCTGAAAGAGTCCTTGATCGGAACAAGTTTATTTTGGTAATGAGGTGAGCAGCTTCTGAACTTACGGAAGCAACTCGCAAGACAATGGTTGGCAGTCAGCCAGAGTTGAGATAAGAAAAACTTGCTCTGACCTTTGGCAAGCATACAGGAAATAAACAGCAGCTTGGCGTTATCCGAGCTTGTATACAAACAAGTTTGACAAACATGCAGTTCGAAATAAACAAACAACACTAGTGAAATCAGCTGAGACTTAAAGCGGATATTCAGGTTAGACGGCATGCAGTCAATCGTAGCTTGGACGTGAAAAATCTATTTAGAGACATAGGAGATAAAGTGAGAAATCAATTTCGCATAATTTTGAGGATCACGGAATCCGACAATTTTCAACAGAAAAAAGCTTAATTCTTCCGAACAGAGAAGAGAAGCTGGGACATTGAGAAGGAGTTTATGCATAAGAATAGTTATTCTAGATGCTAGAGAATTCAGATTTTCATGCGGTTTCAAAAGCGGCTTCCAATTGTGAGGAAGGGGGAAGGAGCCGGCCGTGGCCATCCTACTAAATAGCGAAAGAAGTGAAACATAACTTACAGCGAAATGATGGTGACTGATAGCCATGGTTTTACACAAGGGGAAGATAGTTTTCGATAGAGAGTTTAAGCAATTACCTGCTATAAAAAAGACATGAGAAGGTAAACTAAGTGACACAAGGCGAGGCGAACTTGAATTGCCATTTTATGCGGGAAGAAGGCAAAACCATTTAAACAACTTACAAAGGTGGCGTAGTTGTTTACAATGAGACATCGTTTCGGCAAGTGTTTTTCAAATATATCGAGATCGAAAACATAGGTGTTCTCTTTTTCAGAAAGGGGATTTATATCAGCAGTAACGAAATGACATTGCGATTTGGTTTGAAGACTGGGATGTTGGATTTCACCAGTAATAACCCAACCAAAATCGGTGTCTCTGGCGACCACGTTTGAAGATAACTTGCGAACCTGTTTACGAAGGCAATTCCAGAAAACATTGGCACTGAAAAGTACATCAATGGGACCTTGAGCATTAAACTGAGGATCAGCTAACCTTAAGTGCGAAGGAATCTTTAAACCGGAAGTATTAATAGAGCTGCTAGGAGTGTCCTTGCCAATACTGGTAAGAATGGGACAGTTTAAGTTAAGATTGGTGTTTCTTTGACAAATGTCTCTGATTTTCAATTTTGAAGACTGCAAGGCTTGAGTTTTCAAATTGTCAATGCCGGATACATTGATAGAAGTAGGCGATGACGAAAGACCTAGTTTTTAATTAACGATTGCGAAACAAAGTTGTGAGTTGAAGCGGAATCGAGAAGACCGCGGGTTCGAAACCAATTTCCAAATTTATCTTGGATTTCGAATTGTACAGTGGACAAAAGGGCTTGCGCACTGTGAGAAGTTTCGGCGTTAGAAATGCAGGAAGAAGCATTAGTTTGTTCGGAGCTGCTCTGCATGGAGTTTGAAGAAGTGGGTACTGGTGACCTCGATTTATCATGAACGTGCAATAAAGAATGATGCGGTTTTTGCAATGGAAACAGAGGTTGGAAGACGTACAGTTTGAAGAAGAATGCTTAGGTGACAAGCAGTTGAAGCAATGTTTACTATTGAAGACAAACTTCCTTCGGTCTTCGACAGACAATTCTTTAAAGGATTTGCACAAGTACAAAGTGTGCAACTTTTTGCAGAGCATGCATTTTAAAAATTTGTTGAGCGGCCTGATATGTTCTCTTGGATGGTTGAAAGAAGCAGAACGAGTTTGCTTGTTCTCGACAGATGGGGGCTGATGACCATTTGAAGAGACAAGTTTTTTCTCAAAAATGTGACACTTATGACTCGTTTCGACATTTTCGCTCTGAAATGAGAGTGCTGTAAGGACTTGGCACCGGCTGTTGAGAAACGAGATGAGGTGTTCAAACGAATGTTCCTCGTTGCGAGTGAGTTCGATCTCCCAAGCCTTTAATGTCATCAATCCGGCCCAGTTCGCACCCGCTTCAGTTCATAAGGATAAACCGAAACCGTTACTTCCTAAGATAACTCTACCTCACTTCTCAGGCCAGGAAGGTGAATGGTATTCCTTTTATGAACTCTACTGCTCTCTTATTCATGATAACACAGACATTCTCGATATCCATAAGTTCTATTTCTTGCATTCGTCCTTGGAAGGCCAGGCCTTGGCCTTGGTTGAGTCACTGCCTTTAAGCGCAGATAACTACCACATCGCCTTTAATCTCCTTAAAGAGAGATATGGTAATGTACGTTTGTGTGTTGCTCGCCACATTCGCTCCTTGTTCAACTTGCCGGTCGACAAACCTAATGACGTCACCTATTTAAGAGACCTGTTAGACTCCTTGCAATTAAATGTTAGAGCGTTATATCAACTCAAGCAGCCAGTCCAAACTTGGGACACCGTCCTTATTCATCTAGCTACATCCAGATTCGACTTCTCAACATTAAAGGCTTGGGAAATCGAACTCACTCGCAAGGAGGAATATTCTTTTGAACACCTCATCTCGTTTCTGAACAGCCGGTGCCAAGTCCTTACAGCCCTCTCATTTCAATGCGAAGATGTCGAAACGAGTCATCAGTGTCACATTCTGGATAGAAAACTTGTCTCTTCAAATGGTCATCAGCACCCTTCTGTCGAGAACAAGCAAACTCGTTCTGCCTCTTTCAACCATCCAAGAGAACATATCAGGCCGCTCAACAAATCTTTACAATGCACGCTCTGTAAAAAGTTTCACACTTTGTATTCCTGCAAATCCTTTAAAGAATTGTCTGTTGAAGACAGAAGGAAGTTTGTCTTCAATAGTAAATATTGCTATAACTGCCTGTCACCTAAGCATTCTTCTTCAAACTGTACGTCTTCCAACGTCTGTTTCCATTGCAAAAACCGCACCATTCTTTATTGCACGTTCATGATAAATCGAGGTCACCAGTACCCGCTTCTTCAAACTCCATGCAGAGCAGCTCCGAACAAACTAATGCTTCTTCCTGCATTTCTAACGCCGAAACTTCTCACAGTGCGCAAGCCCTTTTGTCCACTGTACAATTCGAAATCCAAGATAAATTTGGAAATTGGTTTCGAACCCGCGGTCTTCTCGATTCCGCTTCAACTCACAACTTTGTTTCGCAATCGTTAATTAAAAACTAGGTCTTTCGTCATCGCCTACTTCTATCAATGTATCCGGCATTGACAATTTGAAAACTCAAGCCTTGCAGTCTTCAAAATTGAAAATCAGAGACATTTGTCAAAGAAACACCAATCTTAACTTAAACTGTCTCATTCTTACCAGTATTGGCAAGGACACTCCTAGCAGCTCTATTAATACTTCCGGTTTAAATATTCCCTCGCATTTAAGGCTATCCGATCCTTTGTTTAACATACAAAACCCCATTGACATACTCTTCAGTGCCAATGTTTTCTGGAATTGCCTTCGTAAACAGGTTCGCAAGTTATCTTCAAACGTGGTCGCCAGAGACACCGATTTTGGTGGGGTTCTTACTGGTCAAATCCAACATCCCAGTCTTCAAACCAAATCGCAATGTCATTTCGTTACTGCCGATTCAAATCCCTTTTCTGAAAAAAGAGAACACTCATGTTTCTGATCTCAATACATTTGAAAAACACTTGCCGAAACGATGTCTCATTGTAAACAACTACGTCACGTTTGCAAGTTGTTTAAATGGTTTTGCCTTATTTCCGCACAAAATGGCAATTCAAGTTCGCCTCGCCTTGGGTCACTTCGTTTACCTTATCATGTCATTTTTTCTAGCAGGTAATTGTTTAAACTTTCTGTCGAAAATTACCTTCCCCTTGTGCAAAACCATGGCTATCAGTCACCATCATTTCGCTGTAAGCTATGTTTCACTTCTCGCTATTTAGTAGGAAGGCCATGGCCACCTCCTTCCTCACACTCGGAAGCCGCTTTTGAAACCGCTTGAAAATCTGAGTTCTCTAGCATCTAGAATAACTATTTTTACGCATAAACTCCTTCTCAATGTCCCAGCTTCTCTTCTTTGTTCAGAAGAATTAAACTTTTTTCTTTTGAAAATAGTCAGATTCCGTGATCCTCAAAATTATGCGAAATTAATTACTTACTTTGTTTCATATATCTTTAAATTGGTTTTTCACGTCCAAGCTACGAATGACTGCATGCCGTGTCACTTGAAGTTCCACTTTAAGTCTCGGCTGATTGCACTCGCTTTGTTTGTTTATTTTTAACTGCTTGTTTGTCAATCTTGTTTGTACACAAGCTCGGGTAAGGCCAAGCTGCCGTTTATTTCGTCTATGCTTGACAAAGGTCAGAGCAAGTTTTCCTTATCTCAACTTTGGCTGACTGCCAAACATTGTCTTGCGGGTTGCTCCCGTAACTTCAGAAGCTGCTCACCTCCTTCCCAAAATAAACTTGTTCTGGTCAAGGACTATTTCAGATATTTATATTCGTTATCTCGCTGTACTATGTGGGTCAAGGTCGTTCTTACCTATCTCTCCCACTTGCTCACATTCGTATCCTATAGCTGTTTCGATCCTTGTTTCATAACATCGTTGCATATTTTTTATACGCTCATGTATTGCACCCTGCTTACATATTTTGCACTTTTATTGTTCATTGTTAAACAAAATTGTTTTTTTCTCGTCGTTACACTCGATGTGTTTTTGCATCCATGCTTGTTACATCATGTTTCTTGTTGACTTAAGTATTTTTCTGATTAACCCTTTTGATACTTATTATAACTTAAGGTCAATGTTTATGGCTACTAGATTGTTGTTACCTATGGCGTTCTTGCCTTCTATTCTACTTATTATAACTTAAGGTCATTGTTTATGGCTACTAGATTGTTGTTACCTATGGCGTTCTTGCCTTCTATTCGCATAGTTCCTTTATTTATGTGGTATATTCTTATCCTTAACCGATGTACTTGTTTCTATACGCTTTGTTTAAATTTTTTAACTCTCCTTTCGCATCTTGTCGCGATCTTTACTAGAGCTTTATTTCTCGCTGCTTCTAGCTACTTTGTGATTGACAGCGTTGTTAATTCGAGCCTGTCGCCCCCGCATTCTAATAACCCTGATAACTTGCTTCTACTTACATCTGGTCAGTTCCTCATAAATGCCACCCCCTTTTTCCTTTCTTCCTCTAGCATAGATCTTTGGCGTAATGACCAATTGTTACCCAGGAGGGAAGGGAAGAGTAAGAGAAAGAATCATCTTTACTACCAATGTGCTTATTATAAGACCTCTTTCATATTGTGTTCTTGTTCTTTGCTGGTGTTTGCTGTTGTCCCCCAACATGGTGTATTTTTGGAAATACACGGAAAGAAAGAATTAGCTTTTGCTGTTCATTACTTTATATCAGTTCATTTATTTAAATTTCTTTCCCGCACACACCAATATCGAACTGTTACCTCCCGTTTGCCCCGTGCATTTGTTCATTTTTTCTGTCAGTTTTTTACAGAAACGCATATTCCGCTGAACCAGCCTGACAGCGTCCCATCGCTGCCTTCCGAACTTCCATTTCTTCAAACCATGAAGACTTCTATATTAATCCGCAGACCGTCGTGTTCTTCACCAACCAACTACTCCATGAAGACACCGCTCCAAGAAGAATTTTGTTTCTGTCAATTTTTTTCATGTTTATGCATACCCTCTTTTGTTTCCTCCCCTCTCGCCTCCTTCCCCTCTTCTCCCCTCCTCCTACTGTTCTCTTCTCCGCGCGCGCAGCCAGCCCGCTTGGTCACTTCACTTCTACACTTTGTCTCGACTGGTCTCGACTGGAACATCGCCTTCGCCATGAAGCAAAGCTAAGTACTACCTCTACGTTCTTCAACTTATTTTAATTGATTTTAAATAGCTACATGCTTTTTAATGATCATTTTATAGGCAGTGTAAGATTTCTATATTTGGGGCAATAATCATCCTTCGCGGGATTTTCTATGTTGGGCTTTTGTCTATCTAAGCCAATCTTAACAGGAAGCAGCATTTTTATGCTTATTAAATGAGAGATTTTCTCACAACGTGGGATACCATTAAATTACCCACTGTCTATAAAATACTTAGCTCGTTCCACCGCTGGACTAACTTTTGCCCTATACTTCAGTCATGATTGCTCTGGAACCTTCCAGAATCTGCACTCTATCTACCAGTTATACTGTCATGTATTTTCCACGCACATGTGGGAATACTTTTTCAAACTAAGGAATATTCCTTATGAACTACTAATCAATAACTAAATTTTCTTCCTCCGTTGGGATTTCTTTTCTGTGCATCCAACTATAACCTACAAGTTTCTCAAGCAATGGACTCTAGTGTAACTAGTTATTTTCCATCATTGCAATAACTTTCCTTGCCATCAACCTTTTGTGCTACTACAGCGAACTTTTCATCTATATCAACAGACTATAGTGAAAACAGTGTTTGTTCAACATTTCATCCGCGTCGCGTTCGTCCGAATACTATAAATACGGCCATGAACACTTATCCTCAATCCTATTTGATCTTTCCCTAACCCTTTACTAACAAACCAAAATAATAAAATTGTTACTTTAGGTCTTTTTTCAATGAGGTGTCACTCTCAATAAGTGCCCTCCCTCTTTTGCTTTATATATAAAGAATTAATGTCTGTAAAACTTCGTGTCTAGTACACGCCTCAAATTGTATTGCTTCTCCCTTCTAATTATTCTTTCAACTCATAAGTGAGTTATCTCTAGGTTTCACGAAAGGGAAACTTGCCCCATTTGTCTCGTGATCCCTACTTAAACATAGGAGTTCTAGAAACTTCCTTTCGATTTTTCTCTTCAGGTTTCACAATAAGTGACCTGCCCTATTTGTATAATCTACCCTCCTGTTTTTGTTGTTACTTTCGAAGTTGTTACTCTTTCTAAGATATTTACCTAGAAATTCTTAAAGTACACACCTTGTACTTGATTTATTGTCTAACTTTAATTAAGTCAGTTATCTTTAAAATTTTCAATTTGTTCATCTTCGCCATTTCAAAATCTTACAAAGATTTTAATGCATACAAAAGGTTTGAAACCAAAAGAATTGTTAATTGCCTGGCGCAAGCTTTAGATGTTTTCGGAGGTCTGCGACCCCATTTGTTACAAAATCAAAATTATATATTTGTTACAAAAATACTACCCAACATTGTTAAATAAATTAAATATTTGTTTTTCGCTTTATCATTTCACAAACATTACGGTTAGGCAAGATCCTGTCTTCCCTAACTCTTCCTAGGTTCATGCCCTCGTTAATGCAAATAAATCTATTGATAGGGCTTTCACCACTTGTAGTATTTGAGCAAGAACTCTTAGTCATAACTTATGTCAAACTCTCTTCCTATTCCTCCATCCTTTTTCTCCGGTCCGAAACCCACTTCCTTTTTCTTCATCATCTTCCCTTGGGGGTTAGATTATTCCCTAGCTCAAAATCTACCCAGAAATACAGGAAACTAAGTCATTAGGAACGAAAATAGACTGAATGGATATCGATTTAACAGCTGATAGGGAAAGGAAGTCGTCAGAACTTGAAGAAATTAGGAAAAGTCTGCAGAATATGAGTTTAGGAGATGGTGGAAATGCGGAGATATTTACGAATTCCTTGAAGGATGAACTTGGAAAGGGTATTCGTGAACTCATAGGAAACCATTTCGAAACAGATAAGGAAGGAAAGGAATAAGACCAAGCTAGGATGACACGATTAGAAGATGAGATAAGAGATGTTCGATCGAAATCAACTCCGATAGGTTTGTGAATACAACAAGATCTGGAAAATATCGAAAATGGTCCAGCATTAGGAAGTTCAAGACCGATATACCGATTAAATAGAACGTCTAATGTAACTGTCATCAGAAATTTTCAAGTAAAAAACACGCAAATTTAATGATAGAGATAGTCTTACACCAATAGAATTTATCAGACATCTTCGTGACTATTTTGTTGAGAATCAGATATCACAAGATAGAGAGATGCGACTTGTGGAACGCTATCTCGAGGCTGCCCCTCACGAATGGTTTCGTGCGTTCAGATACACGTTCGGAGACTTCGATGAGTTTGCTGAATCGGTGATAAAAAGGTACTGGGGTGTAGAACGACAGCAAGACTTACGTGCGGAGGATTACTCGAAGAAGTAATCATTTACTCTCCCAACTAAATATGCAGAGTTCTTCAATAGGCAGCAAGCAAACTCGCTATCTTCAGTCACCTCTAACACAAGGAGAGTTGATAGAAGCTATTTCTAGGAAACTTCCAGTCGATGACTGACGTAACAAAATTTCGTCAGGAGTGAACGATCTCGCTCAGATTGACGAGTTATTGCGCAGGCTTAATACAGTAGTTCTGTGCCTATCATCGTATCAAGAAATAGACAAGAGAATAGGGAAGTAAACACAATAGTCATCGATCAAATGCAGCAGACTAATGAAATACAGAGAAAAGAACAAAGTAGATCAGATCCGCTGAGAAACAATTATTTTCGTGATAGATGGTATGAGCCAAGATGCCGCAGGCTGAGAGAAGGTAGGCCTTACCAGCAACAAAACTATAGAAACGGAGAACCTAATCGAAGGACAGGCTACTATCTGAACAACAATAACTACAACAACAACTATAGAAACAATTATTACAACCAACAATACAATCGCGATGCGGGAAATAATAGAGGATACAATTGGTATAAAAATTTCAATGAGGACGTATTGACTAGACAGCAAAATAATGAACGATATCGTGAAGGTCAGAAGTATTTAAGAAATGTCAGGCCTCGTGACAATAGAAATAACAACAACCCAGATCCAAAACTTAGTACCAGTCAACAGGGGAGAACAGATGAAGCAGCCCCTGTACAAAAAACTCCGATTACAAAGCGCAACTAAATGAAGATAAAATACCATCTTACAACGTGAACATTAAGGAAATTTAACAGGTACCTGACGAAGATTTGTTGTTTGAGGAAGAGAACTTAAGAGAAGATAGACAAGCGGAATTACCTATTATTAACACAAATGTTGAAGGAGGAGATTGCATATCATTGGTTGACACAGGCGCGGTTATATCAATCTTGTCAGAGGAATGCTATTTGAGGCTATTTAGAGGCGACAGCAAGACTATTTTGCCAGCTTCAACAGTGAAGTTTAGAGGTATCTTCCAAGACAAGACTGTCAAATGTAAAATTCAGGTTCGGTTGAAATTGAAGATAAATAACACAGATTACGAACATGTATTTATAGTTGTTAATAAGATAAACTTCGATGTGATTTTGGGAATAGACTTTATTGCAAAAGTAGGAGCAGTTATCGATATGAAGAATCGAGTCATCAAGTTTAATGAGATTAGTTCCGAGACGGATGATTTGGAAGAACTGGAAATTAATACAGATCTAGATAAAGATTATAGAGAGGTTATTAATATTAGACATCGTTTTTAACGAAGTGGAAGAAGAGAAGGGACATTATGCTCTCAGAGTTGAAGGATTCGAAGAAATGCAGGAGGAATTTGAAGATCTCATAATTGAATTTAACGACATTTTTGATGATAAACCAGGTCTAATGAAGGATTTCCAATATCGTATTCGATTGACCAACGAAAATCCTTATCAGAAGAAGATAGGCCTATACCCTATACCTGAGAAATATTACGAAGAAGTACGAGGGATAATAAAGAAAATGGAAATGGATGGAATTATCAGAAAGCAAACATCAAAGTCAACTTTGGCAAGTGTCACTTCATGTGTGAGATGATAAATTTTCTAGGACATACCATCGATCAATTTGGTTATCATCCCAATGAGTAGAAAGTTGAGGCTATTGTCAGGTTTCCAAGACCAACGAAGGTGAAGCAAGTCAGAGAATTTGTCGGTATGTGTCAGTTCTTGAGTAACCATTTTAGGCGATATTCTGAGATTATGGCACCGTTGCACGATCTTCTTAAGAAGAACAATAGGTGGAAATGGGGTCCAGCCACAGAAGAGGCGTTCGAGAGAGCTAAGGAGATGCTCAGAAATAACACCAAGCTAGAGTATCTTGAATTTCACCGCATATTTTGTCTGGAGTCTGATGCATCTCGAATAGGAATTAGTGCTGTATATCAGAATGATAAAGAGGGAGATAAGCACTATATTGGATTTTGTAGCAGTAAATTGAGGAAACAAGAGGAAAATACCTTCACTGCTGAATTGGAAGCATTGGCTTTTGTAACCGCATTGCAGAAGTGGAAAATATCTTGATAGGACACCAGATCATAATAATTACAGATCATAAGGCTTTACAGTTCTTGATGCAGTCAGATATGTCTAGTGATAGACTGGCCATATGGACGTTGTTTGTCCAGCAGTTTAATGCTACGATAGTTCACCAGCCTGGGAACGACAACTTGTTGGCGGATGCATTATCGCGTAATCCTATAGAAAATGTCCGGATAAATGCGATTTAATTGGAGCCTCAAGATCAGGAGACTTTGGAAAAGCTCGAGAAGATTAATGTATCACAGAAAAGATGCACTCCAATTAGGATCATGTATCGATTCTTGAAGGGTCTTTAGGACAACGCCGATCCTAACTATGAGAAAATTCGAAAACGCTCAGATCGTTATGTTTTCTCTGGAGTCATCGTTTGTAAGTAGGCCTACGTCTATATGGGAAATACGAAAGTCAGAGTTGTGGTTCCTCCCAACTTAGTAAACCCATTGGTTTGGTTGACGACCACAGTTTAGGTCATGGTGGTCTCGATAAAACTGTAAATACGCTCCAGGAAATGTTTACATGGAAGAACATGGGAATTTCAAAAGGTTATTAGATCTCGTGAGAAAAGTCAGAAAGGAAAATATACGTTAGAACTTCTTAAGGAAAGAGCTAGATCCATTATTCCTTCCCAACCTCGTGAGTTATTTGCTTGTGACATATTTGGTCCATGTCCCAAGGGATACAGAGGTAACCTATACGTTTTAGTGACAGTAGATGTATTTTCGAAATTTGTATCATTGGATCCGATTCAGAAAACTACGACAAAGCAAGTCTTGAGAAGAATAGAGCTTACAGTACTTCCGAAAGCAGGAAAACAGTTCTTTTTAACCTCTCAGGCGGACATTTAAATGCCCTAGCGTCTGCACTTCAGGCGGTATTTAAATTGGCTTGGAGAGTGAGTTTTGGAGAACTTCAAATAATGTTGCATATCTCAAACATTATAGAAGCTAATAACACAATATTTTCAGGATGACTTACTAATGGTGTCTTGAACGAACCTGGCTGTAAATAGCGAATGAATTTGAAGCCGGTTCGTTTCATATTCCGGGTGTTGAGGGTATCCATTTCACTGTCACTGTGTGTTCTGCACAATATACTGTGCCCGAGGGCATTAGGCTGACTGGTGTTGAACCTGGGACACTGGGAAGGCGAGAACGGAATAGAGATGCCAGCGAGGTATGAACCCAGGGTCTCAGAGGGAGTTTATTCAAGAAAACCCCTAGAGACAGGACACATTAAACCACTAATGTGATTTAAATGAATTCTGGCATTATTTGTTAATGTAATGAAGAAAAGATGGAAAGAATACGGCAATTTTTGGCTGTAAAATGCATACAATTCTGAACTTAGCACTGAGAGTTGGAGCTCTTGACAGTTTTACAAATGAGTTTAGAAACTGGGCGTGTTTTCAAGGCACCAAGTCAGTCACTCGGATCTATTTACGCCGTCTAGTAGAGGGTGAGGGTGGCAGATGTGTTACAGTAAACCCCCTTACCACAAGAGAGGAGACCAGTGAAGTGGGGAACTGCAAGGATAATTTAATGATTACTCGCGATTGGAATACGCCAGAGACATAAGGATTGCACCTGCGTGAATGAATTGCAAGGAGGCTAATTATCAAGCCATCAGACATCGAAATTGAGGCAGATTTAAGGTATTGCGGATGTACACAGCAGGAATGAGTCCAGCGCAGAAATACTAGCGGGTCATTGGGGATTCACCACCCACGCCGCGTTGGTACACTCAGAGGGAGGCAATTAATTATAATTAATTGACCGATCGATTCCCATGCACGCGGGCAGATATGGAAACAGTGATGCAGGACGTATCTGAAAAACATCATTTCAAGAGAGGGAAAGCATGTAAAGAAGAAATGAAGCTCCAAGGACTTTAAGGACCTACTTTTCTTGTGAAAACAGATATAAGGTCACTGGAGCAGGCAATCGAGGTCAGTTTTGCCAGATTCTAACGCGGAGCGCATGTTGCCCGGGTCCAAGAAAGGGACGCGCGCCAACAAAAGACTTGAACATTTTTAGTGGAGTATTAAGTGTATTAGCCTTGCAGTATAATTATGTACGAGGTAGAAAAGCATCATAATAGGTCAATCGAACCTCATAACGAAGAGATAATGCATTGTTATATAAATGTACGTGGGACTGTACAAGACTTTGTTAAAAGTGTACCGTTCAGGAAAAATGTAAGTGCAGTCAGAGGACATTGAGAATGGTAATTGTGCAAGTACAATGTACGATGGACAAGCGCAGTATAGAATATATCTGTTAGATATGGATACAGTAGTTAGAATTGCGCAGGTATAAACATTTTTGTTAATACGAGTAAAGTATTTTCACAGAAGTACCACTTTGATTAACGTTCTGTACGATATGGAAGCATATCTATGCTAGTATGGGGAACATTCCACTGGATAGGAGTTGACGAACATTGGGAATCACGAGGGATTTTCAAGAAACAGGAAGTCCAATAGGGAACTGCAGGCGGTGTTACGAAACTCTCAAACGGCATGCAGGGTTATTCGTGGAGGATAGATCTACAACACCTGTGTTTCTGAGATTCTGCAAGAAGTGTCAACCAGTGAGAAAATGTATATAGTCATCGTGTGTTTTTAAGTGATTTGTTATTTAAATATGTGTATTCTACAAGTGTAGTGGTAGGGGCAGATGACCTCGTAGTTCCGCCCCTTAAAACAACAATAACTAACTAACTAACAAGTGTAGTGGTCAATATAATGTGCTTTATGGAAAAAGGAAGCGATAGCTTCAGCATGGAAAGGCAAAGTGCAGTGTATTTCTCAATGGAAAAATTATATGAAAAGTGTGTAAATAGTGTAAGGATGCCTTGCTAAAATGCAACTATGGCAGGCATTAATGGAGTACGTGTTTGGTCGATGACGCCAGGATAATATGTAAGTACAAGAATAACCATGGATTTTATTGTGAACATGTAGCCCACTGTATGTCGGTAAGATCAAAAGTTGTAAAATATGCCAATGAAAATTGAATTTGGAAGGTAGAACCTTCATACATTAATTTGTGATAAGTTAAGATGTTCGTTATACATCGAGTTATGTGTAAACCCGTTACAAGTAACGTAGAAATGGCATTTGAGTTAATAAGCTTTATAAATATAATGAACACGGATGTTCAGTTGTTGATGATATAACTAAAGCTACGTTGTGTCGAGATAGGGGAAAACATGTCAGTAATAATAATAATAAATAAATATCAGGGGAATTGTAAACAAATATATGTTAATTTGAACAACTGTATATCTAAGCAGTATTATTGAAAGTAGAATGGATCGCTCAGAGAAAATTAATATCAGAGAATCATATGATATGGACAGAATTATGCAAAGGAGGTCGGAAATGGAAATATTTGAAAGATAATTGAAATGCAGCTTGATAAGTAAGCTTATAAGATTAATTGGTAGAGATTATCTTATTAATTAAGGACGGGATCAGCTTCACAAGAGTCAGGGGAAGTCAGGTAGCTTAATCGACGTATGGAATCTCGTATAGCCAAGGGGCGTACGGAGATATAAACTGCAATCGAGCGTAAATAGTGGGATCCCTAGCTCTGATTATTGCTAATAAAGCGTTCCGGGTTCGAATCCAGTGGCGTATGAGAGGAAAACGAGGACACCTAGCCATAACGCCTGATATCGACCGAGAACTGGCTAATTGTGTGAATTAATTCATCTCTGTGGGAGTGAATTTGACGGCAGGAAGTTGTGCCCTGACCGTGGTATTTAACATAAGCGCCGACTATTCCAAAAACTGACTTTGTGCATAGTGCATCTCGTTTCGTTAGCCTGAGTTAATTGTGCCTGTTGCGGCAAGCCTTTAAATCCTATATGGTAGGAGTACATGTTTAAACAATTCCATAATCCGTATTGCATTCTGTAAGACTTATGTCAGTAATATTTGATGTGTCGTTAAGACGCCACATTGTGTATGTCTGGGGGTAACAGACAATCGCTTGGAGCGGAGCAAAAAGACGGGAGGTACGGCATGTTGTCTGGCTACCCGCGGCGAGGGTCCATTGTATTAAGTGAAGGGACAGGAGAGAACTCACCCTTGTATTATTGAAGTAGGATGTATAAATTTGAAGTCGATGAAACCCTGATCGTTAAAAAAGGTTGATTGTAGTAATGAATATATAATAGGTGTGCAATAAGAAACACTGCTAATTAAGAATCGTTCTGATATCTTAATATTTGGCCAAGTTTTTATACTGACAACGACACGTATATCCGAGAGTAGATATTATATCAGTTACGCTACGCCCACTTGACGGGTAGCATAAAGTCCCACTCGACACAGCGGTAGCAGAATAAATATATGAAAGAAAACTCATTACGGCATACAGTGGAAGTTACAATTAATAGATTGGTTAATGCATGTTAGATTCGAGTATTTTGACGGGAAGAAAAGGACAAGGGATCATCTTATGCACATTGTATAGTTGAAAGTGTTCACTATCATTAACGAAAGATGGTAAGATTGACATTATTTGTGTAAAGGTTACCAGTGCATTAGCGCACATGGAAATGATTTTTGTGGTAATTTCAAGGTAAAGTAAAATCAACAATTATTTGGATTTGTGTGATGATAAAGTTCGAATAATGAATAATAAGTGAGGGTAACTGTATGTTTTGCATATTTTGTGTGTAATAGAATTGTGTTGCTGTTTTGATGTGTGTGAAGCCATGATTTAGACTCCAATTAAATCTTTTAGAGTAGAGTTGTGTGTTATTATTGTAGAGCTGATACCTCCTAGTCTCAAATCCAAAATATGCAACTGCTCAGTGGGTTGAATGGCACACGCCCGAGGACTGCTGCTAGCTGGAGGCGGGAGCATATTTTCCATGGAAATTCTTCACATGGGTACATGGAGAGTGGTGCCATGTACATTGATTTGAACTAGAGGTACACCTAAAGTCGGTCAAGATCTAATGTAAACAACTCTAATAACTTAATGAATAACGTGAAGTAGGGAAGGACCACACCTAGTCTTATATATTCCGGACGACCTCGACCGTGCACTTCAAATTTCCTTACGTCTCACCAATCCAACATGGCGTCAGTGCGAAATATTTCACCAGCATTCAATATCTCCGAAACTATTACCGATATCGCCCAGGAATTTTGTACGGTGATAAAGGGAACTACTAGAAGTTCACCTATGTGACTTTTGAAAACCTGGTAACTACAAAACCAACATAGCGGCCAACCGAATTTGCGACTTATAAATTGACGTTTCTCGCGACTTTACAAACCAAACGCAATGAGACTTGGTACAGTATATGTTTATACACAATGTAATGCACCGTCATCAAACTTCGTTCAATTGTTTACATAACCTTAAGATGGCGGCCGTGCGAAATATTTCACCGGCATTCTATACCTCCGAAACTCTTACTGATATCACACTGAAATTTTGTACAGAGATAAAGGGCACTACTGGAAGTTTTCATTGGGAAAAAAAATAGGCTTATGAGATCAAATTTTGTCCATGTGCCTGTGTTTGCATTTGTGAATCGTGTGTGGGTGTCCCCCTAATTAAATCTAAACGATAGGAACGATTTCTATGAAACTCGGTAAGGTCATAGCATTATTCCGGACGCCCCCGACCGTGCCCTTCAAATTTTCTTACGTCTCATCAATCCGACATGGCGGCAGTTCGAAATATTTCACCAGCATTCAATATCTCCGAAACTTTTACCGATATCACCCTGGAAATTTGTACGGTGATAATGGGAACTACTAGAAGTTCACCTATGTGACTTTCGAAAACCCGGAAACTACAAAACCAACATGGCGGCCAAGAGAATTTGCGACGTTTAAATAGACGTTTCCCGCGATTAAACCAACCAAAAGCAATGAAACATGGTTCAGTATATGTTTATACACAATTTAATGCACCGACATCTTACTTCGTTTAATTGCTTTCATAACCATAAGATGGCGGCTGTGCGAAATATTTAAACGGCATTCTATATCTCCGAAACTATTACTGATATCACGCTGAAATTTGTTCGGAGATAAAGGGCACTACTGGAAGTTTTCATTTATGAAATAAAATAGGCTTATGAGATTACCTTTTGTCCGTGTGTCTGTGTGTGCATGAGTGAATCGTGTGTGTGGTCCCCACCCTAATAAAATCTAAACGGCTGGAACGTTTATAATGAAACTCGGTAAGTTCATAGCACTGTGCCCTTCAAATTTTCTTACGACTCACCAATACAACATAGCGGAGGTGCGAAATATTTAACCAGCATTCAATTTCTCCGAAACTATTACCGATATCACCCTGGAATTTTGTACGGTGATAAAGAGAAGTTCACTAGAAGTTCACCTATGTGACTTTTGAAATCCTGTGAGCAACAAAACCTACATGGCCGCCAAGCGAATTTGCGAATTTAAATAGCCGTTTATCGCGATTTAACCAACCAAACACAATGCAACTTGGTACAGTATATGTTAATACACAATCTAATGCACCGACATCTAACTCCGTTCAATTGTTAACATAAGTTGAAGATGGCGGCTGTGCGAAATATTTCACCGGCATTTTATATCTCCAAAACTATTCCTGATATCACGCTGAAATTTTTATGGAGATAATGGGCCCTACTGGAAGTTTTCATTTATGAAATAAAATAGGCTAATGAGATCACCTTTTGTCCGTGTGTCTGTGTGTAAATGTGTGAATCATGTGTGTGTCCCCCCTCCCCCCCCCCCCCTAATATAATCTAAATGGTTGGAATGATTTCTATGAAACTCGGTAAGTTTATAGCACTATTCCGGACGACCCCGCCCGTGCCTTTCAAAGTTTCTTACGTCTCACCAATCCAACATTATGGCAGTGCGAAATATTTCATCAGCATTCTATATCTCCGAAACTATTACCGATATCACCCTGGAATTTTGTACGGTGATAAAGTGAACTACTCGAATTTCATCTATGTGACTTTTGAAAACCTGGTACCTACAAAACCATAAATGCGGCCAAGTGAATTTGCGAATTTTAAATAGACGTTTCTCGTGATTTAACCAAACAAACGCAATCAAACATGGTACAGTATATGTTTATACACAATTTAATGCACCGACATCTAACTTGAGTCAATGGTTTACATAACCTCAGGATGGCGGCTGGGCGAAATATTTCACCGGCATTCTATATCTCCGAAACTATTACTGATATCACGCTGAAATTTTGTACGGAGGTAAAGGGCACAACTGGAAGTTTCCATTTATGAAAAGAAAAAAAAAAAAGAATTATGAGATCACCTTTTGTCCGTGTGTCTGTGTGTGCATGTGTGAATCGTGTGTGTGACCCCCCTAATGTAATCTAAACGGCTGCAACTAATTCAATGAAACTCGGTATGTTGATAGCACTATTCCGTGAAATCCCGGCTGTGCCCTTCATATTTGCTTACGTCTCACCAATCCAACATAGTGGCAGTGCGAAATATTTCACCAGCATTCAATATCTCCGAAACTGTTACCGATATCACCCTGGAATTTTGTACGGTGCTAAAGGGTGTCACTAGATGTTCACCTATGTGACTTTTGAAAACCTGGTAACTACAAAACCAACATGGCGGCCAAGTGAATTTGCGACTTTTAAATAGACGTTTCTCGCGATCTATCCAACCAAAAGCAATGAAACATGGTAGAGAATATGTTTATACACAATTTAATGCACCGACATCTAACTTCGTTCAATTGTTTACATAACCTCAAGATGGCGGCTGTGCGAAATAATTCAACTGCATTCTATATCTCCGAAACTATTACTGATATCACGCTGACATTTTGCGCGGAGATAAAGGGCACTACTGGAAGTTTTCATTTATGAAAAAGAAAATAGGCTTATGAGATCACCTTTTGCCGTGTGTCTGTGTGTAAATGTGTGAATCATGTGTGTGAGTGTCCCCCCCCCCCCCTAATATTATGTAAATGGTCGGAACGATTTCTATGAAACTCGGTAAGTTCATAGCACTATTCCGGACGACTCCGCCCGTGCCTTTCAAAGTTTCTTACGTCTCACCACTCCAACATTGCGGCAGTGCGAAATATTTAACCAGCATTCTATATCTCCGAAACTATTACCGATACCACCCTGGAATTTTGACCAGTTACAAAGGGAACTACTAGAAGATCACCTATGTGCCTTTTGAAAACCTGGTAACTACAAAACCAACACTGCGAACTACCGAATTTGCGACTTATAAATAGACGTTTCTCGCGATTTAACCAACCAAACGCAATGAGACTTGGTACAGTATATGTTTATACACAATGTAATGCACCGACGTCTAAATTCGTTCAATTGTTTACATAACCTCAAGATGGCGGCTGTGCGAAAAATATCACCGGCATTCTATATCTCCAAAACTATTACTGATATCACGCAGAAATTTTGTACGGAGATAAAGCGCACTATTGGAAGTTTTGATTTATTAAAAAGAAAATAGGCTTATGAGATCAACTTTTGCCCGTGAGTCTGTGTGTGTGTGTGTGTGAATTGTGCGTGTATCCAACCCTAATGAAATCTATACGAATGGAGCGATTTCAATGAAACTCGGTAAGTTCATAGCACTATTCCGGACGACCCCGACCGTGCACTTTAAATTTCCTTACATCTCTCCAATCCAACATGGCGACAGTGCGAAATATTTAACCAGCATTCGATATCTCCGAAACTATTTCCGATATCACCCTGGAATTTAGTGCGGAGGTAAAAGGAACTACTAGAAGTTCACCTATGTGACTTTTGAAAACCTGGTAACTACAAAACCAACATAGCGGCCAACCGAATTTGCGACTTATAAATTGACGTTTCTCGCGATTTCACAAACCAAACACAATGAGACTTGGTACAGTATATGTTTATACACAATGTAATGCTCCGACATCAAACTTCGTTCAATTGTTTACATAATCTCAAGATGGCGGCTGTGCGAATATTTCACCGTTATTCTATATCTCCGAAACTCTTACTGATATCACACTGAAATTTTGTACGGAGATAGAGGGCACTACTTAAAGTTTTCATTAGGAAAAAAACTGGCTTATGAGATCACCTTTTGTCCGTGTGTCTGTGTTTGCATGTGTGAATCGTGTGTGTGTGTCCCCCCCCCCCTAATAAAAGCTTAACGGTAGGAACGATTTCTATGAAACTCGGTAAGTTCATAGCATTATTCCGGACGACCCCGACCGTGCCCTTCAAATTTTCGTACGTCTCACCGATCCGACATGGCGGCAGTTCGAAATATTTCACCAGCATTTAATATCTCCGAAACTTTTACCGATATCACGCTGGAAATTTGTACGGTGATAATGGGAAATACTAGAAGTTCACCTATGTGACATATGAAAACCTGGAAACTACAACATCAACATGGCGGTCAAGTGAATTCGCGGCTTTTAAATAGACGTTTCTCGCGATTTAACCAAACAAACGCAATGAAACATGGTACAGTATATGTTTATACACAATTTAATGCACCGACATCTTACTTCGTTTAATTGTTTTCATAACCTCAAGATGGCGGCTGTGCGAAATATTTCACCGGCATTCTATAACTCCAAAACTATTGCTGATTCCACGCTGAAATTTTGTACGGAGATAAAGGACACTACTGGAAGTTTTCATTTATGAAATAAGATAGGCTTATGAGATCACCCATTGTCCGTGTGTCTGTGTGTGCATGTGTGAATCGTGTGTGTGGTCCCCCCTAATAAAATCTAAACGGCTGGAAGGTTTTTAATGAAACTCGGTAAGTTCATAGCACTATTCCGGACGACCCCGCACGTGCCCATCAAATTTTCTTACGACTCACCAATCCAACATGGCGGCAGTGCGAAATATTTAACCAGCATTCAATTTCTCCGAAACTATTACCGATATCACCCTGGAATTTTGTACGGTGATAAGGGGAACAACTAGAAGTTCACCTATATGACTTTTGAAATCCTGGTAACAACAAAACAAACATGGCGGCCAAGCGAATTTGCGAATTTAAATAGCCGTTTCTAGCGATTTAACCTACCAAACACAATGCAACTCGGTACAGTATATGTTAATACACAATGTAATGCACCGACATCTAACTTCGTTCAATTGTTAACATAACCTCAAGATGGCGGCTGTGCGAAATATTTCACCGGCATTTTATATCTCCAAAACTATTACTGTTATCACGCTGAAATTTTTACGCAGATAAAGGGCAATACTGGAAGTTTTCATTTATGAAATAAAATTGGCTTATGAGATCACCTTTTGTCCGTGTGTCTGTGTGTAAATGTGTGAATCATGTGTGTGTCCCCCCCTCCCCACCCCTAATATAATCTAAATGGTTGGAACGATTTCTATGAAACTCAGTAAGTTCATAGCACTATTCCGGACGACCCCGACTGTGCCCTTCAAATGTTCTTACGTCTCACCAATCCAACATTGCGGCAGTGCGAATTATTTCACCAGCATTCTATATCTCCGAAACTATTACCGATATCACCCTGGAATTTGTAGGGTGATAAAGGGAACTACTCGAATTTCATCTATGTGACTTTTGAAAACCTGGTACCTACAAAACCATAAATGCGGCCAAGTGAATTTGCGAATTTTAAATAGACGTTTCTCGCGATTTAACCAAGCAAACGCAATGAAACATTGTACAGTATATGTTTATACACAATTTAATGCACCGACATCTAACTTCGTGTAATTGTTTTCACAACCTCATAATGGCGTCTGTGCAAAATATTTCACCAGCATTCTATATCTCCGAAACTATTACTGATAAAAGGCAGACATTTTGTACGGAGATAAAGGGCACTACTGGAAGTTTTCATATATGAAAAAGAAAATATGCTTATGAGATCACCTTTTGTCCGTGTGTGCGTGTGTGAATCGCGTGTGTGTCCCCCCACCCTTTATGAAATCTAAATGGCTGGAGCGATTTCAGTGAAACTGAGTAAGTTCATAGCACTATTCCAGCCGACCCCGAACGTGCCCTTCAAATTTTCTTACGTCTCACCAATTCAACTTGGCGGCAGTGCGAAATATTTCACCAGCAATCAATATCTCCGAAACTATTGCTGATACCACGCTGAAATTTTTGTACGGAGATAAAGGGCACTACTGGAAGCTTCCATTTATGAAAAAAAGAAGGCTTATGAGATCACCTTTTGTCCGTGTGTCTGTGTGTGGTGTGAATCGTGTGTGTGTGTGTCCCCTTAATAAAATCTAAAGGGTTAGAACGATTTCAATGAAACTCGGTAAGTCCATAGCAGTATTCCGTACGAACTTGACTGTGCCCTTCAAATTTTTTTACTTCTCCCCAATCCAACATGGCGGCAGTGCGAAATATTTCACCAGCATTCAATACCTTCAAAACTAATACCGATATCACCCTGGGATTTTGTACGGTGATAAAGGGAGCTACTAGAAGTTCACCTATATGACATTTGAAAACCTGGTATCTACAAGACCAACATGGCGGACAAGCGAATTTGCGACATATAAATAGACGTTTCTAGGGATTCATCCAACCAAACGCAATGACACTTGCTACATTATATGCTTATACACAATGTAATGCACCGACGTCTAACTTCGTTCAATTGTTTACATAACCTCAAGATGGCGGCAGTGCGAAATATTTCACCGGGATTTTATATCCCCAAAACTATTACTGATATCACGCAGATATTTTGTTCGGAGATACAGGGCACTACTGGAATTTTCATTTATGAAATAAAATAGGCTTATAAGATCACCTTTTGTCTGTGTGTCTGTGTGTGCATGTGTGAATCGTGTGTGTTTGTCCCGCCTAATAAAATCTAAACGGCAGGAACGATTTCAATGATACTCGGTATTTTTAGCACTGTTCCGGGCGACCCCGACCGTGCCTTTCAAAAGTTCTTACGTCCCCCCAATCCAACATGGCGGCAGTGCGAAATATTTCACAAGCATTCAATAACTCCGTAACTATTATCAATATCACCCTGGATTTTTGTACGCTGATAAAGGGAACTACTAGAAGTTCACCTATGTGACATTTGAAAACCTGGTAACTACAAAACGAACATGGCGGCCAAGCGAATTTGCGACATATAAATAGACGTTTCTCGCGATTTAACCAACCAAACGCAATGAAACTTGGTACAGTATACGTTTACACATAATTTAATGCACCGATATCTAACTTCGTTCAATTGTTTACATAACCTCAGGATGGCGGCTGTGCGAAATATTTCTTCGGGATTTTATTTCTCCAAAACTATTACTGATATCACGCTGAAATTTTTACGGAGATAAAGGGCACGACTGGAAGTTTTTATTTACGAAAAAGAAAATAGGCTTATGAGGTCACCTTTTGTCCATGTGTCAGTGTGTGAAGTGTGAATCGTGTGGGTTCCCACCTAATAAATTTTAAACGGCTGCTACGATTTCAATGAAACTCGGTAAGTTCATAGCACAATTCCGGACGACCGCGACTGTGCCTTTTAAATTTTCTTACGTCTCACCAATCCAACATGGCGGCAGTGAGAAATATTTCACCAGCATTCAATATCTCCGAAACGTTTACCGATATCTCATGCACGCGGGCAGATATGGAAACAGTGATGCAGGACGTATCTGAAAAATTTCATTTCAAGAGAGGGAAAGCATGTAAAGAAGAAATGAAGCTCCAAGGACTTTAAGGACCTACTTTTCTTGTGAAAACAGATATAAGGTCACTGGAGCAGGCAATCGAGGTCAGTTGTGCCAGATTCTAACGCGGAGCGCATGTTGCCCGGGTCCAAGAAAGGGACGCGCGCCAACAAAAGACTTGAACATTTTTAGTGGAGTATTAAGTGTATTAGCCTTGCAGTATAATTATGTACGAGGTAGAAAAGCATCATAATAGGTCAATCGAACCTCATAACGAAGAGATAATGCATTGTTATATAAATGTACGTGGGACTGTACAAGACTTTGTTAAAAGTGTACCGTTCAGGAAAAATGTAAGTGCAGTCAGAGGACATTGAGAATGGTAATTGTGCAAGTACAATGTACGATGGACAAGCGCAGTATAGAATATATCTGTTAGATATGGATACAGTAGTTAGAATTGCGCAGGTATAAACATTTTTGTTAATACGAGTAAAGTATTTTCACAGAAGTACCACTTTGATTAACGTTCTGTACGATATGGAAGCATATCTATGCTAGTATGGGGAACATTCCACTGGATAGGAGTTGACGAACATTGGGAATCACGAGGGATTTTCAAGAAACAGGAAGTCCAATAGGGAACTGCAGGCGGTGTTACGAGACTCTCAAACGGCATGCAGGGTTATTCGTGGAGGATAGATCTACAACACCTGTGTTTCTGAGATTCTGCAAGAAGTGTCAACCAGTGAGAAAATGTATATAGTTATCGTGTGTTTTTAAGTGATTTGTTATTTAAATATGTGTATTCTACAAGTGTAGTGGTAGGGGCAGATGACCTCGTAGTTCCGCCCCTTAAAACAACAATAACTAACTAACAAGTGTAGTGGTCAATATAATGTGCTTTATGGAAAAAGGAAGCGATAGCTTCAGCATGGAAAGGCAAAGTGCAGTGTATTTCTCAATGGAAAAATTATATGAAAAGTGTGTAAATAGTGTAAGGATGCCTTGCTAAAATGCAACTATGGCAGGCATTAATGGAGTACGTGTTTGATCGATGACGCCAGGATAATATGTAAGTACAAGAATAACCATGATTTTATTGTGAACATGTAGCCCACTGTATGTCGGTAAGATCAAAAGTTGTAAAATATGCATATGAAAATTGAATTTGGAAGGTAGAACCTTCATACATTAATTTGTGTTGATTTTTGTCAAGTTAAGATGCTCGTTTTACATCGAGTTATGTGTAAACCCGTTACAAGTAACGTAGAAATGGCATTTGAGTTAATAAGCTTTATAAATATAATGAACACGGATGTTCAGTTGTTGATGATATAACTAAAGCTACGTTGTGTCGAGATAGGGGAAAACATGTCAGTAATAATAATAATAAATAAATATCAGGGGAATTGTAAACAAATATATGTTAATTTGAACAACTGTATATCTAAGCAGTATTATTGAAAGTAGAATGGATCGCTCAGAGAAAATTAATATCAGAGAATCATATGATATGGACAGAATTATGCAAAGGAGGTCGGAAATGGAAATGTTTGAAAGATAATTGAATTGCCGCTTGATAAATAAGCTTATAAGATTAATTGGTAGAGATTATCTTATTAATTAAGGACGGGATCAGCTTCACAAGAGCCAGGGGAAGTCAGGTAGCTTAATCGACGTATGGAATCTCGTATAGCCAAGGGGCGTACGGAGATATAAACTGCAATCGAGCGTAAATAGTGGGATCCCTAGCTCTGATTATTGCTAATAAAGCGTTCCGGGTTCGAATCCAGTGGCGTATGAGAGGAAAACGAGGACACCTAGCCACAACGCCTGATATCGACCGAGAACTGGCTAATTGTGTGAATTAATTCATCTCTGTGGGAGTGAATTTGACGGCAGGAAGTTGTGCCCTGACCGTGGTATTTAACATAAGCGCCGACTATTCCAAAAACTGACTTTGTGCATAGTGCATCTCGTTTCGTTAGCCTGAGTTAATTGTGCCTGTTGCGGCAAGCCTTTAAATCCTATATGGTAGGAGTACATGTTTAAACAATTCCATAATCCGTATTGCATTCTGTAAGACTTATGTCAGTAATATTTGATGTGTCGTTAAGACGCCACATTGTGTATGTCTGGGGGTAACAGACAATCGCTTGGAGCGGAGCAAAAAGACGGGAGGTACGGCATGTTGTCTGGCTACCCGCGGCGAGGGTCCATTGTATTAAGTGAAGGGACAGGAGAGAACTCACGCATGTATTATTGAAGTAGGATGTATAAATTTGAAGTCTATGAAACCCTGATCGTTAAAAAAGGTTGATTGTAGTAATGAATATATAATAGGTGTGCAATAAGAAACACTGCTGATTAAGAATCGTTCTGATATCTTAATATTTGGCCAAGTTTTTATACTGACAACGACACGTATATCCGAGAGTAGATATTATGTCAGTTACGCTACGCCCACTTGACGGGTAGCATAAAGTCCCACTCGACACAGCGGTAGCAGAATAAATATATGAAAGAAAACTCATTACGGCATACAGTGGAAGTTACAATTAATAGATTGGTTAATGCATGGTAGATTCGAGTATTTTGACGGGAAGAAAAGGACAAGGGATCATCTTATGCACATTGTATAGTTGAAAGTGTTCACTATCATTAACGAAAGATGGTAAGATTGACATTGTTTGTGTAAAGGTTACCAGTGCATTAGCGCACATGGAAATGATTTTTATGGTAATTTCAAGGTAAAGTAAAATCAACAATTATTTGGATTTGTGTGAGGATAAAGTTCGAATAATGAATAATAAGTGAGGGTAACTGTATGTTTTGCATATTTTGTGTGTAATATAATTGTGTTGCTGTTTTGATGTGTGTGAAGCCATGATTTAGACTCCAATTAAATCTTTTAGAGTATAGTTGTGTGTTATTATTGTAGAGTAGATACCTCCTAGTCTCAAATCCAAAATATGCAACTGCTCAGTGGTTTGAATGGCACACGCCCGAGGACTGCTGCTAGCTGGAGGCGGGAGCATATTTTCCATGGAAATTCTTCACATGGGTACATGGAGAGTGGTGCCATGTACATTGATTTGAACTAGAGGTACAACTAAAGTCGGTCAAGATCTAATGTAAACAACTCTAATAACTTAATGAATAACGTGAAGTAGGGAAGGACCACACCTAGTCTTATATATTCCGGACGACCTCGACCGTGCACTTCAAATTTCCTTACGTCTCACCAATCCAACATGGCGTCAGTGTGAAATATTTCACCAGCATTCAATATCTCCGAAACTATTACCGATATCACCCGGGAATTTAGTGCGGAGGTAAAAGGAACTACTAGAAGTTCACCTATGTGACTTTTGAAAACCTGGTAACTACAAAACCAACATAGCGGCCAACCGAATTTGCGACTTATAAATTGACGTTTCTCGCGACTTTACAAACCAAACGCAATGAGACTTGGTACAGTATATGTTTATACACAATGTAATGCACTGTCATCAATTTCGTTCAATTATTTACATAACCTTAAGATGGCGGCTGTGCGAAATATTTCACCGGCATTCTATACCTCCGAAACTCTTACTGATATCACACTGAAATTTTGTACAGAGATAAAGGGCACTACTGGAAGTTTTCATTAGAAAAAAAATAGGCTTATGAGATCATCTTTTGTCCATGCGCCTGTGGTTGCATGTGTGAATCGTGTGTGTCTGCCCCCCTAATTAAATCTAAACGGTAGGAAAGATTTCTATGAAACTCGGTAAGGTCATAGCATTATTCCGGACGACCCCGACCGTGCCCTTCAAATTTTCTTACGTCTCACCAATCCGACATGGCGGCAGTTCGAAATATTTCACCAGCATTCAATATCTCCGAAACTTTTACCGATATCACCCTGGAAATTTGTACGGTGATAATGGGAACTACTAGAAGTTCACCTGTGTGACTTTCGAAAACCTGGAAACTACAAAACCAACATGGCGGCCAAGAGAATTTGCGACGTTTAAATAGACGTTTCCCGCGATTAAACCAACCAAAAGCAATGAAACATGGTTCAGTATATGTTTATACACAATTTAATGCACCGACATCTTACTTCGTTCAATTGTTTTCATAACCTCAAGATGGCGGCTGTGCGAAATATTTAAACGGCATTCTATATCTCCGAAACTATTACTGATATCACGCAGAAATTTGTTCGGAGATGAAGGGCACTACTGGCAGTTTTCATTTATGAAATAAAATAGGCTTATGAGATCACATTTTGTCCGTGTGTCTGTGTGTAAATGTGTGAATCATGTGTGTGTCCCCCCCTCCCCCCCTAATATAATCTAAATGGTTGGAACGATTTCTATGAAACTCGGTAAGTTTATAGCACTATTCCGGACGACCCCGCCCGTGCCTTTCAAAGTTTCTTACGTCTCACCAATCCAACATTATGGCAGTGCGAAATATTTTATCAGCATTCTATATCTCCGGAACGATTACCGATATCACCCTGGAATTTTGTACGGTGATAAAGTGAACTACTCGAATTTCATCTATGTGACTTTTGAAAACCTGGTACCTACAAAACCACAAATGCGGCCAAGTGAATTTGCGAATTTTAAATAGACATTTCTCGCGATTTAACCAAACAAACGCAATCAAACATGGTACAGTATATGTTTATACACAATTTAATGCACCGACATTTAACTTGAGTCAATGGTTTACATAACCTCAGGATGGCGGCTGGGCGAAATATTTCACCGGTATTCTATATCTCCGAACCTATTACTGATATCACGCTGAAATTTTGTACGGAGGTAAAGGGCACAACTGGAAGTTTCCATTTATGAAAAGAAAAAAAAAAAAAGAATTATGAGATCACCTTTGGTCCGTGTGTCTGTGCGTGCATGTGTGAATCGTGTGTGTGACCCCCCTAATGTAATCTAAACGGCTGCAACTAATTCAATGAAACTCGGTATGTTGATAGCACTATTCCGTGAAACCCCGGCTGTGCCCTTCATATTTGCTTACGTCTCACCAATCCAACATAGTGGCAGTGCGAAATATTTCACCAGCATTCAATATCTCCGAAACTGTTACCGATATCACCCTGGAATTTTGTACGGTGCTAAAGGGTGCCACTAGATGTTCACCTATGTAACTTTTGAAAACCTGGTAACTACAAAACCAACATGGCGGCCAAGTGAATTTGCGACTTTTAAATAGACGTTTCTCGCGATCTATCCAACCAAAAGCAATGAAACATGGTAGGGGATATGTTTATACACAATTTAATGCACCGACATCTAACTTCGTTCAATTGTTTACATAACCTCAAGATGGTGGCTGTGCGAAATAATTCAACTGCATTCTATATCTCCGAAACTATTACTGATATCACGCTGACATTTTGCGCGGAGATAAAGAGCACTACTGGAAGTTTTCATTTATGAAAAAGAAAATAGGCTTATGAGATCACCTTTTGCCGTGTGTCTGTGTGTAAATATGTGAATCATGTGTGTGAGTGTCCCCCCCCTAATATTATCAAAATGGTTGGAACGATTTCTATGAAACTCGGTAAGTTCATAGCACTATTCCGGACGACCCCGACCGTGCACTTTAAATTTCCTTACATCTCTCCAATCCAACATGGCGACAGTGCGAAATATTTCACCAGCATACGATATCTCCGAAACTATTACCGATATCACCCGGGAATTTAGTGCGGTGGTAAAAGGAACTACTAGAAATTCACCTATGTGACTTTTGAAAACCTGGTAACTACAAAACCAACATTGCGGCCAACCGAATTTGCGACTTATAAATTGACGTTTCTCGCGATTTTACAAACCAAACGCAATGAGACTTGGTACAGTATATGTTTATACACAATGTAATGCACCGACATCAAACTTCGTTCAATTGTTTACATAACCTCAAGATGGCGGCTGTGCGAATATTTCACCGGCATTCTATATCTCCGAAACTCTTACTGATATCTCACTGAAATTTTGTACGGAGATAAAAGGCACTACTTAAAGTTTTCTTTAGGAAAAAAAACAGGCTTATGAGTGAACCCTTCAGTATCGCAGTGTTTATTTGCAAGAATCTTTATCAAGGGGTCGCGCTCAGTTCATAGTGTGATGCGTACGTTCGCCAAACAACATGCTCTACTGAGGGAAGGGTCATAGGATTAAAACTATAATTAAGAAAGGAAGTGACAAGACGTAAAATAATAACATAATTTAATGACTAATAGTGCATAAATGATATATAAATAACAACAATATATTCCTCCCTGAATCTTCCCATGACAGAAATATACATAACGTTGAGGGATCAGACGGATCTCCTCCTCATAAAAATGTGGATCCAAGTTCCACCAACTTGCATCAGGATTTTATGTACGCGTAATGACTAACTACGAGGAATGAGTACTTGGATGACTGTTCGTTTACATCGGGTAACAGCCACGGTGCTTACGAACAATCATCTCGTAAATCAACGTTTACGGATATAGGACACAACACTAATAAAAATCCTTAAAATTAATGCTGACACACAACCTAATATCTAATATTTACAGGCATCTCCCTCGAGACCCTCTCCAAGTGAGATGGCTCATCTGACAACGAGCTTGCCTGCAAGGCCAAAATGCTCAAACAAACAAACAAGGAAAAAACACAGCGCCGCACGTGACCACTCGGAGTCACTGACACAAGACTAAAAAAAAAAATAAACCAACAACAAACAAAAATACATGCCTCACGGCTGACATTATTTTACAAGAATAGAAAAAATTGCGATAAGATAACGCTTCGGAGATTATAATGATTCGTAGGCAACTCCCATTTATTTTAACAATTTTTATCATCGATCAGTTCTTTTTCTGCATTTCAACTATTAATACGGAGCCAACATGTTCTCCACTAATGACCTCGATGCAATCTGTTCAGCCCTCCTTGTGAAAACAGGTCCCCCTCTTCCTCTCAACTCTTGTCATCATCCAGCCCCAGTGTGTAAAAATAACTTGACCAACTGTCCCGTTATCTCGTAGAATCAACAGCAACAAATCTCAACCATATGCACATATGGCAAGACATTAATCGATATAGTCACATACGCCCTCGCAAGGTCACAATATGGACTCGGCACCAAGCTGACAGAAATCAGTCTACGCTGAAATTCCCGCTTGTAATGACCAATAAAACACACACACACTCATTGCTGGGAATGACATAACACTTTTCACCCAGGTCGATTGAATCAGATGCTCACAAATTATTTAGGAATATTAAAACCTATGAGAGAGCTAAATGCTCTTCGCCACAACTCACATTGCTCCAAAGGCAAAAAACTTAATGAATCTGATCAATGATAAACACTACAAAGATCAATTTACCCACCAATCTACTTTATGATTATATTATTTCAGTCCTACTTCTGAAACACAACATATCTCCGAGAGACGTTTCTTAACCGCATTGCGTAAACATATGCGAACACGGTCGTCCACATAGCCACGTTAATTAAAACAAACAAACAAGAACCTACGACTACGAACACTTGTGCGAGCTGTTTCCATGCAAAATGTGTGTCAGACCATAACTAAATACACAACGTTAATCAACACAAGCAAGATATTTACAAAAAATATGTCCCATATACCATAAGTTGATTTGTCAGATAATAAGAATATTATTCAGTACTCATCCTCGGCCAGTCACCCGTCAGCGGACATCTGCAGCCATCTCCCTACTTAATGCTGCTTAGCTCGTCTCGAACATCTCAACGGAGTGTTGACAGTTCCAAACTTCTTCCAAGATAAGCGATGTCATCTCTCGTGCTGATGCAAAAAGATATAGGTTATTACACACTCGATTTCTGTCTACTAAATTCACCGTTTTAGGTACTTATTTCCCCAAAACAGTCTGTTGGCGAATTATCGATGATACTGGCCCTACAAAATTAGTACTGTGACTATCTATCACACTGAATTTACAACACATTTGTCTTAATAAAAATCTGTGTCCTCATGACACGCAAAGTACAAGTGCCTACGTCCTCAGACGCGCAAAACACAAGATGTCAACCTGTGTCCTCCCACACACAAAATAACGTCAGCCTACGTCCTCAGACGCACAAAATGTAATGTAATGTCTTGGCTCTTCACGCCACTTATAAATGAACTGGCCCTAGGTATCGATAGAGGGGGAAAATATATAAAAATTTCTCAAAATAATAGTGGTACAGGAATGAAACAAATATCACTGGACTCGTAAAATTGCGCAGGTCAAGAATATGCCCATTAATTCTAGAATCGATCGTAGAGATGTTGTCTAGCCGATCTCCCGCGTTAATGCTAGCTATCGCGTGCCCCAGCTAGACTTGGCGCGTTCATAAGCATTCATCTCCTATTGGTTCCACTATTACGTTACTTTCGCGGTTTTTATCAGACCTCGGCCTAGTAGGAGTGTCCAGTAGTACCATCAGCCACTCACGTTACTGCATTATATTTTTTTCTAGGCGCGAATAGTACAATGAACATGTCACAAGCGTGTCTCACCACGCGTCTCTTCTATTTTGAGGTAGCCAGCACCTGTCCTTCTGAATCATCGATAGGCTATTTCCTTTCATATTCCCTAAGTATTTAGCCTTTTGTCAAACTGCTGCAGGTATATCCCCACTGTCTCCAACGAATGCATGAAGTTTCCTCATCTTCGTCTGGCTATTTCATGACGCTGGTGGAAATATTAATTAATTGTAGAAATAAACATCGAATCATTTATCCATCAGAGGATAAAGGGTTCACAACTCCTTCACTCACAAAAATTCGAACTTAGGATAAAGTCGATTTTTTTTAAGACTTCCGTAGGCCAATTTGTTTTATTTCAGAATTTCCCCTTTTCTATTACTTGGTCTAGCCGCTCCTATCTTGAATGGCATTTACTCGTTTTATTTCCTGCTTGGACCTCACCCTCTCAGTCTGCTTGCGTGACGCGCTGATGCCTTATGCAACACTCTGCCCGTCTCGTTAATGTTTTTCAACACCACCTCTACTTCCTCCTTCACGTGCCGTACTCAATTGCCCCCCGTCCATTTGGTTGATATAGGACGTCCATATATTTAAACTGCGTCATTATTTCGGCGCTCCCATGGTTCACTTCTTCGATATGTCTTTAAATTGGCTGCATTGTAGACCGACATTGTTCCTGTGCTTAACTCTTTCACTCTGTACGCATTATTTCCTAGGTATCTTACAATAGAATAGGGTCCTACGAACTTTTCACAGAATTTGCTGAAGATCTTCTTCTCTGGGTCAGATGTAGCGGGTCGTTTCACCAAAACGAGCTGGTTGATTTCTAGATCACGGTGAAATCTCTTATTTCTCACTCGCCGTAATCTGCGATCTGCTTGTTTTCTCATGTAGGCTCTCGTTCTCTCTATTCGCAGGTCAGGTGTTATCATGGGATCTTGTGGGCAGTTAATGATGCTTTTCCACGTTCTCACTGGATACTCCTTCTTGTGTAAGACCATAGGGATCTGTCCTGTTGACTCGTGCCTGGTAGAATTCATGCATGTCTCTACATCCTTAATTTTATCCACCCACTTATGATGCTCATTGGGAATGAAGATTCTCTAGTACGATGTCACGGATTTTATTGCACGCTCACTTGGATTAGCTTGGGCATGTCGGATACTGCTTAAAACGTGTTTTATACCCATGTCCTCCATTCCTTTCTTGAATTCGGCGCTTGTAAAATAGCTACCATGATCTGATAAAATAAACTCTGGTTTTCCCATAGCTGGAATTACTCTATTGCGTATGCGGCTTAGTACTTGTTTAGATGTTGTTTTCTGGATGGGACACAATACTACGAATTTGGAGAATACATCCAGACAAACTAATAAATGGCGGCACCCTCGCCTCCCTTTCGGAATTGGACCGAAACTGTCGATAACCAGCATCTCGCACGGCTTCTGAGGTAACAGTGGTTTAGGATACTGCCTCATTATATAGTTATTGGGCTTTGTCCTCTGACAAGGATCACAAGTCGTAATGACGTCACATATAGTTGTTCTCATACGTGGCCATGTAAATGTCTCTCCTATTGTCGCTTCGCATTTGTCTAATCCGACGTGTCCGTAACTTTCGTGAGTATGCCATGTCAATCCTCGCTGTAAAGATGCAGGTACTAGTATGCGTAACTTGGTGTGGTCATTATCTACCCATTTGTGCAGCAAATTGTTGACATAAACATATCTTCCTTCTTTGGCTTTCGCTTCTCGAAATGCAGGTGTTCCTGTAGGTAGCTGCTTTCTAAAGTATTGAATTAATAGCATCATCCATGGTTCCGATTCCTGTTCTCGGTGGATCTCACGTAACTCCTCCAAGAATTCCCGGTCCTTCGGTGTTAACTCCAAGTGTTGTACCATCGCTGTTTCTTCAACATCAGGCTCTGGGTTCCTGCTGAGTGCATCCGGGATCACGTTCATCTTCCCTGGGCAATGTTCAATCTCAATGCTAAACTGCTGAATATATATAGACCAACGTGTCACACGTTCGCTTGCCATTGACGTCTTAAACAAGAATGTTAGTGCCTTGTGATCGGTCCTGACAACAATGGGGTATCCATAAATTATTCGTTTCCATTGTTGCAGCGCATGAAGGATGGCCAACAGCTCTAGTTCCGTTACAGTATAATTGCGCTCGTGCTTACGCAATTTTCGGCTGACAAATGCCAAATATGTTTTATGTTGCAGGTTAGCTGGATCTTGTTGGTAGAGCATGGCACCTATACCAATTAGTGAAGCGTCCGCTTGGATTATAAATTTGTGCTTGAAGTCTGGATATCCTAACTTAATGCAGTTTTCCTGTAGCTGTTTTGTTGCTTTGAACGCCTTCTCACATTCCGCATTCCACAACCATTTATTATTCTTTTTTATCATTTCCTGCATTGGAGCTACAGTCTCCGTGTAACCTGGACAGTTTTCCTTAAAGAATCCCGTTACGCCTAAGAAAGCCCGAATGTGCTTGACTCTCGTTGGTGTAGGGAAATTCTTTATCGCTTCGATCTTAGCTGGGTTTGGCTTCACTCCCTCCTTGTCAATGATGTGACCCAAATATAAGATCTCGCTCTTGAAGAAATGCGATTTCTTCAGGTTTACTTTGAAATTTGATGCATTAAGGTTGCCTAATACTTTATCTAAATTTTCCATGTGAATTTCAATGTTGTCGGATGCCAGCAGAATGTCATCAATGTAGCGCACCGTCATCTCCTTAACCTCCTCGGTTAGATTCCGATCTAGGGCTCGGATTAAAGCACAGCCCGCTGTTTTGACTCCGAAGGGCATTCGGACGAAGCAGAACGTTTGGTTATCGAATAAGAAGCCAGTTAGAAGCTGTGACTTCTCATCCAATTCAATATGGTGGAAACTGGACGTCAAGTCTACTAATGAATAAATGCTCTTGTTCTTAAAGCCTTTTAGTACGTCTCTGATAATTGACGCTCTGTCATACTCAGGAAAAATGAGTCTCATGTTGAGATTTCTGGCATCTAAACAAAGTCTAATAGATCCATTTGGTTTTGTGACTGCCAAAATCGCATTTAGATAAGGTGTAGGTGTCTTCCTTATCACTCCAGCTTGTAACATCTCATCTATAATGACCTTGACTTGACCACGATATTTTTCCGGAATTGGGTACAATCTACCTTTGAAAGGTGACCAATCCTCGACTTGCATTGAATATTTGAAATTTAATATTTGTCCAGGTACTGTATCGAATACTGCTTTGTGCTTCCATAAAATCTCTTCCAATTGTTTTCTATGTTCACCCCCAAGTTGAATATCCTTGAGCCGCTCCTGTAGTAACTCTTCAAATTGTGCATCACTGTCATCTCCTTCTGTTAATAAAGACCATATCTCGTGGGATTCACTCTCCTCATCTAGTTCCACAACAGCTCTTTCTATGATGTTATCTTCTGCCTTTCGTATCTCCTCTTCCGTCTCTTCCGATATTGCTTCCATTGCCCAAGAATTTACATCTCTTCCGGTAGTGATTTCATCCATATGCAATCCCACGTTCTTCAGTTGATCATACTCTCTAAAACTGACTGTATTCTTGTGCAAATCTATCACTGCTTGATAGTCACAAATGAAATTTGCACCAAGAATTATATTGAAATTCATCTTTGCCATGATAATGAACGTTTGCCCAAAAGTGTGTTCCAATATGTTCAGCTCTAAGTATGCCTGACGTTTACAAGTGACGGTGCGTTCAGGAATAACACCCCTCACTTTGAGTTGTGGTACGGGAATCACAGGAATATTCTGACTCCGTCCCAACTCTCGAACCAAGGCCTCCGATACAAGACTGATCTGCGACCCCGTATCCAATAAACATCTTATATTAATTCCACCAATCCTCGCGTAAATAATGGGTAACTGCCTAATTTCATCGTTCCGTGGTTTCACCGTCTCCTCCAGGCAATCTTCTGGCAAAGCAATCCATTCTTGTATGTTCGCTACTATCCATCCATCTTCAACTTCCGACTGTTGCGTTTGTAGACTGTCTCCTTTATCCAAATTTAGATATTTTTTTAGCTCCGCTGCGGCTTCCATCATCCTTTTGTCGCCCACGCCCCTGACATTCCTCTTGTCTCAGTAGACTTCCAGCTTCCTCAGTATGTGTATCTGGATTCTTCATGTTCCCAATGGCTTTTTCCCATCGTCCTTGCTCTCCACCTTGACTAGCGTGTAATTCCTCTAGGTAATTTTGTGATTGAGCGTGCCTATCATCCCAGTCATTTCGATAATTACGTGCCTCTCCTTGATTTTGATCTCTCCTTCCTTTCCATCTTTGATTCCCATTGTAATCACCGTATCTTCCATAAGGCCCCTCATTTCTTCGATTTTCACGCCATTGTTGATACCCTCTCTGTTGATATCTATTGTTGCCTTGATATGACCTATTGTTATAATTATTCTCGTTACGCTGGTACGGTCTGTTTTCTACCTCTTCCTGGTTTCGCCTAGGTGTGGATGTGCTTGTATTTGTACCCTGCGTTTTAGTGTTCATCTGTTTCGGTTTTATAACCTCTGTTGTATTTACTAACTCCAGTTGTCTTCCTCCTCTATAATGATTATGAGATGTAGCCTCATCTATCTGGCGTAATATCTGTTCTGCATGTAAGGCCGTACTAACGTTCGCTGCTACTAATACTTGTTGCACGTTGACTGGTAACTGCCGCGCTATAGTCATCACCAGATCCGCTTCATTCAAAGGGTAATCAAGATCGCGAAATTTTAGCATTTGCATGTTAAAGAAATCGGAGTATTTTGTTTGCTGGGTAGTTTGGTACTGCCCCCGTAAATTGAATTATATTGAGACCACGATGGCTGTATGGCATAAATGAATAAAGTTATGGACGTCATAGTTGTGACGTGTATATTCATGACGTAGGCACGGATGACGTAGAATTCATGCAAGTAGGCTGGTGGAGCTGAGATTCTTGGTGACGTCATGATTTTGTTCGAGAAAGATCTTAGATTTACGACGCAGTCGCAGGAAACAAGGTATTGTGCTAAGGAAGAAGTTACGCTATTGGAGGAGAGACTCGAACCAATGAACGATAGTTTGGAAGGAAGACGGAGATTGCTGAAACTACGATATTTGATTGCTTTTGGCATGCAGATTTGTGGAAAACTATTTTCAGTTATGGCATTGATTTGGAATTTTGAAGAAATTAATTTTGAGTTTTTGAAATTTGAAAATCCGTCAAGTATAGCCAAAGTTAAAACTTCTAGCAATGACGGAGCAACAGGCTATGGAAGGGATGGATACGCCCCTTAAGAAGTTGATAAAAGGTCGTGCACAGGATAGAGAAGTCTCATATCTCTCATACCGCTGATACCGCATATATATTTCAGATATCAGATAGTCATTGTCGAGTGAATAAGTGAAGCAAGTTGTCTTTAGCGTGTGGTTAAAGCCCGGCGCATCGAACGAACACGGAGCAGTTCCATTTTACGCTGTTCGAAACTAGGCGAAGTTGAAACGCTCACATTAACGTTTCTACCAGATAAGATATAAAGAGTTAACTTCTGCCTTCATTATAATTCAATTGGGCAGTACAACATTGAGGAGTGTAGAAGATTTGAACAATTTCACAGTTATACTTTGAAAGATATTGACACTTTAAGGCTGCAGACAAAAGTGATTTTCTCGCCACCTGAGAAGCACTTTTAAAATTCTACATTATACACTACGGCTGACACGTATATCGCAACCGTGATATTGGAAAAATACGTTTGGTAATACGACGATACATTCTACTATGGAACATTATAGTCTTGCAGTGCTTTCAATGATTATAACAGAAGTTGAGATGGAAGGCTTTAATGCAATTGGGACATATATCGATGGAGTGAAGTAACAGCATGGAACTTCGTTAATCGTCATTCTACAAAAGTGAGCATGTAGTGAACATCCAACTACACTCATGCATCGTGAATCCATCGCTGAATTATATCAAATGACAGTGGAAATATCATCATACTCCACGATTATGAATATTTCTGCGGAAATAACTGCAATAAACTTCATGGCGAATTACGACTGAAACTTCAGGGAACTTTCAAGAGAGGCCATGGTGGACCCGGCTCATAAAGAAGAGTTTTGCCAGAAGGATGTCTTTCGTATACATGGAGCAGTGCAATTTCCGGGGAAGGAAGCAGTTCGATTCCCCGAGGACGCTGATTCCAGGTTCGAGGTCGGAGCACATCTTCACGCTGGTGAAATGGAACCAACAGCAGTTTTCTTTGAAAACTTTCCTCTAGAACTTCAATCAACAGATAAGGTAGTCGTGAACGTTTATTGTATTATTTGAGTCATGTAGCGATATCTGAGCAACCATTTTTCCCATATTTTTTGTCCTATCTTTTGTCCCATTTTCTTGATTAACATTTCTGTACTCAGTACACTTCGATGATTTATGCCTTTTTCTTCGATTTGTTGAGACATTGTTATGTCATTGGCATACTTAAATAATTTTGGATCAGTTGAGACTGATAATTTAGATTCTTTCAGTAATTTACATATTTTTGTAGTCACGATTTGACTGTAAAGTTAACGATTTGCTATGGCAGATTTGAAGTCAGACAGCGTGTCATTTTATTAAAGTAATTCTATTCAGTAGATTACTTTGACCAATTTTCTGTCATCCTCAAGAAAGAAGAATGATTAAATGATTTTAGAGCGTTAAAATCTAATACGTTATCGACGATCTTTGAAATACTAGTCGTCTTATGAACATGATTGCAACATAGACATTTATCATTGCATTATAGACAATTTTATGAAATATGAACTTTGAATACGATTTATTGAATACACTATAGTAATGAACATTTGATAGGAATTTTTCTCAATTATAGATTGGAACAATAATGTTTGCATTCCACAGTCTAATTGTATTCTATTCGACTATTTATGCAGTTTAGATGAACTTTGATTGAAGATAGTATTTTTATACTGCGTTACTTTGAAGATATTAATCTCAATTTTGATAGACCAGGGAGGAGTGTCTAATCGTATTTGCTATTAAATTTATTTGTGATTGGCAAATTTTTACTTCATATCGATTCATGAATGAAACCCACGAAGGTTAAATAATAACAGACATTAATACAATTGATGAATATAAGAATTTTTGAAGAGGAACAATGGATGTATAATCGTTAGTTCAGTGGACCTGTAAAAGTCGCTGATGAGTAATGCCCTTGAATAATGAAGGAGGTTCCCACAGTAATAAATGAAGTTGTTGAATTTATGAGTGGAGGTTTTTTGTATGTAATTTGGAAGATTTTGATGCCATATATATGAAGATATATGATGAATTCTGGGCCTATTGTTGAGCAATTTTGTGCGTTTTGAGCGAAGTATTTTTCCGCTGAATGTATTGTCCTGGTTCTTTGAAAGTTATTCATGTGAAGATACTGTTAAAGTTAACAAGAGTGTTAAATAATTTGAGATGAAGATGTTGAATGGAGGTTACCGTCACAAATATTATAATTATTATTAAACCTTATTAAACCTGAATTTGACATTTAAATATAACTAACCTTCATTGGTCGATTATATCAACACAATTTGAGTAATTATCAACCGGATAAACGTGTGGTTTAATGTATTTCTTATATAAATAATATAAACAATATAATATTGTAAATAATTTTGTAAATATCTTTGTTAAATAATATGAAATGAAAGGGATTAATAGAGGCGTGTATAAAATTTTCAATTGTCGTTTGACATTGTTATTAACAATTTATAATTGTTATAAATAATTAATGTATTTGTTATAAACATTTGGAGTTTTGTTTTTATACTCTAAACAACGCTAATTAAACATGTGGATTGAACAATTAAACATGATTTGGGAGTATTAGAGTATTCCACTGGTGTTTGAATGGAGCATTTAAAGGATTTGCGTGATAATATTTCAGTTGAGATGTAGACATTTAACGTGTTTTGAAAGGAGAGCTAAGCTCTGATGGAACTCGCTTATGCTAGGGTTGAACGGAGGGGTGAGTCCACTTTGACGATGCAGGTGCATTGCAGCTGGCCCGGACAACTGTATGATAGAGGCCAAGGACGTCTCCATAATAGCCTTGTGGCTATAAATAAAATGTGATGTGTATAAACACGCAAACCAATTGATATATGTGTCTCGTCCCAAATCCCGTTTCCATTCCAAGTGCATTATTATAATTACGTTATTTTGAGCTTGAGAAAGCTGAAACATTGTATGTAGAGTATACAAGTCCGACAGGAGGACATAGTTATGTGGACAATGACTTCTGATTGCCACGTGGATTTTGTTGTTTTATTTTTGTTAAATTCATGCTTTATGTGAAATAAATTATTGTGCAGTTTAAAGTTTCTCGTCTTCGTTGTGGTTCATTTTAAATATCATGGTGGAGGTTATTGTGAGGGCATACTTTAAGTGATCCAGTTGACAACCCAGTCCCCGAGATAAATTTAAGAGGTAAGTAAAGGTAAGTATGAACCCCCGTTTATTTTGGTGTGTTCCACAATAATTTTCTTGTTAACTATTGTGCTCTAATCTCGATAGTATCTGTCAGTGCCATTTTCATTGATGTAGCTGTGCCGGTGCGTTTGATTATTGGCAATCCGATTGAGGGGGAGGATATCTGACAGCCTACTATCCTGAGATCGGGGACAGTACTTCCTAGAGTAAAGCTCCATCCTTAAACTCTGTTGCAGTGCCGGAGACCAGTATTTGCGCAGAAACGCGATTTTGAAATCTGCCATAGTTCCAAATGTATATTTGAAGCTTAAAAACCATGTAAGGACATTTCCTGACAAAAATCTCTCCATCATCCTTAACCTACGTGCTTCAGGTACCCCAGTGTCATTGTAATGATCTTCAATTTCTTTAATGAATGCTTTAGGTGTCACCCCTGAGTTCTCCGTGTACTTCTGCGGTTTATAATCGTTCGATCGAATTACTTGGATAAGTTGTGTTGGCTGATGACCGTCATGTGGCGTGGAACTCCTTTCAACATTCTTGTGAAATCCCTCCGTGTTTGTCGTTAATGGACTCTCTGTCTGAGTTTGACATCCTGCTTTGCTTGTCGCCTCCGGGCTACTTGAGTCATCCTGCTTATCTTTAGTTGTTCCCGTTTTAAATATCGAGGATTGTCCCATCGATCTTAGTTCAACTTTAATGATCCTGTCTGTTTGTTCTTTAAGTTTACTCTTAATTTCCTGTTCTAATGCTTGAATACGAGTATGATTTTCGCCTACTGTCTTAATGATGGTTAATCTTTCCTCTTTAGAATCGATATTCATTTTTCGCCAATCTTTTCTTATTTGCTCCTTAATTGTGCTTACTTTCTCCTCAATCTGGCTTTTAGTGTCATCCTGATTGCTTTCTATCTGGCTCAGCCTATCTTCCAATCTCGCGCTATTTTCGTCGATGGTACTTTTTAATTGATCCTGATCCGCTTCTAGGCTTTTCCATTGCTCCGCTGATTTTATTTCGAGACGGTCCATATCTTTAATTATGCCGGATATATTTTCATCTACCGCTGATAATTGTTGCTGAATGACCTTGCCGCTTTTTTCCATTTCCTTAAATCGTCCTTCCATCTTATCCTGAGCTATCTTGACCTCGCTCGTACTCATAGTGCATGCTAGTTCAATTTGCTCTAATTTACCTAAAACCGTTTCATGCAGAATGCTAAGTTTTTGATCAAAAATAATTTCCATTTTCTTAATCTGATCTAATTGTTTTTCATTGTTTTTACTAACATCTAGGGCCAGCAATACCATCTGTTGATTAGTGTGATCCTTCATCTCTGCGGTTAACGAAGCTAATTGGTTCGTGTTTTTAACATTCTGCGCCTCTAACTGCGAATTGATAGTGTCATTGATTTCACTTTTTAATAATCTAGCTTGTTCCGCCTGATATTCATTTTGTTCAATCCTACTGTTGTTTAATTGTGTCCGCAATGATTCACTTTGTTCAGATAGTTTAGTGTTTAGTGATTCACTTTGTTCGGATAGTTTAGTTTTTAGTGATTCACTCTGCTCAGACAATTTTTTTATAGACTAACTTTGTTCTAACATACTATTGTTTATTGATTCACTTTGTTCGGATAGTTTAGTTTTTAGTGATTCACTCTGCTCAGACAATTTGTTTATAGATTCACTTTGTTCTAACATACTATTGTTTATTTGTTCAGATAATTTAGCGTTTAATGATTCACTCTGTTCAGATAGTTTAGTGTTTAATGATTCACTCTGTTCAGATAGTTTAGTGTTTAATGATTCACTCTGTTCCGCCAATTTAGTGTCCAACAATTCCTGTGTCCTCCTAGCAGCATTTTCAATGATTTCTTGAATCTGTTGCACTGTTGCCATGTTATACACTTTATATGAGACATTAGGGAAATGGCATAAAGCAATGCCCCCTGACACACACATACAATCCTAATGCACATTTAATTCCTTTACCCTACTCAGTTCATTTATAATTTATATTTAATCCCACTAGTCAATCGCATCTCTGAGTGGTTCTAATTTTACTCAATTTAATTTAAACCCAAACACATATTCAGTCATTAAATTGTTATCCTGATCTGATATTAACAACGGACACATTAACCAAATATTAATTGTTTGTTTAAACGCCACAGGCCTTCCTATTACCTTGATGGAGTTTGACTTTCTATCACAAATCTAGTTTTAACTTTAATCATTGGCGCCCGATATCACGTATATTACTTTTACTTTAATTCAATAGGCAAAAACGTGAACCGTATTTTAAATTGCAAACTCCCGATTTTAATTTATATTTCACACAGTTGGCGGTATCCTCTTCGCCTCAATTACTTTTAATAAAATATCACTTTCCGGTGACTAAAATACTGTCATATCTGCCTCCACTTGTGGCATGCCAGTTTTACTCAAATACGCCAATTAAATGTGTTCCAGCAGCGAACCAGCAACAAAAATACACCTTCATTGTTGCGTCAGTTTGTAATCCCAACTACGCTTACACTGACATGTGCAATTTCTTTGCCGTTACACCACAGTGAACCGCTCCACGCTTGGCCGCCAGTTTTACCTCCTATGAACCCTTCAGTATCGCAGTGTTTATATGCAAGAATCTTTATCAAGGGGTCGCGCTCAGTTCATAGTGTGATGTATACGTTCGCCAAACAACATGCTCTACTGAGGGAAGGGTCATAGGATTAAATCTATAATTAAGAAAGGAAGTGACAAGACGTAAAATAATAACATAATTTAATGACTAATAGTGCATAAATGAATATAAATAACAACAATATATTCCTCCCTGAATCTTCCCATGACAGAAATATACATAACGTTGAGGGATCAGACGGATCTCCTCCTCATAAAAATGTGGATCCAAGTTCCACCAACTTGCATCAGGATTTTATGTACGCGTAATGACTAACTACGAGGAATGAGTACTTGGATGACTGTTCGTTTACATCGGGTAACAGCCACGGTGCTTACGAACAATCATCTCGTAAATCAACGTTTACGGATATAGGACACAACACTAATACAAATCCTTAAAATTAATGCTGACACACAACCTAATATCTAATATTTACAGGCATCTCCCTCGAGACCCTCTCCTAGTGAGATGGCTCATCTGACAACGAGCTTGCCTGCAAGGCCAAAATGCTCAAACAAACAAGGAAAACACAGCGCCGCACGTGACCACTCGGAGTCACTGACACAAGACTAAACAAAATAAACCAACAACAAACAAAAATACATGCCTCACGGCTGACATTATTTTACAAGAATAGAAAAAATTGCGATAAGATAACGCTTCGGAAATTATAATGATTCGTAGGCAACTCCCATTTATTTTAACAATTTTCATCATCGATCAGTTCTTATTCTGCATTTCAACTATTAATACGGAGCCAACATGTTCTCCACTAATGACCTCGATGCAATCTGTTCAGCCCTCCTTGTGAAAACAGGTTCCCCTCTTCCTCTCAACTCTTGTCATCATCCAGCCCCAGTGTGTAAAAATAACTTGACCAACTGTCCCGTTATCTCGTAGAATCAACAGCAACAAATCTCAACCATATGCACATATGGCAAGACATTAATCGATATAGTCACATACGCCCTCGCAAGGTCACAATATGGACTCGGCACCAAGCTGACAGAAATCAGTCTACGCTGAAATTCCCGCTTGTAATGACCAATAAAACACACACACACTCATTGCTGGGAATGACATAACACTTTTCACACAGGTCGATTGAATCAGATGCTCACAAATTATTTAGGAATGTTAAAACCTATGAGAGAGCTAAAAGCTCTTCGCCACAACTCACATTGCTCCAAAGGCAATAAACTTAATGAATCTGATCAATGATAAACACTACAAAGATCAATTTACCCACCAATCTACTTTATGATTATATTATTTCAGTCCTACTTCTGAAACACAACATATCTCCGAGAGACGTTTCTTAACCGCATTGCGTAAACATATGCGAACACGGTCGTCCACATAGCCACGTTAATTAAAACAAACAAACAAGAACCTACGACTACGAACACTTGTGCGAGCTGTTTCCATGCAAAATGTGTGTCAGACCATAACTAAATACACTACGTTAATCAACACAAGCAAGATATTCACAAAAAAATATGTCCCATATACCATAAGTTGATTTGTCAGATAATAAGAATATTATTCAGTACTCATCCTCGGCCAGTCACCCGTCAGCGGACATCTGCAGCCATCTCCCTACTTAATGCTGCTTAGCTCGTCTCGAACATCTCAACGGAGTGTTGACAGTTCCAAACTTCTTCCAAGATAAGCGATGTCATCTCTCGTGCTGATGCAAAAAGATATAGGTTATTACACACTCGATTTCTGTCTACTAAATTCACCGTTTTAGGTACTTATTTCCCCAAAACAGTCTGTTGGCGAATTGTCGATGATACTGGCCCTACAAAATTAGTACTGTGACTATCTATCACACTGAATTTACAACACATTTGTCTTAATAAAAATCTGTGTCCTCATGACACGCAAAGTACAAGTGCCTACGTCCTCAGACGCGCAAAACACAAGATGTCAACCTGTGTCCTCCCACACACAAAATAACGTCAGCCTACGTCCTCAGACGCACAAAATGTAATGTAATGTCTTGGCTCTTCACGCCACTTATAAATGAACTGGCCCTAGGTATCGATAGAGGGGGAAAATATATAAAAAATTCTCAAAATAATAGTGGTACAGGAATGAAACAAATATTACTGGACTCGTAAAATTGCGCAGGTCAAGAATATGCCCATTAATTCTAGAATCGATCGTAGAGATGTTGTCTAGCCGATCTCCCGCGTTAATGCTAGCTATCGCGTGCCCCAGCTAGACTTGGCGCGTTCATAAGCATTCATCTCCTATTGGTTCCACTATTACGTTACTTTCGCGGTTTTTATCAGACCTCGGCCTAGTAGGAGTGTCCAGAAGTACCATCAGCCACTCACGTTACTGCATTATATTTTTTTCTAGGCGCGAATAGTACAATGAACATGCCACAAGCGTAGCCAGCACCTGTCCTTCTGAATCATCGATAGGCTATTTCCTTTCATATTCCCTAAGTATTTAGCCTTTTGTCAAACTGCTGCAGGTATATCCCCACTGTCTCCAACGAATGCATGAAGTTTCCTCATCTTCGTCTGGCTATTTCATGACGCTGGTGGAAATATTAATTAATTGTAGAAATAAACATCGAATCATTTATCCATCAGAGGATAAAGGGTTCACAATATCTCCGAAACTATTACCGATATCACCCTGGAATTTAGTGCGGAGGTAAAAGGAACTACTAGAAATTCACCTATGTGACTTTTGAAAACCTGGTAACTACAAAACCAACATAGCGGCCAACCGAATTTGCGACTTATAAATTGACGTTTCTCGCGATTTTACAAACCAAACGCAATGAGACTTGGTACAGTATATGTTTATACACAATGTAATGCACCAACATCAAACTTCGTTCAATTGTTTACATAACCTCAAGATGGCGGCTGTGCGAATATTTCACCGGCATTCTATATCTCCGAAACTCTTAATGATATCACACTGAAATTTTGTACGGAGATAAAGGGCACTACTTAAAGTTTTCTTTAGGAAAAAAAACCAGGCTTATGAGATCACCTTTTGTCCGTGTGTCTGTGTTTGCATGTGTGAATCGTGTGTGTGTACCCCCCTAATTAAAGCTAAACGGTAGGAGCGATTTCTATGAAACTCGGTAAGTTCATAGCATTATTTCGGACGACTCCGACCGTGCCCTTCAAATTTTCGTACGTCTCACTGATCCGACATGGCGGCAGTTCGAAATATTTCACCAGCATTCAATATCTCCGAAACTTTTACCGATATCACGCTGGAAATGTGTACGGTGATAATGGGAAATACTAGAAGTTCACCTATGTGACTTATGAAAACCTGGAAACTACAAAATCAACATGGCGGCCAAGTGAATTCCCGACTTTTAAATAGACGTTTCTCGCGATTTAACCAACCAAAAAAATGAAACATGGTACAGTATATGTTTATACACAATTAAATACACCGACATCTTACTTCGTTTAATTGTTTTAATAACCTCAAGATGGCGGCTGTGCGAAATATTTCAACGGCATTCTATATCTCCGAAACTATTACTGATATCACGCAGAAATTTTGTTCGGAGATAAAGGGCACTACTGGAAGTTTTCATTTATGAAATAAAATAGGCTTATGAGATCACCCATTGTCCGTGTGTCAGTGTGTGCATGTTTGAATCGTGTGTGTGGTCCCCCCTAATAAAATCTAAACGGCTGGAACGTTTTTAATGAAACTCGGTAAGTCCATAGCACTATTCCGGACGACCCCGCCCATGCCCGTCAAATTTTCTTACGACTCACCAATTCAACATGGCGGCAGTGCGAAATATCTTAACCAGCATTCAATTTCTCCGAAACTATTACCGATATCACCCTGGAATTTTGTACGGTGATAAAGGGAACAACTAGAAGTTCACCTATCTGACTTTTGAAATCCTGGTAACAACAAAACAAACATGACGGCCAAACGAATTTGCGAATTTAAATAGCCGTTTCTCGCGATTTAAACTACCAAACACAATGCAACTTGGTACAGTATATGTTAATACACAATGTAATGCACCGACATCTAACTTCGTTCAATTGTTAACATAACCTCAAGATGGCGGCTGTGCGAATTATTTCATCGGCATTTTATATCTCCAAAACTATTACTGTTATCACGCTGAAATTTTTACGTAGATAAAAGGCAATACTGGATGTTTTCATTTATGAAATAAAATTGGCTTATGAGATCACCTTTTGTCCGTGTGTCTCTGTGTAAATGTGTGAATCATGTGTGTGTCCCCACCTCCCCCTCTAATATAATCTAAATGGTTGGAACGATTTCTATGAAACTCAGTAAGTTAATAGCACTATTCCGGACGACCCCGACTGTGCCCTTCAAATTTTCTTACGTCTCACAAATCCAACATTGCGGCAGTGCGAATTATTTCACCAGCATTCTATATCTGCGAAACTATTACCGATATCACCCTGGAATTTTGTACGGTGATAAAGGGAACTACTCGAATTTCATCTATGTGACTTTTGAAAACTTGGTACCAACAAAACCATAAATGCGGCCAAGTGAATTTGCGAATTTTAAATAGACGTTTCTCGCGATTTAACCAAACAAACGTAATGAAACATGGTACAGTATATGTTTATAAACAATTTAATGCACCGACATCTAACTTGGGTCAATTGTTTACATAACCTGAGGATGGCGGCTGTGCGAAATATTTCACCGGCATTCTATATCTCCGAAACTATTACTGATATCACGCTGAAATTTTGTACGGAGGTAAGGGCACTACTGGAAGTTTTCATTCATGAAAAAAAAATGCTTATGAGGTCCGTGTGTCTGTGTGAGAATTGTGAATCGTGTGTGTCCCCGCCGCCCCCCCCCTAATAAGATCTAAACGGCTTCAACGAATTCAATGAAACTCAGTAAGTTCATAGCATTATTCCGAGCGACCCCGACCGTGCCTTTAAAAATTTCTTACGTCTCACCAATCTAACATGGCGGCAGTGCGAATTATTTCACCAGGATTCAATAACTCCGAAACTGTTACCGTTGTCACCCCGGAATTTTGTACGGTTCTAAAGGGTGCCACTAGAAGTTCACCTATGTGACTTTTGAAAACCTGGTAACTACAAAACCAACATGGCGGCCAAGTGAATTTGCGACTTTTAAATAGACGTTTCTCGTGATTTAACCAACCAAAAGCAATGAAACATGGTACATTATATGTGTATACACAATTTAATGCACCGACATCTAACTTCGTTCAATTGTTTAAATAACCTCAAGATGGCGGCTGAGCGAAATATTTTAACGGCATTCTATATCTCCGAAACTATTACTGATATCATGCTGACATTTTGTACGGAGATAAAGGGCACTACTGGAAGTTTTCGTTTATGAAAAAGAAAATAGTCTTATGAGATCATCTTTTGTCCGTGTGTCTGTGTGTGCGTGTGTGAAAAGTGTGTGTGTCCCCCCCTCTAATGAAATCTAAACGGCTGGAGCGATTTCAATGAAACTCAGTAAGTTCATACCACTATTCCGGAAGACCCCGGCCGTGCCCTTCAAACTTTCCTTACGTCTCACCAATCCAACATGGCAGCAATGCGAAATATTTTACCAGCATGCAATATCTCCGAAACTATTACTGATATCACGTTGACATTCCGTACGGAGATAAAGGGCACTACTGGAAGTTTTCATTTACGAAAAAGAAAATAGGCTTATGAGGTCACCTTTTGTCCGTGTGTCAGTGTGTGAAGTGTGAATCGTGTGTGTCCCCACCTAATAAATTTTAAACGGCTGCTACGATTTCAATGAAACTCGGTAAGTTCATAGCACAATTCCGGACGACCCTGACTGTGCCCTTCAAATTTTCTTACGTCTCACCAATCCAACATGGCGGCAGTGCGATATATTTCACCAGCATTCAATATCTCCGAAACTTTTACCGATATCACCCTGGAAATTTGTACGGTGTTAATGGGAACTACTAGAAGTTCACCTATGTTACTTTTGAAAATCTGGTAACTACAAAGCCAACATGGTGGCCAAGTGAATTTGCGACTTTTAAATAGGCGTTTCCCGCGATTTAACCAACCAGACGCAATGAAACATGGTACGGTATATGTTCATACACAATGTGATGCACCGACATCTAACTTCGTTCAATTGTTTACATAACCTCAAGATGGCGGCTGAGCGAAATATTTCAACGGCATTCTATATCTCCGAAACAATTAGTGATATCATGCTGACATTTTGTACGGAGATAATGGGCACTGCTGGAAGTTCACCTATGTGACTTTTGAAATCCTGGTAAATAGAAAACCAACATGGCGGTCAAGCGAATTTGCGAATTTAAATAGATGTTCCTCGCGACTTAAGCAACCAAACACAATACAACTTGGTACAGTATATGTCTATATACAATGTAATTCACCGACATCTAACTTCGTTCAATTGTTTACATAACCCCATGATGGCGGTAGTGCGAAATATTTCACCGGCATTCTATATCTCCGAAACTATTACTGATATCACGCTGATATTTCTTACAAAGTTGAATGGCACTACTGGAAGTTGTCACTTATGAAAAAAAAAATGCTTATGAGGTCACCTTTTGTCCGTGGGTCTATGTGTGGAGTGTGAATCGTGTGTGTGTCCCCCGTAATAAAATCTAAACGACTGCAACGATTTCAATGAAACTCGGTTAGTTCATAGCACTATTCCAGATGACACCGACCGTGCCTTTCAACATGTCTTACGTCTCACCAATCCAACATGACGGCAGTGCGAAATATTTCACCAGCATTCAATAACTCCGAAACTGTTACCGTTATCACCCTGAAATTTTGTACGGTGCTAAAGGGTGCTGGGTAGATTATCGACTGAGGAATAACCTAACCACCAAGGGAAGATGATTAAGAAAAGGAGATGGGTTTCGGACTGGAGAAAAAGGATAAAGAAATGGGACGAGAGTCCCACAAAAGTTATAAATTTAACTCTCAATACACTTAGAGGCGGTTGCCACTGAAAATTCGTTCTTTGATACCTAAAATGGGTAAGGACTTGGTCCAAGCTGACGGGAAATACAGCTAAGACTTGGACGGTTTGCCAGAGAACGGCTTTAGTGTATTTCCTCCCAAGCACGCATAAGACTACTATGGGGAAGGGTGACAGTCTGGCAAGACAAATAGTAGCAGATTTATTCTGTATTAACGATGGCATGAACTGAGGAAGAGTTAGGAAAGCCAGGATCCTGCCTAACTGTAATACTTGCGAAATTATGAATCCAAAAACAAATATTTAATTTATTTAACAAGGCAAAAGACGTTGATAACTTTAACAAACATATATTCAATCTGGTTAACAAATTTGGGGTCACAGACCTCAGATAGCATTAAACATTTGCGCCAGGCAATTAACAATTTATGAGGTTTTAAACCTTATATATGTACTAAAATCTTTTTTTAAGATTTAAAAAAGACAAATGAAATGCTTAAAGTTTAAACATCAAATTGAGTACAAGGAGTGTACTTTAAGGAATTTACAAGTAATTATTTTAGAAAAAGTTACAACTTCGAAAATAACAAAAAAGGAAGCGAGTAAATGAAGAAGAAGTTCCTATTACTTCTTATGTTTATGCGGAGTTACTTCTATGACAATAATACAAAGGAGGGCAGGTCACTTACTGTGAAACCTGAAGAGAAAATCAACAAGGAAGGTTCTAGACTTCCTGTATTTAGATAGGAATCACTAGATAAATGTGGCAGGTTACCCTTTCGTGAGACCTAGAAACAACTCACTAATGAGTTAAAAGAATTGTATTCTCTCGTTATAAAAGAGAAACAATGTAAGCTTGAACCGTGTATAAAACACGTAATTACGCAGAAATTAAGTAATGATAAACAAACAAAATGGAAGGGCACTTCGAAGAGTGACACCTTATAGAAAAAGATATAGAGTTACAAATTTTATTAATATAGTTTGTTAGTAGAAGGTTTAGGAAAGATCAATTGGGATTGAGGAAAAATGTTCATGGCCTTATTTAAATGTAACCGGACGATCGCGACGCGGTAGAAAAGTTGAACAAGCACTGGTTTTCACTATAGTCTGTTACAAGATGAAAAGTTCACTGTAGAAACAAGAAAGTTTATGGGGAAGAGAATTATTGCAATGATGAATATAACTGGTTTCACTAGACAGGCGAGAGTCTATTTCTTGAGAAAGTTGTAAATTACAATTAAATGCGCCAAGAACATCCAACGGTGGAAGAAAATTCGCTTTTGAGCTTTAATTCAGAAGTGAGATTCTTCAATTTTAAATAGTATTCTCACAAATGAGTGAAAATTACATGACGGCAGGACGTGTAGATAAAATACAAGATCTGGAAGGTTCCAGAACGATCTTAGTAGAAGAATGGGGCCAAAATAATCCAACGGTGGAGCGAGCTTAGTATTTTACAGACAGCGGGTATTAGATAATATCCCACGTAGTGAGAAGAACTCTCAGTTGAATAGCTTAAGAAAAGATGCTTTCTATTAATGTTGTCTTAGACAGACAAGGCCTAACATGGCAAATCCCACGAAGAATGATTACCGCCCCACAAGTAATCTCACGCTGTCTATAAAATAATCAATAAAAGCATGTAGATAAAATTGATGAATATGAGGTTAAACCCTTAAGTCTGTACTTATCTTGGTTGCATGTTGAAGGTGAAGTTCCCCTTGACAATATCTAATATGCCAACATGGCGTAGAAAGTAGAGTTTGCCTCTTGGTTTGAGGAGACTGGCTCGAGTTGAGCCTTAACTGAGTCGACGGCCGGCGCACAAGTGAGACCCACTCAGCAGAACGCGAAGGGACCAGGAAAGGGAAAGGAGTGGGGGTAGGAGACAAAAGGAGAACATATAAACATAGCCAACATTACAACAAAAAATTGATCTTCTCTTGCTGAGCCGGTCTTCAAAGAGTTGATAACAGATGATACTAGTGCAGCATGGTGAGTAAAAAAGCAGACGTAGTTCTCTTGCTCACGGAGAAAATAGCTGACGATGGTAACAAGATCTGGTGGCCAGATGGATAAGTAAATCCTCTTGCACCAGGAAGAATTAAGGAGCTTCAGAGATTCGCTGCGAGATGACGCTAGGTGGGTCATAGAAGATATATATATCTAGAACAGACTCACAAAAGATATAAGAGACCTGATCAACAAAGAGAAAATAGAAGATCACTGTTGGTGTTTGATAAGAAAGGAAGAAATGGACATACAAAGAGCCTTAAAAATTATATTCTCACGTACCGTGTATTCAAAGAATTCACCAGGTGCTACTAGAAGTTCACCTATGTGACTTTTGAAAACCTGGTAACTACAAAACCAACATGGTGGTGTATTCCTGGAATACACGGTAAGATAGAGTATATTTTTAATACTCTTTGCTTGTTCATTCCTTCCTTTTTCTCAAACACCAACAGTGATCTTCTAGTTTCTCTTTGGTGGTCATGTCTCTTATGTTACTTGTGAGTCTGTTCTAGATATATATCTTCCATGACTCACCTAGCGTCATCTAGCAGCGAATCTTTGAAGTTCCTCAATTCTTCCCGGTGCAAGAGGACTTCCTTATCCATCTGGCCACCAGATCTCGTCGCCATCGCCAGCTATCATCTCCGTGATCAAGAGAACTTCGTCTACTTTTTCACCCACCAGGCTGCGATAGCGTCGCCTACTATCAACTCTTTGAAGACCATTCATCACGAAAAACATTTATTTTTTCAAGGTTGTCTATTCTGATATGTATTCCATTTGTCTCCTACCCCCACTCTTTTCCCTTTCCTGGTCCCTCTGCGCTTCGCTGAGTGGGTCTCACTTGCACGTCGGCCCTCGACTTAGTCAGTCAAGGCTCAACTAGAGCCAGCCTCCTGATTTAAAGAGGCATTCTTTAGATTCCACGCCATGTTGGAACTTTAATCGTCAAAGGGAACTTCTTCATCATCGCCATGCAGCAAAGATAAGTACAGACTCCAGGTTTTAACCTCATCTTCATCGGTTTTAATATCTACATGCTTTTAATAACCATTTATAGGCAGTGTGAGATTACTTATTTGTGGCAATAATCATCCTTCGCGGGATTTTCCATATTGAGTTTGTCTACCCACCAATCTTTGTAAAAGCTGCATTTCTGATGCTTATTAAATGAGAGATCTTCTCACAACGTGGGATATTTTGGAATACCCACTGTCTATAAACTATTAAGCTTGTTCCACCGCTGGAATAACTTTGGCCCTATTCTTCTATTAGGATCGTTCTGGAACCTTCCAGAATCTGCACTCTATCTACAAGTCGTGCCGTCATGTATTTTCCACTCACTTGTGGGAATACTATTTAAAAATGAGGAATCTTCCTTATAAATTACTGCTCAATAGCTAATGTTCCTTCCTCCGTTGGAATTTTCTCTGGCGTATTTAATGATAATCTACAACCTTCTCAAGCAATAGACTTTCGCCTACCTAGTGCAACTAGTTATTTTCCATCATTGCAATAACTTTCTTTGCCATAAACTTTCGTGCTGCTACAGTGAACTTTTCATCCCTTTCAACAGACTATAGTGAAAAACAGTGTTCATTCAGTATTTCTTCTGCGTCGCGCTCGTCCGATTATTATAAATACGGCCATGAACATTTATCTTTCATCCCAGTTGATCTTTCCTGAACCCCTTACTAACAAACCATAATAAAATTGTTACTTTAGGTCTTTCTCAATGAGGTGTCACGCTAGAGACGTGCCCTCCCACTTTGCTTACATATCATTAATTAATTTCTGTATAACTACGTGTCTTGTACACGTTTCTAATTATCTTGTTTCTCCCTTCTAATTAGGGAATACAATTCTTTCAACTCATGAGTGAGTTATTTCTAGGTTTCACGAAAGGGAATCTTGCCCCATTTGGCTCGTGATTCCCACTTAAACACAGGAGGTCTAGAACCTTCCTTTCGACTTTCTCTTCAGGTCTCACATTAAGTGACCTGCCCAATTTGTATAACCAAGAACAAATATAGGTAATTCCGCTTAAATATAAGAAGTTATAGGAACTTCTATTATATTCTTCCTGTTTTTGTTATTGTTATTTTCGAAGTTGTTACCCTTTCTAGAATATTTTCTTAGAAATTTCTGGAAGTACACACCTTGTACTCGATTTACTGTATAACTTTAATTACTTTAATTGTCCTTAATTTTTGTACTTTATCCTCTCTATTTTAAAATCTTGCGAGGATTTTAAAACATATAAAGGTTTGAAACCTAATGAATTGTTAATTGCCTGGCGCAAACTTTAGATGTTTTTTCGGAGGTCTGTGACCCCATTTGTTGTAGAGTCTAAATTATATATTTGTTAAAAAACTACTACTTATTTGTTAAATTCATTACGCTCTTTTGCATTGTTAAAATAAATTAAGAGTTCCTTTTCGCTTTTTCATTTTTCTGGTATAACAGTTAGGCAAGATCCTGTCTTCCTTGACTTTTCCCACTTAATGCCATCAAATCTATTGATAGGGCTTTCACCACTTGTTGCATTTGAGCAAGAACTCTTAGTGGTTATCTTGGTAAAGTCTCTCTTAGCTTTAATAGCTAATTCTAACTGGCCAGTAAGGCAAGTACAGCTCGCTACGCCAGCTTCCTGTTTGTGGAGATCCTCTCCAAAAATCTTATGGTTGGTTTTCCAAAATATAAGTGTTTCTCTTTGCCTAAACTTTTAGTCGGCTCCTTGCTGTGTAAAAGCTCAGCCATTTCCAAATGCAACTATTGGTTCACTTACCAAAATTATTCCCAAAGGTATAATTCTTTTATCACTATCCTTCTTGGAAGCACTTGGTCGCTTTTCAGGAACTCTACAACTTCGAAAACTGGAAATATCAAAACCGATTCAAATTATTGGCATTCTTCGAATCACTTGTTCAAAAACTAATTCCTTTGAACAGACATACAATAAGTCTGTTACTCTCTGTCTTGCCAGACCATTACCATTCCCCATAGTAGGCATATGCATGCTTGAGAGGGAATACGCTAAAGCCATTCTCTTGCAAACCGCCCAAGTCCTAGCTGCGTTTCCCGTTAGCTTCGACCAGGTCCTTACACTCTTTAGGTATCAGAGAGCTTTTGTGGGACTCTCCTCGTATTTCTCCATTCTTTTTTCTCCAGTCCGAAACCCACTTCTTTTTCTCAATCATCTTCCCTTGGTGGTTAGGTTATACCCCAGTCAATAATCTACCCACATGGCGGCCAACCGAATTTGCGACTTTTCTCGCGATTTAACCCACCGAACGCAATGAAACATGGTACAGTATATGTTAATACACAATTATTGCACCGCCATCTAACTTCGGTCAATTGTTTCAATAACCTCAAGATGGCGGCTTTGCGAAATATTTCACCGGCATACTATATATCCAAAACTATTACTGATACCACGCTGAAATTTTGTACGGAGATAAAGGGCACTACTGGAAGTTTCCATTTATGAAAAAAAAAAGAAGGATTATGAGATCACCTTTTGTCCGTGTGTCTGTATGTGCATGTGTGAATCGTTTGTGTGTGTGTGTGTGTGTGTCCCTTAATAAAATCTAAACGGCTGGAACAATTTCAATGAAACTCGGGAAGTACATAGCACTATTCCGTACGAACTTGACTGTGCCCTTCAAATTTTCTTACGTCACACCAATCCAACATGGCGGCAGTCCGAAATATTTCACCAGCATTCAATACCATCGAAACTACTACCGATATCACCGTGGAATTTTGCACGGTGATAAAGGGAGCTACTAGAAGTTCACCTATATGACATTTGAAAACCTGGTAACAACAAAACCAACATGGCAGCCAAGCGAATTTGCGACATATAAATAGACGTTACTCGGGATTCATCCAACCAAACGCAATGAAACTTGTTACAGTATATGTTTATTCACAATGTAATGCACTGACATCTAACTTGGCTCTATTGTTTACATTACCTCACACAGGCGGCTGTGCGAAATATTTCACCGGCATTCTATATCTCCGAAACTATTACCGATATCACGCAGACATTTTGTACGGAAATAAAGGGCACTACTGGAAGGTTTCATTTATGAAATAAAATAGGCTTATGAGATCACATATTGTCCGCGTGTCTGTGTGTGCATGTGTGAATCGTGTGTGTGTGTCCCCACTAATAAAATGTAAATTGCTGGAACGATTTCAATGATACTCGGTAAGTTCATAGCACTATTCCGGGCGACCCCGACTGTCCCCTTCAAAATTTCTTACCTCTCACAAATCCAACATGGCGGCAGTTCGAAATATTTCACCAGCATTCAATATCTCCGAAACTATTACCAATATCACCCGGGAATTTTGTACGGTGATAAAGGAAACTACTAGAAGTTCACCTATGTGACATTTGAAAACCTGGTAACTACAAAACTAACATGGCGGCCAAGCGAATTTGCGACATATAAATAGACGTTTCTCGCGATTTAACCAACCAAACGGAATGAGACTTGGTACAGTATACGTTTATACACAATATAATGCGCCAACATCCAACTTCGTGTAATTGTTTTCACAACCTCATAATGGCGTCTGTGCAAAATATTTCACCAGCATTCTATATCTCTGAAACTATTACTGATAAAAGGCAGACATTTTTTACGGAGATAAAGGGCACTACTGGAAGTTTTCATTTATGAAAAAGAAAATATGCTTATGCGATCACATTTTGTCCGTGTGTCTGTGTGTGCGTGTGTGAATCGCGTGTGGTTCCCCCCACCCTTTATGAAATCTAAATGGCTGGAGCGATTTCAGTGAAACTGGGTAAGTTCATAGCACTACTCCAGCCGACCCCAAACGTGCCCTTCAAATTTTCTCACGTCACACCAATTCAACTTGGCGGCAGTGCGAAATATTTCAAAGCATTCAATATCTCCGAAACTATTGCTGATACCACGCTGAAATTTTGTACGGAGATAAAGGGCACTACTGGAAGTTTCCATTTATGAAAAAAAAGAAGGCTTATGAGATCACCTTTTGTCCGTGTGTCTGTATGTGCATGTGTGAATCGTGAGTGTGTGTGTCCCCTTAATAAAATCTAAACGGCTGGAACAATTTCAATGAAACTCGGTAAGTCCGTAGCAGTATTCCGTACGAACTTGACTGTGCCCTTCAAATTTTCTTACTTCTCACCGATCCAACATGGCGGCAGTGCAAAATACTTCACCAGCATTGAATAACACCGAAACTGTTACCGTTACCTCACTGGAATTTTGTACGGTGCTAAACGGCGCTACTAGAAGTTCACCTATGTGACTTTTGAAAACCTGGTAACTACAAAACCAACATGGCGGCCAAGTGAATTTGCGACTTTTAAATAGACGTTTCTCGCGATATAACCAACCAAAAGCAATGATACATGGCACATTATATGTTTATACACAATTTAATGCACCGACATCTAACTTCGTTCAATTGTTTACATAACCTCAAGATGGCGGCTGTGCGAAATATTTCACCGGGATTTTATATCTCCAAACCTATTACTGATAACACGCAGATATTTTGTTCGGAGATATAGGGCACTACTGGAAGTTTTCATTTATGAAATAAAATAGGCTTATGAGATCACCTTTTGTCTGTGTGTCAGTGTGTGCATGTGTGAATCGTGTGTGTCCCCCCTAATAAAATCTAAACGGTTGCAACGATTAGAATGAAACTCGGTAAATTCATAGCACCGTTCCGGACGACCCCGGCCGTGCCTTTCAAAATTTCTTACGTCCCACCAATCCAACATGGCGGCAGTGCGAAATATTTCACTAGTATAGAATAACACCGAAACTGTTACCGTTATCACCCTGGAATTTTGTACGGTGCTAAAGGGTGCTACTAGACGTTCACCTATGTGACTTTTGAAAACCTGGTAACTACAAAACCAACATGGCGGCCAAGCGAATTTGCGAATTTAAATACACGTTTCTCGCGATTTAACCAACCAAACACAATGAAACTTGGTACAGTATACGTTTATACACAATGTAATGCGCCGACATCTAACTTCCTGTAATTGTTTTCACAACCTCAAGATGGCGTATGTGCGAAATATTTCACCAGCATTCAATTTCTCCGAAACTATGGCCGATATCACCTCGGAATTTTGTACGTTGACAAAGGAAACAACTAGAAGTTCACCTATGTGACTTTTGAAATCCTGGTAACTACAAAACCAACATGGCGGCCAGGCGAATTTGCGAATTTAAATAGACGTTTCTCGTGAATCAACCAACCAAATGCTATGAAACTTGGTACAGTATATGTTTATACACAATTTAATGCACCGACATCTAACTTCATTCAATTGTTTACATAACCTCTAGATGGCGGCTGTGCGAAATATTTCACCGGGATTTTATTTCTCCAAAACTATTACTGATATCACGCTGAAATTGTTACGTAGATAAAGGGCACTACTGGAAGTTTTCATTTATGTAATAAAATAGGCTTATGAGATCACCTTTTGTTCGTGTGTCTGTGTGTGCATGTGTGAATCGTGTGTGTGTCCCGCCTAAAAAAATCTAAACGGCAGCAACGATTTCAATGATACTCGGTAAGTTCATAGAACTGTTCCGGGCGACCCCGACCGTGCCCTTCAAAATTTCTTAAGTCTCACCAATCCAACATTGCGGCAGTGCGAATTATTTCACCAGCATTCAATAACTCCGAAACTGTTATCAATATCACATTGGAATTTTGTACCGTGAAAAAGGGTACAACTAGAAGTTCATGTATGTGACTTTTGAAAACCTGATAACTACAAAACCAACATGGCGGCCAAGCGAATTTGCGAATTAAAATACACGTTTCTCGCGATTTAACCAACCAAACGCAATGAAACTTGGTACAGTATACGTTTATACACAATGTAAAGCGCCGACATCTAACTTCGTGTAATTGTTTTCACAACCGCAAGATGGCGTCTGTGCGAAATATTTCACCAGCATTCTATATCTCCGAAACTATTACTGATAAATCGCAGACATTTTGTACAGAGATATAGGGAGCTACTGGAGTTTTCATTTATGAAAAAGAAAATATGCTTTAGAGATCACCTTTTGTCCGTGTGTCTGAGTGTGCGTCTGTTAATCGTGTGTGTGTCCCAACCCTATTGAAATCTAAACGGCTGGAGGGATTTCAATGAAACTTGGTAAGTTCATAGCACTATACCGGCCGACCCCGACCGCTCCTTCAAAATTTCTTACCTCTCATAAATCCAACCTGGAGGCAGTGCGAAATATTTCACCAGCATTCAATATCTCCGAAACTATTACCGATATCACCCTGGAATTTTGTGCGGAGATAAAGGGAACTACTAGAAGTTCACCTATGTGACATTTGAAAACCTGATAACTACAAAACGAACATGGCGGCCAATTGAATTTGCGACATATACATAGACGTTTCTCGCGATTTAACCAACCAAACGCAATGCAACTTGGTACAGTATATGTTTATACACAATTAAATGCACCGACATCTTACTTCGTTTAATTGTTTTCACAACCTCAAGATGGCGGCTGTGCGAAATATTTCAACGGCATTCTATATCTCCGAAACTATTACTGATACCACGCAGAAATTTTGTTCGGAGATAAAGGGCACTACTGGAAGTTTTCATTTATGAAATAAAATAGGCTTATGAGATCACCCATTGTCCGTGTGTCTGTGTGTGCATGTGTGAATCGTGTGTGTGGTCCCCCCTAATAAAATCTAAACGGCTGGAACGTTTTTAATGAAACTCGGTAAGTTCATAGCACTATTCCGGAGGACCTAGCCCGTGCCCTTCAAATTTCCTTACGACTCACCAATCTATCATGGCGGCAGTGCGAAATATTTAACCAGCTTTCAATTTCTCCGAAACTATTACCGATATCACCCTGGAATTTTGTACGGTGCTAAAGGGTGCAACTAGAAGTTCTCTTACAGTATGTGACTTTTGAAAACCTGGTAACTACAAAACGAACATGGCGGCCAAGTGAATTTGCGACTTTTAAATAGACGTTTCTCGCGATTTAACAAAAAAAAAAGCAATGAAACATGGCACATTATATGTTTATACACAATTTAATGCACCGACATCTAACTTCGTTCAATTGTTTACATGACCTCAAGATGGCGGCTGAGCGAAATATTTCAACGGCATTCTATATCTCCGAAACCATTACTGATATCATGATGACATTTTGTACGGAGATAATGGGCCCTACTGGAAGTTAAACTATGAGACTTTTGAAATCCTGGTAACTAGAAAACCAACATGGCGGTCATGCGAATTTGCGAATTTAAATAGATGTTCCTCGCGATTTAACCAACCAAACACAATACAACTTGGTACAGTATATGTCTATACACAATGTAATTCACCGACATCTAACTTCGTTCAATTGTTTACATAACATCATGATGGCGGTAGTGCGAAATATTTCACCGGCATTCTATATCTCCGAAACTATTACTGATATCACGCAGAAATTTTGTTCGGGGATAAAGGGCACTACTGGAAGGTTTCATTTATGAAATAAAATAGGTTTATGAGATCACCTATTGTCCGTGTGTCTGTGTGTGCAAGTGTAAATCGTGTGTGTGTCCCCACTAATGAAATGTAAATTGCTGGAACGATTTCAATGATACTCGGTAAGTTCATAGCACTGTTCCGGGCGACCCCGACCGTCCCCTTCAAAATGTCTTACCTCTCACAAATCCAACATGGCGGCAGTGCGAAATATTTCACCAGCATTCAATATCTCCGAAATTATTACCAATATCACCCTGGAATTTTGTACGGTGATAAATGGAACTACTAGATGTTCACCTATGTGACATTTGAAAAGCTGGTAACTACAAAACGAACATGGCGGCCAAGCGAATTTGCGACATATAAATAGACGTTTCTCGCGATTTAACCAACCAAACGCAATGAAACATTGAACAGTATATGTTTATACACAATTTAATGCACCGATATCTAACTTCGTTCAATTGTTTACATAACCTCAGGATGGCGGCTGTGCGAAATATTTCACCGGGATATTATTTCTTCAAAACTATTACTGATATCACGCTGACATTTTTACGGAGATAAAGGGCACCACTGGAAATTTTCATTTATGAAATAAAATAGGCTTATGAGATCACCTTTTGTCCGTGTGACTGTGTGTGCATGTGTGTATCGTGTGTGTGTCCCCCCTAATAAAATCTAAACGGTTGCAACGATTAGAATGAAACTCGGTAAATTCATAGCACCGTTCCGGACGACCCCGGCCGTGCCTTTCAAAATTTCTTACGTCCCACCAATCCAACATGGCGGCAGTGCGAAATATTTCACTAGCATAGAATAACACCGAAACTGTTACCGTTATCACCCTGGAATTTTGTACGGTGCTAAAGGGTGCTACTAGAAGTTCACCTATGTGACTTTTGAAAACCTGGTAACTACAAAACCAACATGGTCGCCAACCGAATTTGCGACTTTAAATAGACGTTTCTCGCGATTTAACCAACCAAACACAATGTAACATGGTACAGTATATGTTTATACACAATTTAATTCACCGACACCTAACTTCGTTCAATTGTTTACATAACCTCAAGATGGCGGCTGTGCGAAATATTTCACTGGGATTTTATTTCTCCAAAACTATTACTGATATCACGCTGAAATTGTTATGGAGATAAAGGGCACTACTGGAAGTTTTCATTTATGAAATAAAATAGGCTTATGAGATCACCTTTTGTTCGTGTGTCTGTTTGTGCATGTGTGAATCGTGTGTGTGTCCCGCCTTATAAAATCTAAACGGCAGGAACGATTTCAATGATACTCGGTAAGTTCATAGAACTGTTCCGGGCGACCCCGACCGTGCCCTTCATAATTTCTTAAGTCTCACCAATCCAGCATTGCGGCAGTGCGATTTATTTCACCAGCATTCAATAACTCCGAAACTGTTATCAATATCACAATGGAATTTTGTACCGTGAAGAAGGGTACAACTAGAAGTTCATGTATGTGACTTTTGAAAACCTGATAACTACAAAACCAACATGGCGGCCAAGCGAATTTCCGAATTTAAATACACGTTTCTCGCGATTTAACCAACCAAACGCAATGAAACTTGGTACAGTATACGTTTATACACAATGTAATGCGCCGACATCTAACTTCCTGTAATTGTTTTCACAACCTCAAGATGGCGTATGTGCGAAATATTTCACCAGCATTCAATTTCTCCGAAACTATGACCGATATCACCTCGGAATTTTGTACGTTGACAAAGGAAACAACTAGAAGTTCACCTATGTGACTTTTGAAATCCTGGTAACTACAAAACCAACATGGCGGCCAGGCGAATTTGCGAATTTAAATAGACGTTTCTCGTGAATCAACCAACCAAACGCTATGAAACTTGGTACTGTATACGTTTATACACAAAGTAATGCGCCGACATCTAACTTCGTTCAATTGTTTACATAACCTCAAGATAGTGTCTGTGCGAAATATATCACCAGCATTCTATATCGCCGAAACTATTACTGATACCGAGCAGAGATTTTGTACAGAGATAAAGAGCACTACCGGAAGTTTTCATTTATGAAATAAAATAGGCTTATGAGATCACCTTTTGTCCGTGTGTCTGTTTGTGCATGTGTGAATCGTGTGTGTGTCTCGCCTAATAAAATCTAAACGGCAGGAACGATTTCAATGATACTCGGTAAGTTCATAGAACTGTTCCGGGCGACCCCGACCGTGCCCTTCAAAAGTTCTTATGTCTCACCAATCCAACATGGCGGCAGTGCGAAATATTTCACAAGCATTCAATAACTCCGAAACTATTATCAATATCCCCCTGGATTTTTTTTTACGGTGAAAAAGGGTACTACTAGAAGTTCACGTATGCGACTTTTGAAAACCTGATTACTACAAAACCAACATGGCGGCCAAGCGAATTTGCGAATTTAAATATACGTTTCTCGCGATTTAACCAACCAAACGCAATGAAACTTGGTACAGTATACGTTTATACACAATGTAATGCGCCGACATCTAACTTCGTTCAATTGTTTACATAACCGCAAGATGGCGTCTGTGCGAAATATTTCACCAGCATTCTATATCTCCGAAACAATTACTGATAAATCGCAGACATTTTGTACGGAGATATAGGGAGCTAAACGGCTGGAGGGATTTCAATGAAACTTGGTAAGTTCATAGCACTATACCGGCCGACCCCGACCGCTCCTTCAAAATTTCTTACTTCTCACAAATCAAACCTGGAGGCAGTGCGAAATATTTCACCAGCATTCAATATCTCCGAAAGTATGACCGATATTACCCTGGAATTTTGTACGGTGATAAAAGGAACAACTAGAAGTTCACCTATATGACTTTTGAAATCCTGGTAACAACAAAACCAACATGGCGGCCAAGCGAATTCGCGAATTTAAATAGCCGTTTCTCGCTACTTAACCTACCAAACACAATGCAACTTGGTACAGTATATGTTAATACACAATGTAATGCACCGACATCTAACTTCGTTCAATTGTTAACATAACCTCAAGATGGCGGCTGTGCGAAATATTTCACCGGCATTTTACTGTATATCTCCAAAACTATTACTGATATCACGCTGAAATTTTTACGCAGACAAGGGCACTACTGGAAGTTTCCATTTATGAAATAAAATTGGCTTATGAGATCACCTTTTGTCCGTGTGTCTGTGTGTACATCTGTGAATCATGTGTGTGTTCCCACCTCCCCCCCCCCTAATATAATCTAAATGGTTGGAACGATTTCTATGAAACTCAGTAAGTTCATAGCACTATTCCAGGCGACCCCGACTGTGCCCTTCAAATTTTCTTACGTCTCACAAAACCAACATTGCGGCAGTGCGAATTATTTCACCAGCATTTTATCTCCGAAACTATTGTCGATATCACCGTGGAATTTTGTACGGTGATAAAGGGAACTACTCGAATATCATCTATGTGACTTTTGAAAACCTGGTACCTACAAATCCATAAATGCGGCCTAGTGAATTTGCGAATTTTAAATAGACGTTTCTCGCGATTTAACCAAACAAACGCAAAGAAACATGGTACAGTATATGTTTATACACAATTTAATGCACCGATATCTAACTTGGGTCAATTGTTTACATAACCTCATGATGGCGGCTGTGCGAAATATTTCACCGGCATTCTATATCTCCGAAACTATTACTGATATGACGCTCAAATTTTGTACGGAGGTAAGGGCACTACTGGAAGTTTCCAATTATGAAAAAAAAAAGACTTATGAGATCACCTTTTGTCCGTGTGTCTGTGTGTGCATGTGTGAATCGTGTGTGTGACCCCCTAAGAAAATCTAAACGGCTGCAACTAATTCAATGAAACTCGGTATGTTGATAGCACTATTAAGCGAGACCCCGGCTGTACCCTTCATATTTGCTTACGTCTAACCAATCCAACATAGTGGAAGTGCGAAATATTTCACCAGCATTCAATATCACCGAAGTTATTACCGCTCTGGAATTTTGTACGGTGATAAAGGGAACTACTAGAAGTTCATCTATGTGACTTTTGAAAACCTGGTAACTACAAAACCAACATGGCGTCCAACCGAATTAGCGACTTATAAATAGACGTCACTCGCGATTTAACCAACCAAACGCAATAAGACTTGGTACAGTAAATGTTTATACACAATGTAATGCACCGACATCTAACTTAGTTCCATTGTTAAGTAACCTCAAGATGGCGGCTGTGCGAAATATTTCACAGGCATTCTATAACTCCGAAACTATTACTGATATTAGGCTGATATTTTTACGGAGTTGAATGGCACTACTGGAAGTTTACATTCGTGAAAAAAAAGTCTTATGAGGTCACCTTTTGTCCGTGTGTCTGTGTGAGAAGTGTGAATTGTGTGTGTCCCCGCCCCCCTCCCCCCTCCCCCCCAATTAGATCTAAACGGATGCAACGAATTCAATGAAACTCAGTAAGTTCATAGCACTATTCCGAGCGACCCCGACCGTGCCTTTAAAAATTTATTACGTCTCACCAATCCAACATGGCGGCAGTGCGAATTATTTCACCAGCATTCAATAACTCCGAAACTGTTACCGTTGTCACCCTGGAATTCTGTACGGTGCTAAAGGGTGCCACTAGAAGTTCACCTATGTGACTTTTGAAAACCTGGTAACTAAAAAACCTACATGGCGGCCAAGTGAATTTGCGACTTTTAAATAGACGTTTCTCGCGATTTAACCAGCCAAAAGCAATGAAACATGGTACATTATATGTTTATACACAATTTAATGCACCGACATCTAACTTCGTTCAATTGTTTACATAACCTCAAGATGGCCGCTGAGCGAAATCTTTCAACGGCATTCTATATCTCCGAAACTATTACTGATATCATGCTGACATTTTGTACGGAGATAAAGGGCACTACTGGAAGTTTTCATTTACGAAAAAGAAAATAGGCTTATGAGGTCACCTTTTGTCCGTGTGTCAGTGTGTGAAGTGTGAATCGTGTGTGTCCCCACCTAATAAATTTTAAACGGCTGCTACGATTTCAATGAAACTCGGTAAGTTCATAGCACTATTCCGGACGACCCCGACTGTGCCCTTCAAAATTTTCTTACTGCTCACCAATCCAACATGGCGGCTGTGCGAAATATTTCACCAGCATTCAATATCTCCGAAACGTTTACCGATATCACCCTTGAAATTTGTACGGTGTTAATGGGAACTACTAGAAGTTCACCTATGTTACTTTTGAAAACCTGGTAACAACAAAACCAACATGGCGGCCAAGCGAATTTGCGAATTTAAATAGCCGTTTCTCGCGATTTCACCTACCAAACACAATGCAACTTGTTACAGTATATTGTACCCTTGTACAAGGCCTTCAGTACAGGACTCTGTCGTCGGGGCATGAACGGTACACTAGCTTGAATATGAAACTGTTCTGGATATTATAGGAAGATCACTAGGGCTGAATAAAATTCATCACACACAGATTCTGAATGAAAATAAACAAATTTTATGCACCAAACACCAGTACAGCAAAAACAAATAAATGAAATAAAACCAAAATAGTAGAAATGAAATTTAAAATAATAATAATAATAATCCAAAGGTAAAATAAATCAATTACGGAATCAATAAAATTAAGTCAAAATCAAAAATATAAACAATGGACTAATTAATGTCCAAAAACCACCAATTAAATGCTAATCAGCATCAATTAATACTTATAATAGTAGTTATGATGTATGATTACAATCAAATTTATTAACAAATAAAAACCAATCATATGGCAAAATAAAGAAAATGAATCGAAATGAAATCTGGCTAACACCAATTAGCCTTAATTGCCATAATCAAATTTATTAATTACGATGATAAGATATCATCAGAAAGTTAAGTTATTAAGAGATGAGGGATCAAGAGGGTCCGGTCAACTGCAACAACAGTATGGATTAAGAAAAATAAATCCAATTATACGAAATCAATCAATCATTAATCTGAGTAAACATAATGATCATTGAGTCTAATATCATCCAATTACATTTCAGATACATGGTATGTTCAATATCAGAGACATCCATGGCCATTCCGAAGTATACATTATAGCCTAGCCATTGGCTTATTTAATTATTAATGGCGTTTAATTAACATTTACTAGAATCCCTCCGTTAAATAAGAGTTTACCCTCATATCAAATCTTAACCTTCATGGCATTAATTATGTATTTCTATCTGCAAACATGAATATGATTTATGCATCTTATTTACATACTCTTGTAAATTAATTATGGAAGCCTTTCCGTACGGAATCTTAATGTCCAATCCCGACATTACTTTGGACGTCTTAGCTTTAAAACAAATTAGCTGAATCAATGAAGCCATTTAATTTCCTTAGCCTTGAAACACACTTACAAGTTGTCACACATTACATTAGCTTGTTAGCGATATGGTGAGCTTGGCTTCGGTCCTTGCGTTCGACGTGATACACTTTCGAACCAAGCACTCGATGCCTTGTCAAATAATTCATGGATATTTAATAAACAAACTAAGAAAAGTGCCTTAAGAACAAACAAAAATAACATCATAAAAAAATGATGACTAATCATCTGCCTACCACATTTGGGTTGGATAGACATGAAAAAGAATTAATAATTCCAACCAAACATTATTAAAGTAATCGTATCGTGTCAGAGTCACGTTAGGCAACGGTGAATGTATTTGAAGCCGCGACCCCTGAAAAAGATAGACATGGCACAGAAGAAATACCTTGTATCAGTGTTATGTTAAACAACGGTGAATGTATTTGAAGCCGCGACCCCTGAAAAAGATAGGCATGGCACAAACATGTTCTAAGTGGCATATTCAACAGGATCAATATGTATTTAGGGGTATTCGCTACCTATACATTTCTTACCTTGAATGCCTTATCTTGCAGAACGAGATTACAATAGAACAAAGCATGGTCCGTTCAACAATTATCGAGAAAAAGAAATCTCAAGATAATTTTGAACCAATATTAACTATAAAAAAACTAATAATAATTATTTTCCAGGACCGAAAATAATTATTCATGAACACAGGACTCTAAGGTCACTGTCTAGCTAGTACCCATTTAAAAAGACTGATCGACCAGGCATGAATAAAAGGATTTCGAACACGGGACCGCAAGATTACTGCCTATCTAGCACCCGTTTAAAAATAGTTTCTGGACCAGGCACAACAAGAGGATATCGAACCCGGGACTGTATGGTCAGCAGACAAAACCGTCCCTTATATCAAAATGATCAGTAAAAGAAACACTATCGATTGGAGGCATCAGGGTAGTAACCTAACATACCCTTACGTGAATATTAAACTTGGGACCAAACATAACAAAAATTTAAAAGAATCACTGCGACAAGCACCCGAGTCCAGAGTGGACTCCCTCTCTTTGTGGAAAATGACAATAGGTTGGCCGCGCCTACTAGCTAACCTTGACCGTGAAAAGGCAGAGATGCAACTCTTCACCCCTCCCCGGGCTAACATATGATTGTATCCTCACCAGCTGTGCGACCAGATCTTAGTATTCTAAACGTGGAGCGGGGCGCTCTCATTTGGATATAGATTAATTATAGCGTTATTTTGCCTGCGCTTGTTTGCCACTACCTTACACATACAATTTACTTAATATCATTGTAAACTTATCATACTAGCTCTCATCTGACATCTTCCCTCAGGTCTATATTTACCTGGCATCATTATCTATTTTATCTTATTTCATCGTAGATTCCTCCTTACAACATCTTACCTGTATGGCCCTAAATATCACACGCGTTCAATAAAAACTAATATAACAATTAATGAGGCTGGTTCAGCCGTCACTTCTTAAATAACTCACGCCATTGTAAACTGTCCTCTAAACTATACTCATTGCTTACACCATAATATCCCGTCATTATCCATCACAATACACCATGGTCCTTTAAATATCGTCCCAAAAAAATCCTCGGATATTAATTCATCCGGTATGTAAATACATAAATTACTATTTCTGGTCATTTATACGAAATAATGAGATTTTGCCTGGAAAGGGCATCTATCGAAATACCATGCTTCGTTCGTTCTATTTGGGTGGAAAACACAGGGGATATTTCTAACACACATTTATAAATAAAATAGGTAGTTCTACCATGTGTTTTATGTACGGATACGATTACCTAGCAACATCCTTACGTTAAATTAGGCACTTTTAATTCATTAAAATAATTATTGTGATCATTAATCATTATGAGCGTACCCAGCTCCGTCAGATGCACAACTATGGTCGCCATTGACACAGTTATTGTACACACAAGATAAAACAAATCAAAAGAAAACAAATAACATGGTGACATTATGGCGATGAAATCCATGAATTATTTGACACTTTAAAATATAATCAAAAGGTACTTATCACATTGAAGACTTCCTTCATCATTTGCACGAGTTGGACCAGAGGCCCGCAACAGTATAACTTAGCACATGACCTCCATGGCCAGTTCGAATCCCATCACGATGATGTAAAACCACTCGCTAATATCACTGCAATCCTCCATTATCACTAGGTTGCTGTAAGCCAGCACCCTTTTAAAATGCACACACACACATATTTAATTAGATTATGCACCACTAAAAAAAATATACATTAGTGGACTATACACTTGTGTCATAGATGACAAATTCTCACACTATTTCTACACTTGTCGCGGACACATTTTCTGTTATATATTTTTCACTTGAATTACATATAATTTCACATCCGTCCTTACTGTTATACACATTCACAGCTCAGTATTCATTTTTAATATTATTTCGCATCAGCCGAACAATGGACTGTGCGTCTCGTACATTAATGCTTGGCGTGGTGCTACATAGGCCAGCATCCACTAACGTTGGCTGAATGATGAACAATGCCCGCTGTCACAGACTTCACCCACATATATGACAAAATGGTTGCCAATTCACAGTTTTGCACATACGACACCAAATGCTCCTTTCATAATCATAGGCTACAGTAATCAGGTACCTTAATTTATACACAAAAATATGGCCTTGCTAATCTTATGGTTCACGACGGAACTCGATCATAGGCTAAATTTATATCATCAGCGCTTGGGTAGAACTAATTTCTTGCTGAAGGGCGCTATGTTCTCTCTCTCACACACTCGACGTTGTCAAATTTCCTTGGGCAGAGGACTACTTCTACTCGATGAACACAGAGATATTTAATCCGTTACCGCATTCTCAAAATTCTTGATGATAATTAGATTCATCATGGGCGTTTTAGATCATTCATGTAATGTCTTGATCTCTTGTAACCAACCGAGGCGTACTCTCTGAGGGCGGAGTCAAGCATCTACTGCGTGTTAACTCGAGATGGTTACTGCGTTTTGGCAAGATTCTCAGAATTCGCTGGAGTGCTCCTGCTCTGAAACTTGCAGGCAAGCGACTTATGACGTACCTGCTCTGCCCATTGTGTGAAAACCATAAATTTCTCCCTGTCAGAACTGCCAAGCCATATACAGTATATGTGGTCTCAACACGGCAGAAAGATCCTAGTTATTATTATGATCATTACATAATGATGATTTCATTCTCATTAACATCATGACATTGTCCCATATAAGTACTCCAGTGACATAATGTGTCCTTGGCCTAAGACGTAGGCCAAGGGCACAATATGTTTATTCACAATGTAATGCACTGACATCTAACTTGGCTCTATTATTTACATTACCTCACACTGGCGGCTGTGCGAAATATTTCACCGGCATTCTATATCTCCGAAACTATTACTGATATCACGCTGAAATTTTGTACGGTGATAAAGGGAACTACTCGAATTTCATCTATGTGACTTTTGAAAACCTGGTACCTACAAAACCACAAATGCGGCCAAGTGAATTTGCGAATTTTAAATAGACGTTTCTCGCGATTTAACCAAACAAACGCAATGAAACATGGTACAGTATATGTTTATACACAATTTAATGCACCGACATCTAACTTGGGTCAATTGTTTACATAACCTCAGGATGGCGGCTGTGCGAAATATTTCACCGGCATTATATATCTCCGAAACCCTTACTGATATCACGCTGAAATTTTGTACGGAGGTAAGGGCTTTACTGGAAGTTTCCAATTATGAAAAAAAAAAAAAGACTTAGCCTATGTGATCACCTTTTGTCCGTGTGTCTGTGTGTGCATGTGTGAATCGTGTGTGTGACCCCCCTAATATAATCTAAACGGCTGCAACTAATTCAATGATACTCGGTATGTTGATAGCATTATTCCATGAGACCCCGGCTGTACCCTTCATATTTGCTTACGTCTAACCGATCCAACATAGTGGCAGTGCGAAATATTTCACAAGCATTCAATATCACCGAAGTTATTACCGCTCTGGAATTTTGTACGGTGATAAAGGGAACTACTAGAAGTTCATCTATGTGACTTTTGAAAACCTGGTAACTACAAAACCAACATGGCGGCCAAGCGAATTTGCGAATTTAAATACACGTTTCTCGCGATTTAACCAACCAAACGCAATGAAACTTGGTACAGTATACGTTTATACACAATGTAATGCGCCGACATCTAACTTCCTGTAATTGTTTTCACAACCTCAAGATGGCGTATGTGCGAAATATTTCACCAGCATTCAATTTCTCCGAAACTATGACCGATATCACCTCGGAATTTTGTACGTTGACAAAGGAAACAACTAGAAGTTCACCTATGTGACTTTTGAAATCCTGGTAACTACAAAACCAACATGGCGGCCAGGCGAATTTGCGAATTTAAATAGACGTTTCTCGTGAATCAACCAACCAAACGCTATGAAACTTGGTACTGTATACGTTTATACACAAAGTAATGCGCCGACATCTAACTTCGTTCAATTGTTTACATAACCTCAAGATAGTGTCTGTGCGAAATATATCACCAGCATTCTATATCTCCCAAACTATTACTGATACCAAGCAGAGATTTTGTACGGAGATAAAGGGCACTACCGGAAGTTTTCATTTATGAAATAAAATAGGCTTATGAGATCACCTTCTGTCCGTGTGTCTGTTTGTGCATGTGTGAATCGTGTGTGTGTCCCGCCTAATAAAATCTAAACGGCAGCAACGATTTCAATGATACTCGGTAAGTTCATAGAACTGTTCCGGGCGACCCCGACCGTGACCTTCAAAAGTTCTTATGTCTCACCAATCCAACATGGCGGCAGTGCGAAATATTTCACAAGCATTCAATAACTCCGAAACTATTATCAATATCCCCCTGGATTTTTTTTACGGTGAAAAAGGGTACTACTAGAAGTTCACGTATGCGACTTTTGAAAACCTGATTACTACAAAACCAACACGGCGGCCAAGCGAATTTGCGAATTTAAATAGACGTTTCTCGCGATTTAACCAACCAAACGCAATGAAACTTGGTACAGTATACGTTTATACACAATGTAATGCGCCGACATCTAACTTCGTGTATTTGTTTTCACAACCGCAAGATGGCGTCTGTGCGAAATATTTCACCAGCATTCTATATCTCCGAAACTATTACTGATAAATCGCAGACATTTTGTACGGAGATATAGGGAGCTAAACGGCTGGAGGGATTTCAATGAAACTTGGTAAGTTCATAGCACTATACCGGCCGACCCCGACCGCTCCTTCAAAATTTCCTACCTCTCACAAATCCAACCTGGAGGCAGTGCGAAATATTTCACCAGCATTCAATATCTCCGAAAGTATGACCGATATCACCCTGGAATTTTGTACGGTGATAAAAGGAACAACTAGAAGTTCACCTATATGACTTTTGAAATCCTGGTAACAACAAAACCAACATGGCTGCCAAGCGAATTTGCGAATTTAAATAGCCGTTTCTCGCTATTTAACCTACCAAACACAATGCAACTTGGTACAGTATATGTTAATACACAATGTAATGCACCGACATCTAACTTCGTTCAATTGTTAACATAACCTCAAGGTGGCGGCTGTGCGAAATATTTCACCGGCATTTTACTGTATATCTCCAAAACTATTACTGATGAAAAAATGAAAATCCACAGCCTGCTTCCAGTCTCCGACCGGGTCAGGAATGGAATGAATGAAGCCCCTATCTAGCGGCGAGGATATGAACTGTGCCGGCTGCCGAGGCCTGACGCACTCCTCTGGGGCAATGATTAAATGACTGACAGATGAAATGAAATGATAGTGGAGAGTGTTGCTGGAATGAAATTTTGACAGAGAAAACCGGAGTACCCGGTGAAAAACCTGTCTGCCTCCGTTTTGTCCAGCACAGATCTCACATGGAGTGACCGGGATTTGAACCACGAACCCAGCGGTGAGAGGCCGGCGTGCTGCCGCCTAAGCCACGGAGGCTAAAACTATTAAAGATATCACGCTGAAATTTTTACGCAGATAAAGGGCACTACTGGAAGTTTTCATTTATGAAATAAAATTGGCTTATGAGATCACCTTTTGTCCGTGTGTCTGTGAGTAAATCTGTGAATCATGTGTGTGTCCCCAACTCCCCCCCTAATATAATCTAAATGGTTGGAACGATTTCTATGAAACTCAGTAAGTTCATAGCACTATTCCAGGCGACCCCGACTGTGCCCTTCAAATTTTCTTACGTCTCACAAAACCAACATTGCGGCAGTGCGAATTATTTCACCAGCATTCTATATCTCCGAAACTATTGTCGATATCACCGTGGAATTTTGTACGGTGATAAAGGGAACTACTCGAATATCATCTATGTGACTTTTGAAAACCTGGTACCTACAAATCCATAAATGCGGCCAAGTGAATTTGCGAATTTTAAATAGACGTTTCTCGCGATTTAACCAAACAAACGCAAAGAAACATTGTACAGTATATGTTTATACACAATTTAATGCACCGATATCTAACTTGGGTCAATTGTTTACATAACCTCATGATGGCGGCTGTGCGAAATATTTCACCGGCATTCTATATCTCCGAAACTATTACTGATATGACGCTCAAATTTTGTACGGAGGTAAGGGCACTACTGGAAGTTTCCAATTATGAAAAAAAAAAAAAAGACTTATGAGATCACATTTTGTCCGTGTGTCTGTGTGTGCATGTGTGAATCGTGTGTGTGACCCCCTAAGAAAATCTAAACGGCTGCAACTAATTCAATGAAACTCGGTATGTTGATAGCACTATTAAGCGAGACCCCGGCTGTACCCTTCATATTTGCTTACGTCTAACCAATCCAACATAGTGGCAGTGCGAAATATTTCACCAGCATTCAATATCACCGAAGTTATTACCGCTCTGGAATTTTGTACGGTGATAAAGGGAACTACTAGAAGTTCATCTATGTGACTTTTGAAAACCTGGTAACTACAAAACCAACATGGCGTCCAACCGAATTAGCGACTTATAAATAGACGTCACTCGCGATTTATCCAACCAAACGCAATAAGACTTGGTACAGTAAATATTTATACACAATGTAATGCACCGACATCTAACTTAGTTCCATTGTTAAGTAACCTCAAGATGGCGGCTGTGCGAAATATTTCACCGGCATTCTATAACTCCGAAACTATTACTGATATTAGGCTGATATTTTTACGGAGTTGAATGGCACTACTGTAAGTTTACATTCATGAAAAAAAAAGTCTTATGAGGTCACCTTTTGTCCGTGTGTCTGTGTGAGAAGTGTGAATCGTGTGTGTCCCCGCCCCCCTCCCACCTAATTAGATCTAAACGACTTCAACGAATTCAATGAAACTCAGTAAGTTCATAGCACTATTCCGAGCGACCCCGACCGTGCCTTTAAAAATTTCTTACGTCTCACCAATCCAACATGGCGGCAGTGCGAATTATTTCACCAGCATTCAATAACTCCGAAACTGTTACCGTTGTCACCCTGGAATGCTGTACGGTGCTAAAGGGTGCCACTAGAAGTTCACCTATGTGACTTTTGAAAACCTGGTAACTAAAAAACCAACATGGCGGCCGAGTGAATTTGCGACTTTTAAATAGACGTTTCTCGCAATTTAACCAACCAAAAGCAATGAAACATGGTACATTATATGTTTATACACAATTTAATGCACCGACATCTAACTTCGTTCAATTGTTTACATAACCTCAAGATGGCCGCTGAGCGAAATATTTCAACGGCATTCTATATCTCCGAAACTATTACTGATATCATGCTGACATTTTGTACGGAGATAAAGGGCACTACTGGAAGTTTTCATTTACGAAAAAGAAAACAGGCCTATGAGGTCACCTTTTGTCCGTGTGTCAGTGTGTGAAGTGTGAATCGTGTGTGTCCCCACCTAATAAATTTTAAACGGCTGCTACGATTTCAATGAAACTCGGTAAGTTCATAGCACTATTCCGGACGACCCCGACTGTGCCCTTCAAATTTTCTTACTTCTCACCAATCCAACATGGCGGCTGTGCGAAATATTTCACCAGCATTCAATATCTCCGAAACTTTTACCGATATCACCCTAGAAATTTGTACGGTGTTAATGGGAATTACTAGAAGATCACCTATGTTATTTTTGAAAACCTGGTAACAACAAAACCAACATGGCGGCCAAGCGAATTTGCGAATTTAAATAGCCGTTTCTCGCGATTTCACCTACCAAACACAATGCAACTTGTTACAGTATATGTTTATTCACAATGTAATGCAGTGACATCTAACTTGGCTCTATTATTTACATTACCTCACACTGGCGGCTGTGCGAAATATTTCACCGGCATTCTATATCTCCGAAACTATTACTGATATCACGCTGAAATTTTGTACGGTGATAAAGGGAACTACTCGAATTTCATCTATGTGACTTTTGAAAACCTGGTACCTACAAAACCACAAATGCGGCCAAGTGAATTTGCGAATTTTAAATAGACGTTTCTCGCGATTTAACCAAACAAACGCAATGAAACATAGTACAGTAGCCTATATGTTTATACACAATTTAATGCACCGACATCTAACTTGGGTCAATTGTTTACATAACCTCAGGATGGCGGCTGTGCGAAATATTTCACCGGCATTCTATATCTCCGAAACCCTTACTGATATCACGCTGAAATTTTGTACGGAGGTAAGGGCTTTACTGGAAGTTTCCAATTATGAAAAAAAAAAAAAAAAAGACTTAGCCTATGTGATCACCTTTTGTCCGTGTGTCTGTGTGTGCATGTGTGAATCGTGTGTGTGACCCCCCTAATATAATCTAAACGGCTGCAACTAATTCAATGATACTCGGTATGTTGATAGCATTATTCCGTGAGACCCCGGCTGTACCCTTCATATTTGCTTACGTCTAACCGATTCAACATAGTGGCAGTGCGAAATATTTCACAAGCATTCAATATCACCGAAGTTATTACCGCTCTGGAATTTTGTACGGTGATAAGGGGAACTACTAGAAGTTCATCTATGTGACTTTTGAAAACCTGGTAACTACAAAACCAACATGGCGTCCAACCGAATTAGCGACTTATAAATAGACGACACTCGCGATTTAACCAACCAAACGCAATAAGACTTGATACAGTGTATGTTTATACACAATGAAATGCACCGACATCTAACTTACTTCCATTGTTTAAGTAACCTCAAGGTGGCGGCTGCGTGAAATATTTGACCGGCATACTATAACTCCGAAACTATTACTGATATTAGGCTGATATTTTTACGGAGTTGAATGGCACTACAGGAAGTTTTCATTCATGAAAAAAAAAAACGCTTATGAGGTCACCTTTTGTCCGTGTGCCTGTGTGAGAAGTGTGAATCGTTTGTGCCCCCCCCCCCCCTCCTAATAAGATCTAAACGGCTGCAACGAATTCAATGAAACACAGTAAGTTCATAGCGCTATTCCGAGCGACCCCGACCGTGCCTTTAAACATTTCTTACGTCTCACCAATCCAACATGGCGGCAGTGCGAATTATTTCACCAGCATTCAATAACTCCGAAACTGTTACCATTGTCACCCTGGAATTTTGTACGGTGCTAAAGGGTGCCACTAGAATTTCACCTATGTGACTTTTGAAAACCTGGTAACTACAAAACCAACATGGCGGCCAAGTGAATTTGCGACTTTTAAATAGACGTTTCTCGCGATTTAACCAACCAAAAGCAATGAAACATGGTTTATTATATGGTTATACACAATTTAATGCACCGACATCTAACTTCGTTCAATTGTTTACATAACCTCAAGATGGCGGCTGAGCGAAATATTACAACGGCATTCTATATCTCCGAAACTATTACTGATATCATGCTGACATTTTGTACGGAGATAAAGGGCACTACTGGAAGTTTTCGTTTATCCGTGTGAATGTGTGTGCGTGTGTGAAAAGTGTGTGTGTCCCCCCTCTAAAGAAATCTAAACGGCTGGAGCGATTTCAATGAAACTCAGTAAGTTCATAGCGCTATTCCGGACGACCCCGACCGTGCCCTTCAAACTTTCCTTACGTCTCACCAATCCAACATCGCGGCAATGCGAAATATTTTACCAGCATTCAATATCTCCGAAACTATTACTGATAACCCGTTGACATTCAGTACGGAGATAAAGGGCACTACTGGAAGTTTTCATTTACGAAAAAGAAAATAGGCTTATGAGGTCACCTTTTGTCAGTGTGTCAGTGTGTGAAGTGTGAATCGTGTGTGCCCCCACCTAATAAATTTTAAACGGCTGCTACGATTTCAATGAAACTCGGTAAGTTCATAGCACTATTCCTGACGACCCCGACTGTGCCTTTCAAATTTTCTATTACCGATATCACCCTGGAATTTTGTACGGTGATAAAGGATACTACTAGAAGTTCACCTATGTGACATTTGAAAACCTGGTAACTAAAAAACCAACATGGTGGCCAACCGAATTTGCGACTTTTAAATAGACGTTTCTCGCGATTTAACCAACCAAACGCAATGAAACATGGTACAGTATATGTTTATACACAATTTAATGCCCTACAGTACATCAAACTTCGTTCAATTGTTTACTTAACCTCAAGATGCCGGCTGTGCGAAATATTTCACCGGCATTCTATATCTCCGAAACTACTACTGATACCACGCTGAAATTTTGTACGGAGATAAAGGGCACTACTGGAAGTATTCATTTATGAAATAAAATAGGCTTATGATTCACCATTTGTCCGTTTGTCTGTGTGTGCATGTGTCAATCATGTGTATGTGTCCCCTAATGAAATCTAAACGGCTGCAACGATTAGAATGAAACTCGGTAAGATCATAGCACTATTCCGGACGACCCCGACCGTGCCTTTCAAAATTTCTTACGTCTCACCAATCCAACATGGCGGCAGTGCAAAATATTTCACCAGCATTGAATAACACCGAAACTGTTACCGTTATCTCCGTGGAATTTTGTACGGTGATAAAGTGAACCACTAGAAGTTGACCTATGTGACTTTTGGAAACCTGGTAACTACAAAACCAACATGGTGGCCTACCGAATTTGCGACTTATAAATAGACGTTTCTCGGGATCCATCATCCCAAACGCAATGAAAATTGGTAGAGTATATGTTTATACACAATGTAATGCACCGACATCTAACTTGGTTCTATAGTTTATATGACCTCAAGATATCGGCTGTGCGAAATATTTCACCGGGATTCTATATCTCCGAAACTATTACTGATATCACGCAGAAATTTTGTACGGAGATAAAGGGCACTACTGGGAGTTATCATTTATGAAATAAAATAGGCTTTTGAGATCACCTTTTGTCCGTGTGTCTGTGTGTGCATGTGTGAATCGTGAGTGTGTCCCCCGTAATGAAATGTAAACGGCTGGAACGATTTCAATGATACTCGGTAAGTTCATAGCATTATTACGGGCGACCACGACCGTGCTCTTCAAAATTTCGTACGTCTCTCCAATCCAACATGGCGGCAGTGCGAAATTTTCACCAGCATTCAATAATTCCGAAACTATTGCCAATATCACCCTGGAATTTTGTACGGCGATAAAGGATACTACTAAAAATTCACCTATGTGACATTTGAAAACCTGGTAACTACAAAACCAACATGGTAGCCAACCGAATTTGCGACTTTTAAATAGACGTTTCTCGCGATTTAACCAACCAAACGCAATGAAACATGGTACAGTATATGTTTATACACAATTTAATGTACTACAGTACAACTAACTTCGTTCAATTGTTTACATAACCTCCAGATGGCGGCTGTGCGAAATATTTCACCGGGATTTTATATCTCCAAAACTATTACTGATAGCACACTGAAATTTTGTACGGAGATCAAGGGCACTACTGGAAGTTTCCATTTCTGAAAAAAGAAAAAGAAGGCTTATGAGATCACCTTTTGTCCGTGTGACTGTTGTGCATGTGTGAATCGTGTGTGTGTGTGTCCCCTTCATAAAATCTAAACGGCTGGAAAGATTTCAATGAAACTCGGAAAGTTCATAGCACTATTCCAGACGACCCTGACCGAGCCTTTCAAAATTTCTTACGTAACGCCAATCCAACATGGCGGCAGCGCGAAATATTTCACCAGCACTGAATAACACCGAAATTGTTACCGTTATCACCCTGGAATTTCGTACGGTGCTAAAGGGAACTACTAGAAGTTCACCTATGTGACATTTGAAAACCTGGTAACTACAAAACCAACATGGCGGCCAAGCGAATTTGCGACATATAAAAAGACGATTCTCGGGATTTAACCAACCAAACTCAATGAGACTTGGTACAGTATATGTTAATACACAATGTAAAGCACCGACATCTAATTTTGTTCAATTGTTTACATAACCTCAAGATGGCGGCTGCGCGAAATATTTCACCAGCATTCTATATCTCCGAAACTATTGCTGATACCACGCTGAAATTTTGTCCGGATATAAAGGGCACTACTTGAAGTATCCATTTATGAAGAAAAAGAAGGCTTATGAAATCACCTTTTGTCCGTGTGTATGTGTGTGCATGTGTGAATCGTGTGTGTTTCCCACCTAATAAAATGTAAACGGCTGGAACATATTCAATGATACTCGGTAAGTTCATAACACTATTCCGGGTGACCTCGACCGTGACCTTCAAAATTTCTTACGTCTCACCAATCCAACATAGCGGCAGTGCGAATTATTTCACCAGCATTCAATATCTTCGAAACTATTATATATATCACCATGGGATTTTGTACGGTGATAAAGGGAGCTACTAGAAGTTCTCCTGTGTGACATTTGAAAACCTGGTAACTTCAAAACCAACATGGCGGCCAAGCGAATTTGCGACTTATAAATATACGTTGCTCGGGATTCATCCAACCAAACGCAATGAAACTTGGTACAGTATATGTTTATACACAATGTAATGCACCGACATCTAACTTGGTTCTATTGTTTACATTACCTCAAGATGGCGGCTGTGCGAAATATTTCACCGGCATTTTATATCTCCGAAACTATTACTGATATCACGCAGAAATTTTGTACGGAGATAAAGGGCACTACTGGAAGGTTTCACTTATGAAATAAAATAGGCTTATGATATCACCTATTGTCCGTGTGTCTGTGTGTGCATGTGTAAATCGTGTGTGTGTCCCCCCTAATATAATGTAAACGGCTGGAACGCCTTCAATGATACTCGGTAAGTTCATAAAACTATTCCGAACGACCCCGACCGTCCCCTTCAAAATTTCTTACGTCTCACCAATCCAACATGGCGGCAGTGCGAAATATTTCACAAGCATTCAATAATTTCGAAACTATTACCAATATCACCCAGGAATTTTGTACGGTGATAAAGGGTACTACTAGAAGTTCACCAATGTGACATTTGAAAACCTGGTAGAGCTCAGCAACTCTAACTGAAACCCCGGAAAAAATGCGAACTAAAAGTACTTCCCCCTGCCCGCTCTGACCAACTCAAGCAAGACCAATATCTGTGCAGAGGGGTGTAGACCATCGATGGCTGGGAGCCAATAGATGTGTTGACAAGCGTTCACAGTCCACTCTCTCGCTCAAGCTCGCCCTCCTCTCTGTCACACTGGCTGACAGAGCTAGCGCTGTCGCCAGGGTCTCACTTCAAGTTGCTGAGCTCTAACTACAAAACGAACATGGCGGTCAAGCGAATTTGCGACATATAAATAGACATTTCTCGCGATTTAACCAACCAAACGGAATGAAACTTGGTACAGTATATGTTTATACACAATTAAGTGCACCGACATTTTACTTCGTTTAATTGTTTTCATAACCTCAAGATGGCGGCTGTGCGAAATATTTCAACGGCATTCTATATCTCCGAAACTATTACTGATATCACGCAGAATTTTTGTACGGAAATAAAGGGCACTACTGGAAGGTTTCATTTATGAAATAAAATAGGCTTATGAGATTACCTATTGTCCGTGTGTCTGTGTGTGAATGTGTGAATCGTGTGTGTGCCCCACTAATAAAATGTAAATTGCTGGAACGATAACTACGATACTCGGTAAGCTCATAGCACTATTCCGGGCGACCCCGACCGTCCCCTTCAAAATTTCTTACCCCTCACAAATCCAACATGGCGGCAGTGCGAAATATTTCACCAGCATTCAATATCTCCGTAATTATCACCGATATCACCCTGGAAATTTGTAGGGTGATAAAGGGAACTACTAGAAGTTCACCTATGTGACATTTGAAAACCCGGTAACTACAAAACGAACATGGCGTCCAAGCGAATTTGCGACATATAAATAAACGTTTCTCGCGATTTAACCAACCAAACGCAATGAAACTTGGTACAGTATACGTTTATACACAATGTAATGCGCCGACATCTAATTCCGTGTAATTCTTTTCACAACCTCAAGATGGCGTCTGTGCAATATATTTCACCAGCATTCTATAGCTCCGAAACTATTACTGATAAAACGCAGACATTTTGTACGGAGATATAGGGCACTACTGGAAGTTTTCATTTATGAAAAAGAAAATATGCTTATGAGATCACCTTTTGTCCGTGTGTCCGTGTGTGCGTGTGTGAGTCGTGTGTGTGTCCCCCACCATTTATGAAATCTAAATGGCTGGAGCGATTTCAGTGAAACTGGGTAAGTTCATAGCACTATTCCGGCCGACCCCGACCCTGTCCTTCAAATTTTCTTACGTCTCACCAATTCAACATGGCGGCAGTGCGAAATATTTCACCAGCATTCAATATCTCCGTAACTATCACCGATTTCACCCTGGAATTTTGTACGGTGATAAAGGGAACTACTAGAAGTTCACCTATGTGACATTTGAAAACCTGGTAACTACAAAGCGAACATGGCGGCCAAGCGAATTTGCGACATATAAATAGACGTTTCTCGCGATTTAACCAACCAAACGCAATGAAACTTGGTACAGTATACGTTTATACACAATGTAAAGCGCCGACATCTAATTTCGTGTAATTCTTTTCACAACCTCAAGATGGCTTCTGTGCAAAATATTTCACCAGCATTCTATATCTCCGAAACTATTACTGATAAAACGCAGACATTTTGTACGGAGATAAAGGGCGCTACTGGAAGTTATCATTTATGAAAAAGAAAATATGCTTATGAGATCACCTTTTGTCCGTGTGTCTGTGTGTGCGTGTGTGAATCGTGTGTGTGTGTCCCCACCCTTTATGAAATCTAAATGGCTGGAGCGATTTCAGTAAAACTGGGTAAGTTCATAGCACTATTCCAGCCGACCCCGAACGTGCCCTTCAAATTTTCTTACGTCTCCCCAATTCAACTTGGCGGCAGTGCGAAATATTTCACCAGCATTCAATATCTCCGAAACTATTACCGATATCACCCTGGAATTTTGTACGGTGATAAAGGATACTACTAGAAGTTCACCTATGTGACATTTGAAAACCTGGTAACTAAAAATTCAACATGGTGGCCAACCGAATTTGCGACTTTTAAATAGACGTTTCTCGCGATTTAACCAACCAAACGCAATGAAACATGGTACAGTATATGTTTATACACAATTTAATGCCCTACAGTACATCAAACTTCGTTCAATTGTTTACATAACCTCAAGATGGCGGCTGTGCGAAATATTTCACCGGCATTCTATATCTCCGAAACTACTACTGATACCACGCTGAAATTTTGTACGGAGATAAAGGGCACTACTGGAAGTATTCATTTATGAAATAAAATAGGCTTATGAGATCACCATTTGTCCGTTTGTCTGTGTGTGCATGTGTCAATCATGTGTATGTGTCCCCTAATGAAATCTAAACGGCTGCAACGATTAGAATGAAACTCGGTAAGATCATAACACTATTCCGGACGACCCCGACCGTTCCTTTCAAAATTTCTTACGTCTCACCAATCCAACATGGCGGCAGTGTAAAATATTTCACCAGCATTGAATAACACCGAAACTGTTACCGTTATCTCCGTGGAATTTTGTACGGTGATAAAGTGAACCACTAGAAGTTGACCTATGTGACTTTTGGAAACCTGGTAACTACAAAATCAACATGGTGGCCTACCGAATTTGCGACTTATAAATAGACGTTTCTCGGGATCCATCATCCCAAACGCAATGAAAATTGGTACAGTATATGTTTATACACAATGTAATGCACCGACATCTAACTTGGTTCTATAGTTTACATGACCTCAAGATATCGGCTGTGCGAAATATTTCACCGGGATTCTATATCTCCGAAACTATTACTGATATCACGCAGAAATTTTGTACGGAGATAAAGGGCACTACTGGGAGTTTTCATTTATGAAATAAAATAGGCTTTTGAGATCACCTATTTTGTCCGTGTGTCTGTGTGTGCATGTGTGAATCGTGTGTGTGACCCCCCTAATATAATCTAAACGGCTGCAACTAATTCAATGATACTCGGTATGTTGATAGCATTATTCCGTGAGACCCCGGCTGTACCCTTCATATTTGCTTACGTCTAACCGATCCAACATAGTGGCAGTGCGAAATATTTCACCAGCATTCAATATCACCGAAGTTATTACCGCTCTGGAATTTTGTACGGTGATAAAGGGAACTACTAGAAGTTCATCTATGTGACTTTTGAAAACCTGGTAACTACAAAACCAACATGGCGGCCAAGCGAATTTGCGAATTTAAATACACGTTTCTCGCGATTTAACCAACCAAACGCAATGAAACTTGGTACAGTATACGTTTATACACAATGTAATGCGCCGACATCTAACTTCCTGTAATTGTTTTCACAACCTCAAGATGGCGTATGTGCGAAATATTTCACCAGCATTCAATTTCTCCGAAACTATGACCGATATCACCTCGGAATTTTGTACGTTGACAAAGGAAACAACTAGAAGTTCACCTATGTGACTTTTGAAATCCTGGTAACTACAAAACCAACATGGCGGCCAGGCGAATTTGCGAATTTAAATAGACGTTTCTCGTGAATCAACCAACCAAACGCTATGAAACTTGGTACTGTATACGTTTATACACAAAGTAATGCGCCGACATCTAACTTCGTTCAATTGTTTACATAACCTCAAGATAGTGTCTGTGCGAAATATATCACCAGCATTCTATATCTCCCAAACTATTACTGATACCAAGCAGAGATTTTGTACGGAGATAAAGGGCACTACCGGAAGTTTTCATTTATGAAATAAAATAGGCTTATGAGATCACCTTCTGTCCGTGTGTCTGTTTGTGCATGTGTGAATCGTGTGTGTGTCCCGCCTAATAAAATCTAAACGGCAGGAACGATTTCAATGATACTCGGTAAGTTCATAGAACTGTTCCGGGCGACCCCGACCGTGCCCTTCAAAAGTTCTTATGTCTCACCAATCCAACATGGCGGCAGTGCGAAATATTTCACAAGCATTCAATAACTCCGAAACTATTATCAATATCCCCCTGGATTTTTTTTACGGTGAAAAAGGGTACTACTAGAAGTTCACGTATGCGACTTTTGAAAACCTGATTACTACAAAACCAACACGGCGGCCAAGCGAATTTGCGAATTTAAATAGACGTTTCTCGCGATTTAACCAACCAAACGCAATGAAACTTGGTACAGTATACGTTTATACACAATGTAATGCGCCGACATCTAACTTCGTGTATTTGTTTTCACAACCGCAAGATGGCGTCTGTGCGAAATATTTCACCAGCATTCTATATCTCCGAAACTATTACTGATAAATCGCAGACATTTTGTACGGAGATATAGGGAGCTAAACGGCTGGAGGGATTTCAATGAAACTTGGTAAGTTCATAGCACTATACCGGCCGACCCCGACCGCTCCTTCAAAATTTCTTACCTCTCACAAATCCAACCTGGAGGCAGTGCGAAATATTTCACCAGCATTCAATATCTCCGAAAGTATGACCGATATCACCCTGGAATTTTGTACGGTGATAAAAGGAACAACTAGAAGTTCACCTATATGACTTTTGAAATCCTGGTAACAACAAAACCAACATGGCTGCCAAGCGAATTTGCGAATTTAAATAGCCGTTTCTCGCTATTTAACCTACCAAACACAATGCAACTTGGTACAGTATATGTTAATACACAATGTAATGCACCGACATCTAACTTCGTTCAATTGTTAACATAACCTCAAGATGGCGGCTGTGCGAAATATTTCACCGGCATTTTACTGTATATCTCCAAAACTATTACTGATGAAAAAATGAAAATCCACAGCCTGCTTCCAGTCTCCGACCGGGTCAGGAATGGAATGAATGAAGCCCCTATCTAGCGGCGAGGATATGAACTGTGCCGGCTGCCGAGGCCTGACGCACTCCTCTGGGGCAATGATTAAATGACTGACAGATGAAATGAAATGATAGTGGAGAGTGTTGCTGGAATGAAATTTTGACAGAGAAAACCGGAGTACCCGGTGAAAAACCTGTCTGCCTCCGTTTTGTCCAGCACAGATCTCACATGGAGTGACCGGGATTTGAACCACGAACCCAGCGGTGAGAGGCCGGCGTGCTGCCGCCTAAGCCACGGAGGCTAAAACTATTAAAGATATCACGCTGAAATTTTTACGCAGATAAAGGGCACTACTGGAAGTTTTCATTTATGAAATAAAATTGGCTTATGAGATCACCTTTTGTCCGTGTGTCTGTGAGTAAATCTGTGAATCATGTGTGTGTCCCCAACTCCCCCCCTAATATAATCTAAATGGTTGGAACGATTTCTATGAAACTCAGTAAGTTCATAGCACTATTCCAGGCGACCCCGACTGTGCCCTTCAAATTTTCTTACGTCTCACAAAACCAACATTGCGGCAGTGCGAATTATTTCACCAGCATTCTATATCTCCGAAACTATTGTCGATATCACCGTGGAATTTTGTACGGTGATAAAGGGAACTACTCGAATATCATCTATGTGACTTTTGAAAACCTGGTACCTACAAATCCATAAATGCGGCCAAGTGAATTTGCGAATTTTAAATAGACGTTTCTCGCGATTTAACCAAACAAACGCAAAGAAACATTGTACAGTATATGTTTATACACAATTTAATGCACCGATATCTAACTTGGGTCAATTGTTTACATAACCTCATGATGGCGGCTGTGCGAAATATTTCACCGGCATTCTATATCTCCGAAACTATTACTGATATGACGCTCAAATTTTGTACGGAGGTAAGGGCACTACTGGAAGTTTCCAATTATGAAAAAAAAAAAAAAGACTTATGAGATCACATTTTGTCCGTGTGTCTGTGTGTGCATGTGTGAATCGTGTGTGTGACCCCCTAAGAAAATCTAAACGGCTGCAACTAATTCAATGAAACTCGGTATGTTGATAGCACTATTAAGCGAGACCCCGGCTGTACCCTTCATATTTGCTTACGTCTAACCAATCCAACATAGTGGCAGTGCGAAATATTTCACCAGCATTCAATATCACCGAAGTTATTACCGCTCTGGAATTTTGTACGGTGATAAAGGGAACTACTAGAAGTTCATCTATGTGACTTTTGAAAACCTGGTAACTACAAAACCAACATGGCGTCCAACCGAATTAGCGACTTATAAATAGACGTCACTCGCGATTTATCCAACCAAACGCAATAAGACTTGGTACAGTAAATATTTATACACAATGAAATGCACCGACATCTAACTTAGTTCCATTGTTAAGTAACCTCAAGATGGCGGCTGTGCGAAATATTTCACCGGCATTCTATAACTCCGAAACTATTACTGATATTAGGCTGATATTTTTACGGAGTTGAATGGCACTACTGGAAGTTTACATTCATGAAAAAAAAAGTCTTATGAGGTCACCTTTTGTCCGTGTGTCTGTGTGAGCAGTGTGAATCGTGTGTGTCCCCGCCCCCCTCCCACCTAATTAGATCTAAACGACTTCAACGAATTCAATGAAACTCAGTAAGTTCATAGCACTATTCCGAGCGACCCCGACCGTGCCTTTAAAAATTTCTTACGTCTCACCAATCCAACATGGCGGCAGTGCGAATTATTTCACCAGCATTCAATAACTCCGAAACTGTTACCGTTGTCACCCTGGAATGCTGTACGGTGCTAAAGGGTGCCACTAGAAGTTCACCTATGTGACTTTTGAAAACCTGGTAACTAAAAAACCAACATGGCGGCCGAGTGAATTTGCGACTTTTAAATAGACGTTTCTCGCAATTTAACCAACCAAAAGCAATGAAACATGGTACATTATATGTTTATACACAATTTAATGCACCGACATCTAACTTCGTTCAATTGTTTACATAACCTCAAGATGGCCGCTGAGCGAAATATTTCAACGGCATTCTATATCTCCGAAACTATTACTGATATCATGCTGACATTTTGTACGGAGATAAAGGGCACTACTGGAAGTTTTCATTTACGAAAAAGAAAACAGGCCTATGAGGTCACCTTTTGTCCGTGTGTCAGTGTGTGAAGTGTGAATCGTGTGGGTCCCCACCTAATAAATTTTAAACGGCTGCTACGATTTCAATGAAACTCGGTAAGTTCATAGCACTATTCCGGACGACCCCGACTGTGCCCTTCAAATTTTCTTACTTCTCACCAATCCAACATGGCGGCTGTGCGAAATATTTCACCAGCATTCAATATCTCCGAAACTTTTACCGATATCACCCTAGAAATTTGTACGGTGTTAATGGGAATTACTAGAAGATCACCTATGTTATTTTTGAAAACCTGGTAACAACAAAACCAACATGGCGGCCAAGCGAATTTGCGAATTTAAATAGCCGTTTCTCGCGATTTCACCTACCAAACACAATGCAACTTGTTACAGTATATATTTATTCACAATGTAATGCACTGACATCTAACTTGGCTCTATTATTTACATTACCTCACACTGGCGGCTGTGCGAAATATTTCACCGGCATTCTATATCTCCGAAACTATTACTGATATCACGCTGAAATTTTGTACGGTGATAAAGGGAACTACTCGAATTTCATCTATGTGACTTTTGAAAACCTGGTACCTACAAAACCACAAATGCGGCCAAGTGAATTTGCGAATTTTAAATAGACGTTTCTCGCGATTTAACCAAACAAACGCAATGAAACATGGTACAGTAGCCTATATGTTTATACACAATTTAATGCACCGACATCTAACTTGGGTCAATTGTTTACATAACCTCAGGATGGCGGCTGTGCGAAATATTTCACCGGCATTCTATATCTCCGAAACCCTTACTGATATCACGCTGAAATTTTGTACGGAGGTAAGGGCTTTACTGGAAGTTTCCAATTATGAAAAAAAAAAAAAAAAAGACTTAGCCTATGTGATCACCTTTTGTCCGTGTGTCTGTGTGTGCATGTGTGAATCGTGTGTGTGACCCCCCTAATATAATCTAAACGGCTGCAACTAATTCAATGATACTCGGTATGTTGATAGCATTATTCCGTGAGACCCCGGCTGTAACCTTCATATTTGCTTACGTCTAACCGATTCAACATAGTGGCAGTGCGAAATATTTCACCAGCATTCAATATCACCGAAGTTATTACCGCTCTGGAATTTTGTACGGTGATAAGGGGAACTACTAGAAGTTCATCTATGTGACTTTTGAAAACCTGGTAACTACAAAACCAACATGGCGTCCAACCGAATTAGCGACTTATAAATAGACGACACTCGCGATTTAACCAACCAAACGCAATAAGACTTGATACAGTGTATGTTTATACACAATGTAATGCACCGACATCTAACTTACTTCCATTGTTTAAGTAACCTCAAGGTGGCGGCTGCGTGAAATATTTGACCGGCATACTATAACTCCGAAACTATTACTGATATTAGGCTGATATTTTTACGGAGTTGAATGGCACTACAGGAAGTTTTCATTCATGAAAAAAAAAAACGCTTATGAGGTCACCTTTTGTCCGTGTGCCTGTGTGAGAAGTGTGAATCGTTTGTGCCCCACCCCCCTCCTAATAAGATCTAAACGGCTGCAACGAATTCAATGAAACACAGTAAGTTCATAGCGCTATTCCGAGCGACCCCGACCGTGCCTTTAAACATTTCTTACGTCTCACCAATCCAACATGGCGGCAGTGCGAATTATTTCACCAGCATTCTATAACTCCGAAACTGTTACCATTGTCACCCTGGAATTTTGTACGGTGCTAAAGGGTGCCACTAGAATTTCACCTATGTGACTTTTGAAAACCTGGTAACTACAAAACCAACATGGCGGCCAAGTGAATTTGCGACTTTTAAATAGACGTTTCTCGCGATTTAACCAACCAAAAGCAATGAAACATGGTTTATTATATGGTTATACACAATTTAATGCACCGACATCTAACTTCGTTCAATTGTTTACATAACCTCAAGATGGCGGCTGAGCGAAATATTAAGACGGCATTCTATATCTCCGAAACTATTACTGATATCATGCTGACATTTTGTACGGAGATAAAGGGCACTACTGGAAGTTTTCGTTTATCCGTGTGAATGTGTGTGCGTGTGTGAAAAGTGTGTGTGTCCCCCCTTTAAAGAAATCTAAACGGCTGGAGCGATTTCAATGAAACTCAGTAAGTTCATAGCACTATTCCGGACGACCCCGACCGTGCCCTTCAAACTTTCCTTACGTCTCACCAATCCAACATCGCGGCAATGCGAAATATTTTACCAGCATTCAATATCTCCGAAACTATTACTGATAACCCGTTGACATTCAGTACGGAGATAAAGGGCACTACTGGAAGTTTTCATTTACGAAAAAGAAAATAGGCTTATGAGGTCACCTTTTGTCAGTGTGTCAGTGTGTGAAGTGTGAATCGTGTGTGCCCCCACCTAATAAATTTTAAACGGCTGCTACGATTTCAATGAAACTCGCTAAGTTCATAGCACTATTCCTGACGACCCCGACTGTGCCTTTCAAATTTTCTATTACCGATATCACCCTGGAATTTTGTACGGTGATAAAGGATACTACTAGAAGTTCACCTATGTGACATTTGAAAACCTGGTAACTAAAAAACCAACATGGTGGCCAACCAAATTTGCGACTTTTAAATAGACGTTTCTCGCGATTTAACCAACCAAACGCAATGAAACATGGTACAGTATATGTTTATACACAATTTAATGCCCTACAGTACATCAAACTTCGTTCAATTGTTTACTTAACCTCAAGATGCCGGCTGTGCGAAATATTTCACCGGCATTCTATATCTCCGAAACTACTACTGATACCACGCTGAAATTTTGTACGGAGATAAAGGGCACTACTGGAAGTATTCATTTATGAAATAAAATAGGCTTATGATTCACCATTTGTCCGTTTGTCTGTGTGTGCATGTGTCAATCATGTGTATGTGTCCCCTAATGAAATCTAAACGGCTGCAACGATTAGAATGAAACTCGGTAAGATCATAGCACTATTCCGGACGACCCCGACCGTGCCTTTCAAAATTTCTTACGTCTCACCAATCCAACATGGCGGCAGTGCAAAATATTTCACCAGCATTGAATAACACCGAAACTGTTACCGTTATCTCCGTGGAATTTTGTACGGTGATAAAGTGAACCACTAGAAGTTGACCTATGTGACTTTTGGAAACCTGGTAACTACAAAACCAACATGGTGGCCTACCGAATTTGCGACTTATAAATAGACGTTTCTCGGGATCCATCATCCCAAACGCAATGAAAATTGGTAGAGTATATGTTTATACACAATGTAATGCACCGACATCTAACTTGGTTCTATAGTTTACATGACCTCAAGATATCGGCTGTGCGAAATATTTCACCGGGATTCTATATCTCCGAAACTATTACTGATATCACGCAGAAATTTTGTACGGAGATAAAGGGCACTACTGGGAGTTATCATTTATGAAATAAAATAGGCTTTTGAGATCACCTTTTGTCCGTGTGTCTGTGTGTGCATGTGTGAATCGTGAGTGTGTCCCCCGTAATGAAATGTAAACGGCTGGAACGATTTCAATGATACTCGGTAAGTTCATAGCATTATTACGGGCGACCACGACCGTGCTCTTCAAAATTTCGTACGTCTCTCCAATCCAACATGGCGGCAGTGCGAAATTTTCACCAGCATTCAATAATTCCGAAACTATTGCCAATATCACCCTGGAATTTTGTACGGCGATAAAGGATACTACTAAAAATTCACCTATGTGACATTTGAAAACCTGGTAACTACAAAACCAACATGGTAGCCAACCGAATTTGCGACTTTTAAATAGACGTTTCTCGCGATTTAACCAACCAAACGCAATGAAACATGGTACAGTATATGTTTATACACAATTTAATGTACTACAGTACAACTAAATTCGTTCAATTGTTTACATAACCTCCAGATGGCGGCTGTGCGAAATATTTCACCGGGATTTTATATCTCCAAAACTATTACTGATAGCACACTGAAATTTTGTACGGAGATCAAGGGCACTACTGGAAGTTTCCATTTCTGAAAAAAGAAAAAGAAGGCTTATGAGATCACCTTTTGTCCGTGTGACTGTTGTGCATGTGTGAATCGTGTGTGTGTGTGTCTCTTCATAAAATCTAAACGGCTGGAAAGATTTCAATGAAACTCGGTAAGTTCATAGCACTATTCCAGACGACCCTGACCGAGCCTTTCAAAATTTCTTACGTAACGCCAATCCAACATGGCGGCAGCGCGAAATATTTCACCAGCACTGAATAACACCGAAATTGTTACCGTTATCACCCTGGAATTTCGTACGGTGCTAAAGGGAACTACTAGAAGTTCACCGATGTGACATTTGAAAACCTGGTAACTACAAAACCAACATGGCGGCCAAGCGAATTTGCGACATATAAAAAGACGATTCTCGGGATTTAACCAACCAAACTCAATGAGACTTGGTACAGTATATGTTAATACACAATGTAAAGCACCGACATCTAATTTTGTTCAATTGTTTACATAACCTCAAGATGGCGGCTGCGCGAAATATTTCACCAGCATTCTATATCTCCGAAACTATTGCTGATACCACGCTGAAATTTTGTCCGGATATAAAGGGCACTACTTGAAGTATCCATTTATGAAGAAAAAGAAGGCTTATGAAATCACCTTTTGTCCGTGTGTCTGTGTGTGCATGTGTGAATCGTGTGTGTTTCCCACCTAATAAAATGTAAACGGCTGGAACGCATTCAATGATACTCGGTAAGTTCATAACACTATTCCGGGTGACCTCGACCGTGACCTTCAAAATTTCTTACGTCTCACCAATCCAACATAGCGGCAGTGCGAATTATTTCACCAGCATTCAATATCTTCGAAACTATTATATATATATCACCATGGGATTTTGTACGGTGATAAAGGGAGCTACTAGAAGTTCTCCTGTGTGACATTTGAAAACCTGGTAACTTCAAAACCAACATGGCGGCCAAGCGAATTTGCGACTTATAAATATACGTTGCTCGGGATTCATCCAACCAAACGCAATGAAACTTGGTACAGTATATGTTTATACACAATGTAATGCACCGACATCTAACTTGGTTCTATTGTTTACATTACCTCAAGATGGCGGCTGTGCGAAATATTTCACCGGCATTTTATATCTCCGAAACTATTACTGATATCACGCAGAAATTTTGTACGGAGATAAAGGGCACTACTGGAAGGTTTCACTTATGAAATAAAATAGGCTTATGATATCACCTATTTTCCGTGTGTCTGTGTGTGCATGTGTAAATCGTGTGTGTGTCCCCCCTAATATAATGTAAACGGCTGGAACGCCTTCAATGATACTCGGTAAGTTCATAAAACTATTCTGAACGACCCCGACCGTCCCCTTCAAAATTTCTTACGTCTCACCAATCCAACATGGCGGCAGTGCGAAATATTTCACAAGCATTCAATAATTTCGAAACTATTACCAATATCACCCAGGAATTTTGTACGGTGATAAAGGGTACTACTAGAAGTTCACCAATGTGACATTTGAAAACCTGGTAACTACAAAACGAACATGGCGGACAAGCGAATTTGCGACATATAAATAGACATTTCTCGCGATTTAACCAACCAAACGGAATGAAACTTGGTACAGTATATGTTTATACACAATTAAGTGCACCGACATTTTACTTCGTTTAATTGTTTTCATAACCTCAAGATGACGGCTGTGCGAAATATTTCAACGGCATTCTATATCTCCGAAACTATTACTGATATCACGCAGAAATTTTGTACGGAAATAAAGGGCACTACTGGAAGGTTTCATTTATGAAATAAAATAGGCTTATGAGATTACCTATTGTCCGTGTGTCTGTGTGTGAATGTGTGAATCGTGTGTGTGCCCCACTAATAAAATGTAAATTGCTGGAACGATATCAACGATACTCGGTAAGTTCATAGCACTATTCCGGGCGACCCCGACCGTCCCCTTCAAAATTTCTTACCCCTCACAAATCCAACATGGCGGCAGTGCGAAATATTTCACCAGCATTCAATATCTCCGAAATTATCACCGATATCACCCTGGAAATTTGTAGGGTGATAAAGGGAACTACTAGAAGTTCACCTATGTGACATTTGAAAACCCGGTAACTACAAAACGAACATGGCGGCCAAGCGAATTTGCGACATATAAATAAACGTTTCTCGCGATTTAACCAACCAAACGCAATGAAACTTGGTACAGTATACGTTTATACACAATGTAATGCGCCGACATCTAATTCCGTGTAATTCTTTTCACAACCTCAAGATGGCGTCTGTGCAATATATTTCACCAGCATTCTATAGCTCCGAAACTATTACTGATAAAACGCAGACATTTTGTACGGAGATATAGGGCACTACTGGAAGTTTTCATTTATGAAAAAGAAAATATGCTTATGAGATCACCTTTTGTCCGTGTGTCCGTGTGTGCGTGTGTGAGTCGTGTGTGTGTCCCCCACCGTTTATGAAATCTAAATGGCTGGAGCGATTTCAGTGAAACTGGGTAAGTTCATAGCACTATTCCGGCCGACCCCGACCCTGCCCTTCAAATTTTCTTACGTCTCACCAATTCAACATGGCGGCAGTGCGAAATATTTCACCAGCATTCAATATCTCCGTAACTATCACCGATTTCACCCTGGAATTTTGTACGGTGATAAAGGGAACTACTAGAAGTTCACCTATGTGACATTTGAAAACCTGGTAACTACAAAGCGAACATGGCGGCCAAGCGAATTTGCGACATATAAATAAACGTTTCTCGCGATTTAACCAACCAAACGCAATGAAACTTGGTACAGTATACGTTTATACACAATGTAAAGCGCCGACATCTAATTTCGTGTAATTCTTTTCACAACCTCAAGATGGCTTCTGTGCAAAATATTTCACCAGCATTCTATATCTCCGAAACTATTACTGATAAAACGCAGACATTTTGTACGGAGATAAAGGGCACTACTGGAAGTTTTCATTTATGAAAAAGAAAATATGCTTATGAGATCACCTTTTGTCCGTGTGTCTGTGTGTGCGTGTGTGAATCGTGTGTGTGTGTCCCCACCCTTTATGAAATCTAAATGGCTGGAGCGATTTCAGTAAAACTGGGTAAGTTCATAGCACTATTCCAGCCGACCCCGAACGTGCCCTTCAAATTTTCTTACGTCTCCCCAATTCAACTTGGCGGCAGTGCGAAATATTTCACCAGCATTCAATATCTCCGAAACTATTACCGATATCACCCTGGAATTTTGTACGGTGATAAAGGATACTACTAGAAGTTCACCTATGTGACATTTGAAAACCTGGTAACTAAAAATTCAACATGGTGGCCAACCGAATTTGCGACTTTTAAATAGACGTTTCTCGCGATTTAACCAACCAAACGCAATGAAACATGGTACAGTATATGTTTATACACAATTTAATGCCCTACAGTACATCAAACTTCGTTCAATTGTTTACATAACCTCAAGATGGCGGCTGTGCGAAATATTTCACCGGCATTCTATATCTCCGAAACTACTACTGATACCACGCTGAAATTTTGTACGGAGATAAAGGGCACTACTGGAAGTATTCATTTATGAAATAAAATAGGCTTATGGGATCACCATTTGTCCGTTTGTCTGTGTGTGCATGTGTCAATCATGTGTATGTGTCCCCTAATGAAATCTAAACGGCTGCAACGATTAGAATGAAACTCGGTAAGATCGTAACACTATTCCGGACGACCCCGACCGTTCCTTTCAAAATTTCTTACGTCTCACCAATCCAACATGGCGGCAGTGTAAAATATTTCACCAGCATTGAATAACACCGAAACTGTTACCGTTATCTCCGTGGAATTTTGTACGGTGATAAAGTGAACCACTAGAAGTTGACCTATGTGACTTTTGGAAACCTGGTAACTACAAAATCAACATGGTGGCCTACCGAATTTGCGACTTATAAATAGACGTTTCTCGGGATCCATCATCCCAAACGCAATGAAAATTGGTACAGTATATGTTTATACACAATGTAATGCACCGACATCTAACTTGGTTCTATAGTTTACATGACCTCAAGATATCGGCTGTGCGAAATATTTCACCGGGATTCTATATCTCCGAAACTATTACTGATATCACGCAGAAATTTTGTACGGAGATAAAGGGCACTACTGGGAGTTTTCATTTATGAAATAAAATAGGCTTTTGAGATCACCTATTTTGTCCGTGTGTCTGTGTGTGCATGTGTGAATCGTGAGTGTGTCCCCCGTAATGAAATGTAAACGGCTGGAACGATTTCAATGATACTCGGTAAGTTCATAGCATTATTACGGGCGACCACGACCGTGCTCTTCAAAATTTCTTACGCCTCTCCAAACCAACATGGCGGCAGTGCGAAATTTTCACCAGCATTCAATAATTCCGAAACTATTGCCAATATCACCCTGGAATTTTGTTCGGCGATAAAGGATACTACTAAAAATTCACCTATGTGACATTTGAAAACCTGGTAACTACAAAACCAACATGGTAGCCAACCGAATTTGCGACTTTTAAATAGACGTTTCTCGCGATTTAACCAACCAAACGCAATGAAACATGGTACAGTATATGTTTATACACAATTTAATGCACTACAGTACAACTAACTTCGTTCAATTGTTTACATAACCTGAAGATGGCGGCTGTGCGAAATATTTCACCGGGATTTTATATCTCCAAAACTATTACTGATAGCACGCTGAAATTTTGTACGGAGATCAAGGGCACTACTGGAAGTTTCCATTTCTGAAAAAAAAAGAAGGCTTATGAGATCACCTTTTGTCCGTGTGTCTGTTGTGCATGTGTGAATCGTGTGTGTGTGTGTCCCCTTCATAAAATCTAAACGGCTGGAACGATTTCAATGAAACTCGGTAAGTTCATAGCACTATTCCAGACGGCCCCGACCGAGCCTTTCAAAATTTCTTACGTAACGCCAATCCAACATGGCGGCAGCGCGAAATATTTCACCAGCACTGAATAACACCGAAATTGTTACCGTTATCACCCTGGAATTTCGTACGGTGCTAAAGGGAACTACTAGAAGTTCACCTATGTGACATTTGAAAACCTGGTAACTACAAAACCAGCATGGCGGCCAAGCGAAATTGCGACATATAAAAAGACGATTCTCGGGATTTAACCAACCAAACTCAATGAGACTTGATACAGTATAGCCTATGTTAATACACAATGTAAAGCACCGACATCTAATTTTGTTCAATTGTTTACATAACCTCAAGATGGCGGCTGCGCGAAATATTTCACCAGCATTCTATATCTCCGAAACTATTGCTGATACCACGCTGAAATTTTGTCCGGATATAAAGGGCACTACTTGAAGTATCCATTTATGAAGAAAAAGAAGGCTTATGAAATCACCTTTTGTCCGTGTGTCTGTGTGTGCATGTGTGAATCGTATGTGTTTCCCACCTAATAAAATGTAAACGGCTGGAACGCATTCAATGATACTCGGTAAGTTCATAACACTATTCCGGGCGACCTCGACCGTGACCTTCCAAATTTCTTACGTCTCACCAATCCAACATAGCGGCAGTGCGAATTATTTCACCAGCATTCAATATCTTCGAAACTATTACATATATCACCATGGGATTTTGTACGGTGATAAAGGGAGCTACTAGAAGATCTCCTGTGTGACATTTGAAAACCTGGTAACTTCAAAACCAACATGGCGGCCAAGCGAATTTGCGACTTTTAAATATACGTTGCTCGGGATTCATCCAACCAAACGCAATGAAACTTGGTACAGTATATGTTTATACACAATGTAATGCACCGACATCTAACTTGGTTCTATTGTTTACATTACCTCAAGATGGCGGCTGTGCGAAATATTTCACCGGCATTTTATATCTCCGAAACTATTACTGATATCACGCAGAAATTTTGTACGGAGATAAAGGGCACTACTGGAAGGTTTCATTTATGAAATAAAATAGGCTTATGAGATCACCTATTGTCCGTGTGTCTGTGTGTGCATGTGTAAATCGTGTGTGTGTCCCCCCTAATATAATGTAAACGGCTGGAACGCCTTCAATGATACTCGGTAAGTTCATAAAACTATTCCGAACGACCCCGACCGTGCCCTTCAAAATTTCTTACGTCTCACCAATCCAACATGGCGGCAGTGCGAAATATTTCACAAGCATTCAATAATTTCGAAACTATTACCAATATCACCCTGGAATTTTGTACGGTGATAAAGGGTACTACTAGAAGTTCACCAATGTGACATTTGAAAACCTGATAACTACAAAACGAGCATGGCGGCCAAGCGAATTTGCGACATATAAATAGACGTTTCTCGCGATTTAACCAACCAAACGGAATGACACTTGTTACAGTATATGTTTATACACAATTAAGTGCACCGACATCTTACTTCGTTTAATTGTTTTCATAACCTCAAGATGGCGGCTGTGCGAAATATTTCAACGGCATTCGATATCTCCGCAACTATTACTGATATCACGCAGAAATTTTGTACGGAAATAAAGGGCACTACTGGAAGGTTTCATTTATGAAATAAAATAGGCTTACGAGATCACCATTTGTCCGTTTGTCTGTGTGTGCATGTGAATATCGTGTGTGTCCCCCCTAATAATATCTAAATGGCTGCAACGATTAAAATGAAACTCGGTAAGATCATAGCACTATTCCGGACGACCCCGACCGTGCCTTTCAAAATTTCTTACATCTCACCAATCCAACATGGCGGCAGTGCAAAATATTTCACCAGCATTGAATAACACCGAAACTGTTACCGTTATCTCCCTGGAATTTTGTACGGTGATAAAGTGAACCACTAGAAGTTGACCTATGTGACTTTTGAAAACCTGGTAACTACAAAACCAACATGGTGGCCTACCGAATTTGCGACTTATAAATAGACGTTTCTCGGGATTCATCATCCCTAACGCAATGAAACTTGGTACAGTATATGTTTATACACAATGTAATGCACCGACATCTAACTTGGTTCTATAGTTTACATGACCTCAAGATATCGGCTGTGCGAAATATTTCACCGGGATTCTATATCTCCGAAACTATTACTGATATCACGCAGAAATTTTGTACGGAGATAAAGGGCACTACTGGGAGTTTTCATTATGAAATAAAATAGGCTTATGAGATCACCTTTGGTCCGTGTGTCTGTGTGTGCATGTGTGAATCGTGAGTGTGTCCCCTGTAATGAAATGTAAACGGCTGGAACGATTTCAATGATACTCGGTAAGTTCATAGCATTATTACGGGCGACCACGACCGTGCTCTTCAAAATTTCTTACGTCTCTCCAATCCAACATGGCGGCAGTGCGAAATATTTCACCAGCATTCAATAACTCCGAAACTATTACCGATATCACCCTGAAATTTTGTACGGTGATAAAGGATACTACTAGAAGTTCACCTATGTGACATTTGAAAACCTGGTAACTACAAAACCAACATGGTGGCCAACCGAATTTGCGACTTTTAAATAGACGTTTCTCGCGATTTAACCAACCAAACGCAATGAAATATGGTACAGTATATGTTTATACACAATTTAATGCCCTACAGTACATCTAACTTCATTCAATTGTTTACATAACCTCAAGATGGCGGCTGTGCGAAATATTTCACCGGGATTTTATATCTCCAAAACTATTACTGATAGCACGCTGAAATTTTGTACGGAGATCAAGTTCACTACTGGAAGTTTCCATTTATGAAAAAAAGAAGGCTTATTACATCACCTTTTGTCCGTGTGTCTGTGTGTGCATGAGTGAATCGCGTGTGTGTGTGTCCCCTTCATAAAATCTAAACGGCTGGAACGATTTCAATGATACTCGGTAAGTTCATAGCACTATTCCAGACGACCCCGATCGTGCCTTTCAAAATTTCTTACGTCTCTCCAATCCAACATGGCGGCAGTGCGAAATATATCACCAGCATTCAATAATTCCGAAGCTATTACCGATATCACCCTGAAATTTTGTACGGTGATAAAGGATACTACTAGAAGTTCACCTATGTGACATTTGAAAACCTGGTAACTACAAAACCTACATGGCGGCCAAGCGAATTTGCGACATATAAAAAGACGTTTCACGAGATTTAACCAACCAATCGCAATGAGACTTGTTGGCGGCTGTGCGAAATATTTCACCGGCATTCTATATCTCCGAAACTATTGCTGATACCACGCTGAAATTTTGTACGGAGATAAGGGGCACTACTGGAAATTTCCATTGATGAAAAAAAGATGGCTTATGAGTTCACCTTTTGTCCGTGTGTCTGTGTGTGCATGTGTGAATCGTGTGTGTTTCCCCCCTAATAAAATGTAAACGGCTGGAACGCATTCAATGATACTCGGTAAGTTCATAACACTATTCCGGGCGACCTCGACCGTTACCTCCAAATTTCTTACGTCTCACCAATCCAACATGGCGGCAGTGCGAATTATTTCACCAGCATTCAATATCATCGAAACTATTACATATTGTACAGCCCGGGGGGGCAGTTACCCCTGAGAGCCACCCCCCATCTTTTACCAAAACCACCCCAACTGGCAACACCATAAGACCAGGACATTATCTATACACAGCAAGCGGCGGCCACCCAGCCTGGGAGGTTAGCCACTACTTGCAAGACATACACAAACATTTACACTAACAACCAACTGGGGCAGCTACATTTACGCAACGCTGACCAAGCAGCGCCGGAAGGTATAAGAATGGAGTCCAAACTGGAGCCATTATCTGTTCTACTCTGTGCTTCGCCAGCGGCCCTGTCTGACGTCTGTTCCAGTTTTATCACCAGGTGAGATTCAGCCGTGCTCAGACTCCTTTAATTCTTGTGAACACCTACCCCTAACTTGTACACACAAATTGTATTTTATACTTGTCTAAATTCCCCAAGAGGGACATACCAATCTACATCTACTGACCAATAAACACATGGTCAGTAAGCTACACTTGCATTACTAATTACACTCCACTTCACATCCTCATACCCTACCTGACCTTCGTCACAATTGCCCGTGACCGTAGTAGCCAGTAATTGCTTCGTCAGACTACATTGTACTCACAGCACGCGACTCGACTGCATAGCGTCGAGCCGCTGACTTAGCACGTCTATTGTATTACTCATTCCGCCCAGCTGGCAGGCCAGTATAGTAGCCTGCATTTAGATATCCATCCCCTAGCAGACACTCTCATCTTGCAGGGACACCCCCAAGAGATTAGACACTAAACACCAACACACTACACTAGTAAGCTCTCCCAGCTACGGGAAGCTACTCTCACCCAGGAACAGTCTCCTAAATTAACACAGTAACACAACAGTGTTTTATCCCAACTACCCCCAACCAAGGGATTAAAACATATTTGGTGGAGGCGCTGCTACCACGCACAATAAGGGTAGGACTCATACAACGAGCCCTCGTGGTAGAAACGATCCGTACCGCACACAGCCAAGCGATAGTTAAATTTTTTTTTTTGAAGACAGCATCATTATTTTTTTCCCGGCACTCTAGGAACACAAGGGAAATTTTAATCAACCCACCCACCCCACCCCCTGGAAAGAATCAGAAATATAATACATTGCAAATCACACACAGTTCTTTTTATACATACACTTGATTCAGCATGGCCCCTCTATACCGTCTAGCTGTGCTGAGGAGCATTGGGGAATACCAGGAGTTAATTGCCTGGCACAAGGTCTTTGAGACAAGACAGGACTACCTCAGAAGGTATGAGCAACTACTGCACACCCAGTATATGCGAATTATAAGGGCACTTGTCCGGCCACTCCGCAGCGCCAAGAATCGGAAGATTCGAGCGAAAATCCCCACCCTCCGTACACAAATCATTAAGGCACACTGGCAACTACACTGCCGACACGAATTCATGTTCCAGCAATAGGAAACAATCATCAGAGAACACCAACGGATAGGGACTAATGGCACCAAAGTTGCCGAACAGGCCATATGCCTCAATAGGCAGTACGCCCAAATTTGGGAAGAATATAGGGAGCTCCAAGCCAACAAGGCCATTTTTGAGTTCATGGCAGGGCCACCAGCCCAGCCTAGAGAGGACATAGGCATAGACACATTAACGCAGCAGTTTGCGAGAATGTCCATCTCAGACACTAACAAAACACAGGGGAATGAGTTCGCCGTGGCCACAGTTCAGAAAACGGCCAGGTTAGGCTACAACACACTACAGGGCCAAGCTCACATGAACACACGTCCCTCATCTCCGGTCCGGGAGGCAATCTTGCCAGACCGAGGGGCAGAACCTACGCCAAGCCCCTCAGAACGGACGAACGAGAGGGAGTTGACGCCAGGGCAATCAGGCACACACCGTAACACAGGGAGAAACCGGGAGGTAACCATGTCATGGGCTGAGGACGTAGAGCCCGTGCCACAGCACGATAAGGCCACACAAACCTACACACCTAGGCAGACACAAGGGAAGGAGGCTACCATGGCCATAGGCCAGAAATCGGTTAGACTACCCTCCAATACATTGACAGGGCAATCACAGACAAATGCACGACCTATACCGCTAGTTCAGAGGGCGATTTCGCCAGAACGAAAGCGGATACTAACATGTGCATCCCCAGTACAAATGCATAAGAGGGTGTTGACTTCAGCCCCTCAGGGTGCATAACGCACGCCTGTGCACACTGACCAGCCACAAACATACAATACACGGGGCATAAGAAAGGTTTTATTACCTACCCCACGAGGCCAGGCAGACAGGGGGACACACACCCCTATAGACACGGCCAGGGTAGCGCGGCACGCAATCAGCCCCTCAGGCACAAGCACACTCAGGCCAATATCGAGGCACTACGGTGAACGTAGACCCAGAATTACTTTGCTACAAACACCCCTGGAAAATAGTAAAGAAGCCCCCCAATGGGTATCAGGGGCCCATGCCTTAGTGACAGGGCGAAAGTATTCACCTTCTCGAGCAATGACGCTCGGACGTGGATAACAACTTTCACCATGAAAAAAATCCACTCTTCCAATAATGGAAAGCGGCCTAGGAAAAAGGCAACGCACATGGCATAATACAGTTGAAGCCATGGCTATAGACACAGTGATAGACAATTCCACAGACGACACCTCATAAACAACATAAATCACACGCCCACATAACAACCATAGGCTCCCATAGACGCAATTTTTCCCATATGTATTAGGATCATGCACGCACAGAAGGATTTTTATTATATGCATAGGTACTCACAGATCACGATGTACATGTCTTAAATAGACACCAGGGTTTATATATAACATACACTAATGTCACTTGAATCACAAACATACACACGGGTAGGTTCTTTTACATGCAGGAAACACTACAATTGACACACAAAGGACAGGTTCCACCCCTGTAGAGGGTTAACACAGAACACACGGGCACAAAACTATATAATTTGCATGCTATAGACATATTTAAGCCATAAGTGCATGTCATTATTTTTCTTATTTTTTTTTTACACTGCCCATAGCAGAAATTTTTCTCGTCCCCCATGATGTCGCTTAAACTAAGCGTACAATACCAGGGGATAACACACACAGTTCAGCGGAAAACTCGGCAATATATTTTGAGGCAACGCGGTCAACACAGTTGCCATAAAAAGAGGCCGAATATGATTAAAAAAAAGGTTAGGGACTCGCATGAGACCGAACCCAGGATCCCAAAGAGGGCCAACACACATTCACGCGCACGGCAATGGAAAACACATAATTATACAACTTTCCATAGGCACTAGCCTTCATTCACACAGAACCATACTATAAAACATGTTTCCCAGATGCCATAGACAAGGTATCCAGTAAGGGAAAATATACCTTATAAATACATAAACATAAGACGGGAGTGAACATTTTATGTCATATTACAATGTCACATTGTAAGACACTGCGCAAAACGTGCGTCACAGGACGGGAAAATTTCACTCATCCCCTCCGACAGTTGCTAAGCTCAGTATGAACACCATAGGGTGAAATCCCAGACTTTGGGAAAACCCACATATTTCTGGAAGGCACACAGTAAGCTCAAATTGCCACGAAACAGGCAATAACACTGACAAAACTGTCCCGGAGACACAGGCCCAAAAGGCAACAGGAATGATTACCCTGGACAAAGACGGTCTCGAACCCGCGACCTTCTGAATACCAGGAATGCAAGATCGGGTAACTATCCAATTGGAGGATAGAGCAATAAGGGACAGTAACACTAACAGGAATAATAAGCACAAATTAATAAAACCACCTCCGACACCTAGTCACCAAACACGCGACTAGAGGCCCGGAGACACACGTACATAAAGACATCTAACTACCACTAACAGGAATAAATTCACCCCACGCCTACAATAACACAAAATTTAAGGACACAATATATGAACAGCAGTAGGTTCTTTTCCATTACGAGGAATCCAAGGCACACTGTATATGCAGACATTAGAAAGGCGTGTCAGCAAACCTACACACATCGTCTCGGCACATGTGGCAAGCGGGCCGCCAGACAAGCAAGCAAATACTTCCTACACAATTGAAACGTAATACTATCGCCAGGTCAGCGATAACACATACATGAGCATGCGACCTTCGCCAGTACCCAACGGGCAAGGAGTGCTTTCACTACGGCTGTGACAGACACAATCATTCAAGCCATTTTCAAAACCCGATAACTCCCGAAAATAGGGTACGAGGGTCGTCCCGAATGGCATAAAATACTCACGCTAACGTATATTTTCATACGCGTGTCGCAAACACACAATACATGGTACATAAAACACAAAAATTGTTGTACCGAGGCCTTAGACCAAGGCATGGGCGAACACACAGAAACACAATACAAACGTGCCAAAAAGGACGCTAGCCAATGGCATTTTTGGTACGGCAACACAATCAGAGGCCACACTAGGGACACACAAATCCCAACAGACAACGCAGACATAAAACACGGAGCACTACATGGGATCGCGGGTCCGAATGCCCAATAAAAGCGGACGCCGTGGAAAACAAGAATTGTCGACCGACGAAAGATCACGGGCAGCATCCCACAAATGGCATGCATACACCATCCCCTACAGAAAAAACATAGAGTCCCATACAGACACTGTGCCCCATAGAGTGGAGCCAAGAGTGAAAATAGCCATTAGAATGTTTAAATTATGCATATATAAATGACACGTTATCACAGAGTACACGCTTTAAACATACACTAGAGGTGGCAAATGCATTGCAATAGTGCCCTATACAAGCACATAAACGGTTGAGCCACACAATTATGAACACAGGGAGGTTCTTTAAACATACATACAGGAGCATAGATTCGTTCCAAGGTACTCGCTACACCAGCCTACCTAAGGCATTAGCGACCCCGGGGCTCCCAATAGGGGGCGTACCGAAAATGCCAGGCCCCCACGGGGACCACAAGATACTTTTCTCTGAACCATAGCGCCCGAAACCTAGATACGGGGGACGCAACTCTCATAGACACAAAACAGGTAACACCACATTTCTACGGCCAGAAATCATGGCAAATTTGGATTACCCCGAACATAGGAAATAGACTTCCTAGACACAAATTACAGATAATTACACAAGGCAAAGGTCTTGCGGAAGAAATGTCCACACAACATTGGTAGCAAAAACAGGACAGATTAACACATTGACCGTCCCAGAATGCAAAACGATGTCAACATACGGACAATTACAAAAGGAAGCTTGTAGTTTAACGTGACCGTTAATCTCGCGATCATAAGCCACGGGACCTCCATTTTACGTGGAATCCGAACCACAGGACATGGCATTTCACATCGAAAATCTCACATGCATTGACCGGGAATCGAACCTGGTCCGCCTTGGTGAGAGGCATACAGCTAGACCGCTGGAACAATTACAAAAGTCACGTTCCGTCAGCCGCCATACATAACATCAGAGACTTCCCGTATACAAGTACGCAAAAACAAACACAACAAAACACTGAGTTGCGAATTCCAGTGCATTGCAGCAATGTTGCCGGTAGACATTCACAGCATAGCCAGACGTGACAATGACACACGACCATGATGATACTATCATACAAAACAAACAATAATAATAGCATACAGTCGACACAGGATTCAGCGCTCTCACAATAGGCCTGGCATCCAGTAATGTACAAATACTATAGGCCGGATTCACCTTAGGAACACAGGAACATGTATACAAGGATGTTAACAAGCTACACGCGCCACCTGACAATTAGCCATGCGACACACGATAAGACTTATCCGATAACGGCCCACGCGCCAGCGTGCGGTAGCGTTACGCGACCACACACACGCAGCCGCGCTAATTACAGACACGGCCACGTCCTTCCCACACGCGCCCACCAATCAGGGGCGGATACAGGCAGATTCCCTGAGGGAACAACCCCCCCCCCCAATAACTTCTTCTCCTGTTTTTTTATCTTTAAAAACCATCATAAGTGATCAGGACATGACCACTTACACTTACAATCACTTGCTACCCTAACGGTATGAATAGGACACCACATTAGGCCGTGACGTCACAGCGTCACCGCACTTAACCATCCCAAAGGGCAGTCCGAAGGCGACGCCCACAGACACAAACATTTATACACAACATGGGTATCACAGACCCACAGGCATTCTACAGACTGGTATTCTAGAACATAGTAGATTCTTTATGGCATCTCAATTTCACCAGTGCACATCCCAAGGAGCGGATAGAAAACAAATAGTGACCAAGTGAGAATGACAGGAGCAGAGATGGATAGTGCCACCAGGATGGCCAAGATACCAACTACGGGATACCGTCCTAGCACCCCTCTCCCTGCATAACCTGTCACTTACAATACTATCCAACACAAACACACAAACACATAAAAACAACTAGACTACATTCCAAAATATACATCGGGGTTGATAGACTTCATGCGTCTAGCCAAAATTCGGGTATGCCACACCCTGGTCCCAAATGCCTACACCCGAGTATTAGGGGTGAGTCGGAAACAATATCAAGCTAATGCACATCTCTATGTAGAGATGAGGCCGCATTTACACTAACAAATATTTTCTTACTAAATAATCCCGCATGCAAGGAACATAGCGTTATTATACCTCAACCCATACTTTATCCTCAAATGAGAGCGGATACGCCTCATATCCATCCCCATGCATGGAATATCCCACCCACATACCAGGGTTTATTACTACTACACCTGCATGGCACTTTTAAAATTTTTTTGCACTCTTGGGAAAAACCTACCCCATCCCCCTCACTGTAAAGACATCCTAGCAGCATCATCGGCTCCCGGCCACCATTAACATGGAGACCAACGATGCACGACCCTTTCCTACCACGCTTTAAGCCCATTCAGCAAATAACACCCCCGGATCCTAATAACAGGGACCCACGCCCTACAAACCCACTAACGCCTCCAGGAAATTACCAAGGCATTACCGCTGGAAATCCGACAGTGCGACTACAGGCCTAAAGTAGACTACGCATTTAGAAGATTCTACAACCCCAGAACACTTAAAACTTTACATAATTACATGATACACACACACTTATTTACAAATCACACTTTTTTAATAAAAGGAGTCTGACATCACACTGGATGGTGATGAGATGTGAACGAAGGGAGCGGAAGCTCCACAGAAGGGCATGGACGGGGCAAGCCGCCAACAGACCCCGACCCAGACTAAAAGACGGAATTACGTAAGGTTGAAGCATCGATGACTTGGCGCGGGCAAACGTCAAGATCTAGGGGTGCGTCTAGCCTACCCCCCTTGTCGGAGACAGTTATACCCAATATGCGCCACGGTCATCGAAGCCAAAACCTGCAGGGGAGACTTTTGACGGCTGGTGGGAGAATTAGCCAGCTCCACACTAGACTCAGGAGACAAACCTAGAGACGACCACACTAGGACTAGACTTCTAGTTAGTATGTAACTTAAGTAGAGCTTCCATGGCGGGAAGTTAGTCTTCCATTCGCGTGAAGTGAAGAAGGATCTCAGGATTCAGCGGGACCAATCCTAGATCCGCCAAGCCCTTGCCCCGCGAGGCGAGGTGAAGACGATCTAACAAATAAATGATAATAAATGAATAATGAATAATGCGTATGGAATGAATGCGATCATTCGGACCCGTGCCCACATAAATGGATGACACCGGGTCTCCAGAGCTTAAATGGTCACGCACCGGGAGGCCAGAGATATTAAATAGGTACGCAACGGGCTGCCAAAAGGGGTTTCGCAGGCAAACCCAATAATAAATATACAAACAAATGATAAATGGAGAATAATGCCGACAGAGGCAAGTATAACAACGACGAACAGGATAGCCGGGCGAGGCGTTTGCTCTTTAGCAGCGCAGTCGCCCAGGACCTTATTAATTACTATTAATTTATTAATTACTCATAAGGTAATGTCGACAATTAGTATTAAGACGGAGGGGACTACGAGCCATTGTTGGGTTCCGGTCTCAGCAATTGGTTACAAGGGCCCCCGGGAGAGAAATCGACCGGACGAGCCTCCATCAAAATTCTAGCGTATAAGTTACAGTGCCATTTCAAAGGCAACTTAGATTTAAGCAAATTTAATAAGCACTGTTACAAAACAGTAGCTATACCACATTTCGGCATTAGGTTAAGGTCCACCTCGGCATGTATATACAGGATATTTTTTCATTTAGTATTAATTAATATAGTTTAGGTCAAACTTTTTTAAAATTAAGATAACAGCGCTCGGCACCTGGTAACTAAAATCCGTTACCAGGGTAAGCCCGACAACACATAGCATAAATAGGATTAACATTCATCGATCGGCACTTGGTAAATAAAATCCGTTACCGGGGTAAGCCCGACAACACATAGGCTAAGCTAGACTAACATAGGCTAACCTAGACTAAGTTAGACTTAAGCGGCGCCATAATTGGTTTTTTTATACTATGCGCAGCGATTGAAAAGCTATATGTATTGTATTAATATACTCTATTTGCAGGAAAGCAAGGAAGCGACAGAATGTACATGTTTCCAGATAAATGGCCATTAACGCATTTTGTTTTGCAGATGAGGAGGATTGTACACACACCTATTGTAAATATATTTCCAACACCAACTTGTACACACTCTCCTATGTCACAAACACATACACTCTCACATACTTCCAGTTGCACCCCTTAACGGTGACAACACAGTGGTCAACGATGCACAGTAACCGTGGAATACTGAGTATCAATGAACACAAAAACACATTATGCACGCAAATGAAGCGTGGATTCAGTGTCTAAGGGCGGCACAACGCTTGTAAGCGCCGCGCCTTCGACGCTAAGGTGGAATTCCTAACCACGGTGGGAAAACCACTTGGGTAAAAGAGAAAACAAAATGAGACAGCGGATTAGCCACTGGACCCTAGCGGGAACAGCCACTTAAGGACGCATCAGAAGCAAGGTAGAGAATTAACAGCGCAAAAGGTATAAAATAACTGGCCACTTAAAGGAGCTCTACAAGGTAATATATAATAGTTGTAAATTATTTTGTATTTTCTCGTCATATCATGATAACGTTATACACGTACATGTTCCACATGGTTGGATAATATACCTATACATAGAGTACTAACATGGCAACCATCATTATTACTATGGTCATTATTATTACTATGTTTATTATGTTTATTTATAAATTATTATAAATATTATAAATGTCATGATTATTATTATTATTATCAGGTCATACCTGTTATCATCATCATGACTACCAATGTCACTATTCAATGCTACCATAATTACCACAGGACTATCACCAGCCTGTATACGGCACCATTATTGCCATCATCGCCACGGCGAATATTGTTATATTATTTTCTCTCCAATGTACATATATACACGCACACTGATTATGCTTTTGTTTCTTTCATTTTCTTTCTACTAAAGATAAAATTTGTAAAGGTGTCCCGTTTCATCCCAACAATAAATCATTCTGATATATTCCTTTAACTTATACCCTGAGGCACCCGTTTTTTCTATTTTCTTCCATCTTTTACACAATACACTGCAGGGAGCAATTTTTTTCTCTAACACAGCGCCAGACGGCACAACCACCCGTCCAGCCATGGTTTTTCTCCCTCCCTGGATAACACCAACATATATATACAATGTCAAGATCATGTATTTTTTTTGTATTTCTATTATTACTATTTCAAATGTCAACTTTTAAAATGAGCAATTCTAGATTAACTATGTATAACTATGTACACCCAAAACCTACCCCTCTGAACACACGCTGGACTCACATCACCACGACATCGCTACACCTACACGACACCGACACGGAAGACAAAGAAGAAGAAGTACGAGGAGAAACCAAGAAGAAACCAGCACATCGACACCCCCCACTCTACTTCCCGTTCGCGAGGACGCGAACTAATCGATGAGGGGGACTTGTACAGCCCGGGGGGGGGGGGCAGTACCCCCTGAGAGCCACCCCCCATCTTTTACCAAAACCACCCCAACTGGCAACACCATAAGACCAGGACATTATCTATACACAGCAAGCGGCGGCCACCCAGCCTGGGAGGTTAGCAAACTACTTGCAAAACATACACAAACATTTACACTAACAAATATCTGGGGCAGCTACATTTACGCAACGCTGACCAGGCAGCGCCGGAAGGTATAAGAATGGAGTCCAAACTGGAGCCATTATCTGTTGGGTAGATTATTGGCTGAGGAATAACCTAACCACCAAGGGAAGATGATAAAGAAAAAGAGGTGGTTTTCGGACTGGAGAGAAAGGATGGAGACATAGGAGGAGAGTCCCACAAAAGTTATAAATTTAACTTTAAATGCACTTAGAGGCGGTTGCCACTGCAAATCCGCTCTCTGATACCTAAAGTGGGTAAGGACCTGGTCGAAGCTGACGGGAACCGCAGCTAAGACTTGGGCGGTTTGCAAGAGAATGGCATCAGCGTATTCCCTCTCAAGCATGCATATGCCTACTATGGGGAAGGGTGATGGTCTGACAAGACAAATAGTAACAGATTTATTGCGTATTAACGAGGGCATGGACCTAGGAAGAGTTAGGAAAGCCAGGATCTTGCCTAACTGTAGTATTAGAGAAATGATAAATCCAAAACCAAATATTTAATTTATTTAACAAGGCAAAAAAGTCTAATAAATTTGACAAGTATATAGTTTCAATTTTTAGTAACAATTTGGGGTCACAGACCTCCTAACATTTAAAGTTTGCTCCAGGCAATTAGCAATTTATTAGGTTTCAAACCTTTATGGAATCCTAGCAAGGATTTAAAATAGCGAAGATAAAAATTCAAAATTTAAAGACAATTAAGGTGATTAAAGTTTACCGATAAATAGAGTACAAGGTGTGTACTATAAGAAATTTCTGCGTACCTATCTTAGAGAAAGCAACAACTTCAAAAATAACAAACAAAAAAAGAAAACAGGTAGAATGGAAGAAAAGTTCCTATAACTTCTTATATTTATGCAGAATTTCTTTTATGATAGCTATGCAAAATAGAGCAGGTCACTTACTGTGAAACCTGAAGAGAAAGTCAAAAGGAAGGTTCTAGACTTCCTATGTTCAAGTAGGAATCACGAGACAAATGGGGCAGTTTCCCTTTCGTGAAACCTAGAAATAACTCACTTATAAGTTGAAAAAATTGTATCCCCTAAATTAGCAGGGAGAAACAAGATAATTTGAACCGTGTACAAGACACGTAGTTATGCAGAAGTTAATTAATTACACTTAAGAAACAATGGGAGGGCACATCTTTAGATTGACACCTCATTGAAAAAGAAATTAAAGTAGTAAATTTATTATTATGGTTTGTTAGTAAAAGGTGTAGGAAAGAGCAATTGGGATGAAAGGTAAATGTTCATGGCCTTATTTAAGGTAATCAGACGATCGCGACGCGGTAGAAATGTTGAACAAGCACTAGTTCTCACTATAGTTTGTTGAATGGATGAAAAGTTCACTGTAGTAACACGAAATTTTATGGCAAAGAAAGTTATTGCAATGATGGAAAAGGACTGGTAGCACTAGATAGGCAAAAGTCTATTGTTTGAGAAAGTTGTGAATTACAATTAAATGCGCCATAGAACATTAAAACGGTGGAAGAAAATTTAGCTATTGCAGTAATTTATAAGGAAGATTCCTCATTTTAAATAGTATGACGGCAAGACTTGTAGATAGAGTACAGAATCTGGAAGGTTCCAGAACAATCCTAATAGAAGAGTGGGGCCAAAGTTAATCCAGCGGTGGAACGAGCTTAATATTTTATGGACAGCGGGTATTAGATAATATCCCACGTTGTGAGAAGATCTCTCATTTAAATAGCTTAAGAAAAGCTATTTTCCATTAAGGTTGGCTTAGACAGACAAAAGCCCAACATGGCAAATGCCGCGAAGGATGATTACCGCCCCAAATAAGTAATCTCACGCTGTCTATAAAATGATCAATAAAAGCATGTGGATAATAAAACTGATGAAGATGAGGTTAAAACCTTAAGTCTGTACTTATCTTGGTTGCATGTCGAAGGTGAAGTTCCCTTTGACGAATACTTAATGTGCCAACATGGCGTAGAATGTAGAGTGCCTCTTGGTTTGAGGAGACTGGCTCTAGTTGAGCCTTGACTGACCGAGTCAACTGCCGACTTACAAGTGAGACCCACTCAGCGAAGCGCGGAGGGTCCAAGGAAGGGAAAAGAGTGGGGGTAGGAGACAAAAGGAAAGCATATAAGCGTGACCAATATTGTAAACTTAAATTCTCTTGAGGAAATGGTCTTCAAAGAGTTGATAGCAGGCGATACTAGCACAGCCTGGTGGGTGAAAGAGTAGACAAAGTTCTCTTGATCACGGAGATAATAGCTGGCGATGGCAACGAGAACTGGTGGCCAGATGGATAAGGAAGTCCTCTTGCACCAGGAAGAATTGAGGAGCTTCTGAGATTCGCTGCTAGATGACGCTAGGTGGGTCATGGAAGATATATATCTAGAACCGACTCACAAAGAACATAAGAGACATGACCAACAAAGAGAAAATAGAAGATCACTGTTGGTGTTTGATAAAAAAGGAAGAAATGAACAAGAAAAGAGCATTAAAATTTATATTCTCTCGTAACGTGTATTCCAAGAATACACCATCTGTTCTACTCTGTGCTTCGCCAGCGGCCCTGTCCGACGTCTGTTCCAGTTTTATCACCAGGTGAGATTCAGCCGTGCTCAGACTCCTTTAATTCTTGTGAACACCTACCCCTAACTTGTACACACAAATTGTATTTTATACTTGTCTAAATTCCCCAAGAGGGACATACCAATCTGCATCAACTGGCCAATAAACACATGGTCAGTAAGCTACACTTGCATTGCTAATTACACTCCACTTCACATCCTCATACCCCACCTGACCTTCGTCACAATTGCCCGTGACCGTAGTAGCCAGTGATTGCTTTGTCAGACTACTTTGAACTCACAGCACGCGACTCGACTGCATAGCGTCGAGCCGCTGACTTAGCACGTCTATTGTATTACTCATTCCGCCCAGCTGGCAGGCCAGTATAGTAGCCTGCATTTAGAGATCCATCCCCTAGCAGACACTCGCATCTTGCAGGGACACCCCCAAGATATTAGACACTAAACACCAACACACTACACTAGTAAGCTCTCCCAGCTACGGGAAGCTACTCTCACCCAGGAACAGTCTCCTAAATTAATACAGTAACACAACCGTGCTTTATCCCAACTACCCACCAACCAAGGGATTAACACAATATATCACCATGGGATTTTGTACGCTGATAAAGGGAGCTACTAGAAGTTCTCCTGTATGACATTTGAAAACCTGGTAACTTCAAAATCAACATGGCGGCCAAGCGAATTTGCGACCTATAAATATACGTTCCTCGGGATTCATCCAACCAAACGCAATTAAACTTGGTACAGTACATGTTTATACACAATGTAATGCACCGACATCTAACTTGGTTCTATTGTTTACATTACCTCAAGATGGCGGCTGTGCGAAATATTTCACCGGCATTCTATATCTCCGAAACTATTACTGATATCACGCAGAATTTTTGTACGGAGATAAAGGGCACTACTGAAAATTTTCATTTATGAAATAAAATAGGCTTATGATATCACCTTTTGTCCGTGTGTCTGTGTGTGCATGTGTAAATCGTGTGTGTGTGTCCCCTAATAAAATGTAAACGGCTGGAACGCTTTCAATGATACTCGGTAAGTTCATAAAACTATTCCGAGCGACCCCGACCGTGCCCTTCAAAATTTCTTACGTCTCTCCAATCCAACATGGCGGCAGTGCGAAATATTTCACAAGCATTCAATAATTTCGAAACTATTACCAATATCACCCTGGAATTTTGTACGGTGATAAAGGGTACTACTAGAAGTTCACCTATGTGACATTTGAAAACCTGGTAACTACAAGACCAACATAGCGGACAAGCGAATTTGCGACTTATAAATAGACATTTCTTGGGATTCATCCAACCAAACGCGATGACACTTGCTACAGTATATGTTAATGCACAATGTAAAGCACCGACATCTAAATTTGTTCAATTGTTTACATAACCTCAAGATGGCGGCTGTGCGAAATATTTCACCGGCATTCTATATCTCCGAAACTATTGCTGATTCCACGCTGAAATTTTGTACGGAGATAAAGGGCACTACTGGAAGGTTTCATTTATGAAATAAGATAGGCTTATGAGATCACCTATTGTCCGTGTGTATATGTGTGAATCGTGTGTGTGTCCCCACTAATAAAATGTAAATAGCTGGAACGATTTCAATGATACTCGGTAAGCTCATGGCACTATTCCGGGCGACCCCGACCGTCCCCTTCAAAATTTCTTACCTCTGACAAATCCAACATGGCGGCAGTGCGAAATATTTCACCAGCATTCAATATCTCCGAAACTATTACAGATATCACCCTGGAATTTTGTACGGTGATAAAGGGAAATACTAGAAGTTGACCTATGTGACATTTGAAAACCTGGTAACTACAAAACGAATATGGCGGCCAAGCGAATTTGCGACATATAAATAGACGTTTCTCGCGATTTAACCAACCAAACGCAACGAAACTTGGTACAGTATATGTCTATACACAATTAAGTGCACCGACATCTTACTTCGTTTAATTGTTTTCATAACCTAAAGATGGCGGCTGTGCGAAATATTTCAACGGCATTCTATATCTCCGAAACTATAACTGATATCACGCAGAAATTTTGTACGGAAATAAAGGGCACTACTGGAAGGTTTCATTTATGAAATAAAATAGGCTTATGAGATCACCTATTGTCCGTGTGTCTGTGTGTGCATGTGTGAATCATGTGTGTGCCCACTAATAAAATGTAAATTGCTGGAACGATTTCAATGATACTCGGTAAGTTCATAGCATTATTCCGGGCGACCCCGACCGTCCCCTTCGAAATTTCTTACCTCTTACAAATCCAACATGGCGGCAGTGCGAAATATTTCACCAGCATTCAATATCTCCGAAATTATCACCGATATCACCCTGGAATTTTGTACGGTGATAAAGGGAACTACTAGAAGTTCACCTATGTGTCATTTGAAAACCCGGTAACTACAAAACGAACAAGGCGGCCAAGCGAATTTGCGACATATAAATAGACGTTTCTCGCGATTTAACCAACCAAACGCAATGAAACATGGTACAGTATACGTTTATACTCAATGTAATGCGCCGACATCTAACTTCGTGTAATTGTTTTCGCAACCTCAAGATTGCGTCTGTGCAAAATATTTCACCTGCATTCTATATCTCCAAAACTATTACTGATAAAACGCAGACATTTTGTACGGAGATATAGGGCACTACTGGAAGTTTTCATTTATGAAAAAGAAAATATGAGTAGGATATATAGGCCGAAGCTGGCACAGGGGCTAATGGGCAAGATGGCCGCCGCGCGCAATCACTCTATGTTATTCTTATGGAGGGGTCATTCAGAGCTGGCACAGTGGCTAATGGGCAAAATGGCCGCCACGCCCTGAGACCGTGAATGACGTCACAGAGAGAGGTCGGCCGTGTACTTGCTAAATGGAATATTTATTATTAATATTATTATTATTATTAGGTAATTATTAATTGATCATGTGCAATTCAGACCAGCCTTATATTGTCCACTTTTGGTGTAGTTGCTAGCATTTTAGCTGTTTCCCTAGAGGTGTGGGTTTCATTCTCGCCTCAACCAAGAAATTTTATTCTGGGCTGAGAGCTGGAATGGGGTACACTCAGCCTCATGAGGTGAAAGTAAGAAAACGTGGGGTTTCATTCATACCCCAGCCATTCCGCCTAATCCAACTTTACCTAACCTACCCTAACCTAACTTAACCTAACCTAACTTCGCCTAACCTAACCTAACCTAACAAACATTATTTAACCTAACCTAACCTAGCCAAACTTCAAAGTGAGAGCAAATATGAGAGCAAATGTGAGAGCACACATAATAAACTAAGTTATAACCTAACCTAACCTAACCTAACTTCACCTAACCTAACCTAACTTCAAAGTGAGTGCAAAAGTGAGTGCAAAAGTGAGTGCAAGAGTGGGTGCAAAAGTGGGGTGCAAAAGTGAGTGCAAAAGTGAGTGCAAGAGTGGGTGCAAAAGTGGGGTGCAAAAGTGAGTACAAAAGTGAGTGCAAGAGTGGGTGCAATAGTGGGTGCAAAAGTGGGTGCAAGAGTGAGTGCAAAAGTGAGTGCAAAAGTGAGTGCAAAAGTGAGTGCAAAAGTGGGAGCAAAAAAGTAGGAGCAAAAAAGTGGGAGCAAAGAGTGGGAGCAAAAATTGGGAGCAAAAAGTGGGAGCAAATAAGTAAGAGCAAATGGGAGAAACCTCAGAAACCTCATTTAAATATTTTAGATTCAACATTTTAACATTTTACATTTTAACATTTTAGATTTTTGATTTTTCATTTTAATTTTTTTTAGATTTTACTTTTTACATTTTTGATTTTTTGTATTTTAGATTTTAGTTTTTTTAGATGTTACATTTTCAATTTAAGATTTTTTGATTTTAGATTTTACATTTTACATTTTCCGAAAAGAGTAAACTACAAGGTCACATACCTAACCTCACCAAACCTAACTTAAGCTAATTCAAAGGCTAATGCACATACACAAAGTATATAAGGGCACATGCAACTAGCCTTATGCTAGTCTTATAGGCTACTGTACAACATGATCACTACCCCAACCGGGGTATTTTTTTTTTCATTTTGTTGTTTTCTCATTTGTCAATTTTCCAATTTCCCATTTTCAGTTTTTTTATGTCAGTTTTAAGTTTTTCAATTTCATAATATGGAGACATGGATTTTGCATTTCGTTGTTTACACATTTGCCAATTTTCCAATTTCCCATTTTCGTTTTTTGTTAATGTCAGTTTTAAGTTTTTCAATTTCATAATATGGAAACATGGATTTTGCATTTTGTTGTTTACACATTTATTAATTTCACAATTTCCCATGTACAGTTTTTAAAATGTCAGTTTAAAGTTTTTCAATATCATGATATAGAACCATGGATTTTCCAATTTGTTGTTATACATTATTTGTCAATTTACCAAATTCCCATTTACAGTTTTTAAAATTTCAGTTTAATGTTTTTTCTATTTTGTAAACATGGAATCATGGATTTTCCAATTTGTGTTTTACATGTTCATTTTGCATTAGGAGTGGGGAGAGGCGGGTAGTAATTAGACATGTACAAGCAGTGGCCATAAAATATTTTTATTTTAAATACATGTACACTATTTACACATAATACATTTTTATATATATTCTTTTTTGTTATAAATTGTACAGTTGTTTTTATTTTGTTTTCTATTTATATATTTTTTTAAAATTATGAATACCATTTTTTTATTTTTGTAGTGTTATTGTTTTATTTCCTAAATTGTTTTATGTATTTGCTAGTTGCAGGCAGAAGATTTTGATATTCATAACTTAACTCTTTAAGCATAGTCAATGATTGAGTAATGACCATAGGCATGTGTACCTATACCATTAGCATCAATCACTCTTTTATCATCACCAGGACACAAAGCAATTTTGTTTAGCCTTATAGATGATATGTCATGTTGTTTAGAAGCGATAATGTTCATGGGTATTCTTTTTACATTGTTTTTCATGACACAATCCTTATAATCTTGAAAGCTTATACAATTTTTGACAACACCTCTGCTAATACCTTTAATCTTTTTGATTTCTTTACCATTTATGTCTAAAGCATACATTTTAGCTCTAAGTCCAACAAATGCTTTTATAATTTGTCCACAAGCCTCGTCTTTAAATTTCCCCAACGTTTTCTTGTTTGATGTAGAGTAACATATGTGATTAGTAGGATAATCTGATGTGTCCAGGTGTTGTAGGAAATCCAACTTGTCTTGATATACATCTGGGGTGTTAACCAAATATATGAACGAGTCAGTATCCATATACATGAGTTTAAGATTGTCCATGCCATAATAAGGTAGCAGGACATCATAGTGGTGGGAATACATGAGAGTTTTTGAAATATCCAGTATACACATTCCAATATATATAGGCTTATTGAATACAATGTTACGTTTAGCCATGTGGAAAGCAGCTAGGTTAGGGCCATAAATTGTTCTGTCGATAAATGTCGGCTTTGCTATTAGCTTTTCTGCCTTTTTGCTGTCAGTCACAAGACGTATGTCTATTCTTTTACGGATATTTTCCATTGTTTTCCCAAAAATGGCATTGTTGAATAATTTGTACAGATTTTTCTCAAAATCATTTTTGGCTTGTTTTCGAAGGTTGTTATTAAAATCAACGTATGCCTTTAACCAAGGTCTTTGTTTAAACTTTAACACACGATGAATTTTTATCAATTTTATTCCATGATCTAAAGCCTGTTTTAATGCCATGTAGTGAACAACATATCGCCTTCGATTTCCAAGATGAGGAATTAGTTTTTTCAGAGACGAATCCTTAGGTTGTGTACACTCTGGTAGGAAAGGTAAATCGTTGTGTAGATCATGAAGGTCAGATGGGTAATCAACATCAACGTCTAGAATGTATCCCACAGGATCGTCTTTCTTTAGTTTTTCTAGATCAACAGTATCTGGAGAAACCCACTGAAATCCACCATAAGGAAGGGAGTGGCACATAGCCCACCCGTATTGGTTGTTGGCATCATCATAGGTAATAAACTGCGATGGTTTCTCAGAATCATAGGTTTCCATGTATTTATTGTTAGCTTCAGCATACCGATGAGACACCTGGCATATGCCTCCACGTATTCCAGACTCGATTAAAAGAATCTGATCGTAATCCTGTAGCAATTCCAGTTCAATGCCTGTGTAAAGGAGCATTGCCTCGAAACTTAAACCAGGCGAAGTAAAGAAGTGTGCAGCATCCACTCGGTGTGTTTCTAGTGTTTTGTTTCTAAACGTTTCAAAGCTGTCTGCAAGAAGGAGTACATCTGATGTTAGGTAGAGGTCACTATATTCCCCTAGAGTTTTAATGTTGAACTGTTTCCAGACATTTTTGGCATGTTCATAGTCTTCTTGACTAACATCTTCTTGACTTAATTTGTTAAAGAATGCCTCTTTTGGAGGTAAACACGTTTCACTTAACTTTTCCCATGAGTCAATGTAGTCATAACAAAATACCCCTTTACGAGTCATGAGCATTGCATTTTCTTTTCCAAAGTACTTGTCTGTTTCAGGGTATGATGTTAAGTTGGAAACTAAGTTTTCCAAACTACTCGGCATTAACCGAAACGTGTCCACAAATCTAAGCTTAACATTTCCTACATATTTGGTGAAGGAAATGTATTTTTCCTTGGAGTTAGCGATAACATCCACTCTCTCAGTAGTACATCCTAATTGCTTTACAATGAAATTTGCGTCGTAGCCACTCATATTATGTAGAAATACAGGAACGGGGTTACGTGTTTTACACCTCAAATTACAGTTATTGTGAGCACTTCCACGGTATTCCCCTGTAATATGGCAATGGTCTCGAACTTTCCAATCCTCTTTGGTATACGGTTTTTGACACAAATAACAGGTTTCAGAACATTGGAACTCTGCTTCTTGATCCTCAGTTAAAGCCTTTGGAACATTTAAGCTGTAAAAGCGATCAATTTCATTAGCTATTGAAATCAAACAGACCATAAACTTTTCTGCAGCGTCAGGTCCACGATAAATAAGAGGTTGGCTTGGAAGGTTTGTCTTTATGTGTTCCACAGCAGGTGAGGGTTTAACGTATATACCAAAGCTCATAGGAACATGACTCTGGTATGGCACTGTATAACTTGCTTCAGGATTGGGTAGACATGTTTGATAGGGTAACAGTATACTTTCAAAATCAGCATAGATAACGTAAGGTATTCTCAGCATTTTTTCCACGTTTAAAAATTTGACAATGGGGTTTTTAATAGGCATTTCAACCCTAGCAATGTCATGCTGGACGCACAAAGCTCTATGTTCTTTCAATTTTTCTATTCCTTGTTGACCATATCGATTATCGAAGTGAGTAAAACACCGTTTACACGTATATATCTTATGTCCATGGTGAGTAATCTGATGTCCTACTAGTTTATCAAAATCTTTGATAAAGACGTAGTGGTTCTGGCCGGATGATGAACTTAGCAAAAGGAGGTCACGATGGTCTTGCATCTCTTGATCCACAACCTTTAGAGGGAACAGTTTATTGTTTTGTTCCAATCCAAATACATTAATGGATATATCGTTGGCTTTTTCAAATTTGGGAATGTCAACTAGCGATGTAGGAAACGATATTACAGAAAAATCATACTTGTTGTCCAGGTCCTTGTATTTACTAATGCGATGAGCATTCTTTTTAACCAGTTTTGCTAAAATGGCATACATAAAACACTTTTCATCATTCAAATTTTCAGGATTAATGCAGGCTTTTCTTGCTTGTATAGCTGCTGGTAATGGAATATATGTGCTTCCACGCAAGGGATTGTACTTATTTATTTTCAATCGTACTCCTTCCACTGCTAACAAAGCCCAATTACTGCCTTTTAGCTCAGATTCTTCCATTTCCGTAGTTAACTTTGTAAATTGTGTTTCCAAGAAACTACTTAAGTCCGTTTCCAAAAATAGGGCCTGATTTCGTGTTTTAAATGCACGATCTGTAATTTCATTGGTAGATGTATGAATGAATCTACATTCAGCCACAAGATTAACTTTTATCGACTTGTGCATTGCTAGTTCTTTCTGCATAGCTTGTATTATTTGCTGTTTGGACTCTTTAAGGTATGAATTTAAATCCTTGCACGTATCGCAACGAATGAAATAGGATTTAAGTCGACCTTCAAAAGATGTCTCATATTCAATAAGTCCATTTTTGTCAGGGACCAATGACAGTAGGTAATGTTTTGTAGGCTCTGCCTTTTGTCTTTTAGCTGCCGACACAACATTACAACATTCTTCATGACGACGTCCATTGTAGGCATTGTTGAATGTACTACCACAGGTCTTGCACTCATGAAATTCACCACACGATACTTCATGTCGCTTCCTATGATAGTCTCGAAGAAAAGTCTTTCCACACTCTTTACACATATAGCTAGGAATGGCTTCTTCCATTATGAATGTTGATTTCTGCAAACAGCTGCTTACTGCGTATCACAGGGCTAGAGGTTGGTCAGTGAGACGGTCTTTCACGATGTGAACACCGTGAGAGGTAGTAGTCAACTAGTGATATTCTTGTGAAGGGTCCACTAATATACCCCTAGTCTAGACCAACAGCTCTTAACAGCGTATGACAAGGCTGTATACTGGACAGTGAGACGGTCTTTCACGATGTGAACACTGTAACAAGTAGTAGTCAACTGATTATATACTTGCTAAGGGTTCTCTAATATACAATAGTCAAGACCAACAGCTACTTACTGAGTAGTACAAGGCTGTACAATAGTTGTTTTGACAGTCTTTCACGATGTGGTCACTGTGGATGGTAGTAGTCAACTGATGATATTCTTGATAAGGGTCCTCTAATGTACCCCTGGTTAAGGGTAACAGCTGTTCACTGCTTATGACAAGGCTAAAGACTGGTTGCTTCAACGGTCTTTCACAATGTAAACACTGTGACAGGTAGTAGTCAACTGAAAATATTCTTATGGCCTACTCAAGGTTATCAGGTACTTACTGCATATCAAAAGGCTGTACACTCATGTGTGTTAGGCACTCTTTCTTGCTAAGGACCCCAATATTCCCTACACAAGGCTATACATGTTAGTTCTAAACACTTAGTGGTTAATTGTATATTCAATTTTTGTACAAAGCATATACGAGCACGTTTTTATGAGGTAAAACTTTACTAAATAGTCAAATGCGACACGCAAAGTATGTTGCCGCTATCTAGCAGTGACTATGAGAACTACTTGACCGACCAGCATTCTACCTAGCGCTCCATTTCAACACTCACTCACTGAACGACCAGCATGCTATCTAGCGGTCGATTTCATTACTCTTCAACTACCAGCCTGCTACCTATCGGTCAATATAACAACTCACTCAACTACCAGCATGCTACATGGCTTTTTTTGTCAGTTTTTTGTTGCCTTTTTCTGTTGGCTTTTGTATTAGCTCTTTCATATTTGCTCTTGCTTGTTGGGGCTTATTTGGTCTTGGAAAGTATGTCAGTCCTTTTTTTATGGCTGCAAAATGCTTACAGCCATGTTTGTAAGCAGCAACAACAACAACACACAATATTCCAAAACAATCCAAAGTACTCTAAGGTTTATCAATGACTCTCAACTCTTACACTTACCTCTATCCCATGCCTAGTCAAAAATAGTGTATTTTTCAAATTTTTCAAAAAATATTTGGAAAGTAGGCTATATCATTAAACTAAAAATCCTAAAAAGACATATGTTAACTCCAACACCTACCTCTATACCATTCTTAGTCCAAAAATAGTGTATTTTTAAATTTTCCAAAAACATATTTCCAAAATGGGTTATATTTCCAAAATTAAAAAGTTTACAAAAATGTTTGTTTGACAGAAATGAATGGCCTTTACCCCCTCTACCACGGTACCAAGTCCCAGGTCTCTAGGACAACAAAAATAAAATTTTGAAAATGGGCTTTATTTCCAAAATTAAGAATTTTACAAACAAGTTTGTCTAACGTAAATCAATGGTCTTTACCCCTTCTATTCCCATACCAAGTCTCAGGTCACTAGGTAAAGAAAATAAATTTTTTAAAAAATGGTCACTATTTTGGAAACTAGGAATTCTACAAAAAAGTTTGTTTAACATAAATGAAAGGTCTCTATCCCCTCTACCGGTAAACCAAGTTACAGGTCTGTAGGACAAAAATGAAAAACGTTCAACTGGGAAAGTAGGCGATTTTTCATAAAACCAAACATTCTAAAAAGTGTTCTATGGGCTTAAAATAATGGCCTCTATGTCCTTTATTTTTTATAATAAAACTTTTTTATTTTTTACATTTTTTTGAAAAAAGTTCAATTTTGAAATTTTTATATTTTGGAAACTAGAAAGTTTACAAAAATGTTTGTTTGACGTAAATGACTGCCCCTGACCCCATCTACCAACAAAATAAATTTCAATTCGCTAGGACAAAAAATAACAGTAGTGGAGTAGTGGTGCTTCCAACGTACCCGGTGGCGCTCGGCTACGCTGAATTTGTGGATATCTTTGCGAACCCATGATCGAGAGAGCGTCAGCCTGAATAATTTGATATGTTGCATGTCAAATTCCGATCATGGGTTCGCGAGATATCCACTTATTAACATGAACGCCGCCCGAGCAACGCCGGGTGGCTTGGAAGCGCCACTACTCCACTACTGTTATTTTTTGTCCTAGCGAATTGAAATTTATTTTGGTGGTAGATGGGGTCAGGGGCAGTCATTTACGTCAAACAAACATTTTTGTAAACTTTCTAGTTTCCAAAATATAAAAATTTCAAAATTGAACTTTTTTCAAAAAAATGTAAAAAATAAAAAAGTTTTATTATAAAAAATAAAGGACATAGAGGCCATTATTTTAAGCCCATAGAACACTTTTTAGAATGTTTGGTTTTATGAAAAATCGCCTACTTTCCCAGTTGAACGTTTTTCATTGGTGTCCTACAGACCTGTAACTTGGTTTACCGGTAGAGGGGATAGAGACCTTTCATTTATGTTAAACAAACTTTTTTGTAGAATTCCTAGTTTCCAAAATAGTGACCATTTTTTAAAAATTTTATTTTCTTTACCTAGTGACCTGAGACTTGGTATGGGAATAGAAGGGGTAAAGACCATTGATTTACGTTAGACAAACTTGTTTGTAAAATTCTTAATTTTGGAAATAAAGCCCATTTTCAAAATTTTATTTTTGTTGTCCTAGAGACCTGGGACTTGGTACCGTGGTAGAGGGGGTAAAGGCCATTCATTTCTGTCAAACAAACATTTTTGTAAACTTTTTAATTTTGGAAATATAACCCATTTTGGAAATATGTTTTTGGAAAATTTAAAAATACACTATTTTTGGACTAAGAATGGTATAGAGGTAGGTGTTGGAGTTAACATATGTCTTTTTAGGATTTTTAGTTTAATGATATAGCCTACTTTCCAAATATTTTTTGAAAAATTTGAAAAATACACTATTTTTGACTAGGCATGGGATAGAGGTAAGTGTAAGAGTTGAGAGTCATTGATAAACCTTAGAGTACTTTGGATTGTTTTGGAATATTGTGTGTTGTTGTTGTTGCTGCTTACAAACATGGCTGTAAGCATTTTACAGCCATAAAAAAAGGACTGACATACTTTCCAAGACCAAATAAGCCCCAACAAGCAAGAGCAAATATGAAAGAGCTAATACAAAAGCCAACAGAAAAAGGCAACAAAAAACTGACAAAAAAAGCCATGTAGCATGCTGGTAGTTGAGTGAGTTGTTATATTGACCGATAGGTAGCAGGCTGGTAGTTGAAGAGTAATGAAATCGACCGCTAGATAGCATGCTGGTCGTTCAGTGAGTGAGTGTTGAAATGGAGCGCTAGGTAGAATGCTGGTCGGTCAAGTAGTTCTCATAGTCACTGCTAGATAGCGGCAACATACTTTGCGTGTCGCATTTGACTATTTAGTAAAGTTTTACCTCATAAAAACGTGCTCGTATATGCTTTGTACAAAAATTGAATATACAATTAACCACTAAGTGTTTAGAACTAACATGTATAGCCTTGTGTAGGGAATATTGGGGTCCTTAGCAAGAAAGAGTGCCTAACACACATGAGTGTACAGCCTTTTGATATGCAGTAAGTACCTGATAACCTTGAGTAGGCCATAAGAATATTTTCAGTTGACTACTACCTGTCACAGTGTTTACATTGTGAAAGACCGTTGAAGCAACCAGTCTTTAGCCTTGTCATAAGCAGTGAACAGCTGTTACCCTTAACCAGGGGTACATTAGAGGACCCTTATCAAGAATATCATCAGTTGACTACTACCATCCACAGTGACCACATCGTGAAAGACTGTCAAAACAACTATTGTACAGCCTTGTACTACTCAGTAAGTAGCTGTTGGTCTTGCCTATTGTATATTAGAGAACCCTTAGCAAGTATATAATCAGTTGACTACTACTTGTTACAGTGTTCACATCGTGAAAGACCGTCTCACTGTCCAGTATACAGCCTTGTCATACGCTGTTAAGAGCTGTTGGTCTAGACTAGGGGTATATTAGTGGACCCTTCACAAGAATATCACTAGTTGACTACTACCTCTCACGGTGTTCACATCGTGAAAGACCGTCTCACTGACCAACCTCTAGCCCTGTGATACGCAGTAAGCAGCTGTTTGCAGAAATCAACATTCATAATGGAAGAAGCCATTCCTAGCTATATGTGTAAAGAGTGTGGAAAGACTTTTCTTCGAGACTATCATAGGAAGCGACATGAAGTATCGTGTGGTGAATTTCATGAGTGCAAGACCTGTGGTAGTACATTCAACAATGCCTACAATGGACGTCGTCATGAAGAATGTTGTAATGTTGTGTCGGCAGCTAAAAGACAAAAGGCAGAGCCTACAAAACATTACCTACTGTCATTGGTCCCTGACAAAAATGGACTTATTGAATATGAGACATCTTTTGAAGGTCGACTTAAATCCTATTTCATTCGTTGCGATACGTGCAAGGATTTAAATTCATACCTTAAAGAGTCCAAACAGCAAATAATACAAGCTATGCAGAAAGAACTAGCAATGCACAAGTCGATAAAAGTTAATCTTGTGGCTGAATGTAGATTCATTCATACATCTACCAATGAAATTACAGATCGTGCATTTAAAACACGAAATCAGGCCCTATTTTTGGAAACGGACTTAAGTAGTTTCTTGGAAACACAATTTACAAAGTTAACTACGGAAATGGAAGAATCTGAGCTAAAAGGCAGTAATTGGGCTTTGTTAGCAGTGGAAGGAGTACGATTGAAAATAAATAAGTACAATCCCTTGCGTGGAAGCACATATATTCCATTACCAGCAGCTATACAAGCAAGAAAAGCCTGCATTAATCCTGAAAATTTGAATGATGAAAAGTGTTTTATGTATGCCATTTTAGCAAAACTGGTTAAAAAGAATGCTCATCGCATTAGTAAATACAAGGACCTGGACAACAAGTATGATTTTTCTGTAATATCGTTTCCTACATCGCTAGTTGACATTCCCAAATTTGAAAAAGCCAACGATATATCCATTAATGTATTTGGATTGGAACAAAACAATAAACTGTTCCCTCTAAAGGTTGTGGATCAAGAGATGCAAGACCATCGTGACCTCCTTTTGCTAAGTTCATCATCCGGCCAGAACCACTACGTCTTTATCAAAGATTTTGATAAACTAGTAGGACATCAGATTACTCACCATGGACATAAGATATATACGTGTAAACGGTGTTTTACTCACTTCGATAATCGATATGGTCAACAAGGAATAGAAAAATTGAAAGAACATAGAGCTTTGTGCGTCCAGCATGACATTGCTAGGGTTGAAATGCCTATTAAAAACCCCATTGTCAAATTTTTAAACGTGGAAAAAATGCTGAGAATACCTTACGTTATCTATGCTGATTTTGAAAGTATACTGTTACCCTATCAAACATGTCTACCCAATCCTGAAGCAAGTTATACAGTGCCATACCAGAGTCATGTTCCTATGAGCTTTGGTATATACGTTAAACCCTCACCTGCTGTGGAACACATAAAGACAAACCTTCCAAGCCAACCTCTTATTTATCGTGGACCTGACGCTGCAGAAAAGTTTATGGTCTGTTTGATTTCAATAGCTAATGAAATTGATCGCTTTTACAGCTTAAATGTTCCAAAGGCTTTAACTGAGGATCAAGAAGCAGAGTTCCAATGTTCTGAAACCTGTTATTTGTGTCAAAAACCGTATACCAAAGAGGATTGGAAAGTTCGAGACCATTGCCATATTACAGGGGAATACCGTGGAAGTGCTCACAATAACTGTAATTTGAGGTGTAAAACACGTAACCCCGTTCCTGTATTTCTACATAATATGAGTGGCTACGACGCAAATTTCATTGTAAAGCAATTAGGATGTACTACTGAGAGAGTGGATGTTATCGCTAACTCCAAGGAAAAATACATTTCCTTCACCAAATATGTAGGAAATGTTAAGCTTAGATTTGTGGACACGTTTCGGTTAATGCCGAGTAGTTTGGAAAACTTAGTTTCCAACTTAACATCATACCCTGAAACAGACAAGTACTTTGGAAAAGAAAATGCAATGCTCATGACTCGTAAAGGGGTATTTTGTTATGACTACATTGACTCATGGGAAAAGTTAAGTGAAACGTGTTTACCTCCAAAAGAGGCATTCTTTAACAAATTAAGTCAAGAAGATGTTAGTCAAGAAGACTATGAACATGCCAAAAATGTCTGGAAACAGTTCAACATTAAAACTCTAGGGGAATATAGTGACCTCTACCTAACATCAGATGTACTCCTTCTTGCAGACAGCTTTGAAACGTTTAGAAACAAAACACTAGAAACACACCGAGTGGATGCTGCACACTTCTTTACTTCGCCTGGTTTAAGTTTCGAGGCAATGCTCCTTTACACAGGCATTGAACTGGAATTGCTACAGGATTACGATCAGATTCTTTTAATCGAGTCTGGAATACGTGGAGGCATATGCCAGGTGTCTCATCGGTATGCTGAAGCTAACAATAAATACATGGAAACCTATGATTCTGAGAAACCATCGCAGTTTATTACCTATGATGATGCCAACAACCAATACGGGTGGGCTATGTGCCACTCCCTTCCTTATGGTGGATTTCAGTGGGTTTCTCCAGATACTGTTGATCTAGAAAAACTAAAGAAAGACGATCCTGTGGGATACATTCTAGACGTTGATGTTGATTACCCATCTGACCTTCATGATCTACACAACGATTTACCTTTCCTACCAGAGTGTACACAACCTAAGGATTCGTCTCTGAAAAAACTAATTCCTCATCTTGGAAATCGAAGGCGATATGTTGTTCACTACATGGCATTAAAACAGGCTTTAGATCATGGAATAAAATTGATAAAAATTCATCGTGTGTTAAAGTTTAAACAAAGACCTTGGTTAAAGGCATACGTTGATTTTAATAACAACCTTCGAAAACAAGCCAAAAATGATTTTGAGAAAAATCTGTACAAATTATTCAACAATGCCATTTTTGGGAAAACAATGGAAAATATCCGTAAAAGAATAGACATACGTCTTGTGACTGACAGCAAAAAGGCAGAAAAGCTAATAGCAAAGCCGACATTTATCGACAGAACAATTTATGGCCCTAACCTAGCTGCTTTCCACATGGCTAAACGTAACATTGTATTCAATAAGCCTATATATATTGGAATGTGTATACTGGATATTTCAAAAACTCTCATGTATTCCCACCACTATGATGTCCTGCTACCTTATTATGGCATGGACAATCTTAAACTCATGTATATGGATACTGACTCGTTCATATATTTGGTTAACACCCCAGATGTATATCAAGACAAGTTGGATTTCCTACAACACCTGGACACATCAGATTATCCTACTAATCACATATGTTACTCTACATCAAACAAGAAAACGTTGGGGAAATTTAAAGACGAGGCTTGTGGACAAATTATAAAAGCATTTGTTGGACTTAGAGCTAAAATGTATGCTTTAGACATAAATGGTAAAGAAATCAAAAAGATTAAAGGTATTAGCAGAGGTGTTGTCAAAAATTGTATAAGCTTTCAAGATTATAAGGATTGTGTCATGAAAAACAATGTAAAAAGAATACCCATGAACATTATCGCTTCTAAACAACATGACATATCATCTATAAGGCTAAACAAAATTGCTTTGTGTCCTGGTGATGATAAAAGAGTGATTGATGCTAATGGTATAGGTACACATGCCTATGGTCATTACTCAATCATTGACTATGCTTAAAGAGTTAAGTTATGAATATCAAAATCTTCTGCCTGCAACTAGCAAATACATAAAACAATTTAGGAAATAAAACAATAACACTACAAAAATAAAAAAATGGTATTCATAATTTTAAAAAAATATATAAATAGAAAACAAAATAAAAACAACTGTACAATTTATAACAAAAAAGAATATATATAAAAATGTATTATGTGTAAATAGTGTACATGTATTTAAAATAAAAATATTTTATGGCCACTGCTTGTACATGTCTAATTACTACCCGCCTCTCCCCACTCCTAATGCAAAATGAACATGTAAAACACAAATTGGAAAATCCATGATTCCATGTTTACAAAATAGAAAAAACATTAAACTGAAATTTTAAAAACTGTAAATGGGAATTTGGTAAATTGACAAATAATGTATAACAACAAATTGGAAAATCCATGGTTCTATATCATGATATTGAAAAACTTTAAACTGACATTTTAAAAACTGTACATGGGAAATTGTGAAATTAATAAATGTGTAAACAACAAAATGCAAAATCCATGTTTCCATATTATGAAATTGAAAAACTTAAAACTGACATTAACAAAAAACGAAAATGGGAAATTGGAAAATTGGCAAATGTGTAAACAACGAAATGCAAAATCCATGTCTCCATATTATGAAATTGAAAAACTTAAAACTGACATAAAAAAAACTGAAAATGGGAAATTGGAAAATTGACAAATGAGAAAACAACAAAATGAAAAAAAAAATACCCCGGTTGGGGTAGTGATCATGTTGTACAGTAGCCTATAAGACTAGCATAAGGCTAGTTGCATGTGCCCTTATATACTTTGTGTATGTGCATTAGCCTTTGAATTAGCTTAATTTAGGTTTGGTGAGGTTAGGTATGTGACCTTGTAGTTTACTCTTTTCGGAAAATGTAAAATGAAAAATCTAAAATCAAAAAATCTTAAATTGAAAATGTAACATCTAAAAAAACTAAAATCTAAAATACAAAAAATCAAAAATGTAAAAAGTAAAATCTAAAAAAAATTAAAATGAAAAATCAAAAATCTAAAATGTTAAAATGTAAAATGTTAAAATGTTGAATCTAAAATATTTAAATGAGGTTTCTGAGGTTTCTCCCATTTGCTCTTACTTATTTGTTCCCACTTTTTGCTCCCAATTTTTGCTCCCACTCTTTGCTCCCACTTTTTTGCTCCTACTTTTTTGCTCCCACTTTTGCACTCACTTTTGCACTCACTTTTGCACTCACTCTTGCACCCACTTTTGCACCCACTATTGCACCCACTCTTGCACTCACTTTTGTACTCACTTTTGCACCCCACTTTTGCACCCACTCTTGCACTCACTTTTGCACTCACTTTTGCACCCACTCTTGCACTCACTTTTGCACTCACTTTTGCACTCACTTTGAAGTTAGGTTAGGTTAGGTGAAGTTAGGTTAGGTTAGGTTAGGTTATAACTTAGTTTATTATGTGTGCTCTCACATTTGCTCTCATATTTGCTCTCACTTTGAAGTTTGGCTAGGTTAGGTTAGGTTAAATAATGTTTGTTAGGTTAGGTTAGGTTTGGCGAAGTTAGGTTAGGTTAAGTTAGGTTAGGGTAGGTTAGGTAAAGTTGGATTAGGCGGAATGGCTGGGGTATGAATGAAACCCCACGTTTTCTTACTTTCACCTCATGAGGCTGAGTGTACCCCATTCCAGCTCTCAGCCCAGAATAAAATTTCTTGGTTGAGGCGGGAATGAAACCCACACCTCTAGGGAAACAGCTAAAATGCTAGCAGCTACACCAAAAGTGGACAATATAAGGCTGGTCTGAATTGCACATGATCAATTAATAATTACCTAATAATAATAATAATATTAATAATAAATATTCCATTTAGCAAGTACACGGCCGACCTCTCTCTGTGACGTCATTCACGGTCTCAGGGCGTGGCGGCCATTTTGCCCATTAGCCACTGTGCCAGCTCTGAATGACCCCTCCATAAGAATAACATAGAGTGATTGCGCGCGGCGGCCATCTTGCCCATTAGCCCCTGTGCCAGCTTCGGCCTATATATCCTACTAATATGCTTATGAGATCATTTTTGTCCGTGTGTCTGTGTGTGCGTGTGTGAATCGTGTGTGTGTCCCCCCACCCTTTATGGAATCTAAATGGCTGGAGCGATTTCAGTGAAACTGGGTAAGTTCATAGCACTATTCCGGCCGACCCCGACCGTGCCCTTCAAATTTTATTACGTCTCACCAATTCAACATGGCGGCAGTGCGAAATATGTCACCAGCATTCAATATCTCCTTAACTATTGCCGATATCACCCTGGAATTTTGTACGGTGATAAAGGGAACTACTAGAAGTTCACCTATGTGACATTTGAAAACCTGGTAACTACAAAGCGAACATGGCGGCCAAGCGAATTTGCGACATATAAATAGACGTTTCTCGCGATTTAACCAACCAAACGCAATGAAACTTGGTACAGTATACGTTTATACACAATGTAATGCGCCGACATCTAATTTCGTGTAATTGTTTTCACAACCTCAAGATGGCTTCTGTGCAAAATATTTCACCAGCATTCTATATCTCCGAAACTATTACTGATAAAACGAGCACATTTTGTACGGAGATAAAGGGCACTACTGGAAGTTTTCATTTATGAAAAAGAAAATATGCTTATGAGATCACCTTTTGTCCGTGTGTCCGTGTGTGCGTGTGTGAGTCGTGTGTGTGTCCCCCACCATTTATGAAATCTAAATGGCTGGAGCGATTTCAGTGAAACTGGGTAAGTTCATAGCACTATTCCAGCCGACCCCGAACGTGCCCTTCAAATTTTCTTACGTCTCCCCAATTCAACTTGGCGGCAGTGCGAAATATTTCACTAGCATTCAATATCTCCGAAACTATTGCCGATATCACCCTGGAATTTTGTACGGTGATAAAGGGAACTACTAGAAGTTCACCTATGTGACATTTGAAAACTTATAAATAGACGTTTCTCGCGATTTAACCAACCAAACGCAATGAGAATTGATGCAGTATATGTTTATACACAATGTAAAGCACCGACATCTAATTCGTTCAATTGTTTACATAACCTCATGATGGCGGCTGTGCAAAATATTTCACCGGCATTTTATATCTCCGAAACTACTGCTGATACCACGCTGAAATTTTGTACGGAGATAAAGGGCACTACTGGAAGTTTCCATTTATGAAAAAAGAAGGCTAATGAGATCACCTTTTGTCCGTGTGTCTGTGTGTGCATGTGTGAATCGTGTGTGTGTGTGTCCCCTTAATAATTTCTAAAGCGGTAGAACGATTTCAATGAAACTCTGTAAGTCCATAGCAGTTTTCCGTATGAACTTGACTGTGCCCTTCAAATTTTCGTACTTCTCACCAATCCAACATGGCGGCAGTGCGAATTATTTCACCAGCATTCAATATCTTCGAAACTAATACCGATATCACCCTGGGATTTTGTACGGTGATAAAGGGAGCTACTGGAAGTTCACCTATATGACATTTGAAAACCTGGTAACTACAAGACCAACATGGCGGACAAGCGAATTTGCGACTTATAAATAGACGTTTCTAGGGATTCATCCAACCAAACGCAATGACACTTGCTACATTATATGTTTATACACAATGTAATGCACCGACGTCTAACTTCGTTCAATTGTTTACATAACCTCAAGATGGCGGCTGTGCGAAATATTTCACCGGCAGTCTATATCAACGAAACTACTACTGATACCTCGCTGATATTTTGTACGGAGATAAAGGGCACTACTGGAAGTTTTCATTTATGAAATAAAATAGGCTTATTAGATCACCATTTGTCTGTTTGTCTGTGTGTGCATGTGTCAATCGTGTGTGTCCCCCCTAATAAAATCTAAACGGCTGCAACTATTAGACTGAAACTCGGTAAGTTCATAGCACTATTCCGGACGACCCCGACTGTGCCTTTCAAAATTTCTTACGTCTCACCAATCCAACATGGCGGCAGTGCAAAATATTTCACCAGCATTGAATAACACCGAAACTGTTACCGTTATCTCCCTGGAATTTTGTACGGTGATAAAGTGAACCACTAGAAGTTGACTTATGTGACTTTTGAAAACCTGGTAACTACAAAACCAACATGGTGGCCTACCGAATTTGCGACTTATAAATAGATGTTTCTCGGGATTCATCATCCCAAACGCAATGAAAATTGGTACAGTATATGTTTATACACAATGTAATGCACCGACTTCTAACTTGGTTCTATAGTTTACATGCCCTCAAGATATCGGCTGTGCGAAATATTTCACCGGGATTCTATATCTCCGAAACTATTACTGATATCACACAGAAATTTTGTACGGAGATAAAGGGCACTACTGGGAATTTTCATTTATGAACTAAAATAGGCTTATGAGATCATCTTTTGTCCGTGTGTCTGTGTGTGCATGTGTGAATCGTGAGTGTGTCCCCCCCCCCCTAATGAAATGTAAACGACTGGAACGATTTCAATGATACTCGGTAAGTTCATAGCATTATTACGGGCGACCACGACCGTGCTTTTCAAAATTTCTTACGTCTCTCCAATCCAACATGGCGGCAGTGCGAAATATTACACCAGCATTCAATAATTCCGAAACTATTACCAATATCACCATGGAATTTTGTACCGTGATGAAGGATACTACTAGAAGTTCACCTATGTGACATTTGAAAACCTGGTAACTACAAAACCAACATGGTGGCCAACCGAATTTGCGACTTTTAAATAGACGTTTCTCGCGATTTAACATACCAAACGCAATGAAACATGGTACAGTATATCTTTTTCCCCATATTTATGCACTACAGTACATCTAACTTCGTTCAATTGTTTACATAACCTCAAGATGGCGGCTGTGCGAAATATTTCACTGGGATTTTATATCTCCAAAACTATTACTGATAGCACGCTGATATTTTGTACTGAGATCAAGGGCACTACTGGAAGTTCCCATTTATGAAAAAAAAAGAAGGCTTATGAGATCACCTTTTGTCCGTGTGTCTGTGTGTGCATGTGTGAATCGTGTGTGTGTGTGTCTCCTTAAAAAATCTAAACGGCTGGAACGATTTCAATGAAACTCGGTAAGTTCATAGCACTATTCCGGACGACCCCGACCGTGCCTTTCAAAATTTCTTACGTCTCGCCAATCTAACATGGCGGCAGTGCGAAATATTTCACCAGCACTGAATAACACCAAAACTGTTACCGTTATCACCCTGGAATTTTGTACGGTGCTAAAGGGAACTACTAGAAGTTCACCTATGTGACATTTGAAAACCTGGTAACTACAAAACCAACATGGCGGCCAAGCGAATTTGCGACATATAAAAATACGTTTCTCGGGATTTAACCAAACGCAATGAGACTTGGTACAGTATATGTTAATACACAATGTAAAGCACCGACATCTAAATTTGTTCAATTGTTTACATAACCTCTAGATGGCGGCTGTGCGAAATATTTCACCGGCTTTCTATATCTCCGAAACTATTGCTGATACCACGCTGAGATTTTGTACGGAGATAAAGGGCACTACTGGATGTTTCCATTTGTGAAAAAAAGAAGGCTTATGAGATCACCTTTTGTCCGTGTGTCTGTCTGTTCATGTGTGAATCGTGTGTGTTTCCCCCCTAATAAAATGTAAACGGCTGGAACGCTTTCAATGATACTCGGTAAGTTCATAACACTATTCCGGGCGACATCGACTGTGATCTTCAAAATTTCTTACGTCTCACCAATCCAATATGGCGGCAGTGCGAATTATTTCACCAGCATTCAATATCTTGGAAACTATTACATATATCACCATGGGATTTTGTACCGTGATAAAGGGAGCTACTAGAAGTTCTCCTGTATGACATTTGAAAACCTGGTAACTTCAAAACCAACGTGGCGGCCAAGCGAATTTGCGAACAATAAATATACGTTCCTCGGGATTCATCCAACCAAACGCAATGAAACTTGGTACAGTACATGTTTATACACAATGTAATGCACCAACATCTGACTTGGTTCTATTGTTTTCATTACCTCAAGACGGCGGCTGTGCGAAATATATCACCGGCATTCTATATCTCCGAAACTATTGCTGATTCCACGCTGAAATTTTGTACGGTGATAAAGGGCACTACTGGAAGGTTTCATTTGTGAAATAAAATAGGCTTATGAGATCACCTATTGTCCGTGTGTCTGTGTGTGCATGTGTGTGTGCCCCACTAATAAAATATAAATTGCTGGAACGATTTCAATGATACTCGGTAAGTTCATAGCACTATTGCGGGCAACCTCGACCGTGACCTTCAAAATTTCTTACGTCTCACCAATCAAACACGGCGGCAGTGCGAATTATTTAACCAGCATTCAATATCTTCGAAACTATTACCAATATCACCCTGGAATTTTGTACGGTGATAAACGGTACTACTAGAAGTTCACCTATGTGACATTTGAAAACCTGGTAACTACAAGGCCAACATGGCGGACAAGCGAATTTGCGACTTATAAATAGACGTTTCTTGGGATTCATACAACCAAACGCAATGACACTTGCTACAGTATATGTTAATGCACAATGTAAAGCACCGACATCTAAATTTGTTCAATTGTTTACATAACCTCAAAATGGCGGCTGTGCGAAATATTTCACCGGCATTCTATATCTCCGAAACTATTGCTGATTCCACGCTGAAATTTTGTACGGAGATAAAGGGCACTACTGGAAGGTTTCATTTATGAAATAAAATATTCTTATGAGATCACCTATTGTCCGTGTGTCTGTGTGTGCATGTGTGAATCGTGTGGGTGCCCTACTAATAAAATGTAAATTGCAGGAACGATTTCAATGATACTCGGTAAGTTCATAGCACTATTCCGGGCGACCCCGACCGTCCCCTTCAAAGTTTCTTACCTCTCACAGATCCAACATGGCGGCAATGCGAAATATTTCACCCGCATTCAATATCTCCGAAACTATTACCGATATCACCCTGGAATTTTGTACGGTGATAAAGGGAACTACTAGAAGTTCACCTATGTGGCATTTGAAAACCTGGTAACTACAAAACGAACATGGCGGCCAAGCGAATTTGCGACATATAAATAAACGTTTCTCGCGATTTAACCAACCAAACGCAATGAAACTTGGTACAGTACATGTTCATACACAATGTAATGCACCGACATCTAACTTGGTTCTATTGTTTATATTACCTCAAGATGGCGGCTGTGCGAAATATTTCACCGGCTTTCTATATCTCTGAAACTATTACTGATATCACGCAGAAATTTTGTACGGAAATAAAGGGCACTACTGGAAGGTTTCATTTATGAAATAAAATGGGCTTATGAGATCACCTATTGTCCGTGTGTCTGTGTGTGCATGTGTGAATCGTGTGTGTGCCCCACTAATAAAATGTAAATTGCTGGAACGATTTCAATGATACTCGGTAAGTTCATAGCACTATTCCGGGCGACCCCGACCGCCCCCTTCAAAATTTCTTACCTCTCACAAATCCAACATGGCGTCAGTGCGAAATATTTCACAAGCATTCAATAACTTTGAAACTATTACCAATATCAACCTGGAATTTTGTACGGTGATAAAGGGAACTACTAGAAGTTCACCTATGTGACATTTGAAAACCCGGTAACTACAAAACGAACATGGCGGCCAAGCTAATTTGCGACATATAAATAGACGTTTCTCGCGATTTAACCAACCAAACGCAATGAAACTTTGTACAGTATATGTTTATACACAATTAAATGCACCGACATCTTACTTTGATTAATTGTTTTCATAACCTCAAGATGGCGGCTGTGCGAAATATTTCAACGGTATTCTATATCTCCGAAACTATTACTGACATCACGCAGAAATGTTGTTCGGAGATAAAGGGCACTACTGGAAGTTTTTATTTATGAAATAAAATAGGCTTATGAGATCACCCATTGTCCGTGTGTCTGTGTGTGCATGTGTGAATCATGTGTGCGGTCCCTCCTAATAAAATCTAAACGGCTGGAACGTTTTTAATGAATCTCGGTAAGTTCATAGCACTATTCCGGAGGACCCCGCCAGTGCCCTTCAAATTTTTTTACGACTCACCAATCCAACATGGCGGCAGTGCGAAATATATTACCAGCATTCAATTTATCCGAAACTATTACGGATATCACCCTGGAATTTTGTACGGTGATAAAGGGAACAACTAGAAGTTCACATATATGACTTTTGAAATCCTGGTAACAACAAAACCAACATGGCGGCCAAGCGAATTTGCGAATTTAAATAGCCGTTTCTCGCGATTTAACCTACCAAACACAATGCAACCTGGTACAGTATATGTTAATACACAATGTAATGCACCGACATCTAACTTCGTTCAATTGTTAACATAACCTCAAGATGGCGGCTGTGTGAAATATTTCACCGGCATTTTATATCTCCAAAACTATTACTGATATCACATTGAAATTTTTACGCAGATAAAGGGCACTACTGGAAGTTTTCATTTATGAAATAAATTTGGCGTACGAGATCACCTTTTGTCCGTGTGTCTGTGTGTAAATGTGTGAATCATGTGTGTCCCCCCCCCCCCCTAATATAATCTAAATGGTCGGAACGATTTCTATGAAACTCAGTAAGTTCACAGCACAATTCCGTACGACCCCGACTGTGCCCTTCAAATTTTCTTACGTCTAACAAATCCAACATTGCGGCAGTGCGAATTATTTCACCACGATTCTATCTCTCCGAAACTATTACCGATATCACCCTGGAATTTTTTACGGTGATAAAGGGAACTAGTCGAATTTCATCTATGTGACTTTTGAAAACCTGGTACCTTCAAAACCATAAATCCGGCCAAGTGAATTTGCGAATTTTAAATAGACGTTTCTCGCGATTTAACCAAACAAACGCAATGAAACATGGTACAGTATATGTTTATACACAATTTAATGCACCGACATCTAACTTGGGTCAATTGTTTACATAACCTCAGGATGGCGGCTGTGCGAAATATTTCACCGTCATTCAATATTTCCGAAACTATTACTGTTATCACGCTGAAATTTTGTACGGAGGTAAGGGCTATACTGGAAGTTTCCAATTATGAAAAAAAAAAAGACTTATGAGATCACCTTTTGTCCGTGTGTCTGTGTGTGCAAGTGTGAATCGTGTGTGTGACCCCCCTAATATAATCTAAACGGCTGCAATTAATTTAATGAAACTCGGTATGTTGATAGCATTACTCCGTGAGACCCCGGCTGTATCCTTCATTTTTGCCTACGTCTAACCAATCCAACATAGTGGCAGTTCGAAATATTTCACCAGCATTCAATATCACCGAAGTTATTACCGCTCTGGAATTTTGTACGGTGATAAAGGGAACTACTAGAAGTTCATCTATGTGACTTTTTAAAACCTGGTAACTACAAAACCAACATAGCGTCCAACCGAATTAGCGACTTATAAATAGACGTCACTCGCGATTTAACCAACCAAACGCAATAAGACTTGGTACAGAATATGTTTATACACAATGTAATGCACCGACATCTAACTTAGTTCCACTGTTTAAGTAACCTCAAGATGGCGGCTGTGCGAAATATTTCACCGGCATTCTATAAATCCGAAACTATTTGATGTAACGACTTTTAACGTCGTTACATGAAGAAAATGAAACATCCAAGATTGGCTTACGCAACTGCGATTATTTCACAACAGTCTGGAGCTGGTGTATTTCGCAAGCACTCCTGCTACCAGCTAATTAGTTTCCAAAACTCTTGAACCTACATTTGTTGCCTGAGAAAGAGCTGACTTTAATACCCTGGAAGATTGACATTTCTACGCTGCTGTTGTGAAGTGAACTGCTGCGCACAGGTTCCTAGAAACCCCTTTAAGCCCCATTAGTGGGTTGAGTTTCTACCCTGGGAACATTTCGTCGTAGCACTTCTGAGTAAACTCTTAAAGATTTGGGTCATGGCACCACTTGTGGTACCAACATTTCTCTTGGACTATGTCGTTGTTATGGTGGTCTGCGCCCCCAAGTTTGGTTGGCACGACCAAACTGTGCAGTGGAGAGGGGGTGGTCACGTTCTCCCTGGAAAGCAAGCCCTCAGCGAACAATAAGCAGTCAGTATCCAGCCTTTTTGAATCTCACACGCAGAACTTGGAGTGTCGAAGACCCCTTCCCGGAGGAAATTTTCATTTCCTATGGGGAGAGGCATAAAACAGTATAGTATTGCTCAAACCTTATCTAACAGGGATCTGACAAAACTTTGAATTTGCTAAGACTGTTAATTCTAAAAACTTTCAATTTGACTCTCGTAGTGCATTTTCTAGCCACGTGTCGTGTGGCAATTCAGATATAAATTTAAGACATGTTTTAGGTTAAGGCATTTTGGAAGGGGATGTGGTCCTCCTCATTTTGCGTTGCATTATTTCAGGGTGGGGATTTCTTCATTATTTAGTTTTCCGTTTTGCTCTTAAGGGTGGGTGTTGGCTTTAACTTTGTCAGAACGACTCCTCGCCAACTCAGTTGACAGGTGTCCTTCAGACGGTCTGGTCGTAATAAGCGACTTGTTTGGTTGTGTCAAACAACTTTGTTTTCTGGAGTAGCTTTTGCTTCATGTCGTTATTTCCTTTCATACTATTTGGGGGAATTACTTAAGTATTTTTAGTTGTGAATTATAATGCGGGAATACAAATCGTCACTTGGACGAGGGATATGTTGGTTGAAACGCGTTTTAAATTCACGGGGTTTTAATTTCGCGTCGCCCTAATTATAACCTACTGGGATCATATGTTTATTGTGTGGCATTTTATTTATATTTATGGTGTTACCTAGTTTAGTTGTTTGTAATACTTATGTTAAACAATGAGCAGTCATCTTGAGATTATGATTATTATTTGTGCATGAAGCTCAGCGGAAATGGTTACCTCGTTCCTTCCTCGGCATTTTGGATGGGAAATGTTCGCATTCGGTCTCAGGGTAAGTCCAGCCCTTCCAATTAACAGGCTTGTCCTGGCATCGCCTATTTCCTGCCTTGATCTAAATTATTGAGGGCGTTTCTAAGACTACGAAAATAAGAACGCTCCCCCCCCCATTCCTCCTTCGTGGCGAATGCCACTGGGCGTGTGGGGCTCCCTCCCGGTTGCCTTAGTGTCACCGAATTAATTACTTCTTTTAATTATGCTAATTTTGATCATATCAAGGTTGGGAAGAGGTGAGGTGCGACAGTGGTAGCATCCCGAGCATGGTTGATTCTCTCTCCAGTGCCGGTGATAACCGTCTTTTCCGCTGACTAATTGCAATTTATTAATCCAACATGAAAATTTAGAAAGTAATTGTACCATCCCCTATTAATGTTTTTTTTCCCCCACAGCTAGGATATTAATTGTATTCTGTGTAATGCTTGATTTTGATTCTGTTACATGAAACATCTGTGAGATGGCTAGACGCAACTTGAAGGTGAAATATCTCACTGAGGAGGAGATTACATAAGAACTGCTAATACGTAATCTCCAAGTACCTGCCGAAACAGAACTGGCGAGGACGAGTTTGGAGTATGCTGTGGAATTTCCAGCAACGCCACCTAAAATGTCATTGGCAGAATTCAAACTGGGTGAGTCAAAAATTTGTGGTCTTGTTCAAGAAATATCAAATGTTGTAAGATTTTATTTCTCAGAGGTTGAATGCGGTCATGCCAATTTTACTAAGTTACGAGCTCGAATTGAATATCTTTACCTGCGCTGCGTTGATCTAATGGAATCCGATGAAACACGACCTATGTCCGAATTGAAGGGTTTATTAGATGCTGAGATCAAGTTAGTTGAGTGCCCACAGTGTTTGGATAGTGTCAATTCCTGTGATAAAGATGGTGATTTGCTTAATACTACCCAAATTAGCAATCGCAATCCTGTAAATAGTTCTGCCTGTGTGTCTGAAAGTTCGTGTCCCAAGGTTGGTAACCCAGTCGAGCCAGCTGTGAACGAGCTAGGCCACCCACCCCCTTGCTACGGAGGGTCGGGTCTATTTCCGTCTCGCGAACACAATGCCGTTAGTTCTGAGATAATGACAAGTAACTCCGGGTCCAATGTCGTTGCATTAGAAACTGGTACCTCGCACCCAGGATCAAATATTCCGAATGCTGTAATGGTTTCTGCACCAAATAATAACCATGTATCCTTTGATTTTCCTATTTTTTCCTCAGTAAGTACTGGAGTGGCATTGGCCGCTGGAGAGCCGAGTTCATATCTAAGCAGAAGCAATTCTGGTGGCTTCGTCTCAGGGCGTTCCGGGCGGAAAAATACTACTTGCAACTGCGTAACGTGCAATTCTGTGTCTGGTACCGCAGTCTCATCTCGTGTGGCAGGGTCAATGCTTGAACCCCGATCTGTCGGGAATGTTCCCTTGTCTAACCATAATTCTAATAGGACAATCACTAGTGAAATAATTTCTAAAGGTATTGGGTCCTTTCGGTCAGTTAATGCTATGGGTAATGCAGGTCATCAACCACCTACAGTGAAACCAAATTCCTTCTTCGAAGGTGCCGGAAATTTTATTGCCGAGTCTCAGGGGTGTTTAAGAGGTAATTCAAGCTCGGGGCGTAACACCATTCCTACTGTTAGTCCCAGAAATCGTAGTTCTGTTCAAGAGGGTTTGTGTGTAGAGATGTCAGGCCGTGGTGCTTCAAGCGAGGGTGATTCTAATTACTCTATATTTTCTAAGGCCAGTTTTGGTACGGTGAACCACCCTATTGTGAGATTTGTGTCTAGGCTGTCTGGGCGAAGAATGGACACGGCGGAAGAAATTGTGATTTTCTTAAGGATTTTGGTCGATATTCACGAGTGGGCAGAACAGTTTAATGTGAGTGACCAAGTAGTATTCCAGCTGATATCTCCTCATATGTCAGACACATTGAGAACGTATGTGACTAGTGCCATGAGCGAGGGGTGGAGCGTTCAATATTTTATGACCGAGGTGTTAAGAATTTTTGTACCAATCAGATCCTTGGACACTATGAAGGGGCGGTATTTGTATCGTGCTCAAGGTATGACCGAGCCAATAAATTCTTATATAGTTGATATTTCCAAGTTTGTGAAGGTGTTCGGGGTAATCATGCCCGAAACTGAAGTTGTAAAACTCATTTTGGCTGGAGCAACTCCGGAATTCAGAAATTGTTTGTGTATCGGAACCACCGCTACTACTATTAAGGGTCTCTGTGAAGACGGTATTCAAGCCGAGTCAGTACGTTCAGTTGACATTGCCAGGTATGCCAATAGCCAGCCTTTTCACCGAGGAAATTCTGTTCCTTTCATTCGACCTCCCTTGGTTCGAACCCCGCCTGGGCAGGGTCGTTCTCCCCAAAATTTTAATAACCGTCCTGTGACGTGTTATAAGTGCATGGAAACCGGTCATATGCAGCGGAATTGTCCAGTAAAAAGGGATTGACAATCCAGGGGCAGGCCTTAAGGTATTCGTTCCGCCCAAAATCAGTTGTGTGCCTTAGGCAATGAATTAACGAAGGACCGCGCCACAGTTATCGGAGCAAGTGGCGTGTGTTCGAAGGTTTCTGATGGGGTCTTGCCCTCTCCTAGGGTTGAAGTTTCGATAAATGATGCATGTATTATTGCCTTGTTAGACCCAGGAAGTGCTGCTTCATTGGTTAGCGAGAATTGGTATTTGTCTATGAAACTCATTTGTAAATTCAGTAACCTGTCAAATGTAGATGTTAAGTTGGTTTCTGCCAACGGTGCTCAATTGGACGTTCTTGGTTCTGTGAAGTTTAAAGTTCGGATACATAAATTTTGTTGGAAATTTTCCTTTTGGGTCATTAAGAATTTGTCATGTCCTATTATTCTGGGCGCTAATTTTTTTTTGCGTATACTGGCTTACTGCTAGATATGCAACACGAATCATTCTGGTTCAGGTTTTGTTCTGAGGTAAAATTTAAATTTCTTGCTACTGCTGTCCCTAGCGCGAGTGCTCATGTTGTCAACCGTGATGCTGAACCCGTCTTGTCCACCGGGGTTGAATCCTTGGATTTAAGTAATTTATCTGACGCTAGGGCTAAAGAGATTCGAGATTTGTGTGGGTATTTTCCCGAGGTGTTCGCTGACGAATTAGGAATGACTAAGATCCTGGAGTATAAAATTGAAGTGACGGATACTATACCCGTCAGACATCCTCCCTACCGTTTGAGTCCACCCAAAATGTTGGAATTAAAGAAATTAATCGATCAGATGTTACTAGATGGAGTGATTCGACCCTCCACATCAGCATATTCCTCACCTGTGTTCTTAGTACCTAAGCCTAATGGTGGTTTTCGGCCAGTCGTAGATTATCGCAGGTTAAACAAAAAGATTGTTTTAGAATCCATCCCTCTTCCTGATTTACATAGCTGTTTTTCCTGGTTCAAAAACGCCTCCTATTATAGCCTCATTGACCTGACGCAGGCATATTTCCAAATTCCGTTAGCTGAAGAATCTAAGCATCTGACTGCATTCGCCACCGATTGGAATCTCTTTGAATATTGTCGTTTGCCTATTGGTCTCTCTACAGGGGGCGCTGTGCTTAGTAGGCTTCTTGATCACGTGTTTTATGGCATCAAATTTGATTACTTGTATCATTACGTGGACGATGTTGTTGTTTATAGCGAGACGTTCGAAGATCACGTGCGTCATCTTCGTGAAGTATTTGAGAGGTTAAAATCTGCTGGTCTAACCGTAAAGTTGTCCAAAGTGTCCCTTGCTAAACCTAAAATTGCCTTTCTTGGACATGTTGTTTCTGCTGAAGGTGTTTCGGTCGATGACTCCCGAACCCAAGGAATTAGAGATTTTTCACCCCCTAAAAATGTGAAAGGAGTAGCCCGATTTGTGGGAATGGTTGGCTTTTTGCGCAAATTTATACCCAATTTTGCGCAGCGCGCGTTGCCACTTAATCATCTGCGAAGGTCTGATGTGAAATTTAAATTGGGTCCGTCGCAGCAAGCAGCTTTTGATGATTTGAAGGAGGCACTCTGTAGGGCTCCTGTCCTCGCTGTCCCTGATTTCAGTAAGAAGTTTATAATCCAGACTGATGCATCGCTCGGTGCTGTAGCTGCTGTGTTGTTACAAGAAAGTGAGTTAGGTAGACGACCTATTGGTTTTGCTTCTCGAACTCTGTCCCCTGCTGAAGCAAATTATTCCGTATACGAGCTTGAAGGGCTCGCAGTGATGTTTGGGCTGGAGAAATTCCGAATGTATGTCGAACATGTTCCTTTCGAACTTGAAACCGATAACCAGGCCCTGAGCTGGGTCCTGGCTAGACCTCGAACTACTGGGCGAATCGCCCGGTGGGCAACCCGCATTTCATCATTTCAGTTCACCGTTCGTCATATAAAGGGTTGTGAAAATGTCATAGCCGACTCCCTTAGCCGCATGTACGAAGAAGTTCCTAATAAATGTAAGAATCTCGTTCCCGAGGAAAATCATGAAAATATTTGTGCTGTGTCACTTAAGCGTCTCTATGGAGAAAATCCTGACAGGTGTGAAACTCCCTCTTTAGAGGAACCTGTTGTTGTTGGGGCTAATTCAGCTCAACACATTGTTTGGAGACATTGCTGACCATCAGAAGGAAGATCCCGTCTTGTGTGACTTAATTGCTCGATTAGTTTCTGGAGAAGAGATAAAACCTTATATTTTAAAGTCTGGTGTATTGTGTTGTGTAACTAGGCGTGATAGAAAGCCTAAAGTTGTTTTGCCTACTCAGCTGATAAATGGCATGCTAATGTATTTTCACGAGTCACCCGCTGGAGGCCACCTAGGAATATTCAAAACTCGACAGAAGATAAGGCAGTCTTTTGTTTGGAAGGGTCTCGATAAGGATGTGAGAAAGTTTGTGCTGGGGTGTCATGACTGTAAGGTGAGTAAGCCTACCGTCAGTGGTAAGGTTGGTAAGTTAGCTTCCGAATCTGCGCCCAGGCCCATGGAACGCTTGTATGTGGATTTCGTTGGGCCCCTGCCGAGGTCTAAACTAGGTAATCGTTTTGCTTTTGTTTGTGTTGATGGTTTCTCTCGCTTTTCGTGGATTTTTCCCACTAGAAATTGTGACTCTGCTACTGTCATAAGATGTTTAAAGTCTTTTTTCTCTTCCTTCGGTCCTAGTCAATACCTGGTGTCAGATAATGCCAAGGCTTTTGTTTCTCATCAGTTCAGAAAATTTTGTTTTGATTATTCTATTTCCCATGTCACCACGACACCTTATTACCCCAACCCTAGTTTGGCAGAGAGAGTTAACCGAAATTTGAGAGCTGCTTTTATCGCATATCATCGTGATAATCATGCCAAGTGGGATTCGTCATTACATTGGTTACCCTATGCCTTCAATACTGCTGAGCATGAATCCCATGGGAAAACGCCATTCTCACTTATGTGTGCGTTCGTCCCTAATTCCCCTCTAACGAATCTGTGGTCACTTCATGATCTGCTTCCTGACCAACCCTCTCCTGATCGTGTCAGAGAAATCTGGAAGGAGGCCAAAGCTGCTATAAAGATCTCGCATGATAAGCTGGCTAAGAGATATAATTTGGGCCGAAAACAGAGTGGATATTCTGTCGGAGATTTTGTGTATGCAAAAAACTTCTGGGCTAAGTCCCCAGGTCGTCAGGTATCAGGTAAACTGCAGCCAAAATATGAGGGCCCCTATGATATTCTGTCCTTTCCTTCTGAAGTAACCGTGTTATTAGAGGACCTGTCTAGGAAACGTGTTTTTAGGACTCATATATCGAATTGTAAACCTGCTAGTGAACGGGAAACTCGAGGTGTGTAAAAGGTGAAATTATGATGTTCTATTTCCTGTGAGTGCGATGGTATGAAGTTCAGGGCGATGGGAGATGGTCTAGTTGTTCCGCTGAAGTCAAATCTCCTATGTCATCCTTTGTAATCCTCAAGAAAGGCTGTGATCTGCTTCTGTTAGCTGAGTTTTGCTCATCGTATTCGTGGTTGATATTTTGAGTAATTTTTTTTGGATGATTTAGTGATAATTTTGTTAGGTTGGTAGTGAAATTTTGATTTTATGTGAAAATAAGGTGTGATGCTTCAGAGTGATGCTCATTTCGGTGTGTTGTTCAGTTGCTGACGTGAGGGCTATAGAAATTGTATTTGTGATCTGGGAAACCTTCGGGCTACCATCTCTTGTCGGTTGAAAATGTATCTAGTTCAGGTTGGTCAGTGGGTTATTCGTAATCTGCAGCTTGATCTGTTAGACTGCTGACTTGCTAATATTGTTACAACTTGCACCTGATTGTAGTTCGGAAATGTAATTCTTGCCTTCCCCGTGTACTCGGGTGTGAATATTTTTAAATTGTGGAACGTCAGTTTCGAGCTGATGGCCAAGCTGAGGCGTCAGTCAGTTGTTCTCTGCTTTGAATTTGTGTCACCTTGAAGTCGTCGTCCCTATTTTGGAGAAATTTTGAGCTAATTATCATTTGGCGAACTTGTTCTTGTTCTGTGCAAGGTGCACTTTCCTTTGGGGACAGTAATCGCCCCGTGCTTTTGAGAATTTATCATCTTGTCGCATCTGTGACCATGTAGTTCTGTATTTTGGAAATGCTGTGGCATGTTAGGGACCGTAAGGTTGAAGCAATTGTAATTTTGAGGATATTAATTGCCTCGTACTTATTGAAATGTGTCAGATGACACCTGTCGGTGTTTGTAGTAATTATGCGAAACCCTGTATCGGACTATGGTAGTCGTTTGGTGTCCGTGAGTTGTGTAGGGCGTGAAATTATTGGTAATTTGTGTTTTTTTTTTATGGTGGGCCACGTTCATTTTGGTGTGTTTTGAAAATTGGTTGGTACCAACTTATATTTGTGTCTGGTTCTGCTGAGCTATGTGCTTTGGGAGTAGAATTGGAGTGTTGCCTGTGTGCAGGGCTGGTAGTTGTTGTTGGTTTAATATTAGTTAGGTTCCGTGCCTAGAAGAGGCGGTCGACCTGTTCTTCATTTTTGGGAAGATGTTTTTTTTTGATTTGGAGTTATCCATGCGTCACGTTATGTGAGGTCGTTCTCAATATGGGTGTGATCACCTTGGTGTTCTGAGTTCGACGGGTCATCCTCCAGAAGTTCATTAAGAACTGTGGACTGGTAGGGTGCGTTGGCAAGTTGCGATGAGGTCATTTTGTGAGATTTGGTTAAATGATGGTATGCAAATCGGTTGACCATGTGTGTGTCAGGCTGTTTAACGTGGTCCCCATTAGTTTCTAGTCTCGTGGAAAGTAGTTGCTGTTTTCTGCCGTTCGTCGGATGGCCACCGTGGATGGTTAGGGGCAGTGACTGGTGAAATGAGGCAGAGACATTAAATTTAATCATGTCTTTTATGTATCACAAACCTATGACGATCCTTGGTTTTGATTTTGGTATGTTGTGTATATTTAAATGTTTTCTCTGTACTCAAAATGTTCTGTATTCGTGCGGTGCTGCGTTAGCCATCCGAGTAAATGTAAATTCCTTTTTATATTGTTTCGCTGTTTTGGCAGGGTACCAGTGGGGGTCTCCTTGATTTCCCGTCTCAAGGAGGGGTTTTCTCTTTCATTTTAAGGGGTTTGGTAGGATATTTTTGAGAATTCTGTAAAATTTTGCTTGTGCATTCCTGGTAACCTCTATGAGTATTCATAATTTTAGTTTAGTTATACTATTTGGTAATGGTGGTTAATTTTTTTAAAATTTCTTAACTCAAAATCAGTCTTCTCGTGTGGTCAGATGCCCTATCGTGTGATACTCCCATCCCCTTCAGTGAACATTTTAGTGATGCCCTGAAGACCCACTCACTTGTGAGGAACTTTTGATTAAGGCCTCAAGCACCCCGGATACAACTTAAACAACTGCTTACTGAGTTTCAGTGACGTACAAATGTGGTGTGACTTTCCTCATCTGTCCTCAGATGACATAACCTTGCTTAAGGCTAGCATGTTAGTATGGAGCCACCCGTTCCCGCTAAGGGAACCTAAATTGAATTTATTCTGCTGTAGTAATGGTGTGTTTCAGTTGGGAAATTTCATGTGGGACGTGTACTCTCAACCTGGGCCCAGGTTAACAGTACCATACCAAGTTCAATGGCATCCTCCTTCCTGAGGGGTTGTACTTCGAGATCTGCTGGCGGAGTTCGGAGGTAACCTTTCATCTGCCAGATGCCCAGCGACTCACCACCATTCCTGCTGTTCTCACCCCATCGTCTTCTTTGGGAGGGCGAGGATGTAACGACTTTTAACGTCGTTACATGAAGAAAATGAAACATCCAAGATTGGCTTACGCAACTGCGATTATTTCACAACAGTCTGGAGCTGGTGTATTTCGCAAGCACTCCTGCTACCAGCTAATTGGTTTCCAAAACTCTTGAACCTACATTTGTTGCCTGAGAAAGAGCTGACGTTAATACCCTGGACGATTGACATTTCTACGCTGCTGTTGTGAAGTGAACTGCTGCGCACAGGTTCCTAGAAACCCCTTTAAGCCCCATTAGTGGGTTGAGTTTCTACCCTGGGAACATTTCGTCGTAGCACTTCTGAGTAAACTCTTAAAGATTTGGGTCATGGCACCACTTGTGGTACCAACATTTCTCTTAGACTATGTCGTTGTTATGGTGGTCTGCGCCCCCAAGTTTGGTTGGCACGACCAAACTGTGCAGTGGAGAGGGGGTGGTCACGTTCTCCCTGGAAAGCAAGCCCTCAGCGAACAATAAGCAGTCAGTATCCAGCCTTCTTGAATCTCACACGCAGAACTTGGAGTGTCGAAGACCCCTTCCCGGAGGAAATTTTCATTTCCTCTGGGGAGAGGCATAAAACAGTATAGTATTGCTCAAACCTTATCTAACAGGGATCTGACAAAACTTTGAATTTGCTAAGACTGTTAATTCTAAAAACTTTCAATTTGACTCTCGTAGTGCATTTCCTAGTCACGTGTCGTGTGGCAATTCAGATATAAATTTAAGACATGTTTTAGGTTAAGGCATTTTGGAAGGGGATGTGGTCCTCCTCATTTTGCGTTGCATTATTTCAGGGTGGGGATTTATTCATTATTTAGTTTTCCGTTTTGCTCTTAAGGGTGGGTGTTGGCTTTAACTTTGTCAGAACGACTCCTCGCCAACTCAGTTGACAGGTGTCCTTCAGACGGTCTGGTCGTAATAAGCGACGTGTTTGGTTGTGTCAAACAACTTTGTTTTCTGGAGTAGCTTTTGCTTCATGTCGTTATTTCCTTTCATACTATTTGGGGGAATTACTTTAGTATTTTTAGTTGTGAATTATAATGCGGGAATACAAATCGTCACTTGGACGAGGGATATGTTGGTTGAAACGCGTTTTAAATTCACGGCGTTTTAATTTCGCGTCGCCCTAATCATAACCTACTGGGATCATATGTTTATTGTGTAGCATTTTATTTATATTTAAGGTGTTACCTAGTTTAGTTGTTTGTAATACTTATGTTAATACAATGAGCAGTCATCTTGAGATTATGATTATTATTTGTGCATGAAGCTCAGCGGAAATGGTTACCTTGTTCCTTCCTCGGCATTTTGGATGGGAAATGTTCGCATTCGGTCTCAGGGTAAGTCCAGCCCTTCCAATTAACAGGCTTGTCCTGGCATCGCCTATTTCCTGCCTTGATCTAAATTATTGAGAGCGTTTCTAAGACTACGAAAATAAGAACGCTTCCCCCCCCCCCCCCCCCCCATTCCTCCTTCGTGGCGAATGCCACTGGGCGTGTGGGGCTCCCTCCCGGTTGCCTTATTGTCACCGAATTAATTACTTCTTTTAATTATGCTAATTTTGATCATATCAAGGTTGGGAAGAGGTGAGGTGCGACAACTGATATTAGGCTGATATTTTTACGGAGTTGAATGGCACTACTGGAAGTTTTCATTCATGAAAAAAAAGTCTTATGAGGTCACCTTTTGTCCGTGTGCCTGTGTGAGAAGTGTGAATCGTGTGTGTCCCTGCACCCCCCCCCCCCCTAATAAGATCTAAACGGCTGCAACGAATTCAATGAAACTCAGTAAGTTCATAGCACTATTCTGAGCGACCCCGACCGTGCCTTTAAAAATTTCTTACGTCTCACCAATCCAACATGGCGGCAGTGCGAATTATTTCACCAGCATTCAATAAATCCGAAACTGTTACCGTTGTCACGGTGTTTGTACGGTGCTAAAGGGTGCCACTAGAAGTTCACCTATGTGTCTTTTGAAAACCTGGTAACTACAAAACCAACATGGCGGCCAGGTGAATTTGCGGCTTTTAAATAGACGTTTCTCGCAATTTAACCAACAAAAGCAATGAAACATGGTACATTATATGTTTATACACAATTTAATGCACCGACATCTAACTTCATTCAATAGCTTACATAACCTTAAGATGGTGGCTGAGCGAAATATCTCAACGGCATTCTATATCTCCGAAACTATTACTGATATCATGCTGACATTTTGTACGGAGATAAAGGGCACTACTGGAAGTTTTCGTTTATGAAAAAGAAAATAGTCTTATGAGATCACCTTTTGCCCGTATGTCTGTGTGTGCGTGTGTGAAAAGTGTGTGTGTCCCCCCCTCAAATGAAATCTAAACGGCTGGAGCGATTTCCATGAAACTCAGTAAGTTTATAGCACTATTCCGGACGACCCCGACCGTGCCCTTCAAACTTTCCTTACGTCTCACCAATCCAACATCGCGGCAATGCGAAATATTTTACCAGCATTGAATAACACCGAAACCATTACTGATATCACGCTGATATTTCTTACAAAGTTGAATGGCACTACTGGAAGTTTTCGTTATTGAAAAAAAAAAAAAAAAAAAAAAAGGCTTATGAGGTCACCTTTTGTCCGTGTGTCTATGTGTGAAGTGTGAATCGTGGGTGTGTCCCCCCTAACAAAATCTAAACGACTGCAACGATTTAAATGAAAGTCGGTTAGTTCATAGCACTATTCCAGATGACACCGACCGTGCCTTTCAACATGTCTTACTGATATTAGGCTGATATTTTTACGGAGTTGAATGGCACTACTGGAAGTTTACATTCATGAAAAAAAAAGTCTTATGAGGTCACCTTTTGTCCGTGTGTCTGTGTGAGAAGTGTGAATCGTGTGTGTCCCCGCCCCCCTCCCACCTAATTAGATCTAAACGGCTTCAACGAATTCAATGAAACTCAGTAAGTTCATAGCACTATTCCGAGCGACCCCGACCGTGCCTTTAAAAATTTCTTACGTCTCACCAATCCAACATGGCGGCAGTGCGAATTATTTAACCAGCAGTCAATAACTCCGAAACTATGACCGATAGGCCTATCACCCTGGAATTGTGTACGGTGATAAAGGGTACTACTAGAAATTCAACTATGTGGCTTTTGAAAACCAGGTAACTACAAAACCAACATGGCGGCCAAGCGAATCTGCGAATTTAAATAGACGTTTCTCGCGATTTATCCAACCAAACGCAATGAAACTTGGTACAGTATATGTTTATACACAATGTAATGCGCCGACATCTAACTTCGTGTAATTGTTTACACAAAGTCAAGATGGCGTCTGTGCGAAATATTTCACCAGCATTCTATATCTCCGAAACTATTACGGATATCATGCAGATATTTTGTACGGAGATAAAGGACACTACTGAAAGTTTTCATTTATGAAATAAAATAGGCTTATGATATCACCTTTTGTCCGTGTGTCTGTGTGTGCATGTGTGAATCGTGTGTGTGTCCCCCCACCCTTTATGAAATCTAAATGGCTGAGGCGATTTCAGTGAAACAGGGTAAGTTCATAGCACTATTCCAGCCGACCCCGAACGTGCCCTTCAAATTTTCTTACGTCTCCCCAATTCAACTTGGCGGCAGTGCGAAATATTTCACCAGCATTCAATATCTCCGAAACTATTATCGATATCACCCCGGAATTTTGTACGGTGATAATGGGAACTACTAGAAGTTCATCTACGTGACATTTGAAAAGGTGGTAACTACAAAACCAACCTGGCGGCCTAACGAATTTGTGACTTATAAATAGTCGTTTCTCGCGATTTAACCAACCAAACGCAATGAGACTTGGTGCAGTATATGTTTATACACAATGTAAAGCACCGACATCTAAATTCGTTCAATTGTTTACATAACCTCATGATGGCGGCTGTGCGAAATATTTCACAGGCATTCTATATCTCCGAAACTATTGCTGATACCACGCTGAAATTTTGTACGGAGATAAAGGGCACTACTGGAAGATTTCATTTATGAAATAAAATAGGCTTATGAGATCGCCGTTTGTCCGTTTGTCTTTGTGTGCATGTGTCAATCGTGTGTGTGTCCCCCCTAATAAAATCTAAACGGCTGCAACGATTAGAATGAAACTCGGTAAGTTCATAGCACTATTCCGGACGACCCCGACCGTGCCTTTTAAAATTTCTTACGTCTCACCAATCCAACATGGCGGCAGTGAAAAATATTTCACCAGCATTGAATGCCACCGAAACTGTTACCGTTATCTCCCTGGAATTTTGTACGGTGCTAAACGGTGCTACTAGAAGTTCACCTATGTGACTTTTGAAAACCTGGTAACTACAAAACCAACATGGTGGCCAACCTAATTTGCGACTTTTAAATAGACGTTTTTCGCGGTTTAACCAACCAAACGCAATGAAACATGGTACAGTATATGTTTATACACAATTTAATAAACCTACATCTAACTTCGTTCAATTGTTTACATAACCTAAAGATGGCGGCTGTGCGAAATATTTCACCGGCAGTCTATATCTCTGAAACTACTACTGATACCACGCCGAAATTTTGTACGGAGAAAAAGGGCACTACTGGAAGTTTTCATTTATGAAATAAAATAGGCTTATGAGATCACCATTTGTCCGTTTGTCTGTGTGTGCATGTGTCAATTGTGTGTGTGTCCCCCCTAATAAAATCTAAACGGCTGCAACGATTAGAATGAAACACGGTAAGTTCATAGCACTATTCCGGACGACCCCGCCCGTGCCTTTCAAAATTTCTTACATCTCACCAATCCAACATGGCGGCAGTGCAAAATATTTCACCAGCATTGAGTAACACCGAAACTGTTATCGCTATCTCCTTGGAATTTTGTACGGTGATAAAGTGAACCACTAGAAGTTGACCTATGTGAATTTTGAAAACCTGGTAACTACAAAACCAAAATGGTGGCCTACCGAATTTGCGACTTATAAATAGACGTTTCTCGGGATTCATCATCCCAAACGCAATGAAAATTGGTACAGTATATGTTTATACACAATGTAATGCACCGACTTCTAACTTGGTTCTATAGTTTACATGCCCTCAAGATATCGGCTGTGCGAAATATTTCACCGGGATTCTATATCTCCGAAACTATTACTGATATCACGCAGACATTTTGTACGGAGATATAAGGCACTACTGGGAGTATTCATTTATGAAATAAAGTAGGCTTTTGAGATCACCTTTTGTCCGTGTGTCCGTGTGTGCATGTGTGAATCGTGAATGAAATGTAAACGGCTGGAACGATTTCAATGATACTCGGTAAGTTTATAGCATTATTACGGGCGACCACGACCGTGCTCTTCAAATTTTCTTATGTCTCTCCAATCCAACATGGCGGCAGTGCGAAATATTTCACCAGCATTCAATAATTCCGAAATTATTACCAATATCACCCTGGAATTTTGTACCGTGATAAAGGATACTACTAGAAGTTCATCTATGTGACATTTGAAAACCTTGTAACTACAAAACCAACGTGGTGGCCAACCGAGTTTGCGACTTTTAAATAGACGTCTATCGCGATTCAACCAACCAAACGCAATGAAACATGGTACAGTATATGTTTATACACAATTTAATGCACTACAGTACATCTAACTTCGTTCAATTGTTTACATAACCTCAAGATGGCGGCTGTGCGAAATATTTCACCGGGATTTTATATCTCCAAATCTATTACTGATAGCACGCTGAAATTTTGTACGGAGATCAAGGGCACTACTGGAAGTTTCCATTTATGAAAAAAAAGAAGGCTTATGAGATCACCTTTTGTCCGTGGGTCTGTGTGTGCATGTGTGAATCGTGTGTGTGTGTGTCCGCTTCATAAAATCTAAACGGCTGGAACGATTTCAATGAAACTCGGTAAGTTCATAGTACTATTCCGGACGACCCCGACCGTGCCTTTCAAAATTTCTTACGTTTCGCCAATCCAACATGGCGGCAGTGCGAAATATTTCACCAGCACTGAATAACACCGAAACTGTTACCTTTATCACCCTGGAATTTTGTACGGTGCTAAAGGGAACTACTAGAAGTTCACCTATGTGACATTTGAAAACCTGGTAACTACAAAACCAACATGGCGGCCATGCGAATTTGTGACATATAAAAAGACGTTTCTCGGGATTTAACCAACCAAACGCAATGAGACTTGGTACAGTATTTGATAATACACAATGTAAAGCACCGACATCTAAATTTGTTCAATTGTTTATATAACCTCAAGATGGCGGCTGTGCGAAGTATTTCACCGGCATTCTATATCTCCAAAACTATTGCTGATACCACGCTGAAATTTTGTACGGAGATAAAGGGCACTACTGGAAGTTTCCATTTATGAAAAAAGAAGGCTTAGGAGATCACCTTTTGTCCGTGTGTCTGTCTGTTCATGTGTGAATCGTGTGTGTTTCCCCCCTAATAAAATGTAAACGGCTGGAACGCATTCAATGATACTCGGTAAGTTCATAACACTATTCCGGGCGACCTCGACCGTGACCTTCAAGATTTCTTACGTCTCACCAATCCAACATGGCGGCAGTGCGAATTATTTCACCAGCATTCAATATCTTCGAAACTATTACATATATCACCATGGGATTTTGTACGGTGATAAAGGGAACTACTAGAAGTTCTCCTGTATGACATTTTCAATCCTGGTAACTTCAAATACAACATGGCGGCCAAGCGAATTTGCGACCTATAAATATACGTTCCTCGGGATTCATCCAACCAAACGCAATGAAACTTGGTACAGTATATGTTTATACACAATTTAATGCACTACGGTACATCTAACTTCGTTCAATTGTTTACATAACCTTAAGATGGCGGCTGTGCGAAATATTTCACCGGGATTTTATATCTCCAAAACTATTACTGATAGCACGCTAAAATTTTGTACGGAGATCAAGGGCACTACTGGAAGTTTCCATTTATGAAAAAAAAAGATGGCTTATGACATCACCTTTTGTCCGTGTGTCTGTGTGTGCATGTGTGAATCGTGTGTGTGTGTGTCCCCTTCATAAAATCTAAACGGCTGGAACGATTTCAATGAAACTCGGTAAGTTCATAGCACTATTCCGGACGACCCCGACCGTGCCTTTCAAAATTCCTTACGTCTCGCCAATCCAACATGGCAGCAGTGCGAAATATTTCACCAGCACTGAATAACACCGAAACTGTTACCGTTATCACCCTGGAATTTTGTACGGTGCTAAAGGGAACTACTAGAAGTTCACCTATGTGACATTTGAAAACCTGGTAACTACAAAACCAACATGGCTGCCAAGCGAATTTGCGACATATAAAAAGACGTTTCTCGGGATTTAACCAACCAAACGCAATGAGACTTGGTACAGTATATGTTAATACACAATGTAAAGCACCGACATCTAAATTTGTTCAATTGTTTACATATCCTCAAGATGGCGGCTGTGCGAAATATTTCACCGGCATTCTATATCTCCGAAACTATTGCTGATACCACGCCGAAATTTTGTACGGAGATAAAGGGCACTACTGGAAGTTTCCATTCATGAAAAAAAGAAGGCTTATGAGATCTCCTTTTGTCCGTGTGTCTGTCTGTGCATGTGTGATTCGTGTGTGTTTCCCCCCTAATAAAATGTAAACGGCTGGAACGTTTTCAATGATACTCGGTAAGTTCATAACACTATTCAGGGCGACCTCGACCGTGACCTTCAAAATTTCTAACGTCTCACCAATCCAACATGGCGGCAGTGCGAATTATTTCACCAGCATTCAATATCATCGAAACTATTACATATATCACCATGGGATTTTGTACGGTGATAAAGGGAGCTACTAGAAGTTCTCCTGTATGACATTTGTAAACCTGGTAACTTCAAAACCAACATGGCGGCCAAGCGAATTTGCGACCTATAAATATACGTTCCTCGGGATTCATCCAACCAAACGCAATGAAAGTTGGTACAGTACATGTTTATACACAATTTAATGCACTACAGTACATCTAACTTCGTTCAATTGTTTACAAAACCTCAAGATGGCGGCTGTGCGAAATATTTCACCGGGATTTTATATCTCCAAAACTATTACTGATAGCACGCTAAAATTTTGTACGAAGATCAAGGGCACTACTGGAAGTTTCCATTTATGAAAAAAAAAAAGATGGCTTATGAGATCACCTTTTGTCCGTGTGGCTGTGTGTGCATGGGTGAATCGTGTGTGTGTGTGTCCCCTTCATAAAATCTAAACGGCTGGAACGATTTCAATGAAACTCGGTAAGTTCATAGCACTATTCCGGACGACCCCGACCGTGCCTTTCCAAATTCCTTACGTCTCGCCAATCCAACATGGCGGCAGTGCGAAATATTTCACCAGCACTGAATAACACCGAAACTGTTACCGTTATCACCCTGGAATTTTGTACGGTGCTAAAGGGAACTACTAGAAGTTCACCTATGTGACATTTGAAAACCTGGTAACTACAAAACCAACATGGCGGCCAAGCGAATTTGCGACATATAAAAAGACGTTTCTCGGGATTTCAGCAACCAAACGCAATGAGACTTGGTACAGTATATGTTAATACACAATGTAAAGCACCGACATCTAAATTTGTTCAATTGTTTAAATAACGTCAAGATGGCGGCTGTGCGAAATATTTCACCGACATTCTATATCTCCGAAACTAGTGCTGATACCACGCTGAAATTTTGTACGGAGATAAAGGGCACTAGTGGAAGTTTCCATTTATGAAAAAAGGCTTATGAGATCACCTTTTGTCCGTGTGTCTGTCTGGGCATGTGTGAATCGTGTGTGCTTCCCCCCTAATAAAATGTAAACGGCTGGAACGCATTCAATGATACTCGGTAAGTTCATAACACTATTCCGGGCGACCTCGACCGTGACCTACAAAATTTCCTACGTCTCACCAATCCAACATGGCGGCAGTGCGAATTATTTCACCAGCATTCAATATCTTCGAAACTATTACATACATCACCATGGGATTTTGTACGGTGATAAAGGGAGCTACTAGAAGTACTCCTGTATGACATTTGAAAACCTGGTAACATCAAAACCAACATGGCGGCCAAGCGAATTTGCGACCTATAAATATACGTTCCTCGGGATTCATCCAACCAAACGCAATGAAACCTGGTACAGTACATGTTTATACACAATGTAATGCACCGACATCTAACTTGGTTCTATTGTTTACATTACCTCAAAATGGCGGCTGTGCGAAATATTTCACCGGCTTTCTATATCTCTGAAACTATTAATGATATCACGCAGAAATTTTGTACGGAGATAAAGGGCACTACTGAAAGTTTTCATTTATGAAATAAAATAGGATTATGATATCACCTTTTGTCCGCGTGTCTGTGTGCGCATGTGTAAATCGTGTGTGTGTGTCCCCCTAATAAAATGTAAACAGCTGGAACGGTTTCAATGATACTCGGTAAGTTCATAAAACTATTGCGAGCGACCCCGACCGTGCCCTTCAAAATTTCTTACGTCTCACCAATCCAACATGGCGGCAGTGCGAAATATTTCACAAGCATTCAATAATTTCGATACTATTACCAATATCACCTTGGAATTTTGTACGGTGATAAAGGGTACTACTAGAAGTTCACCTATGTGACATTTGAAAACCTGGTAACTACAAGACCAACATGGCGGACAAGCGAATTTGCGACTTATAAATAGACGTTTCTTGGGATTCATCCAACCAAACGCAATGACACTTGCTACAGTATATGTTAATGCACAATGTAAAGCACCGACATCTAAATTTGTTCAATTGTTTACATAACCTCATGATGGCGGCTGTGCGAATTATTTCACGGGCATTCTATATCTCCATAACTATTGCTGATTCCACGCTGAAATTTTGTACAGAGATAAAGGGCACTACTGGAAGTTTTCATTTATGAAATATGATAGGCTTATGTGATCACCTATTGTCCGTGTGTATGTGTGTGCATGTGTAAATCGTGTGTGTGTCCCCACTAATAAAATGTAAATTGCTGGAACGATTTCAATGATACTCGTTAAGCTCATAGCACTATTCCGGGCGACCCCGACCGTCCCCTTCAATATTTCTTATCTCTCACAAATCCAACATGGCGGCAGTGCGAAATATTTCACCAGCATTCAATATCTCCGAAATTATCACCGATATCACCCTGGAATTTTGTACGGTGATAAAGGGAACTACTAGAAGTTCACCTATGTGACATTTGAAAACCCGGTAACTACAAAACGAACATGGCGGCCAAGCGAATTTGCGACATATAAATAGACGTTTCTCGCGATTTAACAAACCAAACGCAATGAAACTTTGTACAGTATATGTTTATACACAATTAAATGCACCGACATCTTATTTCGTTTAATTGTTTTCATAACCTCAAGATGGCGGATGTGCGAAATATTTCAACGGCATTCTATATCTCCGAAACTATTACTGACATCACGCAGAAATTTTGTTCGGAGATAAAGGGTACTACTGGAAGTTTTCATTTATGAAATAAAATAGGCTTATGAGATCACACATTGTCCGTGTGTCTGTGTGTGCATGTGTGAATCATGTGTGCGGTCCCCCCTAATAAAATCTAAACGGCTGGAACGTTTTTAATGAATCTCGGTAAGTTCATAGCACTATTCCGGAGGACCCCGCCAGTGCCCTTCAAATTTTTTTACGACTCACCAATCCAGCATGGCGGCATTGCGAAATATTTTACCAGCATTCAATTTCACCGAAACTATTACGGATATCACCCTGGAATTTTGTACGGTATTAAAGGGAACAACTAGAAGTTCACCTATATGACTTTTGAAATCCTGGTAACAACAAAACCAACATGGCGGCCAAGCGAATTTGCGAATTTAAATAGCCGTTTCTCGCGATTTAACCTACCAAACACAATGCAACCTGGTACAGTATATGTTAATACACAATGTAATGTACCGACATCTAACTTCGTTCAATTGTTAACATAACCTCAAGATGGCGGCTGTGTGAAATATTTCACCGGCATTTTATATCTCCAAAACTATTACTGATATCACGCTGAAATTTTTACGCAGATAAAGGGCACTACTGGACGTTTTCATTTATGAAATAAAATTGGCTTATGAGATCACCTTTTGTCCGTGTGTCTGTGTGTAAATGTGTATCATGTGTGTGTCCCCACCTCCCCCCCCCCTAATATAATCTAAATGGTTGGAACGATTTCTATGAAACTCAGTAAGTTCATAGCTCTATTCCGGACGACCCCGACTGTGCCCTTCAAATTTTCTTACGTCTCACAAATCCAACATTGCGGCATTGCGAATTATTTCACCAGGATTCTATCTCTCCGAAACTATTACCGATATCACCCTGGATTTTGTACGGTGATAAAGGGAACTACTCGAATTTCGTCTATGTGACTTTTGAAAACCTGGCACCTACAAAACCATAAATGCGGCCAAGTGAATTTGCGAATTTTAAATAGACGTTTCTCGCGATTTAACCAAACAAACGCAATGAAACATGGTACAGTATATGTTTATACACAATTTAGTGCACCGGCATCTAACTTGGGTCAATTGTTTACATAACCTCAGGATGGCGGCTGTGCGAAATATTTCACCGTCATTCTATATCTCCGAAACTTTTACTGTTATCAACTGAAATTTTGTACGGAGGTAAGGGCACTACTGGAAGTTTCGAATTATGAAAAAAAAGAAGGCTTATGAGATCACCTTTTGTCCGTGTGTCCGTGTGTGCATGTGTGAATCGTGTGTGTGTGTGACCCCTTAATAACATCTAAACGGCTGGAACGATTCCAATGAAACTAAGTAAGTCCGTAGCACTATTCCGTACGAACTTGACTGTGCTCTTGAAATTTTCTTACCTCTCACCAATCCAACATGTCGGCAGTGCGAAGTATTTCACCACAATTCAATATCTTCGAAACTATTACCGATATCACCCTGGAGTTTTGTACGGAGATAAAGGGAACTACTAGAAGTTCACCTATGTGACATTCGAAAACCTGGTAACTACAAAATCAACATGGCGAACAAGCGAATTTGCGACATATAAATAGACGTGTATCGGGATTCATCCAACCAAATGCAATGAAACTTGGTACAGTATATGTTTATACACAATGTAATGCACCGACATCTAACTTGGTTCATTGTTTGCATTACCCCCGGATATCGGCTGTGCGAAATATTTCACCGGGATTTTATATCTCCGAAACTATTACTGAAATCACGCAGAAATTTTGTACGGAGATAAAGGGCACTACTGGAAGTTTTCATTTATGAAATAAAATAGGCTTATGAGATCACCTTTTGTCCGTGTGTCTGTGTGTGCATGTGTGAATCGTGTGTGTGTCCCCCCTAATAAAATGTAAACGGCTGGAACGCATTCAATGATACTCGGTTAGTTCATAAAACTATTCCGAGCGACCCCGACCGTGCCTTTCAAAATTTCTTACGTCTCTCCAATCCAACATGGCGGCAGTGCGAAATATTTCACCAGCATTCAATGATTCTGAAACTATTACCAATATCACCCTGGAATTTTGTACGGTGATAAAGGTTACTGCTAGAAGTTCACCTAAGTGACATTTGAAAACCTGGTAACTACAAGACCAACATGGCGGCAAAGCGAATTTGCTACATAAATAGACGTTTCTTGGGATTCATCCAACCAAACGCAATGAGACCTGGTACAGTATATGTTTATACACAATGTAATGCGTCGACATCTATCTTCGTGTAATTGTTTTACAACCTCAAGATGGCGTCTGTGCGAAATATTTCAGCAGCATTCTATATCTCCGAAACTATTACTGATAAAACGCAGACATTTTGTACGGAGATAATGGGCACTACTGGAGGTTTTCATTTATGAAAAAGAAAATATGCTTATGAGATCACCTTTTGTACGTGTGTCTGTGTGTGTGTCCCCCCTCCCCTAAACAATCTAAATGGCTGAAGGGATTTCAATGAAACTGGGTAAGTTCATAGCACTATTCCGCCCGACCTCGACCGTGCCCTTCAAATTTCCTTACGTCTCACCAATTCAACATGGCGGTAGTGCGAAATATTTCACCAGCATTCAATATCTCCGAAACTATTACAGATATCACCCCGGAATTATGTACGGTGATAAAGGGAACCACTAGAAGTTCACCTAGCGTATGTGACTTTTGAAAACTTGGTAACTACAAAACCAACATGGTGGCCTACCGAATTTGCGACTTATAAATAGACGTTTCTCGGAATTCATCCAACCAAACGCAATGAAACATGGTACAGTATATGTTTATACACAATGTAATGCGCCGACATCTAACTTGGTTCAATTGTTTACATTACCTCAAGATGGCGGCTGTCCGAAATATTTCACCGGCATTCTATATCTCCGAAACTATTACTGATATCACGCTGAAATTTTGCACGGAGATAAAGGGCACTACTGGAAGTTTTCATTTATGGAATAAAATAGGCTTATGAGATCACCTTTTGTCCGTGTGTCTGTGTGTGCATGTGTGAATCGTGTGTGTGTCCCCCCTTATAAAATCTAAACGGCTGGAACGATTTTTATGACACTCGGTAAGTTCATAGCAATATTCCGGGCGACAGCGACCGTGCCCTTCAAAATTTCTTACGTCTCACCAATCCAACATGGCGGCAGTGCGAAATATTTAACCAGCAGTCAATAACTCCGAAACTATGACCGATATCACCCTGGCGATTCGTACGGTGATAAAGGGTACTACTAGAAGTTCAACTATGTGGCTTTTGAAAACCTGGTAACTACAAAACCAACATGGCGGCCAAGCTAATTTGCGAATTTAAATAGCCGTTTCTCGTGATTTAACCAACCAAACGCAATGAAACTTGGTACAGTATATGTTTATACGCAATGTAATGGGCCGACATCTAACTTCCTGTAATTGTTTACACAACCTCAAGATGGCGTCAGTGCGAAATATTTCACCAGCATTCTATATCTCCATAACTGTTACGGATATCACGCAGATATTTTGTACGGAGATAAAGGGCACTACTGCAAGTTCACCTATGTGACTTTTGAAAACCTGGTAACTACAAAACCAACATGGCGGTCAAGCGAATTTGCGAATTTAATAGACGTTCCTTGCGATTTAACCAACCAAACACAATGCAACTTGGTGCAGTATATGTTTATACACAATGTAATTCACCGACATCTAATTTCGTTCAATTGATTACATAACCTCAAGATGGCGGCAATGCGAAATATTTCACCGGCATTCTATATCTCCGAAACTATTACTGATATCACGAAGAAATTTTGTACGGAGATAAAGGGCACTACTGGAAGTTTTCGTTTATGAAATAAAATAGGCTTATGAGATCACCTTTTGTCCGTGTGTCTGTGTGGGCATGTGTGAAACGTGTGTGTGACCCCCCTTATAAAATCTAAACGGCTGCAACGATTTCAATGAAACTCGGTAAGTTCAATGCACTATTCCGGATGACCCAGACCGTGCCTTTCAAAATGTCTTACCTCTCACCAATCCAACATGGCGGCAGTGCGAAATATTTCACCAGCATTCAATATCTCCGAAACTATTACCGATATCACCCTGGAATTATGTACGGTAATAAAGCGAACTACTGGAAGTTCACCTATGTGACTTTTGAAAACCTGGTAACTACAAATCCAACATGGTGACCAAGCGAATTTGCGACTTATAAATAGACGTTTCTCGGGATTCATCCAACCAAACGCAATGAAACTTGTTACAGTATATGTTTATACACAATGTAATGCACCGACATCTAACTTGGTTCTATTGATTACATTACCTCAAGAGGGCGGCTGTGCGAAATATTTAACCAGCATTCTATATCTCCGAAACTATTACTGAAATCACGCAGAAATTTAGGACGGAGATAAAGTGCACTACTGGAAGTTTTCATTTATGAAATTAAATCGGCTTATGAGATCACCTTTTGTCCGAGTGTCTGTGTGTGCATGTGTGAATCGTGTGTGTTTCCCCCGTAATAAAATATAAACGGCCGGAACGATTTCAATGATACTCGGTAAGTTCATAGCACTATTCCGGGCGACCCTGACCGTACCCTTCAAAATTTCTTACGTCTCACCAATTCAACATGGCGGCAGTGCGAAATATTTCACCAGCATTCAATAATTCCGAAACTATTACCAATATCACCCTGGAATTTTGTACGGTGATAAAGGGTACTACTAGAATTTCACCTATGTGACATTTCAAACCTGGTAACTACAAGACAAACACGGCACCCAAGCGAATTTGCGACTTATAAATAGATGTTTCTTGGGATTCATCCAACCAAACGCAATGAGACTTGGTACAGTAGCCTATATGTTTATACACAATGTAATGCGCCGACATCTAACTTCGTGTAATTGTTTTCACAACCTAAAGATGGTGTATGTGCGAAATATTTCACCAGCATTCTATATCTCCGAAACTATTACTGATAAAACGCAGACATTTTGTACGGAGATAAAGGGCACTACTGGAAGTTTTCACTTATGAAATAAAATAGGCTTATGAGATCACCTTTTGTCCGTGTGTCTGTGTGTGCATGTGTGAATCGTGTGTGTGTCCCGCCTAATAAAATCTAAACGGCTGGAACGATTTCAATGATACTCGGTAAGTTCATAGCACTGTTCCGGGCGACCCCGACCGTGCCATTCAAAAGGTCTTACGTCTCACCAATCCAACATGGTTGTCGGTTAAGTAAATGCACAGGAGGTCCTACGCTGCTTATGAAAATAAGTCCGCTTGATCTTTCAACCAGCAGCCTTTTTCTCTCTTCGGTGTGGATCTCATTCATGGTACTGAAAGCTCTTTCAGCTTCTGCTGAAGAGATTGGAATGGTCTGTACAGTCTTGATTAAAGGCATCAGCTCCACTGGAATTTCCCTGGTCTCGACATACTCTCTAAAAGCATTAATGTACCTCCTATTGTCTGACATGTGGAAAAAGTCACAAAGGTTGCCAACACTCTCATCACCATAGCAGATATCCAAAGTAGAAGTGGAGGGCCAATTATTTTTGTATAGTACCTTTGAATCACTGATAACTTTTGTCATTCTCTCATGTCTCTGCTGACTAGAGCTGGAACCAAGATGAGATGATGTGGACACATTTTCCATAAGCCTGTTATTTAAATTGTTCACAAGACTTCTGAAAAACTGCTTTCTGTCAATTTTTACAACTTTTTTAGAATCATGTAATCCTATGTTTCTAAACTTTTTGTTTTCTGCTGCTTTAAGAACTGTTCTGTAGTATTCTCCAGAAGCTGAGTTACACATAGATTCAAACACTTTTATAGTGCGCTTGATTGCATTTTGAGCCTCTGTCAGACTTGTCTCTCTTTTCTGCAACTCTAATGACAAATCAGCTAACTCAACAAGAGCATCATACATAATTGCAATATTTTCTAGAAATTCTACACAAGTTAACATATTTTCTAGTCCTTGGAATTTTGCCCTTTCTTTGGAGTCTCTCCGGTAGTCATTTTTGGCCTCACTAAAATGTTTTACTAGAACACTGTAGTTTTCCCAGACAGCTTTTACAGTTCTCTGGCTTGAAACTACCCATCTTATTGTAAATATTTTCCCAATCTTCTTAACTCTTTGTTCCAGTGAAGCAGCACAAATGTTGAGTTCCCTTTGATTTTTGGGAGACATGCTGTATAAAGAATACAATTTGTCAAAGAAAGAATGGAAATGGTTAACACCTGTAACTTTATTCCTTGTATCAGAAACGGCCAATTCCAAGCGATCGTTTAAACAGTGCCAGATTACTATGTCTGGAAATAACTTTAAAAACTGTGCTCCAACTCCATTTTTTCTACCTAACATTACAGAGGCCCCATCACATGCTACACCAACTAAATGTTCTGCCAGAAAGTTTTCATTCATCCCATATGAAGAAAGATTCTTCAATATCTCTCGAGTAATAACATCTGCTGCAGTTGATTCAAGTTCTATCAAGTCCCAGAAAAAGGAAACAACTTCAGAGTTATCTGAAAGAGCACATCTCAAACATAATACTAACATAGATTTTAAACTAAATGTTGTTGATTCGTCAATCATAATACTGATTTTCCTCTGATTATCTGTTATAGATTTTGCTATTTTATTTCTCATTTCCTGTGAAATGTGTTCAATAATATTAGCACAACTAAAATTTTTATGAAGAACTCGTCCCACATCTAAACCATTTAATTGTTGAAGTTCAACATAAGCCTGTAGGTCTATGAAGGGTCTATTTCATTTCGCAATTGAGTATGCTGTTCGAAATACTCGAACGGTGGTTTCTAGGTGTTTGGCATTCATAGTGTCCAAGCAACTTTCAAATATCTTTTTATTGGATTCTGATTTTTGTAACATAGCTTTGTTGTGAGATTCAGAAATTTTGTGCTCAAATATTTTTTTTCCTAAGGCTTGTTTGTTGTTGATTACTATTATTTCCGTTGGGATGAACCTTGCATTCTACCCATACTTTCATTAGCTTAAGTCATGCCCCTTTAGAAACTCCTAATCCTAATTTACTTTCCTCTTTACATATATTGCAGCCTAATTTTTTTTTCCTGCAAATAACCACTCGTTCTCTGACAAAAAATAACGGTACTGAGACTCGTTCCAACAGTCTGGAAAATCTTGTTTTCGGTAGTTGGGTCCTTGAATTTCACAGTCGATGTTAGAAGGTGTAGAACCATAACCTAGATTCTACCTTGAATCTGCATCACACGTTTCAGCAACATTTAACCCAGGGCCTATCTCTATACTCACGTCTTTAATGAAACTAATGTTCTCGGAAATCCATTCAGTTTCGTTTTTACTTGAGCCTGTAACCTATATTTTATGAGTTCCCCATGACAGTTTTAATGTAGGCTCGTAGGTTTGTTATTTCTTTATATCATGTTATCGTGTTGACAACGTGTTCAATTGCATTGGATACGTCTGCAGTAGACACAGTGTCATTATTATTATTATTATTATTATTACTATTATCATATATGTATACTTTTTATTATTAATTATTCAATGTATTTTAGGTCACTATTGACGAGGTTCTGAAGCTAGCTCTAATCATATGTTGTCTATGAAAGTTTATTAATGTTGTTCTGACCACAGAACCAGGAGTCAGGTTCATGTTCTGTCACACGTGGAGGAGGAAGAACTTCATGGACACTATTGTCTCGAGCAGGTATGCTCGCTCAACCCCGGGGGGGGGGGGGGGTGATGAGGAAAGAGCTGAGCAAGGGGCTTGCTAGGAGTGGCCTGGACAAACAGGCGTATGACAATAGCGCTTCTGAGAAAGACTTCCTGGTAGGAGCTGTGGCATGGAGACGTGTGGTAGCAAGCGACCTGAGTGCACGGCGGAAGAGATTGTCCCTCTGGACTTTGAGATGACAGGTTGTGTAGTGTGTCTCTCTTGAGCTGAGTGCTTCGTGTTTATACGGAAAGAAAAAGCTTGAAGACTCCGATTTGTTTTAGTATGGAGGGCACCACGTGATTGGGTTCTTACTGTTATGCCACAATCACAATAGGGCTGATTGTGCAACGTTGAAGAGAACCGTCAAACGTGAAGGCATGGGTGACCTGCTTCAAAGTGATGTAGAAGTGAAATGGACATATTGGGCAGACGACGGCATTACCGGTAATGTGAAAAACAAATAATAAATCTTTACAGGCCTAAATATTATTATTATATTATTATATTATATATTTTAATTGCTTTTCTTGTGTGTCACTTTTTTATTATATTTATCCATTTCTTGCATGCAGCTTCAGAATATAAAGTAAATTTAAATTGGATAGTTTCTTTTAGTTAGATGCATGTAAACCTTCCTTCGTCTTAATTAATTTATAGGAGGTTTTGGCAAGGCCTATGTACGAGCCAGTCCTTTCAGAATATCTGCACACGCCCGGAGATAAGAAGAGTTTCAAAAAGGTGGATTTGTTCAATTACAGTACTAATTATGTCATTTGCTTACATTTTAAAGAAAGGCCATTTATGAGGCAGAATATTCATTTTTATTTAATTTTTGTATCTTCAAAGTTACAAATGGCTTCTCTGGGTGAAGCCATCTTGTGGCAAGAATTGAAAGATTACAAATGGCGCCCAACTATGGAGTGTGAATAAGGCTGGCTGGTGCATAGTATGGCAGTACGCACAGGTAATTTGTGAAATCTGATCGGGTATTTTAGGAAGGGTATATATGTTCAGTGATTTTGGAGGGTATGCTAAGTAATAAGAGTGAGCCTAATTTATTAAAGTTGAGATCTAGAAGTGTTGATCGAAGCACTCTTGGTCATTCTAGAAGAGGCAGGAGTCAGTCAAACAGGCAGACCAATAAGCGGTCAGATTCCACACATTCGAGAGTAGTTCTTAGTAAAATGGCAGATAAGGATGTGATTTCTGGTACGTTGGAGGGACGTGAGGGGGCCGAGAAATATGATGTTGCAACTAGCAAGGAGTTAGGAATTGGAGTGCATAGTGACGAGGAAAATGTAGGGCTGGGGGAAAACTCACAGATGATCAAGTTAATGGAGCAGATGATGTCTAAATTCAGTAGTAAGCTATGTGATTTAAGTACTAAAATGGATACTCAGAGTAGTGATTTAAGTACTCAAATTAACAATCAAAGCAGTGAATTTAGTACTAAGATAGACATTCAAAGTACGGATTTAGAGAGCAAAATTTATAAGATTGTAGCGAGTATGAGTAAAGGCTATAAGGAAATTCGTCAGGAAATTGCTAGTAGAATTGAGAAGGTAGATAAAAGATTCGAGCAAGTTGAGGAGAAGATGAGCTTACAGAGGCAGGGCATTATGGATACTGTTGATAAGCAGATAGGCGAGGTGAGTAATGAGGTAATCATTTTCAAGAAAGAAGTTAGTGAGAGGTTGATAGTTGTAGAGGAAGAGATGAAGGATATAACTGAGATTAGAAATAAGCAGGTGTTTTTGGAACAGGAGCTAGCGTGTCTTCCGCCAGAGTAACGATGGTAGATTAGAGTGTAAAAAAAGAGATTAGTGAACTGAAATCCTTTAATGAGAGCGAAAATTTGAAATTAAGAAGAGAGCTGAATCAGGCCAAGTCAAATAAGGAAAATTGTAATCACTCTGTAGGACCTAGTAACTTCTATAGGGAATCTGACTTACCTAAATTTAGTGGAAGGCAGTTTAACCCCATGGAGTTTGTTAAAGTTGTTCAGAAGAGGTTTTCGAAAGGGTTAGAAGATGGGACTTTAGACTGGGATATTGTTGAGGAAGTCATATCATTAGCTTTTGTGGGGGAGGCTAAATCTTGGTATCATGTTTTTAGGGGAGGTTTTCAGGGGTTAGAAGATTTTAGGCAGAAGTTTGAGGGAAAGTTCTGGAACGAACAGACTAAAGGAAGAGAAAGAGACAAGATTTCTTTTGGGAGGTATCAGTCGAATCAGGGGGTGAGCATGACGGAGTATTTCCTCACACATGTCCTTATCAGTCAGAATTTAGACACTAGTTCTTCTGAAGGTGATATTGATAGGCGTATGGCCCGTCATTTTTCTGATGAGGTGAAGATGGCCGTAGTCATGCAGGATGTAAATACGATTAAGGGCATGGAACGTGTGTTAGAAAGGTTTGATACTTTGGGTAGAATGGGAGGCAAAAGGCAAGAACAGGGAAGGGAAGGAAATTACGATCAGGGGTATCAGGAGGAAGGGAAAAGGCATTATGAGCGTAGGAATATTGATAGGCCAGGTAACTTTGTGAGGAATGATAGAGGACATTTTGTAAATAGGAATAGGGGTGACCAAGGGAATTTTCGGAATAGGGGGCGCGGAGAACAGAGGCAGGCAGAAAATCGGGGACCTGGGGAACAAAGGCAGTTAGAGAATAGGGGGCGTGAAGAAGAGAGACAGCCAGCTCAGCTGAGTAATTTAAACAGGAACAGGGCTCTTTAAGACGGTCAGATAGAGGGTCCCATCCCAGTATTCCAGTTCATGTGTTGAAGAAGATAGAATACGACCTTGATGTTAGAAAGGAATTGTTAGATGACCAGGTTGAGGTTATGCAGGAGAGATGTGAGCCTACGTTGATCAGTCCTGTGATTAAGGTGAAGATATGGGGTCAAGTTGTCGATGCCTTATTGGACTCAGGGAGCATGTGTTCTTGCATTAAGGCAGGCCTTTATGATGAGGTTAAGAGTAAAGGAGAAGCCATAGAGGAGATTCCTGTGTCCAATATATTTATATTGTCTGCTGTTGGGACTAAGTCACAGAGAGTGCGTAGACAGGTTGTCGCACCTATGTACATTGATGAGAAATGTGGTCGTCAGAGTTTTCTAGTGGTCGCGAATTTAGTGTATCCTGTCATATTGGGTGCGGATTGGTTAAGCAGTCAGATGTGTAAGCTTGATTACGGTGAATCTAAGGTGAGATTCAAGTGGGGTGGGAATTTTGATACGATTAGTCTGAGTTATCAGGTGGGCTCTGGAACTTTTGTGAGTATATCAGTGTGTGTCCAGGTTTTAAATGAAGAGGAAGAAGTCAGTGAGGTTAGTAGCGACATGGTATCAGAGGATATTCAAAGTTGTAGTATGGTAGTGGAAGAGGAGCGTGAAGGTGAATTTTCAAGTGTTGTGGAAGATACCATGTTGGAGGTAGAGCAGAAGGCTCAGTTGTTAGAGGTCTTGAGAGACCACAGTGAGGTGTTCTCTGACAAACCTGGTAGGACACATGTGTACGAGCATAGTTTCGAGATCACCGATAGGTCTAGTTTTAATGGTGTTAGATACCCGATACCACACGCCCATGTCAAAGCAGTAGATGATGTCATTTCGCAGATGCTAGACGATGAGGTGATCGAATTCAGTAGGAGCCAGTATGTCAATCCGTTGGTAGTAGTGATTAAGAAGGATGGGTCAGTTAGGCTATGTTTGGATGCAAGACAAGCTAATAAACGCATTGCGCCGGATCATCAGCGACCGGAAACTACTGAGGATTTAGTTCAGAGATTTGGGGGTAAAGAATGGCTGTCCACATTAGATCTGAGTGCTAGTTTTTGGCAGGTACCCATACGGAAGGAGGATAGGCAATTCACGGCTTTTTGTTACAAAAAACCAGCTGTTACAATTTACACGGATTCCCTTTGGTATGAAAACATCGTCAGTTTGGCTCATTCGCGCACTTAACATCGCTCTGGGACACGATACAGGGGATTTCACAGCCAGTTACATCGATGACTTAGTCATCGCATCACGTACATTTGGGGAACACATGGAACACCTTAGAATCGTTTTGGGAAAGTTGCATCGGGCCGGGTTCACAGTGAAACTTAAGAAGGCGACCTTTTGTGCACAACAGATCACGTTTTTAGGCCACACTATTACACCACAGGGGTTTACGCCAGAAGGGTCGAAATTAGACAACATAATCAACACTCGGACACCACGTAACGTCAAACAACTTCGCTCTTTTCTGGGGGTATGTAATTATTTCAGGAGGTTTGTACTGCGGTATTCGCAGCTGTGCGGGCCATTTAGCGGGTTACTTAAACAGAATTCTAAGTGGGTTTGGGAAAAGGATCACGATGAGGCATTCATCAAACTTAAGGAGGGTTTTAGGGATGCTGTCACACTTAGTTACCCCGGGCAGGATAGTCAGTATATAGTGATGACAGATGCTAGCGACTTAGGTTTAGAAGGGGTGCTTTGTCAAAAGGATGGGGATGGTAATCTAGGCACCGTGTCACTCGCTAGTAGAGGTCTAAATTCCGCGGAGAAAAGATACACTACTAGTGAGAAGGAATTGCTAGCCATTGTGTATTCACTGGGTAAGTTCCGGACCTATGTGCTTGGCCGGAAATTCCTAATCTATACAGACCATAACGCACTTACGTTTCTTAGGACATGTAGGATAACCTCGAACCGGCTTTCTAGGTGGATATTGGCGATCCAAGAGTACAATTTTGATATATTTCATGTAAAAGGGTCAGAAAACGCATTCGCGGATTTTGTGAATCGCCACCCGGAAATTGCTGGGGAGGGAGTTGAAGCTAGGAGAGAGGAAGGAATTTAGGTCTGTGTAACTAGGATTTCAGATAGGGACGGGGAGAGGTTAAAGTTGGGTAAAATGAGAGAGGAACAATGCAAGGACGAGGAGATTCAGGACATTTATCGGGAACTCGAGGAAATGGAACATATGAGCATTGCTAAGAGGGGTAATAAGGAATTCAGGCTTTTTAACGACTTGCTAACTAGGAAATGCTTTGGCGAGAGATGGTGCGTGTGGGCTCCTAAGTCTTTGAGGTATGATATTATCTGGTTTTATCATAAGGAGGTAGGCCACTATGGTGAGAGAGAAGGTGATGGGTGCTATTCAGGAGAACTTCTTCTGGAAAAACATGGGCAGGGAAGTCAGAAAAACCCTAGCAACATGTGAGTTGTGTCAGAAGTGCAAGCACCCCACAAGGTATTTAGAAGGGCCAAGGCAGGCTGTTTTAACTCAGAAACCAGGTGAGTTGGTGTGTGTTGACCTCTATGGGCCGTTGGTGAAGTCTCAGTATGGCTACCAATATGTGTTTGTCGTTGTTGATGCCTTTTCTAAGTATGTTAAGCTCTATCCTCTAAGACAGGCCACGGGGAGGGGTTGTGTAAATTGCATACTGGGGAAATATATTCCGGAGTTTGGTAAGCCAGTCCGAATACTCTCAGACCACGGTTCTCAGTTCACCTCGAAGATATGGAGGACCAAGTTGAGTGAACTTGGAATACAGTGTACGTATTCCTCTATTAGGTATCCCCAAGGAAACAAGTCTGAGAGAGTAATGAGAGAACTAGGGCGCATGTTTTGGACCTATGTGAGTGAGCGACATAATGCCTGGTTTTCGATGCTTGAGGACGTTGAGCGTTGGCTCAATGTAACTAAACACGAGAGCACGGGTCGCACTCCCACAGAAGTCCAGCTGGGCAGGAAGCCTGTCACAACTTGCCATGATTTTGGGTTTGAGGTCAGGGGAGGCCGTACCCAGAGATTTAAGTATCAGGTTAGCTGGGGAACATTTATGTAAGGCCAGTAAGAAACGGCAGAAGCAGCAAGGGAAGCGGGCAGGAGATAAGTTAGATGTAGGTGACCTTGTGCTTTTGAGGGTGCCTCAAGTCTCGTCCGCAGACCAGAAATTGGTGAGTAAATTTTTTCATTTGTATGAAGGACCGTATGAAATTGCACGGAAATTAGGGGCCTGTGCGTACGAGCTCCTTACAAAGGACGGAAGGGTGCAACGGATTTACAATATTTCCAATCTGAGGATGTACATATCCTAGTAGCCCTGTTGATTGTGTATATATTTGTGGAAGGAAGGAGTTAGGATTTTGGAAGGGAAGTCTTGCCTAAAAGGATTGCTTTTTATTCTATGGTATAGGACTAAATGAATGAAAAACAAGGGGGCGTTCTGTAACCTATATTTTATGAGTTCCCTATGACAGTTTTAATGTAGGCTCGTAGGTTTGTTATTTCTTTATATCATGTTATCGTGTTGGCAACGTGTTCAATTGCATTGGATACGTCTGCAGTAGGCACAGTGTCATTATTATTATTATTATTATTACTATTATCATATATGTATACTTTTTATTATTAATTATTCAATGTATTTTAGGTCACTATTGACGAGGTTCTGAAGCTAGCTCTAATCATATGTTGTCTAAGAAAGTTTATTAATGTTGTTCTGACCACAGAACCAGGAGTCAGGTTCATGTTCTGTCACACGTGGAGGAGGAAGAACTTCATGGACACTATTGTCTCGAGCAGGTATGCTCGCTCAACCCGGGGGGGGGAGGTGATGAGGAAAGAGCTGAGCAAGGGGCTTGCTAGGAGTGGCCTGGACAAACAGGCGTATGACAATAGCGCTTCTGAGAAAGACTTCCTGGTAGGAGCTGTGGCATGGAGACGTGCGGTAGCAAGCGACCTGAGTGCACGGCGGAAGAGATTGTCCCTCTGGACTTTGAGATGACAGGTTGTGTAGTGTGTCTCTCTTGAGCTGAGTGCTTCGTGTTTATACGGAAAGAAAAAGCTTGAAGACTCCGATTTGTTTTAGTATGGAGGGCACCACGTCATTGGGTTCTTACTGTTATGCCACAATCACAATAGGGCTGATTGTGCAACGTTGAAGAGAACCGTCAAACGTGAAAGCATGGCTGACCTGCTTCAAAGTGGTGTATAAGTGAAATGGACATATTGGGCAGACGACGGCATTACCGGTAATGTGAAAAACAAATAATAAATCTTTACAGGCCTAAATATTATTATTATTATATTATTATATTATATATTTTAATTGCTTTTCTTGTGTGTCACTTTTTTTATTATATTAATCCATTTCTTGCATGCAGCTTCAGAATATAAAGTAAATTTAAATTGGATAGTTTCTTTTTAGTTAGATGCATGTAAACCTTCCTTCGTCTTTATTAATTTATAGCAGGTTTTGGTAAGGCCTATGTACGAGCCGGTCCTTTCAGAATATCTGCACACGCCCGGAGATAAGAAGAGTTTCAAAAAGGTGGATTTGTTCAATTAAAGTACTAATTATGTCATTTCCTTACATTTTAAAGAAAGGCCATTTATGAGGCAGAATATTCATTTTTATTTAATCTTTGTATCTTCAAAGTAACAAATGGCTTCTCTGGGTGAAGCCATCTTGTGGCAAGAATTGCAAGATTACAAGCCATCACACACCTTTTTAGTATTCTTTGGTTCTTCATCTTCATCCCAGAACGTTTTTTTTTAACCCAGCCACTTAAGTAAACTCATTGTCACAAGTTGTGACTCACAACTCACTTTCACAGTCACCGAAAAACTTGAAAGATACTACGGGGCTACTGATGTTCATTAACTGCAGAGAGATTCCGTAATATCTGCTTCACAGCAACACATCGAGCAAAACATAAAATAAAACTTGGATTCACACAAACATAACGAGCGGAAGAAAGTTGTTGTGCTCACTTCCCGCTCTCCGTATCCAATAGCAGTGAAGCCAACCTTAGAGAACCAGAAAAACGCCCAGGAGTGTAAAAGCGACCGTATTTTATGAACATAAAACCGTAAGGTTCGATATTAGTCCGCTAGAGTACGCCCGTGACGTTTCAGCGCTATGTATAGATTATAAACGATCTTCTTACTGAATGAAAAATTGTTACGTCATTCTAAAGCGGGAAGGTATTTTCCGGAACGGCGTTCCGGCCCGTTCCGGTCCAAATAAACCACTGAGTATCCATTTATACACAATGTAAAGCGCCGACATCTAACATCGTGTAATTGTTTCCAAAACCCCAAGATGGCGTCTGTGCGAAATATTTCGCCAGCATTCTATATCTCCGAAACTATTACTGATAAATCGCAGACATTTTGTACAGAGATATAGGGCGCTACTGGAAGTTTTCATTTATGAAAAAGAAAATATGCTTATGAGATCACCTTTTGTCCGTGTGTCTGTGTGTGCGTGTGTGAATCGTGTGTGTGTATCCCCACCCCTAATGAAATCTAAACGGCTGGAGGGATTTCAATGAAACTTGGTAAGTTCATAGCACTATTCCGGCCGACCCCAACCGTGCCCTTTAAATTTTCTTACGTCTCACCAATTCTACTTGGCGGCAGTGTGAAATATTTCACCAGAATTCAATATCTCCGAAACTATTACCGATATCACCCTGGAATTTTGTACGGTGATAAAGGGACCCACTAGAAATTCACCAATGTGACTTTTGAAAACCTGGTAACTACAAAACCAACATGCCGGCCTACCGAAATTGCGACGTATAAATAGACGTTTCTCGGGATTCATCCAACCAAACGCAATGAAACTTGGTACAGTATATGTTTATACACAATTATTGCACCGACATCTAACTTTGTTCAATTGTTCCAATAACCTCAAGATGGCAGCTGTGCGAAATATTTCACCGGCATTCTATATCTCCGAAACTATTACTGATACCACTCTGAAATTATGTACGGAGATAAAGGGCACTACTGGAAGTTATCATTTATGAAAAAGAAAATATGCTTATGAGATCACCTTTTTCCGTGTGTCTGTGTGTGCATGTGTGAATCGTGTGTGTTTCCCCCCCCCCCCCCCCCCAAATCTAAACGGCTGCAACGATTTGAATGAAATTCGGTAAGTTCATAGCACTATTCCGGCCGTCCCCGACCGTGCCTTTCAAAATTTCTTACGTCTCACCAATCCAACACGGCGGCAGTGCGAAATATTTCACCAGCATCGAATAACACCAAAACTGTTACAGTTATCACCCTGGAATTTTGTACGGTGTTAAAGGGTGCTACTAGAAGTTCACCTATGTGACTTTTGAAAACCTGGTAACTACAAAACACATATGGCAGCCTACCGAATTTGCGACTTATAAATAGACTTTTCTCGGGATTCATCATCCCAAACGCAATGAAACTTGGTACAGTATATGTTTATACACAATGTAATGCACCGACATCTAACTTAGTTCTATAGTTTATATGATCTCAAGATATCGGCTATGCGAAATATTTCACCGGGATTGTATATCTCCGAAACTATTACTGATATCACACAGAAATTTTGTACGGAGATAAAGGGCACTACTGGGAGTTTTTATTTATGAAATAAAATAGGCTTATGAGATCACCTTTTGTCCGTGTGTCTGTGTGTGCATGTGTGAATCGTGAGTGTGTCCCCCCTAATAAAATGTAAACGGCTGGAACGATTTCAATGATACTCGGTAAGTTCATAGCATTATTACGGGCGACCACGACCGTGCTCTTCAAAATTTCTTACGTCTCACCAATCCAACATGGCGGCAGTGCGAAATATTTCACCAGCATTCAATAATTCCGAAACTATTACCAATATCACCCTGGAATTTTGTACGGTGATAAAGGATGCTACTAGAAGTTCACCTATGTGACATTTGAAAACCTGGTAACTACAAGACTAACATGGCGGCAAAGCGAATTTGCTACTTATAAATAGACGTTTCTTGGGATTCATCCAACCAAACGCAATGAGACCTGGTGCAGTATATGTTTATACACAATGTAATGCGTCGACATCTATCTTCGTGTAATTGTTTCCACAACCTCAAGATGGCGTCTGTGCGAAATATTTCACCAGCATTCTTTATCTCCGAAACTATTACTGATAAAACGCAGACATTTTGTACGGAGATAAAGGGCACTACTGGAGGTTTTCATTTATGAAAAAGAAAATATGCTTATGAGATCACCTTTTGTACGTGTGTCTGTGTGTGTGTCCACCCCCCCCCCCATCCCCTAAAGAAATCTAAATGGCTGGAGGGATTTCAATGAAGCTTGGTAAGTTCATAGCACTATTCCGGCCGACCTCGACCGTGCCCTTCAAATTTTTTTACGTCTCACCAATTCAACATGGCGGCAGTGCGAAATATTTCACAAGCATACAATATCTCCGAAACTATTACCGATATAACCCTGGAATATTGTACGGTGATAACGTGAACCACTAGAAGTTCACCTATGTGACATTTGAAAACCTGGTAACTACAAAACCAACATGGCGGCCTAACGAATTTGCGACTTATAAATAGACGTTTCTCGGGATTCATCATCCCAAACGCAATGAAACTTGGTACAGTATATGTTTATACACAATGTAATGCACCGACATCTAACTTGGTTCAATTGTTTACATTACCTCAAGATGGCGGCTGTGCGAAATATTTCACCGGCATTCTATATCTCCGAAACTATTACTGTTATCACGCAGAAATTTTGTACGGAGATAAAGGGCACTACTGGAAGTTTTCATTTATGAAATAAAATAGGCTGATGAGATCACCTTTTGTCCGTGTGTCTGTGTGTGCATGTGTGAATCGTGAGTGTGTCCCCCCTAATAAAATCTAAACGGCTGCAACGATTTCAATGAAACTCGGTAAGTTCATAGCACTATTCCGGATGACCCAGACCGTGCCTTTCAAAATGTCTTACCTCTCACCAATCCAACATGGCGGCAGTGCGAAATATTTCACCAGCATTCAATATCTCCGAAACTATTACGGATATCACCCTGGAATTATGTACGGTGATAAAGCGAACTACTGGAAGTTCGCCTATGTGACATTTGAAAACCTGGTAACTACAAAACCAACATGGCGGCCAAGCGAATTTGCGACTTATAAATAGACGTTTCTCGGGATTCATGCAACCAAACGCAATGAAACTTGTTACAGTATATGTTTATACACAATGTAATGCACCGACATCTAACTTGATTCTATTGTTTACATTACCTCAAGATGGCGGCTGTGCGAAATATTTAACCGGCATTCTATATCTCCGAAACTATTACTGAAATCACGCAGAAATTTTGGACGGAGATAAAGGGCACTACTGGAAGTTTTCATTTATGAAATTAAGTAGGCTTATGAGATCAACTTTTGTCCGAGTGTCTCGGTGTGCATGGGTGAATCGTGTGTGTTTCCCCCGTAATAAAATATAAACGGCCAGAACGACTTCAATGATACTCGGTAAGTTCATAGCACTATTCCGGGCGACCCTGACCGTACCCTTCAAAATTTCTTACGTCTCACCAATTCAACATGGCGGCAGTGCGAAATATTTCACCAGCATTCAATAATTCCGAAACTATTACCAATATCACCCTGGAATTTTGTACGGTGATAAAGGGTACTACTAGAAGTTCACCTATGTGACATTTCAAACCTGGTAACTACAAGACAAACACGGCACCCAAGCGAATTTGCGACTTATAAATAGATGTTTCTTGGGATTCATCCAACCAAACGCAATGAGACTTGGTACAGTAGCCTATATGTTTATACACAATGTAATGCGCCGACATCTAACTTCGTGTATTTGTTTTCACAACCTAAAGATGGCGTCTGTGCGAAATATTTCACCAGCATTCTATATCTCCGAAACTATTACTGATAAAACGCAGACATTTTGTACGGAGTTAAAGGGCACTACTGGAAGTTTTCACTTATGAAATAAAATAGGCTTAAGAGATCACCTTTTGTCCGTGTGTCTGTGTGTGCATGTGTGAATCGTGTGTGTGTCCCGCCTAATAAAATCTAAACGGCTGGAACGATTTCAATGATACTCGGTAAGTTCATAGCACTATTCCGGATGACTCAGACCGTGCCTTTCAAAATGTCTTACCTCTCACCAATCCAACATGGCGGCAGTGCGAAATATTTCACCAGCATTCAATATCTCCGAAACTATTACCGATATCACCCTGGAATTATGTACGGTGATAAAGCGAACTACTGGAAGTTCGCCTATGTGACATTTGAAAACCTGGTAACTACAAAACACATATGACAGCCTACCGAATTTGCGACTTATAAATAGACGTTTCTCGGAATTCATCATCCCAAACGCAATGAAACTTGGTACAGTATATGTTTATACACAATGTAATACACCGACAGCTAACTTAGTTCTATAGTTTATATGATCTCAAGATATCGGCTATGCGAAATATTTCACCGGGATTGTATATCTCCGAAACTATTACTGATATCACACAGAAATTTTGTACGGAGATAAAGGGCACTACTGGGAGTTTTTATTTATTAAATAAAATAGGCTTATGAGATCACCTTTTGTCCGTGTGTCTGTGTGTGCATGTGTGAATCGTGAGTGTGTCCCCCCTAATAAAATGTAAACGGCTGGAACGATTTCAATGATACTCGGTAAGTTCATAGCATTGTTACGGGCGACCACGACCGTGCTCTTCAAAATTTCTTACGTCTCACCAATCCAACATGGCGGCAGTGCGAAATATTTCACCAGCATTCAATAATTCCGAAACTATTTCCAATATCACCCTGGAATTTTGTACGGTGATAAAGGATACTACTAGAAGTTCACCTATGTGACATTTGAAAACCTGGTAACTACAAGACCAACATGGCGGCAAAGCGAATTTGCTACTTATAAATAGACGTTTCTTGGGAATCATCCAACCAAACGCAATGAGACCTGGTGCAGTATATGTTTATACACAATGTAATGCGTCGACATCTATCTTCGTGTAATTGTTTCCACAACCTCAAGATGGCGTCTGTGCGAAATATTTCACCAGCATTCTTTATCTCCGAAACTATTACTGATAAAACGCAGACATTTTGTACGGAGATAAAGGGCAATACTGGAGGTTTTCATTTATGAAAAAGAAAATATGCTTATGAGATCACTTTTGCACGCGTGTCTGTGTGTGTGTCCACCCCCCCCCCCCCCCCCCCATCCCCTAAAGAAATCTAAATGGCTGGAGGGATTTCAATGAAGCTTGGTAAGTTCATAGCACTATTCCGGCCGACCTCGACCGTGCCCTTCAAATTTTTTTACGTCTCACCAATTCAACATGGCGGCAGTGCGAAATATTTCACAAGCATACAATATCTCCGAAACTATTACCGATATAACCCTGGAATTTTGTACGGTGATAACGTGAACCACTAGAAGTTCACCTATGTGACATTTGAAAACCTGGTAACTACGAAACCAACATGGCGGCCTAACGAATTTGAGACTTATAAATAGACGTTTCTCGGGATTCATCATCCCAAACGCAATGAAACTTGGTACAGTATATGTTTATACACAATGTAATGCACCGACATCTAACTTGGTTCAATTGTTTACATTACCTCAAGATGGCGGCTGTGCGAAATATTTCACCGGCATTCTATATCTCCAAAACTATTACTGATATCACGCAGAAATTTTGTACGGAGATAAAGGGCACTACTGGAAGTTTTCATTTATGAAATAAAATAGGCTGATGAGATCACCTTTTGTCCGTGTGTCTGTGTGTGCATGTGTGAATCGTGAGTGTGTCCCCCCTAATAAAATCTAAACGGCTGCAACGATTTCAATGAAACTCGGTAAGTTCATAGCACTATTCCGGATGACCCAGACCGTGCCTTTCAAAATGTCTTACCTCTCACCAATCCAACATGGCGGCAGTGCGAAATATTTCACCAGCATTCAATATCTCCGAAACTATTACCGATATCACCCTGGAATTATGTACGGTGATAAAGCGAACTACTGGAAGTTCGCCTATGTGACATTTGAAAACCTGGTAACTACAAAACCAACATGGCGGCCAAGCGAATTTGCGACTTATAAATAGACGTTTCTCGGGATTTATGCAACCAAACGCAATGAAACTTGTTACAGTATATGTTTATACACAATGTAATGCACCGACATCTAACTTGATTCTATTGTTTACATTACCTCAAGATGGCGGCTGTGCGAAATATTTAACCGGCATTCTATATCTCCGAAACTATTACTGAAATCACGCAGAAATTTTGGACGGAGATAAAGGGCACTACTGGAAGTTTTCATTTATGAAATTAAATAGGCTTATGAGATCAACTTTTGTCCGAGTGGCTGTGTGTGCATGGGTGAATCGTGTGTGTGTCCCCCGTAATAAAATATAAACGGCCAGAACGACTTCAATGATACTCGGTAAGTTCATAGCACTATTCCGGGCGACCCTGACCGTACCCTTCAAAATTTCCTACGTCTCACCAATTCAACATGGCGGCAGTGCGAAATATTTCACCAGCATTCAATAATTCCGAAACTATTACCAATATCACCCTGGAATTTTGTACGGTGATAAAGGGTACTACTAGAAGTTCACCTATGTGACATTTCAAACCTGGTAACTACAAGACAAACACGGCACCCAAGCGAATTTGCGACTTATAAATAGATGTTTCTTGGGATTCATCCAACCAAACGCAATGAGACTTGGTACAGTAGCCTATATGTTTATACACAATGTAATGCGCCGACATCTAACTTCGTGTATTTGTTTTCACAACCTAAAGATGGCGTCTGTGCGAAATATTTCACCAGCATTCTATATCTCCAAAACTATTACTGATAAAACGCAGACATTTTGTACGCAGTTAAAGGGCACTACTGGAAGTTTTCACTTATGAAATAAAATAGGCTTATGAGGTCACCTTTTGTCCGTGTGTCTGTGTGTGCATGTGTGAATCGTGTGTGTGTCCCGCCTAATAAAATCTAAACGGCTGGAACGATTTCAATGATACTCGGTAAGTTCATAGCACTATTCCGGATGACCCAGACCGTGCCTTTCAAAATGTCTTACCTCTCACCAATCCAACATGGCGGCAGTGCGAAATATTTCACCAGCATTCAATATCTCCGAAACTATTACCGATATCACCCTGGAATTATGTACGGTGATAAAGCGAACTACTGGAAGTTCGCCTATGTGACATTTGAAAACCTGGTAACTACAAAACCAACATGGCGGCCAAGCGAATTTGCGACTTATAAATAGACGTTTCTCGGGATTCATGCAACCAAACGCAATGAAACTTGTTACAGTATATGTTTATACACAATGTAATGCACCGACATCTAACTTGATTCTATTGTTTACATTACCTCTAGATGGCGGCTGTGCGAAATATTTAACCGGCATTCTATATCTCCGAAACTATTACTGAAATCACGCAGAAATTTTGGACGGAGATAAAGGGCACTACTGGAAGTTTTCATTTATGAAATTAAATAGGCTTATGAGATCAACTTTTGTCCGAGTGTCTGTGTGTGCATGGGTGAATCGTGTGTGTGTCCCCCGTAATAAAATATAAACGGCCAGAACGACTTCAATGATACTCGGTAAGTTCATAGCACTATTCCGGGCGACCCTGACCGTACCCTTCAAAATTTCTTACGTCTCACCAATTCAACATGGCGGCAGTGCGAAATATTTCACCAGCATTCAATAATTCCGAAACTATTACCAATATCATCCTGGAATTTTGTACGGTGATAAAGGGTACTACTAGAAGTTCACCTATGTGACATTTCAAACCTGGTAACTACAAGACAAACACGGCACCCAAGCGAATTTGCGACTTATAAATAGATGTTTCTTGGGATTCATCCAACCAAACGCAATGAGACTTGGTACAGTAGCCTATATGTTTATACACAATGTAATGCGCCGACATCTAACTTCGTGTATTTGTTTTCACAACCTAAAGATGGCGTCTGTGCGAAATATTTCACCAGTATTCTATATCTTCGAAACTATTACTGATAAATCGCAGACATTTTGTACAGAGATATAGGGCGCTACTGGAAGTTTTCATTTATGAAAAAGAAAATATGCTTATGAGATCACTTTTTGTCCGTGTGTCTGTGTGTGCGTGTGTGAATCGTGTGTGTGTATCCCCACCCCTAATGAAATCTAAACGGCTGGAGGGATTTCAATGAAACTTGGTAAGTTCATAGCACTATTCCGGCCGACCCCGACCGTGCCCTTCAAATTTTCTTACGTCTCACCAATTCTACTTGGCGGCAGTGTGAAATATTTCACCAGAATTCAATATCTCCGAAACTATTACCGATATCACCCTGGAATTTTGTACTGTGATAAAGGGACCCACTAGAAGTTCACCAGTGTGACTTTTGAAAACCTGGTAACTACAAAACCAACATGGCGGCCTACCGAAATTGCGACTTATAAATAGACGTTTCTCGGGATTCATCCAACCAAACGCAATGAAACTTGGTACAGTATATGTTTATACACAATTATTGCACCGACATCTAACTTTGTTCAATTGTTCCAATAACCTCAAGATGGCGGCTGTGCGAAATATTTCACCGGCATTCTATATCTCCGAAACTATTACTGATATGACGCTGATATTTTTTACAGAGTTTAGTGGCACTACTGGAAGTTTTCATTTATGAAAAAAAAAAAGGCTTATGAGGTCACCTTTTGTCCGTGTGTCTATGTGTGAATCGTGTGTGTTTCCCCCCCCCCCCCCCAAATCTAAACGGCTGCAACGATTTGAATGAAACTCGGTAAGTTCATAGCACTATTCCGGCCGTCCCCGACCGTGCCTTTCAAAATTTCTTACGTCTCACCAATCCAACACGGCGGCAGTGCGAAATATTTCACCAGCATCGAATAACACCAAAACTGTTACAGTTATCACCCTGGAATTTTGTACGGTGTTAAAGGGTGCTACTAGAAGTTCACCTATGTGACTTTTGAAAACCTGGTAACTACAAAACACATATGGCAGCCTACCGAATTTGCGACTAATGAATAGACGTTTCTTCGGATTCATCATCCCAAACGCAATGAAACTTGGTACAGTATATGTTTATACACAATGTAATGCACCGACATCTAACTTAGTTCTATAGTTTATATGATCTCAAGATATCGGCTATGCGAAATATTTCACCGGGATTGTATATCTCCGAAACTATTACTGATATCACACAGAAATTTTGTACGGAGATAAAGGGCACTACTGGGAGTTTTTATTTATGAAATAAAATAGGCTTATGAGATCACCTTTTGTCCGTGTGTCTGTGTGTGCATGTGTGAATCGTGAGTGTGTCCCCCCTAATAAAATGTAAACGGCTGGAACGATTTCAATGATACTCGGTAAGTTCATAGCATTATTACGGGCGACCACGACCGTGCTCTTCAAAATTTCTTACGTCTCACCAATCCAACATGGCGGCAGTGCGAAATATTTCACCAGCATTCAATAATTCCGAAACTATTACCAATATCACCCTGGAATTTTGTACGGTGATAAAGGATGCTACTAGAAGTTCACCTATGTGACATTTGAAAACCTGGTAACTACAAGACTAACATGGCGGCAAAGCGAATTTGCAACTTATAAATAGACGTTTCTTGGGATTCATCCAACCAAACGCAATGAGACCTGGTGCAGTATATGTTTATACACAATGTAATGCGTCGACATCTATCTTCGTGTAATTGTTTCCACAACCTCAAGATGGCGTCTGTGCGAAATATTTCACCAGCATTCTTTATCTCCGAAACTATTACTGATAAAACGCAGACATTTTGTACGGAGATAAAGGGCACTACTGGAGGTTTTCATTTATGAAAAAGAAAATATGCTGATGAGATCACCTTTTGTACGTGTGTCTGTGTGTGTGTCCACCCCCCCCCCCCCCCCCATCCCCTAAAGAAATCTAAATGGCTGGAGGGATTTCAATGAAGCTTGGTAAGTTCATAGCACTATTCCGGCCGACCTCGACCGTGCCCTTCAAATTTTTTTACGTCTCACCAATTCAACATGGCGGCAGTGCGAAATATTTCACAAGCATACAATATCTCCGAAACTATTACCGATATAACCCTGGAATATTGTACGGTGATAACGTGAACCACTAGAAGTTCACCTATGTGACATTTGAAAACCTGGTAACTACAAAACCAACATGGCGGCCTAACGAATTTGCGACTTATAAATAGACGTTTCTCGGGATTCATCATCCCAAACGCAATGAAACTTGGTACAGTATATGTTTATACACAGTGTAATGCACCGACATCTAACTTGGTTCAATTGTTTACATTACCTCAAGATGGCGGCTGTGCGAAATATTTCACCGGCATTCTATATCTCCGAAACTATTACTGTTATCACGCAGACATTTTGTACGGAGATAAAGGGCACTACTGGAAGTTTTCATTTATGAAATAAAATAGGCTGATGAGATCACCTTTTGTCCGTGTGTCTGTGTGTGCATGTGTGAATCGTGAGTGTGTCCCCCCTAATAAAATCTAAACGGCTGCAACGATTTCAATGAAACTCGGTAAGTTCATAGCACTATTCCGGATGACCCAGACCGTGCCTTTCAAAATGTCTTACCTCTCACCAATCCAACATGGCGGCAGTGCGAAATATTTCACCAGCATTCAATATCTCCGAAACTATTACCGATATCACCCTGGAATTATGTACGGTGATAAAGCGAACTACTGGAAGTTCGCCTATGTGACATTTGAAAACCTGGTAACTACAAAACCAACATGGCGGCCAAGCGAATTTGCGACTTATAAATAGACGTTTCTCGGGATTCATGCAACCAAACGCAATGAAACTTGTTACAGTATATGTTTATACACAATGTAATGCACCGACATCTAACTTGATTCTATTGTTTACATTACCTCAAGATGGCGGCTGTGCGAAATATTTAACCGGCATTCTATATCTCCGAAACTATTACTGAAATCACGCAGAAATTTTGGACGGAGATAAAGGGCACTACTGGAAGTTTTCATTTATGAAATTAAGTAGGCTTATGAGATCAACTTTTGTCCGAGTGTCTCGGTGTGCATGGGTGAATCGTGTGTGTTTCCCCCGTAATAAAATATAAACGGCCAGAACGACTTCAATGATACTCGGTAAGTTCATAGCACTATTCCGGGCGACCCTGACCGTACCCTTCAAAATTTCTTACGTCTCACCAATTCAACATGGCGGCAGTGCGAAATATTTCACCAGCATTCAATAATTCCGAAACTATTACCAATATCACCCTGGAATTTTGTACGGTGATAAAGGGTACTACTAGAAGTTCACCTATGTGACATTTCAAACCTGGTAACTACAAGACAAACACGGCACCCAAGCGAATTTGCGACTTATAAATAGATGTTTCTTGGGATTCATCCAACCAAACGCAATGAGACTTGGTACAGTAGCCTATATGTTTATACACAATGTAATGCGCCGACATCTAACTTCGTGTATTTGTTTTCACAACCTAAAGATGGCGTCTGTGCGAAATATTTCACCAGCATTCTATATCTCCGAAACTATTACTGATAAAACGCAGACATTTTGTACGGAGTTAAAGGGCACTACTGGAAGTTTTCACTTATGAAATAAAATAGGCTTAAGAGATCACCTTTTGTCCGTGTGTCTGTGTGTGCATGTGTGAATCGTGTGTGTGTCCCGCCTAATAAAATCTAAACGGCTGGAACGATTTCAATGATACTCGGTAAGTTCATAGCACTATTCCGGATGACTCAGACCGTGCCTTTCAAAATGTCTTACCTCTCACCAATCCAACATGGCGGCAGTGCGAAATATTTCACCAGCATTCAATATCTCCGAAACTATTACCGATATCACCCTGGAATTATGTACGGTGATAAAGCGAACTACTGGAAGTTCGCCTATGTGACATTTGAAAACCTGGTAACTACAAAACACATATGACAGCCTACCGAATTTGCGACTTATAAATAGACGTTTCTCGGAATTCATCATCCCAAACGCAATGAAACTTGGTACAGTATATGTTTATACACAATGTAATACACCGACATCTAACTTAGTTCTATAGTTTATATGATCTCAAGATATCGGCTATGCGAAATATTTCACCGGGATTGTATATCTCCGAAACTATTACTGATATCACACAGAAATTATTACTGATATCACACAGAAATTTTGTACGGAGATAAAGGGCACTACTGGGAGTTTTTATTTATTAAATAAAATAGGCTTATGAGATCACCTTTTGTCCGTGTGTCTGTGTGTGCATGTGTGAATCGTGAGTGTGTCCCCCCTAATAAAATGTAAACGGCTGGAACGATTTCAATGATACTCGGTAAGTTCATAGCATTGTTACGGGCGACCACGACCGTGCTCTTCAAAATTTCTTACGTCTCACCAATCCAACATGGCGGCAGTGCGAAATATTTCACCAGCATTCAATAATTCCGAAACTATTTCCAATATCACCCTGGAATTTTGTACGGTGATAAAGGATACTACTAGAAGTTCACCTATGTGACATTTGAAAACCTGGTAACTACAAGACCAACATGGCGGCAAAGCGAATTTGCTACTTATAAATAGACGTTTCTTGGGAATCATCCAACCAAACGCAATGAGACCTGGTGCAGTATATGTTTATACACAATGTAATGCGTCGACATCTATCTTCGTGTAATTGTTTCCACAACCTCAAGATGGCGTCTGTGCGAAATATTTCACCAGCATTCTTTATCTCCGAAACTATTACTGATAAAACGCAGACATTTTGTACGGAGATAAAGGGCAATACTGGAGGTTTTCATTTATGAAAAAGAAAATATGCTTATGAGATCACTTTTGTACGCGTGTCTGTGTGTGTGTCCACCCCCCCCCCCCCCCCATCCCCTAAAGAAATCTAAATGGCTGGAGGGATTTCAATGAAGCTTGGTAAGTTCATAGCACTATTCCGGCCGACCTCGACCGTGCCCTTCAAATTTTTTTACGTCTCACCAATTCAACATGGCGGCAGTGCGAAATATTTCACAAGCATACAATATCTCCGAAACTATTACCGATATAACCCTGGAATTTTGTACGGTGATAACGTGAACCACTAGAAGTTCACCTATGTGACATTTGAAAACCTGGTAACTACGAAACCAACATGGCGGCCTAACGAATTTGAGACTTATAAATAGACGTTTCTCGGGATTCATCATCCCAAACGCAATGAAACTTGGTACAGTATATGTTTATACACAATGTAATGCACCGACATCTAACTTGGTTCAATTGTTTACATTACCTCAAGATGGCGGCTGTGCGAAATATTTCACCGGCATTCTATATCTCCAAAACTATTACTGATATCACGCAGAAATTTTGTACGGAGATAAAGGGCACTACTGGAAGTTTTCATTTATGAAATAAAATAGGCTGATGAGATCACCTTTTGTCCGTGTGTCTGTGTGTGCATGTGTGAATCGTGAGTGTGTCCCCCCTAATAAAATCTAAACGGCTGCAACGATTTCAATGAAACTCGGTAAGTTCATAGCACTATTCCGGATGACCCAGACCGTGCCTTTCAAAATGTCTTACCTCTCACCAATCTAACATGGCGGCAGTGCGAAATATTTCACCAGCATTCAATATCTCCGAAACTATTACCGATATCACCCTGGAATTATGTACGGTGATAAAGCGAACTACTGGAAGTTCGCCTATGTGACATTTGAAAACCTGGTAACTACAAAACCAACATGGCGGCCAAGCGAATTTGCGACTTATAAATAGACGTTTCTCGGGATTCATGCAACCAAACGCAATGAAACTTGTTACAGTATATGTTTATACACAATGTAATGCACCGACATCTAACTTGATTCTATTGTTTACATTACCTCAAGATGGCGGCTGTGCGAAATATTTAACCGGCATTCTATATCTCCGAAACTATTACTGAAATCACGCAGAAATTTTGGACGGAGATAAAGGGCACTACTGGAAGTTTTCATTTATGAAATTAAATAGGCTTATGAGATCAACTTTTGTCCGAGTGGCTGTGTGTGCATGGGTGAATCGTGTGTGTGTCCCCCGTAATAAAATATAAACGGCCAGAACGACTTCAATGATACTCGGTAAGTTCATAGCACTATTCCGGGCGACCCTGACCGTACCCTTCAAAATTTCCTACGTCTCACCAATTCAACATGGCGGCAGTGCGAAATATTTCACCAGCATTCAATAATTCCGAAACTATTACCAATATCACCCTGGAATTTTGTACGGTGATAAAGGGTACTACTAGAAGTTCACCTATGTGACATTTCAAACCTGGTAACTACAAGACAAACACGGCACCCAAGCGAATTTGCGACTTATAAATAGATGTTTCTTGGGATTCATCCAACCAAACGCAATGAGACTTGGTACAGTAGCCTATATGTTTATACACAATGTAATGCGCCGACATCTAACTTCGTGTATTTGTTTTCACAACCTAAAGATGGCGTCTGTGCGAAATATTTCACCAGCATTCTATATCTCCAAAACTATTACTGATAAAACGCAGACATTTTGTACGCAGTTAAAGGGCACTACTGGAAGTTTTCACTTATGAAATAAAATAGGCTTATGAGGTCACCTTTTGTCCGTGTGTCTGTGTGTGCATGTGTGAATCGTGTGTGTGTCCCGCCTAATAAAATCTAAACGGCTGGAACGATTTCAATGATACTCGGTAAGTTCATAGCACTATTCCGGATGACCCAGACCGTGCCTTTCAAAATGTCTTACCTCTCACCAATCCAACATGGCGGCAGTGCGAAATATTTCACCAGCATTCAATATCTCCGAAACTATTACCGATATCACCCTGGAATTATGTACGGTGATAAAGCGAACTACTGGAAGTTCGCCTATGTGACATTTGAAAACCTGGTAACTACAAAACCAACATGGCGGCCAAGCGAATTTGCGACTTATAAATAGACGTTTCTCGGGATTCATGCAACCAAACGCAATGAAACTTGTTACAGTATATGTTTATACACAATGTAATGCACCGACATCTAACTTGATTCTATTGTTTACATTACCTCTAGATGGCGGCTGTGCGAAATATTTAACCGGCATTCTATATCTCCGAAACTATTACTGAAATCACGCAGAAATTTTGGACGGAGATAAAGGGCACTACTGGAAGTTTTCATTTATGAAATTAAATAGGCTTATGAGATCAACTTTTGTCCGAGTGTCTGTGTGTGCATGGGTGAATCGTGTGTGTGTCCCCCGTAATAAAATATAAACGGCCAGAACGACTTCAATGATACTCGGTAAGTTCATAGCACTATTCCGGGCGACCCTGACCGTACCCTTCAAAATTTCTTACGTCTCACCAATTCAACATGGCGGCAGTGCGAAATATTTCACCAGCATTCAATAATTCCGAAACTATTACCAATATCATCCTGGAATTTTGTACGGTGATAAAGGGTACTACTAGAAGTTCACCTATGTGACATTTCAAACCTGGTAACTACAAGACAAACACGTCACCCAAGCGAATTTGCGACTTATAAATAGATGTTTCTTGGGATTCATCCAACCAAACGCAATGAGACTTGGTACAGTAGCCTATATGTTTATACACAATGTAATGCGCCGACATCTAACTTCGTGTATTTGTTTTCACAACCTAAAGATGGCGTCTGTGCGAAATATTTCACCAGTATTCTATATCTTCGAAACTATTACTGATAAATCGCAGACATTTTGTACAGAGATATAGGGCGCTACTGGAAGTTTTCATTTATGAAAAAGAAAATATGCTTATGAGATCACTTTTTGTCCGTGTGTCTGTGTGTGCGTGTGTGAATCGTGTGTGTGTATCCCCACCCCTAATGAAATCTAAACGGCTGGAGGGATTTCAATGAAACTTGGTAAGTTCATAGCACTATTCCGGCCGACCCCGACCGTGCCCTTCAAATTTTCTTACGTCTCACCAATTCTACTTGGCGGCAGTGTGAAATATTTCACCAGAATTCAATATCTCCGAAACTATTACCGATATCACCCTGGAATTTTGTACTGTGATAAAGGGACCCACTAGAAGTTCACCAATGTGACTTTTGAAAACCTGGTAACTACAAAACTAACATGGCGGCCTACCGAAATTGCGACTTATAAATAGACGTTTCTCGGGATTCATCCAACCAAACGCAATGAAACTTGGTACAGTATATGTTTATACACAATTATTGCACCGACATCTAACTTTGTTCAATTGTTCCAATAACCTCAAGATGGCAGCTGTGCGAAATATTTCACCGGCATTCTATATCTCCGAAACTATTACTGATACCACTCTGAAATCATGTACGGAGATAAAGGGCACTACTGGAAGTTATCATTTATGAAAAAGAAAATATGCTTATGAGATCACCTTTTGTCCGTGTGTCTGTGTGTGCGTGTGTGAATCGTGTGTGTGTGTCCCCACCCCTAATGAAATCTAAACGGCTGGAGGGATTTCAATGAAACTTGGTAAGTTCATAGCACTATTCCGGCCGACCTCGACCGTGCCCTGCAAATTTTCCTACGTCTCACCAATTCAACATGGCGGCAGTGCGAAATATTTCACCAGCATTCAATATCTCCGAAACTATTACCGATATCACCCTGGAATTTCGTACGGTGATAACGTGAACCACTAGAAGTTCACCTATGTGACATTTGAAAACCTGGTAACTACAAAACCAACATGGCGGCCTAACGAATTTGCGACTTATAAATAGACGTTTCTCGGGATTCATCATCCCAAACGCAATGAAACTTTGTACAGTATATGTTTATACACAATGTAATGCACCGACATCTAACTTGGTTCAATTGTTTACATTACCTCAAGATGGCGGTTGTGCGAATTATTTCACCGGCATTCTATATCTCCGAAACTATTACTGATATCACGCAGAAATTTTGTACGGAGATAAAGGGCACTACTGGAAGTTTTCATTCATGAAATAAAATAGGCTGATGAGATCACCTTTTGTCCGTGTGTCTGTGTGTGCATGTGTGAATCGTGAGTGTGTCCCCCCTAATAAAATCTAAACGGCTGCAACGATTTCAATGAAACTCGGTAAGTTCATAGCACTATTCCGGATGACCCAGACCGTGCCTTTCAAAATGTCTTACCTCTCACCAATCCAACATGGCGGCAGTGCGAAATATTTCACCAGCATTCAATATCTCCGAAACTATTACCGATATCACCCTGGAATTATGTACGGTGATAAAGCGAACTACTGGAAGTTCGCCTATGTGACATTTGAAAACCTGGTAACTACAAAACCAACATGGCGGCCAAGCGAATTTGCGACTTATAAATAGACGTTTCTCGGGATTCATGCAACCAAACGCAATGAAACTTGTTACAGTATATGTTTATACACAATGTAATGCACCGACATCTAACTTGATTCTATTGTTTACATTACCTCAAGATGGCGGCTGTGCGAAATATTTAACCGGCATTCTATATCTCCGAAACTATTACTGAAATCACGCAGAAATTTTGGACGGAGATAAAGGGCACTACTGGAAGTTTTCATTTATGAAATTATATAGGCTTATGAGATCAACTTTTGTCCGAGTGTCTGTGTGTGCATGGGTGAATCGTGTGTGTGTCCCCCGTAATAAAATATAAACGGCCAGAACGACTTCAATGATACTCGGTAAGTTCATAGCACTATTCCGGGCGACCCTGACCGTACCCTTCAAAATTTCTTACGTCTCACCAATTCAACATGGCGGCAGTGCGAAATATTTCACCAGCATTCAATAATTCAGAAACTATTACCAATATCACCCTGGAATTTTGTACGGTGATAAAGGGTACTACTAGAAGTTCACCTATGTGACATTTCAAACCTGGTAACTACAAGACAAACACGGCACCCAAGCGAATTTGCGACTTATAAATAGATGTTTCTTGGGATTCATCCAACCAAACGCAATGAGACTTGGTACAGTAGCCTATATGTTTATACACAATGTAATGCGCCGACATCTAACTTCGTGTATTTGTTTTCACAACATAAAGATGGCGTCTGTGCGAAATATTTCACCAGCATTCTATATCTCCGAAACTATTACTGATAAAACGCAGACATTTTGTACGGAGATAAAGGGCACTACTGGAAGTTTTCACTTATGAAATAAAATAGGCTTATGAGATCACCTTTTGTCCATGTGTCTGTGTGTGCATGTGTGAATCGTGTGTGTGTCCCGCCTAATAAAATCTAAACGGCTGGAACGATTTCAATGATACTCGGTAAGTTCATAGCACTATTCCGGATGACCCAGACCGTGCCTTTCAAAATGTCTTACTCCTCACCAATCCAACATGGCGGCAGTGCGAAATATTTCACCAGCATTCAATATCTCCGAAACTATTACCGATATCACCCTGGAATTATGTACGGTGATAAAGCGAACTACTGGAAGTTCGCCTATGTGACATTTGAAAACCTGGTAACTACAAAACCAACATGGCGGCCAAGCGAATTTGCGACTTATAAATAGACGTTTCTCGGGATTCATCCAACCAAACGCAATGAAACTTGTTACAGTATATGTTTATACACAATGTAATGCACCGACATCTAACTTGATTCTATTGTTTACATTACCTCAAGATGGCGGCTGTGCGAAATATTTAACCGGCATTCTATATCTCCGAAACTATTACTGAAATCACGCAGAAATTTTGGACGGAGATAAAGGGCACTACTGGAAGTTTTCATTTATGAAATTAAATAGGCTTATGAGATCAACTTTTGTCCGAGTGTCTGTGTGTGCATGGGTGAATCGTGTGTGTGTCCCCCGTAATAAAATATAAACGGCCAGAACGACTTCAATGATACTCGGTAAGTTCATAGCACTATTCCGGGCGACCCTGACCGTACCCTTCAAAATTTCTTACGTCTCACCAATTCAACATGGCGGCAGTGCGAAATATTTCACCAGCATTCAATAATTCAGAAACTATTACCAATATCACCCTGGAATTTTGTACGGTGATAAAGGGTACTACTAGAAGTTCACCTATGTGACATTTCAAACCTGGTAACTACAAGACAAACACGGCACCCAAGCGAATTTGCGACTTATAAATAGATGTTTCTTGGGATTCATCCAACCAAACGCAATGAGACTTGGTACAGTAGCCTATATGTTTATACACAATGTAATGCGCCGACATCTAACTTCGTGTATTTGTTTTCACAACCTAAAGATGGCGTCTGTGCGAAATATTTCACCAGCATTCTATATCTCCGAAACTATTACTGATAAATCGCAGACATTTTGTACATAGATATAGGGCGCTACTGGAAGTTTTCATTTATGAAAAAGAAAATATGCTTATGAGATCACTTTTTGTCCGTGTGTCTGTGTGTGCGTGTGTGAATCGTGTGTGTGTATCCCCACCCCTAATGAAATCTAAACGGCTGGAGGGATTTCAATGAAAATTGGTAAGTTCATAGCACTATTCCGGCCGACCCCGACCGTGCCCTTCAAATTTTCTTACGTCTCACCAATTCTACTTGGCGGCAGTGTGAAATATTTCACCAGAATTCAATATCTCCGAAACTATTACCGATATCACCCTGGAATTTTGTACTGTGATAAAGGGACCCACTAGAAGTTCACCAATGTGACTTTTGAAAACCTGGTATCTACAAAACCAACATGGCGGCCTACCGAAATTGCGACTTATAAATAGACGTTTCTCGGGATTCATCCAACCAAACGCAATGAAACTTGGTACAGTATATGTTTATACACAATTATTGCACCGACATCTAACTTTGTTCAATTGTTCCAATAACCTCAAGATGGCAGCTGTGCGAAATATTTCACCGGCATTCTATATCTCCGAAACTATTACTGATACCACTCTGAAATTATGTACGGAGATAAAGGGCACTACTGGAAGTTATCATTTATGAAAAAGAAAATATGCTTATGAGATCACCTTTTTTCCGTGTGTCTGTGTGTGCATATGTGAATCGTGTGTGTTTCCCCCCCCCCCCAAATCTAAACGGCTTCAACGATTTGAATGCAACTCGGTAAGTTCATAGCACTATTCCGGCCGTCCCCGACCGTGCCTTTCAAAATTTCTTACGTCTCACCAATCCAGCACGGCGGCAGTGCGAAATATTTCACCAGCATCGAATAACACCAAAACTGTTACAGTTATCACCCTGGAATTTTGTACGGTGTTAAAGGGTGCTACTAGAAGTTCACCTATGTGACTTTTGAAAACCTGGTAACTACAAAACACATATGGCGGCCTACCGAATTTGCGACTTATAAATAGACGTTTCTCGGGATTCATCATCCCAAACGCAATGAAACTTGGTACAGTATATGTTTATACACAATGTAATGCACCGACATCTAACTTGGTTCTATAGTTTACATGATCTCAAGATATCGGCTATGCGAAATATTTCACCGGGATTCTATATCTCCGAAACTATTACTGATATCACACAGAAATTTTGTACGGAGATAAAGGGCACTACTGGGAGTTTTCATTTATGAAATAAAATAGGCTTATGAGATCACCTTTGGTCCGTGTGTCTGTGTGTGCATGTGTGAATCGTGAGTGTGTCCCCCCTAATAAAATGTAAACGGCTGGAACGATTTCAATGATACTCGGTAAGTTCATAGCATTATTACGGGCGACCACGACCGTGCTCTTCAAAATTTCTTACGTCTCACCAATCCAACATGGCGGCAGTGCGAAATATTTCACCAGCATTCAATAATTCCGAAACTATTACCAATATCACCCTGGAATTTTGTACGGTGATAAAGGATACTACTAGAAGTTCACCTATGTGACATTTGAGAACCTGGTAACTACAAGACCAACATGGCGGCAAATTGAATTTGCTACTTATAAATAGACGTTTCTTGGGATTCATCCAACCAAACGCAATGAGACCTGGTGCAGTATATGCTTATACACAATGTAATGCGTCGACATCTATCTTCGTGTAATTGTTTCCACAACCTCAAGATGGCGTCTGTGCGAAATATTTCACCAACATTTTATATCTCCGAAACTATTACTGATAAAACGCAGACATTTTGTACGGAGATAAAGGGCACTACTGGAGGTTTTCTTTTATGAAAAAAAAAATGCTTATGAGATCACCTTTTGTCCGTGTGTCTGTGTGTGTGTCCACCCCCCCCCCCTAAAGAAATCTAAACGGCTGGAGGGATTTCAATGAAGCTTGGTAAGTTCATAGCACTATTCCGGTCGACCTCGACCGTGCCCTTCAATTTTTTTTACGTCTCACCAATTCAACATGGCGGCAGTGCGAAATATTTCACCAGCATTCAATATCTCCGAAACTATTACCGATATCACCCTGGAATTTTGTACGGTGATAACGTGAACCACTAGAAGTTCACCTATGTGACATTTGAAAACCTGGTAACTACAAAACCAACATGGCGGCCTAACGAATTTGCGACTTATAAATAGACGTTTCTCGGAATTCATCATCCCAAACGCAATGAAACTTGGTACAGTATATGTTTATACACAATGTAATGCACCGACATCTAACTTGGTTCTATAGTTTACATGATCTCAAGATATCGGCTATGCGAAATATTTCACCGGGATTGTATATCTCCGAAACTATTACTGATATCACACAGAAATTTTGTACGGAGATAAAGGGCACTACTGGGAGTTTTCATTTATGAAATAAAATAGGCTTATGAGATCACCTTTTGTCCGTGTGTCTGTGTGTGCATGTGTGAATCGTGAGTGTGTCCCCCCTAATAAAATGTAAACGGCTGGAACGATTTCAATGATACTCGGTAAGTTCATAGCATTATTACGGGCGACCACGACCGTGCTCTTCAAAATTTCTTACGTCTCACCAATCCAACATGGCGGCAGTGCGAAATATTTCACCAGCATTCAATAATTCCGAAACTATTACCAATATCACCCTGGAATTTTGTACGGTGATAAAGGATACTACTAGAAGTTTACCTATGTGACATTTGAAAACCTGGTAACTACAAGACCAACACGGCACCCAAGCGAATTTGCGACTTATAAATAGATGTTTCTTGGGATTCATCCAACCAAACGCAATGAGACTTGGTACAGTAGCCTATATGTTTATACACAATGTAATGCGCCGACATCTAATTTCGTGTATTTGTTTTCACAACCTAAAGATGGCGTCTGTGCGAAATATTTCACCAGCATTCTATATCTCCGAAACTATTACTGATAAAACGCAGACATTTTGTACGGAGATAATGGGCACTACTGGAAGTTTTCATTTATGAAAAAGAAAATATGCTTATGAGATCACTTTTTGTCCGTGTGTCTGTGTGTGCGTGTGTGAATCGTGTGTGTGTATCCCCACCCCTAATGAAATCTAAACGGCTGGAGGGATTTCAACGAAACTTGGTAAGTTCATAGCACTATTCCGGCCGACCCCGACCGTGCCCTTCAAATTTTCTTACGTCTCACCAATTCTACTTGGCGGCAGTGTGAAATATTTCACCAGAATTCAATATCTCCGAAACTATTACCGATATCACCCAGGAATTTTGTACGGTGATAAAGGGACCCACTAGAAGTTCACCAATGTGACTTTTGAATACCTGGTAACTACAAAACCAACATGGCGGCCTACCGAATTTGTGACTTTTAAATAGACGTTTCTCGCGATTTAAATAACCAAACGCAATGAAATATTGTACAGTATATGTTTATGCACAATGTAATTCACCAACATCTAACTTCGTTCAATTGTTTACATAACCTCAAGATCGCGGCAGTGGGAAATATTTCACCGGCATTCTATATCTCCGAAACTATTACTGATAAAACGCAGACATTTTGTACGGAGATAAAGGGCACTACTGGAAGTTATCATTTATGAAAAAGAAAATATGCTTATGAGATCACCTTTTGTCCGTGTGTCTGTGTGTGCGTGTGTGAATCGTGTGTGTGTGTCCCCACCCCTAATGAAATCTAAACGGCTGGAGGGATTTCAATGAAACTTGGTAAGTTCATAGCACTATTCCGGCCGACCTCGACCGTGCCCTTCAAATTTTCCTACGTCTCCCCAATTCAACATGGCGGCAGTGCGAAATATTTCACCAGCATTCAATATCTCCGAAACTATTACCGATATCACCCTGGAATTTTGTACGGTGATAAAGTGAACCACTAGAAGTTCACCTATGTGACCTTTGAAAACCTGGTAACTATAAAACACATATGGCGGCCTACCGAATTTGCGACTTATAAATAGACGTTTCTCGGGATTCATCATCCCAAACGCAATGAAACATGGTACAGTATATGTTTATACACAATGTAATGCACCGACATTTTAACTTGGTTCTATAGTTTACATGATCTCAAGATATCGGCTATGCGAAATATTTCACCGGGATTCTATATCTCCGAAACTATTACTGATATCACACAGAAATTTTGTACGGAGATAAAGGGCACTACTGGGAGTTTTCATTTATGAAATAAAATAGGCTTATGAGATCATCTTTGGTCCGTGTGTCTGTGTGTGCATGTGTGAATCGTGAGTGTGACCCCCTAATAAAATGTAAACGGCTGGAACGATTTCAATGATACTCGGTAAGTTCATAGCATTATTACGGGCGACCACGACCGTGCTCTTTAAAATTTCTTACGACTCACCAATCCAACATGGCGGCAGTGCGAAATATTTCACCAGCATTCAATAATTCCGAAACTATTACCAATATCACCCTGGATTTTTGTACGGTGATAATGGATACTACTAGAAGTTCACCTATGTGACATTTGAAAACCTGGTAACTACAAGACCAACATGGCGGCAAAGCGAATTTGCTACTTATAAATAGACGTTTCTTGGGATTCATCCAACCAAACGCAATGAGACCTGGTGCAGTATATGTTTATACACAATGTAATGCGTCGACATCTATCTTCGTGTAATTGTTTCCACAACCTCAAGATGGCGTCTGTGCGAAATATTTCACCAGCATTTTATATCTCCGAAACTATTACTGATAAAACGCAGACATTTTGTACGGAGATAAAGGGCACTACTGGAGGTTTTCATTTATGAAAAAGAAAATATGCTTATGAGATCACCTTTTGTCCGTGTGTCTGTGTGTGCGTGTGTGAATCGTGTGTGTGTGTCCCCCCCCCTAAAGAAATCTAAACGGCTGGAGGGATTTCAATGAAGCTTGGTAAGTTCATAGCACTATTCCGGTCGACCTCAACCGTGCCCTTCAAATTTTTTTACGTCTCACCAATTCAACATGGCGGCAGTGCGAAATATTTCACCAGCATACAATATCTCCGAAACTATTACCGATATCACCCTGGAATTTTGTACGGTGATAACGTGAACCACTAGAAGTTCACCTATGTGACATTTGAAAACCTGGTAACTACAAAACCAACATGGCGGCCTAACGAATTTGCGACTTATAAATAGACGTTTCTCGGGATTCATCATCCCAAACGCAATGAAACTTGGTACAGTATATGTTTATACACAATGTAATGCACCGACATCTAACTTGGTTCTATAGTTTACATGATATCAAGATATCGGCTATGCGAAATATTTCAACGGGATTGTATATCTCCGAAACTATTACTGATATCACACAGAAATTTTGTACGGAGATAAAGGGCACTACTGGGAGTTTTCATTTATGAAATAAAATAGGCTTATGAGATCACCTTTAGTCCGTGTGTCTGTGTGTGCATGTGTGATTCGTGAGTGTGTCCCCCCTAATAAAATGTAAACGGCTGGAACGATTTCAATGATACTCGGTAAGTTCATAGCATTATTACGGGCGACCACGACCGTGCTCTTCAAAATTTCTTACGTCTCACCAATCCAACATGGCGGCAGTGCGAAATATTTCACCAGCATTCAATAATTCCGAAACTATTACCAATATCACCCTGGAATTTTGTACGGTGATAAAGGATACTACTACAAGTTCACCTATGTGACATTTGAAAACCTGGTAACTACAAGACCAACATGGCGGCAAAGCGAATTTGCTACTTATAAATAGACGTTTCTTGGGATTCATCCACCCAAACGCAATGAGACCTGGTGCAGTATATGTTTATACACAATGTAATGCGTCGACATCTATCTTCGTGTAATTGTTTCCACAACCTCAAGATGGCGTCTGTGCGAAATATTTCACCAGCATTCTATATCTCCGAAACTATTACTGATAAAACGCAGACATTTTGTACGGAGATAAAGGGCACTACTGGAAGTTTTCATTTATGAAATAAAATAGGCTGATGAGATCACCTTTTGTCCGTGTGTCTGTGTGTGCATGTGTGAATCGTGAGTGTGTCCCCCCTAATAAAATCTAAACCGCTGCAACGATTTCAATGAAACTCGGTAAGTTCATAGCACTATTCCGGATGACCCAGACCGTGCCTTTCAAAATGTCTTACCTCTCACCAATCCAACATGGCGGCAGTGCGAAATATTTCATTAGCATTCAATATCTCCGAAACTATTACCGATATCACCCTGGAATTATGTACGGTGATAAAGCGAACTACTAGAAGTTTGCCTATGTGACATTTGAAAACCTGGTAACTACAAAACCAACATGGCGGCCAAGCGAATTTGCGACTTATAAATAGACGTTTCTCGGGATTCATCCAACCAAACGCAATGAAACTTGTTACAGTATATGTTTATACACAATGTAATGCACCGACATCTATTTTGATTCTATTGTTTACATTACCTCAAGATGGCGGCTGTGCGAAATATTTAACCGGCATTCTATATCTCCGAAACTATTACTGAAATCACGCAGAAATTTTGGACGGAGATAAAGGGCACTACTGGAAGTTTTCATTTATGAAATTAAATAGGCTTATGAGATCAACTTTTGTCCGAGTGTCTGTGTGTGCATGGGTGAATCGTGTGTGTGTCCCCCGCAATAAAATATAAACGGCCAGAACGACTTCAATGATACTCGGTAAGTTCATAGCACTATTCCGGGCGACCCTGACCGTACCCTTCAAAATTTCTTACGTCTCACCAATTCAACATGGCAGCAGTGCGAAATATTTCACCAGCATTCAATAATTCCGAAACTATTACCAATATCACCCTGGAATTTTGTACGGTGATAAAGGGTACTACTAGAAGTTCACCTATGCGACATTTGAAAACCTGGTAACTACAAGACAAACACGGCACCCAAGCGAATTTGCGACTTATAAATAGATGTTTCTTGGGATTCATCCAACCAAACGCAATGAGACTTGGTACAGTAGCCTATATGTTTATACACAATGTAATGCGCCGACATCTAACTTCGTGTAATTGTTTTCACAACCTAAAGATGGCGTCTGTGCGAAATATTTCACCAGCATTCTATATCTCCGAAACCATTACTGATAAAACGCAGACATTTTGTACGGAGATAAAGGGCACTACTGGAAGTTTTCACTTATGAAATAAAATAGGCTTATGAGATCACCTTTTGTCCGAGTGTCTGTGTGTGCATGTGTGAATCGTGTGTGTGTCCCGACTAATAAAATCTAAACGGCTGGAACGATTTCAATGATACTCGGTAAGTTCATAGCACTGTTCCGGGCGACCCCGACCGTGCCCTTCAAAAGGTCTTACGTCTCACCAATCCAACATGGTTGTCGGTTAAATAAATGCACAGGAGGTCCTACGCTGCTTATGAAAATAAGTCCGCTTGATCTTTCAACCAGCAGCCTTTTTCTCTTTTCGGTGTGGATCTCATTCATGGTACTGAAATCTCTTTCAGCTTCTGCTGAAGAGATTGGAATGGTCTGTACAGTCTTGATTAAAGGCATCAGCTCCACTGGAATTTCCCTGGTCTCGACATACTCTCTAAAAGCATTAATGTACCTCCTCTTGTCTGACATGTGGAAATAGTCACAAAGGTTGCCAACACTCTCATCACCATAGCAGATATCCAAAGTAGAAGTGGAGGGCCAATTATTTTTGTATAGTACCTTTGAATCACTGATAACTTTTGTCATTCTCTCATGTCTCTGCTGACTAGAGCTGGAACCAAGATGAGATGATGTGGACACATTTTCCATAAGCCTGTTATTTAAATTGTTCACAAGACTTCTGAAAAACTGCTTTTTGTCAGTTTTTACAACTTTTTTAGAATCATGTAATCCTATGTTTCTAAACTTTTTGTTTTCTGCTGCTTTAAGAACTGTTCTGTAGTATTCTCCAGAAGCTGAGTTACACATAGATTCAAACACTTTTATAGTGCGCTTGATTGCATTTTGAGCCTCTGTCAGACTTGTCTCTCTTTTCTGCAACTCTAATGACAAATCAGCTAACTCAACAAGAGCATCATACATAATTGCAATATTTTCTAGAAATTCTACACAAGTTAACATATTTTCTAGACCTTGGAATTTTGCCCTTTCTTTGGAGTCTCTCCGGTAGTCATTTTTGGCCTCACTAAAATGTTTTACTAGAACACTGTAGTTTTCCCAGACAGCTTTTACAGTTCTCTGGCTTGAAACTACCCATCTTATTGTAAATATTTTCCCAATCTTCTTAACTCTTTGTTCCAGTGAAGCAGCACAAATGTTGAGTTCCCTTGATTTTTGGGAGACATGCTGTATAAAGAATACAATTTGTCAAAGAAAGAATGGAAATGGTTAACACCTGTAACTTCATTCCTTGTATCAGAAACGGCCAATTCCAAGCGATGGTTTAAACAGTGCCAGATTACTATATCTGGAAATAACTTTAAAAACTGTGCTCCAACTCCATTTTTTTTCTACCTAATATTACAGAGGCCCCATCACATGCTACACCAACTAAATGTTCTGCCAGAAAGTTTTCATTCATCCCATATGAAGAAAGATTCTTCAATATCTCTCGACATCTGCTGTAGTTGATTCAAGTTCTATCAAGTCCCAGAAAAAGGAAACAACTTCAGAGTTATCTGAAAGAGCACACACATTTCAAACATAATACTATCACAGATTTTACACTAACTGTTGTTGATTCGTCAATCATAATACTGATTTTCCTCTGATTTTCTGTTATAGATTTTGCTATTTTATTTCTCATTTCCTGTGAAATGTGTTCAATAATATTAGCACAACTAAAATTTGTATGAAGAACTCGTCCCACAGCTAGACCATTTAATTGTTGAAGTTCAACTTAAGCCTGTAGGTCTACGAAGGGTCTATTTCTTTTCGCATTTGAGTATGCTGTTCGAAATACTCGAACGGTGGTTTCTAGGCGTTTGACATTCATAGTGTCCAAGCAACTTTCAAATATCTCTTTATTGGATTCTGATTTTTGTAACATAGCTTTTTTGTGAGATTCTGAAATTTTGTGCTCAAATATTTTTTTCCTAAGGCTTGTTTGTTGTTGATTAATATTATTTCCGTTGGGATGAACCTTGCATTCTACCCATACTTTCATTAGCTTAAGTACTGCCCCTTTAGAAAATCCTAATCCTAATTTACTTTCCTATTTACATATATTGCAGCCTAAAATTTTATTTCCTGCAAATAACCACTCGTTCTCTGACAAAAAATAACGGTACTGAGACTCGTTCCTACAGTCTGGAAAATCTTGTTTTCGGTAGGTGGGTCCTTGAATTTCACAGTCGATGGTAGAAGGTGTAGAACCATAACCTAGATTCTCCCTTGAATCTGCATCACACGTTTCAGCAACATTTAACCCAGGGTCTATCTCTATACTCACGTCTTTAATGAAACTAATGTTCTCGGAAATCCATTCAGTTTCGTTTTTACTTGAGCCATCACACACCTTTTTAGTATTCTTTGGTTCTTCATCTTCATCCCAGCACGTTTTTTTTTAACCCAGCCACTTAAGTAAACTCATTGTCACAAGTTGTGACTCACAACTCACTTTCACAGTCACTGGAAAACTTGAAAGGTACTACGGGGCTACTGATGTTCATTAACTGCAGAGAGATTCCGTAATATCTGCTTCACAGCAACACATCGAGCAAAACATAAAATAAAACTTGGATTCACACAAATATAACGAGCGGAAGAAAGTTGTTGTGCTCACTTCCCGCTCTCCGTATCCAATAGCAGTGTAGCCAAACTTAGAGAACCAGAAAAACGCCCAGGAGTGTAAAAGCGACCGTATTTTATGAACATAAATCCGTAAGGTTCGATATTAGTCCGCTAGAGTACGCCCGTGACGTTTCAGCGCTATGTATAGATTATAAACGATCTTCTTACTGAATGTAAAATTGTTACGTCATTCTAAAGCGGGAAGATATTTTCCGGAACGGCGTTCCGGCCCGTTCCGGTCCAACTAAACCACTGAGTATACGTTTATACACAATGTAAAGCGCCGACATCTAACTTCGTGTAATTGTTTTCAAAACCCCAGGATGGCGTCTGTGCGAAATTTTTCACCAGCATTCAATATCTCCTAAACTATTACTGATAAATCGCAGAGCTTTTGTACAGAGATATAGGGCGCTGCTGGAAGTTTTCATTTATGCAAAAGAAAATATGCTTATGAGATCACCTTTTGTCCGTGTGTCTGTGTGTGCGTGTGTGAATCGTGTGTGTGTATCCCCAACCCTAATGAAATCTAAACGGCTGGAGGGATTTCAATGAAACTTGGTAAGTTCATAGCACGATTCCGGCCGGCCCCGGCCGTGCCCTTCAAATTTTCCTACGTCTCACCAATTCTACTTGGCGGCAGTGCGAAATATTTCACCAGAATTCAACATCTCCGAAACTATTACCGATATCACCATGGAATTTTGTACGGTGATAAAGGGACCCACTAGAAGTTCACCAATGTGACTTTTGAAAACCTGGTAACTACAAAACCAACATGGCGGCCTACCGAAATTGCGACTTATAAATAGACGTTTCTCGGGATTCATCCAACCAAACGCAATGAAACTTGGTACAGTATATGTTTATACACAATGTAATGCAACGACATCTAACTTGGTTGAATTGTTTTCATTTCCTCAAGATGGCAGCTGTGCGAAATATTTCTCTGGCATTCTATATCTCCGAAACTATTACTGATATCACGCTGAAATTTTGTACGGAGATAAAGGGCACTACTGGAAGTTTTCATTTATGAAATAAAATAGGCTTATGAGATCACCATTTGCCCGTGTGTCTGTGTGTGCATGTGTGAATCGTGTGTGTCCCCCCTAATAAAATCTAAACGGCTGGAACGATTTCAATGTTACTCGGTAAGTTCATAGCAATATTCCGGGCGACGCCGACCGTGCCCTTCAAAATTTCTTACGTCTCACCAATCCAACATGGCGGCAGTGCGAAATATTTAGCCAGCAGTCAATAAGTCCGAAACTAGGACCGATATCACCCTGGAATTTTGTACCGTGAAAAAGGGTACGACTAGAAGATCATGTATGTGACTTTTGAAAACCTGGTAACTACAAAACCAACATGGCGCCCAAGTGAATTTGCGATTTTAAATAGACGTTTCTCGCGATTTAACCAACCAAACGCAATGAAACTTAATACAGTATATGTTTATACAGAATGTAATGCGCCGGCATCTAACTTCGTGTAATTGTTTACCCAACCTCAAGATGGCGTCTGTGCGAATATTTCTCCAGCATTCTATATCTCCGAAACTATTACCGATATCACACAGAGATTTTGTACGGAGATAAAGGGCAATACTGGAAGTTCACCTATGTGCCTTTTGAAAACCTGGTAACTACAAAACCAACATGGCGGTCAAGCGAATTTAAATAGACGTTCCTCGAGATTTGACCAACCAAACACAATGCAACTTGGTGCAGTATATGCATACACAATGTAATTCACCGACATCTAACTTCGTTCAATTGTTTACATAACCTCAAGATGGCGGCAATGCGAAATATTTCACCGGCATTCTATATCTCCGAAACTATTACTGATATCTCGCTGATATTTTCCACCGAGTTGAATGCCACTACTGGAAGTTTTCATTTATGAAAAAGAAAATGTGCTTATGAGATCACCTTTTGTCCGTGTGTCTGTGTGTGCGTGTGTGAATCGTGTGTGTGTGTCCCTCACCCCTAAAGAAATCTAAACGGCTGGAGGGATTTCAATGAAACTTGGTAAGTTCATAGCACTATTCCGGCCGACCCCGACCGTGCCATTCAAATTTTGTTACGTCTCACCAATTCTACATGGCAGCAGTGCGAAATTTTTCACCAGAATTCAATATCTCCGAAACTATTACCGATATCACCATGGAATTTTGTAAGGTGATAAAGGGAACCACTAGAACTTCACCTATGTGACTTTTGTAAACCTGGTAACTACAAAACCAACATGGCGGCCTACCGAAATTGCGACTTATAAATAGACATTTCTCGGGATTCATACAACCAAACGCAATGAAACTTGGTACAGTATATGTTTATACACAATTATTGCACCGACATCTAACTTCGTTCAATTGTTTACATAACCTCAGGATGGCGGCTGTGCGAAATATTTTACCGGGATTTTATTTCTCCAGAACTATTACTGATACCACGCTGAAATTTTGTGCCGAGATAAAGGGCACTACTGGAATTTTTCAATTATGAAAAAATAGCCTTAGGGGATCACCTTTAGACCGTGTGTCTGTGTGTGCATGTGTGAATCGTGTGTGTGTCCCGCCTAATAAATTCTAAACGGTTGGAACGATTTCTATGAAACACGATAAAATCATATCACTATTCCAGACGACCCCGACCGTGCCTTTCAAAGTTTCTTACGTCTCACCAATCCAACATGGCGGCAGTGCGAATTATTTCACCAGCATTCAATAACTCTGAAACTATTACCAATATCACCCTGGAATTTCGTACGGTGATAAAGGGTACTACTAGAAATTCACCTATGTTACATATGAAAACATGGTAACTACAAAACCAACATGGCGGCCAAGCGAATTTGCGACTTTTAAATAGACGTTTCTCGCGATTTAACCAACCAAACGCAATGAAACATTGTACAGTATATGTTTATACACAATTTAATGCACCGACATCTAACTTCGTTCAATTGTTTACATAACCTCAGGATGGCGGCTGTGCGAAATATTTCACCGGGATTTCATTTCTCCAAAACTGTTACTGATATCACGCTAAATATTTTCGGAGATAAAGGGCACTACTGGAAGTTTTCATTTATGAAATAAAATAGGCTTATGAGATCACCTTTTGTCCGGGTGTCTGTGTGTGCATGTGTGAATCGCGTGTGTGTCCCCCCTAATAAAATGTAAACGGCTGGAACGCCTTCAATGATACTCGGTGAGTTCATAACACTATTCCGAGCGACCCCGACCGTGCCCTCCAAATTTCTTACGTCTCACCAATCCAACATGGCGGCAGTGCGAAATATTTCACCAGTATTCAATAACTTCGAAACTATTACCAATATCACCCTGGAATTTTGAACGGTGATAAAGGGTACTACTAGAAGTTCACCTATGTGACATTTGAACACCTGGTAACTACAAGACCAACATGGCGGACAAGCGAATTTGCGACTTATAAACAGACGATTCTTGGGATTCATCCAACCATACGCAATGACACTTGCTACAGTATATGTTTATACACAATGTAATGCACCGACGTCTAACTTCGTTCAATTGCTTACATAACCTCAAGATGGCGGCTGTGCGAAATATTGCACTGGCATTCTATATCTCCGAAACTATTACTGATACCATGCTGAAATTTCGTACGGAGATAAAGGGCACTACTGGAAGTTTTCATTTATGAAATAAAATAGGCTTATGAGATCACCTTTAGTCCGTTTGTCTGTGTGTGCATGTGTCAATCGTGTGTGTCTCCCCTAATAAAATCTAAACGGCTGCAACGATTAGAATGAAACTCGGTAAGTTCATAGCACTATTCCGGACGACCCAGACCGTACCTTTCAAAATTTCTTACGTCTCACCAATCCAACATGGCGGCAGTGCGAATTATTTCACCAGCATTGAATAACACCGAAACTGTTACCGTTATCACCCTGGAATTTTGCACGGTGCTAAAGGGTGCTACTAGGAGTTCACCTATGTGACTTTTGAAAACCTGGTAACTACAAAACCAACATGGTGGCCAACCGAATTTGCGACTTTTAAATAGACGTTTCTCGCGATTTAACCAACCAAACGCAATTAAACATGGTACAGTATATGTTTATACACAATTTAATGCACCGACATCTAACTTCGTTCAATTGTTTACATAACCTCCCGGCGGCTGTGCGAAATATTTCACCGGGATTTTATATTTCCAAAACTATTACTGATAAATCGCAGATATTTTGTACGGAGATATAGTTTGCTACTGGAAGTTTTCATTTATGAAAAAGAAAATATGCTGATGAGATCACCTTTTGTCCGTGTGTCTGTGTGTGCGTGTGTGAATCGTGTGTGTGCCCATCCCTAATGAAATCTAAACGGCTGGAGGGATTTCAATGAAACTTGGTAAGTTCATAGCACTATTCCGGCCGACCCCGACCGTGCCATTCAAATGTTTCTTACGTCTCACCAATTATACATGGCGGCAGTGCGAAATATTTCACCAGAATTCAATATCTCCGAAACTATTACCGATATCCCCTGGAATTTTGTACGGTGATAAAGGGAACCACTAGAAGTTCACCTATGTGGCTTTTGAAAACCTGGTAACTACAAAGCCAACATGGCGGCCTACCGAAATTGCGGCTTATAAATAGACGTTTCTCGGCATTCATCCAACCAAACGCAATGAAACTTGGTACATTATATGTTTATACACAATTATTGCACCGACATCTAACTTCGTTCAATTGTTTACATAACCTCAGGACGGCGGCTAAGCGAAATATTTTACCGGGATTTTATTTCTCCAGAACTATTACTGATACCACGCTGAAATTTTGTGCGGAGATAAAGGGCACTACTGGAAGTTTTCAATTATGAAAAAATAGCCTTAAGAGATCACCTTTAGTCCATGTGTCTGTGTGTGCATGTGTGAATCGTGTGTTTGTCCCGCCTAATAAAACCTAAACGGTTGGAACGATTTCTATGAAACTCGAAAAGATCATAGCACTATTCCGGACGACCCCGAACCGTGCCTTTCAAAATTTCTTACGTCTCACCAATCCAACATGGCGGCAGTGCGAAATATTTCACCAGCATTGAATAACGCCGAAACTGTTACCGTTATCAACCTGGAATTTTGTACGGTGCTAAAGGGTGCTACTAGAAGTTCACCTAGGCCTATGTGACTTTTGAAAACCTGGTTAACTACAAAACCAACATGGTGGCCAACCGATTTTGCGACTTTTAAATAGACGTTTCTCGCGATTTAACCAACTAAACGCAATGAAACATGGTACAGTATATGTTTATACACAATTTAATGCACCGACATCTAACTTCGTTCAATTGTTTACATAACCTCAATATGGCGGCTGTGCGAAATATTTCACCGGAATTTTATAACTCCAAAACTATTACTGATATCACGCTGAAATTTTTACGGAGATAAAGGGCACTACTGGACGTTTTCATTTATGAAATATAATAGGCTTATGAGATCACCTTTTGGCCGTGTGTCTGTGTGTGCATGTGTGAATCGTGTGTGTGTCCCGCCTAATAAAATCTAAACGGTAGGAACGAATTCAATGATACTCGGTAAGTTCATAGCAGTGTTCCGGGCGACCCCGACCGTGCCCTTCAAATTTTTTTACGTCACACCAATCCAACATGGCGGCAGTGCGAAATATTTCACCAGCATTCAATAATTCCGAAACTATTACCATTATCACCCTGGAATTTTGTGCGGTAATAAAGGGTACTACTAGAAGTTCACCTATGTGACATTTGAAATCCTGGTAACTACAAAACCAACATGGCGGCCAAGTGAATTTGCGATTTTAAATAGACGTTTCTCGCGATTTAACCAACCAAACGCAATGAAACTTGGTACAGTATATGTTTATACGTGTGGGGGATGAAGAAGGTAACCTGAGGTATATAACAGAGATTGGAGGAAGTGTAATAGATTTAGCAATATGTTCCAGAGGAGCACTAGCCCTAATTAAGAGGTTCACTGTTGAAGAATGGGGGGAATCACACCACCTACCAATTGTCGTCAACATGCAGGGAGCGGTGACAAAATCAAAATCAAAAGGGAACCCACAAGTTAAAGCTATAGAGAGAAAAGGTAATAGATTCAGATGGAGGGAGGAAAACTGCAGAGAGTTCCAGAACTACTTCCAGGGAGAAAATTTTGAGCTGATAAAGGTAGGAATAAGTTTAATGATCAGTAATGATGAAATTGAAGGGGTAATACGTATGATTGAGAATGCAATTATGATGGCCGGGCGGAAAATGCGCGTGAAGGCTAGGGGAAAATTAGGGAGAATTAAAGGATGGTACGATGAATCTTGCAGAAGGAAGAAAACCGAAGTTATTAGGGCACTGAAGTTATACAAGAGAGGAGGGGATGATACGATGAGAGTAGAATTTTGTCGTCTAAGGAAAGAATATAGGGAACTGCTCAGTAAAATGAAAGATGAATTGCAGGGTAAGGAAGCAACAGCACTAAATAAGGATTCTAAAGCTAACGACTGTAGCAAAGTGTGGAGCAGGATAAATTCTTACTGTAGGGGGAGCAGAAGTGGTGGAGGAAGCTCTATTAGTGACGAAATATGGATTGCATATTATGAGAATCTGTTAAATGCTGAAGATAATTGGAGTAAGAGGGATGAGTTTGGCGTCCCGAGGGGGCTGGAGGCCACTCTGCCTATGCTGGACCAAGTCATATCGATAGAGGAAATTAAGGAAGTAATGACAAAAAGTAAAGGAGGGAAGTCAGGTGCTATTTCGGGGATAACAAATGAATTTTGGCAAGAGTTGAGTAACAATAGGTTCATGATGGACAGCTTGGTAAAAATCTTTAACAAAATCTCTGAAGGAGGTAGATTTCCGAGGGCGTGGCAGGAGGGGATAATTTGTCCAATATATAAGAAGCGTGGGGACAAACTAGACCCAGGCAACTATAGAGGCATAACTTTGCTTGATAATTTGAGCAAAATGTACACCGGGGTCTTATCCAAGCGTTTAATAGCATGGGCAGAGGGCTGTTCGGTGTTCTCGAGACTCCAGACAGGGTTCAGAAAAGGAATGAGGACCAGTGACAATATAATGGTGGTTAAAATGGTGATGGACAAGTACATAAGAAGGAAAAGAGGTAAACTGTATATCACAGCTATTGATTTGGAGAAGGTGTTTGATTCAGTGAGCAGGGGAGCTGTCATGGCTAAACTGGGAAAAATCGGGGTGTCACATAAAATGATACGAGCAATTGAGAATGTGTATTCCGAAGTAAAATGTGCAATTAAAACTAAAGATGATGTAATTGTAGGAGAGATAACGTCTAATATAGGACTAAAACAGGGATGCAAATTATCCCCGGTGCTTTTTTTTTGCTATTTATCAACGATATTTTCGAGTCAAAGGGCTTTGAGCAACGGTCCAACCCTTGCTTGGACAATTATGATATCCCGGGCCTAGCTTTCGCTGATGACATCCTTCTGCTTGCTCTAACACCCTATAATATGCAATATAGTATTGACGAGATTGTGAGATACTGTGAGGACTGGAACTTAAAAATTAACCCGAGTAAGACCAAAGTTATGGTCTGCAAAAAGGGAGTTAAACTGGCTAAGAATGAAAAGTGGGTCATGTATGGGTCTCAGTTAGAGACGGTGAAAAAACTTGAGTATCTAGGGACGATAATGGCGAGTAATGGTAAATGGACCGAACAAATTAAAAGGGCAAAATCGAAAGGGCTAGCGGCATTGGTGAATGTTAAAGTGTTAGAGCGTAGGTTACCGAATCTTGACTACAAAGTGTATAAGAATGTGTTCAACGCACTCATCGTTTCAAGAGCACTCTATGGAGTGGAAGTATGGGGTTTAGAGGCAGGAACGAAAAGCCTGGACAGTATTGTAAGTAGGTTTGCCAAGATAATTTTGGGGCTACCTAGTTGCACGGCGAATTGTGGAGCGAGAATGTTGTGTGAGGATGTAAGCATTAGACAACATATCATAAAAAGGGTCATAAAGTCTTGGATTCGTTTAAAAGCAGGTGGAGGGGGGGGGGATGCTTAAGGTAGCCTACCTGCACCAAATGAAGCATCAGCAAGAGGGCTACTGGGTGGACGGGGTAAGAAGTGTACTGGAAAGATTAGGAATGGGTTATCTATGGGATAGGGACTTACAAAGAGAGGAAGGTAGGGTGTGTAAAAAAGTGTGCAGAAGGGTTAATGACGTAGAGTTGCAGGTGCTAAGAGAAGAGTGCACCAGTAGGAGAACCTTAACGGAGTTCTGCGAAATAAGGAACTTTATGAGCATAAAGCCTCAATGCCTAATGAAAAGAGAAATGAGAGGGATAATTTGGTGGTTAATGGGGGTGTATAAGAACAAAGCGATGAGAGAAGTAGGAAAAGAGGACATTTGCCTGTTTTGTGGGAAGGTTATGGGTGCGGCGCACCTGATCAGGGAATGCAAGGAAATTAAAATCATAAGAGCAAAGTTTGTAGACAAAGCCGATCTAAACAGAATAGAAAATGAAAATGAGTATCACACTTTAATTAAATTACTAAAAAGGGAATGGGGGAAAGCAGGTCAATTAGCAAAATATTTTAATACCATCAGGGCAATGTGGAATAAGAAAGCATCGGATGAGATTCAGAACAAAGATGCATGTAAATTAAGCATTCAAGTACAGGAGATGGCTTCCTAAGCTATAAATCTTGTTAAAGCCTAGGAGAGCCTATCTGCATTAACTAGGTAGCCTATACGATTACTACCGTACAGCCACATATTGCTGTCTGTAGATTTTTCCTGTGAGTTTGATGGTTTTTTTTCTTTACCACAAAACTTATCAGACTCTTACAGTCAGTAAGGGCTCGATAGGGAAATAAAAGTAATTCTTTCTGTGAGGTGTCTCCCATGGAGAACTGTCAAAAAATGAAGAACACTGTGTCCACATTTATGATTAAGAAAGAACTTTGTGCAGTTTCCATCAGAAAAGTTGCCCAGTGATATTGTGAATGAAGATAACTACTGCAAAGCATTATTAAGTTTTGAAATAACAAGGAAGCTATGAAATGCCGAATGGACATTTGGTTTAATTATCTAACGCCATACTGTAAAATTATGTTATCTATGTGTTTATTGTCTGTATGTCACGATATGACTCTCTGAGTTAAAGTGACAATTAACAAGTAGATTTGGTTTAAATAAAAAAAAAATGTTTATACAGAATGTAATGCGCCGGCATCTAACTTCGTGTAATTGTTTACCCAACCTCAAGATGGCGTCTGTGCGAATATTTCTCCAGCATTCTATATCTCCGAAACTATTACCGATATCACACAGAGATTTTGTACGGAGATAAAGGGCAATACTGGAAGTTCACCTATGTGCCTTTTGAAAACCTGGTAACTACAAAACCAACATGGCGGTCAAGCGAATTTAAATAGACGTTCCTCGAGATTTGACCAACCAAACACAATGCAATTTGGTGCAGTATATGTATACACAATGTAATTCACCGACATCTAACTTCGTTCAATTGTTAACATAACCCCAAGATGGCGGCAATGCGATATTTCACCGGCATTCTATATCTCCGAAACTATTACTGATATCTCGCTGATATTTTTCACCGAGTTGAATGCCACTACTGGAAGTTTTCATTTATGAAAAAGAAAATGTGCTTATGAGATCACCTTTTGTCCGTGTGTCTGTGTGTGCGTGTGTGAATCGTGTGTGTGTGTCCCTCACCCCTAAAGAAATCTAAACGGCTGGAGGGATTTCAATGAAACTTGGTAAGTTCATAGCACTATTCCGACCGACCCCGACCGTGCCATTCAAATTTTGTTACGTCTCACCAATTCTACATGGCAGCAGTGCGAAATATTTCACCAGAATTCAATATCTCCGAAACTATTACCGATATCACCATGGAATTTTGTAAGGTGATAAAGGGAACCACTAGAACTTCACCTATGTGACTTTTGTAAACCTGGTAACTACAAAACCAACATGGCGGCCTACCGAAATTGCGACTTATAAATAGACGTTTCTCGGGATTCATCCAACCAAACGCAATGAAACTTGGTACAGTATATGTTTATACACTATTATTGCACCGACATCTAACTTCGTTCAATTGTTTACGTAACCTCAGGATGGCGGCTGTGCGAAATATTTCACCGGGATTTCATTTCTCCAAAACTATTACTGCTATCACGCTGAAATATTTTCGGAGATAGAGGGCACTACTGGAAGTTTTCATTTATGAAATAAAATAGGCTTATAAGATCACCTTTTGTCCGGGTGTCTGTGTGTGCATGTGTGAATCGTGTGTGTGTGTCCCGCCTAATAAAATCTCAACGGTTGGAACGATTTCAATGATACTCGGTAAATTCATAGCACTATTCCGGGCGACCCCGACCGTGCCCTTCTAAATTTCTTACGTCTCACCAATCCACCACGGCCGCAGTGCGAATTATTTCACCAGCATTCAATAACTCCGAAACTATTATCAATATCACCCTGGAATTTTGTACGGTGAAAAAGGGTACTACTAGAAGTTCACCTATGTGACATTTGAAAACCTGGTAACTACAAAACGAACATGGCGAAATTACGACATATAAATAGACTTTTCTCGCGATTTAACCAACCAAACGCAATGAAACTTGGTACAGTATATGTTTATACACAATTTAATGCACCGACATCTAACTTCGTTCAATTGTTTACATAAACTCAGGATGGCCCGAAATATTTCACCGGGATTTCATTTCTCCAAAACTATTACTGATATCACGCTGAAATATTTTCGGAGATAAAGGGCACTACTGGAAGTTTTCATTTATGAAATAAAATAGGCTTATGATATCACCTTTTGTCCGCGTGTCTGTGTGTGCATGTGTGAATCGTGTGTGGGTCCCCCCTAATAAAATGTAAACGGCAGGAACGCCTTCAATGATACTCGGTGAGTTCATAACACTATTCCGAGCGACCCCGACCGTGCCCTTCAAAATTTCTTTGTCTCACCAATCCAGCATGGCGGCAGTGCGAAATATTTCACCAGCATTCAATAACTTCGAAACTATTACAAATATCACCCTGGAATTTTGAACGGTGATAAAGGGTACTACTATAAGTTCACCTATGTGACATTTGAACACCTGGTAACTACAAGACCAACATGGCGGACAAGCGAATTTGCGACTTATAAACAGACGTTTCTTGGGATTCATCCAACCATACGCAATGACACTTGCTATAGTATATGTTTATACACAATGTAATGCACCGACGTCTAACTTCGTTCAATTGTTTACATAACCTCAAGATGGCGGCTGTGCGAAATATTTCACTGGCATTCTATATCTCCGAAACTATTACTGATACCATGCTGAAATTTTGTACGGAGATAAAGGGCACTATTGGAAGTTTTCATTTATGAAATAAAATAGGCTTATGAGATCACCTTTTGTCCGTTTGTCTGTGTGTGCATGTGTCAATAGTGTGTGTGTGTCCCCTAATAAAATCTAAACGGCTGCAACGATTAGAATGAAACTCGGTAAGTTCATAGCATTATTCCGGACGACCCCGACCGTACCTTTCAAAATTTCTTACGTCTCACCAATCCAACAAGGCGTCAGTGCGCAATATTTCACCAGCATTGAATAACACCGAAACTGTTACCGTTATCACACTGGAATTTTGCACGGTGCTAAAGGGTGCTACTAGAATTTCACCTATGTGACTTTTGAAAACCTGGTAACTACAAAACCAACATGGTGGCCAACCGAATTTGCGACTTTTAAATAGACGTTTCTCGCGATTTAACCAACCAAACGCAATTAAACATGGTACAGTATATGTTTATACACAATTTAATGCACCGACATCTAACTTCGTTCAATTGTTTACATAACCTCCCGGCGGCTGTGCGAAATATTTCACCGGGATTTTATATCTCCAAAACTATAACTGATAAATCGCAGATATTTTGTACGGAGATATAGTTTGCTACTGGAAGTTTTCATTTATGAAAAAGAAAATATGCTTATGAGATCACGTTTTGTCCGTGTGTCTGTGTGTGCGTGTGTTAATCGTGTGTGTGCCCATCCCTAATGAAATCTAAACGGCTGGAGGGATTTCAATGAAACTTGGTAAGTTCATAGCACTATTCCGGCCGACCCCGACCGTGCCATTCAAATTTTCTTACGTCTCACCAATTCTACATGGCGGCAGTGCAAAATATTTCACCAGAATTCAATATCTCCGAAACTATTACCGATATCCCCCTGGAATTTTGTACGGTGATAAAGGGAACCACTAGAAGTTCACCTATGTGGCTTTTGAAAACCTGGTAACTACAAAGCCAACATGGCAGCCTACCGAATTTGCGGCTTATAAATAGACGTTTCTCGGGTTTCATCCAACCAAACGCAATGAAACTTGGTACAGTGTATGTTTATACACAATTATTGCACCGACATCTAACTTCGTTCAATTGTTTACATAACCTCAGGACGGCGGCTGTGCGAAATATTTTACCGGGATTATATATCTCCAAAACTATTACTGATAAATCGCAGATATTTTGTTCGGAGATATAGTTTGCTGCTGGAAGTTTTCATTTATGAAAAAGAAAATATGCTTATGAGATCACCTTTTGTCCGTGTGTCTGTGTGTGCGTGTGTGAATCGTGTGTGTGCCCATCCCTAATGAAATCTAAACGGCTGGAGGGATTTCAATGAAACTTGGTAAGTTCATAGCACTATTACGGAAGACCCGGACCGTGCCCTTCAAAATTTCTTACGTCTTACCAATCCAACATGGCGGCAGTGCGAATTATTTCACCAGCATTCAATAACTCCGAAACTATTATCAATATCACATTGGAATTTTGTACCGTGAAAAAGGGTACGACTAGAAGTTCATGTATGTGACTTTTGAAAACCTGAAAACTACGAAACCAACATGGCGGCCAAGCGAATTTGCGAATTTAATTAGACGTTTCTCGCGATTTAACCAACCAAACGCAATGAAACTTGGAACAGTATACGTATATTCACAATGTAATGCGCCGACATCTAACTTCGTGTAATTGTTTTCACAACCGCAACATGGCGGCAGTGCGAATTATTTCACCAGCATTCAATAACTCCGAAACTATTATCAATATCACCCTGGAATTTTGTACGGTGAAAAAGGGTACTACTAGAACTTCACCTATGCGACATTTGAAAAGCTGTTAACTACCAGACCAACATGGCGGCCAATCGAATTTGTGACTAATAAATAGACGTTTCTTGGGATTCATCCAACCAAACGCAATGAGACTTGGTACAGGATATGTATATACACAATGTAACGCGCCGACATCTAACTTCGTGTAATTGATTTGACAACCTCAAGATGGCGTCTGTGCGAAATATTTCACCAGCATTCTATATCTCCGAAACTATTACTGATAAAACGCAGTCATTTTGTACGGAGATAAAGGGCACTACTGGAAGTTTTCATTTATGAAAAAGAAAATATGCTAATGAGATCACCTTTTGTCCGTGTGTCTGTGTGTGCGTGTGTGAATCGTGTGTGTGTCCACCCAGCTCCTAATGAAATCTAAACGGCTGGAGGGATTTCAAGGAATCATGGTAAGATCATAGCAATATTCCGGCCGACCTCGACCTTGCCATTCAAATTTTCTTATGTCTCACCAATTCAAGATGGCGGCAGTGCGAAATATTTCACCAGCATTCAATATCTCCCAAACTATTACCGATATCACCCTGGAATTTTGTACGGTCATAAAGGGATCCACTAGAAGTTCACCTATGTGACTTTTGAAAACCTGGTAACTACAAAACCAACATGGCGGCCAAGCGAATTTGCGACTTATAAATAGACGTTTCTCGGGATTCATGCAACCAAACGCAATGAAACTTGTTACAGTAGGCTATATGTTTATACACAATGTAATGCACCGACATCTAACTTGATTCTATTGTTTACATTACCTCAAGATGGCGGCTGTGCGAAATATTTAACCGGCATTCTATATCTCCGAAACTATTACTGAAATCATGCAGACATTTTGGACGGAGATAAAGGGCACTACTGGAAGTTTTCATTTATGAAATTAAATAGGCTTATGAGATCACCTTTTGTCCGAGTGTCTGTGTGTGCATGGGTGAATCGTGTGTGTTTCCCCCGTAATAAAATATAAACGGCCGGAACGACATCACTGATACTCGGTAAGTTCATAGCACTATTCCGGGCGACCCTGACCGTACCCTTCAAAATTTCTTACGTCTCACCAATCCAACATGGCGGCTGTGCGAAATATTTCACCAGCATTCAATAATTCCGAAACTATTACCAATATCACCCTGGAATTTTGTACGGTGATAAAGGGTACTACTAGAAGTTCACCTATGGGACAATTGAAAACCTGGTAACTTCAAGACAAACACGGCGCCTAAGCGACTTATAAATAGACGTTTCTTGGGATTCATCCAACCAAACGCAATGAGACTTGGTACAGTAGCCTATATGTTTATACACAATGTAATGCGCCAACATCTAACTTCGTGTAATTGTTTTCACAACCTCAAGATGGCGTCTGTGCGAAATATTTCACCAGCATTCTATATCTCCGAAACTATTACTGATAAAACGCAGACATTTTGTACGGAGATAAAGGGCACTACTGGAAGTTTTCATTTATGAAATAAAATAGGCTTATGAGATCACCTTTTGTCCGTGTGTCTGTGTGTGCATGTGTGAATCGTGTGTGAGTCCCGCCTAATAAAATCTAAACGGCTGGAACGATTTCAATGATACTCGGTAAGTTCATAGCACTGTTCCGGGCGACCCCGACCGTGCCCTTCAAAAGTTCTTACGTCTCACCAATCCAACATGGCGGCAGTGCGAAATATTTCACAAGCATTCAATAACTCCGAAACTATTATCAATATCACCCTGGATTTTTTTACGGTGAAAAAGGTACTACTAGAAGTTCACGTATGTGACTTTTGAAACCCTGATAACTACAAAACCAACATGGCGGCCAAGCGAATTAGCGAATTTAAATAGACGTTTCTCGCGATTTAACCAACCAAACGCAATGAAACTTGGTGCAGTATACGCAGTGATTTAGTTGGAAAAAATATTTACAGGAACTCAACTTTTTAATTCAGCAATTTCCAAATGGACTCGTATTGGGTGTCAAAATCAGCGGCCTCGTGTTTCCGACAAGTTGTTTCATCAGCTGAACGTCTCCCCTTTCGTAGCCATGACTTGGCATATGGTTGTCGGTTAAATAAATGCACAGGAGATCCTACGTTGCTTATGAAAATACGTCCGCTTGATCTTTCAACCAGCAGCCTATTTCTCTTTTCGGTGTGGATCCCATTCATGGTACTGAAAGCTTTTTCAGCTTCTGCTGAAGAGATTGGAATGGTCCGTACAGTCTTGATTAAAGGCATCAGCTCCACTGGAATTTCCTTTGTCTCGACATACTCTCTAAAAGCATTAATGTACCTCCTCTTGTCTGACATGTGGAAAAAGTCACAAAGGTTGCCGACACTCTCATCACCATAGCAGATATCCATAGTAGAAGTGGAGGGCCAATTAAGTTATTTTTGTATAGTACCATTGAATCACTGATAACTTTTGTCATTCTCTCATGTCTTTGCTGACTAGAGCTGGAACCAAGATGAGATGATGTGGACACATTTTCCATAAGCCTGTTATTTAAATTGTTCACAAGACTTCTGAAAAACTGCTTTATGTCAATTTTTACAACTTTTTTAGAATCATGTAATCCTATGTTTCTAAACTTTTTGTTTTCTGCTGCTTTAAGAACTGTTCTGTAGTATTCTCCAGAAGCTGAGTTACACATAGATTCAAACACTTTTATAGTGCGCTTGATTGCATTTTGAGCCTCTGTCAGACTTGTCTCTCTTTTCTGCAACTCTAATGACAAATCAGCTAACTCAACAAGAGCATCATACATAATTGCAATATTTTCTAGAAATTCTACACAAGTTAACATATTTTCTAGACCTTGGAATTTTGCCCTTTCTTTGGAGTCTCTCCGGTAGTCATTTTTTGCCTCACTAAAATGTTTTACTAGAACACTGTAGTTTTCCCAGACAGCTTTTACAGTTCTCTGGCTTGAAACTACCCATCTTATTGTAAATATTTTCCCAATCTTCTTAACTCTTTGTTCCAGTGAAGCAGCACAAATTTTGAGTTCCCTTGTATTTTTGGGAGACATGCTGTATAAAGAATACAATTTGTCAAAGAAAGAATGGAAATGGTTAACACCTGTAACTTCATTCCTTGTATCAGAAACGGCCAATTCCAAGCGATGGTTTAAACAGTGCCAGATTACTATATCTGGAAATAACTTTAAAAACTGTGCTCCAACTCCATTTTTTTCTACCTAATATTACAGAGGCCCCATCACATGCTACACCAACTAAATGTTCTGCCAGAAAGTTTTCATTCATCCCATATGAAGAAAGATTCTTCAATATCTCTCGAGTAATAACATCTGCTGTAGTTGATTCAAGTTCTATCAAGTCCCAGAAAAAGGAAACAACTTCAGAGTTATCTGAAAGAGCACACACATCTCAAACATAATACTAACACAGATTTTACACTAACTGTTGTTGATTCGTCAATCATAATACTGATTTTCCTCTGATTCTCTGTTATAGATTTTGCTATTTTATTTCTCATTTCCTGTGAAATGTGTTCAATAATATTAGCACAACTAAAATTTGTATGAAGAACTCGTCCCACATCTAGACCATTTAATTGTTGAAGTTCAACTTAAGCCTGTAGGTCTACGAAGGGTCTATTTCTTTTCGCAATTGAGTATGCTGTTCGAAATACTCGAACGGTGGTTTCTAGGTGTTTGACATTCATAGTGCCCAAGCAACTTTCAAATATCTCTTTATTGGATTCTGATTTTTGTAACATAGCTTTTTTGTGAGATTCTGAAATTTTGTGCTCAAATATTTTTTTCCTAAGGCTTGTTTGTTGTTGATTAATATTATTTCCATTGGGATGAACCTTGCATTCTACCCATACTTTCATTAGCTTAAGTACTGCCCCTTTAGAAAATCCTAATCCTAATTTACTTTCCTATTTACATATATTGCAGCCTAAATTTTTATTTCCTGCAAATAACCACTCGTTCTCTGACAAAAAATAACGGTACTGAGACTCGTTCCTACAGTCTGGAAAATCTTGTTTTCGGTAGGTGGGTCCTTGAATTTCACAGTCGATGGTAGAAGGTGTAGAACCATAACCTAGATTCTCCCTTGAATCTGCATCACACGTTTCAGCAACATTTAACCCAGGGTCTATCTCTATACTCACGTCTTTAATGAAACTAATGTTCTCGGAAATCCATTCAGTTTCGTTTTTACTTGAGCCATCACACACCTTTTTAGTATTCTTTGGTTCTTCATCTTCATCCCAGCACGTTTTTTTTTAACCCAGCCACTTAAGTAAACTCATTGTCACAAGTTGTGACTCACAACTCACTTTCACAGTCACTGGAAAACTTGAAAGGTACTACGGGGCTACTGATGTTCATTAACTGCAGAGAGATTCCGTAATATCTGCTTCACAGCAACACATCGAGCAAAACATAAAATAAAACTTGGATTCACACAAATATAACGAGCGGAAGAAAGTTGTTGTGCTCACTTCCCGCTCTCCGTATCCAATAGCAGTGTAGCCAAACTTAGAGAACCAGAAAAACGCCCAGGAGTGTAAAAGCGACCGTATTTTATGAACATAAATCCGTAAGGTTCGATATTAGTCCGCTAGAGTACGCCCGTGACGTTTCAGCGCTATGTATAGATTATAAACGATCTTCTTACTGAATGTAAAATTGTTACGTCATTCTAAAGCGGGAAGATATTTTCCGGAACGGCGTTCCGGCCCGTCCCGGTCCAACTAAACCACTGAGTATACGTTTATACACAAAGTAAAGCGCCGACATCTAATTTCGTGTAATTCTTTTCAAAACCCCAAGATGGCGTCTGTGCGAAATTTTTCACCAGCATTCAATATCTCCTAAACTATTACTGATAAATCGCAGAGATTTTGTACAGAGATATAGGGCGCTGCTGGAAGTTTTCATTTATGAAAAAGAAAATTTGCTAATGAGATCACCTTTTGTCCGTGTGTCTGTGTGTGCGTGTGTGAATCGTGTGTGTGTATCCCCACCCCTAATGAAATCTAAACGGCTGGAGGGATTTCAATGAAACTTGGTAAGTTCATAGCACTATTCCGGCCGACCCCGGCCGTGCCCTTCAAATTTTCTTACGTCTCACCAATTCTACTTGGCGGCAGTGCGAAATATTTCACCAGAATTCAATATCTCCGGAACTATTACCGATATCACCATGGAATTTTGTACGGTGATAAAGGGACCCACTAGAAGTTCACCAATGTGACTTTTGAAAATCTGGTAACTTCAAAACTAACATGGCGGCCTACCGAAATTGCGACTTATAAATAGACGTTTCTCGGGATTCATCCAACCAAACGCAATGAAACATGGTACAGTATATGTTTATACACAATGTAATGCACCGACATCTAACTTGGTTGAATTGTTTACATTTCCTCAAGATGGCAGCTGTGAGAAATATTTCTCTGGCATTCTATATCTCCGAAACTATTACTGATATCACGCTGAAACTTTGTACGGAGATAAAGGGCACTACTGGGAGTTTTCATTTATGAAATAAAATAGGCTTATGAGATCATCTTTGGTCCGTGTGTCTGTGTGTGCATGTGTGAATCGTGTGTGTCCCCCCTAATAAAATCTAAACGGCTGGAACGATTTCTATGATACTCGGTAAGTTCATAGCATTATTCCGGGCGACGTCGACCGTGCCCTTGAAAATTTCTTACGTCTCACCAATCCAACATGGCGGCAGTGCGAAATATTTAGCCAGCAGTCAATAAGTCCGAAACTAGGACCGATATCACCCTGGAATTTTGTACCGTGAAAAAGGGTACGACTAGAAGATCATGTATGTGACTTTTGAAAACCTGGTAACTACAAAACCAACATGGCGCCCAAGTGAATTTGCGATTTTAAATAGACGTTTCTCGCTATTTAACTAACCGAACGCAATGAAACTTGGTACAGTATATGTTTATACAGAATGTAATGCGCCGGCATCTAACTTCGTGTAATTGTTTACCCAACCTCAAGATGGCGTCTGTGCGAATATTTCTCCAGCATTCTATATCTCCGAAACTATTACCGATATCACGCAGAGATTTTGAACGGAGGTTAAGAGCAATACTGGAAGTTCACCTATGTGACTTTTGAAAACCTGGTAACTACAAAACCAACATGGTGGTCAAGCGAATTTAAATAGACGTTCCTCGCGATTTAACCAACCAAACACAAAGCAATTTGGTGCATTATATGTATACACAATGTAATTCACCGACATCCAACTTCGTTCAATTGTTTACATAACCTCAAGATGGCGGCAATGCGAAATATTTAACCGGCATTCTATATCTCCGAAACTATTTCTGATATCTCGCTGATATTTTTCACCGAGTTGAATGCCACTACTGGAAGTTTTCATTTATGAAAAAGAAAATGTGCTTATGAGATCACCTATTGTCCGTGTGTCTGTGTGTGCGTGTGTGAATCGTGTGTGTGTGTGTCCCACCCCTAATGAAATCTAAACGGCTGGAGGGATTTCAATGAAACTTGGTAAGTTCATAGCACTATTCCGGCCGACCTCGACCGTGCCCTTCAAATTTTCCTACGTCTCACCAATTCAACATGGCGGCAGTGCGAAATATTTCACCAGCATTCAATATCTCCGAAACTATTACCGATATCACCCTGGAATTTTGTACGGTGATAAAGTGAACCACTAGAAGTTCACCTATGTGACTTTTGAAAACCTGGTAACTACAAAACACATATGGCGGCCTACCGAATTTGCGACTTATAAATAGACGTTTCTCGGGATTCATCATCCCAAACGCAATGAAACTTGGTACAGTATATGTTTATACACAATGTAATGCACCGACATCTAACTTGGTTCTATAGTTTACATGATCTCAAGATATCGGCTATGCGAAATATTTCACCGAGATTCTATATCTCCGAAACTATTACTGATATCACACAGAAATTTTGTACGGAGATAAAGGGCACTACTGGGAGTTTTCATTTATGAAATAAAATAGGCTTATGAGATCACCTTTGGTCCGTGTGTCTGTGTGTGCATGTGTGAATCGTGAGTGTGTCCCCCCTAATAAAATGTAAACGGCTGGAACGATTTCAATGATACTCGGTAAGTTCATAGCATTATTACGGGCGACCACGACCGTGCTCTTCAAAATTTCTTACGTCTCACCAATCCAACATGGCGGCAGTGCGAAATATTTCACCAGCATTCAATAATTCCGAAACTATTACCAATATCACCCTGGAATTTTGTACGGTGATAAAGGATACTACTAGAAGTTCACCTATGTGACATTTGAGAACCTGGTAACTACAAGACCAACATGGCGGCAAAGCGAATTTGCTACTTATAAATAGACGTTTCTTGGGATTCACCCAACCAAACGCAATGAGACCTGGTGCAGTATATGTTTATACACAATGTAATGCGTCGACATCTATCTTCGTGTAATTGTTTCCACAACCTCAAGATGGCGTCTGTGCGAAATATTTCACCAACATTTTATATCTCCGAAACTATTACTGATAAAACGCAGACATTTTGTACGGAGATAAAGGGCACTACTGGAGGTTTTCATTTATGAAAAAGAAAAAATGCTTATGAGATCACCTTTTGTCCGTGTGTCTGTGTGTGTGTCCACCCCTCCCCCCCCCCACCCCTAAAGAAATCTAAACGGCTGGAGGGATTTCAATGAAGCTTGGTAAGTTCATAGCACTATTCCGGTCGCCCTCGACCGTGCCCTTCAAATTTTTTTACGTCTCACCAATTCAACATGGCGGCAGTGCGAAATATTTCACCAGCATTCAATATCTCCGAAACTATTACCGATATCACCCTGGAATTTTGTACGGTGATAACGTGAACCACTAGAAGTTCACCTATGTGACATTTGAAAACCTGGTAACTACAAAACCAACATGGCGGCCTAACGAATTTGCGACTTATAAATAGACGTTTCTCGGGATTCATCATCCCAAACGCAATGAAACTTGGTACAGTATATGTTTATACACAATGTAATGCACCGACATCTAACTTGGTTCTATAGTTTACATGATCTCAAGATATCGGCTATGCGAAATATTTCACCGGGATTGTATATCTCCGAAACTATTACTGATATCACACAGAAATTTTGTACGGAGATAAAGGGCACTACTGGGAGTTTTCATTTATGAAATAAAATAGGCTTATGAGATCACCTTTTGTCCGTGTGTCTGTGTGTGCATGTGTGAATCGTGAGTGTGTCCCCCCTAATAAAATGTAAACGGCTGGAACGATTTCAATGATACTCGGTAAGTTCATAGCATTATTACGGGCGACCACGACCGTGCTCTTCAAAATTTCTTACGTCTCACCAATCCAACATGGCGGCAGTGCGAAATATTTCACCAGCATTCAATAATTCCGAAACTATTACCAATATCACCCTGGAATTTTGTACGGTGATAAAGGATACTACTAGAAGTTTACCTATGTGACATTTGAAAACCTGGTAACTACAAGACCAACACGGCACCCAAGCGAATTTGCGACTTATAAATAGATGTTTCTTGGGATTCATCCAACCAAACGCAATGAGACTTGGTACAGTAGCCTATATGTATATACACAATGTAATGCGCCGACATCTAACTTCGTGTATTTGTTTTCACAACCTAAAGATGGCGTCTGTGCGAAATATTTCACCAGCATTCTATATCTCCGAAACTATTACTGATAAAACGCAGACATTTTGTACGGAGATAATGGGCACTACTGGAAATTTTCATTTATGAAAAAGAAAATATGCTTATGAGATCACTTTTTGTCCGTGTGTCTGTGTGTGCGTGTGTGAATCGTGTGTGTGTATCCCCACCCCTAATGAAATCTAAACGGCTGGAGGGATTTCAATGAAACTTGGTAAGTTCATAGCACTATTCCGGCCGACCCCGACCGTGCCCTTCAAATTTTCTTATGTCTCACCAATTCTACTTGGCGGCAGTGTGAAATATTTCACCAGAATTCAATATCTCCGAAACTATTACCGATATCACCCAGGAATTTTGTACGGTGATAAAGGGACCCACTAGAAGTTCACCAATGTGACTTTTGAATACCTGGTAACTAGAAAACCAACATGGCGGCCTACCGAAATTGCGACTTATAAATAGACGTTTCTCGGGATTCATCCAACCAAACGCAATGAAACTTGGTACAGTATATGTTTATACACAATTATTGCACCGACATCTAACTTTGTTCAATTGTTCCAATAACCTCAAGATGGCAGCTGTGCGAAATATTTCACCGGCATTCTATATCTCCGAAACAATTACTGATACCACTCTGAAATTATGTACGGAGATAAAGGGCACTACTGGAAGTTATCATTTATGAAAAAGAAAATATGCTTATGAGATCACCTTTTTCCGTGTGTCTGTGTGTGCATGTGTGAATCGTGTGTGTTTCCCCCCCCCCCCCCAAATCTAAACGGCTGCAACGATTTGAATGAAACTCGGTAAGTTCATAGCACTATTCCGGCCGTCCCTGACCGTGCCTTTCAAAATTTCTTACGTCTCACCAATCCAGCACGGCGGCAGTGCGAAATATTTCACCAGCATCGAATAACACCAAAACTGTTACAGTTATCACCCTGGAATTTTGTACGGTGTTAAAGGGTGCTACTAGAAGTTCACCTATGTGACTTCTGAAAACCTGGTAACTACAAAACCAACATGGTGGCCAACCGAATTTGTGACTTTTAAATAGACGTTTCTCGCGATTTAAATAACCAAACGCAATGAAATATTGTTTAGTATATGTTTATGCACAATGTAATTCACCAACATCTAACTTCGTTCAATTGTTTACATAACCTCAAGATCGCGGCAGTGGGAAATATTTCACCGGCATTCTATATCTCCGAAACTATTACTGATAAAACGCAGACATTTTGTACGGAGATAAAGGGCACTACTGGAAGTTATCATTTATGAAAAAGAAAATATGCTTATGAGATCACCTTTTGTCCGTGTGTCTGTGTGTGCGTGTGTGAATCGTGTGTGTGTGTCCCCACCCCTAATGAAATCTAAACGGCTGGAGGGATTTCAATGAAACTTGGTAAGTTCATAGCACTATTCCGGCCGACCTCGACCGTGCCCTTCAAATTTTCCTACGTCTCCCCAATTCAACATGGCGGCAGTGCGAAATATTTCACCAGCATTCAATATCTCCGAAACTATTACCGATATCACCCTGGAATTTTGTACGGTGATAAAGTGAACCACTAGAAGTTCACCTATGTGACTTTTGAAAACCTGGTAACTATAAAACACATATGGCGGCCTACCGAATTTGCGACTTATAAATAGACGTTTCTCGGGATTCATCATCCCAAACGCAATGAAACTTGGTACAGTATATGTTTATACACAATGTAATGCACCGACATTTTAACTTGGTTCTATAGTTTACATGATCTCAAGATATCGGCTATGCGAAATATTTCACCGGGATTCTATATCTCCGAAACTATTACTGATATCACACAGAAATTTTGTAAAGAGATAAAGGGCACTACTGGGAGTTTTCATTTATGAAATAAAATAGGCTTATGAGATCATCTTTGGTCCGTGTGTCTGTGTGTGCATGTGTGAATCGTGAGTGTGACCCCCTAATAAAATGTAAACGGCTGGAACGATTTCAATGATACTCGGTAAGTTCATAGCATTATTACGGGCGACCACGACCGTGCTCTTTAAAATTTCTTACGACTCACCAATCCAACATGGCGGCAGTGCGAAATATTTCACCAGCATTCAATAATTCCGAAACTATTACCAATATCACCCTGGATTTTTGTACGGTGATAATGGATACTACTAGAAGTTCACCTATGTGACATTTGAAAACCTGGTAACTACAAGACCAACATGGCGGCAAAGCGAATTTGCTACTTATAAATAGACGTTTCTTGGGATTCATCCAACCAAACGCAATGAGACCTGGTGCAGTATATGTTTATACACAATGTAATGCGTCGACATCTATCTTCGTGTAATTGTTTCCACAACCTCAAGATGGCGTCTGTGCGAAATATTTCACCAGCATTTTATATCTCCGAAACTATTACTGATAAAACGCAGACATTTTGTACGGAGATAAAGGGCACTACTGGAGGTTTTCATTTATGAAAAAGAAAATATGCTTATGAGATCACCTTTTGTCCGTGTGTCTGTGTGTGTGTCCACCCCCCCCCCCCTTAAGAAGTCTAAACGGCTGGAGGGATTTCAATGAAGCTTGGTAAGTTCATAGCACTATTCCGGTCGACCTCGACCGTGCCCTTCAAATTTTTTTACGTCTCACCAATTCAACATGGCGGCAGTGCGAAATATTTCACCAGCATACAATATCTCCGAAACTATTACCGATATCACCCTGGAATTTTGTACGGTGATAACGTGAACCACTAGAAGTTCACCTATGTGACATTTGAAAACCTGGTAACTACAAAACCAACATGGCGGCCTAACGAATTTGCGACTTATAAATAGACGTTTCTCGGGATTCATCATCCCAAACGCAATGAAACTTGGTACAGTATATGTTTATACACAATGTAATGCACCGACATCTAACTTGGTTCTATAGTTTACATGATCTCAAGATATCGGCTATGCGAAATATTTCACCGGGATTGTATATCTCCGAAACTATTACTGATATCACACAGAAAATTTGTACGGAGATAAAGGGCACTACTGGGAGTTTTCATTTATGAAATAAAATAGGCTTATGAGATCACCTTTAGTCCGTGTGTCTGTGTGTGCATGTGTGAATCGTGAGTGTGTCCCCCCTAATAAAATGTAAACGGCTGGAACGATTTCAATGATACTCGGTAAGTTCATAGCATTATTACGGGCGACCACGACCGTGCTCTTCAAAATTTCTTACGTCTCACCAATCCAACATGGCGGCAGTGCGAAATATTTCACCAGCATTCAATAATTCCGAAACTATTACCAATATCACCCTGGAATTTTGTACGGTAATAAAGGATACTACTACAAGTTCACCTATGTGACATTTGAAAACCTGGTAACTACAAGACCAACATGGCGGCAAAGCGAATTTGCTACTTATAAATAGACGTTTCTTGGGATTCATCCAACCAAACGCAATGAGACCTGGTGCAGTATATGTTTATACACAATGTAATGCGTCGACATCTATCTTCGTGTAATTGTTTCCACAACCTCAAGATGGCGTCTGTGCGAAATATTTCACCAGCATTCTATATCTCCGAAACTATTACTGATAAAACGCAGACATTTTGTACGGAGATAAAGGGCACTACTGGAAGTTTTAATTTATGAAATAAAATAGGCTGATGAGATCACCTTTTGTCCGTGTGTCTGTGTGTGCATGTGTGAATCGTGAGTGTGTCCCCCCTAATAAAATCTAAACCGCTGCAACGATTTCAATGAAACTCGGTAAGTTCATAGCACTATTCCGGATGACCCAGACCGTGCCTTTCAAAATGTCTTACCTCTCACCAATCCAACATGGCGGCAGTGCGAAATATTTCATTAGCATTCAATATCTCCGAAACTATTACCGATATCACCCTGGAATTATGTACGGTGATAAAGCGAACTACTAGAAGTTTGCCTATGTGACATTTGAAAACCTGGTAACTACAAAACCAACATGGCGGCCAAGCGAATTTGCGACTTATAAATAGACGTTTCTCGGGATTCATCCAACCAAACGCAATGAAACTAGTTACAGTATATGTTTATACACAATGTAATGCACCGACATCTAACTTGATTCTATTGTTTACATTACCTCAAGATGGCGGCTGTGCGAATTATTTAACCGGCATTCTATATCTCCGAAACTATTACTGAAATCACGCAGAAATTTTGGACGGAGATAAAGGGCACTACTGGAAGTTTTCATTTATGAAATTAAATAGGCTTATGAGATCAACTTTTGTCCGAGTGTCTGTGTGTGCATGGGTGAATCGTGTGTGTGTCCCCGTAATAAAATATAAACGGCCAGAACGACTTCAATGATACTCGGTAAGTTCATAGCACTATTCCGGGCGACCCTGACCGTACCCTTCAAAATTTCTTACGTCTCACCAATTCAACATGGCAGCAGTGCGAAATATTTCACCAGCATTCAATAATTCCGAAACTATTACCAATATCACCCTGGAATTTTGTACGGTGATAAAGGGTACTACTAGAAGTTCACCTATGCGACATTTGAAAACCTGGTAACTACAAGACAAACACGGCACCCAAGCGAATTTGCGACTTATAAATAGATGTTTCTTGGGATTCATCCAACCAAACGCAATGAGACTTGGTACAGTAGCCTATATGTTTATACACAATGTAATGCGCCGACATCTAACTTCGTGTAATTGTTTTCACAACCTAAAGATGGCGTCTGTGCGAAATATTTCACCAGCATTCTATATCTCCGAAACCATTACTGATAAAACGCAGACATTTTGTACGGAGATAAAGGGCACTACTGGAAGTTTTCACTTATGAAATAAAATAGGCTTATGAGATCACCTTTTGTCCGAGTGTCTGTGTGTGCATGTGTGAATCGTGTGTGTGTCCCGACTAATAAAATCTAAACGGCTGGAACGATTTCAATGATACTCGGTAAGTTCATAGCACTGTTCCGGGCGACCCCGACCGTGCCTTTCAAAAGGTCTTACGTCTCACCAATCCAACATGGTTGTCGGTTAAATAAATGCACAGGAGGTCCTACGCTGCTTATGAAAATAAGTCCGCTTGATCTTTCAACCAGCAGCCTTTTTCTCTTTTCGGTGTGGATCTCATTCATGGTACTGAAAGCTCTTTCAGCTTCTGCTGAAGAGATTGGAATGGTCTGTACAGTCTTGATTAAAGGCATCAGCTCCACTGGAATTTCCCTGGTCTCGACATACTCTCTAAAAGCATTAATGTACCTCCTCTTGTCTGACATGTGGAAATAGTCACAAAGGTTGCCAACACTCTCATCACCATAGCAGATATCCAAAGTAGAAGTGGAGGGCCAATTATTTTTGTATAGTACCTTTGAATCACTGATAACTTTTGTCATTCTCTCATGTCTCTGCTGACTAGAGCTGGAACCAAGATGAGATGATGTGGACACATTTTCCATAAGCCTGTTATTTAAATTGTTCACAAGACTTCTGAAAAACTGCTTTTTGTCAGTTTTTACAACTTTTTTAGAATCATGTAATCCTATGTTTCTAAACTTTTTGTTTTCTGCTGCTTTAAGAACTGTTCTGTAGTATTCTCCAGAAGCTGAGTTACACATAGATTCAAACACTTTTATAGTGCGCTTGATTGCATTTTGAGCCTCTGTCAGACTTGTCTCTCTTTTCTGCAACTCGAATGACAAATCAGCTAACTCAACAAGAGCATCATACATAATTGCAATATTTTCTAGAAATTCTACACAAGTTAACATATTTTCTAGACCTTGGAATTTTGCCCTTTCTTTGGAGTCTCTCCGTTAGTCATTTTTGGCCTCACTAAAATGTTTTACTAGAACACTGTAGTTTTCCCAGACAGCTTTTACAGTTCTCTGGCTTGAAACTACCCATCTTATTGTAAATATTTTCCCAATCTTCTTAACTCTTTGTTCCAGTGAAGCAGCACAAATGTTGAGTTCCCTTGATTTTTGGGAGACATGCTGTATAAAGAATACAATTTGTCAAAGAAAGAATGGAAATGGTTAACACCTGTAACTTCATTCCTTGTATCAGAAACGGCCAATTCCAAGCGATGGTTTAAACAGTGCCAGATTACTATATCTGGAAATAACTTTAAAAACTGTGCTCCAACTCCATTTTTTCTACCTAATATTACAGAGGCCCCATCACATGCTACACCAACTAAATGTTCTGCCAGAAAGTTTTCATTCATCCCATATGAAGAAAGATTCTTCAATATCTCTCGAGTAATAACATCTGCTGTAGTTGATTCAAGTTTTATCAAGTCCCAGAAAAAGGAAACAACTTCAGAGTTATCTGAAAGAGCACACACATTTCAAACATAATACTATCACAGATTTTACACTAACTGTTGTTGATTCGTCAATCATAATACTGATTTTCCTCTGATTTTCTGTTATAGATTTTGCTATTTTATTTCTCATTTCCTGTGAAATGTGTTCAATAATATTAGCACAACTAAAATTTGTATGAAGAACTCGTCCCACAGCTAGACCATTTAATTGTTGAAGTTCAACTTAAGCCTGTAGGTCTACGAAGGGTCTATTTCTTTTCGCATTTGAGTATGCTGTTCGAAATACTCGAACGGTGGTTTCTAGGCGTTTGACATTCATAGTGTCCAAGCAACTTTCAAATATCTCTTTATTGGATTCTGATTTTTGTAACATAGCTTTTTTGTGAGATTCTGAAATTTTGTGCTCAAATATTTTTTTCCTAAGGCTTGTTTGTTGTTGATTAATATTATTTCCGTTGGGATGAACCTTGCATTCTACCCATACTTTCATTAGCTTAAGTACTGCCCCTTTAGAAAATCCTAATCCTAATTTACTTTCCTATTTACATATATTGCAGCCTAAAATTTTATTTCCTGCAAATAACCACTCGTTCTCTGACAAAAAATAACGGTACTGAGACTCGTTCCTACAGTCTGGAAAATCTTGTTTTCGGTAGGTGGGTCCTTGAATTTCACAGTCGATGGTAGAAGGTGTAGAACCATAACCTAGATTCTCCCTTGAATCTGCATCACACGTTTCAGCAACATTTAACCCAGGGTCTATCTCTATACTCACGTCTTTAATGAAACTAATGTTCTCGGAAATCCATTCAGTTTCGTTTTTACTTGAGCCATCACACACCTTTTTAGTATTCTTTGGTTCTTCATCTTCATCCCAGCACTTTTTTTTTTAACCCAGCCACTTAAGTAAACTCATTGTCACAAGTTGTGACTCACAACTCACTTTCACAGTCACTGGAAAACTTGAAAGGTACTACGGGGCTACTGATGTTCATTAACTGCAGAGAGATTCCGTAATATCTGCTTCTCAGCAACACATCGAGCAAAACATAAAATAAAACTTGGATTCAAACAAATATAACGAGCGGAAGAAAGTTGTTGTGCTCACTTCCCGCTCTCCGTATCCAATAGCAGTGTAGCCAAACGTAGAGAACCAGAAAAACGCCCAGGAGTGTAAAAGCGACCGTATTTTATGAACATAAAACATTAAGGTTCGATATTAGGCCGCTAGAGTACACCCGTGACGTTTCAGCGTTATGTATAGATTATAAACGATCTTCTTACTGAATGTAAAATTGTTACGTCATTCTAAAGCGGGAAGATATTTTCCGGAACGGCGTTCCGGCCCGTTCCGGTCCAACTAAACCACTGAGTATACGTTTATACACAATGTAAAGCGCCGACATCTAACTTCGTGTAATTGTTTTCAAAACCCCAGGATGGCGTCTGTGCGAAATTTTTCACCAGCATTCAATATCTCCTAAACTATTACTGATAAATCGCAGAGATTTTGTACAGAGATATAGGGCGCTGCTGGAAGTTTTCATTTATGCAAAAGAAAATATGCTTATGAGATCACCTTTTGTCCGTGTGTCTGTGTGTGCGTGTGTGAATCGTGTGTGTGTATCCCCAACCCTAATGAAATCTAAACGGCTGGAGGGATTTCAATGAAACTTGGTAAGTTCATAGCACGATTCCGGCCGGCCCCGGCCGTGCCCTTCAAATTTTCCTACGTCTCACCAATTCTACTTGGCGGCAGTGCGAAATATTTCACCAGAATTCAACATCTCCGAAACTATTACCGATATCACCATGGAATTTTGTACGGTGATAAAGGGACCCACTAGAAGTTCACCAATGTGACTTTTGAAAACCTGGTAACTACAAAACCAACATGGCGGCCTACCGAAATTGCGACTTATAAATAGACGTTTCTCGGGATTCATCCAACCAAACGCAATGAAACTTGGTACAGTATATGTTTATACACAATGTAATGCACCGACATCTAACTTGGTTGAATTGTTTACATTTCCTCAAGATGGCAGCTGTGCGAAATATTTCTCTGGCATTCTATATCTCCGAAACTATTACTGATATCACGCTGAAATTTTGTACGGAGATAAAGGGCACTACTGGAAGTTTTCATTTATGAAATAAAATAGGCTTATGAGATCACCATTTGCCCGTGTGTCTGTGTGTGCATGTGTGAATCGTGTGTGTCCCCCCTAATAAAATCTAAACGGCTGGAACGATTTCAATGTTACTCGGTAAGTTCATAGCAATATTCCGGGCGACGCCGACCGTGCCCTTCAAAATTTCTTACGTCTCACCAATCCAACATGGCGGCAGTGCGAAATATTTAGCCAGCAGTCAATAAGTCCGAAACTAGGACCGATATCACCCTGGAATTTTGTACCGTGAAAAAGGGTACGACTAGAAGATCATGTATGTGACTTTTGAAAACCTGGTAACTACAAAACAAACATGGCGCCCAAGTGAATTTGCGATTTTAAATAGACGTTTCTCGCGATTTAACCAACCAAACGCAATGAAACTTAATACAGTATATGTTTATACAGAATGTAATGCGCCGGCATCTAACTTCGTGTAATTGTTTACCCAACCTCAAGATGGCGTCTGTGCGAATATTTCTCCAGCATTCTATATCTCCGAAACTATTACCGATATCACACAGAGATTTTGTACGGAGATAAAGGGCAATACTGGAAGTTCACCTATGTGCCTTTTGAAAACCTGGTAACTACAAAACCAACATGGCGGTCAAGCGAATTTAAATAGACGTTCCTCGAGATTTGACCAACCAAACACAATGCAACTTGGTGCAGTATATGCATACACAATGTAATTCACCGACATCTAACTTCGTTCAATTGTTTACATAACCTCAAGATGGCGGCAATGCGAAATATTTCACCGGCATTCTATATCTCCGAAACTATTACTGATATCTCGCTGATATTTTTCACCGAGTTGAATGCCACTACTGGAAGTTTTCATTTATGAAAAAGAAAATGTGCTTATGAGATCACCTTTTGTCCGTGTGTCTGTGTGTGCGTGTGTGAATCGTGTGTGTGTGTCCCTCCCCCCTAAAGAAATCTAAACGGCTGGAGGGATTTCAATGAAACTTGGTAAGTTCATAGCACTATTCCGGCCGACCCCGACCGTGCCATTCAAATTTTGTTACGTCTCACCAATTCTACATGGCAGCAGTGCGAAATTTTTCACCAGAATTCAATATCTCCGAAACTATTACCGATATCACCATGGAATTTTGTAAGGTGATAAAGGGAACCACTAGAACTTCACCTATGTGACTTTTGTAAACCTGGTAACTACAAAACCAACATGGCGGCCTACCGAAATTGCGACTTATAAATAGACATTTCTCGGGATTCATACAACCAAACGCAATGAAACTTGGTACAGTATATGTTTATACACAATTATTGCACCGACATCTAACTTCGTTCAATTGTTTACATAACCTCAGGATGGCGGCTGTGCGAAATATTTTACCGGGATTTTATTTCTCCAGAACTATTACTGATACCACGCTGAAATTTTGTGCCGAGATAAAGGGCACTACTGGAATTTTTCAATTATGAAAAAATAGCCTTAGGGGATCACCTTTAGACCGTGTGTCTGTTTGTGCATGTGTGAATCGTGTGTGTGTCCCGCCTAATAAATTCTAAACGGTTGGAACGATTTCTATGAAACACGATAAAATCATAGCACTATTCCAGACGACCCCGACCGTGCCTTTCAAAGTTTCTTACGTCTCACCAATCCAACATGGCGGCAGTGCGAATTATTTCACCAGCATTCAATAACTCTGAAACTATTACCAATATCACCCTGGAATTTCGTACGGTGATAAAGGGTACTACTAGAAATTCACCTATGTTACATATGAAAACATGGTAACTACAAAACCAACATGGCGGCCAAGCGAATTTGCGACTTTTAAATAGACGTTTCTCGCGATTTAACCAACCAAACGCAATGAAACATTGTACAGTATATGTTTATACACAATTTAATGCACCGACATCTAACTTCGTTCAATTGTTTACATAACCTCAGGATGGCGGCTGTGCGAAATATTTCACCGGGATTTCATTTCTCCAAAACTGTTACTGATATCACGCTAAATATTTTCGGAGATAAAGAGCACTACTGGAAGTTTTCATTTATGAAATAAAATAGGCTTATGAGATCACCTTTTGTCCGGGTGTCTGTGTGTGCATGTGTGAATCGCGTGTGTGTCCCCCCTAATAAAATGTAAACGGCTGGAACGCCTTCAATGATACTCGGTGAGTTCATAACACTATTCCTAGCGACCCCGACCGTGCCCTCCAAATTTCTTACGTCTCACCAATCCAACATGGCGGCAGTGCGAAATATTTCACCAGCATTCAATAACTTCGAAACTATTACCAATATCACCCTGGAATTTTGAACGGTGATAAAGGGTACTACTAGAAGTTCACCTATGTGACATTTGAACACCTGGTAACTACAAGACCAACATGGCGGACAAGCGAATTTGCGACTTATAAACAGACGTTTCTTGGGATTCATCCAACCATACGCAATGACACTTGCTACAGTATATGTTTATACACAATGTAATGCACCGACGTCTAACTTCGTTCAATTGCTTACATAACCTCAAGATGGCGGCTGTGCGAAATATTGCACTGGCATTCTATATCTCCGAAACTATTACTGATACCATGCTGAAATTTCGTACGGAGATAAAGGGCACTACTGGAAGTTTTCATTTATGAAATAAAATAGGCTTATGAGATCACCTTTAGTCCGTTTGTCTGTGTGTGCATGTGTCAATCGTGTGTGTCTCCCCTAATAAAATCTAAACGGCTGCAACGATTAGAATGAAACTCGGTAAGTTCATAGCACTATTCCGGACGACCCAGACCGTACCTTTCAAAATTTCTTACGTCTCACCAATCCAACATGGCGGCAGTGCGAATTATTTCACCAGCATTGAATAACACCGAAACTGTTACCGTTATCACCCTGGAATTTTGCACGGTGCTAAAGGGTGCTACTAGGAGTTCACCTATGTGACTTTTGAAAACCTGGTAACTACAAAACCAACATGGTGGCCAACCGAATTTGCGACTTTTAAATAGACGTTTCTCGCGATTTAACCAACCAAACGCAATTAAACATGGTACAGTATATGTTTATACACAATTTAATGCACCGACATCTAACTTCGTTCAATTGTTTACATAACCTCCCGGCGGCTGTGCGAAATATTTCACCGGGATTTTATATTTCCAAAACTATTACTGATAAATCGCAGATATTTTGTACGGAGATATAGTTTGCTACTGGAAGTTTTCATTTATGAAAAAGAAAATATGCTGATGAGATCACCTTTTGTCCGTGTGTCTGTGTGTGCGTGTGTGAATCGTGTGTGTGCCCATCCCTAATGAAATCTAAACGGCTGGAGGGATTTCAATGAAACTTGGTAAGTTCATAGCACTATTCCGGCCAACCCCGACCGTGCCATTCAAATGTTTCTTACGTCTCACCAATTATACATGGCGGCAGTGCGAAATATTTCACCAGAATTCAATATCTCCGAAACTATTACCGATATCCCCTGGAATTTTGTACGGTGATAAAGGGAACCACTAGAAGTTCACCTATGTGGCTTTTGAAAACCTGGTAACTACAAAGCCAACATGGCGGCCTACCGAAATTGCGGCTTATAAATAGACGTTTCTCGGCATTCATCCAACCAAACGCAATGAAACTTGGTACATTATATGTTTATACACAATTATTGCACCGACATCTAACTTCGTTCAATTGTTTACATAACCTCAGGACGGCGGCTAAGCGAAATATTTTACCGGGATTTTATTTCTCCAGAACTATTACTGATACCACGCTGAAATTTTGTGCGGAGATAAAGGGCACTACTGGAAGTTTTCAATTATGAAAAAATAGCCTTAAGAGATCACCTTTAGTCCATGTGTCTGTGTGTGCATGTGTGAATCGTGTGTTTGTCCCGCCTAATAAAACCTAAACGGTTGGAACGATTTCTATGAAACTCGAAAAGATCATAGCACTATTCCGGACGACCCCGAACCGTGCCTTTCAAAATTTCTTACGTCTCACCAATCCAACATGGCGGCAGTGCGAAATATTTCACCAGCATTGAATAACGCCGAAACTGTTACCGTTATCAACCTGGAATTTTGTACGGTGCTAAAGGGTGCTACTAGAAGTTCACCTAGGCCTATGTGACTTTTGAAAACCTGGTTAACTACAAAACCAACATGGTGGCCAACCGATTTTGCGACTTTTAAATAGACGTTTCTCGCGATTTAACCAACTAAACGCAATGAAACATGGTACAGTATATGTTTATACACAATTTAATGCACCGACATCTAACTTCGTTCAATTGTTTACATAACCTCAATATGGCGGCTGTGCGAAATATTTCACCGGAATTTTATAACTCCAAAACTATTACTGATATCACGCTGAAATTTTTACGGAGATAAAGGGCACTACTGGACGTTTTCATTTATGAAATATAATAGGCTTATGAGATCACCTTTTGGCCGTGTGTCTGTGTGTGCATGTGTGAATCGTGTGTGTGTCCCGCCTAATAAAATCTAAACGGTAGGAACGAATTCAATGATACTCGGTAAGTTCATAGCAGTGTTCCGGGCGACCCCGACCGTGCCCTTCAAAATTTTTTACGTCTCACCAATCCAACATGGCGGCAGTGCGAAATATTTCACCAGCATTCAATAATTCCGAAACTATTACCATTATCACCCTGGAATTTTGTGCGGTAATAAAGGGTACTACTAGAAGTTCACCTATGTGACATTTGAAATCCTGGTAACTACAAAACCAACACGGCGGCCAAGTGAATTTGCGATTTTAAATAGACGTTTCTCGCGATTTAACCAACCAAACGCAATGAAACTTGGTACAGTATATGTTTATACGTGTGGGGGATGAAGAAGGTAACCTGAGGTATATAACAGAGATTGGAGGAAGTGTAATAGATTTAGCAATATGTTCCAGAGGAGCACTAGCCCTAATTAAGAGGTTCACTGTTGAAGAATGGGGGGAATCACACCACCTACCAATTGTCGTCAACATGCAGGGAGCGGTGACAAAATCAAAATCAAAAGGGAACCCACAAGTTAAAGCTATAGAGAGAAAAGGTAATAGATTCAGATGGAGGGAGGAAAACTGCAGAGAGTTCCAGAACTACTTCCAGGGAGAAAATTTTGAGCTGATAAAGGTAGGAATAAGTTTAATGATCAGTAATGATGAAATTGAAGGGGTAATACGTATGATTGAGAATGCAATTATGATGGCCGGGCGGAAAATGCGCGTGAAGGCTAGGGGAAAATTAGGGAGAATTAAAGGATGGTACGATGAATCTTGCAGAAGGAAGAAAACCGAAGTTATTAGGGCACTGAAGTTATACAAGAGAGGAGGGGATGATACGATGAGAGTAGAATTTTGTCGTCTAAGGAAAGAATATAGGGAACTGCTCAGTAAAATGAAAGATGAATTGCAGGGTAAGGAAGCAACAGCACTAAATAAGGATTCTAAAGCTAACGACTGTAGCAAAGTGTGGAGCAGGATAAATTCTTACTGTAGGGGGAGCAGAAGTGGTGGAGGAAGCTCTATTAGTGACGAAATATGGATTGCATATTATGAGAATCTGTTAAATGCTGAAGATAATTGGAGGAAGAGGGATGAGTTTGGCGTCCCGAGGGGGCTGGAGGCCACTCTGCCTATGCTGGACCAAGTCATATCGATAGAGGAAATTAAGGAAGTAATGACAAAAAGTAAAGGAGGGAAGTCAGGTGCTATTTCGGGGATAACAAATGAATTTTGGCAAGAGTTGAGTAACAATAGGTTCATGATGGACAGCTTGGTAAAAATCTTTAACAAAATCTCTGAAGGAGGTAGATTTCCGAGGGCGTGGCAGGAGGGGATAATTTGTCCAATATATAAGAAGCGTGGGGACAAACTAGACCCAGGCAACTATAGAGGCATAACTTTGCTTGATAATTTGAGCAAAATGTACACCGGGGTCTTATCCAAGCGTTTAATAGCATGGGCAGAGGGCTGTTCGGTGTTCTCGAGACTCCAGACAGGGTTCAGAAAAGGAATGAGGACCAGTGACAATATAATGGTGGTTAAAATGGTGATGGACAAGTACATAAGAAGGAAAAGAGGTAAACTGTATATCACAGCTATTGATTTGGAGAAGGCGTTTGATTCAGTGAGCAGGGGAGCTGTCATGGCTAAACTGGGAAAAATCGGGGTGTCACATAAAATGATACGAGCAATTGAGAATGTGTATTCCGAAGTAAAATGTGCAATTAAAACTAAAGATGATGTAATTGTAGGAGAGATAACGTCTAATATAGGACTAAAACAGGGATGCAAATTATCCCCGGTGCTTTTTTTTTTTGCTATTTATCAACGATATTTTCGAGTCAAAGGGCTTTGAGCAACGGTCCAACCCTTGCTTGGACAATTATGATATCCCGGGCCTAGCTTTCGCTGATGACATCCTTCTGCTTGCTCTAACACCCTATAATATGCAATATAGTATTGACGAGATTGTGAGATACTGTGAGGACTGGAACTTAAAAATTAACCCGAGTAAGACCAAAGTTATGGTCTGCAAAAAGGGAGTTAAACTGGCTAAGAATGAAAAGTGGGTCATGTATGGGTCTCAGTTAGAGACGGTGAAAAAACTTGAGTATCTAGGGACGATAATGGCGAGTAATGGTAAATGGACCGAACAAATTAAAAGGGCAAAATCGAAAGGGCTAGCGGCATTGGTGAATGTTAAAGTGTTAGAGCGTAGGTTACCGAATCTTGACTACAAAGTGTATAAGAATGTGTTCAACGCACTCATCGTTTCAAGAGCACTCTATGGAGTGGAAGTATGGGGTTTAGAGGCAGGAACGAAAAGCCTGGACAGTATTGTAAGTAGGTTTGCCAAGATAATTTTGGGGCTACCTAGTTGCACGGCGAATTGTGGAGCGAGAATGTTGTGTGAGGATGTAAGCATTAGACAACATATCATAAAAAGGGTCATAAAGTCTTGGATTCGTTTAAAAGCAGGTGGAGGGGGGGGGGATGCTTAAGGTAGCCTACCTGCACCAAATGAAGCATCAGCAAGAGGGCTACTGGGTGGACGGGGTAAGAAGTGTACTGGAAAGATTAGGAATGGGTTATCTATGGGATAGGGACTTACAAAGAGAGGAAGGTAGGGTGTGTAAAAAAGTGTGCAGAAGGGTTAATGACGTAGAGTTGCAGGTGCTAAGAGAAGAGTGCACCAGTAGGAGAACCTTAACGGAGTTCTGCGAAATAAGGAACTTTATGAGCATAAAGCCTCAATGCCTAATGAAAAGAGAAATGAGAGGGATAATTTGGTGGTTAATGGGGGTGTATAAGAACAAAGCGATGAGAGAAGTAGGAAAAGAGGACATTTGCCTGTTTTGTGGGAAGGTTATGGGTGCGGCGCACCTGATCAGGGAATGCAAGGAAATTAAAATCATAAGAGCAAAGTTTGTAGACAAAGCCGATCTAAACAGAATAGAAAATGAAAATGAGTATCACACTTTAATTAAATTACTAAAAAGGGAATGGGGGAAAGCAGGTCAATTAGCAAAATATTTTAATACCATCAGGGCAATGTGGAATAAGAAAGCATCGGATGAGATTCAGAACAAAGATGCATGTAAATTAAGCATTCAAGTACAGGAGATGGCTTCCTAAGCTATAAATCTTGTTAAAGCCTAGGAGAGCCTATCTGCATTAACTAGGTAGCCTATACGATTACTACCGTACAGCCACATATTGCTGTCTGTAGATTTTTCCTGTGAGTTTGATGGTTTTTTTTCTTTACCACAAAACTTATCAGACTCTTACAGTCAGTAAGGGCTCGATAGGGAAATAAAAGTAATTCTTTCTGTGAGGTGTCTCCCATGGAGAACTGTCAAAAAATGAAGAACACTGTGTCCACATTTATGATTAAGAAAGAACTTTGTGCAGTTTCCATCAGAAAAGTTGCCCAGTGATATTGTGAATGAAGATAACTACTGCAAAGCATTATTAAGTTTTGAAATAACAAGGAAGCTATGAAATGCCGAATGGACATTTGGTTTAATTATCTAACGCCATACTGTAAAATTATGTTATCTATGTGTTTATTGTCTGTATGTCACGATATGACTCTCTGAGTTAAAGTGACAATTAACAAGTAGATTTGGTTTAAATAAAAAAAAAATGTTTATACAGAATGTAATGCGCCGGCATCTAACTTCGTGTAATTGTTTACCCAACCTCAAGATGGCGTCTGTGCGAATATTTCTCCAGCATTCTATATCTCCGAAACTATTACCGATATCACACAGAGATTTTGTACGGAGATAAAGGGCAATACTGGAAGTTCACCTATGTGCCTTTTGAAAACCTGGTAACTACAAAACCAACATGGCGGTCAAGCGAATTTAAATAGACGTTCCTCGAGATTTGACCAACCAAACACAATGCAATTTGGTGCAGTATATGTATACACAATGTAATTCACCGACATCTAACTTCGTTCAATTGTTAACATAACCTCAAGATGGCGGCAATGCGAAATATTTCACCGGCATTCTATATCTCCGAAACTATTACTGATATCTCGCTGATATTTTTCACCGAGTTGAATGCCACTACTGGAAGTTTTCATTTATGAAAAAGAAAATGTGCTTATGAGATCACCTTTTGTCCGTGTGTCTGTGTGTGCGTGTGTGAATCGTGTGTGTGTGTCCCTCACCCCTAAAGAAATCTAAACGGCTGGAGGGATTTCAATGAAACTTGGTAAGTTCATAGCACTATTCCGACCGACCCCGACCGTGCCATTCAAATTTTGTTACGTCTCACCAATTCTACATGGCAGCAGTGCGAAATATTTCACCAGAATTCAATATCTCCGAAACTATTACCGATATCACCATGGAATTTTGTAAGGTGATAAAGGGAACCACTAGAACTTCACCTATGTGACTTTTGTAAACCTGGTAACTACAAAACCAACATGGCGGCCTACCGAAATTGCGACTTATAAATAGACGTTTCTCGGGATTCATCCAACCAAACGCAATGAAACTTGGTACAGTATATGTTTATACACAATTATTGCACCGACATCTAACTTCGTTCAATTGTTTACGTAACCTCAGGATGGCGGCTGTGCGAAATATTTCACCGGGATTTCATTTCTCCAAAACTATTACTGCTATCACGCTGAAATATTTTCGGAGATAGAGGGCACTACTGGAAGTTTTCATTTATGAAATAAAATAGGCTTATAAGATCACCTTTTGTCCGGGTGTCTGTGTGTGCATGTGTGAATCGTGTGTGTGTGTCCCGCCTAATAAAATCTCAACGGTTGGAACGATTTCAATGATACTCGGTAAATTCATAGCACTATTCCGGGCGACCCCGACCGTGCCCTTCTAAATTTCTTACGTCTCACCAATCCACCACGGCCGCAGTGCGAATTATTTCACCAGCATTCAATAACTCCAAAACTATTATCAATATCACCCTGGAATTTTGTACGGTGAAAAAGGGTACTACTAGAAGTTCACCTATGTGACATTTGAAAACCTGGTAACTACAAAACGAACATGGCGAAATTACGACATATAAATAGACTTTTCTCGCGATTTAACCAACCAAACGCAATGAAACTTGGTACAGTATATGTTTATACACAATTTAATGCACCGACATCTAACTTCGTTCAATTGTTTACATAACCTCAGGATGGCGGCTGTGCGAAATATTTCACCGGGATTTCATTTCTCCAAAACTATTACTGATATCACGCTGAAATATTTTCGGAGATAAAGGGCACTACTGGAAGTTTTCATTTATGAAATAAAATAGGCTTATGATATCACCTTTTGTCCGCGTGTCTGTGTGTGCATGTGTGAATCGTGTGTGGGTCCCCCCTAATAAAATGTAAACGGCAGGAACGCCTTCAATGATACTCGGTGAGTTCATAACACTATTCCAAGCGACCCCGACCGTGCCCTTCAAAATTTCTTTGTCTCACCAATCCAGCATGGCGGCAGTGCGAAATATTTCACCAGCATTCAATAACTTCGAAACTATTACAAATATCACCCTGGAATTTTGAACGGTGATAAAGGGTACTACTATAAGTTCACCTATGTGACATTTGAACACCTGGTAACTACAAGACCAACATGGCGGACAAGCGAATTTGCGACTTATAAACAGACGTTTCTTGGGATTCATCCAACCATACGCAATGACACTTGCTATAGTATATGTTTATACACAATGTAATGCACCGACGCCTAACTTCGTTCAATTGTTTACATAACCTCAAGATGGCGGCTGTGCGAAATATTTCACTGGCATTCTATATCTCCGAAACTATTACTGATACCATGCTGAAATTTTGTACGGAGATAAAGGGCACTATTGGAAGTTTTCATTTATGAAATAAAATAGGCTTATGAGATCACCTTTTGTCCGTTTGTCTGTGTGTGCATGTGTCAATAGTGTGTGTGTGTCCCCTAATAAAATCTAAACGGCTGCAACGATTAGAATGAAACTCGGTAAGTTTATAGCATTATTCCGGACAACCCCGACCGTACCTTTCAAAATTTCTTACGTCTCACCAATCCAACAAGGCGTCAGTGCGCAATATTTCACCAGCATTGAATAACACCGAAACTGTTACCGTTATCACACTGGAATTTTGCACGGTGCTAAAGGGTGCTACTAGAATTTCACCTATGTGACTTTTGAAAACCTGGTAACTACAAAACCAACATGGTGGCCAACCGAATTTGCGACTTTTAAATAGACGTTTCTCGCGATTTAACCAACCAAACGCAATTAAACATGGTACAGTATATGTTTATACACAATTTAATGCACCGACATCTAACTTCGTTCAATTGTTTACATAACCTCCCGGCGGCTGTGCGAAATATTTCACCGGGATTTTATATCTCCAAAACTATAACTGATAAATCGCAGATATTTTGTACGGAGATATAGTTTGCTACTGGAAGTTTTCATTTATGAAAAAGAAAATATGCTTATGAGATCACGTTTTGTCCGTGTGTCTGTGTGTGCGTGTGTGAATCGTGTGTGTGCCCATCCCTAATGAAATCTAAACGGCTGGAGGGATTTCAATGAAACTTGGTAAGTTCATAGCACTATTCCGGCCGACCCCGACCGTGTCATTCAAATTTTCTTACGTCTCACCAATTCTACATGGCGGCAGTGCAAAATATTTCACCAGAATTCAATATCTCCGAAACTATTACCGATATCACCCTGGAATTTTGTACGGTGATAAAGGGAACCACTAGAAGTTCACCTATGTGGCTTTTGAAAACCTGGTAACTACAAAGCCAACATGGCGGCCTACCGAATTTGCGGCTTATAAATAGACGTTTCTCGGGTTTCATCCAACCAAACGCAATGAAACTTGGTACAGTGTATGTTTATACACAATTATTGCACCGACATCTAACTTCGTTCAATTGTTTACATAACCTCAGGACGGCGGCTGTGCGAAATATTTTACCGGGATTATATATCTCCAAAACTATTACTGATAAATCGCAGATATTTTGTACGGAGATATAGTTTGCTACTGGAAGTTTTCATTTATGAAAAAGAAAATATGCTTATGAGATCACCTTTTGTCCGTGTGTCTGTGTGTGCGTGTGTGAATCGTGTGTGTGCCCATCCCTAATGAAATCTAAACGGCTGGAGGGATTTCAATGAAACTTGGTAAGTTCATAGCACTATTACGGAAGACCCGGACCGTGCCCTTCAACATTTCTTACGTCTTACCAATCCAACATGGCGGCAGTGCGAATTATTTCACCAGCATTCAATAACTCCGAAACTATTATCAATATCACATTGGAATTTTGTACCGTGAAAAAGGGTACGACTAGAAGTTCATGTATGTGACTTTTGAAAACCTGAAAACTACGAAACCAACATGGCGGCCAAGCGAATTTGCGAATTTAATTAGACGTTTCTCGCGATTTAACCAACCAAACGCAATGAAACTTGGAACAGTATACGTATATTCACAATGTAATGCGCCGACATCTAACTTCGTGTAATTATTTTCACAACCGCAACATGGCGGCAGTGCGAATTATTTCACCAGCATTCAATAACTCCGAAACTATTATCAATATCACCCTGGAATTTTGTACGGTGAAAAAGGGTACTACTAGAACTTCACCTATGCGACATTTGAAAGGCTGTTAACTACCAGACCAACATGGCGGCCAATCGAATTTGTGACTTATAAATAGACGTTTCTTGGGATTCATCCAACCAAACGCAATGACACTTGGTACAGGATATGTATATACACAATGTAATGCGCCGACATCTAACTTCGTGTAATTGATTTGACAACCTCAAGATGGCGTCTGTGCGAAATATTTCACCAGCATTCTATATCTCCGAAACTATTACTGATAAAACGCAGTCATTTTGTACGGAGATAAAGGGCACTACTGGAAGTTTTCATTTATGAAAAAGAAAATATGCTTATGAGATCACCTTTTGTCCGTGTGTCTGTGTGTGCGTGTGTGAATCGTGTGTGTGTCCACCCAGCTCCTAATGAAATCTAAACGGCTGGAGGGATTTCAAGGAATCATGGTAAGTTCATAGCAATATTCCGGCCGACCTCGACCTTGCCATTCAAATTTTCTTATGTCTCACCAATTCAAGATGGCGGCAGTGCGAAATATTTCACCAACATTCAATATCTCCCAAACTATTACCGATATCACCCTGGAATTTTGTACGGTCATAAAGGGATCCACTAGAAGTTCACCTATGTGACTTTTGAAAACCTGGTAACTACAAAACCAACATGGCGGCCAAGCGAATTTGCGACTTATAAATAGACGTTTCTCGGGATTCATGCAACCAAACGCAATGAAACTTGTTACAGTAGGCTATATGTTTATACACAATGTAATGCACCGACATCTAACTTGATTCTATTGTTTACATTACCTCAAGATGGCGGCTGTGCGAAATATTTAACCGGCATTCTATATCTCCGAAACTATTACTGAAATCATGCAGACATTTTGGACGGAGATAAAGGGCACTACTGGAAGTTTTCATTTATGAAATTAAATAGGCTTATGAGATCACCTTTTGTCCGAGTGTCTGTGTGTGCATGGGTGGATCGTGTGTGTTTCCCCCGTAATAAAATATAAACGGCCGGAACGACATCACTGATACTCGGTAAGTTCATAGCACTATTCCGGGCGACCCTGACCGTACCCTTCAAAATTCCTTACGTCTCACCAATCCAACATGGCGGCTGTGCGAAATATTTCACCAGCATTCAATAATTCCGAAACTATTACCAATATCACCCTGGAATTTTGTACGGTGATAAAGGGTACTACTAGAAGTTCACCTATGGGACAATTGAAAACCTGGTAACTTCAAGACAAACACGGCGCCTAAGCGACTTATAAATAGACGTTTCTTGGGATTCATCCAACCAAACGCAATGAGACTTGGTACAGTAGCCTATATGTTTATACACAATGTAATGCGCCAACATCTAACTTCGTGTAATTGTTTTCACAACCTCAAGATGGCGTCTGTGCGAAATATTTCACCAGCATTCTATATCTCCGAAACTATTACTGATAAAACGCAGACATTTTGTACGGAGATAAAGGGCACTACTGGAAGTTTTCATTTATGAAATAAAATAGGCTTATGAGATCACCTTTTGTCCGTGTGTCTGTGTGTGCATGTGTGAATCGTGTGTGAGTCCCGCCTAATAAAATCTAAACGGCTGGAACGATTTCAATGATACTCGGTAAGTTCATAGCACTGTTCCGGGCGACCCCGACCGTGCCCTTCAAAAGTTCTTACGTCTCACCAATCCAACATGGCGGCAGTGCGAAATATTTCACAAGCATTCAATAACTCCGAAACTATTATCAATATCACCCTGGATTTTTTTTACGGTGAAAAAGGTACTACTAGAAGTTCACGTATGTGACTTTTGAAAACCTGATAACTACAAAACCAACATGGCGGCCAAGCGAATTAGCGAATTTAAATAGACGTTTCTCGCGATTTAACCAACCAAACGCAATGAAACTTGGTGCAGTATACGCAGTGATTTAGTTGGAAAAAATATTTACAGGAACTCAACTTTTTAATTCAGCAATTTCCAAATGGACTCGTATTGGGTGTCAAAATCAGCGGCCTCGTGTTTCCGACAAGTTGTTTCATCAGCTTTAAGAACTGTTCTGTAGTATTCTGCAGAAGCTGAGTTACACATAGATTCAAACACTTTTATAGTGCGCTTGATTGCATTTTGAGCCTCTGTCAGACTTGTCTCTCTTTTCTGCAACTCTAATGACAAATCAGCTAACTCAACAAGAGCATCATACATAATTGCAATATTTTCTAGAAATTCTACACAAGTTAACATATTTTCTAGACCTTGGAATTTTGCCCTTTCTTTGGAGTCTCTCCGGTAGTCATTTTTTGCCTCACTAAAATGTTTTACTAGAACACTGTAGTTTTCCCAGACAGCTTTTACAGTTCTCTGGCTTGAAACTACCCATCTTATTGTAAATATTTTCCCAATCTTCTTAACTCTTTGTTTCAGTGAAGCAGCACAAATTTTGAGTTCCCTTGTATTTTTGGGAGACATGCTGTATAAAGAATACAATTTGTCAAAGAAAGAATGGAAATGGTTAACACCTGTAACTTCATTCCTTGTATCAGAAACGGCCAATTCCAAGCGATGGTTTAAACAGTGCCAGATTACTATATCTGGAAATAACTTTAAAAACTGTACTCCAACTCCATTTTTTTCTACCTAATATTACAGAGGCCCCATCACATGCTACACCAACTAAATGTTCTGCCAGAAAGTTTTCATTCATCCCATATGAAGAAAGATTCTTCAATATCTCTCGAGTAATAACATCTGCTGTAGTTGATTCAAGTTCTATCAAGTCCCAGAAAAAGGAAACAACTTCAGAGTTATCTGAAAGAGCACACACATCTCAAACATAATACTAACACAGATTTTACACTAACTGTTGTTGATTCGTCAATCATAATACTGATTTTCCTCTGATTCTCTGTTATAGATTTTGCTATTTTATTTCTCATTTCCTGTGAAATGTGTTCAATAATATTAGCACAACTAAAATTTGTATGAAGAACTCGTCCCACATCTAGACCATTTAATTGTTGAAGTTCAACTTAAGCCTGTAGGTCTACGAAGGGTCTATTTCTTTTCGCAATTGAGTATGCTGTTCGAAATACTCGAACGGTGGTTTCTAGGTGTTTGACATTCATAGTGCCCAAGCAACTTTCAAATATCTCTTTATTGGATTCTGATTTTTGTAACATAGCTTTTTTGTGAGATTCTGAAATTTTGTGCTCAAATATTTTTTTCCTAAGGCTTGTTTGTTGTTGATTAATATTATTTCCATTGGGATGAACCTTGCATTCTACCCATACTTTCATTAGCTTAAGTACTGCCCCTTTAGAAAATCCTAATCCTAATTTACTTTCCTATTTACATATATTGCAGCCTAAATTTTTATTTCCTGCAAATAACCACTCGTTCTCTGACAAAAAATAACGGTACTGAGACTCGTTCCTACAGTCTGGAAAATCTTGTTTTCGGTAGGTGGGTCCTTGAATTTCACAGTCGATGGTAGAAGGTGTAGAACCATAACCTAGATTCTCCCTTGAATCTGCATCACACGTTTCAGCAACATTTAACCCAGGGTCTATCTCTATACTCACGTCTTTAATGAAACTAATGTTCTCGGAAATCCATTCAGTTTCGTTTTTACTTGAGCCATCACACACCTTTTTAGTATTCTTTGGTTCTTCATCTTCATCCCAGCACGTTTTTTTTAACCCAGCCACTTAAGTAAACTCATTGTCACAAGTTGTGACTCACAACTCACTTTCACAGTCACTGGAAAACTTGAAAGGTACTACGGGGCTACTGATGTTCATTAACTGCAGAGAGATTCCGTAATATCTGCTTCACAGCAACACATCGAGCAAAACATAAAATAAAACTTGGATTCACACAAATATAACGAGCGGAAGAAAGTTGTTGTGCTCACTTCCCGCTCTCCGTATCCAATAGCAGTGTAGCCAAACTTAGAGAACCAGAAAAACGCCCAGGAGTGTAAAAGCGACCGTATTTTATGAACATAAATCCGTAAGGTTCGATATTAGTCCGCTAGAGTACGCCCGTGACGTTTCAGCGCTATGTATAGATTATAAACGATCTTCTTACTGAATGTAAAATTGTTACGTCATTCTAAAGCGGGAAGATATTTTCCGGAACGGCGTTCCGGCCCGTCCCGGTCCAACTAAACCACTGAGTATACGTTTATACACAAAGTAAAGCGCCGACATCTAATTTCGTGTAATTCTTTTCAAAACCCCAAGATGGCGTCTGTGCGAAATTTTTCACCAGCATTCAATATCTCCTAAACTATTACTGATAAATCGCAGAGATTTTGTACAGAGATATAGGGCGCTGCTGGAAGTTTTCATTTATGAAAAAGAAAATTTGCTAATGAGATCACCTTTTGTCCGTGTGTCTGTGTGTGCGTGTGTGAATCGTGTGTGTGTATCCCCACCCCTAATGAAATCTAAACGGCTGGAGGGATTTCAATGAAACTTGGTAAGTTCATAGCACTATTCCGGCCGACCCCGGCCGTGCCCTTCAAATTTTCTTACGTCTCACCAATTCTACTTGGCGGCAGTGCGAAATATTTCACCAGAATTCAATATCTCCGGAACTATTACCGATATCACCATGGAATTTTGTACGGTGATAAAGGGACCCACTAGAAGTTCACCAATGTGACTTTTGAAAATCTGGTAACTTCAAAACCAACATGGCGGCCTACCGAAATTGCGACTTATAAATAGACGTTTCTCGGGATTCATCCAACCAAACGCAATGAAACATGGTACAGTATATGTTTATACACAATGTAATGCACCGACATCTAACTTGGTTGAATTGTTTACATTTCCTCAAGATGGCAGCTGTGAGAAATATTTCTCTGGCATTCTATATCTCCGAAACTATTACTGATATCACGCTGAAACTTTGTACGGAGATAAAGGGCACTACTGGGAGTTTTCATTTATGAAATAAAATAGGCTTATGAGATCATCTTTGGTCCGTGTGTCTGTGTGTGCATGTGTGAATCGTGTGTGTCCCCCCTAATAAAATCTAAACGGCTGGAACGATTTCTATGATACTCGGTAAGTTCATAGCATTATTCCGGGCGACGTCGACCGTGCCCTTGAAAATTTCTTACGTCTCACCAATCCAACATGGCGGCAGTGCGAAATATTTAGCCAGCAGTCAATAAGTCCGAAACTAGGACCGATATCACCCTGGAATTTTGTACCGTGAAAAAGGGTACGACTAGAAGATCATGTATGTGACTTTTGAAAACCTGGTAACTACAAAACCAACATGGCGCCCAAGTGAATTTGCGATTTTAAATAGACGTTTCTCGCTATTTAACTAACCGAACGCAATGAAACTTGGTACAGTATATGTTTATACAGAATGTAATGCGCCGGCATCTAACTTCGTGTAATTGTTTACCCAACCTCAAGATGGCGTCTGTGCGAATATTTCTCCAGCATTCTATATCTCCGAAACTATTACCGATATCACGCAGAGATTTTGAACGGAGGTTAAGAGCAATACTGGAAGTTCACCTATGTGACTTTTGAAAACCTGGTAACTACAAAACCAACATGGTGGTCAAGCGAATTTAAATAGACGTTCCTCGCGATTTAACCAACCAAACACAAAGCAATTTGGTGCATTATATGTATACACAATGTAATTCACCGACATCCAACTTCGTTCAATTGTTTACATAACCTCAAGATGGCGGCAATGCGAAATATTTAACCGGCATTCTATATCTCCGAAACTATTTCTGATATCTCGCTGATATTTTTCACCGAGTTGAATGCCACTACTGGAAGTTTTCATTTATGAAAAAGAAAATGTGCTTATGAGATCACCTTTTGTCCGTGTGTCTGTGTGTGCGTGTGTGAATCGTGTGTGTGTGTGTCCCACCCCTAATGAAATCTAAACGGCTGGAGGGATCTCAATGAAACTTGGTAAGTTCATAGCACTATTCCGGCCGACCCCGACTGTGCCCTTCAAATTTTGTTACGTCTCACCAATTCTACGTGGCAGCAGTGCGAAATATTTCACCAGAATTCAATATCTCCGAAACTATTACCGATATCACCATGGAATTTTGTACGGTGATAAAGGGAACCACTAGAAGTTCACCTATGTGACTTTTGTAAACCTGGTAACTACAAAACCAACATGGCGGCCTACCGAAATTGCGACTTATAAATAGACGTTTCTCGGGATTCATCCAACCAAACGCAATGAAACTTGGTACAGTATATGTTTATACACAATTATTGCACCGACATCTAACTTCGTTCAATTGTTTACATAACCTCAGGATGGCGGCTGTGCGAAATATTTTACCGGGATTTTATTTCTCCAGAACTATTACTGATACCACGCTGAAATTTTGTGCCGAGATAAAGGGCACTACTGGAATTTTTCAATTATGAAAAAAATAGCCTTCGAGGATCACCTTTAGTCCGTGTGTCTGTGTGTGCATGTGTGAATCGTGTGTGTGTACCGCCTAATAAATTCTAAACGGTTGGAACGATTTCTATGAAACACGATAAAATCATAGCACTATTCCAGACGACCCCGACCGTGCCTTTCAAAGTTTCTTACGTCTCACCAATCCAACATGGCGGCAGTGCGAATTATTTCACCAGCATTCAATAACTATGAAACTATTACCAATATCACCCTGGAATTTCGTACGGTGATAAAGGGTACTACTAGAAATTCACCTATGTTACATATGAAAACATGGTAACTACAAAACCAACATGGCGGCCAAGCGAATTTGCGACTTTTAAATAGACGTATCTCGCGATTTAACCAACCAAACGCAATGAAACATTGTACAGTATATGTTTATACACAATTTAATGCACCGACATCTAACTTCGTTCAATTGTTTACATAACCTCAGGATGGCGGCTGTGCGAAATATTTCACCGGGATTTCATTTCTCCAAAACTATTACTGATATCACGCTGAAATATTTTCGGAGATAAAGGGCACTACTGGAAGTTTTCATTTATGAAATAAAATAGGCTTATGAGATCACCTTTTGTCCGGGTGTCTGTGTGTGCATGTGTGAATCGCGTGTGTGTCCCCCCTAATATAATGTAAACGGCTGGAACGCCTTCAATGATACTCGGTGAGTTCATAACACTATTCCGAGCGACCCCGACCGTGCCCTCCAAATTTCTTACGTCTCACCAATCCAACATGGCGGCAGTGCGAAATATTTCACCAGCATTCAATAACTTCGAAACTATTACCAATATCACCCTGGAATTTTGAACGGTGATAAAGGGTACTACTAGAAGTTCACCTAAGTGACATTTGAACACCTGGTAACTACAAGACCAACATGGCGGACAAGCGAATTTGCGACTTATAAACAGACGTTTCTTGGGATTCATCCAACCATACGCAATGACACTTGCTACAGTATATGTTTATACACAATGTAATGCACCGACGTCTAACTTCGTTCAATTGCTTACATAACCTCAAGATGGCGGCTGTGCGAAATATTGCACTGGCATTCTATATCTCCGAAACTATTACTGATGCCATGCTGAAATTTTGTACGGAGATAAAGGGCACTACTGGAAGTTTTCATTTATGAAATAAAATAGGCTTATGAGATCACCTTTAGTCCGTTTGTCTGTGTTTGCATGTGTCAATCGTGTGTGTGTCCCCCCTAATACAATCTAAACGGCTGCAACGATTAGAATGAAACTCGGTAAGTTCATAGCACTATTCCGGACGACCCCGACCGTACCTTTCAAAATTTCTAACGTCTCACCAATCCAACATGGCGTCAGTGCGCAATATTTCACCAGCATTGAATAACACCGAAACTGTTACCGTTATCACACTGGAATTTTGCACGGTGCTAAAGGGTGCTACTAGAAGTTCACCTATGTGACTTTTGAAAACCTGGTAACTACAAAACCAACATGGTGGCCAACCGAATTTGCGACTTTTAAATAGACGTTTCTCGCGATTTAACCAACCAAACGCAATTAAACATGGTACAGTATATGTTTATACACAATTTAATGCACCGACATCTAACTTCGTTCAATTGTTTACATAACCTCCCGGCGGCTGTGCGAAATATTTCACCGGGATTTTATATCTCCAAAACTATTACTGATAAATCGCAGATATTTTGTACGGAGATATAGTTTGCTACTGGAAGTTTTCATTTATGAAAAAGAAAATATGCTGATGAGATCACCTTTTGTCCGTGTGTCTGTGTGTGCGTGTGTGAATTGTGTGTGTGCCCATCCCTAATGAAATCTAAACGGCTGGAGGGATTTCAATGAAAATTGGTAAGTTCATAGCACTATTCCGGCCGACCCCGACCGTGCCATTCAAATTTTCTTACGTCTCACCAATTCTACATGGCGGCAGTGCGAAATATTTCACCAGAATTCAATATCTCCGAAACTATTACCGATATCACCCTGGAATTTTGTGCGGTGATAAAGGGAACCACTAGAAGTTCACCTATGTGGCTTTTGAAAACCTGGTAACTACAAAGCCAACATGGCGGCCTACCGAAATTGCGGCTTATAAATAGACGTTTCTCGGGTTTCATCCAACCAAACGCAATGAAACTTGGTACAGTAGGCTATATGTTTATACACAATTATTGCACCGACATCTAACTGCGTTCAATTGTTTACATAACCTCAGGACGACGGCTGTGCGAAATATTTTACCGGGATTTTATTTCTCCAGAACTATTACTGATACCACGCTGAAATTTTGTACGGATATAAAGGGCACTACTGGAAGTTTTCATATATGAAATAGAATAGGCTTTTGAGATGACCTTTTGTCCGTGTGTCTGTGTGTGCATGTGTGAATCGTGTGTGTGTCCCGCCAAATAAAATCTAAACGGCTGGAACGATTTCAATGATACTCGGTAAGTTCATAGCACTATTAAGGACGACCCGGACCGTGCCCTTCAAAATTTCTTACGTCTTACCAATCCAACATGGCGGTAGTGCGAATTATTTCTCCAGCATTCAATAACTCCGAAACTATTATCAATATCACATTGGAATTTTGTACCGTGAAAAAGGGTACGACTAGAAGTTCATGTATGTGACTTTTGAAAACCTGAAAACTACAAAACCAACATGGCGGCCAAGCTAATTTGCGAATTTAATTAGACGTTTCACGCGATTTAACCAACCAAACGCAATGAAACATGGGACAGAATACGTATATTCACAATGTAATGCGCCGACATCTAACTTCGTGTAATTGTTTTCACAACCGCAACATGGCGGCAGTGCGAATTATTTCACCAGCATTCAATAACTCCGAAACTATTATCAATATCACCCTGGAATTTTGTACGGTGAAAAAGGGTACTACTAGAACTTCACCTATGTGACATTTGAAAAGCTGTTAACTACCACACCAACATGGCGGCCAAACGAATTTGTGACTTATAAATAGACGTTTCTTGGGATTCATCCAACCAAACGCAATGAGACTTGGTACATGATATGTATATACACAATGTAATGCGCCGAAATCTAACATCGTGTAATTGATTTCACAACCTCAAGATGGCGTCTGTGCGAAATATTTCACCAGCATTCTATATCTCCGAAACTATTACTGATAAAACGCAGACATTTTGTACGGAGATAAAGGGCACTACTGGAAGTTTTCATTTATGAAAAAGAAAATATGCTTATGAGATCACCTTTTGTCCGTGTGTCTGTGTGTGCGTGTGTGAATCGTGTGTGTGTCCACCCAGCCCCTAATGAAATCTAAACGGCTGGAGGGATTTCAAGGAATCTTGGTAAGTTCATAGCAATATTCCGGCCGACCTCGACCTTGCCATTCAAATTTTCTTACGTCTCACCAATTCAAGATGGCGGCAGTGCGAAATATTTCACCAGCATTCAATATCTCCCAAACTATTACCGATATCACCCTGGAATTTTGTACGGTCATAAAGGGATCCACTAGAAGTTCACCTATGTGACTTTTGAAAACCTGGTAACTACAAAACCAACATGGCGGCCAAGCGAATTTGCGACTTATAAATAGACGTTTCTCGGGATTCATGCAACCAAACGCAATGAAACTTGTTACAGTAGGCTATATGTTTATACACAATGTAATGCACCGACATCTAACTTGATTCTATTGTTTACATTACCTCAAGATGGCGGCTGTGCGAAATATTTAACCGGCATTCTATATCTCCGAAACTATTACTGAAATCATGCAGACATTTTGGACGGAGATAAAGGGCACTACTGGAAGTTTTCATTTATGAAATTAAATAGGCTTATGAGATCACCTTTTGTCCGAGTGTCTGTGTGTGCATGGGTGAATCGTGTGTGTTTCCCCCGTAATAAAATATAAACGGCCGGAACGACATCACTGATACTCGGTAAGTTCATAGCACTATTCCGGGCGACCCTGACCGTACCCTTCAAAATTCCTTACGTCTCACCAATCCAACATGGCGGCTGTGCGAAATATTTCACCAGCATTCAATAATTCCGAAACTATTACCAATATCACCCTGGAATTTTGTACGGTGATAAAGGGTACTGCTAGAAGTTCACCTATGTGACAATTGAAAACCTGGTAACTTCAAGACAAACACGGCGCCTAAGCGACTTATAAATAGACGTTTCTTGGGATTCATCCAACCAAACGCAATGAGACTTGGTACAGTAGCCTATATGTTTATACACAATGTAATGCGCCAACATCTAACTTCGTGTAATTGTTTTCACAACCTCAAGATGGCGTCTGTGCGAAATATTTCACCAGCATTCTATATCTCCGAAACTATTACTGATAAAACGCAGACATTTTGTACGGAGATAAAGGGCACTACTGGAAGTTTTCATTTATGAAATAAAATAGGCTTATGAGATCACCTTTTGTCCGTGTGTCTGTGTGTGCATGTGTGAATCGTGTGTGAGTCCCGCCTAATAAAATCTAAACGGCTGGAACGATTTCAATGATACTCGGTAAGTTCATAGCACTGTTCCGGGCGACCCCGACCGTGCCCTTCAAAAGTTCTTACGTCTCACCAATCCAACATGGCGGCAGTGCGAAATATTTCACAAGCATTCAATAACTCCGAAACTATTATCAATATCACCCTGGATTTTTTTTACGGTGAAAAAGGTACTACTAGAAGTTCACGTATGTGACTTTTGAAAACCTGATAACTACAAAACCAACATGGCGGCCAAGCGAATTAGCGAATTTAAATAGACGTTTCTCGCGATTTAACCAACCAAACGCAATGAAACTTGGTGCAGTATACGCAGTGATTTAGTTGGAAAAAATATTTACAGGAACTCAACTTTTTAATTCAGCAATTTCCAAATGGACTCGTATTGGGTGTCAAAATCAGCGGCCTCGTGTTTCCGACAAGTTGTTTCATCAGCTGAACGTCTCCCCTTTCGTAGCCATGACTTGACATATGGTTGTCGGTTAAATAAATGCACAGGAGATCCTACGTTGCTTATGAAAATACGTCCGCTTGATCTTTCAACCAGCAGCCTATTTCTCTTTTCGGTGTGGATCCCATTCATGGTACTGAAAGCTTTTTCAGCTTCTGCTGAAGAGATTGGAATGGTCCGTACAGTCTTGATTAAAGGCATCAGCTCCACTGGAATTTCCTTTGTCTCGACATACTCTCTAAAAGCATTAATGTACCTCCTCTTGTCTGACATGTGGACAAAGTCACAAAGGTTGCCGACACTCTCATCACCATAGCAGATATCCATAGTAGAAGTGGAGGGCCAATTAAGTTATTTTTGTATAGTACCATTGAATCACTGATAACTTTTGTCATTCTCTCATGTCTTTGCTGACTAGAGCTGGAACCAAGATGAGATGATGTGGACACATTTTCCATAAGCCTGTTATTTAAATTGTTCACAAGACTTCTGAAAAACTGCTTTATGTCAATTTTTACAACTTTTTTAGAATCATGTAATCCTATGTTTCTAAACTTTTTGTTTTCTGCTGCTTTAAGAACTGTTCTGTAGTATTCTCCAGAAGCTGAGTTACACATAGATTCAAACACTTTTATAGTGCGCTTGATTGCATTTTGAGCCTCTGTCAGACTTGTCTCTCTTTTCTGCAACTCTAATGACAAATCAGCTAACTCAACAAGAGCATCATACATAATTGCAATATTTTCTAGAAATTCTACACAAGTTAACATATTTTCTAGACCTTGGAATTTTGCCCTTTCTTTGGAGTCTCTCCGGTAGTCATTTTTTGCCTCACTAAAATGTTTTACTAGAACACTGTAGATTTCCCAGACAGCTTTTACAGTTCTCTGGCTTGAAACTACCCATCTTATTGTAAATATTTTCCCAATCTTCTTAACTCTTTGTTCCAGTGAAGCAGCACAAATTTTGAGTTCCCTTGTATTTTTGGGAGACATGCTGTATAAAGAATACAATTTGTCAAAGAAAGAATGGAAATGGTTAACACCTGTAACTTCATTCCTTGTATCAGAAACGGCCAATTCCAAGCGATGGTTTAAACAGTGCCAGATTACTATATCTGGAAATAACTTTAAAAACTGTACTCCAACTCCATTTTTTTCTACCTAATATTACAGAGGCCCCATCACATGCTACACCAACTAAATGTTCTGCCAGAAAGTTTTCATTCATCCCATATGAAGAAAGATTCTTCAATATCTCTCGAGTAATAACATCTGCTGTAGTTGATTCAAGTTCTATCAAGTCCCAGAAAAAGGAAACAACTTCAGAGTTATCTGAAAGAGCACACACATCTCAAACATAATACTAACACAGATTTTACACTAACTGTTGTTGATTCGTCAATCATAATACTGATTTTCCTCTGATTCTCTGTTATAGATTTTGCTATTTTATTTCTCATTTCCTGTGAAATGTGTTCAATAATATTAGCACAACTAAAATTTGTATGAAGAACTCGTCCCACATCTAGACCATTTAATTGTTGAAGTTCAACTTAAGCCTGTAGGTCTACGAAGGGTCTATTTCTTTTCGCAATTGAGTATGCTGTTCGAAATACTCGAACGGTGGTTTCTAGGTGTTTGACATTCATAGTGCCCAAGCAACTTTCAAATATCTCTTTATTGGATTCTGATTTTTGTAACATAGCTTTTTTGTGAGATTCTGAAATTTTGTGCTCAAATATTTTTTTCCTAAGGCTTGTTTGTTGTTGATTAATATTATTTCCATTGGGATGAACCTTGCATTCTACCCATACTTTCATTAGCTTAAGTACTGCCCCTTTAGAAAATCCTAATCCTAATTTACTTTCCTATTTACATATATTGCAGCCTAAATTTTTATTTCCTGCAAATAACCACTCGTTCTCTGACAAAAAATAACGGTACTGAGACTCGTTCCTACAGTCTGGAAAATCTTGTTTTCGGTAGGTGGGTCCTTGAATTTCACAGTCGATGGTAGAAGGTGTAGAACCATAACCTAGATTCTCCCTTGAATCTGCATCACACGTTTCAGCAACATTTAACCCAGGGTCTATCTCTATACTCACGTCTTTAATGAAACTAATGTTCTCGGAAATCCATTCAGTTTCGTTTTTACTTGAGCCATCACACACCTTTTTAGTATTCTTTGGTTCTTCATCTTCATCCCAGCACGTTTTTTTTTAACCCAGCCACTTAAGTAAACTCATTGTCACAAGTTGTGACTCACAACTCACTTTCACAGTCACTGGAAAACTTGAAAGGTACTACGGGGCTACTGATGTTCATTAACTGCAGAGAGATTCCGTAATATCTGCTTCACAGCAACACATCGAGCAAAACATAAAATAAAACTTGGATTCACACAAATATAACGAGCGGAAGAAAGTTGTTGTGCTCACTTCCCGCTCTCCGTATCCAATAGCAGTTTAGCCAAACTTAGAGAACCAGAAAAACGCCCAGGAGTGTAAAAGCGACCGTATTTTATGAACATAAATCCGTAAGGTTCGATATTAGTCCGCTAGAGTACGCCCGTGACGTTTCAGCGCTATGTATAGATTATAAACGATCTTCTTACTGAATGTAAAATTGTTACGTCATTCTAAAGCGGGAAGATATTTTCCGGAACGGCGTTCCGGCCCGTCCCGGTCCAACTAAACCACTGAGTATACGTTTATACACAAAGTAAAGCGCCGACATCTAATTTCGTGTAATTCTTTTCAAAACCCCAAGATGGCGTCTGTGCGAAATTTTTCACCAGCATTCAATATCTCCTAAACTATTACTGATAAATCGCAGAGATTTTGTACAGAGATATAGGGCGCTGCTGGAAGTTTTCATTTATGAAAAAGAAAATTTGCTAATGAGATCACCTTTTGTCCGTGTGTCTGTGTGTGCGTGTGTGAATCGTGTGTGTGTATCCCCACCCCTAATGAAATCTAAACGGCTGGAGGGATTTCAATGAAACTTGGTAAGTTCATAGCACTATTCCGGCCGACCCCGGCCGTGCCCTTCAAATTTTCTTACGTCTCACCAATTCTACTTGGCGGCAGTGCGAAATATTTCACCAGAATTCAATATCTCCGGAACTATTACCGATATCACCATGGAATTTTGTACGGTGATAAAGGGACCCACTAGAAGTTCACCAATGTGACTTTTGAAAATCTGGTAACTTCAAAACCAACATGGCGGCCTACCGAAATTGCGACTTATAAATAGACGTTTCTCGGGATTCATCCAACCAAACGCAATGAAACATGGTACAGTATATGTTTATACACAATGTAATGCACCGACATCTAACTTGGTTGAATTGTTTACATTTCCTCAAGATGGCAGCTGTGAGAAATATTTCTCTGGCATTCTATATCTCCGAAACTATTACTGATATCACGCTGAAATTTTGTACGGAGATAAAGGGCACTACTGGAAGTTTTCATTTATGAAATAAAATAGGCTTATGAGATCACCATTTGCCATGTGTGTCTGTGTGTGCATGTGTGAATCGTGTGTGTCCCCCCTAATAAAATCTAAACGCCTGGAACGATTTCTATGATACTCGGTAAGTTCATAGCATTATTCCGGGCGACGCCGACCGTGCCCTTGAAAATTTCTTACGTCTCACCAATCCAACATGGCGGCAGTGCGAAATATTTAGCCAGCAGTCAATAACTCCGAAACTAGGACCGATATCACCCTGGAATTTTGTACCGTGAAAAAGGGTACGACTAGAAGATCATGTATGTGACTTTTGAAAACCTGGTAACTACAAAACCAACATGGCGCCCAAGTGAATTTGCGATTTTAAATAGACGTTTCTCGCTATTTAACTAACCGAACGCAATGAAACTTGGTACAGTATATGTTTATACAGAATGTAATGCGCCGGCATCTAACTTCGTGTAATTGTTTACCCAACCTCAAGATGGCGTCTGTGCGAATATTTCTCCAGCATTCTATATCTCCGAAACTATTACCGATATCACGCAGAGATTTTGAACGGAGGTTAAGAGCAATACTGGAAGTTCACCTATGTGACTTTTGAAAACCTGGTAACTACAAAACCAACATGGTGGTCAAGCGAATTTAAATAGACGTTCCTCGCGATTTAACCAACCAAACACAAAGCAATTTGGTGCATTATATGTATACACAATGTAATTCACCGACATCCAACTTCGTTCAATTGTTTACATAACCTCAAGATGGCGGCAATGCGAAATATTTAACCGGCATTCTATATCTCCGAAACTATTTCTGATATCTCGCTGATATTTTTCACCGAGTTGAATGCCACTACTGGAAGTTTTCATTTATGAAAAAGAAAATGTGCTTATGAGATCACCTTTTGTCCGTGTGTCTGTGTGTGCGTGTGTGAATCGTGTGTGTGTGTGTCCCACCCCTAATGAAATCTAAACGGCTGGAGGGATCTCAATGAAACTTGGTAAGTTCATAGCACTATTCCGGCCGACCCCGACTGTGCCCTTCAAATTTTGTTACGTCTCACCAATTCTACGTGGCAGCAGAGCGAAATATTTCACCAGAATTCAATATCTCCGAAACTATTACCGATATCACCATGGAATTTTGTACGGTGATAAAGGGAACCACTAGAAGTTCACCTATGTGACATTTGTAAACCTGGTAACTACAAAACCAACATGGCGGCCTACCGAAATTGCGACTTATAAATAGACGTTTCTCGGGATTCATCCAACCAAACGCAATGAAACTTGGTACAGTATATGTTTATACACAATTATTGCACCGACATCTAACTTCGTTCAATTGTTTACATAACCTCAGGATGGCGGCTGTGCGAAATATTTTACTGGGATTTTATTTCTCCAGAACTATTACTGATACCACGCTGAAATTTTGTGCCGAGATAAAGGGCACTACTGGAATTTTTCAATTATGAAAAAAATAGCCTTCGAGGATCACCTTTAGTCCGTGTGTCTGTGTGTGCATGTGTGAATCGTGTGTGTGTACCGCCTAATAAATTCTAAACGGTTGGAACGATTTCTATGAAACACGATAAAATCATAGCACTATTCCAGGCGACCCCGACCGTGCCTTTCAAAGTTTCTTACGTCTCACCAATCCAACATGGCGGCAGTGCGAATTATTTCACCAGCATTCAATAACTATGAAACTATTACCAATATCACCCTGGAATTTCGTACGGTGATAAAGGGTACTACTAGAAATTCACCTATGTTACATATGAAAACATGGTAACTACAAAACCAACATGGCGGCCAAGCGAATTTGCGACTTTTAAATAGACGTATCTCGCGATTTAACCAACCAAACGCAATGAAACATTGTACAGTATATGTTTATACACAATTTAATGCACCGACATCTAACTTCGTTCAATTGTTTACATAACCTCAGGATGGCGGCTGTGCGAAATATTTCACCGGGATTTCATTTCTCCAAAACTATTACTGATATCACGCTGAAATATTTTCGGAGATAAAGGGCACTACTGGAAGTTTTCATTTATGAAATAAAATAGGCTTATGAGATCACCTTTTGTCCGGGTGTCTGTGTGTGCATGTGTGAATCGCGTGTGTGTCCCCCCTAATATAATGTAAACGGCTGGAACGCCTTCAATGATACTCGGTGAGTTCATAACACTATTCCGAGCGACCCCGACCGTGCCCTCCAAATTTCTTACGTCTCACCAATCCAACATGGCGGCAGTGCGAAATATTTCACCAGCATTCAATAACTTCGAAACTATTACCAATATCACCCTGGAATTTTGAACGGTGATAAAGGGTACTACTAGAAGTTCACCTAAGTGACATTTGAACACCTGGTAACTACAAGACCAACATGGCGGACAAGCGAATTTGCGACTTATAAACAGACGTTTCTTGGGATTCATCCAACCATACGCAATGACACTTGCTACAGTATATGTTTATACACAATGTAATGCACCGACGTCTAACTTCGTTCAATTGCTTACATAACCTCAAGATGGCGGCTGTGCGAAATATTGCACTGGCATTCTATATCTCCGAAACTATTACTGATGCCATGCTGAAATTTTGTACGGAGATAAAGGGCACTACTGGAAGTTTTCATTTATGAAATAAAATAGGCTTATGAGATCACCTTTAGTCCGTTTGTCTGTGTTTGCATGTGTCAATCGTGTGTGTGTCCCCCCTAATACAATCTAAACGGCTGCAACGATTAGAATGAAACTCGGTAAGTTCATAGCACTATTCCGGACGACCCCGACCGTACCTTTCAAAATTTCTAACGTCTCACCAATCCAACATGGCGTCAGTGCGCAATATTTCACCAGCATTGAATAACACCGAAACTGTTACCGTTATCACACTGGAATTTTGCACGGTGCTAAAGGGTGCTACTAGAAGTTCACCTATGTGACTTTTGAAAACCTGGTAACTACAAAACCAACATGGTGGCCAACCGAATTTGAGACTTTTAAATAGACGTTTCTCGCGATTTAACCAACCAAACGCAATTAAACATGGTACAGTATATGTTTATACACAATTTAATGCACCGACATCTAACTTCGTTCAATTGTTTACATAACCTCCCGGCGGCTGTGCGAAATATTTCACCGGGATTTTATATCTCCAAAACTATTACTGATAAATCGCAGATATTTTGTACGGAGATATAGTTTGCTACTGGAAGTTTTCATTTATGAAAAAGAAAATATGCTGATGAGATCACCTTTTGTCCGTGTGTCTGTGTGTGCGTGTGTGAATTGTGTGTGTGCCCATCCCTAATGAAATCTAAACGGCTGGAGGGATTTCAATGAAAATTGGTAAGTTCATAGCACTATTCCGGCCGACCCCGACCGTGCCATTCAAATTTTCTTACGTCTCACCAATTCTACATGGCGGCAGTGCGAAATATTTCACCAGAATTCAATATCTCCGAAACTATTACCGATATCACCCTGGAATTTTGTGCGGTGATAAAGGGAACCACTAGAAGTTCACCTATGTGGCTTTTGTAAACCTGGTAACTACAAAGCCAACATGGCGGCCTACCGAAATTGCGGCTTATAAATAGACGTTTCTCGGGTTTCATCCAACCAAACGCAATGAAACTTGGTACAGTAGGCTATATGTTTATACACAATTATTGCACCGACATCTAACTGCGTTCAATTGTTTACATAACCTCAGGACGACGGCTGTGCGAAATATTTTACCGGGATTTTATTTCTCCAGAACTATTACTGATACCACGCTGAAATTTTGTACGGATATAAAGGGCACTACTGGAAGTTTTCATATATGAAATAGAATAGGCTTTTGAGATGACCTTTTGTCCGTGTGTCTGTGTGTGCATGTGTGAATCGTGTGTGTGTCCCGCCAAATAAAATCTAAACGGCTGGAACGATTTCAATGATACTCGGTAAGTTCATAGCACTATTAAGGACGACCAGGACCGTGCCCTTCAAAATTTCTTACGTCTTACCAATCCAACATGGCGGTAGTACGAATTATTTCTCCAGCATTCAATAACTCCGAAACTATTATCAATATCACATTGGAATTTTGTACCGTGAAAAAGGGTACGACTAGAAGTTCATGTATGTGACTTTTGAAAACCTGAAAACTACAAAACCAACATGGCGGCCAAGCTAATTTGCGAATTTAATTAGACGTTTCACGCGATTTAACCAACCAAACGCAATGAAACTTGGAACAGAATACGTATATTCACAATGTAATGCGCCGACATCTAACTTCGTGTAATTGTTTTCACAACCGCAACATGGCGGCAGTGCGAATTATTTCACCAGCATTCAATAACTCCGAAACTATTATCAATATCACCCTGGAATTTTGTACGGTGAAAAAGGGTACTACTAGAACTTCACCTATGTGACATTTGAAAAGCTGTTAACTACCACACCAACATGGCGGCCAATCGAATTTGTGACTTATAAATAGACGTTTCTTGGGATTCATCCAACCAAACGCAATGAGACTTGGTACATGATATGTATATACACAATGTAATGCGCCGAAATCTAACATCGTGTAATTGATTTCACAACCTCAAGATGGCGTCTGTGCGAAATATTTCACCAGCATTCTATATCTCCGAAACTATTACTGATAAAACGCAGACATTTTGTACGGAGATAAAGGGCACTACTGGAAGTTTTCATTTATGAAAAAGAAAATATGCTTATGAGATCACCTTTTGTCCGTGTGTCTGTGTGTGCGTGTGTGAATCGTGTGTGTGTCCACCCAGCCCCTAATGAAATCTAAACGGCTGGAGGGATTTCAAGGAATCTTGGTAAGTTCATAGCAATATTCCGGCCGACCTCGACCTTGCCATTCAAATTTTCTTACGTCTCACCAATTCAAGATGGCGGCAGTGCGAAATATTTCACCAGCATTCAATATCTCCCAAACTATTACCGATATCACCCTGGAATTTTGTACGGTCATAAAGGGATCCACTAGAAGTTCATCTATGTGACTTTTGAAAACCTGGTAACTACAAAACCAACATGGCGGCCTACCGAATTTGCGAATTTGAATAGACGTTTCTCGCGATTTAACCAACCAAACGCAATGAAACTTGGAACAGTATACGTATATTCACAATGTAATGCGCCGACATCTAACTTCGTGTAATTGTTTTCACAACCGCAAGATGGCGTCTGCGCGAAATATTTCACCAGCATTCAATTTCTCCAAAACTATGACCGATATCACCCTGGAATTTTGTACGGTGATAAAGGGAACAACTGGATGTTCACCTATGCGACTTTTGAAATCCTGGTAACTACAAAACCAACATGGCGGCCAGGCGAATTTGCGAATTTAAATAAACGTTTCTCGTTAATCAACCAACCAAACGCTATGAAACTTGGTACAGTATACGTTTATACAGAATGTAATGAGCCTATATCTAACTTCGTTCAATTGTTTACATAACCTCAAGATAGTGTCTGTGCGAAATATATCACCAGCATTCTATATCTCCGAAACTATTGCTGATACCAAGCAGAAATTTTGTACGGAGATAAAGGGCACTACTGGAAGTTTTCAATCATGAAATAAAATAGGCTTATGAGATCACTAGTCCATTAGTCTGTGTGTGCATGTGTGAATCGTATGTGTTTACTCCCCCTAATAAAATCTAAACGGCTGGAACGTTTTAAATCAAACTCGGTAAGCTTGTAGCACTATTCCGGAGGACCCCAATCGAGCCCTTCAAATTTCCTTACGTCTCACCAACCAACATGGCGGCTGTGCGAAATATTTCACCAGCGTTCAATTTCTCCGAAAATATTACCGATATCACCCTGGAATTTTGTACGGTGACAAATGGAACAACTAGAAGATCACCTATGTGACTTTTGAAATCCTGGTAACTACAAAACCAACATGGCGGTCATGCGAATTTGCGAATTTAAATAGACGTTTCTCGCGATTTAACCAACCAAACACAATACAACTTGGTACAGTATATGCTTATACACAATGTAATTCACCGACATCTAACTTCGTTCAATTGTTTACATAACCTCAACATGGCGGCAGTGCGAAATATTTCACCGGCATTCTATATCTCCGAAACTATTACTGATATGACGCTGATATTTTTTACAGAGTTTAATGGCACTACTGTAAGTTTTCATTTATGAAAAAAAAAAGGCTTATGAGGTCACCTTTTGTCCGTGTGTCTATGTGTGAATCGTGTGTGTGTCCCCCCTAATAAATATAAACGTCTGCAACGATCTTAATGAAACACGGGAAGTTCATAGCACATTACTGGATGACCCCGACCGTGCCATTCAAAATAACTTACCTCTCACCAATCCAACATGGCGGCAGTGCGAAATATTTCACCAGCATTCAATATCTCCGAAAATATTACAAATATCACCCTGGAATTATGTACGGTGATAAAGCGAACTACTAGAAGTTCACCTATGTGACATTTGAAAACCTGGTAACTACAAAACCAACATGGCGGTCATGCGGATTTGCGAATTTAAATAGACGTTTCTCGCGATTTAACCAACCAAACGCAATGAAACTTGTTACAGTATATGTTTATAAACAATGTTATAAACCGACATCTAACTTGGTTCTATTGTTTACATTACCTCAAGTTGGCGGCTGTGCGAAATATTTCACCGGGATTCTATATCTCCGAAACTATTACTGAAATCACGCAGAATTTTTTTACGAACATAAAGGGCACTACTGGAAGTTTTCATTTATGAAATATAATAGGTTTATGAGATCATCTTTTGTCCGAGTGCCTGTGTGTGCAAGTGTGAATCGTGTGTGTGTCCCCCCTAATTAAATATAAACGACCGGAACGATTTCAATGATACTCGGTAAGGTTATAGCACTATTCCGGACGACCCCGATCGAGCCCTTCAAAATTTCTTACGTCTCACCCACCCAACATGGCGGCAGTGCGAAATATTTCACCAGCATTCAATAATTCCGAAACTATTACCAATATCACCCTGGAATTTTGTGCGGTGATAAAGGGTACTACTATAAAATCACCTATGTGACATTTGAAAACCTGGCAACAACAAGACAACATGGCGCCCAAGCGAATTTATGACTTATAAATAGACGTTTCTTGGGATTTATCCAACCAAACGCAATGAGACTTGGTACAGTAAACGTTTATACACAATGTAATGCGCCGATATCTAACTTCGGGTAATTGTTTTCACAACCTCAAGATGGCGTCTGTGCGAAATATTTCGCCAACATTCTATATCACCGAAACTATTACTGATAAAACGCAGATTTTTTGTACGGAGATGAAGGGCAATACTGGAAGTTTACATTTATGAAATAAAATAGGCTTATGATATCACCTTTTGTCCGAGTGTCTGTGTGTGCATGCGTGAATCGTGTGTGTGTCCCGCCTAATAAAATCAAAACGGCTGGAAAGATTTCAATGATACTCGGTAAGTTCATAGACTATTACCGGCGGCCCCGACAGTGCCCTTCAAAATTTCTTACGTCTCACCAATCCAACACGGCGGCAGTGCGAATTATTTCACCAGCATTCAATACCTTCGAAACTATTACCAATATCACCCTGGAAATTTGTACGGTGATAAAGGGTACTACTAGAAGTTCACCTATGTGACATATGAAAACCTGGTAACTACAAGACCAACATGGCGGACAAGCGAATTTGCGACTTATTAATAGACGTTTCTTTGGATTCATCCAACCAAACGCAATGAGACTTGCTACAGTATATGTTTATACACAATGTAATGCACCGACCTCTAACTTGGTTCTATTGTTTACATTACCTCAAGATGGCGGCTGTGCGGAATATTTCACCGGCATTCTATATCTCCGAAACTATTACTGAAATCACGCAGAAATTTTGGACGGAGATAAAGGGCACTACTGGAAGTTTTCATTTATGAAATTAAATAGGCTTATGAGATCACCTTTTGTCCGTTTGTCTGTGTGTGCATGTGTCAATCGTGTGTGTGTCCTCCCTAATAAAATCTAAACGGCTGTAACGATTAGAATGGAACTCGGTAAGTTCATAGTACTATTCCGGACGACCCCGGCCATGCCTTTCAAAATTTCTGACGTCTCACCAATCCAACATGGCGGCAGTGCGAAATATTTCACCAGCATTGAATAACACCGAAACTGTTACCGTTATCACCCTAGAATTTTGTACGGTGCTAAAGGGTGCTACTAGAAGTTCACCTATGTGACTTTTGAAAACCTGGTAACTCCAAACCAACATGGTGGCCAACCGAATTTGCGACTTTTAAATAGACGTTTCTCGCGATTTAACAAACCAAACGCAATGAAACATGGTACAGTGTATGTTTATACACAATTTAATGCACCGACATCTAACTTCGTTCAATTGTTCCAATAACCTCAAGATGGCGGCTGTGCGAAACATTTCACCGGGATTTTATATCTCCAAAACTATTACTGATATCACGCTGAAATTTTTACGGAGATAAAGGGCACTACTGGAAGTTTTCATTTATGAAATAAAATAGGCTTATGAGATCACCCTTTGTCCGTGAGTCGGTGTGTGCATGTGTGAATCGTGAGTGTGTCCCGCCTAATGAAATCTAAACGGCAGGAACGATTTCAATGATACTCTGTAAGTTCATAGCACTGTTCCGGGCGACTCCGACCGTGCCCTTCAAAAGTTCTTACGTCTCACCAATCCAACATGGCGGCAGTGCGAATATTTCACAAGCATTCAATAACTCCGAACCTATTATCAATATCACCCTGGATTTTTTTTACGGTAAAAAAGGGTACTACTAGAAGTTCTCGTACGTGGCTTTTGAAAACCTGATGACTACAAAACCAACATGGCGGCCAGGCGAATTTAAATAGACGTTTCTCGCGATTTAACCAACCAAACGCAATGAAACTTGGTGCAGTATAAGTTTATACACAATGTAAAGCGCCGACATCTAACTTCGTGGAATTGTTTTCACAACCTCAAGATGGCGTCTGTGCGAAATATTTCACCAGCATTCAATATCTCCGAAACTATTACTGATAAATCGCAGACATTTTGTACGGAGATATAGGGCGCTACTGGAAGTTTTCATTTATGAAAAAGAAAATATGCTTATGAGATCACCTTTTGTCCGTGTGTCTGTGGGTGCGTGTGTGAATCGTGTGTGTGTCCCCCACCCCTAATGAAATCTAAACGGCTGGAGGGATTTCAATGAAACTTGGTAAGTTCATAGCAGTATTCCGGGCGACCCCGGCCGTGCCCTTCAAATTTTGTTACGTCTCACCAATTCTACATGGCGGCAGTGCGAAATATTTCACCAGAATTCAATATCTCCGAAACTATTACCGATATCACCCTGGAATTTGGTACGGTGATAAAGGGAACCACTAGAAGTTCACCTATGTGACTTTTGAAAACATGGTTACTACAAGACCAACATGGCGCCCAAGCGAAATTGCGACTTATAAATAGACGTTTATGGGATTCATCCAACCAAACGCAATGAGACTTGGTACAGTATACGTTTATACACATGTAATGCGCCGACATCTAACTTCGTGTAATTGTTTTCACAACCTCAAGATGGCGTTTGTGCGAAATATTTCACCAGCATTCTATATCTCCGAAACTATTAATGATAAATCGCAGACATTTTGTACGGTGATATACGGCGCTACTGGAAATTTTCATTCATGAAAAAGAAAATATGCTTATGAGATCACCTTTTGTCTGTGTGTGCGTGTGTGAATCGTGTGTGTGTGTGTCCAACTCCTAATGAAATCTACACGGCTGGAGTGATTTCAATGAAACTTGGTAAGTTCATAGCACTATTCCGGCCGACCCCGACCGTGCCCTTCAAATTTTGTTACGTCTCACCAATTCTACATGGCGGCAGTGCGAAATATTTCACCAGAATTCAATATCTCCGAAACTATTACCGATATCACCCTGGAATTCTGTACGGTGATAAAGGGAATCACTAGAAGTTCACCTATGTGCCTTTTGAAAACCTGGTAACTACAAAACCAACATGGCGGCCTACCGAAATTGCGACTTATAAATAGACGTTTCTCGGGATTCATCCAACCAAACGCAATGAAACCTGGTACAGTTAATGTTTATATACAATTATTGCACCGACATCTAACTTCGTTCAATTGTTTACATAACCTCAAGATGGCAGCTGTGCGAAATATTTCACCGGCATTTTATATCTCCGAAACTATTACTGATACCACGCTGAAATTTTGTCCGGAGATAAAGGGCACTACTGGAAGTTATCAATTATGAAAAATAGCCTTAAGAGATCACCTTTAGTCCGTGTGTCTGTGTGTGCATGTGTGAATCGTGTGTGTGTCCCCCCCCCTAATTAAATCTAAACGGCTCAAACGATTTCAATGATACTCGGTAAGTTCATAGCACAATTACGGGCGACTCCAACCGTGCCCTTCAAAATTTCTTACATCTCACCAATCCAAGATGGCGGCAGTGCGAATTATTTCACCAGCATTCCATAACTCCGAAACTATTATCAATGTCACATTGGAATTTTGTACCCTGAAAAAGGGTACTAATAGAAGTTCATGTATGTGACTTTTGAAAACCTGATAACTACAAAACCAAACATGGCGGACAAGCGAATTTGCGAATTTAAATAGACGTTTCTCGCGAATTAACCAACCAAACGCAATGAAACTTGGAACAGTATACGTTTATACACAATGTAATGCGCCGACATCTAACTTCGTGTAATTGTTTTCACAACCTCAAGATGGCGTCTGTGCGAAATATTTCACCAGCATTCAATTTCTCCGAAACTATGACGGATATCACCCTGGAATTTTGTACGGTGATAAAGGGAACAACTAGAAGTTCACCTATGTGACTTTTGAAATCCTGGTAACTAAAAAACCAACATGGCGGCCAGGCGAATTTGCGAATTTAAATAGACGTTTCTCGTGAATCAACCAACCAATCGCTATGAAACTTGGTGCAGTATACGTTTATACACAATGTAATGCGCTGACATCTAACTTCGTGTAATTGTTTTCACAATCTCAAGATGGCGTCTGTGCGAAATATTTCACCAGCATTCTATATCTCCGAAACTATTACTGATAAAACGCAGATATTTTGTACAGAGATAAGGGGCAATACTGGAAGTCTTCATTTATGAAATAAAATAGGCTTATGACATCACCTTTTGTCCGAGTGTCTGTGTGTGCATGTGTGAATCGTGTGTGGGTCCCGCCTAATAAAATCTAAACGGCTGTAACGATTACAATGATACTCGGTAAGTTCATAGCACTATTACGGGCGACCCCGACCGTGCCCCTCAAAATTTCTTACGTTTCACCAATCCAACATGGCGGCAGTGCGAAAAATTTCACGAGCATTCAATAATTCCGAAACTATTACCAATATCACCCTGGAATTTTGTACGGTGATAAAAGGTACTACTAGAAGTTCACCTATGTGACATTTGGAAACCTGGTGACTACAAGACCAACATGGCGGACAAGCGAATTTGCGACTTATAAATAGACGTTTCTTGGGATTAATCCAACCAAACGCAATGAGACTTGCTACAGTATATGTTTATAAACAATTTAACGCATCGACGTCTAAATTCGTTCAATTGTTTACATAACCTCAAGATGGCGGCTGTGCGAAATATTTCACCAGGATTTTTTATCTCCAAAACTATTACTGATATCACGCTGAAATTTTTACGGAGATAAAGGGCACTACTGAATGTGTTCATTTCTGAAAAAGAAAATATGCTTATGAGATCACCTTTTGTCCGTGTGTCTGTGTGTGCGTGTGTGAATCGTGTGTGTGTCCCCCCCCCCCCCCCAACATCTAAACGGCTGGAGGGATTTCAATGAAAGTTGGTAAGTTCATAGCACTATTCCGGCCGACGTCGACAGTGCCTTTCAAATTTTCTTACGTCTCACCAATTCAACATGGCGGCAGTGCGAAATATTTCACCAGCATTCAATATCTTAGAAACTATTACCGATATCACCCTGGAATTTTGTACGGTGATAAAGGGTACTACTAGAAGTTCACCTATGTGACTATTGAAAACCTGGTAAATACAAAACCAACATGGCGGCCTACCAAATTTGCGACTTATAGATAGACGTTTCTCGGGATTCATCCAACCAAACGCAATGAAACTTGGTACACTATTTGTTTATACACAAAGTAATGCACCGACCTCTAACTTGGTTCAATTGTTTATATAACCTCAAGATGGCGGCTGTGCGAAATATTTCACCGGCATTCTATATCTCCGAAACTATTACTGATACCACGCTGAAATTTTGTACGGATATAAAGGGCACTACTTGAAGTTTTCATTTATGAAATAAAATAGGCTTATGAGAACACCTTTTGTCCGTGTGTCTGTGTGTGCATGTGTGAATCGTATGGGTGTCCCTCCTAATAAAATCTAAACGGCTGGAACGATTTCTTTGACACTCGGTAAGTTCATAGCAAAATTCCGGGCGAACCCGACCGTGCCCTTCAAAATTTCTTACGTCTCACCAATCCAACATGGCGACAGTGCGAAATATTTAACCAGCAGTCAATAACTCCGAAAGTATGACCGATATCACCCTGGAATTTTGTACGGTGATAAAGGGTACTACTAGAAGTTCAACTATGTGGCTTTTGAAGACCTGGTAACTACAAAACCAACATGGCGGCCAAGCGAATTTGCGAATTTAAATAGACGTTCCTCGCGATTTAACTAACCAAACACAATGCAACTTGGTCCAGTATATGTTTATACACAATGTAATTCACCGACATCTAACTTCGTGTAATTGTTTACACAACCTCAAGATAGCGGCAATGCGAAATATTTCACCGGCATTCTATATCTCCGAAACTATTACTGATATCTCGCTGATATTTTTTACAGAGTTGGAGGCCTCTACTGGAAGTTTTCATTTTTGAAAAAAAAAAAAAGGCTTATGAGGTCACCTTTTGTCCGTGTGTCTGTGTGTGCATGTGTGAATCGTGAGTGTGTCCCCCCTAATAAAATGTAAACGGCTGGAACGATTTCAATGATACTCGGTAAGTTCATAGCATTATTACGGGCGACCACGACCGTGCTCTTCAAAATTTCTTACGTCTCACCAATCCAACATGGCGGCAGTGCGAAATATTTCACCAGCATTCAATAATTCCGAAACTATTACCAATATCACCCTGGAATTTTGTACGGTGATAAAGGGTACTACTAGAAGTTCACCTATGTGACATTTGAAATCGTGGTAACTACAAGACCAACATGGCGGCCTACCGAATTTGCGACTTATAGATAGACGTTTCTTGGGATTCATCCAACCAAACGCAATGACACTTGCTACAGTATATGTTTATACACAATGTAATGCACCGACGTCTAACTTCGTTCAATTGTTTACATAACCTCAAGATGGCGGCTGTGCGAAATATTTCACCGGCATTTTATATCTCCGAAACGATTACTGATATCACGCTGAAATTTTGTACGGAGATAAAGGGCACTGCTGGAAGTTTTCATTTATGAAAAAGAAAATATGCTTATGAGATCACCTTTTGTCCGTGTGTCTGTGTGTGCGTGTGTGAATCGTGTGTGTGTCCACCCAGCCCCTAATGAAATCTAAACGGCTGGAGGGATTTCAAGGAATCTTGGTAAGTTCATAGCAATATTCCGGCCGACCTCGACCTTGCCATTCAAATTTTCTTACGTCTCACCAATTCAAGATGGCGGCAGTGCGAAATATTTCACCAGCATTCAATATCTCCCAAACTATTACCGATATCACCCTGGAATTTTGTACGGTCATAAAGGGATCCACTAGAAGTTCATCTATGTGACTTTTGAAAACCTGGTAACTACAAAACCAACATGGCGGCCTACCGAATTTGCGAATTTAAATAGACGTTTCTCGCGATTTAACCAACCAAACGCAATGAAACTTGGAACAGTATACGTATATTCACAATGTAATGCGCCGACATCTAACTTCGTGTAATTGTTTTCACAACCGCAAGATGGCGTCTGCGCGAAATATTTCACCAGCATTCAATTTCTCCAAAACTATGACCGATATCACCCTGGAATTTTGTACGGTGATAAAGGGAACAACTGGATGTTCACCTATGCGACTTTTGAAATCCTGGTAACTACAAAACCAACATGGCGGCCAGGCGAATTTGCGAATTTAAATAAACGTTTCTCGTGAATCAACCAACCAAACGCTATGAAACTTGGTACAGTATACGTTTATACAGAATGTAATGAGCCTATATCTAACTTCGTTCAATTGTTTACATAACCTCAAGATAGTGTCTGTGCGAAATATATCACCAGCATTCTATATCTCCGAAACTATTGCTGAAACCAAGCAGAAATTTTGTACGGAGATAAAGGGCACTACTGGAAGTTTTCAATCATGAAATAAAATAGGCTTATGAGATCACTAGTCCATTAGTCTGTGTGTGCATGTGTGAATCGTATGTGTTTACTCCCCCTAATAAAATCTAAACGGCTGGAACGTTTTAAATCAAACTCGGTAAGCTCGTAGCACTATTCCGGAGGACCCCAATCGAGCCCTTCAAATTTCCTTACGTCTCACCAACCAACATGGCGGCTGTGCGAAATATTTCGCCAGCGTTCAATTTCTCCGAAAATATTACCGATATCACCCTGGAATTTTGTACGGTGACAAATGGAACAACTAGAAGATCACCTATGTGACTTTTGAAATCCTGGTAACTACAAAACCAACATGGCGGTCATGCGAATTTAAATAGACGTTTCTCGCGATTTAACCAACCAAACACAATACAACTTGGTACAGTATATGCTTATACACAATGTAATTCACCGACATCTAACTTCGTTCAATTGTTTACATAACCTCAACATGGCGGCAGTGCGAAATATTTCACCGGCATTCTATATCTCCGAAACTATTACTGATATGACGCTGATATTTTTTACAGAGTTTAATGGCACTACTGTAAGTTTTCATTTATGAAAAAAAAAAGGCTTATGAGGTCACCTTTTGTCCGCGTGTCTATGTGTGAATCGTGTGTGTGTCCCCCCTAATAAATATAAACGTCTGCAACGATCTTAATGAAACACGGGAAGTTCATAGCACATTACTGGATGACCCCGACCGTGCCATTCAAAATAACTTACCTCTCACCAATCCAACATGGCGGCAGTGCGAAATATTTCACCAGCATTCAATATCTCCGAAAATATTACAAATATCACCCTGGAATTATGTACGGTGATAAAGCGAACTACTAGAAGTTCACCTATGTGACATTTGAAAACCTGGTAACTACAAAACCAACATGGCGGTCATGCGAATTTGCGAATTTAAATAGACGTTTCTCGCGATTTAACCAACCAAACGCAATGAAACTTGTTACAGTATATGTTTATAAACAATGTTATAAACCGACATCTAACTTGGTTCTATTGTTTACATTACCTCAAGATGGCGGCTGTGCGAAATATTTCACCGGGATTCTATATCTCCGAAACTATTACTGAAATCACGCAGAATTTTTTTACGAACATAAAGGGCACTACTGGAAGTTTTCATTTATGAAATATAATAGGTTTATGAGATCATCTTTTGTCCGAGTGCCTGTGTGTGCAAGTGTGAATCGTGTGTGTGTCCCCCCTAATTAAATATAAACGACCGGAACGATTTCAATGATACTCGGTAAGGTTATAGCACTATTCCGGACGACCCCGATCGTGCCCTTCAAAATTTCTTACGTCTCACCCACCCAACATGGCGGCAGTGCGAAATATTTCACCAGCATTCAATAATTCCGAAACTATCACCAATATCACCCTGGAATTTTGTGCGGTGATAAAGGGTACTACTATAAAATCACCTATGTGACATTTGAAAACCTGGCAACAACAAGACAACATGGCGCCCAAGCGAATTTAAGACTTATAAATAGACGTTTCTTGGGATTTATCCAACCAAACGCAATGAGACTTGGTACAGTAAACGTTTATACACAATGTAATGCGCCGATATCTAACTTCGGGTAATTGTTTTCACAACCTCAAGATGGCGTCTGTGCGAAATATTTCGCCAACATTCTATATCACCGAAACTATTACTGATAAAACGCAGATTTTTTGTACGGAGATGAAGGGCAATACTGGAAGTTTACATTTATGAAATAAAATAGGCTTATGAGATCACCTTTTGTCCGAGTGTCTGTGTGTGCATGTGTGAATCGTGTGTGTGTCCCGCCTAATAAAATCAAAACGGCTGGAAAGATTTCAATGATACTCGGTAAGTTCATAGACTATTACCGGCGGCCCCGACAGTGCCCTTCAAAATTTCTTACGTCTCACCAATCCAACACGGCGGCAGTGCGAATTATTTCACCAGCATTCAATACCTTCGAAACTATTACCAATATCACCCTGGAAATTTGTACGGTGATAAAGGGTACTACTAGAAGTTCACCTATGTGACATATGAAAACCTGGTAACTACAAGACCAACATGGCGGACAAGCGAATTTGCGACTTATTAATAGACGTTTCTTTGGATTCATCCAACCAAACGCAATGAGACTTGCTACAGTATATGTTTATACACAATGTAATGCACCGACCTCTAACTTGGTTCTATTGTTTACATTACCTCAAGATGGCGGCTGTGCGGAATATTTCACCGGCATTCTATATCTCCGAAACTATTACTGAAATCACGCAGAAATTTTGGACGGAGATAAAGGGCACTACTGGAAGTTTTCATTTATGAAATTAAATAGGCTTATGAGATCACCTTTTGTCCGTTTGTCTGTGTGTGCATGTGTCAATCGTGTGTGTGTCCTCCCTAATAAAATCTAAACGGCTGTAACGATTAGAATGGAACTCGGTAAGTTCATAGTACTATTCCGGACGACCCCGGCCATGCCTTTCAAAATTTCTGACGTCTCACCAATCCAACATGGCGGCAGTGCGAAATATTTCACCAGCATTGAATAACACCGAAACTGTTACCGTTATCACCCTAGAATTTTGTACGGTGCTAAAGGGTGCTACTAGAAGTTCACCTATGTGACTTTTGAAAACCTGGTAACTCCAAACCAACATGGTGGCCAACCGAATTTGCGACTTTTAAATAGACGTTTCTCGCGATTTAACAAACCTAACGCAATGAAACATGGTACAGTGTATGTTTATACACAATTTAATGCACCGACATCTAACTTCGTTCAATTGTTCCAATAACCTCAAGATGGCGGCTGTGCGAAACATTTCACCGGGATTTTATATCTCCAAAACTATTACTGATATCACGCTGAAATTTTTACGGAGATAAAGGGCACTACTGGAAGTTTTCATTTATGAAATAAAATAGGCTTATGAGATCACCCTTTGTCCGTGAGTCGGTGTGTGCATGTGTGAATCGTGAGTGTGTCCCGCCTAATGAAATCTAAACGGCAGGAACGATTTCAATGATACTCTGTAAGTTCATAGCACTGTTCCGGGCGACTCCGACCGTGCCCTTCAAAAGTTCTTACGTCTCACCAATCCAACATGGCGGCAGTGCGAATATTTCACAAGCATTCAATAACTCCGAACCTATTATCAATATCACCCTGGATTTTTTTTTACGGTAAAAAAGGGTACTACTAGAAGTTCTCGTACGTGGCTTTTGAAAACCTGATGACTACAAAACCAACATGGCGGCCAGGCGAATTTAAATAGACGTTTCTCGCGATTTAACCAACCAAACGCAATGAAACTTGGTGCAGTATAAGTTTATACACAATGTAAAGCGCCGACATCTAACTTCGTGGAATTGTTTTCACAACCTCAAGATGGCGTCTGTGCGAAATATTTCACCAGCATTCAATATCTCCGAAACTATTACTGATAAATCGCAGACATTTTGTACGGAGATATAGGGCGCTACTGGAAGTTTTCATTTATGAAAAAGAAAATATGCTTATGAGATCACCTTTTGTCCGTGTGTCTGTGGGTGCGTGTGTGAATCGTGTGTGTGTCCCCCACCCCTAATGAAATCTAAACGGCTGGAGGGATTTCAATGAAACTTGGTAAGTTCATAGCAGTATTCCGGGCGACCCCGGCCGTGCCCTTCAAATTTTGTTACGTCTCACCAATTCTACATGGCGGCAGTGCGAAATATTTCACCAGAATTCAATATCTCCGAAACTATTACCGATATCACCCTGGAATTTGGTACGGTGATAAAGGGAACCACTAGAAGTTCACCTATGTGACTTTTGAAAACATGGTTACTACAAGACCAACATGGCGCCCAAGCGAAATTGCGACTTATAAATAGACGTTTATGGGATTCATCCAACCAAACGCAATGAGACTTGGTACAGTATACGTTTATACACATGTAATGCGCCGACATCTAACTTCGTGTAATTGTTTTCACAACATCAAGATGGCGTTTGTGCGAAATATTTCACCAGCATTCTATATCTCCGAAACTATTAATGATAAATCGCAGACATTTTGTACGGTGATATACGGCGCTACTGGAAATTTTCATTCATGAAAAAGAAAATATGCTTATGAGATCACCTTTTGTCTGTGTGTGCGTGTGTGAATCGTGTGTGTGTGTGTCCAACTCCTAATGAAATCTACACGGCTGGAGTGATTTCAATGAAACTTGGTAAGTTCATAGCACTATTCCGGCCGACCCCGACCGTGCCCTTCAAATTTTGTTACGTCTCACCAATTCTACATGGCGGCAGTGCGAAATATTTCACCAGAATTCAATATCTCCGAAACTATTACCGATATCACCCTGGAATTTTGTACGGTGATAAAGGGAATCACTAGAAGTTCACCTATGTGCCTTTTGAAAACCTGGTAACTACAAAACCAACATGGCGGCCTACCGAAATTGCGACTTATAAATAGACGTTTCTCGGGATTCATCCAACCAAACGCAATGAAACCTGGTACAGTTAATGTTTATATACAATTATTGCACCGACATCTAACTTCGTTCAATTGTTTACATAACCTCAAGATGGCAGCTGTGCGAAATATTTCACCGGCATTTTATATCTCCGAAACTATTACTGATACCACGCTGAAATTTTGTCCGGAGATAAAGGGCACTACTGGAAGTTATCAAATATGAAAAATAGCCTTAAGAGATCACCTTTAGTCCGTGTGTCTGTGTGTGCATGTGTGAATCGTGTGTGTGTCCCCCCCCCTAATTAAATCTAAACGGCTCAAACGATTTCAATGATACTCGGTAAGTTCTTAGCACAATTACGGGCGACTCCAACCGTGCCCTTCAAAATTTCTTACATCTCACCAATCCAACATGGCGGCAGTGCGAATTATTTCACCAGCATTCCATAACTCCGAAACTATTATCAATGTCACATTGGAATTTTGTACCGTGAAAAAGGGTACTAATAGAAGTTCATGTATGTGACTTTTGAAAACCTGATAACTACAAAACCAAACATGGCGGACAAGCGAATTTGCGAATTTAAATAGACGTTTCTCGCGAATTAACCAACCAAACGCAATGAAACTTGGAACAGTATACGTTTATACACAATGTAATGCGCCGACATCTAACTTCGTGTAATTGTTTTCACAACCTCAAGATGGCGTCTGTGCGAAATATTTCACCAGCATTCAATTTCTCCGAAACTATGACGGATATCACCCTGGAATTTTGTACGGTGATAAAGGGAACAACTAGAAGTTCACCTATGTGACTTTTGAAATCCTGGTAACTAAAAAACCAACATGGCGGCCAGGCGAATTTGCGAATTTAAATAGACGTTTCTCGTGAATCAACCAACCAATCGCTATGAAACTTGGTGCAGTATACGTTTATACACAATGTAATGCGCTGACATCTAACTTCGTGTAATTGTTTTCACAATCTCAAGATGGCGTCTGTGCGAAATATTTCACCAGCATTCTATATCTCCGAAACTATTACTGATAAAACGCAGATATTTTGTACAGAGATAAGGGGCAATACTGGAAGTCTTCATTTATGAAATAAAATAGGCTTATGACATCACCTTTTGTCCGAGTGTCTGTGTGTGCATGTGTGAATCGTGTGTGGGTCCCGCCTAATAAAATCTAAACGGCTGTAACGATTACAATGATACTCGGTAAGTTCATAGCACTATTACGGGCGACCCCGACCGTGCCCCTCAAAATTTCTTACGTTTCACCAATCCAACATGGCGGCAGTGCGAAAAATTTCACGAGCATTCAATAATTCCGAAACTATTACCAATATCACCCTGGAATTTTGAAGGGTGATAAAAGGTACTACTAGAAGTTCACCTATGTGACATTTGGAAACCTGGTGACTACAAGACCAACATGGCGGACAAGCGAATTTGCGACTTATAAATAGACGTTTCTTGGGATTAATCCAACCAAACGCAATGAGACTTGCTACAGTATATGTTTATAAACAATTTAACGCATCGACGTCTAAATTCGTTCAATTGTTTACATAACCTCAAGATGGCGGCTGTGCGAAATATTTCACCAGGATTTTTTATCTCCAAAACTATTACTGATATCACGCTGAAATTTTTACGGAGATAAAGGGCACTACTGAATGTGTTCATTTCTGAAAAAGAAAATATGCTTATGAGATCACCTTTTGTCCGTGTGTCTGTGTGTGCGTGTGTGAATCGTGTGTGTGTCCCCCCCCCTAAAAATCTAAACGGCTGGAGGGATTTCAATGAAAGTTGGTAAGTTCATAGCACTATTCCGGCCGACGTCGACAGTGCCTTTCAAATTTTCTTACGTCTCACCAATTCAACATGGCGGCAGTGCGAAATATTTCACCAGCATTCAATATCTTAGAAACTATTACCGATATCACCCTGGAATTTTGTACGGTGATAAAGGGTACTACTAGAAGTTCACCTATGTGACTATTGAAAACCTGGTAAATACAAAACCAACATGGCGGCCTACCAAATTTGCGACTTATAGATAGACGTTTCTCGGGATTCATCCAACCAAACGCAATGAAACTTGGTACACTATTTGTTTATACACAAAGTAATGCACCGACCTCTAACTTGGTTCAATTGTTTATATAACCTCAAGATGGCGGCTGTGCGAAATATTTCACCGGCATTCTATATCTCCGAAACTATTACTGATACCACGCTGAAATTTTGTACGGATATAAAGGGCACTACTTGAAGTTTTCATTTATGAAATAAAATAGGCTTATGAGAACACCTTTTGTCCGTGTGTCTGTGTGTGCATGAGTGATTCGTATGGGTGTCCCTCCTAATAAAATCTAAACGGCTGGAACGATTTCTTTGACACTCGGTAAGTTCATAGCAAAATTCCGGGCGAACCCGACCGTGCCCTTCAAAATTTCTTACGTCTCACCAATCCAACATGGCGACAGTGCGAAATATTTAACCAGCAGTCAATAACTCCGAAAGTATGACCGATATCACCCTGGAATATTGTACGGTGATAAAGGGTACTACTAGAAGTTCAACTATGTGGCTTTTGAAGACCTGGTATCTACAAAACCAACATGGCGGCCAAGCGAATTTGCGAATTTAAATAGACGTTCCTCGCGATTTAACTAACCAAACACAATGCAACTTGGTCCAGTATATGTTTATACACAATGTAATTCACCGACATCTAACTTCGTGTAATTGATTACACAACCTCAAGATAGCGGCAATGCGAAATATTTCACCGGCATTCTATATCTCCGAAACTATTACTGATATCTCGCTGATATTTTTTACAGAGTTGGAGGCCTCTACTGGAAGTTTTCATTTTTGAAAAAAAAAAAAAAGGCTTATGAGGTCACCTTTTGTCCGTGTGTGCATGTGTGAATCGTGAGTGTGTCCCCCCTAATAAAATGTAAACGGCTGGAACGATTTCAATGATACTCGGTAAGTTCATAGCATTATTACGGGCGACCACGACCGTGCTCTTCAAAATTTCTTACGTCTCACCAATCCAACATGGCGGCAGTGCGAAATATTTCACCAGCATTCAATAATTCCGAAACTATTACCAATATCACCCTGGAATTTTGTACGGTGATAAAGGGTACTACTAGAAGTTCACTAAATGTGACATTTGAAATCGTGGTAACTACAAGACCAACATGGCGGCCTACCGAATTTGCGACTTATAGATAGACGTTTCTTGGGATTCATCCAACCAAACGCAATGACACTTGCTACAGTATATGTTTATACACAATGTAATGCACCGACGTCTAACTTCGTTCAATTGTTTACATAACCTCAAGATGGCGGCTGTGCGAAATATTTCACCGGCATTCTATATCTCCGAAACGATTACTGATATCACGCTGAAATTTTGTACGGAGATAAAGGGCACTGCTGGAAGTTTTCACATATGAAATAAAATAGGCTTATGAGATGACCTTTTGTCCGTGTGTCTGTGTGTGCATGTGTGAATCGTGTGTGTCTCCCGCCTAATAAAATATAAACGGTTGGAACGATTTCAATGATATTCGGTAAGTTCATAACACTATTGCGGGCGACCCCAACCGTGCCCTTCAAAATTTCTTACATCTCACCAATCCAACATGGCGGCAGTGCGAATTATTTCACCAGCATTCAATAACTCCGAAACTATTATCAATGTCACATTGGAATTTTGTACCGTGAAAAAGGGTACTACTAGAAGTTCATGTATGCGACTTTTGAAAACCTGATAACTACAAAACCAACATGGCGGACAAGCGAATTTGCGAATTTAAACAGACGTTTCTCGCGATTTAACCAACCAAACGCAATGAAACTTGGTACAGTATACGTTTATACACAATGTAATGCGCCGACATCTAACTTCGTGTAATTGTTTTCTTAACCTCAAGATGGCGTCGGTGCGAAATATTTCACCAGCATTCAATTTCTCCGAAGCTATGACGGATATCACCCTGGAATTTTGTACGGTGATAAAGGGAACAACTAGAAGTTCACCTATGTGACTTTTGAAATCCTGGTAACTACAAAACCAACATGGCGGCCAGGCAAATATGCGAATTTAAATAGATGTTTCTCGTGAATCAACCAACCAATCGCTATGAAACTTGGTATAGTATACGTTTATACACAATGTAATGCGCCGACATCTAACTTCGTGTAATTGTTTTCACAATCTCAAGATGGCGTCTGTGCGAAATATTTCACCAGTATTCTATATCTCCGAAACGATTACTGATAAAACGCAGATATTTTGTACAGAAATAAAGGGCAATACTGGAAGTTTTCATTTATGAAATAAAATAGGCTTATGAGATCACCTTTTGTCCGAGTGTCAGTGTGTGCATGTGTGAATCGTGTGTGTGTCCCGACTAATAAAAGCTAAACTGCTGGAACGATTTCAATGATACTCGGTAAGTTCATAGCACTATTACGGGCGACCCCGATCGTGCCCTTCAAAAGTTCTTACTTGTCACCAATCCAACATGGCGGCAGTGCGTAATATTTCACAAGCATTCAATAACTCCGAAACTATTATCAATAACACCCTGGATTTTTTTACGGTGAAAAAGGGTACTACTAGAAGTTCAAGTATGTGACTTTTGAAAACCTGATAACTGCAAAACCAACATGGCGGACAAGCGAATTTGCGAATTTAAATAGACGTTTCTCGCGATTTAACCAACCAAACGCAATGAAACTTGGCACAGTATACGTTTATACACAATGTAAAGCGCCGACATCTAACTTCGTGTAATTATTTTCACAACCTCAAGAGGGGGTCTGTGCGAAATATTTCACCAGCATTCTATATCTCCGAAACTATTACTGATAAATCGCAGACATTTTGTACGGAGATAAAGGGCGCTACTGGAAGTTTTCATTTATGAAAAAAAAATATGCTTATGAGATCACCTTTTGTCCGTGTGTCTGTGTGTGAATCGTGTGTATGTGTCCCCCACCCCTAATGAAATCTAAACGGCTGGAGGGATTTCAATGAAACTTGGTAAGTTCATAGCAATATTCCGGGCGACCTCGACAGTCCCCTCAAATTTTATTAGGTCTCACCAATTCAACATGGCGGCAGTGCGAAATATTTCACCATATCTCCGAAACTATTACCGATACCACCCTGGAATTTTGTACGGTGATAAAGGGAACCACTAGACGTTCACCTATGTGAGTTTTGAAAACCTGGTAACTACAAATCCAACATGGCGGCTTAACAAATTTGCGAATTATAAATAGACGTTTCTCGGGATTCATCCAACCAAACCCAATGAAACTTGGTACAGTATTTGTTTATACACAATGTAATGCACCGACATCTAACTTGGTTCAATTGTTTACATTACCTCAAGATGGCGGCTGTGCAAAATATTTCACCGGCATTCTATATCTCCGAAACTATTACTGATATCACGCTGAAATCTTGTACGGAGATAAAGGGCACTACCGGTACTTGAAGTTTTCATTTATGAAATAAAATAGGCTTATGAGATCACCTTTTGTCCGTGTGTCTGTGTGTGCATGTGTGAATCGTGTGTGTGTCCAGCAGTCAATAACTCCGAAACTATGACCGATATCACCCTGGCCTTTTGTACGGTGATAAAGGGTACTACTAGAAGTTCAACTGTACAACACAACTTACTTTGTTTGAGGTGCTAAATCCTCATCAGGGACAAGTTTCGGATTTCCAAACAGTCCATCTTCAGCCTAGTGCAGTAAATTTAGTCTAAAATATTCACCTTGATGGTGATTGTCACGCGTGTTAAAATACATACAGTAAATGAGGATGAAATGACACCGATTGGTGAATGAATAAAAGTTCTTTTAAAAGACGGGTAAGAATTTAAAATACGTCGCTCTAATTGTCCGGTGCAGCTGAATTTGACGATGGGAAATTGTTCTGTAAAACAAGGAAACCGTTATCAGCTGATGGGAGAATGCCAATATTGCATGTATCAAGTTCGTGTCTTTCTGACTTACGTGAATGAGAGACCCGCATTGATCGTCTTGTAAAGAGTTACTGGTCCAAGCTTTCTCGCTAACCTGTGTCACACTGGGGAGGCGTGGCATTTCGGTGTTGTGACGTAACGGAGTGCCCCGTTCTTGACTTGACTTTAAGCCCCGCAACTGTGTTAAATAACACATTGTCACAGATTGTGATGACACTTCAGAAACTAGGGAAGAGCATTTAATAGTTTTGGACTACTTGAGAGAAGCTAATTTTAGAATGAACGTCATGAAATGCAGATTCTTCCAGAAAGAAATCCGATTTCTATGGCACATTAGTGATGAATGAGGAAGTCAGGAATATCTCATTCTATGGAACGCATTTACGAAAGGTTTTTGAGCCTTTATCATGCACCACATTGGGTTGTCACACCAAAGAGTGTACGGGATTCTTGTTTAGACAACAAACCATATGTGTTTAAATCGCCTACCATTTGGTATTAAAAAGTCAGTTGAAGCATTGATTGATCTTAATCCGAAGGTTCAAAAGATGGTAATTTGTTTACGCCAGATAACACTTCAGACACTAGGGAAGAGCATTTAATAGTTTTGGACTACTTGAACGAAGCTAATTTTAGAATGAACGTCATGAAATGCAGATTCTTCCTGAAAGAAATCAGATTTCTATGGCACATTAGTGACGAATGAGGAAATCAGGAATATCTCATTCTAATGGAACGCATTTACGAAACGTTTTTGAGCCTTTATTATGCACCACATTGGGTTGATACGGTTTATGGAAATAATAGCTATGGTATTGTAAATTTTGACACCGGAGAGCACATTGGAGTTTATAATGCATCTAGCTTTAAAATCTATGAGAGGGCAGAAGATTGAACGATCATCATCAGCTTCTAAAGGCTAAAAGCCTTGTCGTTGCAGCAATTCCCTTCATATGGGCATACGAGTCACATTCCATTTCCTTGACAATGTTCCTGAGATACGATTGTCTTGGTCGTCCCCTTGGCTTTTCCCCCAAAATTTTTCCTTCAAAGATTATCTGGAGGAGAGTGTCATGTCTGAGTATGTGTCCCATGAATCTTGCTTTCCTTTTCTTGATGGTGTTCAACAGGCATCGATTCTCCTGAAATTGGTTCAGAACAGGCTCATTTGTTTTTCTTTCCATCCAGCTTCTTTGGGTCATTCGTCTCCAAAACCGCATTTCAGCTGCCTCAAATTTCGTTTTTTCTCTTTTCCTAAGTGACCATGTTCCACAACCATAGGTCAACACACTCCAAACAAATGTCTTAAGAAATGACTTCCTGATCTTCAAGTTGAGGTGCTCATTGAGCAGCAAATTCTTCATATTTTGAAAGGCATTCTTCACCAACACTATTCTTTTCTTAATTTCTAAGATGCATCTGTTGTCATAATTAATCAAACTTCCCAAATAACAAATCTCCGTTACTTGTTCAATGGTATTATCATTTAACATTTTATTAGCTAAAATTGGTTGTTTCTTTTTATCTATCACCATTAATTTTGTCTTCCGAGAATTAACTCTTAGCCCGAATTTTCCCAAGGATTTCTGAAAAACTTTTAACATTTTATACATTTCACATGCAGAGTTTGCTAACAGTGCAATATCATCTACAAAGCAAATGCTATAAACCTGTATTCCATTAAATTTTAATCCTTGTTTTTTAATGCATTTACTGCAGCTTCTATATAGAGATTAAAAATAAATGGTGGTAAAGGATAAACCTGCCTTACACCTCTTCTTATTTTTGCTTCTCTTTTATTGCCATTAACTGTTATTTTGGTAATTTGATTTTTATGCAAGTTCAGAATAAGGCGCCTGTCTTTCCAGTCAATCCTGACTTTGGTCAATGTAAGAAATAAGGTTTTCCAATTAACACTATCAAATGCCTTTTTTATATCGATGAATAATACACTCACCGGCATAAGAAGCGAAACACAACGAATATCAGGCAAAACTCAACGTTTGACCGTTACAAACCTGGTATAAATTGAATGCTGTGACTTAGTAGCGATATGGCAATGTGCCGTGATTTAATTAGCTCATTTGAGAAGTTTCAGCGCAACAATAATTATTGATAAACATTGTTGGTCGTGATAATCTCAACACCAATGTTAACGTTTCCCGCCTTTGGACAACAATAACCACAATTAGCTGTGAATTCTTGTGCCGAGTATTTTTGTGAACAATACGGTTTGTCTACAACATACAGTGCAACAGGCCGGAGGACATTACGATGAATTCCAGATTTTAAAGTTTCCAAATTCGTGTTTGTGCACAGTTGTGATTGCCTTGATCAATAATGTTTTTCAATTATTGTACTAATTGAGGTAATTAACTTATGATACATTGCCATATTGATGTAATGTCCTAGTATATGATTAATACAAGGTTTGGAAAAGTCCAACATTGAGTTTAATCTGAAATGGGTAGTGTTTCGCTTTCCTTGCCGGCGAGTGTACATAGGTTTTTCGATTAGCTTCCAGTCTTCTTTCTAAAATCTGACGTAATGCTAGGATAGCCTCCCTAGTCCCTTTCCTCGTTCTAAATCCATACTGATCACTATCCAGATATTGTTCAATTTTCTTGCTTAGTCTATCTTTGATGATTATCGATAAAATCTTTGATGCATGTGAAAGAAGGGCTCAAGTTATGTAATTAGAACATTCACAAGCATTTCCTTTCTTGGGTAGTGTGATTGTTCGACTTTTAATAAAATCAGGAGGTACATTTCCGTCCTCATAGCATTTAGTAATGATTTGAAAAAGGCATTCTATAATGTTTACACCACAACATTCTAAGAGCTCTGCAGGAATGTTATCTACACCAGTTGCTTTATTTCCTTTCAGTTTAGTGAGTGCTGTATAAAACTCTGCTTTAGATATAGTTGGACCTTTATCATCTTCTTCAATTAGTTCTTCGTCTTCCATATAAATACTATTGTCAGTAATATCTGGTCCATCATACAAATCTTCAAGGTATTCCTTCAATCACCCACATACCTTTTCAGTTAAAAACAATAGCTTCCCTTTGGAATCCTTAACTACGTTGCTTGAGATGCGTTGTTGATAGCTCGAAGATTTCACTTTAAAATAAGCTTTGTCAGGTTTCCCATTCTTCAGGTCATCCTCAATATCCACGCATACCTCCTTCATACAATTTTCTTTCCCCTTGTGGCATTTCACTGTTATTTGATTCTTTAGAGACTTATATGCTTGAGTGTCTAAATTTGTAGTTTTCTTCAATAAGCTCTAGGATTTCCTGGGTCATCCATTTCTCTTTCAATTCCAATTTTCTTATACCTAGTACTCCCGTGGCGGCTGTTTCTAAGCCATTACTTGTATCATCCCATCCTAAAGTCTCATCCTTATAAAATTTGCCAAGATGTTTAAATTTTTGTACTACATTAGGACCCTGAAGTTTATTTAAACACCATCTTTTTTGTCTGAATGTTTTATTCCTCTTTAACTTTATATAACATTTAGCTGCAACTAGAATATGATTACTATCAATTCACGCCCCAGGTTACTCTCAGGTCAGTACAGAGGGAATAAAAATTCTTCTTAAGAATGTTTATTTAATAGTGGAGAGACCGATGTACCTGCTGACAATTGGCACATTCTTGGATCTGCGACGTAAAATGACAATTGACATGATATTTAATACTAGGAGGTGGGAGACTGTATAAATAGTGGAGTACAAACATCGAGGAAGCACCACGGATAACAGGATCTAGGTTCAGGGAAGCAGTATATCAGCATAGCGATAGTGCAGCTTCATTATTTTATAAACTCTGTAAGACATGTTTAATATGGTGGAAAATTGCTTAATTTTATGAGAATCAATAATAATCAATTGATTGGTTGTGATTTATTTAATTTCGATAACCTTCTAGAAAAATTTGATTGACTGGAGACTCTAGCATGATGAGACTGAACAAGAATGAAGTGACTGCTTTTCTGACTGTCATGTCGCCTAATTGGTGAAAATTAAAAACCAGACCACGTGTGGAAGTAAAGTTGACTTTAAGGTGAATATTGAGTGAACAGTACTTATTATCATTGTGCGGAACGAGTTTTGCTATGTTTTATAACATTTTCATCACCCTTGACATACCACAAAATTTCATCGATTTTTTCGTAGACCTTTTCAATATCATCAACAGCTTGACTGGTTCAAATATGTTCAAATATTTGTCAGAATCCGAAGATGGGCAGGATCGAAGAATCTTCATGGTCCCTGGCTAGGTAAACCACTGAAAATATGCCTGACAAATATAACATAAAAGGAACAAGAACTACAATTGGACGGCGTAATGCATTAAGCGGCAATTTTTGGAAATTGAATTATTAGCACCATCTAGTGTGTATGATCTGGAACTACATTCTCTTTACATTATTATGTCATTTTTCTCAATATTAACTGGTAATTTTATAGAAAAGTCCAAGCGCCATTCCCATTATCTTAGGTTAAGAGTTTTGCATTAATCGGCTATGAGGCGAAACTATGAAGCTATTCTTCGAAACGCTATATCGAGTTCTACAAGAAACAGCCAAGCGACATTTCATAGTCTCTCACACTTTGTATTGTTAGTGTTTCGCTATAATCGGCTGTGTGCCAAATAATCTGTTGCCTCCTTTAATCTCGCGGGAGAATTTTCTGACTACTCAATGAGTGCGTGTGTGTGCGCATTATGACAAGCAGAGCGCAGAAAATTCCTGATGATTCAGAAACTTCACACGTACACAAGGTAGGTATTCAGGAGTACTTCCTATTTGTAGTACGGTACATGATAACTCAACTTTACTTCCAATTTACCATGTGTACGTCATTGAACTGACTAAGCCCTACCAAATAGACTACAGCAGTTGGTTACAAAATTTCTATTCCTTACAGACAATGTCTGAAAACATTGATTTCATTAGCAATTATTTGCTATATTAAATGCACATGGCGGGCGTAAATTGCATAGCATTATTTGATTTACTTACAGGGAATACAAGATAATTACACTAGCACCGTGCTGTACCACTCAAGTGAATCAAGCTCAGGCAGCTCTAAACAAGAAGCTGGTTCGACTGATCTAACCCCTTTTCAAACCGTTAGTAGCAGTAGATGTTATGATGTGCTGTACTCTATATCAGAAAATAACACTGCAGCTCAGCTGTTGTCCTATGAGGCAGGTCCAAGTGTAGAACCTACCAACTCTGTAGCTGGTACTTCCAACCCCAGCCAACTAATAACAATGAATTTGACCCCCTTTCAACTGTGTTATCACCCTTATCAAGAGATGAATATAATAGAATTGCGAACTTTCTGCTGAAGCGAATCAATGATAATGCAGAATGCAATGACCAAAACTCTCAGTCGACTGGTAGGCCAAGAAAATATCCGGATCAGAGTAAAGAACGAAAGAAGAGATGCCAGCGGAATGAATGTTATATCGGCCAACAAGGTAAAGTCATTGAACCAAAAGAATTCTGAGACTTTAACTGCCGTTCAGAATGCCGTAGAAAAGATAGTCGAGAAGGCAGAAAGGTTGAGTTGGACCGATTTTGGGCCCTGCCTTACGAAGATAAAGTTTGATACATTGCTAATAAAGTAATCGTAAACCAAGTGAAGAGGAAGAGGACAAAAGATATAAGTAGAAGAGCTTTGACGACAAGTTACACCCTGGCAGGAGTATCAGTCTGTAAAATGTGCTTAGAATATCAGGGGATCGCATTAACAACTATGAAAGCCAACAAACTACAAGGAATTATTAAGGATAACAGAGGTAAATCAGGAGGTTATAACAGAATAACTGATCGTAAGATGGCTGAAATTATCGAGCACATTAATAAATTTCCTAAGTACAAGTCACATTATTGCAGATCAGAAACAAGCACTCTCTTTCTCCCGTCACATGTCACACTACCAGTCATGTATGAGTTAATAATAACCCCTGGCACTACAGCCCATTAAGGGCCTAGGCCTACCAAGCGACCGCTGCCCAGCCATTTGGCCTGCTGATATTGGGGTGACGCATGGTCAGTGCGTTGAGTCCCCTGGGCCGTTAATCTTGGTTTTCGTGACCGGGGCGCTGCCTCACTGTCAGACAGCTACTCAATTGTCCTCACGAGGCTGAGTGCACCCCGTTCTATGTACGAGTTATACATAATGGAATATTCTCAGCCAGTTTCCCTCTCATGCTATAAGGAGGTATTTTACTCCAGATTCAACCCACAACGAAAAACCACTTAAGAAAGACACATGCAACTTCTGTGACTCTATAAATGCTCAAATAAACAATAACAATGGTGACACTGATGTGCTAAAGATAAAGTTGCTTGCTTATCAGGAGGATACAGGAAATGCTCGAAGTACAATGAAGAGTGACTTTCAAAAAGCAACCGAAATTAATGTACTGTCAGTGTTAAGTTTCGATATGCAGAGGACACTGCCCCTGCCGAAAATTCCAACAAACATAATATTCTACAAATGTCAGGTATGGCTGTATAACTGTTGAATTCATGACACTTCATCGAACAAAGATTTCTGCTACCTGTGGCTGGAGGGCGTGGAGCCCAAGAAGTGGGCTCGTGTCTAAGAAATTACATCACCGAACATTTAGAAGAAGGCACTGAACAACTTGTGCTTTGGTCCAATTCCTGCGGAGGGCAGAATCAAAACATAAAAATGGTCCTAATGCTGAAGTCTGTCATGGAATCACATCCATCACTAAGGACCATAAAAATGTGATTTCTGGTTTCGGGGCACAGCTACTTGCCCAATGACGATTTTGGAGATATTGAAAGGGCCTTAAAGTTTCAACAAAGATTATATACAGGGTCTTTCATATAAAATAAGAGCGCCAAGCGGCGGCTTTGTTAACCGTAGCTGCGGTCACCTTGGCCGAGCTTTTGGCGCGCCAAGGCCCCCTGCTTTAAGCGTGTGTACAATCCTATATGATGCAACGGCCTTGCTAGCGTGTGTACAATGCTGAAATCTTACTTTAGTTAGTTAGTTATTGTAGATGAAACCGAAACCCCTATAGTATTGAAAGCGCGTGCATAGTACATACGAAGGCTGTTTTTTTTTTTCAAGTTCCGATGGACTGTATAAAAATAGCAGATTGACGTTACCAAACTTGACCTTGCAATAAGCGTGCAGGTGCTCAGTCGCCAGTCTAAACCTCAAGTGCTAACATGGTGAGACAGTTATCATTGCAACATCGTTTTTTTTTTATGTAAAACTTATTTTAAGTAAGAGTCGGCTCGGCGGGTACATGATGCATTTGTTCAGCAATTTCCTGATGAAGTGCCACCTTCACTAGCACAGATTCACGTAATTGCAAATAAGTTTGACAATACTGGCTCGGTGCTCAATAAAAAACATGCCCGCACACGAACAGTTTTAACAGAGGATGGGCTAGATGACATTGGCGAGATCTTGAACGGTCTCCGAATAAATCACTCACAAAATTAGCACAAGTAGGGGTTTCGGTTTCATCAACAATAACTAACTAACTAACTAAAGTAAGATTTCAGCATTGTACACACGCTAGCAAGGCCGCTGCATCATATAGGATTGTACACACGCTTAAAGCAGGGGGCCTTGGCGCACCAAAAGCTCGGCCAAGGTGACCGCAGCTGCGGTTAACAACGCCGCCGCTTGGCGCTCTTATTTTATATGAAAGACCCTGTACACCAGAAAATTACAAGGAAGTAATGAGAACATGCCGAAAGAAGAACAAGCTGGTCGTTTTAATGAAAAGAGAAGATTTTGTGGGCATGGCATCCGTTGAGAACAAATAATAAATAGGAAGAAAGATACCAATGGCAACGGAGTAAGCTGGCTAACAACACGGGAAATTGAAATAAATAAGGAAAACCCATGGCTGTTGACTCTGAAACGTACTTTTGATGACAAAGACTGCCAAGCAATCAATTTGAAGAGGAGAAATAGCGCACGCCAATGTGACCAGAATAACCTCAGTGTTTGCCTTAATGCTAAATGGCCAAACGGAAAAGTTATATATGAGCCAAAATTACAGGATCTCAGCAGTGTCATGCATCCAATACCAAGCAGTTCTACGAAGGCCTTCATTCAGATGGAAACAGTTTTGATGACATAAAGGGTTTAGGTAGTGAACTCTATGTCTCGATACAAGATGAAACCAAAGACTGTGTCAATTTCCTATTGTGTGAAAAACATTTACATCATAAAGTAGAATGCAACACCAATGTTTGTAGCATTAGTTCTTTTAGTATAATTATTGCTTTAAATTTGATTCTGGTATTCAAATGTATCTTTGTTTCAATTGGACAATTGAGAATAAAATTGCAATTAAGGTCACGCGAGTACTCATTGTATGCGTCAAATTGTCATTAAAATAAGAATGCATAAAGGGCTAAAAGACAAAAAGGGTGCTTAGCCATATTATGCATAACTATCGTGTTCGATAGAATAACAGAGCAAGCTATTGACCAAAAATGTTGCTTAGCAGTTTGATGCGTAACTAAACTCACAGATGATAACAAAGCAGCTAAGTGATAATTGCTAATAAATCAACTGTTTGCTGTATTTTTGTAATACAAATGCAATGCAAAGCAAGGGCTTGTTTGCTTTTAAAACTCAAACTGGGCTAAAAGGAGGGAATTTGTGATTGCTTCAATGTCAAAACTTTCAATCACGATTTTATCAATTCCAGCTTTTAGTGGATAGCTGTTTAATGCTTAATGCCGTCCAATTGTACTATGGGACTATACTACTGGGTTAACCCTCTTAGTGCCAGGCGAAAAGGTAAAGGTGAAGTCTAAAAGTGCCAGGCTGTTTTAATGGAAAATGTAGGCTTTCAGAAAAAAATATGTACATCCTCTGTTTTGAAAGATACGAAAGCGAAATTTAGTCAGGGATTGTAAAACATAGCTATCTAAATTCAGGAAAATTTTCAGATCATTATGAAACTTATTTCTTTCTTTATTAATTAATTAATTAAAATAATTTCTTCTGTAAAATAAAATTAGAAAGTTTGATTATTCCTATTACCACACGCATATAAATGGAGTAAAAATGAACACTGGAGAGCACACATACATAACAAAAGAACCAGGAAATGCAGTTTTTTAGTTTAAAAAATATCAGCAGGGCTGTCAAAAATCCGAAATTCTAAAATCTAGCATATTCATAAAATACCGTACACCAACAATGGCATTGTTGATATAAATAAAATAAAAATAATTACAGTGAAAATAAATAAACAGAAGGGCACCCTGTAGTTTTATCTTTCACATTTGTGGTTGTGTAGCCTGTGGAGGATTGTCCTGGTCAACAATCCTTTCTTCTCAGTCACTATTACTATCAACATCATTACCATCACTATAATTTGTTTGGTTATGTACGATCCCATTATTCTGAAGCGGAATCAGCACTTGATTCGTCACACACAAGATCGCAATCACTGTCCACGAAGTCCAAGAGTTCACCACTTGACTCATCAATCATTAATTCTTCAATTTCTTCCTCTCTCAAACAATGCTTCCTTCCCTTGGACGCCATGCCTTTACGAGTCACGCGTAAACAAGTCAAGGAACTTCAAATATCGCTCGAGTATATCGATAGACAGAAAACAAAAGATGTTTGCCAGAAAATGGTAGCTAGAACTCTCTTTAATGGTCACGTCAAGTTTAGACGCCATTTTCGGTCTATAAGCCCTTCTAAGAATACAAAAACGAAGCGTCTCTCAGAGCGACGCTGGCAAGTTTCGTTCATTTTATGAGGATCGCTCACAGCGACTCTGGCACTAAAAGGGTTAAAATACTAGCTACTACTGGAGAGTGAGAAACTTGCGCTACTCGGAGGGGAGGGGGGAATGGGTAAGTGGAAAGGTATTGGGTGTCTATTTCTACCTCCATGGTACAATTTTCTTGTAACTAACATAAATCATAACCATTGATTCTATAAAGCAAACCGGACAATCGAACACCTCGTATCCATTAATTTATTAAATTAATAATACGATACAAAACTAAAATGAAAAACTCCTCCCTAATTAAATTAAAATACTTAACTCCAAAATAAAACACTTTTGTTTTTGCTCAAAATAAAACACTTTTGTTTTTGCTCAAAATATCTGTAATTTTTTTTTTATGTATGTGGTTCCTGGCTTTTACTTGGTGACTTTGACCCAAACAAGCTAAGAAATTTCTAAAGTTGTCGTATTAAGTCAACTTTTAACTGCTTCGCTGAAGTTGTAAAAATCTTCTTTATCCATCAAAGAGGGGGGGGGGGGGGGGTTGTGTGCGTGCGTGTGTGCGCTTTTTTTAAAACTTCAGCGCAGCAGTTAAAAGTTGCCTTGATACGACAACTTTAGAAATTTCTTAGCTTGTTTGGGTCAAAGTCACCAAGTAAAAGCCAGGAACCACATACATAAAAAAAAAATAAAAATAAAAATAAATACAGAGATTTTGAGCAAAAACAAAAGTGTTTAAAAGAGGGGTAACAAATGAAACTAAAAAAAACTTTGAAATGCCACGGTTAGGAATGACATCCAGATTGAAGCTTGAAAAGAAGGAAGATCTGAAAAAGTTGATTCCATACCTAAAAGAAGAAAACAAACCTTTTTACACTGAACTAACACAGTAGCCATGGTTCGAAGAACACTGTTTACTTATTAAAACTTTTAATATCTGTGTAATAATTATTATAGCCTAAAGAAAAGACTGTACACTACATTATTTCCAAATTAATTTTTTGAACAAGAAATTTTTCAAGAATTAAACTTTTTTCTTAGGGCCTAATATTATTAAGACTTTAGTACTTGTTTTTTGTTTTATGAATAACATTTATTGAAAAAGAGAAAACCTGTTGTTTGCTAACTCTGCTCTTGTAAATTTTGCCTTTCATAATTGTGATACTTTAGGGCGCTTAGCCCAGTTTTAAGAGACCAGGAGTTGGCACATGCCTCATTTCATAAAATGTACAGACAAAAGAGGTATTCCTTGTAACATTAAGCTTTCATGAATGTTTATAATGTAAGTGCATCTGACGTTGTTACATTTTTTTGGAATAAAAAAATCAACAACTGTGAAAATGACAAATGTTTTATTCGGTCGACAATTATTATTCGTACATTTGTAGGTAGCATTTCACAACCTATTAAAAAGGCATTGTGTTACTGTAAGATGACCATGACCCATAGAGGTGACTTAGGCCCAAAATACATAAAAAGTTTCAAATTTTAATTTCCATCAGTTTTGTGCAACTATTAGCAAGTCCTTTGTCAGAACATATAGATAGAGCCATCATACAACAATTCAAAAAATTCATGTAGGTTAATTGTACATTCATGAGTTGGCGACACTGGTTTTTTGTCACATCTGATCAGATGACCATAATTACTCTCTGGAAACTTTTGTCTGGTTATTGGAAAAATAAGGTAGGTGTTTGGTCTCATTCTGTAGTATGTCATGAAACTACCAATTTTCAACCCTTATTATTGGATTAAATCAGTAGAAATCATCTTCTACTAGTTGAAGGTCTCCAGTAGATTCCACTTGCGGTTGGGAGCGGTACATTTGGGCCAACTGCAACAGAAAGAAAGACTAGATATGACTGAAAAGTACTAGTAATTCTTCCCTGCTAATCAAATCATGCACATACTAAGACAGGAAAAACTCTGATTTTCCTACTTAAATATGCTTATGAGCATTTCTTTAACACCAATGATGTAACCTCTTTACATGGGGGACAATCCTACAGCAATGAGCTGTGATGTTGATTTCTCTAGCCTTCTCATTTTTCATGTGATATGATAAAGCCAAGTTTCCGGCCAAGCATTGTACAACTACACATCTGTACAGAGACTACAGAATATGTCAAATGTCCTATATACAGAGTGGTTCACCAAACCCTCAATTCTTTTTTGGAGAAAGGCAATCCAACTAACACTTATATCATGGTCATCCTAAAAACATTACTACCTGCTCCTTTATGGCCTTAGAACAACTTTACCATTGAGTTCATGCTCGCGAATATAGTAGAAATCATTAGCGGCAGTGTTAGTTCAATGACCTCAATTATAATGCATGATTAAAACGATCACAGCTCCGAATAACACCACCTTACGTTTGGACAGGAAGTGTCTACGAATATATTCAATACGTGCCAGCAATACACCATGGCTCTGAGTAGCTAAGGTGGCTAAATCAAGCATTACTGAGGTAGTGTCAGCCAAGCTGCCTGGTAGCAGGTTCGAACCCCGAGCTAGTACATTTTCTTTTGGCTTAATGTCGTTTATAGTGGATGTATTATGGCCGCATATCTACCTGCTCCAACGAGTGATTTTTTATTTGGTCCTGAAAAGGACAGTTTTTATCCGATGGTACGTAGCCAGGTTGGACGACAACAAAATGATCTGTAGAACGAAAGCAGGGCACTCTGTATATTAAAGGTAGCAAAGGTTCAAAATGTTGACCACCTTGGATTAAAGAAAACCTCAGACTAAATCAGGCCGCTGCACGTGTCAAATCAAAGCTCTCTGTAACACCGGGTTGTAAACCATTCCTCATTCTTACGCTGTGTCAAGTCAAAGCCCTCTGTAACCCCGGGATGTAAACCATTCCTCATTCTTACGTTTGACAAACATAAAAAAGTATTAATTGATCCACTTATGAGAAATACCGTAGTGTATCGAGTTCATTCGACTGTTAACATGACTTTTCTCACTAAAGATATGCTAAGAGAGAAACTGAAGTTATTAGAGAAAGCTACTGAACGAATGAGCGCCTGCTGAATGAATTTTCAGGTTGTTTCATTTGAGGGACTAGAACATCGTGGTCATTTAGCCCTGTGTACTTGGGTGTGTGTAGAATTTATCTGATAAACTGAGTTATTGCGGTGTCTGTATTAATGTGTGCATTTGCAATTAAGGTGAGGATTGGGAAGAAGGCGGCCGTGGCCTTAAGTTAGAAACCGTCCAGGCATTTACCCGGAGTAGAAGTGGGAAACCACGGAAAACCATTTCCAGGGTGGCTGAGGTGGGAATTGAACCCACCTCTTCTCAGTTTTGCCTCACGAGGCTGAGTGTACCCCGTTCCAGCCCTCAGACATGAATTAAATTTCTTGGCAGAGCCAGGAATCGATCCCGAACCTCCGGAACGACACTTCGATATGTTATGTAAATATCCACGTCAGATTTTTTAAAAACTTTCTGCTATTACAGATCACGTGGTATAACCTACTAATGTCCGGCTCTGTGGCTAAATGGTTAGAGCACTAGGCTTTGGCCCAAAGTGCCCCGGGTTCGATTCCCGGCCGAGCCATCAGGGATTTTTATCTCCTGGGGTTAATTTCCGTGGCTCGGGGACTGGGTGTATGTACCATCTTCATCATCACTTTGTCCTCATTACGACGCGCAGGTCGCCCAAGGGCGTCAACTAGAGAGACCTGCACTCTGTCTCTCCGGAGGCCACACGATCATTCACCTACTAATTCGATCGTATTCTCTTTATAAATTAGCAAAATTTGGCACACTCTTCACAGAAATACATCGTAAGCGAATAAATGTGGCAATGTGACTTTGTAGTTACATCCCCACAAAAATGGAGCACGGGTTGTCGTTCAAAAAAGTATGGCTACCGCTGGATTCGAAGCACCAATCTACCTGTTCTCGCCCACCATGTCTGGCTTGACTTTAACCGATTCAGCCACCAATACAACGTAGAAACCGCGCGGCTGCACATGTACAAGTTACTGTGCGTGTGGCCATTCCACCTTGAACGTTAATATCCATGTCGAAGTCTTCAATCAGGGTCTATGATTTTGATTTAACTTTCTAAGTGTTACAGATAACGTGGCGTAACCCATTAATTCGCTCGTATTACGTGTGTTCTTTCAAAGAGTGATAAGTCACACGTTAGTAGAAATGTGTAGGTCATTTTTTCTTTACTAGAACCATGATTCAATTACATTGAGTCACACAGGCAGAGCGCAGAGTAATACTGACAATTGGTAGAAATGTAATGTTAGTTGGGTGTCATAAAACTAAATAATAAGGGGCTGGTGAACCACTCTGTATACTCGATGGGGGACAGGTCTGGTGATTGTGAGAGCCAAAGCAGTCTGCTACGTACTTTGCAACATGAATGATGTGTGGTAAGGTAATGTGAAATGCAATGGTGGAAATTACAGCATGGGTTGATGGGCTGGATTTACCATTCCACACGTTGATGTTCCTTATATGAGCATTAGGGACTAAGGCTCTTCACACCCGGATGTCTTGCCCAGTGTGTATTAATCCCTGTTTGGGATTTGCTTAGATTAAAACTAATATGATAGAAATGTAATGTTTATCAGTTGGTCAACATGATTGTACCCAATTGTAATGGGTATTTTCCTAATCCTGAAGAACATTTACATAAGATTAAAAAATACACTTGGATGACCGGTTTCAATCGTCAAATTACTTAATTGCAGTTGAATGTCGTACAATTGTTAGTTAATTTTTTAAAAATGTAACCGAACCTTATTTCGTTTCTGATTCATAGTGCTTTGGCTTGTGTTTTCGGTATGATTTCTATTGGTACACATTTTAGGGTTAGATTTAGTTCTATGAATATTTTGTTGAACCAAATTGTCGTCTAAATTCAGGAGTTTCAGCCCGAGTGATTTGAATCTTTTGGCTTCACCATTTGCCTGACTAGCTGTAAACATTACTGTGTTGGAATTGGGTACAATCAATGAATAATGGCTTCCAACATGATAATGTTCATCGCTAATATGATAGATATGGGTTCACATTTCCACCTGGGTGAAGCTGGGTACCTTGGCTGGTAGACACTGTGAACAGAGCCGCTCACAGGACGGATGTTGCACCTGTTCTTGTCATTGAACATCATCTTGTGCCATTCAATCTCTTGGTTACTTTTCATTGTAACACCATCAGAGAAAGGTTGCAGATGGTTCTAGGTGACACCCCAGTTGCAACATTGGTTCTAATCTGTGCAGTTGCTGCTGTACGATCTACAATGTGTACAATCCCATGGACCTGTATGCTAATGCCATCCAGTACCAGGTAGACGAGTATGTCTACCTTTTTGTTACATACAGAACTGTTAAAAATTTATTGTTGTCATCTTAACTCCATTGGCTTGTGTTTGACAAAGAGAAAGAGTAACAATGTCGTACACAAGGAGGCACTAGGCTGAAGCGGTAATCAGTATAATCCCTCCAGTTATACATGGACTAACCCATCAATAAAAGATAAAACACTAGTTTCCTATGGAACAATTTTACTTAATACCATAATTGGAAAGGGGGTATTTTCTTTAATTTCTATTCATTGTTTTCTGTATCAAAGTAGCCTCCCTCAACTGCAGTCAGATGTCTGTTTTGTGATGAATGTATAGGCTGTAATTTACCTCTCAAGGGATATGATGAATGCAGCATTCTTCTGTAGTGTGTCAAGATAGTGAGACAGAGTGACGAAGGAAGCATGGGTCCACACTGGTTAATACTGTCAGTTAAGTATATCTTTTTGTATTAAACCCTGTTTCGGTTTTGTTTAGATTAAAACTAATATGACAGACATGGCTTCATATTTCCACCTGGATGAAGCTGGGTACCTCTACTAGACTATTGCTAAAACAAACATTTAGAACATAGTTATTATTATTTATTTACCATAAATCATACTGGAAGTATGGAAGGCCTAGTGAAAAAGGGCAAGCCCCACATACATATTTTATGCTTCACTGGCACAACTTAATCTACATTTCGTTTTTACAATATTTACAGGTTTTACATAGATATTTGCATTACAAAAATTTTGTCCTGTTCACTAACTCTCTCTCACCTCAATCACTCCATGCATTAATTTATTCATTCATTTTATTTGGCTACTCAGCAAGACAAATCAATCAATCCTACAGACATTTATTTATGCAATGTACATTTTTATGTATGACCTGAATTTCCAAAGAGGCAAGATCTTGGCGTCTCCTGGCAGTGTGTTCCCTAACCGCTAAGAGCGGCTGTAGAAACCTGTCAGGTAGGCGTTGCTACAACCGAAGGGCGGAGCGAGAGTTACGCCTCAATTCAATTTACTTCTTGTCAATAGAACTTAGCAGTTGTTAGACATCATGATATACTTTATAAACATAAAACATATTATATTCTAAATTGCCGGCACTGTGGTGTTGGGGTAGCGCGCCTGCCTCTCACACGGAGGCCCCGGGTTCGATTCCCGGCTCCGTCAGGGATTTTAGAAACTGACGTGACGGATGGCACGGGGTGCACTCAGCCTCGTGAGGAAGCTCCCCGATCACGAAAACCAAGATTAACGGCCGAGGGGACCCGATGCGCTGATCACGCGTCACCCCAATATCTGCAGGCCAAATGGCTGGGCAGCGGTCGCTTGGTAGGCCTAGGCCTTTCACGGGCTGCAGTGACAGGGGTTATTATATTCTAAATTATATACAAGTTAAAGTATACATATAGATTTCATATTTCATTTATAGAATACAGACACCTGTCAATTACTGTAAGTAGTCTTTCAATGATGTTGACAATTTTTAACTGTTCAGATTTGTTATATGCTTAGGCAATCTATTATAGAGTAACATACCCTTCACATAAGGGCTAAGGTTCATCTTTTTAGTGCGGTGGAAACTCATGTGGTAGTCATTCCTATTTCTTGTGGTATAATGGTGTATCTCACTGTTACTTACTGTAAATGTTCTATTATGCTTAATAAAGAGAATTGATTTATGGATATATATGAAAGAGAGTGTCATAATATCATTAGTCCTGAATGAATGCATACATGTGCCTCGATTTGGAATGCGAAAAATGATTCGTATAACTTTCATTTGCAAAATAAAAAGTCGTTCAAAGTGTTCATTTGCTACACATCCCCATACAACTATCCCATAGTTCAAGTGAGGGTATATTACTCCATAGTACACTTTCAGTAATATACTCATGTCTACAATTTTTGATAATCTACGTAACAAAAAAATTCCAGATGTTACTTTTTTTCAAACATAATTAACATGCTCCTTCCAAGACATAAGTCTATCTAGAATAATGCCTAAGAATTTGGTAGAATCTGTTGTTTGAAGGTATGCACCATTTAGTTGAACACTTATATCATTATTGTCATCCCTTTTAAAATCAAAGTTCATCACATTTGTTTTGGCAGGATTAACTATAATGAAATTAGAACTGAAAAATCCAATGATATGTTTCAAGGATGTGTTAAGATTTTGCAACATCAATTCCCTATCCTTTCCACACAGATGTGTCATCTGCATATGATAACTACGGTGAAATTTACAAATTCTGGTATTTCAATGACATACAGGAGAAAGAGAAAAGGACCTAAAACAGTACCTTGTGGAATACCACTGTTTGTGTTTTCAAAGGAAGACCTAACATTCTCTATCTCATTACCTACTTTATAGTTCACTTCAACGCATTGTTTACGCTGTTGTAGGTATGAAGTTATCAGATGTAAAGTGACTCCACGTACCCCATAATATTCCAATTTCTTTAGCAATACAGTATATCATGGACTACACTATCAAAGGCTTTAGATAAGTCTAAAAATATTGAACTAACAGCGTTTAATACATTATGTTGAAAGTTTCTAAGAATAGAGTGTTTCCCAAAAAATGCAAGTAGGCAGAAGATATAGTTAATGGCCTGCAGTTGTTTATATCATCGATAGCTCCTATCTTATGAACAGGTTTAATAATACTAGTTTCCAGACATTCTGGGAAGATTCCATGCATTAGTACTTGGTTTACAAGGTACATTAATGGAATAAGCGCCTTCTTGCACTGTTTCAATAATTTTGAAGAGATTCCATCTCACCCACTTCAAGGAGAATTTCTTAGGCTGTCCATGGCTGATTCTAATTCTTGGATAGTTACAGGGAAGAAATGAACAGATTTGCCTAATCTAGGCAGAGTGTTAATCTCATGGAGAACACATCCAGTGTTATTTCTGTTAGTTACATACCTGCCAACCTTCAGAAGTCAAAAATAGGAAGATTTTAAAAAATTAGAGATTTCATCATGCGCAGTATACCATTGCGTGGGCGAAAGAGGGTACACAAAAGACCTGCGTGTCTTTTTCGGCAAAGTATGAATTCAGCATAAAATTCACAAATATGTAAACAATCATCAATCATCGAGTAGTAGGTATGGCCAATATTTAAACTTAAGAGAATATAATTGTGTGTTTAAAGAAAATGCATACAATCATTCTGATGGATTACACTTCGCATTCGCTACCACATATTCACGTTTTGTCAGACGTAAGTTAATTACCATGGACAACTTACCTAATTATGATTAGGTGATGTATATACGTGTGGATGGTAATCTTGAGACTGCTTACTGATTTAATGCAGACCTTGTAGCCGACTTTGCTCTCTTCAAAACTGCCCCGTCATACTGCTGCTCGTAGCAATTTCCACTTAGGCTTGATTTAACCACTAACAGTTTGTTGAGGTTTTCGTCATTCAGAGATAGGAATTGTGTCCCTGTCTTCCTCACCTGGATAAACAATTTATCACATTCAACGTTGCAGTGTGGGATTGTTAATATGGACAGCATTACTCCAGCTAGTCTGTCATATTTCAGACACCCATCTCCACCTCGTATATCGCCTATTGCAGACCAAGAACAATCTGCTCTTTTTCCTTCCACGATAGAAGATGGCAAATCCTCCATTTGGAGAGCACAAAACTGGCATTGTAATGCATCCATTGCTTGGTGCTCATCTTCATCGTCTCTTTTGGCAACACCATTTTTCCTCCCTATCATAACAGGGGCATTGTTTGCACTAAAAGCTATACAGTTTGCCATTGGAATGGCATACCTTTTCAGAAGACACAGAAGCAAATTTCCAATGTTAGCACCAGTCGCGTCACCTCCCAAATTTTCCATGGATAGCAAACGATTTTCAATCATCTTCGATTCTTTGTTGAAAAATGACACGACAGTATACAGCTTACTATCTCTATCATTGCTACCATCAGTGGAGAACGCGAAAGGCCCATATTTTAAAATAATAATTTTTGAATCTGAGTCACGTGCCATTTCATGAACAATGCCGGATGTTTTTGTCCTGCCACAGGCATATTTCTTCGCAATTTCCGAATCCGGGAACATTTTTCTAAACAATTGTCCCACGTGATCGGAACATGATAACGAGAGGTTATGTTCGACGATGAACGCCGTGAACAAACATTCTGCTCGAATGGTAGCATTGTCTTCATTCCCGTGAACAAAAAAGTTCCTAATTTTTTGTTCTTCTGTTAACAACTAGCACTGTCCTTGTGTTTGGGAGTTTTGCTGTGAGTTACAATGTCAGTTTTTTCCACCATGGGAAATATTTATATCGCAACGGCACACGGAACAAAGAGCAAAATGGTTTCCTCTACTAGATTGTAAAATGAATGGAAATTCAGTTTTATAGCTTTCTTTGAACACTTGGAGATAACGTTTCTGAGATTTTGTCGCCATAACGAGACGAGAGAAACTTAAAACACACGACACGAAACAAACATCGACACAACTCGTTGAAATAATTATCTACTGACACAAACATTAATACCTCAATTAAATGCACTAAACGTGACGTTAGCAGAGTATAAACACGTGGCGTCAAAAGGAGTAAGTCACAATTGCCGCGCGTAGCATACAAGGTTTCAATCCCCTTCTGAACAGTCACGTGGCCAGCCTCGACCAATCAGCGTAGGCTTGACACCTGATTGTCATTAAAATACGACCAATCAGTGTTCGGCAGGCCGATCAGCTGACTCACCATTCCGAGATCGCAGCTATGGAGCTCACTGCCAAGCTAGGAACCTACACAAACTTACACAAAAAACAAGGTTATGCAAATCACAAAAGCAATTACGACTTACGAGAGAATCTCCTTGAGAATGGAAATTATTTGCAGTTCCTTTTTCTTTTACAATATATCACTGGGGCCCGAAATTCGGAAAAAATAATAGTAATTAAGAAGATCGGAAGACGAGGTGAAAATTCGGAAAGTTTCCGAATAAATCGGAAGGGTTGGCAGGTATGTAGTTATAACAGGGGTTCTCGAACTTTTTCTGTCACGCCCCCCACCCCTCCGAAACATGAAATATCTAGCGCCTCCCCCTCCCCCCTCTCTCATTTCCTTTCTTAGCACTTCTCATAGGCTACTTCGAAAAAAAAAAAGAGATCTACTGTGTATGCTACTGCCTAATTAGGATTTCAACTACCAGTTACATTAATAATAATAATAACACACAATTCATTATTCTTAGAGCACATCAAATACAACAACGTTTTGTAAAAAAAAGACATGCATATGTATTATTTTTGCTTATGAAAATAAAAATAAAAACAGTATGTGGGAGGACAAGTAGTAAGAAGAGGTGGAAGGAAACACCATGGTGGAATGAGAAGACAAAAGATATAGTAAGGGAAAAGAATAGAGCCTTTAGGAGGTGGTATCAAAATAGGACGGTAGAGACAAGGGAAGAGTACCAGGAAAGAAAGAAGGAGGCGAAGAGAGTAGTGGCTGAGGAGAGAAGAAAGTGGATGGAAGAGTGGACAAAGATGATGGAGGATAGTGAAGGTACAAAAATGGTCCTGTATGGGATGGTAAAATATAAGAGGCGGAATGATCCTACGGATTATGTTAGAATGGTGAACAAAAGGGGACAGGAGATAGAAAATAGGGAAGAACTGAAGAAAATGTGGAAAGAATATTTTGAAGAACTTCTGAACCCAAATGGAAACGATGGTGAGGAGGAAGAAATCAGGGAAGAGGAAGATGAACTGCAAACAGAAAAGGACTTAACATGGAAAGAAGTGGAAGATGCAGTGAAAAAGATGAAAGGAGGGAAGGCACCGGGTGTGGATGAGTTGAGTGTGGAGATGGTGAGAGCAGCAGGAGAGGTGTGGATACAATGGTTGTACCGAGTAATGAGGACAGCATGGAAGGAAAGGAAGACCCCAGAGGACTGGAAAAAAGGAATAATTGTCCCGATCTTCAAGAAAGGTAGTAGAACAGATTGCAGAAACTATCGGGAAATAACACTGATGAGTCATTGTGCAAAGATCTTCGAGAAAGTTTTGGAAAGGAGAATTAGGACAAGGATAGAAGGAGGGATGAGGGAAGAACAAAATGGGTTCAGAGCAGGAAGGTCCACAGTGGATTTGATTTTTGCTGTAAGGCAGTTACAAGAACAGCACTATGAGTATGGAACAGATCTACTGATGGCCTTCCTGGACATTGAGAAAGCATATGACAGTGTATGCAGAAACAAAGTATGGAAGTCCCTGGAGGATAGAGAAGTAGAGAAATGGACTATAAAGAGGATAAAGGAGATGTACAAGGGAAGCGTGAGCTGTGTGAAAGTGGGAGGAGAGAGATCAGACTGGTTGGAACAGAAAAACGGCCTGAAACAAGGAAGTGCACTGTCACCGTTACTTTTCATTGTGGTGATGGATGACATAATGACCCGAGTGGCACAAGTAATTGGGGAAGGAAAGATGAAAGCAATGGTGTTTGCAGATGATTTGATGATTTGGGGAAACAAGGAGGAGGAGGAACAGTTGGACGTGTGGGAAGGAATAATACAAGGATATGGGATGAAATTTAGCATAAATAAGAGTGAGATGGTGATCACAACAAGGAAGAAGGAAAGAGCCACAACGGGAATAACAATTGGTGGGGAACAGCTGAAGAAAGTGGAGAGTTTCAAGTATCTGGGAAGCCTGATACAAGATAATGGAAGAAACGATAGAGAAATAAATGAGCGGGGGAGGCAGGCAGAAGCATTCCGGAGGAGTGTGAGAAGCATGTTATGGAGCAAGGATGTCCCTCAGAACAGCAAAAAGATCATATATCGGACGTACTATGTCCCTATCCTGACGTATGCCTCGGAGACCTGGGTTATTAAAGGAAGGGAGAAGAGCAAAATACAGGCCAGTGAGATGAGGTTCTTGAGAAGCAGTATTGGAGCTACAAAGATGGACAGAATAAGAAATGAGAGGACCAGAGAATTAATGAAGGAGGAACCATTACAGGATGGTATGGACATGTAAAGCGAATGGAGGAGAAGAGGATACCCAGGAGAGTACACGAGACGAAGTGGGAAGGAAAGAGACCGAGAGACAGGTGGCTGAAGGTGGTGGAAGAAAGTGTGAAGAAGAGAGGAGAAGACTGGACAAGGGTGGAAGCTGAGAGATGGTGGGAAGACGGAAGACGTTGGAGAGGCTTGTGTTCCAAACAGATCTGGCCAGTGGCTGGAAACTGTGCAAGATGATGATGATAATAAAAACAACTGTTGCACGTGCAGTTATTGGAATTGAGCAAATTTTGTTTGATTCACTAATTAGCTCTTTAGCTGTGACACCTGTGCTCAGTAATGCTTTTCATATTTGAAAGCTTGTGACTTATAAATGACAATAGAAATAATATATACAATTTTCAACATTTCACTGTGAATTTGAAAAATGTTATGTTAAAACTCTTCACCCATGAAGAAGTAAAACAGGAGAATAAAAGTGTACATGGATCAGAATTCGGTAATTCTCAGACACTTACGGAGTTAGTGTGATGTGTGAGCTTGAATTTGAGATGAAAGTAAATCCAGTCTTGGTTGGATGTTTGAAACAGCAACCCACAGATCCCCTTCCAGCAGCAGCCAAGTCTTGACGGATGCCATTGCAGAAAATGTTGATTCACACAAGTAAGTTGAAGCGAAGGGTAATAACAGGTCCACTGCTTTTCTTGATAAAAAGGGATATTCATTCCGAATCTGCACCCAAAAATTTTCAAGCGACTTCGACTTAAATTCATTTCGAAGTAATCTGTCACTTGAGAGTTCTATTAGTTCCTCCTGTTCCGGCGTTGACAGGTGAGCTGTTACGTTCGTTTCAAACGAACTGCGAATCCAGTCATTCTCAGTTGAAGGTTGTGGAAATCTACCCTTGAATTTTTCACGAAGGTCTTGGAAGTATTCTACGACAATTCCACTAATTTGACAAATATTTAACTCATTTTCCTCCAGGAATTCATTCAGACAATGAAACATCTCAGTTACCTTTGTCCATCTGGGCTTTCCAAAGTTCAAGTTTTCTCTTAAAAGCAAGCACTTTGTCGCTTAGAATGAAAATATTACTATTTCGTCCTTGAAGTGACACATTAAGTTCATTCAGTTTTTCAAATACGTCAGCCAAGTAGCACAGTATTAGAAGCCATTTCTCATCCAGAAACAGGGTTGCAAGTGTAGAACCGCTGTCCAATAGGAAAATAAGAAGTTCATTTTTCAACTCCACAACGCGACGAAGGACTCTACCACAAGACAACCAACGTACCTCCGAGTGCAATAGAAGCGAATCATGTGTAGATCCCATCTCCTCGAAAAGAATGGAAAATAGCCGACTGTTTAAAGCTCTTGCTTTCACAAAATTTACAACACTAATTACATCGTTCAGCACTTTATTGACTTCTGGTTGTAGTACTTTTGAAGCCAATGCCTCCCTGTGTATCATGCAATGAGTGAATTTTACAGAAACCCTTGCTCTGAAACCCTCTTTAGTTCCAGTAAATGCTGACGCCCCATCAGTACATATACCAACACAATTTGTCCATGAGAGATTGTTGTCAATAAAAAAAAGGAATTCACAAGAGAAAATACTGTATATCTTCGCCTGTAGTCCGCCCTTCCAGAGCTTTACAAAATAGAAAATCCTCGTGCATTTCATTTTCATGACAGTAGCGTACCAAAACAAGAAGCTGGGCACTGTTTACGATATCAGTACTGTCATCAAGTTGCAGGGCAAATTTTGGGCTATCATGAAGACGTGGTAGCAATTGATTTTTTATGTCAGAGGCTATTACATCAATACGACTAGTTACTATATCATTTGAGAGCGGTATCGACTTCAAACACTCGCCGAACTTTTTACCATGCAAGATCGCGTACATTTTCACGGCTGGAGGAAGAAGTAATTTCTCACCAATAATATGTGGCGATTTGGATTTTGCAATTAAATAGGATACCTCCAAGGATGCTCTTAGCGCTTTCTTAGGAACTGTTGCGTGCTTTTCTAGGAATCTAACAATTCCTTTTAGTTGACGCTCGTGGCGCTTAAAAGATGCTTAAGGTTTACTTACACAGTCTGGATGTTTAGTCTGCAAGTGTCTCTTAAGTTTCACAGGCTTCGAACTGTCGTTGGCTAAAATCTCCAAACAAAGGATGCATTGAGGTTGCTCCTGATTATTATTCAAAAGAATGCGGGTAAAGCCTAATGTCAGATAATAGTCTTGATATTTAAGCACTTTCACTTTGTGTGTAGAATTAATAATCCTGATGGGAACAGAAGTAGACGCGGAAGAACAATGGACTTTAAATTCAAACCTTGTGCTTTTTCCGAAGGAGGGCAAGCACTATCACTTTCAAGGGGTCTCTTTTTTACCACTTCTAATAAGCCACTTGTGGTTATGGACGAGGTAATGACACGGGTAGCAGGAAAGATAGGAGAAGATGAAAGAAATGGTGTTTGCAAATTATCACATGGTCAGGGGAAACAAGGAGGAGGAAATTCAGGAGCAACTGAAGGCTTGGGAAGAAACAGTGGGAGAGTACGGATGGAAGTTCAACATCAGTAAATGTGAGATCCTGTTAACGACCAGGAAAAGGGACAGACCAATGAGTGGGATAACACTTGGAGGTGGACAGCTGAAGAAGGTGGAAAGTCTCAAGTACTTGGGAAGTATAGTGGAGGAAAATGGGAGAAATGAGAAAGAGATTAAGGAATGTGGCAGACAGGCAGAAGCATTTCTGAGAAGCATTAGGAGTTTAGTGTGGAATAAAGATGTCCCACAAAAAAGCAAGGAAGTGTTATACAGAAGCTACTATATCTCGATACTGACCTATGCATCAGAAACGTGGATAATGAAGAAAAGAGACATAAGCAGAATACAGGCAAATAAAATGAAGTTCCTACGAAGTAGGATCGGAGTAACAAGAAGAGACAGGGTGAGGAATGAAAAGGTCAGGGAAATAATGAAAGAGGAGCCCTTGCAGGGTAGGATTGAGACATCAAGACTGAGGTGGTATGGACACTTAAAGAGAATGGAAGAGAAGAAGATTCCCAAGAGGATACATAAGATGCAGATGCAGAAGAAACGACCAAGGGGAAGACCAAGATATAGATGGCTGAAAGGAGTGGAGGAATGTGTCAAGAAGAGAGACGAGGACTGGACTAGAGTGACAGCGGAGAGGTGGTGGGAAGAAAGGACTAAGTGGCGAGGCTTATGTTCCAAACAGACCAGCATGGGGCTGGAAACTGTACAAGATGATGATGATGATGATGAATAAGCCACTTATCCATGGGTAATGGCATCACTCGTATCAGTTTATTGTAAAGTTGGCTAACCAAGCACTAGAATTCACCTGTTCACTCACTGTCTTTGAACTGACTGGAAAAGCCTAGCTGAATTCGAATCGGCAAGAGCAGAAATAGAAGAATCCATTCTTGGAATCCATTCTTGAAAGGAAGTGGCGATTACATTGTCAAGCGGCTTATTGTCATTAAGTGTTTGGTAAGGAGCGGCCACATTGTCAAGCGGCTTATTGTCATTAAGTGTTTGGTAATGAGATGTCACTGCGGGTGGCGAGTGAAAGGGAGCTGTGTGAGAAATGTTACTTGCCACCTTTTCTCAGAATTCCTGCTGGCAGGATCTACTGGTCAGTTCTTGTGAAATAAGACATCAAAGGTACGAGTTTATTATTCTTGAATGGTCTTGGGAGCTACCTGCCTATGATAGGTTCATGAATATGAGGATAGTAATATTTGTTACAGAATATGATTAAATATTTCAATCAAAATTTACTGAAAGTAGTGCACACTTCGTGTGGTTGGCTAATTATTGAATCATTCACTTTCAGAGATACATTTTTAGGAATGTTGAAGTATAGTTCATCTCCTTTTCTTATTTCATTTACGATTTTCCATGCAGATGTAGACATATTACTAGAATTTGTTAGCTTTCAACTAACATCTTTAGCTTTTAATTTACTAAGAGTATCTCTGTAGTGAGCTCTGAGAAATTTATACTCATTGTAATGGTATTCTGAATTGTTGACTTAAAAATCTCATATGCTGCTTTCATCTTCTCTTGAATGTGGTTCAATTCTGGTGACTTTAACATACCTATTGAAGTTCTTTTATACCCCATCTTCTTTTTCACATGATAGGCTTTGCAGTAGTGGATTCCGAATCATCATCATCATCAACATCATCATCGAAGTCCCACTCCAGTCACCCGGGTGTGGTTTGGAGTTAGGATTCTGAATATCTCATAAAATACATCCCACATACTATTAACCTCATCAGCTAAAAAGATTGGATTCCACTTTTCTGTTTGAAGACTCTCTTTTAAGCAATTAATGTTGAGAACCTTTATATACTGTTATGTTTAGTCATGTTCTTATGCTGGACTGAATTTTCACATGAGATATCTATTATCTGACCACTATGATCAAAAATATGAGGGTTTATAACCGTAGTATAGTAAGAATGTGAAGCTATATCTGTTATAATGTGATCTATTCCTGTTTTTGAGGTAGGAGTGATTCTTGTTGGACACTGCAAAATATCTCTGAGTGTGTCACGTATTTTTTTATAAGAGTTAGTTTCACTTAAGTAATCTATATTTAGATCTCCTAGCAGAACAACTTTCTTATTTCTGTCCACCACATCCCCCATTAACTCATCCAGATTTTCAAGGAAATCATTTACATTACCTCCTGGGCACCTGTACATACCAATAACAGTGAATTTTTCAAATTCTAATTTCTACATTTACAACAATAAATTCTATTTCCATTTCTACATTGGTCTGTTTTATATTTGTGGCCTTTTTACACACAATAGTCCTGTCATCTTTACAATATAGTGCTACACCTCCAATCTTGTTTATATCTCTACAATAACTATGAATTAGCCTATAATTTTGAAACCTGTAATAAGTAAGTTCCTCAGTTCTAAGACCATGTTCTGTTATAATGAATACATCAGGTTTATTTATTAATAGGAACTCTTCTATGACTTGTGTTTTATTACTGAGTTATTGCACATTTCGATGTACTGTTATTAGTAGTCCTATCTCTAAAACCCTGTAACCTATGATTAGAATCTGGTTTACTATTTGTTTATCTTTGGATACTGCTAAGTGCCTCTACATAATTAGTATTATTAGGGGGAGGGTTGCTACTATGTCTACTTTATCTTTAAAAACCCCCCTGTAAATCAATACTAATAGAGTTGCTTAAATTAGTTATGTGGCCGAACCTTTTTTCTTTACAAGGTTTGACCATTCTTACACGTGTTTTTCATTATCCACAGACACATGCCCTAAGCTATAGACTACTTTAGGGTTATCACGAAGCTTATTATATACAATTTCACAAATAATATCAGATAACCAATTCTTACCCTTGCTATTAAAATTTTGACCCTGCCTTGTATGTAGCACTCTTTCACATTTATAAACATTTACTAGTAATACATTCCTAAAATGTTTGCAAATGAGTTCATATTGTTTGTTTGCACTTTTAACTTCTTCATTCACACATGAGCACTCTGGTAAATCATGTCTATAGGGAATGAAAATGAAAATCCACAGCCTGCTTCCAGTCTCCGACCGGGTCAGGAATGGAATGAATGAAGCCCCCATCTAGCGGCGAGGATATGAACTGTGCCGGCTGCCGAGGCCTGACGCACTCCTCTGGGGCAATGATTAAATGAATGACAGATGAAATGAAATGATAGTGGAGAGTGTTGCTGGAATGAAATTTTGACAGGGAAAAACGGAGTACCTGGAGAAAAACCTGTCTGCCTCCGTTTTGTCCAGCACAGATCTCACATGGAGTGACCGGGATTTGAACCACGGACCCAGCGGTGAGAGGCCGGCGTGCTGCCGCCTAAGCCACGGAGCTATAGGGAATATCAATCACAATCAAGTTTGTATGAGTCAGGGATGATAAGGTCATCTTCAAACTGGACATCGCGTCTTTACTCTGATTTTTGCTGACGTCATTGGCACTCTCCATTAAAATAAAGTCATTAGAGGTTAGATCATAACTATCACTTTTTACAGGACTAGATAAATCACAAAAGCCTGCACCTGGCTTGACAAATCCCTCAATCTCAAATTGCTTTTCAATTTCATTATCGCGCAACAATGATGACAATCCTTAGCCGTAACTGTCCGTATAAAATTTTAGTTTACTTTTAACACATTTAAGAGACTGCGTCGTCGATTTTTGATGCATGTTGATATGCCCTTCATCATCCATTGATGCCCCTAAGTTATCATCACTTTGGTCATGCCTTAGGATTTCAAATCCATTTCTAGTTGGTAAACTACCAGCATTTTCAGTTCCGGAGGCATGTTTCGACCGTTCATATCGATTCCGTTTTCCTTGAGCAAGTTTCCACCTCACAGCCGGTTTGTGAAATGAATCAAAATGACACTCTACTTCACAATTCACATACTTTCCCTCAATAGAATTAATTTCATCTCTGAGGGAATCATTTTCGGCTTTAAGCGCCTCAATATCACTCCGAAGAATGTTTATAATTTCCAGTGCATTTTCGTATTCGCCGTCGTTAGTTTCCTGGCCACAATCACTACCACCTAAAACCATATTCACTATACACTGTTCACAGAACCAGTCCACATTTTCATTAGTTTTTACGTCGCTGGGACATTTCCCACATTTAAAGTACTATCACCGATCACATGATTAACACAAAATCCCATTCTTGACTAGTTTACGACATTTACCACAGTTTTCATCACATTTTATGTTCAATTTTTCCGGAGTTGAAATAGCCGTGCTACTACTAGCGGACGCCATCTAGACATTGGTCCTCTCTGAACTGAGCAATATGCCACAGTCGGCAAATGGGGTTAATACTGTAGCAACGGAACTTGCGAGGGCTTTTTTTTTGAGGAATATCAAATCGTCAGAAGACCCGACAAAATTAGAAATGCGTCAGTCCGCCTAAAGCTAGGGCTGAAAAGAAGTGTGTTTAACAATCTTGAGGAGTCGAGATTGGAATGGTTCGGTCATCTGATTAGGATGCCCTAGGGATAGGAATTTTTCGGTGATTTCAGAGTGAAGAAAGCGGTATTTTAAAGTGGAAAATTCAGTGGTTTCAAGTGCACTTTTCTGTACTTATAAAATGATAAATTTTAGGCAGGATTGTTTTAATATCATGGTTAACATGCATTATATATTAAAATACTGTACATTAACTACACATTTCAGTCAGCCTTTCAAAGTATACTTCAGTAAAAAGATCCAATTCTCGTGACAAACTATGATGCATATCACTTAACATGCTAAAAAAAAAAAAAAAAAAAAAAAAAAAACCCTCTCACAGTCAACGTTTGAACAGGGTATCCAAATGGTTTTCAACACAGATTCTGAGAACTTTGGAAATCCTGTCGTGTATCTGCTTCTTGATTAAAGTTTGCAGTTTCAGGGTGACCGCTGGTTACCAAAAATAATTTTCCCTGTGTTTTCCCTGTTCTAGTATAATTTCTTCTTTGTGTTAAATTTAACCTTTCATTAACACATATACTTTTATAAGGATACTATTTATGTTCATTTTCAGAAAATAAAACAAAATTAAGTACGGTAAATACTTCTTTTAAAATTTATTACAGAACGTAAAATACATAACATTTATAGTCTCTTACGACACCGACAGCAGTGGCTACGCTGGCTAAAGCACAGCGTTAGGTCATGGGGCCAAGCTCTCAGCCGACTCGGTAGACGTGTGGGTTCGAGCCCCACCGTCGGCCGTCCTTCAAATGGTTTTCCGTGATTTCCCATTTTCAACACCAGGCAAATGCTGGGACGGTACCTTCTGATAGGCCACGGCCGCTTCCTTGCCCAATTTCATCCATCTTCATCCATTCCATCTCTCATCCCGACCTGCAGGTCGGCCACGGGCGTCGACTAGAAAGACCTGCCCTCGGTCTCTCAGGAGGCCACACGACAAAAAGTCTCTTTCGGCAACGTATATCTTTCACAAATTAAATAACTTTCATGTTTCGTTGATCATATTTCAAAATAATCACAATTATTTAGGTATAATGTTTAATCACAGATATTTAGGTGACTGAATACGTTTGAAGTTCTTTTTCTTCAATGTTTTTATTTTCATTTCCAGCTCATGTTGCTTTGTGCACAATTCTTCCTTTTCTTTATTTAATGCCATTACACTTCATATTCTCCTTCTTCTCTCTCTCGTACAGACTCAACTGCTCTATTTCTAATGTGTATCTTAAGGCTTTCACGGCCCGGATTACTACATAAATAATTAATTTTTTGGGCTAGTGCCGTGTGTATTTAAATTTCAACCATACGTTTCGGAGAAACCTTGCCTCCATTTTCAATGGAAATAAAACAATGTGGCCAAAGAAAGTATATCAATGAGATTACAAAAAAATACTAACAATATAGAAATTCCCCTGTTCGTCACCAGAGAGCAGCTGCCAGAATTGACTGTATGGACCATGATAGAACGGCGAACAGAGGAGAAAGTAAGGAGAAGGTAAAGGGGGCGGGGAAAATATACAGGCAACGGCGAAAAAAACAGATGGAAACTCCTCCAGTGACGAACAAAGGAGATCAAATCCAGGCTCTGTAGCCATAGAGGAAAAAGTACAATTTGAAATAGGTGAAGAACAGAGACTAAGAGGAACTATCTTCCTAGATCCTTAATAACTGGTAGCCAAGTGTCACTTAGCTGATATCCAGTGTCTCTGTTAAAATTATTGGGATTTTTACGAATTTCAACTGCCTCCCTTATAATTCTAGACCAGTTATGCTTAACAAGGGCATGGGCATCCTTGAAACATACATCGAGCCCTGAAGACAGGGCATGTTCAGCTATAGCTGATTTGTCAGGTTGGTTTATGCGGATGTTCCTTTCATGCGAGTTGCAATGGACCGTTTTGTTTGTGCAATATTGACTTTTCCGCAAGTACAAGGGACTTCATACACCCCAGGCTGTAGTATTGGAGACAATTTATCTTTGTTTAATGCTAAACATTGACCAATTTTCGTCATAGTGCCGAAAACTGTTCTTATCTTGTGCTTGCGGAGAATCTTAGCAACGCGGTCAGTGGTGTTGTGAATATAAGGGAGGTAAGCAGTTCCCCTCACGTCGGAGCTCTGAGAAGGTTGACTATCCCTCCTTCTGGGATATAGAGACCTATATATAGTGGATTCATGATAGCCATTACTCTTAAACATGGTTTGTAACGTATGTAACTCTTCATGAAGAGCTGATGCCTCACAAATACGTTCCGCTCTTTTGGCTAGAGTTGTTATAATTCCTTGTTTTTGTGCTGGGTGGTGGTGGGAGTCTGCATGTAAATAACGGTTAGTGTGAGTTGGCTTACGGTAGATGCTGTGCCCCATGGAGCCATCCGCCTTCCTCCTTACCTTTTTCGGATGTTCTTGTGAGGAGGAAGGCGGATTCACAACACCACTGACCGCTTTGCTAAGATTCTCCGCAAGCACAAGATAAAAACAGTTTTCGGCACTATGACGAAAATTGGTCAACGTTTAGCATTAAACAAAGATAAATTGTCCCCAATACTATAGCATGGGGTGTATGAAGTCCCTTGTACTTGCGGAAAAGTCTACATTGGACAAACAAAACGGTCCATTGCAACTCGCATCAAAGAGCATCAAAGGAACATCCGTCTAAACCAACCTGACAAATCAGCTATAGGTGAATATGCGTCTTCAGGGCATGATGTATGTTTCAAGGATGCTCATGCACTTGCCCTTGTTAAGCACAACTGGTCTAGAATTATAAGGGAGGCAGTTGAAATTCGTAAAAATCCCAATAATTTTAACAGAGACACTGGATATCAGCTAAGTGACACTTGGCTACCAGTTATTAAGGATCTAGGAAAATAGTTCCTCTCAGTCTCTCTGTTCTTCACCTATTTCAAATTGTACTCTTTCCTCTATGGCTACAGAGCCTGGATTTGATCTCCTTTGTTCGTCACTGGAGGAGTTTCCATCTGTTTTTTCGCCATTGCCTGTATGACGTTAGGTATCGTTCAGATACACTTCCCTTATGTTTATGTTCCCTTATATCCATCTAACCCTCCCCCCTTTTCTTTTGGACATCCTCATTCTTCGGGGAGTCTCTATATTTTCCCAGCCCCCTTTACCTTCTCCTTATTTTCTACTCTGTCCGCCGTTCTACCATGGTCCATACAGTCATTTCTGGCAGCTGCTCTCTGGTGACGAACAGAGGAATTTATCTATATTGTTTGTAATTTTTTGTAATCTCATTGATATACTTTCTTTGGCCACATTGTTTTATTTCCATTGAAAAAGGAGGCAAGGTTTCTCCGAAAAGTATGGTTGAAATTTAAATACACACGGCACTAGCTCAAAAAATGAATTATTTATGTTCTATTTCTGTTTCCCGTCGTTTTCGTTTTTCGATAGCGATTTTTTTGCTTAGCTCTAGCCCTACAATCGTAACGAACCATTTCATCATCAATGTTTATAGTATCTTCTCCACCTGCATCCTAAATTCCATCCCATGCTCTACTCATCGCTATGAGAGTTTCCTCGTGAATGTTTTCCACTACATTTCCTTGTTAATGGAGAAAACAATAACCTCCACAAAGGCGTTACCATGAAAAAAATATGAGGATGAATTTTATGATCTGCCTCAGATCTTTATATTCTTCCAAGCCCTTGAACTAGTATAAAAATGTTCCAGGCAAGATTTACTCCTATCAAATTTTTCAAGCTCATCCTTGTTGACACGTGATATAAAACGACCGAACTGAAGTATGGCTTGATCTGACAAAAGCGCAGCCACACGCTGGCTGGTGATCCTTGCTTCGTGAATTTTTCCTGCCATGTGGCTAGTGATAGCTGTCTCTTGCCCATGTTGCTCAAAGCAATCTGTTTTTTACACACGTTACAAAAAGCATGTTTTGCATTCTTGGGAACTCCTTCTAACCGAGGCTGAAAATCTGGGTACTTTGACAGTTGCAGCTAGTCTGGATTGAATATCGAGCATCCCTCCATGATCTTCAAAAAATACTAAATACAAAAGTGTTAATTGTTGACGAGCGAATTATAGGTTATGTAAACCATTGTCGTTGCAGTACCGTATTGACTCGCCTAACACTCCCCCCTTCAATGTTCTACTATTATTGGGGGGAAAATATAATTGTAAAAGGAATTGGGACAGAGAAAACATCACAAAAATATAGCAAATAGGCCTACAACATTCCAGTTAACGGTAAAACCCACGCTTTTGCCTGCACCACCCGTGTATTGTTGACCTCAACATAGGCTACTCACTCCCCCTACCCCCCAGCTTACGAGTTCTGTGTCATGCCTCCCGCACGGCCGTGTGTAGTGTATAATTAAGAAGCGTGCAGTACACAAGCAAAACTGAAAATGAGCAAGAGAACAAGTTTTACGGCATCCTTCAAGTTGAAAGTGCTACAATTTGCTGCAGAAAATGGAGTGAAAGCAGCGAGTCATAAATACGAAGTGCAGCCGTGTATGATTCGTTATTGGCGCAACCAGAAGGACAAATTATTGGGAACCAAGAAAACTTCTAAGTGTGAAAAAAGGAAAGTACGAAAATGTGGTCGGTATTAGAAATAAATCTTTCGTATTTCAGGTAGTTGCCGCGTAACATTGCAACGATGCGTAACCTGCAACTCTACGCACGCAATGCTGTGCGGCTGCAGCGATGCGATGCTGTGCGGCGTTTAGTCCTGTGGCCAGTCAGCTGTGATGATGCAAGAGTGGCAATTTAACTGGGCTATTATAACTTTTATCGTAAATAAAGTCTAGGTTAAAATAACTATTTTGTGTGTTGGTTTTAAGGACGCTAGGTGCTCCTTTGTGTGCCTTTATACCACGCCATCCTAACTTATATCAAGGGAAATTTTCACCTATTTTTGAAGCTGAAAATTCGGAAAGAAAGGGGGTGTAATAGGCGAGTAAATAGGGTATTTGTTTTATTACTCATTATAGACAAAGAGATTCCATTTACCTGTAAGTCTCTTCGCTCATCGCTTGTTATTAAATAAAAATAAAAAATGCTTTGACAGTCTGCAAATCATTTACATACACAAATCGACAGTACAGGAAGGATGCCTGGGACATAAGTAAACTCGATTCAGATTTTGCGCATCTGTTCTGTAAATCACGTTACACCACAACTATACCTTATTCCATGTAAGTTGAGTCAAATGATAACAAGCCAGAGCTGCGGAGAAGGGCTCTTAACTCTTACTGACGTGAAGTTAAAGCCAGTTTACAATTGATACGGTGTGTCTAATATTTCTACCAAAGGTAGTGTGCTCGTCTAGGTGAGAGCTCTTCTTCGCGACGCTGGCGTGTGGTAATTACTCTCAACTTATATGGAATAAGGTATAAACACCAGAGTCATTTTCTTTTCTTGCAAAGCTAATTTTTCTGACTTTGGATACCCTGAAAGGCGAACATCCGAAAAGAAGAAATGGCAGAACCGTCAAATTATGGTACTTAATCTATAATCATAATGGCAATTAATCTTGTATGCAACATTAATTTAATGCAGCCAGCGATGCATTATTATTAAGCCCAATCATACGTCAATATTTTTTTTTCATCGTGCCAATGCCCCCCCCCCCCCGTATTTTCCCTGTTCATTCTATGCAATTTAAATTCCCTGCGTTTTCCTCGTGTTCCCTGAGTTTTCCAGAAAGCGGTCACCCTGAGTTTGTTGTATCCTCTTATCACCTCACTTTCTTCTAGTGTTCAACAGAATAGAAACTTCTTCATTTTCTTTTCAAGGTCCTGGATCTGCTGGATCACACACATACATTTGTAAATCTTGATCCCAGGGTCTACGGATCTCAAGCTGATTAATTTTGTAAGAGCATGGAACTCAGCATTTACTAAAACTGAGTGTATTTTCCCTCTTTTTGACACATTTCCACAACCCTTCAACAGCCCCTTAATGTTGGTACCATAATTCTCCATAGATGTCCATCAAAAAGGTGATCAGTTGGATTTTACTGGCCTTCTAATCAAGGGATGAGTACAGTGATGTCTGTGCCAAATCCTTTGAATCTCAAGTACGGGATTTTGTCATGTGAAGCATTGTTGAGAAAATCAACATCATAGCTATTAGTCCCTACTACTTCATTCATAAACTGCACAATATCTTTCAAGTACTCTGACAGGTACATTACAGAATGAAACCAAGAAGACCACCTGGTCAAGACTGGTTCAGGAAACAGTGGCACATTTTGATCTGGATACTTGCCATCTAGATATTCATGTCTGAAAGGCGCACTATGACGCCACGTGTCGAGTAGTTACTAGGATAAAGGGGCAAATGGACACTCTATTCCAGCCCTTAAAACCTCAATAACTACAGTAAGTAACTTACTAGGATGACCACCCAGATTGATAGAGATCGCTGTATGCAGAAAGCGAGGCCCGCTGTATATCTTTAAGTTTCCGATCTTTCCGTGATTGTTGGATGCTCTCATGCAGTCAAGTCACGGGAGAAGATTACCGCTACTACACTCGCACAAAAAACAAGCGTTTGTCGGCTTCTGTGACGATGATATTTCAAACGGGCAAGGTGGTCTCACTATGATGACATTAGGGCAAAACCTGGATGAATGTTAAGATCCAGAAGAAAGTGAAATTCAGTAGTTAGACTTCAATAAAGACGATCATGGTTTCAGACATGAAAGCAAGGAGGATATTGTATGGAATTTGACTGTCGGTGAGGTAAACTGAGATCAAGTACATATGAAGTGCAGGAGTGATGCAACGGAAATCACGAAAGTTCCCACAGTCAAACTGGTGTGTTCACACTTATCTCTTATATAGAAAATAAAGATGAATTTCGTACTTATATATTGTTTTCTTCAGAATTGTACAATCTACAAAAAATAAACCATCTAGGAAACAAAAAGTGATGACACTCTTTTTTCTTAGATATTAAAGTTGGCATAATCCATACACCTCTAGTCCAGTGTGTCTTACAATACAATGTTATAAAGTGTTATAATTATTATTTTGATGATGAAGATTATTGTTGTTTTAAGGGGCCTAACATCTAGGTTGTTTGCATTTGCGAATAAAATAATAAATTAATTTTTCAAGTTTTTTTAGTAGGGAACTCACGTCAGTCAGACAGCATTTGATTTTCTGTAACCTCTAAAAATACCACGTGGTAGTAATCTCTTTTTTTGTAATTGTTCCTTTATTTCAAATTAAGTATAATATACCGTATATACCCGAATGTAAGAAGACCCCGAATATAAGATGAGCCCTAGTTATCAACTGCCTCTTACAGATTTTTTCAAAAAAATACTCGCTAACTCATAACTTGCCCAATATTTGCACTTAAGGTTGTGCTTTCATTTTTATAACATCTCGTGTTATCAGAAATCCCTCTGCCTGCTTTTCCAAGACATACTCTATAATTTCTTTGTTCAAGAATGGGAGACGTTATTAAATTAAGATACGTTGATCACAAAATTACTGCTCGTAAAACTGACTGGTTGTTCTTGTAAAAATTGTTTTAAAACATATTTCTGTATGCTTTCGAACATATAATTTATCCGCTTGAAATGACGTGTATGCGTAAATCCTAACCTCAAAATGTACGCTATTCGTATATGCATGGTAATTAAACATAACAAACCATATTTTAATCTTCATTAACGCATTGATTCGTTGCGAGTTACAAGATGCCATGACCACATACTACTTTGCAATTAACAATTTTTAAAATCCTTGGAAAAAAAAAAAAAAAAAAAAAATATACCCTGAATATAAGACGACCCCTAGTTTTTATAACACAAAAAGTGGGAAAAAACCTCGTCACATTCGGGTATATACGGTAAATTACTTACTTGTTATTGTATAATACATGCTCGAATTCTAGGACATTTCTTTTGAGCACTGTTTTAGTGATACATAAGTTCATCACGTCAAGCAACCTCAAGTTGGACTGACAGCCATTACTGTGCCCTTATTGGTCACATCCCGCCTCGACCAATAGCAGCACGTCTTCCCCACGAGACATCGTGGATCTTTCGAGAACATGCTCCTGTTTCCTATTTAAACGGCCTGTTGTGATTCTTTCTGCAGTCGTCGACCCGTTCACCAGTCTCTGTATACCGGGACTGAAAAACCGCACCATGTGGAAGTCTCCTTAGTATTTCTGCGCAAAGAAGTTTTTCTTCATTCTACATTATATCCCAAAGGGCATCTATTCTTCATAACCTATGGAGGTTATAATCGTCGCTTTCTCAACGACAAACTTTTCAACATGCTAACCAAGCAAAAGTTAGTGAAACTACAACGTTTTGTTATGAATTCACAACAAAATTAATAGGCTTAAAAACCTATGCTTGTACATTTTCAAGCTTCTACAATGGAACTTCAGTCTGCAAAATAAGCTCAACAGTGTATTATCAACGAGTGATGAGAGCTTATAAAAGTGCTTGCTGTAATGCTCCTTTTTCTAAATTTTGTCTTCATAAAGTATGCTACTCAAGATGCATACTTCTGTTCGTTAACCATGTACGCCATTGTGTGAATTGTGTGGACCAACACCTATCGAAGATAAGTAACATTTCTTGTCTGTACTTTAAAATATGTTTCTGTACTTCAAATGAAGTCGTGCAAACTAGTTCTCCAAGCATTTCTGCTTTGTTTAAATCTGTACAACTCCACTGAGTTTAGGCATCTTAGTTGCCTCTTGTAAATGTGTTGACGTGACATTGCATTTTTCATGAACCTCCGAAGCGAGATTGACATAACCGCTCTCTTTTGCCACTTTCATGTTAGGAATGACATATCGGCTCGCCTTTGCCATTTTGTGTCTTGATAGCTTCTTCCTTCCTTTCTTTAAGGATTTTTGTTTCTTTAACGTTACGGCAGGATTTGGCCCTTGTACGTCATAACCTTTTTAGGGTATTGTTTTTCTTTCAATGCACCTTTGATGTTGCTTACAAATCTATGTAACTCTTCCAGTCCTTTCTTTTCTATAGAGGTACTTAACATTATATCAAGGATTAATTTCTTGTGTGTCAAACATCTTGGATTTGGGCCCAAAGTGTTTGAAAATTGTGAGGTTTATTTTCAAGACATTGTCTTTGCTGGACCAGGTGTCCATGTATTTAATTGTTCTTCTAGTGTCTTGGGCTGAGCCCCCAAGCACTATTCATGCTAGTCAAGCATTTAGAAGTTTGTTTTGGTGTTTTGGGCTAGGCCCCCAAGCACCAGCTGTGGTGGTTAATTGAAGTTGGTGGTTATGCCAACCTCATGCTTCATAAAGGCAATCAAAATTCTTTTAAAATTGTTTTGTTAGAGAGTTATATATTTATATATGAATTTACTAACACATGTTCCTATATTTACAATAAATATACATATGTTAAAGGGAGCCTCCGTGGCTTAGGCGGCAGCACGCAGGCCTCTCACCGCTGGGTCCGTGGTTCAAATCCCGGTCACTCCATGTGAGATCTGTGCTGGACAAAACGGAGGCAGACAGGTTTTTCTCCGGGTACTCCGGTTTTCCCTGTCAAAATTTCATTCCAGCAACATTCTCCACTAACATTTCATTTCATCTGTCATTCATTTAATCATTGCCCCGGAGGAGTGCGTCAGGCCTTGGCAGCCGGCACAGTTCATATCCTCGCCGCTAGATGGGGGCTTCATTCATTCCATTCCTGACCCGGTCGGAGACTGGAAGCAGGCTGTGGATTTTCATTTCATACATATGTTAAAGCAACCTGCTCTCTCTTTTTTTCATGCTTGCTTTAAATGTTATCATTCTTCAACCTTAATGCTCATCGTAACCTTAACTCTAAACATGTTTTTGAGTTCGTTCTGATACTGGAAGCCTTTAATCGGATGATCCTTTGGTGCCAAATACCATATAGTCCAGTTACATTAGACATGAACCCAGATATTTGGAATAACAAGCTAAAAATTGGTGGAAATGTCGAGAATGATGTCCTAATGAAAATCCCAAAAAATTCGAGTTGGGGAAAATCCGCCATCTTGGATTTTTCCAGTTTTTCCGTATAGCGACCGAACGGACAGTCCGATTGCATTCGTTTTTGTGTCAAATTAATTAACTTTCGGTGCTTTATCGTCTAGACTACTAAAACAATTGAATTTGGATCATTTTTTTAAATAAACAACAATTTAGTTTCCACAAGTAAAAAAAATTCAAAAAACAAGCGATTTGACCTAAAATGATTGCCATTACTTAACTTAAATCCTATTTTATCAAGAAAATTACTACGAGTACAAACCACTAAAGACAGTGAAGGCAGGCACAATATACATTATTTACAAAAACAACACAAAAAACGCAACAAGCAATACAATTTCTTAAGTGAAACGACGCGGTGTTCACTTGTTTGCTGAAACATTTGACGGAATGCATGACCTGAAAGAGATCATAAACTGTATAAGCATTGCTTTGATTTACAAAAGTAAACATAAAAAAGGGAAAGGGCTTCATTTTATCTTTGTTGTTGTAATTTACAGTTTCTATGGCAACATGTCAGCAAAAGGTGTGAGGTCGTCGTCAATGTCTGACAGTGAGTCCGCCAAGTCCATGTGATTTGCGCATCCATGTCCAGCGCAGTAGCCGCACATACTTGTGCAACTGAGACCAATTATTTTGCATTGGCATTTCCTTTCGCTGCCAGATTTGCAGTTGCAGGATATAATTTGAAGTACACGCTCCGTTGCTGATTCTCCTTCAGTTGGGATGGGTTTCAGCTGACATTTAAGCACCATCCATCCCCATTCTTTCTCCGGCAGGTGATTACCCATCCACACTTGAACCCAGAGTTCATAAAAGAAGCTAGTTAAAATCTCAGTTTTAAAATCAATAAGAAATTACCGATCTCTGTCCTTACCTGGTGGTAAACCCGGTACGAATGTAGTTTAGCCGCTGCGGATGTAGGTGGAAGTGCAGCCAGGTCAAATGTTGTTTTGACTGACTGCTTAGCAACTGTCCTCAGGTAGATCCGATGCCTGACATTGTTTAGGTTGTCTTGAATATCACAGCCGTACAATGCGAGAAGGAAATATTCTCCTACGGCCACGATTTCCTCTTGTGTAGAATTCGGTTGGTTGAAGACCGACAACTTTTCCCTTAAAGAAGAATCTTCTTGGAGCATCTTGAAGGATCCTTTTTTTATCTTTTCTGAACGGAGCAGAAGTGGTATCGCATCCAGTTGCTGCATGGAAAAACAGAAAGTAGTCACGGAGATCTCCAAGAGTGGCGATCAGCTCCTCACTGCTGAAGATCTGAGGTTCTGCATTTCTTCTTCCTGGTGTTAACATTCAGATGTTACTTCCAGGGTTGGACGTAGAAGCCATTAAGACGACAAGGTCGGTGTCCTCACCTACAATAACTGATGCCGCACCATTGTTTGCAGCTTGCACAGCCGTCTTCACTATGAGTGTACCCGCGTCATCGGGGGCTTGAACGACCTTGATACCAGCACCTGTGAGGTGTTTTGTTAAAAGAGCGATGAAGCGCACTTTGTTTTTGACATTTGCCAAAACTCTCCTTGTGGCGTTGTTGAAGGTGTAGCATCGTTAATTACAGCCGCTACTCCCTTGACGTCTCTTTTGAAATGTTCTTCATCCTTAGTGCTTGGAGAGCTGTACCCATCAAAGACCACAGTGACATCCCGACCGAAATGATTATTCACATACTTGACGTACTGGAGGCAGATTTGGCTGAAATTTGCTGGACGAAACCATACAACCCGATACAGCAGGAACCCACCGTCAACTGTGAACACCGCATTGTCTGGTAAGGTATTCTTGGACAGCGCCATCTCTTCAAGAATGGTGATCAATGCGCACTTCTTTCCTTTTCGCATCAATGTTCCGTAAAAGAGAGAAGGAGGCCTCGCTGCAAGTTCGTACGTCAGGTACCCTGCAAGGTCATCGTCGTTACTTACGACACACAGGAGTCGATGAAAAAGTTAGTTAGTGTTGATTTCAACGACACTGTCTTTGATCTTGGTTGTTTAGACATACTGGCAAGAGTCGTAACTTTCTTTTACCGTTTTAAGTGAACATCACTGAAACGTCGACCCTCAATCGACTTCATTACATGCAGACCTCCGAGAAGAGCCTCGTCACAGTTAACAGTATCGTCGGCAACCACATCCTTAGATAAGGACAGGATGGTGAGACTGGAGCCAGTTCAGCATCTTCCCAACGTCTGCCTTATCCCTAACTTGCCGAGACCCTCTTAGTTCCACACGTGGGTCGGATGTTTCAGAGAAGACTCCGTAAAAACTTTCAATGGCATCAATTATTCTTGCAGACGCCGGCATGGCACAAACCCATCGAGCAATAACTATATCCGTCAATCCACGTCCATGTGTTAGCCCACCCGCTGTCTTCATGTTTCTCATCAACACCTGCTCAATGGTCATGTCAGTCCATATGCCTGACCAGAATTTGTCAGATCTCCTAAGCCTTGGTTGACAAATTGGTGGTATTCCGAGGGTGTCAGAACGTCCTCCAGCTTCAGCATTTGCTGAAGAAAAATGTGAGCGTACATCGCATAATTGAGGTGTCCCGCAGAGTGGAAATACGGTATCATTCTTTGGACACAGAATAAGTGAAGGACCCGGTCTCCAGAACGTTCAGCTCTAACAAACAGCCGAATGATGCCTACCATTTGAAAATATTGCACCCACAGTTCCGCTGTCCGTTATTCACATGAGAGTAAGCTTTTTAGCTTTGCGTCGAACAAACTTGCTGCTTCGTCGATGCACTCTGACTAAAGAAAGTCATCCACATAAATCTTTCCTTTTTTATTCTAAAGATAAGTTTTAATCCAATATAGCCCCATACTATTGCTGATTTTTTAAATTATGTATTGTTTTAACGATAATAGACGACAAAATAAACAATTTGACACAAGAACAAAGAAAATCGGACCGTTCGTTCGCTATGCTCAAAACTCGAAAAATCCAAGATGGCGGCTGTTTTTCCCAACTCTGATTATTTGGGACTTTCGGGATTTTGATTAGGACATCATCCTCGACATTTCCACCAATTTTTAGCTTGTTATTCCAAATGTCCGGGTCAGGGCTACTTTTTGTCTAATTAGACTGGACTAATAGGTTATCAAGCCTCCGTGGCTTAGGCGGCAGCACGCCGGCCTCTCACTGCTGGATCCGTGGTTCAAATCCCGGTCACTCCATGTGAGATCTGTGCTGGACAAAAAGGAGGCAGACAGGTTTTTCTCCGGGAACTCTGGTTTTCCCTGTCAAAATTTCATTCCAGCAACACTCTCCACTATCATTTCATTTCATCTGTCATTCATTTAATCATTGCCCCAGAGGAGTGCGTCAGGCCTCGGCAGCCGGCACAATTCATATCCTCGCCGCTAGATGGGGGCTTCATTCATTCCATTCCTGACCCGGTCGGAGACTGGAAGCAGGCTGTGGATTTTCATTTTCAATAGGTTATCGACCACAATTATTATCTTGCGTGTTCATAAAATACATTTCAATATTTTAACCAATAGTTTTCTTTTTACTAGGCTTAAAATATAACTGCGGATAATTCGTGCATTAATTACCTCAAATTATCGGAAGTGCACTGTAAAGAAGAAAACGAAAAATAGGCGTTATCATGTGAAATTTCATGAGTTTAAAAACCATTATTTTTGCCATTTTTGGGGTTATTAAAACACATTACCACCTGTGTACTACGTCATTTAATGTTTTGCAAATTTCGTGAATTTTTGCTATACCTAGGATGCCCTCTTGTAGAACACCTAAAGCCTATTTTGAAAGGGAGATGATTGGCAGGAGACCGAGAGGTAGACCTCGAGATGGGTGGAAGAAGCAGGTCCACAGAGCTTAGACTAAGAGGAGAGTAGAATGGAGGACAGTGAGGGAAGAAGAATGGTGGCAGGACAGACAGCTATGGACGGGGATTTTTCATTCCCACACCCGGCCTGCTGGAGTGGAGAATCGATCAGATGATGATGATGATCAAATCAGATTGATGGCTTTCACGGCCAAGGAATTAAAACTCAGCACTTCTTCCAGGTTTATGCCGTGTCTATGTACTGCACAGTTCGCTAATCCTGCGGGGGTCCGGGCACAGACACCAAGAGCCCGCTGATGAGATTATCTTGGTGTTCCTAGGCGAAACCCCGCACAAGACACGGCATAAACCTACAAAAATTTCCGAGTTTTAATTCCTTGGCAATGAAAGCCAATCTACCATATTATTGGAGGCCTTTATAGAGAGGTGAAAGGCTGCTTAAGCCTTTAGCTCTTGCAGTAAACAAGTGCAGGTGCGCTTCATAAGATGGGAGGTAGTGCACAGTTCGTTTCTCCTGTGGGGGTCCAGGCATGGACACCAGGAGCCCACTGATGGGCCTATCTTGGTGTTCCTAGGTGAAAACCCGCACAAGACACGCGGCATGAACCTAGAAAAATTGCAGAGTTTCAAATCAGATTGTTTGACTGTTGCCTCTAGATATAGGAATTTTGACAAAGGGGAAGGTGAACGATGAGCTATTAGCCTCTCAGAGTGGCACTGTACACGCTGCAACTTGTTAATGTTTTCCAATGTAGTGGGATGCCAAGCAGGTAAGCCGTACATTAATATCGGACAGACCATGTATAGACAGGCCGTCCTTAGAGCTCTGGATTTACAAGCTGTCAGATTTCTGTACAAGAAACCCAGAACATTGGAGGCCTTACATCTTGCCTCTTCACTTTGCATGTTCCAATTTAGGGTGTCAGATTGTTACCCCTAGTAACTGAGTTTGTGCACTGTGGGTGGACACTGTTCATTATTTTGTATTCGTTCTCAGTGGGTTCTTTTGACCTAGTGATGTATTTACACATTTTAACATTTATATTATAACTATTTACAGAACACAGCAATAAATTATACAGATCTGATTTCAGAGAGAGAGTACCATCTTTACTTTTAATGCACATGTATAGCACGGTGTCATCTGCGTATACTGACATTGATGAGGTCACGCAGCCAGGAAGATCGAGCACACATACAGTGAAAGGAGGTCTGATCACAAAACCCTGAATCACTCCAGAAGTAACTTGAACAGCCTGTGATTGACCTCCTGCGTACACTACACACTGCATTCGACCATCCATAAATGATCTCACCCATACCAATGTTAAGCCGCTATAGATTTAACAGAAGTCTTTCGTGAGACACTTCATCTAAGGCCTTAGCCCGATCTAGTGCAATACAGTCTACTTGTTTCACTTCTGGCTGATTCAAGTAGAACTGAAACTCATCAATGACTTTTGTCAATAGCGTAGTGCAAGAACGACCGGGAAGAAAACCATACTGATTTGGGTCGAGCAGGTTGTTCTCCCGCTCCACCAATGGTATCCTTACCTTCACACGGTGGTGGAGCTTGCGTGGTCAAATGATCCTGAGAGCTATGCCGGCGGTAGCTTAGCTACTGGTAGGGTCTCCCAAGCCGGACAAGTCGAAGGTGATGATCCAGACAAAACGGGATACTCTTGGCCCTCCAGGTTGGGGGTTGGACGTGGGGCTAACAACCCCCCACCATATAAAAAGAACCTGTTATGAAACAAGGACATTGCCTCGGAAGGACGGACTTAATAGAAGACAACTTTGGCCTGGATTACGGAAAAGAGATTTGTATATTGCGACGTGGAATGTAAGAACGATGTTGAGACCAGGAAAGATGAATGAAATAGGAGAAGAGATAATTAAATTGAATTTAGACATTGTAGCATTACAAGAGGTAAGATGGCAAGGACAAGGAAGGATAGATAAAAGGGAATATTCACTATTGTATAGTGGTCCAAATAGCAGAACAGAAGAGGATTTAAGGTATCCAAGGTAGTAAGGCATAGTATTATAGAATATGAAGCCATAAATGGGAAGATTTTGTAAATAACGCATCAAAGGAAGATTCAGGAACATATCCTTATTGTCAGTGTATGCACCAACTGAAGAGAAAGACGAGGATGAGAAGGAAGAGTTCTAGGAACAATTACAACAGATATGCGGTGAGATACAGAGATACGATACATTGATAATAATGGGTGACTTTAATGCAAAGATTGGGAAGGATCTATCGATGAGATGTGCAGGGGAACATACACTACATGATGTTAGTAACCAAAATGGCACACTACTTGGGCATTTTGCCATCAGGAACAATATGGTGATCAAAAGCACATGTTTCCTACACAAACAAATACATCTAGGTACTTGGAAGGCTCCTGGTTCTGCAACCGTGTATCAAATAGACCATGTGTTAATCAATGAAAGATACTCTTCGTCAATTATAGATGTGCGAAGTTGTAGAGGACCAAATTGTGATTCAGATCACTATCTAGTCAAAGCAGTACTTAGAGGAAAGCTGGCTAAAACAAAAACTGAAACCTGGAAGAACAGTATAAACGTTGAAAGACTAGGAGATGAAAGAATTAAGGAGGAATATCAGAGAGAAATACAAAAGAAATTAGAAGAAAAAGAGAGAGATGATCTAAATGAAGAAGGTAGGAAAATGGAGGAAGTAGTTAAACTAGCTGCAGAAGAAATAATGGGAAAGAGGCAGCAAACCCGGAATGAATGGTTTGATCAAGAGTGTAGGGAAGCAATAGAAGAGAAGAATAGAGCAAGAGAAAAGATGATCTGGAGAGAAACAAGAAGCAACTGTGAACAATATAGGCAGCTGAGGTTGAATGCCAACAAAGTATGTAGAAGAAAGATAAAGGAATACATAAAGAAACAGTTTATAGAAATAGAAGAATTAAACCAGGGAAGTGAAGTAAGAAAATTCTATGCGGCAATTGGTAAAATGGGGAAAGGTTTCCAACAGAGGGAAAGAAGATGCAAAGATAAACAAGGGTTGATACTGAATGATGAGAACAAAGTGTTAGATGGTCTGAGCACTTTAAGAAACTTCTAAGTGAAAGTGTAGAGATAGAAATTGAACATAGGCAACAAAATGAGAGACAAGAAGTAATTAGATCAGAATCAGAGAATGAGAATGCAAGTATTATAAGTCCTACAAGATTTGAAGTGGCAAATGTAATGAAGAAGATGAAAAACAACAAATCACCAGGGGAAGACAGTATAGTAGCAGAAATAATAAAATATGGAGGAGCGGCATTGGAAAATAGAATACATCAACTATTGGAAAGAATATGGGAAGAAGAGAACATGCCAGATGGATGAAGGGGAGGAATATTATGTCCTATATTTAAGAAAGGAGATAAACTAGCATGCGAGAATTACAGAGGAATCACTCTATTGAATGTTATTTACAAGATCCTATCAGGTATCTTGAAAGAAAGAATGAAGATATTTTTCAAAAGAAATTCTGAGTGAATTTGAGTGTGGTTTTCGACCTAACCGGAGTACAACGAATCAAATCTTTGTAATTAGGTAGATGATGGAAAAAGTTTTATGAACATGATATTGATCTCCACATGCTCTTTATAGATTTTAAACAAGCTTTCGATAGAGAAAGACTAAATGAATTACTAGGAGAAATGAGGATACCTGGAAAGATAATCCGGCTGATAAGGATGACACGGGTGAAAAATGGAAATAATTTGAGTAAATCTTTTACAATTAATATGGGTGTAAAACAAGGAGATGGATTGTCTGCAGTACTCTTTAACCTTGCACTGCATAAAGCAATTAGTAAAGTAGACCAGGGAGACACTATTTTTAACAAATCAAGTCAGATCTGTGCTTATGCAGATAATGTACCGATCATAGCAAAAGAGAAGCATACACTAAAAAGAGTATATTTAGAATTAGAGAAAGAAGCTACAAATATTGGGTTAATAGTGAATGAGAGTAAAACTAAGAACATGGTAATGTCCACATCTAACACAAGAAGAGCCCTGCAGGATATTACAATAAGCGGTAAGACATTTGAGGGTGTGACACAATTTAAGTATCTGGGAGTACTTATTAACAACCAGTGCGATATGACAAACTGTATTAAAGATCGATTACAGGCTGGAAACAGAGCATACTATGCAAACATCAAGATGTTCAGGAATCAACTTATATCACGAACTACCAAAATGAAGATATATAAGACAATGAATGATAAGACCAGTAGTGACGTATGGCTCTGAAGCTTGGACATTAACTAAGGATGATGAGAATACTGTGAAGTGTTTTGAAAGGAAAATACTGCGAAGAATATATGGCCCTGTTAGAGAGGAAGATGGATGGAGAATACGATATAACCATGAACTAAACGAATTGATTGGAAAACAAGATATCGTAAAGTTGATAAAGGCACAGAGAATCAAATGGTTGGGACATATAGAGAGGATGCCGGAGAGCCAGATGCTCAAGAGAATTTGAAAGGGAGATTATTTTTCCAGGAAGAGAAAAGTACGTCCTAAGAAGAGATGGTTAGATAGTGTGAATGCAGACCTCGTCGTAATGGGAGTGAGAGGATGGAGGAGCAAGGCGATGGATAGATCAACATGGAGAGCAGTTGTTCAAGAGGCCAAATCCCACCCCAGGTTGTAGCACCACGGAGTAAGTAAGTAAGGTTGTTCTCCCGCAGGAATTCTAGCACACTGTTTGGTACTAGCTGCTCCGTACATTTACATATTATAAATGTTAGACACACCAGTCTGTAATTTGCAACGTTTTTCTCTGTCGCCTTGAGTATAGACTGGCACCACATTCGCACATTTCCACTCACATGGCACAGAACTTGGGTTGATTGAGAGGTTGAATAACGCGCACAGGGAGGGTGCTAATGCTACCGCACACTGCAGCAGGATCCGTCCAGGATCATCATCTGGGCCAGTCGCAGCATGGGGATGAAACTTCCGTAAGCATTCAATCACCTCAGAGGTTGTGAAGTACAGGTTGAAGAGAGAGAGAGAGGGGTGAGCGATGACCTGCGATGCAGGTTCACGGCCATTTCCGGCTTAGAATAGTTCAGCTTGAAACTGTTCTGAAGGCTGTTGCAATGTCTTGGCGTGTACTGAGGAATGTACGGTTACAGTAAAACGAGGTTGGCACCAGTGGCAAAGCTGGAAGGGAATCTTTGTGCCCTAGAATACCCATTTCATTCAAAAGGAGTATGCACATTCGAATTTCCTATTTTTCACTGGCATAGGCAAATTAAATCTCTAGTTTTCGGTATTATATTCTGTAACCACAGTAAGATTGACGCCAACTTCTCAGCGCGGGACTGAGCAGCCAGTGAGTCTCCTTTGAAACAGTCCCAAGTCTCTGTGGGTAGAGGAGGCTATTGCGCCAAGCAGAAGGTCGATAGCTGAATGGGTCAGCAGAGAGCCTAGGCTCCGAGCAGTGCAGGCGTGAAGCGGGCGGTATCTTAGCACGTGCAGGTTCGTTTGTGAGTTTCAAAACTTGGATCAGTATAGTGTATTTAAAATCAAGACCATTTTCTTAGTTGCCCTATGAAGAGAGTATTTTTTTGAACAATGGCCTAGAAGAAATATATCAAGAAACAGTGCGCCTCATAAGACTGATTCTTACCTTTCCCGTTTCTACTGCTTCGAGTGAATGAAGTTTGAGTGTATTGAAGAGAGTATTTTAAGGAATCCATGTCAGATTCTAGACCGAGCAATTTGAGTACCGTAATCTTTCTATTTAGAAGAGTTTGGTGAACTATCTTTCCAGGGATGACGTCTTCAAAGAACGCATCATTGATATCTTTCTAAGCGTAAAACACGACTGGAGTTTATCTAAAAATAAAAATTAAAAAAAAACAAACTATAAGGTATAAACTTTAGAATACCCAGCTGCGCCACTGGCTGGCACTGCCCCGTCTTCTGGACAAGAATTTCCACATCTCACTGGTGTTGCTTATTTTGTGAAAATAATTGTTCTACGTTTCACAAATTAGCTTCTTTGTTAACGCTTTATAAGGGCGTGAATGATGTGGAGAATGAGAACATAACACAACAAAAGATATATGAAATACACTTTGGTAGGTTGAATTGTTATGATTTCTCTTGAACTGTTTTTAACTGTTATCAAACTGATTAAAAAGTCTACTATGTCATTTATGGACCCTAAATAGTGGATGCTGGCTCGAGGGCAATCTGCAGTGTTTGGACTCTGTGACAGAGGATTGGTCTTGTGATGGCAGTTGTTCTGTGCTTGAATATGTATGTTGTGTAGTTTTCTAGTCAAATAGATTCCAATGGTTAATACTAATTCGGTGAATTGGTCCCCTAAACATATGGCGACCCCGACGTGATTTAACAGTATACGTAAATTACGAGAAGTTGCGGTAAGAGACGTAAGATTTATTTGTGAGTGGAACTATTGGTATAGCCTACATGACAATGAAAAACCTTGTAAAACAACGTAAGCAAATTCGAGCATCCTACACAAAGACATAATGAGTTAATGCATAATTTAACCAGCGAAATAGTTGAGTTGAAATCAGCACAGAAGATCCTGATGAAATTGGAGAGGTTAAGTGCTGAACTTGCTGCATAGGATGAAATAATATTGGAACTAGCATTACAAGAAGAGAATAATAGAAGAATAGAGATAATTTGGATGAAGTTAAGGTTAGAGATGATGAATATTTGCTCTAATGAGAATGTTGGTGAGGTTAGAGGACTAATTTCTGAGGCTTCATCTGCAGCTAAAAGGAACTTGAAACTTCCTAGGTTTGAATTAGCCAAGTTTAGAGGGTACGTTAAAGTTTGTTAGGATTCTGGAGCATGTTGAAAAGAATCGATGAAAACAGTGACATACACTAGGATCAGAAGATAAATTTCAATATCTGATTCAGTGCACCAAACCTGACAGTTGAGCAAGAGAACTTATGAACAGTTTCTCGGCCACCACTGAAAACTATCCTAAGGTTATAGAGTGCATGAAGAATCGGTTTGGACGTAAAGATATTCTGACGGAGTACTATTATAGGGAGCATATGAGGTTAGTCATTCAGAATATGTCGCATAAGAATGACAAATCGGGAATAGCTTCACTGTATGACACATTAAAGAGCAAGTTAAGAGCCCTAAAATCTATAGGTGTGACAAGGGATGGGTCCATGTCGTTCCCTCTCATGGAAGATATTTTAAGGTCATGGTTCAGAAATCAATTAGCGAATGATTTGACGGGTGAACAGAAAGACAGACTAGAGGCTCTTCTCAATTTCCTCAAACGGGAAGTGGAGAGAGAAGAAAGGATAACCTTTACTCGGGCAAGTTTTGGTTTATCCGATAGGAAAAGACAAGAGAGAGTCAGAGGGAAAAACGCCGAAAACAGACATGTACCAACTGCGAATTCTTTGTTATCTGCCAAGTCTGATGGCAATAAGACAAAGTGTGTGTTCTGTGGCAAACTCCACAAGAGTAAAGAATGCTACCTTGTTCAACAGATGAGCTTGGAAGAAAGGCGTAACAAGTTAGCCAGAGAAAACTGTTGTGTTGCATGTATAAAGGTAGGACACAAGACACACCTTCATTGACCCCTCTGCACTAACCCTCATGTTGTGATTACAGGTCTGACGTTTATTTTTGGCCGGTGGCCGTGAAATCAGCGCATCCACTGTGCTAATCGTTCAACCTCCTTCCTTCTTTCCTTCGTTCCTTCTGATCGTGCGTGCGTGCATGGAGTTGTTACTGCACATTCTCACAATAAGAAGGCTTCCTGGCTGGTCGGAGACCTCTACGCAACATGCAAGCACCGGCCAAAAATAAACGTCAGACCTGTATGTGTCATAAATTCAATACACAGAAGGTCGAAGACAAAACCAAATCTAAAATTCAGGAAGACAAGGGAAGGAAGAGCAATATCTCCATGAACATTCGGAGTGTAACAAAGGAGGTATTTCTACAGACATTATGCATCAAATTGACACATAAGGGAAGAGAAAAGATGGTCCGAGCACTAATAGATAGTGGATCCCAAAGATCCTACATTTGAGGGAAGACTGCTGAGGAAATGGGATTTAAACCCTTAAAGACAGAGAAGAGAAGAGAAGAGAAGAAAAGAGAAAGACAGAGAAGATGACCCTCGGGGTAATCTGCAACCTCTAGAGGGCGCGTCCCCAGGTGGTGGATCACAGTAATGTGGTCAGGTTCAGACACCCCGGAAAAGAAACCCGCGGACCAACAGGTAGCCCAATTCCTGGGGGCTTCACAATGCTGGGATGCCCTCTCTCCAGGGGTCATAAATATGGAGGGCCCAGCTCTGGGTTAAGAGTGAAGACCTCAACGGCACCTGCAGTGGAGAAGGAGTCCTTCGGTACAGTGTGGATGGCGGAAGAGGCAACCCAGTGCTCGGGTTGTATGAGTAAAAGGTATTTGTCTTCTAGATGTGGACAGATATCAGTCGAAGCATCGGTACCTCAGAGAAGTGGTTACAAACAGCGTCTGTTCCCTATGTTAAGGGCGGCTGATAAATAGCCTAATTGGCATTGATGCTGGCAGCAGCTTTAAAATGCTTGGTGATAGGCTCTGTGACAAGCCAGCCGTAAAAACCCTTAGTCACAACCTCATGGAATGATGTCTATTGGATTTAGTACCATGGCTACCGGGTGAGTTAGCCGAGGTCGTTACGGTGTGGCTGCAGGCAGCCGCTCACATCCGGGAGGCGAGGAGGTTCGAATCCCCCCGCCGGCAACCTTGAAGATGGTCTTCTGTGGTTTCCCATCTTCCTTCCAGGCAAATGCCGGGGTTGGTCCCTAACTATAGGCCACAGCCGCTACCTTCCAATTCCCTGTCCTTACATTCACACTTTCCTCCCCAGACAACACTCCACACGCTACGGTACTTGTAGCTCACCTAATGGGTGTCCGTATAGAAGAAGCTACAAAACTCTGGCAAGCCGAACATGTCCTCGGACACTCCCGGCACTAAAAGCCATACGCAAAAAAAAAGTACCATGGCTAGGGCGTCCCCCGCAGGCGACGCGCGTTGGCATGGCCCGGTCAACATGAGAAATATGCAAGGGTTACCGTCGCACGGGCGGCGACGGCTAAACAAGCTAGCCCATACAACCCGTCTTGCTTCACTTAACGATGGCACTATGTCTGGACGGCACAGCGAACTGTCAAAGGCTCTTCAAAGGAGACGAATCGATGCCTGTGCAGTGCAGGAATCGCGGTGGAGTGGACAAACATCATAAGACATCGGATGCGGATACAAACTGATATACAATGGTACCCGTGGAACAACCAGTGGTGTAGGTATTGTTGTTGTGACGTGTGCCATGCCACCTTTAGCTGACATGAAAATAAACCCTAACCTAAGATATTCAATTCCTGCCAAAGTTTACCCATCCCTGTATTTCCAGTTGAAGCGAACGCTTCGCAATTTCATTCACTTAACAAAATCTCTGAAGAACATTGTGGCCTATGCCGACAGTTGCAAATTTGGACTATGAACACCTTGTAGACGAAATCTTCCAGGATATAATATCGCACTCGCAGTCAAAACACGCGAGGTATAACTCCGGACCTGATGTGCACTAACCTCAAAGATAAACTTGTGGTATAACGCATTTAAAAACGTCAACATCGCCTGTATCGATTGTTCAAACCACGACCATCGCGAGATGTATCGACCGCCGGGAGATGACACAAGACGAGCGCATAGCGGCCGACCAGTGTGACCAACCTGCACGAAAGTGGACGCAGAAGTGTCTTACGGACTATGTCCAAGAAGCCAGGGGATTCTGGTGTGCGTGTGTGCTACGACTGCTCTATTGAAATTATCATGCCATTTGGATATATGTTGGACGTTAGTGCGTAGGAGACTCTCTTCTTGCCTGACTGAATACTGGAAACATCTCAGGGGGATTCGGATACCCCCGGCATATAGGACAGGTATCAGCCTCCTCGTGGGGCGTTTTAGTTTTAGTTTTGGCTAGTTTTATTTAACATGTAGTGATGTACGAGTAAGTTCCAGGAAGTGTGATATTTCTTTATTGTTCATCTACTTATTTGGGCTGTGTTTGTATTTCCTTGTGCGTAACTGCGTCGTAAAATTTTACCTCGTGGTAATGGCGCAACATTTTGAGCTTCGGCCGGATAATGGGTTGATGTCCCCCACTGTTTAATATCTGAATTGTTTATCAATTTTTCTTCTCCGGAAGCTAGTTTTTCATAGTGGAAAATCTTTCTTGTTTTTGGGCGAGGGTTTTCCTTGTTGCGCAACCGTAGGCGTCCTTTTGGTTTGGTTCCAGTTGTATCAGCAAAGTTCGACAGCTGTATCTTCGATGTGCAGCGTTACGATGACCGTCTGATGACTATTATTATCTACATCGCAGATGGACGAAAGGTCCACTTTTTCAGCACATACGCCCCACCGACATGTTTGCCTGGAACAACAAAGGATGCCTTTTGGGAGATGCTTGAAGAGAAGACAGCAGCAGTACCCCTGGAGGACTACCTCATTATCGCCGATGATCTAAATGGACACGTCGGTTGCAGAAAGGAGGATCATGCAGCCCATGGTGGTCATGGTTTTGGGGAAAAGAATGACGATGGCCAACGAATCCTCGATTCCTGGTCATCACGAACACAAGGTTCAAAAAGCGTGATTCGCATTTTATAACTTATTACAGCGGTACACAGGCAACGCAGAATGATTACATCCTCGTCAGGCGTCGGGACCTTAAAGAAGTGTTGGACACAAAGGCTGTACCATATGAAACTGTCGCGATGCAACATCGACCAGTCATCTGCAAGTTGCGTATCAAATCGCCAAATTCCGAACACCTGCAAGAATCAAATGGTGGCGCCTCAAGGAACAGGAGGCCGAGGTTTCCACAGGAATACCACTGCCACCAATTACTACAGTCGAAGAGAGCTGGATTAAACTAAAGGAGGCTGCCCATGATACTGCAGGTACTGTTCTTGGAACAACCAAACTAGGACGGTGGAAATTTGACAAAGAAACATGGCTCTGGAGTGATGAGGTCTGGGATGCAGTAAGAAAGAAGAAGCGGCTTTACCATGAGTTTTTTGCCGACAAGACAATGTTTCGCTGGGCTGCCTACAAGATATCCCGTAGTGATGCAAAGAAGATCATTGCCACAACAAAAAATGTGCATTAAGCAGATCTTTACGCAAAACTTGACACGCGCAAGGGTGAGCGGGAATTATATCGACTCACCAAAGCAAGGCATCGCAAAAAACAGGATATTCAGTGCTTATATGGTATTAATGATGAAGTGGGAAACTTATTGGTCGATTGGACGAAGGCAAGAGAGTGCTGGCGGAGCTACTACGAGAAGATCTCAACTGTGGAATTTTTCCATCCACCAATCCCAGTCCATGCTGTTGTGGATGGACCTGTCAAGAGACATTGATGTCGAAGAAGTCAAGGCTGCTTTGAAAGAAATGAAGCCGGGGAAAGCTACCGGCCCAGACGATCTTCCAGCAGAACTCTGGAATTCTCAACAGTGGGATGCGGCAGAATGGTTAACAAGCCTATTTCAGCAGACCATTAAAGAGGGTCAAATACTGAGGGATTGGCAGCGGAGTATCACCGTACCCATTTTCAAGAAGAAGGGGAGTCCAGCTGATTGTGCCGATTACCGGCCGATCCGACTTGTGTGTCATGCGATGAAGATATTCGAACATGTTCTTGATAACAGGATATGTAAGATTGTCGAGCTTTCCAGAAACCAAGCTGGATTTGTGAAGAGTTGCGGCACAACCGATGCAATCCACGCTGCACGGCTCTTGATTGAAAAGCATCGTGAGAAGAACAAGCCGATTCATCTAGCTTTCCTGGACCTTGAGAAGGCCTTTGATCGTATACCTCATGACCTTATATGGCTAGCACTGCGAGAGCATGGAATACCGGAATATCTTGTCAACTGGGTTCAGCTGCTTTACGTGGATCCACGGAGCTACGTTCAAGCCGCCGCGGGAGCGTCCCGTAACTTTTGCATCACCGGCAGCGTTCACCAGGGTTCAGTGCTGTCACCGCTTTTGTTCATTCTAGTAATGGACACTGTAACAGCAGACCTGCACCGTCCTTTGCCATGGACGATCCTATATGCAGACGATGTCCTGTTGGCCTCCGAGACCCAGGTTGATATGCAACGTCAAACCCAGCAATGGAACAATCGGCTGGCGCAATGTGGCCTGCGCCTCAATAAGAAGAAAACCGAATATATGACATCTGACACACAAGCAATTGGAACCATTCAGGTAGACGGCGAGGATCTACCGCGATTAACGAGATTCAAGTATCTTGGCACCACAATCGCTGCCCGACTTGTCGAAGAGGTCAATGCAAGGATATCCGCAGCTTGGATGAAATGGCGAACAACAACTGGCGTCACTTGCGACAGGAGGATGAAAGATCACCTCCAATCTAAAATCTATCGTACTGTCATCCGACCTGACGCACTGTATGGTTGCGAATGTTGGCCTACTACGACTGAGACGGAGCGTCGACTGGGAGTCATGAAGACCAGGATGCGGCGGTGGACAGCTGGTGATACTCAACTGTATCGCATCCCCAATGAATGCATCAGGAAGAGATTTGGCATTGCACCCATTCCTGAAAAAATGCGCGAGAGTTGTTTAATGTGGTTTGGACATGTGCTGAGGACAGGGGCTGACACTATAGCAAAGACGGGTTACTTGTTGGAAGTCGCCATAATAGACCAAAACAGCGATGGGCCGATACTCTTCACAAAGATCTGAAGAGCGTCAATCTCCACACTGACATGGCCCAGGACAGAACTAAATGGAGACATCGAATCCATGTAGCGGACCCTGCCACCAGGCGAGACAACGCTGAAGAAAAGAAGGACAGAGATGATGATCCAGAAGTTCTTTGGGTGCGCCGAGACCCGTAAAGAAGATCATTACATGTATGATGTAAGCGTAAGCAGCTGTGATGGCTCTTAATACCACATTGCAGTTGATTGACCAGAAGATAATCTGTGGGAAGATTCCAAGGTTGAAGTTTGGGCCATGGATGAATACAATGAAAGCAAAAAAGATATCCATCCCGTGCAGAATTCTTGCTAGGAGCTGATGTTGCAAGGAGTCCTTTGATTAATGAAATGCGTAAGGATTGATAGCTGCGAGGACAACTCTTGGCTGGACCATGACTGGTAAACTGCAAGACGAAGAGGATGGCTCCCTAGCTAGGTATTCAACTACCCTGCTCATTCAATCTACCTCTATAACCGACCTTTAGAAATTGGAGACTATAGGCATACCTGACCGCATGGAAAACAAGTCGAGAAGAGATGGAAGAAGCTTTACGCCATTACTTCCAAGAGACTGTACAGGTAATGTGAATAACTGATATGAAGTTACGATACCTTGGTTGGAGAGCTGACAGTATTTACTAAACAACAAAGAGATAGCAGAGAAGAGGATTGATCTCAGTTTAGAATAGACTGACCAAGGAAGGAAAGTTTGAGGAATATGGAAATATGTTTCAGGAATGGACAAACGAGGGTATAATTGAAGAGGTACCAGAGGAACCACACCGGGGGAATCTTCAGAGAAAACTCGACCACCGAGGTGAGATCAGTGTTCGATGAATCCAGAAAATCGAAGGATACTCCTTCATTAAATGAGCGTCTCGAAAAGGGTCCTAATTTTCTGCAACAAACCCCACCCCTGCTTCTATTGATGTTTCGGTTATAGGATAGGAGTGTTTTCTAATATTAAATAATAAAATATATTTAGAGAGATCCAAAACACTTTTAAATGACAAATTAGAGACAATGGTCAACAAACTTAAAACCATAGCTGAAGAAATCGCTCCAATTAACAGGAGAAAGAAACATGCGTGGTGGAACGGGGAATGTGACAAAGCAATTCAAACAAGACACAAAGCATGGTTAAATGATCAACAGAGGAAAACAGAAAAATCTCGAGAAGAACGAATTAACACCAGAAGACAAACAGCTAAAGAAATTAGGAGAATTAAAAGAAATTATCAAAAGGAAATGCTTAGAACTATAGAGGAAACATTCAATCAGCATAAAACAAGAGACTATTACAAAACATTCAAGCAATATCAATCCAAGTTTACCCCTCCCACACTTATGTTAAGAAATAAAAATGGAAAAATGGCACACAATAATCAAGATAATGCTAACATCCTCGCATAATACTTTAAAGAGTTACTCAATTGTGAGGATCCTGTGGAACACCTAGAATTTAACCATAACCCAAAAAATAAAACTCCATTACAAAAGATTATACCACCAGTTTACAATGAAGTGAAAACAGCAATTAATGCACTTAAAAACTACAAAGCAGCAGGAGAGAATCAAATAGTAGCAGAAATATGGAAGAATGCTAATGATCAGACTATTCAAAACCTACATAAATACATCACTGATATTTGGAACACGGAGAAATGGAATACAGCGATAATTCACCAGCTGCATAAGAAAGGTGATCACTCCGATCCAAATAATTATCGGGGGATATCCTTGCTTGATATTACATACAAGATTTTATCTAAGATTATATACACAAGAATCCAAGAACAACTCGACCAAGAACTTGGAGAATATCAGGGAGGATTTCGACCAGGTCCGCTGTCCGGATCAAATCATTAGTTTAAAATGGATAATGAAGCACCAAAGAGTTTGAAATAAGGGTCTACTCATCAAGTTTGTAGATTTTAAGAAAGCATATGACAGTATCCATTGTGAATCATTACTGAAAAGCTTTAAAGAATTTGGCTTACACCAAAAACTCGTTAACCTCAATAGTATGACTTAAAAATACGAAGGCAAAAGTTAAATTTAGAGGTGAATTATCAGAATCATTCACTATAAGAACTGGACTCCGACAAGGAGACTGACTTTCACCATTGTTGTTTAATTGTGCATTGGAGAAGGTTATGCGTGGATGGAACAAGAAATGTCAACCAACTAATCAAGATCGGTAGAAATATTAAGTTCAACTGCCTTGCTTTTGCGGACGATTTAGCATTACTTGCATATACAATACAAGAGGCTAAATTTCAAATTGAACAACTAGAAATTATAGCAAAAAAATGGGATTGCAAATTTCATTTGAAAAAACAGAAATGATGCCAACTTTTAAAGTTGATCTACCAGTCGTTCAACTGAACAATAATAAACAGATTAAAATTGTTCAGAAATTCAAATATCTTGGGGAAATAATAACATGGAACACAAATGAAAAGAAGCAATAGAATACAGAACAACTAAATTTAAACAAGCACAAAGACTTACCTGGCCAACCTATAAAAAGAAATCTCATTCAATAAACGCTAAGCTGAAACTCTATAATTCCATGGTTAAACCAGAGGCAATTTATGCCAGTGAAACTTTATTCAAATTGAATGTAAAATCTACAACAGACAAATTACAGAAAACTGACAGAAGAATTATTAGAACAATAACAAAAAACACCAAGTTGATGGACAGTGGAGATTGTTGCCTAACAACAACGTCTATCGTGAATGTGAATCAATAATAACTACAATGCGTAAAAGAATTTCCTTTTTCGGTCACATATCAAGAGTGCCAGAAACCAGGATATTGAAACAACTATTACTTTTTGAAAAATAAAATCAATAATAATTGGTTCAAAGAAGTTCAGGATGATTTGGAAGAATTGGGTATAACTCAGCAACAAATAAAAGACAGAGAAGAGAAGAGGATCTTGAAGAACAAAAGCATACGTCTCAAACTAAACACAGTTGAACGGAAACAATATACTCTATCGGACACACAAAGGGCTTCCAGGTCGGAGAGGATGAGAAAGTTCTGGGAGGAGAAAAAGAAGAAATTTACTCAAATTTATTGATTTAAGTGCTCCAATGTGGGCGTAAAATATGTAAATAAATAAATTAGGAAGGCTTTTCTGTTCAGGAAACTGATCATGATACTTGCCATTCTTGAGGTGGAAGGATTTAAAGAATAGTGAATTATAGGTTTTTCACCATTGCAGTGTCGTATTTGGTCTGAATAGCAGCCCATTTCTGCTTGAAGCAGTTCTTGACCTTCATTTGAAAGAGAGTATAGAATACCAAGAGACAACAGAAAAGTTGAGAAATTCCTTCTATGTAGATAATTGTATCACCTATTTGGATAATGAGGAAGAATTTTGTAAGTTTATGGAAGAATCTACCGCATTGCTGGCCAGAGCACATTTTGATCTTCGTAACAGTGAGTACACAAGTCTACATTCTCCTCAGGGAGATTCGACAGTTCCTGAGGTAACTTCAGTATTAGGACTTTGATGGAACAAGACAGATGATGTTCTTTCTTCTGAGAAAATTGACATGTTGAAGATTGAATACAAGATCACTAGAAGAAATTTATTTGAGACTACTCGGGGAATCTTTGACTCTAATAGGATTCACATGTCCTTTCTCTCTAGTACCCAAGTTGTTGTTGTTGCTGCTGCAGGCAAGTTGGCGGAAGAAAACGAGCTGGGATAGAGGACGAAATGAGGAAGAAGTTTGAAATTTGGCTTCAAGAACTTGACGTATTGTCTGATATTAAAATTCCCTGACAAATGGCATGCTGTAAGACACAGGAATCAAGAAGCCTTCATACGTTCTGCGATGCAAGTGGTGTAACATATGCTCCGGTTGTGTTTCTTCGTTCCGAAGATGGTAAACACACTAATGCAACGTTTCTACAAGCAAAGACTTGTGTAGCACCACTGAACAATATGACTATTTCGCAGTTTCTTATCCTGTTCAATAGGAGCTCGTCTTGCATTTTCCGTAAAGGCAAGTTTAGGAATAGCGAAGCTTTCAACTTATTATTGGACAGATTCCACAACAGCTCTCTGCTGGACCAAGAGGAAGGAAGTGTGGGGAACTTTAGTGGCAAATCGGATATGATAGCTATCAGGATGACAGCCTGGATTCCACGACTCATCCACAACACGGGAAAAGAAGGAGAAAGATGTATTTCAAAGGAACTTCAATTCAAAGAATTGCAAGCAGCAGAAAGGAGACTATTGGAGATTGCGACACAAGAAATGCTCACAGAAAAGGAGCAGTCCTTCAAAAATCTCAACGTGTTTGAAGATGAAAGGGGATTACTTTGAGTTAAAACGAGGTTAATAAGGAGACCGGACGAAGAATTATTCATCACTCCAATTCTGCTGCCTGCTACCCTCAAGCTATACCTTATCCCATATAAGTTGAGAGTCAATGACAACAAGCCAGAGCCGCGAAGAAGAGCTCTTACCTATACAAGCACACTACCTTCAATTGAAGTATTACAGATATCGTATCAATTGTAAACTGGCTTTAACTTCATGTCAGTACGTCAAATGTACAATGTTTTGTTTTATTCTCATTAATTAATCACGTAGATAAGCACTTTGGTTTTAATTTAATGTGAAGTAATACGGGTTTCATCTTGTTTCCGGAGGGAGGAATTCTAGCCATGGGAAGAGCGGATGATTTGACGTCATGCTGTACAGTTCCATCCGTACACATCAATCCCACATATTAGTCGTGTATACTGTATATTTTTAATGACTTTCTGGTAGCACACTCCAAGAAGTGACAAAGTTAATAGCCGAGGCTAAGGGCGTTTTTGTAGAGAGTATTTATCGTGCACGAAGAGAGCTGTAAAGTGCGGGAAGAATTTTTCGCCCAGTAATACCCGTAACAAAGTGCAGTTGCTGGACAAGTATGATGCCTTTACAAAGGACGCGATTCGCAGGAAAGTTCACGAGTTCTTTCTCAAGAAAGAAAAGACTACAATCGATAAGAATCTACCGTCTATTAATAGTGACAATACATTGCCGATTTTTCTCGCACCACACTTCATATCGCGCTGTTGCCAGCCACTACTCATCGAAAGGAAGGAGATTGTTGCATGGCGAACGCATTATTTGCGTGAAATTGTACGATTTCGGGAGGAGGGAAGGCCTATTTATTAACAAATGAGACGTGGGAAAATGCGGGACTTGTTTCTGCGAAAGTATGGAACGATGCGAGTATTGAATCCAGCAAGGACGATTTTTGAAGTGATTATCCAATTATCATCATTCATAACCTTAAAAGCCTACTCGAAGCTTCGTATGTTTCAGAACATGCTACCTTCATACCTGCCAACCTCTCAGACTGAAAAATCGGGAGATTCGACGCGGCGGCGATTGGGAGAGAGAGAGAGAGAGAGAGAGAGAGAGAGAGAGAGAGAGGGGGGGGGGGGGGGGGGGAGAGGGAGGGTGATGCAACATAATACACACACAGGCTAAGACATTTCAGCAAATATATAAGTTACACTATTAAACTGTACATGACTAACATGATATGACATCCCAGTTTACAAATGTACTTAAGACTGAGTAATTTTAAATTCAAACTAGTCTATCAAACAAGCATAGGCCTACCTTTCTTTCGACCACACTCAGGCATACACAACTAGTGACGTATCGAAGATCATATTATTGGTCGTTGTTGCAGGTGACTGTGACTGATTTTGCCCTCTTCAAAAAGGTCTTGCTATATTCTTGCTCAAAACACTTCGCTTTCTGAATCGACTTCAGAGTTATAAGTTTGTCCAAAGTCTTGTGGGAGAGAGATAACCTGAACTGCGTTCTTGTTTTTCTGACAAGACTGAACATCCTCTCACACTCTGCATTACTATGCGGAATGGTCAGAATGGAAAGCATAACTTTAGACAATTTGTCAAACTTGAGTTCTGGCTGAGCCATATCTCGCGGCAATTTTTGAGTCAGGGATCATCCTAAATAAAGGACCAGCGTGATCGGAACAATTGACAGGGAGGTTATGTTCAATAATAAACGATGTGAACAATACTTCTGCACATGTTATACTGTCAGTGTCTTCCTCCTTACACTTGAAATAATCAAGTTTCTTGTTTTTCCCAACACATTGCACATTGTCTTTATGTTTCTTTGAGAGCACATGTTTTGAAATGTCTCCCTTTCCACCATGTGAGATACTGAAATCACACCTACAGACACTACAAAATGTAAATGTTGCGCCTCTTCTTGACTCAGTTATATGCGGAAAGTTATCTTTGAACACACTTTTAAATGTCACATCATATTTCTTCGCCGTATTACCGAGGAACAGACGCAATCACTCAGATCAAAAACACACAATAGCCTACCGGCATATTAACGCCAACAACATCTAACTAAGTTATACATAAATCATATAATTTCACGTGTGAAACAGATAAAATATTCCGCAGCGCACAACTACCTATCACCCACAGGTCATTATGCAAAACATCTAGGAACAAGCGCTGAATTAACCATCGACGATTTCAAACAAAGCCGTATTCGAAGCGAACTTTTTACAACGGCAGGACGTGACGCGGGAGTTAGTATGCAGTTGTCGATTATCGGTACAGAGCGAAACTGCGGTATCGAGTTATAACTTCAAAACACGTAAAGTCGATCCGTTCGATAGACGACTGGAGTGTCATCTCGCACATACAATCCGAAATTACGCGTGGGATTTTTGAAAAATCGGGAGATTTAATACGTTAAGCGGGGAGGGCGGGAGAAACGGTCTGATATCGGGAGAGTTGGCAGGTATGTACCTTTAATAAACTGATATACCGTACCGCATGAGATGTTTCATCCGAAATTACTATCAAATTTCAACTTTTTAGAACTTGGAATGACATCCTAGCAGACATGAGCAAGCAGTTGACCGGATGTTATTTTATTACGCATGTAATCGAAGTTGTTTACCTTGACTCGCAACTTATATGGGATAAGGTATAGTTCACATGATCATGGAGAAACATCTAGAACTGTCTCATGCGGAGTACACTTTCTTTTCTCTACATTGCGAGAATAGTTTTGGATCTTTAATGGTAGAAGAACAATAAAGGTGATTTCTAGCTGTGTCAGGTGCAGAAGATACCAAACAAAGGGAATTACCATTGAAGTTAGAGACTTTCTGTTTTAGAAATTGTAGGAGTGGATCTGGCTGACCCTTTACATCTCCGAGGAGGTGAAAAGGTATGGGTTGTGCTACATCTCCGAGGAGTTGAAAAGGTATGGGTAGTGCTATTTACGTGTGCGAATTTCAGAGCTGTGACTTTTGAACTCGTTACGACCTTGCTTACTTCAGGGTTTCTTCAAGCATTGACGAGATTCATTGCTCGAAGAGGGACACCAATTATTATTTACAGCGATAATATGAAAAAAAATTGTGGGAGCAGAAAATGCCTTCAATGAAGTTGACTGGACCCAAATAAATGTCGAGGCTATGTACATGAGAATTGTTTGGAAATTATATTCTCCCACTGCAGCATGGTGGGATGGGTTTTGGGAGCATATGGTTCAAACGCTGAAGAAGTTGATGCGTCGAGTACTAGGTCGTTCCTCCTTAGACTATGAATAACTATTGATGGTTCTGTTGGACACAGAGGCAGTCGTCAATTCTCGGCCGTTGACTTATTTGACTGAAGATAGTGATGATTTGCAAGCGTTGACACCCGTAATGTTCCTTCAGAACATTCTGAGGATGAGGGTACCCGATATTGATCTGATCGATAAGATAAACTATGGATAAAGGTTCAGGCACATGCAACATTGGAGGGCAGGATTACAAAATGATTCAGACTAGAGTACCTAGAGCAACTTAAACCGAGGAAAGGCAAGACAAACTAACACAGAGAGCTGAAGGTGGGAGAAGTAGTGATCCTTGGAAGTGACGGTGCATGTAGAATGAACTGGCCTTTAGGAAGGATGGGTGCTGTGTATCCTGGAAAGGACAATGTAGTCAGAGTGGTCAAGGCGACGACTACAACTGGAGAGCTGAAGCGGCCAGTGCAAAACTTGTATTCTCTTGAAGCAACTCCATTCACTGAGTGGCAGTGTGAAGAAGAGTTCGATAAGGTCCATGGTGTTCCTGTCTCGCCCTCTGGTGTTCTACATTAGATTTCCACAAGGTGTAGGAGGAAGGTATGAATTCCGTCATGCCTCAATTTGTAAATTTTCCGTGTTGTTTTATTTGAATTACAGTGGTTTTAATCACAGTATGATACAAAACTGGGAGGTTGTTATAAAACTAATTAAAATAGGTCAACTACAGTATGTCGTTTATGGTTCCTAAATGGCCGATGCTGGCTCAAGGGCCATTTTGTGGTGTTTGGAATCTGTGACAAAAGGACTGGTTTTGTGATGGAAGTAGGTTCGCTGTTGTGTGTTTGAATATGTATGCTGTGTAGTTGTATAGTGAAATAAATAGATTCCAATGGTTAACACTAATTAGGTGGATTGGTCCCTTAACAAAACAATGACCAAGAGTTACCTGTCTTGCTGTTGTCGCCTCGGTTACACCCTTATCCTCCCTTATGCGCAAGAATCTTGGAAAACGCAGAGATATACCCCTCTGGGAGGCATCAACCTGCAAAAAAGGGCCAGTAAACTTAGTTATCCATAGACCTTAGAATGACAATTTAATGGGTTAAAGGGTCTCCGCCCAATCAATACAAGTTTATTATTGGCATCTATTAATTTATTGCCATCAAGTTAAGGACATGTTTCGGGCCTCATGGGCCCTTCTTCAGCCGCAAAATTAATAACATATTCACATCCATCATAATACACAACACACATACACTTTAAGAAAAACATTAAAATAGACAATTAATTATAAAATATTAACTTATCATGCTGCAAAAATTCAAAATAACATTCAAATTAATTCCAAAATACCATCCCCTCCATATATAAAAGTATTAAACAAGCACAGCTAAAAGAGAAAGGTCTGGTCTTGTTGACCTTATTCATATTATGATCTGGTAGGTGTCCTATTCAACAGGTTGTTAAAAGATTTTTAAAACTGTTTAAAAAATATATACTGGAGGTGATTACACTGCGGCCAGAGGGCTATGCTGGCTCTCCATTGTGTTATGAGTTCTTGTTTAAAGCCGATCTACGTGACCTTGGCCCGGGAAATTGTCTTAAACCAAAATTGGACCTTTGCTATTTTTCATTGTCGGATTGGGTAGACTTGACATTTTGAAGAAACCATCATACGGATCTTGCGATGGGGCGAACCAGCCTGAGTTCAAGCCTGCTTCTCAACTATAAAGATATAATAAAGGGTTTTAGAAAAACGAATCCGTCGGAAAAAAGCTAGGATTAGAACGAAAGATGTAGCAATAACTTACTAAACTCGAACTGAAGGAATTACACTACTGTCAGCTTTCACCTGGAGGCTGTAATGGAACGAAAAAAGGAAACGTTAAAGTCGCCTACATACGTGAAACTATGAAAGGAAGGTTCATTTGCCGGGTTGCTTACCTTTACTGGAAGTTCGAGGTGCACGTTGTTATCCGTCTGACGGCATGTTACCGTGTGAGGCGAGATGGTCCGACCTTGTGCCAGGTCAGGAACTAGGCGGAGGGGAGGGGGAGGGAGGAGATGTGTGTGGGGGTAAAGGATGACTTGATACAGAACGGAGTTTGTTTTGGGTTGAGGCCTAATGGCGGGCTGTGTGTGCCGGTAGGGGGGGGGGGGGGGGGGATGTCTTCAACTTGGGAGAATAGGTAAACAAGGAAGCTGACGAACTAATCTAAGCCTCAACAATAATGTTTGTGTTTTGGCTGCTATTTTTGTTGTGGCAACGGGAAAAATTTTTGAATATTTTCAAAAAGTATGTTAGTATCGAAATTGATCTCGTTTAAATTATGCATTGGATTGATGCGTTGTGCGTTATCTATTTCTATTTGCTCCAGTATATTCATGATAGGCCCTTTCCTGACGTAATGGATAATTTCTAGATCTTTCTTAATGTCTGTGAAGGTGTGGTTCGTGCCTTAGAAGTTAACACATTGAAAATGCCAAAATACCCAATCATTTATACACAATAAATGGTCTAAGTTTACAATTTAAAAAATATAAATATAGGTGCATTTTAATTTTTTTAAAGCCGTAATTTTATTCAAGCCTCACTTCTGATTGTAGATTTTGCTATACATCAAAACAGTAATTTATCAAATAGAAGTTTAGCACGCAGGGGTGATAACGTGGAAATTGTTGTCTACGAGATTAGGAAGGTTGGGAAATACGAGCCAGGACTGTGGGTCACTTATTGATGTGAACTTTCACAGCCAGTCACATTTATTGCCCGGTCTCTGCCCAATATAGCCATTAACAATTTGCTATCAAATTACTCAAACTGTCTTATATTTAGAATTTATGGACAAATATGGAATAATTCTGCACTGGTGTGATTAGTCAAACTGCCATACCACCAATGATATTACCTGCAAAGTACCAAATCAGAGTATTACTTGGCCAAAGTTGGCTGAAAAGTTATAGTAGCAGTGAAATTTTTCACAATAGTATTTTCAGCATGATGGTTCCCGACAGGAAAAAGTCTGGAGCAAGTTGGAGAAGAAAGTTCAAAGTTTACTTTAAAACTCTTAGATCAACAAAACCTGCTATCCAAATGAGACATTCTATAGGTCGCACCGACTCCATAATTTTACCACGAATGTGTGGGATATTCCAAACAACTGGAACAAGGCATAAAAGGTCATTCATGAGATAAACGAGCAAAGCATTAGACATTAAATAATAACAATAATTCTAATGAAACATTGCAAAAATAATGAATATACATAGGTAGTAAGGAATACAGTACTTGCAAACAACTGTTACGTGCCACCCCCTAGTGGCACTTCCGTTAACTGGATTACGGTGGGTAGAAGCACAACACAAATTGTTCCTTTAAAGAAACGTATTAGCTTTATTGCGGGCCAGAAAGATACACCACTCAATAGCAAATACAAGCAATTAGTATCTCACTCTAGTTTCCTCTTGAAGGGAACACTTCTCTTTCACTTGTCAATAAGCCACAGAAGTTAATCCCTCCTAATGGGACCAGTGGCCTCGGTAGAAATACCTGCAACACTTCCTTGAATACACAAGCTACAGTTATTTACGATAGCCAGTCACTCACCACTACACACTGCTTCGCTGTCCGCTGGCTAGGGAAACAGCCCTCTGTGTTTTCGCAATTCACCACAACATCTCTGTCACACTAGGTAAACACACACACTTCAAATACAGTCCCTCCGTAGGCTTCACACTCCTTTGCTGTCAAGAGAATCAGCTTCACTAGGGTTTCGCAAGTCACGTCATCAACAACTGTAGCTCAGGTAAAAGCAGGCACTAGCTCAAAAACACTGTTCACCTCGCTGGCCAGGTCACTCTTAAATATCAGGCTGGTGACGCAATGAATGCTTCTAGACTCGTCCAGGATTCATGGCTTCTCGAGATTTCCACCACTGGCTGGGTCAAGAATATTCTGAACCATCCCTTTGACCTCGCAGCCCGTTGCGTAAGGCGCAGGTAATACACTGAGGCAGAGCACAGCCTGGGGCAGCTTTGAATCACGCGGCGAGGCGACGAAACAAACTCACAGCCGTAACACCACCCCCTTCCTGAAAGGCTGATCGTCCCGATCAATCATTGGTCCGTCTGTGTCCCTCCATAGGCTGCCAGGCGATCTTGATGCTAGATCTTCATCTTCGCCCTCGGGCTCCGCTGGATCCTGTAGATGACATCGTTGATCAGTTTCACGACTCGGTACGGGCCCTCCCAGGACTTCTTCAGTTTGGGTGACAGGCCTCTCTTCCGTAATGGGTTGAAGAGCCAGACCAGGTCGTCCTCGTGGAATCCGCCGGCATCCGTCTGCTGGTCGTATTGGGTCATCATTCAGTCGGCCTCGATCCGCTGTCTCCTCCTTGTGAACGCGTGCACGTCCTCCAGTTGGTCGACCAGTTCTTGACAATACTGGTTTACCGGGACCGGATCATTCCCAGGTCGGCCGATGGCAAGATCGACAGGTGGACGGAGTTCCCTCCCAAACATGGCCCGGGCTGGTGTGCACCCGCTTGCTTCATGCACGGCGGCGCGGTAGGCCAGGAGAAAGAGTGGAAGATGTTTGTCCCAATCCCTGTAGCTTCTTTAGTTCTTCTGGCAGGGCGCGTCTTCTTCGGTTGTCCGTCTGCAGGTGTCCGTCCGCCCGTCGTATCTGTGATGCGGGCAATCCAGGTAACGGGTTCGCAGACTCCTAGGTTGGTGTCCCGGTGAACCGTAATGTCGTAGTCGTTCAGGTTGGACAGGCGGACGTACGGCCGAGACGACGTGTTGATGAAGGTCTTGGCAATTAGCAATCCTTTTGTCTGGATGTCCTCATAGTTCGGCTCGATGACAGCCGCCACTCCCTCAGCAGTTCCGTCGACAATTACGGCAGCGCTGACCTCCGTCTTGGCGGGAACGGTGACGTCCTCTCTCAGCCTTACTCGTCGTGCGGTGATGGCCTCGTGTGCTGGCTGCAAAGAAAGTTCCTCACCTCCGAAGTGCAGAGTGTTGGTACTCAGGTCCAAGATGATGTCGTTCTGGTCCAGAAAGTCCAGTCCGATGATCAATTCGTTTGATACGTCAGCCACAAGCACTGGATGCTTCACCGCCCGTCGACCAATGACGAACTCCAGTGATGCTACGCCATGTACCGGTGCAGTCTCTCCAGTCGCGGTTATTAGTTGGAGGTTCCTTTGTGTGGGTTGCACTCTCCACCTCAGGATCACGGTGGGATTGACGATGGTCCTCGACGCTCCCGTGTCGATCAGCATGGGCCAGCTCACTCCGTTGACGACTCCGTCGACCATCAGGCTGCTACTATCCCTCCATAACTTCGTCACACGAACTTGGACTGCCGGGGCTTGACGACCGTCACAAGCCGACCTTCCCCCCCCCAAGGCTGGCTGGTACTCGTTTTCCTGGGCCGTGCGGTTTCCCTATGACTGACTTTCCCGACGGAAACCCTTGGCGGCGGCGAACACCGCAGTCCTTGCTCAGGTAGCCCTTCTTACGGCAGGTCCAGCAGGTTGGTAGTCCTCTTCCGGGCCGCCTCTGCGGGTGTCTTCCGGCAACGTCGTTGTTGGTGGTGCTGCGACTCTTGAAGAACCGGCCTAGCGCCTCCATCAGTTCATAGGCCAGGGGCTTGGTCTCGTTGGCTTTGGCTGGTTCATCAACGTCCATTTGACGCACCCGTGCATGCATTCTAGATACCTGCTTTGCCGTCTCAAACACAAGTGCGTGGCCCAGCGCTTCGGCAAGTGTCTTATTGCGCGCAAGTCGCAGTGCCAGTTGAGTATCCGAGTCCTGTAGTACGTCAATGAAGATTTGCGTCCCAATCTGCTCCAAAAAATCGGCCGGCGCTGTTGGTTAGGCGAGCCTTACGAGGCGTGTGATATCCATCTTGAACTCCCGCAGGGTTTCCGCATTCTTTTGTACCTGGGTCCGCAGCTGCATCTGGTAGGCCTGCTGAAGATGGCTATCTCCATATCGGGACTCCATATGGCGATTAGTGAAGCGCAGTCCTGGGATCCAGTTGGGATGGCCTGAAGGACGTTAAGGGCGTCCCCTCTCAGCGCTACAATGAGAGCTGTAGCCTTTTCCGTGCTGTTTCAGTTGTTTATGGAACAGGCTGCCTCGAACTGACGTAAATAGGTGCTCCACGGGACCTTTCCGTCGAAGGTTGGGGGCGTCACTCTGCTCTGTCCCGTTCCTGATATTCCCGGTGTACCTGTGGGCGGGCGTCGGCGGAGCTCGGCAACTCCTCTTCAAGAGCGTTGAATCTCGCTTCCACACCCGTCAGTGGGCGTGGGCGCAGTTCGGCAACTTCCTCTTGTAAGGCATCGAACTTCTTTTCTACTGCTGTGACTTCCTCACGTAGGCCCTGGCAGACGGTGTTGACTTCCTGACGCAGACCCTGTTCCAATTTCTTTTGACTTTCCTGTAATTTCGTCAGCAGACACTCTTCCAGATTTTTCTGGCCATCCAGAAATCTGGCGGTTAGGTCCTCTGCTAGCTTATTTTGACCGTCGTCCATCTTCTTCTGGCCGTCTTCTAATTTGGATGTTAGGTCCTTGGTTAAATTCCTCTGGCCGTCTTCTATCTTGGTTTCCATGCCACTTAACTTTTCTAGCAATGCTGCCAATTGCGCTTCCATTTTATTTGTTTGTCTTGTAAAGGGCATGCACTCACAGGAAAAATAGAGAACTGTGGTAAAATGACCTGCTCGGGTTTTGAAACCAGGACCTTCAGGTGTTGTGCTTGTGCTCGAGTTCGTAATCCGGCTTCTGACACCAGTTGTTACGTGCCACCCCCTAGTGGCACTACCGTTAACTGGATTACGGTGGGTAGAAGTACAACACAAATTGTTCCTTTAAAGAAACGTATTAGCTTTATTGCGGGCCAGAAAGTTACACCACTCAATAGCAAATACAAGCAATTAGTATCTCACTCTAGTTTCCTCTTGTAGGGAACACTTCCCTTTCACTTGTCAATAAGCCACAGAAGTTAATCCCTCCTAATGGGACCGGTGGCCTCGGTAGAAATACCTGCAACACTTCCTTGAATACACAAGCTACAGTTATTTACGATAGCCAGTCACTCACCACTACACACTGCTTTGCTGTCTGCTGGCTAGGGAAACAGCCCCCTGTGTTTTCGCAATTCACCACAATATCTCTGTCGCACTAGGTAAACACACACTCTTCAAATACAGTCCCTCCGTAGGCTTCACACTCCTTCGCTGTCAAGAGAATGAGCTTCACTAGGGTTTCGCAAGTCACGTCACCAACAACTGTCGCTCAGGTAAAAGCAGGCACTAGCTCAAAAACACTGTCCACCTCGCTGGCCAGGTCGCTCTTATATATCAGGCTGGTGACTCAATGAATGCTTCTAGACCCGTCCAGGATTCACGGCTTCTCGAGATTTCCACCACTGGCTGGGTCACGAATATTCTGGACCATCCCTTTGTCCTCGCAGCCTGTTGCGTAAGGCGCAGGTAATACACTGAGGCAGAGCACAGCCTGGGGCAGCTGTGACTCACGTGGCGAGGCGACGAAACAAACTCACAACAGTAACACCACTATCAATTCACTATAAATTAAGCACAAAATCATTGCAAAGTACAATGGGAGAAATAATAAGTGGATTGTTCGATGATAGATCCCCTCTAAAAATTATCAACCCTCCTCATTAACACACATTATTAAGATTTTACTCAGATCTGACCATATACCAGCACAAGTTCATGGTTGATAATTGAATCGAATATGATCTCAATGTGGCAACTCAGTATGGCCCAGGATTTTCTAACAGACCAACTCGGCCCCGTGGAGTTCACCACAGGGAACGGAGCTGCACTGTCTCCATGATTTGTGAGGCACTGCCACCAATTTAACAACCCTGGGTAAGACAAGGACTTTCAGGACATAGCATGTGGAGCGGAGGTACTGAACGTACTGCACCCCAATTCTCCAATCAGCACCATATCCGCTGAGATGAAAAGGATTGCAGACACACAAATACCCAGCTCAAAATATCCTACCGTGGTCTGCTAAGTAAGAATTGGGAATTCTAGGATCACATAGTGCATATATAAATAGTCCCACCTGAACAGCTACATATTTCTACTATTATTTACATTTAATAGTGAATTCGAGAAACTCCAATTTCGAAGGGTGTTAAGGTCTAACTATAGTGGGCGCCTGTAACTATCCAGCAGCACCATTTACGAAGATTATAGAATGAGTAAGCGATCAGGTAAAATGAAATTGACTGAGTCACTAAAAAGTGCCAGCCGTTTATTCACTAAGGAAAGATACATGAAATGTCCCTATCGCAAATAATCTGACCTAGTGTCCCATTTGACACTACAAAAATTTTACAGAAAAAATAATCAAACTGACAATAACTATGTCCTGAAAAAGAAATAAATTTGGAGAATTCGGCACTCTATTCGAGCCCTTATTCCTCCCACGAATAAATCTTGTGCATAACTGTGCACCTCAATAAACATGAAAATGATTTACAAAATATCAAACCATTGTGAAATTCATTTGAACTTTCAAGGAAAAAAAAAAAAAACTAATTATGAAACGATAATGTTGTTTCATAATTAGTTTTTTTTATTTTTAGACATTGCCCTTGTCTATACAGTTGCGTTTCATTTTCTTGAACCGTAGTTCCAAATCTAAAATAGTAATGGTGAAAATATTAATTATCAAGTATTAATTATGAAGCTTATGTGCAAATGTACAACGATTTGCGATCAGCACAAATTATAATTTCTTACATGAAATTAGTTTAATTTTCCTTCTATCACTATTTCTAATAAATCTTTATGATTTTTCTTTCACAATCACCACGCCTTCCTAGGTTAAAGTATTTAATATAAGGCGTTGCAAAATGAGCATTCGTGCCGAATGGTAAAGTTTAGCACTGCTCTGAGATGATTTCTCCTAACTGGTGATAATTCCGATAATGTAATTCATTGCAAGACTATCACTTGCGTAAAAATAGTGGATTCTAAAAGTGCTTGGCATTAATCTCTCATTCAACACTTCTCTTTCAAAAATTACACACATAGTTGCTCTACTTTTCTAACATACTGTACAGACACTTGCCTCGATGCAATATAATATTTTCACACTACCTGTGAACAAACTGGGAAAACATTTACACTATGCCTCCTTATTCAATAAAACGTAATTCCATCTACGTTCATCATCTTGCACGGAATTCCACTGTAACATCCATTTCAATTGCATTTTATCTATAATGCACAACTCCTACAAAAACTTCTACTATCCTGATACATTTATTCCTCGTGCTATAAAATTTCAAACTTCAACTACGTCTGTACAGCTTTTTAAACATCTTGTATGAAGATTTTATTTACCTTAATCCACGTATGAATTTCGTTGTGATAATACTGTAACTAACAATTTTGACTAGTCTGCAAGAATTCAAAGAAATAAAAATACGAACATATCCTCTCCTTCTGGTATTTCAAAATTTCCGAATATAATTCAGTTAAATCTATATTGACCTATTTTACAGACACCGGTCGACTTATAAAATGTCGCCTGTCATTTCCTTTCGTTATTTAATTACATGTTCTGATCAATGAAGTTCCAGCAAGTTTGAATTAGTTTCCGTATATAATAATTTTGAACCTGTTACATTTTTATCGTACCTGGTGACGAACTTTTAAATGCTACAAAACGCTATTTTTTTAAATTCAAAATGCTCCAAAATGCTATTTTTCAAAATGAAAGTGCTACAAAATCAATTTCAAAATGGTATTTTCTGGTATCTTTAGTCATAGCTAGGGATAGGAAAAATTCGCGATCGCGAATTTCGCGAATTATTAAATGAAGTAATACACAGATGGTAATGGGTTTTAATAACCCTAAAAATGGCGAAAAAAATGGTTTTTGAAGTCGCGAAATTTCGCGAATTTCGCATGAAGACGCGAATTTCGCGAATTATGGATGATTTTCGCATGAAAACGCGAATTTTAGCTTTTTTCGTGTTTTTTTTCTTTACAGTACACTTCCGATAATTCGCGGCACTTAATGCACGAATTTCCGCGAATGATTGAAAACCGCGAATTATCCACAGAAATGGTTTTAAGCCTAGCAAAGAGAAAACTAATGGTTAAAATATTGAAATGTATTTTTTGAACACGCAAAAAAAATATAATACTTTATAACATAGTAGTGTAAGACACACTATGTGGATTTTACTAATATTAAAAACTAAGAAAAATGACTCATCCCTTTTTGTTTCTTAGATGGTTTATTTTTTCTAATTTTAGATTGTTCAATTCTGAAGAAAACAATGTCTGAGAACGAAAATTCTTCTTGATTTTCTATATAAGAGATAAGTGTGACTATAGACACACTAGCTTGACTGTGGGAACTTTCGGGATGTCCGTTGCATCACTCCTGCACTCGACATGTACTGGATCTCAGATTACCTCACCGACAGTCAAATTCCATACAATATCCTCAAGTCTGAAACCATGATCGTCTTTATCGAAGTCTAACTACTGAATATCACTCTCTTCTGCATCTTGATATTCATCCAGGTTTTGCCTTAATGTCATCGTAGTGAGACCACCTTGCCCGTTTAAAATATCGTCGTCACAGAAGCTGACAAACGCTTGTTTTTGTGCGAGTGTATTAGCGGTAATCTTCTCCCAGGACTTGACTGCATGGCGAGCATCCAACAAACACGGAATGATTGGAAAGTTAACGGAAGATAGCAGGCCTCACTTTCTGCATACAGCGATCTCTATCAATCTGGGAAGTCATCCTAGTAAGTTACAGTACTTAGTTATTGAGGTTAGGGCCGGAACGGCGAGGTCATGTGTCCCTTCATCCTAGTAACTACTCGACGCGTGGCGTCATATAGTGCGCCTTTCAGACATGAATATCTAGATGGCAAGTATCCAGATCAAAATGTGCACTGTTTCCTGAACCAGTATTAACCAGGTGGTCTTCTTCTGTAGTATGCCTGTCCGAGTACTTGAAAGATATTTTGCAATTTATGAGTGAAGTAGTAGGGACTGATAACTCTGGTGTTGATTTTCTCAACAATGTTTCACATGACGAAATACCTGAGATTCAAAGAATTTGGCACAGACATCACAGAACTCATTCCGTTATTAGAAGGCCACATCCAACTGTTCACCTTCTTGATGGACATCTACGGAGAATTCAGCAAGCCCTTAAACTTGCTGTTTCTGGAAAGTACGGTACCAACATTAAGGAGCAGTTGGAGGGTTGTGGAAATTTGTTAAAAAGAGGGAAAATACATTCAGTTTTAGTAAACGCTGGGTCCCATGCTCGTGGAAAATCAATCAGCTTGAGATCCGTTGACCCTGGGAACAGGATTTACAAATGTGTGCGTTTGATCCAGCAGATATAGTGCCAATGAACATCAATGAGGACATTGCAAAGAAAATTAAGAAGTTGCCGTTCTGTGGAACACTGGAAGAAACTAAGGTGTTAAAGAGGATACAAAGAACTGAAAACTTTAATCTAAAAGCAGATGCATGCCAGGACCAAGACTGACATTGTTGGAGTTTTGCAAGGAATGCCATTTGTATTTCCAAAGTTCTCAGAATCCGTGTTGAAAACCATTCGGATCCCCTGTTCAAACGCGGTGGACTTTTGTTTTTCAGCTTGCACTAGCACGTTAAGTGATATGCGTCACCGTTTGTCACAAGAGAATTTGGATCTCTTCACTGAAGTATACTTTGAAGGATGACCGAAATGTGTTATGTTATGCATGTTATCCATGATATTTAAAAAATCCCGCCTAAAATTTATAACTTTGAAAGTACCGAAAAGTGCACTTGAAACCACCGAATTTGCCACTTTAAAATACCGCTTTCTTCACTCTGAAATCACCGAAAAATTCCAATCCCTAGTCATAGCTAAAGAGAACAGTGGAATTTTCCAGGTGCCAACCGGTGACGAAATTATCTCACATGCGAGAACTTGCAGAACGATGACCAAGCCAATACTTGAAATTCCAGGACTAGGAATCCCGCCCAGGCTCAGATTTTGCGGGCCCGGGGTTCGAATTTGTACAGATGTAGTGTGCTGATTTCCAAAATTGACACAGATATTGTTACCGTAGTTCTGGTGACTCGGTGGTTAATACAATATTGTGTTTAGTTACAGAACTCACACAAGCACGTCTTTCACTGCAGTAGTAGGGGTAGTAGTCTAGGCACGCACAAGGTAAGTTTCCGCAACCTAGTGGTAGATATAATCACTCACTGAACTAGTACTCCCTCCAATAGTGGGCGCAATTGTTCTTAGCACTAACACCTCCACTACAATGAGGCCCACATTCACTTGGGATTAGATAAACCCAGTCGTTCTCGCTGACGAGCTGTCTCCTTCCCTGTCAATGTCTCTGTCAAGATGTTGGCCAAGTTATCGGTGGATTGAACATGTTTTAGGAATAGCAGTCCTCCTTCAATCTTCTCCCCGATGAAGAAATGTCGAAGTTCTATATGCTCGCTTCTATGCCATGTCACATGGTTGTTCACTAGTGCGATTGTCCCTTGGTTGTTGGCAAGTACTTGGCGCAAGTTCACCCACTACGATTTCCGTCAGCAACTGTTGCAACCAAAAGACCTCTTTGGTTGCCTCACACATTGCCATGTATTCAGCTTCCACTGTAGAGGGGCGGTTGTTCTCTGCTTTCTTGCACACCTTGAGACTGCACCTCCAGCAAGCATCATGACGTACCCACTTCCCCAGTCAGCACAGCACTGTCACTCTGTCTCCCGTCCTCTCGAATGTCACCCCAATGTCTATTGTGTGCTTTACATAACGCAGGAGGTGACGAACTCCCGTTCAGTGTTCAGCTATTGGCCGCTCGTTGAACTGACTGAGGTATGTCGTCACAAAGGTGAAGTCTGGTCTGGTGGCTCTAGCGAGATACAGCAGACCCCCCGACTGCTTGCCGATGTTTGGTGCCCTGACTTTGGTCTGCTCCCCAGTTGCCTTTTCAAACTGCATCCCAGGATTGAGAGGCATCTATGCTCCTTTAGAATCTTTTATGCCTAACGTTGCCAAGAGCTCATCAGCATAAGCTGCTTGGCTTAGGGTGAGTGATCCATCATCGGCCTTATCTACAGGGTCATTATCTATGTGCGCCCGAATAACACGGCAAGCTAAGCCGGCTACGACTGGTGCAGATCGCGGGCGCGCATACACTGTTCAGCCGGTGGTTCGCACGCACTTTCACCAAACATGTTCAATAATGTGTACTTACAGTGCTCATAGGCAATGCTGAAAATGTTCTCCCTCTCTTGTAACACACACCTGACATATTCTGATGAAAGAATGTCTGTCAACTCTTATTATTTACGGGGCCTGTTTCCTTGTATCGTTTAGCGATCCTCCTAATTGTACTGGCATTAGGCACAGGTCTTCCTGGAAAATTGATTTTGAAACACTCTCACCTCCCCGCTGGAGTTGATTTAACATTAAATACCCCCATTAACACAAACCTACAGAATTAACTGCCTTTAAATACAAGCCACAAGTGATTTTAACGTTAATTTCCCGACTTTGAATGGGCGCCAAAGTTGACCATATGGGTCTTCCTGAATAAAATAGAATAAAATACATAACTGTTGCCCCGACAATGAAACTCCTTATCCCAGGCGTAGGGCATTTGGCATGCGTTCGCTGACGTTACCAGGGTCATGCAAAACAGGAATTAACACACACATGAATTTTAAAAGAAACTATCTATTGGCTGTACTATACATCTATATACATAATATACAACATGAGAAATACCCTTCAATACACTCGTGATAAATTTTGTACAGTACCTTGCCACTGAATTTAGGCTCCTAGAGCAGCAAACACTTACGGCCATTACAGACCCAGGCATAAACGGCCTCGTATGTATCTACACTTTGTACACGAAAATATACACACGTTCAGACTGGTTCACTTCACTTTCTTCCTTCTCGAACTGTTCGTTCACGTCTCCATTCTCGCATGACTTTACGATGAAATGTTTACGAATGATTATCCTTTTAGGCGTGGTAAGTTATTACCGACAGCCCATGGTATGGATGGACCCATAAAATACACGTAGAGTCCAATAGCCCGTAAGAGCTCAGTGGTTTGCTAAAGTTAAGTCCCTGCACGTTCGTTTTACGATACCATGATCAACTAATAATGACACTAATTTGCAAGTAGACAACGGACTTTCGCTGTAAAAGCAAGAAGACGATCTCTGAACGCCAGACACGCCATTATATGCACTGGCGAACGGATACATAACCCCAATATTTCTGACGGAACTAACTCGTGCGTGGCCCGCTCCTAGCGGAACATCCGTGTGAACACATGAACATAAGACAGTCAAAATTCACACTGACGTCACCCAGTATTTTTCCACGCGCTGGTTCATCAGAGTTCATGCTATTAATAGCCTAGGTATTCCCTCAACTTGCCACCACAAGTCGAATTACTGCCTGTCTTTCCCGGGTTTGTAACATTTCAAGCACTTGAAAATACCAATACATGGTACCTTATAGTACAGCCACGAATCTAACATTTAACATTACTAGGTCAAAATAAGTCTCCCATAAGTCCAACCCCTCGTCCACGTCGTGGGAGACGGCCAACGGCACAAAGTAGGGGATCGCCTGTAGGGGCGAAGTACAGTGGGGACTTCGTGTGCCCCGGGACCGTTAAGGTAGCTGTGAAGGTCCTACAGGAACCCTGAAAAGTGACGGCTAACAGGGCTCTGGTGAAGCTACGATAGGCCCAGCAAGCCAGTAGTGGATGAAACCAAATGCTTTCAAAAATGGAACGAGCCTCGGACATGATGGATTTAATAGACGACACGGCTGTACACACGGACTAAGATTTGGAACTTTAAACCTAAGAACGCTGACGGGGAAGGTGGAGGAGATAGTGGATATGATGGAAAGAAGGAAGTTGGATTTATTGGGATTGGCAGAAACAAAGTGGAAAGGGGAAGGAAGGAGAGAACTGAGAAAAGGCTATGGACTGTACTGGAGTGGGAACGAAGAGGGAAAGAGGAATGGAGTGGGAGTAGTAGTACGAGATGGTTTAAAAGAAGAAGTGAGGAGAATAAGTGATAGGATGATGAAAGTGAAAGTAGCACTGAGGGGAGAGACCGTAGAAATAGTGCAAGTGTATGCTCCACAAGTAGGCTGCGCCTCTGAAGAGAAGGAAGAGTTTGAAGAGGAATTGCAGAAGCAGCTGGTAGGAAGAAATATGATCGTTATGGGGGACCTGAATGCCCATGTAGGAAGAGAAAGACAAGGTTATGAGAGTGTTCTAGGACCAGAGGGTTGGGGTGGAAGAAATGAGGAAGGAAAGAGACTGTTGGACTTCTGCCAGAGGAACAGCCTGCTAGTTGGGAACTCCTGGTTTAAGAAAAGAGAGAGCCACACAATCACATGGTACAGTGATGACTTGACCAGGAAATAGGTGGTCGACTATATACTGTATGAGAAAGAACTAAATAAGAACATCAAGGTTATACCATCGGAGAACCTGGATAGCGACCATCGATTGCTGGTAATGAACCTGAGAGGAAGTAAGGAGAAGAAAGGGACTGAGAACCAGGAAAGACGTATAAGGATATGGAAACTGAAAGAAGGGGATAGAAGGGTCGAGTACCTCAAAATGGTAAAGGAAGGAATTCCAACAGATGAAGAAAGAGGGGTGGGAGAGGAATGGGCTAGATTTAAGAAGACACTAGTAGGTGCAGCAGAAGCAGTATGTGGGAGGACAAGTAGTAAGAAGAGGTGGAAGTAAACACCATGGTGGAATGAGAAGACATAAGATAGTAAGGGAAAAGAATAGTGCCTTTAGGAGGTGGTATCAAAATAGGACGGTAGAGACAAGGGAAGAGTACCAGGAAAGCAAGAAGGAGGCGAAGAGAGTAGTGGCTGAGGAGAGAAGAAAGTGGATGGAAGAGTGGACAAAGATGATGAAGGAGGATAGTGAAGGTACAAAAAAGGTCCGGTATGGGATGGTAAAAAATAAGAGGCGGAAGGATCCTACGGATTATGTTAGAATGGAGAACAAAAGGGGACAAGAGATAGAAAATAGGGAAGAACTGAAGAAAATGTGGAAAGAATATTTTGAAGAACTTCTGAACCCAAATGGAAATGATGGCGAGGAGGAAGAAATCGGGGAAGAGGAAGATGAACTGCCAACAGAAAAGGACTTAACATGGAAAGAAGTGGAAGATGCAGTGAACAAGATGAAAGGAGGGAAGGCACAGGGTGTGGATGAGTTGAGTGTGGAGATGGTGAGAGCAGCAGGAGAGGTGGGGATACAGTGGTTGTACCGAGTGATGAGGACAGCATGGAAGGAAAGGAAGACCCCAGAGGACTGGAAAAAAGGAATAATTGTCCCGATCTTCAAGAAAGGTAGTAGAACAGATTGCAGAAACTATCGGGAAATAACACTGATGAGTCATTGTGCAAAGATCTTCGAGAAAGTTTTGGAAAAGAGAATTAGGACAAGGATAGAAGGAGGGATGAGGGAAGAACAACATGGCTTCAGAGCAGGAAGGTCCACAGTGGATTTGATTTTTGCTGCAAGGCAGTTACAAGAACAGCACTATGAGTATGGAACATATCTACTGATGGCCTTCCTGGACATTGAGAAAGCATATGACAGGGTATGCAGAAACAAAGTATGGAAGTCCCTGGAGGATAGAGGAGTAGAGAAATGGACTATAAAGAGGATAAAGGATATGTACAAGGGAAGCGTGAGCTGTGTGAAAGTGGGAGGAGAGAGATCAGACTGGTTGGAACAGAGAAACGGCCTGAAACAAGGAAGTGCACTGTCACGCTTACTTTTCATTGTGGTGATGGATGACATAATGACCCGAGTGTTTGCAGATGATTTGATGATTTGGGGAAACAAGGAGGAGGAGGTACAGGAACAGTTGGACGTGTGGGAAGGAATAATACAAGGATATGGGATGAAATTTAGCATAAATAAGAGTGAGATGGTGATCACAACAAGGAAGAAGGAAAGAACCACAACGGGAATAACAATTGGTGGGGAACAGCTGAAGAAAGTGGAGAGTTTCAAGTATCTGGGAAGCCTGATACAAGATAATGGAAGAAACGATAGAGAAATAAATGAGCAGGGGAGGCAGGCAGAAGCATTTCGGAGGAGTGTGAGAAGCATGTTATGGAGCAAGGATGTCCCTCAGAACAGCAAAAAGATCATATATCGGACGTACTATGACCCTATCCTGACATATGCCTCGGAGACCTGGGTTATGAAAGGAAGGGAGAAGAGCAAAATACAGGCCAGTGAGATGAGGTTCTTGAGAAGCAGTATTGGAGCTACAAAGATGGACAGAATAAGAAATGAGAGAACCAGAGAATTAATGAAGGAGGAACCATTACAGGATGGTATAGAGAAATCTAGACTTAGATGGTATGGACATGTAAAACGAATGGAGGAGAAGAGGATACCCAGGAGAGTACACGAGACGAAGTGGGAAGCAAAGTGACCGAGAGACAGGTGGCTGAAGGGGGTGGAAGAAAGCGTGAAGAAGAGAGGAGAAGACTGGACAAGGGTGGAGGCTGAGAGATGGTGGGAAGACAGAAGACGTTGGAGAGGCTTGTGTTCCAAACAGACCCGGCCAGTGGCTGGAAACTGTGCAAGATAATGATGATGTCAAAATAAAGCCATTAACCCCAAACCAAAATGAAATAATGCTTCTACTCAAAATAATACAGTCTTATATATCCTTGTTCCCATAAAGTAATAAATCGCAAAACCCCGTATTTTATAATATCAAATAACCAAAAACCGATAATTAATAAACAATGACTCTAGGTGGTCCGGAACATCCAAGACGAATCCGTCCACACAAAAAATACACAGGCACAATAAAAATCACCGCTTCATCCCCACGTTAACCCAATATAATAAGATACTAATAAAATACCCCAAACTTACTGCACAAAGCTAAAACCCGAGGGTGAGCTAATGTAACTGAATAAATTCGGTTACAATTTGAAATTTTCGTCTAGTTTAAGAACAAGATTTTCTGCTCTTCATATACGAATTATGGATATACACACATTCGCGTATTGTGAATTGGTGTCTAGGCATGACCAACAATCACAATTCTCACTAAACGTGCAACCATGACGAATGAAAGAGAAAGTGAGAGGACTCCTCAAGTTCAAGCGCGCCCCGCCCGGCAGCGCTAGTGTGGGCAAGTTCCACGCTGCCGGTCAGCTGGTCTTAGGGATAATGCCAAGGGAAACGAATTACTTTGTAACTGATACTCTTTTAAAACGTAATTAGCGATTACAATTAAAATAACACGGCAGGGCACAATGGAAAATATAATTCACGGAAATAAGTACTACGGTCTCCATTACATGTTACGGAAAGCACAGATTCCTGGAGTAGGCTATACAGACTGTTACTTTTGTTGTTTCTTGTTGTGGCAATTTAGTTTCCTCAGATTGAGAGACTAAAGAAGGTGAGTTTGTGGGTTTGAATCTAATTAATGAAAATGGGGGAATGGCAGAGCGGCTCTTGAGAACACTAGTGACAGAGTTGAGATGGCTATTCTCAGAGGGAGTGATGCCTATGTGGTGATTACCTAATTCCTCAATGAGGGAAATAAATTGGGCTATGGGATTGAGCGCGTTAATTACTGTTTGCCTGACTGATTTACAAAGGCTAATACCAATAGGTGGGTGGATAAGGACCATCGTGGTCTGAAGGTTACTGCCATTGGGTGAAGCGCACCACAGCTCTTTCTCGAAATCAAATGTCGGGAATGAGACGTGGCCCGGTGAGGGAGGAGGTGAGGAATCTGATTTTGGTGAAGCTGGTTTAAGTGAAACGAGTGTACCATCTCCTTTGTGGGTAGGCCCACTCGGAATTAGTGTTTTTGGATTGACAGGGGTATAATTTGGGCTTTTAGGGTCATCAGGGTCCTGAGTTATCAGGAATGTTATGCCCTGGTACGTTAATGTGCGAGGTTTAGTGTCAGTGCGCGACATGTTTGTGTTCGTGAGTGTAGACTATAAGTGCGTGTAATAAGTAAGAGGTGATGAGAGATAGTGGTCAAATACCCTGGTCGACCAGAGAATAAGGAAAGAGAAAAACAAATTTACCAGTCATTCATAGTTATCCAGTTTAAATACAGTTGGAGCTATGACGTTGAGTGCGCTGGTGAAATTTGAAGTTACTTGAAATAATTAATTAAATAATTAATTATTGGCTGCATGGTAGGGTGAGGGGATGAGCTAAACTTGTATTAGAACTCGAGGGAGACAGGAGTTGCTTGACTAGGATGGTTACAGGGTGGGTATGGTGTTGGATATTTGAATGGTAGAGGAGTGACTTAATCTGCACTGTTACCAAGCGAGATGCAAATTAAGCCTATAGGAACCTAGTGGAATGGCTTGAAATATCGAAGTCGAGGCGATAGTGAGGCCTAGGCTTGGTAGAAAGGCTGGCAAATCATCGATTTCATCAATTGGCGTTAGAAGACGGAGCTTGGAGCAGTGGCGGGCAGTTGCTTGGTGCTGGACTCGGAATGAGATAATCAAGCTTGTGAGTGCATTGCCTAATAGAATGGGAACCTGGTGCTCTCAATGAGCTCCTTACGCCCCTTCATATAGTGAAATTTTTGATTTTAATGAATTGTTTTAGGTGAAATTTGTTGTTTTAAGTGATTTTACACCGTACCGATTTGATAGGTCGACAGTGGGTGCAATGATTGATTGGATATATTTAATTTAATTAATTATATATATATATATGAATAAGATTAGCTCTCAACAGTAATTCGCCATGGCTTTGTCCCTCAGTTCCTGGACATATGAGTCAAGGTAGACCGTCCGTTCGCTGAGGGACGAACACAAAACAGTAATATTAACAAAGAAATAGCCTATGTTTGAAGTAGGCCTACACAAAACATAAAACGCTGATGTACACAACACACAATGAACTGAATTTAAGAACTGAAAGCAAAGAAAATTCAATTTAATTCACACAAATATCTCACACAGTAACTTTCCCCGCACTTTTCTATGACCCGGTTCGACGGAACAACAGGACACGTGTTGGACATAATCGCTTGCAGTGCTTGTAGCGGCGGGACCACGAACTACCGTTCTATAATGGCGGAGTCCTCACACTAGGTCCTTCTATTCGTCATGGTGCAACAATAAGGTCTAAGCTTTGCAGATACATGCCCATATGAATGAAAAAACAAGTGTGGACTAACGATATGAGTCAGCGGAGTGCGCCAACCACCGGCTGAAGCGCATACGCGCACCCGCAATCTGTGCCAGTCACAGCCGGCTTAGCTTGCAGTGTTTTATTCGGGCGCACATAGATAATGACCCTGTACCTTCATCGATAATATGTGGTTCGCTGGTTCCAAGTCCTTCACATCGAACACTCCAGAGATTTCCTTCTTGAACTTTTCAATACGTTCTTCGTCATTTCCCAGCATTAGCAGCTCATCTATGTATACTCCAATGATGGAGTCCCCATTCTTCTCATAGTAGACGCACGGATAAGCCCTCGATCTTTGCAGTCCAGATTTCTTCAGGAATTCAAGTCGCAGATTCCACTCTCGACCAGATTGTTTGAGCCCATACAAACTTTTCTTTAACCGGCAAACATCATTTGGTCCTCCTTCATAGTTCCATTAGGTATGCTGCAGGGATATCCATCAGATGAATCTTCCATTCCTTCTGAACTGCAACCGCCAACCGAGTCTGAATAGATTTTATTTTCACCATGGGCGAGAATTTTCCTCTGAAGTTGATACCTACAACTTGTGAATACTCACAAGCCACCAGTCTTGCCTTAAAGCGTTCGAGTGTGCCATCCTTGTCAAACTTCTTCTAGGACACCCACTTGCACTTCACTACGCATCTGTCAGCTGGTCTCGGAACTACCATCCATATCTGATTTCTCTCCATGTTGTCCAGTTCATCAAGCATGGTGGCCCTCCACATGTCCGCGTCAGGTGAGTTTAGCGCTTCTTCCACTGTGATTGGGTCATCTGATAAATCATGCCTCTTGACTAGGTTACAAGTGTGGCACCTGAACTGTTGTTGGCCACCTTGCTTAACTGCCAATCGTTCTGACCTCCTTGGCACTTGTCGGATTTCCGAACATCCACATATGCAAGAACCATCTTCTCTGGCCGGTCTTGCCACTTCTCTCTCGGAATGTGGAGCATTTTCATAATTATTTCTCCTGTTGCCATTCACTTGTATACCTTCTTCGTGCATCTCACCAAGTCCATTGTCAAGTTCAAGTTCGATGGTGATGCCATAATTAAATGTCTTTGCCACGAAGGCATCACCGAGTTCACTTGCTGTAGTTTTGCTCGGGAAACATTTTTCATCAAATGTGACATTGCGGCATGTCCCACAGTTTGCCGACTACTTGAATTGATTTTTGATCAAAAAATTGAGTGTCAATTCGATTATTGAACTTTCGGCGCTGGAGTTGTCTGCTATAATCGATTTGATATAGTGGTTGAGTCGTTTGCATGAAATTTGCATTGATTTAATTTGGGTCTGCACGGCGTCTCACAGTTCACCAATCTCTTGCAGGTTGAAGCACATCGTCTATCAACCAACAATTTCACTTAAGTCTTCCCACACGATTTGTACTAGCCTTGTTTCTGGCATACGGCATGTCTTGTTAGGCTTACCGTTTTTTCTTCTTCTCTCATTTAACCAAAAGATGCAATTCCAAGTTGTAGTCTTTAGCTTGCAGTGTTCATACGTCACCTGGACCCATAACCTGTTAGTTCTGGTGACTTGGTGGTTAATTCGCTATTGTGTTTAGTTACGGAGCTCACACAAGGACGTTTTTCACTCCGGTCATTTCGTGGGGTAGTAATCTAGGCACACACAAGTTAAGTTTCTGCTACCTAGCGGCAGCACTCACTGGACTAGCACTCTTGCCAATAGTGGGTGTAATTGTTCTTAGCACTAACAGATATCTTATAACAAAACCTTTGTTATGAAGGTTAACATTATATTTATTTCTCTTAGCTACTTTCATTATCATTAATATTATCTTCCGATTACTTCACACACCAACTTTCCTTTCTTTTTTATAGAAATGTATTTTTTCGTGATAATGTCACTTTTCCGAAATAATTTCCCCTTTGACCGTAATGCCGTAATTGTGAGGTGAAATTCGTAATAATTACGGACAATCCTTAATAGTTGGAAGGTCTGCCTTCGGGTCAAAATTGTGTCACCCCGGCATCTCTAAAAGCCGCAGTTGTTAAATGGGACATAAAACCAACAACATTATTATTATCTTCCATTCTGTCTTTGATTGGCATTGCAACGCATGCTGGGTATAGCTAGTACGCTATAAAAAGAAGAGATCAGAATTTGAGTCACGGTGTGGGAGAAAAGCATGTGATTGAGTACACAAGTTTAAGGGAACAAAGAGAAGAAGGCCCATTACAGGATTGGTTTCACAAGCTAGAGCTATCAAACTTTATAGGGAATTTGAGGGAAAAGGGGAGCTTGGATTTACTGCTACCTCTGGCTGATTTAGTAGAAGAAATATGCAGTATGAATCAGGCAACTGAGCATTTGTGGAGAAAAACTGTATGACACAAAGTGTCCAATATATATTATTTAAAATTCTTAAACTAACTGAAGAAGTCAATACAATAATAATGAACCAAAATCGTTCATGTTAAGAGCTTTATATAGATGTGATATTACGAGTACACTTATCCCAATGACTCATATTGCTTCATTTTTTCCTTCCTACTGCCAGCGAGCATGGGTCGGCGGTAAAGGGTTGGTCTTGAAACTGAACTCGAACTCGGCTGCTGGTTCGAATCTGGCCACAAGTATGGATGTATATATGCTGTCTTTAATTTTAAGCCCATTCAATTTCTATGATATATATAAAACAATCATCTTTCCTCATCATACCAAGACACATAATGCAAATAAGAAGGCCAAAAGTCAAAAAATATTTCCCTAACAATTTCTACTTTTAGATTTTATATGCTGCTGATAGTTTATTTCTCTTATCAGCTGTAGAATGTTAATTTTTGTCATCCCCAAGTAATCGTCCTTTCAGTAGATTCAGAATTTCAGTAATTCTAAGTAGAACAATGTACTGGGTGCAAATTATGAACTGACGTGGGTGTTGGCCAAACAAGGTATGGCAGTCTAGCCATATGTAAGGTAACCCTAACACCATTGTTAACCTTACAACGCAAAACCATCAACGATGGGTATGAAGAGCTAGTATTGCATAAACCTTGACTCATTCTTCTAAAAGTAAATGAAAATAATTAAAATTTCTACTTACCAGTCCCTTGGCTGCACGGTGGGTTGGAGATAGTGTGAAGTCTGCCCCCTTCACTTCCCAGACTTGAACTGTATCAAACCAATCATCCGGGGAGTGGCTTTTGTCATAGTGGTAATATGGTCTAGGTGCAGGAATGATATGTTGCTGAAAGAAACTTGTGTGCTTCTCGAGATCTTCGTCACTAAATCCTGTGCCAATCTGAGGAAAAACATAATATGTTATTGCTATATATAATACTACTACTACAATATTTCAGGAGTTATCAGGCACACAAATCTAGTTAGTTATTGGAGTTTTAAGGGGCAGAACAGCTAGGTGAACTGCGCCGCACACAAATCTATGGGAAGGGGCTAAATGAACTATAGACAGGGTGTTTCAAAAATGGGTACTTCCTTTTCAGGGAGTGTCAGCAAAACCTATCCTAATGATCACCCGTGTTAGTGACTGATCTTCCTAAGAACTGATATAAAATTCCATACAGGCAATGTACTTTGTAACTCTATTTAAAGGAGACCAAAACACACAAGTCAACTTGCCTCAAAATCAAAGTATGTATCAGGCAGTGTTCAACTATATATTTGCTTTTGCTGTGTGCCGTTCCGCACGCCGGTAAACGAAGGAAACACGAGTAGCCGTGACGTGACTAACTGCGCTGTTAGCGCTGAGTGAGCTATCCGCTCCATTAAGTCGATTGTTACATTACGCGCATTGCCACTCTTCCGTTTATAAGTATTGTTTATTATAATCGAGTGTCACAAGCTGTTTGTCAAAATGCCAACCTGTAGTATGTACGACTAACAACACAACGAGCAGACACTGAAACTGTAGAGAGAAAGAAATACATTTCCATAGATTTCCAAATCTAAGTAAGATTTAGTAGTTGGGTACAATTTTGCAAGAGAAAACATTTTTATCCCGGTAAGGGGGTTACTGTGTGTTCAGTGGGTTTTCAAAATACAGACTAAGACGAAACACAACTTTTGAAAAAGAAGTTGATGTCTACGGAAAAGCTACGAGGTCCAAAATTGAAGACAAGGGCTGTTCCATCAATATGATGTCCGGTGCCGACAGATGGATCCACTTCTCATGCAGGAATGCTAATTCATACGGAAGCCGCTTCACAAAGTACACTGTGGGTGTACTAGTCAGTAACTAAACAGAGCAGGACGGAAAGGTATGAGACTAAAACACAAAGGGAGTCTCTTAACACAGTATCAAGCAAAAGTGATAACGATAAAGATGTACACGACGTTCACAGCGATATGATTGAAAATATTTTACCAGACAGTCACGTATGTAGTACAGAAATACACTGCGAGTTAGGAAGTGAAATAGCTAGAAAATACTTAGACAATGGAACTTCCGGCCCAGCCCTGAACAGTGTCGTAATGGTAGAACATTTGAATGATAGTTTCTATGAGCCAGATGAAAGTGACATTAGTGATACTGGAAACGAACACACTCAGAACAATGTACATATTACAGGTTCATATTTCTGTGTTGCATGGACAAGTTAACTCACACTCTTTGAAATTTGTTACAGTTGTAAAAGTAAAGTGAAAAACATTTCACATTACATTAAGGGCCGATTGTATAAACATTGCTGGACTGGGGATCAAATTAACTGGAGTTCAAAATGTGAACCAAGTTCAGTCGTCGTCCATGTTGTATAAAACTATTCGCGGGTTCCGAGATCCCAGTTCAATTTGATCTCAAGTTCAAGGATTTCAATATGGCAACAGCGCAAAATAGTAAGAATATTCACGTAGAGATTGCACTAAACTCATCTCGCCGAGTGATCTTCAACTTTTTGTTTGTTTATTTTTGTATATGTTAGTCTCAAAAGAAAGTGTTTGACATGTGTTGGGGAAAACATATGTAGAACATAAGCCAAGTGCACACCAGGTTTGTCTGAGCGGGAAAGTTAAAGACAAAAAATTAACATGAAAGACCATTTCAGTAACCGGAAAATTAATATTCCATGGACTTTAAATTCGCGGCCGAAACTTCGGTCACAAAGGACTTGCAACATAAGGTACGTGAAGTCAATTGATATAATTATTTACAGCTTTTAAATGTAGATGCTATTACATTGCTAAAAGATATATAACACGTTTTTAAACCACTTTTTAAATTTCTTTCAGGTTCAGATTTGATTAGGCTATAGCTAGCTGATCCAACCTGGTCCTGCCTGTGCTGAAAGTGGGATCACATGTGAATTGTGGTCTCATACAACTTGTGATTTTCATACAAATCACTGTGCTTCCTCCTGTATGAAATCCATGAAGGTAAGTTCCTTGCACATTATTTACTTACCGGTATGTTGTATAGTAGGGCATTCCTCTGCCCCACCTATCTACCTAACCTGAAAATATTCTACTATAGCTGAATTTGGTCGATGTACCATAATTTTATGCATTAATGAAGTGAGTTTCTAAATGTAGATAGGGAAAGATCATGTTGATACCTGATATTAGGACCCTGAAAGTCTCCGTAAGTATAATTATACGCCAGTTACACTGTTAGGCCTATATAATACATGCTAACACAAGTAGGCTAGCTCATTCCTCAAGGTAAGTAGGCAACTGGTAGTGAACACTGAATCAGTAGCCTAGATATTGTAAACTATCGATTGCTTAGTTTATTTGTGTAGCATTGCTTGAAACTCTTGTCATTGCATCACTATGGACAACAGGCTATCCGTTTTATTGGCAACCAAGGCCCCTAAATCTTAAAATAATCCATCAAAAAATAATATACTAGCATGCATTGCTAGGTAATGGTATAGTTTCGGAGCAGTATGGTATCCAATGGTGTATTTAAATCAAAACTTTAATTTAATTTTGCAAATTAATGCCATATTAGTATTATTAGGCCTATCCCAATGGCATCATCATACCATACATCATGTTTGGAAACTCATTGCTTTTCTTTCTCGTAAGCTGCAATTGATTACTGTAATGTTTGCAACATTGTTGGTACGGTATGGAAAATCTTAAAAATAAGTGGGTAGAAAAAAGTGCAGTAGCCTATATTACATAGATAAAAGCAGTACTGGTATATAAATAAATGTACTGTATCATACTCAAGGAGGCTTCCAGTTATTAGGTCATGGTGTAGTGCAGGTAATTAATGTGGAAGGTCTTACACTCCAACTATTTTTACAACACATGACCCAACAGCTGAAAGCCTCCTTGGTCATATATGCAGCCATGAAAATACAATTCCTGAAATATACTGTAGCCTACATCTTATCATTATTTTTGCACCCTTTTGCATTGATCTGTTATGCCTATTTTCAACTCAGCTTAACGTTAAAATAAACGATAATGTTACTGTCTTGTATCAAAATAGAATTCTTCCTCTAGTCGTACTCCATTCATGGGGGGCAGTAAATTACAGTGAATTCTTTATCATGTATGCCAGGGCTGAACTCTTGCTCACAATGCAGTGTGACCAGGCATTTCTGTTCAGTTACACTGTAGCCACTGCCCAGCTCTCCACTTCAGTGTTGTGGAGCCAGTTCATGAGTAACCAAGAGCCTGAACATTTTTGCAGTCTTCGCTGGCAATGGCTACAATAGCTTACCGATGAACAGGTCATGTTAAAGCAACTTGATACCAATCACTGATAGGGTTCAAGCAGTCTTTTTTTGTTTCTGTTCATTTTGGGGGTTAGGACATGGCCATCAGCTCCTTGCACAGGAGTGTATGTGGAAGTTTTGACTTTATTTGAGATACAAACTATTTGGCCATACAAACTAAAAAGTTTCAATAATTTAAATCTATATAATGTATATAGTGTACTGTATTGATTAGATAGGTCATGTTACCGTATTCTGAATTTAAGAAAACCTTGACCGGTACTGTACTGTCCAACGATATGTCTCCTTAGCATGCCGCATTAGTTGTTGTTTGAGTCTTCAGTCTTATGACTGGTTTGATGCAGCTATCCATGCCTCCCTGTCCAGTGCTAATTGTTTCATCTCTACATAGCTACCACACCCTACATCCGAGACAATCCGTTTAACATATTCTAACTTTGGTCTAACCCTACAATTCTTGTCCTCAACCCTTCCTTCCATCACTAAGCTTGCTATTCCTGGGTGTCTTAGTATGTGTCCTACTAACCTATCTCTTCTCTTCATTAGCAGCCGCCAGAAACATCTCTCCTCTCCCACTAGTCTTAATACCTCTTCGTTTGTAACCCTATCTACCCATCTGATCTTCCTCATTCTCCTGTAACACCACATTTCAAATGCTTCAATTCTCCTCTTTTCTGCTGCACCAATAGTCCAAGTTTCACTTCCATAGAGCGCAACGCTCCAGACAAACGCTTTCAAAAATAACGTCCTAATACCTAAATCTATGTTCGATGTCAACAGATTCCTTTTCTGTAGAATTGCTTTCCTTGCCTGAGCCAACCTACTTTTTATATCCTCTTTGCTTCGTCCATCACTGGTTATTTTACTTCGTAAGTAAGAGAAGTCTCCTACTTCCTTTAGCTTTTCACCTGCCAATTTGATGTCCATAGAGGTTTCTGATTTATTTAGGCTGCATTCCAGTATTTTTGTTTTACATTTATTAATTTTCATCACGTATTCTTTTAAAACGAAGTCCATACCATTAAAAAACTCATTCAAATCCTCAGGCGTGTCGGCCAAGATAACGATGTCATCAGCAAATCTCAGAGTTGAAATTATTTCTCCTTGAATCTTCACTCCCACTTAAAATTTTTCTATTATTTCCTTCATTGCTTGTTCAATGTAAAGATTGAAAAGTATGGGTGATAAGTTGCTCCTGTCCTTCAGCTCAAATGACTGCTGTCTGGTTTCTGTGTAGATTGTATATCACCCTCTTATCCCTGTACTTTATTCCAATCGTTTTCAAAATGTCAAACAATTTAGTCCAATCAACGTTATCAAAAGCCTTTTCCAAGTCTACAAATGCCATAAACTCTCTCTTATCTTTCCTTATTCTACCTTCCAAAATCAGCCTAAGACTTAGTACAGCTTCCCTTGTTCCTACATTTCTCCTGAAACCAAACTGATCTTCACCCAACTCCGTTTCTATCTGGCTTTCCATCCTCTTGTAAATTATTCTAGACAGGATCTTAAATAAAGCTGATTGTACGGTGATCTTCACATCTGTCGGCTCCCAATTTCTTTGGTATAGGGATAATAACATTCTTCTTTAAATCAGGGGGTACCTCACCCGTCTCATAAATCCTACACACCAAGTGAAATAACCTGATCAGACCTATGCAGCGTGGCAACTCAATCAGTCTATCATCTAAGCCTGGTGCTTTGTTCCTGCTTAAGTCCTCCAATGCTCTGTCAAATTCTGATCTCAATATTAAATCTCCTTTTGCATTCTCATCAATTTCCTCCTCTCTTTCCATTACATGATTCTCAATCTCCCTTCCCTTATACAAACACTCTATGTAAGCTTTCCATCTCTCAACCTTTTCTTCCATATCTGTTAGGGGCTTTCCATTTGTGTCCTTAATATTACAGCACTTAGTCTTCTTTTCCCCAAAAGTATTCTTAATCCTTCTATAAGCTGTGTCTACTTTTCCTAATTTCAGACAATTTTCTATACCTGCACATTTCACTTTCAGGGGGATGAAGTTACTCACGTCCGCAGCATACCTTAAGCTGTACATGTCCCCTGGGTGGTGCTAAACGAGTAACAATTTTGGCAAAAACATTCCAGCATAGAAAAACATGAGCAAACAAATGCAAACAAATAAAACTGCTCTTTTCAGAGCAAAACAACACGAAGTAAGAATAATGCAATGGAATGCAGGTGGTCTATCAACAAAGAAACTTTTGGAAGTAAAGAAAATCATGATAGACAGAGATATAGACATCCTTCTAATCAATGAAGCCAACACTACACCTGAAAACATACAATATTTAAAGATCCAAGGGTATACCATCTACACTCTCTTCAAAACAAGACAAATAGCAAGCGGCATATTTGCAGCAGTGAAGAACAACATCATGTCAAAATTCAGAATTGTAAAAGAAATGGACCCAACAGATACATCAGAAATTATCGAATTATCCATATGGATCAACAACAAGAAAATAACAATATTCTGTGTTTACAGTCCTCCAAACAATAAAAATCTGAATCTTCACCTTTTAGAAATCAAAACAGCTACTATCTTTATAGGAGACTTCAATGCAGCTTCTCCAGTCTGGGGCTACAACTACACAAATTCAGCTGGTAAAACAATAAAAGACCTTATAGAGAGTAGCTCTCTTGAGCTATTATATAGTAACAAAGACCCAGCAACATTCATTCACCACTCTGGTTCCACAACTAACCCAGATCTCATATTAGTCTCAACAGATCTTACAAACCACAGTCATCGATCAGTACTCGAAGATCCAGGCAGTGGACATAGAATGACCCTTCTTACTATTAAATCATACAGTGAACCTGCCCAAAGTGCAGACCAGAAGATTCGGTGGAACTTTAAAAAGGCAGACTGGGAAAATTTCAGAAACAAACTTGAAACTAAAATGTCGGAAATTGATCTTGATGCACCTCCTAACATCATCCTGAATAAATTTACTACAGCCATAAAAGACATAGCCAAACTGTGCATACCCAGAGGTGCCCAAACAAAATATAAACCTTTCTGGTCAGATGACTTGAACAATCTTAAGTCCGCCAGAGACAAAGCAAGAAGAACAGCTGAACTTACTCAGGATCAAAATGATGTACGGAAATGGCGACAAGCAACAGCAAAATTAAAACAAGCAATAACAGTATCAAAAAGAGAATCTTGGAACACATTTTTAACAACAGTTGACTATAGGACAGACAGCAATAAAGCTCACAAACTTATCAATTCTCTAAACAACAAACACGTAGCCACTCCTTTGAATCCTATTATGATAAATGATAAGGAAATTACAGACTGTCATAAAATAGCAAACCACTTCTGTAAACATTTCACTTCGATCAGACTATCAAAACCGAAAAAGAAAGAAGACAAGACTCTCAAAACAATAGTCAAAATACTCATGAATAATAATGCAGATGATATCTTTAACAATAAATTTTCAATGGAAGAGTTAACATTAGCAATAAAGAACACACAAGTCAGAAAACAACCAGGACCAGATGAGATATTCCCAGAATTCATAAAAAGGTCCATCTGCTCTAAACATACTGCTACACACATTCAACAAATTTTGGACATCAAATGATAACCTACCTAAAGACTGGACTAAAGCAACCATCATTCCGATCTTAAAACCAGGCAAGCCAAAAAACCAAGTCCCCTCATACCGACCTATAGCACTTACCTCCATTCTGGTAAAAATTCTAGAAAGGATGATTACAAATAGACTCAATTGGTACTTGGAAACAAAATCTCTTCTATCAGAAAAACAAGCAGGGTTTAGACAAAACAGGTCCCCCTCCCACCAAATAATGAGATTTACACAAGCTGTTAAAGATGCCTTTAACAAAAGGGAAAGTGTTCTTGCAGTTTTCATCGATTTTAAAGCAGCCTATGATACTGTATGGCGAAACATGCTGCTAAAGAAACTTATCAACTTCAAAGTAAATGGATGTATGTTAAACTGGTTTTCAAGATTCCTTTCACAAAGAATGATCAATGTTCGTTACAACAACAAAACTTCAGGTTGCAAGCAATCAAATATAGGCCTTCCACAAGGAGCTGTATCAAGCACAACTTTATTCAATGTGTACATCAACGATCTTCCAAAAACAATAAAGAAAGTAGGTAATGTGAATATCAGCATGTTTGCAGACGATGTTATCATTTGGACCACAGCACGTAACAGCCCAAATCAGCAAATGCTTCCTGAACACAGAATGAACCAGGCACTTATAAAACTCAAAAAACTGCACTTATAAACTCAAAAACTGGACTGAAAACAATAATATGGAAATCAATACTTCCAAAACAGTATACCAGTTTTTCTCACTGAGACACCACAATCCAACTTTTAGTCTCAAATTTAGTAATCAAGACCTTCCAAAAAGTGAAAGTACAAAGTACTTAGGTATCATCATGGACAAGAAGCTGAACTGGACCAAACACATAAAACATGTGGAGGATAAGGTAAGCAAACTGATGAAATTACTAAAGAGACTAGCAGGAGCTACTTGGGGGAGCACTCAAAACACACTCAACAAAACCTACAATACTTACATCAAACCTATCATAAAATATGGCAGTGAAGTACTCTCTACAGCACCCCAGTCAAACATTGATCGCCTCGAGAGGTGTCAGAATAATGCCCTACGAATCATAACAGGTGCAATAAAAAACACACCTATAACCGCCTTGCAATTATATACCCACAACTTACCAATAGAAGAAGAGATGAGACATCAAACAGCCAATGCATATCTCAGTATACAAAGACTACCTCAAATGACATGGATCAAAAAACCAGTTTCTAGCCCCAATCTTAAAACACAAAAAGATCCCTTAAGTCTCGCCAAAGAATATATCAATAAGAGCAATCTGCAAATAAAACTTGAACCACTCTGTATGCCAGTCAACCCCATTGAATATACACAAGTGACTACAGATCTTACTTTGTTAGAAGAGGTCTGCAAGAAAGACTCTTCACCACAAGATCTAAAACAACTGGCCCTCTGTACAATAGAAGAAAGATATCCATCTAATCAATGGCTAAAAATATTTACAGATGGCTCACAAGACAAAGAAAATATAACTGGAGCAGGAATACATTCATCTCTCTTCTCACTCTACTTCCCAGTAGGCCAAAACAAAACAAGGAAGATTGTAGTTTTACGTGACCGTGAATCTTGTGATTATGAGCCACGGGACCTCCTTTTTACGTGGAATCCGAACCACAGGACATGGCATTTCACTTCGAAAATCTCACATGCATTGACCGGGAATCGAACCCGGACCGCCTTGGAAAACAAAACAAACTTTGATGCTGAGATAAGAGCAATTTCACATGCACTCCATCAGTTATTAGGCAGAAACATTGATTATCAAAAATGTGTTATCATTACAGATTCAAAAGCAGCCATCCAAGCCATCTCGTCAAATTACAAGCCCCAAAATAAAGAACTGAAAGAAATTTTTTGTATGATAAAAACCCTTCAAAGACTCCACAAACAGATCTCATTTCAGTGGATCCCTTCTCATGTTGGAATAGCAGGAAATGAAGAGGCAGACAGATTAGCAAAAAAAGGTACCACACTACAACAACCTGTCAGTCAGACTGATTTTATGTCAGCAGGATCCCTTCTCATGTTGGAATAGCAGGAAATGAAGAGGCAGACAGATTAGCAAAAAAAGGTACCACACTACAACAACCTGTCAGTCAGACTGATTTTATGTCAGCAAAAAGGATCTTGAAAAATACTATCAAAAACAGGTATTGTAGCAGTTTTGCCAGCCCACACTGTTGGGTGATAAATGTAACTGTTTACCTTTGCCTAAGCTATGTTGTTTTAATGGGCGCCAAGACCTCAATGCAATGTTGAAATCTAAATTTGTATTTAACAACGTCTAGCTCTGGCAGAACACCTTCAAGACTCTATTCACTCAGATCGTGGTATGATTTGATCATTAACCCAACAAACAATTGTATCAGGAGAAGGAATTGGTCTATATCTAATGCTACCTACTGAAAGCAAAGATTGCATTGTAAAAGAAATGAATTTATTATATAAAACAAGTATAGCAAAATTAATAATAATAATAAGTACAAAATTTAAATTGGAGCGTTGTGATTTGAATATTACCGATAGAAAATTACGTGAAAACGGAGTCTGATAAATTGATTTTACTCTTATTTCCAAGCTATGAAGTTACTGAAATATGAAATGTAAAACAAAGAAAAATGAGAGATTGCGTATTTCTGCGTCATTTGCGCTTACCACTGGAAATTGCCAAAGCATTTCCCTCGTACTTGATGATGCCGTGAGCTTCCCACAGTCTCCTGGACGTCGTCATCTCCGTCGGAATTTGATGATATTCTGGTAGATTAGAGAATTCTATGGTCCGTACCTCGGACCCAAACACTCGTACAACCGCACTGGTTAAGTTTTGCAAAAGTTAGTCTTCAACTCCACTGAACATCGGAGCGACACGCACTTCCAACCGTACTCCGCAAGTTCTACACAGATAGTCCGTTCCACGGAACATCGGAGCGTCCCCCGCGTATAACCATACTCCGCAAGTATTTCACAGATAGTCCTCGTTTCACGGCGCGTCGAACGATATATGCACCTGTTGGCTCCCCCACCACGGTACCGTCTTCCAGCTTACGTTGTCTCCCCTGATTGGCTGAGCACGCCGCCAGTTCCCCTCCTCTGCCTCATTACACTCGGCGCGCGAGAGGGAGAAGTCGTTTTCCGTTCCAACAATTCGCCTTTTCTAGACCTTGCGACCCAGCCTTGCGTAATACTTCTCGACAGGAATCAGCTTGTATTCGAATTCCCAGTGAGTCATGTCTCTCAAATACCCTAACTGACAAAACTCCGTAAAATTCCGTAATCACATAATTTTCTATAATATTGTCGTTCGTAATAATTTGCTTGATAGCGTTTTCTAAGACATAGAAAACCTTTCTGAATGCTAATAATTTTTATAAAATGCTCCGAAAATACCTTAATAATAATTATAATAAATTAATAATAATAATAAATTACCATGAAAAATTCTCTTGGCTGAACAATTTGCCGCGTAAATAAATATAGAATGGCTTCCTACTGACTTATGCCAGTTGCATAAAACCCCTCGAAAAACACGTTACATATTCGCCTCGGATCATCGGATGATTTACCGTGACGACGGTCCATTATCCGATTATCCCAGACACGTTAATAAACCCCATCCAAAATACATATTACATAAACGAAATCACCCTAAATTACAGATATATACACTCATATTTTTTTTTCACGCACTTTGCGTCAAAGTTTGTTGTCACTATGGATTGCACTTTGCAACCAGTCCAATGTTTTACATATGGAATAGTGTTCCACGGATATTTCCGCCTCTCAAATTTCTCTATGTTGGAGAAATAGACATAATTAATGTGTGAGCACTATGTATTTATGATGTCATATCACACGCATTGAAGCTGTTCTGATATATTTATATCACCATAGAACTCCCTAATTTCACTGGAGGTCCCCTCCTTATGGTGAAATTTAATCTCACTTATCACTGAGCACACGATCACACTACTGTGGCAGCGCCTCGTGACCATAATACTTAATCTCTCTTTAAAGTAGATTAAATTAATATTGACTTCTGAAAAAAAAACAGTAAATGCGCATTACATATAACACCAAATATTTCTGTGCCGTAATCGCCCTGTCTTGTTAAGTTCCCGTTAACCATATTCTACTTAATACTAGTTCTCAACACAGACCATTTCTCCTCACACAAATAATACCATTGTACAAATTATCTTAAATTACACACTTACAAATCTTACATGGCGAGGCCGTAAACAGAAATCACGTGTGCTGATATGTATGAGTTTCATGAAGGACTGTCTCGCATTCTGATGGCCCATCTTTTATCTCGTGGACGCCTTAAGCTAACAAGCCCTATTCAAGCGCTCCCCCATCTCTTGGAGATAAATGGGAACCCATCAGCGCTGCCAAAATGGCCTTGGTGCATCGAGACAATTTAGTGCTCAACAGCATCCGACAATCCCGTCATATTTCCCTGTACCTTAAAAACTCTCATTTACTTACATACTACCCCCCTGTGTGACTTCTGATACGCCTGCCTTAAGACCAGATCTTCCACGCACCAGACACCACACTTACTCATTTGATAGGCCGGCTCGCCAGCTAAACACACTCACTTTATGACACATATTTTCGTAGACTATGTATATTATACGTTCCGTATAATCTGTTTCCCTCACTATTCTCCAGCACATATGCTGTTTTTCCAATACGTTTGGAAACTATAAATGTTTCTGCGTCACCTGCTTCCAGCCTTGCAAGTGGCTCCCTTAAATGAACGTCATCACGTTGCTCTGCCTACCTATTTCTCAGTATCTGTAACGATGCCCTGTTGCTACTGTCCACACATACTAACCCTACCTTCCTATGGTGTCACACCTCTACTCGACACTCTATGACCTAAAAATGTCACTTCTGACTGACAGAATGACGACTTAGACAGCTTCAAAGTGAACCCTGCCTGATCTAACTTCTGAAAAACTATATCTAAATGACGTAGATGCTCCTCAAAACTGCGTGAACTAATTACCATATCATCTATGTAAATGGTTACAAACTCTCCTGTGTCATCCCCTAATGCGATGTTTAAAGCCCTAATTAAAGCTGCTGAACTACTCTTTAACCCATAAGGTGTTCTACAAAATTGATAAAGGTTATATTTATGACTAAAAGCTGTAAATGGTCTATCTTCGTACATAAGTGGCACTTGCCAAAAACTGGAACTCAAATCTACACAAGTGAAATACTTCTTCCCCTCAAATGTTTGCATTAATTCTTCTATTGACATAGATTTCAGCTGATCTGAACTAATTCTATTGTTAACCAAACGAGCGTCTAAACAAATACGAACAGTGCCGTCGGTCTTGGGTACCGTTATCAAAGAATTAACATACGGACTGTTAGAGTGCTCAATAATCCCATCTTCAAGCATCTGATTAATTTGTGCCTCAACTGCACTCTGATAAGCGAAAGGTACAGGATATCTATGTCCTGTGAATACTGACCTATCAATAACGTTCAATGAATGGGTATAGCAATTGGCCATACCAATGCGATCCTCAAACACTCTCCTATTACACCATAACACATCATAGAGCCGAACACACTGTTCATCCTCTATATTTCCCTGAAATGCAGCCTCACGTAACGAGTCCTCTAGACGTCCGTTCGTAATCACACTGCCCACAAAACATGGAGAACCCCGCTCTACGGCTGGCGATATCTCATTTAAAGTACAAATCACACCTACAATACTACTTCTCTGAATATGGTCATTGAACGCTACTTCTACTTCAGAATCTCCCCATTTAAATTTCAAACTCCCTACATCATAACATAAGTTACCAGACACTCTACTTAGCCACTCTGAACCCAAGATAACACTGAATACTAAATTTGGAATTACAAGACAAATCTGCTTCTCTACATGATTATTAATTTTAATGTCTACTAAAACTTGCTTAGAAATTACTTTAGACCTCTTCCCAACAGCTGTGATAACAAAAGTGCTTTTAATTGGCATCTCCTCAAAATTTACTCCAGTTCCTTTCATTTTATCATAAAATGCACTACTTATGCAACTCTTCATACAACCACTATCAATTAAAACATCTGTGTACGCCTCGGACACGTTAAATTTAACTATGGGGCTCTTACTAACCACTTCCTGAATAATACCTTCATCATTTAGTTCATGTAATAATTCATTTCTCACATTTAGGTCATAGGGTTCCTGTATAATTGTATGGACAGGGCATGCTACAGACTGAGATTCTGACCTTACTTCGCAGCCTGGTTCGCGTTTAAAGAACCTCTACAGCTGGCCGTAGTACTACTAACTACTAAACTGGTCTGGTTGTTCTGGGCTGTGTTGTCATTGTTTGGCTGTATATTACTACCACTAGGCTGTCCTCTTCCTTGACCCCTATTCTGGTTGTAATTATTGTCATTATAATTTCTCCCTTGATTTCCCCTGAAATCATTGTTTCTCCCTTGATTTCCCCTGTAATCATTGTTCCTCCCTTGATTTCCCCTGAAATCATTGTTCCTCCCTTGATACTGATTACCATAGCCATTTCCTCTGTTCTGATATAGCTGATTATTATTATTTCTATTTTGAGCGTTGGCCCCTTCGCCACCGTTCCCTTGAACTTCTTGATGCCTGGCTTCATTAGGTCTATTATTATTATTACCCTGGTTCCGATTGAAATTGTCCTCATAACCCCCTCTCCCAAGTGCATCAAATGTGCTTAACAAGTTTTCTACTTGTGATATAGTCTTTACATTCTGGATACAAGCAGCCTCCTTGATCCTATAGGGAAAGTGCCTAAGTAGCAACCTTACCACATCACTTTCCTCCTTCAAGCCATCCAGATATTTACACACTAATACCTGCCCTAAAAAGTATTCGGTCATGGTGGAGCTTCCTTTAGGGTTATATTTACCACACACTACTCCCTCACGATGCTGCGACTGAATAACCTCATTCCAGAACTTTTCACAGAATTTCATTTTAAAATCATTAATATCAGTAAACTTGTCTCTGTAGACAGCAAACCAATTCCTCGTTTCCCCCACAAACACTTGTTCTAAAATTTCAACTACCTGGCACCACTCAATACTACCATTTTCCAACCTCTCCCCGAATTTATTTTCTATAGTGTTCATGAACTCCATTGGGCACCCCTGTCGATTGCTGAACTTACCCAGTTCTACCTCCCTGTGTGTGCTATTCACAAAAACTGGCCTATTCTGACTATTTTCTTGCCTGATCCTAGCTTTTAATTTTAATTCTAATTCTGCAATTTTCTCCTCAGCCTTCCTCTCAATACTGTTTACTGTTAATTTAATGTTTCCTTCTGATTCTTCTACTTTATCATATAGCTTTGCTTGTTTCTCCTCAATCTTGCTAATGCTCTCTCTATTACTCTCTCTTAAATCATTTACTTCTGCAAATATTTGCGAGTGGACTTTCTCAATTCTACCCCCCAGCTGTTCCTTAACCTCTTTAGTTGCTACCTGAATTTTGGCAATTTCTCCCCCCAATTGCTTTTTGACCTGCTGTGTTTCCAGTTGCACTAGTTCTTTTAAATTTTCAGCCTGTGTACTGATTCTAATTTCTAACTCCTCCTGTACTTTTCCTAATTTCTTGTCTACATCTGCAATGATCTCTTTAACCTTCTCTTCCATTACTCCTCTGATTTCTCCTCTAATCTGCTCCATTTTCACACTAATTTCCTTGTTGCTCTTATCTAATTTTGCATTATTCTGTTCTAATTTTGCATTTAAAGCTTCTGTACTTTCTTTATTTTCCCTACTGTTTTGTTCTAATTTAGCGTTGTTTTGTTCCAGTTTAGCATTTAAAGCGTCTGTACTTTCTTTATTTTCCCTACTGTTTTGTTCTAATTTAGCGTTGTTTTGTTCCAGTTTAGCATTTAAAGCGTCTGTACTTTCTTTATTTTCCTTACTGTTTTGTTCTAATTTTGCATTTAAGGCATCACTACTAACTTTGTTCTGATACATGAACTCGAGAAGTAAAGTTTTTAATTCTGGTTGGCCGCCTACACTCCCTGTTTCAGTATCGGGATTTACCTCCGCTACCCCGGTACTACCATCACTCGACATACTGCTCGTATCATCACTCTCCAGTTGATGACCACTACGTAACCTCATCTGTCTTTCTTTCTCATCCCCCATAATGATATACACTGATAGAGACAAATAACCCCCAAAATACAGGCACAGAAATATATACCCTTCTCCTTCCACAAATGTTATTAGGTTTTCAGCCCCACGTTGTCGGCGACAAATGTAGCAGTTTTGCCAGCCCACACTGTTGGGTGATAAATGTAACTGTTTACCTTTGCCTAAGCTATGTTGTTTTAATGGGCGCCAAGACCTCAATGCAATGTTGAAATCTAAATTTGTATTTAACAACATCTAGCTCTGGCAGAACACCTTCAATGCTCTATTCACTCAGATCGTGGTATGATTTGATCATTAACCCAACAAACAATTGTATCAGGAGAAGGAATTGGTCTATATCTAATGCTACCTACTGAAAGCAAAGATTGCATTGTAAAAGAAATGAATTTATTATATAAAACAAGTATAGCAAAATTAATAATAATAATAATAAGTACAAAATTTAAATTGGAGCGTTGTGATTTGAATATTACCGATAGAAAATTACGTGAAAACGGAGTCTGATAAATTGATTTTACTCTTATTTCCAAGCTATGAAGTTACTGAAATATGAAATGTAAAACAAAGAAAAATGAGAGATCGCGTATTTCTGTGTCATTTGCGCTTACGACTGGAAATTGCCAAAGCATTTCCCTCGTACTTGATGATGCCGTGAGCTTCCCACAGTCTCCTGGACGTCGTCATCTCCGTCGGAATTTGATGATATTCTGGTAGATTAGAGAATTCTATGGTCCGTACCTCGGACCCAAACACTCGTACAACCGCACTGGTTAAGTTTTGCAAAAGTTAGTCTTCAACTCCACTGAACATCGGAGCGACACGCACTTCCAACCGTACTCCGCAAGTTCTACACAGATAGTCCGTTCCACGGAACATCGGAGCGTCCCCCGCGTATAACCATACTCCGCAAGTATTTCACAGATAGTCCTCGTTTCACGGCGCGTCGAACGATATATGCACCTGTTGGCTCCCCCACCACGGTACCGTCTTCCAGCTTACGTTGTCTCCCCTGATTGGCTGAGCACGCCGCCAGTTCCCCTCCTCTGCCTCATTACACTCGGCGCGCGAGAGGGAGAAGTCGTTTTCCGTTCCAACAATTCGCCTTTTCTAGACCTTGCGACCCAGCCTTGCGTAATACTTCTCGACAGGAATCAGCTTGTATTCGAATTCCCAGTGAGTCATGTCTCTCAAATACCCTAATTGACAAAACTCCGTAAAATTCCGTAATCACATAATTTTCTATAATATTGTCGTTCGTAATAATTTGCTTGATAGCGTTTTCTAAGACATAGAAAACCTTTCTGAATGCTAATAATTTTTATAAAATGCTCCGAAAATACCTTAATAATAATTATAATAAATTAATAATAATAATAAATTACCATGAAAAATTCTCTTGGCTGAACAATTTGCCGCGTAAATAAATATAGAATGGCTTCCTACTGACTTATGCCAGTTGCATAAAACCCCTCGAAAAACACGTTACAGTATGATGAAATGGCAAAGAAAACAGCAGAAACCAAATTATGGAAAGACATTGATGCCAAATGGGATCAATATAAATTAACAAATTAACACCAAGAAGAGAAGCTGTAGCCTTCTTCAGACTTAACACTGGCCACGACTGCCTTGCAGCTCATCTGAAACGAATCAACATCCTGAGATCTGAAGAATGCACACTTTGTCACGAACCTAGAAGTAAAATGGATAAGGGGCACCTGCTACATTGCAACAAACTTGATGTGACTGCTAGAACTTCAGGAAACCTCACACAACTCTATTGGAACGCAAGAAAGCTGATGGATTGGAATCCGGGCTAGCCATAGGAAACAACAACAACAACATTTCACTTTCAACCAGTCTTCTTTCGCTTCCTTGCACTTCTTGTTAACCTAATTTCTGGTACGTCTGTATTCTGCTTTCCCCTTTTCATCTCTTACATTCTTGTGTTTCCGCCTTTAATCCATTAATTCTAGTATATCCCGAGTGATCCACGTTTTTTTTACCTATTCTTTCTTTCCTACCAATGTTTTCTTCTGCGGATTTTATTATTTCATTCTTCAAAAGTGCCCATTCGTCTGCAATTGAAGTTTGTTTAGGGTTTTTCATTAGTCCTTCCTTTATACTCTTCTTGAATCTTACGTTTACATCCTTCAATTTCAGTCTGTCTATCGCCCACCTTTTTGGCTTTTGATTTTTCTTCAGTTTCTTCAAATTTAATCTGCATTTCATAACAACCAGATTGTGGTCTGAGTTTATGTCTGCACCAGGATATGTTTTACAATCCAAAATCTGGTTTCGAAACCTCTGCTTGACCATAATGAAGTCGATTTGGTAACGCCCTATATCTCCCGGTCTCATCCGTGTGTATATTCTTCTATTGTGGTTATTGAATAAGGTGTTAGCTATGACCAATTCATGCTCGGTGGAGAATTCCATCAGCCTACTTTCTCGATCATTCCTTTCACCTAATCCGAAATCTCCTACTATCTTCCCTTCTCTACCTTTTCCTACCACAGCATTCCAATCTCCCATTACTATAATATTTTCATCACCCTTGATATACCTCAGAATTTTATCTATTTCTTCGTAGACCTTTTCAACATCTTCATCATCAGCTTGACTGGTAGGCATATAGACTTGTACCACTGTGGTGCACGTAGGTTACGTATTGATTTTTGCTACAATAATCCATTCACTATATTGCTCATAATATTCCGCCGCAGTAGAGAGGCAAACTTATCTGTTTACAGGAACTATGCTGAGATTGCTATTTATGGACAACATAGCACAATGGGTCAGTAGCACTGTTTACGACAGTCTCAAATTAAATTATGGCAACATTTTGATATAAAGATAAATAAGTCTCTGTGGAATTTGTTACACCGGACTACATTTAATTGAAAGGGGGAGGAATTAAATCTTCTGATGCTATCTGTTTTAGTATGTCAGCATCTCAAACATAGCAAGAAGGTACTAATTCCCAAGCAATAGGCAAATAAACTTAAAACGTACCCTACAGTATTAAATAAAACAAATTATTTAGCATGACTTTTTCCTAGACTTTTACTTATTATTTATTTATACTGTAAATTAGTGCACTTTATGCCCTAAGGCTAAATGAATGCTTAACCATGGTAAGAATTCAGGTGTTAGGTACACTCCACACATCACTTGTTATTTTCTAACATGTTGCAGGTAGCTTTGGAGGAGCCTTTAATGACACAGAGCAAGCAGAAGCCACTTAGTGGAGAGGACAATGGGCAAAATGAAAGAATAATTAGAATATGAAATGTTGAGCAGGCAGAAACTGAAGGAAATGAAATGTTATAATGCATTATTGAATAAAAATAAAATAAAAGTATGTAATGTTATTCTGAACTAGTTAATTCTTCAGGCCCTGTTATTCCTGAAATTGTTGCCACAATATTGTCCTCCATTGACTTAACAAGGTTACACAGTGATTGGAGTACCAAGTCCCTAACACTCATTTATGCTCTCCCTACAACTGAGCATGGATGATTTATATTTATAAAATCTTGTTATGTGCATGTAAAAAAATGTTTGTGTTAAATTTGCAACATAAGACTGGTGAACACGGCAGATATGCTCAGGCGCGGATCTAGAGTTTGGTTTTGGGGGGGGGGGGGGGGTCAGAGATTCGATCTAGAGTTTGGCTTTGAAGGGGGGGGGGTCAGAGAATCGAAATTGTTAAGAAAAATGGTATCACTAAAAACGCAATCACAAAATAACCAAACAAACAAACAAAACCAGACCAATTTTTTTGCAAGCTTCATGGATAGAAATTTGATGCGTTTAGCGCACCAAAAATATTCGTACAAATTGCAACGGCGTGTTTTGTGACTTTTACATCGAGCTTCGAGAAAAGGATCAAGGTGAAGGTACGTTACAGTTTCGGCAAGTCGAGTTGATACCGACAAAGGGAGAAAGTCACAGCTTAAATTGCCAACCAAGCTTGCAGTTTGGACGTCGGCAAAAATTTTTGGTGCAAAAAAAGCCCCAGTTTCCTATCCGTGCATTAATGCACATTCATCGTGACATCACTATAAACATCGATTTGGTAATCACAAGGTTTGCTAAACAAAATTGACGAGTTGATTTTGTTGTATAACTAATATTTTTTATACAAGAGGTTTGAAGTTGTAAATATGTACAGTTGTAACAGAACATAATTCCAATAAAGATAATTCAGTATGGAATAAAATGAAAAAAAAAAAAAAAAACTGTTTTTCAGTTAAAATTCTTTAAGTTTTATTTGTCTGGTAATTGTGTTTTCGTTTTTTGAGTTTGCAAAAATATTTGGTCTCCATTTGGGGGGGATCATGACCCCCCCCCCCCCCTTTGAATCCGCGCCTGGATATGCTACAAAATTGGTCGAGGGGCATTCAGCATTATTGATCAAAGTTAATGTCCAGTACAACTGTTATCATTTGTAATGCACTAACAACTTTAATCACAAATCTGCTGTTTGCCATTTAATTACAGTTGTCATGTATGGGACAGTCTAAGCCAAGCTGTTAATTGCTTGCATATTGAATTTCTTGAAATTTGGTTAATATAATAACATTCGAATTGGGTAGGTTTTGGAGAACTTACTATGAAGCAGACCACTGTTTTATTGGAGGCTCCAGGTTCACTTTTCTTTCAAAAAGTAGTTTTTAAATATGGGTTTTTATCACTTAAAAAAATTTAAACATTAGAACATCTTATCAAATGGTCGTTGGAACATCTTGGTCAACAGCCCTGTGTACTTGGGTGTGGGTTGATTTCGTCTGATAACTTGAGATGGCTGTAAGTAGTGTACCAGTATGTAACTGTGTAATAAAAACAGTGGATTTAGTAAGTTTTCTATGAATGATATTTACAGGTCCCGTAAGTAGCATTGTAGCATTTGCCTTGGTATAGTGTGGGTAGGCCTACCCCTGAAGAGCCACACTCAGGATGATCAATGTCAGCAGAGGGATTAAAATCTCTGGACATGTTGCATTTCCTCATTACAGTCTAGGACCATGGCCCGATAACATCTATCCCCAAACAAAGAAAAGGCCTTCCACAAAGAAAAGAAAGGAATTTGTGAATATACACCCTACATGCTACAGCTGGTGATCTATTACAGTATTGTTTTAGCATTTTCTTGTTAATGTGATGCAGTTGTACAACATGGGCCTCTCTTCAAGTGCTCGGGGACACAGTTCAGGGGATGGTTGGATGACCTAGGTCCAATGACACTACTGGTATTTGGAAATAAAACACATGAGCACAGTAAAAGGTGGGAGTGGAGATGAATGGAAGCAAAATAGGATAGATGGAAATGTTAAAAAACATTTTCTCAGTACAAATAAATTCATATACCTAGCAAAGATTTCTTGATCAAACATTTTGCCATTGAAATGTGCATGTAGGCCTATCTAAATTTACACAAGGGACTATTTAGAAGTATTATGGCACCCAGCTATGCGCTTACAATTGTGGTGCATGTTTACTGGCATAGGCTATGGGCTAAATAATGTGAAGTGTATCTCACATGAATACTAGGCCTATGATAGTTCTTCTACAGGATATCTAATAGGCTACCCTATTAGCAAAGGTAAGATTAAGTACCAGTGGCCTACCACTTTCAAAAACAAAAAGTACCGTGGATAAAATAGTCATTTAATACTACTATTACCGTACTGTATGTGTGTGGTACCGGTATTAATACTATATTCACTGGTGGTATGAAGCACCTCTCGCATGGCTTTTAACCTGAAAATTGTGCATCGCATTCGTAGGCTTAATTACGGTACGGTATTGGTGCATATGTCAACGATATAAAGAAAGGTTACAACACCATCACTGATTAAAAACACAGTTTGGAGTGTAAACATAAATATTTATCAAATGTGAACACGTATTAGGTCCGTATAGCCTTTAGGCCTAGTAGGCTAACCCTCGACTTGTACAGGCAAGAACAACATGGTTTATAGGTGACCTAACACAATAAAATGTTAAAAAACTGGCCGTGTTTTGAAATTTATTAAAAACTGAAGAAATATATCATTCATCTGTCTCAATAAGACACGATTTTTAGAGAACGGTATTCTTTCCCCTCAAAATCCAAAATCACTCTGAATAAAATGCATCATCGATGAGAGCGAGCACGCACAAATTAGGCCTAGTCCAGAAAGAAATAGTACCTTCGTATAACCTACTAACGTACAAGCTACATTATCTACCATACTTCTCTTTTTAAGAGGCGGTCGTACTCAGGTCCTATTTCACCTTTCAATTCAAAACATTGCCACTAGTTTCGTTGTAGTCGCTCTCGCCTAGTAGTTGCATGGCCTGTACATAGGTATCAGCACCCTCTAACAGTGAGGGTGTTTCAAGGTCGCGCGTTCAAGAAAGTCCAAACTGCTCGAGTCCGAACACTGGGGAATTATTGCAGGCGCGTGGCATTGTGCCATCGCGACTAGAAAGTTCGAAGTGATTGTATACTTTCAATTGAATGGCCGAAATATTTTGCTATAGATAAGCTAATACTGTACTTAAACTACAGAATTCAAAAGTGACTGAAATATGCTTAGTCTTCCTCGTGATGTACCGGCTAGTATTCTTGGCTGTCGCCCCGGAGGTTCGGGTTCGATTTCCGGCGCTGACAAGAAATTCGATTCATTCTTGTCTGAGGGCTGGAATGCCCTGTGAGGCAAAACTGAAAAGGTGTGGTTTCGATTCACATCTCAGCCATTTTGGAAGTGGTTTTCCATGGTTTCTCAATTCTACTCAGCTGACTGCGTGGATCAGGGGTAACGTTCTCGCTTGCTGTGCCCAAGGTTACAGGATCGATTCCTGACACAGCCAGCTGACATTTGAGGGTGCGCAAATGCGAGGGAGCCGTGTCAGTGAATTTACTGGTAGGTTAAAGATCCCCTTTGTGGCAAACTTCCGGCACCCCGGCGTCTCCTAAAACTGGATGGTAAAAGGGTCGTAAAACAATAAAATTATTATTATTACAATCACTTCTACTCCAGGCAAATTCAGCTGACTCCTTCACAATCCTCATCTGAATCACAAATACACACACTAATACAGCCATCACAATAAGACGGGTAATTAGACAAATTCCACACACATGCCAAGTACACGGGGCTAGATGACCACGATGCTGCAACAACTACTTTGAAATGCGCTAATGAGTTTCAAAAAATACGGGAACTAGTCCTCGCACGGAGAAACATGTTTTACAGGTGGTTATAAGGATGCGCAGTGACCGACCGCAGTAGCTACACTTGCTAAGGTACAGCACAAGATCATGGGTCCCAAGCTACCTCCGAACTCGGTAAACAAGTGGGTTCGAACCCGTGGGCTTTTGTTTCAATGTTGAACTCCATTCCTATTATGTAGTCTATATTTTATATTATCTTGGTAAGTCTTTATTATTAAAATAATAATAATTATAATTATTATTATCATCGGGATCTTGCCCGGTGTGGACCCGTCTGTTCAGCCCTATATTATTATTAATAATATTTCTAAAATTATTATCAGTTTCTGCAAATTTAGGAGGATTATAAATGAATATTACATAATTCGGCAATAGAGGTGGGGGTGGGAGAGGGGTGCGGACAGGAAACTCCAGCCCCAGGGCCCATCACCGCTCTCCAAGGCCTCGCCTCCGGGGGACACACAAGAACGCTACACCACGATATAGTCTTTAAAACAGTATGTTATGCTTAATGTGATAACGCAGAAAGAAATTAAAATGATATTCTCTAAGCTCTACCATTTCCCTAGAGACCTCCCTTACATAAAACTGCCTATGTTGAGAAAGTTCGAAACGGTAACACAATAAGGTTTCATGCCGTCGTAGTTGTTGCTTATGCTCCATTAGATTGTGTTTATTCAATCATTTACTTTCATAAACATCTTCATACTAACCTTAATTGTGATTAAGAATCGTCCAGACTAAACTAATTCCTGAATTAGTTGAAAAATAAATTTTCAACAACTTTTTTTTAAATATTTCAAAATATAACTCATCGTGTTTACGATAACATCGAAGAGATACGTAAGGAATCCTACTCCATAGTATACCTTGAAACACTCTCCCCTCCTCGCTAGAGTTGATTTACAATTAACTACCCTCATTACCACAAACCTACAGAATTTACTGCCTTTAAATACAGGCCACAAGTGATTTTAACATAACTTCCCGACTTTGAATGGGCGCCAATGGGTCTTCCTGAATAAAATAGAATAAAATACGGTACATAACTGTTGCCCCGACTATGAAACACCTTATCCCAGGCGTAGGGCATTTGGCATGCGTTTGCTGATGCTACTAGGTTCATGCAAGACAGGAATATAAACACACATGAATTTTAAAGAGATAATCTATTGGCTATACTATACACATATATACATAATATACAACACAAAATACCCTTCATACACTCGTGATTTATACAGTACCTTGACACTGAATTTAGGCTCTGAGAGCAGCAAACACTTATGGCCATATCAGACCTAGGCCTACCAGCTTCCTATACACATTTCACTTGTACACAAATCTACACTCGTCAGACTTTCACGCATCATTTGCCTATTCTTCACTTTGCACAGTTTGAGCACGAATCTACACTCGCCGGACTTGTTGACTTCAACGCCACGACTTCCACAACAGATGATGAAGTGAGGTTATGAACGTCTTTTTAGGGGGCGATATGATCAGCTACCCATGGTCTACGAACTTAACCATGTCGAAAATATGTAGTCATTCAATAGCACACTGCTCAGTGAATGTCTAGTTACTGTATCTGCTGTTCGATTATCGGACCATGCCAGATAAATCGACCCTGGGCGCAAGAAGACGTGGACTCTAGCCTAAAAGCAAGAAGAACGGATCTCTAACTGTTCGTTACGGAAACCATGCCACGTAAAACGACCCTGGGCGCTAGTAGATCAGTGTTCTGCCAATAAAGCAATAAGACGAACTCGGAACACCAGACACGCCATTATATGCACTGGCGAAGGGATACATAACCCCAATGTTTCTGCCGGAACTACTTCGTGCGTGGCCCGCTCCTAGCGGAACATCCGTGTCAACACATGAAGATCAGACAGTCGAAATTCACACTGACGTCACACAGTAGTTTTCCACTTGAAGTTCATACGAGTTCACGCTATTAACCCCTCAAGCCGGTTGGCCGTACACTGTACGTCCGCTGGACTAGACTCGTTCAGCCGGTTCGACGTACCACAAACGTCCGGTGCAGGCGGAAGTTAGAATGCCTATTACGCATGAAACCCTGCTGCTTCACCAGACCTTCTTTCACGTTATAAACCGAGAAGTTATGTACTTTCATGCCATCTCTGTTTCATAATTAGAACTTAATACAAAGTTGATCGATATCCGTTGCTTTTGACGACTCATATCGATCAGCGAAGGAACATGAAGCGCGCTCTATTGAGTTTCAGGTTAGTTGCTTTAGAAGGTACCACATCCTTTCCTGCCATCTCGAGATTGTTTTGTGAACTATATCTAACTTGACAGTTTTAGTCACTTATGAAGGGGAAGCACCGATAGCAATTACTTAGTAGATAACTTTCGCTTCGTAGGCTAGAGGCTACTCAGTCGCAGATGAATAATTGCCGGACTGTCTCATTCTCTTACGGGTGCAGATATTATTGGTTTGATAGATGACAGTACTGGAAGTGATGTATAGAGAGCGATATTTTCGGTAGTGATACGGACTATGAACAGCATGATGTTATTGGAGAAGTGGGAGACAGCCCAGATGAAGAAGAAATAGCTTCAGCTGTAATAACAACGACCACTGTTCAGTGTTTGTGGCGTGAGGTAGACTTCGTCACAAGCACACAAAAGATCCCCTTCACGGGTATGCCGGGTACAAGAAGGCATTTCACGTCTGTTTTTGCTGCTTTCGACAATGTCATTGAACTAGTTTAAGAAACAAATATGTAGGCCTACGCGGCAGAATGTATGGTGGTGTGCCCTTGAAACCAAGGTCGCGCGCCAGGAAGTGAGAGTCAGTGAGAGGGGACAACATTTATGTGTTCTTGTGGCTTGTATTGTTGATGGGGATAATGCAGAAACCTACCCTAAAGAGATATTTCACCCCTATATTCTCTCAAACAATGCCAAGGAACAGGTTTGAAAAAATATTGTGATATTTACATTTTGTTGACAATTCGACACGGGATGCATACACGGGGCCTAAAAAGCTTTTCAAAATTCAGCTTTTCCTGGAAATTATACCCGAAAAATATGTATATATGTAGATTGAACATTATCATGTAAATATCTTGCTCTCATTGTAAATATACCTGAAACAAATACCAAAAGTGGAACTTATCAAATTATTATACTTTTGTAAATATTGCGTGTGATTATGGACAGTTTAATCAGTTGAAACTTTCCGTCAAATCAATACAATATTGTATTGATTTGACGGAAAGTTTCAACTGATTAAACTATTTATATACGTCAATACGGACCAGAAATGGCAACTAGTATTCCCATGATTATGGACAACCCTGAAGAGCGGTCGTCACATATATTACTGAGAAACATTGGACATGATTTCGGTAAGTAATCCTAAAAATTTCATTACGTTATATTTCGTAGATTTAACACTATTAATTTTTTAACTTGTTGGTGTCCAAAGCTCTCCTGGGCTTCAATTTAAATACCGCCGGAGAAGTGAAAACCTCCGGATTAAATAGCCGGCCTGAGGGGTTAATAGCCTAGGTATTTCCCGGAACTTCGAATTACTGCCTGTCTTTTCCGGGTATGTAACATATCCAGCACTCGAAAATACCAATTCATTGTACCTTTATAGTACAGCCACGAATCTAACATTTAACATTACTAGGTCAAAATAAAGCCATTAATCTCAAACCAAAATGAAATAATGCTTCTACTTAATACAGTCATATATATCCTATTTCCCAAAACGTAATAAATCGCAAAACCCCGTATTTTATAATATCAAATATCCAAAAACCGATAATTAATAAACAGTGATCCTAGTTGGTCCGGACCATCCAAAGATGAATCCGTCCACAAAACCACACAGGCACAATAAAAATCACCTCTGCAACCCCACGTTAACCCAATATAATAAGATATGAATAAAATACCCCAAACTAACTGCACAAAGCAAAAACAACCATGTCTTGTCATCTCGTGAGCAAGATCTCTAGGTGACATATAGCTTGAGGAAAGCAACATTATATGTACCTAGGACCTTGTCATCGTTGGTAATCAAGCTGTAGGCACATGCACCTACCCTGCGGTCTCTAGCAAATGGACCAGAATGAAAAACCTCAAGAATGCAACTCTGCTCTACCGACAGCAGATGCTCAGCTCGCAACAACACCAGACTTCCTAACTTAATTTTTACCCCCTCCCTTTCCTGCTGTTTCAAAAGTATCTTACCTACAATTCCAATAATCCTCAATTTATTTAATCTCTTAGGGTACAGCTTTCCCGGTTGAAAATCCCTAAGTCCTGCGAGACACACAAAAAGAAATCCTTCCTGCAAACTACTAACTGCCACGCCCTCCAAACATAACCTAATGGTACCATCCCACATGGTCACCACCACCAGAAGACTAACAGACTGACTGTTACTAATCTCAAATATAACCTCATAAAGCATCTGACCAATCACCTCAACAAAAGCCTCCATGTGAGAGTGAGCTATAGGGTACCTAGGACCGCTCAAGCTAGACCTATCTGCGATGTCGAAACTATGCTCGTACACGTGAGTGCATCCAGGTTTCTCCGAGAATACCTCCCTGTGTTCCCTCAGAACGTCAAGCAACTCCGGACTTCTGACCCTCGTCCAACATGGTGTCTTTTACAACCGCCTCAAACTCATCAACAGAGTGACCAATGTCACTCAACTCACGATCATCTCTCATGACCAAATTACACACAGGAAAAGGACTGGACCCCATCCCGACACCTAACTCTTCCTCCTCAGAAACCTCCTTACTGACCTGAATGCATCCAGCGACACTTAACAGAATCTCTACCATCAACCTGATAATCTAACCTAATCCAATCCTGTTGCTCACCCCACTTGAACTTCACTTGCACCTTGCTGTAATCTAACTTACAGCTCTGGTCCCCTAGCCAATCGGATCCTAAGATGACTTTGTGCACTAAATTAGGCACAACTAACATCACACGATTTTTACTCCACCCGTTGATCCTAATGGGTGCACAAACCTGAGTCCTAATCCTCTGCGACTTTGTGCCTACAGCTGACACAATGTGCACATTTGAAATTGGGATTTGTTCCATGTGTATCTCCTTCAATTTCACTTCATCAAAGAACTCCCTACTCACACAACTGCACATACTGCCTGAATATAGTAACACCTCGACTTCCTGGCCCCAAATCTCTACCTTGATGACAGGATGGACAAACATGTGCTCGCTTCCCTCCTTTTCTACACCTAATTCCTCCTCCAATAAGTCCTCTTTGACATCCAAGTTATATTTTACCTCCATAGCATGAGCAGGATTGCTATGCAAGGACTCTCCCCCTGCCCTATTTAGTGAGTCCCGTCGGAGTTTAAACCTCCTGGCCTATTGTTCCTCTCAACTTGCCTTTCATTACCACGCCCCCTATTTCCCTGCTCTACCTCACGTGACCCGTTCCCTGATTGATTGTTTTCCCTGTACCCCTGATTCTCATTCCTATTTCTTCCCCTCGCATGATCCTCCTGCCTTACGTCCCTGTCTCCTCTACCTTGATTCCAGTTCCTCTCTCTCCCTTGATTATAATTTCCTTCCCTTTGATTGCCCCCATTGAAATTTTCTTCCCTCTGGTTACCCATATTTCCCTGACGTTTCCTACCTGTCTTTCTCAAAGCATCGAACCTCCCAAGCAACTTTTCCATGCCCTTAATTGAGACTATATTCTGCATGCACACTGCAGTCCTAATGTCATCTGAAAAGTGACGTGCTAATTTCCTTACAAGATCCTCTTCACTACCAGCTAGCTCTAAATTTTGACCAATAAGGACATGGTTCAAGAAATACTCGGTCAAAGTGACCCCTTCGTTTCCTTGAAATTTTCCAAATAAAATCCTGTCTCTTTCCCTCCCCTTGATATTATCATCCCAGAACTTATCCATAAACTTTTCCCTGAAATCCTGTAAGCCACTGAACCCTTCCCTGAATACCTGGTACCAAGACCTAGCTTCCCCAACAAATGCGGCTGAAATCAGTTCTTCCACCCGATCCCATTCTAAGTATCCTTCATCTAACCCCTTTGCAAACTTCTTTTCGACTAACTTCACAAATCCCATAGGATTGAACGTGCTACCATTGAACTTAGGCACCTCATAATCTCGACTCTGGATACAGTGCCCTAAAAACAGAATCGGATGACCCCTACCTGCCTTCAACTTCTTCACTTCACTTTCAGTTTCTTCCTCTATCCTAGTCACTCTTTCTCTGACCTCACTGATATTCTCATCAACCTTCTTTCCTAATAAAGCAAACTCACCACTATTTGCTACTAGCTTCTGCTCGACTATATCCTGCTTATCCCTAACCTCTTCTACTTTCCTTCGTAACTACCTCTATTTTCTCTTCTACGATGCTTATTATCTCCACTCTCTGCTCTTCCAACTTCCTATCTGCTCCGGAAAATTTTTCGCTAGTCTCCAGTGCCTGGCTTGAAACTTCCTTTGCCAACTTCTCTTGCTTGGCATCTAGCTTCTCTAACTCAGATTCTAACCTTTGTTCCTGAGCAGCAATCTGACCACCTAGCTTAATTTCCAGATTAGTGATTTCTACTCTGACTTCACTAAACTGGCGAGTAACACGGCTGTCTAGGATAGTCACCTGCTCTTTGACCTCATCTATCTTTGCTAACATTTCCTTTTTAAAACTAGTCATCTGGCAGGCCATCTGACTGGTTATCCTCTCCTCCATTCCTTCGGAACTGTTACTACGAAACAGGAGCTTCTCCAACATGGCTCTCATCGAACCTGAATCATCACCACTCACTGCCACAGAAGTATCGCCATCCTTCACCTCTGAACTACTACTACCACCTTCAGAGCTTGTGCTCTGACGTCCTAATCCCATGTTTAATTCATCTCCCCCCTGCCCTAATAAATCTCCCATGATTCTACTGTTTTCCCTCATCCCTGTAACAAATTGCCTATCGGAACCTGCCTGGTTTTGCTGCTCACAAACACCGTCTCCCAACAAAGCAGAATTGCATCCTGGCTCTAATGTAGTCATCCCTAATTGAAATATGTAAAATTATGAAAATATGCCTACAGTTTAATTTCTGTGTCCCGGTATACATCAGCATGTCTAAGGCCTCACGTTGGGCTGTCACTGAAACACTCTCCCCTCCTCGCTAGAGTTGATTTACAATTAACTACCCTCATTACCACAAACCTACAGAATTTACTGCCTTTAAATACAGGCCACAAGTGATTTTAACATAACTTCCCGACTTTGAATGGGCGCCAAGGTTGACCATATGGGTCTTCCTGAATAAAAAAGAATAAAATACGGTACATAACTGTTGCCCCGACTATGAAACACCTTATCCCAGGCGTAGGGCATTTGGCATGCGTTTGCTGATGCTACCAGGTTCATGCAAGACAGGAATATAAACACACATGAATTTTAAAGAGATAATCTATTGGCTATACTATACACATATATACATAATATACAACACAAAATACCCTTCATACACTCGTGATTTATACAGTACCTTGACACTGAATTTAGGCTCTGAGAGCAGCAAACACTTATGGCCATATCAGACCTAGGCCTACCAGCTTCCTATACACATTTCACTTGTACACAAATCTACACTCGTCAGACTTTCACGCATCATTTGCCTATTCTTCACTTTGCACAGTTTGAGCACGAATCTACACTCGCCGGACTTGTTGACTTCAACGCCACGACTTCCACAACAGATGATGAAGTGAGGTTATGAACGTCTTTTTAGGGGGTGATATGATCAGCTACCCATGGTCTACGAACTTAACCATGTCGAAAATATGTAGTCATTCAATAGCACACTGCTCAGTGAATGTCTAGTTACTGTCTCTGCTGTTCGATTATCGGACCATGCCAGATAAATCGACCCTGGGCGCAAGAAGACGTGGACTCTAGCCTAAAAGCAAGAAGAACCGATCTCTAACTGTTCGTTACGGAAACCATGTCACGTAAAACGACCCTGGGCGCTAGTAGATCAGTGTGCTGCCAATAAAGCAATAAGACGACCTCGGAACACCAGACACGCCATTATAGGCACTGGCGAAGGGATACATAACCCCAATGTTTCTGCCGGAACTACTTCGTGCGTGGCCCGCTCCTAGCGGAACATCCGTGTCAACACATGAACATCAGACAGTCGAAATTCACACTGACGTCACACAGTAGTTTTCCACTTGAAGTTCATAAGAGTTCACGCTATTAATAGCCTGGGTATTTCCCGGAACTTCGAATTACTGCCTGTCTTTTCCGGGTATGTAACATATCCAGCACTCGAAAATACCAATTCATTGTACCTTTATAGTACAGCCACGAATCTAACATTTAACATTACTAGGTCAAAATAAAGCCATTAACCCCAAACCAAAATGAAATAATGCTTCTACTTAATACAGTCATATATATCCTATTTCCCAAAACGTAATAAATCACAAAACCCCGTATTTTATAATATCAAATATCCAAAAACCGATAATTAATAAACAGTCTTCCTAGTTGGTCCGGACCATCCAAAGATGAATCCGTCCACAAAAACACACAGGCACAATAAATATCACCTCTGCAACCCCACGTTAACCCAATATTATAAGATATGAATAAAATACCCCAACTAACAGCACAAAGCAAAAACAACCCGAGGGTGAGCTACTGTAACTGAATAAATTTGGTTACAACATGTAACCTAGTATTATGGAGAAAAACTGCTGTTGATTTCCTAGAATTAAATTTACGTGTTGTCACCATGAAAAGTTTTTTCTTTTATTCTTAACAAAGAAGATATTTAAACAAAATGTAGAATTTATTTTTTGAAATTACATTTTTCAACATAAAGGATTAACTTCTACGATAAGCTATAGCATATTATTATCAGGACTGAGTTGCTTCAGCTCTTTCATTCGCATTGCCTCTTCCTCACAAACAATCATGAAATGTGTATAAACTACAAATTCAGATGCTCTAGGGAAATAAAACTAAAATCTGTTTCCCACGATTATCACATCACTATTAATTAATAAGTATGGTGTAACTGTGATAATTAGGCTAACTAATACAGGTATTTTTTTCCAGTAGTGTTTTTACATATTTATATCTTGTACCCCGCCCAACAATCGTGTTGACCGACTGAAAAGCTACAAAAGACAAGTATAGCCTATATTTTAAAAACCAATAGTGGTGAAAGATTTCAGCCTATTCCTGTAACAACTTAGACCAAGAACTCATCATACCATCAACTGTCACCGCAGTTTCATTATAAACACAAATACGGTACTTTTGATTGCCTGTAGCAGCCACCCTGTAACGGTATTTACTGGCCCTCACTGTTGGGTGACAAATGTAATGTTTTCTACTTTGCTCCACGTTGAGCGTACAAGTGTATTGTTTACTCTAAGATATGTTGTATTAATGGGCGCCAAGACCTCAACGCTATGTTGAAATCTAAATTTATATTTAACAACACCTAGCTCTGGTAGAACACCTTCAAGAATCTTTACACTCAGATCGTGGTATGATTTGATCATTAACCCAACTAACAATTGTATCAGGAGAAGGAATTTGGTCTATATCTACTGCTACCTACTGAAAGCAAAGATTGCATGGTTAAAAGAAATGAATTTATTATATAAAACAAGTATGGCAAAATTAATAATAATAATAAATTTTAAGATGGAGCGTTACGATTTGAATATTACCGCTAGAGAATTACGTGAAAACGGAGTCGGATGAATTACTGATTTTACTATTATTCCCAAGCTAAGAAGTTACTGAAATACTGAATATGAAACAAACAAACGAGAGATTATGTAGTTCTGAGTCATTCGCGCTTACCATTGGAAATTGCCGTAGCATTTCCCTCGTACTGGATGCTGAAGAGAGCTTCCCACAGCCTTCTGGACGTCGTCATCTTCTTCGTCAGTTGAAGAGATACTTGTAGATATGTTAATTTATGGTCCGATCACATCGGAGCCAACCACACGTGCAACCACAACGGTCAAGTTTTACAAAGATAATCGCCTGCCTCCTCGGCGCGCAAACCATATATGCACTCGTCGCATCCCCTCTCTTCTCTGATTGGCTGCGCTACCACGCGATCCTCCCCACCTCAGGGTCATTACACTTGGCGCGACGATGATGTCGATTACCGGTCCAGGCCATTTCGCCTTTTCTTGGAGCAGCAACCCCGCTTGCGTCACGCTTCTCGACAAGAATAAGCCTGTAGCCGAATTCCCAGTGACTCATCTCTCTCAACAAACTCTAACTGACAAAATCCGAAAAGTTCCGTAATCATATAATTTTCCGCGATAATGTTGTTCGTAATAATTCGCTTGATAGGGTTTTCTATAACATCGAAAACCTATCTGTATACTTTTAATTTTATAAAAAAAAAATGCTCCCAAAAAATACCTTAATAATAATAAGTTACATGAAAACTTCTCTTGGCTGAACAATTTGCCGTGTAAATAAATATTGAATGGCTTCCTACTGACTTATGTCAGTGGCGTAAAATACCCTCGAAAAACACGTTACGACCCCTGGATACCATAATCCCTCAGAATCCTCAGTTTCTTTTCCCTTGGTACTCTTTCTTTTGCCACCTCTTGATCTACAAAACACAAAAGTCTATTCCTCTCGTAGTATTCCTCAATCACTTGGTGAATACTAAAAAAAATGATCCTGACATCCTCGTAGTCTAAAGCCACACTGGTTTTCATCCATCTTACTCTCGGCCAATGATTATGCCTGAGTATACTTCAACCTGACCGCGTTGCCTCCTAAAGTAAAGAACCTCAAGACCATAACATTTGTGAGATGAAGTGTGCATTTGGGTCTCACACATTTTATCCCCCAATAAATGGTCTGAATAATGAAGATTTATTTATATACCTCAAGATCAGTGAGTGACATATCCACAAGGATATACAGTAGATACCCAATTAGAGTTCCTAGCTGTATCAAGGGACAACTAACAGGCGTCCTAAGCCACAGCGGCTGGCTGCATGGCTCAGTGGTAACGTTCTCACCTGCTGTGTGCAAGGTAGCGGGATCGAACCCCGGCTCAGTCAGTTGGCATTTGAGGGTGCGCAAATGCGAAGGAGACGTGTCAGTAGATTTACTGGCACGTTAAAGATCCCCTTCGGAGCAAAATTCCGGCACCCCGGTGTCTCTAAATGCCACAGTTGTTAAAAGGGAAGTAGAACCAATATTATAAATATGAGCCACAGCATCCAGCAGGCTCCCACTTAGCATCACGTGACTGGGAGACCCTGCACCAGACCATACCAATACTTTTAGATTCTTGGCAAAGCCGGGACCTCTGAGGTAGCAGCCAACATTGCTGGCCACTGCGCCACGAGCTGGTTTATCCATAGCACAGAATGTATTAAAAGGGGATATCAAGAAACAGTATAGCTGTAAAAATTATGCTATGCGCGTCTAGACTCCACCCCCGCCCCACCCATTTCATAGACATGGAGAATGAATGAAGCTTGTAGTTTTATGTGACCGTTAATCTCGCGATCAGAGCTACGGAACCTTCATTTTTACGTGGAATCTGAACCACAGGACGTGATATTCCACTTCGATAATCTCATTCGCCGGGAATCGAACCTTGGTGAAAGCCAAGCAGCTTGACCACTGCACCATTACGTTCCCCAAAGAAATGAAGTAACGTCGGAATCGCATAGTCCCCGACTACATACGTAGACGTTAGGAACAGATAATGAATTAGAATAAACCATATATGTTTAAAAATAATGCCGGGATAGATCTTTGGTTTCTTAATATACGTACTGTATTTGGGCCATAATATATTTTGAAATATATAAAAGTCTGAACTCAAGTCCTAACAATCTTCAGAAAGCTATACCACACAGAAGTGAGGAATTGATTTCGGGAGTGAATACACACTGCGTAATAATTGCTGTGCATCTTTCTACAGCATTTAAACACACCACTCCGGCAGCGCCTGGAACATTACCAGTATTCAGTAAAATAGAGGGTGTTTAATAATGTAAACCAAGTTTCATATTGGCATACATCAAACCTGTCTTGAGTCCATAATCTCGGGAAGGATGACATGTTTGTAAGACCGGGGTCATGTAACGGGGAAGAATACTCTCCCAAAATTCATCATCTCTCTGTATGAGTTCCGTTGTTATTCATTTTGGGTTCCATACTGCAAACGGACAACATTGTCTTCTTGTAGTATGAAGCTGCCCTCGAGTCTGGTAGTAAAAATTGTGTTTGATGTCGAAGATTCTTATTTCTCCTTTTTCCCCACTTTTAATTGTATAGCCTCTTCCGGGATAAAATTGTTCGTGTATGATGGGCATTTGATTTAAAAAAAAAAAAAAAAGCCTCTCGGCACGCTGGAAGGTGGAGGTAGATTTCACTGGGCAAACTAGGGGAGAGGCTATAATAGGCAAAATGTGCAGGTTTTCGTAGATGATCAGTCCTCATTTAGCCTTCCTTCGGAGGGGAAGTAAAGCTGGCGGTCCCATGTCATAGATTTATAGCATGTTAAAGAACCTTTCACTAATTACACCTGTGTGAGGTTAAATTAGGTTAAAAATGTAAACAATGCTCAGGTTCCTACGTTCGTCGCCAGGAGTCGACTGCGGTGGCGTCTAGTAGCCAAGTTCTGAATTATTAGTTGTTGACGATGGCGGCAAAAGTAGGAACTACTTGAAAATTCAAAGTCTGCAGTCCTTACTTGAATTATGAAACAGAAACACACACTGGTTGGTTCTTAAGTTTAGGGGCTGCGACAATGCGGTCATGTAGCCCCGTGTACTTTGGGTGTGTGTAGAATCTGTCTGATAACCGGTGTTAATACACACTAATACAGTCATCACAATTAACACCAGTTATCAGACAGATTCTACACATACCCAAAGTACACGGGGCTACATGGCCGCGTTGTCGCAGCCCCCAAACTGAGGAACCAACCAGACCTCATTTATTGCGAGAAAGTATTTTACAATTGGAGCTTAATTAACTGTTTTTTCGTCTTTCCATGCATATTTTTAACATTTTATTATCTTATGGGCACGGTAACCTTCTTGCCATTTGGGGTCCATTGTTATACTTGTGGTCACACTGTCCTTATGCAAGGTTTCGACACTGATGTGTAACTATGTAACAGTCTGTTACTTCATAACGCAAAATTTTATCTCCTGCAGAGATGTTGGTTAGTTTCTCAGTTTAGGGGCTGCGACAACGCGGTCATGTATCCCCGTGTACTTTAGGTGTGTGTAGAATCTGTCTGATAAACGGTGTTAATTGTGACGGCTGTATTAGTCTGTAATTCAGGTAAGGACTGCAGACGGTCAATTTCAAGTAGTAGTTCGCAATTTTGCTACCACTACCGTCAACGACACCTAGCTGTGAACTTGGCTACTAGATGCCACTGCAACCAGCAATGTTGGAACTTACCCTCCGAAAGAAAGCATACTGAGGGATTTTTAGCACTCTTAGAAAATTCGATGATTTCGACCGGCTTTGAACCCGCGACCTTGGGCATAGAAGTTCAGCATGCTACCAGTTACGTCACCTAAGCCGCTTCCACAGAGTCAGATGGAAAACTGAATGTGATCTCGTGCAATGGCGTTGTCATGGCAACCTCTGATAGCTCATCCCTTATCAATCTAGAAGCGTTGTCATGGTAACCTCTGATGGCTCTTGGCATTTTCTTATAATTCCGAAATCATTTTTCTCATCCCTTGGCGTAATGGTGGGTCATATAAAAAATTCTTTCAAACAAAAATTTTAGGTAATTATTAGGGGAATATTGTCCATTTTGTACGGTTTTGATAGTGTGCCTATTAAGAGAGATATGATTAATGTTTCCCGAAAAACCCACTTTTTCCCACCCGTTTGGTAAATGGTTGGTGCTATCAAAAAACTTTTTCAACATAAATTTTTGGCCCTTATCCGAGACATAGTACGAACTTTTAATGGATTCGATATTTCACGTATTAAGAGAGTTATCGTGATATTTCACTTTTTCAAAAAAAAAATAAGTCCCTCATTTTCACCCCCTTCGACCGATTTTGTCTGTTAACGAACTCGACCAAGATTCTAAAGGGGTACATATTACGTAAAATATTAAAAGTGATTGGTGCAAAATTACGGCAGTTATCGTGTCCACAAAAAGCTGATATATATATATATATATACATATATATAAAATTATATATAAACTGTTGAACTGACTGTGGTTTTGGGGTCTGGGGGATGTGAAACGCGAAGATATGTCGAAATTTTCTGGAAGTCAAAACATGGTACCCATTGCAATAGTTAGCTTTCTAATGAAATCTACCTAACACCGTATTCACCAATAAGTCCAACCGGGCACATTACACAGTGTTTCTATTTTTTTTAAAGTCACTGTACTATTAAAACATGTTGAACGGTAAAAGGTATAACGTGTACATTAAAATTCTATTAGTACAGTACAGCTGGAATGGTTTTGTTCCAAAAACTGTGCTACGGTTGGCTTTTTGTAAATCGTTAGAAAAGCACAAAAAAAGCTTAACTCTAAATTTTAGAATAATTTGCACGATCATTTTGTCGGAAAAATCAAAAAAACATTGAAAAGCGTTTTTCTCTGAATCGACGTATTTTAAAGAAAAGATTTTTAAACAAAAAAATGTAGAGGACATTGTCACCTACAATTCGTCTCATTGAGGTCATGTCATACGTTTTGAAATGCAGAAGCTATGTGGCGCCAAAGTTTCCAAAAAAGTGTTTTTTCACTTTTTGTCCTAAAAAATATAGTTTTTTTTTTTTATCACAAAAGAGTGAATCAGAAATTTGTTCCTCTCCAAATTGTCTGCAACATTTATTGAAACGTTTGTTTCCTCCGACTTACCGTTCCACAGTTATAGCTCAGCAAATACAACGCTGCGTAGTCAAGGCTACTATTGTTACTGCGGAGAGAGCGGTGGGCATAATTCAGACAGGGACCGGTGTCGGACAGCTGCCTAAGGCTCGGTCAAACAGGACGCGGGCTGTGTTTGTTAATTAGCTCAAACAATCATATCTATTTCAATCGCAACGTATCAATCATAATTGTACACATATTAACCTTTGTGCCATCTGAATAGTACAATTTTCACACTTCGGCAGACTATAACTTTGGAACGGTAAGGCGGAGGAAAAAAATGTTTCAATAACTGTTGTAGACAATTTTGAGAGGAACAAATTTCTGATTCCCACTTTTATGAAAAAAAAAAAAAAAAAATCTAGGACAAAAAGTGAAAAAAAAAAAAAACTTTTTTGGAAACTTTGGCGCCACCTAGCTTCTGCATTTCAAAACGTATGACATGACCTCAATGAGACGAATTGTAGGTGACAATGTCCTCTACATATTTTGTTTAAAAAACTTTTCTTTAAAATACGTCGATTCAGAGAAAATCGCTTTTCAATGTGTTTTTAAGTTTTCCGATAAAATGATCGTGCAAATTATTCTACAATTCAGAGTTAAGCTTTTTTTTTAGCTTTTCTAATGATTTACAAAAAGCCAATCATAGCACAGTTTTTGGAACAAAGGTTTTTTTTCTGTTCAGCTGTCCTGTACTATATTGCACCTTCTAAGACAATAGCAATACTGTCGTGGAATGAGCTTGTCCACTGCTCGTTGTAAAAGAGAGGTGTGTGGTGATGTACCCACTCCCCTGCACGAGGGAAAGCCTGAGCTGGCCTCAGACAAACTGTCTCTGTCTTCGCCCTGTTTCAAGGATAGGACTTGGCGGCGCGACATCTGACGGAATCCGGATGAACTACCAGCACTCAACATTGGCTAGCATTAACGAGTCTATATGCTTATCTTAAAAAAAATCACAATTAAACATATACAGAGTTCTTAATTTTAGAATATGTTTCGGTAGCGTTCTAGAGAAAACTATAAGCTGTCTTGCCGTGGAGTTTGTTTCTGTTTTCAACATCATCTGTAGACATAGTAGAGTTTAGGAAAAAAGCAGTTCAGAACTCTATTTTACATGGAGAATTGTGATTTTAACTACTCTTTTTATAACTATATTTGTATTCCTGTTCGATATGCTTTTGCACTGATGAAAAGTGTATAAAATACTACAGTACGCTATAGAAACAAAATAATTTTACCATGTCCCGTTTCTTTATAAATAGTTTCACAAACTTTTGACCCAGGTTACAACAAGAGCTGGGCTGGCGGCCATCCCAACTCCGGCCGGCTCTTAATACAGCCTAGAACTGGAATCTAACCGCTAAAATGTTTCACGGACAACAGCTGTGAACTAAGATCAACATGGCTGAACCGAGAACTGTCGCTGGTTAAATATGAACTCAGATCAAGACGCGGTGATCTTAGATTATCGTTTATACAACAGAAATTCTGAGTTCAGCACGCGCTAAGATCAGCTGAACCTGGTGAACTGAGATCAAATGCTTTATACAATCGGCCCTAAGGCGACTATGTTGTGCGTAAAAACACTTTACGATTGTGGTTATGAATTGTGTTGGTATTATCAACCGATGGACGGAAGGAAAGAAAGAAAGAAAGCGGAAGGAAATGTCCTAATAGCATCAGCATTATTGTTGATTGGTTCCTCAGTTTAGGGGCTACGACATCACGTCATGCAGCCCTGTGTACTTTGGGTGTGTGTAGAATCTGTCTGATAACCGGTGTTAATTGTGATGGCTGTATTAGTGTGTTCTATCTGTATTTCAGGTAAGGACTGCAGACGATCAATTTCGAGTAGTTCTTACTTTTGCTACCAAATGTTACCATCAACGACACCTAGCTATGAAATTGGCTACTTAATGCCACAGCAACCAGCACCTGACAAGAGAACATTGAAACTTCATAGAGCTTTAATCAAACCCGCCCTAAAAATTTAGCTTCACGCAATTGTAGTTAGTGGAAGGTTCTTTTACATGCCATAAATCTATGGATACTCCTGCTGGCTTTGCTTAGCCTAAGAGGGTGGGCAAACTGAAGGATTTTAACGCTCTTAAAAATCCGATGACTTCGGCCGGGTTTCAACCGGCGATCGTGGGCATAGAAGCTCAGCATGCTACCAACTATGCCACCAGCAATATTGTTGTCAAGCATTCTGTTAGAGCCCTTTCGTTCATTCTGCAAATCCATCAATTGACATATGATGTCAAGAACTGTATATGATAGAATTATTCATAAAGTAACTGGTCCTATAGTGCAGGGGTTCTCAAAGTGGGGTGGGCACAGAGACTGATAAAGGGGAGGCGCCGGCTTTGATTGAAATATTTATATTTCATATTCTGTAACAAATATTACTATCCTCATATTCATGAACCTATCATAGGCAGGTAGCTCCCAAGACCATTCAAGAATAATAAACTCATACCTTTGCTGTCTTATTTCACAAGAACTGACCAGTAGATTCTGACAGCAGGAATTCTGAGAAAAGATGGCGAGTAACATTTCCCACACAGCTCCCTTTCACTCGCCACCCGCAGTGACATCTCCTTACCGAACACTTAATGACAATAAGCCGCTTGACAATGTGACTGCCACTTCCTTTCAAGAATGGATTCCAAGAATGGATTCTTCTATTTCTGCCATTGCCGATTCAAATTCAGCTAGGCCTTTCCAGACAGTTCAAAGACAGTGAGTGAACAGGTGAATTCTAGTGCGAGCTAATTAGTTAAACAAACAAAATTTGCTTAATTCCAATTACTGCACGTGCAGCAGTTGGTTTTATTTTTATAAGCAAAAGTAATACATATGCATGACATATTTTTTACAAAACATTGTTGTACTTTGATGTGCCCTAAGAATAATGAATTGTGCGTTATTATTATTAATGTAACTGGTAGTTGAAATCCTAATTAGGCAGTACCATACACAGTAGATCTTGTGTGATCTTTCTTGTGGGAAGTAGCATACGAGAAGTGCTAAGAGAGGAAATGAGAATGGGGGGAGGGGGTGCTAGATATTTCATGTTTCAGACGGGGGAGGGGGCAGAAAAATTTGAGAACCCCTGCTATAGTGGAGGATACTTGGGATCAAGAAATAACTAAGGTTATTGATTGTTTGAAAGGCAGTGCCAAACCCATTTGGTTAGCCGGAGATGGCCAGTACGATTCTCCCGACTTTTCAGCCAAATATCGAGTGTATTAGCTCATGGATATAAATATGGGCCATATAGCTCATTTGGAACTTATTCAGAGAGTGATGGTGAAAGGTGATCTCGAAAGGGCTGCGTGTGAAACTGCATTGAAAAAGATTGTACAAGAAGAAAATTGTAATATAAAACTCTTTCTTCCTGATAGACACAAAGGAGTAAGGTATTTACCGAGAACGCAGTATCCCGATATCAAACATGAATTTGACGTTTGGCACATATCAAAAAGTCTAATGACACCAATTTTTCATGCTGGCTTGGCCTGTAGTGTTTACTATATCCATGTCATGATCGCTATCTGAATGGACATCAGCAAACGTCATTCGTTCTGCCTCAAACTGATACGAACAAATGTTATTTACATCCATTATAAGTCAAAATAAGCCCACTAACAATTGCAACAGCAGAACACGGCAACAAAAGACTGAGTTTATGCACAGCATCAAGCTTGCCACGCAGACTTGACAGCGCAGTGACGTCACGAGCAGTTACTACTTTAGCACGTAACTTGGACCTAGAGGCACCAGATTAACGGCATTGTTATTAAATTTCCATGTTACATATTTAGCAATAAATAACAAAATATGTGTTTTTGTTTTGTGTTCTCCTTTCAGGACCACTTCTTTTTCTTACAACCAATAAGGCAATTCCTAGGGTGGGTGGGTGCAACTACCCAAATCGTTTCCAGGCTGAATTCTATGGTATACTGTATGCATCTGAAACTGAATTAATTGGCAACTTGAAAGTCCACAACATTATTTTTGAAAGACTAACAAGTACAAGGGTATTGTTGTTAAATCAATTAGGGGCTTTGCGGCATCGTGGTCATTTAGCCCCGTGTATTTGGGCGTGTAGAATTTGTCCAAGAACCTGGGTAATTGTGGTGTCTACAATGCTACTATCATGATGTGTGGATAAGATTAGATCTGGGTATTCTGCTTTCGCACGAGTGCTGTAATGAACACCACTATAACGGAATTTTCACAATAATGAATTTCTTTTTTTGGTCCCTTCCCTTTTCCCTATTTGTTGTGTGTGTGTTAAAATGTTTTGATTTCGTACTTTCAGTTTAACGAATTAAAATAGAGTTTTTTAAAACCAATTTCACCATATTTTCTCAAATTAAAACCAACATTCATCCTGTTTTATGATAAATATTTTTCTTGTTACATTATTTCGTTATTCAGACGATATGCTTGTCATTTTCCATACATGCACCATACGCGATTAGGCAATAGTATTTGTGTAACCAATATGCTTCGCCTATCATCCAATGTAAGACGTCACTCTATTAGCATTCCATTGATTGCACATTTCTTCTTCATTTAATTCGCAAAGGAACGTGTTTCTGTTAAGGTTATACCATTAAACTTGCTAAGTTTGTGTGCATTTCGTTAAATAATTAAGTTTATATCACTGCAAATGGATAATCAGAAGCAACAGCAGTTTCCGTTGAGTGAAAAACGTAAAATACTTGCGGAAGTGGAGAAAGGTGGAAATAAAGGAGAAGTAGCGAAGAAGTATGACATTAGCCCGTCAACACAATCTAGGCCCATAATCCACTCCCATAAAATTGTTGCATATTCCTACTTATCTATCACCCCCAATTACAAATGTGCAAAAAAAAAAAAATATATATATATTTCATACCCCCAGTCTTTTGCCCTATAAAGGGTTAAGACAGTACCAGACCGTAGCCACCGACTTGTTGTCTAAGCCCCTTTTAATGTGACTACTCGGCACCCCACCAGTTGCTATAGTTTTAATTGACCACGACGACGTGTACCTAATGGTGGCGAGTGTTAAAATTAAATTGGAGGCGTAAACTGATGTAGGAGGTTTGAGCTCTCTGAGTGTTAAGCAATCTCAGTGCGTGTTAGGGGGTAGAAAGGTCCCTGAAGGTTAATTACTAAAATAAGAGGGTTTCCCAAATAAGGGTAGGGACTGGCAAGCAATGAGGAAGACAGACCTGAGCCGGCCGGACAGCAAACTGATTACACAGCGACCTTGAATGACGCGTGTGAGGATAACCCTGACTTGCGGTGTAATGACAACAAGCGGCTTGCTGCTAATCCTGATTCAGCAGAATCTAACGGTTCGCTAGCGATCGAGGAGCAGTGGCAGGCGCTTCAATAAATAATACAGGTAGCCAATTGTAAAGAAATGTAAAAGTTTAATGGTGTGACGTTAAAGTAATAGACAGGCTTCACTAATTATGTTTTAGTGAGAGGCGATTTGTAAGTAATGATGAGGTGATTACAGAGTGTTAGGGTGAGATTGGTGGAATGAATGAGCTTTAGGATTTACCGTGAGCACACACTAACCTGATCAGTAGTTCGGTGTCTGACGTCTTCGATGAGCACCTGGGCAGCGATTTGGACAGACAGATCCCTCCTAGGGGTAAGGATTTATTTATAGTCGATGGCTTTGCTGATTCAGCGAGTTGGCAAATACCCGCTCTAGTTAGTAATTGTAGCTTGTTGTTTAGCCGATGTGCTAATAATGATGAAACAGTTGGTACATGTCGGTCGGTAACTTGCTAGTTCGTTATAAGAGTTTTGAAATGTGTTGGTTGTAGTTGTTGCCTCTCTAGATGGCTTAGGGTAGAGATAGGGGCTGAAGAGTGTTGAGTATGGGGCAGATAGGGGGTATTTGTGTTTATAGATATAGATGTACCCTGTGGGTATCCCAGGGTACAACAATATACAGTACTACATAGGGTAGTTCTCTAACATTTCCACAGTATGTGTAAAACCCTGACATTTCAGTTTTCCTGAAAATGTAAATGAATCTATTCAACAAATTTGAGAATAATTTTACCATGTTCTACAATACTTATTTTCCTTCCGATTAAAATTCATAGTCATTGTCAGAAATTCTGGCCAAGATATTTCCATTTATGCAATTCCCAGTTAATTTATTTTATTCAAATAAGTATTAACTCACTAGGATGTTAATACAACAATCTGAAAATTCAGCAGAAATGAAAACAAATAGAAAAGTATAAATAAAAGAACACTGTATTCAGCATTCTAGTCTCTACCTTTGTTATCGAGTTCATAACTTTACACATACTGAGCATGATTAATCATTCTAAGTAATTGTAATTATGTTGTTTTAAAGCACTTTTCTAAGGAAATTGAAAGTTTATGCCAGTCTAGGCTCTGAACATTAGCATCCCTTACAGAGCCAAGTATAACTGCATCAAGGAATAAAAATCTTCAATAGCAATATACTCACCTTACAGATTGTCTGGTAGGACTCCGACTCAGGATCGTAGCAGGCTAAAAGGAAGCCTCCGTATCCACCGGTCCTCTTCCCCTGGCCCCTATAGCCCCCAATACAAACTAGGTCAAGGGTGTCTCCAATTCCCTCGACGTAGTCCTTCTTAACCTTGAGCCACTTATGAGATCGCTTTGCAATCTCGTATGTTGCATCTTCCTCCAAACTCTTTACCATTAGACCTTCACATTTTCCTAGCAAACAAAAATGAAAAGTATCTAGTACTTCTGATTAAACAAACAAACACAAATAAATCAATAAAACAGGAACATCTAATGGTTTACAAAGAAGCATCACAAGGCAAAGAAAGAATAATACAAGCTTCTACTCTGGAAAAGGTTTAACTGGATTAAGTGTTGACCATGGACAGTGGCTGAACAGAGTCCACATCAGTTGCCTATGTATGGTAGCATAACCCTGGCCTGAGTATTCATCTTGTTGTTGGTTCACTCGAGGGGCTTGGACTTCATGGTCATTTAGCCCTGTGTACTTTGATGTGTGTATAGAATTTGTGTTATTGTTATTTGCCCAGAGTAGAGGTGGGAAACCAAGGAAAACCATTTCCAGGGTGGTTGAGGTGGGAATGAAACCCACCTCTTCTCAGTTTTGCCTCATTAGAGTAAGTGTACCCATTCCAGCCCTCAGACCAGAATTAAATTTCTTGGCTGAGCCAGGAATCAAACCCAGACCTTCGGGGTGACAGCTAAGAATGCTAGCTGCTACACCGCGAGGTGGTCTGTGTAGTAATCTTACAAGCACACAATGCCTAGCAATTTTGCTGTCACAATTGCATTTTTATGCTGAAATTAATTGGTAATCATTCCTATTTATTGATTGGCCAGTTGCCGTTGTGGAATGGCTTGGTTTGTGGAATTCGATTAAAAGAAATAATTATGATAATGATATTAAGTGATGAAGATTGTTTTTGTAATATCAAGTTCTCTAAGATTGTTTTTGTAATATCAAGTTCTCTTGTTGTTGTTGCTGTTTGAGTCTTCAGTCTTTTGAATGGTTTGATGCAGCTATCTATGCCTCCCTGTCATGAGCTAATCGTCTCATCTCTACATACACCCTACACCAGAGGCAATCTGTTTAACATATTCTAACCTTGGCCCACCCCTACAGTTCTTGTCCTCAAACCTTCCTTCCATAACTAAGCTTGCTATTCCTGGGTGTCTTAGTATGTGTCCTACCAATCTCTCTCTTCTCTTCATTAGCAGTTGCCACAACCATCTCTCCTCTCCCACTCGTCTTGATACCTCTTCATTTGTTACCCTATCTACCCATCTGATCATCATTCTTCTGTAACACCACATTTCAAACACTTCAATTCTCCTATTTTCTGCTGCACCAATCATCCAAGTTTCACTTCCATAGAGTGCAATGCTCCAGACAAAGGCTTTCAAAAATTACTTCCTAATACCAAAATCTATATTCGATGTCAACAGATTCCTTTCCTGTAGAAATGATATCCTTGCCTGAGCCAACCTACATTATATATCCTCTTTGCTTCGTCCATCACTGGTTATTTTGCTTCCTAAGTAACAGAAGTCTCCTACTTCCTTTAGCTATTCTCCTGCCAATTTGATGTCCATAAAAGTTTCTGATTTATTCCGGCTGCATTCCAATATTTTTGTTTTACATTAATTTTCATCATAAATTCTTTTCTCAATATGGAGTCCATACCATTCAAAAACTCATTCAAATCCTCTGGCGTGTCGGCCAAGATGACGATGTCATCAGCAAATCTCAGAGTTGAATTTATTTCTCCTTGAATCTTCACTCCCACATTAAATATTTCTCCAATTTCCTTCATTGCTTGTTCACTATAAAGATTGAAAAGTATGGGTGATAAGTCGCAGCCTTGCCTTACACCTTTCTGAATACCAGCTTCTCTCTCATGTCCTTCAGCTCGAATGACTGATGTCTGGTTTCTGTATATGATGATGATGATAATTGTTGTTTTAAGGGGCCTAACATCGAGGTTATCGGCCCCTGGTTTCTGTATAGATTGTACATTACCGTCCTATCCCGTTTTCAAAATGTCAAACAAGTTAGCCCAATCAAACGTTATCAAAAGCCTTTTCTAGGTCTACAAATGCCATGAACGTTGTCTTATCCTTCCTTATTCAACCTTCCAAAATCAGCCTAAGACTTAGTACAGCTTTCCTTGTTCCTAAATTTCTCCTGAAACCAAACTGTTCTTCACCCAACTCCGTTTCCATCTGGCTTTCCATCCTCTTGTAAATTATTCTAGACAGGATCTTTGAAGCATGAGTAATCAAGCTGATTGTACGGTCATCTTCCCATCTGTCAGCTCCTACTTTCTTGGATATAGGGACGATGACATTCTTCTTGAAATCATAGGGTACCTCACCTGGCTCATAAATCCTACACACCAAGTGAAATAACCTGATCAGACCATCATCACCTATGCAGCCTAGCAACTCAATCGGTTTATTATCCATGCCTGGTGCTTTGTTCCTGCTTAAGACTTCCAATGCACTGTCAAATTCTGATCTCAATATTAAATCTCCTTTTGCATCCTCATCAATTTCCTCTTCCCTTTCCATTACATGATTCCCAATCTCCTTTTCTTTTAGGGGCAGATGACCTCGTAGTCCCGCCCCTTAAAACAACAATAACTAACTAATCTCCTTTCCTTCATGCAAACACTCTATGCAAGCTTTCCATTTCTCAACCTTCTCTTTCCTATCTGTTAGAGGCTTTCCACCTGTGTCTTTAGTATTACTGCACTTAGGGCCGGTTTCACCACGAGGCCGCTTAAACCCTCCTTAGCAAAGGGTGGCTTATGATAAGCGATCCTTAAATACAACCACTTAAGGCTGGGTGTTGCACCAGGCCGTCTCGTACTTCGCTTAGCTAAGCTATTGCTGAGTGAACATGGCAGCGAGAGTCTAAGATCTTCGCTTGGAGAGTAATGCTCCCTTTAGCAAAGAAGACCGTGGTCTTACCGTTATGCCAACATAATCCCAGCCATGCAGAATTACTTGCATAACGATGATGTACAATATAAGGAAAAAACGACAAATTAAGTATCTAGGGAGCTATTTGAACGCTATTATTGTATTGGCATCATATATATAATATGAAATAATTTCCGCAGTATTGATATTCCGAGAATTATTTTGTTTGTCATGTTGGTCAGGGTTATCATTTGTTTCTAATCGTTGCAATAATTTTCAACGACTACAGCGGTTCTACTTTGGAGTTGGCGACCATAAAATACATTACTATATAGTAGTAGAAAAAATTGCATACTGTGTTTGCGAGACGTAGCAGCATCAGCTGTAGTAGATAGACTCTGGGAAAACCGTTGTTGAAATATAGTGTAGTTTTCCTTACCGTATCATTACCGTACTTCTTGAACATGTTATTGACTACACCCCACATTGAGTAGGTCGAATGGTCGCGTCTTGCGAAGGTTATGTTTTCTTACTTGGATTTCTTTATATCTCTTGTGTTATTAATACGCATACATTATAGCATTAGGCACATATAGTGCATATTTTCTAATGGTATATGTACAGTAAGTATATACCAGGCCACGCAAACTCAGGTGCTTCGCGAGCACCGGCAAAAGCACCAGTGCTCTGCTGTAGGAGAGACGGGTAGTGGCAGCGCTCAGCGGGGCGAGAGTCGTGTTGTTGTTGTTTGGTGAATGGGGCTGGGCAAATCAGCGTGTGTCAGGCGGCGTACCGATATGAAAACTAATAATAACAATAATAATAATAATAATGCCAATTTTGTGCACAGACAGAAATAATACTATTATTTTGCACTGATTATCAACATTCTATGCCTATCTTTGGCATCGCTTTGAAGCCACTAATTTTCCGATATTTGGAACAATCGTTTTGGCAGTTGTAATCCGAAGTATAGCTTCCAATCAGGCAAACTTGACCTTGTTTTTGTTTTGTTAATATTCATAATTGAAAAAATTTGTTCACCAACGAACGATGTTCTGAACATAGCAACAAATTTCAGGGCAAGGGCATGAATAGTCGGGAATTCTTGTTCCTCAACGCCTTTATTAAATGAAATCAAATCACCATTGTAATGGAAATAGCAACCTGTCAAAATTGAATCTCACTGTAGTTTTATCAGCTCAACTTGGAGACTTGATGGGGCATCTTCAGGGCGCAACGAAAAAGGCGTCATAAAATCTTTGGTGCCGGTTGTACTTGTTCAGGGTATCTACTGGAAGTATGAAGTAAAAATTAGTTACTTTTAGTTACGTTTTAGCTACCTCTTATTTCACGACGTCTCTGCGATCTACAAGCATAGGAGCTCATCGTGCACTTGGCCCCGATTTCATTCCCATTTCTGCCATGGAGAATTTCTGTCGTGGTATGAGGAGATGCAGCTGATCAAGTGTAAACAAAGCATTGCTCTGGCAAAATATCATCTCATCATTCACGAGTAAGTAACAGTACATTAGCAAGGAGCTGGCAAGCAGTGACGTAAGCCAACGAATACTGAACAGGCTGAATATTGATCACGAACCTGCATTTCTTAATCAATAACAGATAGGAAAATAAAATGTTATTACTCATCTTCCAGCATATGCAGTGTGTAAATCTGGATCAAAGTTTCACTCACTACAGACCTAGTTTATGTTCTATAAGCAAGAACTAGTAAGGAATGTCCACATTGATCAAATGAAGTTTTTTTTGAGGCAGATAAAAATGAAAACACACTGCAAGGAAACATTAACACAATCAATAGGATTTCACTAGTTCAGGTCTTCTTGTGTCTAACATTTTTATAAGGATTGAACCATTTAACATACATGCTAAAATATCTCTGTTAGCTACTGTCCTCGACACATGATAGTAACAGTAAAATTATATTTAAATGCAAAATGAAACATCTTGATTTATCTATCTGTTAAATCTAGACTGCCCAAAGTTGCATCCGATGGGAACGAAAAGCTATATTTCAGTACAGCACAATGAAAGAGAATAAAGTAAAAGAAGGAAATATAAGACATTTCAACATAACTTTTTGCATTACAATAGCCTAATGAGTTATTGTGACTAGGGGCAGATGACCTCGTATTTCCGCCCCTTAAAATTGTTACCCCCCCCCCCAAAGCAACATGTAGCCGATCACATGTTGTGAGTGTACTTTTCTCAGCCTGTATGGCATGTTTTTTCCCTCCCTTGGTTGCAAATGGTGTAATATTGGTACTGGTACCTTATAATTTTCAATGATTCTACTTCATTTGAAATAGGTCTATGTGGTTATGACGACTTCATTCATTTTCTACAATAAAATAGCCAAATGAGGTATTATGCCATTAAATGCAACATACTATCAACTGATATCACAGGGAGAAAAATATCACCTATATACTGGAAGATAATAATTACTAAAACATGACTGTAATAAGGCGGGGAGAAAAAGGAAGGAATAAACAAGTAGTTCCGTGAAGAACTATATAGCCTATTTTCATATAACCTACTTACGTTAATTGCCACTAACAACATACAAAATTTCAGTTTGATTGCCGAAATAGATTCGTAGATATTGAGAACTGTCTTAAAATTTCGGATGGTCTCCATGTTGGATTTTTTTTATATGTAGGTCTTGAGAGTTATGCTTAGTTACCGAAAACATGAAGATTATTGTGTAGGTGTATTATTCAAACTTCAATCACAAGATTAGGACAAAATACAAATAAAAACGTAATTTTAAAATTTCGCACAGCCGCGATCTTGTAGTTATGAAAACAATTGAAATGAATTAGATGCCAGTGGATTAAAATTTGTACAAGCATATACCGTACCAAGCTTCACTGAGCGTGGATGGTTAAATCGCGAGAAAAGTCCATTTAAATATTTACATTTCGCATCGCCGCTATGTTGGATTTGTACTCACCAGGTTATTGAAAGTCCCATAGGTGAACTTACGTTCATAGCCCCTATCAACATACAAAATTTTAGTTTGATTGCTGTCATAGGTTAATAGATATTGAGAACCGCCTAAATATTTTGGATGGTCGCCATGTTGGATTTTTATACATGTAGGCCATAGATTTAGGCACTATTAGACGACGATTATTGCGAAGGTTCATTATTCAAACGTTGACTTCGATCGGATGATTAACACGCGAGAAATAAAAACTTAATTTTAAAATTTTGCACAGCCGCCATCTTAATTAGATGTCAGTGCATTACAAAGTGTATAAACATTTGCTGTACCAAGTTTCACTGCTTTCGGATGGTTACATCGCGAGAGAAGTCTATTTAAATGTTTCAACTTTGCTTGGCCGCCATGTTCGTTTTGTACTTAACAGGTTTACGAAAGTCACATAGGTGAACTTTTAGTAGTGCCTTTTATCACCGTACAAAATATCAGGGTGATATCTGTAATAGTTTCGGAGATATAAAATGCCGGTGAAATATTTTGCACAGCTCCCATGTTGGATTGGTGAGACTTAATGAAATTTGAAGGGCACAGTCAGAGTCGGCCAAAATAATACTATGACCTTACTGAGTTTCATTGAAATCGCTCTAGCCGTTTAGATTTACATGGACAAAAGGTGATCTCATAAACCTATGTTTTCATACATGAAAATAGGCTAAAAAGGGAAGAAGGGAGGGGTAAACCCGTCAGGAGGGGGCAGCAGGTCGTGGATGGATGGCGCTTCAAAGTGCATCGCCGCGGCATCCCAATGTCTGTTGGAACGACTTGCGCCGAGCAATAAGTTGGCGTAAAAATTATACATTAAGATGCATCTCTATCTATTATACCTACTTTGGGCTGAAGCCTATGCATGGTGTTCTCCGCATGTCTCCGCCTATAACGTTAAGTCTCACATTAAGCATAGGTACTAAAATGCCGGCTTATGATTGGTGGAAGAATGGGCTACAACTGATTCGCACACTCGCCAAGATATAGCGCGCCACTAGCGTCTACAGAGAAGGCAAGGGAGCTGCAGACGTGAATATATCAAATGAAAAATTTCTGGGACATGTATCCCTTGAAATGTATAAAAGAGCATGACAGACAAGTTTTACGTTTGAAACTCAAGAAGTTTAAGATTTTTACTTCTTCTTTTTCCAGCTCCTATTTTTCTCCCGTTAGAAACTGAATTTCGTGAACCCTTGCCTATAAACTTAAAGCAACCTCCGTGAAAAAATGTTACCGAGATACGGCAATGAGATCGTAATATTTGCCTTTTGTGAGTAGAAATGTTTCACTTTATCTCGATATTAATTTATGGAGACAGCCCTGTTCCGTGCGAGTACCGTAGCTATGACAATTTCTATGTATACAGATATACTGTACCAGTATTGACTTATATATTAAAAAAAAAGACTTGTGATCTTACATGGTTCTTAAACCTCACGATTATAAGCAACAAGACGTCCTTTCTACGAGGATTCCAAACCTGTGGACACGACTTCTCACTTTGTAGCCTATAAACCTGAAATTCGACATTAGTACATCTGCAAATCCCATCGTTCACAGATTTCATTTTCAGCAGATGAGAGTGGCACGCTATCTGTAAACGAAAGTACGAATCAGATGTAGCTCAACCATCCACCAATCACAAGCCGCCATTTGAAGGCCTATGCTATGTGAGACTTGACGTTACAGGCAGAGTCGAGTGGGTGAAAGTTTATAGGGTGTTTTGGTGTCAACGTTAGCTTGCCTTGTAGTAGTACCTGCAGACAACATTAAAAACACTAGCAGTCATCGCGTACGACGATGTAGTCAAGTTGTACTCTTACACATGGCAGCAAAATCGGAAAATTGGAGAGTATTCTTGTTAATGTTGTATATTTAATTAATATTTGAATATATATCAATAGTAAATACATATCGCACTGCTTAGAAAAGAATACAATCGGTTTCGAACAATATTATACGAAGGAATTTAATTATATTGAATCACACATCGATTTTAGTCGATATACTGCGCTCGAAAATGATATAAGATACTATCGATATAGTTCAAAATAAGAGCTTGTTGTTCCAACGCTTCCCGTAATTCAAACGTGATATTTCTCAATTCGATTGATAGGAAGTACCGCACTGACGATTAAATAATACTGGTGTGTGATAAGTGCAGCTGTAATTTTGTCTTACAATTCATTTTTAATATAGTAGTATAGTAGCCTTATAGGCACTAGCAAGTGTGCCTGTATAACCTACAGTGTGTATAGTACAGTGTTACAGTACGGCAGTACTGCACTACTCGAGCAGTAGTGGTATCTTATAGGCACTAGCAAGTGTGCTCACATAACCTACATAAGGAAGTGTGATGTTATACAGGGATAGTCTCAGTAGAATAAAGTAGAGAGTGATAGGGGAGTAACACCTCTTTAATAAATCTTGGTCCAGCTGGCCCGGCTGGTAGTACATGTTAGGGTCCCTTGCCAGGGTTACGGTGAAGTCCTCAACGGTACCTGCAGTGGAAGAGGTGAACTCTGGCACAGTGTGGTTGGCGGATGGGGCAGCCTATTGCTCAGGTTTAATAGGGGAAACTATTGTCCATATATATGATGGGCAGATTTTGGCCCAACGGCAAAATGAGCGGAGGAGGAGCCAATCACCCTTATGGCTCCCAACGGTCATGGAGGCGGAAGAGGTCAGGCTGTAAAGGCGCACCTGAGTAGTACTTGAGTATGCGGCAGTTCGTTGCAGTCTCTGTGTTCGGTCCTGCATGTCTCATTCTTTGTGAGCCGCAGGATAAGGCTCAGAGATCATAGTGTGTGGGTCTCGCCCTGGCAAGCCGAAATCCACCCTAAACAAACTCACGCCAGTGGCACTTCTTCCGAACGTCACTTACTTTCAAAGTCCAACGGCGATGGGATATGGATGGTGGGGGCAGGTTACGGGTGAAACTGGAAGCCCCTAGTTCGGGACCTGCACGTCGGCAGCAGATGTGTGATGGTCGTCTTCCGGAGACTCTGTGACTACTCGGAAATTCGGTTCTGCACCTGTGTTTGGGCAGGCCTATTTAGGATCATCGCTGCCCACCCCACATGGGGAAGGCCCTAGAAAAGGTGGGCTAAACATCGGAAGTCACAATCTTGGTCCGGCTGTGCAACCGCACTCAGCAGGTCACCCTTCATGCGGTCGAAACTCAAAAACAGTAAAGAATCACAAATTGATTATTGGATCATGGAACATCAGAACTTTGCTTGATATGGACAATAACGTTAGACCTGAGAGAAGGTCAGCTCTTATAGGCCACGAGTTATCAAGCCTCAACGTTGACATTGCTGCTCTCAGTGAAACTAGGCTGACTTCTGAAGGCAAGATTACTGAATCTGGAACAGGATATACCATCTTCTGGAAAGGAAAGGAGGAGGGTGAATGTCGTATGCATGGTGTGGACTTCGATGTGAAGACCAAACTGGTAAATTATCACCAACTTACGCCCATTGCAATCTGCAAAAGGCTCATGACTCTCCGCATACCACTCTCAGGAGGTTCCTTTATGACACTCATCTCTGCCTATGCACCTACCTTAGATTCTGATGATGAAGTAAAGGCTCAGTTCTATAATCAGCTAAGTGAAATCATCTCCAAGGTACCATCTGCAGATAAACTCTTGCTCCTCGGTGATTTCAATGCCAGAGTTGGGAAAGATCACAGGGTATGGAATCATGTGATGGGCAAACAGGGACTTGGAAAATGTAATCCCAATGGACTGTTGCTTCTTGGTCTTTGTGCAAAACACGAACTTTTCATTGCCAACACGCAGTTCCGGCTACCTAACCTCATCAAAACCACGTGGATGCATCCTCGTTCCAAACATTGGCACATTCTTGATTATATCATTACCCGGCAATGTGTTAAGAAGGACACTCTTATTACCAGAACACCAAGGAATATAGACGATTGTTGGACAGATCATAAACTTCTTATATGTAAGCTCAGGATATCCATCAGACCTAAACCACCTAGGTACATCAAGAATTTGCCAAGGAAAAAGTTTAATACATCCAAACTTCAGGATGAATCCATCTATAAACATTTTGGAAACAGGATCTTCACCCAGTTATCAGAAAACCCAGTAACGAATGACATTCAGCAAGAATGGGCCACACTACCGAATATTATCACACAGTCAGCTGAGGAAACCATTGGTTTTATAGTGTGGAAAAGACAAGACTGGTTTGATGACAACAATGAAGAAATTCATCTCATCAATGCCAAAAGGAATGCCTATCTTGCCCATCTTCAAGATCCAACTTCCAACACAAAGAGAGATAAACTACTGGAACTCAAGGGTAAATGTCAGACGCAGATAAGGCAGATTAAAAATACTTGGTGGCAACAGAAGGCTCAGGAACTGCAGAGACTATCGGATGCTTGAGACTTGAGGAAATTCTATGCAGTACTCAAGGAAATATATGGACCATCTCGCTCATCATCAGGTACACTGAAAAGCGCTGATAATTCTACTACCTTTACTGACAGCCAAGAAATCTTGGAACGCTGGAAGGAGCCCTTCTCCATCGTCCATCAGCAGCTGCTGAAGACTTCCTTTGTGATGTGCCGCAACAACCTGAACAACTGTGGTTGGCAGTATCTCCTATTTATCATGTATTCACTGCAGCTCTCACCCAATTGAAACCCAGAAAGGCACCTGGCCCAGATAACATCCCTCTGGAACTAATTCAACCCGGAGGTCAGTCCCTCAAAACAAGGATTTTCACCCTTATCCTCGGAATATGGGAATCAAGAAAGGTACCTGGAGACCTAAAGAGTGCCACTATCGTCATTATCTTTAAAAAGGGTGATCGCAGTGTTTGTGGCAACTACCGTGGTATATCACTGCTATCAATTGTGGGGAAGATTCTTGCAAGAATTCTACTTAACCGCCTCAAGGTTATCTCTGAGAAGATCCTCCCAGTCACAATGTGGATTTAGAGCTTCCAGAAGCACAATTGATTTGAATTTCTGTGTGAGACAGCTACAAGAAAAATGTAGAGAACAACAGAATCCACTCTTCTTAGTCTTTTATGATTTGGAAAAGGCATTTGATTCAGTTCCAAGACCAGCCATGTGGGAGGTGCTGAAGCGGTTTGGTTGCCCTCAGCGTTTTGTAGATCTAATCAAAGCTCTCCATGATGGCATGCCAGGTCAGGTTTGCCATCAGAATAAGATGTCCGATGAATTTCCTATTACCCATGGACTGAAACAAGGATGTGTACTGGCTCCAACGCTTTTCGCGCTGTACTTGGCTGCAACGCTTTATGATTCACCCACAAACATTCCAGGTGTGGAGGTCAAGTATCATTTTGATGGAGGGCTTTCCAACCTAACTCGTCTCCGCTCTTTGAGGAAAACTCAGGTTACTAATGTTACTAAATATGTAGTATGCAGATGATGCTGTGGCAACAACTCTCACACCAGAAGACTTACAAGAGTCAGTTAATTGTTACAAAAGTGCAAGTGATCGCTTTGGTCTTACCATAAATGTCAATAAGACTAAAGTCTTGGCACAACCTTCACCAGGCACACCTCTTCCTCAGTTCAATATCTCCATCTCAAACTTGCCATTAGAACAGGTAGACCACTTCTCGTACCTGGGCAGTACCATTTCTGTGAGCTGTACCTGTGAGCAGGATGTGGACAAGAGAATTGGCGCAGCCCATGCAGCATATGGACGATTAGTGCACCGGGTCTTCATGAATAAAGATCTGTCCATGAGTACAAAGCTTATGGTGTACAAAGCAGTAGTTATTTCTACATTGTTGTATGGCTGTGAAACGTGGACCCTTTACCGACATGATCTTAGGAAACTTGAGCACTTCCATCTACAAAAACTTCGATCAATCCTGAGGATTAAATGGGAAGACCGCATTACCAATACTGCTGTTCTTGAAAAGGCTAAAATCAACAGCATAGAATCATCCATAATAGGTCACCAATTTAGATGGATTGGTCATGCCCATCAGATGGATGATGTGAGATTACCTCGTCAAATGCTATATGGTGAGTTATGCTATGGCACCAGACCTCATGGTGGTCCTAAGAGGCGCTACAAGGACCAATTTAAGCAGACCCTGAAATTGACAGGTCTTGATTCACAAACCTGGGACTTGCTGGCTGAAGACCGCTGATCTCGGATAGTGTAAAGACGTTTGAAAGGGATCGACGCACACATAAAGAGGCCAAGCGTCAAGCTAGGAAACTTCGAGCAGCCCAACCACGTCCTCCTCCAGCAATACTATGTGACATGTGTGGATGCTTGTTCTATGCTAGGATTGGACTCCTTAGTCACCGTAAACACACCCACAAACTGGACTGAAGGAAGAAGATTTATACTCGGATTCGAGTTAAAGCCGATGAATGATCGTAGCCTACTCTTTCTATTTGTACATATGTGTGGGGTAGGCCTATGTCATGCTATGTGCTTTGTGGAAACATGGGCTGATAACCTTGAAACATCCATAACTATTCTGATAGAGCCTATGTTTTCTTCTCTACCTCATATCACAGGGGGAAGAAATCGCCTATTATTAGATCAATTACTATAATATGACCATTATAAGGCAGGGGAAAGAAAAAAAGAAAGAAAGAAAGAAAGAAAGAAAGGAAGGAAGGAATATAAAGTAGAGGAGGGGGGGATAGAATAGCGCAAAGGGTCGAGGAGGCACGGGCCGGGAGGGGAGGGGAGAGGGGCCAGTAGGCCAGGGATGGATCACGCTCGTAAGTACATCGTCGCACCATCTCATATTGTCAGTTGGAACTACTTGCGCCGAGCAATAGGTTGGTGTCAAAATTTTGCATTAAGATGCAGCTCTAGCCATACATTCTCCTTGGGCAGAGTATTGTACTGGTGGGATCGGCGAACATGCATGCGTGAGACTGGCCAGCTCAGCGCGTGCGAGTTTAAATGATTCAACCTGCGATCGGAAAATGTTCATTACCCGTTTGTAAAATTCGTTACTTTGTCGTTACTCGGTTGTAAAATTCGTTACTTTTTCGTTATCGGTAGACACCCTGTTCAAACCTATCTTCAAATTCTTTATGCAATGACTGTAATGCTTTCGTGTACTCACTGATGTTTTCATAAGTACTTAAATTCAAGTGTTTTAGAGAAGGGAAAATTATCCCAATTTCCTTCTTGAAGCTGACTTAAAAAAAACACGAGCTGCAATTTGAAACTTTCAATACGGTCACACATAGTACTGATTAATTTATCTTTGCCTTGCAACGAGATATTTAAAACATTTAAATACTTTGTGATGTCTTTAATGAAAGTGAGGTCAGCGATCCATTGCTCATCATCCAAGTCTGACAGTGCTACCGCCACTACATGGGGAAGAAAGAGGGGAGGGAGTGGAAAAGCACTAGTGCCGTTCGGTGCGGTACCGGGGTGCGCAAGCACTAAGTGCTCGCGTTGGCATGGCTTGTACCTATATACGAATAACACAGCATGTTTTATTGATGATGATGATGAAGATAGTTGTTGCTTTAAGGGGCCTAACATCTAGGTTATCGGCCCCTAATGGTCTGGGTTACAGCGAAAATGACAATGAAATGAAAACCATAAGGAAAATTAAGTGAGACTGAAAATACATACAAAATGGAACTCAGATTGAAATGACTTACAAAATGGAGAGTGGTAATACTTACAAAAGGGAATTTAGAAGGAAAATACTCACAAAAGGAATAGATTGAAAAATGCGCACAAAATGTAGTTAAGGTTCAAACTACGTACCAAATGCAATGTAGAGTCGAAATACTTACAAAATGCAATTGAAATTCAAAATATGTACAAAATGCAAATGAGATAGAAAATACGTACAAAGTGCAATTGAAGTTCAAAATACTTACAAAATGCAATTCAAATTGAAAATACACAATGCAAGTTCGATTGAAAAACTCCCATTTCAGATCCAAAATACTCACAAAGTTCAATTGAAACTGAAAATACTTACAAAATGCAATCAAAATTGAAAATGCTTACAAAATGTATGGTAGATTCAAAATATTCATTTTGATTGGCAATACTTACAAAATGAAATTTAGACTGAAAATACTTACAAAATGTAATTTAGATTCAAAATACACACAAAATGCAATTGTGGTTCAAAATACTTACGAAATGCAATGTAGATTGAAACTACTTGCAAAATGCGGTTGAGATTGAAAATACTTACAACATGCAATTGAAATTCAGAAAACTCACAAAAATGATATGATGATGATGATGATAATTGTTGTTTTAAGGGGCCTAACATCGAGGTTATCGGCCCCTAATGGTTTGGGTGATCATGAAGATGATAATGAAATGCAAACTATAACTAAAACTTACACAGGAGAAGTAGAAAAGGAAAACAAAAGGAGGATAAGGCAAATAAAGGACAGGAGGAAAAGAAATGCCCTCAAACCTCGAAGAATGCGGACTGAGGGACTTGGAAGGAAGGAGAGCCATAAAAGGCAGATAGGAAAGTGAAAGAGGAGAGGGTCCGCCCCACAGGTAATGGATAAAAGGGGGAAAACTGGACCCAGCTCAGAAATCCCTCGGGGTCGCCAACTACCGAACTCATCAGCCGTGAGCCCCTGAGGGTGTAGCAATATCTAGGGTGCACCAGAAGTGGTGGGGCTATAAACACCCTGCCTTCTTAAGGGCCTTGAGCACAAGGCAGGAGGTAAAAGGAAAAGAAAGAGAAGGCTGACCCCTTGCAGAAGGAGGGTATCAGAAAAGATGAGATAAGGGCAATTGAGGCGGGGAAATGAAAGACTCCCTAGGCCTCGGATACCCTAATACCGTCGGGGTCGGAAGAGAACAAGAGTAGACCAAGTGAGGCCGACAGGAAAGAAGACGGAGAGGAGTCCGGCACAAGTAAGTGGAAGCAATGCCGGACTCAGGTGGGCCCCCTGGTCGCCAACCCACGTCCCACTAGATGTGAGCCCCTAGGGGAACTCACAAAAATGGTACCACACATTCAAAGAATGAATAAAAAGAAATTTAGACTGACATTCTTTACAAAATGCAATTGAGGTTGAAAATACTTGCAAAATGCAATTTAGATCGAAAAGACTTATGAAATGCAACTTAGATTGAAAATACCTGCAAAATGTAGTGTAGATTCAAAAAATTTGCTTCAGGTAATTTGGATACACGGGGAGCCAATTAACAAAAACAGTGCGGGAATCTTAAAGAGAAAAGGAAATATAAGGAAAAGAAAACAAGAAGTCTGACCCCTCAAAGAATGAGTGATCAGGAAAGATGAAACAACGGCCAATTAAGGCGGGAAAGTGAAAAACTCCCTAGGCCTCGGATACCCTAATACTGTCGGGGTCGGAAGAGAACAAGAGCTGACCAAGAGAGGCCGACAGGAAAGAAGACGGAGAGGAGCCCAGCACAAGTAAGTGGAAGTAATGCCGGACTCAGCTAGGGTCCCGTGGTCGCCAATCCACGTTCCACTGGATGTGAGCCTCTGGGGGGGGGGCATGTTTTATTGCAAGCATCCACAATAGGCTAGTTCGTCATTGGCTAAAGATTTATACATCCATCCCTGGGTCAATATTTAGTTTAACAACCAAAAATGTACATTGCGGTACTAACAATACAAAGAAGAGTATTATTTTCATTTCACGTTGCCAGAAGCTATGATGTCTCTAGTACAAGCTACCGTGTTTCTAAGAGCGCGAAGGAAATCTCTGTGGCAGCATGTTGAAGGAATGTTATGTTATACGTATATACACTCACCGGAATAAAAAGCGAAACACTATGAATTTCAGACAAAACTCAATGTTGGACCGCTTCAAACCTGATAAAAATTGAATATTGTGACATTGCAGCGATATGCCATTGTATCATGAGTTAATTAGCCCGGTTGAGAAGATTCAGCGCAATACCGTTTTTGCTCGCGTATATCTCGCACCCCATCTTTTATTGAAATTTCAGGGGAAAAAAGTACTCGCACATATCTCGCATTCATTACTGACGCCGTCATAGAAATGACCGTAATAACCTTGAGGTAGAAACACGTTCGATTTAGCGCGCCACAACAGTCGTCATTGTCCAGGAACTTACCCGAAGCGATACTAACAGGAAGAGCTAGCAACAACGAGTTGATCCGAACTTCGATACGAGCCGATTAGAGATCGAGGCGCCGCGTGCAAGGATACGGCGCGGCGCAGCGTGAGTGTTAGCACGCTGTACATCGTTAGTCTTCGGCCGCGGTTGGCTAAATTCGCCGCCTTGAGACACGTTCGAATTAGCGATTAGCGCGCCACAACAGTTGCGCAAGTAGGCCTACTGTTAAATCGCAGAGAAACTCAGTTCAGTCTTCTCGAATCTCAATGATTTCGTCTTTACGCATTGCGTCGCATCAGAGCTCGGCCGCGTGCAAGCATACGGTGCAGCGTGAGTGTTAGCACGCTGTACATCGTTCACCGCGTCTTCGGCCGCGGTTGGCTAAATTCCCCGCCTTGAGACACGTTCGAATTAGCGATTAGCGTGCCACAACAGTTGCGCAAGTAGGCCTACTATTACATCGCAGAGAAACGCAGCTGTCTTCTCGAATCTCAATGATTTCGTCTTTACGCATTGCGTCGCATCACAGCTCGGCCGCGTGCAAGCATACGGCGCAGCGTGAGTGTTAGCACGCTGTACGTCGTTCGCCGCGTCATCGGCCGCGGTTGGCTAAATTCGAGCTCGCTCGTGCATGTAGCGAGGAATCGATATGGAAGATGATCGATCGTATCGATCGCTAAGCGTCTGCGCTCTAAATTCCTTTTCTGCCTTGAATCATCCTTAACGAGCGTATGACGCCTTTTTCCTGGGTTCGTAATGTCGCATAACCATAACGAATAGAAATAAATGGTGTCGACGGACATTGTTGTGAAGAGCTACTTGAAGACGGGCATCGCAAATGCATTGGACGGAAGTCAGGATGAAGCAGTATGGGATGATGAACAGAATGATGCACGCGAGAGCAACTCGGAGATTGGCAGCAGTGTCGGCAGTGACAATGAATAGGACGAGCACCGTATGCCAGTTGCCTTGTTTCAATAATGCAAATTTTGTGTTTTTTCGGGAATACGGTCATTCCCCGCCTCAATCTCGCACCGAAAATTTTCATACATATTTTCGGTCAAAAAAGTACGAGATATACGCGAGCAAATACGGAATTTGATAAACATTGTTGATCGTGACAATCACAGCACAAGCACATTGTACGCTATGTGGCAAACGTTATAGGCACATCTTGTTCTAACATGTACAGGACTGTTAAAAGGTACAGAGAGGACAACATCTACTCCTACTCTGGTCGTAGGAAAAGCACTACTGAGCGCAATGATCGTTTTCTCGCAATGGAAGTTCTTTGTGATCGACACACAACAAATGTGGAGGCCAGAAATCACTTGCAGCAAGTACGGGGCACGAACATCAGTGAAAGGACAGTAAGAAGGAGGTTGTATGAAGTGGATTTACAGTCCAAGAGGCCCGCCACAGGAGCTCTCCTTAGACGTGAGCCCCGTGCCGCTCGGATGAAATTCGTCCATGTCCATCGAAACTGGACTGAGGAGCAGAGGAGCTCAGTGCCGATTACGGATGGATCCCGATTCTGTTTGAGGGCAACGGATGGAAGGGGGAGAGTTTGGAGTAGGCCCGGGAACGTTAATCAGCCTGTACCTTCTCTGCAAGGACACCGTTCAATGGAGGCTCTGTGATGGTCTGGGCTGGGATTACCTCGGAAACGCGCACGGAGCTTGTGTTCGTTGACAATGGGAGCCTGGCAGCCCACCAGTATATCGAGGAGAATTTAGTACATCACGTTGTGTCTTTTGCACCTGTCATTGGAGAGAACTCATCCTGATGCATGACAACGCTCGCCCACACGTTGCAGTCTGTATACGCGAGTACCTGGATGAAGCCGGAATTGAGCGCATGGTGTGGCCTGCTTGTAGTCCCGACCTAAACCCGATATACCATGTCTGGGATATGCTTGGGAGACGTGCTAGGAGTCGTTCTCCTGAAATGTTAGCTCAACTTCGAGCTGGGCTCGAGGAAGAATGGGAGCTCATACCACAAGAGAACATTCGAGATTGCATCCTGATCGAATCTCAGAGGTGGTAATACCCGTTAGTGAGTCAATGGAAATGTGGTGTAAACATGGGGACAAACGGACTAAGTCATAGAGTAATCATGCATAATCATACAGTGTAACAGGTGTGAGGACAGTACGATGGATTCCAGGTTTCGACATTTCCTAATTCGTGTTTCTGAACTATTGTGATTGTCTATTGTGCTAATTAGGGTAATTAACTTATGATTCATTTCCTAATTCCATATTGTTATGTCATGATATTTAATTAATACAAGGTTTGAATCAATCCAACATTGAATTTTGTCCGAAAATCTTAGTGTTTCGCTTTTTTTTGCCGGCGAGTGTATTTAATTTTCATCGCAAAATGCACACTATGTATGCTTTATCTTATAACGACTGAGTAATTACAAAACAATAAATATAATACAAATCAATCAAGCAAAAATGTTGCTCCTCGCCAGGAAACGAACCCCAGCCAACCGGGTAGAAGTCATCAACGTTAACCATTCAACCAAAGATGTCCGTTAATGTTCAAGTGTTATCAACAGCTACACATACTACTGCTTAGCAAATGATCACATGGAAGAATATCTTTCTTCAGTGTATCGTGCCGTCATTATAAACCATTTTTTTATTTTTTTAAATTATTCGTTCACTACATTATAACAACACCCTCAACCTACTGAGATATGGGCCAGAAACAATGGGCTGACCGCCATTTTGACATATGAGTGAACAGCTTATGCCTTAAGCCTGGTGCAACGGGCGACATCCTTGAGAATAGTTTAAACCACCCACTTGCAGCAAGTACGGGGCACGAACATCAGTGAACTGGTGAAACCGGCCCTTAGTCTTCTCTTCCCCGAAAGTATTCTTAATCCTTTAATAAGCTGTGTTCCTTCTAGTAGCTTCAATATCATATCAACTAGCTGCAACCTCAGGGCCAGTGGGACTTCACCTCACGCTTCTACTCTGCCATATGTGTTTTCAATGGTAATGAGATCCAGAGTCAAGAATTTCTATAACTCCTTCTTCTTCTTCTTCCTGCCGTTGTTCCCAATTATTTTTTGGGGTCTGCCACTCTGCACCTCGCTCTCCATTTGTTTCGGTTTGCTGCATCTGTAGGACGAAGACCTACGATGCGCATATCGTCGTGTAGGGTATCCATCCAACGCCTTTTTGGTCGTCCTGGAGGTCTTTGTCCATCAGGCTCGAGAGCAAGTGACTTGCTTACAATGGACTCTGTATTTGCTCGGGCTACATGCACGTACCAACGCAACCGAGTCTCTCTCATTTTGGCTGGAATAGGGGCAATTCCAAGAGTATTGCGGACGTCTTCGTTCTTAATATGATCCAGCCGTGTAATTCCCAAGGACCATCTTAGCATCCGCATCTCCATTGAGTGCAAAGCTTGTTCATGTTTCTTTGTATTAGGCCAGCATTCAGCTCCATACAAAGCAACAGGGCAGACGACTGTTTCATAGATCTTAGTTTTAAGGCACAAAGGGATCTTGCGGTCACAGAGAACGCCACTTCATCCATGCAGCATTCACTCTTGCACGGGCATCCGAGACTGTGTCACCATCAGGTCTCACAACGGGGCCAAGGTATCGGAGATGTGAAGCCTTTGGTAGTGGGGTGCCATCTACTATGATGGTCCCATCTGTGCGGGAACCACATTCAAGGTACTCAGTCTTAGTGAGGTTGAGCCGTAGTCCAAATTCACAGAGCCTCGCATTCCAGAGGTTGACCAATTGCTCTAGATCATTACGGGTCTCGCTTGCAAGCATGACATCATCGGCGTACAGTAATGTCCATGGTGGTTGCCTCTGCAAATCCGCAGTCACTGTATCCATGCATAAGATAAACAAGAGTGGAGAAAGTGCAGATCCCTGGTGAACCCCAACTCGAATATCGAACTGTTTGGTGAGGCCAGCAGCACTGCGTACAGAGCTAGTTGTATTATTGTAGAGGAGTTGGACCCAACGCACATAAGCTTCTGGTATGCCATGAGATCGAAGAGAATACCATATAAGCTGATGGGGAACCCGGTCGAATGCTTTCTCCAGATCCAGAAAAGCCATGTGAATTGTCCTTCTTTTCTCCACATACTTTTCTATCAGAAGCCGCATTGCATGGATAGCATCAGTTGTTCCGCGACCTTTCATGAATCCACACTGGTTAGGCGAGATGGTAACAATGCTACGTAAGCGAATGTCAATCACACGTTCTAGAATCTTCATTATATGGCATAGGAGACGGATAGGACGATAATTGGCACAGATAGTTACATCGCCCTTGCCTTTCCATATTGGTACTGTGACGCTAGTTTGCCAAGCTGACGGGATCTGGTGGCTCGCAAGGCATTTGTTAAATAACTCTGCTAAGAACTCTGCAGAGGCATGACCCAACTGCTTCCATAGCTCTGCAGGAATATCATCAGGGCCTGTTGCCTTGCCATTCTTCATTGCGTGGATCGCAGTATTGACCTCGGCAGGTGTGATAGGTGGAACTGCACCTTGTACAGGTTCGGCTAATGGAATCGGTGGGTGAGGGAACTCCTCATTACAGATAGTATTGAAGTGTTCATGCCATCGTTGAAGGATCTCTGTTGGTTTTGTTAGAAGATGCCCGTGCTTATCCTTGATATGCATGACATGTCCTATGTCAACTGTGGCACGATGACGAGATCTGGCTAGCTTGTAAATATTATTGACCCCAGTAGATTCCTCTAATTGTTCTATAACTGGTTGTTCAAAAAACCATAACGAAATGGTCTGCTAGTATGAATTGGCAACTTGTCTTGTTGAATATAATGACCCCATCAGGGTATAGCATATGCATGCTGGGGATCATAACATGATTACTCACATTGATATAGAGGCAAGTGGCAACATCTCCTTCAAGGCGATGAAGGATACTAGCAACTGGAACTGTTAGCCTATCTACACTCAGAATGAAACACACTAACTACTTGTGATCAGGACATTATTTACATTTACTATTTACTCCACACAGAGCCACATTCCAAGGGGCCTATAAACCAAAAGAGACCATTGTTTGATGCACAGAACATAGATTTGTTGGAAAAGATTTCTCACCTCAAATTACATTCCAGGTAAGAGTTAAGTAAAAGCACAGCATTAGGGTCAAACAAGTTTTTTTTGTTTTTTGTGGCCAGATTTTAAGTGTATTGTTACAATGTTGACAATTTCCTTTTAAGACCCATCTCCACTAATCTTAAGTGAGTGGTTTGTGAAGAAGAAGGGAAACCAGACACCTCTATGAATTATTGAGAACAAAGGAAGTTTTCTGTCTCTCTTCAATCAAAATGGCATCTTAATTCATTGTAAAATCTTGCAAGTTTCCAGACCCCTTTTGTCTAAGGTCTCTATCCACACCTGTTGCTGCATACTGGTAAACCCAGTGTTGCACAGTTATGGCTAAAATGTTAAATATATGGCCTGCTTCTCTGCCTGAAAACCCAGCCTTCTGGAAATGAACTACATGTGTTCGGAGCTGGTCTCTTAACTCAATCATGGAGCGATGCAAATGGCAGGGTCTACAGCAGAAAGAAGGCCCATTACTCATAAGGTGACTAATTGACTTACCAATGTAGTATGCCCAGTCACATTTACACCTTAAATAGTATTGAAATTAATCAGGTGAGCATGTAAGAATAGTATCGAGGAGAAATGCCCACACTGTTTTATCTTCAGTCAGACTTTTGAATATAAACTGGACTCAAATTTGATTCAGTGGTTTCTGATGTGATACCACAAAAGTGTGCTGAATCTATCCTCCCTTTAGTCAACGACTGCTGAGCATCAGGAAACAAACAAAAATTATGCAACTACATTGGTTTTCACGCATTTGCAGATTTGAACTCTTTCCTTTGTCACACTTGCTTCAAACATTAACAAGACTGAAGTAAAACAGAGAAACTTCGTCTAACACAGAAACAAGTACTCTATTTCCAAGCATAATCGTCGCATATCTTTACCCCAAAATTTGTGGAAGAAAAGCAGCCATGAAGCTATTAACATCATTTGACGAGCTCTGGTCGCGGGTTATCACATTAGAACATAAATCATACGATGAGCTCTACTCGCGGTGACGCATTGCTGTATTTACGTTCGTGAATTCCTATCTCGTTTCTATATAACTTGCCAGAATCCTGAAATAATGGAACAATAATCCCACTGTATATCCTTTCAGCGGATACAGTGGGGTTTCCAATAAGCTAGTAAAACAGTCCACATTAGCGCGCAGTGGCCATCTTGAAATTTCATAATTTAAAAATAAATTACTCTCCATGTTTTAGAAAATTTGTGATGCAGTAGAACTTATATGTAACTTGGTATGATCAAGGCAAAATGACAGTCACTTCATATATTCAAGAAAGCTTCTGGGCGTAATAATAATAAATTGTTGACAGTGTAATTGCGCAATTAAAACAAACCTTGGTTAGAAAAAAGTACCATATAAGGGAACTTACTGATGCATACAAAAATTCAGTAAAATATTGTTATTGGTTTGCATTTTATGGATATTTTTGTAGTGTAAGTAATCTCAGACCACTGCTGGGTGAATAAAATCTGATTTCACCGTCAATAATGTGACGACTGGAATGGGTTAATTCTAGTTAAAATTTTGATATATTGAACTTGAATTATGAAATACATGATAATGGATTAGACTTGATTAAAATCAATCATTGTAGTTATCCCGTGTAATGTCCGATTTGTTGATGCAGCAGCGTGGCTGTACAGCAGGCACAGACTCTCTTCTGACAAAGTCATGCCAGGTTATAAGCTCGTGGCAGCATGTGTACCTGACCATCGCACGAATCAGTGTAGAGTAAAGAGTGGCAAGTCACACAGACACGTTGCTGCACCAACAAATCAGACATCACACGGGATAACTACAATGGTTAATTGGCAAGCTGGATATCTATTTGAAAAGTTCAATATATCAAATTTGAACTATAATTAGGAGAGGCTCATCATTACCGGAAACAACGTTAAATTGGGACCATATTTAAACACGTTCTTAAATTTGTTTGTCAAGATATTGAACAAGACATATTTAACCAATAAAGTTTACGACGAAGGCTGGAACCTCCAGATTTTAATACACTTTTAACGACTACTTTAAGAACTTTATTTCTAAATTTTTTCATTATATAATTGGTCATAAAATATGTTTTACAAAAATTGAATTGAACTGTATATATAGTGATTTTTGGTCACTAATTATGGTTTAAAAATATTTAAAAACTAGTTATTTAAAAACTGGTTTAAAAACTAGATGACCCGACAAGATGTCGTTCTGTCAAAATAAATGACAATATATTGAACTACAATTCAGTCTGTACTGCACGCAAAATTCAGAATGACGAAAATCACTGCATCATCAACATGAAGTGAGTTAATTTTCTACTGCCACCAAAAGCTACAAAGAAACTATGTGTTTTCTGTAGCTGCAATATTAATATCGTCATAACGACTAAGGAAATGCTCGAAAATATATCAGCATATCACTACCCAGAAATAACCCTGACTGACTGTTGCGTAGATGGGAACTGTTTGGCAGGTCTTCAAATCCCTCACTTAGCCATAATTATCCCCCATTGCAAATCGAGTAATTTGATAAAATGATGCCGCAAAGATAATGTGCCAAAACGTAATCTTTTTTCTTCGGGGCAAATAATTATCATAGAAAACACAGATTCCAATAATTCCAATAAAATTCATTCAAAAAGAATACTGCTGTTTTCACTGGCGTAAGGGAGTTCCTCACATGATCACAATTCTTGGGTGTGGCTAATAATTTACTGCCTCATAATGAACTACAGTGCCCTCTCGGTAATCCGGCAGATATCGGACCAGAGCACTGCCGGATTACTGGAAATTATCGAGAAAAACGCCGATATCATTTGAAAATCAGTTTTAATTACATTGTACTATACAAAGTAAAAACGTATGAAAATACATCATATAACTCACGTTATTCCTTGGAAGTAGACAGCTGGAAAGATGCAGCGATTGTCTTTTGCTTACCACATTCTTGTAAAAACCAAGCATAGAGGCTATCGTCAACTTTAGGATTTTCACCAGTTTTCAATGTCTGTCATTTACTTTTTAAATTTTCATTCGTCTTAAAAAACGACTTTATTTTATCACTATTTTTTCTTATGTCATGAACTGTAGCTCGGCCAGCACCGTATTCGTTATACTCTGATTTACAAAAGATGCTCGGTGAAAGCTGTCATCTGCTTGAAGGGTAAGGTGTGGAGTGGAGACGAGAGGGTTAACGGTCTCCATAGCAACAGCAAGCAATGTTGCAATGTATGCCGACACAGCAGTAAGCACAGGGTTTGACTCAGTGTCTCTTCACTCGTCACGGTCATTAGAGCGCCAGGCATGGGGGCTAACTTCCCCAGTATTTATGTCTTCCTGCAAGCCTCTTGGACTGTTATGAGTCATGATCTGCCTCAGTGGCAATGCAGCATTTCCCCACGTGCTAGCTTTGACAGCTGTCAGCGATCATTAGTGGTAATTCTGAGTATAGCAACACTAGTTAACGTTTCGCCCTTTTAAAGCCGCTTTATGATTTCATGTTTATCTAACAAAGATAGAGTTTTATGTTTACGTTTTTTCTGCACGGATGCCATCTTCAACACAACACTACTACAGTACAACTGTCCTACACTAAGCACCTGAGGGGGGCGTGCGCGAGTCATCGCTCTTGGCGCCAAAGCATTGTTTACTCAGACACTAGTCTTGTCGCTGCATGGAAACATTGTACAGTATTGGGGACACATTATCAAATCAAGTGTTGAGCTCGTACTCGAATACAAAACGCCGGAGAGCTGAGATGCCGGATTACACAGGGAGTACTGTACTTCCTGCACATGTAATAGTAAATTTTTCAGTTAAATGATATTTTCATTGTAAAGCATTATGGTAAGCGATATTTTTTGTTTGATTACCTGGCACGTAAACAATCAAAGTTGATCGTTTTCCAACATGGGAATAGGTAACGTACAATTGGCCATGTGAGAAAAATGGGTTTTCAAGATTAATGCCACAAATACTCAATGACTGCCCCTGTGATTTATTTATGGTCATAGCGAAAGTGAGCCGCACTGGAAACTGCAGTAGTTTAAATTCAAATGGTATGTCAGTGGGAATCATTGGGATGCGTAGTATCAAAATGTCTTATTATTTGTACTTTCCCTTTAGAATGGTTGCTTCGATCACATTGTTCCATAATTTTGCACCGTTAGCCGTGTGCCGTTACGAAAACGCAGTTGGTTGATATTTCGCAACATTATGACCACCGAACCGACCTTTAATTGAAGATTGTGAGGCGGAAATCCTGTCAAATCCAGCGAGTTCAAAAATTCGTGTGGCTAGTTGACGGCATCAGTTTGGTTGCTAGCGGAATCAAATGATTTGTATGTCTTCAAATATCCAGAAATTTCATTTTGAATTTTGAAATTAAATGCATTTACATCCATGTTTTTGGCAGTCAAAATAGCTCGTTCACCAAACCAAATATTATCTCTGTAATTTTCAGCGACACCCACTGAATGAGTTCGTTCTTTGAATCAGTAAACTGACAAAAATTGTCAGGAAATGTAATGCAACCAGTCAAAACGTCTAAAGGGAATTTGTCCATTTCCAATGCCAATGAGTTGTTTTGAAAATATTTCTCCAGATGGATCGTTTTGCAACTCGACGCACATATTCTTGCTTAAATTTAGTATCTTGATCTGTTTCCACAAAATGGAGGACTTCAGACACGCCATGACTGTTTGCATTTGCGAATAAATTAATTATTTAACTTTTTGTCTGGTTTACATAAATTTGTCAGTCAGACAGCATTTTAATTTTTAAAATTTTTATAACCTCTAACATCTACCAAGTGGTGGTAATTATTTTTCTCATAACTAGTTCTTATATTCCAAATTAAGTATAATGCAAATTAATAACTTTTTTTTCTACGCTATATGCCCGAATTCTAAGACATTCTTTCTAAGCGCTGTTCTAGAGACACATGTTATTTCTTCATGTCAAGAAATCTCAAGATGGACTGACAGCCATCATTCAGCTCTCATTGGTCGGTCTCCCAGCTTCGACCAATCACTGCACGTCTTCCCCGGCAGACGTCATGCTTCCTTCTAGAATCGTCTACCGGATCTCTTTATAAGCAGCATGTTTCTGCATCTTCTTCATGACTTTCCTAGCAGTCGTCGAACTGTTCACCAGTCTTTGTATACCAAGACTTAAAAACCATCATGTGATACCTCAACATAGTAATTCTGCGTAACGAAGCCCCTCTTCTTTCTACTTTATGTCTCAAAGACATCTTATCTTCGTTACTGAACTTGGTTACAATCTTCGATTTTCTGAACGACATGTTTAAGAAAATGAACTTTTCCACATGCTAACTTAGCGTCACCAGTTCGACGGAAATAGTTTCGTTATGTATTTTCTACCAGTCAATAGGCTTAAACTTATGTTTAAGCTTCTACCATGGAGCTACTTTTGGTGCAGTGAATTCTACGGCATATTAGAACTTGGAACTGATAACGTTCTTTTACTCTGCTTTTTCTAAATTTCATGTGCCTAAAATGTGCCACGTGTGTTACATATTTAATGTTTCCAACCATGTGCTTTATTGCTAATCTACACACACCAGCAAACCAAAAGATAAGTATCATTTCTTATACCTCTAACATATATATGTACTTTTCCTTGTGTTTTGGACTTTTTAAAGAAATCGAACAAGTTTGTTTTTCAAGCATTTTGCTTTTCATATCTCTGCGGATGTCGCCTCCGTAGCGTAGTGGTCAGCATGGTTAGCTGCCGCCCCGGAGGTCCTGGGTTCGATTCCCGGCTCTGCCACGAAATTTGGAAAGTGGTACGAGGACTGGAACGGGGTCTACTCAGCCTCGGGTGGCCCAAATGAGTAGAGGAAGTTCGATTCCCCCTCAGCCATCCTCGAAGTGGTTTTCTGTGGTTTCCCACTTCGTCTTCGGGCAAATGCCAGGATGGTACCTTCTTCAAGGCCACGGCCGCCTCCTTCCCTCTTCCTTGTCTATCCATCCTAACCATCCCTTACCTTCCCTCATGAGTCCCCTGTTCGCTTTGCAGGTGCCAATCCCACCTCACCAGTTGTATCCCTTCCTATTCGATGTTCCCAGCTCTAGGACACTGCCCGTAGAGGCGGTAGTGGTGAGTTCCCTCGCTGAGTCCGTGGGTTCCACCAACCTGGAGGGTAAACGACTCAAGAAAAAAAAAAAAAAAAAAAAAAAAAAAAAGAACTCTCTATGGAAGTTATACAGCTAAACTACTTTTTGTGAACATAGTTACTTTACATTACTTTTTCATGAACCTCCGAAGCAAGATTCACATATCGGCTTTCTTTGGCAATTTTCTTTTAGGAATTACGTATCGGCTTGCTTGCTTTTGCTTAAAGGCATAAAATTGTTTTCATATCTTTCATTTCTTAAGGTGCGGCAGGATTGGTCCGCTGACTGTCATAGCCCCTTTAAAGGCTATGCCTCTCTTTCAATTCTTCTCTTTCTTCATTAATGCTTTTGTGGAACTTTCACAAATATTCCACTTTTTTAAAGGTATCTTACCCTTTGTTAAGATTTCCTATCTGGTATATTAAGCATTTTGGATTCGGGCCCCAAGTGCTTAGGAATCGTGAGAGCCAATTTCATGATTCACCCTTGTCTTTTTGTCAAGTTAATGGGACAAGGCGTCTTACAATTTAAAGTTGTTTTCAGTAGCTTGGGCTCGTCCCCCAAACACTGGTTAGTGAAGTTTGAAGTTATATCAACCTCTTGCTTCTTAAAGAAATAAAAATTCTCTTCTATGTTAATGCTAAGCTTGTTAAGATGTTATTATTTATTGTTGTATTAAGGGGCGGAACTACGAGGTCATCTGCCCCTACTTGTTGAGATGTTCATATACAAACATTATAATAAATATATTCATATGTTAAAGCAAGATGCTCTCTCTTATCTTGCCTTTATTTCTACTTGTAAATGCTGCCATTCCACTACCTTAAAGCTCAAATCAATTCCAACTCGAACTATTTTGGAGTTCTCTCTGATATTGGAAACCTTTCATCAGTTGATCCATTGGTACTTTACCAATGACGAATAGAAATAAACAGTATCACTCCCCTCTCTTAGCATTGTTGTTTATGGTCCTGCCACTGTGTGGCGCAGAAGTCGCACCGCACCTCAACACGTGCGAAACCGACGAGGTAGGTACTGTAATATCCTGCACGCAAGAAGTCATATATGCGAGGGAATTTGTTTTTTTGTAATGTTTTACGAATGTCTGTGTTAGAGGCTGTGGAGTGCCTTGTGTGTGCAAAGTACTACATTTTCTACTGCTTCGAGAAAATCTGGTACTTTTTCGTTCCTGGATGTAAATCGGCACATCGCCAAAAGAAACAAATCTGTTTGCGAAATGGGCAAGAGTTATTCTGCGGAAAAATAAGCGATTGTCCATCAAAAGTAGAATATGTGATGTGCATTTTTCGGAAGATTTAATTATAAAGGCCGACTGTTTCTTATTGAACTGTGAGAATGTGGAACTTCCTCATATGAAGTGGAAATTGATACCAGGATCAGTACGTCGCATTTTTCCCCCTTCAAATTTACCGAAATATCTATCCACTGGTGTATGATCACGAAAGGCACCCAGCAGGAATCAACTGAGCTAAGGATTGGGAAGGAAGCGGCCGTGGTATTAAGTTACGAATCGTCCCAACATTTCCCTGGAGTAGAAGTGGGAAACCACGGAAAACCACTTTCAGAATGGCTGAGTTGGGAATCTAACCCTCCTCTGCTCAGTTTTGCCTCTTGAGGCTCAGTGTACTCCATTCCAGCTCCCATACCAGAATTAACATTTCTAGGCACAGACAGGCCGGGACGACGGCCAGGAACGCTTGTTGCTACACCCCGAGATAGGCCTACTTCATTTAAGAAAAGTGCCAGAGTTATTTGCAATCTGATGTTTGATTTATGTGCTCAGAAGTGACAAGCTATGTTTAAAATATTCTTTTATAGCCTAGTTGTTGCTTATTTTAGAGGCTGTGTCATCGTGGTCATATAGCCCCTATATTTGGCTGTGTGTGGAAGTTGAGTGATATTATATGGCTGTACTAGTGTATGTATTTATTAATTGGGATTAGGATTGGGAAGGAGGTGACCGTGGCCATACGTTAGGAACCAACCCAGCATTTACTTGGAGTAGAAGTGGCAAAACCAATGAAAACCACTTCCAGGTTGGCTAAGGTGGGAATTGAACATCCTCTTCTCAGTGTTGCCTCACGAAGCTGAGTGTAACCTACCCCGTTCTAGCCCTCACACCAGAATTAAAGTTTCTTGCCACAGTTAAGAATGAGGCAGACATATAATACTACTAATAATAATATTAAGGGCCTACCTACCAATAAAATAAACTTCCATCCAATTATTCGCTTCCGTTACCGTCCCTGATCAATATCATGGTCAGTGTCCGAGTCTCCGGATATTGTTTCAACTTTGACTTCAGTATCATACTCACCATTTGTTTTTAAATTATCATCAAGTAGCGATTCGTTATCTGCCACCAGAAGTAGACAGATTTCATCTACATCCTTAGGTTTTCGTAAGGCGTAATCTCTTAACTGATATTCACTAAGGCAGCGTACCAAACCAAATAACCGCTATAACAGCACACCTGCAACTCACTGAGAGAATGTTATATCATTGGGTGCGCTTGAGCTATCAATCCCACATGACAGAGCAGGTGACATGTATGGAGTTCTTTTTAAGCTCGTCATTTCACAACTCTAGCCTCCGTGGCTAAGGCGGCAGCACGCCGGCCTCTCACCGCTGGCTCCGTGGTTCAAATCCCGGTCACACCATGTGAGATCTGTGCTGGACAAAACGGAGGCAGACAGGTTTTTCTCCGGGTACTCCGGTTTTCCCTGTCAACATTTCATTCCAGCAACACTCTCCACTATCATTTCATTTCATCTGTCATTCATTTAATCATTGCCCCATTGGAGTGCGTCAGGCCTCGGCAGCCGGCACAGTTCATATCCTCGCCGCTAGATGGGGGCTTCATTCATTCCATTCCTGACCCGGTTGGAGACTGGAAGCAGGCTGTGGATTTTCATTTTCATTTCACAACTCCAGGAAAATGCTTACTAAGGTATGGTGTAAGATGTCCCAAAATGATACGATCATAACTTGAACTGTTGGATTGATATTAAAGCTAAAACGAACCATGGAGCTGTCAGACCAATGCACGATAACCGAGGGTTTTAATAGATATTTCTACATAGGGACTGAGAATATTAATAATAACTTTATGATAGTATTTTTCATAAGTCCAAACAAACAATTTGTTGTAATCAGCGTAATGACAGCCTTCATAAAGACATTTACGAAGGTCGCAGCGTATTCCATTTTTGAACAGCTGTCTATGTAGCGTTGGTGGTCTGCGCCGCTAGCGCTCGCCAAGAGTGGGGCATGGGTTAGCTCTGTCAGTGATAACACTATCTATTCTATTCGTCATGGACACGCATTGAGTTCATCAGCTGGCGTTGACCGTGGAATCACTGGCAATGTTTAACGAAAATCTCCTGCTAACAAAATCATCGCACCATCAAATCGGTTTTGATTATTCCGCAGATCTTGCATGGTTCGGTCTACTGTCTCCAAAGATTTTTTTATGTGCCATCGTACATTGATCCCATACTATCATTAACATTGCTGCAAAACCTTTGCCATTACAGAGTTCTTCGAATTGTTGCAGGTCAGAGTTTCGTTGCTTTCCATATTCAACGCCAATTTTAGCACTGAATGATCTTCCAACAATGTAGCTGCAATGCCTGCTGAAGCAAGTGCGAGTGCCAAACTTAAGACTCTGTCTGTGGCGGTACCTGTTGACCAACTGTGTTACTGCAGTAACAACAGCAATGCATTGTTAGGCACTGAAAAATGGGATTTATAAGTTTTCCGGGCAACTTTTCCAATTTTTCTCTTCATAAAAACCTTCTTTGGACTTAAACGAATATTCGAAAAAATAATTAGCCCAATCGGTCCAGCCGTTCTCGAGTTTTGCACTTAGCAACACATTTAGCGATTCATTTTTATTATATAGATTTATGTGTAAAAACACAGGCTAAGGAAGGCATAAAAAGCCGAAACATGTACCATTGGTGAAGATAATATTGTTACGGCTGTGAGTTTGTGTCATCAGTCGCCGCGTGAGTCACAACTGCCCCAGGGCTGGGCTGTGCCCTGCCTCCTGTATTGCGCGCGCCTTATGCAACAGGGCTACTAGGACAAAGGGATAGTCCAGAACATTCGTGACTGGACCAGCGTTGGAAACCTCGAGAAGCCGTGGACTCTGGATGGATCTAGAAGCATTTATTGAGTCACCGGCTGGCTATATAAGAGTGACCCGTCAAGCAGTGGTTGTTGTTGTGTTTTACGAGCTAGTGCGAGCGATTATCTTGTGCGACAGAAGTGTGGTGACGAAGTGCTGTGCGAGTTAGGAAATCCTGTGACATTGTTTCTCCCAGCTTGTGAACAGCGTACTTCAAGTGCTCGTAAGTAACTGTATTTGTTGTACCTGAGGAAGAGGGGCAGGTAGCTTCTGCCAAGGCCACCGGACTCATTAGGACGGATTAACTTCTGTGGTCTGTTGCAAGTGAAAGGGGCCAAGAGCGCATAAGGAAGAGACTTGAGGAAACTGGAGAAGGCTCCTAATTGCTTGTATTTACTGATTAGTGTAATTTTCTGGCCACAATAAAGTTAATTATTTCTTTAAGCAGTAATTGGTGTTGTGCTTTGTACCCCCAGCGTAATCCAGTTAACAAAAGTGCCACTAGGGGGTGGCACGTAACAACTGGTGTCAGAAGCCGGATTACGAACTCAAGCACAACACCTGACGGTCCTGGTTTCAAAACCCGAGCAGGTCATTTTCTCTAATTTTCCTGTGAGTGCATGCCCTTTACAAGACAAACAACTAAAATGGAGGAGAAATTGGCAGCACTGCTAGAAAAGTTAAATGGCATGGAAACCAAGATGGAGGATGGCCAGAAGAAGATGGAGGATGACCAGAAGAAGTTAGCAGAGGACCTGAAGGACAGCCAAAATAAGTTAGCAGAGGACCTAACTTCCAAATTAGAAGAAGGCCAAAATAAGTTAGCGGAGGACCTGAAGCAGATGGAAGACAGCCAGAATAAGTTAGCAGAGGACCTAACCGCCAAATTTCTGGATGGCCAGAAAAATCTGGAAGAGTGTCTGCTGACGAAATTAGAGGAGAGCCTAAGGAAATTAGAACAGGGCCTACGTGAGGAAGTCGCGGCAGTGGAGGAGAAGTTCAACACCTTGCAAGTGGAAGTTGCCGAGCTGCGCCAACGCCCGCTGATGGGGGTGGAGGAGAAATTCAACGCCTTGCAAGTGGAAGTTGCCGAGCTGTGCCAACGACCGCTGATGGGGGTGGAAGAGAGATTCAACGCTCTACAAAAGGAATTTGCTGAGCTGCGCCGACTCCCGCCGACAGGGATGGAAGATAGATTCAAAGCCCTACAAGAGGAAGTCGCCGAGCTGCGCCGACGCCCGCCGACCGGGGTGGATGAGAGAGTCAAAGCCCTACAAGAGGAAGTTGCCGAGCTGCGCCAACGCCCGCCCACCGTTACACCGGGAATATCAGGAACGGGACATAGCAGAGTGACGCCCCCAACCTTCGACGGAAAGGTCCCGTGGAGCACCTACTTACGTCAGTTCGAGGCGGCCTGTTCCATAAATAACTGGAACAACACAGAAAAGGCTACAGCTCTCATTGTAGCGCCGAGAGGTGACGCCCTTAACGTCCTTCAGGCCATCCCGACTGGATCCCAGGACTACGCTTCACTGATCGCCCATATGGAGTCCCGATATGGAGATAGCCATCTTCAGCAGGCCTACCAGATGCAGCTCCGGACCCGGGTACAGAAGAACGCGGAAACCCTGCAGGAGTTCGAGATGGACATCGCACGCCTCGTAAGGCTCGCCTACCCAACAGCGCCGGCCGACTTTCTGGAGCAGATAGCGACGCAGACTTTCACCGACGGGCTACGGGACTCGGACACTCAACAGGCGCTGCGTCTCGCGCGCAATAAGACCCTGGCAGATGCGCTGAGCCACGCACTTGAGTTCGAGACGGCAAAGCAGGTATCTAGAATGCGCGCGCGGGTGCGTCAAGTGGACGTCGACGAACCAGAAAAAACCAACGAGACCAAGCCCCTGGCCGACGAGTTGATGGAGGCGCTAAGCCGTTTCTTCAAGAATCGCAGTACCACCAACAAAAACGTAGCCGAAGGACAACCGGAGAGGCGGCCCGGAAGAGGACTACCGACCTGCTGGACCTGCCGTAAGAGAGGCCACCTGAGCAAGGACTGCGGTGATCGCCGCCGCCAAGGGTTTCCGTCGGGACAGTCAGTCGCAGGGAAACCGCGCGGCCCAGGAAAGCAAGTATCAGCCAGCTTAGGGGGGCAAAGGTTGGCTTGTGACAGTCGTCAAGCCCCGGAAGTCCAAGTTCGTGTGACGCAGTTACGGAGGGATAATAGCAGCCTGATGGTCGACGGAGTCGTCAACGGAGAGAGCTGGCCCATGCTAATCGACACGGGAGCATCGAGGACCATCGTCAGTCCCACCGTGATCCCGAAGTGGAGAGTTCAACCCACACAAAGGAACCTCCAGCTAATAACCGCGACCGGAGAGACCGCACCGGTACATGGCGAAGCATCACTGGAGTTCGTCATTGGTCGACGGGCGATAAAGCATCCAGTGCTTGTGGCTGACGTATCAAATGAAGTGATCATCGGACTGGACTTCCTGGACCAGAACAACATCATCTTGGATCAGAGTACCAATACTCTGCACTTATTACCGTCGCTTCGTGAGGGGATTCGCCGACATCGCCAAACCTTTACATCTCCTGACTGAGAAGGACCAACTCTTCACGTGGACAGCAGAATGCCACAGTGCCTTCGAACAACTCAAGCAGGCTCTGTGCACCACGCCTATTCTGGCTTACCCCAGACCTGGAACAAGGTTCATCGTCGATACCGATGCCAGCGACTTTGGCATAGGGGGAATCCTGTCGCAGGTAGTGGACGGCGAGGAGAGAGTAGTGGCCTACTTCAGCAAGGCCTTGTCAAAGCCAGAAAGGAACTACTGCGTCACCAGGAAGGAGCTGCTCGCCATCGTGAAGGCCATTGAACACTTCCACAAGTACCTGTACGGGCAAGAATTTCTCATCAGGACCGACCATGCATCCCTGCGGTGGCTCCTGAACTTCAAGCAGCCCGAGGGTCAACTCGCGCGGTGGTTAGAGAGGCTTCAACAGTATAACTTTGAGATTCAGCACAGGAAAGGCCAACTGCATTCTAACGCCGACGCCCTGTCACGAAGACCGTGCCCCGAAGACTGCACCTTCTGTGCCCGAAGGGAGGAGAACACCGGGATACAGTGCCGAAGGACTACCGTGGAACTTCAAGGGAGCTGGAGCCGCAAATCTTTCACGCGGGCGCAAGCGGAAGATGATGACCTGGGACTGATAGCCGAATGGAAGAGGGCCTGTGTCCCCAGATCCGAGTGGAACATTGTGAGTGACTGCAGCCCAAAGTTTAAGTCCTACTGGGCACAGTGGGACTCGCTGATTGTAAGGGATGGCCTCATCTGCCGTACCTGGGAGAGCACCGACGGGAAGACATCTCGGGAACAAGTCGTCGTTCCAAAGGCTATGACGGAGGAAGTCCTGAAGGAAGTTCATGGAGGATCATCTGGTGGACACCTAGGGATAAAGAAGACCCTGGAGAAGCTGAGAGAGCGGTTCTACTGGATCGGATGCCGAACAGACGTGGAGAACCACTGCGCGAGGTGCCACGATTGCGCAGCCAGCAAGGGCCCAGGACGAAGACGACGGGGTCCACTGAAGACCTACAACGTGGGCGGCCCCATGGAGAGAGTGGCCATCGATGTTGCTGGGCCATTCCCGTTAAGCGAGGCAGGGAACCGCTACATATTAGTCGTCAGCGACTACTTTACCAAATGGCCGGAGGCGTATGCGCTCCTTAACCAAGAAGCCGCGACGATCGCAGAGACCCTGGTGAAGGAATTCGTCAGCCGGTACGGAGTACCCCTGGAGCTGCACTCCGACCAAGGGAGGAACTTCGAGTCGCAGGTGTTCCAGAACTTATGCCAGCTGCTGGGGATCTGGAAGACAAGGACAACGCCGCTACACCCTCAGTCCGACGGGATGGTAGAGCGATTCAATCGCACCGTCGAGAACCATCTCCGAATAGTCGTCAGCGAGCACCAGAGGGATTGGGACAAGCATCTTCCACTATTTCTCCTAGCCTACCGCGCCGCCGTGCATGAAGCCACCGGGTGCACACCAGCCCGGGCCATGTTTGGGAGGGAGCTCCGTCTACCTGTCGATCTTGCCTTCGGCCGACCTGGGAATGATCAGATCCCGGTAAGCCAGTATTGTCAAGAACTGGTCGACCAACTGGAGGACGTACATGCGTTCGCGAGGAGGAAACTGCGGATCGAGACCGACCGAATGAAGACCCGATACGACCAGCAGACGGATGCCGGCGGATTCCACGAGGACGACCTGGTCTGGCTCTTCAACCCATTACGGAAGAAAGGCCTGTCATCCAAACTGCAGAAGTCCTGGGAGGGCCCGTACCGAGTCGTGAAACGGATCAACGATGTCGTCTACAGGATCCAGCGGAGCCCGAGGGCGAAGATGAAGATCGTGCATCGAGATCGCCTGGCAGCCTACGGAGGGACACAGACGGACCAATGATTGATCGGGACGATCAGCCTTTTTAGGAAGGGGGTGGTGTTACGGCTGTGAGTTTGTGTCATCAGTCGCCGCGTGAGTCACAACTGCCCCAGGGCTGGGCTGTGCCCTGCCTCCTGTATTGCGCGCGCCTTATGCAACAGGGCTACTAGGACAAAGGGATAGTCCAGAACATTCGTGACTGGACCAGCGCTGGAAACCTCGAGAAGCCGTGGACTCTGGATGGATCTAGAAGCATTTATTGAGTCACCGGCCGGCTATATAAGAGTGACCCGTCAAGCAGTGGTTGCTGTTGTGTTTTACGAGCTAGTGCGAGCGCTTATCTTGTGCGACAGAAGTGTGGTGACGAAGTGCTGTGCGAGTTACGAAATCCTGTGACATTGTTTCTCCCAGCTTGTGAACAGCGTACTTCAAGTGCTCGTAAGTAACTGTATTTGTTGTACCTGAGGAAGAGGGGCAGGTAGCTTCTGCCAAGGCCACCGGACTCATTAGGACGGATTAACTTCTGTGGTCTGTTGCAAGTGAAAGGGGCCAAGAGCGCATAAGGAAGAGACTTGAGGAAACTGGAGAAGGCTCCTAATTGCTTGTATTTGCTGATTAGTGTAATTTTCTGGCCACAATAAAGTTAATTATTTCTTTAAGCAGTAATTGGTGTTGTGCATTGTACCCCCACCGTAATCCAGTTAACAAAAGTGCCACTAGGGGGTGGCACGTAACAATATATTGAAGATGTGTTGAAAAGTGGATCATTCCTATATTCAAGTGTTAACAATTACTCAATACTGGAAAAACAATCAAATGTAACTAAAGTCATTGATATACAAAGCAATTTCGGCCTGTTTTCCCGTGGGCGAACTGGGATTAGCAGCGATTTGTAAGGCGGCATATTGAATCTTGCCAACTCCCGGAAGCGATGGGTCCATATAAGTTTCACTCCGTTGGACTGGCGCTGAGCACGACCACTGTCTAGCATGCGAAGTGCCGGCCGCACCCTTAGCGTAAGTCATAGTCTGCAGGCAGAGAGACAGGCTCCTTTCTTCTGACAAGGTTACGACAGATTATAAGCTTGAGGCAGCATGTGTAACTGACCAGAGCACCAATATCAATGTGCTAAGTGATGATGGTGGCCGCTCGCGCCATCATAGGCCGCATGCACAGATATGAGACTACATTCTTCTGACAAGGCCACGTCAGGTTATAAGCTTGTGGCAGTGTGTGCAACCAATAGGCATATAAATACGAACGTGCAGCGACGATGCCGACCGCTCGCATACGTGCATCATAGCCCGCAGGTACAGACTCTTTTCTCCTGAGAAGGTCACGCCAGGTTATAAGCTCGCGGCAGCATGTGCAACCGACCGGCGCACGAATACAAATGTGCTAATTGATGATGCTGGGTACGTCGCATGGTCATAGCCCGCAGGCACAGAGACGAGACTACTTTCTTCTGACAAGGCCACACCAGGATGAGCTTGCAGCGGCATGTGCAATCAATCGGCGCATATATGAATGTGCTGTGATGATGCCGACTGCTTGCATACCGTGCATCATAGCCCGCAGGCACAGAATATTTTCTTCTGACTAGGTCACACCTGGTTAGAAGCTAAACTCCTGCCTCTCGAATAGATAATAATGGTGTCGAGTAGTGACCCGTTTTAAAATTCCTGTATATTTGCCAAACGAAAATCGACCGAATTCCCGTACATTTTAGATCTCTCGGGGACTAGAGTTCGCATACCGAATGGGTGAAAAATGAATCTTAAAAGCGCGAATCAAGTTTTTCTAGCGTAAGTGTAATTGCAGAGCGAAAGTATGTTGTTTCAAGATGAGACATCTAAACACGTTCTAGAGACAAATTAAGTCCATCTGGATTGGTCATTATCCAGATCAGATACTATTCAGACTATGAAGAAGTATCGTGAACGTGAAAGTCACGAGAATCTTGTCATACATATCCAATTGCGTACCGTACTGACGACTTCCCCAAGGACAGACTGCGCTCCATCACAAACTCACGACCACAGAGCAGAAACAGCGAGAATTAAATCAATCTGCTTGCGAGTGGCACCGATACCTACTCGCCATAATCGATCATGCCCGACTGCGACCTCGCCATCTTCCACTTTGCTAGGCCAACGGGAATCTCGTCAAACGGCCGAGAGTGGCGTCGATAATGCACATAGCGACATTTCTCTGTGTCTGTCCATGAGAACAGAGATCTCGTCAAACGGACAGCGAGGAGCTTCGATGCACAACATTGTGTTATTTATCCATGCCAGACTGCGAGAACGGACGGCGAGCGGTGTGGATTGCGTAACATCTTAATATTTCAGTCTGGAGGAGGTGGCAAGGATAACGGGAATCTCGTCAAATGACAGAGAGCAGCGTCAATTGTGTAACATCGTGGCTGACTACAAAAACAAGAGGACGGACCACAAACAGCACCATATTTCTCCGTGTCTGACCTCGAGAACAACGGGAATCTCGTCAAACAGACCACGGATGGCGTAGATTGCGTAACATCGCAATATTCCTCCGTGTCTGACCGAGATAACGGGAATCAGGTCGAACGGAGCCAATTGCGTAACATTGCAATATTGGTCGACATTCAACCGCAAGGATAAAGTGAAACCTGTCAAACGCCCGTGAGCTTTGTTGATCGTGTAACATCGCAGTACAGTACCTTCCCGCAGAGTCCCTCAGTACCCAGCCCTGACCTCGAAGCCGTAGGAACAGCAGTAATCTTGTTTAAGTGACTGACGGCGACGTATGCGAAAGGCGAAGTAGTATAACGGTTTGTACTTCTGCTGAATATCCTTCCCCATCACATTGAGCTTTGCAAACGTACCCATTGACATAAAAATATCAGCTCTGCATAAAAATAACTGGTGTCCTCGGTGAATAGCAATGCAGGCTGATTGAGTCCTCTCCGTCAATGTCTAGCAACGAGCGTGGCGCGAGTAGCTCCGCGCGTAGGGAGTACGGCCGGCCGTCGGCCAGGCAAAGCAGTCGCATTCGACGCTGCTGTGTCGTGACGTTGGCTGGGCTCTCACGCCGCTTAGCGCTCTAAGCAGCGCAGAATGCGGATGGTGGCGCGGTCTGCAGGGGAAATAGCAGGCCGAGCAGCAGGACTCTACCGAGCGTTTGGAGGCTATGAAGTCGAGCATTATGAGACTTTTCAAGATATCCCGTATCAAATGCGAAACTCCCCATATATTTCCCGCATTTTTCTCAGGTCACTAAAATTCCCGCATATTTCGTGCATGTCCCGTATTGCTCAACACCCCGTAATTGTACTTGCTCACCTCAGCTCTGATGTGTCAACTGGTTGGAAGTATGCTGAATGAGCACTAGATTCATGTGTATGCCTTGTTTCATTACAGACATGCAGCACTGTTCTCTAAGTGGACTTATTATTGTGCCGCTTTGACCTATGGTCATTAGCACGATAATAATTTAATTTATTTATTAAATACTATTTATGTTACATTATTGTGATATGTCTCACGAATCTGATGACTAGGGCCCGGATTTATATGCACTTAAAAACCTGAAAATATGCATGCAAATATGCACTAAAAAGTTAGAATATATGCACGGAAAATAATGAAATATGCACTTAAAACATGCAATTTTATTCACTTACCTATTTACAGGTATCATTTGTTGCAAAAAGAAGCATCACAATAGGTAACTAGTAGTCATTCAATGTTTTTAGGAGACAAACTATGTCTATTGTCTGTCAAAATGAGTTTATAGGCTGAGAATGATCGTTCTACATCAACTGACGTGATTGGACAGTACTTATACACGGGCACCAAAGTTTCGGAGCATACATCTGGCAAGGATACCCTAGTTCCACTCAAGTATTGACTAATTAACTTAATTTTCTTCAGTCCTGGGTTCGAATTCAACACCTTTTCTAACTTTCATTTAATCTTCTCTCCAATTTCGCCTGGAGCGGAATTCAATGAAGATGCAGCTTTCTCAACGAGATCAAGTGATTCATAGAGGGGAGTACCAGAAGATTCTAAGCTCTCAATGGCTTTTGGAGGTTTAGAAAAATGTGCATGAATGAAATTCACATCTTGATAAACAGTAGTGGTTTCAAACACAACTTTTGCATCACGGATACACGCAATATGCTCATCTTCAAGTTTTGTAACCACTTCTTTCACTTCATTAAAATTCTCCTGATAAAATGATACTGCAGATAACCATGTCCCCCACATAGTCAGGACAGGTTCAGGTGGCAAAGGAACTTCAGGTAGACAATCTTTGTAGAACTGGACACGAGCTGGTGCTTTCAGAAACAGCTTCTTCCCACATCCAATTTAATTGTTAACAGCTGGAAACTGTGTGCGTATTTCTTCTGCAATGCGGTGTAATCCGTGCGCTAAACAGGTTACGTGTATGAGTTTCGGATAAAATACTTGGAGGGCCTTTGCAGCTTTCAACATATACGAAGCTGCATCTGTGAGCAGTACAAGTACTTTACAACAATTATCCTCAATTTCAGATGGCCACAATAGTCGCAGAGAATCATTTACAAATCTTGCTGTTGTGCTATGGTTGGTTGTCTCTAGTACTTTACAAGCAAGAAGATGCGGCTTACCGGGTTCGTCTGGATGTAATTTACCAACCACGAAATTTGCTATGTAACGGCCACATGAATCCGTTGTCTCATCCACCGATATCCAGACATAGTTCCTTCCGATATCAGAACGGATCAATTCCAGGGTAGATTCATATAGCGGAGGTAGGTAATTTTTCCTAAGAGTTGATTCATCTAGTATTTTTTGATTTACACAATATTTCTCAAGAAATGATCGCAGAACTGGATTGTTTAATTTATTCCATGGAATGTTGCTGCATACGAAAGCCCTACAAAGATCATTTGAACATGTATTAAGAATACCGGACTTAGGCTTTACCTGCGTAAGAAGTACTGGTTGTGGTGTGCTGTTGTTCTCCTCCTTTGCTTTAATATGTGCAGTTGTTTTTGAATGCTGTTCAAGCTGAAATTTCTTTTCACATTTTACTTCCTTTGAGCAAACTTGACAGTACACGATGACACCATCTGTTGAATAGTCCCTATTACCCAACACCCACTGATTTAGTAAATCTCTTCTCCTGCTCTTTTCCTTAGGCATTTTTAGAAACTAACACTTGAGATGCAGGGCATTAAACTGGAACGTAACTAGTGAACTGAAGATACTTTTGTCCTGACCAATTGCCCAACCCCTTGATATTATTATCTACTATGGTAGAGAAAGGAATTCCGGGAAGTCCAGCCTGCCTACCCATACCTAAGCTATCTGTTGCCATTGTCAGTTGTGAAAGTAAAGTGCCGTTACACAGAGAGCCGAAAACACCAATTAGTGAGGGATGCACATAATATAGGCAACTAGCTAGGGATGCACAAAACAGATTTATTTTAGTAGTTCTTGTAATTGTCCTTAAATTCAGACATATATACCGGAATATGCTGTTACGTCTAGAATATGCACTAAACCTCAAAATATGCATATGCATATGCATTTTTTTTAAATCCGGGCCCTACTGATGACAGTGCAGATTATCTGTGAGACATATTAATTATCATTTACAACATATATACAGATTATATTTCAATACAAGAGTGCATGCAATTTTTTTGTAATGATAATGATAATGGTGATAATGATAAAAAATATTAATGTAAATAATTAAAGACACAAAAAGTTACACTATGGTAGTTATATTAATAAATTTATGTGAAGAGTTAATGTTTGGTTAAGTAACATTTTTTAATGCGACTTATAGCTAGTTGTTTGCTGTTAATGTTCGTCAATCCAGGTGCTAGTTCATCAAGTAGTTATGGTATAATATAATTTAGTCTCTTGAAACCATAGCTATTTATACATAAAGGTTTTACATATTTAGTACTTGTTATGGCTCTTGTTTGTATGTTGTGAGAGACCTTATGCCTGAATCTTGGATCATGGTAGTAGAGATTCAGTACAGTAATTTGAAACAACTCTTTAATATTAAAATAAGGGATATCAGTGAAATATTTGTGCCAATTGCATGTCACAAGGGACAAATTGACATTCGAACCCGGGAGGATTTATTCCTCCAGCTACTTCCGGGGGTCAAGCCTCGGACCTGAACCTTGCAAAACCCTGGACTTGTGTTTGTACATCCCTGCCGATTGTGTAACCCTAAGGGAATTAAGAAAACCCTTGTTCCCACTACCATTTATTTCCAAGTCTGGAATTGGACCATCAACGGAACTTTGTGCACCCCTACTAACAGTGGACAGCCCTGTGGGAAATGTGAATAGCTTCAATTCCCACGCTAAACTTTTCAGAGTCGTCTACCAGCCGGCAACATCGCATTGTGCTAGCGCGCAGTATATTACTACGCTTGGCAACGCTCTCTTGGTCAGAAACCAACGATGCCAACTTGTAACAAATTGCACCCCATTGTGCGCTCGTCAGCACAAGTAGTTTCGTCCCCCTGTTAGGTTGGCTGAACTGTGTGCGAGTTGCGTTTTGGCGCGGCTAACCTGGACTGGAAAAGCAAGTGGCGTCATTCAACAAAGTACTACTGCCGACGGAAGAAGTGTAGCTAAGCGCTCCGGGGGGAACCTCGTGGTTTGCCCCGGAGGCCTGAGGAGAATGAAGGTAATATGTGGTTAATAACTTTTGGAAAGGGCACCAAACCACGGAAGAACAGCGGGTGCGATTCTCGCATTTCTTCAAGAAAACTTTCGAGAAAAAACTAACTTTAGAACGTTGCATCACTTACTGCGTGTGATATTTTCTTGTGCTAAGAGACTAACTTATATCCTTGTTTATGGGCAATATTATAGCCTTCAATCTAAATTTGTGTCTATTATGTTGTTATGCAATTTCTTATGTATTTTTGGGCTGGGAAAACAGTTCGGCTTTTTCCTTGTTCCTTGAAGTAGGGGTGGGGGGTACCCCGTGGTAGTAACCTTCGTTAGGCAAGTCAGCGTCCCCTTGTTGATTCATTCGATTCTAGGCTGGCGAGCCGGACAGTTCAGTCGCATTAATTGGCTCTTTAACCTCTAACATGTAACACCTCGGCATCTGTATTTTTTACAGCATCATCTTTTAATTGTTTATCTTGCTTGTTCCCGGGGAACATTTCTTGTGTATTTACTTAACATTTCTTGTGAATTTTGATTTTCTTTATGCATACCTGATTGTGTGTCGTCATGGGGATTCATATCCATGCTTGTACTTTATAAGCGGATTTCGTTTCGCAAGTTGTTTTCACCTCTCTTTTTTGCGTTGGGTTCTAACACACCTTGCCTTTGGGGTTTTTCATCCTGTATATATATTTTTATTTCTAGTCAGGCTAGGCTTGGTTTATTTTTAATATACCTGTATGTGAAATTATTCAATATGCCCCTTATTTCTTGTATAACCATTATGTATGGATCTTGATTTAATTATATTTTGTCAATGTTACCTTTTACTCTTTTATTTCCATGCATGCAGTCTAGTTCTAACCGGACCCCTGGTGATGCACCAGCCGTCCACTCAACAGTTACACTATGGTAGTTATATTAATAAATTTATGTGATCAGTTAATGTTTGGTTAATTAATATTTTTTAATGCGACTTAACTAGTTGTTTGCTGTTAATGTTCGTCAATCCAGGTGCTAGTTCATCAAGTAGTGATGGCATAATATAATTTAGTCTCTTGAAACATAGCTATTTATACATAAAGGTTTTATATATTTAGTACTCGTTATGGCTCTTGTTTGTATGTTGTGAGAGACCTTATGCCTGAATCTTGGATCATGGTAGTAGAGATTCAGTACAGTAATTTGAAACAACTCTTTAATATTAAAATAAGGGATATCAGTGAAATATTTAAAGAACCTGTGTTGGCTATCTTGAAGATTATTAATTAAAGTTGAGTTTTGATATCCCCAAGCTGCTATAGCCTATCTTAATTTGCTTTCAATCAGAGTTTTGTAAGTTTTCTTATCTACATAAAATCGGAGATTGTAGAAGGTGTAGAGGTTTGCTCTTAGGTTTTTTATTATGTTTACTGTGTGTGTGTTCATTTTGAAGTGTTCATCAAGGGTAATTCCTAGGTATTTTTGTGTCGAAGTACTATTTATGAAGGTGTTACATTTGCAACCTGCCAGGATGTTTTGGTGTATGCATGATATGCTGTGGTGCGTTAGTTTGTATTTTTCTTGTGTGAAGTGATCAACTCTGATGCGCTTATTTTAGAATTAGTTGTATTTATATACAAATTATTGTCAGGACACCATCTTGTGATGTTATTGAAGTCTTCTTTAAGTCCATCAAAAGCTGTTTTAGAGTCTTTATGTATGGTATATACAGTGGTGTCATCAGCATAAATAAATATTTTACTGTGTTTAATGGCTTCATTCATGTCGTTTACGAACAGGTTATATAGTGTAGGTGAAATAATTCTGCCTTGAGGAATACCCTGTGTTCCTTCTGCTGCGTCACTGATAGTGTAATTGATCATAACTGCCATTTCCCTGTTTTTCAGATAACTTTCAAATAGTTTATATCAGATTTATTTTAGGAAATTGTTCAATCTCTTATCCAAGCATTTTTCCATTATTTTGTGTAGGATTGATAAAATGCATATTGGTCTGTAGTTGCCAACGTCTAAGTGATCGCCATTCTTGTATATTGGTTTAATAATTGTGTATTTCAGATATTTTGGTATTATGCCTGATTCGAATATCTTGTTTATGAGAAGTATAGTTTTTTTTGGATGTTGCCTTTATGTCTTTCAAGCGTATATTGTCTGCACCAGGCGATTTGTCTGTTTTTAATTTCTTAATTATGTTCTCTATTTCATATTCATCAGTTTCAAGTAATGTAAAGGAATGCATTAATGTGTTTCTATTTGATTGCCATATGTTGATATTACAGTTATGAGCTAGGCTGTTTACTTTTTCACTAAAGGTACTGTTGAATTTATTGACTATCACTTCGTTAGTATAATGTATTCTTAAATGTTTGTTTATGACTTCATTCACAGTTTGTGTTTTCCGACCTGTTATATCATTAATGACTTTCCACATTCCTTTATTATCGTTTTTGGAACTATTTATCTTATTTTTATAATATTGATGTTTTGTTTATTAGCTTATTTAATTTGTTTCTGAAAGCTTTGTATTCATTTTTTATTGTAATATTATCCTAGTTTCTGAGCACTGTTTTGTAAAGTCTGTCTCTTTCCTTACATTGTATTTTTAGGTCATAAGTGAACCATTGTTTGCTTTTTCTGTGTTTACGTGTGGTTATGTAAGATGCTTTTTGGTAGATTTCCTTAAATTTGGTTGTTATATTGTTATACTATATATGTCATTAGGATTTTTTAATTCAAGGCAATCTGCCCAGTCTGTGTTGTTAAGGCTTGTGTGTATTATAGTATCGTTCATTAGCGTAATGTACGATTCATTATCTTGTAATTGTGACTTATCATTTTTTGACCAAATACCTGCATATGTTATGTAGTGGTCAGAGATGTCTGATTGTATGACTGCAGAAGTATATTGATCTAGTTTGCTACGATAGTATATGTGATCAATACATGATCTAGAGTCAAAATTTGGATCATAACGAGTACATTGAGTGATAAGTGGTAGGAAACCATGAGTTGCCATAATATTTGTATATTTGTATATTTGATAGTTGATAGACTGATGTCATTAGATAAAGTATAAATGTTGATATCTCCTAAAAGGGCATATTCACTGTACTCACTGGTTTGTTGTGTTACATGTGTCTCCAGTTCATCAAGAAAGTCATTTATGTTAGTCCTAGGTGGTTTGTAAATGCATGTTAATCCAATCTTTTTGTTCATGTGAAGTATTTCTATTACCATTGATTCATGAGTATTGTAAATGTATGAATTGTGTGTTCTAATAGCCATGTTGTTCTTTACATATATGGCTATGCCTCCTCCTCTACGATTTTTTCTATTACAAAATACAACATTAAAATTATCCAAAGTAAATAGGTAATTATTAGATTCAAGTATGTTAATTTCTGTTAAGCAAATAATATCCAGATCAGTAATTTTCTTGCCTAAGGTTATGGTTAAATAATCCCAGTTTTTTGATATAGATTGAATATTTAGAGAAAGGATATTGATTTCAGCACTATTTCTAGTCTTATTACCATTTTCGATGAAATCTGGTATATTGAGAAATGCGAGTTCCTTTTGTATTCCAGAAACATTTATATTTTAATAAACTGCTGCAGATCATTATTCAAAATGGGTGACTATTTGTAACTTATGAAATAGCCGATAGTTTGTAAAACAGCCCAAGGCAGGTAGTAAGTAAAGAAAAGTCCACAACTTCAGGCCAGAAGGAAATCTGGGGACTATTTTCGAACAGCTACAATCTACGCTGAAGCTTAAAATGATTGGTCCATCATTTGAAAATTTGAATCTAGCTAACAGTATGAGAGGCACTACAGTGGATGGCATCACCAAAGCACATCGATTTCTTAAAAACTGGACGATCGGATTGAGTTATGAACTACAGGTTCGTGATCCTTATGAAATGGAGATCACAAGTGTGTATAAGTCCAACCCCTCATCCACGTCGTGGGAGACGGGCAACGGCACAAAGTAGGGGATCGCCTGTAGGGGAGAAGTACAGTGGGGACTTCGTGTGCCCCGGGACCGTTACGGTAGCTGTGAAGGTCCTACAGGAACCCTGAAAAGTGACGGCTAACGGGGCTCTGGTGAAGCTACGATAGGCCCAGCAAGCCAGTAGTGGATGAAACCAAATGCTTTCAAAAATGGAACGAGCCTCGGACATGATGGATTTAATAGACGACGACACGGCTGTACACACGGACTAAGATTTGGAACTTTAAACCTAAGAACGCTGACAGGGAAGGTGGAGGAGAGTGGATATGATGGAAAGAAGGAAGTTGGATTTATTGGGATTGGCAGAAACAAAGTGAAAAGGGGAAGGAAGGAGAGAACTGAGAAAAGGCTATAGACTGTACTGGAGTGGGAACGAAGGGGGAAAGAGGAATGGAGTGGGAGTAGTAGTACGAGATGGTTTAAAAGAAGAAGTGAGGAGAATAAGTGATAGGATGATGAAAGTGAAAGTAGCACTGAGGGGAGAGACCGTAGAAATAGTGCAAGTGTATGCTCCACAAGTAGGCTGCGCCTTTGAAGAGAAGGAGGAGTTTGAAGAGGAATTGCAGAAGCAGCTGGTAGGAATAAATATGATTGTTATGGGGGATCTGAATGCCCATGTAGGAAGAGAAAGACAAGGTTATGAGAGTGTTCTAGGACCAGAGGGTTGGGGCGGAAGAAATGAGGAAGGAAAGAGACTGTTGGACTTCTGCCAGAGGAACAGCCTGCTAGTTGGGAACTCCTGGTTTAAGAAAAGAGAGAGCCACACAATCACATGGAACAGTGATGACTTGACCAGGAAGTCGGTGGTCGACTATATACTGTATGAGAAAGAACTAAATAAGAACATCACGGACATCAAGGTTATACCATCGGAGAACCTGGATAGCGACCATCGATTGCTGGTAATGAACCTGAGAGGGAGTAAGGAGAAGAAAGGGACTGAGAACTAGGAAAGACGTATAAGGATATGGATTTAAACACAAATAGTGCTAAATGTTCCGGCAGTGTTTCGCCCCGGTGTTCTATTGGGCTCTTCAGCTGGTTAAAGCACACCTCACCAAGACACTGTCTAGTGCACACTGGGAAGGCCATTGCAAGACGTATTTGATACATGTGTATCCGCGTCACGAGCAAGCCAGTGCACTATGGGAGTCGAAACTCCATTCCAAAGCCATTATAACCTTACCTTTCTTACGAAAATTGTATATTCAATGCCAAGGTAAGGTTATAATGGCTTTGGAATGGAGTTTCGACTCCCATAGTGTACTGGCTTGCTCGTGACGCGGATACACATGTATCAAATAGGTCTTGCAATGGCCTTCCCAGTGTGCACTAGACAGTGTCTTGGTGAGGTGTGCTTTAACCAACTGAAGAGCCCAATAGCACACTGGGGCGAAACACTGTCATCTTGTTGAGTTATGCCGGGGACAATGCATATTTTCTTACGAAAATTGTATATTCAATGCCACGGTAAGGTTATAATGGCTTTGGAATGGAGTTTCGACTCCCATAGTGCACTGGCTTACTCGTGACGCGGATACACATGTATCAAATAGGTCTTGCAATGGCCTTCCCAGTGTGCACTAGACAGTGTCTTGGTGAGGTGTGCTTTAACCAACTGAAGAGCCCAATAGCACACCGGGGCGAAACACTGTCATCTTGTTGAGTTATGCTGGAACATTTAGCACTATTTGTGTTTAAATATATTATGGCTAAACGGACAATGCATATTTTCTTACGAAAATTGTATATTCAATGCCAAGGTAAGGTTATAATGGCTTTGGAATGGAGTTTCGACTCCCATAGTGCACTGGCTTGCTCGTGACGCGGATACACATGTATCAAATAGGTCTTGCAATGGCCTTCCCAGTGTGCACTAGACAGTGTCTTGGTGAGGTGTGCTTTAACCAACTGAAGAGCCCAATAGCACACAGGGGCGAAACACTGTCATCTTGTTGAGTTATGCCGGAACATTTAGCACTATTTGTGTTTAAATATATTATGGCTCAACGGACAATGCATATTTTCTTACGAAAATTGTATAAGGATATGGAAACTGAAAGAAGGGGATAGAAGGGTCGAGTACCTCAAAATGGTAAAGGAAGGAATTCCAACAGATGAAGAAAGAGGGGTGGAAAAGGAATGGGCTAGATTTAAGAAGACACTAGTAGGTGCAGCAGAAGCAGTATGTGGGAGGACAAGTAGTAAGAAGAGGTGGAAGGAAACACCATGGTGGAATGAGAAGACAGAAGATATAGTAAGGGAAAAGAATAGAGCCTTTAGGAGGTGGTATCAAAATAGGACGGTAGAGACAAGGGAAGAGTACCAGGAAAGAAAGAAGGAGGTGAAGAGAGTAGTGGCTGTGGAGAGAAGAAAGTGGATGGAAGAGTGGACAAAGATGATGGAGGATAGTGAAGGTACAAAAAAGGTCCTGTATGGGATGGTAAAAAATAAGAGGCGGAAGGATCCTACGGATTATGTTAGAATGGTGAACAAAAGGGGACAAGAGATAGAAAATAGGGAAGAACTGAAGAAAATTTGGAAAGAATATTTTGAAGAAATTCTGAACCCAATTGGAAAAGATGGTGAGGAGGAAGAAATCAGGGAAGAGGAAGATTTACTGCAAACAGAAAAGGACTTAACATGGAAAGAAGTGGAAGATGCAGTGAACAAGATGAAAGGAGGGAAGGCACCGGGTGTGGACGAGTTGAGTGTGGAGATGGTGAGAGCAGCAGGAGAGGTGGGGATACAGTGGTTGTACCGAGTGATGAGGACAGCATGGAAGGAAAGGAAGACCCCAGAGGACTGGAAAAAAGGAATAATTGTCCCTATCTTCAAGAAAGGTAGTAGAACAGATTGCAGAAACTATCGGGAAATAACACTGATGAGTCATTGTGCAAAGATCATCGAGAAAGTTTTGGAAAAGAGAATTAGGACAAGGATAGAAGGAGGGATGAGGGAAGAACAACATGGCTTCAGAGCAGGAAGGTCCACAGTGGATTTGGTTTTTGCTGCAAGGCAGTTACAAGAACAGCACTAGGAGTATGGAACAGATCTACTGATGGCCTTCCTGGACATTGAGAGAGCATATGACAGTGTATGCAGAAACAAAGTATGGAAGTCCCTGGAGGATAGAGGAGTAGAGAAATGGACTATAAAGAGGATAAAGGAGATGTACAAGGGAAGCGTGAGCTGTGTGAAAGTGGGAGGAGAGAGATCAGACTGGTTGGAACAGAGAAACGGCCTGAAACAAGGAAGTGCACTGTCACCGTTACTTTTCATTGTGGTGATGGATGACATAATGTCCCGAGTGGCACAAGTAATTGGGGAAGGAAAGATGAAAGCAATGGTGTTTGCAGATGATTTGATGATTTGGGGAAACAAGGAGGAGGAGGTACAGGAACAGTTGGACGTGTGGGAAGGAATAATACAAGGATATGGGATGAAATTTAGCATAAATAAGAGTGAGATGGTGATCACAACAAGGAAGAAGGAAAGAACCACAACGGGAATAACAATGGGTGGGGAACAGCTGAAGAAAGTGGAGAGTTTCAAGTATCTGGGAAGCCTGATACATGATAATGGAAGAAACGATAGAGAAATAAATGAGCAGGGGAGGCAGGCAGAAGCATTTCGGAGGAGTGTGAGAAGCATGTTATGGAGCAAGGATGTCCCTCAGAACAGCAAAAAGATCATATATTGGACGTACTATGTCCCTATCCTGACGTATGCCTCGGAGACCTGGGTTATGAAAGGAAGGGAGAAGAGCAAAATACAGGCCAGTGAGATGAGGTTCTTGAGAAGCAGTATTGGAGCCACAAAGAGGGACAGAATAAGAAATGAGAGGACCAGAGAATTAATGAAGGAGGACCCATTACAGGATGGTATAGAGAAATCTAGACTTAGATGGTATGGACATGTAAAACGAATGGAGGAGAAGAGGATACCCAGGAGAGTACACGAGACGAAGTGGGCAGGAAAGAGACCGAGAGGAAGACCGAGAGACAGGTGGCTGAAGGGGGTGGAAGAAAGCGTGAAGAAGAGAGGAGAAGACTGGACAAGGGTGGAGGCTGAGAGATGGTGGGAAGACAGAAGACGTTGGAGAGGCTTGTGTTCCAAACAGACTCGGCCAGTGGCTGGAAACTGTGCAAGATGATGATGATGATGAGTGTGTATTGTGAAGTCATTGTGACCATTGCTAATGAAAGCGGAAGGATTGTGGTATGAAGTCCCATTGGTTTCAAGAGTGAGCTCTATGAAAAGGAGGCCCACAGGCAAACAGCAACTCAGTTCTTAACCAACCGGACGGGAACTCTTTGTCACTAGAGTCCAGGTTTATATACGTGCAAGTAATACGTAAGGCGATAGTTAAAGTTACCATTTTTGACCGACTGGACAGGTACTCTGTGTTGACCGTCCCAAATATATGTCCGCAAATAATAAAGTGATAATCGAAGAAGGCAAGCTTTTGTCAAGTCTGTCAAATAGGGAGGTTGTTAGGCGTTAGCTCTTAGCTGAAGCGAGCAGGGGTCAGTCATGACAAATTGGACTCGATTGAGATGCAGTATCTTCAGCCCTGTGAGGACAAGCCAGTGCAAGCAGTCATATCTGGACAAGTTGAACCCAGAGACAGTATCTTGATCATAGTGAGATAGGGGTTAGGAGTGCTAACCGCGGCGTGAGTAATAAATCGTGTGAAATTAGAAAAGTGTATAGGTAGCTGCCTTATCAGGAGGGCACTGTATACGGGGTCGGAGATCTCAGAATTTGAATTTGAGTTGTGCAGAGTAAAATTATGCCACTCCAAGCCATAGTGGGAACCAGTGCGCCAGATAAAATGGCAGTGGAAATGTCGGAGTAAAAACCAGTGATGGGGTAAGACTACGTCACCTGGGCGAAACCATGGAAACAGGAGACAAGATGATAAGTACAGCCCTTTCATTATGATTTAGTCAGCAAGCATGAGAAAATATTGTAAATAAGTAATTTATTAGGATTGTTGTTACATCAGATGTAGCTGGATTATATTTAAGATGTGTGAAGAGCTTTAACGGCGTAATGTAAAATTTTACTTAGTGAGATCAGCAAGGATGTCAGGATCGGTTTCTTTTTTGCCTGAGTTTGGGTGTAAAGTAGATTTTCGCAGGCAATTTTCTATTGTCGTAAAGTAGATTATTGGCCTAGTTAATTGTTTTGTTCTAGTTTATTTTTTTGGCCTTTGTTTTTGAGTGATTATTTAGATCTGTATTTTGCACACAGCATGTAAGCGTCTTGCATATTTTAATATTGGATATGACCAGCCAGTTTTGGTTTGAAGTTTATAGCCTACAGCCATAGACGTGCTACATATGCCGATAAGTTTTATTTCCCCAGTTATTAGAGATGGATTTCAGGGGAGCCATTATTATATTGAAGAGGGTCCCAATGAGTTTGAACCTAGGGATATATTTATGTGTTTTATTTCAGGTTGGAGGACAGGTAGTGTGTCCTACGGAAGCGTGTGTGCTCTATAGCAGCGTTTCCCAAACTGTGGTACGCTCGTACCACTGGTGGTACGCTCGTACTGCTGCAGTGGTACGCGGTGATGTTACGAAAAATATAAAAAAATATTAGAAACGTTACTAAAAATATAAAAATATTAGATAATTCCAATCTTTTGAAGTGTTAAATTGGCTTCAATAGGTTTGGCACCATTGTTACTACTGCGCAAGGTCTATTTTAAATGAGATCTGACTACCTGACTGGTCGTGTTGTTGTGAACTGACTGCACATGCTCAATGCTGCGTCCATCGCATGTAGGAGTATTCATGTTGATTTATAGAAATGGTTTTTGTGCTTACGCAACTGCCACGTCAGCTGCGTCCTAGTCTCATTGAATGAGCCGCGTTTGGTTTCCAGGTACCAGTGCGTCAATGCGCTCCTTGCGCTGGGGTTTGACATGATTTGGGGCGTAATGTTGATTTTTATTAATATTTTCTTTAGTAAATAATAATAAGTAATAAGTAAATAATTGGTCCGACTCGGCGTGGTGTGGGAGGGGGTCGTTTGCGTAGCAGATGCAATGTCATTCTCTGAGGGAAAAGGGACTGCTTGGGTGGGTGCTGTGTGGAATGTGGTTTGCGTGCAAGATGCTTTGTGCTTGTGTCTGAGTGTATTTGATTTTGACTTGAGGTGTTGTCTTGGTGTCATTGTGTACTTGTGCGGTTGGCAGTATGGTTGAGATGGGATCTGTTTGCGCTGAGTTTGTGTTGGTGTGGATAGATGGTGGGTCTATTTGTGTATCTGCTTGTTTAGTTTTCTGTTTGGAGGTTTGTGTGAAGCGTTCTCCTGTTTCTATGGCCGTTTGAGTGTGTTCGTGATGGATGTCTTGGGTGCTTGTTTGAGTTTGCTTTGCGCTCGTCAGTTGGTGCTCTGTTTGGGTGTGGGTATCGTGTTCTTCTGTGGGAAATGGTGAGATGATAAGGAGTTGGGGGATACCAGGGTGGCTCAGGAGAGCTCTCGTAATAATCCCGAAGCGTCTGTTATGTGTGGGGGTGATGGCAATGACACCATTGACGGTTTCCTCAATCTCCGTGACGAACCGCCACACAGGTTCCAGCACCTAAATGACGGATATCCGGTTAATGAGGGGATCCCGTGATGGCCGAATCATAATCATACTGCCCCATGGGGAGGTCCGGGTGGGGTGAGAGTACTGAAGGTACTCTGAGAAGTCAAAGGAAGGGGGGGGGCAGATGGTTGAAGTGTTCATGCTGTAGTTTGTCTGTTTATATGTTCGTGAGTGTGTGTGTGTGTGTGTGTGGGTGGGTGTAGGTAGACGAAGCAGACCTGGATTTGTGGCCTCGCCGAAGAGAATTTCCAGTCATTCAAGGTTCCCAGTTGAACGGTGGGAGCCGTGACAATGAGCGATCTAGTGGTAATTAATTAATTTATATAGCTTGAGGGGTGAGGGAGGATGGGTGTTTAATTTGAGGGTGTCTTGGTTCGGAGGGAATTCCTTGTAAGGGATCTGATGAGAAGGAGTCTCGATGCGAATTGCTAATTATTTTATAATCAAACTATTGAACAATAATGGGTAACGGCAGTGGGTGATTGTTGCTCCGATCTGTTCAAATGACATAGTCGCTGGCTGCGAGGCGACTGCACGGACCAGTCAATGCGACGAACGCAGCAGTGAACGTGTGTTCTGAATCTGTTTAGTTGTGTTGCTATATTACAGTTTGAGTTTTGTGTGTATTGTGCTTTGACATGGATAAGTGGTTAAAACGTTCTCAATCTTGTCCTTCAACCAGTGCTTCCAAAGTTTTCTAAACTAGTGAAGGAGACGTGAAAACTGTTGAAAGTGATGTGTGTACCGGGACTAGCACACCTACTGAATCAAGTGCTACCTTTTCCAGTGTTAGTACTACTAAAAAAGTAGCAAAACGCAAGTATGATCCTAGTTACTTGGCTTTTGGATTCACATATACTGGAGATGTAAATGAGCCTATTCCACAATGCATTATTTGTATGGGAATACCGGTATTATCCAAACACAGGATGAAACCTTCGCTTCTAATGAGGCATTTCAACACAAAACATGGTAATTTGAAGGGGAAACCTTTGGCCTATTTTAAAAATAAAGAAAATGAAGTCAAAGAAAGCAAAACCACGATGAGCTCATTTTCATCTCTGAACGTAAGGGCAGTTGAAGCCTCTTATAAGGTTAGTTTAAGAATAGCCCAAGAAGCTAAGACACATACAATTGGTGAGAGTTTAATTTTACCCGCTGCCAAAGATATAGTGTCTTCCATTTTAGGAGAAAAGGAAGCCGAGCAGCTTGATGTTGTTTCATTGTCAAACAACACTGTGGCACAGAGAATTGTAGACATGGCTTAGGATGTAAAGCACACTTTAATTGAAAAGATCAAAGCGAGTCCATATTTTTCACTACAGATTGACGAGTCGACTGATGTCACCAATATGCCAAATTTACTGTGCTACGTTAGGTATGAGGACAGCAATGAAATAAAAGAAGATATGCTCTTTTGTGAGGTGTTACAGGCTCAAACAAAAAGTGAAGATATATTCGGAAAACTAAATAGTTTTATGAATAAGCATGAACTAGATTGGAAGAGATGTGTAGGACTTTGTACGGATAGAGCGGCTGCAATGGTAGGGCGTCATGCTGGCGTAGTAGTCAAAGTAAAACAAGTAGCTCCTCACTCACTGCTGTTTGCATAGAGAAGCCTTGGTGAGCAAAGTATGTCCTGACAGCTTAAAGGAGGTATTGAGCCAAGCCGTTAAAACAGTAAATTTTATCAAGGCACATGCCTTGAACTCTCGCTTGTTTTCAATACTGTGCGATGAAATGGGTGGTTTGCACAGACAACTGTTGCCACATACGGAAGTTAGGTGGCTTTCAAGGGGAAAAGTAATCACACGTTTATTTGAACTCCGTCATGAAGTTTTAATTTCTTTGTCAGACACTAACTTTGAATTCCAAAACTGTGGATCTGCAAGCTGGCATATTTGTCAGATATATTTTCAAAGCTCAACGACCTCAACCAAAGTTTACAAGGAGATTACAACACTCCTTTTCGTGTACAAGATAAAATATGTGCTATGAAGAAAAAACTCAATCAAGCAGCAAAAGAAGCAGATGAGAATAAAGTGTCCTTGTTTCGAACAATCGACAATTTTGTAGAAGAAAATAATCTCCAGCTGAATCCTGGACTTCTGAAAGACATTAGCACCCACTGCTTTGATTTGATTCAAACTTACGAAGCATATTTTCCTGAAGACTTCAGCAAATATACCCGGATCGAAAACCAGTTTGCTGACATTGATATGTTGCCGGGGGACTTTAAGGCCAAAGTTAAGGGGAAGTTTTATGAATTAAATTGTGATTCAGAACTAAGGCAAAATTTTACAAAAATGGCTCTTGTGAACTTTTGGGTTGAGAGGCGTGCAGACTATGCAGACATAGCTGACAAAGCAGTTAGATTTTTACTGCCTTTCACTACTTCGTACTTGTGTGAGACTGCATTTTCTTCACGTGTTTATCTCAAGAATAAATACCGGAATAGGCTCCTTACAGTGGAAAACGATCTTCGTTTGAGACTCAGCAATATTAAACCAGACATTCCTAAGTTGGCTTCTAATCTTCAAGCTCACCCTTCACATTGAAGTTGTTAGTTGATCTTTGGTTTTTATGTTTAATTATTAAGACTTTGTCTTATTAATATTATCTGTGCCATGTCATTTCTGAATATTTGAATTGAATACTTATTGTAATAAATAATGAATTTAACTCTAACAGTCTAACTCTAACAAAAACAATTTACAATCTTTCTCTTGGTCTGCTACGTCGTGGTAATGGGGGTAATAGTTACTATATCTCCCAACCATTAGGTGGTATGCGAGAGATTCTCATCTCATAAAGTGGTACACACACAAAAAAGTTTGGGAAACACTGCTCTAGAGGATGTCATGGGGCCTATGGTGGCTGCCTATGATAAGGTGTTTGGTGTATGAGAGAATGGTCGGGTGTAGATGCAGAGATGCTATTTGTGGAAGTTTGATTCCCACTTAGGTGATTTGTTTGCTGGTTGCAATTACAGAGAGAGTGTGTCTCTTTATTCGGGCCCAGGTATTTTGGTAATGTTTCACCTACATTTGTTGTTTCGTCGACATAGAACACACAACGCACACTGAGAGTTTGACAGGTCTCCGGGTTGGTGGAAGAGAGATGGATTACCTATATAGGCAATCTTCGGCCTAAAGCTGCACGTTTAGATTTTCTTTGGCTATAAACTATTTAAAGGGAAGACAGTTGCATACCTGTAACCAGTGAGCTTTATTGAATCAGCTGTGAGGTAGGATTTTGGTTTCAGGAGCGTGCGATAATATCGGAAGCTGATGTTTTCTTAAAGTAATGCCTCTTAAGGGCAAGTTTTGTTTGTGCCTGCACATAACTATATTCTAACTAGAGGACTGGTCATACGTCATACGTGTTTGTATCTTTTCAGTTGTCCATATTCTTGAGGTTTAGCTCCCCACGTCAGTTTAAATTGAGGAATAACTGGTTTCACCAACATGCTAATTTTGATGGTTTATTTGCTGATGTGTGATCGTGTTTGCTTAGACTAGCACTAATATTAATTTTACGTCAAGGATGTTTATCCTAGAGTCATTCGAGCTCGCTCTTTTTTTTGTGTGTTCACGTTAGCAATTGTTTATACAAATCATGAGATTAGAAATGCTCGTTACCCGCCAGTGATATTGGTTTCCCATGATTTTGCTGAGTGACTTAACATTTGATCCACACCTCTCACGTCACAGAGGCTGGATGTATCAGGAAGGGATACTTAGAGTCTAATTTAGTTGATCCAACTGCCCATAGCTTATCATACCAGTTTTGTTTCAAAATTTTGTAATTTTCTTTGTTTATTTTGATTGTCCCAGTCGTTTAGTTATGTTATTTGTATACTATTTTCTCTAACGATCGGCTGTGGGACAGAATGTAGAGTAGTATTTCTGCATGATTTATTTCATGTCTTATTTTGATGTTTGATTTGAATTGCTTGCTTAGTTCATTTTCTTCCCAAGCAAGTTAATTATATTTCTGAGGAGTGAGTTTAGCACTCAATTTTCTTTGCTCCTGGAGGAGTTGCCTCTCCATTTATATTTATTTTTGTTCCGTTTAAAATAAAATTTTCCTTGATTAAGAAATCTGTGTGTATTTATTGCAGTTCTGACCACATTTCTCCATCTCCAAGACAGTATAAACTACCTAGCAAATACATTTTAGAATCGAGCATGATTCTTTGACTCAAGAGTCGTGTCATATTTGGAAAACAATATTCACAGGCAATGTGCCAAATAATCAGTCCAAAAGTGATCCCCGACTGTCATGCCATTCAATATCCAGTCTACAAATATATATGAGCAAATAAGGTGCCTGAGTGCACCTTAAGGTGCCCTGTGGTGTTGGGGTAGCGCGCCTGCTTTTCACCCGGAGGCCCCGAGTTCGATTCCCGGCTCTGTCAGGGCTGGAACGGGTTGCACTCAGCGTCGTGAGGACAATTGAGTAGCTGTCTGACAGTGAGGCAGCGCCCCGGTCACGAAAACCAAGATTAACAGCCGACGGGACCTGATAAGCTTACCACGCGTCACCCCAATATCTCCAGGCCAAATGACTAGGCAGCGGTGGCTTGGTAGGCCTAGGCCCTTCATAAGCTATAGTGCCAGGGGTTATATATTATAAGGTGCCTGATAGGGATATAATGTTTTGAGGTAGAGAGAGAATACCTGTCAATGTCTTTCTTAAACACACAAGATTTTCATCAAAAGTTATAAAGAAAATTAACTTCCAAATCCATCCGACAAAAAGGACAGAAGGAAAGAATAAGCATGCTAATATGAAGAGAGAACGTTGAGCCAAAAGCTAATATAATAACAAGAATTTTGCAAATTATTAGATAATATGAGGGGCTGAGAATGAAAGGAGTGCAATTCACCTTGGAATGTCAGGAAATTCAAACCCTTATGAGAAATGTTGATAAATGTTGTACCCATAATTAAAGGCTCATTTATATAATTTTAACCTAAGCCCCTCATATGCACTAGTGAGGCTCACCTTGGATAGCTTCGTCCAGGAAGGCTTGTATTTCCTCCACCACATTGCTATCCAAAGCCATAGGGAATTGAAATCGCCCCTCGATTGGCATGAAACTCTCCTGGAGTAATCTGCGACGTTCAATAAGTGGTTTACGCACTAGCGATACCTCGTTCAGTGATAAAAGGTCGAAAGCGAAGATACACACATGAACCTTGATGTCTTCCTCCGTCGTGTTCTGTGAACAACAAGTTACATGTAGTCAAAAGATATACAGTGAGTCTCTCTCACGACTCGTCCGGCTGGCGCGCCCAGCTTATCTGTTTCCCGTTGACTCAACACACCCCGCCTGGCATAACATAGCACTTCACTAACGTTATCCGTGCATGACATGAGATAACAATTAAACTTAATAAAATAAGCTTCTACTACCTTATGATAGGAGATGTTCTAAATGTTCTCCTCCTACAGTACATCCACACATTTCCGGCATCGTCTTAGGAAACTCCGATTCACACGCATATGTTCGTCTTTCGTAATTGAGGCAATTTCTCTCCGGATATATTAATATTTTTCTCGGACGAAGCTTGGTTCCATTTACACGGGTATGGTTCGACGACGCAGAATAACAGATATTGGAGTAGAGAAACCCCCCATCGCATATACGAAATTCCTCTACATAACAAATGGGTCGGAGTATGGTGCACAGTGAATGGATACATTATTATAGGGCCTATCCTTTTTCAAGGATGCACAAAGGTACAGGGATGATATACTCAAACCATTTTTTGACGAACTGACACTAACTAACTTTAGAAATGGATATATTCAGCAAGACTCTGCCACCGCGCATACAGCTCATGACACATTAAACTTAACTGAGGAAATTTTTGAATACCGTGTAATTAGTACGGACTTATGGCAGTCACGGTCCCTATATTTAACGGTTTGTGACTTTTATTTATATCGATGCTTAAAGAATAACGTGTATGAAACAAACCCTCTCACGTTGGGCGAACTGAAAGAACATATCCGGAGAGATATAAAGCCTCAATTACGGAAGACGAACTTATGCGTGTGAATCGGAGTTTCCTAAGACGATGCCGGAAATGTGTGGATGTATGAGGAGAAAATTTCCAACATCTCCTGTCATAAGGTATGAGCTTATTTAATTAAATGTTATTTTCTTAATTTTAATTGTTATCTCATGTCATACACGGATCAAGTAAGCGAAGTGCTGTGATATGCCGAGCGGGGAGTGATGAGTCAATGGGAGACAGATAAGCTGGGCGCGCCGGCCGGACGAGTCATGAGAGAGACTCACTGTAGTAGTTGGAACAATAGAACACTTCTAGACTGTTAATTATGTAGATGTGTATTGTCTGGAAATCTCACGTTCCTGTGGTTATAGAAAAATAAAGACAATAGCAAGCGAGTGCAATATTAATTACTACTAGTACAGTCAAATGACAAAATCATATACAAAGAAACAGTAGTTAATAGTCATAAAAATCTGGCAAATGTAGAACAAGTAGTTGAAATGAAATAGAAGTATCCCACTGAAAGTTTCTCTTGGGCAAGGTGATTCATATTTATGGGAAATCCAGTGAAAATGATGGGAGTAAATGGGTCAGTATCTCCTAAATCCAACATCATGGTAACTTAAGTAAACAGGATCCGCATTCGAAATCAGGGGTGCCAAGAAACAGTGTCAAGCAAATTACATAGGGCAAAGTGGAAGGAAGATAGACATGCATTATAGAGAACATAGAAATGCCATCTAATACAAACAAGAAGTTCAGTAAAGAACATACAGCCTACTTTCTCCTAAATGCATGGTTATAGTTATAACGCGCCCTTTGCAGGGAGTATAATTGAATGTTGGTTGTAGTAGCTTGTTGAAATACAACGTGCTAGAGCTCAGCAACTTGAAGTGCGACCCTGTGTGAGCGCTAGCTCCGTCAGCCAGTGTGGCAGAGAGTAGAGCGAGCTTGTAGTTCACATTTTTTCCGGGGTTTCAGTTGTAGTTGCTGAGCTCTATAAGGATATTATACGTTGTTTGATTGAATCCTCACCTGAATTATATATACACACTAATACAGACATCACAATAACACGGGTTATCTGACAAAATTCCACTCTCGCCCAAGTACACGAGGCTAAATGACCATGATGTCCATGCATCTCAAATGAAACAACAACAACAACAACAACAGCTTCCCACCCAAATCCTTCCTCGTATAAAAGCACACACACTAGTATGCCTAGACATCACAATGACAACTTCAACACACATCCAAGTACACGGGGCTACAAGACCATGATGCCGCAAAAGCTGTAAAGAATGAACAACAAAAACAACAACAATAGACTCTACCGCGGATCAAGGTCAACAAATTTTAATCGCTGTAGTCGAGTGTTGAAATATGTGGTGTTATAAGTATATATATATAATATTTTCGATTGCAAATACACACTATATATACACTTAACATTATAATATAACGTGTGAGTAGTTAAAAAATTAAAAACTTGAAGTCCAAGTCACTACCACTACACCACAGATGCCGAACACTAATACTTAGTGAACTACTGGTTTACAAGGGGAGGATACGATGCATGGGTCACCGATTCGAACCATCCTTAGTACACGTGTAGGGCATGACCAGGCGTGTACTAGCTGCAAGTAGTAAGGTGCGCTTCTCAGTCGTCTCCGAGAAATTAATTATTCGCAATTGCTGTGCGGCGTCATGTGCGTTGTGAACCGTTGGAGTGTGTTGTGTTTTCTTCTTCCTTTCTTCCTTTTTTTGTTTTGTAACCATTGGCAATTTCCAACCAATGCCCATAGATAGCATGAGTCACTGCTTGCGGGGTACGGGGTGGTCTGATGGTTCACCGACATGCAATGAACGGAACAGACTGGGCCTTCAATGTATAAATGTACATATAATATAATAGAATACACCTGACCGTGTATATTACCAATGTACAGTATTTGCAATACCGATACTGTACAGTTTGTAATGTTGCAAACGTTGACCCCCATATGATGATTTCAGAATACCTTTTCCCACTCACGTAACACGTTATTACAATTTACTGCAAAATAAACATTGTTCACACCTATATTTGTACGAATTGCCAATGTTTGCAACAACAACAAAAACACAACACAGCTCACCGGTGGGATTTGATCCAGCGATCCCACGCTTATGAAGCAGGGCTCTTACCACTGCACCACCAGCTCGTTGGCTTCTTGCTAGCGTACAACGCACATGGACGCCACACTGCAATTGCAATTAATTAGTATCTTGGAATCGGCTGAGAAGCGCACCTTACTACTTGCACCTGGTATACGCCTGGTCATGCCCAACACGTTTACTAAAGATAGTTCGAATTGAATCAGTGACCCATGCTCCGTATCCTCCCCTTGTTAGTATAACTCCAGGATATTCAGTTTTGTCTTGCAATCAAGGACTTCAATAGCGTTTTCTGCCGTTTCTATAAACCATTTGATAATTAATATGTATTATTTTATTCAGTACATTCCTAAAAGGATACAAACTTACGAAGATACGGAAATATATGGATTACGAGCAAACAATAGCGCCATTTTGACCCAACGGGACGGCATGGACAAACACAATATGGCACGGTCAGCCTGAACTGATAGTCACAACTGCGGTTACATATTCTATTTTAAAATGCTAATTTCCTACCGGTCACCTCCTTGAGGACAGTTTAAAACTCCCTATGAACGGTAAGCTGAATTATTGAGGCCAGGCCTTGTAGAATCGTAAGTTACGGTTAGGCTATAATACTTGCACGATTCATACATCTGCCATCTTGAAACTATTTGGCTGATGCCCTTGTAGTTTGGGCAAAAGACACTTCCCATATACAGGCATATTGTTGCAAAATTTGATAGAAATCGGATCATTAGGTTAGTCGTAATTTGATTTAAACTCAGAACATTTGGGTGGGCACCATTTCTTTGTAGTTATGATGGCGGCGATATACAACATGACACTGAGTTGCCACTTGCTAGTGCTACCTCTGTAGCAAAGGTGGTTAAATTTGGTTTTGTTGTGTTTGAATTGATAGGGAGGGGATCGATTTGCACACATACAAGGCCGCCATCTTCCAACCATTGGGCTGAGGACCTTGTAGTTTGGTCAAAAGACGCTTCCCACATGAAAGTATGTTGTTGCAAAATTTGGTAGAGATCAGATGATTAGGTGAGTTGTAATTTGATTTAAGCTTTGGCCACCATTATGTTCCTGTCAAGATGGCGGCAATATAAAATATGCCACTGAGGTGCCCTTTGCTAGTGCTACCTCTGTACCAAATTTCGTTCAATTCGGTTTCACGGTGATTGAATTGATGGAGGGGGGGGGGGACACAGACAGACATACCAAAGAACACACACTCTCACTCACACAATTTTTTGGCCCTGTGTAGATCTCATAAGTCTACATTCATCTTTGGCAAAAATCGAAAGTAGGCTAAAAAGACTGGCTGCGTGTCTCAGCGGCAACGTTCTCACCCGACGAGCCCAAGAGAGCGGGATCGAATCCCAAAGCAGTCAGTTGACAATTGAGGATGCGCAGATGCGAGGGAGCCGTGTCAGTTGAATTACTGGCACGTTAAAGATCTTCTTCGAGGCAAAATTCCAGCACCATGGTGTCTCTAAAAGCCGCAGTAGTTAAAGGGGACGTAAAACCAGTAACATTATTATTAAATACAGAAAACACTAGGCAGTATGCTAGCACATATATGATAACAGGCATAGTTTCACAAACATACGACCTGATTTAAAACGTCTGCACCACGACACAAAAGGCAGGGCACTTAACATAAGATACTTAAATAAGATGATGATGATGATAATTGTTGTTTTAAGGGGCCTAACATCTGGGTTATCGGCCCCTAATTATTTGGTTGATCATGAAAATTAAATGAAATGTAACCGAATTTATTCAGTTACATAAGCTCACCCTCGGGTTTTCGCCTTGTGCGGCCAGTTTGGTGTATTTTATTCATAACTTATTATATTGGGTTAAAGTCGGGGAGGAGCGGTGATTTTTATTGTGCCCGAGTGTACTTTTGTGGACGGATTCATTTTCGGATGTTCCGGGCCGACTAGACTAGCTGTTCATCAATTATCGGTTTTTGGATGTTTGATATTATAGAATACGGAGTTTATTGCGATTTATTACGTTTTGGGAACAGGGATACAAAAGACTGTATTATTACCTGAAGTAGAAGCATTATTTCATTTTGGTTTGGGGTTAATGTGTTTATTTTAACTAGAAATGTTAAAAGTTTCAATTGCTGGCTGTACTATAGGAACACGAGTCAGAATTTTCGAAGGCTGGAAGTTGGGGCATATGGAAAAGTTTAACGGTAATTTGACTTATTCATGGTGTCCACAGAATTTTCAATGTCAATTTTCCAGACTTTTCCTGACCATTTTTCAACAAAATTCCTGACTCGCGAAGTCATCGTAACATCGGAAAAAAGGTTTATTGAGCAAATATATATATTTTTTATTTGCAACCTCCACCATCCCCATAGCTGCCCCAATGCTCGCCTCTTTATTCATTTAAAATACAAAATAAAGTAAATTATAATGCAATAATACATAAATCGAAGTACTTAATGAGCTAAACTATAGTGATGGGGTTGCCACATCCTTACGCCGACGCCCAAAAATGCGAAAAAAAATAGGTAAGGGGTTTTTACTATGATACACTGTAAAAATGGAAACTTACCATAATGTCCAGTGAGTTATTGATTTTTATCTTCAGAGATTAGTTGAACTAGTAACATCAAAGTATGACTGTAAAACACAAAATACTGTATGATTAATATAAAATTCTTGACTTTCTAATACTGTTCGCCATTTTTTCCTGACTCACGCCATTTTTTCACACTCTTTCCTGACTTTTCCTGACTAAAAACAAAATTCCTGACTTTTCCTGCCTGTGGACACCATGTTATTTGTGTCAAGCCAGGAAATGCCTGGGCTAAGAATAGCCTGAACTCAGATGACCCGGCGCAGGAAAAGTACTGAGTGACGTCAGTGTGCGCTCAGCAGAATTACGATCGTCAAATGTTCCGATGTTGCCACGAATATCCGCTTGGAGTGGGCGCGCGCCAATTAGTTCCGGCAGGTCAAAGCACAGTACTGGGTGGAAGGATATTCATGCGCAAGTGTTTAAAATGGCGTGTTTGATGCTCTTACGATGTCTTCTTGCGAATCAGGGTCGTTCACTTGTCATGGTGCGGTAACGACTGTTGGTTGGGTGGATCTTGGCGATGAACTAACGGCTGGAAGGTAGTTTGGATCTTCAAATTAGCATGGTGAGCCGAGCGTTCTCTTCGCATTCCGGCTGGATCGTCTGATCTCACGTACACTACTAGCCGTTACCCATTATTTCAAGCCTCTTCCTCATTCCACTGCTGACCAAGGAAAGGAGCGGAACCCTTGATAATGCCGGACGCAGTTTCCGGTGAAACGTCGGGAGATATCCTGTCTGGACCACGGCCTACAAGCCCGAAAAACTTTTATTTAATTATGAACACCGGCCGTGAAAGCCTAAGCTGTTATAACAATCCTCCTACCTTCAACTTAAAGAGTCTTTGCGACCACTATAGGGTCTAAACAGGAAATAGCACGGGTCATCTTGTAAGCAAGAGGTGACCTCTCTTTGATTTTTTCAGCCATACGAATGTACAATTTTCGGCAGTTGATGAGAAAATGCAGCACATCCGCGTCCAGGAAATTGCAGCAATAATAGGAATATTGGTGTACATGTTTGTTACATCGAAAGATACAAGCCTCAAGCTAGGTTTCATTTGTAGGGTGTTCAATGCTGTTACTAATTCCCTTGTGTTCTTTACAGAGTTGTTTTAGTCGTTGGAAAGGCGGTGTTTTAAGATTTTTAGTAACTCTTTGCTGTATTAAAAGGCAGTAAATTCTGTAGGTTTGTTTTCAAGGGGTAGTTAAAGTTAAATCAACTCAAGCGGGGAGGTGTGAGTAGTTTCACATTCAATTGGAGTCGGAAGAGTTGGACGGTGAGGAGAATGAAATGTTTGATGGTCATTAAAATCAATTGTAATGTAATGTGTGTTTGGGTTGTTACTTATTCCTCTCTACATCTCATTCCTAGGGGGTCACTTCTTTAAATAGTGGTCTTGTACCTTGGTATATAGGTTCCAACACAAGCTACATTTACAGTGGATACGACTAATTGGAGACACATCAGGTGGAACCCTTGATATCCTCGTGACCCATTTTACCCGCTAACATGTACAAAACGTGCTAGGTATAGTGTTTGACACTAACTTATCACCCACATTACTTCTGGCAGAAAAATGTAGGCATTTCAAACATGTACAGTATATACAGTAACCCCCCCTCCTCTAAATCAGTAAGTAATTTATAAAATAAAATAAAACAATTGATTGACATATTCAATTTTTTTCTTTGTCCAATAAGTAAATTTATTTTTTATTTTAAGAGGGTAATGGTGGTGTTAATTAAAAAAAATAAAAACGTCACTTACAACTTATAATTTCTTAAAAGAATATAAACAAGCAAATATAATGAACTTTTCAGAACATACATATAATCCGATGGGCTGGACTGTAAATTATTAGATCTTGATCATGTTTTCATTCCCACAAAAACAAAATTGTTTTCCGAAATTTTGGTCTCTTTCCGAAACATAATCCTATATACGCCACTGTGTTCATATACTTTCTAGGTATATATTATTAGTTATATGGTTGATAATACCATCTATGTTTCATAATAACGTGATACAGAGAATTAAAACCGTTGAAAACGGAAGTAAAATAATGAGCAGTTCACTAGAAAAATCCTGAAACCGACCCTGTTAAGTCAAAACGCTCTAACATTTGACTGGTCGAAGATAAAAAGTATATATTTTGGAAGGAAATTTAATGCTCTACTACTTCCTTCCCCACAAGTTTCCTGTAAAATGGAAGACAAACAGATTGGATGGGCAAGTTTGACGAGAAACAAGAGGCGCTTCACATTTTTCTGAAACTTTTTCATGTTTACCGGCTCATATTTCGGAGACGGTAACACACAGAGATAAATATGAACATACCATTTGTAGGACATTTAATTGCCTTTAGGTTTGAAAAGTATAAAAATTTCTCTGTGACGCATCGCTTTAAAGTTATGCGCTAAAAACGAAAAAGGGAGGCTTTGAGGTCCCCTCTGACAACCCGCGGCACCTGAAATTGACGGGACTTTATTAGGTAGGAGTATTCGACGTCATATTGGTCCGTTTCCGTCTATTCAATACAATTTTTATTAGTCAAATAGGAATTTATTAGGTGTTGTTCAGGGGACCTCCCTCTACACATTCCTGAAACATTCAGAACTACTTGATTTAATGCAGGAAAAATTCCTAATTTGACTGGACTATATAGCCACTTGCCAAATTTGTAGTCCCCCTCATGATTTAATGCAGGAAAAATTCCTAATTTGACTGGACTATACAGCCACTTGCCAAATTTGTAGTCCCCCTCATCAACAGCCTAATCAACAAGATCTTAACCAATAAAATTTTGGAGATGAGTGGCTTGTTTGGCATATTGTAGTTTTCTTGTAAATCAGAGTAGTTGTTATTTCGTTCTAGAGACTTGGGTAACTTGGTCATCATCCCCATGTACTTGGGTAAGAGTTGAATTTGTCTGATAACCTGTGTTCCTGTGATGACTAGTTGTGCAAGTACAGAGGTGTCGTCGTCGGCGGCGGCTGTAACTCGATTCCGAGTAAACATACTTCTTCCTGCATAGAGCTTTTCAGACCAGCCTGTGGATGTGCTTCTGATGACTAAACAGGCCAATCCTGGCATAAAACATGCGCCCACATAAATTGCACTCAATGGTCGGGGGAGGGCGGGGTTGCAATTGACGAAGCTTTCTTGCTTGTCGCTTGGCCTCTTCATGTCTGCGACGTTCTTCTTCAAAGAAGTTGACAGCCGTCGATGTAGTGTTCCGCCACAGTAAACGGTCCGCAGCAGATGTTTCCCATGAGTGGATGTCTATACCAGTCGTCGTCATGATGTGTTTTAACTGGTCTTTAAAACGCTTCAAAGGGGCCCCATGAGGTCTAGTGCCGGAGCAAAGCTCACCATAAAGGAATTGACGTGGAAGCCTGGTATCACTCATACGGTGAACATGGCCTAACCATCTCAGTTGATGAGCGATGATAGTTGTCTCAATGCTATCGAGATGCGCTCTCTCGAGAACTGCAGTGTTGGTCACGTAGTCCTCCCACTTGATGTTCAAGATGTATCTCATCTTTTGTTGGTGGAAACGCTCAAGTTTCTTGATATCACGGCGATAGAGTGTCCAAGTTTCACAGCCATACAGTAGCGTTGAGATGACGACAACCTTGTACACCATGAGTTTGGTATGCATCTTTAGGTCTTTATTCATGAAGACTCTGTGCATTAAACGGCCAAATGCTGCATGGGCAGCCCCAATTCTTTTGTCAACATCCTGTTCGCAAGTGCACCGTTTAGACAAGATGCTGCCAAGATATGAAAAATGATCAACCTGCTCCAGTGTTGAGTCTAAGATGGAGATATTGAACTCAGGAAGAGATAATCCTGGGGCAGGTTGTGCAAGCACCTTTGTTTTCTTTGCATTGATGGTGAGACCAAAGAGATCACACGCAGTGCTAAAGCGATTGACCGATTGTTGAAGCTCTGCAGCTGTCGGAGCAGGAGATGCGGTGTCATCGGCATACTGCAGTTCAGTCACCCGGTTAACTTGGGTATGTCTCTGTGAACGAAGTCTTGCCAGATTGAAAAGACCTCCATCGAAGCGAAACTTAATCTCTATGCCTGGGTTGTTGGAAGATGATTCATACATCATGGTAGCCATGTACAATGCAAAGAGTGTTGGAGCAAGCACACAGCCTTGTTTCAAACCGTGAGTGATTGGAAATGGATCGGATACAGAGTCACCGTGAAGAATCTTCCCAGACATTCCATCATGAAGAGCTTTAACTAATTCCACATAGCGATCGGGACATCCAAAGTGCGTTAATACTTTCCACATAGCAGGTCTTGGTACAGAATCAAAGGCTTTTTCCAGGTCATAGAAAACTAAATACAGGGGCTCCTGTTGCTCTCTGCACTTTTCCTGGAGTTGTCTGGCACAGAATATCATGTCTGTTGTGCCCCTGGAGGTTCGGAAACCACATCGAGACTCGGGCAAAATCCTCTCCGAGATACTTTGGAGCCGGTTTAGGAGAATTCTTGCTAGAACTTTACCTGCAATGGATAATAGCGATATACCTCGGTAGTTCCCACACACGCTACGATCGCCTTTCTTGAAGATAGTTATGATGGCAGCATTCTTCAAGTCGTCAGGTACTTCTCGAGTTTCCCAAATTAACAGGATAAGTGTAAAAAGTCGAGTCTTCAAGGCCATACCTCCACTTTGTAACAACTCCAGAGGGATGTTATCAGGACCAGGAGCCTTTCTCGGCTTTAGTTGATTGAGCGCTTTGGTGAAATCTAGGAATGTCGGCGGAACCGCCATCCATGGCTGTTGGGGCTGCTGAGGGATGTTTCGAAGAAAGTCCTCGGCAACATTGGAGGCACGATTTAGAAGTGCAGAGAAATGTTCCTTCCAACGCTCCAAAATTTGTCCTTGTTCAGTTAAAATGGCGGAATTGTCAGCAGTTTTCAAAGTACCTGATGATGATCGGATTGGGCCGTATACCTCCTTTACGCCTGCATAGAAGTTTCGCAGGTCACGGGCATCAGATAGTCTTTGCAGTTCTTCAGCTTTTCGCTGCCACCAGTTGTTCTTTATTTCCCTGATTTGTGCCTGACATTTCCCCTTAAGTTGCACGAATTGTGATTTTTTCACACTGGAAGACGGATCTTGAAAAAAGGATAGATGGGCTTCCCGTTTGGCATTGATGAGACACATAATTTCATCATTATTTTCATCAAACCAGTCTTGTCTTTTGTTCTTCACAAAACCAATTGTTTCCTCAGCTGACTCAGTAATGACCTTCTGAAGCGTTGTCCATTCCTGTACAACACTATTTGTGCTAACAGGGTGACTAGCCAGCTTATTTGCGATTTCATTTCTGTAATCTGTAGCAATTGATTTTACTTGGAGTTTTGAAGTGTCAAATTTCCGTCTCGAAAGGTTGTGGATGGATCGTTTCGGTTTGCGGCAGATTAAGATCCTCAACCGGCAAAAAAGGAGCTTATGATCTGTCCAACAGTCATCGACACTTCTTGCGGTCCTGGTGACAAGGATGTCCTTTATATCACATTGCCTGGTGATGATAGAGTCAAGGATGTGCCAGTGCTTCGAGCGAGGATGCATCCAAGTGGTTTTGTAGCGATTCGGCAGGCGGAACTGAGTGTTGGTAATAAAAGAGTTCATGTTCAGCACATAGACCAAGGAGTAATAGGCCAATGGCATTGCAGTTGCCAAGTCCTTGTTTTCCCATCACATTGTTCCATCTTTACCAACTCGAGCGTTGAAATCGCCAAGCATTAAGAGTTTGTCTCTAGATGGTACTTTGGTGATGATTGTGCTCAGCTGGTTGTAGAATTGATCTTTAACTTCTATATCAGCATCCTTGGAGGCTGGATTTAGACAGCTCCTTAACCCGGTCCATGAGTCAATCCTAATTGGCTACTTGGATAATTCTTGCCAGGCGCGTCCACGTCGCGGGGGTGGGCAACGGTACTGTAATATACCATGGAACTACAGTACCGGCTAAGTTCTGGTGAGGACCCAGTCCTATGGGGTATAACATAGGCCCCGTGCACAGGGTTACGTGCGAAGACCTCAACGGAATCTGCAGCGGAGAAGATGGACTTCGGAACGGTGGAGATTGCGGAAGAGGCAACCCAGTACTCGGGGAATAGTATGAGTACAGCATCAATCGGCAGCGTCTGTTTCCCATGTTAGGGGCGGCTGCAAGGGCGTCTGTTCTCCATGTTACGGGCGGCCTGAATAATAGCTGGCAGTAGCTTCATAAAATGCCTTTGGGAGTGGCGACCCCATCGTAATAATAGCCTAAAATGGAAATGGCACTTCCAATGATTCGGAAAAGGTTAGGGCGTACCCTGCAGGCGACGCGCAGTTCCTTTGGTACTGGGGGAACTGTGAGAAATGGGCGACCAGTAACCGAAATGAAAGTGGGAATCATGAATGTCATGACCCTGACAGGCAAGGTGGAGGAGGTGGTAGACTTCATGGAGAGGGAGAAGGTTGGAATGATGGGGCTGAGTGAAGTGAAATGGAAAGGTAAAGGAAGAAATTGAGGAAAGGATATACATTATACTGGAGTGGTGGCCAAGAGGCAAAAAATGGCGTGGGACTGATAACCTCGAAACAACTGGAGGAGTATGTTGAAGTGGTAGAGTGTGTGAGTGACAGAATAATGAAAATTAGAATGAAGATGAAGAATGACGTGATGGACTTCATACAAGTGTATGCACCACAGACTGGAAACAGAGAAGAAGATATTGAAGTATTCCTGGAGGATGTAGAAAGAGTAATCTCAGATGTGGAAGTGGTGATCATGGGAGATATGAATGCACAAGTCGGAAATGAGAGACAAGGAAAGGAAGAAGTCGTTGGACCATATGGATATGGGAAAAAGAACCGGGAAGGAGAGGAACTTGTAAACTTTTGTGAAAGGAATGGACTGATAGTGGGTAATTCATGGTTTCGGAAGAAAAACAGCAGGAAAATTACGAGATATGGGTGGGGTGATAGAAGAACAAAATCAGTAATTGACTACTTCCTGGTGGAAAGGACAAATCGCAGAAAGCTGATGGATGTGACAGCTTTACCAGGAGAAGCATTTGATGGGGACCATAGAACTGTGGTGACAAAATTTAGGTGGGGAAAATTGGAAAACCTAAAGGAGATCAGAGAAAGTAAAATAAAAGTATGGAAATTGAAAGACAAAGCTGTACAGGAAGATTTTCAGGAGAGATTGAAGCAACAAATCCCAGTTACTGAAGTGGAAAATGTAGAAGAGGAATGGTCCCACTTTAAAAAGGCATTTGCTGGTGCAGCAGAGTGTGCTTGTGGTAGGACGTCAACAAGAGTGAAAGAGAAGGAGACACCGTGGTGGAATGAGGAAGTGAGGAAAGCAGTGAAAGAAAAGAAGTCTGCATGGAAAGAATGGAACCGAGATCAAACAGAAGAAAGCAAAAGGAAGTATCACGACAGCAAACGGAGGTGTAAGAAAGTGGTAGGAGAAGAAAAGAAGAAAAGTTGGGAAGAATTTACCCGAAGAATGTAAACAGATGTAAGTGGCAGTAAAAGGATGCTGTATGGGCTTCTAAGAAGTAAGAGGAAAGAAAGGGTTACTACAAAGCTGGTGAAAAAGGAAGATGGAGAGTTGTTAACACACCCGGAAGAGATAAAGGGACGATGGAAGGAGTATTTCAATAAGCTATTGAACGTGAGCAATTGTACTGGTGAGATCGAAGTGACACAGCCTGACGACTCTATAACAGAAGATGATATAACAATGCTGGAGGTAGAATTAGCAGTACAGAAGATGAAGATGGGAAAAGCAACAGGGGTGGATGAGATCAGTGTAGAAATGATAAAGGCTGCTGGACCTGTTGGTATGCAATGGCTGTATCGACTGCTAAAGTGTGTGTGGAAACGGAAATGTGTACCAGAAGACTGGGTGAAAGGGCTAATAATACCAGTGTTTAAGAAAGGGGACAAGAAAGTGTGTGATAACTATAGAGGGATCACCCTCATATCACAGATAGTAAAAATACTGGAAAGGATATTAGAAAGAAGAATGAGAAGAAAGGTGGAAGGAGAGTTGCAAGAGGAACAGTATGGCTTCAGGAGTGGAAGATCCACAGTGGACCCAATCTTTAGCTTGAGGCAGGTGATGGAAAAGAACTGGGAATATGGAGAGGATTTGATCATGACTTTCATAGATCTAGAAAAGGCATATGATAGTGTCCCCAGAGAGAAGGTATGGGAAACCATGGTTAAGAAGAGACTGGGAAGAGAAATGTTGGAAATGGTGCAAGCAATGTACAACAACTGTGTTAGCAGGGTTCTGACCCCTGTTGGAAAGACAGATTGGTTTAGGAACAAGACTGGACTAAGACAGGGGAGTGTGCTGTCACCTCTTTTATTCATAATGGTAATGGATGAAATTGTAAAGGAAACAAAGGAAGCATATGGGCATAAAGAAATGAAGTTACAATTATTTGCAGACGATATTGTGGTCTGGGGAAGGAACACCGAAGAAGTGCAAAAACAACTAGATGCACTGAACGAAAATATTCAGAAGTATGGCCTGAAAATCAGTATAGAGAAAAGCAAGACCATGGTGATGACAAGAGGGGAAAGACAAGGAAAGGGCATTGTGAAAATTGGAAGTCAGAGTTTGGAAATTGTGGACACGTTCAAATACCTAGGAAGTGAATTGATGCAAACTGGTAGGTTGGACATGGAGATTGGCAGGAGGGTACAGCAGAGCAATGCATTCTATCAAAGTGTAAGAAAACTTGTTTGGGATAAGGAAGTACCAAGGAAAAGCAAGGAGGTAATGTATAAAATGTACTATGTACCCATATTAACGTATGCAGCTGAGACTTGGACCCTGACGAGCAGGCAAGAGAGTAGAATCCAAGCCAGTGAAATGAAATTCCTAAGAAGTATGATAGGTAAGACAAGGAAAGACAGAGTGAGGAATGAAGATGTTAGGAAGGAAGTTGGGATGGGAAAACTAAATGAGAGAATTGAGAAGAATAAACTAATGTGGTTTGGACATGTAAAGAGGATGGAGGAAAATAGAATACCAAGACAGATGCTGGAGGCGAAGTGCAAGGGTAAGAGAGCAAGGGGAAGACCTAGAACAAGGTGGATTGATTCAGTGAAGAACAGCGTGAGAAAAAGAAATCTGGACTGGGACAAGATCGTGGAAGAAGAATGGTGGAAGGAAAGAGGAAAGTGGAGAAGTGCCATAAATACCCCGACCCGGCAGAAGCTGGATAAGGGGAAATGATGATGATGATTATGATCAGCATCCAAGGTGGGAGCATATGCAGAGATAAGAGTCATAAAGTGACCCCCGGAGAGTGGGATTCGAAGAGTCATAATTCTTTCACTGACAGCAGTTGGAGTTAGCTGGTGATCATTCACCAGTGTGGTCTTTATAGCGAAACCAACACCATGAATACGGCGCTCTCCCTCATCTTTATCCTTCCAGAATATGGTGTACCCTGAACTGAACTCTGTAATTTTACCTTCGTTGGACAATCTGGTTTCACTTAAGGCAGCAATATCTATGTTCATTCGACCAAGCTCATGGGTGACGAGTGCTGTTTTTCGCTCAGGCCTGTTATTGTCCTTCAAATCGAGTAACGTACGAACATTCCAGGATCCTATCATCAATGTTTGGATATTCTTCGTTTTCGTTTTTCGACCGCAAAAGGGGTGACCCGCCGGGTGCGGCCTCCCAGCCGGCTGAAGGTGCGACTACCGATGTTTAGCCCACATTTTCTAGGGCCTTCCCCATTCGGGGTGGGCAGCGGTGATCCTAAATAGGCCTGCCCAAACACAGATGCAGGACCGAACTCCGGAGTAGTCACGAGGTCTCAGAAAGACGACCATCACACATCTGCTGCCAGCGTGCAGGTCCGAACTAGAGGCTTCCAGTTTCAACCCGAAAACCTGCCTCCACCATCCTTATCCCATCGCCGCTGGACTTGTTGAAAGATGTGACAGTAGGAAGAAGGTGCCACAAGCGAGATTTTGTTTAAGGTGGATCACAGCTTGCAAGGAAGTGACCCACACACTATGATCTCGGAACTATACCCTGCGGCACAAAAGAAATGAGACGTGCAGGTTCTAGCACCGTGACTGCAATGGACTGCCGCAGACTCTAAATATAATTGAGTTGCGCCTTCACAGCCAGTCCATCTGGCATGACCTCATCCGCCTCCACGACCGTTGAGAACCACAAGGAAAGTTCCTCCTCCGTCAGTTTTGCTGTTGGGCCAATATATACGTAATGGGTTTCAGTGTCATTTCCTACACTGAGGGGCCATCACCCCACCTAAAGGGGCTCATCCGCCAGAAGCCGTTGGCCCCTTCAGGGGGTCGAGTTATTTACCGCCGCCCAACATTCGGCGTTAGCTGTTTTTACAGCTGGTTGCCAAACCAGCTAACCCTCCTCCTTTCGCATTCCGGACTTGGGACCGGACAAAGGCGGAGTGCACTAGACTCAAAGAGAGAATGTAAAGTAGTCGCAGTTTTTATGTAAAAATCATTTTATTAACCCACTACTTACAACTTTTATTAGCCTACTCAGTATTGCTTCCTCACCTACGGCCTGTCCCATAGGGATTCGCATCCGGCTAGTCCGGGAATTGTGTATTTCGGAGGAATTCTTCCAGTGACTGATTTAATTCAAGAGATTTAATTGTGATCTGAGAGTCTGAGAGGGTGCACTCGGCCTTGTGAGGCAGAGCTGAGAAAAGGTTGGTTCGATTCCCATCAGCCATCTTGGAAGTGGTTTTCAAATTCTATTCCGGGCAAATGAACGGATGGTTTCCGACTTTCACGGCTGTCTCCTTCCCAATCCTCACTTGATTTAAAGATTCACACACTAATACTGCCGTTAATGTGGGCCAGGTTTCACACACGCCCAAGTGCACGGGGCTACATGACCACAATGTCACAAAACCCCTAAAAAAATCAGCCGTCTTTAATTCTAGCCCCATGAGTGTGCAAGCACTTCAAGAAAGAGAGGAGTTGTTTCGTTTGAGGGGCTTGGACAGGGTGGTCATTTAGCTCAGTGTGCCTGGGTGTGTGTGGAATTTGTCTGATGGCCTGTGTTATTGTGGTATTTGTGGTGGTAATTTTGTAATTCGGAAGAGGATGGGAAAGAGGTTGTTGCCTTAAGTTAGGAGCCATCCCGGCATTAGTCTGAAGTAGAGGTGTGAAGCTGCGGAGATCTGCTTCTGGGACGGATGTGATGCGAATCGAACCCACTTATCCTCAGTATTGCATCACGAGGCTGGGTGTACCCTGTTCTTGCTGTCGAACCCGAATTCAATCTCTTGGCAGAGCCGGGAATCGAACCTGGACCTCCGGAGTGACAGTCAAGAAGGAGAGTTTGAAGTTCTCTGCTCTAAATGCACATGACTGGTTGGGTGGCTTAGTGGTAATGTTTTCGCCTGCTGTGTCCAAGGTTGCAGTATTGATTCCTGGTGCAGTCAGTTAGCATTTGAGGGTGTGAAAATATGAGGGAGCTGTGTCAGTAGATTTACTGGCACGCTAAAGATCACCTGCGGGGCAAAATTTTGGCATCCTGGCGTCTTCAAAAGAGACAGAAGTTAAAAGGGACATAAAACCAATAAAATTACAATTATTATCAAAATGCACACAAAATATAGATTTAATCGAAATGCCTGCCTAATGTAACATTCTCAATAACCAAGGCTGCTTCTTTTTGTGGAAACCATTAAAAAATGAAGTTTTCCTTCCAATTTACTAAATGGAAAGGGTTAAAAGCTGTGAGTAAAACCGTAGGTTATACATTTGAATAATTTCATTGTCATGCAAAACAGTTTTACAGCCTTATATTATAAACAGCAAGGGGTCGATAAGCGGTATCTACTTTTCCTACTTTCAGACAATTTTCAATACTTGTACATTTCTCTTTCAACCGTTCTTCCTTTGCTTTCTTGCACTTCATGTTTACTTCATTTTCATACATCTGTATTGCACTTCTCGCCCTTTCATCTCTTGCATTCTTGTGCTTCCGCCTTTCAACCATTAATTCTAGTACGTCCAGCAGACGAAGATTAATATGGTTGTTCATTATACAAACTTTTATTTCGAAGACTAGTACAAAAAAAGATGAAGACAAAGATTTTAAATTTCACACAGCCGTTATCATGACTTTACCTTCAAAAACGGAATTAAACTGGACACCAATATATTAAGCTTTGTATAAAGATTTACCATGCCAGTTTCACTGTACTCGGATGATCAAATCACGAGAAAGACCTTTATAAATATTTAAATTTCGCATGGTCGCCATTTTATTTCTGTGCTCATCGGGTAATTGAAAGTCACAAAGATGGTATTTGCTAAATAGCTTCTACCAGCATACAAAATTTCTGTTTGATTGCTGTAATAGATTCATAAATTCTGAGAACAAGTGAAATATTTCTCATAGATCCCATGTTGGATTGTTTTATATGTAGGCCTTAGAGTTATATACTAGTACATGAAGATCATTACGATTGTTCATTATACCTTCACATAGATGGCTTGACAAGGACACATAAAATGAAACATTTTTGGAATATTTCAAAGTTGCCATGTTAAATTTTCCAAACCAATTGCACTAAATTAGAAGCCACTACATTAATCCTTGAATGGAGATTTCTATCATGCCATGTTTCACTGCACTCAGGTGATTAAATAACATGAAAAGCCTATTTTAAAATTTGAAATTCGCGAGGCCACCATACTGGCATTGTGCTTATAAGGTTTTTGAAAGTGACATATATGAACTTATCTTAGTATCATCATCCAAATTTGAGGTTGAAAGCAGTAATAGTTCTAGAGATATTCAATGCCCGTAAAATAATTTGCGCGGCCATAATGTTGGATTGGTTTTAGTTGTAGGTAGAATCAACTCATTACTATGTTTCATAAAAAGGCCTTTTTTCTAAATGCTTTATTAGGGAGGGGAGAATGAAAGAGAGAGACAGACTAGCACACAAACAAACAAAAAACAAGCAAACACTGACAGACACAAAAGGAGATCTCATAAGCCTATATTTCATCGATGAAAACAGGTTAAAAACTACCGTATTACATTTGAAACTTAGTTTTCTTCTTCCTTGAATGAATCCAGTGAATTCTTTCTTTGCACTTTTCACGCTATTTAATCACCGAAATACAATGAAACATGGCATGAAAAGGCTTAATATAATGGCTTTTCACCACATACTTTCTTATTTGGAGATTAGCCCTTTTTGTTAGAGAGTTTGGCGGTCTAATAAGATTTATCAAAGAAATCTGGAATGAACACAGGGTCATCAACATTTTATCATATAATAAAATACAACATACCTTCCTTTTTCGTGTGCTAAGTATTTGAAATGGTAACAGTTGTTTTTTCTCTGTATCCCAGGCCACTGCCTCACAATCCACAATAAAGGACGTAACATCTGGTTTTACCACTGTCTTCATTGTCGCGACTATGTCTGGGTACTTGGAGGTAGTGTTCTCCTGATTTCGGCTGAACACAAGCACTGACCTATTCATTCTCATGTGAATCTGTAAGGAACATATGAAAACAGGTTTAATGGATATTAAAAAGCCATTTGTCAGTTTTACTTTAGTAATCTAGTAAAAGAAATGTTTATCAGTCAAGATCTGAAAATCTTTGCCTAACAAATGAAACATGTCATCCAATAATCCCCCGCCATTTTTTGAGATGCGTATCTCTACTTAGTATAAAACAAAGTGCCCGATTCTTGGATGTCATGGGTAATCGCGACAACCACTGGATGGATTTTGATGCGGTTTTCACCATTCTGTAAAGGATAGTTCGAGGAAGGTTTCTGTAGAATATAATTAATTTGTGATCAATCGAAGCCAAGCAGTAAAGATTTCAGTGAAAAAGTAAAAAAAAATATCTGGCGTCCGTGCGCTTTTTAAGCTTACGCTGGGCAAATCATTAGAATATCATTATACTATGAGTGTAAGAATTGTTTATCATGAAAAGTTCTACAAAACAGTCCGCGAGAGCATATCTCTATCTTCAATTCATCGCACACTCTAAGTGTTCTAACGTTTTCATTTCTTTCAACTATCACCATTCATTTACTACGGCGACAGTTTGCGAGCAAGCTAGGGGCAAGCCTATGACCCCAGTTACAGCCTAGCTAGCGGGCGAGCCTATTACAAGAGATACAGCCAGCAGCAAACTGTCGAGTCGTGTAGAGTTAAGACTTCAGAGAAGAGTGGATGTGATTGGAGTTTCCCTAGAAGTGCAACTCGGCTTTTCTTCATTTTGCCTGTGAACTTTCCGTTCCGAAAAATACACAGTCAAGTTAAGATTGGACGGAAGGGGGATTTGTGTTCCATGCACCTCGCCATTCTTAAATTACGACTGACAAGAATTCATTGCACATGCATCTCCATGATAATATAATTTAATAGTCCAGTCAGAGATTTTAACCCATCATGCCAAGACGTAAAGCGGTTATAGGTTGTAGTTCAGTGACATCGAAAAAAATAGCGCTCATCACGTAATGCATTCATAACTGTTCTCGGGTGAAGCCGGGGCGGGTTGCTAGAAAAAGTATATAATTCATTCATTTTCAAATGTTTTCCAAGTTAGTAGACGTGAGTTGGGGGAACGTGATGGCGCAGTGGCTTAGCTGCTGGTCTTTAACTCGGACGGCCGGGGTTCGAATCCCGGTGACAGCAGGGTGAAATTTTCACCTGAAAAATCACATGGCGTCAGGAAGGGCATCCGGCCTTAAATCCCCGGCCAAAACCAAAATGAGCCTGGTTGGCTCCGGCAACCTCAATTAAATCGGAAAAGCCGAAGAGTGTAGATGCGAGTTGGTGTTGTTGTTTGAGTTTCCGTCTTTTGACTGATTTGATGCATCCACTCCATGCTTCCCTGTCTTGAGCTGATCGTTTCATCTCTACATAGCCACCATGTCCTACATCCGAGACAATCTGTTTAACATATTCTAACCTTGGTCTACCCCTCCAGTTCTTATTCTCTACACTTCCTTCCATAACTAACTTTGCTATTCCTGGGTGTCATAGTATGTGGCTTACCAACCTATCTCCTCTTTTCATTAGCAGTCACCAGAAACATCTCTCCTCTCCCTATCGTCTCAATACCTCTTCATTATTAACCCTATCTACACATCTCGTCCTCATGATTCTCCTGTAACACCACATTTCAAACGCATCAATTAACTTCTTCTCTGGCGGCTTCGGAGGCGTAGTTGATAGCATGCTGAGCTTCTATGCCCAAGGTCGCGGGTTCAAACCCGGCCGAAGTTGTCTGATTATTTTTAGAGCATTAAAAATCCCTCAGTATGCCTTCCCTCGGAGGGGAAGTAAAGCCAGCGGTCCCATGTCATAGATTTATGGCATGATAAAGAACCTTCCAATAATTGCACTTGTGTGAAGCTAAATTATAGGTTAAATTTGACCAACGCTCTTAGGTTCCATTGATCGTCGCCAGGAGCCGACTGCGGTGGTGTCTACTGTCGACCAAAATATTAAGTGCACTTGAGTTTGAAGGTTGTTTGTGAAGTAACCAATCAGCCTACATCATCATCATCATCATCTTGCACAGTTTCCAGCCACTGGCCGGGTCTGTTTGGAACACAAGCCTCTCCAACGTCTTCTGTCTTCCCACCATCTCTCAGCCTCCACCCATGTCCAGTCTTCTCTCTTCTTCACACTTTCTTCCACCCCCTTCAGCCACCTGTCTCTCGGTCTTCCTCTCGGTCTCTTTCCTTCCCACTTCGTCTCGTGTATTCTCCTGGGTATTCTCTTCTCCTCCATTCGTTTTACATGTCCATACCATCTAAGTCTAGATTTCTCTATACCATCCTGTAATGGTTCCTCCTTCATTAATTATCTTGTCCTCTCATTTCTTATTCTGTCCATCTTTGTAGCTCCAATACTGCTTCTCAAGAACCTCATCTCACTGGCCTGTATTTTGCTCTTCTCCCTTCCTTTCATAACCCAGGTCTCCGAGGCATATGTCAGGATAGGGACATAGTACGTCCGATATATGATCTTTTTGCTGTTCTGAGGGACATCCTTGCTCCATAACATGCTTCTCACACTCCTCCGAAATGCTTCTGCCTGCCTCCCCCGCTCATTTATTTCTCTATCGTTTCTTCCATTATCTTGCATCAGGCTTCCCAGATACTTGAAACTCTCCACTTTCTTCAGCTGTTCCCCACCAATTATTATTCCCGTTGTGGTTCTTTCCTTCTTCCTTGTTGTGATCACCATCTCACTCTTATTTATGCTAAATTTCATCCCATATCCTTGTATTATTCCTTCCCACACGTCCAACTGTTCCTGTACCTCCTCCTCCTTGTTTCCCCAAATCATCAAATCATCTGCAAACACCATAGCTTTCATCTTTCCTTCCCCAATTACTTGTGCCACTCGGGTCATTATGTCATCCATCACCACAATGAAAAGTAACGGTGACAGTGCACTTCCTTGTTTTAGGCCGTTTCTCTGTTCCAACCAGTCTGATCTCTCTCCTCCCTCTTTCACACAGCTCACGCTTCCCTTGTACATCTCCTTTATCCTCTTTATAGTCCATTTCTCTACTCCTCTATCTTCCAGGGACTTCCATACATTGTTTCTGCATACACTGTCATGTGCTTTCTCAATGTCCAGGAAGGCCATCAGTAGATCTGTTCCATACTCATAGTGCTGTTCTTGTAACTGCCTTACATCAAAAATCAAATCCACTGTGGACCTTCCTGCTCTGAAGCCATGTTGTTCTTCCCTCATCCCTCCTTCTATCCTTGTCCTAATTCTCTTTTCCAAAACTTTCTCGAAGATCTTTGCACAATGACTCATCAGTGTTATTCCCCGATAGTTTCTGCAATCTGTTCTACTACCTTCCTTGAAGATCGGGACAATTATTCCTTTTTTCCTTTCGTCGTTCTATTCTATGATAGTTCATGTAGGTTTGCCATTTTTAATTTATATTTTAATATTTTTTATCGCAGTTGGAACACAAAAAGTGCCTTTTTTTTAGCGTGTTTCAACCATGCGTCAACTTTAAGAATTAGTTTCTCTAAAACCCGTCATCAGATCGAATCCAAATTTTAACAAAGTATACATTAGAATGTTTTATAACTAGTTTATTAATTTCAAAATGCTGCGTGTCCAAGAAACAATGTTGTTATCATTTTTGTAAGGTAACTTTTTCTCGGCTCGGGGTGGTTGGAAAATTGCGTTCTTAGTCGCGTTGTAATCCGTATATAACAAAGTGCTATAGGATCATGATATATGCAAATGAATTCACTAATTTTATATCGGTTTGTATTTGTAAGTGATAAAAATGACATGGCTCAGCAGCTAGCCGATACGGAGAAGGCTGTAGAGCGTTGCCGAGACGGCTCTTAACCACACGTCATGCCGCGCCTCGCTCGAAATTGCATGGCCAGATTCCTTCGCTATTTACAATTAACTTGTGATTAACTTCATTGATTCAAGCAAATGGTATTAAGAGGTCATAAAAACATTTCCTATCAGCTTTTCTCATGAGGGCTTTGTACCTCCAATAGCAGCTCGAAGTTAATTTTTTTAGCTTTTAGATTATATATATATTTTTTTAAATTTGCCTTTGTCTACTTACAATATATACATATTTTACAATTCATCACCAGAAATATCGTCATCAATTTTTAATGAATCGGAACTTTCAAGATTGATTTCAACATGTACTTCAATATCATCCGGAAGGCGGTCTTTTCCCAATAATTTTTTTCCAATTTGCATGGCATATTTTACACATTTTTTCCATAGCTCAGGCGTTACTGAATGTAATGTTTCTTGTCATAGGTCTCTTGCCACATTTATACTTTTTGCTTTGCCTTGTGCGTTTGCGAGATTACGAATTCCTATAGTAAATGTTATAGATTTTCCAGGCGGCTAGGTAGAGAAGTATAAAGCATCGACCTATTTCAGGACAACTGGATGTTACTGTCGACCAATATATTATTAGAACTGGATTTTGGTGGTTGTCTACGAAATAGCCAATAGGCATACAGATAATCCAAATAACACTATCATTTTCCTCGTTCTGTTTAACGTTAGGTCAATAAAATAATATCAATAATAACATACCTGCCAACCTTCAGAAGTAAAAAATAGGAACATTTTTTAAAAATCATATATTTCATCATGTGCAGTATACTGTGGGGTGGGCGAAAGAGGGTACACAAAAGACCTTAGTGTCTTTATTGGCAAAGTATGAATTCAGCATAAAATTCACAAAAATGTAAACAATCATCAATCATCGAGTAATATGTATGGCCAATATTTAAACGAAAGAGAACATAATTGTGTGTTTAAAGAAAATGCATACAATCATTCTGATGGATTACACTTCGCATTCGCTACCACATATTCAAGTTTTGTCAGAATAAAGTTAATTAACATGGACAACTTACGTAATTATGATTAGGTGATGTGGATGGTAATCCTGAGACTGCTTACTGATTTAATGCAGATCTTGTAGCCGACTTTGCTCTCTTCAAAAATGCCCCGTCATAATGCTGCTCGTAGCAATTTCCACTTAGGCTCGATTTAACCACTAACAGTTTGTTGAGGTTTTCGTCATTCAGAGATGATCGGAATTGTGTCCTTGTCTTCTTCACCTGACTAAACAATCTCTCACATTCAACGTTGCTGTGTGGGATTGTTAATATTGACAGCATTACTCTAGCTAGTCTGTCATATTTCAGACACCCATCTCCACCTCGTGTATCCCCTATAGCAGACCAAGAACAATCTGCTCTTTTTCCTTCCACAATAGAAGATGGCAAATCCTCCATTTGGAGAGCACAAAACTGGCATTGTAATGCATCCATTGCTTGGTGCTCATCTTCACTGTCTATTTTTGGCAACATAATTGGAAACTTAAGAGATATAATATTTCACGGCACTAAAGGAAGCAGTAGACAAAGACCTTATGTGTGCCACTTGAGCATTAACAGAAAACTCACTGTCCAAATTAAATTTATGAATAATATAATCAGAGGCTGCAGTGAAGTAGTTCCTGACATGCAAATAGAAGACCTTCTTCTCCTTAGGATCCAGATTTTCCACACAACTAGATGTTGTTGAACCAATTACCAAATCATCATCAGCTTTCTGATTCTCTCTTGTGTGATAGACCACTTCTAAAATTTTGCAATATTTCTTTATGGCCACTGGCTTACCAAACCTACAGAGAATTTCTGTCAGCAAATCAATCAGTATGGATCTTAGGACATGGATGTGAGGTGCTTGCGATTGAAGAACTTTGATATACTTTTCAAATGTAGGGATGGTAAATGCCAGAAACAAGCAAAATGCCTCATTTAACTTAGATGACAGAAAAAGAAATAGTCTCTCCTGTCTTGAAATACCAACAGTTTATCTAGGTTCTGTCACTTTTTCCTTACAGACGGAGAAGAAGAACTGCTCTCCAACTTCCTTTTGCCAATGATAACACGTGCTTGATCTTGTACTCTCAGGCTGTCTGCTGTAAGGATGAAGTAAAAATTAGTTACTTTTTAGTTAATTTTAGTTACCTTTGAATTCAAGATACGTCTGCGGTTTGCAAGCAAAGGGGCTCATCACGCGGTGAAGAAACACAGCAATGAACTGTGTTTAAAGCGGTAAATACAACTCTTAGGGAGTTATAAAATTTTTTTAAATTAGTAAATAAATACTAGATATTTATTATCAAATGAGTTGTTTCAGCTAATATGTAGTCTTGTACACAAGGCGTTTTTATAATTGCCAAGAGGTTGCTCTGCTCTTGACCGTTTGGCGAGATTTCCTTTGTCCCCGAGATAGATCACGAAGAAATTTATGGGACGTTACGTGATTGTAACGGAATTCTGTCTTCGCAGTCAAGTACGGAGAAATTTCGAGATGATACACGATCTGCGCTGGTCTCACCCGTTTGTCGAGATTCCCGTAGTTTTCGCGATAAAACACGGATAAATATCGCGATTTAGATAATCGGTGTCACTTTTAGTCGTTCGACGAGATTTCCATTGTCCTTGAGGTCGGGCAGGAGAAAATATAGCATTATTACGCAATCGGCACCACTTGCTGTCCGTTTGACAAGAATCCAGTTTTCCTCGTCATTGGATGCGGAGGAATATTGCGATGTACCGCAATCGCCGCCGCTCTCGGCCGTTTTACGAGATTCACGTTGTCCTCGTGATATTACGAATACCGCGCCGCACCCGGCCGTTGAACGATTTTATATTCGTCCTGACAGAATGGTGGATGCAAGCTCAGGGTTGGGCATGGTTAAAATTCACGAGTAGTTACGGACAAGTTGTATGGCTGGCGCCGTGATTCGCACTGTCCCTATGCTGTGGTTGGGAGCTCATCAGTTCAGGGTGGATCACGAGGAGAAATTAGTATCGCGACGCTACGTAGGCTGTCATTTCTAAGTGGGTTGATGCTCTTCTCGCTCCCCGTAGGCTTTTAAGTATACGGTCATGGGAAAAGTGGCGAGTAGGTTTCGAAATGTTTCGTGATTAGTGCCCAATCATCTTTGACGGGATTCCCGCAGTCCTCGTGGTCACAAGTTCACGCCAGGGGACGTGTTTTAAGATTTTACGCTACTAACGTCGATCTCGGTCCATTTGACGAGATTCCCGCAGGCAAGTCGTGCGGTCAGCCAGCCGTTTTGAGTATGAATGTTGGAAGTAGGTATCAAATATTAAGAATTATTCTGAGAAGATCACACGAATAATACGACTCGAAGACACGTTTTCTTTCGAATGCGAATCACGAATTATACAAGTTTTCGAAATAACCGGTTAGATTATAATATATCCGATGGAACCAAAGTTCGAAAGAAAAATCGACATATAACGGAATTTCGAATTAACCACAATGGATGTCGCAAATTTACGAGACAGATTTTTAAAATAAGTTAAAGCCTACGTACTTCGAACCTTTTTCGAAACGGTAACATTTGGCAAGATTGAGACATTAAATTATTTCGCGTTATTTCTGGACTTCGATTTGACAGTCTCCAAATAAATGCGAGGTTTCTGATTAATTTCAGAAGTTTTCGCGAATAAACGTCTCGCGAAAAGTCAGGCTTTCTAATAACACAGATAAATATTTCACGAAAAACTAAAAAGTCATCTTGTTGCCGAAAATATACGCTGAACGATGTATACCACTCAGGGTATCCTCAGTATGCATTTCCTCGAGGTCAGGCACGGGGAAATATAGCTTATGCAATCGGCGCCGCTTGCGTGAAACTCGCTCCATCGCAATCTCTGAGCCTAGAGGCGCGAGTTTAAATGATTCAATCCGCCTTCGGAAAATGTTCGTTACCCGTATGCAAAATTCGTTACTTTTTCGTTACTTTCGTTACCCATTTGTAAAATTCGTTACTTTTTCGTTACTTTCGTTACCGGTAGACACTCTGCTGTTCACACAACACCAAATTCCACTTCTGCAGCCTGATCTTCATGTTGAAAATACTTGAGATATGTGTTTGTGCCAGTGGACTGGTTCACCTCATCCTTAAAAAAAACTCAGCAGTGGCTTCCACTGTGAAATCAGTCGAAGCATTTACCCAAGGACAACCAACGCGTGCACACATGCTTCAGTATTTTCCTAACATCAGTTTGTAAAGAGCTTGATATAACTTCAGATGATCTTTCCTCTGGCAGCTTTTGTTTAAATAATAATAAATATTAATCATTATCTCATAAATTTTCACAGGAAGGGAATCAGCACCTTTCTAGGCAGCCAGATGAATTAAATGGCATGGGCATCCTACAACAATGATGATTTTACAATCCTCTTTTAATTTCGCAGCAACACCATTTTTCCTCCTTATCATAACAGGGGCATTGTCTGCACTAAAAGCTATACAGTTTGCCATTGGAATAGCATGCCTTTCCAGAAGACGCAGAAGCAAATTACCAATGTTAGCACCAGTCGAGTCACCTTCCAAATTTTCCATGGATAGCAAACGATTTTCAATCATCTTCGATTCTTTTGAAAAACGACACGACGATAGGATACAGCTTACTATCTCTAGCATTGCTACTATCAGTGGAGATCGCAAAAGGCCCATATTTTAAAATATTATTAATTTTTGAATCAGCATCACGTGCCATTTCATGAACAATGGCGGATGTTTTTGTCCTCCCTCAGGCATATTTCTTCGCAATTTCCGAATCCTGGAACATTTTTCTAAACAATTGTCCCACGTGATCGGAACACGATAAAGAGAGGTTATGTTCGACGATGAACGCCGTGAACAAACATTCTGCTCGAATGGCAGCATTGCCTTCATTCTCGTGAACAAAAAATGTACCTAGTTTTTTGTTCTTCTGTAAACAACTAGCACTGTCCTTGTTTTTTAGAGTGTTGCTGTGAGTTACTATGTCAGTTTTTCCACCATGAGAAATATTTATATCGCAACGACACACGGAACAAAGAGCAAAATGGTTTCCTCTACTACATTGTACAATGAAAGGAAATTCAGTTTTATAGCTTTCTTTGAACACTTGGAGATAACGTTTCTGAGGTTTTGTCGCCATAACGAGACGAGAGAAACTTAGAACACACGACACGAAACAATCTACACAACTCGTTGAAATAATTATCTACCGACGCACTAAACGTGACGCTAGCAGAGTATAAACACATGGCGGCAAACGGATCAAGTCACAATCGCTGCGCTTAGCATACAAGGTATAATCCCATACTGCACAGTCACCTGGCCAGCCTCGACTAATCAGCGCAGGCTTGACACCTGTTTGTCCGTAAAATACCACCAATCAGTATGCGGTAGGACGATCAGCTGACTCACCATTCCGAGATCGCAGCTATGTAGCTCACTGCCAAGCGAGAAACTTACACAAAAACCAAGGTTACGCAAATCACAAAAGCAATTACGACTTACGAGAGAATCTCCTTGAGAATGGAAATTATTTGCAGTTCCTTTTTCTTTTACAATATATCACTGGGGTCCGAAATTCGGAAGAAATAATAGTAATTAAGAAGATCGCAGGACGAGGTGAAAATTCGGAAAGTTTCCGAATAAATCGGAAGGGTTGTCAGGTATGTAATAATAATAAAAACCAAAACCTGTAGCACTACAGCTCATGAAAGGCCTACCAAGCGACTGCTGCCCAGCCATTTGGACTGCACATTATGGGATCGGCGGCGGAGAGGATGGACTTCGGTACGGCGTCGATGGCGGAAGAGGGAATTCTGTAGCGTCTGTACTCCAGAGGAGCGGCTACAAAAGGCGTCTGTTATCCAGTGGATCGGCCTAGAACAATACCTGGCAGTAGGTCATAAAATGCCTTTGAGTGTGGCGAACTCATCGTACTAATAGCCTATAAAATGAGTGAGTGTGAATTGAGGCCTCGGAAAGTGCTAGGGCATCCCCTGCAGGCGACGCGCAGTTCCCAGGGGTCTGGGGGAACTGTGAGAAGTAGGCTACCAGACACCACAAACATCGCCTTCATAAACGTGATGAGCCTAAATGGCAAGACGGAAGAATTTGTGGACTACATGGAAAAGAAGGAAATAGCAATGATGGGAGTCAGTGAAGCGAAATGGAAGGGAAAAGGTGAGAAAGAAGTCAAGAAAGGGAAGGGATATAGAATATATTGGAGTGGAGGAAAGAAGGCAATGAGAGAAGACTTAGTGCAGTATGTTGAGAAAGTAGACCAAATTAATGACAGAATGATGAAAATTAGACTAGGACTTGAGAGTGGAACAAAGGATTTTATACAGATTTACGCACCCCAGACAGGGAAGGTAGATGAATGTTTAGAGGATTTTTTAGAAGAACTGGAAAAGTGTATAGAAGACAAAGAGGTTATAATAATGGGGGATATGAATGCACATGTGGGAACAGATAGGCCGGGAAAAGAAGAGATAATTGGCCCATTTAGCTATGGAAATCAGGATGAAGAAGGAGAAATGTTAATAGATTTCTGTAGAAGGAATGGATTAATTGTTGGAAATACATGGTTTAGGAAAAAGAACTCCCAAAAAATAACTAGGTATGGATGGGGAGACAGAAAGACAAAAACAATGATCGATCTTATCCTAGTGGAAAAGGATAAACGTAGACAACTGGTAGATGTGACAGCTATGCCAAGAGGAGATTTTGAAGGAGACCATAAAGTGGTGATAGCCAAATTAAGGCTTGGGAAAATCACAAAGCTTGCGGAGAAAAGGGAAAGAAAAATAAAGGTGTGGAAGCTAAAAGAGAGAGAGGCAATGGAAAAGTTCCAAGAAGACTTGAAAAAGGAAATTCCCAAAGACTAAGCAACAAGTTTCGAACAGGAATGGGCATGTTTTAGAAATTGTTTTGCGAAGTGTGCAGAAAACACTTGTGGAAGACTATCAGGGAAGAAAAAGGAAAGGGAGACCCCTTGGTGGAACAACAGGGTAAAGGAAGCTGTTAAAGAAAAACAAATGGCATGGAGGAAGTGGATAGGCAGTAAAAATGCAGAGAAATGGCAAAAATATAGAGAAGCAAAGAAGGCATGCCAAAAAATTGTACAAGAAGAAAAAAGGAAAAGTTGGGAAGGTTTCACGGAAACTTTGAAGGAGGATATCCAAGGAAGTAAAAAGGTTCTATATGGATTGGTGAAAAACAGTGTAAAAGGTAGGGAAAACACAAAATTTGTAAAAACTGAAGCAGGACAGATATTGTATCAAAGAGATGATATATTAAAAAGATGGGAAGAATACTTTTCAAAGCTACTAAATGTTAAATACATCGAACTGGAAGATGAAAAAGAACAAGAAGAAACAATGGAAGAAGAACAAGAAAAGGAGATCACTATGCTAGAAATAGAGGAAGCCATACAGAAGATGAAGAGCGGTAAAGCAGCAGGAGAGGATGAGGTGTCCGCGGAAATGATAAAAGCAGCGGGACCAATAGGTGTACAGTGGTTGTATAGATTATTTAGAATAATTTGGAAGAAGAAAGAGATTCCAGAAGAATGGGGAAAGGGATTAATTATCCCAATTTTTAAGAAAGGTGACAAAAAGGAATGCAATAACTACAGAGGGATCACTCTTATCGCTCATGTAGCTAAGATCTTTGAGAGAGTTCTGGAAGGCAGACTGAGGAGGAAGATAGAAGGAGATGGAAGAAGAACAGTATGGTTTTAGGAAAGACAGATCAACATTTGACCTAATCTTTGCATTAAGGCAAATGATGGAGAAAAGATGGGAATTTGGAACAGACATGGTGATGACATTTATTGATATTGAGAAAGCTAAGATCTTTGAGAGAGTTCTGGAAGGCAGACTGAGGAGGAAGATAGAAGGAGATGGAAGAAGAACAGTATGGTTTTAGGAAAGACAGATCAACATTTGACCTAATCTTTGCATTAAGGCAAATGATGGAGAAAAGATGGGAATTTGGAACAGACATGGTGATGACATTTATTGATATTGAGAAAGCGTACGACAGTGTGCCTCGACAGGTGGTTTGGAATGTATTAAGGAAAAGGAGAGTTAACGGAGCTGATGTCCAAATGTTAAAAGCTATGTACAAATATTGTGTGAGTAGCGTGAAGACCAGTATAGGAGAAACAGAATAGTTTAAAGTGGAAACAGGTCTCCGACAGGGAAGTGTATTGTCCCCCTTACTATTCATCATAGTCATGGATGAAATTCACAAGAATGTTAAACAGAGATTGGGACAAGAGGCAACAAAGGCCATGCTGTTTGCAGATGATATAGTGATATGGGGCGAGGATGAAAAGGAAGTACAAAAACAACTAGATGTATGGAATCAAGAAATAGAGAAATATGGGATGAAAGTAAGCACAGAGAAGAGCAAGACAATGGTAATGTCAAGAGGAAGGAAGGAAGGAAGAGGAAAGATAGAATTGAATGGGAAAATTCTAGAAGTGGTTAAAAGTTTCAAGTACTTGGGAAGTGTGATCACAGAAGATGGAAGGATAACTGAGGAAATTGGAAAGAGAATACAACAAGCGAACAGTTTTTACCAGAGCATAAGGGGTATTCTGTTGAACCGAGATGTCCCAAAGAAATGTAAAAATGTATTATATTCAACCTACTACAGACCCATACTAACATATGCAGCTGGAGCGTGGACTACTACAAAAAGAGAGGAGAGTAGAATACAAGCCGCGGAGATGAAATTCCTAAGAGGTATAGAGGGCAAGACCAGAAGAGATAGAGTTAGAAATGAAGAGATTAGAAAAAGGACAGGAATCTTGAAGCTGCAGGACAGGATAGAAACAACAAAGTTAAAGTGGTATGGACATATGATGAGAATGGGAGAGGAGAGAGTACCAAAGAAAACTTTCTGTGAAAAGATGACAGGGAAGAGACCACGAGGAAGGCCCCGAAAGAGATGGGCAGATACAGTGTGGGAGTGTGTAGAGAAGAGAGGAGGAAAACCTGAAGAAGTACTAAAAACAGGAGAGGAGTGGTGGAGAGACAGGAAACGTTGGAGATCCTTAATTCACAACCCGACCCACAAAGCTGGAAACGGGAAATGAAGATGATGATGATTATGGGATGACGCGTGGCTAGCACGTTATGTCCCCTCAGCCATTAATCTTGGTCTCCGTAACCGGTGTGCTGCCTCACTGTCAGACAGCTACTCAATTGTCTTCACGAGGCTGATTGCACCCCTACCAGCCCTCACGTCAGTTTCTAAAATCTCTGAGGGAGACGAGAATCGAATCCAGGGCCTACAGGTATGAGGCAGAAGCATTACCCCGACACCACGGGGCCTGGCAATATTAATATTGGTTTCACATCCCTTCTAAGTACTATGGCTTTTCGACATGCAGGGTTGCCTGAATTTTGCCTTGAAGGAAATCTTTAACCTATCATTAAATCTACTGACACGGCTTCGTCTTACTTAAGCACCCTGAAATGCCAACTGACTGCACCAGGATTCGATCCTGCAACCTTGGGATCAGCAGGCGAGAACGTAACGTTAGGTCATAAATGTTTAGATACAAATTTTTATTCAAACAAACAGTATTAGGAGGTAATGTCGTGGTAGATCGTGGCACATGCAATGCCTCCTGTTTACTTCAGAGCCTGACCTCAACCCTGCAACCTAGTGGCCTTTCTACATAGAGTCAATGGAATTCTATGTGGCTGTGTTCCACCTTAAAATTAACATACATTTTCCGTCTTCTTATCAGATCAGATCAGTTCAGTTCAGTCTTCCTTAGTTTGTTGTAAGTGCAGATTCCTGCAAGATGCCTCCAAGACCTGCATTTACTGTATTTGAGTTTCAGATGATCGTGAGTGCCGTGTTTGTTTTTCTTTACTCTAGAGGCCAGGAAGTTAGATGAAAAGCAGTTTCCTATTTAACAACGAACAGCTGATTGTCTTGGAATATCACTTCGGTCTGTAAAACATCCAGTGAAGAAGAATAAAGAAAATGACAGCAAAGAAAACAGAGAAGAATCTCCTGCGGCATAGAAGAGACGACTGTCGGCAGGACGACCTCATATTGTGACAGATCAGTTTACTATTGGAGTTTTAGGCGTACCATTCACAGCTTCTTCTTCTTATTTTTTTATTTTTGGGAGAAACTGATTCCAATAATTTCAAAATTATAAGAGAGACTTGAACATTGAATGACAGACTTTCCGGAAATATTTTGTCTGGAGGTTTTAAAACTCCGTCAGGAGCTGGACAGTACGTCACAATAGTGCACATTCATAGTGAACAGGGATTTCTACAAGGAGCTGAGCTCTGCTTCGTTGGAAAGAAAGGAACAAATGATTAACACCACGAAATGAATTCACTCCATTTTGAAGAATGGTTCAGGAAGGTAATAAGCCAACTCCCTCCAAAATCTGCTGTAGTGATGGACCAGGCACCTTACCATGCAATGCTAGACCCAGAATCTAAGAACCCCACCAACTCGTGGTTAAAATCAGACATTATTGCATGGATTGAGAAAAGAAACATCCGCATGCCACCTGATGTAATTGATTTCAAATCATTAACAAAAGCCATACTACTTCAACATTCCAAACCCTACTTCAGCACACCTCACAAGAAAATTGAATTCATTACTAAAGAATTAAGACAAGATGTTGAGCTTATCTGGCTGCCAGTAGCTCACTGTGAAATGAACGCCACAGAACTGATTTGGGCCTTTGTAAAAAACGCAATTACAAAACATACCGATCAAACGCAGAAGACAAGGGAAAAAGTATAAATGTGACAAGAGGCTTATGCCAAGAATCCTTATGTTCCGTAACGCCTGAGCTCTGGGAAAAATGTGTAAAACATGTCATACAAATTGAAAAATATTATTGGGAAAAAGACCACCTCCCGGATGATATTGAAGTACAACCTATTGTAATCAGTCTTGGAAGTTCAGATTCTGAAAGCGATTGGGATCAATTAGAAATTGATGACAATATTTCTGGTGATGAATTGTAAAATTGCTTAAGCTAATGTATATTTTGTAAATAGACAAACACAAATAAAATAAAAAAATTAAAAAATTAAAATAATCTAAAAATTACAACAATAAAAATATTTTAAGCTGCCATTACAAGCCGTCTCGGCAACGCTGTACAGCTTTCCCCGTACCGGCTAGCTGCTGAGCCCTGTCATTTTATCAAGTACAAATACAAACCAATATAAAAACAAGATGTTCAGTAAAGAACATATAGCCTACTTTCTCCTAAATGTATGAGTATAGTTATAACTCGTTGTTATTATCAAAGAGTATAATAGAACTATTCTTTGTTGAAGACCTTAGAAACGATTTACCTCTACCAAACGCCACAACCTAGATAAAAACTGCTACCATCATTGAAGAAAGAAAGATAAGAAGTATATCAAGAATGTTATGGATCTGGAGACATAATCGACCGGACTGGCGGCGTGGCTCAGCGGTAACGTTCTCGCTTGCTGGGCCCTAGGTTGCAGGTTCGTATCCTGGCGCAGTCAGCTGGCATTTGAGGGTGCACAAATGCGAGGGAGCCGTGTCAGTACATTTACTGGCACGTTAAAGATCCCCTTCGGGCCAAAATTCCGGCACCCCGGTGTCTCTAAAATCAGCAGTAGTTAAAAGGGATGTAAAACCAATAACATTATTATTATTACGACCTGCCGTGGGCAACATCCAACTTTGAGTTGAGGCATGTCGTTACACGTCTGGTTGTGCATGGCTTTCACAACCCTAATTGAATTAACAAATCTTTCCATGACCCTACAGAGACGTGTGTATACAAACTATGTGGATATTTTCGATAATATAATCCTAACAGAGCGAGTGCTTTCTAGCGGCCAGAAGAAGAAACTTTTCAATAAAATCTGGAAGTTACCTTTTTGGCAGCTAGATGTCTCGAGTAAATCTGCTGGCGAATTATGTTTTAATTAAATATATATTTTACACCATAATGTGCACAATATAACGCTTAATAACATTTTCAAGTAACGCAAAATAGACTGTTACAAACCTTTTAAAATAAAAAGTTAAAATGTATCGTAGTATCATCTTGTCATTCTTCAAATTCGATGCGCATAGAATGATAATGGTTTAGTAATCAATGGATCCCCACGTAGACTAGTCGTGACATCTATTGGTGAAATATCGAACAATATAATCCTAACAGAGCGAGTGCATTCTAGCGGCCAGAAGAAGAAACTTTTCAATAAAATCTGGAAGTTACCTTTTTGGCAGCTAGATGTCCCGAGTAAATCTGCTGGCGAATTATGTTTTAATTAAATATATATTTTACACCATAATGTGCACAATATAACGCTTAATTTTAAAACATCTGAGTCATTACAAAACAATAAACATATAACATTTCAAGCAAAAAACCTAGCTCTGATCGGGTTTGAACCATAGGCATTTGAGCGATAGGCTAACGCTCTACCACTGAGCTAATTGTGTCAACGAATATCGTTCTATTTAAAATGACTTACATAGAACTTGTTAGCAAATAATGATTTATACTAAACGATTTCATCACTGGAGTATATTATTTATATATAAAGCATTTCATACAAAGTTTATTTATTCTTTATCAGTACGCTATATTGCATGCAATACTCAAATTAGTGAAATATAAGTCCGGCACAAGATATCCGCTGCCATCTTGTCTTATTACTGAATCAGTTCAGCTTTTTAAAATCACGTCTGCACTATAGTATTACAAAATAAACTTTTAATTTCGAACGTGCCTCTTCCTTTAGAACAGTTAAAACGATTCTCGGCTCGATAATCGGAACTGGTGGGTCCCATGATATGGATTATAAAGTTTGCATAATTCGCACGGCCGCCATCCTGAAATGGTATGGCGGACGACCTTGTAATTTGGTCACAAGACGCATCCTATACGAAGGTATGTTGTTACCAAATTTGGTAGAGATCGGATGATTTGGTTAGTCGTTATTTGATTTTACGTTTTGAACGTTTGAGTGGCCGCCATTCAGTTTTAGTAAAGATGGCGGCGATATAAAACATGACACTGAGGTGTCCTTTGCTAGTGCTACCTTTGTACCAAATTTCGTTCAATTTGCATTCACCGTGTTCGAATTGATAGGGGGGGACAGACATTCAGAGTACACACACACACACAGACACACACACACACAGACTCACACACACACACATACACACACACACAGACTCACACACACATACACACACACAGACAGACATACTTTTTTCGCCCTGTGTTGATCTCATAAGTCTACTTTCATTTTTTGCAAAAATCGAAAGTAGGCTAATAGTGAATTGATTTTCGCATTTCACGATCCTACAGCGACCAAAATTAAAATTTTCCAACCACCCCGAGCCGAGAAAAGGTTACCTTACAAAAATGATAACATTGTCCTTGGACACGCAACATTTTGAAATTAATAAACACGTTATAAAACATTCTTATGTATACTGTGTTAAAATTTGGATTCGATCTGATGACGGGTTATAGAGAAACTATTTCTTTAGGTTCACGCATGGTTGAAACACGCTCACAAACTAGCACTTTTTGCGTTCCAACTGTGATAAAAAAAAAAAAAAAAATAGAAATTAAAAATTAAAAACCTACGGTACATGAACTAATGTAAAATAGAACGACAAAAATGATGATGTTATTGGATTTTATGTAGGCCTATTGGTTACTTCACAAACAACCTTCCAACTCGAGTGCACATAATATCTTGATCGACAGTGGTAACCGAGTTCAGAACTAGTTGGTTGTTGACGGTAGCGTTTGGTAGCAAAAGTAGGAACTACTTGAATTAAAAACAGATAACACACACTAATACAGCCATCACAATTAACACCAGTTATCAGACAGATTCTTCACACACCCAAAGTACACGGGACTACATGACCAGATTGTCGCAGCCCCTAAACTGAGGAACCAACCAACCACTTTTCTGCTGCTTCTAACATTTTCAAGTTTCACTTCCATAAAGTGCCACGCTCCAGACAAAGGCTCTCAAAAATGACTTCCTAATACTTAAATCTATATTCGATGGCAACAGATTCCTTTTCTTTAGAAATGCTTTCCTTCCCTGTGCTAACCTACTTTTTATACCCTCTTTGCTTCGTCATCACTAGTTATTTTGCTTCATAAGTAACAGAAGACTCATACTTCCTTCAGCTCTTCACCTGGCAATTCTACATCCATAGGGGTTTTTTGATTTAATTCCACTGCATTCCAATATTTTTGTTTTACATTTATTAATTTTCATCATGAATTCGTTCCTTAAGACAGAATCGGACCTTTTAAAAACTCATACAAATCCCCTGATGTGTCGGCTAAGAACACGATGTCATCAACAAATCTCAGAGTTAAAATTCTTTCTCCTTGAATCTTTACTCCTACTTTGAATTTTTCTATTTCCTTCATTGCTTTCTCAATGTATAGATTGAAAAGCATGGGTGATAAGTTCTAGCCTTGCCTTACACCTTTCTGAATACTAGCTTCTCTCTCATGTCCTTCGGCTCGAATAACTGCTGTTTGGTTCCTGTATAGATTGTAGAGCACCCTCCTATCCCTGCACGTTATTCCAATCATTTTCAAAATGTCTATCAACGTTTACACCAATCAACATTATCAGAAGCCTTTTCTAAGTCTACAAATGCCATGAACGTTCTCTTATCCTTCCTTATTCTAGCTTCCAAAATCGGCCTAAGACTTGGTACAGATTCCCTTGTTCCTAAGTTTCTCCTGAAGCCAAATTGGTCTTGACCCAACCCTGTTTCTATATGTCTTCCCACCCTCCTGTCAATTACTCTAGTCAGGATCATTGAAGCATGAGAGATCAAGCTGATTGTACAGTAATCTTCACATCTGTCAGTTCCTGATTACTTCGGTATAGGGATGATAACATTCTTCTTGAAATCAGAGGGTACCCCACCTGTCCCATAAATCTTACACACCAAGAGAAATAACCTGATCAGACCATCACCTACGCAGCATAGCAACTCAATCGGTATAACATCTATGCCTGGTGCTTTGTTCTTCCTAGAGTCTTTCAATGCTCTGTCAAATTCTGATATCAATATTAAATCATCTTTCTCATCCTAATCAATTTCCTCTTCCCTTTCAATTACATGATTCTCAATCTACTTTCCCTCATACAAACACTCCATGTAAGCTTTCCATCTCTCAACCTTTTCTTCCCTCTTCTATGTGGAGAGAAAACAAAACACTCTTAACCAGCTTGAAATTACCCGTCTGTTCTGGTTGCAACCAGAAACTTGGGGGTGTTAGCACACAGATTGACTGTTCCCAAGGGGGTAGAACCCTCAGGGAACCAAAAGTTACAGCCTTGGGTGAGGGACCACCCTGTTTTTGGATATATTGTTTACCCATGGCCATGTCATCCTCTCCAAATGCCACCTACTCCAATCACAGGCTGTCTCTGCAGGTGCTACCTAGCCACGTCAAAACCCACCTAGCTTGGAAGGTATTGCCCGGGGTATGATAGTTTACAATGCCTTATTGGCATGTACCCCTCGGCGTATACAAGAGAGATTTCCAGCACAGGCATTCAGCTGTGCAGGGACCTGCGTTGTCAGGCGGATACTACTGCAGGGTACAGGACATACACATCTATCGGTGTGGCCAAACCGGACAGGCTCTAAAGCGTAGTCGCGCACATAGGTGATCCTTCCCCTAACAGCAGGCACATATTAAATTTTGAGTGCCAGACCTCGATAACATGTACGGAGAGATGAGCAATATAATCCTAATGGAAGTTAGATCGCAAGAAAGGGTGTAGTTAAGAGCTGGCTGTCAAACCCTTAAAAGGAGATCTGGGCCAAGAAACCCCTTTAGTAGCCTTCTACGACTGGCAGGGTATACCTGTGGGTATATTCCTTCCCTCTCACCCATGGGGTCCAATTCACAAGACAAGTCGAAAGCCTGAAAGAATTGCCAAGGTCACCCCTTTTAATCGCCTCTTACGACAGGCAGGGGATACCGTGGGTGTATTCTAAACCCTCATCCACGGGGGGGGGGGGGGTGTACTTTCCATGTGTCTAAATATAACCTGGTAATTTCCGATGACCAAAGTACTTTCCTGAATTTCCTCCAATACTTTCCTCACGTGTACAAATCCAGCCTCTCAACTTCTACACCCATGGGTATAGACTTGCACAACCAGATCAAAACTTCACAATATCTACGATGATAAATGATCAATTTTAACCCTTTCCAAAATTAAATAATGATTCTAATCAGGTGATAATTAGGATTTCCCTGTTCAGAAAACATAATAATACCCTAAATATACTCTTGGCTATAAAATATCCAAAACCGGTAATTAATAAGAGACTATCTACTGACAAGAATCATCGAGAAATGAAACTGCACAACATTAATACAAGTACAATAAATATATCACCCCACACAACCCCCGATTTTAACTCAAAAGAATAAAATAGATATACGATTGACTCTAAGTGGTCAAAGGCAAAACCCGAGGGTGGAACTCCACAACTGAATAAATTCTGTTACACTGTCTGGCCTCCATTGGTGACTGCTTACAATAATCGATTGAGCGTTACTGGAGTAGAACACTGTCTGGAAGAAAATTACTGCTCTTACTATCAGGAAGAGGATCTGGGGCATTAGGTTTGTTTTCGTATGGAAAGCATAATTAACATAAAGAATTTAAATACATCGCAAAACATTCTTTTTGAAAAGATTGTTCTAAAAAACTGAAATAAACTAAATCAATGATTTATGATCTAGCAGCATATACAACAAGTTATAACTTATCCAGTTGTAATAAAGAACATTGTTTCATAGCACATAAAAAAAATAGTTTGTTTTTAACTATTGAACTATTATACGTAAATTTTCCTCAGGACAGAATTACTTTTTTATTTCTTTCTTTTGTTTTGTTTGATTTGAGATCTCTGTTTTCACATTTAGGCATTATTTTAGGAGTACACCTTATACAGTAAACATTTAATGGAAAACCCAGTACCATATTGTTGAATTCATATTAATGAAACAGACCTAGGAAGAGCCACTAAAAGAAACACATTTCTGCGATAAACAGTCACTCAACATTTTAGCCTGCTGGCCTGGCATAGAAACTTAACTGTAGGTTTGATTTAGACATGCCAAATACCGTATTTCCTCGCATAATCGTCGCCACCGCGTAATCGTCGCACCCCACTTTTCAAACACTAAAATAGGTTTATAAAATTTCATCGCATAATCGTCGCATAGCATGTTCGTATTTGTGCGCCAGTCAGTTGCACATGCTGCCGCGACTTTGTCAGACGAAAAATATCTCGTCCTTATGCTTGCGGGCAATGAACTGTGACGCGAGCGGCAAGCTTCGTCACTTAGCACATTCCGCGAGCGTATAATCTGGCGTGATCTTGTCAGGAGAAAGTAATCTCGTCTTTATGCCTGCGGGCTAAGAACCGCGACGCGAACGGCCAGGGCACATTCCGCGAGCTTATAGGCCTAATCTGGCGTGATCTTGTCGGCAGAAAGTAATTTCGTCTTTATGCCTGCGGGCTATGAACTATGACGCAAACGGCCAGCGCACATTCCGCGAGCGTATAATCTGGCGTGATCTTGTCAGGAGAAAGTAATCTCGTATTTGTGCCTGCCGGCTATGAACTGCGACGCGAGTGGCCAGCCCACATTCCGCGAGCGTATAGGCCTAATCTTGCGTGGTCTTGTCAGGAGAAAGTAACCTCATCTTTATGCCTGCCGGCTATGAACCGCGACGCGAACGGCCAGCGCACATCCCGCGAACCTATAGGCCTAATCTGGCGTGTTCTTGTCAGGAGAAAGTAATATCGTATTTATGCCTGCGGGCTATGAACCACGACGCGAACGGCCAGCTTCGTCAGCACATTCCGCGAGCGTTAACCTGTCGTGACCTTGTTAGAAGAAAGAAGCCTGTCTCTGACTGCAGGCTATGACTCACGCCAGACTAACGCTACGCGAATGACTGGCCCGTGCAGCAAATAATGATACAGTATATTCTTTGAACTTAAATATTCTTCACATAATCGTCGCACCCTGCTTTTTTCCACGAATTTTTGGCAAAAAAAGTGCGACAATTATGCGAGGAAATACGGTAATTCCAATTTCCCCTCATGGATTTCTTAATGTCAATCTGTTTGTCCCCACATCCAATGACATCAAATCTCTTCAGCAGTGGCAGCCTAAGAGACAGATTTATTTCAGTTTCTCTCTTGAGGCCATTTTTGTAGTGGAATCTTTCATTCTCTATAATAGGTCAAGAAGCCTCAGTGGCTTCCCTTCACACATAAATGGCATAGTCACAAATGCACTCAATGACTAGTTCATTTGGACATATTTTGGTCAAACTTCCTTTGCTACTGTAGCTTTTTCAAGAGTGCAATTTTCAATCTTGCTGAAAATTGTAAACTGAGAACCAAGAGGGCAGGCTGAGCTCCTTTCTCCATTTAAGGCTTGCTTATCATTGTTGCTTTATTCAAAATCAATAATCATTTAAATGTGCCCAGTAATAGTTCACCTTATAAAAGATTGAATTTTCCTTTATGTTTCAGAGTAGACCTACAGGTTGTTCTAATAAAAAACAAAATTCTTCTGTTCTGTGTCTGGGAACACATGGTAATATTGTGTAGCTTTAGAATTCTGTAGCTTCTATAGCACTACCAGAGACTGCAATGAGGTCTTGCTGCACATGCACAAATCCCAATCAAAGGACAAAAGAGTAAATGCTCTGGAGTCTGGATGTCTCCACAGACACACCAGTCATCCTCAACATAATTCAACTTCACCACATTACTTCTACACGTGGTAACTTTTGTCCTTACATGGTTCACACTTTCCAAGGGACCTCATTTTCCCCTGGTTCGAGGCTTTCATTAACATCTTCATGCTCCGCAGTCTCAATAAGGATGTTTGCCCAACCTCTGAACAAGTATCTAGGAGCACGATAGTTACTATATTTAAGTCTGGATCACATTCCCAAATGAGGAGACTTGCTGCTTAACATTTGTTTCGGATTGACCAAGCTTTAATGCAATGAAATGACAAATATTCAGGGAGATATAACAGGACCCCTTCAATACTGCTCTCAATAAAACCTACCTCATGCCATCAAATGGGGATGTAAGTGGAGATGGTACTTACGGGGGAAAGTACATGATGATGATGATAATTGTTGTTTTAAGGGGCCTAACATCGAGGTTATCGGCCCCGGGGAAAGTACAGTGGAACCTTGGATTGCGAGCACAACTCATTGCGGCGACAAGCTTGTAATCCAAAGCGCTCCTATATCAAAGCAAACTTTCCCGTAAGAAACAATTGAAATGCGGATGAGTTGTCCAAAAATATTTATTCGCATAACATTCCTACAAGAAAATAGTACTTTATAACGTAAAACAAATTAAACTGCACTTTACCTAACGATAGAATAATTGTTGTGGTAGGGAGACGAGAGATGACATGAGAAGAGTTACTGTGTAGCATGAATTTCACTAACGGAATCACTGCTATCTGTTGGTTCACTAGAATAGTTTTCTTTTCGTGCAACTTGAATGATGAATCTGTCCAATGACTGCCACTTTTGCCTCGTATTGAGGATTTCATGAAAATGTGACATTGCATCGTCATTGAACAGATTCATCACTTGAACTGCTACAGCCCTATTCGGGTGGTGTATTTCTAAAAACTTTTGCACCGTTTCCCACATTTTGCACTTCTCCCGAATCTCAGTTCAAGTGAGATATTCCATTGACTTTTCCTCCACCTCTTCCCCGGATGAGATCTCCTCCATAACCTCCTCCTATTGTTCGCGATGCACGTCCATCAGTTCGTTGGTGGTCAGTTCCTGGCTATGTTCTTCCACCAGCTCTTGAATATCCAAGTCATTCACCTTCAGCCCCATGATCTTCCCTGAGGACACAATTTCTTCGACAATCGGCGGCTCATTGTCACCAACAATCCCCTCAAAGTCACGTCCAAGAACACAGTCAGGCCACAGCTTTCCCCAAGGGGAAGTGAGAGTTCTCTTGGTGACCCCATCCCAGGATTTATCTATGATCTTCAGGCAGTTCATGATGTGGAAATGATTTCTCCTAAACTCTCGGAGGGTAAGGTTTGTTCCTTCGGTCACTTTGAAGCATCGCTGAAATAGTGCTTTGGTGTATAGCTTCTTGAAGTTCCAAATGACTTGCTGATCCATAGGCTGCAGTAGTGGAGTAGTGTTGGGAGGATGGAACTTAACCTTAATGAACTTGAATTTCTTCAGTAAGTCATCCTCAAGGCCTGGAGGATGAGCAGGAGCATTGTCCATAACCAGTAAGACTTTCAGCGGCAGATTATTTTCTAACAGGTATTTCTTCACTACAGGACCAAAGACCTCGTTCATCCATTCAACGAATAATAAAATACGAGTGACCCAAGCCTTAGTATTGGACCTCCACAGGATATTTAACAGGCTTGCATTTCTTGAAGGCTCGTGGATTCTCGGAATGATACACAAGCAGGGGCTTTACTTTTAAATCCCCCTCGCATTAGCACACAATAACAGGGTTAAATGGTTTTTCATGAGCTTGTGACTGGGCATTGAATTCCCTTCGGCTGTAATGTAGGTCCTCTTAGGCATCTTTTTTCCAAAGAAGTCCTGTTTCATCGCAGTTAAAAACTTTGGCAGGTAACACTCGGTAACAATGAGCTTCTGGAACTCAGCAGTGAATGCCTCCGCTGCCTTAGCATCCGAACTGGAAGCCTCTCCGTGCCTCACAACACTATGGATGCCACTTCTCCTCTTAAAGTTATCAAACCATCCCCTGCTGGCCTTGAAGCTTTGTTCTATTTCTGTAGACGTACGTGTACATGGTAATTTACTTACGAGGTCGGTGTAAAACATCTTTGCCTTCTCGCAGATTAAATTCTCGGTCACAGTATCGCCTGCTAGTAGCTTATCATTTATCCAAACAAGAAGAACTTTTCTATATCTTCCAGAACACGTGGCCATTGCTTTGATACTCTTGTGACTTCTTTTGCTGCATCTACCCCTTTTATTTTTTATTTCCTCTTTAACTATACACGGGCGGATGCGTTTTATGTCTGTACGCAGACCGAAAATACGGCAAATTAAAACTCGTTAAGAATTATCGAACACTAGCTATAAACATGCATATTATGTATGTAATATTAATGGCTTGCCTTGAATATTGGATGTACACCAACTCAGAAGTGCATAGGATATTATCGAAATTTTTTAGTGCATAAAGGGCATAAGATACTACTTGAATATCCATCTTCGGACTCTTCAAAAGAAACATCTTTTCATCTACATCCGTGGAGTCCAAAATTGAAGCAATCTCTTGCTCACTGACCCTCTTTTTACTGCTCATGTCACAAAACCTATATAAATCACAAAAAGCTGTTCTTAGAACTCGCGACGCAAGCTCGACTGAACACTATAATCTCTTAGAGCTTGTTAGAAGCTGGCAAGGAGATAACATCACTCAATTCGGGGATTCCCTGTTAAGCCAGTCCTAAAAGCGTAGTTTACTGCCATCTGTTGAGTTTGTAGCCTACCACTTGTGCCGGTATCGGTGGACGATATGAAAATCCACGGTCTGCTTCCAACCTCCGACTGGGTCAGGAATGGAATGAATGAAGCCCCAATCTAGCGGCGAGGATATGAACTGTGCCGGCTGCCGAGGCCTGACGCACTCCTCTGGGGCAATGATTAAATGAATGACAGATAAAATGAAATGATAGTGGAGAGTGTTGCTGGAATGAAATTTTGACAGGGAAAACCGGAGTACCCGGAGAAAAACCTGTCTGCCTCCGTTTTGTCCAGCACAGATCTCACATGGAGTGACCGGGATTTGAACCATGGACCCAGCGGTGAGAGGCCGGCGTGCTGCCGCCTAAGCCACGGAGGCTTGCGGTGGACGATATAATATATTAAATTCCGCTCGCGGCTAACCTGTCTTGCGATTTAGTAATTAAATTCTGCCCTCTGAAGGTTAATATTGTCCAAATCGTTGATGTAGACTTCTTATAAAATCTCGCGATATCAGCCACTCGCATACCTCCTTCGTGCTTTTCGATCATTTCCTTCCTAACTTCCATCGTAATCATCTTCTTCCGACCAAATTCCTTTTCAGGCTTCTTTCCCTTTACTGGGCCCATCGTTGCAAAACAGTTACTGCAGAACACTAATGAAAGAAACAAAACACGTACACTCGTTAGGTGTCGATTATGCGAGGCGAGGCACGCCAACTGAAATCCAGCGTGGGAGATGATTACACACACTCCACCAGGAAAGAGGGCACAGGGGAGGGGAAAACGTAGGCACAAATGATGCTCGTTTTGCGGAACCTCACTCGCTTATCAAGTTACTATTTATTTAAAATGTTTGCTCGTCTTGCAAAACACTCGTAGACTTTACAGTAAGATTACCTGATGCAGTATTCCTGTATTAGAGAAGAGACTTCTGCTCCTCCAAAAATTATAGAGCCAACTTAATTACCAAGTAAACATAATACAATCTCTGACCGAAAAGTTCGGTAAATGGGTCTATATTACGAACGGATTGTTGGCTTACCTGAAACAGCAGTTACTGTCCTTCGAAGTAATCCCTGAGGATGGTTATGCACTTCTGAGAATGTCTGTACAAGTCCTGGAAACTCTTTAGGGATAGTCTTAAGTTGGGTTGTCACATTACGTTGAATGTCCGAAATGTCCGAAAACCTCTGGCCCTTCAGGGCTTTCGAATAGACCCTGGACCCCGCCACTCCATACTTTGATGCTTGACTTTGGGGTCGTACCTCAGACACCAGGTCTCGTCGCCCGCGACGATGGCTTTCCGAGCCATTCCATTCCACCAAACATTCACCCTTCTCACTGCCACCCGCCGAACAGGTGTGCAGGCTAGGTTGCACAAATTCACCCTTCTCACTGCCACCCGCCGAACAGGTGTGCATGGTAGGTTGCATAAATTCATCCTTCTAAACACGCACTGTGTCAAACAGGTCTTACACGTTGCGTTGTGTGTCGCCAATGTTGCCAGGTGGACCGTTCTGTCTTTATTCACCAAACGCAACATGATGAGGCTATTGAACACTATCCTAAAGGGTGCCTTGTTGCAAAGTTTCCAGGACATGTATCACCGATCACAGCATTGCATAGTTACGGGAGGGGCTGTTTCGAAGGACAATAGGGTCACTGTCATCTGCCTTTTTCATCTATGTTGATAGTACAGGACTATTCACCGAACTTTATTGTCACAGGTTGTATAATATATTATGAATATGTACTGTATGCATATATTTTATGTATATGTGTGAACAATCTCACCTGTGCCCTTTCTCCATCATACTTCCATTCACACGTGAACGACTTGTCATCAAATTTGCGGAAAACTTCGCCGATGCCTTTAGTTGGTTGTGCCAGCATGGGCTTCATTGGGATACCTGGCGTAACATGGCAATGTCTTGGGAGATTTTGAACACCCTCTCGTAGCAACGCAGGTATAAGTCGATCAAAATCAGGTGATTCACTGCAATATAAAATGGTTTACTTCAATCGTACGTAATACAGTAAAAATACATACAAAAAGTGTAACACAAGTGGGCATATCACTATTTTCTGTCGATTCATTTTAGGATCTCCATGTATAAAACCAACCAAGGAATAATGAGCAATAAAAATTATCAAAATATGTCTCAAGAAACTGGTATAGATTTAATAAAAACAAACACCACTTCATCGTTTTAAGGACTGAAAAATTTATTCCAGCAATAATTGACAGGAAATGACCAATGGTAGGCATGAGGAGTCGACCAGTGATGAAACAAAAGAACATGCAAACCAATGTGAGGAAATGGTAACCCAGTACACCCTTCAATATACAATGTATTTCTACAGTCATGGTTTAAATCAGAGGTGGGCACAATTCGGCTCATTGAGCAGCGCTCCCACTCCGGCAGGAGAAAGAGCCGAGTATGCGCTCTCACCGGAGGTAACCTTGTAGCTGCTTGCACAGCTTTCCGTTACAAGCGGCGTATCACAACAGCTTTATACTTGTGCCCTGTTTGTTGTGCATTAGATGATTATAGTGCTACGTACATATGCTTAATTATATTCCTTTTGATTAGGTTCTGTGTAGGAAACATAAATAATTACTTTGACAGCTGATAAGTACACACTCCTTTGCCCACTACCGATAGTCCTGAAACTACAATGAGCCATCCTAACAACTTGTTTAGAACACAAGGAAAGAAAACTTGCTCTAGGAGTACAGAAATAAATACATGAATAAATATCATTCACCATAAACAAAACATAGGCCTATGTGTTCTTATATATCTAAACTGTCATTCTGCAGATGAAGAGGAGGTGTGCGTATCCTTTCGCTGAATCAGACGGGTTACATTTGGAGCGATCGATCTTGCACTTGCAATTCGAAGAACGGCAGTGAGATGTGCATCAGTTAGAGCTCTTTGTGGAGATTTATTTATCTTCATTAGAGAGAACAGTTTCTAACTCAGATTTATGTTGAACCAAACATTGATGGAAGTTTGGCAGTCATTTTGTGCATGTTTGGGAAATCCGTTTGCGAAAACTGTTCATAAAAACGTGCTAAGCTTGTTCGTGATTCATATTTATCGTACAGCCGTACACATAATATAGACCTACTCAGTCCAGTACAATGTTATACCTATGCTTGTGCCTTGACTGCGCATATTGCCATCTAGTCGTTCCAGCACAAACTATTAGCGAGCAGTCAGCTGGTCCCGGCTCCTTGGCTCCGCTCGCGCTCATGCAGTTGGCTCCAAGAGCTGCGCTCTCTCATTGCCTATCTATGGTTTAAATGATCCGCATAATAATAATAATTATTATTCAGAAAAAACATCCCTTGATCAAACCAGGAAGATGGATTGTCATGACCTAATAGTTGAAAAGTATCTTTGGTCAAGAATGTGGTCGTGAAAATAAAATAATTGGATCAAAACTCACAGTGCACTACCATCACAGTGTGGTTGTGTTAGCACAGGTTGCCTCCACAGATGGCACAAAACCAGGCAAATGCTTTACTTTAAGTTGGTAGAGCTATGGCGACCATTCGTCATTATTTTAATTCTCCGTCTTCTATCTGTATGGCTTCTACTCTTAGTACAATACACAACCAAACAGCTGAAAAGCCTCCTTGGATCAATCTCTAACCGTACCGTTTATTCAATCCGCAGGTGCTTGTTTTTTGAAGCAAAACACATCATCTCCAATATTTTATTGTTGTTTGTTGTTTTAGGAGAGCTTAACCTCTACGTGATCAGCTCCACATTAACCAAGTTATTAACTTCGCACTCATCCTTTTTCTTACAGATTTAGGGGGACCCGGAATGGCTCAAAAAACAAATTTCTATTTTTAAATCTGAAATTAACTTTGGAATGATAATTTGTATGATAATTTAAAGTATTTTTATTTTATTTTTAAAATATATCATGCATAACAAGTAGTCAGCTGGTAGCCATCATGGCATTCTATATCTCCGTAACTATTTTTTTTTTAGCGTATGGCTTTTAGTGCCAGGAGTGTCCGAGGACATATTCAGCTCGCCAGTTTTGTAGCTGCTTCGAGATGGACACCCAATGGGTGAGCTACAAGTACCGTTGGGGAGGAAAGTTGGAATGGAAGGTCAAGGAGTTGGAAGGTAGCGGCTGTGGCCTATAGTTAGGGACCAACCCCGGCATTTGCCTGGAAGGAAGCTGGGAAACCACAGAAGACCATCTTCAAGGTTGCCGGCGGGGGATTTGAACCTCCTCGCCTCCCGGATGTGAGCGACTGCCAGCAGTCATGCCGTAACGACCACGGCTGGTGCAAGTACAGGGTCATGATCTATGTGCGCCCCGAGAAACACGGCATGCTAAGCCGGCTGTGACTGGCGCAGCTCGCGGGCGCGCGTACCTGGTTTAGCCGGTGGTTGGCACGTACTTTCACAGTTTTACCAAACATGTTCAGTAATGTGTACTTACAGTGCTCATAGGCGATGCTGAAAATGTCCTCCCTCTCTTGTGACACAAACCTGACATCTTTTGATGAAAGAATGTCTGTCAACTATTTTATTATTTATGGAGCCTGTTTCCTTGAATCGTTTAGCGAGCCTCCTAATTGTTCTGGCATTAGGCACAGGTCTCCATGGAAACTTGATTCAAAATTTTTGTCTCGTTTCAGAACAAGATTTTCTGCTTTTCATATAGGAATTATTGATATACACACGTTCGCGCAATGTGAATTGGTGTCTAGACATGACCAACAATCACAGTAATCACAATACTCGCTAAACTTGCAACACTAACGTCCAAGCTTTGCAGATACACGTCCATATGAATGACAAAACGCGTGTGAACTAACGATATGAGTCAGCTGAGCGTACCTACCACCGGCTAAACCGCGTATATGCGCGCCCGCGATCTGCGCTAGTCATAGCCGACTTAGCTTGTCGTGTTTATCGGGGCGCACATAGATAGTGGCTTGCTAACTGGGAAACAGTAAAACCATCCACACAGTCTACCTCTTGCTGTGATGGAATTAATAAAGCCAGTTTTTAGGGACAGCCCACCCGGATCTGCTGAAAAAATGTCTACACGGCCGGACACAAAATCCAAATGAGAGTGTAAACAATGTCATCGGGATTCGGATTCCCAAGACAGTGTTTGTGGGTGTTTATACCCTACACTTTGGAGTATTTGATGCTGTAGCAACATTCAATGAAGGGAATGTAACAAGATGTAAGGTTTAGTAAACCTTGGGATTGGGAGTTGGGTGTCGAACTGTTGATGCAATGCTATGATGCGACAAGGAAAAACTCCGTAATGCTAACCGAAAGTTCCAGGAATTTGCCAAGGAAGCCAGAAAAAGACATAGAGCTGCAAAAAGAAAACTGCTGGACCAGTTTGAAGAGGAGGAAGTTGACCCAAGTAATGGGGCAAGCTTATTTTGATATTCAAATTTTGGGCACTGTTTTCCTGTATGTTTACTTTTTTATTACTTAATGTACCTTTTCTCAGCTTCCATCACATGTAGGAACTTCAAACATTCACAGTTTGTTCCTTCAAGGGTTCTATGCATACTGAATTCTCCAATCGCCTGGTTTGAAATTCCTATTCAACTTAAAGAACGTTAAGTTCTGTAAAATGTATATATTTTCTGACACTTGAAATAAAAACTATATTTATCAAATCTAAGGCACAATTTCAGTTATGTACATTTCAATAGCTAGTATAGATACATATCTTAAACACATAAAAATTTCATACGTCTGCCTTGAGTAGTTTATGAAAAAAGGTACATCAAACATTCATAATTTAGCATTGTAAGGATAGGGCATTCTGGGTCCCCTTAAGGGATGTACTGAGCTAAAAAACAAACACATTCATTTGAAGATTTCATGCATTCCGTGTACCGTTCCGAGACATGCATCAAGCTCACCCAGATCCTGCCAGCTTGCTTCCGACTAAGGAAATCAGCTCGGCAAGTTGACCACCAGCTTACTAGTTGGCTTCTTGTGTGTCACCTAACATGGTTGCGCCTCTGTGCTGGCTCACCTAAAGCATGATATTCAACTTTCCCATGCATTTTTGGTTTCAGGTGATAGAATTTTTTTCCACTAGGACCCATGCTTATCTATCTATTTAACTTATGTTATAACGGGATTCCAAATGTTATTGCGGGCGAAGCTAGTAATATTATAATTGGGAATTTTAATGTAAGAAAAATATTATTTAGGAAGAAGATTCATCGAATATAAAACACTAATCTCGTGTTTTATAATATTTTCGACGTTCTAATGAAGCATATTAGCATTATTTAAAGCCAAAGTTATACGTGATATAACATGAATAGGACTTGAAATACATTGAATATATATTGAATCGGACTCTTGAACTTCGTTTAAAGATTGTGTTCTTTAATTAGACTATTTGAGCATAATAATAATTATCAATATTATTTATCGACATTTTAACCGGGTGAGTTAGCCGAGGTCGTTACGGCATGACTGCTGGCAGTCGCTCACATCCGGGAGGCGAGGAGGTTCGAATCCCCCCGCCGGCAACCTTGAAGATGGTCTTCTGTGGTTTCCCATCTTCCTTCCAGGCAAATGCCGGGGTTGGTCCCCAAGTATAGGCCACAGCCGCTACCTTCCAATTCCTAGCCCTTACATTCCAACTTCCCCCTCCCCCCACCCAACGGTACTTGTAGCTCACCCATTGGGTGTCCGTCTCGAAGCAGCTACAAAACTGGCGAGCCGAACATGTCTTCGGACACTCCCGGCATAAAAGCCATACGCTAAAAAAAAAAAAAAGACATTTTAAATATATCAGATAGAGGAGACTTTCTTCTAATAGTCGTGATATGTCGACAATTGAGAATTCTTTTAAAACCTTTTGCAACATTAATATTGCATTATGGCAATCAGTAACGATCAGTGAGGTGTTACTTAATTTGTATATTTATTAAATATTAACGACTATTGTTTTTCGATCAGAGTAGCGATCAAGTAAACCAAGGAAGTTCATGTACTGTAATTAAAGGCCAAGATTAATGAAAATATTTAGGTAGCGAGAGGATTAATATACAGGGAACTTCGTATTGAAATATTATTGTAATGGAGAACTAGGGTGACAGTTCTACGTATTATAATTGAAATGAGGATTTTTATTGCTATGGTAGAGAGATAGCTGTGTTGATAAGCTCGAATACTTATTCTAGGCGTATTATGGAGTAAGGAAATGTTTATTGAATGAAGAGGTAATGCTTTTTAGAGCAAAGTTGTTATGTGGAAGCTCTAATACGTAGTGTGAAACACTCTCACCTCCCCGCTGGAGTTGATTTAACATTAAATACCCCCATTAACACAAACCTACAGAATTAACTGCCTTTAAATACAGGCCACAAGTGATTTTAACGTTAATTTCCCGACTTTGAATGGGCGCCAAGGTTGACCATATGGGTCTTCCTGAATAAAATAGAATAAAATACATAACTGTTGCCCCGACTATGAAACTCCTTATCCCAGGTGTAGGTCATTTGGCATGCGTTCGCTGATGTTACCAGGATCAAGCAAGACAGGAATATAAACACACATGAATTTTAAAGAGATAATCTATTGGCTATACTATACATCTATATACATAATATACAACATGAGAAATACCCTTCAATACACTCGTGATAAATTTTGTACAGTACCTTGCCACTGAATTTAGGCTCTTAGAGCAGCAAACACTTACGGCCATTACAGACCCAGGCATAAACGGCCTCCTATGTATTTACACTTTGTACACGAAAATATACACACGTTCAGACTGGTTCACTTCACTTTCTTCCTTCTCGAACGGTTCGTTCACGTCTCCATTCTCGCATGACTTTACGATGAAATGTTTACAAACCACTTCACATTGGGCTAATCACTCATGTGGGGGTAGAAATGATTCAAAGCAACAACAGTAGCCTCGAATTGGACGGATCTACACGATGACAACGACCGCAATGGAAACATGAGATTTGGTACATGGAATATCAAGACAATCGCTGGAAAAGATGTAGAGTTAATACAGGAAATGAAAAGTCATAAACTGGAAGTATTGGGACTTAGTGAGGTGAAGAAGAAAGGAAGTGGAATGAAGAGATTACAAGAAGGGTATGTTTTGAGATATTCTGAGGTTGGGATGGACAGTAGGGCAAAGGAAGGTGTGGGTATAGTCACCAGCGAGCAGACTGAAACCAAAGTGAGTGGATGGCAACCAATAAACTCGAGAATAATGGTTATTAACCTTGATATAGAGATGAAAGTGTCCTTCATACAAGTATACGCCCCAACAGAAGACACCAACTTACTCGATAAAGAGGAGTTTTATGTTCAACTCCAAAGGACCGTGGACAAAGAGGTTGCGAATGGACGCCATGTATTGATAGGAGGGGACCTAAATGCAAGAACAGGCCAGGACAAAAGAATAGCACATGGAAGCATGGGCAATCATGGTGGAGAGAGGACGCTGAATGAAAACGGCAGGCGACTTATAGAATTCTGCATTGAAAATCAATTGTTTTTGGGGAACTCATTTTTCCCCCATAAAGAAGTACATAAGATAACTTTTGAGGCTGAAGGTAGAAATGCTAGGAGTGTTATAGACTACTTTATGTACCCTCATGGCATATGGAATAACATCATGGATGTGAAGGTCATACGAGGAGCAGAACTAGCTACAGATCACAGATTACTGGTAATGGACACCAGATTCAAGAGGCCAATCCAACCAAGAACCAAAAGGTTTGAGGTGATCCGATTGAAGGAACTTCAAAAAGAAGAGAAAAGGTCCCAGTATGCAGAATTAGTGAAGGAGAAGATACAAATAAGAACTAATGGAAGTGAAGAAATCAATGACATGTGGAATGACATAAAATCAGTGTTGCTAAAGTCAGCAGAAGAAGTGTGTGGAAAGGCAGTGGTAGATACCAGAAAGAAAAGAACAAGTTGGTGGAATGAAGAAGTGAAGGAGAAGGTAAAGAGCAAGAAAGAAGCATGGAAAAGATACATAGGATATCCTACGGAAGAAAACAGGCAAGAATACATCAACAGAAGGGATGAAACGAAAAGAGTAGTGAAGGAAGCTAAGAGAAAATCTTGGGAAGAATTTGGGAATATTGTTGAAACCAAATATAGAGAGAAGAATACAAGAAGCTTTTGGAAAACCATAAAGTCTATAAGAGGGAAGTATGGAAAGCAGACTAGGACAATCAAGGATGGGAATAACCTAGTATCAGAGAAGGCAGAAGTGCTTCAAGTGAGGAGAAGACACTATGAGGAGAAGTTCCAGAGAAATGCGGCAGAGCAAGAGGATGAGATTGTTTATGGACCACATGAAGATGTGCAAAATCCAGAAATAGAAGGGAAAATAGAAGAAATGGAGGTCATAATGGCAATTAAACAAATTAAGACTGGGAAAGCAGCAGGTCCTGATGGAATTTCTTCAGAGTTAATCAAATATGGAGGTGTTGAGATAGTGAAGCAACTTACTAAGCTGTTTAGGAGAATGTGGGAACAGAACAGAATAACAGAGGAATGGAAGAAAAATCTAATTATCCCGTTGCACAAGAAAGGGAACAGCTACGACTGTAATAATTACAGGGCTATCTGTCTATCATCTGTAGCGTGCAAGATCTACACTCGGGTGCTGGAAAGGAGACTTAGGAAGGTGGTGGAAAATGACATTGAAGAGGAGCAGGCAGCTTTTAGGCCAGGACGTCAGACACAAGATCACATCTACACAATTAGAACAGTAATAGAGAAGAGCATTGCCAAAAACCGTGACCTGTACCTTGCGTTGCTAGAACTGAAGGCAGCTTTTGACTCTGTACCGAGACAGAGCATATGGGAGGCACTGGCAGCGAAGAAGGTACCAATGAGAAATGCTGTGAAGAGTGTATAGCAGCAACCTGTGGGAATAGTTCGTATAGATGGTGAAATGTCTGGAGAATTCCAAATGGAGAGAGGAGTAAAACAAGGTGATAGCCTCAGCCCTCGACTGTTTAATATCGTCCTGGATGAAATAACAAAAATATGTAAGCGGCGAACCCATAGGACCAAGCTTGGTATGTGGAGACTAAGACCTGTATACTTGCAAGCACTCCTCTATGCAGATGATATAATAGTGATTGCTGATACACCAGAAAGACTTCAGCAGGCCGTGGTGGAATGGTATGAAGAATTGGAAAGGAAAGGAATGGTAGTGAATACAGATAAAAGCGAAGTAATATGGGTCTCAAAACTGGACAGACAGGAACAACAACTTGACATAATTTGTGGAGGAAGACCTCTCGAAAAAGTAGAAACTTTTGAATATCTTGGCACCATATTAAGTAGTGATGAGAAAATAGAGCAAGAGGTACTCAATAGAACTAAAAAAGCCATCTCAGCCTACTATCAGATGAATAATACAATAGTAGGGAAGAATGAGATAAGCATCAAGACCAAAATGCAGATTTACAACACGGTTATGGCCCCGATCACCCTATATGGCACAGAGAGTTTAGCACTGCAAGACAAGCATCTCAGTAAGATCACTGCCAGTGAAATGAAGTATACAAGGCGAGCAGTGGGGAGGACTAGAAGGGATAGGATCCGGAATGAGAGAATCAGAGAAGAAGCAGGACAAAAGAAGGCGATAAGTATGGTGATTGAGGAACGTCAGTTGAAGTGGTATGGACATGTCAGGAGGATGGAACAAGAGAGAAAAGCGAAGCAGGTTTTTGAAATGCGAGTGGAAGGGAGAGAAGGAAGAGGAAGACCCCGTACCGCTTGGGATGACAGAATTGAGAAAATCGGACAGAAGCGAGGGAAAACAATGCTGGAAATGAAGAGATTGTGTGAAAATAGATCGGAGTGGCAGAGATGGACAGAACGAGGCTACCCCGACGCTTGAAGGCACAAGGGATACGAAGAAGAAGAAGTTCTATCTTTATATTTTTTGTTTTTCCTTAATGCTTAAACCTGTTTTTTGTAACGCTCAACTTAAATTAAACTCAAAGCATCTTTTTTGAGTTCTCTCTGATACGGGAGGTCTTAAATCGACCGATCCCTACGGAGCTTATCTATCACTTTGAATTTTTCGAAAATGACAGGAACAATTTTGAAAAGACAAGCTAGGTTTACAATTTGAATTAAGCAGTGATAGTGAATGACAAATCCTTTGTTTCTACCCACCATCTGTAACCATACACACCAGTATCGTTGGATACTCTATAAGGGTCTCATCTGTAGTTGTACCTGAGAATGATGAAACTGTCAGAAGTAAATATCTACAGTTCCTTGATCATTAATGCAGCGCACAAAACACATTAATAGGGTGAGAGACACAATGTCCGTAATTCGTCGACAGCAATAGAAAAATAGAGGCATTCAGATAGTTTGAGTACCGGTTTGTGCTTAATTTGTGCAGCAATGAGGTCAACATTTTGTAACATTAATCATTAACATTCCATACTTCTTTGGTATACTTTGCACCAGAGTGGTCACTGCTGGAACCATGAACTCCTTCACCACCCCACCACTTGAAAATGCTCTGCTTAACAAGTTTATGAGACACTGATATAGACACTTCATTCGAAAGCTTGTTTGCAGCATTTTTAGATGAAAAAATATAATTCCACGACACATGAATTTTGATTTCAGTTCGTATATGTTACGTACTCCTCTGTCTGATGACGTGGAATACTCTTTGGTGAACGGTGAGCCATTATTATTAATATATTTCTTTTTCTTTTTTTCGTGTGGCCTCCTGAGAGGCCGAGTGCAGGTCTTTCTAGTCGACACCCATGGGCGACCTGCGCGTCGGGATGAGAGATGGAATGGATGAAGATGAATGAAACTGGGCAAGGGTGTGGAAGGAAGCGGCCGTGGCCTGTCAGAAGGTACCGTCCCAGCATTTGCCTGGTGTTGAAAATGGGAAACCACGGAAAACCATTTCAAGGACGGCTGACGGTGGGGCTCGAACCCACGCATCTACCGAGTCAGCAGAGAGCTTGGCCCCATGGCCTAACACTGCGCTTTAGCCAGCTTAGCCCCTACTGTCGGTATTAATATAATGCGACACCCTGTACAATGCTTCTATGTATTTTGTTACTACATCTTCATGTACACTGCCTGACAGACAAATGCGAAGGAACAACCGATCAATGAGAGTAAAAGGCACTGGAGAGGGTGGACAAGGAACAGTCATCTCACTCCTTGTCAGATAGCTGCAGACCTTGCAACCACTACTGTTACGCATGTATCTACCAGAACCATTTTGCGGTGCATCAGGCCTCCCACTTCAACCACTCCACCGTCAAGCAAGGAACATGTTAGTTGGGGTCCAGTGCGATGTTCTCCAACGTGACAAGTGATTCTGGCCACCAGTTAGTGTGGAGAGAGAGAGAGGGGAACGCGTTACGCACCACAGAATGTTCATGAGCGTCATCAGTATGGGCAGGAATTATGCACAATGGCCGAACAACACTGCATATCTTCGAACGAGGTACTGTTACAGCACAGCAGTATTGCAGTGAGATTATTCTGGCCAAGTTCATTGTTTTAGGGGTGTGGTAGGGCTAGTGATGTGGGACGGGTAAATACCCAGTGGGAAGGTAAATATAAATTGGGTATTTACCCAGTGGTCTTTTAAATACCTAAAATGAGGGTATTATCAGTTTTTGAGCTTTGTACAACACTTTTTGATGTGTTGATGAAGTGTTGGATACACAAGGACTGAAACACAGGTATTTGATGCCTTAAATTGAAATCAGGAACAATATTGATCCTTCAAAACTAAAAAAAAAAAAAAAGGAAAATGGATGTCCAGGTATTTTTGGGTATTTATATGTTATGTTTTGACACTGTAAGCTTGTCTTTAATTGGTTTTATTTTCCTTAAACTAAAGTAAAATATTGAATATAACCTTTTGGTTGTTTTGTGTTTTAAATTTTTAAGGTCGAGTTTTATTAAGATACTGGAAATGAGCAACAAAGATGCGGGAGGGAAAAGCTACTTTTGTAGTAATAAGGGTAGGCTATTTGCATATTAATTGAAAGTGTATGCCAAAACTCAAAAGGTAATAAAATATATTCAATAGAAAGGACATTTGAAAAAAAAAAGCTTAGTAGAAGTGCTTTTAAGTTATTTTTCATTCAATTTTAAATATTAAAGAAATATTAATTTTTTTAATCATACTCTAAATAACACAAATGCATGTCAGGAAGTTTTTGTAGTATGTGGGCTCTATAATGGGTAAAGATGTACTGTATGCCAGCAAGCATATGGGTTGGCAACACTGCTTAGCTCATCCTACCCAGAATTCAAACTGACACTGTACTTTCTATTCTTTGTTTGATTTTCTATTTACTAGCCTTTTTGGTTATTTGATTATTTATTTTATATATCAACTAGCAACCCACCCCGGCTTCGCCCGGGAACAGTTATGAATGCTAGGTGATAGGCTACTTCTAATGGAGGTCTTATTAGATATCCTTGTTTACGACATTAGTCGTTTTCCCTCCAGTAGGGAACACGAAAAGATTTCGGTGTGATGTAACAAGCGATAGAGCCACGTAAAGCTGTCCATGAGAAAAACATTCTCCATTAAGATCAACTCCAGTCATGCTAAGTGTCTGATCCTGTGCTTTGTTTATAGTCATGCATGCCAAAGCAGACTGTTACTGGAAATTGTACTCTTTTGAAACGACAAGGCAAATCTGAAGGAATCATAGGGATTCTGGGTACTAAGACCGTTTCTCCTGTACCACAGCTAGTTAAGATAGTTGATTCAATGAAACAGTTTTTCAAAGTTTTCACTACTTTGGTGGTTGTAAATTACGTAGCAATATAATAGGCACTCCTACTTTTAAAATAAGCTTGTGTGGTGGCAAGCCAGAAGGAAATAAAGAATTTAGGAATTCTGTAGGGTAATGAACAGCTTCTTCACTATCGACTACTGCGTCTAGCCAACACCACCTATATACAAGGCCTTTGCACTGAATTGAAAATAAGCAAGATGGCGGATACCGAAGGCAGAAGTTTGTGATCATACCTTTGCTGTCGTTTTTGTGCGATTTTTTCAGTTTTTTGCTGTAAAATATGGTTTACAAGTGTTGTGTGCCGAAGTGCAGGGGGAATTATGATCATGAGAATAAAGTTCGAGTGTTTAAGTTCCCCGAAGAAGAGAATTTGAAGAAACTTTGGATATCAGCTATTAAGCGTGAAAACTTCGTACCAACGAAACATTCTGTGGAAAGTAGGCTACCAATACGGTACACGTTTTTTAATTATCTAAGCAGTGTTAGCCTACCGTACCACATAAATAGCCAATATACCGGTAATCTTAATAATGTAAAGAATTACCTAGGCTGCTATAAATAGTTCTAAGAACTATTTCATTGCCTTGCAAGCAACACGTAAGTGACCAAGCCTAGTCATTTTAAGGTTAGAGTTGGAGCAATACTTTGCATTTAGGCTAAGTTTCAAATAATAATAATAATGAACGGTGTTTCCTCATTAAATAATTAATAAACGAATCTCCCAACATGCGAGGCAAGTTTGTTGTGCATGGGAGAATTAAACATGTTGTGATCAAATACTGAAAATGTTTTAGTGTGATAATTATAGATTTATTTTTAATGCATGCATATTGAGAATCGGTGTTCAAAGCTAATGATTTATATAATTGAGTCTGGCCTCACTGGAAAGTCATTTAATATGCACCACAAATTGCTCAGATTCCTGATTAAGTAGGTACCTAACCCCTTTGTTGCTCCCAGCGGAGATGTTTTAATAGGAAATTCCCCAGTGAAGGTAACTGTTTAAAAAGCAAGATATAAAATATAAGTAGACCTGTAGCTCAATAGTTTGTTCTAAAACTAATCTTCTAATACCGGTACCATATAGTACTCGAGACGAAAGAGTAGGCCTAGAAAAAATGTTAGCCTATGGTACTCAATGATTTACAGTACCGTATTTATACCTTGGTTGGTAATTGATATTTTTAAATATAGGCTACTCTATACATGCCAGAAATCACTACTATTTCCCTAAATATACCCAGGTGAGTAGGTTACTTCGATGATAAGCTGTATTCTTTGCATATTCATAACATTTTCTTGTCCAATATACAACTTTTTATGGAATTATCTGGTGAATTTTAAGAAATTTGGTCAGTTATCATGAACCATATCACTAAGATATTTCACAATTCATTGAGTAATAATAAATACATTCCTAGATCACTTGGAAAGTGCAGCAGTTATCTCACTAGGACCCAAAGAGCTCACTGTGGTGATGTAGCTCAGAATGTAAGATTAATTATCGGTAGGCCTATACACTTTACTTCAATGAATGTTACTCAGTATGATTCTTTTGCAAATTGCAGGTTTGTGAACTGCATTTTAATGCTCAAGATATTCGACAGAATACTGTATTCAATTGTGAAGATGGCCGAGAGATTACACTCCCATTAAAAGTGCCAAGACTTAAACCTGGTGCTGTTCCATCTCGTCTACCAAATTGCCCCGAGTATTTAAGTACCCCCAAGTCCTACAGAGACAGCCCTCAGGAGAAGAGAGCTAGGAGAGAAAATAGGAACCTGCAGACTGCAATTGAAGAAAGTGAGGCAGAGTTTAATCTGCAAAATGAGGCATTGTCATTTTCCAGCTTCAAGGAACTGAATGATAAAATAGGACTTCTCAATGCACCAGAGTCATGGAGTATAATTTCTAAGGACAACAACATTTTAATTCTTTTCATCACCTTCTGTCCTATGCCTAAGGTTATTTGTAGTGTAGTGATTGCAGCATCATTGCAGATAGAAGTGTACTACAAGGAAGTTAAGTTAGACAGGATAGGTGATTTCCTGTTCCCAAATATTGTAATGAACATTTCTGACATTAGAAACATCCTTGAACTTTTGGATACACACAATTTTAATGGGGACGAGAAAGAAAATAGTTCCTCTGAAATCTTGGCGTTAGCTTCGAACAGTTTGGAATCTGTAAGCTTATCAAACCCAGACTTAGTGGAAGATATTGAGTTTGTTACAGAGCAAATTAGACTTTGGTCTGGGCAAAAGAGAGTTTATAGCCCTTCCTTTCTGATTTTGTGTTCAATGCTACAATAAATCTCGCCCCACAGCTATGCGTACTTGAGACATTTAAATGTAATAGTGTTGCCCCATCCATGCACGATCAGGAGGCTATGTTCGACATTCAGGTTAGATCCTCGAGTTCAACAGCATGAGGAGAATTTTTTGAACTATATAAAGAAGAAATTTTCTGGCAATGAATGTGATAAATTTGTTGTTCTCATGATGGATGAAGTGTATGTGAAACCAATGATGGATTACAAAGGTGGTAATATTGTTGGAAAAGCTTTCAACAGCGAGAAACTGGCAACAAGTGCCTATTGCTTCATGATATCTAGTCTACTGTCAGATGTTAAGGAAATGGTACATGTACTGCCAGTGAAATCCATGTCTGGGGAACAGTTGCACTGCATACTGAAGAAAATTATTATTGGCTTGGAAGAAATAGGATTTCATGTGGTTTGTGTAGTAAGTGACAACAGTTCTGTAAATAGGAAATGTATGCAGCAGTTTTCACCGCAGAAAGAACTGAAGTGTGTTGACCCTCATCCTGTCAATGAAACAAGGCCTCTTTTCTTTGTGTTTGACTCTGTCCACTTGCTTAAGTGTGTCAGAAACAACTGGTTGAACCAAAAAGATGAAGATATATGCATGAACTATCCTGATTTTGACCCAGTTAGCAATGATGTACACAAAGCCTCATTTTGCTCTGTGAAGAAATTGCAAAATATAGAGCATGATAAGTTGGTGAAGTATGGCTACGGTCTCTGTAAAGGCCTTATGCCCTACTTCACTTGAACGGCAAAATGTAAAACTTGTTCTTCAGGTTTTTAATGAAAATGTCATTGAAGGGTTGAAAGTTATGGGGGAAAAGTGTGACTTATTGCATTATAAACAAACTGCCTGGTATATTGAACTAATGTTAAATTGGTGGAATATAGTAAATGTAAGAACTCCCGGTAAAGGAGCAAGACTCAACAATATCCTCATGTGCCCAGTGTCATCAGTCTCTATTGAAATTGTTAATTATTTACATAAATTCTTGCAGTGGCTAAATAAGTGGAAAAAACTAAATGTAAAAGGGTCATTGTCCTCTGAGACAATGGCTGCCATGATACTGACAACAGAAGGCTTGTTAAAGTTGAAAGATTATTGCTTGTCAACTCTAAATTTCTCTTATGTTCTGTTTGGGAAGTTTCAGACTGATGTATTAGAGGGAAGGTTTGGCAAATACAGGCAGTTGGCAGGTGGCCAGTATACCGGTAATATTTCAATAAGGCAGGTGTATGAAGTAGAACACAAGCTAAGGATTCAATCATCCATGTCCCTAAAGATCAAATCCAACTTATTAAGTGAAATTAAAATAAATGAATTGTGTGAACCTACCTCAGAGGCTCCTGAGTTTCCCACTGATGAGCAAAAATTCATTGACCGTATATATATATAGATGACAGAGATTTTGATGGTTGTAAGGATGATATCCCTATTCTAGTGTACTTGGCAGGGTATTGTTGTTATAGTGTGACTAAACGATTACAATGTAGTCATTGCAAGGAAATTCTTTGTACCAGTGAATTTATTGACCTTGATGATGAGGCATACCATTTGATCAGGGATAAGGACAGAGGTAGGCTCTTAGTCCCAGAAATGTATGTTGTAAATGTTGTTGTTCACAATTACTTAATAGTTTTAAAGTTGTGTGGTGACCTAGAATCTGATTTTCTTAAAGTTGAGAACCACAGGGAGCTTGTTAGTAACATTACAATGCAATTTGTTCGTTCCATGGAACTTTTGTGGGAGCCTGATATTTGCAATAAAGGACACACTGTAGAAAATGTTTGTAAGGAAGTGGTATGGGTATCCACCAACATCCTACTGAACAATTATTGTAAGAAAAGAAATTCTTTACCAAAGTCGACATTCTCAAAGAAATCTACAATTTTCTATAAGCGTTGAGACATTCCTTCGAGGATAAATACAATCGAGTGCACATTGCCACACTGCGCCTGTACTCTGACGTGAGAGCAACACCTGGTCATGCACTACACGTGTACTAAAATGGTTCGAATCAGTGACCCATGCATCGTATCCTCCCCTTGTTAGTAATGAATAGAACTCACTTTAAATAGCCCAATTCTATCATCACGAGCAGTATTTCAGTGTTCCAAACCACCGCAGTTCCCTGCAGTCAGCTGATCGAGATGTTACTGTCAACAATGTGATGTCATCAGCCATCTATTGGATGTATGATCGAAAAGACATACAAATAAAATGCAACGACCTCGTAATTCTGCCCCTTAAAACAACAATAACTACCGTACCTAAAATTCAATCTTCTCCTGTGATATTTGTAAATATTTTCTAGTATAATACCTATTTCATCCAGAGTTTTTCAGTTGTCATGTTTGAACTGAGGAGTGAATTCATGCCTGCCTAGTAGCCTAATTATAAAATATGTTATATCATATTTAATGACAAAAGGTGCATCCTGTCACTGTTATAATTACAAATCACATTTTTACAAAAGTTAGCCTAATTTTATAATATGCATTGTCAACAAGAATCAGTACCCCACTTCAGTCCCTCTGTTGTGTTCAAAATCATTTTCAATATTACTCTACTCCAGTATTTTAAATGCGATCATTGCAGTTGGCCTTTAAATGAATCCAATATAGCACATTGTGGTTCCCCAGCTACCGTATCTGTCTTCCAAGGTACTTTGTTTTTCACTTTTTGCTACTGTGCCAGAAATTAACTATTGCCCAATAAAACTGGAGCGCCTGTTTTTCCAAAATCACCGTACCAAAAATAGATAGACACTCCAGCTACATAACCGTGATCCACCCGCTAGGCTTTTAGAATATTTCTATATGCCACATTGTTTCTGGTAGTAATACAAAACCCAACTTGAAAATGGCTTTTGAATACCAGTCATTTATGTGTCAAATCTGATTTTATGGCAGATGTATATTTTGATCTCTCTGTTAATAGTCAGCCCAAAGACTGGTTGGATCCTCAACAAGCACCACTGTAAGTTATGCTAATAGAAACCCACAAAGCATCACTACGATGAGACATACTAGGCAAGGTTCCTCTGTACAACTTGAGTACAGTTAGTGTCAGTACTGCTGTACTGTGACAGTACTGATGTACTGACTCAGTACATGGCACCAGCCATACCTCGGTAGCTTCCACATAATCGCAATCATGAATGAGATGAGACATTGGTGAAAAGCCACATTTTGCTCTAGCCTGTGCGACAGACACAAAAACACTACAATCATCAAGAGATGGCACAAGTAAATATTTGGATCATGTTTGTCGAATTTCAGGTTGTCACACTTATTTCCGATGAGAAGATGCAACTGTTTAATTATGTACTCTTATTAGATTCAGCTACTCCTCTATTCACACCATAAATATATCCATTCAGCAAGTATGTCAACAGACAATCTTGACAGCTTATGAAATTTGAAATCAATTTTATTGTTTTTTTAGTCTAATAAGTGAATTTATTTTCAGTCGGTCTTCATGTTAAGGGACACTGGGACTGAGTTTTCATATTTCTGTAAATATCAATGGATATTGTTCTAATTTTACACACATTACTCAAATACTAATATACACTATACTACTGATATACACTTTTCGATCTCTAACCATTTACAAGATATGATTATTTTTATATAGAAATTATGCAAATTTTGAAAATGGTCCTTGCGTTAAACAGATAGAGGTAGCTTATTTATCATGACTTTCCCATATAGATATTTAGTATGAAAGCAATCCTAGTGATTGGTTTTGAGTTCATATGAATATGTGTTGAGATATAAATTAACTCATTTCACAATTTTTTTTATTCCATTAATTGCCTATTATTTAAAATTAAAATATTTTTAATGGCAAACCTAAGAATACTACAGTAAAACTAATCACTGAACTTATGGATGCATTAATATAGAATATGAATACAAATTTGCAATATTATAGCAGCAAATCTAATGCGCAAGGACCAAATGTTGTATCAAAAAATGGGAAGCTGCGATAAATGGACTTTTATAAAAACATGCATATTTTTTGGTCATCAGCTTTCAATTTTAGGTAATTATCAATGGATATAGTTATAATGATACACACAACACTCTAATAGTAATATACACAAGACTTCTGATTTACACTTTTCTATCTCTAACCGTTTAGGAGATATGATTATTTTAATATGAAAAATATGCAAATTTTGAAAATGGTCCTTGCGTTAAACGGATAGAGGTAGGTCATTTATCATGACTTTCCCATATAGATATTTAGTATGGAAGCAATCCTAGTGATTGGTTTTAAGTTCATATGAATATTTGTTGAGATATAAATTAACAAATTTCTCATTTATTTATCCCATTAATTGCCTATTATTTGAAAATTAAAATATGCTTAATGGCAAAACTATGAATACTACAGTAAAACTAATCACTGAACTTATGGATGTATTAATATAGAATATGTATAAAAATTTGCTACATTATAGCCACAAGTCTGATGCATATGGGGTGAATTTTGTTCCAAAAAATGGGAAGCTCAGAAAAATGCACTTTTATAAACCCACGCATATTTTTTTAGTTATCAGCTTACCTTGTCAGCTAAAACTGCCCAGCACCATATGTTAACACCCTCTTTCTTGCTTTTCTGAGCTCCTTATTAAGAAAATAAGTACAGAAATACTCGCCTCAATGAAAGTCCATGAATAGGAGGCGTTTAGATACCATGCACTAGACATTTCAAGAATTCGCTGGGCCTTTAAATATGGCGGAATTTGGAAAAGACTTTCACTAAATTGTCCGCTGGAGTCAGGGGCATAATTATATCAAAGAATAAAAAAATCAATATTTTTGCAATTTCTGACAAAAACTCAGTCCCAGTGTCCCTCTGTACCCAATTAAATTGGGCGAGGAGTAAAACTTTTCAATTCACACTTGCGTACAGGAACTCTAAAAAAATACATGGATTAATTAAGCACTTAAGTATATAATTAATCCAAATAATTTTTCCCCATTGACAGAAAGTTGTGAGTCGATAGTCCTACGTTTTACTCCCCGACCAATTTAATTGGGCCAATTAACATGTGGAGCAACTAAAATGCAATTAATTCATTAGATTATGAGCGCAACATTGAAAAATGACTTCGAAAAGTTCAAGTTGTATGGACACCATTTTTGTGGCGCCAAATATTAGAATGTTATCCTGAAAGTCTTGAAATAGCCTATTATGAACAGTCTCTCCTCCTCTCACCCCGTCTGTCGCATTTCTCCGCCCTTTGTAGCCTTACAGCCTCAATATATTAGAAAGCCATCCACTGTGTTAAAGTTTCATTGTCTCTATAACTTATACAGGATTGTCGGCCTCTCCCCCCATGTGTCCAATGACATTTCAAATATCTTCAAGCTCAAATGAGTGCCTTTTGTTATGGTTTAGAAAGTCATACCTCACACATAAAAATATTTGGTTTAGTAGTGTAGTCATTGTGCTTCAACAGCTATTGGATCAAAATTTAATGCTTTTCAGTCGGTCAACATGATTGTATCCAATTGTAATGGGTGTTTCTCTACTCTTGAAAAAAATTTACATGAGAGTAATAAATACACTTAGATGACTAGTTTTGACATGGATTAATAGCCTGAGTGTAAAGGATCTGATGTGACATTGTGTGTTTATGTGAATAGCCTACTATATATTTTAAACTAGCAGAGACATTGCTGTGTTAAGGGTATTTTATGCTCAACTTTGCTTCCACTCACAGTGTATGTAAATATTTAGGATGCTCTGGATATAAATGATAATAATAAAATATACACCTCATATTTGTAGGTGACAGGTATGATGTGCAATAAATTACTAGAAAAAAGCCAATCAAATTAAGAAACTGTTGCTTTGGTAAGTGCATATAATAATTGTAAATTCGGTTGTACCCTAACCTTAACTTATTGGCTAAGTTATAAACAATATCAAGATTGAAATTAGATTAACTCGCGGTGTAGTGGCTAGCATTCTTGGCTGCCGCCCCGGATGTCCATATTCGATTCCCGGCTCCCCCAAGAAATTTTAATTCTAGTCTGAGGGCTGGAATGGGGTACACTCAGACTTGTGAGGCAAAACTGAATTCCACAGTACGGTACATTTGAGAAATAAATTATCAACTTGTAAAAAAAAACTGTTTACCTTTCTGCTTAGTAAATTGACAAATATTTAGATATTTGCCATTCATACTCCATAGATCATAATGGAAAATTCATTAAGTATAATGCTCTAAGTTATTGGTTGATATTTCTGGGATTTTGCAGTGACAATCCCCTGAAAATACTCAATTTTCCAGGATAGCCAGCCCCCGCCCCGAAATAAAATTGTATATATGCCCCTGACTGTGGCTGATGGCATCATCATAATAGTAAATCTATAATTTAAATGATGAAATTATTACCCAGAAGTTTTCGTGAAGAAGACACAGTTGTTTACATGTCAAGTCCAGATATCTAGCTAAAAACCTGATCTTATGTAAATATTGAACATAACTGTATCAAATGCGTATATTTTACTGCTGTTAATTTAGCGCTATGTTTTGTGGCCAGTGAACTGTTGACATAAAATTGATCCAGAAACAGTAAAATAGTGTATGTTTCATTTTTTCCTACGGTACGGTACCTAGTTTCCCGTGAGGTTTCATTTTCAGGTGAAGGATGAGAAGAAGCTTATTCAATAGGCCTAGTATATTTGTTTGTTACGTAAGTAAAGGTAAGAAGGATGAAGTTATCATAATAGCCTAAAAATGCTGCCGACTACGATGTATCAGTTGGAAGGAACCGATCATATGGGTCATGGCCTGCGGCGAGCTCCAGCAGCTCTGCCTACAGTGCCCGCCATCTTGTTTGAATGCAAAGGCCTATTATCTAGGTGGTGTTGGTCTAGCCTACTGAGTAATATACTAGAGCCTGGGCAGTGAATTTGGAGAACACCAAGTCATTAGTTTTCACAACTTGTTCGTTTGTCGGCAATAATATTGCTCTTTCTTTAAACCATGAATGAGACTTGTTAGATAGGCCATGGATTTGAGGATAAACGCTATCAATCAATTCTTGAATACTGCTTACAAAAGCACAGAAATCGTCAATGAGGGTAATTTTCCCGTCAATGACCGGTAAATCTCCATTTCCGACTCTAAGTAACAAATTAGCAAACAAACTATTATCTTCTGAAGATAAGAAGAGTAGCCTACTCCCATGTTAGTTTTGAGTGCTCATTTGTTATATCTGGCCAGATGCAAGATATTTTTAATGAAGCGTTCACTTGTCGGCTCTCGTTCCTCTGGTAACAACTGGTAAGATTTGACGAAAATCTCCGGCGAACAAAACTGTGCAGCCACCCATAGGTGTGTTCCGATTCCTTAGTTCACGCAAGGTCCTACAGCTTCAACGGAAGTTTTGTGCGACATTGTAGCCTCATCCCATACAACTAAAGAACAATTTTGGATTAAACTGGCAGTGTTACTTTGTCTTTAAATATTACATACATTTCCATCATTACTGCTGACTTTCAAAGGAAGTTTAAATGTTGCATGTGCTGTTCTTCCTCCTTCCAAAAGAGTGGCTGCAATTCCAAATGATGCGATGGCAAGAGCAATAATACCACCAGACCTCACTTTGGCGAGCAACACATAAATCAAGAACGTTTTGCCTGTGCCTACAGGGGCATCGAGAAAAAATATCTACCTTCCTTCTTAGTGTTATAAGCTTGTTTCTGATCGTAGTTCAGACGGTGTTCTTCTTGAGCAAAGGTTTGAAGGTGCCGAGAACGAAGTCTTTCTTTCTCTTGTGGCAATCTAGAAATTATTTGTTGCTCTGTTTCACTGTTACGTGATAAGCACTTTTTTTTTTTTTGCGATCCGTTTTACATCTCGGCATGATGGCTTAACATTACTGACTCGACTATTAATTATAACGAATTCTTGTCAGACGTAATTTAAGAATGGCGAGGTGCATGAAACACAAATCCCCCTTCCGTCCAATCTTAAATTGACTGTGTATTTTGCGGAACGAAAAGTTCACAGACGAAATTAAGATAAGCCGAGTTGCATGAAACACAAATCCCTTTTCCGTCCAATCTTCACTTGACTGTGTATTTTGCGGAACGGAAAGTTCACAGGCGAAATGAAGAAAAACCGAGTTGAACTTCCAGGGAAACTCCAAACACAACCAGCCTTCTCTGAAGTCTTAACTCAACACGACTCGACGGTTTGCTGCTGGCTGTATTTGGGGTAATAGGTTCGCCCGCTAGTTAGGCTGTAACAGGGGTGATAAGACTCGCCCTTAGCTAGCTCGTAAACTGTCTCCTCAATATTAGAATGGACATGGTTGGAAGAAATGAAAACGTAAAAATACTTATAGCGGGCGATGTATTGAAGATAGAGATATGCTCTCCTGGATTTTATGTAGAACTTTTCATGCTGAACAATTGTTACACTCATAGTATTTAGATATGTTTAACGGTTTGCCCAAAATAAACTTAAAGCGCTCGGACGCCAGGTTTTTTGTTTATTTTTTCACTGAAATCGTTACTGCTCTGCTTCCTTTGATCATAACTAAATTATTTTCTACAGAAATCATCCTCGAGATATCCTTTACAGAATTGTGAAAACCACATTAAAATCTATCCAGAGGTTCTCGAGATTACCCGTGACATCCAAGAATCGGGGACTTTGTTTTATACTAAGTAGAGATGATTTTACAAACTGTTCTGAAAAACTGTACATTACACCTTTTGTAGAACTTGGCCAATGCTCTGAATAAATTTCCCCCAACTTTTATCTCAATGTTTGCAAAAAAAGGCTAGTTCAATTCTAACCCTGAGTTTTTCAGGTTATAACTGTTGAATTTTATCCCCTGATCTAATTCCCAATTCTAATTCTGTTTTTAAGTCCCAATTCTAATTAAATTTAATTTTATTAACTATCTAATGTTGTTACATTTCAAAAAGGTTAATGTAGAATAGATTGCATACCGGTACCCTTTTTTAAGGTTCAACTTACCAAGACACAGGATTTTTAATGAAAAATCTATAATACCTGGGTATTTACCCGGGTATATATCCTGGGTATTTACCCCGGTTTATAAATACCTGGGTATTTTACATCACTAGGTAGGGCCCAACTTTCTGTTTATGGACAACAATGCCCGTCCACACAGGACCACTGCAGTAGCGGATACACTGGAAAGTAAAAGTATTGAACGTATGAAATGGCCTGCATACTCCCCGGACTTAAATCCTATCGAGCATGCCTAAGATGATCTTGGTAGACGTGTTTATCAATGAACACCCCCTCCCTGAACAATGAAAGACCTTAAAATCGCCTTGAGAGAGGAGTGGGAAAATATCCCCCAAGGACTCCTCAACAGTTTAGTGAACAGCATGAATAACAGGTGCACAATGTGTATTCGTGTCCGAGGAGGGAATACTCCTTACTGAGAGATTGCTATTGACCTTCATTTTGTGAGTCGGAACTGTTTCCGACAAGAATGTCATGTATTGATTTCTTTACATCTGTTATCCCGGTTTCCCACGAGGTGAAATCTGTACTAATTTTCATTATAAATATACTACTCCACCTCTATTACATAATATGTACTGTGTTGCATGTCTTCCATCTTTGCCTGTGAATATTCCTTTCCATCAATGTCTCTATTCCTTAGCAATTGTCCGGCAGTAAAAATATAGGCAGGCTTGTATGTCTTAACTTGTGTAATTTTCTGTTCCATGTGCTGCAATGTTTTGCAACATTTTCCTTGCTTTTCGCATTGGCTAGTGTTAGAACTTACTGTGGTGTAATATTAGCTCTGCCAATAATTGAGAGGGAGGAAACAGGTTGTTGATTCCTCCCAGCCGACACAGTCTATATTTGCGAAGCTTCTGCCCGCGTCGAACACTCCTGCTCGCGTCTAACACTCCTCCTAAACTAACGTACTGTTGTATGAGACAGACTTGCTTCGGGCAGCTGCCCCACACATTTCACGTTAACCACTTGTAAGTACAGCTCAATTTATTTTAATTAACATGTAATTATTTCACTTCCGTGTTTTATTTTTCAGTATTTATTTTTATTTACGTGTGCGTTTTAATGTAATTTTGAACATTATCCCTTAATCCGCATTCCATTTCTATGTCATTTCATATAGTGAGTGCGAGTTTTTGTTTTCGTGACAATACTCATCTCGTAACTATTTAATTTGGAACCTCTAAGATTTGCAAGTAATGGTGTTTTCTTCTTTTTTTGGGGGGGAATTAATTTTGTGTCTTTTGAGTCGTCGCTCATTTTTGTGCCACAAACAGAAATGTCTCTGTGCGAGGCCATCTATTTGTGTTTGATTGGTCACAACTGAGCTTTTGTGTGTGAACATATCCATGGGATTACTGAACCAATGTTTAGTTTCCCGTCAGTATTTGTTCCTTTTGTTTTAGAGTATTTGTGATAAGGTTACTGAGATTTTGACAGTTCCTTATTCCACATTACTCTTGGCATTTCATCTGTCGTGGGAGATCGACATAATTTTTTGATGAGCCTATTATTCTAGTGTTCTTTCAATTTTTGTCCCACCCCCTTCCTACTTTGTATCTCGCCGCCGCCCCCCCCCCACACACGCGCACACACACGCACGCACGCGCACGCACACACACACACACTCTCACTCTCTCTCTCTCTCTCTCTCTGATGATGATGTTTCATGACAACATTTAAATACGCATGTTGTTTACTTAGCGACTTCTTGTTGTATCAGTTTCAAAAACGGTTCTGCTATTTATATTTTGGTGAGTTTAATTTTGCACTGAGTTATACTTATAGTTGTTAGTATTTTATGAATATTTTAATTTTGCTTAACTTTGTATTCATCTTATATATAGTCTACACCTTTTGAGTTATTTCTGTGTCTTCCTCATTTTAACTTTAAGCAACCTTATTTCACTTTTTCCCTTGTTGTGATCATTTAAATTTCGTCGGTCTTGGCTTCGCGTCTGTTACGGAGTCTCGACTAACACAGCTATGGGATTTTTACTTAAATTTCTTGAGATCTCTCTTTTCTGATTCTGCCTTATGCAATTTAATCACTTTTGTTTTTATTTAAGGAAATCTTCCTCTGGTTTGTTTTACAAATCCGGGCCCAGCGGTAAATCAAACGACACCTTGATTCATTTTTGTTTCAGTCAATCTTCCACTGCGACTGCGCTTAGCTTACGCAATAGGCACAACGGACTGCGATGTATATTATGTTTTTGACAATTCGCTTTTCTGCACCCTGTTAAAGAATAATTATAATGTTATTGGTTTTACGTCCCTTTTAACTACTCTGGCTTTTAGAGACGCCGGGGTGCCGGAATTTTGCCCCGAAGGGGATCTTTAACGTGCCAGTAAATCGACTGACACGGCTCCCTCGCATTTGCGCACCCTCAAATGCCACCTGACTGCGCCAGGATACGAACCTGCAACCTTGGGCTCAGCAAGCGAGAACGTTACCCCGGAGCCACGCAGCCAGGCCCCTGTTAAAGAAGCATGACGCAGACCACCTCGTGGTAAAGCGGCTAGCGTTCTTGGCTGTCTCCCCAGAAGTCCGGGTTTGATCTCCAGGTCTGCCAAGAAATCTAATTCTGGTCTGAGTTCAGGAACAAGATACACTCAGCCTCGAGAGGTAAAATTGAGAAGAGTTGGGATAGTTTCCCCACCTTAGCCAACCTTGAAGTGGTTTGCTGTGGTTTCCCACTTCTATTCCAGGCAAATGCCAGGACGGTTCGTAACGTAAGGCGACGGCCATCTCGTTCTCAATCCTCACCTGACTTACAAATGCACACACTACTATAGCCATCACAATAACACAGGTTATCAGAGAAATTCCAGACAAACACACACGAGCCCGATGTCTCAGCATTTCAAATGACAATACAACAAGCATGACACTACTGTAAGTCGCCATTATTCGCCACAAGGAGTTCTCTTTTCCAATTATCTTGAAAGGAGTATTGTTTCTTGTTCCTCTTTGGCTCACTACATACGTACATCTATGCTGGAACCTTATTTCGTATTGTGCACAATAAATCTATCCTCAGTGTATATTTAAATTTGTAACGTATCTAATGAGCTCTGGTAACAATACATTTTATTAATTGTGCTGACCACACTATTATTCACATTACCACCAACAAACTGTACTAAGCTGTCTAATTATCACTATTGAATGAATATTAGGGTGGGCCGAAAAAACTCTTTTTTTTAAATTTTGAAGTTGTAATAGCGCAGAAATGTTGCGAATTATATAGATAAAAGGAAAGAAAAAGAAATTATCGAAATAGGTTGACATCTTCCGGTCGCGTATAGGCCCTAAAGCTTGAAAAAAATATGAAAAAAATTCATTTCTGCGATTATTTTTTAAATATTTGAATTAGATGTTTTCGTAATGTAATAGCTTGTAGAGTCTTCAAGTAAAGCCTAAAAACATAGTGTTTTAATTTGGTTTAAATCAGTTGATATCTTCTGGTCGTGCATAAGCCCCAAAATGTGACAAAATATTGAAAATTTCAGATTTACACGAAATTCTTTTTGTATCTTTAATATACTTGTTTTAACGTAATAGTTACAGTATTTTTATTTTTGAACAAAAGAACAATGCTATAAAAACAGTACCTAAAAAAAAGATAGTTATTCCTATGACATGATGGGTGATAACAGTAACAACGGGCATACTTTTCAACTGGCTCTATATTTAAAAAGCTTAAATATTTAAGTGACACTATACTTTTTAACAACAAACTTACTTTTATAAAATAGAAAAAAAAACGTAGTTTTGAATAAACAGTCCATGTCAGTTGAATCGGTTCATTTGTACTGTTCTCTATTTTGTAGCCGAAGATACTTTGAAGACTGATTTGCTGGCGAAGTTTTTATAAATCCATCTCGAGATTCAGCTCCACAAACCTTTCCTGAGGCTTCCATGACTAGTTTTACACAGCGTTCAACAGCCTGCGAGTGAACTGGGAATTGCTTGAAAGTAATGTTCCAGTCAGGGATTGAGTCTCTGTTGATAGTGTTGATGTGCAATTATTTGATCTCATCGTCACTGATTTCTGCCAACAATGGGGGAGAAGGTCATTCACAGTCCATCCAGTTGATCATTTCTGAGTAATCTAGCGCATTGAAGTTGATTTTCGGTGACCTGAATGTTCTTACTGTTTTCCTTCTTGCATCGATCTGCCTTGCCTTCAGAATTCTTCGAAGTCTAAGCTATCTTATGTGTTTCTTGTCATCTTGAGTCATGGCTAACAGTAAGTGTTCTGGGTGGGCGAAGAAACCATTCCGTTCGATAAGGGTATGGCAAATAACTGGTAGATTGTATTGCTTGGTAAGCAAGTTTCGGCCCGTAAAGTAAAGTGTGTACTTGTTTTGATAGTAAACCACATTGGGATGTATGATTACATTATAAACAAAACTAGTTCTTGAAGTTGAGGTGAGGGGCATTCTTCACTTAGGTACAATCTGAGTGTTCTATTTGCTTCCGTCAACCACCTCGAATGTGGTAAGTACCCAGGACCTCGTACAGCTAAATCTTCTTTACAGGTTCCTGATTTTATTGCCTTTGAAATATCAAGTTGGTAATGCTGATCTTTGCTAACCACGTTTCTGTCCATCTCTGGGATCTGCCAATCAATACTCTGGAAGTGAACCACCGGCAGTGTTTGGCGCCAACTAACTTTTCATGGGATCGGTCCTTTAGAAGAATCACGCCCTGTTGTCTTGCCATCCAGGTGCTCAAACATGTGGCGGAAGGGAAACTCATTGCAATGGAGGAGGCAAATTGCCCATTGTACAGGTTTCCTTAAATAAAGTTCAACTCGGCAAAGACCAGTTTTCCAACCTGTATTGACAGCAGTACCATCACATCCGATGACAATTACATTTTCAAGAAAAATGCCACGCTCTGACAGGTAAGAAATTACAGGCTTGACAATATCTTCAGAGCTTCTAGAATTTGGAGTAACGTGGTCAACGTAGAGTGAGCCGGGTTCTTGAATCAGCAAGTAATGCTCCTCCTTAATAATTCTACGAAACCTTTTTGAATGAGCCTCTATCACCAACGTGCCGTTATGTGATCCAGAAAACATTGACTGAAATTGACAGTTTTCTTTACCTCATTATTAGTTCGTGTGAAATAATACTACAGCTATTACATGTAAATACAAATTATTTATCAAATACCAAAAATGCGTAAAAATGTAACTTTTTCATTATTTCGGCAGATTTTGGCGCTTATGCGTGACCTGAAGATATCAACTGATCTAAACCAAATTTAAACACAATGTTTTTAGGCTCTATTTGAAGACTCAACAAGCTATTATATTACGATAACATCTAATTCAAAAATTTAAAAAATAATTGCAAGAATGAAGTTTTCTTCATATTTTGTCTAACTTTAGGGACTATGTGCGACCGGAAGATGTCAACCGATTTCAATATTTTTTTATTATTTTCTTTTATCTATGTAATTTGCAACTTTTCCACGCTATTACAACTTCGAAATTAAAAAATGAGTTTTTTTGGCCCACCCTAATGAATATGGAAGCAAAAAGTGATGGCATCAAATATGATGCAACAGGCATGCACCTCTCTTTTGTTTTCCAGTCTCTCTCCCTCAGAAGTTCTGAAATAGCTAGGGATTCACCGTTCACCAGACATGCTGCAGCAGGTTGCATGACTTATGCAGTAAGATACATTTACGTATGGACAGTCGAGTTGAATCAGCATCTTTTGTGTTATTGATAAAACAGTGATGTTCAATTATTTTTACAGTAGATTAAAGATTACTATTTCACAAAATATACAATTTCTGGCTGTCAAAACTAATAATGAAAACACCACTATTCCGGCAAGTGCAACAGAATTTGAATTGCTGAAAGACAACTCAGGGGAGCTGGTGCTTGCGAGCACTTTTTGACTGGTATGACGAGAGCACCAGATTGAGAACACCTGAGTTAAAGCAAAATCCAAATACAGTATGTGAAAATGCACTACACAGATACCTAACTTGCTCCTAGTGACACACAATTCATAGTTTCGGGGAGGAAAGAGAAACAAGAAGCAGTCAATGCTCAAATTTAAGGATTGATGATGGTCATTCTGGCTTGGAAATCATGAAGTAATTACAGTACTAATATTCACAATGTAAAATTTAACGTTGAGAACATTCTGGGAATATCTCCTCATAGTGCATGCTGTTTCAAATAACAATTCGAACAATCGCTGAGACAGGTTCTTCTTTCCTCCATGAGATGCCCCACCCTCACCTATCCTCCTGCCAGCCTAAAGGTCAAGAACATCCTTTGTTCATATGGGAGAGAGTGTAATAACTTTCCATTGTATTTGCTTGCTCTAAACAACACAAAACAAATTTCCATTTCTATTATCACTGGCTCCCAAATGTGAAACACAAATTTCGAAGTACAGTATAGAATGTATTACATCACACAGCTTACCTGTATGCAGTTTTGATAACTACAGAGTTTCTCTCTAGGTTCAGCTTGTACTCAGTAGACCGCTCAGATGACAAATCCATTACCGCAGGTGGAAATTCTTGTAACAAAGGCGTCTTTGTGCAAGCAACTGCTAGTGCCTGGAAAATGCACAGGATATGAAAAAATAACTAACCACCAACCAATGAGCAATTTGGGCATACGAGCAACACTAAAAGCAACACAAATAAAACCCAGACTGTGACAAATTGCAATGTCTGGAAGATGAAATGTTACGATACCTACAGGACGATTTTTGGTTTCATTGGACTGCCTAATGTGCAATGGCTGTCTCAAGCTGGTAACTGTAGTGAATGGCAGTCAGACATTCAGCATATATGATTGTCGCGCAAGTTCTGTACAATTAATAATGCAGTCTCGCCTAATGGACACTGCATAAAAACTGAAGAACATGTGCATATGTTCCTAGAGTTCAAGTTGCTCTGATCAAGAGTAGCCCAACTAGCTCCTGCCAGACTTTCAAGAGAGGGAACAAGAACTGCTGAGCACAGAGGCTGCTTGGAACAGTCCCAGGAAGGAAAATCACATTACATGAAATTTCTAAGAAAACTGAAAAATTGATCCAGCCATCTGAATCTGCCAGAATTCTGGCCTTGTCTACCATAGAATTCATCAGTTATTCTGGTAACCCTGACCATGAAACCCAGATTGTGACCAACTGTGATAGATATTCACTGAAATGTTTGTCCTTCACAGGACTGCTACACCCGTAACGACTACTGTCAGCGCAGAAATTATGTGCACCCGAGTTTGGAGATAAATAGCAACAGAACTGAAAGGCATACAGAAAAACAAGTGACATCACCTTTTTCCTTGTTTATTTCTGCGTTGATTGATGATAAAGGTAGTTTTTAGGAACTTATTTTAATATCCCTTAAGGCAGGTATAACATAAAAAGTACCGGTTTTTTGCGGAGTTCGAGCGAAGTGTCGACTTAAGAGATTCACAACTCTTAACTCAGTTGTGTTACAGCACCCAACTTTGGATATGTGTTAGTCAGATATGTTTTCTGTGTATATGTGAAGTTTCAAAATTTGATCTCCAACACAAACAACGAAACAATCAATTATGTGAAAGCGTCGTATTTCGAAACTGAACTCCCGCAGAAGTTCGTTCTTGGGTGCGTTGTAATCCACATATAATAACCGTTTGCGATATGTAACTATCCGTGATCTAAATAAATGGGTTTAGTTTATATGGATTGATATTTATTATGCGTTTGGTGTATGTTGTTGACAAGCGAGGTCCGCAGGATAGTTCGTGCGCTGTTGCCGCATTTACTGCTCGTTTAGCGCTGTCTCGGCACAGAGCATGTTCAAGTTAAATGTATTTCGTTTTCACATTTCCCATAAGCTTTTCTCAAAAGGGCTTTGGACCTTCAACGGCAGCTTTAAAAATATGTTTCTTTTTTCTCAGTATTTAATTATTTTTTTTGTTTTCTCAGTTTTTGCAATTTACTTTAAAATTTTCTATTTATAATTTTATAAAATATGTAGTATTTACATGACAAACATATCGGAAAATTATCAGTTATCGTTATCTGATTGAATGTGATCATCCAAAGTAAAATGTTGTGTGACCTCATCCTCAGTATCTGAAGAGCTGTTCAAATTATTAGGGGTTCGACTTGAGGTATTTCTTGAGACAGATGATCCTTTTCCCAGTAGAAATCTTCAATTTTTATAGCATGCCCGGTACATTTCTTCCATAACTCAGTTGGTACCGATGCTTGGGCCTCGTCACAGAGATCTTTCAGCACCTTTTCACTGTTACCTTCCTGTTCAGCATTTGCCCGATTTACTTTAGCCACTGTATTTTTTACATAGGCCCATATCAACTCAATTGTATTAAGCTCACAATGGGCAACTGGTAACCATACCAATTCCACATCAGGTCGTAATTCCTTCGTAATTTGGTCCAATTTTCTTTCTGGCGTTTCTTTTAATTATCCATGATATGATGTTGGCCTTCAACCAGCTCATCGTTGGATTTCTTGTATTGGGTTCCAGCATCGTGTGATATGGAGCCTGATCGATAACAATTGCGGACTTGTTTGGAATTATGGTTGAAACCCTCCTAAACCATTCTTTAAAATGAATAGCGTTCATCTCCTGATGATAGTCGCCCGTCCCCTTTTTTCCAACAAAACACAAACCCGCACCTTGTAAGAAGCCATCCCCACTTCCTATATGTAGAATTATAGTCAGTTTACCGGCGCCTGAAGGAACTTTGAAGCCACCTCGCCAACCAAACACTTCTTGAAGCTACCCTTGATATTGGTCGTAATTTGAAAATTCACAGTTCAATGCTTCAATAACGTTTTCTTGCCAAGAGAATTTCATTGAATGGTTTTGGCCGCACCAGGTTTTGTCCGTGTAAAAGATTTTGTAGCCCTCATTTCGGAGTCCTCGCATTCTTTTGAGGAAAGTGTGGCGAGATGCAGCAATGGTAGTCGATTCCATCAAAATTGGCTTCTCATTCAATTTATTGAACCAAAATCCAATGTACTTAACGACTTCTCTAAGTTTAGTATTTGACATTTTTGAAAAGTCTGTTAAACACTCCTCCAGTTTAGTTTTCAGTTTTCCGATAGTTGGAAATACCTTTTCTAAATAAAAACTATGAATGGATCTACATATAACTCCAATTGTAAATTGGTCAATGTGAATGGACGGTCGCCCTGTCGATAATCTTTTCCTCTTGGGTGGTCCTGGATTTTCGTCCCTCACATTCTCAGCATTCACCTTGCCATGGTGGGTGAGTGGATAACGTGTCGGTCTACGAACCCCAAGATTGCAGGTTCGCTCCTGGCCGTGGTAAGTGATTTTTGAAAGGCGGCAAAAATAAGACACTCATGTCATAAGACGTTGGCATGTCTAATAACTCATTTGAATTCAGTAGGCCGTGTTCATAATGGCAAAATTAATCTCGGGAGTTTCCACCAACACAAAGTTCCTCATTTCTCTACTAGAAAGCGCTATAGTGTTCAACGAGCTTAGACATCTAACCTCCTTCACTTTCATAGTGATTCAAGGAACAACAAAATTCGACATGCAAGCTACCCTCTGGGTGTCAAATTACAAAGCTTGCGCCCGGCACCCTAGGCCATACGATATTATTATTATTATTACCTTTTTAACCGAGCGAAGGGACACTCCAAGACAATTAGCAACTCGCTGGAGCACCGGATATCGCTTATCGCCAATTTTCTCGCCCTCTAACTTGAAGAAACAAATGGCACTCAAAATCATAGTAATTTCGCACTCCGTAAACGGGGTTCTAGGAGGCATTGTGAACGTATCTACTCCACAATATCCTGAGTGAAACTGGAAACTACACATTAAAACAATGCCAGAGATACTAAGATAAACAGTGACTCACTGATGTGTATAAATACTTCCTTCGACACATGTTAAGGGCAGAGTTGAACAGTGGATGTTGACACTGACGAAGAATGCGATCCTTCCGTTATTCAAGGCCACTCATCCAAGGATGACAAAATATGTCTTTGATATAATTTATTTATTTTTATTGTTTTATTTTGTACTCGCTAAATATTCAGAGTTTGTCTGAATTAAATTGCTTCCTTCACTAAACACTAATAAAATAATTGTGTTATGAACAGACATGCTACAATATAATAACATATAATTTCCTTTTCTTATTCATTTTGTTAAGAACTTGTGAATTAATTAGTGTATGCATGTCTACCCCTTATTATTCCCGTTTCCAACGGGGCGGGGATGAGATGCGATGAAATTGTATGGGGCCAACGGCTTTTACGGCCGGATGTCCTTCCTGATTCCAAACTCATGAGAGGAGTTAATGAATGAATAAGAATGTAACTGGGCAAGGATGTGGAAGGAAGCGGACGTGGCCTGTCAGAAGGTACCGTCCCAGCATTTGCCTGGAGTTGAAAATGGGGAAACTTATGAATTAATTAGTAGTTCTTAATTATTATCAATATTTGTATTTATTTATGTATTAATTCATTAATTTATAGATTGATTGTCACGTCTTGTTCCTGGAACTGCCTTTCTCTGTTTACCTTGTTTTTCATTACCGCCCAGATTCATCGTAATGGTAATTAATGTACAGCATACCAAATTAAATGTTTAAATGACTCCCCACCACTAAAATCCACGGAACACAAACACCAACAGAAAAGGTATAGGCCTACTGCCAGACACGATTTCACAAAACGTCCTACATGTGGCAGTACAAGTATTTTCATCTACTTAATATAAATGTAGGTACAGTATTACATTCCAAAAGATTTATTGCGATCATGACGAAGCAGAGTGAACGAAGTGATGATCCGTCGGTGGCATTCTCGGGCGGGTCAGAGCAAGCTGACGCGGCAACACAGCACAAGCTTACCTCGCCTGTCAACAACATACACCAAACGCATAATAAATATCAATCCATAAAAAGAAAACCCATTTATTTAGATCACGGATAGTTACATATCGCAAACGGTTATTATATGTGGATTACAACGCACCCAAGAACGAACTTCTGCGAGAGTCCAGTTTCGAAATACGAGCCTTTCACATAATTGATTGTTTCGTTGTTTGTGTTGGAGAACAAATTTTGAAACTTCACATATACACAGAAAACATATCTGACTAACACATATCCAAAGTTGGGTGCTGTAGCACAACTGAGTTAAAAGTTGTGAATCTCTAAAGTCGACACTTCGCTCGAACTCCACAAGAAACCTGTTCTTTTTACGTTATACCTGCCATAAGGGATATTAAAGTAAGTTCCTAAAAACTACCTTTATCATCAATCAACGCAGAAATAAACAAGGAAAAAGGTGATGTCACTTGTTTTTCTGCAGGCCTTTCGATTGTGTTGCTATTTATCTCCAAACTCGAGTGCACATAATTTCTGCGCCGACAGTAGTCAATGCTGATAATGGTATACTAGGGTCAAATGCTAGGAAACCGATCGGGATAACCGCATGAATTTTTCAATTTTCTTTGGAATGTCATTGTGCTCAACAGAACAAAAAAATTATTGGATCCTTTGGAAATCATGTTATTTCAATTCGATCTGCATAAAGGAGTACAGTTCTCATAGTTGGCTACATTGTGGTTAGTAAGAAACTTGCAGTGGCCGTCTCAGTGCGTACTAGCCAGAGTCTTGTTGGTGTGTACCATACCAACTGATGACCCAATATTGCACCAGGGTGACACAATGACAATCAGATTAGGCGACTGGATTACATTTACAATTTTACTTGGATTTTGGACAATTATGAACCTAAAAATGTCAAAATATGTATACAAATATACCGTACACTAAAATTGTCAAAAATAGGCATTTAAAACAAACATACTGTATATCTGATATCAATTAGCAATTTATATGACAAGAGGACCATATGACATCGCTGTTCCGCCCCTTTAAGCAACAATAACTAACTTATATCAAAAGAAATGGAAAGTTACACTTTAAACATCGCCAATTAAAAATAAAATGTTCCAGTTTGTCAATGAAATTCACAGATCTCCATTGCATTTAATCACAGCATTATGTAACAGGTGTTGAAACACAAACTTGCTTCTCTATTTTCACCTAAAATGATTTCGTACCCAGAAAAAAACTCTCCATATCACATGATACAATTGGCGCATATTCCAACTTAAAAAAATCCAAGACTTCTCGAATTGATGCACGGTCAATTTTTTATTCGTCTTCGATAACACAAGAAATATTTTTAAGTTTGAGGAGACCAGAGTTTTTTAGCACTACACTCTGCATTTTCTCCAAGACAACTGGGTTGGTTAGATATATTTGGGATTGTTTGACTTCATCAACCATTCTTATAGTAATATTTCTTGAAATTCCTTGATGGCCAAAGGTATGCACACCAAACTGGAACGAATGAATACAAGTTGCACACAAGCACCATCTTCGCCCAAGACTTCTTGAGCTTCTTTAATACAAGCAGTTTCTTCAGAAGAGAGGTCTACAAGTACATTTGAGGCTATTAGTATCAAAAGGAACAATCTCCATATTTCATCGAAATTGAGTTACTGACACCGTTGTATTGTGCAACTAGCCCTCTACCACACTATGCTGTTTGTTTCTTTCAAAAAGAACAAAATCCCATCGTTTCAGGGCATGAAAATACAATGTTGCTTTCAAACAGAACAATCTCCGCCATCTGTTGGAATCAAGTGGGACAATCTCCACTACCACCAATCAGCTTCGTCCGTTCCGGTCATGTGAGTGCTGCCATGTTGGTTCAATGGAGTGATAAGAGAGACTGTCCTGCTCACGTGTGCCAATTTATCATGTTTTGCGGTTATATTGCAGGAATTTTTTGTGTTTTAAGACTATATGAATGTGGACTAACATATTATGCTATCAAAACAAACTGTAACTTTCTTCTACGTGTTCTGTGATGGATACGGTACCGCAAAACGTGACACCTGTCTCACCCACAAAAGCGAGGAATCGGAGTCGAGATCCAAGGAAATGGAAATCAGTTGTTGTGAAAGAAGATTTCGTGAAGTACTACCCTGTCAGGGAAATTATTGTTACCCCTAGACGTAGAGCGGGGCTGTTGTGTATACATTACGTCAGCTCACCAAGTTACGGCTGCCACGGGCAGGTGCGGGTCAAGAATGGGAACACATGTACAGTCATACAATGTGAATACACCGCACAGCGCACGACCCAGCTCGAACCATGCACACACAAGACATGCGATGAGGTTTCGCTGGCAACAACTGCTGCACGTCTATCGCTGACGTGTGGCTGTGCGGAGCGCATTAGTTCCGATTTCCACCACTGGCAACAATTCACTGGTAGGGTAGTACATACAACAAAGGATGTGGTCTAATGCTTAGACATAACTACGAGCGCTTGAGTCAACACATACATGGTCAAATCAAAATCGAAATATCTACTTCCGATTTTAGAAATTCGAAAATCTGCTTCCCAGAATTTGAAGTTAAAGAATATATTAAAACAATCTAACCTTAATTTCATTTGAATCTGTAGAACAAGTTCTTTTTAAAAAACAAGCGTTTTGAGCAAGGTTTCTCAAAAATATCATTTAATCTGGAAGTAATTTTCACAATTTTGCAAAATGATAGAGATATTCAATAAATACATTTTGACACTTTTCCGGGTCTTCTAGCTTTTCAACTTGTCGCACAATTATCAAATTAGCCTTACTTAACGTTTTTGTTAAACTGGACCTGAATAGCCTGAGTGCCCTTAGTGTCATTAAAACTATTTTCAACATTAAAATAAGTAGAAATGAGGATTATTAGATCAATCACGGAGTGATTTTGTCCAGTGTTCTCATTAGCTTCGGTGCTGTAATTCAAATCAAGGAATGTTGTGTTTTTAATTTACATGTGAGTTTTGTTTAATCGGTAAATTTGTGTTGAAAATTAAAGGGCACTTCATTACAACAGTTATCCTTAGTTTAAAAATTTCTCCTCTTCTTTGTTACCGTAAATGACATTTATGCTAATAGAAGGAGTGTAGGTATCACATATTTCTATGTCAATAACAGAAAGAGCAATCTCCATGCATGTTGATATCAAATAGAGCAATGTCCACAAAAATCTTACAGTTAGTATCAAAAGGGGCAATCTCCAAAATAAAATGTAAAATATCTCATTAACTATTAATCATATGCTTGGTTTTCTTTGGCTACTCGCATACAACCGCTTACTTTATGTATGAGACAAAAACCATCCAGATAGAGTGGATACAAATGCATTAGATAAAAAATTACTCCTACTGTAAAATGTAGAGAGGCGGAGATTGTTCCTTTTGATACTAATAGCCTCATTTTTCATATCACTATAGGCATGATATGCAGAAGCTTCCAATTTCATGTATGAACTGGTGAAGGCAGGAGCGCAACATCATCAACTGTAAAATTGAAATCCATTCTATTTTCCGCCCAATCAATACAACTTGATGGCCCAAGGTAAGCACAGCAAACTGAAACAAATAAATGTAAGTTGCATACGAACACTATCTTCCCCCATGACTTCTTGAGCTTTCTTAATACAAGCAGTTTTTTCAGAATAGAGGTCCAAGTTGTGTTGATTGGGCAGAAAATAGAATCAATTTCAATTTTACACAATTTCAATTTTACATATTACGTCAATCACCAACTGTATACTACAATAAATATCCACTTTACAATACAATGTTTATTAATCACTATTTTTTACAATTGATACATGTTTCGGCTCTTTAAGCCTTCTTCAGTCAAATGACACAATAAATTCTCACAGTTCAATCTAAAACTAATAAGCGTGACTGGTTCGGCCACTGTCTTGGCAAACCAGTTTTGTGTTTCCCTATTTGTTTCCACTCTGTGTGGTTGTACATATCTTTATTATTTGTCTTCATTGTATTTATTCATTGTCAAGTTTGTTTTGTTTATGTTGGTCAGTTGTCATGATTCATTTGTTTTGATAACATGTTGTATTCCCACTGCCGATGTTTCCAGTAGGATATTTTTGCTTAGAAGGTATTTTGGTATTCTAAGTTGGCCACATTGATTCTTCTTTATTCTCTTTGACTTGTCTTTGAACTCTCTACTGTGATTGGCTGCTTTCAGCCTATCAGAGGCCTCCGACTTGTGTTTGAACTCTGTACTGTGATTGGCTGCTTTCAGCCTATCAGAGGCCTCCTTGCTGTTTGTAGCGACCAATCACGTGTTTCTTCTTCGTTCTCTAAGCTTGCAGCCATGATAGAATGTTGTGCTTCGACGCTGGTTGTGATCTATCGACGAATATCCAGCTAATCATTTCTATAATTGGTGCTATCTTCATAGTAACCGTGCTTAGTAATCATGTCCTATGCACATGATTCATATTTTGTTAGGGCGGTGACATTTTGGTGATTTTCGATCTCATCAAACCATGCTTGATGTTGCTACGCGCCATGTCGACGAATTCTTCAATCCGCGGCGTCGGATAGTTTGTTGTAACATGTTTACTTCTGATCTTCATCTACTGCCTAACAATTTGTCATCACGCGTATGAATGATGTTGCTTCGTGTGATAAGTAATTCATCGTTTGTCTGGAAGCATGTGCCACAAGGCCAGGCACCATCACTAAATGGAGGTTGACGCTAGGCTCAACTGCTTTACTATTGTGACAATACCGTGCGATTGGCATATCCCGGTATTTGTCTGACAGCAACTACTTTGACTTCCTGCGTTTCACACATAATTTGTTTAATTAACAATTCATTTTGGGCTTATGGTATCGGCGCATCACTGTAAGTCAGCCCTGGTTCGACGACACATTCTCGTTCCATGCGACCTGTTTTTTCATTATTTGTTGCAACCCCACTTGTGTTGCAAATTCAAACTATACCATTCTTTGGAACCGCCGTGTATTGTATGCCGCTCCTTGATGTACTGATCTGCAGCTACGTTCAAGACAATATATGTGTTTTAGGCTCAAGACTTACGTGTGTTAATTCCATACGAGTGTTTCTTCAATTGTGTAAATTTGTGCCAGTGTTTCTCATATATTTATGTGCCACCTATTGATAATATATCTTATTATTAGTTATTGGTTGTGTTGTGTCCTTTATGCCTTCCTGGACCTCCTTATTTGGTGACAATACTATTGTCTGGTCCTCCACATGTTTGCTAAATTGTTATGCGACCTTTTGTAAAGTCAACCCTTTTTATTATCACATCATTATCTAATGCTTTGGCCAACAAACCCTTATACATTGTCCACTATTACCAGAATACTATTGGTGGGTTGTTGACTTCCCGCGTTGGCCATTACATTATTTGGTCCTCCGGGCCGGATATTGAGCTGCTTACTATTTTGAATTATTAAGCATTGTTTTGGCCATGATGGGCCCTTGTCTCTTGCTATTTCACCAGGAAGGCCATAAATTTAACATTGTATACGTTCCCATTAACTTCCCAAGGACACAATACAGTATTCTATGTTCAGATGTTTATTTACAACTTAATCGAGACCATTGTCTCAGTGTTTATTTTTTGTGTTAGTTAGCTGGTTGTGTTAGATAGGAGTGCAACTCTGGTAATTACATCTAGGCGGGCAATTCTAAAGTCATTATGGAGGATGCCCAAAAGCGACTTTTAGTTAGGAAGCGTGCAGTCGCTAAGGGCATGCTTACCTCACAAGAAAAAGTAATTAGCAACTTTCAGGACATTACAGAAGAGCAATATCAAATGTTAGTGTTACGCAAACACAAATGCGAGGAAATTTATAAACAATATAACGAAGCGCAAGTCGCTTTAGAGGATATTACAGACAATATCGACGAAGAAACAGCCGAACGTTGTGACTTCGAAGATAAGTATTTTGAGTTGATGGTTAAAATTAAACTACATTGTGACAATTTCAAAAAAAATCCAACACTACAGACAGTGATAACCCTTTGAATAATTTGCAGAGTGCACAATTTCCTAATGCTAACGTAGCTGCAGCGCATATAAAGTTGCCTGAAATTCAAATTCCGCAGTTCAGTGGCGACTTCACAGACTGGCTGAATTTCAGAGATAGCTTCAAGGCCATAGTAATTGATAACCATGCTCTTTCTGATATTGTTAAGTTCTACTACCTTAATTCTAGTCTTAGTGGCGAGGCCAAACTCCTCCTAAAGAACATTACTGTGTCAGATGATAACTTTATGGTCGCATGGAACTTGCTGACAACTCGATATAATAACATTAGGCTCATAGCGCACAGCCATGTCACCAAGCTTTTCAAGCCCCCCGCATACGGTAATGATTCAGTGTCCTTGCGTGCCATCATCGACCACTTTGTTTCCCATGTCAATGCGTTAGAAGCTTTGGACTTTAACGGGGTCTCCCTTCAAGACCTGTTATTGTCACATTTTATATTGGAGCTACTAGATAATGATAGCATCCGTGAATGGGAGAATCATGTTGATTCTGGGAGAATTCCCACTCTCCAGGACTTGGTTAGCTTCTTAGAGAAAAAATGCAAGGTACTGGAAATAACTGAAAGGAATGGGTCCAGGCCTGCATTACATACTGCTGTAACCAAACTTAAAGCTGAAGGTCATTCGCCTCAGAAACCCATGTTAACTACTACCAAATTTCGTTGTACATATTGTAGGAGCATTGATCACCAATTGTCGAAATGTGGTACCTTTATTAAACTTTCGTCCACAGCCAAATGGGATTTTGTCAGGTCTCGAAAATTATGTTACAATTGTTTGCGTAATTTCGAGCCTAATCATCAATGTTCAAAGTACTCTTGTAACACTTGTTCCCGAAAACACCACACTCTTCTTCACTATGAGCCCTCCAGTGGCACTAGTAATGATGCTTCTCAAGCTCATGCTAACGTGGTAAACACGAGTTGCAGTAACGTCGCTCGTGACAATCAATTTTCAAGGACGCTATTACCCACTGCCAATTTGAATATATTAGCTGGCAATGGCTTACGTGTACCTGTCACTGCACTACTTGACTCTGCATCAGATTGTAACTTAATTTCGTCACACTTAACTAAGAAATTAAGACTCCACACCAAACCTATGAAGGTACACATTCGCGGTGTTGGTCAAAATCGAAGCACTGCTACTGTTGTTGCTGATGTGAACGTTTTTGCCTGTGCTACTAATTGGTCTGCTAAGCCTGAATGTCTCGTGGTTCCCAATATTGCACTTGAGCTACCCGCTGCTGGTTTCGACACCTCTGAATGGAACATTCCATCACATATTGATTTAGCTGATCCTGATTTCAATTGCACTAAATCTATTGACCTTGTTCTTGGTGCAGAATATTTCTTTGACCTGTTATGTCCTGGTAAAATCATACCAGTTGGTGATTTGCCCATCATTCAAAATACCTCTGTGGGTTGGGTGTTTTCTGGGAGGCTGCCCAGCGCAAGCACCTCGCAACCATCGCACGTGGTATCAGCACTTACACTCTCACGCCCTCATGTAGAACAACAGCTGGAAGCGTTTTGGAACGTTGAAGAAGTTGAAACCCCAGTGTTGTCTGTTGATGAATCCATATGTGAAGAACACTTTGTTGCTACTACCACTTGCCAAGACGATGGTAGATTTGTGGTTAGGTGCCTCTCGCTACGCTACACTAAATCGTTTTCACTCTCTCGAAAGACGTTTGGCTCGTAACCCGAGTTAAGGTTAGAATACACTGAATTCATGCATGAATATCTAGCCTTAAGCCATATGCAAGTCGCTTCCCACCCGATTGATGGTGAAATTTACTACATTCCCCATCATCCTGTTTTCAAGCCGCACAGTACTTCTACAAAGCTCAGAGTGGTATTTGATGCTTCGATGGCTACTACGTCTGGGTGCTCCCTTAATGATACTTTGTTGGTGGGCCCTGTAATTCAGCAGGATTTGTTCTCTATTTTGCTTCGGTTCCGTACTCACTTGATAGCGTGTGCAGCTGATCTGAGTAAAATGTACAGACAGATTCTTGTAGATCGTGACTTACAGAGAATATTTTGGAGAGACTCTCCTTCAGACCCAATAGTAGAATATCAATTAAACACCGTTACATATGGTACTGCCCCAGCTTCCTTCTTAGCCACTCGTGTGCTAAAGGAGCTCGCCCTCACTGATGGCACAGCTTTTCCAGCTGCCACTCTGATTGTTTTAAACGACTTCTATGTTGATGATTGTATCTCGGGATGTGATTCCGAGCATGACGCACTCATTCTGTATGATAATAATAATAATAATATCGTATGGCCTCGGATGCCTGGTGCAAGCTTTGCTATTTGACACCCAGAGGGTAACTTGCATGTCGAATTTCGTAGTTCCTTGACTATGAAAGTCAAGGAGGTTAGATGTTAGATATCTAATCTCCTTGAACACAATAGCGCTTTCTAGTTGAGAAATGAGGAACTTTGTGCTGGCGGAAACTCCCGAGATTAATTTTGCCATTATGAACTCGGCCTACTGAATTCAAATGGGTTCTTTGACATGCCAACATCGTATGACATGCGTATCGTATTTTTGCCGCCTTTCAAAAATCACTTACCACGGTCAGGGGCGAACCTGCAATCTTGGGGTTAGTAGACCGACACGCTATCCACTCACCCACCGTGGCAAGCTATTCTGTATGATGAATTGACCCTTCTTTTGAGATTAGGTGGTTTTGAACTGTGTAAGTGGAGTTCAAACTCCATGACTCTATTAGATAACATTCCTCTTGATCATCAAGAGAAACAACAACTCCGTAGTTTCGGCGATGGTGAAGAACCAGTCGCCAGAACGCTAGGACTTTATTGGCAACCTATCGATGACTTGTTGCGGATTCAGTCACCTATCGTGAACTGTGACACTTCAATTACTTTTACTAAGCGTTCATTTTTGTTGTTGCCTCTATCTTTGACCCCTTGGGTTTAGTGTCACCTATTGTGGTTGCTTGTAAGATTCTCTTCCAAGATTTGTGGATTCACAAACTCGGTTGGGATGACCCCCTTCCAATGGAAATTGCGCAAGCTTGGCTGAATGTTTATAGCAATTTGCCTGCGATTTCTGAGATTTCTACTCCACGTTTGATTAAGCCTGCTTCAGAAATCAAATCTATGCAACTTCATGGTTTCTGCGACAGCAGTCAGCAGGCCTATGGAGCTTGTCTCTATTTATTGTCAATTGATACCAACGGCATCGTCACTGTTGCACTTGTGTGCGCTAAGTCGAAGGTTGCTCCTCTTAAACAGTTGTCTTTGCCCAGACTTGAGTTATGTGGTGCACTTTTGCTTTCCAAATTGCTTGCAAAGGTGCAACCCGCTTTGAACTTGCCTATTGAATCCGTCTATTGTTGGACAGATTCCACTATTGTTTTGTCTTGGTTGGCTTCGCCCCCCTCAAAATGGAAAACCTTTGTAGCCAATAGAGTTGCTGAAATACAAAGGCTTACTGTTCACTGCGCCTGGAAACATGTCTCTTCCCGTGACAATCCAGCCGACATAATTTCCCGAGGCTGTATGCCCTCAGAATTGAAAAATAATCAGCTATGGTGGTATGGTCCAGCATGGTTGAAGGCCTTTACAAGCTCCAGTACTTTAGATATCTTTGACACTCCTGTGTCCGAATTGCCCGAGTGTAGAATTTCGTGTGCAAATGTATCTAAACCTGTTGACATTGATTTTTTAAACAATTTTTCTTCCTACACAAGATTGTTGAGGGTCATAGCCTATTGTATTAGGTTTGTCTCTAATTGTAGAAATACCACTAGGATCAGTGGTCCACTCACTGCCATTGAAATTGATGTTGCACTACTTACATGTGTGAAAATGATTCAAGCTCAGTGCTACTCTACTGAACTTGCTGCTCTAATGAAGAATGAGCAAGTGCCATCCACTTCCACCATCAGCAATTTGCACCCATTGCTTCACTCTGATGGCACTATTCGTGTGGGAGGCCGTTTGGAATTGGCCGACCTTCCATTTGATACAATACACCAGATACTTTTGCCCAATGACCATCATTTCACTAAAGTCCTGGTCAGACATACCCATTTAAAGTTGCTTCATGGCGGAGTCCAGGTTGTGATTGCGACTATCCGACAGCGCTTCTGGATACCTTCACTACGAAAACTTGTTCGTAGTCTATCTCGCTCTTGTGTTACATGCGTGCGCTACGCTGCACGTCCTTCTGAATAGTTAATGGGTCAACTCCCAGCTGTTCGCCTCCATCAAACCTTTCCCTTTAATCACGTTGGTGTTGATTACTGTGGTCCATTTACTATCAGGTACGGTGGCCCCAGGTCAAAGGTTTCTACTAAGGCCTACATCGCAATGTTCGTTTGTATGGTTACGAAGGCTGTGCACACTGAAGTCGTCACTTCCCTCTCCAGTCACGCTTTCGTTGTAGCTTTTATTCGCTTCTGCAGTAGAAGGGGCGTTCCCGCTCAAGTGTATTCCGACAATGGTACCAACTTTCAAGGCGCACAGTCTGACCTTTCTGATCTTGGTTCGTTGCTCTCCTCTGCAGATTTTCAATCTGTTGTTCCAGATTCTGCCTCATCGCTACTAATTCAGTGGCACTTCATTCCTCCTAGTTATCCGCATTTTGGTGGAATTTGGGAGGCAAACATCAAGTCTTTGAAATCTCATTTAATAAGAATCATGAAGGCTCAAGTAATTACGTATGAAGAATTGACCACTCTCGTGGTGCAAATTGAAGCCATTCTAAATTCTAGACCCATTTCGCCTATGACTGAGGATCCTACTGACTTGTGCTATCTCTCGCCAGGTCACTTTCTGGTTGAACGACCTTTGAATGCCTTGCCCATTCCTGACGCTTCTGAAGTGTCCATCAATAGGTTGTCTAGATGGCAATTACTTCAACAGATTATGACTTCATTGTGGCGTAAATGGTCCACAGATCATTTACTCTCCCTTCAACAACATCACAAGTGGAACCGTGTGTCTCCTAACCTCAAGGTTGGCACGCTTGTGCTTATTATGGATGACAATGTTTCTCCTACTTACTGGCGACTTGGACGCAATCTTGAGGTTCACTGTGGTAAGGACGGCCTAGCTCGTGTGGTCTCTCTACATACCACCTCTGGACTTTTGAAACGTCCCATCGTCAAGGTGTCTCCCTTGTTGCCGCAGAACTAAACCCTCTTGTATTTTCATAAACAACCTGCCTGTTGTTTCTGTGCGGGCAATATGGTTCGGCCACTGTCTTGGCAAACCAGTTTTGTGTTTCCCTATTTGTTTCCACTCTGTGTGGTTGTACATATCTTTATTATTTGTCTTCATTGTATTTATTCATTGTCAAGTTTGTTTTGTTTATGTTGGTTAGTTGTCATGATTCATTTGTTTTGATAACATGTTGTATTCCCACTGCCGATGTTTCCAGTAGGATATTTTTGCTTAGAAGGTATTTTGGTATTCTAAGTTGGCCACATTGATTCTTCTTTATTCTCTTTGACTTGTCTTTGAACTCTCTACTGTCATTGGCTGCTTTCAGCCTATCAGAGGCCTCCTTGCTGTTTGTAGCGACCAATCACGTGTTTCTTCTTCGTTCTCTAAGCTTGCAGCCATGATAGAATGTTGTGCTTCGACGCTGGTTGTGATCTATCGACGAATATCCAGCTAATCATTTCTATAATTGGTGCTATCTTCATAGTAACCGTGCTTAGTAATCATGTCCTATGCACATGATTCATATTTTGTTAGGGCGGTGACATTTTGGTGATTTTCGATCTCATCAAACCATGCTTGATGTTGCTACGCGCCATGTCGACGAATTCTTCAATCCGCGGCGTCGGATAGTTTGTTGTAACATGTTTACTTCTGATCTTCATCTACTGCCTAACAATTTGTCATCACGCGTATGAATGATGTTGCTTCGTGTGATAAGTAATTCATCGTTTGTCTGGAAGCATGTGCCACAAGGCCAGGCACCATCACTAAATGGAGGTTGACGCTAGGCTCAACTGCTTTACTATTGTGACAATACCGTGCGATTGGCATATCCCGGTATTTGTCTGACAGCAACTACTTTGACTTCCTGCGTTTCACACATAATTTGTTTAATTAACAATTCATTTTGGGCTTATGGTATCGGCGCATCACTGTAAGTCAGTCCTGGTTCGACGACACATTCTCGTTCCATGCGACCTGTTTTTTCATTATTTGTTGCAACCCCACTTGTGTTGCAAATTCAAACTATACCATTCTTTGGAACCGCCGTGTATTGTATGCCGCTCCTTGATGTACTGATCTGCAGCTACGTTCAAGACAATATATGTGTTTTAGGCTCAAGACTTACGTGTGTTAATTCCATACGAGTGTTTCTTCAATTGTGTAAATTTGTGCCAGTGTTTTTCATATATTTATGTGCCACCTATTGATAATATATCTTATTATTAGTTATTGGTTGTGTTGTGTCCTTTATGCCTTCCTAGACCTCCTTATTTGGTGACAATAATATTGTCTGGTCCTCCACATGTTTGCTAAATTGTTATGCGACCTTTTGTAAAGTCAACCCTTTTTATTATCACATCATTATCTAATGCTTTGGCCAACAAACCCTTATACATTGTCCACTATTACCAGAATACTATTGGTGGGTTGTTGACTTCCCGCGTTGGCCATTACATTATTTGGTCCTCCGGGCCGGAAATTGAGCTGCTTACTATTTTGAATTATTAAGCATTGTTTTGGCCATGATGGGCCCTTGTCTCTTGCTATTTCACCAGGATGGCCATAAATTTAACATTGTATACGTTCCCATTAACTTCCCAAGGACACAATACAGTATTCTATGTTCAGATGTTTATTTACAACTTAATCGAGACCATTGTCTCAGTGTTTATTTTTTGTGTTAGTTAGCTGGTTGTGTTAGTTAGGAGTGCAACTCTGGTAATTACATCTAGGCGGGCAATTCTAAAGTCATTATGGAGGATGCCCAAAAGCGACTTTTAGTTAGGAAGCGTGCAGTCGCTAAGGGCATGCTTACCTCACAAGAAAAAGTAATTAGCAACTTTCAGGACATTACAGAAGAGCAATATCAAATGTTAGTGTTACGCAAACACAAATGCGAGGAAATTTATAAACAATATAACGAAGCGCAAGTCGCTTTAGAGGATATTACAGACAATATCGACGAAGAAACAGCCGAACGTTGTGACTTCGAAGATAAGTATTTTGAGTTGATGGTTAAAATTAAACTACATTGTGACAATTTCAAAAAATCCAACACTACAGACAGTGATAACCCTTTGAATAATTTGCAGAGTGCACAATTTCCTAATGCTAACGTAGCTGCAGCGCATATAAAGTTGCCTGAAATTCAAATTCCGCAGTTCAGTGGCGACTTCACAGACTGGCTGAATTTCAGAGATAGCTTCAAGGCCATAGTAATTGATAACCATGCTCTTTCTGATATTGTTAAGTTCTACTACCTTAATTCTAGTCTTAGTGGCGAGGCCAAACTCCTCCTAAAGAACATTACTGTGTCAGATGATAACTTTATGGTCGCATGGAACTTGCTGACAACTCGATATAATAACATTAGGCTCATAGCGCACAGCCATGTCACCAAGCTTTTCAAGCCCCCCGCATACGGTAATGATTCAGTGTCCTTGCGTGCCATCATCGACCACTTTGTTTCCCATGTCAATGCGTTAGAAGCTTTGGACTTTAACGGGGTCTCCCTTCAAGACCTGTTATTGTCACATTTTATATTGGAGCTACTAGATAATGATAGCATCCGTGAATGGGAGAATCATGTTGATTCTGGGAGAATTCCCACTCTCCAGGACTTGGTTAGCTTCTTAGAGAAAAAATGCAAGGTACTGGAAATAACTGAAAGGAATGGGTCCAGGCCTGCATTACATACTGCTGTAACCAAACTTAAAGCTGAAGGTCATTCGCCTCAGAAACCCATGTTAACTACTACCAAATTTCGTTGTACATATTGTAGGAGCATTGATCACCAATTGTCGAAATGTGGTACCTTTATTAAACTTTCGTCCACAGCCAAATGGGATTTTGTCAGGTCTCGAAAATTATGTTACAATTGTTTGCGTAATTTCGAGCCTAATCATCAATGTTCAAAGTACTCTTGTAACACTTGTTCCCGAAAACACCACACTCTTCTTCACTATGAGCCCTCCAGTGGCACTAGTAATGATGCTTCTCAAGCTCATGCTAACGTGGTAAACACGAGTTGCAGTAACGTCGCTCGTGACAATCAATTTTCAAGGACGCTATTACCCACTGCCAATTTGAATATATTAGCTGGCAATGGCTTACGTGTACCTGTCACTGCACTACTTGACTCTGCATCAGATTGTAACTTAATTTCGTCACACTTAACTAAGAAATTAAGACTCCACACCAAACCTATGAAGGTACACATTCGCGGTGTTGGTCAAAATCGAAGCACTGCTACTGTTGTTGCTGATGTGAACGTTTTTGCCTGTGCTACTAATTGGTCTGCTAAGCCTGAATGTCTCGTGGTTCCCAATATTGCACTTGAGCTACCCGCTGCTGGTTTCGACACCTCTGAATGGAACATTCCATCACATATTGATTTAGCTGATCCTGATTTCAATTGCACTAAATCTATTGACCTTGTTCTTGGTGCAGAATATTTCTTTGACCTGTTATGTCCTGGTAAAATCATACCAGTTGGTGATTTGCCCATCATTCAAAATACCTCTGTGGGTTGGGTGTTTTCTGGGAGGCTGCCCAGCGCAAGCACCTCGCAACCATCGCACGTGGTATCAGCACTTACACTCTCACGCCCTCATGTAGAACAACAGCTGGAAGCGTTTTGGAACGTTGAAGAAGTTGAAACCCCAGTGTTGTCTGTTGATGAATCCATATGTGAAGAACACTTTGTTGCTACTACCACTTGCCAAGACGATGGTAGATTTGTGGTTAGGTGCCTCTCGCTACGCTACACTAAATCGTTTTCACTCTCTCGAAAGACGTTTGGCTCGTAACCCGAGTTAAGGTTAGAATACACTGAATTCATGCATGAATATCTAGCCTTAAGCCATATGCAAGTCGCTTCCCACCCGATTGATGGTGAAATTTACTACATTCCCCATCATCCTGTTTTCAAGCCGCACAGTACTTCTACAAAGCTCAGAGTGGTATTTGATGCTTCGATGGCTACTACGTCTGGGTGCTCCCTTAATGATACTTTGTTGGTGGGCCCTGTAATTCAGCAGGATTTGTTCTCTATTTTGCTTCGGTTCCGTACTCACTTGATAGCGTGTGCAGCTGATCTGAGTAAAATGTACAGACAGATTCTTGTAGATCGTGACTTACAGAGAATATTTTGGAGAGACTCTCCTTCAGACCCAATAGTAGAATATCAATTAAACACCGTTACATATGGTACTGCCCCAGCTTCCTTCTTAGCCACTCGTGTGCTAAAGGAGCTCGCCCTCACTGATGGCACAGCTTTTCCAGCTGCCACTCTGATTGTTTTAAACGACTTCTATGTTGATGATTGTATCTCGGGATGTGATTCCGAGCATGACGCACTCATTCTGTATGATGAATTGACCCTTCTTTTGAGATTAGGTGGTTTTGAACTGTGTAAGTGGAGTTCAAACTCCATGACTCTATTAGATAACATTCCTCTTGATCATCAAGAGAAACAACAACTCCGTAGTTTCGGCGATGGTGAAGAACCAGTCGCCAGAACGCTAGGACTTTATTGGCAACCTATCGATGACTTGTTGCGGATTCAGTCACCTATCGTGAACTGTGACACTTCAATTACTTTTACTAAGCGTTCATTTTTGTTGTTGCCTCTATCTTTGACCCCTTGGGTTTAGTGTCACCTATTGTGGTTGCTTGTAAGATTCTCTTCCAAGATTTGTGGATTCACAAACTCGGTTGGGATGACCCCCTTCCAATGAAAATCGCGCAAGCTTGGCTGAATGTTTATAGCAATTTGCCTGCGATTTCTGAGATTTCTACTCCACGTTTGATTAAGCCTGCTTCAGAAATCAAATCTATGCAACTTCATGGTTTCTGCGACAGCAGTCAGCAGGCCTATGGAGCTTGTCTCTATTTATTGTCAATTGATACCAACGGCATCGTCACTGTTGCACTTGTGTGCGCTAAGTCGAAGGTTGCTCCTCTTAAGGGACACTAGGGCTGAGTTTTTAGGCAAAAATGGCAAAATAACTGATTTTGTTTTTTCCATATATATATCTTATGGACCCCTGTGGATCATGTCAGTAAAACAATTTTCATGCACCGCCATTTCTAAACGCTCAGTGACATTTTTAAATCTCCTCTGCCTAAAAAGAAGATGGAAGGCAAATCATAGAAAGTAGGCTATACTTTTAAAACTAGAAATCCTAGAAAGTCGTAGGTTAACTCAAACGAAAGGTCTCCATGCTCTTTATCTCTACAACAAAACATTGTATTTTTCACATTTTTCCCACTAAAGTTTCATTGGGTGAGCCAAACTGGTTAATATAATATGCGATTTTATAAGAATGCTTTTATCTCCAGACATCGTTTTTAGGTAATCAAAACGCTCCATGTGCATGAGGTATTCACCAATTTTACTAAAAAAATCACTGGATATTCAGAAACACATGTGTTGCAAGATAACATTGCAATATCTCCAGCCCTTTGGTAAATTACAGACCAAAAAATTAAAAAACTATGAAAAATTATCAAAATTCATAAGACATGATGGCACATAAAGAAAAATTAATCTGACAGCATACATGTGTCACTTTCCTGAAATGTCTCAATGTTATAATACTTAGAATAATTTTATATATATGTAATAAAAATATCAAGCGTTTTACAGAATTGCTAATGCGCATGGAGCATTTTGATCACACGGTATATTTTAATAATATAATTAGTAAAAAGTCAATTACACTTCATTCAATTGTTTTCAAATTTGGTATGTGACTTAGCGTTACTATTCTATGTATGCAGTTTAAATTTCAACTCATTCTGATAATAAATGTGGAAGTTGAAAAACTCAGCCCTAGTGTCCCTTAAACAGTTGTCTTTGCCCAGACTTGAGTTATGTGGTGCACTTTTGCTTTCCAAATTGCTTGCAAAGGTGCAACCCGCTTTGAACTTGCCTATTGAATCCGTCTATTGTTGGACAGATTCCACTATTGTTTTGTCTTGGTTGGCTTCGCCCCCCTCAAAATGGAAAACCTTTGTAGCCAATAGAGTTGCTGAAATACAAAGGCTTACTGTTCACTGCGCCTGGAAACATGTCTCTTCCCGTGACAATCCAGCCGACATAATTTCCCGAGGCTGTATGCCCTCAGAATTGAAAAATAATCAGCTATGGTGGTATGGTCCAGCATGGTTGAAGGCCTTTACAAGCTCCAGTACTTTAGATATCTTTGACACTCCTGTGTCCGAATTGCCCGAGTGTAGAATTTCGTGTGCAAATGTATCTAAACCTGTTGACATTGATTTTTTAAACAATTTTTCTTCCTACACAAGATTGTTGAGGGTCATAGCCTATTGTATTAGGTTTGTCTCTAATTGTAGAAATACCACTAGGATCAGTGGTCCACTCACTGCCATTGAAATTGATGTTGCAATACTTACATGTGTGAAAATGATTCAAGCTCAGTGCTACTCTACTGAACTTGCTGCTCTAATGAAGAATGAGCAAGTGCCATCCACTTCCACCATCAGCAATTTGCACCCTTTGCTTCACTCTGATGGCACTATTCGTGTGGGAGGCCGTTTGGAATTGGCCGACCTTCCATTTGATACAATACACCAGATACTTTTGCCCAATGACCATCATTTCACTAAAGTCCTGGTCAGACATACCCATTTAAAGTTGCTTCATGGCGGAGTCCAGGTTGTGATTGCGACTATCCGACAGCGCTTCTGGATACCTTCACTACGAAAACTTGTTCGTAGTCTATCTCGCTCTTGTGTTACATGCGTGCGCTACGCTGCACGTCCTTCTGAATAGTTAATGGGTCAACTCCCAGCTGTTCGCCTCCATCAAACCTTTCCCTTTAATCACGTTGGTGTTGATTACTGTGGTCCATTTACTATCAGGTACGGTGGCCCCAGGTCAAAGGTTTCTACTAAGGCCTACATCGCAATGTTCGTTTGTATGGTTACGAAGGCTGTGCACACTGAAGTCGTCACTTCCCTCTCCAGTCATGCTTTCGTTGTAGCTTTTATTCGCTTCTGCAGTAGAAGGGGCGTTCCCGCTCAAGTGTATTCCGACAATGGTACCAACTTTCAAGGCGCACAGTCTGACCTTGCTGATCTTGGTTCGTTGCTCTCCTCTGCAGATTTTCAATCTGTTGTTCCAGATTCTGCCTCATCGCTACTAATTCAGTGGCACTTCATTCCTCCTAGTTATCCGCATTTTGGTGGAATTTGGGAGGCAAACATCAAGTCTTTGAAATCTCATTTAATAAGAATCATGAAGGCTCAAGTAATTACGTATGAAGAATTGACCACTCTCGTGGTGCAAATTGAAGCCATTCTAAATTCTAGACCCATTTCGCCTATGACTGAGGATCCTACTGACTTGTGCTATCTCTCGCCAGGTCACTTTCTGGTTGAACGACCTTTGAATGCCTTGCCCATTCCTGACGCTTCTGAAGTGTCCATCAATAGGTTGTCTAGATGGCAATTACTTCAACAGATTATGACTTCATTGTGGCGTAAATGGTCCACAGATCATTTACTCTCCCTTCAACAACATCACAAGTGGAACCGTGTGTCTCCTAACCTCAAGGTTGGCACGCTTGTGCTTATTATGGATGACAATGTTTCTCCTACTTACTGGCGACTTGGACGCATTCTTGAGGTTCACTGTGGTAAGGACGGCCTAGCTCGTGTGGTCTCTCTACATACCACCTCTGGACTTTTGAAACGTCCCATCGTCAAGGTGTCTCCCTTGTTGCCGCAGAACTAAACCCTCTTGTATTTTCATAAACAACCTGCCTGTTGTTTCTGTGCGGGCAATATGGTTCGGCCACTGTCTTGGCAAACCAGTTTTGTGTTTCCCTATTTGTTTCCACTCTGTGTGGTTGTACATATCTTTATTATTTGTCTTCATTGTATTTATTCATTGTCAAGTTTGTTTTGTTTATGTTGGTTAGTTGTCATGATTCATTTGTTTTGATAACATGTTGTATTCCCACTGCCGATGTTTCCAGTAGGATATTTTTGCTTAGAAGGTATTTTGGTATTCTAAGTTGGCCACATTGAATCTTCTTTATTCTCTTTGACTTGTCTTTGAACTCTCTACTGTCATTGGCTGCTTTCAGCCTATCAGAGGCCTCCGACTTGTGTTTGAACTCTGTACTGTGATTGGCTGCTTTCAGCCTATCAGAGGCCTCCTTGCTGTTTGTAGCGACCAATCACGTGTTTCTTCTTCGTTCTCTAAGCTTGCAGCCATGATAGAATGTTGTGCTTCGACGCTGGTTGTGATCTATCGACGAATATCCAGCTAATCATTTCTATAATTGGTGCTATCTTCATAGTAACCGTGCTTAGTAATCATGTCCTATGCACATGATTCATATTTTGTTAGGGCGGTGACATTTTGGTGATTTTCGATCTCATCAAACCATGCTTGATGTTGCTACGCGCCATGTCGACGAATTCTTCAATCCGCGGCGTCGGATAGTTTGTTGTAACATGTTTACTTCTGATCTTCATCTACTGCCTAACAATTTGTCATCACGCGTATGAATGATGTTGCTTCGTGTGATAAGTAATTCATCGTTTGTCTGGAAGCATGTGCCACAAGGCCAGGCACCATCACTAAATGGAGGTTGACGCTAGGCTCAACTGCTTTACTATTGTGACAATACCGTGCGATTGGCATATCCCGGTATTTGTCTGACAGCAACTACTTTGACTTCCTGCGTTTCACACATAATTTGTTTAATTAACAATTCATTTTGGGCTTATGGTATCGGCGCATCACTGTAAGTCAGTCCTGGTTCGACGACACATTCTCGTTCCATGCGACCTGTTTTTTCATTATTTGTTGCAACCCCACTTGTGTTGCAAATTCAAACTATACCATTCTTTGGAACCGCCGTGTATTGTATGCCGCTCCTTGATGTACTGATCTGCAGCTACGTTCAAGACAATATATGTGTTTTAGGCTCAAGACTTACGTGTGTTAATTCCATACGAGTGTTTCTTCAATTGTGTAAATTTGTGCCAGTGTTTCTCATATATTTATGTGCCACCTTTGAATATTTGTTTTATGTGCCACCTATTGATAATATATCTTATTATTAGTTATTGGTTGTGTTGTGTCCTTTATGCCTTCCTGGACCTCCTTATTTGGTGACAATAATATTGTCTGGTCCTCCACATGTTTGCTAAATTGTTATGCGACCTTTTGTAAAGTCAACCCTTTTTATTATCACATCATTATCTAATGCTTTGGCCAACAAACCCTTATACATTGTCCACTATTACCAGAATACTCTTGGTGGGTTGTTGACTTCCCGCGTTGGCCATTACAGTGACATCCTCAATAAAATTTAAGATTTTCACAATCTTCAAATACAATTAAAAACGAAGAAATAAAATACTTAAAGAATATTTAAAATCTGGGTAAAACCCCTGGTCATTATTATCTATGAAGTAAAACAGTCGCCGGAATGAATTTCATCTATTCACACTCTTCATGGCACATGCTCCCAACCAGTAGGTTAGAAAGTCAGTCAGCCAGAGCACCTCATCATCTGTAAGACAAGTAGCGGTGGGTGTTGATACATTAGATGTTTCCATATTCTACTTATGGTGTGACAAACACTTACTTCAACTAGGGATGATAATCACAAAATACAAGATTAATAACCAGGGAACAACTACGTACCTAATCCACCCAATTAATCAAAAACTGTTGACACATATGCGGCGCCTATATATAGGATGCACCGCGATGAATGGATGAAATTCAACCCGGTGACTGTTTTACTTCATAGATAAGGGATTTTACCCAGATTTTAGATATTCTTTAAGTGTTTTATTTCTTTGTTTTTAATTGCATTTGACTATTGTGAAAACCTTAAATTTTATTGAGAATGTCTCACTTATTAGTTTTAGATTGAACTGTGAGAATTTATTGTGTCATTTGACTGAAGGAGGCTCAAAGAGCCGAAACATGTATCAATTGTAAAAAATTGTGATTGACACACATTGTAAAGTGGATATTTATTGTAGTACAGTATATCATAATCAATACGGGAAGAGATAGAAATATGACTAAAGTCATAGATTTACACAACCACACACTGTGTAAAAAAAGATCTTGTGACCTAGCACCTACAGCAATATTGTTTTCACTGTAGAGATTGTTTACTTCAGGAAGGAAAGCCCGTACGTGCTACACATATGATACGTATCATCTTGGGATATAATATCCCAAGACCTCCCATGACTTTACATAAGCAAGGTGCAGAATCAGTGCAGGCCATGAGAATGTTCGTAAAGAATGCCTGATGGCCACAAAAAACTACATAAAAAATGCAGCAACTGTTGAGGGACTCACCTAAGGTACTAAATCCATAGTTAGTAGATACAACCTTTCTCTCTCTTCTTCCTCTACTAAAATTCCAAACACAAAGTTAACTACATATCTTTGATCCACATCTATTGTTATGTCTAGGGAGACCCAAATATATTTTCCACCGGCCTTTTCCCTTAGTAAAATTAACATCACTTTATAAAGGTCAAGAACGAAATTCTTCCTAATTGCTGATTCATCCGAGACGGGTTGTTTCAAATACTCCTGCAGAAACAGAACTAAGTTCTCATTTAGCTTAGTCAATGGAATGTTTGCTGAGGCAAACACTTTACAAAAGTCTTCATTGAATTTGCGTAGTTTTGGTTCAGGTTTAACTAAAGCTGTGATTACAAGAGGGTAGGTTTTTTGTTTCAAGTATACCAATTTCAATTAACTGTGTTTGGTTGTCTAAAAGGAGTGAAAACTTGATATTTTTTGTTTGTGGTTACCACTGTGCTACAATGTTTGTAAAACAAAACATTTCCTTCAGTTGAACAGTCTTGAACTCACGTATTATGATTTCCATAAATCACTAACAGTTCTCTTCTCCATAGGTATAATACATTTAGTAGCAAAAATACAGCCCTTTAACGTACAATGAACCAAAAATGTTTCAAATCGTCGAAAGTAGGACTAAGAAGAAGTAATTGTGTATGGAAGCTAACTATTTATGAAATGGGGAAAATCCTGTTGAAAGTGACATTCCAAGAATCAGTACATGCCTATACTCTGTATTACCAATAATGAACGCTGACATCTGCCAAAGGTAGCACCTGGGGAAATGCTGCATTGCCACCGAGGCTTCCAGAAAGACACAAATACTGGGATCTGTGGTGTGTCAACCGTATTCCTGAGAAAAGGCACAATCAATGCAACAAAATGAGAACACAATGATGATGATGATGATAATGATGATGATAATAATAATAATAATAATAAATGAAATAAAGGCTCCGGGAATGAACCTGGGGGGGGGGAGTCCTTGTGGCTCCGGACAAAAGGGAGTGAAATGCGTCGTTGCCAGCCATCTGCAACGTAACATATTGGATTCAGCAAGAGAATCCAACTAGCCTCTTTCACTCCAACTCCAGCACGTAACCTGCACGAGGTGTCCCTGCTAAACTGAGCAACCCAGTGGGAAGTTGGGTAACCAATCCCAGCGGGAAGCTGGGTCAGTGAACCGATCAGTGCTGGGGGCTTCAGGGCTTACAACCCTGATAGTTAACAACTCGTTACCTTCGGGTGACCTAACCTAATCACTTGTGTGATAGACTGTATCAAACATGAAGTACAAACTTAATGAACATAATACCTCAGTTGGTAGACAAACCACAAGTAGGTCATCGGAGTCTGGGGGACCTACACCTTCATGTGACCCAGTCGGATTTAAACGAAACTTTAAAAGGAATATTACGTACCTAGCCACAATCAATATAAACTCCTTGATCAAGACCGGAAAGCTTAAGCATACGCTTGAAATACTGAACGACAAGAACATCAGTATAGCAGCTCTCCAAGAGACTAGGTTTCCGGACGAAGAAGCCATAGAGTCTCGAGGATATAGAATATGTAAAGGGAAACCTGGTAATAGAGTAATGGAAAATATACCATTCCTTGGGACTGGGTTTGCAGTACACCGTCGACTGGTTACAAGCATTCTTGACTTTTCCTCACCAAACGATAGAACATCGGTACTTTCCTTCAGATGTAAGAATAGAGGATACTCTATGATTAACTTCCACGCTCCTACCAATGACTCTAACAGGAAAAACCCAGAAATGACAAACCATTACTGGGATGCCCTTGAGGAAATCCTAGACAAGGTCCCAGATCACCATACGACTATATTGTTAGGAGATTTCAATGCCCAGATCGGTAGAGAACAGAAACACCGGAAGATTGTAGGGAGATATCCTGCCCATAAGAGAACCAACACCAATGGGGAACGATTAATCAGTGTCTGCACCAAGTATGGATTACGTTTGATGTCTACAGCTTTCAAACACCTTCCCAGGAAGGCCATGACATGGCGATGCCCAAATAGCATGTTGGGTGAATTCCAAATCGACCACGTAGCAATAGACAAGCTGCACCATAGGGATATTATGAATGTCAAGGTGCTACGAGGAGCCAACATTGACTCTGATCACTACCTCTCACTGGTTAAGACGAACCTGAAACCACTAATAAAGACCATTGGTATGCTAGCAAAGAACACGAAGATCCCTAGGTTTGATATCACCAAACTTAAAGAAGACAGCACTAGTTACCAAGAGAGGCTGATTCATAATACCAACAGGATTAACACATCTACAAAATGGGATCCGCTTAGGGATGCCATAACAGTAGCGGCTCAGGTAACAATCCCCAATAGACCTAAAGGGAACAAGCATCCGTGGTGGTCCAGCGAATGTGATAAAGCTATAGAAGCCAGGCGACTAGCGTGGATCAAATGGAATGTACATAAGAACGAAGCTAATTTACAAGCCTTTATTGCACAAAGGAAAACTACGTCGAGCATCATAAGAGGGGCCAAGAGGAAGCACAACCAGGAACTGATTAAGCAGGCAGAGGAGGATTTTGTAAGGAACAACTCTAGAGATCTATACAGAAGCCTCAAGCAACAAACAACCCAATTCGCGTCCCCTACCTTACACCTCCAGAGACCAGATGGATCCCTGTGTCTTAATGACAGCGATTGTACCAAGACCCTAGCTAACTACTTCAAAGGACTCTTAAATGCAAAATAACCTATTGAGCGTCTCCAAGTTACAGAACCAGCTAACCCTAATACTGAGTATATCGCTTCTCCAACCTATGAAGAAGTCAGAGGTATAATTAAACTACTTAAGAATAATAAAGCTTCTGGGGAAGACGGGATAGTAGCAGAAATACTAAAACATGCCGGAGAACACACCTTCAGGAGCATACATAAAGTAATTCTGGACATATGGACTAGTGAGAGGCTCCCAGATGATAGGACGTCAGCCTTTATCCATCCAATCCACAAGAAGGGAAGCAAAACAGATCCCAGTAACTACAGAGGAATATCACTCATTGCTGTTTACAGGGTGTCGAGCGATGGCCTTTTATCAAATTCCCGAATAATTCCCGTATTTCCCGTACGAAAATCCACCAAATTCCCGTATATTTTAGAACCCTCTAAGACTAGAGTTCGCACACCGAATGGCCGAAAAATGAATCTTAAAGCGCGAATCAAAATTGTCTGGCGTAAGTGTAACTGCATTTTTGGAGACACTTCCGCAGCTCACGGGTGATGACGATATTTAGGCCTAACCCGTAGCGTGAGCAAAGCGCGCGCCCGCGCGCGCGTGTGAACTCTCTCGCAGAAGGGATGGGATGCTACGAACACAAATAAAATACCGTTTACCTGAGGAGAGCTGATATAAATGACTGTTTTACTGAGGAGAAGTGATGTGCGCGAGTGACGCTTGGACTCGCGAGAATCGAGTCTAGCAGTTCCGAGTCTGAACGAGTAACCCGTGCGAAGGACTCCAGTCTCCACGGTGACGTCACGATCCGTACATACGATATAGGACAGAATGCGGCCAAATTCCAAACACTCGCTAAACTTGCAAACGACTTTTCTACTAGTGATTTACAAGAGAAATCGTTTGCAAAATGCACACTATGCTTCATATTATAACGACTAGGGTATGATAAAGAAAGAAATGTAATTTAAAAAATCAAGTATAAAAAAACCTCCTCGCCGGGAATCGAACCCCAGCACGCTGCGTGAAAGTTAGCACCGTTAACCACTCAACCAGAGATAACGATAAGACTAATGGCGTTATCAACAGCGATATATACTACTGCTTAGCAAATTATCACGTTGAAGGAAATTTCTCTTTACTGTATTGCGTTCTTTCTTTCTGTCATCAGTCCACTTCTTGCCGGTTTCCAATTTTGAATATCCTATTGTATCACTGTGCATTGATGGGAAACTAATAATACTTGGCCAAGGCGTACGGACATTACTATATATCGTGTAGTTTCCATATATGGCTCACGGATAACGCTGACAACGTCCTCGGCCTCGATTCCGGACTCGAGTATCTCGAGTTTTACGGTTCCAGACTCGATTCTTCGCGAGTCCACTCGCAGCCCATCACTACTGAGGAGGGTTGAGAGAGTAGAGAATAGGAGTGTCACATCTTCATATATATTATTTCAGTAGTATGCATCCCTCCTGCGGCGCTCACAAGCGACCGATCGTGACAAATGATCATTCAAATGAAAGAGAATAGACATTAGCAGTGACTTATTGCACTATAATTTCATAAATATCTATAATTTCTTTAAACAAAGGACTTAAAAAATGTACGAATTGTGCGATTTGCAATCACCGTTGATGTAGGATAATACGCTCCATACTTCCTGTCCACGGGCCACTGGGACGCATGTTTCATGTCATATTAACATTCTGAGGTCTTTCCTTTATCCTGAAATATTAATAGTGTTCTATAATCATTTGGTTGAAATAAAAACATAACCTTTCTCCTTAAGTGTCTCATTATAAACCTATTGGAGAAAGTGTGGTTTATGAACATGCGAGATTTCTCGCACGGGTCCGCTAGTAATAAATATTTACTGGAAGTGATTGAATTGTATGGTACCGTAACATTATAGAGCTTCCACGAGATAAAATGGCATCGAAGCTTATGCATAACGAACTTCCAGTCCGCGAATCTCCTTGATTTTCATTGGCAGTGAAACGTTCGTTCGTGATTATCTTCGTTATTAATTCGGATTGTGGTTTTGTTTTTAGGCGTTCAACTTATGAAATAATAACTAAAGGGTTGGTCTTTCATGAATATTCCAAAGACAAGTGTCTCCAAAAAGAGTAATTAGTAGAACTTCGCATCAGAGACGACCATAACAAACAGCTTGCCTACAAAGTGTGCGATTTGCACATTTCAAACGGCATTGGTCTAACATATCTTAGACTACAATAATTAAGTTTGTGCAAATTATATATGTTATATGTGAGAATATTATTATAATTTGCTATCCAGTTGTTATATTGGCATTGCCATATTATGCATTAACGTGACCTGTTTAAATGCTAAATTGTGACGTAAGCTACGAGTTGTAGGCTATTCGCCGTACCGGTAGGCCTAATATTTACTAACAACGCATCGTTTCTTCTTTAATATTTATTTAATCATTATAATTATAATAGCCTATCTATTAACACTTATTTAACCAATAATCATTTTATAATTCTATACATATTCCAGGTATTGCAAGAAAGCGATTTGATAGCACATGCGGCTCTACCTTAAAATCCAACCATGCCCAGTTTTCAGTACCTATGGATGATATTACCGCAAGTTAATAAACCAAACAACTGGCAACATATTTTTTAATGCACATTTACATCTTCACCCTAGTCTACGTAAAGTACCATACGGTAATCACTGAAAGGGTAGGGGGGTTATGACCCCAATTTCACAAACGAACGGACCTCATTTTGCATGAATTATGGAACTCGAATCCTAATGGAGGTATGGATTGTCTGCATTTAGAAATATGTTAGTCAATAATTTAAAACAAGACGCCAGAAAACTAAATACAAAAAGCTGCGTGCCTACTACGGTGTTAAGATGCTCCGTGAAAAAAATACACTTGGCCAAGATTATACGTCAGCGTAGCCATTGCGCCAGAAAGCAAATTCTTCTGATTACAAAGAATTTCCAGGGCAATGACGATCGTAACTTCTTCCAACTTAGGAGTCTCAGCGACCCCTATAGTGTCTAGGCAGGAAATAGCACGGGACTCTCGTGAGCAAGAGTTGACCACTCTTTGATTTTTTCAGCCATACGATACGAATGTACAATTTTCGGCAATTGGTGCGAAATTGCAGCACATCCGCGTCTGGAATTTTCTAATATCTTGATCTGTTAGCTTCATTAAGGGCTGCTCTTGTCGAGAAACCCAGGTCTCCTCTGTGAATAACAAGGCGGACTGATTCCTGTATGTCATTGTCAGCAACGAGCGCGGCGCGCGTAGCCCCACGCGTAGAGGGTACGGCCGGCGGTCGGCCAGGCAAAGTATGCATTCGACGTTGGCTGGGTTCTCATCCCGCTTAGCGCTCTATCGGTGGCGAAAAATTACGGGTGGCAGCGCGGTCTGCAGGCGAAATAGAAGATTGAGCGGGAGGACTCTACCGAGCATTCGGGGGCTAAGAAGTCGGGCATTATGAGACTTTTCAAGATTTCCCGTATCAAGTGCGAATTTCCCGTATAATTCCCGTATTTTTCCCGGGTTACTAAAATTCCCGTATAATTCCCGTATTTCCCGTATCGCTCGACACCCTGCTGTTACCTATAAGATATTTTCCAAGATTCTGGAACGCCATGTAACGAGACAGCTGGATAAAGAGTTAGGCCGCTCCTACATTGGAACCGGAATTTCTCCTGACCAGACCAGACCAGACCAGACGGTCTGAGCAGGTCTGGTCGAGTCTGAAGAAAACAAACACATGACGCGCCGTCCGCCCTCCTACACTGGAGCCAGTCCTCGTTCCGGGTAGGGGAGTCTGGTCTGGACTTGTCTGACAGCAATCAAACAGGTTTGTATTTCTTCCAGTTGCATGGAAGCTTCTGGTGGTGCGTTCTAACACCATTGAACTTCGTTTTTGTGTGGAATTGTGCCATAATGGTAGACAAATGAATGATAATTGAATTAGTGCGTGAGCGAGTTGTATCATGGTTATGTAAAATTCACTTTGATGGTGGTCTTCATTGAACTCGTGAACCCATTTTCTTTTACACAAGTTTAATAATAAATTCCTGTCCAATAACATAAAATCAATTAGTTCCTCGTCCATTTATCAACTGTAATAATAGACAACTTTGTTCGTCGAGAGTTGACACAGTACTGGTTCTTCCGCTGAAAACTAGCTGCAATGTAGGAGCGCCGAGTCTGGACTGGTCTGGCCGGATCGGGTCTGGTGGCCGCTTCCAATGTAGGATCAGCCTTAGGAGAATATCAAGCAGGGTTCAGAGCATCGAGGTCCTGTACCGAGCAGATACACAATCTGAAGACCATCCTTCAATACAGCAAGTCAAGAGCCAGACAATGGGTAGCTATATTTGTCGACTTCCAGAAAGCATACGACTCAGTGGACAGAATTACTCTTTTTAACACCTTGAGAGAACTAGGACTCAACGACAAGATCAATAGGCTGGTGCAAGCCACCCTGCACGACACCACAGCCAGAGTAAAGTTTAGAGGACAGCTCTCTGAGAGTTTCACCATTAAAACAGGGGTGAGACAAGGAGACGGCATCTCACGCATATTATTTAATTGTGTTCTGGAAAAGATCATTAGAGAGTGGACGAGAATCCTATCAGAGAATACTGGATTACGGATGGGGATTAAAGCTGACAACCTAAGGATTCCATGCCTAGCCTTTGCAGACGATCTGACTTTATTGGCAAATGACATACAGGAGGCTACTACTCAGCTCCAAACACTGCACTCAATAGCGGCTAAAACGGGTCTTTTAATTAACATAGGAAAGACCGAGTTTGTTACTAACATCAAGGATGCCCCTAGAATGATGAGAGTCGGTGATAACATCTACATCAAGAGAATCAAAAGTGTAAAATACCTTGAGGAATGGTTTTCAGAGGACCTCAGCGAAACAGTGGCTCTTGAACACAGGAGACTCAAACTAGATAAGGCTTAGCATGCCTGTAGAAAACTATATGCTTCAAAAAATTTGTCTATGAATGTCAAACTAAGACACTACAATGCAGTAGTCAGACCTTCAGTCCTCTATGCAGCAGAGTGCCTATGTCTAACTAAGAAGACCCCATTAAGAGCCCTCGAGGTACAAAAAAGAAAGTTCCTGAGACGGATAGTAGGACCAAGAATTCTACCAGATGGAAGCCGATGGTAACAACCAAATCATGAGCTATATAAACACCAAGAAAATCTCATAGATGCCATCAGAAGAAGGCAACTGGCTTTTTACGGACATCTATTCAGAATGGACTCAAACAGGTTATCCCATAGGATCTTCAAGGCTGCTAACAAGGGCAAAGCTACTGGATTCTTGTGGAAGAAGCAAGTGGAGAAGGATCTTTCGGAACTCCATATAAATGAAAATGACATAGCCGACCGGAGTAACTATCATACAGCTCTTAAAATTAAATCCTTCGTAACATCCCTCACAGACGTTACCCACAGACCAAAAGACAAGACTAGGAAATGGTCTGAGGAACGTAAGATTCAATTTAGCCGGAAAATGAAGGACTACTGGGCCATCAGAAAACCTCGAGGTACCAACATGAAAGCAGCTGCCAAACCCACCACTAAGAACACCAATCGTGGCAAGCCTAACGATGACATCAAGAAACAGCTAAAACACAAGCACCGTGGTCCATAAGACGCCCTAACGAAATAAAAAAATAAATATATATATATATAAAAATAAAAAATAAAAATAATATTAAAAAATGAACCCCGCCAACCTGGGCCCAATGTTTGGGAAGCCAGGCTCTGCCTATCAAAAGCCAGGACAAAGCGGCGATTGATAGAGGAGTAACACCTCTTTTAAAAATAGAGGTCCAGCTCTGGCTGGTAGTACCTTGTAAGGGTCCCTTGCCAGGGTTATGGTGAAGTACTCAACGGCATTGATGGTGGTATAGATGATCTATAGAACAGTGTTAATGGTGGACGAGGCGGCCTTGTATCCCGGATTAATAGGATAAAAGGCATCTATACTCGTATTCGGTTAGAAGTCAGCTTTTTTAAAATACATGAGCATCTGTACTGGTATCCAGCGGCGAGTGGTCAGCGTCTGTTAGCTCAGTGAACTTGGCTGAAAATCTAAGTTCCAAAGACCTCAACAACCTCTAGTCCTATATGGTCCCGGCATCTGCTAGGCCAAGTACTGAGTACAAGCAAATTTGGAATGTGCAAGTAAATACAATCTTACCCCGGATGGTACACAATCCACCCGTCAACAGAGGGCCACTGAACTTTCGGATTCTGGGGAGTTCCGACGTGCGCAACCGAGAGTATCGGAAATCTCTGGTAAACTTCTCTGCAACCAGAAATCATTAATAAATTGATCCAAACAGAGAAATTACATGACCTCACACAGTAAATTGACTGACTGACAAAAAAATTTCATCCTTGCTCTTCAAGAAACACGAATGACAGACGACGCCATGGACTACGGAAACTACTGCATCTTTAAAAGCAAAACACAACAGAGTCGCAAGGGGCGCACCAATTTTCGGTATGGCGTTTCTCGTAAACCGATCTATTATCACATCCGTCAGGGAAATTATACCCGTCAATAGTCGGCTCAAGACCATGTGCATGCACCCAACTATGTTGACAATAAGAAGAACCCTGAAACGGTTGAAAATTCTGGAACAAACTTGAGAACATCATGAGCAAGATTTCCCGCGACGATGTAAAATCCTCATGAGAGATTTCAATTCTCAAGTTGGCCAAGAGAAAATCTATTAAAAAATCGTCGGTAAATATTCCGCACACCAAAATACGAACACTAACGGCACGCATTGGTTCGACATCTGTCACCAATTCAACCTTAAAATTATATCCACGCACTTTAGAAAATCATCGGATAAACAGAAAACGTGGCGATCTCAGATTCAACATCTCAGTAAGTATCAGATTGATCACGTCACCATTTCTTACGCCCACTACAGAACCATTCACGACGTTCAAGTACGACGAGGCGCGAATATAGACTCGGATCACAACCTTTTAAGAATCAAAGTTCACCCCAAAGAGAGTTCGCCATCCCAAACCAAATATCCTGAAATTCGACTTGGCTAAGATTCAAGAAACAAATATTGTAGAGGAATAGGAAAGGGAACCGGCCAATAACTGGAAAGATTTTCGTAGCAAAATTATCGAACAAGCTAAGGCAATGATTCCGCAAAAAAGAAAGGCTCAACATCCATGGTGGAATTCTGACTGTAATCAAGCCATTGCCAATCGCCGAATCGCATTCCAAAAATACAACCACAATAGATCACCAGGAACCCTTCCTCGACACCCGCAAACAGACAAATAAGACTATCAGGAAAGTCAAGCGTGATTATATCACTGAGCAACTTCAGTCCATAGAGAACGATTTCAGAAACTCCGATAGCCTGAATTTCTACAGGAGCTTCCCTAATAATATTAAGGGTTATGTGCTGCCAAATTTAACCTTTAGGAAACAGGATGGAAAACGGGCACTTACTAATAGTGAAAATTGCGACAACTGGCACGCTACTTTTCTGGGCTCCTTAGCTACCCCGAACCACCTGAACGTTTCTTGCATAAGACCCTGGAATACGTGAAGCCAGATGCTGACCCACCAACACAAGAAGAAATCATTTGTCATATCAAACAACTCAAGAATGGAAAGACAGCAGGAGAAGACGGAATTTTCGCGGAACTACTGAAAAATCTTGGAACCCGATCAATGAAGGCAATTACACAGATCATTCAAGAAATCTGGTGCAGTGAAAAACTCTCAGATGATTGGAAATGGGCACTCATTCACCCACTCTACAAACAAGGTGACAGATCGGATGTGAATAATTTATAGAGAGATATCCCTTTTTTCTGTACCTTACAAAGTCTTCTCTGCTTGCCTCCTACAACGAACACAAAAACAGCTCGAGCCTCTCATTGGTGAATACCAGGTAGGGATCAGACCACATAGATCAAGTCATTATCATCATCTTGCACAGTTTCCAGCCACTGGCCGGGTCTGTTTGGAACACAAGCCTCTCCAACGTCTTCTGTCTTCCCACCATCTCTCAGCTTCCACCCTTGTCCAGTCTTATCCTCTCTTCTTCACACTTTCTTCCACCCCCTTCAGCCACCCGTCTCTCGGTCTTCCCCTCGGTCTCTTTCCTTCCCACTTCGTCTCGTGTACCCTCCTGGGTATCCTCTTCTCCATTTGTTTTACATGTCCATACCATCTAAGTCTAGATTTCTCTATACCATCCTGTAATGGTTCCTCCTTCATTAATTCTCTGGTCCTCTCATTTCTTATTCTGTCCATCTTTGTAGCTCCAATACTGCTTCTCAAGAACCTCATCTCACTGGCCTGTATTTTGCTCTTCTCCCTTCCTTTCATAACCCAGGTCTCCGAGGCATAAGTCAGGATTGGGACATAGTACGTCCGATATATGATCTTTTTGCTGTTCTGAGGGACATCCTAGCTCCATAACATGCTTCTCACACTCCTCCGAAATGCTTCTGCTGCCTCCCCCCGCTCATTTATTTCCCTATCGTTTCTTCCATTATCTTGTATCAGGCTTCCCAGATACTTGAAACTCTCCACTTTCTTCAGCTGTTCCCCACCAATTGTTATTCCCGTTGTGGTTCTTTCCTTCTTCCTTGTTGTGATCACCATCTCACTCTTATTTATGCTAAATTTCATCCCATATCCTTGTATTATTCCTTCGCACACGTCTAACTGTTCCTGTACCTCCTCTTCCTTGTTTCCCCAAATCATCAAATCATCTGCAAACACCATTGCTTTCTTCTTTCCTTCCCCAATTACTTGTGCCACTCGGGACATTATGTCATCCATCACCACAATGAAAAGTAACGGTGACAGTGCACTTCCTTGTTTCAGGCCGTTTCTCTGTTCCAACCAGTCTGATCTCTCTCCTCCCACTTTCACACAGCTCACGCTTCCCTTGTACATCTCCTTTATCCTCTTTATAGTCCATTTCACTACTCCTCTATCCTCCAGGGACTTCCATACTTTGTTTCTGCATACACTGTCATATGCTTTCTCAATGTCCAGGAAGGCCATCAGTAGATCTGTTCCATACTCATAGTGCTGTTCTTGTAACTGCCTTACAGCAAAAATCAAATCCACTGTGGACCTTCCTGCTCTGAAGCCATGATGTTCTTCCCTCATCCCTCCTTCTATCCTTGTCCTAATTCTCCTTTCCAAAAGTTTCTCGAAGATCTTTGCACATTGACTCATCAGTGTTATGCCCCGATAGTTTCTGCAATCTGTTCTACTACCTTTCTTGAAGATCGGGACAATTATTCCTTTTTTCCAGCCCTCTGGGGTCTTCCTTTCCTTCCATGCTGTCCTCGCCACTCGGTACAACCATTGTATCCCCACCTCTCCTGCTGCTCTCACCATCTCCACACTGAACTCATCCACACCCGGTGCCTTCCCTCCTTTCATCTTCTTCACTGCATCTTCCACTTCTTTCCATGTTAAGTCCTTTTCTGTTTGCAGTTCATCTTCCTCTTCCCCGATTTCTTCCTCCTCACCATCATTTCCATTCGGGTACAGAAGTTCTTCAAAATATTCTTTCCACATTTTCATCAGTTCTTCCCTATTTTCTATCTCTTGACCTCTTTTGTTCACCATTCTAACATAATCCGTAGGATCCTTCCGCCTCTTATTTTTTACCATCCCATACAGGACCTTTTTTGTACCTTCGCTATCCTCCATCATCTTTGTCCACTCTTCCATCCACTTTCTTCTCTCCTCAGCCACTACTCTCTTCGCCTCCTTCTTTCTTTCCTTCCTGGTACTCTTCCCTTGTCTCTACCGTCCTATTTTGATACCACATCCTAAAGGCTCTATTCTTTTCCCTTACTATATCTTTTGTCTTCTCATTCCACCATGGTGTTTCCTTCCACCTCTTCTTACTACTTGTCCTCCCACATACTGCTTCTGCTGCACCTACTAGTGTATTCTTAAATCTAGCACATTCCTCTTCCACCCCTCTTTCTTCATCTGTTGGAATTCCTTCCTTTACCATTTTGAGGTACTCGACCCTTCTATCACCTTCCTTCAGTTTCCATATCCTTATTCGTCTTTCCTGGTTCTCAGTACCTTTCTTCTCCTTACTCCCTCTCAGGTTCATTACCAGCAATCGATGGTCGCTATCCAGGTTCTCCGATGGTATAACCTTGATGTCCGTGATGTTGTTATTTAGTTCTTTCTCATACAGTATATAGTCGACCACTGACTTCCTGGTCAAGTCATCACTGTACCATGTGATTGTGTGGCTCTCTCTTTTCTTAAACCAGGAGTTTCCAACTAGCAGGCTGTTCCTTTGGCAGAATTCCAACAGTCCCTTTCCTTCCTCATTACTTCCGCCCCAACCCTCTGGTCCTAGAACACTCTCATAACCTTGTCTTTCTTCTCCTACATGGGCATTCAGATCCCCCATAACGATCATATTTATTCCTACCAGCTGCTTCTGCAATTCCTCTGCAAACTCCTTCTTCTCTTCAAAGGCGCAGCCTACTTGTGGAGCATACACTTGCACTATTTCTACTGTCTCTCCCCTCAGTGCTACTTTCACTTTCATCATCCTATCACTTATTCTCCTCACTTCTTCTTTTAAACCATCTTGTACTACTACTCCCACTCCATTCCTCTTTCCCTCTTCGTTCCCACTCCAGTACAGTCTATAGCCTTTTCTCAGTTCTCTCCTTCCTTCCCCTTTCCACTTTGTTTCTGCCAATCCCAATAAATCCAACTTCCTACTTTCCATCATATCCACTATCTCCTCCACCTTCCCCGTCAGTGTTCTTATGTTTCAAGTTCCAAATCTTAGTCCGTGTGTACAGCCGTGTCGTCGTCTATTATATCCATCATGTCCGAGGCTCGTTCCATTTTTGAAAGCATTTGGTTTCATCCACTACTGGCTTGCTGGGCCTATCGTAGCTTCACCAGAGCCCCATTAGCCGTCACTTTTCAGGGTTCCCGTAGGACCTTCACAGCTACCGTAACGGCCCCTGGGCACACGTAGTCCCCACTGTACTTCGCCCCTACAGGCGATCCCCTACTTTGTGCCGTTGCCCGTTTCCCAAGACGTGGACGAGAGGTTGGACTTCTATGAGACACATAGATCAAGTACTGAACAAATGTTTAACCTCAAGTCCACACTGAAACTTCGAGCCTTACGAAATCTCCCAACCATCTGCATATTTGTCCATTTTCAGAAAGCTTTTGACTCTGTTGACCACCAAACTCTCTTTAATATACTCAAAGAATATACTCTCGACCCAAAAACACGCCGCCTCATCCAACAGACCCTATCTGACACAACTTCCAAAGTCAAGTTCCTTGGTGAAGTATCTGAACCTTTCCTCATCGGAACAGGCATACAGGGTGATGGGCTCTCCCCTCGAATCTTCAATATCTTTCTCGAGAAGGTCATCAAAGAATGGAGAAACAAATTGAGAAGTCTGACAACACCACCTATATACTAGGCCGTTACACTGAATTGAAAGTAGCCAAGATGGCGGATATCGAAGGCAGAAGTTTGTGAGCAAACCGTGTTTGTTTTTGTGTGATATTTTCAGTTTTTTGCTGTAAAATATGATTTACAAGAGTTGTGTGCCGAAGTGCAGGGGAATTATGTGAATGAAAATAAAGTTATTATGTTCCCGGAAGAAAAGAATTTGAAGAAACTTTGGATATCAGCTATTAAATGAGAGAGCTTCATACCAACAAACCATTCTGTGGTAAGTACCAATACGGTACATGTTTTTTTAATTATCTAGGCAGTGTTAGCCTACCGTACTACATAAATAGCCGATATACCGGTAATCTTAATAATATAACGAATTACTTAGGCTGCTATAAATAGTTCTAAGAACTATTACATTGCCTTGCAAGCAACTCGTTAGTTACCACGTCTAGTTCCTTTAAGGTTAGAGTTGGCCTAAATGCAAAGTATTGCTCCAAGTTTCAAATAATAACGAACGGTGTTTTCTCATTAAATAATGAATCTCCCTACATGCGAGGCAAGTTTGTTGTGCATGGGAGAATTAAACTTATATAACGCTGCCGTATTATTTTATAATAGGCTATCACATTTTGAAAGGTTTACATGTTTACATAATATGAGCATGCTGCAGTTAATATTTGTATGATATAAGTCTGTTCTAAGAGAAATGAAGCTAAGCTGTAGGCCTGGTGCTGTTCCAGCTCGTCTTCCAAATTGCCCAGCGTATTTAAGTACCCCAAAGTCCTATACAGACAGCCGTCAGGAGAAGAGAGCTAGGAGAGAAAACAGGAACTGCAGGCTGCAATTGAAGAAAGTGAGGCAGAGTTTAATCTGCAAAATGAGGCATTGTCATTTTCCAGCTTCAAGGAATTGAATGATAAAATAGGACTTCTCAATGCACCAGAGTCATGGAGTATAATTTCTAAGGACAACAACATTTTAATTTTTTTCATCACCTTCTGTCCTATGCCTAAGGTAAGTTGTAGTTTAGTGATTGCAGCATCATTGCAGATACAAGTATACTACAAGGAAGTTAAGTTAGACAGGGTAGGTGATTTCCTGTTCCCAAATATTGTGATGAACATTTCTAACATTAGAAACATCCTTGAATTTTAAGATACACTCAATTTTATTAGGGACGAGAAAAAAAAATAGTTCCTCTGAAATCTTGGCTTTAGCTCTTCCAACCTTCTGGAATCAGTAAGCTTATCAAACCCAGACTTAGTGGAAAATATTGAGTTTGTTACAGAGCAAATGAGACTTTGGTCTGGGCAAAAGGAAGTTTATAGCGCTCACTTTCTGATTTTGTGTTCAATGCTACAATCAATCTTGCCCCACAGCTATGCGCACTAGAGACATTTAAATGTAATAGGGTTGCCCAATCCATGCAAAATCAGGAGGCTATGTTCTAAATTCAGGTTAGATCCTCGAGTTCAACAGCATGAGGAGAATTTTTTGAACTATATAAAGAACAAATTTTCTGGCAATGAATGCGATAAATTTGTTGTACTCATGATGGATGAAGCGTACGTGAAACCAATGGAGGATTACAAAGGTGGTAATATAGTTGGAAAAGCATTCAAGAGCGAGAAACTGGCAACAAGTGCCTATTGCTTCACGATATCTAGTCTCCTGTCCGATGTTGCGGAAATGTTACATGTACTGCCAGTGATATCCATGTCTGGGGAACAGTTGCACTGCATACTGAAGTAAATTATTATTGGCTTAGAAGAAATAGGGTTTCATGTGGTTTGTGTAGTTAGTGGCAACAGTTCTGTAAATAGGAAATCATAAATGTATGCAGCAGTTTTCACCGCATGAAGAACTAAAGTGTGTTTACCCTCATCCTGTCGATGAAACAAGGCCTCTTCTTTTGTTTTTGTTTGCCTCTGTCTACTTGCTTAAGTGTGTTAGAAACAACTGGTTGAACCAAAAAGATGAAGATATGTGCATGAACTTCCCTGATTTTGACCCAGTTAGCAATGATTTACACAAAGCCTCATTTTGCTCTGTGAAGAAATTGCAAAATATAGAGCATGATAAGTTGGTGAAGTATGGCTATGGTCTCTCTGTGAAGGCATTATAGCCGAGGCATATTAAGTTTTAACCTAAAAAAATAAATAATGTAAAGCTGAAATTTGGCATAGATGTGCCCTAGTACCAAATCCTGAAAAGTCCCGATCTCTGCGGCGTCGACGTCATAGTTTTTAGAGAGTTCAAAAGGGCTTAAATGGGCCTCCAAAATCAGTTCTAATGAGCTTTGATGGTAATAAGAGAAGGACTGCGTTATATATAACGCTCTTATTGGTCGTAATTATTGCCATACATTTAAACAGATGAGTATCAAACATTTTTAGCTCAACTTTTCTCACAAAAATTTAGCTAATTTGTCATTACCCGGGACTTATCGTGTAAACAGCTGCTGATAGCGACTAAAGACCTGAAGTAAAAGTTGTAAAGCACACTTGTAGCTTTAAAACGATACATTGCCCATGTTCATCCGACAAACAGCAGCAGAGATACAGTTACAAATATAAAAGTGGAAGTGTGGCAGTCGCTTTCCGAACAAACTCCCATTTACGCTGGTGGGCTCCATCTATTCACCTTTGCTGACTCCATTTTGTATCTTTGCTCAAGAACTTTTAGGATGGTATTCCTTTGAATCCAGGTAAACTAGCAGAAACAGTTTGCATAGAACAAAACGAGTTTAATGCAGTTAGCAGTTAAACGTACATTCATAATATGCCTTATACAATTAATAACAAAACAAAGCTTAAAAAGCTTTCTTTAGATAAAGAACACTTGAAAAACAAAGCTTACATCGGACTCAATCGTCGTCCTCATCGTCTGAGCCATCAAATGTGACGTTGCCACGTGCTATTCCACTGCAGTGCCCACACATTAAGGAGCATGGGCAATGTATCGTTTTAAAGCTACAAGAGTGTACTTTACAACTTTTACTTCGGGTCTTTAGTCGCTATCAGCAGAACACACACCGGCTGCCAAAAGAGCTCTTGCAGTTGCAGGACACCAAATTGAGGAGATGATCTGGAGCAGCTGGAAGATGAGTTGCCACTGGTACTAAAGCTGAGTGTTGGATTTTCCATCCCCACTGGGTCGGGTCCAAAGAAAATCCTAACCATTCCTGAACTTGCAAATATACCCGCAGTGAATGTTGTTCGCATGCCGCCGAAGTCGGCGGAAGTGAAGCCAGCTGAAACGACGCTGTGACCGGTTGTTTGGCGATTTTTTGGCTGTATTTCACTTCCCGAAGTTCGTCGAGGCTTTTGCACTCCGATTTGGCACTATCGTAGAGACAAATGGCGAACTTCTCTCCAGCTGATATTATGACCTTTTCATCTGGAGCCGTAGAGACAAATACCTTCATTTCCTCGCGTGAGGATGCGGAATCCTTCAATATTTTCCAGGCTTGCTGTTTGATGTACTCAACCCACATCTTTCCTGTGCGAGATTTCTGGCTCATTGAAGAAAATGAGTCATGAAGCGACTCTTTGAGACGTTGAAGGCAAGGATATGATAGCAAGTCGTTGGCGGCGCCTTCTTGGATTGCGGTAAAAAGCGCCTGTATTTCGTCCTTGTCATCCTTCAGCCCGTCGTTCATGTTGAGTAACATTGTCCCGACAGCCTGTTTTGTCAGAAAATGCGCTCTGAGGGTCCTAGAACATGCACAGTTTCGCGTTATTGATACATTTGAAATTGAAGGCATAACATAATCATTTTTAAGAGCGAGCTAATTGCAAGCCTAACTAGAATATGCGTGTCCTGACATCATGTGAGTCACTGACGATTTAGTGTATATTTCCGCCCAGAGCTCCTCCAAACCGCTTCCATTCATCACGTACCCGATTGCCCCAAGAAACGACATTAGAATGTGAAATCCGCCTAGACGAACAACCACGTTTTTGAGTTCCTCTGAAGTGTCCTCCGCAGCTTTCGCATATAGGGGCTGGTCAAAGGTTTCAAAACAAGTGCCTTGTTTCAGTTCCACGCACTCTCTTGCGGCAAACTTCAACGCGGAATGTATAGTTGATGGATTGCTCGGTTCCAAGTTAATGAACGGCAGGGTATCAACTGACGTCGTCTGGGGAGCTGGTTGAGCATGAGCAGACAGTGACGTCTTCATAAAGCCGTTCCACGAGGCGGGTAAATTAATACTTGACCACCGTCCAGATAACCACAAGGAGTCCGTCATCGAAGCAATAGCCACAGAGTTTGGGGCTTCCACAGTTAACTCCTTAATCTTGACGTCCTTTGAACCAGGAGAAGAGGGCTTCCGATACCACGAAATGTTGAGCTTTCCCATCGCCGCAACCACACCAGCATTAAGAACTTCTCGTGTACGTGGGAGTGGAGATATTTCACAGTCAAGCACTGGACCTGTGCACTTGATGCCTCCCATGCAGTGAAATGTGTTTCGCCCGTCCAATGTCCTTATGTTCAAGTCAGCGTTGTCAAAGCAAAACTACGTGAACGCTCCAGCATTCGGGATTGGACGTTCTTCACAAAGCGCTGAAACTTCTTACCAGTGGACTTCCGCCAAATTTACTGAAAATCCAAGACTGTTTAGAAGCTGAATTAATTGTTTGGAGTATTGTTGGCCTGCTCCGACAGGTCGAGCGCTGTCACCTAGAAACGCGACCGGGTGACTTTTCAACAGCGGTTATGCTTTGTGACCGTAACTCGGTAACCGTTTCTTGCATAGACATGGGTAATGTGCCAATGTAAAGCTAAAAGTATGCTTTATAACTTTCATTCTGGGTCTTTAATCAATATCAGCAGTTGTTTAAAAAATAATGACCTGCTATTTACAAATTATCCAAATTTTCGTGTAAAAATTGTGCTAAAAATGTTAAATTAGTAGTTTTATTTCTTCATCAATAGCAATAATTAGGCCTGATAAGTCCGTTATCCTACTGGATCATTTTTGTTAATTGCTAAAGCTCGTGAGAACTAAATTTGGATCAATATTTTAAACGCAGGAAGCAAAAATGATGTTTTTGGCACTTAGGCCCTATTTAAGCCCTTTTGAATCCTCCAAAAACTATGATGCGGACACCGCAGACAAGGGGGCTTTTCAGGATTTGTTTCTAGGGTACTAGGGAACATCTATGCCAAATTTCAGCTTTACATTATTTTTATTTAGGTTGGCCGTGTTTTTTGCATGCCTGGGGTATTATGCCCTACTTCACTTGAACGGCAAAATAAAAAACTTGTTCTTCAGGTTTTTAATGAAAATGTCATTGAAGGGTTGAAAGTTATGGAGGAAAAGTGCGACTTATTGCATTGTAAACAAACTGCCTAGTACGATATATTGAGCTAATGTTAAATTGGTGGAATAGAGTAAATGTAAGAACTCCCGGTCAAGGAGCAAGACTCAACAATATCCTCATTTGCCCAGTGTCATCAGATTCTATTGAAATTGTTAATTATTTACATAAATTCTTGCAGTAGCTAAATAAGTGGAAAAAACTAAACGTAAAAGGGTCGTTGTCCTCCGAGACAATGACTGCCATGATACTGACAACAGAAGGCTTGTTAAAGTTGGAAGTATTGTTTGTCAACTCTCAATTTTTCCTACGTTCTGTTTGGGAAGTATCAGACTAATGTATTAGAGGGAAGGTTTGGCAAATACAGGCAGTTGGCGGATGGCCAGTATAATATTTCAATAAGGCAGGTGTATGAAGTAGAACACAAGCTAAGGATTCAATCATCCATGTCTCTGAAGATCAAATCTAACTTATTTGGTGAAATTAATATAAATGAATTGCAGGCTCCTGATTTTCTCACTGATGAGCAAAAATTCATTGACATATGACAGAGATTTTGATGGTTGTAAGGATGATATCCCTATTCTACTGTACTTGGCAGGGTATTGTTGTTATAGTGTGACAAAACAATTACAATGTGGTCATTGCAAGGAAATTCTTTGTACCAGTGAATTAATTGACCTTGATAATGAGCCATACCATTTGATCAGGGATAAGGACAGAGGTAGGCTCTTAGTCCCAGAAATGTACGTTGTAAATGTTGTTGTTGTTGTTGTTCACAATTACTTAATAGTTTTAAAGTTGTGTGATGACCTAGAATCTGATTTTCTTAAAGTTGAGAACCACAGGGAGCTTGTGAGTAACATTATAATGTAACTTGTGCGTTCCATGGAACTTTTGTGGGAGCCTGATATTTGCATGAAAGGATACACTGCAGAAAATGTTTGTAAGAAAGTGGTATGGGTATCCACCAACATTCTACTGAACAATTATTGTAAGAAAAGAAATTCTTTACCAAAGTAGACATTCTCAAAGAAATCTACAAATTTCTATGAACGTTGAGACATTCCTTCGAGCATAAATACAATAGCATGCGCACTGCCAGACTGCGCCTGTACTGTGACATGAGAGCAACATCTTGATCCGCTGACTGGAGGGTGAACAGAGGAACTCGTAATGGAAGGTGATAGGAGTATGTGGGGAAATGCTTTTTAATGAGGCTTTAAACACACATTTTGGTAATGTAAACGTCATTGGGAAAAGCATCGCATGTTTCTTTACGTACCGGAAGGTAGCAAAGGTTAAGAATGTAACATATTTGGTGTTAAAATTGCCTCGTCATGTTCCGTAATACTCATACATCCAGGATCCCCTCTTGTAAATAATTAATAACAAATCCAACTCTGAATTAGGCCGACTGATTTTTGAACATAAATGTTTTTGTATAGCAGGTCATTTTTGATTGTACGGCCGAGGGCTCCCAACAAGTTCAATCTATTACTGCATCATTTCCTAATTTATTTTTTATCATTATAAAATGTATTTTGGCCAATTTCAGTACCGGTTCATAAGAAAATTTTATCGTACTGTGACAGATCATTGATATGCACAGACACTCCTCATTACTGTTTATTGTTATATATATATAGTTACAGTTCATGTTTAATCAATCGGAAAGTGCCCAGATGTATAGCGTAGAAGTAGTACCTAGGCTGTTGCCTAATAGCCTTGTGTGATATGTTGTGAAACTGACTAGAAGCGACACGGCAGAATGTCGAACTTATGATTGGTTTGAATCTTATATGGATTTAGGTGGCGGTGAGATGAGATATAGATACTCTGGTTAAAGTATGGTTAGTTGATTGTTTGGCATCGAAGTGATGCATTCTGATATAAAATACACTAGCTGCTACAAGTATTTGTGAATAGAATCGTATACTAGAAAGGATTCACATTCTGTGATATTACGGAGAAGTTTCCGTAAATTGGATTCTTATAAAAGGAACCAGCGAAAGCGTATTGGACGAAAATAAAGAACACCTATAGGAATATTATGCCCCAAAGACCAAGTAAGACAAGGTTAGCTATAGTAGAAAAGTAATGTACGGCGCTTTCCGATCAGTAAACATAGTCCAATTCATGAAGTATTAAAAAGTTATGTTGCAATTAGAGTGTGATGAGTTTATTTTAATAATTACCATTGAGACATCTGATTAATAGGAAAGGGGGAAGAGCGAATTGCCCTAAGCAAGCTCATTGTCCTGCTGCACGGGAATACAGTCTTGTGTGTTTTATTTTTTTCTCATTATAGTAATGAGTGGCACCCAACAGAGTTTATTTAAGGGTCTGAGCAATTACAGTACGATGAGCTCTCATTCAGCGTTACCCTCCACTTCAGTATTTTATAAAAGTGAACAAAACAACATGGGCAAATGGAAATAAGGAAATAATTGATTTAGTAAAGGCCCATCCACAATGCGCAGTCGGCTGTCGGTAGTTAGTAGTTGGCAGTCTGCAGTCTCGGGCATCCCCGTGTATACTATAGGCACCATACACAACATGCAGTCGCAGTTGGTAGCTGGCAGTAGGCAGTTGGTAGCCGGCAGTCGAGAATTTCATCTTCGACTGCCTACTAACCGACTGGAGCAATGTAATAGCTAGGAAACTGATTTTTATGTGCTAAAATTCCAGAAAATATTTTATTTTTTATGTAGCAAAAAAAATTGAAAATATTTAATATAAAAAAAAATATATTTTGTTTCAATAATAAAAATAAAAAGAACAAGTAGTTCCGTGAAGAACTAAAGCCTATTTTCATATATCCTACTTATGTTAATTGCCTCTATCAACATACAGAATTTCAGTTTGAATGCTGTAGTAGATTCGTAGATATTAAGAACCGTCTAATATTACAGATGGTCGCCATGTTGGATTTTTATATACACTGACCGGCAAAAAAAGTGGAACAGTTAAAAAAAGTAATGTCAATAGTATAAAATTAGCCATGCAAAAGATTTAATCCCATTTTAAAAGCTTTTCACGCATTAGAACAAACATCTGAAACATCCGTGAATAGAAATTGATAATATGACATTTCTTAGGGTGGTTTATTACCACCAATTACCCCCGATCTTCGATGAGCCTATCTTAATGGTTTTATGGCGGGAAGCGCACTGTAAGCGTTTACGGTTTATGAGTGTTGCCGCTCGCTTATTGTTGTTCTAGGGATAACAACTGGCATTTGTTGAACACGTGTGAACCATTGTCATACATTTTAGCAAGTTATCCATGTGCAGTTCACACTAAAACGTGCCTCTTAGCTGTGAAGGAGCTGCACAGGCAGTTGCATTGGTGGAGGATGGCTGCAGCTTCCGTTATGTTGCTGAGGTCATTGGATCATCTGTCGGTAGCATTCACTGTGCAGTGCAACGTTACAGAGGACTCCAAACTTACGACAGGAGACGAGGGTCAGGCCGTAGAAGATGCACAAGTGCCAGGGATGACAGATTTCTCACCCTGCAAGTTCTGCGTGATCGCCATACCACAGCAGTCCAGGCACGAAATCAACTGGAAAATGTCAGAAATGTGAGAGTGAGTGAGCGAACTGTAAGAAGAAGGTTTGAAGCAGCTCATCTTTCGTCCAGGAGACCTGCACGTGGACCCGCACTCGAACGACATCACAGAGAGGCGCGTCTTCGCTTCGCAAGGCAGCATCTGGGATGGACCCACGAGCAGTGGGCCTCTGTTCTCTTCACTGACGAGAGTCGCTTTAATCTTAGATCTCCTGATGGAAGAGAAAGAGTGTGGAGAAGGCGCGGAGAGAGGTACAGCCCTGTTGCTTTCTCCTTCAGGACTCCATTTGGAGGTGGCTCGGTTATGGTGTGGGGTGGCATCAACGTTATGGCCCGCACTGAGTTGATGTGCATCGATCACGCGACGCCCAATTCCCAAAGGTACATCGAAGAGATCCTGATGAACCATGTGATGCCCTTTGCGCCTTTCATAGGTCAGAATTTCATGCTGATGCAAAATAATGCCCGCCCTCATACTGCTGGCTGTGTTGTACAATATCTGCAGGAATTGGGGATTCAAACCCTGGACTGGCCAGCTCGTAGTCCTGACTTGAACCGCATCGAACATGTATGGGATATGCTTGGAAGGAACGTCAGACAGCATGACCACACCACCTTGGCACAACTGAGAACATCGCTGCTGGAGGAATGGGATCGCATCCCGGCAGATGCCATTCGACGAGTTGTGAACAGTATGCCTGAGCGTTTACAAGCTGTCATAGACGCTAAGGGTGGAAACACTCGTTTTTAGTGACCAGTGTTCTCGTGCAGTGCAGTGCAAACATTAATACTGTTTTGTTTGGCAATACGTTTGATAAAAACCAGCCCAAAAGAACAATACTAAAAAATAGAAAATTGTAAGATTTTTCAAAATGTAACGAAATTTGTGAATTAAAGCGTGTTGTAAAACATGTTTCGGTATTTTCTGGAGCCAACCATCTAAAATGTACATGAATAATGCAAATATTGCAAAACCAATACATTTTAGTGGAATAAATTAAGAAATTACATAAAAATTAAAGTGTTCCACTTTTTTTGCCGGTCAGTGTATATAGGTCTTAAGAGTTATGTGTTATTACATGAAGATTATTGTGTACGTGTAGTATTCAAACATCAATCGCATGATTAGGACACAAGACGTAAAAACGAGATTTTAAAATTTCGCACAGCCTCAATCTTGTGGTTATGAAAAAAAATTAAATAAATTAGATGCCAGTGGATTAACATTTGAGGGGCTCAGTGGAATAAGGGCCCATCCCAACCAGACGAAGTATTGAGAAAAAATGGGTTTTGTTAAATTTTACATCATTCCAAATGCAAAGAGCACACTTAAATGAAATTTGGCATGTATATTCTACATAAAATGATCCTTTTACCTGCAAATGTTTAGTGCGATAGAATGTTTGGTTTCTGAAGAAAGTGGAAATGCTGTAAGGAAATTAATAATAGGAGCATGAATTGAAATACGTAGTATATGTTTGCACTATTATTATATTATGACTAAATGATTCAAGAAACATGATTTACAGCTCATTGTTGCAGGTGTTCAATAACTGAGGCATCCATATCACTGTTGTCTGAACTAAGGCCCTCGTAAAATGTTTAGATATATAGGTGGTACAAATTTCATAAGTTTCATAATGTCCTCATACTTAGCCCTCTTTAACTTCCTGCCACGGGTATTTTGTGTTCAGCACAACGTCACGTAGTACAGGCGGTTTCCCCTTCCCTTTTTGTAGACTTATTGTTTCCTCTGAAGCCAAATCCCCAAAAACAAAATTTTATTTGCATAGCATGGGTTCCTTTCACAAACCGAAACTGAGATGCCTTTCTTATATCTACTTTATGTTTTTCCACTGTCAAATTTCTATTTATGAACATGTTTAAGTTGTTGAGATCTTTAAAATCCTCAGTCCCCATTTCAATAACAGTGAAAGGTTTCTTCACGTGACTTTTCCTAATAAGATTACACCACTGTCCAGGTGTATAAACTACTTGGGATTTCCTTTTAAGTTTTACAATGACACCAAAGTCAGCATCACATGTAAGGAAAGTGTGACCTGGCACAAGAAATTTGTGTTCGATTTCCTCTAACAATCCACAATCATATATAGCCATAGCCCCATTATTGCAAAATTCTTGTTCTGACCAACACACGAGTCGCTATACACAATAAGTTTCCTTTTGCCAACCCTTTCCTCAATCAATGACATAGCTTTCAACAAACAATTAGCAAATTCATCTGCACCTCTGGAAGCAACAGACTCAGGCCAAACACACATGACTGCAGTATCACTGTTGCACACGTGAATGTCAAAGTGTAAAGTCCACAGTTGTCTTTGATAAAACACACATTCCGTGGGTAAGTGAGGAGTTGGAAGGGCTTGCTGCAAGTCCATTGTAATAACTAACGTATCACTGTCTGTAGCTTTACTTGCTAGTTTGTCTCTTTTAAGAGACTAGTAAGCTGCTTGAGCTTTCCGCAGATGCACGTCATACTCGGGTGGCTTTGGGTCCTTTTGCTGTGCCTCATCACACACTTTACTGGTATCTGTTGAGGGGAGCTTAAATTCAATGTTATATTCAGTATTGAAGATATCACGAAAGATATGTTCCTTCACTGACTCTTCATTATCAGTTTCACACTTCTCCAGATACAGTTTGTAGAGCTGTGATATGGAGTGTACAGAAGTTATATATGACTTATTGGGATTAGATTTTCGGCTGTAATGTGAAGTGTACCTGGGAAAACTCTCTATTGTCTTTCTCACCATGCCCTTTCTTTCTTTCTTTCTTTCTTTCTTTCTTCAGATATTGCACGGGGTCTGTTTTTATGGCGGCCACGCTTGTCCATAGGGGGAGTGTTCAAACCCCCTACTGAGAAATCCTCTGCATTTACATTACCTATAATCATAAAACGGAAGCAAATAACAATATATATTAACATTAGGCCGAAATATAATATATATATTCATCATCATCATCATCATCTTCATCTTCATTTCCCCTTTTCCAGTTGACACTGGGTGGGGGCAAATATGGTTCCTCTCCACTTTGTTCTGTCGTTCCACCATTCCTCTTCCGACACAGTGTTCCAATCCAGGTTCCGTTTTCTAATACTATTCTCCACCGAATCCATCCAACGCATCTTGGTCTTCCTCGTCCTCTCTTCCCTGTCATCCGTCGTTCCAGTGCTCGTCTTGGTAGCCTTACTTCATTCATCCGTTTGACATGTCCAAACCATCTCAATCGGTTTTGCTCCAGTTTGCCATTTACTTTCTGTACTCCCAGTTCTTTCTGTATATCTTCATTTCTCACTCCGTCCCTCCTCGTTTTCTGGACCATACTTCTCAGGAATCTCATCTCTGCTGCTTGTACTCTGCTCTCATCCCTTTTAGTCATTGTCCAAGTTTCCGCTGCATATGTCATTATAGGAACATAATATGCTTTGTACATTACTTCTTTAGCCTTAATTGGTATATCCTTGTTCCATACTAGTCCCCATACCTGCTGGTAGAAAGCACTCCCGAGTTGAATTCTTCTGATAATTTCCAAATCTAGTCTTCCATCTTCAGTCAGTTCGCTTCCCAAGTATTTGAAGTGTTTCACCACTTCCAATTCCTTATCTCCTACTTTGATCACTCCTTTTCCTTCTTTCTTATCTCTACTCATCACTAGGGCTAGGAGTTAAGGTAAATAAATATTTTTCTATGTAAATACGTATTTTAAGCATTTTTTCGATAAATACATAAATTCCTGCTTTTCACTTATTGGCACATAAAAAGACATAATATGTACATTTTTAAAAATCAGTATGCTAGATCATTCAGTATATTGCATTTTTGTTCTGTGTTACTTCAACGGGGAAGAACCTGTGAGCTATCTAATCTCCATGCAGAGCGTATGTCAGCTTGTAAATGTGTTATTCTTAACTTGTCGCCCCGTGCCACTCACTGGGGAAGCCGGTGATTTTCTTGTCCATAGCCATATTGCACCACGTGCTAGACCTCCCCCAGCTAGCTGGAACCAGTGTCACTCACATGCAGTTCATTTCAGTGTAAGGCAGTTCTACGCTGCCTAAATTAAAAACAACTACAAGATATCATCTATTGCAGAATTTAAAGATATTTTTACTCCTGATGGGGGCGTTCTGTTCTGCCAACCATGTGGGAATGCAATCAAGGCTGAACAGCGATCTCAAGTTACACAATACCTCAAGGACAAGAAACTTATAGCCGCAGTTTTGCGCCTTCAGAATAAGCGTTTCGCGATAATCTGTCATTTGTGATGGACAAGCTGAAGATGTATCTCGTTGTGTATTGTAATGCTTCAGCAGTCAGTGAGACATAGAATAAATTGCATTCATGGGTACTGCATATTGTTTATAATCACATTACTAAACTAAATTATAATTAAATATTTTAACTTTCTTATCACATATTTCAGGTATTTTTAATACATAAAAAATAAATATTTCCCCGATATTTAGCACCTAAAAATCCGAGCCCTACTCATCACCACTGTTATACTCTTCTCCACATTTATCTTCAATCCCCATTGCTCAATCTTTTCATTTATTACATCTAACTGTTCTTATACCTCCATCTCGTCACCCCAGATCACAACGTCGTCTGCAAACAACATTATCTTCATCTTTGCCCAACTATATTCTTTCATTGCAGCCTTCATGATGTCATCCATCACCATTACGAACAATAATGGTGACAACACACTTCCTTGCTTTAGTTCAGTGTCAATTTTAAACCATTCCGAAGTCCCGACTCTAGTCTTCACACTACTGTAGCACTCCATGCACATTCCTTTTATCATGTCTCTCAGTTCCTTGCCTATCCCCCTATTTGTTAAGCTTTCCCAAACTTTTGCTCTAGGGATGCTATCATAGACCTTTTCTAGATCAATAAAAGTCATTACCATATCCTTCCCACATTCCCAACTCTTTTCAATGTTCTGTCTCAGAATGAAAATGGGTTCCACTGTTGACCTGCCCTCTCTAAATCTAAACTGCTCCTCCTCTATTTGGCTTTCTACCTTTACTCTAATTCTTTTTTCTAGGATTCTTTCCATTACTTTGGCAACATGCGAGATGATGGTGATTCCTCGGTAGTTACCAAACACCTTCCTGTCTCCTTTCTTGAATATTGGCAATATTATTCCCTTTTTCCAGGCTTCAGGTACTTTCTTCTCTCTCCACACACTCCTGAGAAGTCTGTATGTCCACTGCAGTCCCACTGGTCCTGCTGCCTTCATCATTTTTATTGCCACTTCGTCTATTACGCGTTATAAAACTTAAGTATTATTTACATACCACTTACAACTCTTAGACGTTTGCTGGATATGCTATGTGCTGTACAGAATGGTGTCCTGCATAACTGGTGTTTACAACCAGTTTTTGGATCCTTGACATAGTACTTGTCAGTTGCATTCCGTTGTGAAAAGTCAGGATGTAACCTATCTTTCTTGTATACTTTTCTGCACTTATGCTTTTCTATGAGGCCAAATAGATATGCATTTTGCATATCATAGCTAGGTAACTTGTAAAAGTCGAAAAATAGACTTTCTTTATTTTCTTGAGAAAGTGTGCTATAAACACAGTATGTTGTCTGGGAACACTGTTCAATATTTACCAGGCGTTTACCAGGAATTACTTTCCCAGATGCCGACACATACTCTTCTCCACGGGTTCGTAGAATCTTCTTCTTTGTTTTACGCCACTGCTGCGAATTTCTTTTCCGCTTCTTAGACTTTGAAACATCACCATTAACACAAGAATCAGGCGAAGGAGGCATTTTGCCGCGCGTTGTTGACGAGAGAGCGGTATGCTTCGTACTGCTGCAGCAACATATGGTCACATGGCGGGAGTTGGGATGGGCCTTTATTCCACTCGCGAAAGGGAAAGTTCAAAACATAATGTTCCAAAGAACATGTCAATCACCACCTATTGAGTAAAGATTGAAGTTCGAGCTTGTGAACAATGACTGCAGATGGCTCCCAGATACTGTTGCTGTACAGAACTCAAAGTCGGCCGTTGGTTGGGATGGGCCCTTATTCCACTGAGCCCCTCATTTGTATAAGCATTTACCATACCAAGTATCACTGTACTCCGGATGGTTAAATCACGAGAAACGTCCATTTAAATATATATACTTTGCGTCACCACCATGTTGGATTTGTGCCCACCAGGTTATTGAATGTCCTCTAGGTGAACGTATGTTCATAGCCTCTATGAACATAAAACCTTTCAGTTTGATTGCTGTAAAAGATTTGTAGCTATTGAGAACCGTCTAAATATTTTGGATGGTTGCCATTTTGGATTGTTATATGTATAGGCCATAGAGTTATGTAACATTAAAGGAAAACTACTGCGTAGCTTCATTATGCAAACTTTCACTTTGATTGCACGATTACGACACAAGAAATAAAAACTTAGTTTAAAGATTTCGCACAGCCGCCATCTTGAGTTTATGTAAACAATTGAACTAAATTAGATGCCAGTGCATTACAATATGTATAATCATATACTGTACCATATTTCACTGCGCTCAGATGGTTAAATTGCGAGAAAAATCCATTAAAACGTATCAACTTCGCTTGACCGCTATATTAGTTTTGCACTTTACAGGTTTTTGAATGTTACATAGATAAACATGTAGTAGTGCCCTTTATCATACAAAATTTCAGGGTGATATCCGTAATAGTTTCGGAGATATAGAATGCCAGTGAAATATTTTGTACAGCCGCCATCAGGTGAACTTCTAGTAGTGCTCTTTATCACCATACAAAATTTGAGGGTGATATCGGTAATAGTTTTGGAGATACTGAATGCAGGTTAAATATTTCGCACAGCCGCCATGTTGGATTGGTGAGACGTAGGAACATTTGAAGGGCACGGTAGGGGTCGGCCAAAATGGTGCTATGACCTTACCGAGTTTCATTGAAATTGCTCCAGCCGTTTAGAAGTTATTAGGAGGGACAAACACACATCACACAGACAGACACACACACACATCACACACACACACACACACACACACACAAAAGGTGATCTCATAAGCCTATTTTTTCATAAAATGAAAATAGGCTCGAAATTTATTGTAAAAAGTTGCTCACCATCATGTTGAGACACTGGAGGGTCGAAATAACTCGCTGTTACACCGAACAATGAAAACTTTCTCCAAGTTATCCATCACGAACCGATGCCGGTTGTCTAAGAACAATGCACGATACCGGGAGAAGGACCGTTCAAAATCACAGGAAGATAGTCTTGCATATTTCATCAAAGGAATGTCACTGACATGCAAATTTTCAATTTCACCAATGTCTATCCTCCCTTGCAAAACTTTTGCAATTTTACACATACTGTAGTATTGTGCCCTTGTGGAGTGCACAAGATTTGAATTCATGATCTTTTAGTTTGGAAAGTTAGAAAACCTTAAAAGACTACAGTTCTGTTGTAACGTAGCAAGAAGGCGAGGTGAGATCACCCCTGCGTGACGCATGAGGATGGCGCAATAGTTGAGCCAGAGCACGCAGCTGCATAATGCGATCATCGGCCGCTCGGTCGAAAAATGCTTGCATCAAAGGTTGTAATCTCCGAGGAAATTTTCCATTCAGAAGACAGAGAGGGAAGATCATCTAAGAAAGTCCTTACTCAGCGAGAAAATGCCAACACTGTTTGGTAGGCGGGACCAGAAGCAGCAGCGAATTATTGAAATTAGCAAGAAATATGCATTAATACTACAAGATTTCACCGGCAATGTTAGTTATCCTGAAAATTAGGAATTGTAGAGTAATAAAAGTTTATAATTATTGAACAGTTTAGAAGTGCATAGGTCAGTGCTACATCATTGGGTATTCACCTAAGCAGCAGCTAGGAGAAGGGGAAAAAAGAAATCGTACACCCACCTATTTCAGGAGCTATTTTAATTTTTAATTGACGTTGCCACAATCGATTTTCGAAATGTTTAGTATAGTTGAGACGTTCAGGCGAGCTCCAAGGAGGTAATTTTTTTTGAAAACGTGCGAAGCTTACTTTGGAAAATAATTTTTGTGGGAGTGAAACTAGTTTATTTGTAGCCAGATGAAATATAAGCCCACTGAGCACAAAGGAAATCATGCAGTCTTTAGAGTCATAAGGGACGTGGAGCTGTTTGACGTACAATCTACGAGTACTCCTGGAGAGGAGGTATTGCGTCAGTTATCAATCAGCGGGAAGTGCTGCTTCACAAAGTGGTAATCATACAGTCTGATGATTATTATGATAATTGTTGTTTTAAGGGGCCTGACATCCAGGTTATCGGCCCCTAATGGTCTGTGTGAAGGCGAAAATGTCAATGAAGAGGAAACCAGAACGAAAATTAAGTGAGCAGGAAAATACTTACAAAAAGGAACTCGGATTGAAACTACTCACAAAATGGAGAGCGGTAATACTTACAAAAGGGAATTTCGAACGAAAATACTCAGTCGAAATACTTACAAAATGTAAGTGAAATCAAAATACTTACAAAATGCGAATGAAAATTAAAATACATACAAAATGTAATTTAGATTCAAAACACCCACAAAATGCAATTGAGAATTAACTACTTGCAAAAAGCGGTTTAGGTTGAAAACACAAAATGCAATTGAAATTGCTTACAAAATGTATGGTAGATTCAAACTTCTCATTTGGATGGACAATACTTACAAAATGCAATTTAGATTGAAAATACTTGCAAAATGTAATTTAGATTCAAAATACCCACAAAAATGCAATTGAGAATTAACTACTTGCAAAAAAGGGGTTTAGGTTGAAAATACAAAATGCAGTTGAAATTCAAAATACTCACAAAAGGGCCGCCCCCTATATTGAAATAATTACTAAAAAGCAATTTAGATTGTCAATCCTTACAAAATGCAATCGAGGTTGAAAAACACTCACAAAATGCAATCTAGATCGAAAAGACTTACAAAATGCAACGGAGATTGAAAACCCCCACAAAATGAAGTGGAGATGCAAAAATAACAGTGCGGGAATCTCAAAGGGAAAAGGAAATTAATGAAAAGAAAAACAACAGGAAAGTGAAAGAGGAGAGGGTCCGCCCCACAGGTAAGGGACAAAAGGGGGAAACCGGACCCAGCTCAGGAATTCCTCGGGGTCGCCAACTCCCGAACTCACCAGCCGTGAGCCCCTGAGGGTATTAGTAGAAAAAGGACATCGGAAAGAGCTAATGGATGTCACAGCCGTGCCAGAGGAAGCCTTTGGAGGAGACCATAGGGCAGTGGTAGCAAAACTACAAGTAGGAAATGTCATGAGATTATAAGAAAAAAAAAGGAAAGAAAGATTAAGGCCTGGAGACTAAAGGAAAAGGGGGTTGCATAAGAGTTTAAGAAAGAATTGCAAGAACAGATACCAAGGACGGATAATACCCATGTGGAACAAGAATGGGAAAAGTTTAAGAGTGCATTTGTAAACAGTGCAGAGAAGACATGTGGTAGAACATCAGGAAAGGTACGGGAAAAAGCGACAAAATGGTGGAATGATAGAGAGAAAGAAAACTTAAGGGAGAAGAAGAAAACATGGAAGGAATGGAAAACAAAAAGAGACTGAATAATGTTGAGCAAAATATATAGAAGCAAACAGAAATTGCAAGGTAGTAATTGCAGAGGAAAAGAAGAAAAGCAGGGAAGAATTCACCCAGGAAATAAGAGGATTTAAATTGTGGGAAAAAATTGCTATTTGGAATTATAAAAAGTAGAAGGAATGAAAAGGTGAACACTGGGTTCGTGAAAAACAAAGAAGGTGAAATATTGACAAAACCAGAAGTGATAACGGAAAGATGGAAAGAATATTTCAGCGAGCTGTTGAAGGTGAGACAGGGCATGCAAACCTCCAAAACGGTGGAGGAAAATCTAGAAGTGGAATGGGCAGTTAGGAAGATGAAGATGGGGAAAGCTGTGGGAATCGACGAAGTGGCAATAGAAATGATCAAGGCGGCAGGACCAGTGGGACTGCAGTGGACATACAGACTTCTCAGGAGTGTGTGGAGAGAGAGGAATGTTCCTGAAGACTGGAAGGAGTGTATAATATTGCCAATATTCAAGAAAAGAGACAGGAAGGTGTGTGGTAACTACTGAGGAATCACCATAATCTCGCATGTTGCCAAAGTAATGGAAACAATCCTAGAAAAAAGAATTAGGGTAAAGGTAGAAAGCCAAATAGAGAAGGAGCAGTTTGGATTTAGAGGGGGGCAGATCAACAGTGGAACCCATTTTCATTCTAAGACAGAACATTGAAAAGAGTTGGGAATATGGGAAGGATATGGTAATGACTTATTGATCTAGAAAAGGCCTATGATAGCATACCTAGAACAAAAGTTTGGGAAAGCTTAACAAATAGGGGGATAGGCAAGGAACTGAGAGACATGATCAATGGAATGTGCATGGATTGCTACAGTAGTGTGAAGACTAGAGTCGGAACATCGGAATGGTTTAAAGTTGACAGTGGACTAAAAGCAAGGAAGTGTGTTGTCACCCTTATTATTCTTAATGGTGATGGATGACATCATGAAGGCAGCAATGAAAGACTATAGTAGGGCAAAGATGAAGGTGCTGTTTGCTGACGATGTTGTGATCTGGGGCGAGGATGAGATGGAGGTACAAGAAAGTTAGACGTAATAAATGGAAAGATTGAGCAATGGTCATTGAAGATAAATGAGGAGAAGTGTAAAACAGTGGTGATGAGTAGAGGTAAGAAAGAACGAAAAGGAGGAATCAAAGTCAGAGATAAGGAATTGGATGTGGTGAAACACTTCAAATACTTGGGAAGTGAACTGACTGAAGATGGAAGACTAGATGTTAGCAGAAGAATACAACTCGGGAGTGCTTTCTACCAAAAGGTACAGGGACTAGTATGGAACAAGCATATACCAATTAAGGCTAAAGAAGTTATGTACAAATCATATTATGTTCCTATAATGACATATGCAGCAGAAACTTGGACAATGACTAAGAGGGATGAGAGCAGAGTACAGGCAGCTGAGATGAGATTCCTGAGAAGTATGGTCCACGAAACGAGGACAGACAGAGTGAGAATTGAAGATATACGGAAAGAACTGGGAGTCATCATCATCATGCACAGTTTCCAGCCACTGGCCGGGTCTGTTTGGAACACAAGCCTCTCCAACGTCTTCTGTCTTCCCACCATCTCTCAGCCTCCACCCTTGTCCAGTCTTCTGCTCTCTTCTTCACGCTTTCTTCCACCCCCTTCAGCCACCTGTCTCTCGGTCTCTTTCCTTCCCACTTCGTCTCGTGTACTCTCCTGGGTATCCTCTTCTCCTCCATTCGTTTTACATGTCCATACCATCTAAGTCTAGATTTCTCTATACCATTCTGTAATGGTTCCTCCTTCATTAATTCCCTGGTCCTCTCATTTCTTATTCTGTCCATCTTTGTAGCTCCAATACTGCTTCTCAAGAACCTCATCTCTCTGGCCTGTATTTTGCTCTTCTCCCTTCCTTTCATAACCCAGGTCTCCGAGGCATGTCAGGATAGGGACATAGTACGTCCGATATATGATCTTTTTGCTGTTCTGAGGGACATCCTTGCTCCATAACATGCTTCTCACACTCCTCCGGAATGCTTCTGCCTGCCTCCCCCGCTCATTTATTTCTCTATCGTTTCTTCCATTATCTTGTATCAGGCTTCCCAGATACTTGAAACTCTCCACTTTCTTCAGCTGTTCCCCACCAATTGTTATTCCCGTTGTGGCTCTTTCCTTCTCCCTTGATGTGATCTCCATCTCACTCTTATTTATGCTAAATTTCATCCCATATCCTTGTATTATTCCTTCCCACACGTCCAACTGTTCCTGTACCTCCTCCTCCTTGTTTCCCCAAATCATCAAATCATCTGCAAACACCATTGCTTTCATCTTTCCTTCCCCAATTACTTGTGCCACTCGGGTCATTATGTCATCCATCACCACAAAGAAAAGTAACGGTGACAGTGCACATTCTTGTTTCAGGCCGTTTCTCTGTTCCAACCAGTGCGATCTCTCTCCTCCCACTTTCACACAGCTCACGCTTCCCTTGTACATCTCCTTTATCCTCTTTATAGTCCATTTCTCTACTCCTCTATCCTCCAGGGACTTCCATACTTAGTTTCTGAATACACTGTCATATGCTTTCTCAATGTCCAGGAAGGCCATCAGTAGATCTGTTCCATACTCATAGTGCTGTTCTTGTAACTGCCTTACAGCAAAAATCAAATCCACTGTGGACCTTCCTGCTCTGAAGCCATGTTGCTCTTCCCTCATCCCTTCTTCTATCCTTGTCCTAATCCTCCTTTCCAAAACTTTCTGGAAGATATTTGCACAATGACTCATCAGTGTTATTCCCCGATAGTTTCTGAAATCTGTTCTACTACCTTTCTTGAAGATCGGGACAATTATTCCTTTTTTCCAGTCCTCTGGGGTCTTCCTTTCCTTCCATGCTGTCCTCATCACTCGGTACAACCACTGTATCCCCACCTCTCCTGCTGCTCTCTCCATCTCCACACTCAACTCATCCACACCCGGTGCCTTCTCTCCTTTCATCTTGTTCACAGCATTTTCCACTTCTTTCCATGTTAAGTCCTTTTCTGTTTGCAGTTCATCTTCCTCTTTCCCGATTTCTTCCTCCTCACCATCTTTTCCATTTGGGTTCAGAAGTTCTTCAAAATATTCTTTCCACATTTTCTTCAGTTCTTCCCTATTTTCTATCTCTTGTCCCCTTTTGTTCACCATTCTAACATAATCCGTAGGAACCTTCCGCCTCTTATTTTTTACCATCCCATAGAGGACCTTTTTTGTACCTTCCCTATCCTCCTTCATCATCTTTGTCCACTCTTCCATCCACTTTCTTCTCTCCTCAGCCACTACTCTCTTCGCCTCCTTCTTTCTTTCCTGGTACTCTTCCCTTGTCTCTACCGTCCTATTTTGATACCACCTCCTAAAGGCTCCATTCTTCTCCCTTACTATATCTTTTGTCTTCTCATTCCACCATGGTGTTTCCTTCCACCTCTTCTTACTACTTGTGCTCCCACATACCTGCTTCTGCTGCACCTACTTGTGTCTTCTTAAATCTAGCCCGTTCCTCTTCCACCCCTCTTTCTTCATCTTTTGGAATTCCTTCCTTTACCATTTTGAGGTACTCGACCCTTCTATCCCCTTCTTTCAGTTTCCATATCCTTATACGTCTTTCCTGGTTCTCAGTCCCTTTCTTCTCCTTACTCCCTCTCAGGTTCATTACCAGCAATCGATGGTCGCTATCCAGGTTCCCCGATGGTATAACCTTGATGTCCGTGATGTTCTTATTTAGTTCTTTCTCATACAGTATATAGTCGACCACCGACTTCCTGGTCAAGACATCACTGTACCATGTGATTGTGTGGCTCTCTCTTTTCTTAAACCAGGAGTTCCCAACTAGCAGGCTGTTCCTCTGGCAGAAGTCCAACAGTCTCTTTCCTTCCTCATTTCTTCCGCCCCAACCCTCTGGTCATAGAACACTCTCATAACCTTGTCTTTCTCTTCCTACATGGGCATTCAGATCCCCCATAACAATCATATTTCTTCCTACCAGCTGCTTCTGCAATTCCTCTTCAAACTCCTCCTTCTCTTCAGAGGCGCAGCCTACTTGTGGAGCATACACTTGCACTATTTCTACGGTCTCTCCCCTCAGTGCTGCATTCACTTTCATCATCCTATCACTTATTCTCCTCACTACTTCTTTTAAACCATCTCGTACAACTACTCCCACTCTATTCCTCTTTCCCTCTTCGTTCCCACTCCAGTACAGTCTATAGCCTTTTCTGAGTTCTCTCCTTCCTTCCCCTTTCCACTTTGTTTCTGCCAATCCCAATAAATCCAACTTCCTTCTTTCCATCATATCCACTATCTCCTCCACCTTCCCCGTCAGCGTTCTTAGGTTTAAAGTTCCAAATCTTAGTCCGTGTGTACAGCCGTGTCATCGTCTATTAAATCCATCATGTCCGAGGCTCGTTCCATTTTTGAAAGCATTTGGTTTCATCCACTTCAGGCTTGCTGGGCCTATCGTAGCTTCACCAGAGCCCCGTTAGCCGTCACATTTCAGGGTTCCTGTAGGACCTTCACAGCTACCGTAACGGTCCCGGGACACACGAAGTCCCTACTGTACTTCGCCCCTACAGGCGATCCCCTACATTGTGCCGTTGCCCGTCTCCCACGACGTGGATGAGGGGTTGGACTTATGGGAGAAACTGAAAGAGGTCCACTATGAAACTAAATGACAAACTGGAGCAAAACAGATTGAGATGGTTTGGACATGTCAAACGGATGAATGATGTAAGGCTACCAAGACGTGCACGGGAACAACGGATGACAGGGAAGAGAGGACGAGGAAGACCAAGAATGCGTTGGATGGACTCTGTGAAGTATAGCATTAGAAAACGGAACCTGGATTGGAACACCGTGTCGGAAGAGGAATGGTGGAACGACAGAACAAAGTGGAGAGGAACCATATTTGCCCCCACCCAGTGTCAGCTCGAAAAGGGGAAATGATGAACCCTGATTATACTGATTTAAGTCCACATTGAATTGAAAGGGGTTATGTGCCACGTTAAACAAGTACGTATTAATTTTCTTCCAAAACACAAAGAAGACCTTTGAATTCGATCATAAGATCTTGAATTGCTACATGGACAATTTTAGGACCATCAGCCTGGGCTCGGCCAGACTCCAAAGAGTGTATATGCAAATTATGGGAAATAAGGCAATTCATTGTTATTGGCTGTAGAAAGGAATCTTTCATACTTGAACCAAAAGGAAAATATGATTTCACAAATTATATTTTGTTTACCTTGAAGTTGTTTACTGAGCTTGTTCAGATACTGAAAGAGGTCCACTATGAAAGCAAGATTAATCTTAAAATCATCCTCAAACAATTATGGAAACTTTTCTGGGAAGCCGTTTGAAGAACTATATGCCTTGATTTCTTACAATACTTTCCAAACCCTTTGAACAGCATTGTCATGACTTAGCCAATTAATATCTGCATGAAAGACTAGTTCTGAGTATGGTGCCGATGAATCCGACAAGAGGACTTTCTTCCAACAAGGATGTTTATTAACTTAACAATCTCTTTGAATTCTTTGGAAATGCCAGTAACAAATTTGAAATAGCAGCTAGGTTTTCAATATGAATTCAGCAATAAGAGTGAATGAAAGGAGGAGAGTGTTCCCCTCTCAGGGACTGATAAATTCTTTGATTTTACTAACCACACGCACGAGCTTTGGTATGTCGATATAGTTGGATATTAAGAAGTTGGTAAAGCCACTATAAATGTCCTCACCTGTAGTTTTACCAGAGAACGACAAAACTGTCTGAAGTAAATTATCTACAGTTCCTTGATCACTAACATAGTGCACAAAACACCAATTGTGTGACAGACGCATTGACCGTAGATTCATTAACAGCAATAGGAGTCACTGCATACAGATAGTTTTAGTTAAGTTCTGAGCTTAATTAGTGCCGCAATGAGGTCGACACGCCTATCAACGGTGTCATTCCCAAGAGGTACATTATTTTGCAGCATTAATCAGAACATTTCTATACTTTTCTGGTATACACCAGAGTGATCATAACAATATAATAATGATAATAATAATAATTCCGCATGCAGGTAGATTGAGTAGCTTAGTAGCCCGAAGAAAGGAGGAGGGATGGCTTAAAGCCGTAAAATAACAGCCAGGAAACATCTTGAAGCAATCTCCATGGTGGCCACTCAAATCGGTCAACAATTTTCCAGGAGTATTCCAGGAATTTTCCAGGAGTAATTCTCATTTTTCCAGTTTTAAAAAATAAGCGCGAGTGCGGAGAGGGAGGGGCTTTTATCGGTTGCCTACTTCAAGACCAAAATAAAGCAGTTGTGATTGGTTTACTTATACAGATGTTGACAAAAATTTGTGGCGATTGCGTTATTGATACGAAAGCCTACACTTAAACGAGTTAATTGCTGTTTTTAAAAAAAGCCTTTATGACAAAAAAAAAAAAAAAAAAAAAAAAAAAAAAAAAAAACGAAAAGAACGCCGCCTGCAATTTTATTGCGGTGAAGTTGTCTATACTCAATATGTTTTACAAAAATACTACCACGTGTTCTCACACACTGAAACAGGTAGCCTCCGAGGAAATTTCTTTCGTTAACGAGACTGCTCACCCTAAACCGCAGCGGGAGTATGATTTAAGATGGAAAGGTTTTTATAATTAATTAACAGTGGCTATTTTCCAGGAGTTTTCAAATTTTTCGTCATTTTCCAGGTGTTTTCCACTAGTTTTCCAGACCTAATAAAAATCCAGGAGTTTTCCAGGAGTAGTGGCCACCATGAACCTGTAACGCTCATTACCTTAGAGCAGGCTGTTATGAAAGTTAGAGTTATGTAATTACATTCTTTAATGCAGTCCATTAGCAGAGATGCTATCAAGTCTACTACAGTCTGTACAAACTCATCACACTATTATCAGCATCTAGCAAATATTTAAAGTACCCTTGGTTTTCTAGTGTGTGCGAGAGTGCCTGCCATCGTCTGCACACTCATGGAGTACGATCTGTAATCTATCCGAGGAAGCATTTTAATTCAAAAACCTCCTTGCAAAACGAGGCTATTTTGTCCCAACCGTGCTAGCACTCTACAGGTGCATATGTAGTGATGTTCTCTCTACAATGATCTCCAGACCAATACTTTTCTCTGTACTCCTAGGTTGGCTGGAGTGAATCTATAGAGGATGTGGATAGCTTCACTTACTTAGGCAGTGTAGTGACCAAAGATGGAGGAGCAGCACAGGATGTCTCGCAACATACTCAAAAAGCAAATGGCGCCTTGGTTCGGCTCTATCTGGTGTGGAAAAATATCTATCAGGACCAAACTCCACATTTTCCGAAGTAATGTCAAATCATATGGGTCTGAGACTTGGAAAGTGGCTAAAAGTAATTACCTAAAGGTTGCAGACCCTTGTCAACCGCTGTTTACGGAAGATTCTCAATATCTACTGGCCAGAAGTAATCTCCAACCATGAACTTTGGATGACGGGGAAATTGAGATGACCATACAAATCAAAAGGCGAAAATGGAAAAGGCATACACTGAGGAACACAGGACAGTCCCTGCCCCGAGAAGAATGAAATCCAGAGCAGTTGGTGCACTGATAGGGCTTTGTGCACTGCTCGGCATCATGAGGTACCTTACCACATGTTCCACAGATTGCCAAGTTCAAGCAACGAGATACCATGTGCCCGAACTTTTGGCAGTTGTAACATCGCATAGGAGGCAGAATGTACGGCCTGACATCACAACGATAGCTTGTGACCTTAACCTTCTCCGGGAGTACTGAGAGCTCAAAGGAAATGACGAAAGCACCCGTGTCAACGAACTGACCGTTGACCTTGCGAGCAATTTGCCGGACATCGGTCACGTGACAGTGCTTCATATCCTCTTCAAGTTCCTCGTCAGTGTTCAAAATCAGGTCCCTATGGAAGATAACTCCCCGGACCTGATTGAGAGACTGATGTTTTTCCACTTTGACGGGAAGATCGCCAAAGTGGTTACACGTCAAAAGTTTGTCAATCTGCTCAGCCGTTCTGGTCTTAAGCAACAAGCTACCATTCCTCATCTTCTGTACCTTCTCAAGCTCACCATAGACACCTTCTATGTGGCGAGAAAACAAAATCGATTTGACCAGCTTGAAATCATTCCCATCGGTTCTGGTCGCTACCAGAAACTTAGGGGTATTAGCACCCATATTCGAATGTACAGACTGTTCCCAAGGAGTAGAACAGGGGGACCACCCTGTTGGGGGAAGTTTCTCTTTATTCCCATGGCCATTTCTTCCTCCCTGAATGCCACCGACTCCAATCACGGGCTGTCTCTGTAGGCGCTACCCAGACAAGGCAAAGCCCGCCTAGCTTGGAAGGCATTGCCCGGGGGTCCGATGTTTGACATGCCATACAGGCATGTACCCCTTGGCATATACTAGAGAGTTTTCCAGCACAGGCATGCAGCTGTGCAGGGACCTGCATTGACAGGCGGATACTACTGCAGGGTACATGGCGCATCCACCTGTCGGTGTGGCCAGACCGGACAGGCTGTCTAGCGTAGTCGCACACTTAGGTGGCCCTTCCCTTGACAGCACGCACATATGAATTTTGAGTGCCAGACCTCTAAAACATGTACGAAAAGCGTGCGATACAACCTAATGGGAGTTATACCGGACAAAGGTTGCGTTTAGAGCTGGCTGTCAAACCCGTAAAGGGGACCTGGGCCAAGCAACCCTTTTAGTCGCCTTCTACGACTGGCAGGGTATACCTGTGTGTGTATTCCATCCCTCCCACCCACGGGAGGTCCAATTCGCAAGACAAGCCGGAAACCTAAAAGAATAGCCAAGGTCGCCCCTTTGGTCGCCTCGTACGACAGGCAGGGGATACCGTGGGTGTATTCTAAACCCACCCACAGGGGGGAAACTTATTCCTTACGTTGAATACATCCATACCTCAGATATTATAGCCAAGTTGTAGTTGAAACCCACGTCCATATAACAAAGTTCAACTGTAGTTATAATTTCATTTAGCGGTTTTGAACATCAACTAAAATCAGTGACAAGCATGGGGATGTCAAGGACGTGGTGGGAAGTATCACAATATTCTAGAAGTCTACACGCTTAGATTGTTTTGACCTAGAATAATTTGTGGGCATTGTAGGCCTTTGGAACTCATTGGAGGAACAATACACACACAGTCTGCATATATTGCTGAAATTCTATGGCCATTTGAGGAAACAGAAGACAATATGGTGCTGGATTTGTTTTTGCCAATGATAATCTCTAGGCGGAAGGCTGAATCCCCCATAAGGAGTTCATACGAGACACTGGTATCAGGAATATGAAGTGGCCAAATAGATAGCCACACAGGCTTTGTACTGAGCATATCAGTCGTATTGCAAAAGGCTGCCTTTAATTAACCGCACCCTCCATAGTCCTCATAGGAACTACCCAGATGGAATGAGACTCCTTCCCTAGGACATGAATGCATTGATTGCAATCATATCACAATGAGTTAAGAGGCCTATGGAGACCAGAAGCTGTGTGTAAGAAAGATAACTTCACCAGTTAGAGACACAAATACTTAGATCTTTTGTTAATCTTTAATACTAATTTGTAAGTAATCACAGAAACAGGGTGTTTGGTGGTTAGAAACACTGTAAATGGCAAGCTATGTATCTGTATGAGCAACTGAGTAGGCAACTCATAAATTTATTGCTTCCTATTACGTACATTCTAAACTTTTTATGAGAAGTGTATACAGAAACATAAACATACCTGAAGCACACTCTGCTCAGCAAGACCGATACGCAACTTCCCGGCCAGCGCTCTTACTAGGTAGCGAGCTTCTATCCCACGACAAGCCACCAAGAGGTTTACAACCTTTGCCATCTTGTTACTCATGGACTGAAAGAGAAAAGACATACAGTTTATATCAGAGCTTTACCAATATCAAGGGCAGCATAACATTTGCCTATACATTCCAAAACTGTATTATAGACCAAAGCAGAAACACAAGACTTCAATTTTCTTAGGATAACATTTGCTTTTATTAGCTTGACTAAAGTTATTTATTCTTCATTAATTTCTACGATGAAAGAAAACACTTTATTGCAGCGAGAATCGCATGCTATAATTTTATTTATCAGGCGAGAGCAGAAGGGGGGACTTCGGAAGTTTCAAAGGAAGCCTGCAAAATTATCTAATTCAAGAAATATAAAATCAGGTATGTGGAAATGTCAAAGGTATATTTTTATACGAGACTCTTTTATAATCGAGCTGAAAAAGGGAGCCAAAAAAAGACATGTTTATAAAGGTAACCGCAATATCAATAAAAAAAATGGTGATAGCAAGCGTGTCGAACTCGATGCACACGGCACGTGCCGTTTTGAAGGCGGACGGCCCAAATAAGAATGGAGAGGTAATCGTGTGACTGAATTGACCAAAGGAAAAATTAGAATTTCCCCTCATGATTATTGGCTACAATTAATTACTTTGAGCAATTATAGAAGAGGAATTAAAGATTTGAAAGAAAGAGAAAAATTTTTAAGACACATTTCTAAGTTATAGTTTTAATAAGAAACGCAAGAGAATGTGAGAAAATTCATTTTCGACATTAGGGCCGAGAAATGCAGCCATTATATCAACTCGCGCAAAGAATAAGGGACTCCACGCCATTTTTGTAGTTTTGTTTAAAGTACGTTTTAATCGTTTGAAAACTCGCTATTGCGGGAATTTCGACCAAATTTTATATGAGTGGTCCCTACTATCATATAAACATTGTAGTTTACTTGTGTGGTGCTTCAGTGATCACTGAACATAGATATAGGGATATTGTTGTCTATAATATAGGAAGAAGGAACCCTGGAACTGGTTTTGTTGTCTCAGAGCCCACTCGTTAAACAGCATGAATTTCTTGTGACTGGAGTCCTTCCTCCACCCTTCTTTTTCTCTCTCTCTTTGTCGTGTGACCTCCTGAGAAGCCGACTGCAAGTCTTACGGATGGTAATAACTAAATTAATACCCACACTGATCTTTGTTGTTTGTTGTTGTAGTTGTTGATTTTTTGAGGCTTTGCGACATTGCGGTCAAGTAGCCCTGTGTATTTGGGTATGTGTAAAATTTGATTGATAGCCTGCGTCACTGTGATGTCTGAACTAGTGTGTGTATCTGTAACTGAGGTAGGATGTGGGTAGGAAGCAGCCGTGGCTTTAAGTTAGTTACCATCCTAGCATTTTCCTGGAGTAGAAGAGGGAAACCATGGGGGGAAAAAAAACGTCCAGGATGACTGAGATGGGAATTGAGCCCTCTTCTCAATTCTGCCTCAAGAGGTTAAGTGTACCCCGTTTGAGTCCTCAGACCAGAATTAAATTTCTTGGTAGAGCCGGGAATCGAACTCGGACCTCCACGGTGACAGCCAAGAATGCTAGCCACTACGCAACGAGGCGGACAAAACACTGACTGGTTAGTTGGTTCCTCAGTTTAGGGGCTGCGGTCATGTAGCCCCGTGTACTTTGGGTGTCTGTAGAATCTGTCTGATAACCGGTGTTAATTGTGATGGCTGTATTAGTATGTGTTATCTGTAATATTCAGGTAAGGACTGCAGACGATCAATGTCAAGTACCTACTTTTGTTACCAAATGCTACCGTCAATGACACCTAGCCACAAACTTGGCTACTAGATGCCACCACAGCCGGCACCTGGCTACGAATGTTTGAACTACAAAGCGTTAATACAATATAACCTACAAATGTGGCTTCACACAATTGTAGTTAGTGGAAGGTTCTTTTACATGCCATAAATCTATGTTGACAGGGGACCACAGCTTTACTTCCCCTCTGAAGGAAGACATACTGAGGGATTTTTGACGCCATTAAAATATCCGACGACTTCGGCCGGGTTTGAACCCAAGATCTTGGGCATAGAAGCTCAGCATGCTGCCAAGTTACTCTTGGGGAACAACTAAAATGTAGTTCTCTTTCTTTTCCAGACCTATTGTAACAATCTTATAGTGCTTTTTCTCCTTTGGGTGGGAAGGAACACAATCATATTACTGACATGATTTAGAAAGAATGGAGATTGACAAAGATAATTTGGAAACAGTGAATCTTTCGTACATCAGATAGTGAGCTAGACAGGATTTCAACAGGTTATCACATTCAACTGATGTCTTCCTTACAAGCGTGGTGATAATGAAACGGATGACAGCACCGAATGATGTGAAAAGATACATCTTGCAGAGGGTCCCATTCACACGTCTACACACAGAACGTTACTAGACTGCTAACACCGACTTGGATCACTACAGGAACATGTGTTTCGAATATTTTAAAATATTCTCTTGATTATTCAGTCACAAGATTGAGAGTGCCCTGAAACGTGAGGAGGTGATGGATCCGTGTGCACTAGCACCTTTTGGCACCCCTTGGATACCTGCGTCCCTGCGCTCCAACTCTCATACCAGCATTAACGATCCTCCATGGTAGCGCTGGGGATCGAACCTGGAACCTACGGTGCAGGTCTCACAGAAATGAGGATATTACACTAAATTTATATAAATTAGGACTTCAGGGGACAAGGTTGTACTATGGTGTCTTCCCCCGGGAAAGTTTAGTTTTTCCAGGTTCATCCTTATGGCAAAGAGGACATCGATTATCGTAAAATCTATCATGCTAAAACATTACGAGCCACTTATTTTCTACAGTAGCTGTGAGTGGTTTAGGGGTAAGTGTAGTAACTGCCCTTTTTTTAGACGGCTTGGGTTCGATCCCCGGGTTTGCTGCGGAGAAATTAAATCCTGGTACGAGTGTTGGAACAACGTACACATAAATTTGTGAGGATAACCGAGGAGTAGATTCCCGGTACCTCCCTCGTCTATCCTAAAAATGGTTTTCCATAGTTTCCCATTTCTACTCCAAACAAATATTTGGATGAGAGCCTACCTAACATGCCAAGGTCGCATTCTTACAAATCCAAGCCCCGCAAACATGTACACACCCTAGCAATCACCACAATAACGCAGGTTATAAGACAGCTCACACACTCAAGTACACGGGGCTGATAACAACGATGCCCCCAAGTCTCAAAATAAAACAACTTACTCTCTACATTATCAACAGGGATATATTCAAATGTCTCATTACCAAATTAAGAACTATTAATAACAAATTCTGGCATGCAGACACCCAGGTGAAATCATGGAGGTCCTGTTTCTACTCGCCTCTTTTGGTAGTATTTTTGCTGGAATTTTACATCCCTGACGAGTCTCATATGCTTCCCCAGCATCTTTCAACATATTTCTATTGAAATTCTTCCACTTTTCCATGTTCTGTTTACGTCTACGGCCGATATTGTTAAGTTTGCTAGCTGACGGAGAGATCTCCAACTTCCTGATGCCCTCCATCTTGGAATAGCAGAGTCCTTCTTCCACGCACGTGGCATTTCAATTGCAAATATCTACCCATACGAGGCACTTGTGTGTACGTTTTAACACGTCATTTCATGCTACATGCGACCAGGTACCTATTTCCATCATAATCTCAAAACAGACCAAGGTGGCGTGGAGTCCCTGCTTCGTTGCGCGGGTTCATATATATGCCTCCATAAACAAGCTATTAAAGACCATACGAAAACAACTTATGCCAACTGGATTGTGGATCACTTGCATGACACAACAAAGGCTGGAAAATTCAAGCAGCTAGAATGTATTTGTGAATGGATCATGCGTGCCTGGAGATTGATCACTCCTAACATTGTAGGAAAGAGTTTTAAGAAGACTGGCATATCATGTGCATTAGTTAGCTCTGAAGATGACTTTCCATAAAAATATCACAAAGAAAATGAAGACTCAGACTCGAACAACAATGATGGCAGTGAAGACAGCATTGAAAACGGACTGTGATTCCGACAACAACAACAACAACAACAACAACAACAACAACAACAACAACAACAACAACAACATATGATGTATGCTTCATTTCCATATTATTCATATTCAAAACGGCAAGTGTGCTGAGCATATTTAGCCTATTTTCAGTTATGAAAAAATAGGCTTATGAAATCACATTTGTCCGTGTGTCTCCCCCTAATAACTTCTAAATGGCTGGAGCGATTCAATGAAATTCGGTAAGGTCATAGTACCAGAGGTGCCAACTATTACAGATTGTCCGTAATTATTACGGATTTCACCTCACGATTACAGCATTACGGTCAAAGGGTAAATTATTACGGAAAAGTGGCATCACGAAAAAATAAATTTCTGTGGCGAAAAAAAAAAGGAAAGTTACAGGGTGTCTACCGGTAACGAAAGTAACGAAAAAGTAGCTAATTTTACAAACTGGTAACGAAAGTAAAAGTAGCTAATTTTTATGTCTGGACAGTTGGAGCTAACGAAAATTCGCCAAGGTAGATTTAAATCGTAAAAACTCGCGCCGCTTGGCTCACAGATTGTGATGGAGCCGATTGCGTAAGCCGACCTCAAGGAAATGCATACTGAAGATACCTTGAGTGGTATACATCGGTCCAAGGTATATTTTCGGTATCGAGAAGAGTTTTTAGTTTCGTGTGATTTTCTGTATTATTAAGAAACCTGACTTTCCACAAGACATTTATTCGCGAAAACTTCCGAAACTCAACAGAAACCTCTCATTTCTGCTATTGACCTCTAAATTTGGAGACTATCTCAAATCGAAGTCTAGAAATAGTGCTAAATAATTTAATGTCGCAATCTTGCGAAATGAAACAGTTTTGAAAAAAGAATTTCAAAAAAGCTTTGAAATACATGTATTTTAAAAATCAATCCGTCGCGAAAATTTGGGACATCCAGTATGGTAAATTCGAAATTCCGTTATGTCGACTATTCCTTCGAACTTTGGTTCCATCGGATAATTTAACCGGTTATCTCGAAAACTTGTATAATTCATGATTCGAATTAGAAAGAAAATGTGCCCTCGTGAAATTATTCATGCAATCCTATCAGAATAATTCGTAATATTCGATACCTACTTCGAACGTTCATCCTCCGAACTCTCATGCTCAAGACAGCCGGCTGACTGCACGACATGCCTGCGGGAATCTCGTCAAACGGACAGAGATCGACGCCAGTGGCGTAAAATCATAAAAACCGTGCCCAATCGCTAACTTGTGACCACGAAGACTGCAGGAATCCTGTTAAAGGTGATTGAGCACCCATCACGAAACATCCCTAAACCTACTCGCCACTTTTCCCATGACCGTATACTTAAAAGCGTATGGGGAGCGAGAAGTGCGTCAAACCTTTTAGAAATGACAGTCTATGTAGCATCGCGATACTCGTATCTTCTCGTGATCCACCGTGAACTCCCAACCACAGCATAGAGACAGCGGGAATCACGGCGCCGACCTTACAACATGTCCTTAACAGCTCGAGAATTTTAACCATGCCCAACCCGAGCTTGCCTCTGCCATTCTGCCAGGACAGATAGACAGGCAGATAATCGTTAAACAGCCGGGTGCGGCGCCGATTGCATATTATCGCGTTTTCAGTGACCAACCGCGAGGGCATCGTGATTCTCGTATAACGGCCAAAAGCGGCAGCGATTGCAATGCATCGCGATATTTCTCCGCATTCGATGACGAGAACAACTGGATTCTTGTCAAACATACATCAAGCGACGCCGATTGCGTAATTATGCTATATTTTCCTGTTCTCACCTCAAGGGCAATGGAAAGTGACTAGGTATCAGTGACATCTGGTAGCGAAAGTTGGAACTACTTGAAATTGAACGGGACTTGTAGCTCACCCTATGGGTGTTCGGTTGAAGCAGCTAGAGCCTCTGGCGAGCCGAACATGTCCTCGGACACTCGTGGCACTAAAAGCCATACGATAATTAAATAAATATCGTGAAAACTACGGGCATCTCGTCAAACGGCTGAGGCCAGCGTCAATCGTGTAACATCTCAATATTTCTCTTAGAATGAAGGTTTCCTAATCATCTCTTGATTATTTTGTTCAAAGATTCCCAAGTTTGGTCAAGGAAAGTGAACATGACAAACCTGAAGACGAATTTGCTGTTAATCAGTGTGATACTTCCCCTGAATATATTTTATAAAGACCTAGAATTGATGTAACCTAGGGCAACATTGCTGAGCTTAAAAACGAAAGTGGATACTTCAAGTATAAAACTTCAAGTAATGTGGTATTTGCAATATTACTTATATCTCTCCCACAGAAATAATTTTCAGTGTTAGGAAAAATCAGACAGCATTCAGACCTACATTAAGCACATCTACACTGGAATCACATATGATTCAGAAGACGCAAATGTCATCCCCAAAGGGAAGTATGTTACAAGAAAACTTCCACGGAAATTCAGTTACTACGTGCAAAACAAGCTACAAGGATTTTTTTTTATTACAGAACTAGCAGGTAATGTGCAAATTGTTAGTTCTTAACACTCGGTGGTCAATTGCATTGAGTCTAAATACGGAGCTCACACAAGCACGTCTTTCACTGCAGTCACCTTCCGGGGTAGTAGTCTAGGCACGCACAAGGTAAGTTTCCGCAACCTAGTGGTAGATATAATCACTCACTGAACTAGTACTCCCTCCAATAGTGGGCACAATTGTTCTTAGCACTAACACCTCCCCTACAATAAGCCCCACTTTCACTTCGGTTTAGATAAACCCAGTCGTTCTCGGTGACGAGCTGTCTCCTTCCCTGTCAATGTCTTTGTCAAGATGTCGGCCAAGTTGTCGGTGGATGGAACATAATTCAGGTATAGCAGTCCTCCTTCAATCTTCTCCCAGATGAAGAAATGTCGAAGTTCTATATGCTTGCTCCTCTGCGATGTCACATGGTTGTTCGCTAGTGCGATTGCCCCTTGGTTGTCGGCCAGCAATGTCCTTGGCGCAAGTTCACCCACTACGATTTCCGTCAGCAACTGTTGCAACCACAAGACCTCTTTGGTTGCCTCACACATTGCCATGTATTCGGCTTCCACTGTGGAGAGGGCGGTTGTTCTCTGCTTTCTTGCACACCATGAGACTGCACCTCCAGCAAGCATCATGACGTACCCACTGAATGATCGTCTGTCTGTCCTGTCACTTGCCCAGTCAGCATCACAGAAGGCTGTCACTCATTCTCCTGTTTTCTTAAACGTCAGCCCAAAGTCTTTACTGTGCTTTACATAACACAGGAGGTGACAAACCCCTGTCCAGTGTTCAGCTGTAGGCCGCTCGTTGAACTGACTGAGGTATGTCGTCGCAAAGGCTACACCCGGTCTGGTGGCTCCAGCAAGATACAGCAGACCCCCGACTGCTTGTCGATGTTTGGTGCCGTGACTTTGGTCTGCCTCCCCAGTCGCCTTTTCAAACGACATCACACGATCAAGAGGCGTCGATGCTCCCTTAGCATCTTTTATGCCAAAAGTTGCCAAGAGCTCATCAGCATAAGCTGCTTGGCTTAGGGTGAGCGATCCATCATCTGCCTGATCTACCTTCATCGATAAGAGATGGTTCACCGGTCCCAAGTCCTTCACTTCAAACACTCCAGAGATGTCCTTCTTGAACTTCTCAATACGTTCTTCGTCATTTCCCAGTATTAGCTAAAAGCAGCTCATCTATGTATACTCCAATGATGGAGTCCCCATTCTTCTCATAGTAGACGCACGGATCAGCCCTCGATATTTGCAGTCCAGATTTCTTCAGGAATTCGTCAAGTTGCAGATTCCACTCTCGACCAGATTGTTTGAGCCCACACAAACTTTTCTTTAACAGGCAAACATCATTTGGTCCTCCTTCATAGTTCCATTAGGTATGCTGCAGTGATATCCAGTAGATGAATCTTCCATTCCTTCTGAACTGCAACAGAGTCTGAATAGATTTTATTTTCACCACGGGCAAGAATGATTCTTTGAAGTCTATACCTTCAACTTGTGAATACCCACAAGCCACCAGTCTTGCCTTGTAGAGTTCAAGTGTGCCATCCTTGTCAAACGTCTTCCGGAACACCCACTTGCACTTCACTACTCGTCTGTCGTCAGCTGGTCTCGAAACTACCGTCCATGTCTGATTTCTCTCCATGTTGTCCAGTTCATCAAGCATGGCGGCCCTCCACATGTCCGCATCAAGTGAGTTTAGCGCTTCTTCCACTGTGATTGGATAATCTGATGCATCATGCTTCCTGGCTAGGTTACAAGTGAGGCACTTGAAATGTTGTTGGCCACCTTGCCTTACTGCCAGTCGTTCTGATCTCCTTGGCACTTGTCTGATTTCAGAACATCCACGTACGCAAGCAATGTCTTCTCTGGCCGGTCTTGGCACTTCTCTCTCAGAAGGTGGAGCATTTTCATCATTGTTTCTCCTGTCGTCATTGGCTTGTATCCCTTCTTCGGGCATCTCACCAAGTTCATCGTCGAGTACAAGTTCAATGGTGAGGTTATCATTAAACGTCTTTGCCACAAAGTTGTCACCGAGTTCACTTACCGTAGTTTTGCAGGAGAAAGTTTTCATCAAATGTGACATTGCGGCTTGTAAAGATGCGGTCTGTCTTCATGTCCCACAGTTTGTAACCTTTAACAACATCGGGGTATCCTATCAGGATGCACTCAATCGCCTTTGGGTCCAGCTTGCTTCTTCGTCGTTTTTCGGGTTCTACGCTCCAAGTCTTGCAACCATACACCCGAAGGTGGTCCAGCTTGACCTTCTTTCCGAGCCAGAGTTCCTCAGGTGTTTGGCCATCTATTGCTCTGGATGGGCACTTCTTCCTGATGTGACAAGCAGTATGTAGCACATCAGCCCAAAGAGACTTCGTGATCCCTGACTCGATCAATAGACATCTTGTCATGTCAAGTAGCGTTTGATTCATTCTCTCACCAACACCATTTTGCTGAGGCGTGTCTGGGACAATCAGCTGTCGTTGGATACCGTGATTCTTCAGGTAACTGTCAAATTCCCTGCTCAGGTATTCTCCTCCATTATCACTGCGCAGGGTTTTGACCATTGCTCCATGAAGATTCTCAGCTTCACGCCTATACTCGTCAAATTTATTAAGTACCTCAATATTCTTCCTCAAGGGATACACAGCAGTATGTCGCGAGTAGTCGTCTACAAATGTCACAAAGTACTTGGATCCCCCTTAAGAAGTCTGTGTGATCTTGCCTACAACATCAGAATGGATCAGCTGGAGTGGAGCAGTGGCTCTGGTCGCATCGTCGGTTTGAAATGCTTTGTGTCTCAACTTTCCAAGAGTACAAGTGTCACAATTCTCCTGCATTCTCTCATCTATGCCCAACTTCTTCACGGCCTTGTGATGGAGGTGTCCTAGTCGTCTATGCCATAAGTTGTCAGGGTTGGCTATAGCCAGTCTCGTCGATAGGGTAGACTCTTCCACAGCATACAGTCTTCCACTTCGCTTTGTTGTAAGGACGACTTCTCCATCCGTATCTGCTACAGTGGCAATGCCATCACCAAAGTTGACAGTATAGCCCATCTCTTCAATTCTTCCCACAGAAAGCAAGTTACCGCTCAGGTCCGGTACACGGAGAACGTCATCTAAGGTGAGAAACAAATCTCTGTCCGTCTGATCTAGTTTGATTTCTACTCGTCCAGTTCCACTGACCTTGATGGTTTCCTTATTGGCCACCTCAACCCTTGATTCACATGGTTTGAAGTTGCTCATCTTTTCTCTTGATGATGTCATGTGGTCAGTAGCTCAACTGTCAAGGTACCAAACAGATGAAACATGATGGTCACCCACCTTCGCATACATTATGGAATGCTGTCTTTGCTTGTAGTTTCGGATGCTGGCTCTTCGATTCTTCATTATCTTCAGGGCAGTTCCTTGCAATGTGACCAAGCTTTCCACAACAGAAGCACTTCACAGGTCGTCGTCGGCTGTCATTAACTTTATTTGGATAAGCTCTTTTCCTGTCTTGTTTGGGAACTCCATCCTGCTCAGGTGGCCTCTCATTGTGCTTCCAGCTAGGTTTATCACGCTGCTTCGTGATCAGGGCCTTTGGTTCATCATCACCACTTCCTCTTTCTTCATCATGACGGATCTTCTGCTTTTCTTCAACAAGCAACCTTGACTTGACTCTTTTCGTCGTGAGGTCCTCTTCATCTTGTTCAAGGTTGAGGATTAGCGGTTAATACGTTTCAGGAAGACCCATCAGCAACACCAACCCAACCTCTCGGTCACTGAATCCATGGCCTGCACTTGTAAGTTTCCTGTGGATCTCCATTAGCCTCCCAAGGTAGCTCGTCATCTCCTCACCTTTCTTCATAGTGATGTTGAAGAAGTCCCTGATCAGCTGAATTGTGTGCAGTAGACCGTACTTGGAGTTCATGTCCCTTAACGTTTCCCATGCCTCCTGTGCTCTGGTACACATCCCAATGTCATCTAGGTAGTAGTCATCAACCACAAGGAACAGAAACGTTAGTGCCTTGTTGTTGGCCTTGTTCTGCTCATTTGTCAAAGCAGCTGTGCCAAATCCAGGGTCAACGGCTTCCCAGCATCCCTTCTGCACCAGTGCTGCCCTCGCACGAATTGACCATACGTGGCAATTGTCTGATGATAATTTAGGGATTTTTTATTCGTCGGGACATTGCCATGGCATGGTGTCACAGAATTTTCAATGTCAATTTTCCTGACTTTTACTGACTTTTCCTGACCATTTTTCAACAAAATTCCTGACTCGCGAAGTCATCGTAACATCGGAAAAAGGTTTTTTGAGCAAATATATATATTTTTTATTTGCAACCTCCACCATCCCCATAGCTGCCGAACGCTCGCCTCTTTATTCACTTAAAATACAAAATAAAGTAAATTATAATGCAATAATACATAAATCGAAGTACTTAATAAGCTAAACTATAGTGATGGGGTCGCCACAATCCTACGTCGACGCCAAAAAAAGCGTACAAAAAATAGGTAAAAGGTTTTTACTATGATGCACAGTAAAAATGGAAAATTACCATAATGTCTAGTGAGTTATTGCTTTTTAACTTCAGAAATTAGTTGAACTAGTAACATCAAAGTATGGCTGTAAAACACAAAACACTGTGTTGTTAATATAAAATTCCTGACTTTCCAATACTTTTCGCCATTTTTCCTGACTCACGCCATTTTTTCACACCTTTTCCTGACTTTTCCTGACTAAAAACAAAATTCCTGACTTTTCCTGCCTGTGGACACCATGCATGGTGCCTCTTGGTCAGAAATTCACAATAGCCACTTGGAAGATCCGGGTCTTCAATAGTCCGTGTCACTCGATATATCGTGTTCGTGAGCGTAGTCTAGCAGAATCGATTCTTGATCGATATATCGTAGTTGCGAGCGTCGTATAGTAGAATCGATTTCTGTACGATATATCAAGCGTCACTTTCGACTATCGAATTTACGGTCATTTAAATGGCGCAGAAGTCGTCTGCTAAAATCGATTAGATATAACGGTTGCGTCCTTAGCGAGGATTTGAATATGGTATTTGCATGGATTTAATTGAGATCTGCGCGACGTCTCGCACTTCACCAATCTCTTGCGGGTTGATGTACGTCGTCTATCAACAACCAACAATTTCACATACAGTCTTCTCACACTCGAGTTGTACTAACCTCATTTCTGGCGTACCGTACCGCATAGTATGTGAGACTTGCCGTTTTTCCTCTCATTTAACCAAGGGTGCAATTCGAAGTCGTCTTCTTTCGCTTGCAGTGTTTATACATCAACTGGGCACATAACCTGTTAGTTCTTAACACTCTGTGGTCAATTGCATTGAGTCTAAATACGGAGCTCACACAAGCACGTCCTGCACGTGGTCACACTTCACGAGATAGTCCGTTGGAACACACAAGTAAGTTATCCACTACTTAGCGGTGGATATGAGCACTCACTCAATTTACCTGAACACTCGCCAATAATTGGCGCAATTGTTCTTAGCACTAACACAAATTACATTGTGTAATATGATATTCTCTACTATAGGTTGCTTCCGGGTCGGGCAAGGTGGTGTCATTATCGAGAAGGGAGGAGCATGCTTTGGATTTGACGTGAAAGTGTTTCAGTAGGTGATAACCCACTTCAAAGGTTGGCACCTCTGTAGTAATATTTCGGCCGACAACGACCGTGCACTTCAAATTTTACTATGTCTCACCAATCCAACATGGCGGCTGTGCGAAATATTTCACCGACATTCTACATCTCCGAAACTATTACTCATATCACCCTGAAATTTTGTACGGGAACTACTAGATGTTCACCTATGTGACTTAAAAAAAAACTGTTAAAAATAAAACTAAGACGGTGACCAAACAAAATTGAGACTTTAGACTTTTCTCGTGATTTAACCATCCGGGCACAGTGAAACTTGGGACAGCAAATGACTATACAAATTACAATGACTGACGTCTAATTTAGTTCAAAATTAAGTATTCATTTCTTGTGTTCTAATCGTGTGATCGAAATCAACGTTTGAACAATGCACGTACACGATAATCCTCATCTAATAGTACACAACTCTATGGCCTACATATATTAAAATCTAACATGGCAACCATCCGAAATATTTACCCGGATCTCAATAAAATTAATCTATGACAACAATCAAAATGAAATTTAGTATGTGTATAGAGGCTATAAACATAAGTTCACCTATGGGATGTTCAATAACCTGGTGAGCACAAATCCAACTTGGCGGCAATGCAAAATTTAAATATTCAAACGGACGTGTCTCGCGATTTAGCCACCCGAGGGCAGTGAAACTTGGTACTGTATATGCTCATATAAATTTTAATCCATTGGCATCTAATTCATTTAAATTATTTTCATAATCACAAGATGGCGTCTGAGCGAAATTTTAAAATCACGTTTTTATTTCTTGTGTCCTAATCATGCGATTGCGAATAAAACACTTACACAATAATCTTCATGTAATGATACACAACTCCAAGGCCTATATATAAAAATTCAACATGGTGACCATCCGAAATATTTAGACGATTCTCAATATCTACGAATCTATTACAGCAATCAAACTGAAAATTCGTATGTTAGTGGCAATTAATATAAGCAGGATATATGAAAATAGGCTATTAAGTTCCTCACGGAACTACTCGGTTTATATGGTTGTTTTATTTCCCTTTGTAAGGCTTAAATATTACCTTTCGATTAGTAACTATTCAAATCATTAGAAAATCATTTAGTGCATATTTCGGCGCTTAACATCTGCTCCCTTAATCAGCCATATTACGTTAAAAAAAACTCATATACTAACATATTTAAGACATTGATATATTCACACACTAAAATTTAAAAATATTTTAAAACTCTTATGAAATACTCATTTTAAAAAAGACATCACACAACGTTAAAAACAATTTCTTGTTCAGTTGAAAATTTGTTTTAAAAAAAATCTATATCATTATGTTGTTCATTATATCCAATTGTAAAAAAAACACTTTCTTGTTATTTTGATAAATTTATACATACAGTATTTGATGAAACCAAGTTTTGAGCAAATGTTATGATGATTTCATCATATTGTTTGTAAAATGACAGAATATCAATTAAAATGTCCATTCATGTTCAGTTTTATAAGATGACTAGCAGAAGTACCCATTCTTCGAACGGTCTTCGGTGTTAATAACCAGATGTTATCAATTGAGCTACTGTTGCAATGTTTAGGGGCTTGGAACCTGTTTGTTGGCAAAGAAAAATTATTAGTTAAAATGTGCTCTCAAACTAAATTTACCTAACGTGTTCTTCCTGGCGTGAAAATAAAATTGAAAACTTCGTAGAAGAATCGCAATACACGTCACATACGAACTGACCCTAACCGTTGTGTCAAGTGCCCAACTACAGGAAGACCCCTTTTATAAATTATAAAGGCTTGTGGTGCATGAAAATTCAGTGTTTTTAGCCTCCAATGGCCCAAATTCCTAAAATCAGCAAAAAACAGTCCACTATTTCTATTCAGGAATTTTTGAAAATAATGTTGATGTTTGGAGATATAATAGACCTTCTGTACGACATATCACACGTGTAAGTCGTGTGAAAAAAATCTAGGGTACTCCAATGGCAACCTTTCACAGAAATGTAATAAATGGAGTGGCATTACTTATTCCAGAAATAGATGGAAAGTTGGATGCCACCTCTTGAGATACTGTTGTCATGGTTAGTGGCTTGCATTCCTTCTTTAGTTTATTAAATGAAATTAGTTTTCTGGGAATATCTAAGAAACTGTTGGGTATAGAGCCTTAAAATATAGTTTTCGGGGACCCTTTACGGCTCTTGAGGGGCCCCGATTTTTGTTTCTGACCCCAAGGGTTTGAAAATGAGCTTTGTCTCTTCGTTGTACGCCATAATAATGATAATAATTAAAAGAATAATACTAATAATATTAATAATAATATAACAAAATAGGGATAGGAATATAATAGACCTTCCGGACCATACCCGCACGTGTAAATCGCGTTAAAAATTCTAGATTACCCCTTGACCCCTTAAGCGCATTATATGTATTGATGAATATTTCAGCTTAATTTGGATCCGTTATAACCTTATTGCCGTTTGCAAACCTTCACAGTAATGTAATAAATGGAATTGTATTGAGTCTTACAGAAATAGATGGACCTCTGAGATTCTGTTGCCATTGTTACCGGCATGCATTCCTTCATTAATTTATTAAGTGAAATTAGTTTTTTGGGAATATCTCGAAAAATGTTGGTTTTAGGGCCTTAAAATGTGGTTTTCGGGGTCCTTTTAGGGCCCCCGAGTTTCGTTTCTCACATTGAGGGGCTGAAAATGAGCTTTGTCTCACGCTTATTTCAGCATGTATTTTAAGGGGGTAGACCCCCTGTTATGAGAGGTACGGAGAAGAGTTACATCAATGATTAGTGTCGTGCCTCTGATGGATATCTGCATCAAATTTTACGTTAATCCACCGAGCCGTTCTCGAGTTATAAGGACACAAAAAATTGTCCACAGACAGACAAAAATATATTTTTGCGTGCATCCGTCACAAAACAGTCTGAAACGGGCAAATATGTCAAATTTTCCTAGAAAAGCCGAAAAATCAGACAAACACTCATTTTTATATAATAGAGAAGGGATATAATAGACCTTCCGTACCACACCCGCAAGTGTAAATCGCGTGAAAAAATTCTAGAGTACCCCTTGACTCCTTAAGCGCATTGTAAGTATTAATGAATATTTCAGCTTAATTTGGATCCATTATAACCTTATAGCCGTTTGCAAACCTTCACAGTAATGTAATAAATGGAATTGCATTGCGTCTTACAGAAATAGATGGACCTCTGAGATTCAGTTGCCATGGTTACCGCCATGCATTCTTTCATTAATTTATTAAGTGAAATTAGTTTTCTGGGAATATCTCAAAAACTGTTGGTTTTAGGGCCTTAAAATGTGGTTTAGGGCCCCCGAGTTTCGTTTCTCACATTGAGGGACTGAAAATGAGCTTTGTTTCACCCTTCTACGCCTATTTCAGCATGTATTTTAAGGGGGTAGTGCCTCTTTTATGAGAGGTACGGAGAAGAGTTACATCAATGATTAGTGTGGTGCCTCTGATGGATATCTGTATCAAATTTTACGTTGATCCACCCTGCCGTTCTCAAGTTATAAGGACTCGTAGAAGTTGTCCACAGACACACAGACCGACAAAAATTTTATTTTTGCGCGCATCCGTCATAAAACCGCCTAAAACGCGCAAATATCGCAGATTTCCGTAGAAATTCAGAAAAAACAGACAAACTTTCAATTTATATATATAGAGATGTTCACGCCAGAGCATATTCCAGTTCACAGCACATTAAATAAAGAAGGAAATTAGACATATCTACTAGCAAAATTTTATTTTTTCGTCATATTTCTACCTATTATACCCAATGAAAAAAGAAATGAGAAGGTTCATTTACGGATGTCGTCAACATTTTGAGGCCGCAGTCTCATTTTTGACAGTGTGAAATTAGTGATAAAATCACCGAAAATACCTTACCGCCGAGGGAGCGAAAAGCGAAGAGTTCTGAACACGCCTCTCTCACCGGAACTCATGACTTCAGCAACCTACCAAGGCCGGAAGAAAGTATTTTTATTAATATGAAATTCAGCAGCATTGGAAAAGGAATTATTATTTGTAACTCCAGAATGGAGAATTCTTAAATATAGTGTCAAATTTGATCACTTCTACTGGTCATCGTAGGCGGCCATTGAGCCGTGCATTAGTTGAATATCATCGTTCGTAGTGAACAAGTCGAACAAACCGCGCCGTGATAGCTGAACTAGTATTGAAAAGGATCGCGTTAATCCAAACAAGAAAATTGAATTTTTGCCGTGAGTTGAGTAATATTTGAAATATTTTGAAAAGTGTACAGCACTATAAACTAAATTTTTGACCGATCAGTCGAAAAATTGAATTTTTGAGAAAACAGACATCTAAGTCCGAGAGACGTGTGCTGTAGTAGCGAAGCAGGTAGGCCTACTACTATAATTTTTGAGAGACAATTAAACCCACAGACAGTGTATTTGATTTGGAACTTGGCTAAGATTTATTTTCTTTTAAACACGGAAGTTTGTATTTTTTAAATTGCGAACGTTGCCTGTAAATGTTTGTTAGAGCGCTAGAAAGCACTCAGTGCTGTACCTGTGGTCAGATCAAAGTTAGTATTTAGGGAGCCTCAACATCTATTACATGATGACATTATACAGGCAGGGTTTTTCTTTTTGTATTCTTAATTTCCACCCGTGTTAGTTTAGACTGATGCATAAAACTGCGTATCATTTGCTAGGAAAGCACGTTTTATTTTATTGAGTAGGAATCCAGCGAGGTTAAGCTGAGATTTTACAAGCAGCAACATCGTAACAAAATAGTGTGTTTGGTTGTAGCAGGCTGTGCATTGTATCGCATGTGTTAAACCGGTTCCAAGTTACGGTAATGTAGTCTTGGGGACGGTCAACTTATTGAATACTGAAATCAAACTTATAGTGCACGAACTGAATGATGTTCTTTAATAGTATACGAAGACTTTGACAGGAAAGACATGAATAGTAGCATCAAGTATGAACCGGGGATGTTTGCAATAGGCATCCTATTATAGAGCAAGCTTACAAAGAGAAACAAAAAAACTGTAGTAAAATGCTTCGGAAGAAAAAAAACAATATTATAAGCAACAAGTTGAATCAATACAGGATGACCATCTATTATGTTTTTGTCCCTTCCTTTCATATTGGCTTGATTTGCATCTTGTTTAGCCGAAACTAATCGAACTCCTTTTGATTTTGCTGAAGGAGAATCTAACATTTGTAAAATGTATGGCACAATTAATAATATTAAGAAAGGCTTCCCACCAAGAACCAAGATCATGAAAGACCAAAAGGGAAATTTAGTAATCAAACAAAATTAACTGCTCTCTTTTTGCAAGGACTATTTTGACAATCTTCTGAACTGCCCTGATCCAGAATCACCACTTATGAAACTTAAATGCCCTCCTAATGATGACCTGATTCCAGAGCCTACGTATGAGGAAGTAGTAAATAGCATTAAACATCTGAAAAAAATAAAAAAGCTCCTGGTAATGACAACATCCCAGCTAAAGTAATTAAATCTGGAGGCGACGTATTACACAAATATGTATTCCAACTTATCCTGAGAATTTGTCAGAACGAAACGATGCCTGGAGAGTGGAAAGAATCACTCCTAGTGCCCCTGCATAAAAAGGGAGACAAGGAAGATATTCGAAATTACCGTGGAATATCCCTTGTTAATACATCCCATACAATTTTATCCTTTGTTATACTAAAGCGCTGAAACCATATGCAGAGAACATCATTGGTGATTATCAAAATGGCTTTCGCAGTAATAGGTCCACTACTGACATATTTGCAATCAAAATGGTAAGTGAGAAAGTGTGGGAATAAAAGCAATGTATTCACTATTTGTTTAATGATTTCCTCAAAGCATATGATTCAATTCATAGAGAGAACCTGTGGAATTTCATGACAGAGAGTGGTTTCCCTCTTAAACTTATCAACCTGTGTATAGTCCGCCGTTCCTTACTTCCAACTTAACGTTATGGCGCCGTCAAGTGGCGAGGAGAAGAATTACTTTAAACCAGCCAATCCTAGGCAGCTGCTTACATCAATAAGGCGATCTGGCGAGGCGTTGTTGCCGCCAGTCTTTGTTTTTATTTCCCGCGAGGTAAAACTAACCCGCTCATGGCACAGTGTTCGGTTCTGTTGTGCTATTTTGTCAGTCGTTTGTTTTGTTCTTTTGAATATCTCGTAGTTTGTTGCATACTTCCTCTTTAGTAGTATAGTGTAGTATAGAAGACCATTACCGGTGCGTAAAATAATATATTATAGGCTCAATAGTTTAGTGTAGTTGTAGGTTAATTTTAAGTCCGTGCGATTATTCGTGAACTTACTGTGTGTTTATCTTTGAGTGAAATTCACAATGTCAGAGAGCAGTTCTACCCCACGGCAGGCAAATGCCAAGGGGAAGAAAGGAATTAAACAAGGCAGTCCACTGAGGAGTCAGGCCCGTGAAATGTGTAATGTGCGCGAGTATTTTGAACGAGAGAAAGACAATGGTGGCACTCTATTACATGATGATGATTGTCGTTTTAAGGGGCCTAACATCTAGGTTATCGGCCCCTAATGATCTGGGTGATAGCAAAGATGATTGTTTGTTGTTTTAAGGGGCCTAACATCTAGGTTATCGGCCGGCAAAGATGAGAAAGAAATGGAAACCAGAACGGAAATTATGTGAGACGGAAAATACTTACAAAGAGAAACTCAGATGGAAACAACTCACAATATGGTCTTACAAAAGGGAATTTAGAACGAAAAGATTCACAAAAAGAATAGATTGAAAAAGACCCACAAAACGTAGGCTAGATTCAAAATACGTACAAAATGCAATGTAGCGTCGAAATACTTACAAAATGCAACTGAAATTCAAAATACTTACAAAATGCAAATGAGATTGAAAATACGTACAAAATGCAATTGAGGTTCAAAATACTTACAAAATGCAATTGAAATTGAATATACACAATGCAATTCAGATTGAAATAGGCCCTATCCCAGTTCCAATCCAAATTATTCACAAAGTGCAATTGAAATTCAAAATACTTACAAAATGCAATTGAAATTGAAAATGCTTACAAAATGTACGGTAGATTCAAACGAATCATGTGGATTGACAATACTTACAAAATGCAATTTAGATTGAAAATATCGGTACTTGACAAAATGTAATTTAGATTCAAAATACCCACAAAATGCAATTGAGAATCAAAATATGTGCAAAATGCCCACCAAACAAAATGCAAATTAGATTCAAAATTCGTGCGAAATGCGGTTTTGGTTGAAAAAACTTACAAAATGCAATTGAAATTCAAAATACTCACTAAAAGGCCCGTCTACCTGCATTGAAAGACTTACTAAAAAGCAATTTAGATTGTCAATCGTTACAAAAATGCAATTGAGGTTGAAAACAATCGCAAGATGTAATTTAGATCGAAAAAACTTACAAAATGCAACGTAGATCAAAAATGCCTTAAAAATCGCTAAAAGGGAATTTAGATACACAGTGAACCAAGTAACAAAAACAGTGCGGGGATCTTAAAGAGAAAAGGAAATATAAGGAAAAGAGGAGAGGGGAGAGAGGAGAGAGTCCGCCCCAAAGGTAAGGGAAAAAAGGGGAAAACGGACCCAGCTCAGGAATACCTCGGGGTCGCCAACTCCCGAACTCACCAGCCGTGAGCCCCTGAGGGTGTAGCATTATCTAGGGTGCACCAGAAGTGGTGGGGCTACATACACCCTGCCTCCTTAAGGGCCTTGAGCACAAGGCAGGAGGTAAAAAAAAAAAAAGAAAAAGAAGGCTGACCCCTCACAGAAGGAGGGTATCAGGAAAGATGAGACAAGGGCCAATTAAGGCGGGAAAGTGAAAGACTCCCTAGGCCTCGTATAACCTAATACCATTATTAGTCATGAATTTTTTGACTAATTTTTTGAGAGTCTTGTCTTCTTTCTTTTTCTGTTTTGATAGTCTAATTGAAGTGAAATGTTTACAAAAGTGGTTTGCTATTTTATGACAGTCTGTAATTTCCTTATCATTTATCATAATAGGATTCAAAGGAGTGGCTACGTGTTTGTTGTATAGAGAATTGATAAGTTTGTGAGCTTTATTACTGTCTGTCCTATAGTCAACTGTTGTTAAAAATTTATTCCAAGATTCTCTTTTTGATATTATTGCTTGTTTTAATTTTGCTGTTGCTTGTCGCCATTTCCGTACATCATTTTGATCCTGAGTAAGTTCAGCTGTTCTTCTTGCTTTGTCTCTGGCAGACTTAAGATTGTTCAATTCATCTGACCAGAAAGGTTTATATTTCGTTTGGGCACCTCTGGGTATGCACAGTTTGGCTATGTCTTTTATGGCTGCAGTAAATTTATTCAGGATGATGTTAGGAGGTGCATCAAGATCAATTTCCGACATTTTTGTTTCAAGTTTGTTTCTGAAATTTTCCCAGTCTGCCTTTTTAAAGTTCCACCGAATCTTCTGGTCTGCACTTTGCGCAGATTCACTGTATGATGTAATAGTAAGAAGGGACATTCTATGTCCACTGCCTGGATCTTCGAGTACTGATAGATGACTGTGGTTTGTAAGATCTGTTGAGACTAATGAGATCTGGGTTAGTAGTGGAACCAGAGTGGTGAATGAATGTTGCTGGGTCTTTGTTACTATATAATAGCTCAAGAGAGCTACTCTCTATAAGGTCTTTCATTGTTTTACCAGCTGAATTTGTGTAGTTGTAGCCCCAGACTGGAGAAGCTGCATTGAAGTCTCCTATAAAAATAGTAGCTGTTTTGATTTCTAAAAGGTGAAGATTCAGATTTTTAATTGTTTGGAGGACTGTAAACACAGAATATTGTTATTTTCTTGTTGTTGATCCATATGGATAATTCGATAATTTCTGATGTATCTGTTGGGTCCATTTCTTTTACAATTCTGAATTTTGACATGATGTTGTTCTTCACTGCTGCAAATATTCCGCTTGCTATTTGTCTTGTTTTGAAGAGAGTGTAGATGGTATACCCTTGGATCTTTAAATATTGTATGTTTTCAGGTGTAGTGTTGGCTTCATAGATTAGAAGGATGTCTATATCTCTGTCTATCAAGATTTTCTTTACTTCCAAAAGTTTCTTTGTTGATAGACCACCTGCATTCCATTGCAGTATTCTTACTTCGTGTTGTTTTGCTCTGAAAAGAGCAGTTTTATTTGTTTGCATTTGTTTGCTCATGTTTCTCTATTCTGGAACGTTTTTGCCAAAACTGTTACTCGTTTAGCACCACCCAGGGGACACGTACAGCTTAAGGTATGCTGCGGACGTGAGTAAATTCATCCCCCCCCCCCCCCATTTCATAAATGAAAATAGGCTAAAAAAAATGTATTCTGCATGCCACTGCAGAATTAGTTTTATTATTATCATTAACAATAATAATTTTATTAACATACGTAAATTGATGGGAGAAGCCCCAATAAGATTGAAAGGATGCTCTTAGTCTAAGTGGCTGCCTCTCACCATCATAATCCACATGACCTCGTTTGCATGAAACATTGAATGTGACTTTTCAACACGAACATCTCACCTACATTAACCAAGAATCAACCTGGTCTGCCATGATGAGGAGCAAGCAGCTAGACCAGTGTCAAAATAGTACAGAAATTGCTTTAAAAAAAAACACTATAATGGAACACTTACTGCTCTTCCGGCCATGTCGGCGATGTTTCTGAGCTTGTTAAAAACTCGTTCCACCGTGAGCACCTGACTCATATACATTCTCTGTTGCTTTGCTCGACTCGATTGAGCAACAACTCCCAAGTCACCGGTTGCCGACATCTCAGTCCGGATAAATTCTACTGACCTACCAGTACACTCCGCTATCGATCGTACAAGCATATTTTCTCCAATTCCGAGTTCTATGCCTGCAAGTAAAGTGACATAAAGGTGTAATGGATATAAAGTCTTAGTTAATTTCTGACTAATCATGTATACACTGCCAGATAATTTAAAGAAATATTCATAACACCATTAGGGGGGTATCCAATTCATGCACGATTCAATTTTGAAGGAGCATTTATGGAATACACACACACACATGCCAAGCTCTCAAACTGAAAAATTTAGAGGGGGGAGAGAGGATTGAGTTATCAGTTACGTGAAAATAGTCTGGATTTTTCTTAGCAACAAGCACAGGTTAAGAAGTTACTGAAAATATATAGGCTACATATATTATTAAACTGTACATGACTAACATGTTATGACAAACTGGTTTACAAATAAATTAGGTTAAACTGAGTAAATTTAAATATAACTATCAACTGAGAATACCTTTCTTTGATCATACAACTAGTGGCATATAGAAGATCACATTATTGGTCATTGTTGCACCTGACTGTGGCTGATTTTTCCCCCCCTCTTCAAAAAGAACTTGCTATAGTCCTTCTCAAAATACTTGCCTTTCTGAATCGACTTGAGAGTAATAAGTTTATCCCAAGTCTTGTCAGAGAGAGATGACCTGAACTGCTTTCTTGTTTTTCTGACAAGACTGAACATCCTCTCACACTCGGCATTACTATGCGAATTGGTGAGAATGGAAAGCATCACTTTAGACAATTTGTCATAATTGAGTAACCCACCACTACATTTCATTTGACCTACCAATGCCCACTGCACATCAATTCTCTCTTCTACTTCAAAACATGTCATATCCCCAAATTGAAGTGTCTTTCTCCTTACACTTGAAATAAAATTTCTTGTTTTTTCCAACACATTGGGCATTGTCTTTATTTTTCTTTGAGAGTAAATGTTTTGAAATATTACCCTTCCCCCATGCGAGATACTGAAATCACACTTATAGACACTACAAAATGCAAATGTTGAGCCTCTTCTCGACTCAGAATCATCCATAATAGGTCACCAATTTAGATGGATTGGTCATGTCCATCGGATGGATGATGTGAGATTACCTCGTCAAATGCTATATGGTGAGTTATGCTATGGCACCAGACCTCATGGTGGTCCTAAGAGGCGCTACAAGGACCAATTTAAGCAGACCCTGAAATTGACAGGTCTTGATTCACAAACCTGGGACATGCTGGCTGAAAACCGCTCAACTTGGCGCCGTACCATCTCGGATACTGTAAAGACGTTTGAAAGGGATCGACGCATACATGAAGAGGCCAAGCGTCAAGCTAGGAAACTTCGAGCAGCCCAACCACGTCCTCCTCCAGCAATACTATGCGACTTGTGTGGTCGCTTGTTCCATGCCAGGATTGGACTCTTTAGTCACCGTAAACACATCCACAAACTGGACTGAAGGAAGAAGATTTATACTCGGATTCGAGTTAAAGCCGATGATGATGATATACAGAAAGTTATCTTTTTACAAACTTTTAAATGTCACATCATATTTCTTTGCCATATTACCGAGGAACCAACAAAATCACTCAAATCGTAAAATCACATTAGCCTACCAGCATATTAATGTCAACAACATCTAAGTTTTTGTTTGTGTCGTGTGACCTCCTGAGAGGCCGAGTGCAGGTCTTTCTAGTCGACGCCCGTGGGCGACCTGCACGTCGGGATGAGAGATGGAATGGATGAAGATGAATTGATGAAACTGGGCAAGTATGTGGAAGGAAGCGGCCGTGGCCTGTCAGAAGGTACCGTCCCAGCATTTTCCTGGTGTTGAAAATGGGGAAACCACGGAAAACCATTCCAAGGACGGCCTACGGTGAGGCTCGAACCCACGCATCTACTGAACCCATGTACCATGGCCTCAAAGAGGGTCGAATCCATGTACTTTGAGAAAGGAATGAAAGAATCATACAGTCTCTAAGGGAACGGAGAGAGATTTCAAGCCAGGATTATAGCCTAACATTGTGCAAGCGCTAGGGCCAGGTGTTCCTTAGATGAGCTCATGCCTCTTGACATTTATAAGGAGCCAGTCATGGATATTATTAGAACGAGTGGAAAGTTTTGACTGTAAGACGAAGAAGCTGGACTCGGAAATTGCTCTTACGTTGCAGGAATATGGCAACCTCGCTGCTGAGTCAGAACAGGAATAATTAAATTTAACCCGTTTACGAGTATAAAAATAAGTAAACAGATACAGTACGGTGAATCAATTTGGATTAGATATTTTTGTGTAAAGAAAAACCTTGTAAAAATTGCACAGGAGAAAACTGCAAACGCAAGTAGACGTCATTGGGGGTTCACCGAGACCTAAGGAGTGGGAGAATAAAAAAAGAACAGCACCACCCACACAGTTGAGGACGAGAAATTAATTAATATCTCGGAAATGCACGATCGATTTCCATGCACAGGAAGATTATTTTACGTTTGGAAGACGAGCTTTCTGGATATATAATTTTTATAATTGTGCGACAATTAGTTCAAAAGTTGGTCACGAAAAGGACTAGAGTTTTATCTTTTTGTGGCTGAATAGTATAAAGCTCCTGGCAGAGCCAGACCAATCATGCAGTTTTCGATAGCCCAGGGAGGCGTTACGCTGTATCAATTCAGTCTACGAGCATTCCGTGAGCGGAAGTGCTGCACCACATCGTATACGCAGTATTCAAGAGCCCGTGAGGGGGACGTTAAATTGTATCAGACATCGATTCAGAGCCTGTGGGAGGCTATGCTACAAGTTCACCGAGTGTAGACCAGTTACGATATAAGTACGCTACGCTGAGGGTTAGCAGTTCGAGACTTTGAAGAGTCCTAAATTATAAAGAACATTAAATATACGGACTTTAAAGCAATATCGCCAAAGTAAGACACAGCGATCAGTAGGGAACTTCGAGTTCCAGAAGAATACTAGTTCAATACAGTGACGAAGTTATAAGAACTCCAACAAATAAACGGCGTTACGTCTAGTAAAGACATTGTTAAAGACATTAAGTCCTGTAAAGGACAAGAATAAACAGTAATTACGATCGCGAAAGATAGAAGTTCAAGCGAAAGGAACTTAGGAACTTAGGTTCGAAACCAGAGGGAAAACGTACTCTAGTGAGAAAACGTCAAAAATATACGATAGATAGTATACGGTCCTCGAAGGGAGGCCAAGATATAGAAACTATAGGGGGCGATAGACCACCATATATAAATAGAGGTGACGGCAAAGTAAAGACATTTATCGCCTAGTTAAAGCAGATAAAGTAAAGCCGAGTAATAGACAATAGAAGCGGTTTTGAGAGACTGAAACCAGTAGTTTCCATTGTAGGAGAGAGAAACTTTGAACGAGTAAAATCACACGTCCAATGCAGGTCGATAGGATTCACATCAGGGATCATCAACAGCCGACAGAAATTGTTAAAATCGTTGAGATACGCCCGTGTGATAGGAGTGAAGTGTAAATATTATAAGAAAAGAAATAAGAGTGTCATTTTAAGTGTTTTAGGTAAAGTGAAAGCGTTTTATGCACAGTGATATGTGTTATAATATGTACCAGAGTAATATTTTTTAGTGTTTTAATGTGTGTTCAAAACGGATACACCAGTGTATTAAAAAAATGTTGTCAGTGTTAAATATAGTGAATATGTGTCAAGAAATTTCTGTACATAAGATGAGATTGTACAATATGGAGTAGGTCAAGAAGGTGGGCCAAAATGTCACATCAAACGAGAATAAAGGTCAGAAAGCGACCTTAAACATGTAAGTAAAGATTTTCATTATGTTTTGGTGTCGGGAGAAATTTTGTGTACAATTCCACCGGAGTTTTGAGTAGAAGGGATGTTTTTAAATGGATAATAACTAAATAAGAACGCGATCTGAACGAAAATAAGGTTTTAAGAAATAATAAATAATTATGTGAAATAATAAATCCTGTAGAGGAAATGCATGGAATAAAATGTCAGTATTTAATGAATGTTATAAAAGCAAGAGTGATAATAATAATTATAACAAAGATATTTACATAAAGGTAAATTTGAATTATATGAAAGAAATAGCTTTTGAGCTTTTGTAAGGAATGAAAACATGATGTGAATAACAAGGTAAAGAAATCTAAATAAAGATTAAATTGAATGATATAAAAATATAGAGCGTTGAAGCCTTAACAAATGTATAAGACATGATGTAAATGCATGTTCTTAAAAAGGGAGTGATTTATTGTCAACGGAAAAGATTAATATAAGAATTAAGATATGTATCAATTGTTACTATGAAATTTATCAGTTCTTTGGAAGACATTCGGCCGTAAGTGAATGTGTAGCGTAATGGAACGCAATTAAATAAAAAGTCACGCTAGGAACGCGTAAAAGTTAAAGTACTTGGTAAGTTACTTATGGAGGGTAGTTGATTGCAGTGAATTGAGATATGTTGTAAGTCCTCTAAATTGTGACGTAGATCACGAGGCCATGTGTGTATTATTTAAAAGGGAGCTAATGTATGGTATTATTGAGCGTAGGTCCTGTAAGCTACGGCTTGACCCTAAATCGCGTTTTGTATAAGTCCTCTGATGTGGAAATGTTCCCGAGGCATGTTAAGAGATTCGAACCTAGAATCCTTTTGTTGTTAAAGCCCCTAATTATTCGTCGTAGAATGTGTATTAATCTTCCCAATCAATGAGGACCCTCTCATAATTAATAAATGCCAAGGTTACGAAAGTGGTTTATGAGCCAAAGAATATTGTTGAATGAAAATAAGCGAGTAAAAGCCAGGTCTCTCCACAGAACTGAGAATAATGTGAAGGTTTGTTTTAAAGCATTGAAGAGAGCTGCCACCGTAGGCTAGGCAGAGAGTCGCTTTCCTTGTCATAAATCACGCCCGAGTATAATGGCCTGACCCTCATAGAGCGAGGGTGGGTAAAAACTGTCTTGTAAGATGTGTTAAATACACCGTGAGTGTTTAAAGTTGTTAATGACCCGGGCGTTGAACCGAGGTCCTTGTAGATTGATATTATCGCTTGCCAATTCAGATCGTAGTTTCCTTATGTGATAATGGTCTTATAAGACAAATGAATTAAATAAAATCCCTATTGTAATATTGTATGAAAAAAAGGAATCCACGAGTTTTGTGAAGATAACTAGGTTTCGGGAGTGATCATAGTTTTTGACTTTGTCAAGTAATCTTTATAACTCGGGAGTACACAAATAGTTTTCCCGATCACCGTAGTGAATTTGCAAAACTTGAGAGAGATAGTAAATACGGAGAACATGTGATATGCCCAAATATTGAAGTGAATAATTAACATGTAATTTTAAATGTAATTATATATTTGTTTTGATGATAAGAAAAGATAAAAATAATTCTTGAGGTGTACAAAAATATGACACCATTATTATGGGAAAGTATCGAGCCAAAGAAGCTCGTAGTTATTTGGAACTTTAAGATAAGTACTTTATGGAAGTGAAAATAATCGTGAATTGTTGGTTTTAAAGAAAACCATGTGTTTTAATCTAATATTTGTTTTATTTTTATGCTTTTCCTTGTTCACTTTGGACAAGTAGAATGATATTGGTCAGTAGTTTATGTGTTTATTTGTTTGTAGCGCCATAATTTTTGATTAATTAAATGTGTTAAAATAGGAGTTGATTTTGTTGTTATTTTTGCAAGTGTATCCTCTATTTAATCCAAAATATGTAAGTCACAGAGTGGGAGAACTTACCGCAGCCCCGAAAAATCCCGAATTGAGCAATGCTGGCATACTGTGATTTGCATATTTCTTGCTGCAAGGGCACACTACCGAGTCAGCAGAGGGCTTGGCCCCATGGCCTAACGCTGCACTTTAGCCAGCGTAGCCACTACTGTCGGTAACATCTAAGTTAAACACAAGTCATATAATTTTACATGTGAAACAGATACAATATTCCTCACTTCTCACCCGCAGGTTATTATGCATAGGAACACATGCTGAATTAACCATCGACGATTTCACACCAATAGATAAGTGTTTATCTCAGCCCTGCTGGCCTGCAACCCTGCATTCATCTCGGTCCTACCAGTGTTTATAGATGCTTGCAACTACTGCAACATAGTTGCCATCAGATCTCTTAAATCCTGCTCATCCATCATCTGAAAACTTTGTATGATAGAAAAGGAGAGCCTCCATTAGAGCACAAACATATTAGATTAGAGATTCGTATAAAATGTGTGATTAACAAATAAATTGATGATTTACTGCTGGACTCGAAGAATTACCGACTCTTAACATTACGAAAAACAACAAGCAAAGCAAAAACAAAATCGAAAATCCCCACATAAATTTTACAAATAAATTCTACCTCACCTCATGTTTTAATACCGCTAGGTGAATGCCATGCGGCCTACTATCAGCAGTACGAATTCCAGTTCTTCATTGTCCTGTTAGTTCGCCATTGAACCTCAAAAATACTAATCCTCTCAAAAAAGAATACCCGGAACATGGGGTACGACCTCTCAAAATTCGTGCCACTCACGTATGGGCACCATGAAAGTATATGAGGCATATGTGCCCGTCAGACAGGAATATCGGGAGACTACAAATCATCAACAGCCCGCTTGACGCTCCCATCCTTCGAACCCATACATTAAGAGGCTAGGATGTGTTTTCAGACTAGCCCGCATGGGACTGTCAATCACGGGTAGTATCACGTTGGGTGAGGAAAATACCCCCAAAACACAAATCTACCAATAAGAAGTCCAGTCTAAAGTAAAAGAACATAAAATTTATTCATGAAAAACAGAAATCCCTGGCCTACTTCAGAGGGTAAAGATCGGTTAGTCTGCAAATGTAATAAAAATAATGAATAATTGAATCCCTCAACTTAATTAAAGTTAAACCCCCTCGAAGAACTTGACAAAAAAGGAATTATTAACAATCAAGCTAAGAAAGTGACAATATTTCCCTATGCAGTACAAAGGTTTTATGAAGAATAACAATAGTCACACCAACGGCAAAGCAATTGAATTTAATTGTTGACAATGTAAAGTATTTCATTTACATTTAATAACACCAATACAGATATCTAGGCTACGGTGGTATCAATTCAAACTTTTAATTCTATGTTAATTGGTTAACTAAGTCCTATTTTACGTTAAAATGTAGGAGAGATGCGCCTACACCAAATAAAATACAAAAGTTAGCAAAACTCGTAACTAGGGGACGGGGACAACTGGCTACTATACACAATTTACAACAAAAAGAAATACTCGAAAATGGCACTCCTGCTTTTCACTCTCATTGCGTGCCTGCCTACGCAGATCAAGTACTGTTTTTATTCAATTGTCACCTGCATGCATGTTAATTAGGTTGGCGATAGCATAGTGATAACTATGTCTCACATCACATGATTGTTAATCGCCTGTGACTTCAGTTATCACAGCGATTACAAATTGTCGTGCCAAATACCATGTAATCTGTCCTAGTTAATGTCTCTAATATGCATAAAGCATCCATTTGAAGAATGTAAGTCGTAGAAATAGAAATATTACAGGGTTGATAAGCTTTCAGGATTTCAAATTTCCCTGACTTTTCCCGGTTTTCCAGACCAAAATTTAAGAAATTCCCTGACCACAGAGTCGTTCATTTCCCAGACTTTTCCCGATTTTCCAGAGCAAAGTTTAGAAAATTCATTAACCACAGGGACGACATTTACCTTAGGTTTTCCAAACCCAGCAAAAGTGCATTTACCTTTAGGAAACATTCTTCTGTATGATCGATTAAGATTAAGTTAGAAAAACTGATTTTAGACTAATTATTTGTGCAAGGCTATCCTTAGACATGAGGAGAAATGTTGTAGTAGATGAAAATAATAGTGATAAAAAAATATCCGAGCAACGTTTCATTATATAAACCGGACTTATATGTAGTTCTCTGTATAAGTTAATGCGTTTCTTTAAAAGTATAAAAACAAAACAAAAAACACCATAAAAAAACGTTCCTTACTGTAATAAATAATGTTTATTACAATAAGAACAGGAACACATTTTTACAATATCAATTTAAAAAAATAACTTAAGAAAGTAATCAATCACCAATTCTTATTTTCTAGTCAATCACAATAAAAGTATCTAGAAACTGTCAACTGATACATTTTATTCTAACATTAGATATTTAATATAAAATGAGTTGTTTCAGTTAATATGCCATCTTGTGTACAAGAAGTTATGATTACCAAGAAGTTGCTCTGATCTTGGCCGTTGGGGGAGATTTCCTTTGTCCCCGCGGAAGATCACGAAATAAATGCGACGTTACGTGATCGTCACCGAATTGTGTCTTCGCAGTCAAGTACGGAAAAATATCGAGACGTTACGCGATCGGCGCTGGTCTCAGCCGTTTGACGCGATTTGTAGTTTTCACGATCAAACACGGAGACAAATCGCGATTTACATAATCAGTGTCACGTTTAGTCGTTCGACGAGATTTCTATTGACCTTGAGGTCGGGCACGGAAAAATATAGTATTATTACGCAATCGGCGCCGCTTGCTGTCCGTTTGACAAGAATCCAGTTGTACTCGTCATCGAATGCGGAGAATTATCGCGATGTATCGCAATCGCTGCCGCTCTCGGTCGTTTCACGAGATTCACGTCCTCGCGGTTGGACACTGAGAACGCGATATTATGCAATCGGCACCGCATCCGGTCGTTCAACGATTGTCTGCCTATCTGTCCTGGTAGAATGGCGGAGGCAAGCTAGAGCTGGGGCATGGTTAAAATTCACGAGCAGTTATGGACATGTTGTATGGTCGGCGCCGTGATTCCCGCTGTCCCTATGCTGTGGTTGGAAGTTCACGGTGGATCACGAGAAGAAATGAGTATCGCGATGATACGTAGCCCAGTCTGTTAATTATAAGTGGGTTGATGCACACTTTTAAGTATACGGTAATGGAAAAGTGGCGAGTAGGGTTCGGAATGTTTCGTGATGGGTTCCCAACCACCTTTGGACAGGATTCCCGCAGTCCTCGTGGACACAAGGTCGCGACCGGCCACGGGTTTTATGACTATTACGCAACTATCGTCTATCTCGGTCCGTTTGACGAGATTCCCGCAGGCAAGTCGTGCAGTCTGCCGGCCGTCTTGAGGATGTGATTTTGGAGGATGAACGTTCGAAGTAGGTATCGAAAATTACGGATTATTCAGAGAGGATTGCACGAACAATACGACAAGAGGCACACTTTCTTTCGAATTCAAATTATACGAGTTTTCGAGATAATCGGTTAGATTATATATCCAGTGGAACCAAAGTTCGAAGGAAAAATAGACATATAACAGAGTTTCGAATTAACCAAACTGGTTGTCGCAAATTTACGAGGGATAGATTTTTAAAATATACCGTCGTCTATGTATTTCGGAGTATGTTTGCGATATTTTTTCGAAACTGTATTATTTCGCAAGATCGCGACAATAAATTATATCGCATTATTTCTGGACTTCAATTTGAGATATCCAGAAATGAGAGGTTTCTGTTGAGGTTCGGAAGTTTTCACAAATAAACGTCTCGCAAAAAGTCAGGTTTACGAATAATACAGAAAAACAATTCACACAAAATTAAACTCTCTTCTTGATGCCGAAAATATACGTTGAACCGATGTATACAATACCACTGAAGGTATCCTCAGTATGCATTTCCTTGAGGTCGTGCACGGGGGAAGCCCACGTAATCGGCGCCGCTTGCGTGAAACTCGCTTCATCACAATCTGTGAGCCTAGCGGCGCGGGTTTAAATGATTTGTTTCCAAAAAAAAAAAAAAAAAAAAAAAAAAAAAAAAAAAAAAAAAAAGCTACTTTTCGTTACTTTCGTTACCCGTTTGTAAAATTAGCTACTTTTTCGTTACCGGTCAACACTCTAGTAAACCAACCAAAAAATACCGTAACTGTCAACCTTAATAATTTTTTTTTTCATTCTCTTTTTTTTTACAAAATTCCCTGACTTTTCCCGTTTTTCCCTGACCGCAACAAAAATCCCTGACTTTTCCCGGTCTTTAAGGTTTTTCCGGTCGCGTATCAACCCTGTATTAGTTTAACAAACTACTTCCTAGTTAAATTCCAGATTATTGTATTCAGTTTAGAAAAAGAAAATTATGTTCCATGATTTTTATACTCTGATTTAGTTCCAATATTATCCCTCATCATGTGTTTTAAATAATTAATGACCTTCACAATATGTGCTGGCTAGTAGCAGAAACACTACCCCAAGCATATCTCCTCGAAACACTGTATGATAAAACTTGTACGGGTAAAGCTATGAAGAAGAGCATAATAATTGCCGGAAATTTAAACCTCCCCAAAGTAGACTGATCTGTTGACTCAACTAGCTATGGTCAAGCTCAGAGTGCTGCAAACAAATTCTGAAGGTAGGGGGGATTTTCCCAAGTAGTTGACTTCCCTACTAGAGAGGATAATACCTTAGATGTTTATCTCGTAAGACCTGTAGAGCTATTTATTAACTGTCTGAAATTACCGGGAATTAGTGACCATTCTGGGGTTGAATTAAATATTAGGTAGGGTGGCATTACAAAGATAGACTGATATAGCAAATAAAATCATATTCCAGTATTGGAGGGTGGATCAGGGCAAATTTCAGGGGTATTTGAATGAACTATTTTTAGGATGGGCATCGGAAGGAAATCACATTAATATCCTGTGGACTAACATTTTGAAAATTTTAAATAGCGCTATTGATAAATTTGTCCCATTTAAATTACTGAAACAAACCCCAGATCGCGAGTATTACACATGAGAAAACAGGAGACTAAAACAGAAAATTAGGAAATTATACAATAAAAGATATGATAGTGACAAGTATATGTTGAAATTTCAGTCCTTATCAAGAGAGCTCGTCTTCAAAAAAGAGGGCTGCTCATGACAATTATATGCAAGGTTTACTTGGTTCGGGAGGCGATGGGTGGAAAAAAAATTACAGTTATGTTAGGAGAAAAAGGGGAAATTCAAATAATTTGTCGATGATAATGTCTGGTGACGGTAAATTAATTATTGAGAAACAGGCCATTGCTAATGAATTAAATGTATTTTACGGTAGTGTGTTCAATAAATCCAATAGCTATGTGTTGGACCTTAACGACGAATCAGGGGCTCCCCTTTTCCAAATAAACCAGTCAGCAATTGTAGAGCTAATACAAAAATTACGTTACAATATATCGAAGGGTCCTGATAATATTGTTAGTGAAGTACTTAAACTAGGAGGTAGGGCCGTGGCATGATACTTGGAGGTGATGATTAATGTGTCCATAAACAATGTGCAAATCCCAGATGACTGGAAAAGAACTACGGTAGTCCCAATATTGAAGGGAGGGAGCAGACTTCAATTGGGTAACTACAGGCCGGTTAGCCTTACGTCCATCATTCGTAAACAGATGAAGCATCTCATTTGCGACTACTTGAGTGAACAGTGGGAAGGATTATCATGGTTTAATGATAGGCAACATGAATTTTGGAAAGGTTACTCATGCAAGAGTCAGATGCTGTCACTTTTTCACGATATTAGTGAATCGTTTAGACAATGGAGTTTCAGTCGACGCCGTACTTACAGATTTTGTGAAGGCATTTGATGCTGTGCCGCATGACATGCTACACCATGAATTAGCTTCGACGAAGATTGATAGAAGAGTAATTTTATGGATCCAAGAATTGTTGGCGGGTCGTTCCCAGAAAGTGAAAGTCGAAGGCCTATTCTCAGATGAAATTACCGTAACGTCGGGTATCCCTCAGGGCAGCGTAATCGGAAGTTTGTTATTTTTGGCGTTTATAAATGACTTACCAAATGGAATTCACAGCGACTGTCGATTGTTTGCAGATGATTGAGCATATATCGAAATGTGCATGACTCACAAGACAACGCGGTACTTCAAGACGATCTGAACCTGGTCTATAAGTGGGCGATTGAAAATAAAATGAAAATAAACTCAAGAAAATGTAGTCTCATAAAAATAGGGAGAGGGCGAAGGCAAGATATTCAATATAACATTGGCTCGGAAATACTTGTAGAAGAATATTCTTGCAAATATTTGAAAAGGAAGCTTGTAGTTTAACGTGACCGTTAATCTTGAGATCATGAGCCACGGGACCTCCTTTTTACGTGGAATCCGAACCACAGGACATGGCATTTCACTTCGGCAAATATTTGGATGTTAACGTAAGGAATGATATGAAATGGAGTACTCATGTAGGATGTGTAGTTTCTAAAGCTTACAAATCCCTGCTCTTTGTAATGAGGGTATTAAAAAGAAGTACTGTATTCAAGAAAGGAGACAGGAAGGTGTGCGGTAACTACCGAGGAATCACCATCATCTCGCATATTGCCAAAGTAATGGAAAGAATCCTAGAAAAAAAGAATTAGAGTAAAGGTAGAAAGCCAAATAGAGGAGGAGCAGTTTGGATTTAGAGGGAGCAGGTCAACAGTGGAACCCATTTTCAATCAGAGACAGAACATTGAAAAGAGTTGGGAAGGATATGGTAATGACTTTTATTGATCTAGAAAAGGCCTATGATAGCATCCCTAGAACAAAAGTTTGGGAAAGCTTAACAAATAAGGGGATAGGCAAGGAACTGAGAGATATGATAAAAGGAATGTGCATGGATTGCTACAGTACTGTAGTGTGAAGACTTAAGAGTCGGGACATCGGAATGGTTTAAAATCGACACTGGACTAAAGAAAGGAAGTGTGTTGTCACCATTATTGTTCTTAATGGTGATTGATGACATCATGAAGGCAGCAATGAAAGACTACAGTAGGGCAAAGATGAAGGTAATACTGTTTGCAGACGATGTTGTGATCTGGGGGCAAGGATGAGATGGCGGTACAAGAACAGTTAGACGTAATAAATGAAAAGATTGAGCAATGGGGATTGAATATAAATGTGGAGAAGAGTAAAACAGTGGTGATGAGTAGAGGTAAGAAAGAAGGAAAAGGAGTAATCAAAGTAGGAGATAAGGAACTGGAAGTGGTGAAACCCTTCAAATACTTGGGAAGTGAACTTGCTGAAGATGGAAGACTAGATTTGCAAATTAGCAGAAGAAAACAACTCGGGAGTGCTTTCGACCAACAGGTACGGGAACTAGTTCGAACAAGGATATACCAATTAAGGCTATGGAAATTACGTACAAAGCAGATTATGTTCCAATAATGACATATGCAGCAGAAACTTGGACAATGACTAAGAGGGATGAGAGCAGAGTACAGACAGCTGAGATGAGATTCCTGAGAGGTATGGTTCAGAAAACTAGGAGAGACAGAGTGAGAAATGAAGATATACGGAAAGAACTGGGAGTACAGAAACTAAATGACAAACTGGAGCAAAACAGATCGAGATGGTTTGGACATGTCAAACGGATGAATGAAGTAAGGCTACCAAGACGAACACTGGAACGACGGATGACAGGGAAGAGAGGATGAGGAAGACCAAGAATGCGTTGGATGGACTCGGTGAAGAATAGCATTAGTAAAAGGAACCTTGATTGGAACACTGTGTCGGAAGAGGAATGGTGGAACGACAGAACAAAGTGGAGCAGAACCATATTTTCCCCCACCCAGTGTCAGCTAGAAAAGGGGAAATGAAGATGAATGGATGAACGACTTCGCTGAATGTAGCATATTCTTTGTAGTGCTCGAGAAAGTATAACACATTTTTCCAAGTTTCGATGTAGCAGATTTCACAATATAAATTCGAAGAATAATGTTTATTGATGAAGAATAATAATTCTTTCAAATAGTTGCTTCACTCGTAGAATAGTTATTTAATTTAACTAAATGTCGTAGATTATTCTACCAATACTTTGGTAATATTGTTCCTCGGCTCTTCACTACTAGTCTGAATACACTTCACTGTAACAGTCCATCTCCATATTTCCTGTACTCAATATCTGCATGATCGTAACATACGGCTGTCGCTTACGACATCATAAAATTGAATCCCTCTCTCCAATTCTCCAAAAAAGCTAGTTGGCAAGATTTGGCGCTCTTCACTTCCTCTCAAATCTCCCGAATAACATTGTTTTTACCTTACAAGTCCTTTTTCTGAGTTTTGAAAATATGTGAAACTGTAGAATATTTTTCTGAATCGAACCTGGTGTTATGATTTTTCTGGCGACTGCTAATGAAGAGAATAGCAAGCTTAGTTATGGAAGGAAGGGTCAAGGACAAGAACTGTAGGGGTAGACCAAGGTTAGAATATGTTAAACAGATTGCCTCGGATGTAGGGGGTGGTAGATACCGTATTTCCTCGCATAATCGTCGCCACCGCATAATCGTCGCACCCCACTTTTCAAACACTAAAATAGGTTTATAAAATTTCATCGCATAATCGTCGCAGAGCATGTTCGTATTTGTGCGCCAGTCAGTTGCACACGCTGCCGCGACTTTGTCAGACGAAAAATATCTCGTCTTTATGCTTGCGGGCAATGAACTGTGACGCGAGCGGCAAGCTTCGTCACTTAGCACATTCCGCGAGCGTATAATCTGGCGTGATCTTGTCAGGAGAAAGTAATCTTGTCTTTATGCCTGCCGGCTATGAACCGCGACGCGAACGGCCAGCGCACATTCCACGAGCTTATAGGCCTAATCTGGCGTGATCATGTCAGCAAAAAGTAATCTCATCTTTAGACCTGCGGCCTATGAACTGTGACGCGAGCGGCCAGCGCACATTCCGCGAGCGTATAGGCCTAATCTGGCGTGATCTCGTCAGGAGAAAGTAATATCGTATTTATGCCTGCGGGCTGTGAACCGCGACGCGAATGGTCAGCCCACATTTCGCTAGCTTATAGGCCTAACCTGGCGTGATCATGTCAGCAAAATGTAATCTCATATTTAGACCTGGGGCCTATGAACTGTGACGCGAACGGCCAGCGCACATTCCGCGAGTTTATAGGCCTAATCTGGCGTGATCTTGTCAGGAGAAAGTAATCTCGTCTTTATGCCTGCGGGCTATGAACCACGACGCGAATTGCCAGCTTCGTCAGCACATTCCGCGACCGTTAACCTGTCGTGACCTTGTTAGAAGAAAGAATCCTGTCTCTGACTGCAGGCTTTGACTCACGCTACGCGAATGACTGGCCCGTGCAGCAAATAATGACACAGTATATTCTTTGAAATTAAATATTCTTCGCATAATCGTCGCACCCTGCTTTTTTCCACAAAATTTTGGCAAAAAAAAGTGCGACGATTATGCGAGGAAATACGGTATGTAGAGATGAAACGATTAGCTCAGGACAGGGAGGCATGGAGGGCTGCAACAAACCAGTCAAAAGACTGAAGACTCAAACAACAACTTCTTAATATGAATTACTTCTCTGAAGTAATTATAATTGTTCACGTCGTAATATCAATTGCCTCTTCGAGTTACATGCTACGTTCTCCACCAATCAGCTTTTTAAGTACGCGTGCCACTCGGCAACCCGTTCAGCCACGCGTCATCCGTCACCCTTCGCTTTCCTATACGTACCCACTGGACTTGACCGCTCGCTACATAAAAGCTGGTTTGGCTGACGCTGGACGAGTTTCTCCCCTCGTACCGCAGTCTCAAAGCTTTTGCCAGAGGCACGAAATGCCGCCTCGCTTGCTAAAATCTGATATTATAAATCCACTTAGACAAAGCTTCTTCCAACACAATTGTACCACAAGATTTCATAACTTGCCAGTTCGATGCTAGACGTTCTAACATTCTCAATTCTTGTCGTATTTTCTTCAAATGTTGGATTTCGCAAATATGAAGCCCATACATCACAAATATGGCTATAAAAAAACAAATATTGGTGTCATTTCCCAATCAACTTGTCGTAATAAAGCTGAAAAATAGACTCTCTATTAAGCCAGGTTTCATCCTCTAATTAATATCCTGAATCCAATTTTGTTTTCTACGTATCTCCTAATCTTCCTTCCCTCGATGTTTACTCTTCTTTAAATGTGTTTCTTGAAATATCTCTTTAAATTTGATGCTTTGAATTTTCCCAATGTGTGATTTCATTCAACATCACATATTTTATAGCAATTACTATTGTATACTTCTGCTATTCTATAAGGGCTGATAAACAGCTTTTGAAACTTGCTGTATATTTTGAGGGGTAAGTTTGACGCAACTGGTTTCCGAACTAACGCCAGTTCATTCAGTTTCAAAGGAGGTGCTGAATCTTTCTCCTTGTGTCCTCTTTAATGTTTTGTCTGCGTTCATCTTAAGACTTTCCCTTGCTAATTCAATTCTTTCCTCAATACTGGGTTCGATATCTGGTGGAATCTGGAACAAATTATCTCATGGACTTTCAGGTTTCTCGTTGAAGTGCAATAGTCCTGGAATGTGACCAGAACTTTCGTTAACTGTAGAGTTTAAACTGCTCAATAATTGTAACTAATTTAATTCAATTTCGGTTAACCTCTGCGAAGTATAGGCGACAAAATTTTCCCAATTACGCCATCTATCGTTCACTAGGATTCGACTTGGGGTATCTCACAGAACTCCTTATGTGATTAATGCCTAATCTGACCATAGCATCCTGAAATTCAATGGACGTAAATCGATTCCACGATCTGTTTTTCTCCGGTTTTCCTGCTCTTGGAATAACATATTTCTCTAGGCTTCTAATTACCTGCTTGGAATTTGCCTTCTGCATGGGATTTACTCTCACCAGTTTAGAAAATACATCAACTGTTACCAATAAGTACTGATTTCCTTTATATCCTTTTGGACCTGGACCAAAAATATCCTGGGACTTAAGTTCTCTAGGACGGGCTGGTATAATTGGTTTTGGCTTCTACTTCAAAATCTCCGATGGATATTTGCTTTTCTGACAATTCTCACAAGAACGAGTAACATCCGCTATTGACGTTCTCATGTTGGTCGAATAGAATCGTTCTTAGGCAGTGAATAAGGTCGTATCAGTACCTCCGTGACCGATACTTCTGTGGACTAACCATATGATACGGTAGATCAGTTTAGGTGGAATTACAACCCTCGGTTTCGTCTGCTCTACATCCATAAATTTCCATACCAGTTCTTCGTGTAGGATGTAATCTTGGCTTTCCTCTGTGTGTTCTTGAAATCAGGATTGTTGTCATCAATGAAGCCTGTAAGATATCTATACATCTGCCTCGTAGGCGCATATCTCTTCTGTGATACGGCTAACTGCGTCAGTCTGTTCGAGGTTTCATGGTCCTCGTCTTCCAGTTGAACTATATTTACATCCACAGTCTCTACAGGATTTCTAGATAAGATGTCTGCTAGTAAGTTATCCTTTCATGGGTGATGCTGAATAGTCGCATTAAATTGTTGAATGAAAAGAGCCCATCTCAATATACAATCACTCGTAATGTCAGATTTCAATAAAAACTTGAGTGCCTTATGGTCAGTCTTAATGATAAGAGAATGACCAATAAGTAGATACAAACTTAGGCTTTCACGGCCGGCGTTAGAATCCAAGAAGTGATTATCCGGGCTGTTAGGCCGTGGTCCAGTAGGGCTGTTGTTTCCCGACGTTTCAGCGAAGACTGCGTTCGCCATTCTCAAGGGTCTTCTCTTTCCGATGGTCAGAGGTAGACTGAAGTTGCGCTTGTCCGCCACCGCTATATATAGTGTGCGACCGGGTCGGTTCACTGCTCGGTCCGGAACTTTCCGCGCCAGGAGTGGAGCGCGCTGATTAGACTAAAGCCAGAGGTAGCGTCTTGAACTTAATATTATTATCATAATCTCCACACTTCATACCATCAAACTAGAGTGAAAGGAGCCCGGTTCACGGGCACCAGACTCTTAATTTTCTCCCCGCATTGCACCTTTCAGGTGCTTTGCTATCACAGCCTGAGAGTAGTAGATTGGCTGCCAGTACCGAGAGGTGTGCAATGCTCAGCCAATGGTTTGATGTTAGTTGATATGAGGACGGGATGCCAGATTTTGTTCACCCATTCGCTCTCTTCTTTCCGGTTGAAATTGTTAGGGTGTTTGAAAATTTCAATAGCCTCCCGCTGCAGCCTCGCGTGGTAGTGGACGGTGCTGGACAGCACCTCTGTGCACCCGTAGTGAACATCATGGCCTTTAAGAAGGGAATGCTCTGCCACTGAGGACTTCTCCATCTGGCCCAGCCGGCTGTATCGCTCGTGTTCGTGGTACCACGAAGCGCAGTATTGCCACCAGGCTGAAGGAACACGAGCGACACAGCCGGCTGGGCCAGATGGAGAAGTCCTCAGTGGCAGAGCATTCCCTTCTTAAAGGCCATGATGTTCACTACGGGTGCACAGAGGTGCTGTCCAGCACCGTCCACTACCACGCGAGGCTGCAGCGGGAGGCTATTGAAATTTTCAAACACCCTAACAATTTCAACCGGAAAGAAGAGAGCGAACGGGTGAACAAAATCTGGCATCCCGTCCTCATATCAACTAACATCAAACCATTGGCTGAGCATTGCACACCTCTCGGTACTGGCAGCCAATCAGCGCGCTCCACTCCTGGCGCGGAAAGTTCCGGACCGCGCAGTGAACCGACCCGGTCGCACACTATATATAGCGGTGGCGGACAAGCGCAACTTCAGTCTACCTCTGACCGTCGGAAAGAGAAGACCCTTGAGATTGGCGAACGCAGTCTTCGCTGAAACGTCGGGAAACAACAGCCCTACTGGACCACGGCCTAACAGCCCGGATAATCACTTCTTAGATACCAATACGTAGCTTCTTCCACTGATATAAAGCTTGAACAACTGCCGAAGCCTCTAATTCAGTCGTAAAGTAGTTTTCTTTCGGACCATTTACCGTAACTTCCTACAACTGAGAGCAATATTATATATTTTTCCATCAGAGTACTTTTGATACAAGATAACACTAATGCCTTTCTTGACGCATCCGTCTCGATATAAAATGCTGGATCGAAGTACGGATATTCCAGTATTATACTGTCCCTCAACAACTCGTTAGCTCTGATGAATGCCTCTTCTGCCGCTTCTAACCATTTCCATTTATTATTCTATTTTAGCAGGTCGTACAATGGAGCCATCACTTCCGAATATTTAGGACAGTAACTGCAAAAAAGTTGACTCATCCCCGTAAATTGTCTCGACTTCCTTAATTTTCGCAGGTCTTGGAAATTTTAATATGGCATCAAGTTACTCTGATCTGGGCGATATCCAAATGTATCTGTAGTATGGACTAAAAAGTTGATTTTCTCATGGAAAAAGTGGCATTTCTGATAAAAGACCTTGATGTTTGCATCTCTTACGTTCTGGAACAATCTCCTTAAATGAATCAGATGTTCTTCTTTGGTGGCTGATGAAACTATCAAATCGTCAATATTGCAAATGACGTTTGCTTCGACTTCCTCTGTCAACTTGCTATCAAGAGCTCTTATTAATGCCGGACCACTGTTTATTATACCAAATGGAAGTCTACAGAAGATGTAACAAGTTTGGTTAAATAGAAACTTCTTGCTGTCCTCAGTCAATTCGACCTGGTAAAACGATGCTGTTATATCTATAGGAGCACCCGAATCTTAAGACGTCTATCGAGTTCTTTTAAAATTAGCTCGTTGATCACTCTGGCATCTAGACAATTTCCCATCAGCCTTCCTTACAATAGTAATGGGGTTTAAATAAGGTGTAGCTCCCTTCCGGATTATATTATCCGCCTCCATTATCTTAATTATTTCTGCGACCTCTTCCTGGGAGTTTCATCAATGAGTCTAATCTGGTATTTGAAATCCTTAATAAGGCCTAGTTTTCTGTCGAAAATATCTTTGTATTCCTGGATGAGCTGTTCTAATTGGTCCTGAATTTCTTCCACATTCTCTATCTTAAATCCATATTGGCTTTCCTTTTCCATTTCAATTTTAGTAATAATTTCTTCTAGGATTTCTTCCCTATGTCCCATATCTAGGCAGAGTTCATTTTTCTGTTTTTCTGACTCTTCTTTGTCAATTATTACACCGTTGAATTTAATTGTTCTGTTTCCCATGTTAATGATGGCTCCTGCCTTAGTAATGGAGTCAATGCCTAATATAATATCGAAGTTGATCTTCCCCAAAACAATGAAAATATGCTCATAATTATGTCCATTAATACTGAATTCAATAAGTGCCTGAATCTTGCACTTCAGAGTTGTTGTTGTTTGAGTCTTCAGTCTTTTGACTGGTTTGATGCAGCTTTCCATGCCTCCCTGTCCTGAGCTAATCGTTTCATCTCTACATAGCTCTGACACCCTACATCCGAGGCAATCTGTTTAACATATTCTAACCTTGGTCTACCCCTACAGTTTTTGTCCTCGACCCTTCCTTCCATAACTAAGCTTGCTATTCCTGGGTGTCTTAGTATGTGTCCTACCAACCTATCTCTTCTCTTCATTAGCAGTCGCCAGAAACATCTCTCCTCTCCCACTCTTCTTAATATTTCTTTGTTTGTAACCCTATCTACCCATCTGATCTTAATCATTCTCCTGTAACACCACATTTCAAATGCTTCAATTCTCCTCTTTTCTGCTGCACCAATAGTCCAAGTTTCACTACCATAGAGCGCCACGCTCCAGACAAAGGCTTTCAAAAATGACTTCCTAATACCTAAATCTATATTCGTTGTCAACAGATCCCTTTTCTGTAGAAATGCTTTCTTTGCCTGAGCCAACCTACTTTTAATATACTCTTTGCTTCGTCCATCACTGGTTATTCTGCTTCCTAAGTAACAGAAGTCTCCTACTTCCTTCAGCTTTTCACCTGCCAATTTGATCTCCATAGAGGTTTCTGATTTATTTCGGCTGCATTCCAGTATTTTTGTTTTACATTTATTTATTTTCATCATGAATTCTTTCCGTAAGACGGAGTCCATACCATTCAAAAACTCATTCAAATACTCAGGCTTGTCGGCCAAGATGACGATGTCATCAGCAAATCTCAGAGTTGAAATTATTTCTCCTTGAATCTTCACTCCCACTTTAAATTTTTCTCTAATTTCCTTCATTGCTTGTTCAATGTAAAGATTGAAAAGTATGGGTGATAAGTTGCAGCCTTGCCTTACACCTTTCTGAATACCAGCTTCTCTCTCATGTCCTTCAACTCGAATGACTGCTGTCTGGTTTCTGTACAGATTGTATATCACCCTCCTATCCCTGTACTTTATTCCAATCGATTTCAAAATGTCAAACAATTTAGTCCAATCAACGTTATCAAAAGACTTGTCTAAGTCTACAAAAGCCATGAACGTTCTCTTATCTTTCCTTATTCTACCTTCCAAAATCAGCCTAAGACTTAGTACAGCTTCCCTTGTTTCTACATTTCTCCTGAAACCAAACTGGTCTTCACCCAACTCCGTTTCTATCTGGCTTTCAATCCTCTTGTAAATTATTCTAGACAGGATCTTTGAAGCATGAGTAATCAAGCTGATTGTACGGTAATCTTCACATCTGTCAGCTCTCACTTTCTTTGGTACAGGGATGATTACATTCTTCTTGAAATCAGGGGGTACCTCACCTGTCTCATAAATCCTACACACCAAGTGAAATAACCTGATCAGACCTTCATCTCCTATGCAGCGTAGCAACTCAATCGGTATATCATCTATGCCTGGTGCTTTGTTCCTGCTTAAGTCTTCCAAAGCTCTATCAAATTCTGATCTCAATATTAAATCTCCTTTCGCATCCTCATCAATTTCCTCCTCCCTTTCCATTACATGATTCTCAATCTCCTTTCCCTTATACAAACTCCCTATGTAAGCTTTCCATCTCTCAACCTTTTCTTCCCTACCTGTTAGAGGCTTTCCATTTGTGTCCTTAATATTACAGCACTTAGTCTTCTTTTCCCCAAAAGTATTCTTAATCCTTCGATAAGCTGTGTCTACTTTTCCTAATTTCAGACAATTTTCTATACCTGCACATTTCTCTTTCAACCATTCTTCTTTCGCTTCCTTGCACTTCTTGTTAACCTCATTTCTCAGACGTCTGTATTCTGCTTTCCCCTTTTCATCTCTTAGATTCTTGTGTTTCCGCCTTTCAACCATCAATTCTAGTATATCCTGAGTGATCCACGGTTTTCTACCTATTCTTTCTTTCCTACCAATGTTTTCTTCTGCGGATTTTGTTATTTCATTCTTCAAAAGTGCCCATTCGTCTGTAATTGAAGTTTGTTTAGGGTTTTTCATTAGTCCTTCCTTTATACTCTTCTTGAATCTTTCGTTTACATCCTTCTCTTTCAGTCTGTATATTGCCCACCTTTTTGGCTTTTGACTTTTCTTCAGTTTCTTCAACTTTAATCTGCATTTCATTACAACCAGATTGTGATCAGAGTTTATGTCAGCACCAGGATATGTTTTACAATTCTAAATCTGGTTTCGAAACCTCTTCTTGACCATAATGAAGTAGATTTGGTAACGCCCTGTATCTCCTGGTCTCATCCATGTGTATATTCTTCTATTGTGGTTATTGAATAAGGTGTTAGCTATGACCAACTCATGCTCGATGCAGAATTCTACCAGCCTGCTTCCTCGATCATTCCTTTCACCTAATCCGAAATCTCCTACTATCTTCCCTTCTCTCCCATTTCCTACCACAGCATTCCAATCTCCCATTACTATAACATTTTCATCACCCTTGATATACCTCAGAATTTCGTCTATTTCTTCGTAGACCTTTTCAACATCCTCATCATCAGCTTGACTGGAAGGCATATAGAGTCCTGTCTCTAAAAAACCCCTCTCACCTTCACTGTAGAAGCTGGCATTGCGGTCATACATTTCCCACGAAGTAGTTTATTATAACAATCTTCGAAGATTACGGATATAGATGCTCCAGTATCAATAAGTGATTTATATCCTTCTCCATCGATAACAAGCTGTATTATTGGTAATTCTGCTGGTTTACATCTGAGCTGTTCTTCTCTCTCCATAGTAAATCCACATCATTCACCTGGTGTACTTCATCAATATTCATTAAAATTGGAGTTTTTTTTATCCCTCCCTCCTTTATTGAACTCTCAAATCCTCAATTGCAGAATGCTGCGTTTGCTTAATCATTTCGACTTCTGTCCTAGTCTCATCTACTTTTCTCTTAATAGTCTTATTCTCAACATTTATAGTTAAAACATCCATGCCTGCCAATCTTCGGAAGTCAAAAATAGGAAGATTTTTTAAAATTAGAGATTTCATCATGCGTAGTATGCCATCGCGTGGGCAAAAGAGGGCACACAAAAGACCAGCGTGTCTTTATTGGCAAAGTATGAATTCAGCATAAAATTCAAAAAAATGTAAACAATCATCAATCATCGAGTAGTATGTATGGCCCATATTTAAACGTAAGAGAACCTAATTGTGGGTTTAAAGAAAATGCATACAAACATTCTGATGGATTACACTTCGCATTCGCTACCACAGGTCACATATTCACGTTTCGTCAGACTGAAGTTAATTACCATGGACAACTTACCTAATGATGATTAGGAAATGTATATACATGTGGATGGTAATCTTGAGACTGCTTACTGATTTAATGCAGACCTTGTAACCAACTTTGCTCTCTTCAAAAATGCCCTGTCATACTGCTGCTCGTAGCAATTTTCACTTAGGCTTGATTTAACCACTAACAGTTTGTTGAGGTTTTCGTCATTCAGAGATCGGAATTGTGTCCTTGTCTTCTACACCTGGCAAAACAATCTCTCACATTCAACGTTGCTGTGTGGGATTCTTAATATTGACAGTATTACTCCAGCTAGTCTGTCATATTTCAGACACCCATCTCCACCTCGTATATCCCCTATTTCAGGCCAAAAACAATCTGCTGTTTCTTCTTCCACAATAGAAGATGGCAAATTCTCCATTCCGAGAGCACAAAACTATCATTGTAATGCATCCATTGCTTGGTGCTCATCTTAACAGTCTTTTTTGGCAACACCATTTTTCCTCCTTTTCATAACAGGTGCATTGTTTGCACTAAAAGCTATACAGTTTGCCATTGGAATGGCATGCCTTTCCAGAAGACGCAGAAGCAAATTTCCAATGTTAGCACCAGTCGAGCACCTTCCAAATTTTCCATGGATATCAAACGATTTTCAATCATCTTCGATTCTTTGTTGAAAAATGACACGACGATAGGATACAGCTTACTATCTCTATCATTGCTACGATCAGTGGAGATCGCGAAAGACCCATATTTATAAATATTAATAATTTTTGAATCGGCGTCACTTGCCATTTCATGAACAATGCCGGATGTTTTTGTCCTGCCACAGGCGTATTTCTTCGCAATTTCCGAATCCGGGAACTTTTTTCTAAACAATTGTCCCACGTGATCAAAACATGATAACGAGAGGTTATGTTCGACGATGAACGCCGAATTCTGCTCGAATGGCAGCATTGTCTTCATTCCCGTGAACAAAAAAGTTCCTAATTTTTGGTTCTTCTGCAAACAACTAGCACTGTCCTTGTGTTTTAGAGTGTTGCTGTGAGTAACTAAGTCAGTTTTTTCCACCATGAGAAATATTTATATCGCAACGGCACACGGAACAAAGAGCAAAATGGTTTCCTCTACTAGATTGTAAAATGAATGGAAATTCAGTATTATAGCTTTCTTTGAACACTTGGAGATAACGTTTCTGAGGTTTTGTCGCCATAACGAGACGAGAGAAACTTAAAACACACGACACGAAACAATCATCGACACAAATCGCTGAAATAATTATCTACCGGCGCACACATTAATACCTCAATTAAATGCACTAAACGTGACGCTAGCAGAGTATAAACACGTTGCGTCAAACGGAGTAGCCTAAGTCACAATCGCCGCGCATAGCATACAAGGTTTCAATCCCCTTCCGCACAGTCACGTGGCCAGCCTCGACCAATCGGCGTAGGCTTGACACCTGTTTGTCCGTAAAATACCACCCATCAGTATGCGGTAGGCCCATCAGCTGACTCATCATCCTGAGATCGCAGCTATCGAGCTCACTGCCAAGCTAGGAACTTACACAAAAAACAAGGTTACGCAAATCACAAAAGCAATTACGACTTACGAGAGAATCTCCTCGAGAATGGAAATTATTTGCAGTTCCTTTCTCTTTTACAATACATCACTGTGGCCCGAAATTCGGAAGAAATAATAGTAATTAAGAAGATCGGAAGACGAGGAGAAAATTCGGAAAGCTTCCGAATAAATCGGAAGGGTTGGCAGGTATTAACATCTAATTCGGCGTTCTCCCTAAATTCCGTTAACCTGTCCATGATAGCCGTTTGAACCCCCTCAAGTTGGTTTCCCAAGTCATTTCTTAAATCAACAATATCATTGGTTAACTTATAATTCCACTTTAGTAACATCGTTCTTAAATCTAACATGCACATTATTTATGTTCTCTTCATTACATTTCATCAAATCACACTTTAAGGTATCTACAGCACTCTTGACAATATCAGCGACTTCAATGTCTATTTTACCCCGAAGTGTTTGTGCCTGTTCAGCTACCTGTATCTGTAAATCTTTCATAGTTTCTGATACTCCATTTAAGTGTGTTTCAAATGCCTTTATTTGGCAACTAATGATGGAACTTCTACCTGTTAAGTTTTCCTTAATGGCTTCCTGTAAACAAGATTGAGAGTCCTGCTATTTCTTTCTAAGACTACCTCTACCTCCCTTTGAAATCTAGCTATGTTTTCAGCTGCTTCTTCTTGTAGTTGTACCTGTAATCGCGTATAGTTTCCTTTCAATACAGCACATTCATTCTGTACCTTGTTAACACCTTCCAGAATCTGGATGGCATCCTTCTTATTATCATCCTGATCTTCCTTAATCTCAGTTTGGATTCTCTTTATTTTATCATTGCCGTTGAACTTCAACAACATACTCTGTTTTCCAATACCACTTCAAAATTGCTTTCCGCTGTTCAAACTATATTCTTGGCTCCATTTTGTTGTAGTAACGCTAGCATAACATAATGTGAGTTACCTCTGTTTACAGATCATCATACAATAATCTTGGCTTCATTTGTTAATTTTTTTATTTATCTGTAGCCTAGCAACACTGAGCAAAAAGGCACGGGTACGTTATGGTAATCTTTGTTTACCACTGACACACTACTACAGTTCACACAACACAACTTAATCTTCTGTTTGGGTGCAATAGTGAGAGCTGGTTGTTAACAACTTGTGATATAAACATACTGGCAATAGAGACGCTCATATCAGGATATTCAGAATTCCCACCAACAACTTTAATACTGAGAATTATTTATTGGTATTAGATTCCAAGAACAATACCTCTTCTACAGTCAAACTACTATATCTCTAAGTGCTTTAGGAGATAAACTTACTTAGAGTTATTGAAAATTTGAAATACAGAATTATATGATAAAAAGACGGCCTAAATGCATATATAGTCAACTGTTGCTACCTCATGCACATAGCATAACTAGGGTTAAAAGTTGCTGTGCAAATTTATCAAGCCATCCTGTACTCGCATGGAACAATGCAACTCCTAACTCTTCAGCAGACTGTTGTTTTTTTAACGAAGAATGATTCGTCCCTCATACACTTTACCTACCTAAACATAGCTTCCTCCAACCGAGGGTAACTCTACCTCTTGAAGTGTTACCTTTCCTTATAATTTAAAAAAAGAAAAAAAAAGTGACTCCTGCATATTGCTATACTGTAAATCTTGAGTATATTTTTCATAGCGGTTGACAGCATATTAGCTGCAATACCGATTTCTGTTGCAATATCCTCCTCCTTTCACATACCCTTTTCCACTTCATGAACCAATTTTAATTTTTCACTGGCACCTAAACATTTTAATACATGTCTCTTCTCCATTGTGTTTGGATCACTGATTACACAGTTCAGAAACTACACAACACCTCCATGAGACACTTCAGTCAAGGTCAGGTATTCCGTTAAGAGAGAGGAGCAGATGAGAAGGCGAGAAGCATGTCCCGGTGTTGCGACATAGTGGTAAATGTCTGTCTCACTATGTGCAATGCGCTATCACTCACCCGCCTTCTTATGCTCTTTCCACTCCAGTTGGTGCTGGCTGCTTTTGAAACCATATTAAGCTGGCTTCACCCACTTACTCTCATTGTCTGAGGAGCAAATTGACCGCAAACCCTCTTCCAGCCTTGAATAAGATGCTGACAGAAATTGACAGAAACGCATAGCCCAGTTATCCTACACAATTGAATCCCTGTTGTAATTCCCATGTCACACCTCATCATCATCTTGCACAGTTTCCAGCCACTGGCCGGGTCTGTTTGGAACACAAGCCTCTCCAACGTCTTCTGTCTTCCCACCATCTCTCAGCCTCCACCCTTGTCCAGTCTTCTCCTCTCTTCTTCACGCTTTCTTCCACCCCCTTCAGCCACCTGTCTCTCGGTCTTCCCCTCGGTCTCTTTCCTTCCCACTTCGTCTCATGTACTCTCCTGGGTATCCTCTTCTCCTCCATTCGTTTTACATGTCCATACCATCTAAGTCTAGATTTCTCTATACCATCCTGTAATGGTTCCTCCTTCATTAATTCTCTGGTCCTCTCATTTCTTATTCTGTCCATCTTTGTAGCTCCAATACTGCTTCTCAAGAACCTCATCTCACAGGCCTGTATTTTGCTCTTCTCCCTTCCTTTCATAACCCAGGTCTCCGAGGCATACGTTAGGATAGGGACATAGTACGTCCGATATATGATCTTTTTGCTGTTCTGAGGGACATCCTTGCTCCATAACATGCTTCTCACACTCCTCCGAAATGCTTCTGCCTGCCTCCCCCGCTCATTTATTTCTCTATCGTTTCTTCCATTATCTTGTATCAGGCTTCCCAGATACTTAAAACTCTCCACTTTCTTCAGCTGTTCCCCACCAATTGTTATTCCCGTTGTGATTCTTTCCTTCTTCCTTGTTGTGATCACCATCTCACTCTTATTTATGCTAAATTTCATCCCATATCCTTGTATTATTCCTTCCCACACGTCCAACTGTTCCTGTACCTCCTCCTCCTTGTTTCCCCAAATCATCAAATCATCTGCAAACACCATTGCTTTCATCTTTCCGTCCCCAATTACTTGTGCCACTCGGGTCATTATGTCATCCATCACCACAATGAAAAGTAACGGTGACAGTGCACTTCCTTGTTTCAGGCCGTTTCTTTGTTCCAACCAGTCAGATCTCTCTCCTCCCACTTTCACACAGCTCACGCTTCCCTTGTACATCTCCTTTATCCTCTTTATAGTCCATTTCTCTACTCCTCTATCCTCCAGGGACTTCCATACTTTGTTTCTGCATACACTGTCATATGCTTTCTCAATGTCCAGGAAGGCCATCAGTAGATCTGTTCCATACTCATAGTGCTGTTCTTGTAACTGCCTTACAGCAAAAATCAAATCCACTGTGGACCTTCCTGCTCTGAAGCCATGTTGTTCTTCCCTCATCCCTCCTTCTATCCTTGTCCTAATTCTCTTTTCCAAAACTTTCTCGAAGATCTTTGCACAATGACTCATCAGTGTTATTCCCCGATAGTTTCTGCAATCTGTTCTACTACCTTTCTTGAAGATCGGGACAATTATTCCTTTTTTCCAGTCCTCTGGGGTCTTCCTTTCCTTCCATGCTGTCCTCATCACTCGGTACAGCCACTGTATCCCCACCTCTCCTGCTGCTCTCACCATCTCCACACTCAACTCATCCACACCCGGTGCCTTCCCTCCTTTCATCTTGTTCACTGCATCTTCCACTTCTTTCCATGTTAAGTCCTTTTCTGTTTGCAGTTCATCTTCCTCTTCCCCGATTTCTTCCTCCTCACCATCTTTTCCATTTGGGTTCAGAAGTTCTTCAAAATATTCTTTCCACATTTTCTTCAGTTCTTCCCTATTTTCTATCTCTTGTCCCCTTTTGTTCACCATTCTAACATAATCCGTAGGATCCTTCCGCCTCTTATTTTTTACCATCCCATACAGGACCTTTTTTGTACCTTCACTATCCTCCTCCATCATCTTTGTCCACTCTTCCATCCACTTCCTTCTCTCCTCAGCCACCACTCTCTTCGCCTCCTTCTTTCTTTCCTGGTACTCTTCCCTTGTCTCTACCGTCCTATTTTGATACCACCTCCTAAAGGCTGTATTCTTTTCCCTTACTATATCTTTTGTCTTCTCATTCCACCATGGTGTTTCCTTCCACCTCTTCTTACTACTTGTCCTCCCACATACTGCTTCTGCTGCACCCACTAGTGTCTTCTTAAATCTAGCCCATTCCTCTTCCACCCCTCTTTCTTCATCTGTTGGAATTCCTTCCTTTACCATTTTGAGGTACTCGACCCTTCTATCCCCTTCTTTCAGTTTCCATATCCTTATACGTCTTTCCTGGTTCTCAGTCCCTTTCTTCTCCTTACTCCCTCTCAGGTTCATTACCAGTAATCGATGGTCGCTATCCAGGTTCTCCGATGGTATAACCTTGATGTCCGTGATGTTCTTATTTAGTTCTTTCTCATACAGTATATAGTCGACCACCGACTTCCTGGTCAAGTCATCACTGTACCATGTGATTGTGTGGCTCTCTCTTTTCTTAAACCAGGAGTTCCCAACTAGCAGGCTGTTCCTCTGGCAGAAGTCCAACAGTCTCTTTCCTTCCTCATTTCTTCCACCCCAACCTTCTGGTCCTAGAACACTCTCATAACCTTGTCTTTCTCTTCCAACATGGGCATTGAGGTCCCCCATAACAATCATATTTCTTCCTACCAGCTGCTTCTGCAATTCCTCTTCAAACTCCTCCTTCTCTTCAGAAGCGCAGCCTACTTGTGGAGCATACACTTGCACTATTTCTACGGTCTCTCCCCTCAGTGCTACTTTCACTTTCATCATCCTATCACTTATTCTCCTCACTTCTTCTTTTAAACCATCTCGTACTACTACTCCCACTCCATTCCTCTTTCCCTCTTCGTTCCCACTCCAGTACAGTCTATAGCCTTTTCTCAGTACTCTCCTTCCTTCCCCTTTCCACTTTGTTTCTGCCAATCCCAATAAATCCAACTTCCTTCTTTCCATCATATCCACTATCTCCTCCACCTTCCCCGTCAGCGTTCTTAGGTTTAAAGTTCCAAATCTTAGTCCGTGTGTACAGCCGTGTCGTCGTCTATTAAATCCATCCTGTCCGAGGCTCGTTCCATTTTTGAAAGCATTTGGTTTTATCCACTACTGGCTTGCTGGGCCTATCGTAGCTTCACCAGAGCCCCGTTAGCCGTCACTTTTCAGGGTTCCTGTAGGACCTTCACAGCTACCGTAACGGTCCCGGGGCACACGAAGTCCCCACTGTACTTCGCCCCTACAGGCAATCCCCTACTTTGTGCCGTTGCCCGTCTCCCACGACGTGGACGAGGGGTTGGACTTATGGGAGACCCATGTCACACCTAAAGAACGTAATTTAACTGCATTTTCACCCCAACTTCGAGATACAGACACATATTTTATGTTATTGAAGTTATTAGAGTAATAGAACTTCAAATTGTAGACAAAACATGACATATAAATTATGTAGAATTTCGCCGGGAAATTAAAATTACTTCGAGATACCTAAAATTTGAGATAAAGAAGTTCGACTTGATTCGATCAATTAAGCCAAGAGGTCTCTGAAGACACCATTAGGATATCACACAGAAGCAACTGTAAGATGTGTAAAATGGGACACTGAAGCCTCAGCAATGGCCCCTGATGAACACAAATATGGCTTTAATAAAAATGGAGCCAAAGAAAAAAAAAAAAAAATGAAAACAATCAACACAAAGAGGGACTTGTATAATATAAACAAAATGCATCACTGGACATTTTTAACCATATTGACGACACAGGTTAACATTGTATCAAGGGGGAGAAAATTTTGATGGCCTACCAGACAATTCATTTATTATGCTTCCTGTGGTAAAAAATTGAAAAATATATTTTCATCAAACACATGCCCTGTGCCAGTGACTCAGTGAAATTAAGAAGGCAAAGATTCCACTTTTTTGGGTGAAATGAGCTGACATAGCTATTTTGTTCTTTGGTTTAAAACACACCTTTAGGCATCAAAAAGGGAAACATTCCTGCAACCACGATGTTACAGTAATCTATTGCAACTTTCACTGATGTGCCATATTCCAGCCAACAGAATTCTCAGTATCAGGCGTGGAGGAAACACACATCGCAATTCAGTTTGCTCTGTTTTGAAGTTATGTACTGAAAGGTAAAATTGTATGTAATAAATTGGTTAGTCTTTTAGTGCTGATTGCTTTATAATAAATTAATGTGTTTTAAACAATGCCTAGTGCTTTAGGATCTGAATAAATTCCTGTCATAAATAAAAAAAAGGCTGTGGAAATACTACAGAAACTATGGAAAAAAACACACACACACGAAAAGTGTTTGTGACAGGTGGCTGGTTAGATGAGCAAATTAAAATTGAGCTCAAATGTGATTGTAGGAAAATATGTACTGTTGGATTTACTAAGGAGCAAAAAGAACAGATAATTACGACAGCTTACAGTGCCAGGCCCAAAAGTGAACAGGAAGCTTATATTGTTATAGTTTCATTTTAGGGGCTTTGCAACATCATGGTCATGTGGCCCCGTGTACTAGTGTGCGAAGAATTTGTCTGATAAATCTGTGTCACTGCGATGTTTGACTAGTGTTGGGTATTTGTAATTTCGACAGAATTTGGGTAGGAAGTGGCCGTGGTCGTAAGTTAGATACCATCCTGGCATTTGCCTGGAGTAGAAGTGGGAAACCATAGAAAACCAGGGGCGATTTCTCCGAGCATGCTGCGCAATATTTTTCTAAAGCAGGCGAGTTTAAAAAATTACAATATGTACCGTATCTGTAATAGATCTGCGTTATACAAATCGCATGTTGCATATACATGTATCTTGGCGAGTACAGCGAGGCTTGCTCGTGTCCTAGGAGCTTCAGCGGAGCAGTCGACACAGCGAGAAATGTATGAGCGCGCAGGTTTCTTTTGTCCAAGGCCGGCTGCGAGCTGTCATGTTTGTAACGTGCAGTTGGAAGATATGAAGATTTTGATAGGTTTTATGGACATGTTGATACTGAAATCAATGTTTATGGAGGGCAGCCGTGCTCTAGAAAGCGTGCAATTAGTGATGAACCAGAAAAATTAAAATACTAATGCCTATTCAATGAAATTATTGGCAATGCACTTGTCCAAATAGGAGAGCGTTTTAAATGTATAAATAAATTTGTGTTCTTCTCGCTGCACGATTGCGATTTGTTTGAGAAGCACAGAAATAAGTTTCCAGACAGTTATGTTACTGCCCTTTTTTTTTTGTCGTGTGGCCTCCTGAGAGGCCTAGTGCAGGTCTTTCTAGTCGATGCCCGTGCGACCTGTGCGTCGGGGTGAGAGATGAAATGGATGAAGATGAATGAAAGTGGGTAAGGATGTGGGAGGAAGCGGCAGTGGCCTGTCAGAATGTACCGTCCCAGCATTTGCCTGGTGTTGAAAATGGGGAAACCACGGAAAACCATTTCAAGGATGGCCGACGGTGGGGCTCGAACCCACGCGTCTACCGAGTCAGCAGAGAGCTTGGCCCCATGACCTAACGCTGCGCTTCAACCAGGTAGCCACTGCTGTCGGTGTTACTGCCCTAGAAAAGACCTATGGATCATTTTTTCGACATTGTTTGCTTGAAAACTAAATTAAGTGTGATGTACCGTATTCATCTTCTGACTTTAAAGAGAAAAGTGTTTCAGACTTAATGCAGTTTATGCATACTAACAAAATAATTGTACATGGGTATGCCAGTGATTTTCAAGCTCATCAATCTGGTAGCAACAATTCCTGCTGCTACATCCTCTGCAGAACGTTCTTTTTCAACACTGAGACGCATTAATACATATTGCAGATCGACTCAAGTTCAGGAGAGGCTATCATCATTAGCTTCGTTGTTGATTGAAAAAGGATTGCTTGCAAAAATTAGATTACAGTCCTCTTTCTATGATGAAGTTATTGATGGTTTTGTAAAGAAAAGCCGCAGAGTAGAGTTTGTTTTCAAGTAAGTAGATCTTATAAATAGTTGCAATTTTTCTGTGTACCGGTTCGTACTTTGATGTTTACTTGTTTAATTTATAAAATCGCTGTCTTGTCATAATTTGAAAATGAGTCTGATAGTGAAAATGTGTTATATTTTGGCCCTTCTTGAATTAAAGGTGCAACCAGTTTGAATGCATGTTCATGTAGTTAGTTATTGTTTTAGGGGGCGGAACTACAAGGTCATCTGTCCCTATATGTTCATGTAACCGATAATTAAAATGTTCATGTGATTTAGCGATTAGTTTTTTTATTTATTTTATTCATTCAGAACTATGCATGTTCCACCCCCACCAACTTTCATGAATGGAAGAGCAAGCCTGACTTTCATGACCAGCATTCGCCCCTGTAGAAAACCACTTCCAGGATGGCTGAAGTAGGAATCGAACCCACATATTCCAGAGTAAGATGATAAATGCGGTAAAAGTGACTTACTTTCAAAGGCTGGGCCGAGCTGATTCAGGCACAGGTACACACTAGGCAGCAAATCTTCATGAGACAGCAGTATCACTGAACGGAAATAATTAGCCAAAATTTCTATACTCCTAAGTCGCGATCCTTGCTCTTCAATGAGATAGAAAGTTTTGGCTAGCGCCATATAAGGGACACTGAAACAATGAGAACAAAGAGAAGTTATTATATTTCTAGTCCATTCTAAATAATATCTAATAACCTTCAACTCACTAATACAGAACAGAAGTGAGTTAACAACAAACAGTTGCATACAGGTGCAGTTGACCTAGATGTTTCAAGACTTAAATAAATTCAATTTTGTCTGTCTGGCCAGGATAATCGCGAGAACTGCTGGACAGATTTTGATGCAGATTTCACTATTCTATAAAGCCTATTTTGAGAATGGTTCGTATATGTAGGCACATTCATCAATCACCAATGGAAACTGGCAAAACGATTTAAGTGAAGCAAGTCAAGGAAAAAGATACAACATCCATGCAGCTTTTCAGCCTTTGCAGGCTTAACCGTTAAAGATATATCAATAGTTGATCAATACTATCATTGAGCATATGAAGTCCATGACATTGCCCTCCACAAGTGTTTCAAGTTAGAATATGTAAAAAATTTGTTACCATTTTCAACATAAAAATATTAAAGATAGATATCTGCTGTCACAGACTCTTTTGTAGAATGTTTTATACTGAAGTACAGTGAACCCTTACTATTTCGGGCTTCACTAATTCAGAATTCGGATAATTCGGACAGGCTTTCATCGCCGCAGTACTGCGCCGGAGATCATTCGCACCGAGACGATCTACTGTAAAATGTCGATCGCATCTCCCTCCCTTCCCGTTCAATCCACATGCGGCGAATAACGAGTACCGTATGTATCATTATTGGTCACAAGCACGCAACAAAGGCAGTGCCTGCTCAGGTTACTTTTTCAAGCCCACATGACGAGTTACATTGTGTTAAATTCTATCTCTATGATTACTTAAAAGTGTTCGGAAGTGTCGTACTATTGTCCTCGCTAGAATACAGTAACTAAGATGAGTGTTAGGGGTAAATATACTTCGCTCAGTTTAAAAGACAAAATGTACATAGGGATACATGCACATTAGAATTGGCACTCATTGTGGCTCCGTATCAACGATCAATTGCACAAGAATTTTTCAAAAAAAAAAAAAAAAAATTGAGGATAACTTTCTGCCTAGTCAACACTTTAATTAACTCATTCATAGCCTCTTCATCAGCCTGTCAATTTGATGGGTGAACATCCAAAATTATCAACAATATGACATAAAATACAGCATCAAAGAAAACATTTAACAAGTAGTTCCGTGACGAACTAAAGAGCCTACTTTTCTTAAAATTTCAGAATGATGCCAATCTATATAGATCTATCTAGAATAATAATGAAATCAAGTAAAAGAGTAATAGAGTAAATTACTACAGTAGGCAGCCCTGGTGACTCTGAATAGTCTGACTTAGTTCTATCTCTTAAGGTATAGAAAGCACATACAAAATTTGGCTGAAGTCTAATGGATAGTATGGGCGTTATATGCTTTTTGATATTGGATTTATCAGTGCGCGTTGGTAACCATGGCATGCATGTGATGCTAAGAATTAATCTGAAATATTACGATTTATTATAGTGCCAATTTTGGATAAAATCCATTTGTTAATATAGAAGTTACATGTAAATAAAAATTGAAACTATCAGAAAGCTTAGAATCATGTTGGCAGCACTGAGGTATATTATTTACTCCAAATTTATATTGAATGTCAGGTACTATACGTGTGCAAAGTTTAGAGATGATGACTTGTATACTGTCTGATATATTGATATTAGGATTAAACAAATAGAGAGAGTATTTATTAATAGTTGGCAGCCTTGCTTGTTCTTACGAATACACATTGTCATAACTGTTATGGTACACAAAGCAAATACGAAATTTGGTTGAAATTCATTTACTAGTATAGAAGTTATATGCATTTAAAAACTGGACCTATCAACAGGCTTAGAATCATGTTGGCAGCACTGATGTATATAAGTTACACCGAACTAAGGTAGAATATTAGGTACTATACGTGTGCAAAGTTTAGAGCTGTTGGCTTTCATACTTTCTGATATATTGACATTACGGTAAAATCATAGTGAGAGTATTTATTAACAGTTGGCAGCCCTGGTGGCTCATTAGAATACCCACAGTCATACCTGCTGTAGTAAACATAGTACATATGAAATCTGGTTGAAATCCAATCGATAGTATAGAAGTTACATGCATTTAGAAATTGGACCTATCGGCAGGCTTAGAATCATGTTGGCAATACTGGCACGTAATACTGGTCTTCTGAAAATTAATCTGGAATGCTATTGTCTATGTGTGTGCCAATTTTGGAATAGTTCGCTTGTATAACTTCTGAGATATCCAACATAGAGCTCAAATTACAATTGTGATTTTTCAGCAGTGGGTAGCACTGACGTCAATTTAAAATATGGCCGTGAGATATTCAGGTATAGATCTTTGCTCGTACCAAATTTGGTGCCGATAGCTGCAGCCGTTTAGGAGTTGATAGGGGAGGACACACACACAGCCAGCCAGACAGACAGACACACACATTTTCCCGGATCGATCTCATAAGTCTACTTTTTCCTCATTTTTGCAAAATGAGAAAAGTAGGCTAAAAATATGTAACATGTTAAAATATTACAAAATGCATGCAATGATTAGGTAAAACTGGATGATGTTATTAGATGAAAGATGTATCACATTCCATTAAAAATGAAAGGGAAATGTTTTTTTAATTTGTCTAGAAAAAGATTCCCGAGAGCAGAGCTCTGTCGTGGGGAACAGTACATAGTTCATTACATAGATGATGGACTAACTATACATATGCTAAATTATAATACATTTAGTCATCATCATCATCTTGCACAGTTTCCAGCCACTGGCCGGGTCTGTTTGGAACACAAGCCTCCCCAATGTCTTCTGTGTTCCCACCATCTCTCAGCCTCCACCCTTGTCGTCTATTAAATCCATCCTGTCCGAGGCTCGTTCCATTTTTGAAAGCATTTGGTTTTATCCACGGCTTGCTGGGCCTATCGTAGCTTCACCAGAGCCCCGTTAGCCGTCACTTTTCAGGGTTCCTGTAGAACCTTCACAGCTGCCGTAACGGTCCCGGGGCACACGAAGTCCCCACTGTACTTCGCCCCTACAGACGATCCCCTACTTTGTGCCGTTGCCCGTCTCCCACGACGTGGACGAGGGGTTGGACTTATGGGAGATATAATACATTTAGAGTACAGTATACAAATAAGCAATTGAAGTGTATTCAAAGCGACGCTTTTGACACAATACATGACCAAGGAAAAAGCGGTATAATATAATTGGAGAAATGAGACTATAAGCTAATGAGCATGCTTTGAAGTTATGAGTCAATTAGTGTTGATAAACATAAAAGATTATTTGGAAGAATGTGGTATCACAAGAGTAAGTTATTATACATACATTATTATACATTCAGAGGCAGCAAATAGTACTTTTTCAACTTTACACGAAATGGCCCAATTTGAGAGATTCTTGCTAGATCAAGTGGTACCAGGTTGTACACTGAGATGAGCGAGTGCTGCAGTGCATTAACTCCAAATTTAGTCGTTCTATTGCTGACTACATGTAACTTATTTTTTTGTCTTGTGCAGTGCATGTGAATTTCATTAACGAAAGAGAATGTAGTGTTTGTGGTCATAAGACTAAGCAATATTTTATAAATAATTAAAGTAGAGTTGAAAGATACAAGCAGTTTCAAAGGCAATATATTAGTTTCAGTGTACATTCTACAGCGAGGGTATAAACGATGGAATCCATACATTGATCTTAGAGCCCTGTTTTATAGAACATCAAGATTATTCAATTTAGTTTGTGAGGCTCTTCCCCAGATGAAACATAGGTATGAGAGCCGAGACTGAATCATTGCGAAGTATATTACACGTAGTGTCTGTGTTGTTACATAACACTTGATTTTAGCAAAGATTCCAACTAAAGCTGAGATTTTATTTTTAGATTCGTTATATGTGATGCCCAAGAAAGAGTATTGTCCATTGTCAAGCCAAGGTATTTAACCTCCTTCACCCACTTAAGTCTGGTAGTACCAAAAGAGATATTTGTTGTTGCATTTAAATTATATTCACATTTATGGAACATCATGCAGACAGTTTTTGAGTAATTAGGTGTTAACAGATTCATTCTTAGCCATTCCTCCAAGACATAACAGTCATGCTGGATATCAGATATAATCTCCTTGTCAGATTTAGAGGAAGTAAAACAACGAAGTATCGTCAGCTAAGAGAGATAATCTACCCTTAAAAGGGCATAAGGTTATGTCATTTATATATATGAGGAATAGAATCGACCCTAGAATAGATGTATGCATGAAAATTTCACATGGTAAGTTCTATATTATAGCTGGATATTCTTGATAATGTAATACATGTTGTAGAAGCTTAGTCTGGTTGAGAACAGTTCATTAATACTGTAGGTCCAATGAATCAAGTTGAACATGTGTAAAATACATTGCAGATCCTCGTGTTAAAGTCCCTTTAAAAATTTGGTCAATTAGATTCCAGATTCACGCAAACAAGGGAACTACAATGAACATTTTAGAAGAAATTGAAATCGATATTGTCCAAAGAACAGCCCCCCCTAACTAATCTCAATGGGATCAATTTCGAGAATAATAATGCTTTTCATGAAATGTTAATTAATTAATTAATAGAAACAGGGTTGGCATGCTTAAAACAACATGTTTTAAACAGTGTGTTTAAAACTGTTTAAAACAATGCACAATGTTTAAAATTAGTTTTAAACTCAATGCTTCAAATAACCGTCTAAAATATGTTCCTTTAGAAGTTTGTGTGTTTTTTTTTTCATATTTTTAATTAATCATTTTGCAATACAGTAGAGTACAGTGGTCTTCTCTGCCTTCTACTGAAGGTTTTACGTAATAATATAGATTTTATAGAGTGATTTTGTAATGGTTTTGATGTCCTTGTTAAAAACTTTTGCAAGCGAACATCCATCAGAAAATTAGGGATGTATTTAAAATATTATAAATCCAAATGTCACTGCCACTTTGTCTTTATTCAACAGGTTTCTTGTTGAGTTCACGAAAAACACAAACTAGTTTCGCAGCCTTCTCAGTCCCTAACTTATTCCTGACTTGGCTATGCACGAACCCAAAAGTGGAGAAAAGACGTTCTATCCCAGCTGATGATGCAACTGCACTATGCAGCTGATGTGCTAGGCCTGAAGTTGTGTGGTGAATGTTATTCTGCAGTGCCACCCACCATGTCAGGGGTTTAATTTCTTTTAGTATTGCAGGACCAACCATAAGTTGTAGAGAAAAAAAATCCCAGCTGGTAACTAAATTTGCCTGCTGGCTGAGTTTCAGGCTCATTGGGACCTATGTAAATAAATAAATAAATAAATAAATAAATAAATAAATAAATAAATAAATAAATAAATAAATAAAAATAAAAAATAAAAAACATTGGTTTATTACTTACCATACAACTCTGGTCAAGATGATCTCTAAAGTATTTATATTTAAGTATTAAAAATACAGCATTTTATTACACTGTTTAAAACATATTCAGAATTTAAAAAAACTGTTTAAAACAATAAAAACATGTTTTAATGGTTTTTTTAAATAAAACTTTATTTTGCCAACCCTGAATAGAAACAAGGTATGGGAAGCAATGAGAGCAAAACCAGTGAACAAGGAGACAGTGCCAAGAGTGAAAGCAATGTACGAGGGAAGCAAAAGCTGTGTAAAGGTGGGGAGAGAACGGAATGGTTTCAACTGGAGAGTGGTCTGAAACAAGGAAGTGCCCTCTTACCCCTGTTATTTATAGTGGTGATGGATGAAATCATACAAAAAGTGGTAAATAGCATTGGGGAAAGGAAAATGAAAGCAATGTTGTTTGCTGATGACCTTCTGGTATGGGGAGAGGATGAGGAAGAAGTACAAGAGCAATTAGATGAGTGGGAGAAGGGGAAGAAGTACAAGAGCAATTAGATGAGTGGGAGAAGGTAGTGTTATCATATGGGATGAAGTTCTCAGCACAAAAGAGTGAAGTGGTCATCACAACGAGGAGGAAGAACAGATTGGATATGGGCATAACACTTGGAGGACAGCAGTTGCAGAAAGTAGAATGCTTCAAGTACTTGGGAAGCATAATTGAAGAAAAGGGAGGCAATAGGATGGAAATAAATGAAAGGGGAAGGTGCGCAGATGGATTTTTCAAGAGTGTTAGGGGGATGATATGGAATAAAGATGTACCACAAAAATGTAAAGGAATCATCTACAAGACCTACTTTGTGCCAATTTTGACATATGGTTCAGAAACATGGGTGATGAAGGAAAGGGACAAGAATAAAATACGAGCAGTGGAGACGAAGTTCCAGAGGAGTAGGGTAGGAGTAACAAGAATGGACAGAGTAAGGAATGAGAGAGTCAGAGAGATGGTAAGAGAGGAGCCATTGCAAAATAGAATAGAGCGATCTAGACTACAATGGTATGGACATGTGAAGAGGATGCGAGAGGAGAGGATACCGAGGAAGATGTTTGGAATGGAAATGAAGGGAAGGAGGCCAAGGGGAAGACCAAGGGACAGATGGACAAAAGGAGTTAAGAAGAGTGTGGAGGAAAGAGGAGTGTGCTGGGACACAGTGAAAGACGAGAGATGGTGGATGGACAGGGAACGATGGAGAGGCTTATGTTCCAAGCAGACCCGACCGGAAACTGCTCAAGATGATGATGATGATGATGATGAATTAATTAATTAATGAACAAAATATAAACCACCTTAAGAAATTCGCCTACAAACCTTTGATCCGTTTTTCCTTCCCCTACACCCCCCCCCCCCCCCCCCCCCCCCCCCCACTTCACCTTCCCACCCGTATGCCAAAACTCACTCGGCCCACTCCTTACCCCTCACCCCCTCCACTCCCCCTAACAGTCTTGCTTATTGCTTCCACGTGGGCACACTGAACCAGTATAGCACTGCTTCCGACCAGCACAGCACGGCTCTATCGACTCATTGCCGCATATCAACGTAAGTGTTTACGGGTAACTTTTTAATTTTAAATTTATCCCAGTATATCACTCACACGTAGCTTCCGTTTTCTTTCTGGTTGGGAATGAATATCCCTTTCCTGAACATTTGAATTCAACATCAAGAACGGGCTGTGAACTACAGTAAAACTCTGTTAAGAAGTTCCCGCATAAAACGTTTTTCCGCTTAAGACGTCCAATATTTTCAGACTCGTGATTCATCCCGTAAGATACATGTATATTTTTCCCGTATAAAGTGTTCATGCATAAGAGGTTCAGATTTTGTATTCCCTTAGAGTATAAGACGTTTACTGAGAGATAACTGACTTAGAATCAAAACTCGCCAATCTCCGTGGAAGATACATCCGGTGTTCCCAATGAAAGAATACAGCTGTTCCGAGTGTTCGCGGGTCTCTGACCGGGCGCGGTGTTCCGAATGAAAGAATACAGCCGTTCCGAGTGTTGGCGGGTCACTGACCGGGCGAGCATTTCAAGGCTAAATGACGTCACGCTACGACGACACCCGCTCAAGACCGACTACAATAGGTCTCGTCAGACAGAACGCGGCCTGGCGCCGCGGACAGCAGGCCTAAGAAAGTCCATACTACTTTCTCCGTCCGTTAAATAATTATTCTTTTGTTTGGGCCCGAACTCGGTAACAGTTTTGTCACCAACCTTGTTTGCTTGTTTGTCACTAGATTTTAGGGGCTTTCCGTTCATTTTGTTGGTCCTTGGGAAAATTATATTTCCATGGCAACGTGAACATGGACGGTGAATGGATACATGCGATGAGGAGTTCGCAAATCAAGATAATTATTACGTCTCGACATTTGGTGATTTACAGAAAGGTAATGGTAGTTTCAGTCGATAAAATGGCAGTATATTGTTGGTTGATTGTGTGTGAATTAAGTTCTGTTTTAGGTCGTGCTAAGTTTATAATAATGGAGACATAATGAGATCCTGTATAGGTTAACTGATCTTAAGCTCTTCAATATTTGAGAAGTAATGATGGATGTGATGTGTGTTGCTCGTAATCCAGCCATCGGCTAGAAGTTTAGAAAATCTGCCCGCATATGAATGAGAAATTATTATAGGCTATATATTGAAACTGTGTTAACACATACAGTACCAGTAGACTTTTTCTATTGGGATTAATGGTGTACATTATATTTAGGGGAAGGATGAACATCCTCTTTATTCTTTACATGTAGCCTACATTCTCATCATTTCTCAAACCTTTGTTTCACTTGTCCATGATGAATAGTCTTGTCACTTTATTGCAGAATTACCATGCTGGCAAGAAGGTCGTGTACTGCTCTGAATTGTGATGGCGACATCTAACCAGCATAGGCACCTGCGTGGATTTCCCTTGGATGACCGTATGGTAGTAGTTTTATACAAATCCTTTGTATAAACCAGGTATAGTATTGTCCATTTTAGTCACCTTTATCTGTGATGTAGATTTGTGTCTGTTCATCCCTGTAGTTAGGCTATTAACAGTCAGGTAGTTGAGGTTTTAAGGGGCAGAACTACGAGGCCATCTGCCCCTATCAGTAGATAGCATAAGCTTCACCCAGATGTTCTCCATGAGGAAGTTTTGATTTATTGTTCACTTTAGACCATCCTCCCTTTATCACTTTTAACAACTTTTAACACCTTAGCTTATCGAAAATATATCATTTATGATATGCACCCTTTCGGGGAGTTGTTGGGAGTCGTTTCACAATCTCTTCATACTCAATAGCTACTGCTGCACCGCAATAATTGTTATTTCATGGAAAGAATGCAATTTTTCTTCACTTTCGGACGCCATCTTTGACAGTCATGTGACACCCGAAAGTCGATCATGTGACTACGTTACCAACTTGAATAAAGAAATTCTCCACACGCCTTCGCTACTAAGTTAGGCACTGTCTTGTGGAAAATTACTGCTAGTACTAGAAGCAAGGGGGTCTGGGGCGTAAGCCCCAGGTTAGGTCTGTTTTTGTATGTAAAACATTAATACGATAGAATTTATATCCGCTACTAGGTTAGGTACTGCCTGGCCGAAAATTACTGCTGGTACCACAAGCAAGGGGGTCTGGGGCGTAAGCCCCAGGTTAGGTCTGTTTTTGTATGTAAAACATTATAAATACATAAATAAACACTGTAATTGAGTTCACATAAAGATTTCATACATCACGTGCGAAATAGTACCAAACGCGTGGGGTTGGCAATACTGACTCGGTGAAAAAGATGGTGGCCAGAACTTAGATTTCAACTATATAAGTCGTGTTGCTATTTGGGCGGGATGGTGGGTCTATGACAGCGGAGCAGTGAACATCTAATACTCAATCCTCTCCTGATATCCTCCCGACTATTAAATCAGGTAATTTCAGTTTTTAAAAATATTTATACAAAGGATGGTCTACTGTACTGCCACTTGTCGCACATCAACTATGCACAGTGACCATATACATAACTTCTTTTGTGCCTCATTGTGTAGTGGCTAGTACTCTTGGCTGTCACTGCGGAGGCCCGGGTTCGATTCCCAGCTCTGCCAAGAAGTTTAATTCTGGCCTGAGGGTTGTGCAAAAACTGAGAAGAGGCAAGTTCCAATCACACCTCAGCCATCCTGGAAGTGGCTTTCTGTGGTTTCCCCACTTCTATTCCAGGTGTATGCTTAATTAAGACCACAGCCGCCTCCTCTTAATCCTCATCTGAGTTACAACTACACACACTAACACAGCCTTCACAATAACACCAGTTATCAGACAAATTCCACACACACCTAAGTACACGGGGCCTCATGACCACAATGTCGCAAAGCTCCGAAATGAATCAACAACACAATATAATTTCTTTAGGTGGCTTCAAAACTGCAGCCCCCTGTGGGTGGGGGTTTAGACTTCACCCATAGTATCCTCTGGTTATTATCGTACAAGGCGACTAAAAGGAGCAACCTTGGCTATTCTTTGAGGCTTCCTACTTGTCTTATGAATTGCCCCCCTCAAGGGTGGGAGGGATGGAATACACCCACAGGCAGAGTTGGACGGTTGGCACACGTGCTGTGAAAGTATTCTGGAAATATATATAATCTGGTGTAACAATATGTTAATGTTGTAGTAATTTCTAAACATTGCACTTTGTCAGTACATGTTTGTGTACTGTATATAGTTTAATGTAAAGTTTTCGCATATTTGGTAGCTGCAATCATGTAAGTGCAGTGCTAGGCCATGGGGTCTATCTATCTGGTGACTGGTTTTGGATTTTTTCTGGTCAGGTTTACCATTTTCAACATCCCTCAATGGCCTGGACGGTACCTCGCTTCATTCCAACTGCTTGGTCATTCATTTATTTCATCTTTTTATCAGCTCCTTGTGATGTTGCCATCTATTACGACATCCGGCTGTACACATTGGCTAGGTGGAACCTCATCGACTTAAATTAATGCAATATTTCAATGGTGGTATTGTATTGGATGGCGGTTCACTGAAATCTTGTTTCAATTTTTATAGCAATTCATTGTATCTCATCTCCGATCCCTCTGAAAGAATAATAATTAGGTGTAGGTATGCCAGCAGCTAAAGCGCAGCGTTCGGCCATGGGCCCAAGCTCTCTGCTGACTCGGTGGACGTGGGTTCGAACCCCACCGTCGCCATCCTTGAAGTGGTTTCCCATTTTCAACTCTAGGCAAATGCTGGGACGGTACCTCTGACAGGCCACGGCCGCTTCCTTCCACATCCGTGCCCAGTTTCATTAAATCATCTCTCATTCCGGTGCGCAGGTCGCCCACGGGCGTTGGCTAGAAAGACCTGTACTTGGCCTCTCAGGAGGCCACACGACAATAAAGATGACGGGGTAGATATACGTGCACATGTTTTGAACTTCACCAGTCCTCTTCAACAAAGCAACGTCATCATTGCCTAACTTTAAAACGATAGATTTTAGCATTTAATGTGCACATTTCAAAACAGACATGTTGTGAGATAATGGATGAAGTTAAAGTCCAATGTAAATTTATATTTAAAGGGCATAGAGTATTTTCAAGAATATTGACAACTTGTCTGTAGGACACACTCTTTCCCGGCGGCTTCGGTGGCATAGTTGGTAGCATGCTGAGCTTCTATGCCCAAAATAGCAGGTTCAAACCCGGCCGAAGCCGTCGGATTTTTTAAGAGCGTTAAAAATCCCTCAGTATGCCTTCCTTCGGAGGGGAAGTAAAGCCGGCGGTCCCATGTCATAGATTTATGGCATGTTAAAGAACCTTCCACTAATTACACTTGTGTGAAGCTAAATTGGATAGGTTAAGAATGTAAACAACGCTCTTAGGTTTCTACGTTCGTTGCCAAGAGCCGACTGCGGTGGCGTCTAGTAGCTAAGTTCTGAACTAGGCCTAGTAGTCGTTGACGGTGGCGTTTGGCGGCAGAAGTGAGAACTATTTGAAAAATTCTAATTTGCAGTCTGTACTTAAATTAAAAAACAGATACACACACTAATACAGCCATCACAATCAACACCGGTATCAGACAGATTCTACACACACCCAAAGTACACGGGGCTACATGACCGCGTTGCCGCAGCCCCTAAACTGAGGAACCAACCGACACTCTTTCCCCTCTCTCTTTTAAATCAATGGGCACAATAATCCTGTGATGCAGATTTTTTTCTGTGTATTTAACAGTAATATGATGTGGCTTCGTACATTTGGCCTGCAGGGGTCCTTTTAACATGCCCGAAACAGGAGGTTTTAATTGCCATTAAACTGAGATGGGGGGTATTAAATGTAATTGGTAATGTGTTGCACCATTACATACAACCACATCTTCCAAATGTCCCCTCTCTCTTATTTCTTGCAAGAAATGCTGCGTTAACTGGAATTGTGGTGCTTTACAGACTGAAAATTCATGTTCACCAAAAATAATCCTCTTTGACTTTACAGCTTCTTCAGCCCGAGGATTGATCGAAGCTAGCCAAGAGGTTTTCCCGCGTTGGAGAGTACTTGGCTGTGGTTGATCAGTTGTTTTCCACCGTCCTGCAGCATAGCCGATCATCTGAGTGCAACCCGGCATGGTCTTCTTCAATCCTGTCTCCAGTCGGCTAAGCCATTGACGTTCACACATCAGAAGTTATGACTCACATGTGAAAGAATGTATAATGTGTACCGTGATTGAACATAAATTAATAAATCAATTGAAACTGTTTGGAAAATCATCTTTCTCATTTCCTTGAAGACAATCCTCAACCCTGCCTATATTTTTTCTGTAGATACAGTTGAAAATCATTTAATCATTGAGGCCAAGTTAATTGTAATGAAATGACATTATTGGGAATATACAATTTATTTAGAGAAGGAGGTATAGCAGACAAGAAATCGGCCATTGTGGCGTACTGGGTCGGAATAGGGGTACGGTAATTTTGAGGTTATGGTATCTTAATATTACAAACTTGCATGAAACTTCATGATTTATTTATTTTTAACGTTGAAACTTCAAAAAGACTATTCGCTTGTACTTAAACGTCTTAAAAGGGCGAAGCAACTGAAAAAAGTAGGAAATAAAACAACGACCGTCCTTTTTTTCTTCTCATCGTACCAACGTCATAGACCACAACGGACGTATGGAAATCAAGTTTACGGTGTCCGTTGCCTCTTAATATTCAATCTAAGTAATATATTGGCGTTCAAAAATAAAACGTAGTAGCTTTAAAGCAACAATAACGATGTGTATCCAGAATAATCAAATTCGATTCGATTTCCTCTCATTTCGTAAGTTGGGTAACGTACTCGGCGAAAGCAACCTAGATCCTTCGGTCACTTACATTTATTGCACAATATAAGGCCAGTTATTGCATCTCAGTGGCGTTGGAATTCGCCACGTGGTGCGCACCAAGCAACGCTTTTTGGTAGCTTTGCGCACCATGTGCTTTTGAGTTGGAGCCCAAACAATGACGCAATCGCTGAATTTAACGGAACGCAGAAATAGCAGAGAGTCCCTACTCTGTTATTATATGCTCCTTGGCGGACAGGCCGTCGCGTACAGCAGCTCTTCACAACGGCCTGGAGATGTCAGACAGAGGGCGGCCTAACAACGGCTAGTCAGCCTAGTTATTCTGAATTGTTCGCGGTTTCATGTCAGTGCTGTAAATTTATGATGTCTGATTCTGATGAAGAAGAGCTGCTGCTGTTATTTGCAATTATTAAAATATCCCGAAGGAGGAAATGGGTTCACGAAATTAACGGTAAACGCGAAACATTGGGGGAACGGTCTTGTTTTAATTCAACACCAATATCTCTCCATTCCTCCATCTTCTTCACCACATTTTTATAGTCTGGATGACCCGTATCAAACAGAAAAACATACTTCTTAACTTCCTCTATAAGTTTCTCGGTATCATTATGGTGTGAATATCGCTGGCCGTCGCGTTGAAACTGTGTCCCAACACAAACTGAAGCGGCCTGACTCAGGCCGACGCGTCAGGCCGCTCTTTATTTGCCGTGGATGATGCAATACTGTTCAACACAGTTGCAAAGTCAGGCGACGAGACCTTATAGGGACCGTGCGAATGGCGAGTGCTGCGTTCTGGTGGCGGGCTCAGTAAACGATTGGAGGGACTTGCAAGACACTAGCAAGCGATGAATGGGAGTGTGAAATAATTTGTTTCAGTGTTGAGTCACAGATTGGTCACAGTGAAGTAATGGAGAACAGAAAACGTAAAAGTAATCAAAACTGTTGTGTCGTTGGGTGTAGTGTTACATAATAGAAACAGTCCTCCAGGAACTAAACTTTTGAGATTTCCAAACGAAACTCGGCATGGTATCAGAAAAAAACTTGAATAGCGGCAGTAAAACGTGACACAATCGAGGGAAAACATTTCGTAAATGGTAGCCTACACCAACAAGAGATCCTGATAGCCCAGGCTACGTACCTACACTCTACATGGGTAAATAATCAGCACGCTGTGCCAGAAAAAATTGCAGCTAGATAAAAAAGAAGAAAACTGATGATGGTGATAATTGTTTTAAGGGGCCTAACACCTAGGTTATCGCCCCCTAGTCGCCTGGGTGCTAGCAAAATTGACAATGAAATGGAAACCAGAACGAAAATTAAGCGAGACTGAAAATACTTACAAAATGTAACTCAGATTGAAACGACTCACAAAATGGACACTGGTGGCCTAATACTTACAAATACTCATAAAAGGAATACGCACAAAATGTAGTTTAGGTTCAAAATACATACAAAATACAATATTGAGTCGAAATACTTACAAAATGCAATTAAAATTGAAAATACACAAAGCAATTAGATTGAAAAACTCCCATTTTAGTTCCAAAATACTCACAAAGTGCAATTGAAATGCATAATGCTTACAAAATGCAATTGCAATTGGAAATGCTTACAAAATGTAAGGTAGATTCAAACTATTCATTTGGATGGACAATACTTACAGAATGTAATTTAGATTAAAAAATACCCACAAAATGTAATTGAGATTCAAAATACTTACAAAATGTCCACCATACAAAATGCGCAAAAAGCGGTTTAGGTTGAAAATACTTACAAAATGCAATTGAAATTCAAAATACTCACGAAGTCCGAGGCCCTATATTGAAAGACTTACTAAAAAGAAATTTAGATTGCCAATCCTTACAAAATGCAATTGAGGTTGAAAATACTCGCAAAATGCAATTTAGATCGAATAGACTTACAAAACACAACGTTGATTGAAAATACCTACAAAATGGAGTGTAGATGCAAAAAATTCGCTAAAGGGAATTTAGATATACGGAGAGCCAATTAAAGAAAACCAGTGCAGGATTCTTAAAGAGAAAAGGAATTATAATGAAAAGAAGGAGGGATCAGGAAAGATGAGACAAGGGCCAATTAAGGCGGGAAAGAGCAAGAACACGAGTTGACCAAGGGAGGTTGACAGGAAAGAAGACGGAGAGGAGCCCTGCAGAAGTGGAAGCAATGTCGGACTCAGCTGGGGTCCCGTGGTCGCCAACCAACGACCCACTAGATGTGAGCCCCTGGGGGGGACGATTAAAGCTAAGGCACAGTGACGGCAGAACAGAAGAAAGCACTTTGGCGGTGGAAGTGACTAGAGCTCGAGCCAGCCGGGATGGCGGTGCGCAGAACACAACGCTACCATTACGTCATGCCTCACTTCCATCGCACCAATCACAGTCAGTCTGTCTTGAGAATCTGAGCTAGTGTGTTGTCAGAAAAGCCAAGTGGAAAGCAGCGTGAAAGAGACGGGCTCGATGAGCTATGGGACGGTGTTGCCATACCGCAGGAACTCATGGCAGCAGCCTGCGGTGTGGGGCTCGGCATGGTGGACCTGTTGCAACAGTGGACATGTATCTCTTTCTCTCTCTGCGCAAACCCCAGAGAGCCGGCCGCCTTCCGAGCTGACGCGAGCTCTAGTAGTGATGCGGTATTCAGACAGGCACTACTGTCGACCAAAGTATTATGTGTACTCAAGTTTGAAGGTTGTTTGTGACATAACCAGAAGACATACATAAAATCCAATAACATCATCATTTTTGTCGTTCTATTTTACGTGAGTTCATGTAGGTTTGAAATTTTTAGTTTATATTTTAATATTTTTTATCGCAGTTGGAACACAAAAAGTGCCTGTTTTAAAGCGTGTTTCAACCATGCGTCACATTTAAGAATTATTATCTCACAAACCCGTCATCAGATCGAATCCAAATTTTACTACAATATACATTGGAATGTTGTATAACTGGTTTATTAATTTCAAAGTTTTGTGTGTCCAAGAAACAAAGTTGTTATCATTTTTGTAAGGTAACTTTTTCTCGGCTCGGGGTGGTTGGAAAATATAGCTCTTGGTCGCGTTGTATTCTTTATACATCAAGAAGTTATGCTGTATGACTTTAAAATACGTAAATTAATTCACTTATTTTATAACGGTTTATATTTGAACGGGGAAATACGACCTCGCCTCGCTCGGCAGTGATGGGCTCCATCTCAGCAACGCTGTACAGCTTACCCCGGAGTGGCAGGCTGGTGAATCATGCCTTATTTCCACGAACAAATACAAACCGATATAAAATAAGTGAATTAATTTACGTATTTCACAGTCATACAGCATAACTTCTTGATATATAAGGATTACAACGCACCAAGAGCTATATTTTCCAACCACCCCGAGCCGAGAAAAAGTTACCTTACAAAAATGATAACTTTGTTTCTTGGACACACAAAACTTTAAAATTAATAAACCAGTTATACAACATTCCAATGTATATTGTGTTAAAATTTGCATTCGATATGATGACGGAGTTTTGAGATAATAATTCTTAAATGTGACACATGGTTGAAACACGCTTAAAAACGGGCACATTTTGTGTTCCAACTGCGATAAAAAATATTAAAATATAAATTTAAAATTCCAAACCTACAAGAACTAACGTAAAATAGAACGACAAAAATGATGATGTTATTGTATTTTATGTAGGTTTATTGGTTACTTCACAAACGACCTTCAAACTCGAGTGCACATAATACTTTGGTCGACAGTAGTTTAATAACCCGCAATTTAAATTAAGTTAATGTTCTGTTCTGTAATTTGAAAAGCAATGGTGAGGCAGAAACTCAGACTAGTCTTCCTTTGCCCCTAGTCAAGAAGCAAACCATGATAGACAATTGTTCCAAAGAGATCGCAGTGTTGAAGCTTACATTTTACAACCTAAACATTCATTTTACGGGTTCCAACCAGTTAAGGGAAATTAACAGCAACTCTTGGACATCGCGGGCGTAAAATTATCAGTGTTCCATGTTCTCGTCATTATTACCATCGATACACCGCAACTGCACACTTAGAATACCGGTACATAATATGTTTCTCCTGTTTTTGATGAAACTAGGAATCAGTTTTGGTGCTCTTGGTGTAATATTTAGTTGCCATAGGACGACAGCTTCTGCTGCCTTTAAAATCATTCTACAGAACTTATTCGAGAAAACGAAGGCCTGGATTTTCTGGCCACAGCGATCTAGTATCATGAAAACAATGCCAATTTATTTTAAGGCACATTATAAAAATTGCACGTTCCTTATAGACTGCAGTGAAGTGTATTGTGAAAGACCCCAAAGCGTTCGACAGAGAATATTAATGTTTTCCCACTATAAGATATAGTTTACAGTAAAATTTCTCGTCGCCATTGCCCCATCAGGATTTATTTCATTTATTTCTTGCCTTCATTAAGAGCCTCCGTGGCTTAGGCGGCAGCACGCCGGCCTCTCACCGCTGGGTCCGTGGTTCAAATCCCGGTCACTCCATGTGAGATCTGTGATGGACAAAACGGAGGCAGACAGGTTTTTCTCCGGGTACTCCGGTTTTCCCTGTCACAATTTCATTCCAGCAACACTCTCCACTATCATTTCATTTCATCTGTCATTCATTTAATCATTGCCCCAGAGGAGTGCGTCAGGCCTCGGCAACCGGCACAGTTCATATCCTCGCCACTAGATGGGGGCTTCATTCATTCCATTCCGAATGCATACCTGCCAACTTTTGAAAAGGGCTATCAGTAAAACTCACGCGCGACAAAAAAAATAACGATTTTCGACATACCCCGGCTTGACGAAAATAATAATACTTCTGGGCTACAAAATACAATAATTCATGCTTTAAACAAGATACTTCAATGAAATCATATCTACTTACATGATTTGTAGATGAACATAACAATCAAGAAGAAGTCCATGTTAATCAGCAGCAGGCGTGGTGAATATTGGTTTGGAGCAGACATAACAGGACTTCCTTGATAGATTAAGCTGATATACGATAATTGAAAAAGGCTTTAAACAATAAAACTTGTTTAACGTAACACAGGCAAGAAATAATATAATACACACTGCAAATCACATGCTAGTTCGACTTTTAAGTCATGGTTGTGGCCTTTTTAGCTTCCTGCAAACAGTCTTGAGAAAATGTTTTGTCATAACAGGGACCAGAACTCCTGGTCTTCAAAATAGAAATAGACTCCAGAGATTCATTGGACATGGATGACCTGAACTGTGTTCTATTTTTCTTCACAAGGCTAAAAAAAACGTTCACATTCTGCATTGCTATGGGGTATGGTGAGAATAGAGAGCAATACTCTAGAAATTCGGTTATACTTAAGAAGTCCATCGGCTCCACGAATTCTTGATATTCGTGCCCAACTGGAATCACTTTCAGCATCTTGATGTGCAGCGAAAGTGTCATCTACCTGAAGAGCTGTGCACTGCCTCTGAAGCTCATTCACCACCTCATCTGTAGTTTCATTCTCTTCCTTGCATAACATGATAGGAAACTTTTCCAAGAAAGAACGAATGGAAGATAACTGTGCATCTTCAATTTTGTCTAACCTAGCAACTTGAGCATTCTTTAACACGTCATCCTTGAGTGGAAACTTGTTGATGATGTAGTCACAGGCAGTATAAAAGTAGTTTCTCACTGATGAAAAGAAAAGGGATTTATCTGTATCCGGTCCGTTCTGAAGGCCTTAACAACTTCAGATGATGCATCTTTTGCCATTTTATTTACAATACATGTCGTTTTCGTGCGACCACAACTATATTTCTTTGCAACTTCTGATGTGGGAAACATCTTCTTAAATAAAGCATCAGCATGATCAGCCGCACTTAAGGGCACATTGTGTTCCACCAAAAAGGAAGTAAACAGACACTCGGCCCTAATTACGTCACTGTCAACGTTTCCAGACTTAGCAAAAAAGGTGTTGATTTTCTTGCTATCTTCCTTCGATTTAACATAACTAATGTGTTTACCGCACTTCACATGATTACTTAAATCGTTTTTTCCACCATGTGCAATATTAATATCACACCCACATACCGTGCAAAAGGCAAATTTTTCTCCCTTTCTTGATTTTAGTATGCACGGAAAATCAACCGAGTATGATTCTTTAAATGTCTGGAAGTACTGTCTCTTGTTGGATTTGTTCATTCTCGATATCTACTAAAACATCGAAAGGAACCTGGATCACTGAACGTCACATAAAATTATAACATAAAACACTTAAGACTGCCAACACTTCATTAAAACATGTCAAGACACACAAAGCCATTAAATGAAAACGACGCCAACCTCGTGAAGAAAGAATATGCACATGGTAGAAAAACACACACACACACGTGGAACGAATGTAATTAGTCCAAGGAATACAGGAAACTACGAAGTTATAGCACAAAAACTCGAACGCTTCATTAAAATATGCCATAACCTTAAGAGACGAAAACATTCAAGGAACGCCAACTTCGCGAACAATGAACAACTAACGTGGTCAAAGAATATGGTTTAAATCTCAACGAGCGAACGGAGCGGAACAAAGAATATGCGAAGCAGAGCCTGTCGACACATGGAAGAACGGTTATCCCGGCTTCAAATTCAATTACAAATGACGACACAACCATCACACGGTTAAAAGTACGAATCAGATCAAAGAACGAGCTATCGACTATCGTGGACTTGCCTTCGACCCACGCAAACAATCGATTGAACGGAAGTGGGCGGTATTATCGAATGTAAATTATCGTTTCAAATTTTTGTCCGCAAAATCGTAAAATGACACCGTTCATCCGTAAAACCGTAAAATGCTGCAATTTCCGTAAATTTTACGGATAAACCGTAAAAGTTGGCAGGTATGCATTCCTGACCCGGTCGGAGACTGGAAGCAGGCTGTGGATTTTCATTCATTTCATTTCTTGCCTTCATTAAGATTTACAGTTTACACGTTTGTTGAGCAAGCAAATGTCAATGCTCATTGCAATGGCTCCGTTGATCTGCGCTGTCAGCGGTCTCCCTCCACACCGTTGTCGCTGCTTCCGCTAGGGGCGCCAGATACTAAAAATTTCGCATTCCCACGGTCCCTATACAGCATCATGCTTTCATTCGTGGCCTCCTATATTCTTTGTTTGTGGCTTTTATTGCTGTTCTGTGTGATCCAACTTGTTAGGCAAGCATTGCCAGACGTAGCATAACATTATTGAGATTACAAGAATTGTGTCGTTAGTGAAGTAAAGTTTTCAGATCACTGTGAAAATGAGTGGATCTCAGATGAAAGGCATCAAAAGAAAAGCACTTTCTATTAAAGATAAAGTGGACATTATAAGAAAAATAGAGTCGTCTACTCTTTCACGTGTTGCTCTTGCGAAGGAGCTCGGAATGCCGCCGTCTACTTTGAACGGCATCATAGCAAAGAAAGAAGGGATCTTGGCTTCTGCCGGGAATACTTCGGCAAGCTGCAAGAAGATTAAAAGCGGGAAATACGAAGACGTAGAACAAGCTCTGCTCGTGTGGTTTAAACAGCAGCGATGTTTAAACATTCCTTTGAGCGGGATTATCGTGAAGGAGAAAGCCGAATAAATCGCGTGTCGATTACAAGTGCCTTTTACTGCGTAGAATGGATGGCTGGATCGCTTTAAAATCGGGCTGGCATAGTTTACAAGACTATTAGTGGCGAAGCTGCGAGAGTAAGTACAGAGGAAACGGAAGCGTGGAAGGAAACACTGCTGCCGGCAAAAATCAGTAATTATAAACATTGTGACGATTTTAACCTTTTCACTGCTAATGCAGTATTGTGAGAGACTAACAAACCCCTCCATGCTGAATACATTTTTAAAAGTATGTTATTCAGATGAAGTTGCCGACGGATATCTCGGGCGCAGCAAGGACGTGATGTTCTACCGCACCCGAGATATCTCGGGCGTAGCAGTGTAAAGGTTAATGTTGACGAATTCGGACTTTATCACGTTGTTCCGGATAAATCTTTGGTTTTGAAGGGAGAATCTTGCCTAGGAGGCAAATTATGTAAAGTGCAAGCTACGGTGCTAGTTGGTGCGAATATGGATGGGACAGAAAAGCTGCCACTACTGATCATAGGAAAATCAAGAAAGCCCCATGTTTCAAAAACGTCACAACTTTGCCATTGACTTACAGAAGCAATATATCAGCATGGATGAAAAGCTCCCTATTTGAAGATTACATTCAAGCACTAGATGCCAAAATGAGGAGCCAAAACAGGAAGATTGTGGTGTTTATGGACCACTGCCCTGCTCATCCCAAACAGTGGCCTCATTTAAGAAACATTAAAATTGAAGTTTTTCCACCAAACACTACATCGGTACTGCAGCCCATGGACGAGGGGGTGATTAAGGTTCTGAAGCAGAGGTACCGAAAAGCAGTAGTGTGTCGTATGCTGTCACGCATTGAAGCAGGTGGACCCATCTACAGGCCATCTCTTTTGGACTCCATGCATTTAATTGCCTCATCTTGGGATTCGATGGAGTCAACCACCATTGAAAATTGCTTCAAGAAAGCTGGTTTTGATGGTGTTACTAGTAGCAGCATTTGTGAGGAAGTCTGCGATGAAGAGCCAGGGTGGTGGAAAACCGTGCAGGAGAAGATGGAGATAACCAGCAGTTTCAGCGACTTCACTGCTGTTGATGATCTGGTAATAACTTGCAAGGAGCAGACCATTAACAACATATGCAAGGACATTCAGGCAGGAAATGAGGATGAAGGAGAAGATGAAGAAGAGGAGAATTCTCCAAGGCCTTCTTGTAGTGAGGCAAGTGTCCATCTTGGACAACTACGGAAATTCATAGAAGGTGCTGCTGGAGTGCCTTACAGCACACGGAAAGCCGTGTGGGAAATGGAGAGATTTATAGAACTAGAAAGCAGTAAAAAGCTCAAACAATCTACACTGGACAACTTCTTTTCAAAGTAGAGGCCTATATTTTTGTGGTGAGAAATACAGCATTTTTTATGGTGCACAGGTCAATTTACGCAAGCCACAAAAAGCCAAATTTTTCAGGACGGAAAAAATAGTGTCTTCAATTCAGTCTTAGTTGTTTATTTACATTCTAAAATGTAACAGTTATTGAAATCAATTCTATTAATGTGAATTGTGAGGGTTATGCATTTCTTTATCTCTGGTGTGATAGTCAGATTTTAATATTGGGGCTTCTCTTTATCAGGCCTTTATATAGGCCTATGTACAGTATATTGTAGGATCCTTCACAAACAACAAAAATGTGTGCGTTTCACATGCATTTCAAGCCGCTACCCTTTTAAAAAGTTTCCCTGTTAAGAAGTTTTTTTTAAATGGTCCCTTGAAAACTTCTTAACACAGCTTTACTGTATTTTAAGAAAGACTGTTAAGCCCGACGATTTTTTAAACGAGTTTTTAACAACCACAATAATTAAAAACTTTCAATGTTTTTAAGTGCATGTATTGTGGTCTGTGTATGTTTTTATGTATATTTATGTAACTACCAATCTTTGAAAGTGTAATGTACTAACAAGTGGAGGATACGATGCATGGGTCACTGATTCAAACCATCTTTAGTACACGTGTAGGGCATGACCAGGTGTATACCAGGTGCAAGTAGTAAGGTGCGCTTCTCAGCAGTTTCCGGGAAATTAATTCATTGCAATTTCAGTGTGGCGTCTATGTCTGTTGTACACTAGCAAGAAGCCAACGAGCGCGTGGTGCAATGGAAAGAGTCCTGCTTCGTAAGCGCGGGTGCGCTGGACCGAATCCCACCGATGAGCCTCTGCAATGTGTTCTTTTTTTTTTTTTCCTCCCCCCCATTGGCAATTTCCAACCAATACCCATATCATGAGTCACTGCTTGCGGGGTATGGGATGGTCTGATGGTTCACAGACGTGCAATGAACGGAATAGACTGGGCCTTCAATGTAAAAATGTATGCATATAATAGAATACACCTGACCGTGTATAAAACCAATGTATTTGCAATGCCGATACTTTACATTATGTAATGTCACAAACGTTGACCCCCATATGATGATTTCAGAATCTCTCTTCCCGCTCACATAACACGTTATTTCAATTGACTGCAAAGTAAACATTGTTCACGACACCTACATTTGTATGAATTGCCAATGTTTACGAAAGAAAAAAAAAAAAGACACTGCAAAGACACTGCAAAGGCTCACAGATGGGATTCGATCCAGTGCTTACGAAGCAGGGCTCTTACCGCTGCACCACGCCCTCGTTGGATACTTGCCAGGGCACAACACACATAGACGGCGCACTGCAATTGCAATTGCAATTAATTAATTTCTCGGAAACGGCTGAGAAGCGCACCTTACTACTTGCACCGGGTCTACACCTGGCCATGCCCTACACATGTACTAAATATGGTTTGAATTGGTGACCCATGCATCGTATCCTCCCCTCGTAAGTGCTGCCCAGTTCAACGAGGCTGATGAAGATGCCAATATTGATAAGACATCGAAACATGTACCTATGTTAAATGACAAGTGATTAACTCACGCATTTTAATAAATAGTATTGTCTGGGCAGAATTAAGTGATTTTTTATTTATAATTTATAATCAACAAGATTTTGACTTTAACATTTTTTGAGAAAGCCGATATTGAAACACTCGCACACCCATGCTAGGGTTGATTTAACTTTAATACCCAATGAAAACAAACCTACTGAATTTATTGCCATTCACATACAGGCCACATGTGAATTTAACATTAATATCCCGACTTTAATTGGACGCCAGGGTTGATCATATGCATCTTCCCGAATAAAATAAAATAACAGTTTTCTGACATTGAGACCCCTTTTCCCAGGTGAGGGGCATCATACATGTGTTCTGCTGATGTACCCGGATCATGACAACACAGGAATAAACACACAAGAATTTTAAAACAAACTATCTATTGGCTGTACTTCACATATTTACTCCTCCAGCACTATGAGTATGGAACAGATCTACCGATGGCCTTCCTGGACGTTGAAGAAACATATGACAGTGTATGCAGAAACAAAGTGTGGAAGTCCCTGGCGGACAGAGGAGTAGAAAAATGGACTATACAGAGGATAAAGGAGATGTACAAAGGAAGCTTGAGCTGTGTGAAAGCGGGAGGAGAGAGATCGGACTGGTTGGAACAGAGAAACGGCCTGAAACAAGGAAGTGCGCTACTTTTCATTGCGGTGATGGATGACATAATGACCCGAGTAGCACAAGTAATTGGGGAAGGAAAGATGAAAGCAATGGTGTTTGCAGATGATTTGATAATTTGGGGAAACAAGGAGGAGGTACAGGAGCAGTTGGACATGTGGGAAGGAATAATACAAGGATATGGGATGAATAAGAGCGCAATGGTGATCACAACAAGGAAGAAGGAAAGAACCACAACGGGAATAACAAGTGGTGGGGAACAGCTGAAGAAAGTGGAGAGTTTCAAGTATCTGGGAAGCCTGATACAAGATAATGGAAGAAACGATAGAGAAATAATTTAGCGGGGGAGACAGGCAGAAGCATTCCGGAGGAGTCTGAGAAGCATGATATGGAGCAAGGATGTCCTTCAGAACAGCAAATAGATCATATATAAGATGTTCTATGTCCCTATCCTGATGTATCCCTCGGAGACCTGGGTTATGAAAGGGAGGGAGAAGAGCAAAATAGAGGCCAGTGAGATGAGGTTCTTGAGAAGCAGTATTGGAGCTACAAAAATGGACAGAATAAGAAACGAGAGTACCAGAGAAGTAATGAAGGAGGAACCATTACAGGAATGTATAGAGAAATCTAGACTTAGATGGTATGGACATGTAAAACGAATGGAGGAGAAGAGGATACCCAGGAGGATACACAAGACTAAGTGCAAGATGATGATGATGATGGTGACTCCTACATATAAGCTCCTACCTGTTTGTCCCGTGTTTTCCACTTTACAATCTTTGTATTGAATTTTGCATATGCCCGATAAGATATGGGGAACACGTTAATGCTGTTAAACACTGACAATTTTCGGCAATAGGTAACCACATGACAACCGCAGGCCATAAATTTTCCACCATCAGTGAACACATGAAAATTTTACATTTTGGCAGTAAAGGCTAACTTGGAACAGATAGAAAAAGAATTGTCACAAAAATTGAACCTAGAACTTAATTTGAACGAGATATATTTTGACAACAACATACTATATGATATTTTGACCATCACGTAAAGAACATGTCTACAGGAAAACCTCCTTAAATTTTTTTAAATTAATAGCTAAAGACTTGTTCCTCTATTAACATGTAATCTCATGGAACCATACCATTAACCCGTCCCCTCTCCCCAACTTCTCCTTAGCTACCAGAACTCCGTAAGCCACAACATACCCCCCGCCCCCCTTCCCTTTCCCACGTCACCAGACCTTCAGTACATGCACATACGTTCACACAATAGCCTTCCGCGGATCAACTCGGGAGCCCTTAGCATGCAGAACACGTGAAGAGGCAAGACCCGTTTGCTCGTATAACTTACTAAGATTGATTGGATTAGTATCCATGTTTGGTCCCTGTTGACGATTCTAAATGAAAATGTAATGGGATTAACTTTCCACCCAATCAATACTTATTAAGTATCAATAAGTATTGATTGGGCGGAAAGTTAATCCCATTTGATTTTCATTTAACTTACACACTTCGACAGTTCACATCTTAGCACATTTGCTTTCCTTCAACATATTCAGATTTCACACGTTAGTCTCCGTTCAACAGACCGGACTTTGGAAATGGACTTGCATTTCCTCTTAAATGGGACCAAAATGAGTATTTTCTTTAAATAGGCTGTACTAACATACACTTTATTTTATTTGTGGTTTGACTTGGGTATTCTTTTCTTTTCATCTTTCACGTGCAAGTTTATCCAGTACTGTACATTTTCGCCTTGCGATCCCACTTCCACCATGGTTCGTACACACAAGATGTAAACAATAGATACCAACAATGTACATTAAGAGCCAAAGATAAGGACAGTCTACAGCAGCAAGTTCAGTGAATTATGTATAAGAAGAACAGTAGGACGGAACAATTTCATCACACCATACGAGGACATAGTGTTTTAAAGTTTTAAATGTTGTAACGAGGATAATGACAGGCGTAGGTTTAAATGTCAGTAGATTAAGTTTTATCATGCATGCATGTTCATTTTAGCAGCGTTGTTTAAAATGGTTTCTATTTTTTAATTAATGTGAATGGAAGAAGATATTCAACTCAATAATAGTGTGATATTATATGTAATGGGTGTTTTGAGCACGGACGATTACACAGTTTGAAATGAACGGTGGCTGATGAAGGGAGCAGGTAGCCCCGAAACATGTCCCGCTTAATGTAAGTGACATTTGTATTTAAATCAAAGTATTGATAGACAGAAATTTTACCACATCTATGTATGTAGCTTTCTTGCTTGTCACTTGGCCTCTCCATGTCTGCGGCGTTCTTCTTCAAGTAAGTTGACAGCAGACAATGTAGTGTTCCGCAACAGGAAACGGTCCACAGCAGATGTTTCCCACGAGTGGATATGTATACCAGTTGTCGTCGTGATGTGTTTCAGCTAGTCTTTAAAACGCTTCAGAGGGGCCCCACGAGGCCTAGTGCCGGAGCAAAAAGGAATTGACGTGGAAGCCTGGTACCACTGATACGGTGAACATGGCGTAACCATCTCAGTTGATAAGCGATGACGGTTGCCTTAATGCTTTCTCGAGAACTGCAGAGTTGGTCACGTAGTCTCTCACTTGATATTCAAGGTGTATCTCCTCTTTTGTTGGTGGAAGCGCTCAAGTTTCTCGATATCACAGCAATATAAAGTTCAAGTTTAAAAGCCATGCAGTAGCATTGAGATGACGACATCTTTCTTACACTATGAGTTTGGTATCCATCATTAGGTCTTTATTCATGAAGACCCTGTGCATTAACCAGCCAAATGCTGCATGCGCAGCCCCAATTCCTTTGTCAACATCCTGTCCGCAAGTGCACCATTTAGACAAGATGCTTCCAAGATATGAAAAATGATCAACCTGCTCCAGTGTTGTGTCTAAGATGGAGATATTGATCTCGGGAAGAGTTAAGCCTGGGGCAGGTTGTGCAAGTACCTTAGTTTTCTTTGCATTGATGGTAAGACCACATTGATCACACGCATTGCTAAAGCGATTGACCGATTGTTGGAGCTCTGCAGGTGTCTGAACAGGAGATGCGGTGTCATCGGCATACTGCAGTTCTGTCACCCGGGTAACTTGAGTATGTCTCTGTGAACTAAGTCTTGCCAGATTGAAAAGGCCTCCATCGAAGCGAAACTTAATCTTCATGCTTGGGTTGTTGAAAGATGATTCATACATCATGGCAGCCAAGTACAATACGAAGACTGTTGGAGCAAGCACACAGCCTTGTTTCAAACCCTGAATGATTGGAAACAGATTGGATACTGAGTTAAGTTGACGTAATATATGTAGAAGCTTTATCCTCCATTTCCCTTTTTGAAAAAAATCTTGTTGCGATACATATACAGCCTTTGAATATGTATTGTAACTCTAATTTTATACATTATGTACATATTATGATGTTCATCTAGTCTTTCTTTAACAATTACATACATTGTACAGTATATTATATTCCTAATTATAGCTTCACATAACTATGCATTACAGTACAATATTTTAGAAAACACAAATCGGACTTTCTATAATTTGGACTAGACCTCGCCCCCATTAATGAGAGTTTACTGTATTGATATGCAATTGACATATCTTGAACAGTTTAGCCAGCATTACATAATATCCAGAGCCAGTTACAAAAATGTGTAAGCTTCCTAGCAAACGAGCCTTTTCCAAAATCAGGTGGCCAATGTCAGGGAAAACATTTATGTTAAAACTTCTGAGTGGAGTAGATGTGTTGCCTCTCTAGGGGATTTAAGTTACAATTTGTCAAGATTGTTACTAATTGTAACAAGAACACTTTTTTTATAAATCATCAAGACTAGGAAACCAAATACTGCATAGGTATATCAGACTCTAAATATAAAAATGCTTATCCTGTACATCTGTACGCCTTATGAAACCAGGGCAGGTATCTAGTTGCATATAAACCCTGCAAAGTCGTGGGGAAGGAATGCACTGATCAACAGTTCAAAGGTTATTCATAGATGACTGCTGGAATGAAGTTGGGTAAGCTTGCAGTGGTGAGCACATACACATTTAAAATTATAAAATATAAGAAGCTAGTTTGTTCTTTATACAAAGTTGTAGCAATTGTGCTAAAGTTATTCAAGGGTGTCATAAAATCATGACTGCATGCCATTTGTAATTGGCAACAGGTAAGTAACCAAAATGTAAAAACACTGAAGGTTAAGGCAGGATTATTGAATTCTAAAATATTGCTCCTAATTGGATCAGTTCTTTAAAATTATTATTTGTCAAGTTATTTGTATAAAAATATCTTCATTTGAGATAATTCACTAGCGGAGCGAATTTTTTGAAAAAAATAATAATTTTGAAACCATTTTCTGAGGATTAAAAATGTGGTAGTTTGCTGATGTATGGATTCCAATGACCATGCAAAGAAAACACTTCTTCAAATTTCGGTCAAAGTTTCAGAAAAGTTTCACATTTTAGGATTTTCCCAATTAAAAAATAATACTCTCAGCAAAAAACGATAATTACAGCTGAATTACTTTATTTAACATTTTGCACTCCTGTGATCAGTGGGGTTCGACGTAAAAAGGTGTTGTTTCCTTTTAGGGACTTGGACATTATAGTCATCTCAGTCCCATGTACTTACTGTCGACCAAAATATTATGTGCACTCGAGTTTGAAGGTTGTTTGTGAAGTAACCAATAGACCTACATAAAATTCAATAACATCATTTTCATAGTTCTATTTTACGTTAGTTCATGTAGGTTTGGAATTTTTAATTTATATTTTAATGTTTTTTATCGCAGTTGAAACACAAAAAGTGCCCGTTTTTAAGCATGTTTCCACCATGCGTCACATTTAAGAATTATTATCTCACAAACCAGTCATCAGATCGAATCCAAATTTTAACACAATATACATTGGAATGTTGTATAACTAGGGATAGGAATTTTTCGATGATTTCTGAGTGAAGAAAGCGGTATTTTAAAGTGGCAAAATTCGGTGGTTTCAAGTGCACTTTTCGGTACTTTCAAAATGTTAAATTTTAGGCGGGATTTATTAAATATCATGGATAACATAACACATTTCAGTCATCCTTCAAAGTCTACTTCAGTGAAGAGATCCAAATTCTCTTGTGACAAACGGTGACACATATCACTTAACGTGCTAGTGTAAGCTGAAAAACAAAAGTTCACAGTTAGCGTTTGAACAGGGTATCCAAATGGTTTTCATCACAGATTCTGAGAACTTTGGAAATACAAATGTCATTCCTTGCAAACCTCGAACAATGTCTGTCTTGGTCCTGTCGTGCATCTGCCTCTTGATTAATGTTTACAATTCGTTGTATCCTCTTATGACCTCACTTTCTTCCAGTGTTCCACAGAATGGCAACTTCTAAATTTCTTTGCAAGGTCCTCATTGATGATCATTGGCACTATTTCTGCTGGATCAAACGCACACATTTGTAAATCTTGTTCCCAGGTTCAACGGATCTCAGGCTGATTAATATTCTAAGAGCATGGGACCCAATGTTTACTAAAACTGAATGTATTTTCACTCCTTTTAACACATTTCCACAACCCTCCAACAGCTCCTTAATGTTGGTACCGTAATTTCCAGAAACAGCAAGTTTAAGGGCTTGCTGAATTCTCCATAGATGTCCATCTAGAAGGTGAACAGTCTGATAAGACTGGCCTTCTAATAGAGGGATGAGTACAGTGATGTCTGTGCCAAATTCTTTGAATCTCAAGTATTTAGTCATGTGAAACATTGTTCAGGAAATCAACACCAGAGTTATCAGTCCCTACTAATTCATTCATAAATTGCACAATATCATTCAAGTACTCTGACAGGTACACTACAGAATGAAACCAAGAAGACCACCTGGTTTAGACTGGTTCAGGAAACAGTGGCACTTTTGGATGTGGATACTTGCCATCTAGATATTCATGACTGAAAGGTGCACTATATGACGCCACGCGTCGAGTAGTTACTACGATGAAGGGGCAGGTGACCTTGTTGTTCTGGTCCTTGAAAACCTCAATAACTTAGTAACTTACCAGGACGACAACCCAGATTGATAAAGATCGCTGTATGCAGAAAGCGAGGTCAGCTATTTACCGTTAAGTTTCCGATCATTCCGTGTTTGTTGGATGCTCTCCAAGCAGTCAAGTCATGAGAGAAAATTACCGCTACTACACTCGCATAAAAACAAGCCTTTGTCGGCTTCTGTGACGATGAGATTTTAAATGGGCAAGGTAGTCGCACTACGATGACATTAGGGCAAAACCAAGATGCAGAAGAAAGTGACATTCAGTAGTTAGACTTCGATAAAGACGATTATGGTTTCAGACATGAAAGCGACGAGGATATTGTACGGAATTTGACTGTCGGTGAGGTAAACTGAGATCCAGTGCATGTCAAGTGAAGGAGTGATGCAACGGAAATCCCGAAAGTTCCCACAGTCAAGCTAGTGTGTCTATAGTCACACTTATCTCTTATATAGAAAATCGAGATGAATTTTCGTTCTCATATATTGTTTTCTTCAGAATTGTACACTCTATAATTAGAAAAAATAAACTATCTAAGAAACAAAAAGTGATGACAGTCATTTCTCTTAGTTTTTAATATTGGTATAGGCCTAATCCACGTAGTTTGTCTTACAATACTATGTTATAAAGTATTATAAATATTTTTTTCTGCGTGTTCTTAAAATACATTTCAATATTTTAACCAAGTTTTCTTTTTGCTTGGCTTAAAAACATTACTGCAGATAATTCGCGGAAATTCGTGCATTAATTGCCGCGAATTATCGGAAGTACACTATCAAGAAAAAACACAAAAAAAGCTAAAATTCGAGTTTTCGTGCAAAATTCGCGAGCTCAAAAACATTTATTTTCGCCATTTTTAGGGTTATTATAACACATTATCACCTGTGTATTACTTCTATAAAAAATTCGCGAAATTTTCCTATCCCTATGTATAACTGGTTTATTAATTTCCAAATTTTGTGTGTTCAAGAACGAAAGTTGTTACTGTAATCATTTTTGTAAGGTAACTTTTTCTCGGCTCGGGGTCATTGGAAAATGTAGTTCTTGGTTGCGTTGTAATCCATATACATCAAAAGGTTATGCTGTACGACTGTGAAATACGCAAATTAATTCACTTATTTTATATCGGTTTGTATTTGTACGGGGAATTAAGACATGGTTCACCAGCTAGCCGCTCCGAGAAATGCTGTACAGCGTTACTGATATGGTGCCCATCACTGCCGAGCGAGGCGTGCCATGACGTGTGATGGAGCCCATCTTGGCAACGTTGTACAGCTTTCACCGGAGCGGCTAACTGGTGAACCACATCTTAATTCCCCGTGCAAATACACACCGATATGAAATAAGTTAATTAATTTACGTATTTCACAATCATACAGCATACCTTTTTGATGTATAAGAATTACAACGCAACCAAGAACTTAATTTCCCAAACACCCCTAGACGAGAAAAAGTTACCTTACAAAAACGATAACTTTGTTTCTTGGACACACAAAATTTTGAAATTAATAAACCAGTTATACAACATTCCAATGTATATTGTGTTAAAATTTGGATTCGTTCTGATGACGGGGTGAGTTAATAATTCTTAAATGTGACGCATGGTTGAAACACGCTTAAAAACGGGCACTTTTTGTGTTCCAACTGGGATAAAAAATATTAAACTATGAATTAAAAATTCCAAACCTACATGAACGTAAAATAGAACGACGAAAATGATGATGATATTGGATTTTATGTAGGTCTATTGGTTACTTCACAAACAACCTTCAAACTCGAGTACAAAAAATATTTTGGTCGACAGTAGTATGTGTGCACGTATAGAATTTGTCAGATAACCTGTTTTATTGTGGTGTCTTTAACACTTTCCCGTCTGAGTGCCGGCTATGTACGCAGTAGTGCAGAAAACCGTTGAAGACTAGCGCGAGACATTTAGATGCATATGGAATATATATAAGGTGCCTTCAGAAAGTAACGAGCCGGAGGCTGGAATGTGCAAACCGGTGACGACATCGGCTAATTGTGGCGTGTGTAACGAGGTGTGGTTTCGACCAGAGCGTGGAAGGTCACAGCCCGTCGATAGAGGGCACGCGTGCACGATACAAAGCAAGCAGCAGCATGCATCAATCGTCCAACACTGCCAGTCACATTGCCAACAGTGACATGGAGGTGTCAACCGAAGAGCAAAGAGGTGTTATTCGGTTTCTAACAGCGGAAGGAGTAGGGGGAACGGACATTCATCGCCGAATGTCACAAGTGTACGGCGAACACTTCATGCCCCTTACAAGGGTCAAGGCGAGGCACAAGCGCTTCAGGGAAGGACGGGTATCGTTAGCCGATGATGCCCGGTCTGGGGCACCCCCCTGCATTACCGATGACAACGTCCAGCCGGTTGATGCCCTCATTACCCAGGACCGCCGAGTGACAGTGAACGCCATAGCCGCCGTGGTCGCTCCACGACAATGCACAACCTCATACGGCCAACACAGTCATGGCACTCCTGCAGAAATTCAAATGGGAGGTTCTCGGCCACCCTCCATACAGTCCAGGCCTCTCTCCCTGAGATTACGCCAGGTTTGGTCCCCTGAAAAGGGCTCTGCGGGGCCAACGATTCACCTCTGACGCCGACGTCCAGCTGTACGTGCGAAACTAGTTCACATCGCAGCCCAGGGAATTTTATGAGACAGCCATTCACCGCCTCGTGTCACACTGGGACTAGTGCCTCAACAGCCAGGGCCAATACTTCTAACATATAGGTACTGGTTTCTGTAATTATGCCTCCGGCTCGTTACGTTTTGAACGCACCTTATACTATGGGCTATACCGGCGTTTCGTCGGTTCAGGATCTTTACCGTATGTCTCTATAACTAGAAAAATCCCGTTGAGGGCAGCATTAGAGAGAGAACGACAAGAACCGAATAGTTTTCTCAAGTCAAGTTTCAGTCTGTAGATTCGAACCTCCATGACTTGTAATATGGCGCGCTATTGCAGACAGAATGTTCGTGACAGGGAGATAATGTTATTGGTTTTACGTCCCTTATAAAAACTGCGGATTTTCGAGAGGCTGGGGTGCTGGAATTTTGCCCCGATGGGGATCTTTAACGTGCCAGGAAATCTACTGACATGGCTCCCTCGCATTTGATCACCCTCAAATGCCAACTGGCTGCACCAGGATTTGATCCTGCAACCTTGGGCACATCAGGCAAGAATGTTACCGCTGAACCAAGCAGCCAGCCAATCATTATGAGGGGGAGATTCTGGACATGTTACACAATGATTCGGGTTTGGAAGGGGATGTAAGTAAAGCTTCTGAAGATGGCGATACTGCAGGTATTTACCTATATAATATATATTATGTCGTAGTCGGATAGTGAAATCCGTCATTTCATGAAAATCCTAGGCACTTCATGAAAAGCCGGCATATGATGTAAAAAGGGATAGTTGCACTATCTGACGTGCGGTTTCATGAAATGACTAAATTACGCCGTCACATAGTGTAATTCATTTTGTGCATCATCTGACAGAAAATCCAGCCGTCACTTCATGAAGTAGCGTCAGCGGTATTCACGTGTGAGGGAAGTGTAATATCCAAGAATTAATCGGATAAAAATGTGGACACTAAAGGGCTGATATTTCCTCAGTGAACACTGTGACATATGGTACAAATGTCTAATGGTCCGGACCTCATTTATCCCCTAAATTCCCTCCACAGCATCTTGGCGTTGGGCCTAGAAGGAATATTATGCTACCATACTGTGAACTGAAGAAGAATGCCGTTCAGATTTGATGCATTATGTTCTGAAAAATGAGAGATAGATAACCGATAGTATAATATGTCTTGGTTTCGCTGTTCCACCCTCTAAATTAACAAGAACTCAATTGCAGACGCACAAAAAGAGATCTTGTACAGCTCTCAACAGCAGAGTCTCCAGTTGAAGTTGTGGTCTGGGGTATGAGGTCAGCTTACGTGGTGAGTTCGATCCCCACTGAGAGAGAATGTTTTTGCCAACTAAATCAGTATATTTTGTTCATTGTGCACATTTTAATATAGTGCTGTTGTTGCCTTTCCTTATTGTTGTTGTTTTCTTGTATATTTATTTCAAGGGCTAGGGACATCTTGGTCATCAGCCCAGTGCTTTCTGATAACCTGTGTTTGTGTGATGACTGAAGTAGTGTTTGTAGCTGTAATGGGTATAGAATTTGGGAAGGTATACCGAGACTTGAAATAAAGTACCAACCCAGCATACCTTGGGAAAAACGCCACAATCAGCATATATTCGTTAAGTAGACTTGTGAAATCAAATATGGTTACCAGGAATAAGAACTTAATTATGGTCTGAGGGTTGAATCGGGTACACTCAGCCTCGGGAGACAAAACTGAGACGAGGCGGTTTGATTCCTACCTTAGCCATCCCGGAAGTGGTTTACCTTTGTTTCTCCCTTCTCCTCCAGGCAAACAACGGGTTGGTTCCTAACTTAAGGCCACGGCCGCCTCCTTTCCAATCTTAATCTGAACTACATATACACACACTACGACAAATACCACAATAACACAGATTATCGCACAGATTCTACACAGTCCCAAGTACACAGGGCTAAATGACCACGATGTCAAGGTACCTCAAATGAAACAAGAACCTTTGTCTATTATCTCTCAGTATAGGCTCCGTGCATGAAAATGAAAATCCACAGCCTGCTTCCAGTCTCCGACCGGGTCAGGAATGGAATGAATGGAGCCCCTATCTAGCGGCGAGGATATGAACTGTGCCGGCTGCCGAGGCCTGACGCACTCCTCTGATAGGCTCCGTGCATAGGGGTGAGAAATGCACCACCAAGCTACTAGTGGCCAAACTTATAAGCTTGTGTATGTATGTTACTATGGCTGAGGTGGAGCGATGTGCAGGCAACTTCTGAAAACAAACATGAATCAATGAGGGATTTCCAGACATCGTAGAAACATTAAACTTAGTACCAGTGAAGCCAATAATCACAAGATGACTATAAGAGTCTAAAATATTCAACATTTTTTGAGGGGATCGAAATGGAGGGATTTGAATTGGAGGCTTAGGAGATGAACGGTTTAAGTAAGCTAACTTTTTTTTTTCCAAGTGGACTCAAAAGTTTCCTGAATGTCCAAACAACTTTTAACATCAAACAAATTCTGATGAAGTATTGAGGGAAAATTCTCCGAGATATTAAGGAGGTAATGTCATCATGTAATGATCTATACTAATATAATAAAACTGAAGTGTTTTTTTGTTTGATTCAACGCGCTGATCTCTGGAACTACCAGTCGGATTCGAAAAATTCTTTTTGTATATGATAGCCAGATTCAAGAAGAATAGTTTAGGCTGCGTAGCATTAGGCTACACCTCTCAGGTAACCTTAAAGATTGATTTTTGTTCAGCGAGTCCAAAGAACAAGCTCTCCCGAACAGCTTTATCTGCGTGCGCTGGCGTTATTGTTAGTGATACGTACACCGTCTCACCGATCTGAACCAAAATTTGTATACTAACCCTTTGGAACCCTGCAGGTAACACTGTCCACTTTAAATTTCAGACAGACAACTCCATTCCCTGTATTTAGGCCCTTTGGCACAAATCTAAACTGTTTCACCGATCTGAACCAAAATTTGTATACTTACCCTTTGGAACCCTGCGAGTAACACTGTCTACAAGAAATTTATGACAGACCAGTCCATTCCCTGCATTTTGGCCCTCCCCATAAACATACACCTTTTCAACCATCTGAACCAAAATTTGTATACTTACCCTTTGGAACCCTGCGAGTAACACTGTTTACATGAAATTTTGGACAGACCACTCCGTTCCCTGTATTTAGGCCCTTTGTCACAAATCTACAGCGTTTCTCCTAATTGCACCAAATTTTACATACATTTTGAAACCCTGCTGGTAACACTGTCCACTTGATATTTTGACAACACTCTCCATTCCCTATATTTAGAATAACCGACTAAATTAACTTGAAAACACGTATTAAGGCCCTAGAAACATTCAAGCCCATAGTAGTGTAACTGTAAGTGTATTTTAATAAGTCTATTGTTGACTGGCAATTCAGGCTGCATCACGTCACCTCTACCAATGTTCTGGTGCAGAATTCCGAAAATAGTTGCATCTTGCGCTGTTTATAAATTGCAGTTCATGGGAGTAATTAGTACAAAAAGATTTCTTAGGCCCCTTAAAACAGTTATCATGAAAATATTATGCCTCTGTATAAGTGCAATGGTGTTGGTGCAGTACATTGAGGTTATCAGCTGCAATAAGCATTGGTGATTTCAAACTTACCTTAATTTATTCCGAACCTTATCGTTGAGCGCTATGTGGCGGTAAATGATACTTTTGCTACCTCAGGAGCTCGGGACAGCCGAGGTTTTCCAAAGTGTTCTGATTATTTTCCTATGGAGCTATGCAACAAAAGACGACACTATTGGTCTCTACATTTCTAACAGTCAATGATTTATAGGCCCTAGCTACCTCAGGAGCTCGGGACAGCCGAAGTTTTCCAAAGTGTTCTGATTATTTTCCTATGGAGCTATGCAACAAAAGACGACACTATTGGCCTCTACATTTCTAACAGTCAATGATTTATAGGCCCTAGGCAGTGTCTTTTATTTCTCTTACTCCTCTTACTAATCATTCTTTTAAAATTTGTTTGTAAATTACATGTGCCAGTGCTGTAGTTAGTAAATAGCAGTTTCCCTATTATTATCATTATTATCATTATGGGAAAATGACCTGAATGTTATGTCCATTATACTCTACTACTTATCACACCCACCACCACCACCACCACCACCACCACCACCACCACCACCACCACAAAAAGTTATATTTTTAATTTTATTTTTTTCTGTTAGTTCAAGTATCATGTGCCAGTTCTGTAGTAGTATTCATTATCATCCATAAAACAAATAAATTCACCGGGCGAAGCCAGGCACTACTGCTAGTGTATAATAAAGACAAAAATAAAAATAGTCATAATAATGCAAAACTACTAGGTATCCTAGAAACTTAAAACTAGATAACAGAGAAGCTGATGTCCCCAAGATCCGTAGAAAAATCTAAACATCTAGAAATTTTGATAGGGGGCCGAGCTGATGAGCTTTAAAATTGGGTTTCAGAAGCAGTTTGGTGTATGCATGTAGGCACATTTTCACCCAAAGATTAACTTGTTTTCCAAAGCTATGAGGTATAGTTTCCGTGAGCTCAAACGTTTGCTGAAAGTCCAAACTAACTTTTAACATCAACAAACCTAGTTAGAAATAGGCTAATGAAATCCCAAAAGTACAATTTAAACTTGCTGCTTGCAATTCACTGTTAATATCCACCGTGTTTTCAAATCAATAGTTTTAGACATGTCAGTAGTTTTGTTAATAAAATAATCGTTGAATGTATTAGCTATAGTGAAGTAATCATCGTAAACATGATTTTCTGATCTTATTTTTGTTATTTTCTTTATAATCTATTCTCTGTGTTACTACATTAACAATGCTCCATACTTTTCTTGGATTATAAGAATTGGAATTTATTAATTATTTTAGGTCAGTTTTAGCCTTATTAAGCAATTCGTTTAATTTGTTTCTATACCTCTTATATTTCTCCTTCATGGCAATGTTCTCCTTATTTGCCAGATATTCTTAATACAACCTATCTCTGGTGTGAATGGACTTCATTAGTGCATGCGTTATCCACTCCTTTCTCTTTTGTTGCTTTGAATTTAATTGCACTGAGGAACTTTTTATGCAATTTTGTATAGTTTGCAAGAATTTATCTACTTTATAATCCAAGTGGTTGTTCCTTAATACCATGTCACAATTGATACTGCTCAATTTCTTTTTAAGCATCTCACTAACTTAAATCTACATGGGTTGGTTTTTTAGTTTTGGCACCTTAGTTATAACTGGATTAATAACTCACTTAGATGGTTCCAAGTTACATAGGCCCTCGATGTAGTCCCCACCGTTGCGTACGTGTTCCCAGCGATGAACGTGTATTCATTTAGGTTGTTGGGATTGTTTCGTTTGGCTAGGTGTATCTGGAATGCTTCCTTTATGTCGTGATGAATTATTTTAAGGTCAGTCTCGATGTTGGTAAAACTGAGCCCTGCATTACACATATGTTCGCATACGGCTGAATGTGTTCCGTATCTTATCGCATTCCTATGTTCATTATAACGTGTGTCTACTCGTCTTCCACTCTGTCCCATGTAATTAGCTTGACAACCGGTGTCTTGGCACGTTATAGATATACCCCTGACTGAGTACGGGTCATGTTTATTTAGATTACAATTTTGTAGGTGCCTACCGGTGGTGTTTTTCATTGTGAAAGCTATTTTTATGCTTTGCTTTTTGAATAGATTAGTGATTTTATGGAGAGCTCACCCCTCTTCACCCTACTAAAATACACACCCTGTCGGAAACAAGACACCACTTAGCGATACAGCCAAGCTAGTTTAAAAGGGGGGGGAATTAGGGGGCTTTAATAGGTAAATGTTATCTGGATTAGATGTACGATGTACTTATCTTCTGCAATAAACCAAGGCCCGTATTCGCCACAGTATTAAAGGTGCCGGGATGTCCTCATAAACCAGGCAGCGCTTAAGTTTGAATGGCTTATGGTCCACGCGTGGCGGGGAATGTTCCACGGTCTTTGATAGTTGTAGACCCACCTCAATCAATAACATACATCTTATCTAGGTTGGCAACACCCCACATAAACACATCGCATTGACTCCGCACAGCACATATGAACAGGGAGAAGAAAAGGGAAAACCCCGTGTCATTGAGATAACAGACCATCTCAGTCGACCACACCTGGAGTTACAGTGAACACGAAAACTGCGCGGAGCTCCAGCAAGGAAGACTACCAGATAAGTAATAGCCTGTAATACTACATAGTTGATTTTTACAACCATATCATCACTCCAAACTACAAACTCCGGATCTATCACCATTTAGCATTTCACCTATCATCATATATAGGGCCTACTGCATTTAGCATACACCGACAGTTGCAGTACCAATACTGCAACTAAATAATTGTACATATTGTAAATATTTTCACCTGTATTTTCAAACATAGATTTTATAGCGTAAGTGTAATGGATCTGATGATGATCACTTGACGATCGAAACTGGTCATCCTAGTGTATTTATTAAACTCATGTAATTTATTTCACGATTAGGGCATAACCTAGCTCTTTTGGGTACATTCGTGTTGAGCGACTGAAAAGCACTGAACTCTTGTTTACAAAGGCAACACAGAAAAAATGGCTTCAAACCACACAATGTTCAAACCTCACAATATTTGATGATCATAATTACTTACATAAATTTCATAGTAGTAGATGGAAATGTAGTCCTTCAATTTCTAAACACATGTTGCAGCAATGTAGGAAGTTCCTGTAGACTCGCTGGAATTCATCCTCACTGATATTTCGTTCTTGAGAGCCTTCCGAGTATGCGTATTGCTTCTGTATCCCTTTGTTTGAGATTCCACCACAAGTAAAAATCGCACAGCGCAGAAACTTATGAGTAAAATTACCGCGAGACTACTTCTTGAGAAGATAAGCTTCAAGTAGGAAAATTCAATGTTCTACACCTAACCATGTTCACGGGATACGAGATAGGCTACAGTACTTCACAAGTCTCAATTACCACAACTATGGTATCTTGCCAGCTGTGTATGTAATAAATAGCATGACATAATCCATGGCTGCCCAAACCGCTATTGTAATCAGTATATGCTATAAATCTGGCAGTGACTCATTGCGAACTGTCTGCTGCACGGCCTCTGCAAGGTTCCGTTCAATAGAGAAGATCCTCACTGTAGAAATGTTGGACAAAACTTAATCAATAGGGCTCTTGCTTATGACATAATTCATATTTTTGGGGACTTGAGATATCTGTATTCATCAGCCCCATGCACTTACGTGTGTGCTGAATTTATCTCATAACCTGTGTTTCTGTACTGACGGTAGAAATGAGTATTGCTGTAATTATTAGGGTCGGAGATGGGATAGGTGTCCTGGGACTTGATGTAAGGTACTTGCCTGTAGGAAGTATAGAAAACCCAAGGAAAAAACACACTCAGAACACCCGCTGTCAGTGCTGGGATTTAAACTTCTGATCTTGCATCCCTCAATTGCAGTTGTGGCGAGTGATCGAACGCACACGGCAATGCCGCAGGGTCATCTGTACTGCTGTTTAATCATTTGAAACTGGGCAACACAAGGTTTGCATTTCGAGTTTTAAACATAATCTTTCTTAACCTTATATTCTCTTATGCAGGCAGAAGCTATTATGCAATTTCGGCTAACTGTTTATAACATTCATTCTGTTGATACGAGTTTTGAATACAAAAAGCCCGTTTGGAAATATAATAATCCATTGTTTATCTCATAATGCCTGATTGAAGATTTGAATGTATATTCACCAACTAATATTATCCTTACCAAAATGTTTTCCTTATTTATCTCCTCGGTGATCTTGATAGACAAGGATTTGCGATCGAGGAACAGGTGGCCATCCGGAATTCAGCAACGACACTCTTACCCACAAGATATCTCTCTTTGTTCAGTGTAGAGTCAGTTGTCGAGATATAACATTTCATTCACAGTCATTTATTGGAAGCGAGAATGACTCACCAAAATATAGCAAAATACTTGCCAATTAACAATGATGTGATCATCAAGGGACTCCTGCATTATGAATTTCACCTCACTAGAACAACTTGGAACTTTTGGGTCTTACAAATTTCATAGCATTTGATCAGAAACGATGTCAATTATGAAGAAAGGAGCAGAAGGCACTCAGTGTTAACCCATTCCACTGCTATGATGGGTACAACTGCCACGAACTTTGCATTCAATATGTATTCAACATGCATACCTGCCAACATTCAAAAAGAGCTTTCAGTAACACTCAAGTGTGCCAAAAAATCTATCAAATTTCGACATACCCCGGCTTGAAACAATAATCCTCCTGGGCTACAAAATACAGTAATTCATGCCTTAAATAGGATATTTCAATGAAATCTTACTAACATCATACGCCAATTATTTGTAGACGAGCATGACCCACAAGAAACAGGTGTGGTGAATTTTGGTTTGGAGCTTAGATATAACAGGACTTCCTTGAAATAATACACAGGAAATTACTTGCACTTTTAAATTCAGTAAATTGGGATTTACATAATCAGTGTCACTCTTTTTTAACTTCCTGCAAAAAGTCTGGAGAAAAGGTGCTGGCATAACAGAGACCAGAACTCCTGGTCTTCAAAATAGAAATAGACTCCAGAGATTCATTTGCCATGACAAATTTAATGCATTTTCTTCACTTCAGAAAATTACGAGTTCAACAGCATTAATATCAAACACTACAGTAACCGATGACATAATAAGGGTCTGATTTAAGAGCAGAAATCTGGACTGGGACAAGATCGTGGAAGAATGGTGGAAGGAAAGAGGAAAGTGGAGAAGTGCCTTAAATACCCCGACCCGGCAGGAGCTGGATGAGGGGAAATGATGATGATGATGATTTATTATTATTACGAGCGCAAGTTGTTGTTGATTTGCTTTCTTCAGAAAGTCATAGAATATGTGTTTGTATAACATGCTTCAGAACTACTGGTCTTCAAAATAGAAATGGCTTCCCAAGTTCCATTGGACATCGATGACCTGAACAGTGACCTGTTGTTCTTAATCAGGTTAAAAATTTGTTCACATTCTGTCTTCGCAGTCAAGTACGGAGAAACATCAAGATGTTACACGATCGGCACTGGTTTCAGCCGTTTGACGAGATTCCCGTAGTTTTCACGATAGAACACTGAGAAAAATCGCGAATTACATAATCAGTGTCGCTCTTAGTCATTCCACAAGATTTCCATTGTCCTTGAGATCGGTCACAGGAAAATGTAGCATTATTACGCAATCGGCGCCACTTGCCGTCCGTTTGACAAGAATCCAGTTGTCATCATCAAATGCAGAGAAATATCGTGATATATTGCAATCCCTGCCGCTCTCGACCGTTTTACGAGATTCACATTGTCCTCGCGTTGGACACTGAGAACGCGGTAATATGCAATCGGCGCCGCACCTGGCAGTTCAACGATTGTCTGCCTGTCTATCTGTCCTGGCAAAATGGCAGAAGCAACCTCGAGGTTGGGCATGGTTAAAGTTCATGAGCAGTTATGGCCATGTTGTATGGTCGGCGCCGTGATTCTCGCTGTCCCTATGCTGTAGCTGGAAGTTCACGGTGGATCAAGAGGAGAAATAAGTATTGCGATGCTACATAGTTTTGTTTTTGTTTTTAAAGTGGATTGAAGCACTTCTCGCCCCCCGTACGCTTTTAAGTATACGGTCATGGGAAAAGCGGCGAGTATATTTCGGAATGTTTCGTGATGGGTGCCCAATCACCTTTGACAGGATTTCCGCAGTCCTCGTGATCACAAGTTCGCGATCGGGCACGGGTTTTATGAATTTACGCAACTGGCGTAGATCTCGGTCCGATTGACCAGATTCCCGCAAGCATTCTGTGCGGTCAGCCGGCCGTCTTGAGGATGTGATTCTGGAGGATGAACATTCAAAGAAGGTATCGAATTTTACGAATTATTCTGAGAGGATTGCACGAATAATACAAGAGGGCACATTTTCTTTTGAATTCGAATCACGAATTATTCAAGTTTTCTAGATAACCGGTTCCGATGGAACCAAAGTTCGAAGGAAAAATCAACATACTGTATAACGGAATTTAGAATTAACCATACTGGATGTTGCAAATTTACGAGACGGATTGATTTTTAAAATAAAATGTATTTCGAAGCATTTGCGAGATTTACATATTTTCGAAACGATATCATTTCACAAGATTGAGACATTAAATTATTTAGAGTTATTTCTGGACTTATACTTGAGATAGTCTCCAAATTTAGAGGTCAATAACAGAAATGAGAGGTTTTTGTCAAGTTTCGAAAGTTTCCTAATATTACATAAAAATATTTCACACTAAACTCTCTTGTTGATGCCGAAAACATACCTTGAACCGATGTATACCACTCAAGGTATCCTCAGTACGGATTTCCTTGAGGGCGGGCACGGGGAAATATAGCTTACGCAATCGGTGCTGCTTGCGTAAAATTTGCTCCATTGCAATCTGTGAGCCTAGCGGCGCGAGTTTAAATGATTTTTAACCGACCTCGGCGAATCTTCGATACTTCCAAATATCGAGACAAAAATTAGCAAACTTTCGTTACCCGTAGACACCCTGAAGTTCACATGTTATTCCGTAACTACAACACAACCTACGCTTTGTAATTCGAGGTGAAGAAGAAAACAACTATTTTCAATACCGAACGGTAAAGGTTATCGAACTAATCAATGCATTAAAAAACAAGCAAACAATAATCCCAGATCTTTCATTCAACACAAACAAATCGATATCGATTGATTAGGATTCAGACAAATCAGGACGCATCTCATATTCCCAGTCGAAAACTGTAACGTTCTGGTGGATATAGTTCAGAGCGATGTATCAAATGTCACTACTGTCGACCAAAGTATTATGTGCACTTGAGTTTGAAGGTTGTTTGTGAAGTAACCAATAGACCTACATGAAATCCAATAACATCATTTTTGCCGTTCTATTTTACGTCAGGTCATGTAGGTTTGGAATTTTTTATATATATATTTTACTATTTTTTATCGCAGTTGGAACACAAAAAGTGCACGTTTTTAAGAGTGTTTCAACCATGCGTCACATTTAAGAATTATCTCAAAACCCCATCATCAGATCAAATCCAAATTTTAACACAATATACATTGGAATGTTGTATAACTGGTTTATTAATTTCAAAATTGTGTGTGTCCAAGAAACAAAGTTGTTATCATTGATGTAAGGTAACTTTTTCTCGGCTCTGGGTGGTTGGAAAATGTACTTCTTGGTTGCATTGTAATCCTTATACATCGAAACGTTATGCTGTATGACTGTGAAATACGTAAATTAATTCACTTATTTTATATCGGTTTGTATTTCTACAGGGAAATAACACATGTTTCACCAGCTAGCCGCTCCGGGAACAGCTGTGCAGCGTTGCCGAAATGGTGCCAACACGCATCATGGCGCGTCTCGCTCGGAAGTGATGGGCTCCATCTCAGCAACGCTGTACAGCTGTTCCCAAAGCGGCTAGCTGGAGAACCATGTGTTATTTCCTCGTACAAATACAAACCGATATAAAATAAGTGAATTAATTTACGTATTTCACAGTCATACAGCATAACTTTTTGATGTATAATGATTACAACGCAACCAAGAACTACATTTTCCAACCACCCTGAGCCGAGAAAAAGTTACCTTACAACAATGATAACTTTGTTTCTTGGACACATAAAATTGTGAAATTAATAAACCAGTTATACAACATTCCAATGTATATTGTGTTAAAATTTGGATTCGATCTGATGACGGGCTTTTGAGATAATTCTTAAATGTGACGCATGGTTGAAACACGCTTAAAAACGGGCACTTTTTTGTTCCAACTGCGATAACAAATATTGAAATATAAATTTAAAAATCCAAACCTACATGAACTAACGTAAAATAGAACGACGAAAATGTTGACGGTATTGGATTTTATGTAGGTCTATTGGTTACTTAACAAACAACCTTCAAACTCGAGTACACATAATACTTTGGTCGACAGTAGTCACACAGCAAGTATCGGCGGTTATGCAGACAGCTTGTTCTGATGGGAATTTTAAAAAGAAAATTTTGGTACTGTACCAGTATTTTCCTGTGCATATTGATACAATTTTATGTAGGAAGTATTTAAACATGATATTATGGCTATAAGCAGTATGTCGCGAGGTTAGGGGAAATGTTTATACTACTCCGCCTTACACAAGCAAGCCCAGTGCCTCGCCGCAGAAGCATTTAATATGTATTTATCGCATTGTCAGTGATCAACTTCGATAATTATCGACTGAGCCGCATTGCATCATGGGAAGTAACAGCAGAGGAGTTTTACGGACTGACCAGAAGGATTACTCTGTCTGATATATTCACACTGTGCGTTTGGAGTGCTCGTTCGTGGAACAAAAGTGAGAACAGGTGGTGCTTTACTGCGTTCAGCAGGCACACTCGCTAACATTCGGGATGGACTTAGTCGTCCGATAGTAACATTTTACACGCTATTGAAGTACCGTGAGTGAACTCAGAGCATTCATGAGGCTCATATAAGCTCGTTTATAAAACATAACTGATACTACAGTTGTGACACTTTATAATTATACTATCATGGTATATTAAATATATAATCGAGTCGAGGGGAATATCCGACCAATTATTTAAATATGCCAGTATGAAGTGCTAAGCACAAAGCAGAAACACAATGTTGATGCAGAATTGAGTATTTGGAGTAGACCATGCTAGAAAAATGGAAAAAATTAGCACGAGATTTTACTACACAAAGATGATGATGATGATAATTGTTGTTTTAAGGGGCCTAACATCTAGGTTATCGGCCCACTACACAAAGAGACACAAGGAATCTTTTGATATTATTCTGATAAGAAATACTTCTACGTGATGACGATTCAGCAAACAAGAGTGATGGTGTTTATAATCCTGCACATCAATCCCAGTCCAGGGATGTTCGAGTGAGAGAAGTGGACAGATGTTCGAGCGGAGGAGGTGACGGTTCGATCGCTGGTTCAAGACCAGGTCGATCCTTTTCGACATCTGGATGGAGGTTCGATCTCAAATGGAATAATGTGTTCATATACACGTTTTCGACTTGAAGACATCACAAGGTAGCTGGAAGATTCATTATACGTAGATAGTTGAATTAGAAATATCTTTAGATGATCCTTTTTCACCATATTTTTATTAATGTGTTGGAAATGAGCTGGTGGATTAATCATGACGCTTCTGTCATTTTTGTCTACTAGTTTATTTAAGGTTTTGATCTGGTAACGGATGCACCTTCAGTCAATTTTTGTGGATAGTAATTCATGTGTTACAGATTTGGAACATCGATATTTAAATTTTTGGAAATAAGATTTGAGCATTCCAATTAGTTAACAAGATATACGTTAGGAGAACACTACGGTACAGTATTTATATAGAAGATTTTGTACAAAGAGAAGAATATTTAGAGCATTTATGTGAACATTCTGCAAGATTAATTCTGTAATTTAGTGAATTTACAGACAGTATTAATTCGTCTATAAATACAGCATTGTACTTCGAATGAATGTATTATACTACGTGAATTAGAGCTTGAGTTGGAATCAAGTGATCTTTATAAAGTTTATCTTTACAACATTTTGATAGTTAGGCAATTATAGCCATTTTTGAGCAAGATTTGAAGGAATGATTTGATAGAATGGAGGGACTTCAGTTTCCACTTTTAGTTAATTCGAGTTTGTTTAGTCTTTGCTGACTTCGTTTTATTCTAATGGTTTTTATCGAATCCAATTCTCCATGCTGTAGAATTAAACGATATTCTCGAGAGGCTGACTTATTTCGAATTTCTGTTGTGGAACGGAATCGAATCCCAACACAAACTTAAATACAAATTTGTAATGAACGAATTTTTGGTAAATACAATTCAGTTGTGAAATGAATTATAATTAATAATAATTTAACTATTGTGATAGTTTTTCAAGAACTGACTAACACTACAATAATCACGTTTATAGTGAAGCATGATAATCCAGAATATTAAATTGAAATTCATGTAATTTTAAACATGGTGCGGAAGATTAGTGTACAGGTATTTACATCTATTTTCGTATTGAATTGGTCAATACAGGATTAATTGAAATCATGTAAGAATATTTCGATATCGGTGGATATCAGGAACCAGTGTGAAGATATGTATAAAGGAATCTCTAGTGTAGAGAGATTAATATGTTGTAATGCTTTTTTGAGTATTATGCGAACTGATTGGCAGTCACTGGATTAAATAATAGTAGGATTTATTCGTGATAGAGCACGATTATTGAAGCAATAATGCTGATGTTTAAGACTTACCCTCCATTGAAATTTATAGAAGGAATATTTATATTTTCGGATTGGATTGTTAAATATAAATGATATTAAAGTGGGAAACGTAAATTGAAACTTGAATAATGTTGTAACAAATTGAAAGAGATTACGATTTAAATTACCAACCATGAAACTATGTTTAATTAACTTTATCGTTTGTCGAATTAGACAGATTGTGATATAATTATGAAGCAAAGATATAATGAGAATTCAAATGGTTGATATGAATCTTGGCTAGATTCGGAAATGGAAAACATTGTAAATAAGTGTATAAATAATTAGTGCTTTAAAACTATTTCAGATTTATGTGTACAATCAAGTACGATAATGTGATATCGTAACCAACCATTTCTGGTGACAGAAAGGTTTTGCTATAGATGCAATATGAACATCAGTTCCGTCATTTAGAAGACTATATTAATTTTGTTTTCTATATTGTTTGACGATGGTCATACAATTTATCTACAACTTCTTCAGTCAATTAATTATTCTATTTTAACAATATGATGATCTAGTGATTTATATTAATAACAGGATGTGTTAGGAGAACCAGTAGGCAATTTTTCCCAACGTCAGCCATATGCACGAGATTTATTTTGAGATTCTCGAGTTCTTCTGTGAGCTAGTTCCTTTAGTTCTTTTCCACTGGGGCTTTCTTAACGCATTCTTTTTTTCTTTATGTGTCCTTATCCCTGGTTGGTCCACTTTGGTATAATTTTGTTTTTTTTATTTAGCCGGGTGCTTCCAGATCCTACGATCCAGCTGTTTCTTCAGATTTCAACAGGTAAGACCATGAGGATACGGGTACGGTAACTAAATCCATAAAATCGTATAGTTCATCCGTAAAACCGTAAAACACACTGCCTTTCTATAAATTTTATGGAAAACCGTAAAAGTTCCCAGGTATGAACATGCAATGACGGGTACAACCGTCACCATGTAAGCTAGTCAGAATTGCATTCCTAGATAGCGGCAGCGTGTTTACATATCAATGTTATTATCCGAAGGCCATTTCGTCCATGTATTCTTTGCTTCTAAAGTTGGTCATCTTGTTCATGAAATGAATGCTACCGAGCAAGATGTCATGTAAACATTGCGGGGAGGAAGACGAAAGAATTCGGCAATTTCTTCTTGATAGTGGTGAAGATAACTCAGTGTTAGTGAGGATGAAGATAACTCTGTGCATAACCTCACCACATCGAGCATTTGGAATTGGAATTTGGTCAGTAATACTCCTCAAGGCAATGCATGAGCAGTTGCTGGGGAGCTGAATACTATAGTCGGGAGGCATCTCTGTGATAATCCTACAGAATATGAAGTTGTGAGTCAGTTCCTTACTGAAACTTTTGGGACGTAATTTGCAAGCAATCCAATGACTATGGAAGTAAAATCCTTGATTCTATTGAAAACGACCCAATGAAAAAAGTTGTATGACGAAGCTTGCTGGTTCCCAGTAACTTCAGATGAGCTAAACGCACTCTTTGTATATTGATGTCACAGTCAATGAAATCAACACAGCAAAGTTATTGGACTAAACGAAGGGTTCTGGAGTCCCCTATATTTGGAGAAACAATGCCCTACAGATTTGCCGCAATATAAAGATAACTACATTTTGCCACAGATTCTCAAGAAACAGCAAGGGATAAATTGAGAAAACTAAGCCCAGTAATTGACCATCTCTTGGACACATTTTAGAAAGTTTACACTCCTGGTGAAAGTGTAGTTATTGATGAAAGCCTCATGAAGTTCCGAGGACTGGAAATGGACTGAAAATCTACAAAGTATGTGAACCTCAGACTGCATATTGTTGGAACTTCAAGATTTACGCAGGAAGGGAAGACCAGGATTTGGGTGGGGCAGGGGACGGATTCCAGCTGCTAACAAGTGAAAAGGTAGTGTTTGAACTCTGCGAACAATTACTTGGTGTTTGGAGAAAAATATACATGGACAATTGTTACAATTCTGCTGCAATATTCAGGCTATTGTCGGAGAGGGACACCAATGCAATGGGAACAGTGCGATAAAACAGAAAGGTCATCCCACCTACATTCAAGCCTAGAAGTTTGAAGAAAGGTGAACTGACATTCTCCTCATCAAATGGTATCTTAGCTATAAAATGGATCGACAAGAAGCCTGTGCATATGATGTCAACAGTACATGCTACACCACACTTTGTGGAGTTTGAAAGTTGCTCTCCACGTGGATGTTTCAAGGTGTACCATACCTTAAAAGACTACAGTTAATTTAGGAAGTTAAACTGTAACCAAAAATGTTATTAGTTTGATGGAGTATGCTCTTGTAACCGTTTTAGCATCCATAACTTAAAATGTAAATAAAATAATCGCATTTCAAGGTATAATTTTTCAAGAAAAATAATTGCATGGCAATAGGTTAATGACAATGAGCAGTAGCTGATCGTTGTTTTTTTTTTTTTTTTCCTTGCAATGAGAAATGAAATAGGGCATTAGATTAGTATGCATAAGACTATTAAAATGATCTGTCGTTTGATGACAATAAATATCCAAATTTCTGTTCATTGAAAAATTACTTTCAGGATTAAGTTTCAATATGAGCTTTGATATTTTGGTTATTCACAATTAGACAGTGTATTATTTAAAGAAGGTTTGATGATGTCGTTCTTTGTCCACACATACAGTATATTAAGAGAGACTATGAAATAGGCCACCCCGTGGCGCAGTGGCTAGCATTCTTGGCAGTACCCACTTGGTACAGGTTCGATTCAGGCTCTGCCAGAAATTTAATTCTGGTCTGAGGGCTGGAACACTATACACTCGGTTACATGAGGCAGAACTGAGAAGAGGTGGGTTCGATTCCTACCTCAGCCAGCCTAGAAGTGGCTTTGCATTGTTTCCCACTTCCACTATAGGCAAATGACAGGATGGTTCCTAAAAAGTCACAACCACCTCCTTCCAAATCCTAGAATCAATGAAATGCAGAAGGGGGAGAGAAAAAAAAATGCACTCACGAACGGCTAAATGGCCACAATGTTGCAAGGCCGTAAAGCAATTAACAAAAGACTATTCAATACTGCAGTTCGTATAAAAAACGAAGTATTCCATAAATATTCAAGTACTCATATTAATTTTTGAACAATAAATGCAAATTGTTAAAGCCACATATTATCAAGAAGGATTTAAATATTATACTGTATATTAGAGGGTTCTTTGCTGATTTCAACAACTATGCTCAATGGCAGCAACGACAGAGAATGTGGAATTCAGTACGGCAGAGCTGGCAGAGGAGGCAACCCATCCTTCTGGGGTTGAACAGACCGAGCCCACTGCCTTGTGGTATGAGGAGGGGTCCTTAAAGGCTAAGGGAGTAAACCCGAAAGAAAATCCTCATATGTGTTAGGCCTAGCAAGTCAGCAGAGAGTTTTGATACATTGCGTTCAATAATCAAACAAGCCTCGGATCTAAATTATCAATACCGAAAATAACAAATTATTCAAGTCGATCTGTCAGATATGACGGCCAATATGGCTCCGATAAGGAGACAGATTTCTCGGAAGAACAATATACGAATTGGGACTATCAATGTTGTCTCCTCAGGAAAGGAAGCAAGAATTCAAGAAATTACACGTATAATGACATAGAGAAATATTCCAATAATAGGACCGAGGTGGAATTAGCAGTACAGAAAATGAAGATGGGAAAAGCAACAGGGGTGGATGAAATCAGTGTAGAAATGAGAAAGGCTGCTGGATCTGTTGGTATGCAATGGTTGTATCGACTGCTAAAGTGTGTGTGGAAACGGAAATGTGTACCAGAAGACTGGGAGAAAGGGCTAATAATACCAGTGTTTAAGAAGGGGGACAAGAAGGTGTGTGATAACTATAGAGGGATCACCCTCTTATCACAGATAGTAAAAATACTGGAAAGGATATTAGAAAGAAGAATGAGAAGAAAGGTGGAAGGAGAGTTGCAAGAGGAACACTATGGCTTCAGGAGTGGAAGATCCACAGTGAACCCAATCTTTAGCTTGAGGCAGGTGATGGAAAAGAACTGGGAATATGGAGAGGATTTGATCATGACTTTCATAGATCTAGAAAAGGCATATGATAGTGTCCCCAGAGAGAAGGTATGGGAAACCATGGTTAAGAAGAGACTGGGAAGAGAAATGTTGGAAATGGTACAAGCAATGTACAACAACTGTGTTAGCAGGGTACTGACCCCAGTTGGAAAGACAGATTGGTTTAGGAACAAGACTGGACTAAGACAGGGGAGTGTGCTGTCACCTCTCTTGTTCATAATGGTGATGGATGAAATTGTAAAGGAAACCAAGGAAGCTTATGGACATAAAGAAATGAAGTTACTGTTATTTGCAAATGATATTGTGGTCTGGGGAAGGAACACCGAAGAAGTGCAAAAACAACTAGATGCACTGAACGAAAATATTCAGAAGTACGGCCTGAAAATCAGTATAGAGAAAAGCAAGACCATGGTGATGACAAGAGGGGAAAGACAAGGAAAGGGCACTGTGAAAATTGGAAGTCAGAGTTTGGAAATTGTGGACACGTTCAAATACCTAGGAAGTGAATTGATGCAAACTGGTAGGTTGGACATGGAGATTGGCAGGAGGGTACAGCAGAGCAATGCATTCTATCAAAGTGTAAGAAAACTTGTTTGGGATAAGGAAGTACCAAGGAAAAGCAAGGAGGTAATGTATAAAGTGTACTATGTTCCCATATTAACTTATGCAGCTGAGACTTGGGCCCTGACAAGCAGGCAAGAGAGTAGAATCCAAGCCAGTGAAATGAAATTCCTAAGAAGTATGATAGGAAAGACAAGGAAAGACAGAGTGAGGAATGAAGATGTTAGGAAGGAAGTTGGGATGGGAAAACTAAATGAGAAAATTGAGAAGAATAAACTAAGGTGGTTTGGACATGTAAAGAGGATGGAGGAAAATAGAATACCAAGACAGATGCTGGAGGCAAAGTGCAAGGGTAAGAGAGCAAGAGGAAGACCTAGAACAAGGTGGATTGATTCAGTGAAGAACAGCGTAAGAAAAAGAAATCTGGACTGGGACAAGATCGTGGAAGAAGAATGGTGGAAGGAAAGAGGAAAGTGGAGAAGTGCCATAAATACCCCGACCCGGCAGGAGCTGGATAAGGGGAAATGATGATGATGATGAATAGGACCGAGTGAAGTACAAATAAAGAAGTAACGGTAGTAAGGTACTGAAAAAAGGATATCAAATGTGGTGGTCGGGAAAAGATAAGAGGAATGGTGTCGCAATAATAGTGGCTAAATAACTGGCTAAAGTATTGAATGTGGACAATATATGCGACAGAATAATTAAAATTAAGATAATGATGGAAGGAAATATCCTAGATATAATCCAGGATTATGCTCCTCAAATAGGATGTGAAGTGAATGAAAAGGAAGAGTTTATCTCTAAACTGGAGGATGCTGTAACATCTAACAAGACTGTAATTATGGGAAACTTTAATGCTAGAGTAGCGAAGGAGAGAAGGGGATATGAAATAGTCATTGGAAGTAATGAAGATCACAGAAATGAAGAAGGGGAGATATTACTAGACATATGCCTTAGAAATAAATGGATCATCGGTAATGGATGGTATAAGAAAAGAGATAGTCGCAAGGTTACTAGGTACAGGTGGAATTTACAACAGAAATCAATAATTGACTATATAATAATAACTGAAGAAATCAGAAGATGCCTGACCGAGGTGAAAAAGATACCGAGCATTAATCTTGATGGTGATCATATATTATTGGTGGGGACACTTAAGAAATGTTAAAAGGGTAAACGTGGGGGAATTAGACAGGCAAAAATCAAATGTTGGAAACTGAAGAAGCAGTCAAGAAGAAGAAGAAGAAGAAGAAGAAGAAGGCATGGAAAGAATGGTTCAAAAATAGAACAAACGATAATAGAGACAAATGGAAGTGGCTAAGCAGAGCAGCAAGGAAAATGATACCATGGGCTAAGAAGATGTCTTGGGAAAAATTCATAAACGAAATAAAAGAGAATTGTAGGGATGATAAGAAGATCTTATACCATATACTAGGGAATAGAAGGAAACACAAAGAAAATACTTCAAAAGTCATCAACAAAGAAGGGACACCTGTGTGGGAGGAAGAAGAAGTTTCGAATGTGTGGGAAGATTACTTTCAAAATTTATATGAAGGACAGAATGATCCAAATGCAAATAATGAAAGCGGAGAAAATGGGTATAAACGACTCGATGTAGAAAAAGAAGACCTACATATGTTGGAGATAGAAAATGCTGGATTAGAAATTAAAAAAATGGCAAAGCTCCTGGAGTAGATGAAATCACAGTCGAAATTATCAAAGCTGCAAGACCTTGTGGAATACAGTGGCTGTAAAGAATAATGAAAATAGAATGGACCTATGGAGCGATTCCTGATAAAAAAAAAAATCATTTTGCACAGTTTCCAGCCACTGGCCGGGTCTGTTTGGAACACAAGCCTCTCCAACGTCTTCTGTCTTCCCACCATCTCTCAGCCTCCACCCTTGTCCAGTCTTCTCCTCTCTTCTTCACGCTTTCTTCCACCCCCTTCAGCCACCTGTCTCTCGGTCTCTTTCCTTCCCACTTTGTCTCGTGTACTCTCCTGGGTATCCTCTTCTCCTCCATTCGTTTTACATGTCCATACCATCTAAGTCTAGATTTCTCTATACCATCCTGTAATGGTTCCTCCTTCATTAATTCTCTGATCCTCTCATTTCTTATTCTGTCCATCTTTGTAGCTCCAATACTGCTTCTCAAGAACCTCATCTCACTGGCCTGTATTTTGCTCTTCTCCCTTCCTTTCATAACCCAGGTCTCCGAGGCATACGTCAGGATAGGGACATAGTACGTCCGATATATGATCCTTTTGCTGATAACTGGACAAAAGCAATTATCGAGCCTATCTTTAAAGAGGGTAACAAAGCACTTTGTGAAAACTACAGAGGAATAGCATTATTGTGCCATTGCATGAAGATCTATGAAAAGATAATATTACAGAAAATCAAGAACAAGACAGAGAGAAGAACAACATGAATTTCGACCAGAAAGATCAACTATCGATGCCATATTCACAGCTCGACAGGTAGTAGAAAATAAATGGGAATTTGGGAAAGACATTGCAATTGCATTCATAGATATACAAAAAGCCTACGACATTATACGAAGAGGAGAGATATGAAAGGGTCTGAATAGAATGGAACTGCCAAAAGAAATGCAATATAGAATCAGAAAACTGTATTCCAAATGTCTGAATAGTGTTACAATAGATGGAAAGAAATCAGAATGGTTTCGAACAGATAGAGGGGTTCGACAAGGAAGTGTTCTCTCCCCCAGTGCTCTTCAATATAGTTATGGACATCATACATCATACGGAAAGTTCGCCAAGGGTCAACAGCAGATGATATGAAAATTAATGCATATGCAGACGATGTGATGCTATGGGAAGACAATGAGCAAAAATTGGAAGAACAACTCAATACATGGCAGAGGGTAATTGCTGAAGCAGGCATGGAAATAAGCTTCACAAAAACAGAAGTAATGAAACTCAGCAGAGAAAATGAAAAGATGGAGGATGTTAGTTGTGATGGAAAAATTTTCAAAGAAACAGAAGCTTACAAATACCTAGGAAGCAAACTAACTAGGAAAGGTAACATCAAAGAAGAAATTTTGACGAGGATAAATAATTGCTCATAATGTTATTATAGTGTGTCTGAAATAAATGGGGGCTGTGTGGTGCAGTCGGTAGAGGCGCTGAGCTTCTAACTGAAAGGGAGTGGGTTCGACCCCCACCCAGGTAGTGGATTTTAGAAACAAAACTACCACTTTTGGAAACGCCTACACCCTACATCAGAAATGAGTACCAGGGTAATTCCTTGAAGCAAAGATGGCCGGGCATGGAGCTGACAACTCCATCCCATCTAGTGCCAATGTCACAAATGATGGAAACCCCTACCTCCCATTACTCCCAGGGCCTCCACAGCTTGTACGGAGTTGGATTTTTTTTTTTTCTGAAATAATTAGGAACTGGAACATACCTACCAAAGTAAAGATCATGATATACAAATCATATTATCTCCCAATTTTGACCTATGGATCAAAATATTGGACCTGGACAAAGAAAGATGATGATGATAATTGTTGTTTTAAGGGGCCTAACATCTAGGTTATCGGCCCGGACAAAGAAAGACCTAAGTAGACTGCAAGGGACAGAGATGAGTTTTCTAAAAGGGATTCTGGGAAAGACAAGAAGGGACAGGTTAAGAAATGAAACAATACGGAACACACTTCAGATCAACCCCCTAAAAGAAACAACGAAGAAAAAAACACTAGTGTCCAAAAGTTACGTATAAGTTACGAATAAGCAGGGCAACAGGAAATAGACCGCAAAACGCAAGACATATGCACCTATCAACCTTACATGTTCGCTCTGTATACGAAAGGAGTATTCCCTGCTTTGACTAGCAGCGTAACCGCAAGGTAAACACAGCCAGTGCCTGCGCGCCATATTCCCCTCAGTCGTGTTTGCCCTGTTATAGTGTGCGGAGTGTAGCCTCGTGGTGAACGTGACAACATATGGCACGACGACGCCATTTGGACCCCGTTTTGCAGAGTAGAATATTCGGCCACCTGGAAGCAGGCCAGATACAGACCAAAGTCGCCGTATCCTTGAATGTGACACAAAGTGTCATTTCCAGGCTTTGGAGACTATTTCGAGACACTGAAGATTTTAGTCGTAGGCCAGTACCAGATCGAACAAGAGTAACCACCCCACAGCAGGACCGATATCTAACCATAACCGCCCGACGAAATCGGACTGCACCTGTAAGACAATTGTCAGCGGGACTTGCGGACGTCTCAGGGGTTGCAGTTTCCCGACAAACAGTGTACCGGTGGCTCAGAACAGCACGGCTGTTTGCCAGACGTCCAGCAGTGTGCGTCCCACTCACTCCAGCACAGAGAAGGGGCCGTTTACTGTGAAGCCGTCAACGTCGAAACTGGACCATGAATGAGTGGAGGCATGTGCTCTTCACAGATGAATCCAGCTTTGGTTGGCAGAACGATTCCTGTCGCACATTAATCTGGAAAGAACCGGGTAGCCGATACAACCACAGGAACATCGTGGAACGGGAAGATTATGGTGGTAGTGGCGTCATGGTGTGAGGCAGCATCATTTTGAGTGGCCGTACGGACCTGCACATCTTCATGGGTGGTCCGAAAAACACTGTGAACGCTCGAAGATACAGGGATGAGGTACTGAGGCCACATTTTCGACTCATCATAAGCATGGTTGGTCCAGACTTCCTCTTAATCGATGATAATACCCAACCGCACAGCACTGCTCTGGTGGATGAATTTCTGGCTGGGGAAGACATTCATCGCATGGACCGGCCAATGAGGTCTGCGGATCTGAATCCTATAGAACATGCCTGAGATGCATTGGGGAGCCTCTCCCAAGGACCCTCCAAGACCTTCCCATTGCCCTTTCGGAGGAATGGGATCGACTGCCACAAGAGCTCTTGGACTACCTGATAGAGAGCATGCCACGTCGCTGGGAAGCATGTGTGGCCGTTAGGGGTAACCATACACCCAAGAAACAGCATATTTTGTTGTGGAAGACATTGCCAAGTTTTGTTAGTTGTTGTCAAAGGTGTACCTTAGCTATCAGAACCTTTTTAACACTGTTGTTTTGGACAAGTTGTGCGACATATGGTGTGTGATTCAGCTTCCGTTTGTTCAGCAATCCGTCTGACATTCCTATTAGACGGTATGGCCTCGTTTAGTGATGATGCTTAACTTTTGGACACTAGTGAACATTGAAATGGTTCGACATGTAAACCAAAACTACCAAAAAGAGCTTTGGAATGGTCAGTCTGGACGAAGACCTACAGGAAGACCACAGACAAGAAGGACAGATCAAGTGAAAGATGATGTGAACTGGAGAGGATTACAATGGCAGGAAGTGCTGAATGACAGAATGCGAGAGAGAAGAGAGGATTGGAAGTGGCTCTGTGAACGACCTGCATAAGCAGAAACATTTTCGGAAGAACCATTCCAAATAAACATCATCATACAAATATTGACCCTATTAATGAGTAAGCTGATAATGTTCATTTCACAGAACTTAAAGAAACAAAGATAAAAACCTTGCAATCAGTACATACCTTTGTGACTTTTCCCAGGTTGCATCAGTTATTGGATGATATCTTCCCTTCACAGGATCATACTCCATTCCTGTGTCATTCTCCTTGCATATCAAAATCAGTGATGGAGCTGTAATAATAATAATAATAATAATAATAATAATAATAATAATAATAATAATAATAATAACAACAACAATCCTGTTTAGAAATAAATTCTAAAATGAACCCAAATTAAACCTTCCAAAGTTAAAAATAATTCTAAGTTAAAAATAATTCTGATTTTATAACTCAAATAACAGAGGGTGTCGAATATCCTTTTAGAATTCTTCTTTATGTGCCATCTCTGCGTCAAAGATTGGCGATCATCATTGCAATCCCTTCCCTCGAGGTTGCCATTCGAAACAGAGATGCTGAGTCAAGTTCAAACCATTCCTGCAAATTCTTGAGCCAGGAGATCCTCCTCCTCCCTGGTCTGCGCCGTCCTTGAATCTTGACTTCCATGATTAGCTGCTGGAGTCGTTACTTGTTATTTCGAATCACGTGGCCAAAATATTGTAGCTTATGTCGCTTGATGTTGTATAGCACCTCCATCTCCATGCCCATCCGATCCAGCACCTCGGTGTTTCTCACCTTGTCGGTCCACGATATACGAAGCATGCGACGATACAGCCACATTTCAAATGCTTCCAACTTCTTCTCCAAGGTTTTGGTTAACGTCTACCACTCGTGTCCATACATTAGTATGGGAATTATGTAACACTTGAGAGCAAGTAGTCTCGTTCTCAGGTTAAGATCTCGGTGACACAGCAGATTCTTCATTTTGATAAAGACACCCCTGGCTTGCTCAATGCAAGCTTTGATTTCATGGCTGCAGTCCCATTCGTCATTCAGGTAGCACCCTAGATATTTATACGAATGAACTCTTTCGATGGCTTTATCAGTAACTGATAATGTGGTATCAATTACTTCTTTGCTGACAACGATGAATTTTATTTTGCGAATGTTCATCCTTAAGCCATAATCATAGCTAACTGCGTTCACGCGATTCAGCAATGCTTGGAAATCTTCAATGCTTCCGGCGATCAAGATTGGGTCATCTGCATATCGGAAATTATTGATGGCTGTGCCGTTGATGACAATGCCTTGATGAAACCCATCCAAGGCTTCCGACATGATTGCCTCCGAATATAAGTTGAAGAGCATTGGAGACAGCACACAGCCTTCTCGAACACCACGTCGAATTTTTACATCATCGGACAACATGTTATCCACCCGTATGTTCGCTCGTTGATTCCAGTAGAGATTGGCAATGATTTGTACGTCACTATTGTCAATTCCAACTCGTTGAAGGAATTTTAGCATTTTAGTGTGCTGTATTCGGTCGAATGCCTTCTCATAATTAATGAAGCACAAAAATACATCCTTGTTCAAATCCTGGCAGCGCTGCACAAGGACTTGTATCGAGAACAAGGCATCCCTCGTGCCAAATCCACCCCGGAATCCGAATTGTGTGTCCGAAGTAAATCCTTCGTACTTTCTGAAGATTCTTCCATGAATTATTTTCAGAAACAGCTTGAGGACGTGACTCATCAAACTGATCGTTCGATGTTCTTCGCAGTGCCTTGCATTAGGCTTCTTTGGCAGTGGAATGAAAGTAGACTTGAGCCAGTCTTCAGGGATCAGGCCTGTCTGGTAGATCTTATTAACGAGGGATGTGAGAAAATTTATGTTTTCATCGCCCAGAACCTTTAGTATCTCGGCATGAACATCGTCTGGCCCAGGAGCTTTGCCAGACTTTATCTCACAAATAACCTTCATCACCTCCTCTCTTAGGATACTTGGTCCAATATCCGTCTCATCAATGCCGTGATCTGCAACTCGGTCATCATCGAAGAGCTTCACCACACAGTTCCCATTGCTTGATCTTGTCGCATGTCGTGGCAACCAAGTTATTTTCATCGTCCATTAACACCCCAATGCTTCGGCTAGGCTGTCTCCCAATCAGTTCTTTGATCTTTTTGTGCAGGTGAAATGTGTCCATGTTTATTCTGAAGCTCTTCGATTTCGCGGCACTTGCTCACCAACCATTTCTCCTCGGCTTTTCGGATCTCAGTTCGAATCAACCTCTTAAAGCATCGTCGAAATACACGGTAAGGCAGAGTTGGCATTTGCTGCTCTTCATTCTCTTATATTAATTCACTAATTTGGATTTCCTTCCCGCAAACACGAACATCGAACTATTTTTTTTTTTTTTTTTTCGTGTAGCCTCGTGAGAGGCCGAGTGCAGGTCTTTCTAGTCGACGCCCATGGGCGACCTGCGCGTCAGGATGAGAGATGAGATGAATGGATGAAAGTGGGCAAGGATGTGGAAGGAAGCGATCGTGGCCTGTCAGAAGGTACTGTCCCAGCATTTGCCTGGTGTTGAAAATGGGAAACCATGGAAATCCATTTCAAGGACAGCCGACGGTGGGGCTCGAACCCACGCGTCTACCGAGTCAGCAGAGAGCATGGCCCCATGACCTAACGCCGTGTTTTAGCCAGCGTAGCCACTACTGTCGGTATCGAACTATTATATCCTGTTTGCCCCGAGCACTTGTTCATGGAGAGAGAAAAAAAAAAAAAAAAAAAGAAAAAAAAAAAAAAAAAAAACGGATATTCTCTGGAACCAGCCTTGCAACGCCTTGCAGCTGCCTTCTGAAGTCCTTCCATTGCCTCAAGTCCAGAAGATTTCCTCATCAACACACCAGGTTTCGTCATCATCGCCAATCAACTACTCCGTGAAGAAGCATTACTTACACGAGAGATTTTGTATTTATGTTTCCCATGTTTGTATAACCTCTGTTGTTTGCTTCCCCTACCCGCTCGCTCTCCCTTCCCCTCGCTCGCCTACCTCTGACGTGTGCGGTGCCGCTCGCCCCTTCGCGCGCTGCTTTGCTCGTTCACTCAACTACTTGTTGTCAAGCCGGCCAGGCTTCAGGAGGTCTCGTCCTCTTCATTGTTCTCACTTCTGTGTTCGACGTCAACACATACAGTTGAAGCTCTACACGAGCTTGTCTCCTCTACTCGAGAGGCAAACCTTTTAAATCAAACGCCATGTTTGAACTTTAAAATCAACCGTCACCGAGGAACCATCGCCTTTCATCAAAATGAGCTAAGTACAATTTCAATGGTCTTCACCATATTTTAAAGGGTTTTAAATAGCTTATAGCTTTTTAATCCGATTTTATAGACAGTGTGTGGAATGGCTAAATGTTCAGAAATAACTGCCTTCAAAAGATCTTCCTGATCAAGTTACGACTACCTCAGCTATTTCTCTAAAATGAAACAGTACTTCTTGTACAAATTATCTGAGATACTATCTCACACCGAGGGATATTTTCAAAATAACCACTGTCTATAAAAATTAGCTTTACCGCCGAGGGATTCTTCTTGCCCATCTCAACCGACAACATTGTTCTGGAATTTTCCATGTCAAGCGATCTGTCTACAAGCTAAACCTTCGAGTATTTTCTACTCACATATGGGAATACCTTTTAACTAAGGAATTTTCTTTATAAAAACCGCTGATCAACACACAATTTGTCTTCCTTCGTGGGAAAATTTCCGCAGCATTCAACTACAACCTATAAACGTCACAACGCAATAAACTCTCTCAAGCTAAAATTCAACTAGTGATTTACATACTTGCAATAACTTTTCTCCTCATGAACTTTCCGTGTTGCAATAGTGAACTTTTTTAACTGACTATAGTGCAAAACAGTGCCCGTTCAACCATCATCCGTGTCACGTTCGAACAAGAACAATAAATATGGCCAAGACATTCTCCTAAACCTCCTATTTTTCTTTGAATATAACAAGTTGCAAAGTTTCCACCTAATCAACACACATTCAAGTCTAAACGTCAACACGGAACCTGGAATGGATTCTTCTTCGAATATACTCCTATTTTCCTCCTCTCAAATACCTTACTAACATAATATAATTAAATTATAAATCTAGGTCTCTTTCAATAAGGTGTCACTCTATAACAAGTGCCCTCCCAATTTTTTTTCGCATTTCACGAATTAACTTCTGTATAATCTGTGGCAAGTCCACATTCTAATTCATTTCCCCTTTTTAAGGGGGGAATTATATTTTTTCTACTCATAATTGAGTAAACTAATTTTTTTCTCTTCAGGCTTCACCTGTACTATTTTGGCATATCACGGTCGCCAGGGTTATGGTGAAGCTACGTTAGGCCTAGGAAGCCAGTAGTGGATATGAAACTGCTTTTAAAACGGGAACGGGCCTCGGAAAGGACAGATCTAAAGGAAGCAGACCTGGCTATGGAAATGGACTACGAATCGGAACTTTGAATATAACTACATTGACGGGAAGAGTGGAGGAGGTTGTGGATATGATGGAGAGGAGAAAACTGGATGTACTCGGACTGGCAGAGACCAGATGGAGAGGGGAAGGAAGAAAAGAACTGAGAAATGGCTTGCAGCTATACTGGATAGGAAATGAGGAGGGGAAGAGAAATGGAGTGGGAATGGTGGTGAGAGAAGGGCTGAGGGAGGAAGTAAAGAGGGTAAGTGATAGAATAATTAGAGCCAGAATCACTGTGAAAGGTAGAAACCTGGACATTCTGCAAGTCTATGCACCACAGGTGGGATGCACAGAAGGCGAGAAGGACGAGTTTGAAGAGGAGTTGCAGAAGCAGTTAGTGGGGAGAGACCTGATAGTCATGGGAGACCTAAATGCCCATGTCGGAACTGATAGAAGAAGTTTTGAGGAAGTGATTGGTGGTGAAGGATGGGGAAACAGGAATAAGGAAGGAGAGAGATTGTTGGAACTGTGCAAGATAAATGGGCTAATGGTTGGAAACACATGGTACAAGAAGAGAGAGAGCCATAAAATTACTTGGTACAGCAGGGATTTGACTAGGAAATCAGTGGTGGACTATATTCTATGCGGGAAGGAGACAAAGAAGAGTATCACGGATATAAGGGTAATACCTTCAGAAGCCCTGGACAGTGACCACCGTCTGCTGGTCGCCAAGGTGAGAGGACTGAAGGAAAAGAGGAGAACTGAGAACCAAAAAAGAAGAATAAGGACATGGAAGCTGAAGGAGGATGGAAATAAGGAGAAGTTCCAGATATTAGTGAGGAAAAAATTACTGAAGGATGATCCGAAAACAGGTGAAGAAGAATGGAATAGGTTCAAGGACGTGTTGGTAGAAGCAGCGGAAGTCGTGTGTGGCAGAACTTACTTACTTACTTAAATCCTGCCGCTCCATCCGGAGCATAGGGCCTTGGCGAAATTTCTCCACGCAGTACGGTTCCTGGCTATTCTCTTCACTTGAGTCCAGTTCTTGTCCTCCTCTGCAATTTCATTTTCGATCGTCCTCTTCCAGGTCTTCTTAGGTCGACCTCGCTTCCTGGCACCTTGAGGATTCCAGTCTAGCGCCGCCCTCTCAACAGCTCCGTCCGGCTTCCTTAGTGTGTGACCGATCCAGCGCCATTTCCTCTCCTTGATCTGGATGCTAATCGGTTGTTGATTGGCGATGGTCCAAAGATCTTCGTTTGAGATTATGTCCGGCCACCTCACATTCATGATGCGACGCAGACATCTGTTAATGAACACCTGTAGCTGGTTGTTGATCGGTTTTGTGACTTTCCATGTTTCACAGCCATAGAGAAGAATCGACTTTACGTTGCTATTGAAAAGGCGGAGCTTGGTCTTCCTGGAAATGTTTCTATTTCTCCAGATGGGGTAGAGCTGGACAAAGGCACCATTTGCCTTCCTGATACGGCTTCGAACATCTTCCTCTGCTCCCCCATCATTTGTGACTATACTCCCAAGGTAGAGGAAGGACTCAACTCGCTCAATTTCCTTTCCGTTGACTGTCAAGCTAGTCGTGACGTCAGAATTTATCCTCATCTCTTTGGTCTTGTTGGTGTTAATCATCAGTCCTGCACGTTCTGCTTCTCTCTGCAACCTCCCCAGCTTATCTTCTATGTCTCGGTACCGTTGTGCCATAAGACAAATGTCGTCCGCGAAATCCAGATCTTCAAGCCTGTCATTTATACCCCATTGAATACCCCTCTTCCGTCCTCCCATTACCTTCTTCATCACACTATCCAGGACCAACAGGAACAAAGTGGGGGAAAGGACACACCCCTGTCTCACTCCGGAACTGACCTTTATCTTTTCTGTTAATTTGCCTTCGTGTAGAACCTGGCACTCATACCCTTCGTACATCTCTTCCATGATTCTGATGATCTTTGTTGGAATTTTATATTCCTCGAGGGTCTTCCACATGATTCTTTGATTTACGGAGTCGAAAGCTTTCTCGAAGTCAACAAATGTGAGGTGTAGGGTATTCCGCCACTCCACACTCTGCTCCAGGATGATTCGGAGGGTGTTGATGAGATCCACACAGCTGCGATGTTGTCGAAATCCAGCCTGTTCCTTCCGAAGCCTTTTTTCTACGCAGTCTGTTATACGATTCAGGATGACTCTCGCCAGTACTTTGCTTGGAATGGACAGCAAGGTGATTCCCCTCCAGTTATTACAGTTTGTGGTGTCCCCTTTCTTCGGTAACTTGACGATCAACCCCTTCTTCCAGTCGGTTAGTATTTTCTCCTCCTTCCAGATCTTCTCCAACAGCGGGTGCAGCAGATTGATCGTGATATCCAGGTCCTGCTTTCAATACTTCCGCTGGGATATTATCCAGACCTGGTGCCTTCCCGCACTTTATCTGCTTCAACGCTGTCCGTATTTCGCCCCGAGTTGGGGAGTCGAGGCTGATGTCCGGGTCACTTTCTGCTTCCTCTTCATCTCCTCCTCGCTGCTTACTTTCTGGTCCTCTATCTCTATTAAGAACCTCCGCAAAGTGTTCTCTCCATCTAGTCAGCTGCTGTTCACACGTCGTGAGGATCTCGCCCGTCTTGCTCTTCACATGCCTAGTTTTATTAAAACCTTTCTTCGAAAGCATCTTTGTGATGCCATAGAGCTCCTTAATGTCCCCCCTTCTTGCCGCTTCTTCTGCTTTCACCGCGTGTTCATCAATCCACCTCCTATGATCCTTCCGCACACTCCTCTTTACCTCCCTGTTTGCTGTTGAATACTCTGCTTGTGTGAGAGCCTTCTGCTGCCTAGTCTTGCAGGTGTTGAGCTTAGCCTTAATCTCCTTTCTATAATTTATCTTGTCCCAGGTCTGATCGGATATCCATTCTTTCCGCAGGTAGTTCTTGTACCCGAGCTGCATCTCACTGGTCTCCACAAAGATATTCTTTACCTCGCTCCACACAGTCTCTACATCCTTCTCTGTCTCGGAGTCCAACACCTGGAATTTATTTCTGAGCTCCTGTGGCAGAACTAGTGGAAAGAAAAGGTGGAAGGAACCACCATGGTGGAACCCCAGAACTAAGGAAGCAGTGAAAAAGAAAAATGAAGCATTCAGGAAATGGTTCCAACAGAGGACAGACAGAACAAGAGAAGAATACCAAGAGCGGAAGAAAGAAGCAGGAGAAGTAGTGAAGGAAGAGAAAAAGAAATGGCTGGAGAAATGGACAGAAATGATGGAGGAGGACTGTGATGGCAGTAAGAAAGTGTTATATGGAATGATAAAGGCAAAGAGAAGAGTTACAGGGGAAAATGTCAGAATGGTGGACAGGAATGGAAAGGAGGTCGAAAATATGGAAGAAGTAAAGGTTATCTGGAGAGAATACTTCAAGGAACTCCTAAATCCAACTAAAACCAGCGTAGTGGACATTGTGGAGGAAGAAACAGACAGTGACCAAGACATTTCAGAGAAGGAATTGACATGGAAAGAAGTGGAGGAAGCATTAAAGAAGATGAAAGGGGGAAAGGCAACGGGAATAGACGAAGTGAGTGTGGAGATGGTGAGAGCAGCAGGGGTGATAGGAACACAGTGGCTCTTTCGAGTAATGAAAGTGATATGGAGGGAGAAGAAAATACCAGAGGACTGGAAAAGAGGGATAATAATACCCATATTTAAAAAGGGAAGTAGGAAGGAATGCAAGAACTACAGGGGAATTACACTCATGTGCCACTGCGCCAAAATATTTGAGAAGGTACTGGAGAGAAGAATTCGGACAGAAGTTGAAGATGGGCTGAGGGAAGAACAGTATGGATTCAGGCCAGGAAGGTCAACAGTTGACCTCACCTTTGCAGTAAGACAGCTACAAGAACACCATTATGAATATGGGAAAGATCTGGTGATGACCTTCTTGGATATTGAGAAAGCATATGATAGTATTAATAGAAACAAGGTATGGGAAGCAATGAGAGCAAAAGCAGTGAACAAGGAGACAGTGGCAAGAGTGAAAGCAATGTACGAGGGAAGCAAAAGCTGTGTAAAGGTGGGAAGAGAGAGAACGGAATGGTTTCAACTGGAGAGTGGTCTGAAACAGGGAAGTGCTCTCTCACCCCTGTTATTTATAGTGGTGATGGATGAAATCATACGAAAAGTGGTAAATAGCATTGGGGAAAGGAAAATGAAGGCAATGTTGTTTGTTGATGACCTTCTGGTATGGGGAGAGGATGAGGAAGAAGTACAAGAGCAATTAGATGAGTGGGAGAAGGTAGTGTTATCATATGGGATGAAGTTCTCAGCACAAAAGAGTGAAGTGGTCATCACAACGAGGAAGAAGAACAGACTGGATATGGGCATAACACTTGGAGGACAGCAGTTGCAGAAAGTAGAATGCTTCAAGTACTTGGGAAGCATAATTGAAGAAAAGGGAGGCAATAGGATGGAAATAAATGAGAGGGGGAAGGTGCGCAGATGGATTTTTCAAGAGTGTTAGGGGGATGATATGGAATCAAGATGTACCACAAAAATGTAAAGGAATCATCTACAAGACCTACTTTGTGCCAATTTTGACATATGGTTTAGAAACATGGGTGATGAAGGAAAGGGACAAGAATAAAATACGAGCAGTGGAGATGAAGTTCCAGAGGAGTAGGGTAGGAGTGACAAGAATGGACAGAGTAAGGAATGAGAGAGTCAGGGAGATGGTAAGAGAGGAACCATTGCAAAATAGAATAGAGCGATCTAGGCTACAATGGTATGGACATGTGAGGAGGATGCAAGAGGAGAGGATACCGAAGAAGATGTTTGGAATGGAAATGACGGGAAGGAGGCCAAGGGGAAGACCAAGGGACAGATGGACAAAAGGAGTTAAGAAGAGTGTGGAGGAAAGAGGAGTGTGCTGGGACACAGTAAATGACGAGAGATGGTGGATGGACAGGAAACGATGGAGAGGCTTATGTTCCAAGCAGACCCGACCAGCGGTTGGAAACTGCTCAGATGATGATGATGACGGTCGCAATTACTGTATAAATACATGAAGTTATAGAAACTTCTTTATTTTTCTCTTTTCTTTGTTGTAATTTTTCATAGCCTTTAAGATTTCCAATAGGAATTCAAAAGTGCTCACCTTGTACCTGATATAATTACTAAAGCTTTAATTATTTGTAATCTTTTTTTATACACGTTAAAGTTTTAAATTCTAGCACAACTTTAAAATCTTATTCAGATTTGGTGCACGAAGCAAGTTTTAAACTTGCGTCCCATTTAACATTGTCAAAAAAATTTCAATTTGTTAGCATTAAGTCTTAGACCGTTGTATGTTAACACTACTTCATCATCATCATCATGCACAGTTTCCAGCCACTGGCCGGGTCTGTTTGGAACACAAGCCTCTCCAACGTCTTCTGTCTTCCCACCATCTCTCAGCCTCCACCCTTGTCCAGTCTTCTCCTCTCTGCTTCACGCTTTCCTCCACCCCCTTCAGCCACCTGTCTCTCGGTCTTCCCCTCGGTCTCGTTCCTTCCCACTTCGTCTCATGTACTCTCCTGGGTATCCTCTTCTCCTCCATTCGTTTTACATGTCCATACCATCTAAGTCTGGATTTCTCTATACCATCCTGTAATGGTTCCTCCTTCATTAATTCTCTGGTCCTCTCATTTCTTATTCTGTCCATCTTTGTAGCTCCAATACTGCTTCTCAAGAACCTCATCTCACTGGCCTGTAATTTGCTCTTCTCCCTTCCTTTCATAACCCAGGTCTCCGAGGCATACGTCAGGATAGGGACATAGTACGTCCGATATATGATCTTTTTGCTGTTCTGAGGGACATCCTTGCTCCATAACATGCTTCTCACACACCTCCGGAATGCTTCTGCCTGTCTGCCCCGCTCATTTATTTCTCTATCGTTTCTTCCACTATCTTGTATCAGGCTTCCCAGATACTTGAAACTCTCCACTTTCTTCAGCTGTTCCCCACCAATTGTTATTCCCGTTGTGGTTCTTTCCTTCTTCCTTGTTGTGATCGCCATCTCACTCTTATTTATGCTAAATTTCATCCCATATCCTTGTATTATTCCTTCCCACACGTCCAACTGTTCCTGTACCTCCTCCTCCTTGTTTCCCCAAATCATCAAATCATCTGCAAACACCATTGCTTTCATCTTTCCTTCCCCAATTACTTGTGCCACTCGGGACATTATGTCATCCATCACCACAATGAAAAGTAACGGTGACAGTGCACATTCTTGTTTCAGGCCGTTTCTCTGTTCCAACCAGTGCGATCTCTCTCCTCCCACTTTCACACAGCTCACACTTCCCTTGTACATCTCCTTTATCCTCTTTATAGTCCATTTCTCTACGCCTCTATCCTCCAGGGACTTCCATACTTTGTTTCTGCATACACTGTCATATGCTTTCTCAATGTCCAGAAAGGCCATCAGTAGATCTGTTCCATACTCATAGTGCTGTTCTTGTAACTGCCTTACAGCAAAAATCAAATCCACTGTGGACCTTCCTGCTCTGAAGCCATGTTGCTCTTCCCTCATCCCTCCTCCTTCTATCCTTGTCCTAATCCTTCTTTCCAGAACTTTCTCATAGATCTTTGCACAATGACTCATCAGTGTTATTCCCCGATAGTTTCTGCATTCTGTTCTACTACCTTTCTTGAAGATCGGGACAATTATTCCTTTTTTCCAGTCCTCTGGGGTCTTCCTTTCCTTCCATGCTGTCCTCATCACTCGGTACAACCATTGTATCCCCACCTCTCCTGCTGCTCTCACCATCTCCACACTCAACTCATCCACACCCGGTGCCTTCCCTCCTTTCATCTTCCTCACTGCATCTTCCACTTCTTTCCATGTTAAGTCCTTTTCTGTTTTCAGTTCATCTTCCTCTTCCCCGATTTCTTCCTCCTCGCCGTGGTTTCCATTTGTGTTCAGAAGTTCTTCAAAATATTCTTTCCACATTTTCTTCAGTTCTTCCCTACTTTCCATCTCTTGTCCCCTTTTGTTCACCATTCTAACATAATCCGTAGGATCCTTCCGCCTCTTATTTTATACCATCCCATACAGGACCTTTTTTGTACCTTCACTATCCTCCTTCATTATCTTTGTCCACTCTTCCATCCACTTTCTTCTCTCCTCAGCCCTCTACTCTCTTCGCCTCCTTCTTTCTTTCCTGGTACTCTTCCCTTGTCTCTACCGTCCTATTTTGATACCACCTCCTAAAGGCTCCATTCTTTTCCCTTACTATATCTTTTGTCTTCTCATTCCACCATGGTGTTTCCTTCCACCTCTTCTTACTACTTGTCCTCCCACATACTGCTTCTGCTGCACCTACTAGTGTCTTCTTAAATCTAGCCCATTCCTCTTCCACCCCTCTTTCTTCATCTGTTGGAATTCCTTCCTTTACCATTTTGAGGTACTCGACCCTTCTATCCCCTTCTTTCAGTTTCCATATCCTTATACGTCTTTCCTGGTTCGCAGTCCGTTTCTTCTCCTTACTCCCTCTCAGGTTCATTACCAGCAATCGATGGTCGCTATCCAGGTTCTCCGATGGTATAACCTTGATGTCCGTGATGTTCTTATTTAGTTCTTTCTCATACGGTATATAGTCGACCACCGACTTCCTGGTTAAGTCATCACTGTACCATGTGATTGTGTGGCTCTCTCTTTTCTTGAACCAGGAGTTCCCAACCAGCAGGCAAGTCCAACAGTCACTTTCCTTCCTCATTTCCCAACCCTCTGGTCCTAGAACACTCTCATAACCTTGTCTTTCTCTTCCTACATGGGCATTCAGATCCCCCATAACAATCATATTTCTTCCTTCCAGCTGCTTCTGCAATTCCTCTTCAAACTCCTCCTCCTCTTCAGAGGCGCAACCTACTTGTGGAGCATACACTTGCACTATTTCTACGGTCTCTCCCCTCAGTGCTACTTTCACTTTCATCATCCTATCACTTATTCTCCTCACTTCTTCTTTTAAACCATCTCGTACTACTACTCCCACTCCATTCCTCTTTCCCTCTTTATTCCCACTCCAGTTCTCTCCTTCCTCCCTTCCCCCTTCCACTTTGTTTCAGCCAATCCCAATAAATCTAACTTCCTTCTTTCCATCATATCCACTATCTCCTCCACCTTCCCCGTCAGCGTTCTTATGTTTAAAGTTCCAAATCTTAGTCCGTGTGTATAGCCGTGTCGTCGTCTATTATATCCATCATGTCCGAGGCTCGTTCCATCCTTGAAAGCATTTGGTTTCATCCACTACTGGCTTGCTGGGCCTATCGTAGCTAACACTACTTATTGTTATTAATTTAAATCTAAATCAACTTTATATGGTTTGTTACGTTAACTCCTTTTTATTGTAAAATAAAACCATATTTCTTTTTCGCCTTATCCTTTTCTGTAGAATAACGATTAGGCAGGACCCTATTTTCCCTGACTCTTCCCATGGGCTTATGCCTTCTTAAAGAAAACAAAAAGTACCCAAAATAAATATTTCACACCTTGTTGCATTTGAACAAAAACTCCCCATATCAGCTCTGTCAAAGTTGTTTTTAGCTTTCACAGCTAATTCTAATGAGCCAGTAAGGCAAGTAAAGCTAGCTCCGCAAGCTTCCTGCTTTAACTTAACGGATCGAAACTATTAGTCGGCACCCTGCTGGGTACAAGCTTAGCTCTTTTCAAGTGCAACAATTTGTATTCTTGCCAAAACTTTCCAAGAAAACAAAGAAATTATTCAAAAAAGAATTGTTACTGCGTCATAGCTACCCTTCCTGGGAGCACTCTGCTATTCGCTGGAAATCCTACGGTTCCAAGAACTAAAATTATCACGCCGAATTCAAATTACTTCAGTCTCACCAAACACTTGGTTAAACCTAACTCCTTTGAAAGGAGAAACTTCAAATCTGTGTTTCTTAACACACCTTGTTCTGCCAGACTACTACCCTTCCCCATAGTAGTAAAATATAAGCTTGGGGGGGAAGGTACGATCGTCGCTTGCTTGCAAATAGCCCAAGCTACAGTTGCATTTCCCGTTAGCTGTTTCCAGGTCCATACCCAATTTAGGTGTTTCACAGACATTGCGAGGTGGAAACGGTGGTTGAATACTTACTTTTGTTTAATTTTATGTTTGTTATTGAATTTCTGTCTTGTATATCCATACTTTTTCTTCCTGCTGAAACCCGCTTCCTTTTTTCCTTTTTTCAACTTCCCTCAGGTAGAGTTTCCACAGCTAAACCTACCAGTATCTCTGTTGATCATTTCCTTTGCATTCTCGTCTTTTATCCATTAGCTCAAGAACGTCCATTGTCATCCAGGTTTTTGTCATCCAGGTTTTGTATTGCTTCTTTTTATCAACCTTCAGATGTTTTTGTCCCACTGAAGTAAGCACCGTCTTTACCCGATTCCACTGAACATTAATGTCAGCACAGTCCTCTATGTTACAGAGTCCTGAAATCAGTTCTTGTTGAACAGACTCTCGAATAGCATCCTTCTTTAGCACAGTCACGTCAATCTTGGCTTTGACAGGTAATTTCTGCATCGAACATAACCTGACATTCAACTTTCCAACCAGAGGATTATGGTCCGATGAGAAGTCTGCTCCTGGGTAGGTTTTAACTGTCGGAATACTATTCTTGAACGGTCTGTTCACCAATATTTTGAGCATCATCCTGTGGCGACTTCCAGGTATAGAGCCTCCGAGGTGGTAATTTGAAGGTGTTCAGACAACAAATTCCTCTTCTTGACAGAATTGTACCAATCGATCACCTCTTTCTTTTCGAAGTCCCAGACTGAACGGTCCTACAAACCTATCTACTCTCCCTTGACTTATTTTAGTGTTGAAGTCTCTCATTACGATGTTGACCTTGTGAGTTTTGGTCATATTCAAGATAGATTTAATTTCCTCGTAAAACACCTCCACGACGTCATCATCTGCATCTGACGTAGGTGCATAAACCTGAATGATATTCACATCTACAGGCTTGGACTTAAGTTGGAACATCATAATCCGGTCCGAAAATGGGATGAAATTTTTGATGGAACACCCTACTGTTTTGGATAAGACTACAGCGACCCCATTACGATGGAGGTTATCGTCATTTCCAGAATAATATATGGTGTGATGGTCACTGTTGTATTGTCCTCTTCCTGGGCAATGCACTTCATTGACGCCGAGAATGCTTATTTCCATTCTCTCCATTTCACGCTTTACATTGTGGAACGTGCCTGCCTCATACATGCTTCGAACATTCTAAGTTGCAATCTTAACGGCTGACCCGGAGATTCTTAGCACCCTCTGACCACGTAAGGCCTGCCGGGGACTGAGGGTCGTTTTAATGTATGTCTCAGCCATGACGATTGTACTAGGAAACAATACGTGGTAGTTTTCCGTTGCTTTCCACGCGCTGTAATTTCGTAATTTTTGGTGGTTACTCCACCTACACCTCTGCTGTATTCGGTGATAGCTGTTTAACCCATCTATCGGTTAACACCCATCATCATACTGGAACGAAGCCATCCCTGGGTAGTATACAGGAGTGGTTTACCATTGCCTTCTCCCACGCAGTGGTCCTGTGCGTTGTCACCCAAGTGATCATCCGCCTCAGATGTTGTCCATACTGCTGCTGCCCAGTATAGGACAAGCAGCCGCCCTGAACATATATCAGACAATATTGTATAATGGTCCATATTTGTATCTTTTAAACGCTGCTTTATGGATTCAAGTGACATTTCCTTCACCCAGGGGACCAATCACCCCGCCTAAAGGGGCTCAACCGCCCAAAGCCGTTGGCACCCTTAGGAGGTCGAGTTATTTACCACCGCCTGACATTCGGCGTTGAGGCGCTGGCTGTACGGTCTACTACATAACCGTAGCGGGATGTCCGGCCAGTTTTAGAATTCAAAATCTATTTATACAAGATGACTGTGGGGTGGAAGTTTATAAGAATGGAATATACCGTGTTTACTTGCATATAAGACCCCATCACACTTTATTTTAAGTAAGGAAAAAAAAAAAAAAAAAAAAATTGGAATCGCATATTGGACCCATTGTTAGCGAAATAGGGGTAACTAACGATGTTCGGTTACTACAGAGTTCCTGCTATTCCTATTTTCGATATGGTATTCCGCGGACGTTTCTGCATTGCCGCGAATATCAGAAGTGTACAAATTGCTGTTACGGTACTTTGTGACAGTACAGCAATATGCATTCCTTCCTACCTCCAGAAAGTTTGGGGCTAGCAGTTGTAACAGAAGTAACCCGGAAATCCCTGCCCCAAGGCCGCATTCCCAGCCAGACAGTCAGTCAGTCACAGTCAGCAATCCCTCTTACTCTTCTGTCTTTGTCAATACGCTTATCAGGCAGTGGTCGTTCAGTCAAATTACAGTCAGGGAAAGTGACTGATCATTCGAATTACGGTAGTATTGTTCTACGAGTACAATGAGCGGTAACGTTAATACCAGTAAGCACTAGAGCTTTTCTGCTTCATTTAAGCTATTTCAGACGCAGTGAATGCGAAGCTACGGCTACCATACCACACACATATACCGGTACTTGCCGTGATCGCAGGAGATTTATATCAGACAATATTGTATAATGGTCCATATTTGTATCTTTTAAACCTGAATAATAAATTTTCTGTTTTGACATGTACTTTTGAGGATGTTGGCATGTATAGTTATTTAATGGAAATCTTGATAAGCTATTAATTTTTGAGATATGCGCATAAGACTCTTTTCAATTTTTGAGCATTAAAAATATGATAAAAAACAGGCCTGATATGCAAGTAAATACGGTACTTCAAACACACTGCACTTCTAAACACAGCTTGAAAATGTAACAAGTATTCTGGATACTTGCATTTGAATAAAGTGAATAGGTTGGAAACCCAAATTATTTTACATTTTAAATATTTTCATTTAAAATTCCTAACATATTTCTCTTTGAGTTAAATGTGAATACTGGCTAGAACTAGGAAGTTCTAAGTATAAAAACCTTTTCAAAATATGTTTGCCAATATGGTTGGGGGGTAACGCATTGCTTGTAATGCCATGACTAGCAACCATTTACTTTTTGCAGTAACAACATTACTTTGTAAATTAAGTAACTGTAACTTCTAAGAGTAACGAAGTAAGGCAAATGCTCGTTACTTTTTCAAGATGAAGAAATCCATTGTCGGTAGCATGTTGGAATGGATCCAGCAATTTTCCATTATGAACCAGCCCATTTCTATTTTCAACATGAACAATATCCATAAACGAACCGTGAATTTAAGATGGATTTGAAAGGTTTAACCCTAATGTACAGTACAGTATTATGGACCGTCTCCTAGACCGCTCTCTCTTTTTCCTCGACCATATACCTCTCCCCTTGGATGCTTCAATGGATCATTCTGTCTACCTTCTATTTGGCGGGAGCCCTGACCTCTGTGAAAGTCACAAGGTGACGCATTTATTTATTCAGAAGTTATTCCTTGTAGAATGTTGCCAGCGTTCACACAGATGTACCATAGTAGTTAAGTTACTTCATGCGTAACTATTACAGTTGAGTACTTGTCATATTATCGTGTGATGTACGTAAAGTTTCTCTATTGTAACACGACTGAAAAGGCAGGACCATCTAAGGAACGGTTTATATATGTCGAAGATCGAGGATTATTTAGGCGAGGACATTTATGACAGTGATGAGGATCCAGATTTTGAGTTAGTGAGTGATCATGACACGGGCTCAGACTAGGAGTCTCTTGATTAAAGTGGAGAGGTAAGCAAAGAAGAAGCTACTGAAGATGGTCAGAGGGAAGTTTATTTTTATGGGTAAATAAATGTTTCAAGTGGAGAAAGACACAACCACTGGCTAATGTCAGAACAACAAGGCGACATAATATAATCGTGCAGTTGCCTTTATTGCGACCTAAGGCTAAGAGTCTTGGAGAAAACCCGATATTTTAGAGATGTGGGGATTGCTGTTTAACAAACACATCCTCAAAGAAATTGTGAATGTGAAGCAAAATAAATTAAGATCGAATTATAGTAAAAAAAAAGAACTTAAGTTATATTCATGACCTTGACCTAATCGAATTGAAGGTTCTCGTGGGGTTATCTTCAAATCTGGGAATGAGTCAGTTCACAGCTTCTTTGCAACAGACGGAACTGGAGTCACCTTCTGGCTTTTGTTTTACTTTCTTGGGTGCTCTTATCATGACTGGAGTTGACAAGTTTGGTTTCACAGCTGGAACAAAATATGAGGTTGATGGAATCAGGCCAGGTATTATAACCCTGTAATCAATCGGAGCAGCGGGAGCTATTGTGGGTTGGTACTTCTTGCGGGCCTCCTGGAAGGTGAGACCATCCAGGGTTTTGATCACCTGAATTTTCTTCACACTCCGGAATATAGAGGAATTAGGGCAATTAGTGCACTGCATACCTGCCAACCTTCGGAGGTAAAAAATAGGCTCTCTTCAAAAATGCCCTGTCATACTGCTGCTCGTAGCAATTTCCACTTAGGCTTGATTTAACCATTAACAGTTTGTTGAGGTTTTCGTCATTCAGAGATGATCGGAATTGTGTCCTTGTCTTCTTCACCTGACTAAACAATCTCTCACATTCAACGTTGCTGTGTGGGATTGTTAATATTGACAGCATTACTCTAGCTAGTCTGTCATATTTCAGACACCCATCTCCACCTCGTATATCCCCTATAGCAGACCAAGAACAATCTGCTCTTTTTCCTTCCACAATAGAAGATGGCAAATCCTCCATTTGGAGAGCACAAAACTGGCATTGTAATGCATCCATTGCTTGGTGCTCATCTTCACAGTCTTTTTTTGGCAACATAATTGGAAACTTAGGGATATAATACTTCACGGCACTAAAGGAAGCAGTAGACAAAGACCTTATCTGTGCCACTTGAGAATTAACAGAAAACTCACTGTCCAAATTAAATTTATGAATAATATAATCAGAGGCTGCAGTGAAGTAGTTCCTGACGTGCAAATAAAAGACCTTCTTCGCTCAGAAGCCAGATTTTCTACACAACTAGATGTTGTTGAACCAATTACCAAATCATCATCAGCTTTCTGATTCTCTCTTGTGTGATAGACCACTTCTAAAATTGTGCAATATTTCTTGATGGCCACTGGCTTAACAAACCTACAGAGAATTTCCGTCAGCAAATCAATCAGTATGGATCTTAGGACATGGATGTGAGGTGCTTGCGATTGAAGAACTTTGTTATATTTTACAAATGTAGGGATGGTAAATGCCAGAAACAAGCAAAATGCCTCATTTAACTTAGACGACAGAAAAAGAAATAGTCTCTCCTGTCTTGAAATACCAACAGATTGACTTGGTTCTGTCACTTTTTTCCTTACAGACGGAGAAGAAGACCTGCTCTCCAACTTCCTTTTGCCAATGATAACACGTGCTTGATCTTGTACTCTGTTGTTCACACTAACACCAAATTCCACTTCTGAAGGCTTATCTTCATGTGGGAATTTGGAAATACTTGAGAGATGTTTTTGTGCCAGTGGATTGGTTCACCTCATCCTTAAAAAAACTCAGCAGTGGCTACCACTGTGAAATCAGTCTTTCTAAGCATTTACCCAAGGACAACCAACGCGTGCACACATGCTTCAGTATTTTCCTAACATCAGTTTGTAAAGAGCTTGATATAACTTCAGATGATCTTTCCTCTGGCAGCTTTTGTTTAAATAATAATAAATATCAATCATTATCTCATCAATTTTCACAGGAAGGGAATCAGCACCTTTCTCAGCAGCCAGATGAATTAAATGGCATGGGCATCCTACAACAATAATGTTTTTACACTGCTCTTTTAATTTCGCAGCAACACCATTTTTCCTTCCTATCATAACACTGCACTAAAAGCTATACAGTTTGCCATTGGAATGGCATGTCTTTCCAGAAGACGCAGAAGCTAATTACCAATGTTAGCACCAGTCGAGTCACCTTCCAAATTTTCCATGGATAGCAAACGATTTTCAATCATCTTCGATTCTTTGTTGAAAAATGACACGACGACAGGATACAGCTTACTATCTCTATCATTGCTACCATCAGTGGAGATCGCGAAAGGCCCACATTTTAAAATATTAATAATTTTTGAATCGGCATCACATGCCATTTCATGAACAATGGCGGATGTTTTTGTCCTGCCACAGGCATATTTCTTCGCAATTTCCGAATCCGGGAACATTTTTCTAAACAATTGTCCCGCGTGATCGGAACATGATAACGAGAGGTTATGTTCTACGACAAACGCCGTGAACAAACATTCTGCTCGAATGGCAGCATTGTCTTCATTCCCCTGAACAAAAAACGTACATAATTTTTTGTTCTTCTGTAAACAACTAGCACTGTCCTTGTGTTTTGAAGTGTTGCTGTGAGTTCCAATGTCAGTTTTTCCACCATGAGATATATTTATATTGCAACGACACACGGAACAAAGAGCAAAATGGTTTCCTCTACTAGATGGTAAAATGAATGGAAATTCAGTTTTATAGCTTTCTTTGAACACTTGGAGATAACGTTTATGAGGTTTTGTCGCCATAACGTGACGAGAAAAACTTAAAACACACGACACGGAACCATCATCGACACAACTCGTTGAAATAATTATCTACCGACGCACACATTAATACTTCAATTAAATGCACTAAACGTGACGCTAGCAGAGTATAAACACGTGGCGTCAAACGGAGGAAGTCACAATTGCCGCGCGTAGCATACAAGGTTTCACCCATTCTGCAGTCACGTGGCCAGCCTCGACTAATCAGCGTAGGCTTGACGTCTATTTGTCCGTGAAATACCACCAATCAGTATGCGGTAGGCCGATCAGCTGACTCACCATTCCGAGATCGTGGCTATAGAGCTCACTGCCAAGCGATGAACTTACAAAAACTTACACAAAAAACAAGGTTACGCAAATCACAAAAGCAATTACGACTTACGAGAGAATCTACTTGTGAATAGAAATTATTTGCAGTTCCTTTTTCTTTTACAATGTATCACTGGGGACCAAAATTCGGAAGAAATAATAGTAATTAAGAAGATCGGAAGACGAGGTGAAAAATCGGAAAGTTTCCGAATAAATCGGAAGGGTTGGCAGGTATGTGCACTGGTATCGCTTTGTGCACTGCTCCACTTTATGAGGTACCTTACCGCACTTTCCACGGAGTGCAGAGGTCTGAGCAACGAGATAACGTGCCCGAACTTCTGATAGTTAAACACCTCATAGGTGGAGGAATGTAGGGCCATCATCACAATGGTAAAATATAGCTCCTGCTGGAGCTATTTGGCAAGTTTTAGACCAAGAATGGTTCTTAAAACCCTGATTGAGGATCCGGCCTAAACTCTTACAGAACTCTTATTATAGATTGGCATGTGCATCACGGAAGATTATGGGAACTTTCCTATTCTCATGGCTCCAAGTAAATAGTCTACAGAGAATTATTGGGGCTCAAAGAGAATTTGGAACGATTATGGCACCAGTGCGGGCATACATAAAAGGAACAGATAGGCGCAGGTACCCAAACTTTTCAAATCCATAATAAACTCGCGGATCGTTTATGCTCATTGTAAAAAAGGAAGAAAATCTGTAATTTTACGTAACCGTTATATCGCGATCATGAGCCATGAGACCTTCTTTTAAAGTGGAATCCAAACCACAGAGCGTGACATTTCACTTCAAAAATCTCTCATGCATTAACCGGGATTCATACCCAGTCCGCCTTGGTGGGAAGTAAGCAGCTTGACCACAGCACCATCAAGCCCCTCCCCAATTTTATTATTTGTCCTGAATACAGAGATGGGCTGGTTCATAATGAAAAGTTGTTGGTTCCACTCCTACGTACTATTACAACTGATTTGCTCCGTTTTGAAAAAGTGACAAGCATTTTAGTTACTCTTAAAAGTAACGGTTAACGTGTTACTCACCAATCCTCCTACACATAAACAAAGTGTCTGGTCTGAGGTAGAGTGAAACCAGTCTGTATCATAAGTGCATCAACATATACACTCGAGTATTTCAGTATGTAGTACTTACCAGGTGGTGACTCATAATGGAAGGACCTTCCAGTTGATTCCATGCTACTTCTAGATCCACTTCGTGTGCCATGCAAAGGTGAGGCCTCGGAGGTGATATCCACAGCCGCATCAGTCTGTATTCACAATATTGATAAGCCTTATTTTCTATTCTTGTTATAGTTCCAGTAGCCATGCAAAATATAAAATAAAAAAGGCAAGCAATAGAAGTAAGATGCATGCTGTTCTAAACCGCTGTCATCAGCAGCTAACTACCTCTTGCCCCACTGCTCAAATGTTCAAAACAAGAATGGTCTAACTGTTCAACATGAATAAAAGCTATGACATTGACAGCAGCCACAGTGAACACATTTAATAAAAGGGGAAGGTGGGGCAAGAGTTGGGTAAGAATGTCAACTTGAATTATTAAGTCGTGATGATAGTAACTTTTTAACAAGGTTGGACACACTGAGTAACATGACGCGTTAGTAAGATACTTTTCTGCTACTCCAGAAGAGTATGTCATGTCTGATATTATAAAGTGCATTTTTGAGTATTATGATGTACTATTTTGGGAACCGAGTAACTCGTGAAATGTTCACGAATGTGATAAACAGTTTTTCGTTGATGTATGGTTTTAAAACAAGTTATCCGAGGATGTAAATGTACATGGAGATCTACAGGTGAATATAATCACCACTGCGTGGGAGCTCTAATGGGAACATGTCAAATAGGAGCAAGAGAGAAACCTTAAGTCTTCAAAGATGTGGGTCACTCGAACGGTTGAGGTGGAGCAAATTTTACAGAAGACTAGGTATAATGTTGACCCAACCCAGGGAAAAACTCTATGCCAAACAAAGAATGTTTATTTTAATCTTGTTCGCCAGAAAATGTTAACTGTAGGATGGGCTCATACAGACTGTCCTGATTTCAGTGAAGTGAAAGGAACATTCCTATTTAATCATTGCAGGATGTAAAAAGATTTCAATTTGTTATTTCTATGCGATACTCTTACCCCACCCTATAGGGGCAAGATTGTCAGGAGAGATTAATTGGTTTTAATTGAAAAACCCGTTGATGTGTGGGAAACATTTCATTTTCATTGTCATATTAAACTTTTAGTTATGATTAGGGCCCGCATTCTTAGGTTTTCACCTATTTTTTTCCTGGCTATGTAATTCACAAATTTCAACATATATGTTCGTTTCACACTTCCTGGAGCAGAATATGTGAATTTCATTTCACCTAAAAAAAAACTAAATGAGGGGTTGACACCTAAATGTTATTTCCCTATTGAAATGCATCATAAAATTATTTCCACCGCGATAACAAACAGTAGGACGGAGATAGTTCAGGTTACTATCGTTAAATGCAGTACGCTGATGATGATAATTGCTGTTTTAAGGGGACTAACATCTAGGTTATCGGCCCCTAATGGTTTGGGTGAGAGTGAAAGATGAGATGAGAATGAAAACTACAACTAATACTAACTACAGACTTACTGTACATACTAGAAGAAGAAATGGTAAACAAATAAAGGATAAGGCAAATAAAAGACAGGAAGAAATTAAATGCCCTCAACCCTCGAAGAATGAGGGACTTGTAAGGAAGGAGAGCCATGAAAGGCAGATGGGTAAGAGGAGAGGGCCCGCCCCAAAGTCAGTGGAAAAAAGGGGGGGAAACGACCCAGCTCACGAATCCCTCGGGATCGCCAACTCCCGAACTCACCAGCCATGAGCCCCTGAGGGTGTAGCAATATCCAGGGTGCACCAGAAGTGGTGGGGCTACATATACCCTGCCCCCTTGATGGCCTTGAGCAGAAGGCAGGAGGAAACATGAAAAGAAAAAGAAGGCTGACCCCTCGCAGGAGGAGGATATCAAGAAAGATGAGACAAGGGCCAATTAAGGCGGGAAAGGAAGAGACTCCCTAGGCCTCGGATACCCTAATACCGTCGGGGTCGGAAGAGAACAAGCGTTGACCAAGAGAGGCAGACAGGAGAGAAGACGGAGAGGAGCCCGGCACAAGTGACGATAAACTTTTGTGAAATATGTTCATAAATAAAGTTCACAGAAATAAGAAAAAAAGAAAATTATTGCTGCCTGTATTGATCCAGTGATCCTGGAAGATAAACCTAAAATAACCTATTTTTAGAATACAAGAAACCTAAAGAGAAGGTTTAAGCTACCTAAAAATCCGGGCCCTAGTTATGATATAGTGATAACCCTATTGTAAATGGCATATTCTCAGACTTAAGGGCAGAAAATTACATCTCAATCTTAACTTGGTAGTCCTGCCCCACCTTCCCCTATTATTTGTTAACCTCTTTCTCTCCGCCATTTCTGGCAACACACCATCCCTCACTGCGTAATTAAATGGTGATATTGAAATAACGTTGAAATGCAGATTTATATTAATTATAAGCAGGGACCGGAAAAATTAGCATCTATTTGTTTCAAAATTAGCATCTATTTTCTTCAAAATTAGCATCTATTTACAAAGTTAAAAATCATCACATTGTAATATTATTGTAACGACTCCAAGTTTATGAAGTGCAGTTATAGTCCTCAAACGAAAGCATTGTCAGTAGTTCAGCATTGCTTTCTTTCAAATTGCACCGTCTGTCTGTAACCACTGTGTTGTAATGGGACAACACACGCTCGCTATCTGCATTGTTCATTGGGGTCCAAAACAATTCAAAACATTATTTAGCAAATATGCTGAACTCAGTCTGAACTGCAGTTAATGCAAGCATGATATCATATATTTCACTTTCTTTCATCTGGGTTTGAATTGCATTTTTCAGAGAACAGTAACCAGACCAGATTTAGTTTTGTGAGAGCACTCCAAACAATTTCTCAGGCTCAGCTAATTTATCAATGTTATTCAAAATTATATTTTTTGGATACAGAGCTTAGGAATTGACACAAAATGCTTATGGTTAGGGTCTTTAGCTTTCAATGTGGCTAGCTTGCACTTTGAAGAATGAGCAGCTTTGACAAATGCGTCCCTACATACAGCCTGCTCTAGAGGAGTGAGCTTAATCAAAGCACTTTTAGTTTCTGCAGAAAAATTCCCTGCACAAATTAAGGTAAGACTGGTGTCAAGGTTATGCAATTTGGGGTAAAGGAGATGAGAGGTAGGATACAGAGACCCTTCAAGTTCAGTAAGGAGGTCAACCAATCTAGCTGCAGGATCTGTGACAAAAATCATGAGAGAGTGAATGAAGTCTATTCACTTCTCGGTCAGTCAGATCGGTCAGGTACTTAATACCACAGTTGTTGATGTCTTTCATGTCAGACATCTTGAAAAATGTAACAACATCTGTAAAGTAAGCACTTAAATAGAAGACAGCCTGAAACCAGCTATTCCATAGGGTTATGACAGGTGCAGGAAAAAAGCTTTGCTTCCTTTGAAACCCTATACTTTGATTTTAAGAAATGCAAATTATATATTCGCTTTCTTGTGTTCAAAAATGCAGACTTTACCATCGCAACCACATGATTTAAATCTGTCATCACTGCGACCCAACAATTGCCAACCAAGCTGATCTTATGTGCCCAGCACTGTACATGCATTAAATGATCCCCTATGACCGCTCCTAATGTTTCATAACATCGGGTCATGTATGGGGGCACTGTCACTAACAAACACTTTAACCGCATCATATTGTACACTATAACTCCGCAGAGCTTCTAAAACCGCACGGGAGCAGTTTGTAGCATTTCTTGCATCAAGGTAGATCACAGAAACAACGTGCAGCTCTCTTTTCGATCCGGGGGGCGTGGTGGCTCAGCGGTCTAGCTGTCTGCCTCTCACCAAGGCAAGGGTTCGATTCCCGGTCAATGCATGTGAGATTTTCGAAGTGAAATGCCATGTCCTGTGGTTCGGATTCCACGTAAAAAAGGAGGTCCCGTGGCTCATGATCTTGAGATTAACGGTCACGTTAAACTACAAGCTTCCTTCCTTTTCTTTTAGATCCGGCTGGGACTTGGAATATGATAAAAACACAACGGCCCATTCTATCTGTAGTTTCACCACAGAGTATGTTGATGTTCTTCCCCATCAGAGCCTCTGCTGTTCTTTTCTGGTGGTAAGATGCAACTTCTAGAAAGGAAGAAAGACCTCAAATATTAACAAAATAATTTAAAATTACTGGATCAATTGGGTACGGGCAAGATAGTTCGATACGGAAATTGCGTTCAAATTTGGTCTCCTTCAATTCTGAGTGCGGTTTCGATGTTGTACCGTAATATCTGAACCGTACCCAATCCATGAAATCGAAACTAACCTGGTAAATATAATTCACGTAGAGTTTTCACACATGGCAGCTCTTCATTTGAAAACTCAGTAATCCAGGCTCTTAGCTCTTTGTTTTCGAGCTTTTCCAGAGGTATATTTGCTTTGGCAAATACTTAAACTGTGCGTTTCGAGAAGTTATCTCTGGAAATTTTTCGTCGTTTACAACTATCCAACTGTGTAAGCACAGAAGTTTGCATTCCTTGAGACGTACTAGCAGCAAGGGTTGAACTTTTGTTATCGCGTTGCTTGCCCACGCTTTTTTCAGACTTAACATGTTTCGCAATACTATCCTTTTTTTCCCATGCAACGCGGCAATTACAATATTTACAAAACACTGTCACTGAATCTGTGGCATATAAACCATCCTTTGCATACTGCCGAGCCCTTTCACGCGCAGTTATCGTCGTGCGCCCCCTAACCCAATCGCTTGATTTTCTTCTCTCCACTATTCACACGCACCTTACATGAAAACAGTTTCAACTTTGAACGAAGAGTATGAACAACAGGAAAACAACGCTGCATCTATTTCGTTATTTCCGTGGCACTCGATTTACTTTTCGAGAATAATCAATACATCCTATTCCCATTGTAAATATCAATTAAAGTCAGCAAGCAGCGATCGATCAACTACTTTTCTATATATAGCGATCAGAGCGGTCAAAAGATTTATGCGTCATATTTGCAGTATTTCTCATGATTTCGCTGAAGTATGTGGTTTTCACCAGTAAAATAACAATTTCGCAGAATTCGCACCAAAATCGCATATTTGTACTAATTTCGCATTTTGTCGCATATTGAATTTAGGTACCACAGCGCTTCAGAACACCTTAAAACTATTTAAAAAAATGGTTTTAACACACATTACAAACATTCGCATTTATCGCAAATACGAATTTTTCCGATCCCTAATTATAAGTCATAGTATAATACATGAAACTTACAAAATATATAATTTGCCTTTGTGTTCAATTCAGTGGTACTTGGTTTGATGACATCTAACTCAAGTCAATAGATCTTGCATCTTTGTTACATTATATCAACTCTAAACTCTAAATCTGAATCTGCCACTAGAAGCTGGTAGATTCAGCAGTGTCATTATTATTACGTATATTATGCATTCTCATGGCTACTCACTACTGTGGTAGGTTACTGAAGGCCCGACAGCAGAGAGGAATGTTACCGGGTGGATGATAACGACGGAAATACTGTAAATATAGGCATCACACTCTCTCAGCTTTGCCTTCAAACATTCGCAGTACATGCTCAAGAGATGCATACTCATGTGCAAATTATTAAAGGCCGGTTCGTAAACTAAGATGGTGTAAGAAGCAGGGGCCCCGGCTCCATTCCCACACAAGGGGTAGTGCAGAGTAAAAAATATGAAAATACAGTGCACTCCCGTTAATTGGCGTGCGGTTAATTCGCGGGTTTCGTAGTATATTTCTTTAAAGTAGTAATCCGTACACCCACTAACCATTACGCTAAATAAAATCTCTCTTGTGTCATTTAAAAAGAATTTTAATGCGATATGCTGCGTGGAGACTAAATCATTGAAATTTGAGAAGACTGGACTTAGTTTCCTTGCTATGTAACAGTAGGCCTACATGCACACTGCTACAAGAATTCTGAAAACTTTTGAACATACGAGCATGTTGCCGCGGGCGGTATAGCACAGATTCCGTTATCTTGGAAGCGGAGACAATGCAAGTGAATGCTCTTTTTCTCAGAGCCTACCCTTGGTTTTGCCACAGCTGAAGCCCCAGGTCGCTGACCTGTGAGTTGAGCAGGCTAGATGCGCGGACAGTGAGTGTACGGTATTGTATACAGTAGTCTATTGTAGTTGAGAAGTGTGCTCGGCGTGCGTAGCCTTTTCAGTGTTTTGAAGTCAGCTGCGAGAGTTTTCAATAGTAAACTGTGGTTATCAGTTTTCGATATGAGCGGTCGAAAAATGAAATGCAAAAGGTTAAACGTCAGCGAAAAAATGAAAATTATAGAGAGGCTGGAGGGAGGCGAGACGTTATCCACGTTAGCCAGCGAGTTTGGTGTGGGTGAAACTACAGTGCGAGACATGAAAAAACAAAAGGAAACCCTCATCAAATTTTCTGCTAAGTGTGATCGTTCATCAACCCGGAAATCAATGAGAACATCGGGCTAAGAAAATCTAGATGAAGCAATGATATGCTGGTTTAATCAGAAACGAGCGGAAGGTATTCCTGTGTCCGGGCCAATGTGTGCGGAGCAAGCCAAACGTTTCCACATTGCCCTTGGCTTAGAAGGAGATTTTAAAGCACCTTCTGGCTGGCTTATGCGGTTTAAGAAACGCTACGGAATAAGGGAAATTGCGATTCACGGAGAGAGTCTTGGCGCAGACACGAGTGGTGCTGAAAAGTTTGTACAGGAATTTCAATCATTCATTGACAAACAACAGCTTGACCTGAGACAGCTTTATAAAGCAGACGAGACAGGGTTGTATTGGAAATGTTTACAGTCCCGAACATTAGTGATGCAAAAAGAACAGCACGCCCCAGGCTGTAAAATATCGAAGGAAAGAATAACAATTATGGCGTGTGCCAACGCAAGTGGCGATCATAAATTAAAATTGTTTAAACACAAATTGTGCTAAATGTTCTGGCATAACTCAACAAAATGACAGCGTTTCGCCCCGGTGTGCTATTGGGCTCTTCAGTTGGTTAAAGCACACCTCACCAAGACACTGTCTAGTACACACTGGGAAGGCCATTGCAAGACGTATTTGATACATATGTATCCGCGTCACGAGCAAAGCCAGTGCACTATGGGAGTCGAAACTCCACTCCAAAGCAATTATAACCTTACCTTGGCATTGAATATATAATTTTCAAAAGAAAATATGTGTATTGTCCGTTGAGCCATTATATATTTAAACACAAATTGTGCTAAATGTTCCGGCATAACTCAACAAAATGACAGCGTTTCGCCCCGGTGTGCTATTGGGCTCTTCAGTTGGTTAAAGCACACCTCACCAAGACACTGTCTAGTACACACTGGGAAGGCCATTGCAAGACGTATTCGATACATATGTATCCGCGTCACGAGCAAAGCCAGTGCACTATGGGAGTCGAAACTCCACTCCAAAGCAATTATAACCTTACCTTGGCATTGAATATATAATTTTCAAAAGAAAATATGTATTGTCCGTTGAGCCATTATATATTTAAACACAAATTGTGCTAAATGTTCCGGCATAACTCAACAAAATGACAGCGTTTTGACCCGGTGTGCTATTGGGCTCTGGCTTTGCTCGTGACGCGGATACATATGTATCAAATACGTCTTGCAATGGCCTTCCCAGTGTGTACTAGACAGTGTCTTGGTGAGGTGTGCTTTAACCAACTGAAGAGCCCAATAGCACACCGGGGCGAAACACTGTCATTTTGTTGAGTTATGCCGGAACATTTAGTACAATTTGTGTTTAAATATATAATGGCTCAACGGACAATACATATATTTTCTTTTGAAAATTATATATTCAATGCCAAGGTAAGGTTATAATTGCTTTGGAGTGGAGTTTCGACTCCCATAGTGCACTGGCTTTGCTCGTGACGAGGATACATATGTATCAAATACGTCTTGCAATGGCCTTCCCAGTGTGTACTAGACAGTGTCTTGGTGAGGTGTGCTTTAACCAACTGAAGAGCCCAATAGCACACCGGGGCGAAACGCTGTCATTTTGTTGAGTTATGCCGGAACATTTAGCACAATTTGTGTTTAAATATATAATGGCTCAACGGACAATACATATATTTTCTTTTGAAAATTATATATTAAAATTGTTAGCGATAGGGAAATCTAAAAAATCTCGTTGTTTTAAACAAGAAAATGTCCCTCTGCAGTACTACCATCAAAAGGCAGCCTGGATGGATACACAAATATTTAAGGACTGGTTTCACATCATTTTGTAAAACAAGTGACGGCCTATTTAATTAAGCAGTCTTTACCAATCAAAGCAGAGCTCTTAATTGACAATGCGCGTTCCCATCCACACGAAAGTGAACTTAGAGAAGGTGATATTGTCGTCAAATTCCTTCCCCCTAATGTAACTTCTATTCTGCAACCTATGGACCAAGGCGTTATTGCTGCATTAAAGAAGAACTACCGGTCATTTTTGTTACAGCAATTGGTTGAGGAAAACATTGATATTCCAACATTTTGGAAGGACTTGAGTTTGTTGGATGCTCTTCATGCAGTCATTTCGGACGGGCAAAGTAGTCTCGCTACGATGAAATCATTACTGCAAAACCTGGATGAATGCCAAGATGCAGATGAAAATGACATTATTGAGTGGTTAGACGTCGATAAAGACGATTATTGTTTCAGACATGAAAGTGAAGAGGATATTGTACAGAATTAGACTGCCGGTGAGCAAGACGGAGATCCAGATGATATCGAGTGCGGTAGTGGTGCAACGGAAATCCTGAAAGTTTCCCACAGCCAAGCTAGTGTCTCTATAGACACACTTCTCTCTTATGTAGAAAATCAAGATGAATTTCCATTCTCAGATATTGTTTTCTTGAGAAATGTATGATCCAAAATTAGAAAAAATGAACAATTATCTAAGAAACAAAAAGTGACGACTGACTTTTTTCATTAGGCCTAGATATTAATGTTGACATAATCTACACAGCATTTTGTAATTCTCCTCTAGTGTGTCTTACAACACAATGTGCAGTGTTATAATTATTTCTGCTTGTTTATAAAGTGCATTTCAATATTTTAACCAATGGTTTTTCATTTACAAGGCTTAACAAAACTTACTGCGGATAATTCGCGTTTTTCAGTAATTCACGGGAGTTCATGCATTAATTACCACGAATTAGCGGGAGTGCACTGTATTGGTATTTACATAACATGATAGAGCAGTCTACTTGCTCATTTCTCACCAAGTGTTCGATTTCTGATGTATATATAGGGCCTACACTAATCTTGACAGTCAACATTTCACATCGGGACTTACCGATAATATATACGATAAGAAAAAGAAACTTTTTCAGCACTCAACCATTCACTCACAAATAGCCTACAACACAAACTCAATGTTTGACTCTAACACCATGTCACTCACTAAAAACAACCACGAACAGTTAACAAGAACTGAAAATAGCCTAAATACAGAAATCTGCGCGATTTCATCCAGGCCTGACAGGTGCAGATGGTTTTCAACCATAAATTTTTAGCTACCGAGATTAATCCGTGAAGCCTTAACATGTATGGTAATCATGATCGTATCTTCTTTTTTCTTTTTTTATTAATTTGCTTAGTGGCACTTTACCAGATAAGTAATTAATAAATACATATTATTTTTACTATTTATTAGGGCAAGTTAAGATTTCAATGTTGGACGCAGAGCCCCCTTTTAGAGAAATCTAGAACTAATATTCTTTGTGTGAGAGTGATTGGTTGTCAGTTTGTGTCAACGAACCCCCAACCCCACCAGTAACCAATGAGTGTCAAATCACTTCCAGCCAATCAGGACATTGGTCCACACCCTCTTCTCTTCCTCCCTTTGTGACAGTGTGTGACAGACAGGCATAGCCCTGGCCCAGTACCTCATAATGAGTTAAGCCACACAAACAAAAATTATCGATTAACCATATATGTCTTTGTTGGCCAGTTACCATTTGGCTTGTCATAGGCACAAACCATTCCTTGGGAACATTGTTACAGGTGACTAGAAATGGTGCCTGTATGAGAACTTAAAGAAGAGGAAATAATGGCTCAGCCCATTGACAAAAGCACCGCCCTGTGAAGGATGGTACACCCTCAAAAAACTATGTAGTGCCTTTGGTGAAACCAAACTGGCTTCTTCACCATGAATTGCTCCCAAGAAATGAAACTATAAACGCTGCTGTGTATACTGAACAGCAAAGACGACTTGCTGTTGCTATTGAAAACCAAACACCTGGTAAACCTGTGTAGTTGCTGCACGATAATGCACGCCTGCATACAGCCAGAATCACCACAGAGGCATTGCTGAACTTTCTCAACCTGCATATTCATCAGACTTAGTCCCTTCTGATAATCATCTGTTCAGGTCTCTTATCATCATTCAGGGACATTCTTCAACTCGAAACAACAACAGTTCTACAGGAGAGGCTTAGAACTCCTACCTGAATGCTGTATTGTATGTTGAATATTGTATTTATTATTTTTACAATAAGAGCAGTAGGTTATGTTTATATTGGTTTATACTGTGTCGGCTCTTTTTGCGCTTGACCATGATAGATTACAAATACGTTTTGAGAAGCATTTTTCATTACATGGAAAATATAATTTATTTCTGTGCTCTCCTCTGATTTCTTTTCATTTAATTTAGTAATATGTTTCAATACGAGAGAAGTTACTTCAACGATGTGAGTCTTATAGGTTATGTTTCACGTCATCCAACGATTTCTACTTGTATACGGTACCACTACATTTGAATATGATTTGGATGCTCTTGGATAGGTTATTAATCAAGATTTGCTAAAAGGCGAATCAGTAATTGCATGTTTCCACTGATTGCAATGTTCGGGCTTGTGGGGGTTTTTTGGCGAGGGGGGTGGGGAAAGGGGGAAGGTGAGGGTGAGGGTGAGTGGGGTTGGTTCGAACTCCTCTTTTTTATGTCCCAATCACTTTGAATTATTGAGGTTTTAATGTACAATGTAGTAGAACAGGCGTTCTCAACCTGGTGCTCTTTAAATGAAATTTGGTGCTCTCGCCATACGAGCAAAAATGTGCTCGCAAGCACAAGCTCCCCCCTGAGATCCACTCTTAAATTCAAATTCTGTTGAACGAATCAGAATAATAATGTTTTCATTACAAGTTTTCACAGAAATTTTATAATTTCGTCAAATATGTAATTAAGATAAATATTTGGACATCCCTGTTTTATGACTACCGGTAACACGAAAGATCATTGGGAGTAAAAAAATTCCTGGATCCTTCGGGAAACAGTTATTCCAACAACATGGATAGCCTTGTAGTGGCCTTCTCAGTGAGTAGAAATTCTGGTAATATTGTATTGCGCTAACCGGATCAAATTTTCAAACATTTGAAATTTGATGATTTGTAATTCACTCATTTGGAAATAAAATATCCTCGATCGTCCGAGGAAATGGTTATTCTAAGATGTTTGTAATATTGTTAGTTTAATCTGACAATCTACACCCCATTGCTGCTCACAAACTCTTTATTTTTAAATTCATTGGCAAATTCTTCTGCTTTGACCATAAGGAGCAGTCCACAAGTTGGTACTGTACCATTATCCTCAAGCGTAAGTTGTAGTACTGCTCGAGTCTAAGCTGCGTGAACATCAGAGAAATGTGCATCGCGGACTATGAGTAGTGGTGTTGACGAGTGATGAGGTTTCTCGGTCCTTGCATAGTACAGAACCAAATACATCGGTCGGTGACTCACTCAGTCATTCCTAACACCACAGCGGTTTGAGCAACGGCCGAATGTTAGCAGTATTGAAATAGAAAGGAATACCATATATCACGGAGGGCTGTTGACAGATCCTTCTCTTCACGCCCGACCCTTCCCTGCTCTTTCTCCTCACCCCGCAAGTTCATAGAGCTTGGACTCGAGCAGTACATTGCACTGCTAGATTTGTTTCGAATCGCAATGCGGCATTTGGCAGGCGAGGTACGTCACGATGCGAATGCCGTTAAGCGATCTCCGAGAAGTGCCGAGAACTACCGAAGCTCAGTTGCAAGCCCGATGTCCAGAACATGTGTTACGCATAGATCCAAGATATTGATTGACTAATGAAGGATTATTTTATTGATAATAACGAGGAAGAGAAGTTAATTTATGCTTTTTAGCATTTATTCAAGTTGTATTGATACTGTATAATATTTCTGAAGAGTTATATTCATTTGCAAGATTTTATGAAATATGTAAGCCATTTTGATTATGCGCTAAGAAAATAATTTATCGATCTACGCACCGCTGGAGAGGGGGCTGTTCACCCTTCGTGAAACTGCAGACTGCATGAGGAAGACAGATTATTAAGTATCTCTGCCGAGGGCAGAACAGCAATCTAGCGTGTTTCACAATACGTATCGCTATCATAGGCCTACTTGTAACGTGCGTGAGGCCGCGTTAACAAAAGTAGAGTTGTGTGTCGAAGAACTCTGACTTATTCACTTTCAATAGTGAGTTTATACAACACGCTGAATGTGTCTTGTATTATGCAGACTAGATCATGCCATATGTGAAGTTAGGCAAGCTCTGTGCAACTAGGAACATTAACATTGCGAGTGCACTGAAATACATGCAGTATAACACTGATATTGGAACAGTGCTGTATATGGACACAAGTATAGTTATACTTAAGCACTTCATGAACATTATGATTCAATCCTCTTAATTTTCACGACATGATTGTAAATCAAATGTCGGGAGGAATAGTTCATATGCCTAGTTACCTTGTAGCTATGATCGGCTAGACACTTCAAATATGAATACTGCGATGTGAGCGACACAATATGCATTCTGAGGAACGAACACTGACATTTTTTAGTATGAAACAGAGTCTCATCGCTAATGCTAAATTTCATTAAGCATGTTCGCTCCATATGACATTATGGCATCGAAATGCAACTATCGTTTCGGGCGAACGCGTATTACTACCATGTGACGAGCACTTTCTACGGAACACGATGGACTATACGTGGAATGGCAGTAACAACCGGTGTCGTTCATATGTCTATCTGGAACCCGTGCATTGGAGACTGGCAGTCCGGGGTTCGATCTCATCGGTATACCAGGATGATCCAGGACCTTTCCATGTGAGGAGGAGAAATGATATGGGAGGCATATCATTGCTTTCTATTCCACCAGCGACTGGCGAGAAGGTACTGAAAATCAACATCCATCATTAGTAGTAATGCATAGACATTGTAATGTTTTAGTAGCTGTCATATTTTTCTTTTTATTAGCATAGTCGATGGGTAGAATTTAGGCATGACGTTTTACTCATGTCTGGTTTTACTCTCGACTGGATTTAGATTCCAATTCAGAAATGCATCCATTTTTGTAGTGTGTTTTTACACAATTAAAAGTAACTTATTGTAATTTATGTGGGAACATTTTTATCGTAGTGAAGAGAATCATCATAGGAGAAGACTTTATTAATTCTTCACTATCCTAGATAGTGTTTTTGAACTTTCATTGTGGTCTATTTATGACGCATTTATTCGCACACTCATTTATCACTAGATCTATTTTCTAGAGATCTTTCTGATTGTTTAGTTGGAGAGTTGTTGTTTTTTGACTACTTTCTACGTCGATTTAGACAGTTTTGACTTTATTGAGGATACACTTAGTGTGATAGGATTCTTTTTATCTTTTGCTATGAGATATTTTTAGTTTTGGTGGATTATAGGGATAGTAGGGTTTTCTAATCGACTATGATCACCCTTGTCGATGGTGTAAGAACCCTATATTATTTTCTAGAATCCATTCGAGCAAGATTATTTCTTATTTTGCTTGAGAAACCTCGATCCTTATTAAATTTCTAGTTTTGAAACACGAATGTCAAGTTAACATTGAGCATATTGAAATCAATTCCTAATGGTATTTTCAGGCATTATGAATCGAATAGTATTCAAGTGATAATATTCTGAAAGGCATTTACATTCTTTTTATCAACGAGAATCTCAGATAACTGAATGTGGAGGCATATCCTTCAACAGATGTGTGATTATAATAAAATTATTGTACAGCATAAATAATTCCAGTGATAATTTGGAGAAATGAGTGATAACATTTTTAAACATTCTATACGAAGTATTACAATCTTGTATAATTCTAGTAACGCAAATCTATTCGCATACTGTAACTATAAAATATATTAGTAATGAAATGATTCATATCACCATGATGGGTGACTAAAAATGATAATTGTATAAATAATTATGGAACAGTAACAATGAATACTCAGTGGAGTAAATCTATAATATTGATAAGACCATGTAGTGGTACCATTAAATTATGTAATAATTAAATAATGTTTGAAATGGTATTGATGGAATCCATTGTTGAATGGATGATAGATAAATAGGCAAGTGTGACTTAGGATGATTATAGTGTTACAGATACAGAACTAAATGGTGATAACCGATAATGTGTTATTTGGAAACATGCCTTTCTAGACGTGAGTACTAATAATTTGAGTCAAGGATCTTTATTATCCTATTTCTGGAAATTACTACAGTGCTAACGTAGTTTCATAATCTTCCCTTCTGGTTAATTTGAAGATCAGTGTTGATTTAAATTGGATTTTCTGCTTATTCACGTAAAAGATTATTGGGTCCAAGAGACACCAAATATATACAAAATAATTACCATGAAACCACAAAATAAAATAAACTCATGGAGGGTGTATGATCGAGTTTATTCTGAGAGGTGGTTGTAACATAAATGTATTATGTATAAAATTTATTTCAGGGTTATTATAAACATGTACATTCAGGAAATTACCTACAGAAAATGAAACAGAACTGATACTAGATCCAGTAGGAGTTTCTTTGTGGATCTATTTCTTTATGGGACATTGCAACCCATACTTGTGTGTGTAGATTACATTGTTGCTTTTTGGTAAGATGCAATTGCACAGTGAGGTCTGTGATGAGCATTTATGTGCTTTATTCCTGACTTGATCAAGATTGTCTACGTTCTTTCAGATCTTAATCTGAAGACATAGCACTTTTGCTATGCCATTTATTGAATAAATATTTTCAGTTCCATTTTAATTCGACGATCGTGGTGATTTATAGAAGCGAGTGGAGGTCACGTTAAGAAAGCCATTGCTGGGTATTTCTAGGTGTTCATACACCTGAGATTACATTCTTTTGTAGATCTCGTGTTCTCTTGAGCCGCTGCTTTTCTCATTAGCCATGGCTTTTCTTAACATTGCCTGGTTGGGTTACCCTGTGCCCTATTATCCCCATCTCTTGTTGGTAGTATCTGGGAGTTTTTAGCCGGGATTTTCCAGGTTCTTCGATCCAGTAATCTTCGAGGGATTTCAACAAGCTGGTGGTAGGTAATTTCGGGTACAGTACATTGTACCCCTGAACCCTTAAGCAGCGCTTCATCCATGACACTCCATTCAGGTTTTCGTAACAGCTTAACTTTCCATCCATCCTTTTCAAATGCAGCAACAATGCTATCCTTGCTCTTCCAAATTGTTTGAACTGTGGAACTAACTACGCCAAATTGATGACACGCGTCTGCTTATTTGCATTCTATTCTCAATTTCATGAATCACTCAAGTTTTCTTCCAACGTTAAAACTTTTCTTTTACTGGTTAGCTGCTAAAATGTATTTACAGCATGAAAAACAGCATTGGAAATTAACTAGGTACGTACTGTTAACGAGTTCTATGGAATGCACAAGCATTGCAATGGGGTAGAGAATGTACAGTATTGACCTTGGCCTTGAGGCAGGCCAGGCACCTTGGAGGTTGTTTTCAGGAGGCAGAAGTGTGCACTAATGACAGAAGGGAAGGAAAAAGAATTTGCCACGTTGCCAGATTTCAACAACATATTTCCTTGCAGGTTGGTTCATGGGAAATCTTTTTGCAAACTGAGCTTGAAGATGACATTATATGCTGAAACGTTTGTCGTATTAAGCAAGGCTGAGAAACATATTCCTTGTGAATAATACGACCAAACCACAGGAAATTTGACATTATAGCCCAGTAGACGCTGAAACCAATGTCTTTATAACAAAGTTCAATTGTACTCTACAGTTTACGCCACGGTTTTTGGCCGGTCAGCCCCAGTTGTGCAGTCGTACAGAGGACAGTCGACTAGAGTTGTCAGTTACGAAGAAAGCTAGGCTGTGTCATCATGCTGTGTGTGCTCTGCTGGTGACAAATAAATGATATAATAGACTGTTATCGTCCTTAGTTGCAATTCCTTGTGTTCGTGTTGTGTATAGTGGGCTGATGGTGTAACAATGATTCGCTTCTGGAAGGGGGTGGGCTGAGTTAAAATTACATTGGGGGGTGAGAGCTCTGACATAATGAGACATAATAATCAATGAAAGCAAGTATACGATCCCTAAGTTTCGAAACCACCTATCTATATTTTTTTAAATTTGATTTCATTAGAATTTGATACGTTGTATTCACACTTATCAATACATAAATGACCGAAAAGTAACAATTTTGTTGATATTAAATTATGAAGTTCAGGTTTCTTCGCGAAATCATCTGGTTCTTAGTATTCCCCGACTTTGTATAAATATTAATCCACAGTTTCCAACCAAATTTTTACTTGAAAAAGCAATAAAACTAGCAATATATTGTTCACTTTCCAAAATGACACTCACTCTGTACTCACAGAATGACAACTGACAAGTTGGAAAGCATTTACCGTATTTCCTCGCATAATCTTCGCATATTATTAGCCTAAAATTCATGAAAAAAGTTAGGGTGCGACGGTTATACGAAGAATATTTAAGTTCAAAGAAGAAAACCACAATTTTTAATATATCAAAATGAACATCGGGGTTTTAAGGCTTTGTAGTATGTATTACAGTTAACTTACAAACAAACTCACAACAGTTTGACAAGTGTGGCTCCTCCGTCTTCTAGTAGAAGCGCTAGTAGCCAAGATGGCGACTAGGGAGCAGAAAGCTTTATTGTGTTTTAAAGTTTGCAAGGACTGAATCTGTAGTTACAGTGCAACGTGCATTCCGTAATTAGTTCCATTGTTATCCTCCAAGTGATAATAACATCCGTAGATGATATCATCAGTTTGAAGACACTGGTTGCCTTTGTAAAGGGAAGAGTACCGGCAGACCATCAAAGAATGAAGAACGTGTTGAACGAGTGAGCGAGTCTTTCACGCGTAGTCCCAAGAAATCAATTCGGAGGGCTAGTCGTGAGTTAGCAGTTCCAGTGATGTCAGTGTGGGGAGTTTTACGGAGACTCTTACAAATATATTCTTATCGTTTGCATATGTTGCAAGCTCTAAAGCCTACCGACTATGGTGCATGTGCCAACTTCGCAAACGATCTGTTGCTGCATGAAGATGACAATTTTCTGGATCGATGAATCGACACTTCACCTAAGAGGACATGTTAACACTCATAATGCGCGTATCTGGGGGTCAGCAAATCCCCACGAGTTGGTACAGTTGCAACGAGACTCCCCTAAATTGAATGTCTTTTGTGCCATATCCCGGCGGAAACTTTATAGGCCTTTCTTTTACGCTGAAGCAACTGTAACTGGTGTTTCTTATCTTGATGCGCTACAACTATGGCTCTTTCCTCAATTACAAGAAGCTGAACCAGAGAACTTTTTTGGCAGCAAGATGGTGAGACGCCTCATTGGCATACCTTAGTATGCGATTGGTCAAACGACGTTGTACCTGACGGCTGGATTGGCCAAGAGGGGCCAGATGACAGAGCTTGTTTTGCATGGCCTCCACGTTCACCCGTTCTGACGCCATGCGATTTTTACCTTTGGGGGTTTGTAGAGTATCATGATTATGTGCCTCCACTACCAGCTCACCTAACCAACTTAAGGAACAGGATTGAAGCAGTTGTTGCAACAATTACTCCTGAGACACAGAAAAAGGTTTGGGACGAACTCGGCTATCGACTTGATGTGTGACATGTGACGAATGCACTAACATTGAACACTTGTAGGACAAACTGTTAGAGTTGCTCTTTCATTTGATGTATTATTTATAATTGTAAGTTAACTGTAATAAATATTACGAAGCCTTAAAACCCTGATATTCATTTTGATACACCTGTACACTGTATCCTCATTTGCTGCACGCTTGTGTGCTTTCTTAATAATATTATTATTTGTTTATTATGTAATTCCGTGTATTTCACTGTTATCAAGATCCCCGTATAATTCTTGTATTTTATAATTCTGGACAACACGTGCGTAACATCACGCACGGGTATGTTATGCACGGGTCTCTGTTGCGATATTTCAACGGAAGTGGCTGATGCTAGACTGGCACGGGATGTCCCTTGCGTAAGATTCCACCAATAGCAGTCAGGCGTGTTTAAGCATCGGTGAACTGGGGCTAGCAGTGCTTCGTACGGCGGCTTATTGAATTTTAAGAAATGCTAACTTCAAAGTCATTAACATCAGACATTGTCCCGTATTGACTAGATTATATGAATAGATAAATAATTGAATCTCATCATTCCGAGGCCAACTCACAGAAGAGACAGGTCCATACAAGTTTCACTCCTCTGGTGTGGCGTTGAACGGGATCGCTGTTTAGCGTGCCGTAGGCCAGTAGTTCGTGTATCGTGAGTCATAGCCTGCAGTCAGAGAGACAGACTTCTTTCTTGTGACAAGGTCACACCAGATTGTATCTCGCAGAATGTGCTAAGTGACGAGAGGAGGGCAGGACTATAATTTATGAAGCTGCCTGCATTGTGTCTCATATCACTTGCAATATTGTTATTCTGTGACGAAACACTTGGCGATTCATTTAGCTACACGAGATGCAGAACAGGTCAGCAGTTCGTTAATCTGAGCGGCGGATTACTCCATCTAACAAACTCCAGCCTAACTTGTGAAATAATAAATTCAGTTTGAGGATTTATCACTAAGGTCAACTCAATTACCGTACACTCGTATCGTTTGCTGGGTATGGTGACTCATTTTTAGTAGTGGTCGAAATGGACTGAAGATAAAGATTCCAACCAGCCGGTAGGTCTCCAGACTACCATCACATTCTCTCAGCACCTTCTGTCAGCCGCCTGTCAACTGCTGGACTGCTAAACTCACTTCAATGCGTAAGCTCTCATGGCCACCGGCCAAAATCCATGGCATAAACTGAACATGAATAAGATCTGGTGGCCAACTGTTAGCCTCGTGGAACTCGAATGACGTCACACCTCCCTCCCCTCCGCACAGCGTTCCACAGTAGCTAACCTATCACATAGAGTACCGTATTTACAGGGCTAAAGAAGCCCCTTTTTCTTAAATTGTTAGTTCCGAAATTGGGGGAGGGTACTAGGCCTATATACGCAAACTTCGCAAAAATCCATTATTTTGGGAAAGGGAGACAGTAAAAATAAGCAATTGTATTTTGATCTTGTGCAATATATTTAATCAAAATAAACAAAGTTTACATCTTTAATCAGCCCATTATGAGACTGGCATAACCTCACTTATCCACCACTGTTCCCTATCCCCCAATGACTTTCACTACTATCCCTTGCTAAGCAAAAATCTTAGTATCAAAGAAATAGAATGGAATGGACAAAGTGCCAGACATGGAAATGCAAACTTTATTTTTATTTGAACATAGGGAGGGAGAATGCACCAATTACAGAATGAGTGATGATACTGAACTATCATATCTCGCTAACATTTGAGGAGCCTATTTCCAAAAGTCGACATCTGACATATTTTACAAAAAGTAGATTTTTTAAATTTCATATTCCTCTTGGAGAAACGCATCAAATGGATGGTGGAAGATGTTCCAAAACACGATATCTGTGGTTAAAAATCAATATTAAAGTTTGACTTTATTTCCAAATCTCGACATCTGCTTTGTTAAGTTATTTCCATAATCCGACATCTGCACTTCGTTCCTAAATCTGACATTTTGCATAAGAAAGTTGATGCAACTTCCAAAGTGTGTTCCAATACTCGACATTCCTGTTGCATTACTTCGAGGCAGTGTTTCCCGCGAACTTTTGATTGTAGTACTTAGCAATGTCCGGCGCCAATTAACTTCTTTCTAAGTGTTCCCGCCAAGTTTGTTCTAATGTGACAATGCACTGTTTCAACGCAGTATTTGTTGGCTCTATTCTTCAGTCACCAGTTGACATCTGATTAGTTTGGTGCTGTTCTACAAAGCAATGGATAATTCATTAAAAGTATCTCCTTCTGTACCTGGACGTGGGAGGAAACATTCCCGTGACCCCGAAAACTGGGCTAAGAATAAGAAGAAAAGAGAAAGGCGAGCATTTTGTTACTAATTCGTTTAGCAATAATTATCATATAATCGTTACAAATAATGCGTTCTTGAAGCAGAATCTTGATAAATATTATATTTTCAGATACTCTGCTTCACAACCCCCAAAAGTACCAATATGCAGTCACAAGAAGGGAGCATTTCAGTGCCAGACGCTGACAACTAGGGACAACAAACATTTTCATAACATATTCTACAGCACGCCAAAGAAGCTTATCCAGGACGCATTTATAATCAAGTATACAGCGGCGGCACTTCCGAGGAGAACCGTGAGTAATGGCAGTAATAAGAATAAGAAGATATCGATAAAGCTTTTGTGAAAAAAAGGCAACAAAGCGACCCGGTAAAGAACCTGTTGTACCCGTCTGCAGGGCAACTTTTCTAGGTATCTTGCAGATATCAAAAGACAGGGTAGGTCTGGCTTGTAAGAGTCACTTTGAGACTGGTCTTCTGCCTATAGATAAACGAGGAGGAGATACTCGTAGCAAGTACAGTGAAAATAAAAGACTAGCTATGAGCATTTTCTTAGAGAAATTAAATGTTGTTAGTGAATTACACTATCGTAGAGGACAAGTGAAAGGTCGCCAGTATTTATCAAGTGAGCTGAACATTAGTAAATTGTGGAGAAGTTACAACCAGTCAGTATCAACTGAGCTACGAGTTAAGGCAGCTTACTTTAGGCATTATTTCTGTCGGACATATAATATTGGATTTGGCACTCCAGCGACTGATGCTTGCTCAAAATGTTTGTTGCTGAAAGCTAAACTGAAGCACTGCAACATTCCTCAAGCAAAGAATAATATAATAACTGAGTTGAGAGTACATAAATTAAGAGCACAAGCGTTTTATTATGTTCTACGTAATCAGGAAGATAATGAACTGATATTAAGTTTCAATTGCCAGAAAAATTTACCCCTTCCAAAATTACCAGATCAAGCCACGTATTACTCCAGACAATTGTATATGTACAATTTTACAATCTGTGTAGGAACATCGCGTGATCGTCAAACTACACAGAACACTTTTATATACCAGTGGCTGGAATCTTCTCGTCCAAAAGGATCTAACGAAATAGCTTCCTGTGTTTATGACAGACTTAATCATCTTGATCTTACAGGTATCACAAAAGTTAATTTGGTTTCTGACGGCTGTGAGGGTCAAAATAAAAATAGTATTATGATTGGAATGGTTTCCCATTGGCTGTATAATGATTCCCCCGCACAAGTTAAGGAAGTGGAGATGGTATTTCCCGTTGTAGGCCACTCCTTCATAACCCCAGACCGAGTCTTCGGGAGAATTGAAAAGGAGTTTAGAGTGCGAGACACTATTGTAAAACCAGAAACCAACACTCAAATTTTCAAGCAGTTTGGCACAGTGAACACGTTAGGTGTTGATTGTCCGGTGTATGACTGGAAAGGTAGCGTCCAGTCTTCTTTTAAAGCACCAGGGTCATGGCATTTCAGAATTCAATCCTGCAAGAGGTTCGTGTTTAGGAAAGTAAAATCCTCTACTCTTCTTCGTGGAGAGCAGCATTATAGGAGTGACTTAACTGATTTCAAAGGGATAACTAAAAAGGGAAAAACGGTAACTTTTGAGAAAGTTCAGTTGCCTCTTGGAGTAGCCGTCAAAGAAGAGAAGATGAATGATGTGAACAAACTACTAACACTTCACTACGGGGAAGAGTGGAAAAATAATGAAGAACTTCAATATTATAAGAAAGTCATGGATCCAGAAAATGTGACAATTGATGTGGAAGACGATCTTGTTTGTGAACGCCAGGAGGAGAATGACGACTTGAGAATCTAATCTGTGTGACTTATTGCTCCTTGTGTATTATTATGTTAGTGCAAACTATTTTTTTATATAATTTACTAGAAACTTGTGTTCACTGTAAATTTAGTGTGTTTATTAAATTGGGAGTGCATAACAACATTATGTGGCTTAAAATCCTTGTTAAGCAAAATCCATGTTTTGTTCCAAAACTCGTCATATGCTAGAAGTTCGTTCCAAAATACGATTTTCCATTAACGTACTTCCAAAATCCGACATCTGCGAATTTTAATGCAATATCTCCTAAATGCATTGCTGAATCTACCTCCGGAGCTATTTTTTATGTTTATGGTATGTTTAAGTTAGAGTTAGTACCAAGAATAACATAAAATTTCCTGAATTTTACCGTTTAAGTGTTTTTTTTTTTCGTTTTTCACAATAACTTAAGTCAGATGTCGACTTTTGGAAATAGGCTCCTCATTTGTAAACACAACAAAGTACATATTATTCACATTAATATACCAATAACGTGTCATACAAACGCCGACGGTTTTGCATCAAATGAAATGTGTTTAAAATAAAACTGAGAAGAAGGCTGTCGCAAACACCACTTTGAAGCGCAATACGAAGAATACAAAACAAATAAATACAGCAGAGTAGACAAGATATTAAACCATAACTTTCATTGGCGGAATTAAAACTTGGCACTCCTACTCGGCCAATAGGGTGGCATCTTCTATTGGATATGGGGTGAAGTCTATAGGCTACACAATTCGATAACCTGCCCAAACGCGTACGGTACATGTATGCAAAATGGCGGTCATATCGTCTGAATAACAAAATAATGTAACAAGAATTTTTTTTTTGTCATAAAGGAAAATGAATATCAGTTATAATTTTAAGAATTTTTAAGAATTCATCAATTTTCAAGAATGTTGCATTTTGACTCTCAATAATTAAGGAGGGGCACTATAAGTGATTTCCAATAATTTTGTATTTTGGCTCTCAAAAATTAAGTGGAGTACTATAGGCGAGGGGGTCCTATAGCCGAGTAAATACGGTATATCAATAACATTGCCATATGGGAATGAAAACACGAGAACTGTCCACCAGAAACTACCAGAAGCCTCAAGTTTCATGTTTTTGTTTTTCTTTTTTTTCTTCTTCTTCTTCCTTTTTAGACCATTCCTAAAGCCTATAAACATCAGAAGAGCGTTACTTCAAGCTATTCATACAAATCATCAAAATGCCAGCTGCACTAGGTGGAAATTCAGATTCCAGCAACATTTTACCACCAAACTAGAAAAGCCATTCTGAAGATTACTCAACTGACCATGAAAGCCTACACCAGTAAATTATGTTTTCTTCTTTTTAGTTTCATTTTATTATTATTCTCCAAAATTGCAAGTTTCACATTTTAACTGTCTCCCATTGTAATACAATCCTTCCAATAAACCAAACAAACCTTGCATCAGCTTCTTCCTATGCACACCAATCCTGGGACACAGAGGAGGCATCATGACGCAGGTTAAAAAAATAGGCAAAACCGAGCTGGTTAGAAGTATTCATGCAAATGTAATCCACAGACAATAGGTGCTGGTTATGTTCTTACGTAAGATCCTGACTCCTGAGAATGTTCTCCTGTGTCTGAGCTCCCTTGTCTCAACTTTGATGAAGCCAAGCAGCTCGCGATATCAGCCCGAAGTTCTGGTCCATCCTCGCGCTTAGCTGCAAGAGATCAGAAATGTTAACATGGCCAAAACACACATATATTTGATTGAACTATATTGCCAATACTGTTACAAATGAAGATCCTGTCAATAAAGTTTCAAACACTCAGAATATCCAGAAAGTGACGATAACTAATAGACAACAGCATGGACATGCCTTCCAACAAACACATTAAAGTAGGCATGCTCTAGCATAGTGCAGATAACTCCACATCACTTGCTTGATTTTGCAGGAAAAAGTGCAGTTTGAAGGGTGTTAAAGGACATAAATCAGATAGTTTTCATAATGTTGGTTGATCAAAGAGATATTGGCTATCTTTTACATCAGAACAAGCATCTAAATATTGGAAGCCATTTTTCAGTGTTGCCTAGTACTCATATCTCTTGGAATTGCTTTTCAGTTGGTCAACAAGAGTATACCCAGTTGGATTGGCCAGTGATTAACAATTTAGTGCCACAAGTCTTCTGATACACTTCCCAATTTCCTTCCCTTATTAATATCATGTATTCATTTCATGACACTAGAAAATTAATTGTATTCCCCATCCAATCTAATAATCCAGTAATGTTGACCAAATGTAAAGAGATTCTACTAACCAGAACAAGCATGTAACAGCAGATATTTAAAATTATTACACTTCACCGCTTCCCATTTAAATTATCAAATTATCATTTTATTTTATTTTTAACCAGTTGTTCCAAAATATATCTTGGTAAATTGGTTCACTATTCTGGTTGCTTATATTAACTAATTTTATCATCTTGTTTTATCAAATCCTTATTATCATAGTCACAGATTATCTGGGACAACAATATAATAACTTAGTCAAGGATTGGTCATTCAACTGCTATGGGGCATCTGTTTAGACCGATGACTTTACCATGATCTTTCTTTTGTGGTCCAAATAGTTAATTTTAGTTGTTTAACTTGCAGCTGTGGTCAAAGAAATATATCAAGAAATGCTTTCCTTGCAGAGAAATTCACAGTGAGATATGTCTCTCAAAACTGACGAATTCCAAATGAAAAATCCACGATCCTGTTTAAAAGCTATGTCTACTACTTTTCCTCTTAGATAAGGGTGAAGTAATACAACACGCTTGTACCACTCAGCAAGTGACTAGTGAAACACTCTAATATCTGTCTGCTCTTTCCCTCAAAAGGAGAGGCATCGCACCTCACTAGCAAGCGAATGTTGTTGTTTGGCATACCAGGAGTAAACCTCAATGGAACACTCCTAGAAAAGGAACTTAAAGTTGCCGATGTGAATATCGTTGTCATTCTAGAAAGCGAAAAGAAAATGAGAAGATCTTAGATATTGTGACAGGCACCAGGGTTCACTCACTAAATCACAACACAACTGGAAGCGTGTGTTACTTAACACCAAATTTAATATGGGTCCTGTACACAATTATCTACACACACTGTACATTTCTTGTGCAGAAAGCTGTCAAGCCCACAGTTCTCTGCTCGGTAGCAGTCCACTGTTAATTTTCCACCAATCACAGTGTCTGTCCATGAGCCACCTTCAGCGCTGCCCGTTCCTACCCCACACCACGTTCTGTGGCACAACACATGCTTACACAAGTATACTGGCTCTGCATATGCTATTCAAGACCGCAATGGACGTTCACTTGTCACTGGCTGTTTACAGCTGTCAGTTACTGCTTGCACTCGACTTCACGCGAACCCTGATCAACGGTCTTTAAATCCCAGCTAATGGGACTTCTCGTAGCTTCTCGACATCTCCAGACTTATTGGAGGATGCTACCAAGTCTCAAACTGTCTGACGGCTTACTTACCTACAGCCCAGAACAGAACAACCCAGCAAAACTCAGGGCATGAATGACCTTGTGCGACTCAGAGGTCTTTGTTTGTGAGGACAGCCCTACGGCCACAAGAGGGGTGGGGTCTCGGAAACTCCGTCCAATGTTTCGTCATTGGGTGCATATGATTACATTAACCTCTACAGCAGAATGCCCTTCAAGAAGAGCTACAGCTGAAATTGAAATAATGCTTAAGAAGAAATGAAAGTTTAAAAAAAAATCTTCTACACTTTTAGTAAAAAGAACACTCCAACTTTGCATGCCAAGAGATTTTTCAAAAATCCTAGGTGTGTCTGCTCCAAAATACGGTAGAAAAAAGGATAGAAAATGTTCATAGCAATTCAAAAACTACGATAAAAACAATTAGTGATTATGATTTCTGGAATGTTGCTGGAGTTTTAAAAGTGAGACTTGGTATACAAGGTGTGATTTTGAAGTGTAACGTTTTGAAAAATATATATATACACGAGGGTGGGGGAAAAGTCATTGCAACCATTTTCCTTCCTGCAGATACCAGCCCGGTTGGACAATGTGACATATACTGTACTCTTCCACAAAAATTCTTCAGAACAGGTTGCCATCCCAGGGAGCACTCAGTTCACTACTTGGTTAACTACTGTTCTGGTGATACACTTCAGGGAGATGACAGGGGCCGACTACTAAATCATCAATACACGGTATACCAATAACTCAAAAATTTATTTGAACCAAGACAAAATAACTAAAAAATAAAGCAAAATTTAATTTAAAAAAAAATGAAGATCAAATATTAAGAAGAATTCAAAATCAAAACAATAATAATATCTTACAATAATTATATTAATAATCATCAACTCCAATCAAAATACGGCAATCTCAAATGAGAATGTAAGTGAAAATTTAAAAAAACAATCACCAAGTGTGACGTTGGGTCCATAATACAAAAAAATATATGGTGTCATGACTGTCACATCATTCAAAAACAACTGTACACGATTGGTCAGCTGGTTTTCAACAACCAAAACGAAAATATTTGGAAACCAGCTGATCGCAACTTCAAGACTTCTGGGCATCAAACCATATGAAATATTAAAAAATGGTCCATGTAAAAAAATGACTCTGGTTAATTAATATGACATGAAGCAAAAATGACTTCACTGTCATTCAACCAAACTCTTGAATCCAGTCAACTGACTCAACAACAAAAATAAGAAAAACAATATTTTACATGAGCAACAGCCAATTAATTATTATTCATTTAAAAAAAGACAATACAAACTTAATACAAACTAGCTGATATCTATGGTCCAAACCTTAGTTAATGTATAACCACTGAGATGTGCCTTACACTAATATTTACATGGCAAAAATGACACCATAATGCAATATTCCTCTTTAGATCCCGACATCCCAATACTACAGGCAAGTGATCTGATCTCGTATATCTCCAAACCCAAGGCTAACAAAAAAAAAAAAAAAAAAAAAAAAACGGATTGGTAGTAAATATGCATAACCTTGCACAAGGGGCCTAAATTTGAAGGAAATCTCCTAAATTTACCCTGCAAATCTCAATTTACCGAGGTAATTAACTAACATACCCTTTCACAACTTAAATTTGACCAACTGAAAATTAAAATTACTCAAATTCGACAATCACTAGTCTTGAAATCTTAATTGCCTCATAATTACCTCTTCCATGACCAGCGTGACTCAATTGCCTCACCGAACTAAGTATCATTTTCACTATATGTGCGTGTGTACCTTATTTCACCTTATCAATGGTACTTAAATATTTCATCGCGGGCCATACATAATCTCACATTATGTAAAATCACCACATAAAATTACCTCTTACCTCCTCGAACCATCCACGCTAAAGCAAGCTTCAATACCGGTACCTCATGGCACCTCGGCCACGGCAAACTCCCATCTTACCATTGGTGCCTAGACATCTCACACTAGTTATAATCACAACATGTGATTAACTCTTCAGCGGACTCTAGATGCTCAATATTATTGTGCAAACTATTGTGCAATATATTTATGGAACGTCCCTAGACAGTGCAATATAATTGTACAATAATTTAGTTGCTGTTTACATCGTGTGAGGTGAACATGTTGTCGGAAGCGGAACTTTGTATTATTGGTATTGCATTGTCTGAGGCTGTGAAAAAGAAAAAATCAAAGAAGAACAAATGGGCGAAAGATTGGTTTCAGAAGCGAAATGAATACACTCATCAAAACTTATTAAGCAAACTGAGACTGAGTGAGCCAACTGATTTTCAAAACCTTTTGCGTTTGGATGGTAATTCATTTGATGAACTATTTGCAATGGTTACTCCACAAATTTAAAAAAAATGACACTTTAATGCGAGAAGCTATTCCCCAAAACCAGCGTTTATCTATAGCTTTACGTTACCTTGCAACAGGAAATACCTTTGAAGACCTGAAATTTTCAAGTGCTGTGTCACCGCAGTCAATAAGTAAGATTGTTATGGACACACTTTGATCAGCCTGAAGGAGTACACACAGGTAAAGAAAAACAATCACTTATAATACTCACTAATAACTTATTTATTAGTACAAATTGTTACTATTGTTATTATCATTCTTATTATAATATTCTAATTAATGTACTGTGACCGATCTGAGCTTGACAGATTTCCGCCTTGAGAACAATCTGGAATGTGCCGGAACTGAGCGGCAGACGTGACGCCAGATCATGCCGTAACACGAATACCAGACAGGCCAGGAGCAGGGCATGCTGGGTTATCGACGCGTGAGAGGCACAGATAGAGATGCCAGACTAAATATATTTGATATATATGGATTTGTGGCCCGAGATGTATGTGATTATTTTCTTTGGCTTTACTGACATAAGAATGATCCGTTATTATAATTATTTGCACACATGGAAATGAAGAGAACTATGAAGACCATAGAGGATATTTCCCAATGTCACCACTAGAGTAGGGGAAATGAACTATGGAACTTCCTACCCCCACCCCTTCTGCGTGGAGAGTGCGGTGTCTGATCTTGACAGGGTAGTATGGTAACTGCATGCGTCGTGACAGCATGACCGCAAATTATCGTAACAGCATGCATCGCGGTGGTATGTGAGTAAAGTATCGTGGCGTGAAGGGTCACCGTAGTACGTGTTAGTCGGCGTACGTGTGAAGTATCGCCGAGGTACGCGAGTGAATAATTGCTACAGGGCAAGATAGATAGATCAGTGTTGCAGCAGAATACGTGAAATTGTATCGCCACATTGTACGGCATTATAGTGCCGCATAAATTGTGTATCGAATGTGTTAATACGGCTTGAAACACACGATTGTGTGCATTTATGGTCCAAGCTGGGAATTGAAGGTCGGTCGGATCCATGCTGAAACCAGTGTCGTGAGAAAGAGACATGCAGGATCTCACGTGATTATAAATCGCCATTATTTTTGCTACAGAAATATTTTGCACGTGGCTACACGATATAGTAACATTTTGAAATGCCGCAAGCATGCACGAGAATTTAGATATAATGGGACTGTGCATATCTGCATGTGAGAACAGTGCCGTCAGTGGAATTAAAATCTATATGCTTACGATAATGCCGGTAAAATATGAACGGACTGTGTGAATATTTAAACATGAGTGGACATATGTAAAATAAGATTATCAGGTTCAGTACTGTGAGTGCATCATTTCGGAGTCAGTGAAACGTCGTTTATAAGAGCCACGGGACGAGATATTACGAAAGTTATGTTCACACTGGCCTTGTGTATTGAGGGTTAATGAACGCAATGACAGTATGAGTAGTAGAACAAGGTCATTTCAAATAGCTGTGCGACTCGAGAGCCAGGCACAGCTGCTGTGCTTTCACGTAAATGATTTCAAACACGGAGTTAATTCAAGCATTATATCTTAGACACTGAAGTGAATTATTATGGTGCATTCTAATGCCGTGCTATGGGAATAGGAACTATATGAACATGAACTCGCAAACGTGTGAAATTAAACAACTCAAAATGTACATGAACAGTCATACGACGAATTGCTAGGCATATTAAGGGGCGCAGTGGTAAGGAACAGTCGTCATGGAACGGAAACGCGGATCATAGCTGTAATGTTCGGAGATGCAGCTCCGCAAGGAATAGGACGCTGGCACCCGATGGAGGAAGGCGTCGCCAGGGGAGCGCTGGGAACTGGAAGCGCACACCGCCGCCAGGATGCCGGGAGGGGTAGAGATATACCGCCACCAGGACGCCGGGGGCACATGGAGACGCTGCCGCCAATGGAGATGTAAAGTTAATGGGTAAAGAGTTTCCACCCAATCAATACCTTTTAAACTTGAAGTTTAATATTGCTTATTCACATTAGGGACATGTTTCGAGTATCTACTGTATGTACTCTTGTTCAGCCTAATACAATAAATCAACTATATATCTATCTAAGACATTCTTAATTAAGTAAAATATACATGCATATTGATCTTATTCATTGCAAACACCATAACTTTAAATGGAAATTTAAAAACTTGGATTAAAACAATAAAACATTTTTAGGAACTTTTGTTCCCATTTTGTACTGTGACTCAGGTCTGTGGTGGCCAAGCTTTAATGGCTTTTTCTGATGATAATAAGCTGTAGACCGGAGAAGGGTTCTGGGTTCATCCCCATCCTAACTTGTATGTGCTAGGTGATGATGTTGATGGATTTGAATGGACCATTGTTGCATAAAATAATTTCTTGCATCATACGTCTTAGACGTGGTAAGGCGATCCTGCCATAGATGGCATATTTATGGTGTTAACTGTTAAAGATGTAAAAGTTATTTGAAAAAGAAAGAAAATACAACGGTATTATGCGTTTGAGAAGAAGGTTAGATTGAGTATTATGACTAAAGGGGAACTTACTAAGTGACGACGTTGAATTTGGCCTTTCAAGGTCTACGGGGGAACTCTTCTGCCTGGTTGCCGCAATTTGTATAAAACCTAACATCAGTGTGTATATATAAAAATTTGGATAGATTACCGGGTGGTAACACAGTGTTTGGCTTATCCGTTCTGGTTCTGCGAGGAAGTGTTGAGTTGAGCTGTGTAGCACTGAGTGAGCTACTATGCGGCTGGATCCGAGACTAGTGCCTGTGATAGTGTGTGGCGGGAGGGAGCGTAATGGAGGGGAACTGGGCTTGGCAGAGGTGGAACAGGTGTGTGGGTGCGGCGCGTGACGTCATGTGTTTTGATTTTGTAATTTCATGGGGGGTGGAGGGTTAGCGCTGGGTCGGGAGGGTGATTGGTTTGAGTATTTATTGGGAATGATTGTTTTTGCCGTTTTGAGTTAGGGAAGAATTTATTGATGTTCTCATATAGCATGTTTACTTCGAAATTAATCTCATTGAGCTTATGTGCTGGGTTATTGTGTTGAACGTTGTCAATTTCTATTTGCTCGAGTGTGTTCATTATGGTCCCTTTTTTGGCATAGTAGATGATCTACATGTCATCCTGGATATTCGTGTCCTGCATAAGATTTCCAATGGCTGAAAATTTTCTATGTTTTACGGCGTTAACATGCTCGTAATATCTTGTTGTGAAGCTGCGGCCCGTTTGACCTATATTATCTGCTCTGCATTGTTGACATTTAAGTTTGTAAATGCCAAAAAGAATGATATTTGTTCAAATCATTAACTTTTTTGGAGTTGAATATTAATTTGTGGTTATTATTGTTGGTTTTGTAGGCAATTTTGGTGTTAAATTTCTTACGTGTACTTGCTATGTCGTAGGTGTGTTGGTTGACGTATGTGAAGACAGCGAAATAAGTTTTTTATTTCCTTATGGAGGCTAGATGAGTTTGAGGTTTGTTTTTGATTTTGTTAATGATTTTTGTGATATCTGGTCGGGTATACCCGTTAGCTTCAGCAATTTGGAAGATTGTAGATATTTCTTGTTGGTAATCCTGTTCAGACATGGGAATGTTAATGGCTCTGTTGATATAGCTGACGAAAGCTGACCTTTTGTGACTTTGAGGATGATTCGAATTCTTTTTAATTACTGTGTTAGTTTGCGTTGGTTTTCTGTAGATGCTGTATTGCATTTTCTCATTCTTGATGGTTATATTGAGGTCTAAGTAATTGATTGAGTTATTGTTGGTTAATTCACCTGTGAATTTTATATTTGCATCTATGTTATTCAATTTGATGAATAATTGTTTGAAATCAATGTTGTCCTTGTCCAGAATGACAAAGATATCATCCACATACCTACCCCAGAACTGAATGCCCTCTATGCTGTTAATTATTTCGTTGGCTTCTAGGTGGTCGATGTAAATGTTGGCTAGGATGCCTGAGGCTGGGGAGCCCATCGCCAAGCCTTGATTTTGTTTATAGATTTCGTTATTAAACTTAAAATAGTTGTTATTAAGCGTGAAAGTCAGGATCTCAATGAATTCATCTATTTCTACATCTGATAATTTCCCTAAGATTCTTTTTGATAATGTCTATTGTTGTTTGGACAGGTATGTTGGTATACATGTCTTTGATGTCTATGGTGTGAATGGAATGGGTGGACTTGACAATTAATTTATTGTTTTCTTTCCCGCAAAATTGAAGGGAGTTCCTGAATGATTTATTGGCTTTGAATACGTAGTTGGTTTGAAGGAATTTCTGTATGAATTGTGCCGTTCTGCATATTGGGCTGTTCCTGTAGTTGACGATTGGTCTAATTTGAATATTGTCTTTGTGGATTTTAGGGAGTGATCTTAGGGTGGGAATGCTGGGGTTCATGTTGATTAGACTGCTATTTTGTTTTTCATTCAATATGAGTATTGTATCCTTAAGTATTTGTTTGAGTTTTCTTTGGGTGGTTGTGGTTGGATCTTTGTTGAAGTTGGAAAAGTTTTTGTTCTCGAAAAATTCTTCAGTTTTCTTAACATAATTGTCTTTGTTTATAATGACTGTAGTATTGCCTTTGTCTGCTTTTGTGACAATTAAATTGTTTTCTTTGATATTTTTATTGAGCCGGGAAATTTCTAGTCTGCTTTTTGTAGTGTTGTTGGTTTTCTTACGTTTCAAAACTTTATTCAACCTTTTGTTGGCCTAGTGGCGTGCTCCATTCTGTTCGTCAATGGGCAATAGAGATACCGAGGGTATGGACGGATCTGGAAGCCATGCATAAGGTAAGATGCCTATTCTTTTTCCTGTACATCGTGGGAATGAACTTTTTCTCCAAATAGCCGTGTCACCGATGACTTGAGAATGTAATACTTAACGCCCTCAAGGATCATTTAGTTTAATGTTATTTAGATTTCTTGTAGGGTTACTTTTCGGAAACTCATATGCAATTAGATAGCATTATTTAATTAGTTGCAGAACTTATTTTGAATTTCCGAATTTAATGATAACAACAATCCTGATTTCTTTAATGATAATATGAGAGATGCTTACATAATTTTAAAGCATCATGGTTTTACCAGGGACAGTTGTTGGAAACTATAATACTTAATCTGATATAAACTCGATGCAATGTTCATGCACAATTATAATACATTTGTCGGCAGTATGGTCGAGTGCTATGGTCATTGGATGAGTGCCATCCTGAATATTTCTGGGTCAGTTAAGATTGAAATTATAATTAAATGATGTGATGGAGACAATGAGGAACAATTAGTTCAGGTTCCTTGAGCGCGCTTAATACCATAAGAGGTCCATGTCCAGATAAAGCCAACATGGATAATATGTGGAATTAATCAATGATTGTGATGAGGTATTGTTCCATCCAGCTGGGTGCTTGGATGATGATGTTTCGCAGATCAGTGCAGGACTGCTGAATAGATTATAAGGATTTGGTCCTAAATCTAAATAATATGTTGCAATTCTAAAGGATTAATATTGAAGTAGAGCGATAGAATGACTGGTTGCGAGCTCTCTCTTAGAAGGTAGTTTGGATCCTCACACATGGTCTTAGGTGGAATGGCTTCGATGGAGGTCTATTATATACAATTATTTAATATATCAGGTGACCACACTATAGGTTTCATAATCTGTTTCCGGAATGTCAGAAGTTGTAATCATTTATTGGTGCTAACTGAATACATCAAGGATTGAAGTGAAGGAAATGAATTTAGTAATGATTAAAAATGTGGAAACATGAACATAAAAATATTTGGTGGTCTAATGACAAGTTGAATGACTGATTTGAATTCAGAATAAATGTCGCTAGTGTGACATAATATTTATTGATTATTCTATGGTCCACCAATGAATTGGTATTGATTGGCGGACCATAGAATAATCAACATATTAGTTCAATTGTCAATACGGACCTTGAGAGATGGCTATTTCTCCCAATTGCGACATAATATTTCAACAATTATGATGTTACTTAATGTTGTGGCTATTTTGAACTAAGTGGACTTGATAATATTGGATAATATGTTGCTTTGATATTTATAATATGGTTAGCTTTTTTTTGCGGTCCGATAAGGGAGATGCGTCTTTCTGTATAGAGTAAAGCAAATGAAAAATAGTATGTAGTTTTCCTTCTTCAACCATATGCCACGAGTGCAAACTTAGTGATTTTGTGTGGACAGTGTTTAAATGTGTGTGTGTGTGTGTGTGTGCATCGACACCCATTTTGATTTATTCTTGTTTTTTATTTGCTAGGTGATCTCCTTATCGACACTTAATCAACAGGACATCCATTAGTTTGGAATAATTTAGCTTCTTTTATTTCAGGGACTCTGAACTTAAAATTATTATTGTTTGGGGGGGGACTTGGTCCCAACCTAACTTTTTGAGCTCATGTGTGCTAGGTTAAAGCAGCCCCCCCCCCCCAAACTATTGATCCAATAAAGAACAGTGATTTTATCCATGATTTCTCATTTCTTGCTTGGTTACTCAAATTGGTGTGTTTGCTGATGGTATTTGGTTTGATGAGCCCTTCCAACCCAACCCGTAAGCGACCAGAGATACTTTGTCTCTCACCTGCCGGAGCATTTACATTTTTTATTTTATTTTTTTAATTTTTATTCTTATTTTTATTTTTTTAACGCTCTATGGGCGTTTCTTCTGATGGGGCCGGGATGTGAGTCGGGTCATCGCTTGTCCCTTTGGATAAACGGGCGCAGTACAGTTGTACCTTCAGTCACTCATAGCTTGCAAAATAGGTCTTAGTAGTACTTTGGTCTGGCTCTGTCTCATAGTGGTAGACAGGGCTCGGCTCCAAACTAGTTATAGTGTAAGGCGTAGATGTACGCTGTGACCATTTAGATGAGGGCCACTGATTGTTTTCCTTTGAGGAACCAACTGTTTGAAGAACGCGCGGAGCTGAGGTATTTCGTTTCATCAAGTTGACACTAGATGGAGAGAGCTTCGATATGAGAGATCTCATATGGTATATTTACGAGTTTCTATGTGAAGAGGTTGAACCACCAAAACATCGGGGGAATGTGCAGTACTCATTACTGGGGAAAATACCGAAGAGATCAAGAGAATCCGTCGTTTGGATCAGAAGATATTGGAGATGAAGAATCCAAGGCGCAAGGTTTATGTTTTGCATCGGAGTGGCTGACGGAAGTTAGGCTGCACGCAACAGGTGATGCGAGGAGGCTTGACTGTATGACTACTAACACCGCGCGCTCAAGGTCTACCTGCTTGGCAGATCTTGTGTTTGAAGATACCAGTCTAAAAAGAGTTGGAAGGCATCAACGTATATGATGTGGGCCTTAAAATCCATATATCATAAATAGGCTAGATGGGCAAGCCATTGCTTTGGTGTGTGCAAAGTTTTTGGCGAATTCCTTACTCATCTAGGGAATCTAGCCTAGAAATTAGAAATGGTACTAGCATGCTACGTAAACCACTCTTAAGATTATCAGTGTATCGATTCAAACATCAAGGCCATAAGCAAATACAGTACGCGAGGATCGAACAAACAGTTATGGTTGAAAAATGATTTCGGACCCGGTGTAGATATTCTAGAACGGGATGTGAACCAGTCGAGTTAGGAAGTTTTTCTGTGGCACAAAGCAGCAAGTGTTAGATTGGGACTCGCATATTTATAACATTATGTTGCCAGACATGCATCATAGTGGTTTGAAAATGGTAGATCGGACCGTCACCATGAAGTATTAAAAGAACTGGAGGTGAGATGTCATGGGATTTTTGGGAACATCTTCCGGAATAATGGAGTATAGGCGAGGTGGGACTCGGAACATCTGTTCACTGGAAAGAACGTATGCCAGCCGGCCTACATGGAATCTGCGTCAGAAGGCTTCTTCATACAAGATCTTCACGAAGTAAGCCAACTTTATTATTAAGTAGCTAGTGAATTGCATTCTCAATTTCGACTATACTGTCTGCTAAGTAGGTTTCTGCTTCTGGATATTTATTTCAAGATGTTATAGTACATTTGAAGATTTATCAGCCAACTTATTTCGAATGGATCTCTTTGATGGAAATCTAGTGCGTTTGGGATGTCAACCTGATAAGCTTCGATATAGCAGTCGACTATTGTGTGGAAGATATTTTACACCATTCCACGCCTAAACCTTATGTTAGGGAACTTTGAAATAATATTTGGATTTGTTCAAAATTAAATGGTTTATAATTAAATTAATTTGTTTATAATATTTTCTCGACTTTGTTAGTAGTTTCTCTTTTGAATATGTTGATAGATGAGGAATGTGGATAGCCACATTACGTTTAAATATTATTCCTTGGGAATAATAGTTCGAAATTTTCTGTGAATTTATAAATTTTTATATTTGAATTTAAAATAAATGTAAAATATTTTTTCGTTGTAAATGAAGTTGAGATATGATATCGGAAGGCTGTATGACTGATAGTCAAGCCATAATGATAATAATAATATGTAAATGATTATACTGTTTGGAACATTTTCCAATAATAATAATAATAATAATAATAATAATTCCTGGTAAAAATAGCGGTTAATAATTGGAGGAATAATGGATCGTAGTTGATAATATGGGAGTTGATTTTGAATAGAGGGACATGCCGAAAGCGTGATCTTTGATACTGGGAGCGGAAGGTCATTCATATACGAATTTTGTATAAAATGAGGAACTATGTATTGGAAATATGCGACAGTTTAACAGGAGTGTGTTGGGGCAGACATTAAAAGTTTATTACACCTATGCGAAAGGCCGAGATATTTAAATTTTGTGAGGGAGAGCATGATCCCATGTGTTGGTTGCTTAGAAGCCATTGAACCCAGCCTGCGTAGCTGAGGGGTAATTATAAAAATAAGAATATAATGGTCAAATGTTAAGTGAAAATAAAATATGAATTAATAATAGATGTTTATAGAGTTGAGTTTTGAGGGTCAAATAATTGCTCCATGCTCAAATAAGATTAAAAATAAGGACAATATAGTCGCTCATATGGGAAGCTAGTGGCCGATTGTCTGTGAAATTCTACATTCCTAGACTGTTGTAAAGTCGCCCACATGGTGTAGTGGTTTATATATGAATAAGTTGATGTCTCGTCCTAGTTTTTGCTGAAGGCCTTACCGTGTCCTATTTAACATATTGACAGCATGAGAGGCATTTTGTCTAGAGATTGGTTGATGTATTAAAAATTTTCAGCTGATAGCTGGTTGAATTTGTGGATCCATTAATCTTCATAAAATACCAGCGTGGATTATTCTAAATAATATTTTTTTTACAATGAATTAAATTGAAAGGATTAACATAAATAAATTGAATTATATGAATATTATCAAAGAAATTAAATCGAAGCGATTAAATCAGAGGATTTAAATTATATGTGAAATGGTGAATAAAATTTATTTATGGTGACATTGTGGAAAAATGTCGGAAGTTCAGTCAAAGTTTAAATTTGATAAATGGATGGTCATGGGGTTTATGATTTTGATTTCACACCGTTTTGGGAATGTGACTTCCCTGAAATAAGTTTAAGACTCGTGAAATTCCCCGCAGAGGTTGAAACAATTCTGGAAAATTTGATTCAAGTGATATTTCTGTAAATATTAAAATCATGGTGTCAGGATGGACTGATATTTTCCTGCACATCAGTGATAATTGTACAGTTTAAATAATTAATTGAAGCAGATGCTGAGATGGACTAATGATTTTCTCAGGCATCAAGTTAATATTTTGAAAATAGTGAATTTACTTTTGGTTAGAGGCTGGAAATACTTTATTTGATGCGTTCTAAAATTTGTATGTAGATAAGGGGCCCAAGGGGGAGCATAGGATGTCTTTATTTTTCAGGTCTGGAATTTTAGATTTCTCCCTGGGGGAACACTGTATTCTAATATGACCAGCAGACAGTTCAATTAAACTGAGGTATTTTAAGAAATTGGTGTTATTCACAAATTATTTGCACTGCCTTCCATCCTTTATGGAGTGTGAATTTCGATATCCGTCCGGCAGATTTTTTATTAAAAATTTTGTTTTGCTATACTCAGTTTGACCCCGAGATTTTTTCGAGTCTTAGGCTCGGCGGATGTTGAAATTCATACTCGTGTGTGCGTGGGACTTCGGTCAAACGGTCACAACGCGTAATATTGATTTGTGCCAATTCTCGGCGCCAAGTCCCCATTTACCCTTCAAATAAAATGTCACTGATGGCCTTCTTTGCAAAAAATTGCTGTTGCGGTTCCATTTTTTGAAGTTCTACAGCCCAAGCTGAAGCTAGTCTTTCATGGTCATTGGGAGGCTGTTGAAGATGTTGGCATGCAATCCTCATCAACTCTTGTGACTGATCTTTTTTTTTTTTACTTCTTTCTAGAAAGTCCACCTTGTCGCTATAAAACAAAATAACACGCTTCATATTAAAATAAATATCGTCTTGTTCTGTAAATATTTTCACTTTTACTTACAGGTGCCAAAATCAGAAGTTGAATGGAAGGATATTGCAAGAGGATTCCATGATCTGTGGAATTTCCCCAACTGTTTGGGAGCAGTGGATGGAAAACATGTCGCAATAAGAAAACCACCGAATTCAGGATCATTTTATTACAATTACAAGAAGTTTTTCAGTATTGTTTTGATGGCAGTGGTAAATTCAAATTATGAATTTATTACAGTGGATGCAGGGATCAACGGGCAAATATCAGATGGAGGTGTTTTCGGTTACACAGCTTTTGGAAGGGCATTTTCAAATAAAACACTTCAAATCCCTGGACTTGCTACATTGCCAAACAGTGGGAAAAAAATTGCCATTCGTCTTCTTGGGTGATGACGCTTTCGCCCTGACAGACAATTTTCTGAAACCGTATTGCCAGGTAGGATTAACTTAGGAACAAAACAATTTCAATTGTCGACTAAGTCGTGCCCGCCGTGTGGTAGAAAATGCGTTTGGCATTTTGGTTAGCAGGTTCGGTGTACTTCAGAGATCTATTGCGCTGTCCCCAGAGAAACCTCAAATTATCGTTTTGGTGTGTTGTTATTTGCACAATTACTTCAGAAGAAAAAAGACAGTGATGTACATTAATCGGAGTTCAGTGGATAATGAAGACTTGCAGTCTGGCACTATAACCAACAGAACATGAAGGGACAGAGGTCAATCTACATCACTTCAAGCAACTCTCTCTAGAAATGCCCCTACAAGTGCAAAGAGCATTAGAGATATTTATTGTGAGTTTTGTAATAATGAGGGCCAGGTTCCATAGCAGGGTACGTTTGTGTAAATGGAAATGAAACTGTGACGAAATGAACAATACTGTGGAGTAATAAATTAATTGGATCAATAATCATTGTAAAGTTTATGAATAAAAGTACTTACATTGTTTGCTGAAGTACTGCCCTCATTTGTCAGATCGTCGGCATTGTCCGCACCATGCGTATCCACACCAATCTGCATCGTATTCATTGATGTGCTTGGTTTCTCATGAGATATTAGAAACTTCATTTCTTCAAAATACCACAATGTAGGCTCGACAACCTCTGCGCCTGCACCAGTTCTATCACAATCATTAATGCGCTTAAGTTCTTTACGGAAATTGGTTCACAAAGAATTAATTTTTTTAATTGCATCTTGCTTATCGCCTTCTGGATACTTTTCCCGGTATTTATGTAGCAACTGATCGTATTGTTCAGTTTTCTTGTTTCTATTGCTGAAGTCTTTGCTTTTCACTTTCCACAATGCTGGCAGAGAACAGTAAACTTCAATAAACTCCAAAATAAATTTCCTTTCATCTTCTTTGTTTGTTGACATGAGAGAGGAATAATAAGGAAAGGAACGCAGGGAGAAAACAGCAATAACGGCGATACAAGTCTCTTCACTCGGTGACGACTCAAGAGCAGCTGGTTAGATATTGCTCAATAATGTCCACACACGACACAATCTTTCCCGTATTGTGCAGTAAATATCAAACCTTCGTTGATTCGCACAATATATTGCACAACCTTTCAATACTACCTACAGACAGTCAATATTATTGCACAACCATCGATATTGTACAATAATATTGAGCATCTAGGGTCCGCTTTACATCCTCGAACCATCCTCGCTACGGCAAACTTCAACACCTTGTGGCACTTCGGCCACGGCAAACTCCCAATTTACCATTTGCGCTTAAATATCTCACACTATTTAAATATTTCAAATACACACATTTCTTAGTTCATTTCACTTTACATGACACCTATAAATTCTACCTCTTTCAACTGCCATTTAAACTTCACCAAACTACACTGGCACTCACCTGTATCTAGTACATTTATGCTCATAAACTGCTTTGTTAACTCGAGGAAACAACATCCCGGCTACTTGGATCAACCTTATTTACTGGTCAAATATGCAAATAAAAATCTTAACCCTAGCGATACGACATTACTTAGTCCCATGCATATTTTTAAAGCCGCTCGACGTTCTCTTATACAAAGCTGTATAAACACAAGAAATAGGGATTCCTATGATAAGGGACATCCCAGTATACGAATTAATTCACCTCTCAAATCTCCTAAACCCAGCGTGATACGTTCCGTCTTTTAACTAATATCTTTAAAGGCACCTACTACTCTTTTACTAAATTTCATAACTGAACAACACTGACATATCCAGCATATCTAGTATATCAGCTAGCCTACTGTTGTCTACATCCATCCTAGCCCAATAGATAACACTTAAGCGCTATAAAACGTTTTAAGGAATACTTATCATTTCAGCATCACTGCGATCTGGTGACGGGCCACACACGGCCCCAGTCCGGGATTTAATCCATGTTTCTGCTCGTACGGCACATTACAATTTTTTGGCGTATCCTAAATTTCTCGGCGATCATAGAAGCCTTAACCACTGAACTATATTCATTCACAATGGAACTTCACTTATATTTTTACACTTCAGCCCAATTAAATCTCACAACACGTTTTTTACACCAATCAAAATTAGACACTACCGCTGAAACAGTACTACAGTATGATTTTATAAAACAAAGTTTACTTAGTTCAACCTGAAAAGGAATTTTACTCACTTGCTTGATTCTATAATGTTCATCTGACTTTTTTTTTTTTTTTTTGAGTCGTTTCGGCCATCAATGGACCACGATGTTCTTCACTCATATGATCACTGTAAAGCTTGTTTTCTTGTCTGCCAGTAGATCTTCATTCTTGACGAATGTTCAGCTCTCCTTTCTTCCGTCCACTTGCAGTGAGGGCGAGGCATCACAGATGTTAAAGGGTGTAGATTACTGGTTGATTTAACCGCCTTTCTGAACAGGTTCCTATCCCAAACCAGAGTTTGATTGATTCGAGCTTCTGTTAGGTCCTTTTTAACTTGCATCGACCATTTACAATAGGAATTTTTTTTTTTTAGATTGATGTGGATTCGATATGAAAGTCGATGATGCTCCATCCGCTCCAAGTGTTCAAAGAAAGACATTCTCCTTTTTCTCATCACACTCACCAAATCTTCTATATGTTCAAATAATTCATTGTTATGTCTCCTTCTGTAAGTACCATTATCATTAACAGGTCCTAATATTTTCCTTAGAATTTTCCGATCCTTAAGTTCTAATTTTCTCAATGGGCCCTTGTTTGTCATCTGTAAGCATTCTGCAGCATACAGTGCTGACGGCCTAATTACTGTATTATAATGACAAAGTTTGACTACAATTTACAACATAAATACGTGCTGGCAATCGCCAAGCTTGAATTACATCCAGGTCTCACAAATTCCACCAATTATATCAATGACATTTGTCACATGTCCTCTCCAAAAAATGGACCAGTGCAGACCAACCCTTTGAAGGTCTCAACGGCACAGAACGACTATGGTGGCAGGGTGGCCTTATATCAGATATGCCTTCCCTTGTCACTGAAAAACATTTACGCACACGAGAGCTGCTCTTAAACAAATCAAAGAAACCCCAGGCAAATATCAATCACTCACTGTGATATATTGTGACTGTTCGAGGAGGTTATCTGGTCACCACCAACCATGCGTGGCCTCCCCGACAACCCCATCCTTCAAACACATTGCCGAAGAGGATCGGAATGCACTTCTTGTGGGGCTAGCTGACACAAGACTCGAAATCCCTGAGGATCAGGTCCCCATCATTTAGCAATGTCAAAGACACCCAAAGAAATGCACCCCCAAAAACACAAACTAAGAAATGATAACATCCAGGCTTAAGTAAAATTTGTGCAATGATTTATTGAAGAAATCAAACCCCTATCCTACAATCGGAGAGTTTGAAATCGGCTAATCCGCTATCTAAATAAAAAAGCAACAAAAACATCCCCTAACTAAATGTAATTATCCCTCTCGACGAGACCTAAATAGAAATAGCAAAGCTTGGGCAGTGGTATTAAAACATCCCTGATTGAAGATACATGAAAATAAAATGATGTTTCAGAATGAAAACCTGAAATAATGTCAAATCATGACAATTGATCTAAATATACTGGTACCACCCCGTATTTACATATAACATTACCTAGTCTAGCTAATCCTGGCTTAATCTAGCCTATGGCGATAAGCGTCCGTACAAACAAATAGCGAAACAAAACTACGATAACAGTCATATGTTTACAAAAGATTAATTAACAACAGTATCAAAATACAATCACAAAACAGTAGGGTATATTGGGATAAATACACTCTTAAATAAAGAATATAACACATGAATAGTATTGTTATTATCCTGCCTAAAACAGAATGGTAACTGTTTGTTCACATTCGTCATCTAGCATAACGAAATAGTAGCTAAAGCACTGTAAGAACAGTGTCTCACCTAGAGGTCATTGCGGCCCCCGAGTTACAAACTCTTGGTTAGCCGGTGATCTCTGTCAGTCGAAAGTAACTGACTTCCTAACTATTCCTTCAGGAATTTCGTATCAAGCGCTGTAAACATGAAGTATAACATAAATTTCTCGCCAAATCAATACTTTTTTACTTACATACAAATTCTACAATCAAGCGCTGTGTCGGTCAGCTGTGGTTCAGAAAATCAAGATTTAACAACGATTAGCATTTAACGTGTATTTTAACATCGTAGGTTTAAAGTGGGTGAATTTCATGATTTAGAGATTGATTATTAAAAATCGTAGAATTAAGAATTCATTATTTATGACGAATGACCATACGAAAGGAAGGAAAGGAAGCTTGCAGTTTAACATGACCATTAATCATGCGATCATGAGCCACGGGACCTCCTTTTTACGTGGAATCCGAACCACAGGACATGGCATTTCACTTCGAAAATCTCACATGCATTTAGTGATGTGGGACGGATAAATACCCAGTGGGAAGGTAAATATAAATTGAGTATTTACCAGGGTATTTACCCAGTGGTCTTTTAAATACCCAAATTGAGGGTATTTTCAGTTTTTGAGCTTTGTACAACACTTTTTGATGTGTTGATTAAGTGTTGGACAAACAAGGACTGAAACACAGGTATTTGATGCCTTAAATTGAAATCAGGAACAATATTGATCCTTAAAAACTAAAAAGGGGAAAATGGATGTCGAGGTATTTTTGGGTATTTATATGTTATGTTTTGACACTGTAACCTTGTCTTTAATTGTGTTTTTTTTCCTTAAACTAAAGTAAAATATAGAATAAAACCTTTTGGTTGTTTAATGTTTTAAATTTTTAATAAATACCCAGATATTGAGAAGGTCGAGTTTTATTACGATACTGGAAATGAGCAATGAAGATGTGGGAGGGAAAAGCCACTTTTGTAGTAATAAGAGTAGGCTATTTGCATATTCATTGAAAGTGTATGCCAAAACTCAAAAGGTAATAAAATATATTCAATAGAAAGGACTTTTGAAAAAAAAAAAGCTTAGTAGAAGTGCTTTTAAGTTATTTTTCATTCAATTTTAAATATTAAAGAAATATTAATTTTGTAAATCATACTCTAAATAATACAAATGCATGTCAGGAAGTTTTTGTAGTATGTGGGCTCTATAATAGGTGAAGATGTACTGTATGCCAGCAAGCATATGGGTTGGCAACACTGCTTAGCTCATCCTACCCAGAATTCAAACTGACACTGTACTTCCCTCCCATTTTCTATTCTTTATTTGATTTTCTATTTACTAGCCATTTTGGTTATTTGATTATTTATTTTATATATGAACTAGCAACCCACCCCGGCTTCGCCCGGGAACAGTTATGAATGCAAGGTGATAGGCTACTTCCAACGGGGGTCTTATAAGATATCCTTGTATACGACATTAGCCGTTTTCCCTCCAGCAGTGAACACGAAAAGATTTCGGTTTGATGTAACAAGCGATAGAGCCACGTAAAGCTGTCCATGAGAAAAACATTCTTCTTTAAGATCAACTCCAGTCACGCTAAGTGTCTGATCCTGTGCTTTGTTTATAGTCATGCCAAAGCAGACTTACTGGAAATTGTACTCGTTTGAAACGATAAGGCAAATCTGAAGGAATCATAGGGATTCTGTGTACTAAGACCGTTTCTCCTGTACCACAGCTAGTTAAGATAGTTAATTCAATGAAACAGCTTTTCAAAGGTTTCACTACCAATCGTGTCCCATTGCATAACTTTGGTGGTTGTAAATTACGTAGCAATATAATAGGCACTCCTACTTTTAAAATAAGCTTGTGTGGTGGCAAGCCAGAAGGAAATAAAGAATTTAGGAATTCTGTAGGGTAATGAACAGCTTCTTCACTATCGACTACTGCGTCTAGCCTACTGAGTAATATACTAGAGCCTGGGCAGTGAATTTGGAGAACACCAAGTCATTAGTTTTCACAACTTGTTCGTTTGTCGGCGATAATATTGCTCTTTCTTTAAACCATGAATGAGACTTGTTAGATAGGCCATGGATTTGAGGATAAACGCTATCAATCAATTCTTGAATACTGCTTACTAAAGCACAGGAATCGTCACTGAGGGCAATTTTCCCGTCAATGACCGGTAAATCTCCATTTCCGACTAAGTAACAAATTAGCAAACAAACTATTATCTTCTGAAGATAAGAGTAGCCTACTCGCATGTTAGTTTGGAGTGCCAATTTGTTATATCTGGCCAGATGTAAGATATTTTTAATGAATCGTTCACTTTGTCGGCTCTCATTCCTCTGGTAACAACTGGTAAGATTTGACGAAAATCTCCGGCGAACAAAACTGTGCAGCCACCCATAGGTGTGTTCCGATTCCATAGATCACACAAGGTCCTGTCTACAGCTTCAACGGAAGTTTTGTGCGACATTGTAGCCTCATCCCATACAACTAAAGAACAATTTTGGATTAAACTGGCAGTGTTACTTTGTTTTGAAATATTACATACATTTCCATCATTACTGCTGACTTTCAAAGGAAGTTTAAATGTTGCATGTGCTGTTCTTCCTCCTTCCAAAAGAGTGGCTGCAATTCCAGATGATGCGACTGCAAGAACAATATTACCACCAGACCTCACTTTGGCGTGCAACACATAAATCAAGAACGTTTTGCCTGTGCCTACAGGGGCATCGAGAAAAAATATCTTACCTTCCTTCTTAGTGTTATAAGCTTGTTTCTGATCGTGGTTCAGACGGTGTTCTTCTTGAGCAACGGTTTGAAGGTGCCGAGAACGAAGTCTTTCTTTCTCTTGTGGCAATCTAGAAATTATTTGTTGCTCTGTTTCATTGTTACGTGATAAGCACTCTTTCTTTTGCGATGTCAATGAACTATGACCTATATCCGTTTTACAGGTCCGTATGATGGCTTAACATCGCTGACTGGACTATTAATTATAACGAATTCTTGTCAGACATAATTTAAGAATGGCGAGGTGCATGAAACACAAATCCCCCTTCCGTCCAATCTTAAATTGACTGTGTATTTTGCGGAATGAAAAGTTCACAGACGAAATGAAGATAAGCCGAGTTGCACTTCCAGGGAATGGCGAGTTGCATTAAACACAAATCCCTCTTCCGTCCAATCTTAACTTGACTGTGTATTTTTCGGAACGGAAAGTTCGCAGGCGAAATGAAGAAAAACCGAGTTGAACTTCCAGGGAAACTCCAAACACAACCAGCCTTCTCTGAAGTCTTAACTCAACACGACCCGACGGTTTGCAGCTGGCTGTATCTGGGGTAATAGGTTCGCCCATTAGTTAGGCTGTAACAGGGGTGATAAGACTCGCTCTTAGCTAGCTCGTAAACTGTCGCCTGAATATTAGAATGGACATGGTTGGAAGAAATGAAAACGTAAAAATACTTATAGTGGGTGATGTATTGAAGACGAGATATGCTCTCCTGGATTTTATGTAGAACTTTTCATGCTGAACAATTGTTACACTCATAGTATTTAGATATGTTTAACGGTTTGCCCAAAATAAACTTAAAAAGCGCTCGGACGCCAGGTTTTTTGTTTATTTTTTTCACTGAAATCGTTACTGCTCTGCTTCCTTTGATCATAAATAAATTATTGTCTACAAAAATCATCCTCGAGATATCCTTTACAAAATTGTGAAAACCGCATCAAAATCTATCCAGAGGTTCTCGAGATTACCCGTGACACCCAAGAATCGGGGACTTTGTTTTATACTAAGTAGAGATGATTTTACAAACTGTTCTGAAAAACTGTACATTACACCTTTTGTAGAACTTGGCCAATGCTCTGAATAAATTTCCCCCAATTTTTATCTCAATGTTTGCAAAAAAAAAGCCTAGTTCAATTCTATCTCCTGATCTAATTCCCAATTCTAATTCTGTTTATAAGTCCCAATTCTAATTAAATTTAATTTTATTAACTATCTAATGTTGTTAAATTTCTAAAAAGTTAATGTAGAATAGTTTGCATACCGGTACCCTTTTTTAAGGTTCAAGTTACCACGACACAGGATTTTTAATGAAAACTCTATAATACCCGGGTATTTACCCAAATTGGGTATATACCCTGGCTATTTACCCCGGTTTATAAATACCTGGGTATTTTACATCACTACATGCATTGACCGGGAATCGAACCTGGTCCACCTTGGTGAGAGGCCAACAGCTTGACCGCTGTGCCACCACGCCCCGAATGACCATATGACACAAGGCTTCTATCTATCAAATGAGTTACCTAACCGGTACTCAACAAAGTAAACTGGTGACAAGCAATGTCACTAACATCCTAAAGCAATCGTTGTGGCTCAGAAAAACACCCGAACGAAAGTCCTCGGGAGATTATAATTTGCCGGCAATCACAATAACACGGGCTACTTAAAGACTCCGGTTTCCAGACAATCAGTATTCTTAGTGGCACACTAGCTCACTAGAAACATCCTCGGTCAATTAAGTTGAAACTTAAATCTGCCGGCAAGCACAAATACTATAATACAGTTGAACCTGACTTATACGTATATCAAGGGGAAGAAAAAAAAAACTACTCATAACTCAGAATTACTTAGAAATCAGACTTGCACAACACATGACATATTTACTGAAAAACCAATGGAATAGACCTACATGTGTAAATCCTAGCAAACAATACGTACATAAGACAGAAAATATAGTACTGTATTATTTTGAACTTGGTCCAGCCTTAAAGAAATCAGATAGTTTGGCTTGTTTCATTTTTCTTGCATTAAGTGTTATAACCTCCTTTTGCAAACGTAGTAATGAATTCAAAGCATTTTCACTACAACTTTTCGCACTGATGTAACGCCTACACACATCGATTGCACGTAACACTTCACTTAGTTCAGGTGTTTCAAGATTCAAGTCGTCATCTCCATCTCCATCACTGTCACTATCGCTTGTAGCTGGTCCGTCACCACCGCGTTGTTGGCATACATCAGCAATAATCTCTTCATCCCATTGTACCCCACATACAGCCAGATTATCATCGAAATGCACAAAAGTATCGAAATCTGCACCCTCCGGTAGCGATAGCTCATTGTCACACATAATTTCGTCGCCATAATCATCATTAGAGGCAGCCTCTTCCAGTAAGACACCAGCTTTACGGAAACAATTGCTGATTGTGGAGGATGACGCCTGCTTCCAGGCAGCTGAGATAAAGTCCATGGCTTGTAGTATATTAATGGAGCGAGTTTCATTTCCTGCATCACTCAGTGTTATTAAAGGTTGAACCAGCATTCTTTTATAATGCACTTTGAAATTTGCAATGATGCCCAAATCAAGTGATTGTAGAACACTGGTACAGTTAGGAGGGAAAAGTTCCACTCGAATATTCTCCAGAACGATTTGAGGTGGATGTGCTGCACATCTATCCATAAGAAGAAGGATTTTCTTCTGTTTCTTTTTCATTTTAATGTCCAGTTTTTTCAACCACTGTTCCATTAGAAGCAGAGTCATCCAAGAATTTCTGTTGGATTCATATTCCGTAGGTTTTGTTTTCGCACCCTTAAAACACCTCGGATTCTTCGATTTTCCTATCCCAAGTGGAGGAAGTTTGTCCGATCCATCTGCATTGGTGGCAAGAAGAGCTGTTAAGCGAATTTTACTTTCCTTCCCTCCCTCACCTTTTTCAGCTAATGTTTTATTAGGAAAGAGACTGTAGAATAAGCTGGTCTCATCACAATTGTAGATGTTTGTAGGCTGGAAATCACTTAAAACCGCCAGAACCTCCTCTTTCCAGTGTTGCACCGTGACGTCGTCCACAGCTTTTGAGTCACTGCAAATTGTTCTCCCTGTGATTCCATGACGATCTTTAAATCCTTGCAACCATCCTGACGAAGCCTTGAAATCAGCAGTGATACTCATTGTTTTAGCTAAATCTATCGCCTTTGTCTTCAGCATGTCGCCACTAATTGGTAGAGCTACAGCCCGCTTTTGCAGGAACCATGTGAAAAGTGCTTTCTCCAAATCTACGTATCTCCCTTCTTGCTGACGGCTGCGCTTTGCTGATTTCGAACCCAGTTTTAAAAACTCATCCAAAATAGTGTTTTTTTACTGATGACTGTACATAGCGTGGTATAAGCAATCGCTAAGTCTGAACCAATTTCAGGTTTTGGGCGGATTAGCGTTCACTTCTCGTATGAATTTTACTTCCTCATGTAGTGTATAACTTTTCCTTTTTGTGTTCTCCATGGATAATCAAAAGCAACTGAATGATAAAACTACTGTTCAACAGTACACACCAGATACCGGCACCGAGGACATTTTACTTGTCCATGGTTCCCACGAAAGAAATTCTCATATCAATCAAAACAGTTTTGCAGAGTGACATTGTTGACCCCTACTTACTGGCAGCGTAACAAAGGCCAACCGAGCGAGTTCCCTTCGCTCTCATCTCGCTCCTCCTCTAGCTGCGTCGTTTTTGACCTTCACAATGCCGCTAAAGATTAAGTTACCAGCCGAGTCGGCGGTTTCATCGCGGTAACAAAAGAAAATAAATTTGTTTGAATATGAGAATTGTTTTCGTGTGAACAATCTAGAGCATGTCCCACATGAGACAGAAACTCTGTGTTCTGTTTCAGCACCGAAACCCGACAGCTCTGTCTACGCCGACAAGAGGAAACTACATAAATAGAGTACTGTAGTTTCTTTTATAACAACACGTGCTCATTAAATTACAATCATGCTACGCAAAACTCGGATGTATTTCACTGAAACATCTTACGTATAAATAAGGTTAAATTAACACGCTTTTAAATTACATTTTGCCGGGACCTAAAAGAAATTACATACAAATACGAAATACGGAGAACAAAGTTACGTATAAAGCAGGTTCAACTGTACTTCATGTGTCAAAACACGGACATAAACATTCACATAAAGTGAGAAAAATTTCCTATCAAAATGTCTGGTTCTTCAAATGAAAACTTATCTTATAATATCAAAGAAATAATCAATGGTTACTCGCTTACAACATGTGCGAAATATTTAATATGAATTCATGACATGGGAATCACCCTGTATCAAAACCATTTATAGCGTTGGTTGCTTGACCTTCATAAAACTCTAGCATACACAGGCTAGGCTTGGTTGAAAAATACCTTACAAAATACGTATCAGAAGTGTCTGTCATTTAGTCCTAGTCTCAATGGAAATCACCGTTGGCTTTCTGGGTAATGTGAGCAACGGGTTTCTCGACCCCCCTACACCTGTCATCTGTTCTGCCACGGCTACCTGCCTCATCACATGCGAGTTCATTGCATGATAGCAAAGTCTATCAATATTACAAAAATTCTTGCAGGGTTCACTCTCAAAATGTTCATTAATTACCCTGGTACACATCTGAGTATAGTTACTCGATAATAACACATATAATGTGAAGTCGTAGACCATTAAAAATGATTAACACTAGTATAAATGTATGGTCAAAGCAATGAGAATAAAACAGAAGATATTCTTCTCCAAAGAATGTAGTAAAAGATATTCCTACGCCACTGATGTTTAAAAATAGTACAATCTCGTGCGTACAAGCACAGTAAAGAATTATAAATGGTTTTAAACACCTTCATCTCCTGGCGTTAAATATAACTGATACGATTATCATGTAATCGGGATTAAAGTGTGCAAATACTGCCTACACTTCTTACAATGATCTAATTAACTCGAATCTTGTGGTTTTACAATACCACTGGATACATGTATTTACAATAATCATAATTGGGATGATTAGTCTTTCTCATCGAACTGATACGCCCGCAAATAACAGTGGTGTACTAAAATAGTACAAAAATGGGAGCTTAAAATATGTTACACAAAATTCAGCATCAGTTGGTATGAAAATATTACTGCTCCTCGTGTAAGTCATAATCTGGGTTAAATTCACATTTTACAATAATGATGCACCAGTGTGAAAGCACACTAAAATGGTGTCTAACTCTGAGCTTTTGAAAACAACGGTGTGGAAGCTCAAAAATAATGAAAATTACCAAAAATGGTATCTACAAGAAAAAAAAAACCTGTTGACTGTTATCAAGTACGGTTGCTAGAACTAACTCCACCATGACCTGTGACCTGAACATGAGATTTAGAAGCATAACTCACGGCGATGGTTGATCACCTCGTCCATAAGGAAATTATGAGGGGTCCTCCCTTAGAACATGGAAAAGTTCTCCATTTTCCACGTGCGTCTATGAGTAATATTCTCCTCTCTCGTTCTTCCATCTTGTAGTTTCATCAGGTCTTCGATGTCCCCTGCATCGAGTGGTTTAGGCCATGTTAAACAACATGTTCCAAATGGTGAAGAATCCGAACATGTGGTGCCTTAACAGCATCTTGTACAGAATTTAGCGTAGTGGTTTGATAGATCAAAACTGAATCTACACTTGTGCAGACTATTGCAAAATGACCATGTGTCTGCTCACAGATTTTACTGATACTTGGAGTAAGTTAAACACAGATTCTACTCAGGTGAATTTCATAATCGTGTAATATCAAAGTAATCTAAGCACTAAAAATCACGGTTTGAGCGTGGCTCGTATGTGCGTTGTATTATATCAAATTCACTGGTACAATTCACACTATCACTGACGTTATTTTCACACTTAGGAAAATTTCTTACGATTTCACTGATGCCATGCGGCATGTAATATGACCATGTGCTCGGTCTAAAAATCAGAGTTTCACAAATTTCACAATTTTGTGAATAAATATTGTACTTAGGGTTGCCACACGCAACTTGCGATGTTCACCAGCACACTTCTTGCTTAATAAATACTGGATGCACTCAGATTTTCACGAATGTACTCTCAGTCCTACAATAACTCCAGGTCTTGCAGACTAATAGACAAATACGTCTGTGCAAGTCAAACACACTGAAAGGAATGTCGCTGCAAGAAATCTACAGTTCCGGCGTCGACGCCTCGCGAGTCGAGGAGCAACTATTTACTTCCTTTATGCATTTCTGCGTTGTCATACCTTTACCAATGACAAATAACAAATATTAGGCCATCTCAGAGTGGCAACTTATACTGAATTTCCATAGATGATTCTTCCAAACCTGCACATTAAAGATAAAATCTTTAATCATAGATAAAAATTATATGGAGCGACTGAGTGAAGTCAAAACAACGTCTGAAGCTATGACATGCTTCCTGGGCGCGTTCTATGTTTCTCAGATATAAGAATACACAACTCTCGTAAAAATTATCACCAGCATGAGCGAATACGGGCTCAATATCCATCATCGATGTCATTCAAATAATAATTCGGTCAGCCAATTAATCGCAATATCCAGAGTGTGGGTCAGCTATATCTTATATCGGGGAAATCCTACTCTCATGTGGTACCTCTCACCAAATTCTCGTGGCCTCTGGTGCATTGATATGGGCTATTTTCTCAACAAGTTTCTCTTAATGTAGTCCGAATTAAATGAAAGGTCATTTAATCCTTTATACAATGTAAAGGGCCCAAATTAAAAATATTTCCTAAAATCTGTAGTCAACTAATATATGTTACTTCATCATCCCTTTCCGCTGTAGTTAATAACTGAAGGATTCTTTGATTCGAAATCAAATCGCAACGAGAGCACCTACTGTCGACCAAAATATTATGTGCACTCGAGTATGAACGTTGTTTGTGAAGTAACCAATAGACCTACATAAAATCCAATAACATCATCATTTTCGTCGTTCTATTTTACGATAGTTCATGTAGGTTTGGAATTTTTAATTTATATTTTAATATTTTTTATCGGAGTTGAAACACAAAAAGTGCCCGTTTTTAAGCGTGTTTTCGACCATGCGTCACATTTAAGAATTATTATCTCTCAAACTCGTCATCAGATCGAATCCAAATTTTAACACAATATACATTGGAATGTTGTTTAACTGGTTCATTAATTTCAAAATTTTGTGTGTTCAAGAACGAAAGTTGTTATCATTTGTGTAAGGTAACTTTTTCTCGGCTCGGGGATCGTTGGAAAATGTAGTTCTTGGTTGCGTTGTAATCCTTATACATCAAAAAGTTATGCTGTATGACTGTGAAATACATAAATTAATTCACTTATTTTACGGTACATCGGTTTGTATTTGTACGAGGAATTAAGCCATGGTTCACCAGCTAGCCGCTCCGGGAAATGCTGTACAGCGTTGCTGATATGGAGCCCATCACTACCGAGTGAGGGGTGCCATGAAGCGTGATGGAGCCAACCTTGGCAACGCTGTATAGCTTTCACCGGAGCGGCTAGCTGGAGAACCATGTCTTAATTCCCCGTACAAATACAAACCGATATAAAATAAGTGAATTAGTTTACGTATTTCACTGTCGTACAGCATAATTTTGTGATATATAAGGATTACAACACAACCAAGAACTACATTTTCCAACGACCCCGAGCCGAGAAAAAGTTAACTTACAAAAATGATAACAACTTTCGTTCTTGAACAAACAAAATCTTGAAATTAATAAACCTGTTATACAACATTCCAATGTAAATTGTGTTAAAATTTGGATTCGATCTGACGACGGGTTTGTGAGATAATTCTTAAATGCGACGCATAGTTGAAACACGCTTAAAAACGGGCACTTTTTGTGTTCCAACTGCGATAAAAAATATTAAAATATAAATTAAAAATTCCACCCTACATGAACTTACGTAAAATAGAACGACGAAAATGATGACATTATTGGATTTTATGTAGGTCTATTGGTTACTTCACAAACAACCTTCAAACTCTAGTACACATAATATTTTGGTCGACAGTAGTTTGTTGTTCCGCCATGTTTGTTTACATCACGGATGAATGACATTTGTAGAGGACTGACTTCTACAAAAAGCTCTGGTAGTCACTCCCCGAAGCTATTAACCGTGTTCAATTAGTTCCACATAATGTCCAACAGATGGCAGAACATGCCAGACATCGATTCGGCTCTTGAGAGTGAGCCGGGAAATTGAAAAAGTTCTCGTGCACCGTCTAAAGACGTGCGTAGCACTGGTGGACCAAACGCATCAGCCCGGCTATAGGCGGGCGTAACACTCATCGGGTTAATGCATGATCCATGTTCTGCATCTTCTTTTGCAGAACTAATTTCTCCTGAGCAGCTTAATTTTACATGACTGATTAACTGGGTGGGGCCTCGTTATCATGAATGGGACTCCCCATTACAATCGGGGATTTACTCTCCTCCTTCTAGCGGCTTGCTGATCAAGTTCAAGCCACTGTGTTCAACCACTATCGTTTATCTCCCTTGGGTAAACAACTGTTGCTTTGTGTGAACTTGCATTGTCGTGCTGTATGATGCACTGTCCACAAGATCCACACATTTTTCCCGAACGCCACGTTGTACCTGTCGCACCAGGAAGTATCTGTAATACTCTGCGCTCACTATTCTGCCATGGGGCACGAAGTGGCACACAGGGACAACCGACGCCATACGTGACATTCATCCATTTTACAGGGGACAGATTCTGACGGAACTTCAGCCGCCTTGGTAATCCGGCATGGCGTCACTTCACGGACAGACGTTTGAGTTCCGGTTAATGCATGATCCATGCAGCGACGTGGCATGCTCTCTAAGAGGTCTAAGAGCCCTTTCGGAGGAATGGGATCGACTGCACAACTAATTTTTCTGTAATACTCTGCGCTCACTAACATACACCATATTAACAGCATATTTTGTTGTGGAAGACATTGCCAAGTTTTGTTAGTTGTCAAGTGTGTACCTTAGCTAACAGAACCTTTCTCACAATGTTCTATTTTTTAGACAAGTTGTGTGACATATGGTGTGTGATTCAGCTTCCGATAACGAGGCCCCACCCAGTTAATCAGAGTCGGAGCATGTTGTAACGGGTCTTTTTGGCTGTTTTATGTAAATTTGGTACAAAATATAAGACCAAAACCTGCCAGATTATTAATTTCTGTATCCAATTTTTACCTGACTTACCATTTGATATGACCCATCAGTGGTCACCGGATCTGAAGTTATATGTAAGAGTGTTGGGCACCAAGGGTTCGATCTGAGAGCGATAACCCAATAAATAATAAATAACTTTACGTCCTAGCTCAGGTAGAACATTCACCAGACTCCATCGACTCAAGTCGTGGTATGACTTAGTCATTAACCTGAATAACATTTACTTCGGGGAAAAGAGGATGGCTTATATCTATTTCTATCATCTAGAAAGGAGACAGACTGCATTTACTTTAAATAAAAATTTAATGGCATCAAAAACAAACAAGTTAGGAAAATGCATTAATTAATGACTTAACGTAGAAAGTAAACACAAGAATTTAAGACAGGCAAAAGTTGCAAGAAAACGGAGGCGTTATGAATTTAATTTAATCTAGATCTGAATTTATTACTTTAGGTTGATTTATTCAAGAGTGAAGAAAGAGAGCTTGTGCATTAAAGTCAAATGAGCTTACCAAACGATGAATCAGCTTTATTGAAGTGTTTCTCCCCAAGAGAAAGCTGCTGTTGTAGGCGGTAGAAGTCCATCTTCATGCGTGGAATTTATTTTAAATGACAGGCTACTATTAATTCTGAGGTATTTAGATTTCTCAGAATTAATAATGGTGGTGGATTGAAAGTCCTTAAACCACTTTTACGATGTTAGCTCAGACACTGCTAACACCATACTGTATCGGACAAGCATATGTCCTGAATACATCTCCTGCAATACTGTCTTGAACCAGGTCTCGTTGAGTTGTCCCTCCTTCACATAAAGGAGTCTCGTCCCAAGGTGCTCCGCGACCGTATCTATTGTTCAGGCCTTCCCTTTCCACTCGCATACCCTTGTCATTCGCCGCACCCTTACTCATTAGCGTGGGCTCGCCACGCAGCTTTTGTTGAGTACACAGGTAAGTATTTCATCACATAGTGCTGTTCTGGGAGAAGACGTAAGCTCATGAAATGACCCTTAGTGTTCAAGCGCTAGCTAATTACAAAAACAGCCTCTGACTTCTCTCAACTTAATACCGTAATAAAACCTAATCATGATAATACATTATATGGACTAAACATACACTTAATAGCTTGTGGCTAATTAACTGCCGAAATAACACATGATATAAATAACGAATGTCAAATTTTGACATAACGTCAGTGGCATAATCGTACCCTTCAAAATAAGGTTACATTCGTCCCGGAAAATCACGCAGACTATCGTTTACTATATTCCGCGTGATCTTCCTAAGACACGTGTAAATTAACATAGAACCCTAATATAACATAATACACATAATAAATTACCCTTATAGACATTTATATATACAATCAACATTTCTTCTTTTGGTTTAACACCAATGTTTTTTGCTTAGGCTATTATGTCTCAATCGCATATAGCTTATTGTTTTCTTTTTATTGTCTTGCGGTCATTACCGCTCATTGTTTATTTTACCTATATGTGTAAGAAAAAAAGACATATATGTGTTCTCTTATTTCCCCTTTGTCACATTTTCTTATTTCAAATCACACGAGTTCACTTTGTGATCTGCAGTTTGATTTCCCAAACCACCTTGTATTGCAAGTTCGTTGATTTTGGAATTCCCATTTTGAGTGCTTTGAGTGAGATCAATCACACACACAATCACTAGTAATTTGGTTGTGCTATATGACTCGATCACCCAAACTCTCTCTCATATGTCATTACGTGTATATCACTGAAAAAAAAAGAACAACACTAGAAATACATACAATCCATCATATTTCTGTCCTGTTTGTCCCTTTAGATAAAACTCCCTTTAAGTCCCAAACTCCATACCAGTTCTCCCTTCATCTCGATTCCCTCTCCTCTTTAACAGTTAATCTCACACAGATCAATGATACTGACCACATCTGATACCTCATTAATACCTAGGTATTTACCATTTTGATTTACCTGCTCAACAGCATAATGTTTGCAATATTGCCTGTTTCTGGGTCACATCCCATCTCCATCTGCTTCCTTGCTTTAAGAGGTCCCTGAATGGTTCTACTAACTTAGAATATTTTAACACAATGCGTCCAAAAAATTTATATATTCCTAAATACGTATTCAGCTGTTTCGTTTGAGTTCCGGTTAATGCATGATCCATGCAGCGACGTGGCATGCTCTCTAAGAGGTCTAAGAGCCCTTTCGGAGGAATGGGATCGACTGCACAACTAATTTTTCTGTAATACTCTGCGCTCACTAACATACACCATATTAACAGCATATTTTGTTGTGGAAGACATTGCCAAGTTTTGTTAGTTGTCAAGTGTGTACCTTAGCTAACAGAACCTTTCTCACAATGTTCTATTTTTTAGACAAGTTGTGTGACATATGGTGTGTGATTCAGCTTCCGATAACGAGGCCCCACCCAGTTAATCAGAGTCGGAGCATGTTGCATATAGCCACTTTCCCTCTCTAACGCCAGTAGCGTCCATCGTATGTAGATAAATACAGACAGATGTTACGCCCAAAAATTCTCTGAGCATTCTGTCACAATATTGTCCACCGTTGGATAATTTATTCCAAAAGAGAGAGCATTCCCGAAATCACATCAAGTTGAAGGAGGTCCTGAACGAGGAGGTGATCACACGGAAAATCAGAGGAGATATCACTTCACTGGATTCCTTCAGTCACGACACCACATAAACACAAAGTCAAAACGGACAGAAAGGAAAGCAAAGAAATCGTCTTCTGAATTCTGTATGTTCTGTGAGACTCATAGCCACTGGGCCCGTGATTGTGAGAAGATCCACTATGCAGCTGAGCAGATTGAAAAGTTAAAAACTGCCAACTCATGCCTTTTGTACCTCAATAGAGGCTTGTGTGAAGAATAGGGTATCATGCACGAAGTGAAAAAAATCACGGGCTTCAGCACCAATATTGGCTTGTACATAATGTGATGGAATCACCAGTTTATTCATACACAATCAAAGCACAAGAGCCCGTAATCTAATGTGCAACTAAGCGTAATCCAGTGTTTCAGCATCAATGTTGGGTTTTGTAACATGGACAATAAGTGATCGTGGAAAAACAATACATCTTAGAGCGCAGTCATCTTTTATTCGTCGTGCACTATTTACCAAGAGAAAAGAAAACATGAAGAAAGAAATGCATAGGGAAAGAAATCGAAGGATGCTCAGCATCTCATTTCTCAACATAAACACTTATAATATGCAAGAAGCAACATAGCTATTGATGCAAGGCTATAAATAACATAAGGTTGCTGTCATTAATTCATTTGATAATCAGCACTGTGTTCTTGAATATGTACTCAACTTTTCTGATAACCTGTGTGTCTGTAATAACTGCAGTAGTGTGTTGCGCTGCATTAGGGATGGGGACGTACTGCTTGAAAAAAAGGCACTATTCCGACATTTGCCTGGAGGAGGGGTGCAAAAAGCACACTCAGGATAATCTCTGTCAGTGCCAGGATTCTGTAATATTTTGTTTCTGCTGATTTCACATGCATCATGATTTGCTTAACTTGAAATAATATAAATTTATTAAATAGAAATAAATTGATGTAACTATTGTAATGCATTTAAATATGAGCCTTTCCAGAATATTGGGAGCCTCGTATTAACCCTCAAGTACCAAAAACTGGTCTGCCAGACCGCTCACCTTGGTAATGGCACGACGAATAGAAATAAACAGTGTCATCACTCCGCTACTTAAGCATTATAGTTCATGGTCCAGCCAGTGTGTGGCGCGGAAGTCGCGCCGAACCATAAGCAGGTGTGACAAGTAGCCTACGAGGTTAGTACTGTAATATCCTGTGCGCGAGAAGTAATATTAAGCGAGGGAATTTGTTTCTTTGTAATAGTTTACAAATGTCTGTGCAGTGCTTTGTGTGTGTAAACAACTACATTTTCTGCTTTTTCGGGAAAATGTCGTACAGTTTCGTTCCAGAATGTAAATCGGGTTAGGAAGAAAATCTGATGGTAGATGATCACTTTTCGTGATACTTTCAATGTTTAGCTTGGCCCATTTGTCGATCAAATTTGTTTCTTGTTACCGAGATCCCCGAATGGTAATTATTTCTTTGTAAATGTATTAATTGCTTAAACTATATGCATAACCTTGTTATTAATCACCTAATTTATAGATATTATAGTTACTCACCTAGTGTTTAAGGCTTCCGCAACACATCACTACAACGACCACACTGAGCCTGTCTGCTGCTTGCCTGCTGTCGCCACGAGCTCGTGACATCATTTCCTTGGCCAACCAATAGCAGCGGTGTTTTTGGTCAGCTGCCTTCCTCGGCGGGTTTTCGCCGCTATAAAACCTCGCGTCATCTTTTGGGTGACGTGCCACTCTTCATCCATTCTTCGGCCACAACTCTACGGGCCACTCTGGCCCGCTATTCTTCGGACTTACTCTACGGCCAACATTCTACTGTCAACATGTGACAATCTGCTTTTTGGTCACCACTCTGAGACCAATAAACTTCAAATATTCTCGCCAAGACTTTTCAAGTACCGCAGTGAGAGACATAATCTTCATGGTGCACCATCTCGCAGTGAGGAAAGGCACAAGGAAGGAATGTCAATAGTAGTTGCTACGTGCCGTGGTCAGCCAGGACCAACCAAGTTTGTAAACATACTCCAATCTCTCCAGTGCACAACAACAGCAGTGATACCTCTCAAATGTGTGGAGTGGGTTGCCTACTGGGACTGACAAATGTTCATACGTGACTGTGTTTGTATACATTTCTTCGCTTGAGGGATGATTCACTCCGGACATACCCTCCACTAAAGTGTCGCCCAAGATAAGATAAGTTTCTTAGCACTCATTTATAGAACATTCTTATTGCCTCTTCTATTTTAAGAAGACAAAGTTGATCTTTGCCATGAACTTTTTAATAAGAAACTCAAGTATTTTCTTCAGTGGTTATTAATTGATGATTTGTTTACTTAAACAGTATATTAATAAATTGCATATTTGTTACCTAGTATGTTTAATTGTGAAATCCTTCAGCCCCTTACATTAACGCATAATTCAGTCTTATTGTTTCACCCTAATGATATTGAATCCAAGCAAATGCTTGTTGCTGTTCTCCCTATTATGAGTTGGAGTTTTCTGGAGCAAACTCCACCAGAAGACATTTTTTCACACCGCCAAAAGAAACAAATCTGTTTACGAAATGGGCGAGAGTTATTCCGCGGAAAGATAAGCCATTTTTTGTCAATCAATAATAGAATCTGTGACGTGCGTTTTTCGCAAGATTTGATTATTATAAGGGCTGTTTCGTAGTGAACTGTGAGAACGTGGAACTTCCTCGTGTCAAGTGGAAATTAAAACCAGGATCAGTATCTCACATTTTTCAAAATTTATCGAAATATCTATCCATTGATGTAAAATCACGAAAGGCGCCCAGTAGGATACGGAATGAAGGCACCCTTCCATGGTTACTTGTTCTACTTCATGACATGCTTACCTAAAACTAAAAAGTATATAATTCATCTTATTAATAATATGCCTAAAATAATAATACTTGTTGATTCTTTAGGGACTTAACGACATTGTGGTCACATAGCCCCATGTGCTTGGGTGTGTTTAGAATGTGTCTGATAACCTGTGTCATTGTGATGTCTGTAGTAGTGTGTGTATTTGGAATTGAGGTAAGATTTGGGTAGAAAGCGGCCGTGGCCTTCAGTTAGGTACCATCCCAGCATTTGCCTGGAGGAGAAGTGGGAAACCACGGAAAACCACTTCCAGGATAGCTGAGGTAGGAATCGATCGCGCCCCTTATCAGTTTTGCCTCACGAGGCTGAGTGAACACCGTTCCAGCCCTCAGACCAGAATTAAATTTCTTGGCAGAGCTGGGAATCAAACCCGGACCTCCGCGGTGATCTTGTTTCAACTTTGTCATCAGTGTCAAGAGTCACAAATTCCTTTGAAATTACTGAATCTGCTATTCGTTAGCAGAAGGCAACAAGCTTCATCTGCATCCTAAGGTTTTCGTAAGGCGCGATCTCTTTACTAATAGCCACTAAGGCAACGTACCAAGCCAAATAATCGGTATAACAGCACACCTGCAACTCACTGACAGAATGTTACATCATAGGTCGCGCTGGTACTATCAATCCCACACTGACAAAATGTTACACGTATAGAGTTATTTTTAGGCTCGTCATTTCACAACTCCAGCAAAATGCTTACTAAGGTATGGTGTAAAACTTGAATTGTTGGCTTGATATTAAAACTAAAACGAACCATGGAGCTGTCAGACCAATGGAAGGTTTTAAAAGATAGTTCTACATGGCGACTGAGAATATTAATAATAACTTTTCACAGTATTATTCATAAGTCTAAACAAACAATTTGTTGTAATCAGCGTAACCACAGCCTTCGCAAAGAGGTTTACGTAGCCCAGTGCGTATCCCATTTTTGAACAGCTGACTGCAAATGACTGTAGCGTTGGGGATCTGCGCCGCTAGCGCTACCCAAGCGGGGCGCGGTTGAACGTTGTCAGTGATAACACTATGTATTCTATTCGTCATGGTAACGGTAATAGTTACTCTCATTTGCTGCGACTTTGAGCTGCGCGGCCTTCAGTAATCTATTATTGCTGCGTAAGTGCGTTTCTTCAGCTTCAATCTGCATTTCATAGTAAAAATAGGAAATTCTTCATAATTCAAAACCTGGTTTCGGAATTTCTGCTTGACCATAATGAAGTCAAATTGGAGTCTTCCTGACTCTGCTGTTTTTAGCCTTGTGTATATATTTTTTTAAATAATAAGTTAGCTATGACTAACTTGTGCTCAGAGCAGAATACTATCAGCTTTCTCCCTCGATTGTTCTTTTCCACACAGTCCGAATTCCCCTACCACCTCTCTTAGTCTTTCTTTTCCTAGAGCAGCATTCTAGTCTCCCATTACCTCAATATTTTTACCTCCTCTAACGTGCATCAGGAGTTATCTATTTCTTTGTAGACCTTATCAACTTCATCATCATCATCATCATCATCATCATCTGCGTGACTGGTAGGCAAAAAGACCTGTTCTACTGAGGTGCACTTAGGTTAATACATTTTTATTTTAGCTACAACAAGCCTTTCACTACACTGCTCACGTTCCTCGTCAATAGGAGACCAAACCTTGCATAACCAATATTTGATTTAGTGCAAATGATCCTATAGACTTGTGACCACACGTTGTGCTCTTCCCACCAGGATAGGTCACAAATCCCAACCAAATCCAACTTCAGCCTTTCCATTTCCCTTTTAAAATTCTCTAACCAACCACAACTGATCATACTTATAACATTCCACGCTTCAACCCATAGAATGTCACATCTCTAGTCCGTTATATTTGTGATGATAACCTCCTCTCGAGTAGTCCCTATCCGGAGATGCAAACAGGGGACAAATTCAGCTCCAGATTGGAATTTTACATTAGGAAGCCTATCATACACTAGTGTCAAAAGTTAAGCATAATCACTAAACGAGGCCATACCGTCTAATAGGAATGTCAGGCGAATTGCTGAACAAACGGAAGCTGTTTCACACACCATATGTCACACAACTTGTCCAATAAAACGAGTGTCAGAAAGGTTTTGATAGCTAAGGTACACCTTTGACAACAACTAACAAAACTTGGCAACGTCTTCCACAACAAAATAAGCTGTTAATAGGATGTGTGGTTACCCGTAATGGCCACACATCCTTTGCAGCAATGTGGCATGCTCTCTACCAGATGTTCCAAGAGCTCTTGTGGCAGTCTGTCCCATTCCTCCGAAAGGGCAATGCGAAGGTCTTGGAGGGTCCTTGGTGGAGGCTGACGGGATGCAACTCGCTTCCCCAATGCATCCCAGGCATGTTCTATAGGATTCAAATCAGCAGACCTCACTGGCCAGTCCATGCAATGAATGTCTTCCCCAGCCAGAAATTCATCCACCAGAGCAGCACGGTGCGGTCGGGCATTAACGTCCATTAAGAGGAGGTCTGGACCAACCGCACCCCTGAAGAGTCGAATATTTGGACCCAGTACCTCATCCCTGTATCTCCGAGCGTTCACGGTGTTCCTCGGACCACCCATGAAGATGTGCAGGTCCATACGGCCATTCAACATGATGCCGCCCCACACCATGACGCCATCACCACCACCACCACCACCACCACCACCACCACCATACTGGTCCCGTTCCACGATGTTCCTGTGGTTGTATCGGCTACCCGGTTCTCTCCAGATTTATGTGCGGCAGGAATCATTCTGCAAACTGAAGCGGGATTCATCTGTGAAGAGCACATGCCTCCATTTATTCATGGTCCAGTTTCGACGTTGACGGCTCCACAGTAAACGGGCCCGTCTCTGTGCTGGAGTGAGCGGAACGCACACCGCTGGACGTCTGGCAAACAGCCCTGCTGTTCTGAGCCTCCAGTACACAGTTTGCCGGGAAACGGCTACCCCTGAGACGGCTGCAAGCACCGCCGACAATTGTCTTGCAGGTGCACCCCGATTTCGTCGGGCAGTTAAGGCCAGATATTAGTCCTGCTGTGGGGTGGTTACTCTTGGTCGACCTGATTCTGACCTACGACCAACATCTCCTGTGTCTCGAAATAGTCTCCAAAGCCTGGAAATGACAGTATGTGGCACATTCAAGGATACGGCGACTTTGGTCTGTGTCTGGCCTGCTTCTAGGCGGCCGAGTATTCTACCCTGAAAAACAGGGTTCAAATGGCGTCGCTGTGCCATTATGTGTTCACGTTCACCACGAGGCTACACTCCGCACACTATAAGCTTGTTTGTAGTTTTTAACGTGACCGTTAATCTCGAGATCATGAGCCACGGGACCTCCTTTTTATGTGGAATCCGAACCACAGGACATGGCATTTCACTTCGAAAATCTCACATGCATTGACCGGGAATCGAACCCGGACCGCCTTGGTGAGAGGCATACAGCTAGACCGCTGAGCCACCACGCCCTCCGCACACTATAACAGGGCAAAAACGACTGAGGGAATATGGCGCGCAGGCACTGGCTGTGTTTACCATGCGGTTACTCCTTTCTTATACAGAGCGAACCCATAAGGTAGGTAGGTGCATATGTCGTGCGATTTGCGGTCTATTTCCTGTTACCCTGCTTATTCATAACTTATGCTGAACTTTTGGACACTAGCATAATTATGCATCGAGAGATGCATATCCTCGGGTAAAGCATCACGTGCCAGTTCTAACCAATTCACTTTGGTTCATTATTGACCACTGAATTAATAAGGTGCTTTACCAAAAAAGTTCCGCCTAGTGAATGCCTAGTATTTATTGTTTACCTTAATCAGTACTGTGCCCGCTGGAGAAGGTCATCGAGGGACTAGCTGTAGCATATAGCCTTCCCGACTTCCCACACGTTGAGAGGATGGGATGTGTCCTCAGACCAGCTCCGGCACAAGACATAACCAGGGGTACTGGGTCAAATGAGAGAAAAGTCACAGACATGTCCGAGGAAACACACCCCCAAAAGAAAATCTAGGAATGAATAGTCCAGGCTTAAGTACAATTCTTTAACAATTTACTGAAACACAACAAAATCCCTGTTCTACCTCAGAGAGTTCAAAATCCGGCTAGTCTGCAAAAATAAAAATTAAAAAATTGTATAACTGTTCTTTAAACTAATGTTAAACTAACCCTCTGGAATGTCCTAACTACAAATATGAATGAAGTTTAAAAAAAACTAAGGATGTGACATGTAATCCAGTCCCTGAACAATTACAGAAAATGAAAAAATGAAAATCCACAGCCAGCTTCCAGTCGAGCGACCGACCGGGTCAGGGAATGGAATGAATTTAGCGGCGAGGATAAGAACTGTGCCGGCTGCCGAAGCCTGCCGCTTTCCCGTGGGGCAATGATTAAATCAATGACAGATGAAATGAAATGATAGTGGAGAGTGTTGCTGGAATGAAATTTGTGACAGGGAAAACCGGAGTACCCGGAGAAAAACCTGTCTGCCTCCGCTTAGTCCAGCACAAATCTCACTTGGAGTGACCGGGATTTGAACCACAGACCCAGCGGTGAGAGGCCGGCGTGCTGCTGCCTAAGCCACGGAGGCTTATAATTACAGAAAATATTTAATTGAAAAATACGAATAATCACATACTGAATTTACAGCAAGGAAAGACTGTTAATGGACCTGTAGCAACTAGAGTATAAATTACATTTACTTGCACCAATAGAAATACGCTATGTTACGAATGTGTCACTCTTAACACTCTGTTACACGCAAGGCGGCGATTCCCCTGTATAAACGTATTCGTGAATTCTTATTTTTATTGAGATGCGTGAAGGATGGTACTCCAGGACATCGTCCGCGCAGAGTGGAGTTATTGTTAGTCACTGCCGAGGCGTGTACACGAACAGACGATTGTTATTCTTCTCCCGGGCGGCAAGTTTCCGCCTATGCGTGTGACCGTGTGACTATTGTAAGTTATATTCTTGATTTCCGTTGGTGTTGCTCTTGTTATACCTTCACGTATTACTCATTGTTCTTTTTACATTCCTCTTTAGGAAATGTACGCTTTAGAGCATATAATGGATTTTGAAAAGGAAGAACAACGCATCTGGGACTTGCTAGCTGAGTTAGATGGTGATGAAGATGGACCGATCGTTTTACATCCAACATTTGAAGGAGAAAATTCTGAAGACAGTGATATAGATGAAGAGGAACTGAGAAATTATGTGCACAGGGCAGCGACTCAGAGAGCCTTTGTATTGATGACGAAACGACAAATATGGCTGACTCTCCCACATATTTGGGAAAAGATAATATCACCCCATGGAATTATGTACCAGTGAAAGGGAAACGTCGAACCAGCCAGTGTAACATTGTTACAAAATTACCAGGGCCGATTCGAGGGGCTCGGAATGTTAAGAGTGTGTTAGATTGTTTTAAATTGTTTTTTTGCAGATAATGTGATGAACAAGATCGTATAGTAGTCTATACTAATATCAAAATAAGATTTGTTAAGTGATCCTACGTTCGGGAAAGAGATGCAAAGGAGACTGACTTCTCTGAAATGGCGACCTTCATAGGTCTTCTCTATCTTGCAGGAGCTTCACAATCACCCCGCCAGAACCTACAGGATTTATGGAGGAATGACGGACTTGGAATTTAATTATTTTGTTTACCTATGAGAAATAAAGCCACAAGGTAACGTGGTACAGCAGTGATTTAACGAAGAAATCTTTGGTAGATTACATGCTGTACGACTGGGAAATGAAGAGAAGTGTCAGAGATATAAAGGTAATACAATCAGAGGCCTTAGATAGCGACCACAGAATACTTGTAATGAACCTGGGAGTTGTTAAGGATAGCAAGAGGACAGAGTACCAGGAAAGGAGAATCAAAGCATGGAAACTGAAGGAAAAGGAAGTCAAGGAAGAATTCCAGAAGATAATAAGGGAAAGGATGCCAACAGACAATCCTAAAACAGGGGAAGAGGAATGGAAGCAATTCAAAAATACAATGGTGGAAGCTGCCGTGGCAGTATGTGGAAGAACAAACAACAGAAAGCGGTGTAAAGAGACACCATGGTGGAATGAGAGAGTAAAATAAGCTGTGGGAAGGAAGAACAAGGCTTTCAGAGTGTGGTTCCAGGACAGAACTGATCTGGCAAAGGAAGATTATAAGATAAAGAAGAAAGAAGCAAACAAGATTGTCGCAGAGGAGAGGAAGAAGTGGATGGTAAAGTGGACAGAGATGATGGAGGAAGGCAGCAGAGGAAATAAGAAAGTACTTTATGGGATGGGCAAAAGTAAGAGAAGAGGTCTGCGAGAGGATGTGATAATGGTGGACACAAACGGAAATGAGGTACACAACAAAGAGACACTCAAGACAGCGTGGAAAGAGTACTTTGAGGATTTGCTGAATCCAAATGGTCATAAGGAGGAAGACGACGTATTGGAAGATGGAGAAGACAACACAGGAATGGAAAAGGACCTGACTTGGAGAGAACTGGAAATGGCTATAGACAAGATGAAAGGAGGAAGGGCACCGGGTGTGGACGAAGTGAGTGTTCAAATGGTGAAGGCAGCAGGGGAGGTTGGGAAACAATGGCTGTACCATGTGATGAGGGTGGTATGGAAGGAGAAAAAGACCCCAGAAGATTGGAAGAAAGGATGAATTGTCCCAATATTTAAGAAAGGAAGCAGAAAGGAGTGCAGAAATTACAGGGGAGTCACACTCATACCACACTGTGCCAAGATATATGAAAAGATATTAGAAAGTAGAATACGAGCCAAAGTAGAGAGAGAATTGAGAGAGGAGCAGTATGGATTCAGACCTGGGATATCAATAGTGGTTCTCATATTTTCAGTGAGACAGCTCCAGGAACACCACTACGAATTTGGAGAGGATCTGTTGATGGCCTTCCTGGACATCGAAAAGGCCTATGATAGTGTGTGTAGGGAGAAGGTTTGGGAAGCAATGGAAAACATGGGAATGGAAAAAGGGACTGTAGGCAGAGTGAAGGAGATGTATTGTGTGAGAGTTGGAGGGGAAAGAACAGACTGGTTCAGGCAAATGAGTGGCCTGAAACAGGGTAGTGCACTGTCACCCCTTCTCTTTAATGTGGTTATGGACAAGGTAACGACACGGGTAGCAGGAAAGATAGGAGAAGATAAGATGAAAGCAATGGTGTTTGCAGATGATCTCATGGTCTGGGGAAACGAGGAGGAAATTCAGGAGCAACTGAAGGCTTGGGAAGAAACAGTGGGAGAGTACGGATGGAAGTTCAACATCAGTAAATGTGAGATCCTGTTAACGACCAGGAAAAAGGACAGACCAATGAGTGGGATGACACTTGGAGGTGGACAGCTGAAGAAGGTGGCAAGTCTCAAGTACTTGGGAAGTATAGTGGAGGAAAATGGGAGCAACGACAAAGAGATTACGGAACATGGCAGACAAGCAGAAGCATTTCTGAGAAGCATTAGGAGCTTAGTGTGGAATAAAGATGTCCCACAAAAAAGCAAGGAAATGTTATACAGAAGCTACTATATCCCGATACTGACCTATGCTTCAGAAAAGTGGATAATGAAGAGAAGACATAAGCAGAATACAGGCAAGTGAAATGAAGTTCCTGCGAAGTAGGATCGGAGTAACAAGAAGAGACAGGGTGAGGAATGAAAAGGTCAGGGAAATAGTGAAAGAGGAGCCCTTGCAAGGTAGGATTGAGACATCAAGACTGAGGTAGTATGGACACTTGAAAGAGAATGGAAGAGAAGATTTCCAAGAGGATACAAGAGATGCAGATGCAGAAGAAACGACCAAGGGGAAGACTAAGAGATAGATGGCTGAAAGGAGTGGAGGAATGTGTCAAGAAGAGAGGCGAGGACTGGACCAGAGTGACAGCGGGGAGGTGGTGGGAAGAAAGGACTAAGTGGCGAGGCTTATGTTCTAAACAGACCAGCCGGGGGCTGGAAACTGTACAAGGTGATGATGATGACCTATGGGAGTTAATCGATTCAGATTCTTACTGCAAATGATTCGCTTTGATGATCGTAACAAGCCGCAAAGGAAACAAGTTGACAAACTGATCTGTGTGAGAGAAGTGTTCAAAGACTTTGTGCTTTTGTGACTGTAGATGAGATATTACCAAATTTCAGAGGCCGTTGCAGCTTTCGGGTGTTCATGCCCAGCAAACCGGGAAAATACGGCATAAAAATTTGGGCTTGCTCTGATGCAAAGACATTTTATACCTCTAGCATGGAAATTTTTGTGAGAAACCAGCCTCCAGGTCCATTCCATGTCAACAACTCAACCACAGCTGTGTTGCTCCGGATGGTGCAACACTTGGAAAATACTGGGCGTAGTGACCTGTGACAACTTTTTTACATCGGTTCCACTGGCAGAGAGTCTCTTGCAAAAAAAAAATATATATATATTGTTAGGAACAATACGGAAAAACAGGAAATTTCCCAGCTCCATGTTCGGGTTTTCTAGTTCAACTACTCATGTCTCACACAAACCTAAAAGGGACAAAGTAGTTTTACTAATCTCGACTATGCACGATGATCAATTGCTCTAACAGCACAAAAATTGGAGCAGATATGAATGACGCTTTACAGAAGAAATATTCTGTAGCCAGAGTGGCAACCAGATGGCCTCTATGCATTTTTTTCCTTCATGTTGAATGTAGGAGGTGTAAATGCATTCGTGATTTTCAGGCACAATACACAAAGTAAAGACCCAAGGAAATACTTTTTCTACAGTCTGGAAAAGGCACTGGTGTCTGTCCATTGCAAGCGCAGATTGTATGAATCAAATATTTCTAATATGATGAAGACCAGAATATGTGACATATTTTCTTTCCCAAGGAAACAAGCTCTGGATGAGCCTGATATAGACCAGCAAACACAGCAGGATGTGAGATGTCACTACTGTCTTCAAAGAAGAACAGGAAGACTAAAACTAGATGCCCGAGTTGTAACAAACCGATCTGCAGGGAACACACCACAACAACCTGCAAACAATACGATGAACCCGGGATGGATGATGACTAAGTATGAAGCAAACTGCTAGTGCTCTCGACGAATATGAGAAAACATTACAGGACATACATTTTTAGTTCTTTTCCCTTTGTGTATTTTAATTTTTCCTTAATGATGTGAATTTTACTGTAGTGTTTATTATACATTAAAAAGCTGGAAAAATACAAGATGTTGTAAAATGAACACTGTGGGGAATCCCCGCCTATGCGTGTAAGGACGTACCATAAAATCAGGAATATGAGCGAGGGAATATTATTTCTCCATCACGTTTATTTTAATTCAGGTCTTAACAAAGAATAAATAACTTTAGGTAAGCAACAGTACTGTGAGGAGATTTTTGGCCCTTTCTCTTTCAATAAGAGACACAATTTATTCAAGTATTTGTGCATGATGAAGGAATCCCCGCCAAGCGTGTAACCACGTTACAATTATTACGCGTGTAACGTAGTGTTAACATTTAAATTTATTCCTCTAGCTAAATCCTAATTAAAGATAACACTAGATGATAAGCATCTGTGACAAAGAAAAGCAAACTAAAAAGCAACACATGATACAGGGGAATATAATCAACACACTGAATTTCTATAGGCATAATAATAATAAACAACACACTCCTCCCTACACTTATCCAATACTCCTTGCATTGAATAATCATCTAAATGCATGTTGATGTAGGTGGTGGCATAGCTACAAAGCTTTATACCCCCACATAGTTGTCTAGTGTCCACGAATACTGAATTACAGTGACATTGCAACTAGTAGTCTCGAAAATTGTGTCAGCTGTCCTAAAATGTCTGTAATTCTAATAATTAGCTGTACCAGGTGTCGGTCATGTAATAAAATATAATTCAAGTTTAGAAAGATTCACTCCTGATTTACTTTATTCGATTTATAAGGTTGGTTTATGTTAGTTAGGTACTATTATTTAATTTCAGTTTATTGTCATGGTTATTCCCTCATAGTATGATTTAGTTGTACCTAATGGCAGTATTGACACAAAGCAACAGCAAAAACACTGAAGTGGTGTCGTCTGTACTAAAAAAAATATCATTACTACACTCATGGGTAGTACAATAACATGCTCTACAATTAGCGAAAATAGCGCAGCACACTGGCTCACTAGACCTCTGTCGATGTGACGCAAAATCCTATCATCCCCGGAATAAAAATACCTCAATAATGTGGGCAAAATATGTCGTCCTCACATTTACTATTCGGACGCTACAATTACTTGGCTTCTTAATTTATACATGGTCTCTTGGTGAATCATATTAGAGAAAACTGAAAAGTTCCATCTAGTTGGAATACTCATATATACTTGTACCTATAAACCTCATCATAAGCATAAGCTCGTTTCAAAAAACACAGACATAAAAGTCTCCTATAAATTATAATACTGCATTGAAATGCGGCCGCAATTCTCCTTGAGAATTAGCATTGGAGCTAGTTACAGAATTCATGTAGTCCTAGTCTATATTCGTCGTCTCACAAAAGTTGCAATTCAGCAGCTAGCATTCTACATATGCTCGACTTTTTCTTGGCCGCCTGGGGTTAAGTCCCCACAAGTGCTGTGTGTGTCACTGGACTCTATCGTGCTTTCAAAACACACGCTACACTTTCATTTAAAACAAGCAGCTTTCAGACAGTCCTATCTGCTGACTCGTGAAATACTTCACAAACACATTAGAATACTGTAGTTGCATACGCATTAAGATTGACTTGTAGTGAGGCTTGTAGTTATATAAAACAAAGAATTGTGGAATAAAACTATTTCACTCCCTAATGGAATGTTGCCCGACGTTCCAAAGATGTTGGAGTACTGTACCATAAAGAGACTCCCAAGTCTCGCAGTTTGCATTGTACCATTATACACATCAAATACATGAAAACTAAAACGTAATGTGCTCCCAAAGCACTGTAGTTCATGAATAAAGACAACACCAAAACCTAACGTGTTATCGAACTGATACGTAGAATGGGCCATCACACTGCCTGACCTTACAAGGTTCTGACATCAAGTTCATGAAAATCAATACTAGTGGCATCTGAGCTCCACTGAAAATGTTACGTTGATAAGCGGTAGAGTAAACCTAATCTTCCACCAAAAGATACGGCGATTTAGGGGCTCAGTTAGTTCAATAGTACAACTGCACTAATTGTTGTCAAAAATACATGTAGAAAAGGAAAATAACTCTGGTAACGTAGCCTCATACTATGAATATTTACAATTTGGGTTTGTATAAGAGAATACAGGCATTCTCTCCTGTCAAGATTGGAGTATCTGCGTACATATGGCGAACGCTTACATACATGTAGCATCGTCTGGCATATGATCTGACCACAGCAAGCAGAAATGAGCTGAAAGGTCATGTAATAGACACATTAACATAACTTAAAATCCTACCTAAGGTTGCTTTTGGGTGCTACATTAATTCTAGTAAACATAGTTTTAGGCCTCGACATGGGTTTTGTAGATGGTTAAAAACTCATGATAGCATCGTGCTGCCATTTGGATACTTCCTTTGAGCTGTAGCCGTGGGCATTGAGCTTGAATTTCAGCTCTGGGCTGCTCTATTATCCTCCTTTCATTGTGCAGGTCCTGGCTCTGGCTACCCCCTAATGTTGATGAATATTAGAACATCTCAGAATTGGTCTGGATACGCTGGAACTTTATACACCTCATCTCCATGAAGTAATCTGTTTCAACCATGAAGTTTTGGACGATCACCGTAGAAAAATTTAAAGATGATTTGGCAATATAGCCCTGATGTTGGAATATTCACACTTGTGAATGCCACTGGCATTTGCTACCATGGTAATGGCATCTATTTCACTGGCTATTTGTGTAGCACAATTATAGAGTGAAATCGCAGCAATCTCAAAGTTCAGTAAATGCGGATCGTGGTAATTTACTATAACAAATATCGTAGCCAATTGAAATTTTCACTTGACATGTTCTTATAATTTAATAGGATTTTCACATAGTCAACTCGTGGTTTCGACGTTCGCACTGAGATCATGTGGTTCCCACATTTCATACCATTTTTACCAAAAAGAAGCAAAACATCGCTGACGATTGCTCTCTCTAGAGCAGACAGTGTTTATGACGCGTTTTATATTCACCTAACACTTACTAACAGTTCCTCGAAGCACAAGAATATCATCGGACTCACACGTTCCTCTGCAGACACAATTTCGCGTCCGTCTCTCACGCAGATCAAAAGTAGAGTAGAGTAGTTGTCTCCCCGTGACATGGCTAGAGTTTTCCGGAAGGACACTAGTCATTTAGCAACTGTGCATTCGTGTTTCAGCGCAAGTCTTGCGTTATTTAATTTATATTTCCAGGACTGTGGAAAAGTCTAAAATCAGTTCAACATATTGCCGATTTCAGTGACGTAACATTCATAATGGGAAATTATGCTTATGGACAAAAATTATGTGTAGATGTCAACTGCCGTAGTCAAAGTTGTGATACGATCGAGCTCTTAAGTTCAGATGGCTCATCCTGGATTAATACCAACTTGTAGATAAATAAAGATATCACTGGCCATGAGCCATACGGGCTCAGTACATGTTTCGGAAGTCACTGCTCCCTCCATCAGCTTGTCTATTATACAGGGTGCGGCAGAAACAACAACCCGTATTACTCATTTTATTTTAGTGTGAAGAAATACAACCACACATTATTACTGTACACTGTTCGAAAGAAGGGGCAGATGACCTCGTAGTTCTGCCCCTTAAAACAACAATAACTAACTGTTCAAAAGAACACTTCTTTCACATTTTATAAATTATGTCCTTCAGGTGTCCACCATTGTTCGCGATGCAATCTTCTGCACGAGCACGCAGATTCGTCATAACCTTGCGAAGAGTGTCGTCTGTTATGGCCTCGATTTTGGCATGAATGTTGTTTTTCAAGTCCTGAATTGTTGCTGGCATGTTAGCATACACCTTGGATTTGAAAAATCCCCACAGAAAGTAATCACAAGCCGACAAATCCGGCGAACGGGCAAGCCAGACTCACACCCATCTCGTAATTGTCTTCCGGGATGGAACATTATCATTTCGACCTAAGTCAAAATGTTGTCGAAAAGAAATGCTATCACCACTTTTGAAGAACGCTTGAATTACAAATGCAGGATGTTCGTGTGAACAACGCTCCATATTTACTGGATCTGCTTTGAACTGCACGACTCAACGGTACGACCATCAACACTCTACGCAGCCGTGTACATCGATGGCGCACATTTTAAAATGGGTCATTGTTTCTGCCGTATCCTGTACAAGTCTCTTTCATTACTATGTTTTCACACAAAAGAGCGAGCGACAGTCATGTCATAAAACCGAACGAGAAGCCTGAACAGGCGGACGTCAATTAATAGCACTGTAAGCCTACAGGAAAAAAACTTAGTTATTTTGCACATTTTGCTTGCGACGCACCGAGGCCCCTTGCTTTAAGCGTGTGTACAATCCTATATGAAATGTTACCTTATAAAAGATGCTGGAAGTGTCGTCCTTCCTGGGTTATACAAGCATTGTATCTGGTAACCACATTCTGGCTAACGCGAGTTGAGTTCTGCCACTGTAATGTTCCCTTTCAGTTCCTACAATGTGTGAGGATTTGTTAAAATTTGTTAAAATAAGTTTTACACACAAAAAATGTGATGTAATCAGGGTGTCTACTGCCAGGATGAAGTAAAAATTAGTTACTTTTTGGCTACCTTTTAGTTACGTCCTAGTTAATTTTAGTTACCTTTTAATACAAAATACGTCTGCGGTCGGCCAGCATAAAAGCTCATCACGCGGTGAAGAAAAACAACAATGAACTGTGTTTAATGGAGTGAATTCACTTGTGTTATAAAAATTTAGAAGATAAAAATAAATAATGGATATTTAATATAAAATGAGTTGTTCCAGCTAATATGCCGTCTTGTGTACAAGAAGTTATGATTACCAAGAGGTTGGTCGTTTGGGGAGATTCCCTCTGCCCCGGGGTAGATCATGAAGAAATATATGCGACGTTACGTGATCAACATCGAATTATGTCTTCACAATCAAGTACGGAGAAATATAGAGACTGTACACGATCGGCGCTGGTCTCAGCCGTTTTACGCGATTCGTAGTTTTCACGATGGAACACTGAGAAAAATCGCAATTTACATAATCGGTGTCACTTTTAGTCGTTCATCGAGATTTCGATTGTCCTGGAGGTCAGGCACGGAAAAATATAGTATTATCACGCAATCGGCGCCGCTTGCTGTCCATTTGACAAGAATCCAGTTGTACGCGTCATCGAATGCAGAGAAATATCGCGATGTATCGCAATCGCTGCCGCTCTCGGTCGTTCTACGAGATTCAAGTTGTCCTAGCGGTTGGACACTGAGAACACGATATTATGCAATCGGCACTGCACCCGGCTGTTCAACGATTGTCTGCCTGTCTATCTGTCCTGGCAGAATGGCGGAGGCAAGCACGAGGTTGGGCGTGGTTAAAATTCACGAGCATTTATGGACATGTTTTATGGTCGGCGCCGTGATTCCCACTGTCCCTATGCTGTGGTTGGAAGTGTTGGAATATGTGACCATGGTTTGTGTTGGTCACACTGTTAATCAGTAAACCTGTTCTATAGAGATATGTTTCTCTTTTGTTTTTGTTGTGGTGTGCATAAAAGAATGGTGTATCACCTTGTTCGTCCAGTTCTGTTCTAGTAAATGTCAAGTACATTAAACGTATGTTCCATTTCAATTGCCATGTGCCTCGTAATCCTACAGGTTATGGGCCCAGCCAGGAATCCACCGTGCGAATATAAAGTGCGTATGATAGACTGCTCGTTATATGAACTGTGAATTTCGCTACGTATCGAAATCAACATGTCTGCAACCAGCACCTCGTTACCGGCTATAGATAAGCTGCGAGGTAGTCTAAATTATGTGGATTGGCGATTCGAGATGGAAAACGTTCTAAGACTCTAAGATCTGTGGAGCTGTATAGTTGGCTACCCGGATGGAGATACTACAACATCTGCGAAGAAAGCGAAAGACGAAAGTCGGGCTAGGGCCAGACTTAACCTCATGGTGGATAAATCAATTTTCCCAATCGTCATGCCTTGTAAGACCGCGAAGGAAGTCTGGGAAGCTCTTGAAAAGGCCTACTCAGATAAAGGAGTGAATCGGCGGATCGTCATCTTGAAGAAATTGAGCAAAGTTAAATTGAATCGGTCGGTGGAGAAAGGAACTAAGTCACTTTTTGTCCATTTTTCTTTTTTTATGTAAATGCGTTAAACAGACCAGTGGGAGAAACACGAGGTCCATAGTTTACATACTGAGGAGAAAGGAATCAAGTCATGACTTAGTTCCTTTCTCCACCGCACGTCACGTCCCGCCAACAGACTGCCAACAGCTTACAGCGCGCGGCAAGCATAACACACCTGTTCCTTAACTTGGCGCCAACTTCGTGATGTGTCATTGTTATTGTTGATGGTTGCTGTAAGTTAATGAATGCAATATTTCACAATGTCTCCCAAACGAAAGCGAAATGACAGTGAGCACAAGAGGAAGAGAATTAAGGAGGCAAGAGTTCACGGGTTACCATATAATGACTATAGTGAGAAACCAGTTCCCGGAAAATCTATTGGTGCTGACTGCAGGTATGTTAACAGTACTGTCCTTTACCCATTTAACAAGTTGATTATGATATAAAATCCACAGCTGTGTTATATGCTTATGTTTTGCGATTACATAATTTCAGATGCCGAATGGAATGTTTCGAACGTATCAGTGAGGATGTTCGCATTGAAATACTTTCAAACTTTTTAAACATTGGCAACAAAAATAGCCAGGATGTTTATCTACAAGGGTTAATTCTGGCAGGTGACATTCAGAAAAGGAGGCCAAGAAAAGTTGTTGGTGAAATCGATAGTATCAAGAAACAACATTCCTTTGCTTACTATGTTATCTCAAGTGGTAGACGGGTTAGTGTCTGCAAACGTGCTTTTCTCAGTCTTCATGCCGTATCACAGAGACGTGTTTTTCGTAATTGCCAATTGCTAGTTAAAGGTGAAATTCCAAAGGACATGCGTGGAACAAATCCATCCACTACCAAAATCTCTGAAACTGTAAATAATTTGATAGATAAACACATCAGATCTTACCCTCAAAGAAACTCACTATTCTGGGAAGGAAATGAAATACTTAGATGCTCGTTTGGATCTGAAAACTATGCACGAAATGTTCCTCATGAAGTATCCAGAAGTAAATGTGAAATACGACTTCTATAGGAAATATTTTCGTGAAAATTTAAATTTTTCTTTTGGTCGCCCCCAAATTGACGTATGTGGCAAATTCGAGGAACTTGAGGCTAAGTTAAAAAGTCCTCATAAAAGTGACAGTTGTAAAAGAGGTGCACAACTTGAGCTGGATATTCACAAGCGGCACAGCAGGAAGTTTTATAAGTTCATTAAAATAACTGAGCAAGAATGTATGGTCAGGGAAGACATTGTTGGACTAGCTTTTGACTATATGCAAAATCTGCCTCTGCCAAATATTCCCGTGCAGGAAACATTCTATTTACGTCAGCTATGGGTTAACTGTTTCTGCATTTACGATATCAAGTCCAGACGTTCCACGGTGTACCTATATCATGAAGGTGAAGCCAAAAAGGGAGCGAATGAAGTCTTTTCGTTCCTGTTTCACTATATTGAAAACTACATACCGAAGAATGTTAAAGAAGTACACCTGTTTTCAGACGGAGCACCCGGTCAAAATAAAAATAATACCGTAATAAGGATGTGCCTTGCATTGACAGACACCAATAAATTTAAAAATATTATTCACAGATTTCCCGAAAGAGGTCACTCGTTTCTCCCTTGTGACCGCGTGTTTGGAACATTGAAGAGGAAAATACGGAAAAGTGACCGAATTTACACACCAAAAGAGTATGTCGAAATCATAGCAAACAGTATTTCAGACGTTACAGTCATCATGGTGCAAAGTGAAGACATAATGGATTTTGACACATGGTGGCCTTGTCATTACAAAAAGAACGTACTGTCTAGGGAAACGGCACATCAAAAACTGCCTCGGCAAGAAAAGTAAAGTTTTTCTGTGACAACGTTCAAAGAATTTCGTTATGAATCAATGAAACCTGGAGTAGTGACTGCCTACCCTTTAATAAACAGCAGTGTCAGTCATTCCTTTAATCTGGCAAAAACTAAGCTTGCTTCATTTCATATTAGTTTGGAAAGGATGTACAGTGGAAGAAAAGTAAGAATCAATAAAAAGAAAATCTATGATATTCACAAACTGGTAAAGTACGTCCACGGGGAAGACGCTGAACTCTTTTATGAGGATATATTGAGATGGCCAACCACAAGTGATGATTCATTGTGATATGAACTATTGACAACATTGAATTCTGTGAACTAGTTTAGTTTATGGTAGTTTTTTATTAGTTAATTAATAAATTTTACATTTATTTCAAATGTGTGAATTTTAAATGGGTTACTCACATGAAATGCGCTAAATTCCCTCGTCGACTGGAGAAAGGAACTATGTTACAAATTTTGGTAATTCTTTTTCTAAGAAACTTCTTAGAATGTAGGAGAATTATTCCATATCCAGTGTGTATAATTTAATTCTCAACAAATTTGGAAAATTTCAGTACATTTTGTTGAATAGTTTAATAATAAGACAGTTTTTTGTCTCTCCTGAAAACTAAGAAAAATTGACTTAGTTCCTTTCTCCACCGACCGATTCAATTAAAGCACTACAAGACGATGGAAGAGTATGTTAGTGAGGTTATGGGGCTTGCTCAGCAACTTGCGTCTATGAATAAGGTACTGGACGACGAGTTTGTGGCAGCTCTTATGCTGAAAGGTCTACCAGATGAGTTTCAGCCTATGATTATGGCTCTGGAAAGTTCCGGAACAGACCTTACTGCAGACACAGTCCGAACGAAGTTGCTACAAGATACTACTTGGAGTGGGAAAAGTACTTCCAAGCCATCCAAGGATTCTGTTCTGTTTTCATGAGAAGACAAGACGAAGAAGAAGCCTTTCTGCTTGAAATGCAAGAAGCCAGGACACTGGAAGCGGGATTGCAGGAAAGACGAGATGCAGTGCTCAACTCAACAGAAGTCGAAGAAAGACAAGATGATGCTGGCAACCGATGGACAGGCATTAAGTGCAAGGGCCTCTACAGGGGCCTGGTTCGTTGACTCTGGTGCTACTAAGCATACGAGTTCAAGCAAGTCTGCGATGGTGAACTTCACTCCTGGTCCTAATCTGGAGATCAGTACAGCAAACAATCAAAAATTGTATGGCCAAGGATCTGGTAATGCAACTGTTCAATTAGAAAATGGTATTTCACAAACCTTGTCCAATGTAGAATATGTCCCTGGTCTCACTGCTGATCTTTTATCTGTGTCTGCTGCTACTCAAAAGGGTTTTGTTGTGGTATTCACCGACAATACTTATGAAGTTTATGACAGTGAAAACTTTGTTGCTACAGGTAATGTAGCACTGACTGCGAGTAATGTGGGGGGGGGGTGTGTTTACCAAGTCAATGCTCTCAGTGCTCAAGCTAATATTTGTACAAAGGACTCAGAATATTTATGGCATAAACGACTAGGCCATCTTAACAACCACAGTATGAAGTTGTTAAGAGATGGTCTCACTCATGGAATTAATTTCTCAGATAATGGTTTAAAAACTGTTTTTCATGTGCTGAAGGTAAACAAGCTAGACAACCATTTAAGTCAAGTAAGACTAAAACTGTATGTAAAAATAACATAGATCTTATTCATTCAGACTTATGTGGGCCTATGCCAGTTCTATCTTGGAGCAATGCTTGCTATTTCTTGACCTTCATTGATGATCATTCAAGAAAGGTTTTTGTGTATTTCCTTGCTAAGAAAAGTGATGTTTTGGATTGCTTTATTGATTTCAAGGCACAGGTCGAGAATCAGTGTGAAAGATCTATTAAGGTCCTAAGCACTGATAATGGTGGTGAATTTTGTGGCAAAGCTTTCAGCATCAAACTACAACTAGCTATTCTCCACAGCAGAATGGTGTAGCTGAACGCATGAATAGAACATTGCTTGATAAATGTAGAGCCATGATGAGCGAGTCTAAAGTAGATAAAAGCATGTGGGCTGAAGCAATAAATATAGCAGCCCATCTTGTAAACAAGTCCCCAACCAGAAAAATTCCAGGTAAAGTTCCAGAGGAGATCTGGACTGGTAACAAGGTCAATATGGAGCATCTAAGAATTTTTGGTTGTGTAGCACAAGTTCATGTCCCTGATCAAAGGAGAAACAAGTTGGATCCTAAAAGTGAAAAACATATTTTTTGTGGTTATTGTGAGGACAGTAAATCCTATAGATTCATGCATCCTGTTACTCATAAACTTGTTAAGTCCAGGGATGCACAGTTCTTTGAAGATGTGTTCCAGGAGGTGTCTGATGTGTCTCCAGGTAATGTTGGCCCATCCTTGCAGATTAATGAACCTGCAATGTTGCAGATCTCAGTTCCCACTGACAGTGAGGCAGAACCCAACAACTCAAGAGGATGGGGCAGAGTGCATTTCGGAACTTGAAAGCGTATCGCCCATTAACAGTGCTGGTGTGGCTGAGACTGTTGACTCAGCTGATTTAAGCTATGTCCCTAGTGGAACAGATTCAGACTGCAGTGATTCTGTGGGCTCTGCCACCTTCGTCAATGAGCCAATAGAGGGGGATGCCAAAAGTAATCAAAGGTATCCTAGGCGCCAACAAAAGCCCGTAGACATGTCAGACTATGTGACATACTTGACTCTGAACCTAGTACAGTTAAGGAGGCACTGTCCATGCCTGATAGGGTTAAGTGGGAGCAGGCTATGAAAAGAGAAATGGAGATACTTCAGTTAAATGACACCTGGGATCTAGTTGATAAACCCCAAGGCAAGAATGTTGTCAGTAGTAAGTGGGTTTTCAAAGTAAAAAGAGACTCTAATGGTAACATTCAAAGGTATAAAACCAGACTTGTGGCCAGGGGCTTCACCCAAAGGTACGGAGTAGACTTTATAGAAACTTTCTCTCCTGTTGTTCGACACAGCACATTAAGGATGCTGCTTGCCTTGGCTGTCCAAACAAATCTGAAGGTGGTACATTGGGATGCTGAATCTGCTTTCCTCAATGGAATGTTAGATGAAGAGATCTACATGTATCAGCCAGAAAGTTTTGTCAAGAAAGGTTCAGAGCATAAAGTTTGCTAGTTTAAAAAATCTATTTATGGCTTAAAACAATCTTCTTGTTTGTGGAATGAGAGAGCTCACTCTGTTCTTTTCCAATTGGGTTACAAAAATTGTGCTGATGAACCCTGTGTATACTTTAACCCCTCAAGCGTGATATTGTGAAACTCTAGGTTGCAACCACAACGTGCATTATTTCTAGCCTACTCCCAATGATAATCGCGGTATCATATGCATTTCGCTGTAATTTCCAAACGCACTGGCAAATGTTTTCAAAAACACACACAATAACAACAACATATAACATAATATTATAAACTTTCAATAACCTGATTGTCCCTGGTCAGCGGCACGTCAATACTAGGACAATATCACAGTCGCCCAATGTGTTCGTGGCGTTCTATCACGAATTACATGGTCAGCGTCACTATCTTCACTGGAAGTTATAGCGAACTCATCCTCGATATCGCTGTCACACTCTGAATCACTTTCGTTGGCACTCTTATAGAGCAAATTAGCTATTTCTTTGTCATCAATAACTGTGGCAGGACCTGCTATGTTTACAAGCAAACTCACGGTCCGCAAAACCGGGAACACGTGTGCAGGGATCTGGAAAATAAATGACTGAAGATATGCGACACCTCCTGGCAATAATAAGTAGCTCGAAGTGTAGCCAAAAGTTGCCTCTTCCTGCCATCTTACGAGCAAATAAATAATTATTACGAAGTCCACGTAGCGGGCGATTCAAATTCAACGGCGCACCCTTGCGCCGTACACGCTGTGAACGTAGCAGGCTAGTGGGCGCACCGTTGCGCTGCACACGCTAAGGGGGTTAAGAAACAAGCCCAAGGTATGGTAATTATTACATTATATGTGGATGATTTCATTGTGGCTTATAATGAATATGACATCAAGTCATTGAAGAGCAGTATTGATAAAGAATTTAAGGTACGAGATCTTGGACCAATTTCTTATATTTTAGGTATTAAAGTAAGGCAAGATGAGAAGAATGGCACAATGTATCTTAGCCAAGAGCAGTACATCAGTGAGATTGCAAAGAAATATGGTATGCACGATGCACGTCCCATTGGTACTCCTTTGGAAACCAAACCAAATCTTGGTGTTTGATACAGAAACTAGTAATCTTCCTTATAGAGAACTCATAGGTTCACTCATGTATTTAAGTGTTTGCACGCGTCCAGATATAAGCTATGCGATATCATATCTCAGTCAATTTAATCATTGTTACAATGAATCTCACTGGTCTGCTGCAAAGCAAGTGCTGCATTATTTAAATTGCACAAAAGACTTGTCACTTAAGTATGTCAGGAATGGAGGTCAATTCATGGGATTTGTTGATGCTGACTGGGCTAACGATAGCACTGACCGAAAATCATACAGTGGTTTTGGGTTCAAAATGGCAGGTGGTGCTATATCATGGGGGGCTCAAAAGCAAAAATGCATTTCCTTATCATCTACTGAAGCCGAATATGTTGCACTGAGTGAAGGTGTAAGAGAAGCTGTTTGGTTGAAACGTGTTTTGTCTAACTTTATAGATCTCAAGACACCCATATCATATTATTGAGTGATAGCTCAAAAACTGGCAAAAAATCCAGCCCACCATAATAGGACCAAACATATTGACACTAAATATCACTATGTTAGAGATGCTTTGGATTCTAAAGTCATATGCATGAAATATGAGGAGACTTCAAAAATGACTGCAGACATCCTAACAAAGCCTCTTCCTAAGCCTAAGCATATTTATTTTTGTAAAGACTTGGGTCTTGAATCATGTCCTCTACTCCCACAGGTTTAAGGAGGTGTGTTGGAATATGTGACCATGGTTTGTGTTGGTCACACTGTTAATCAGTAAACTTGTTCCTGTTCCATAGAGATACGTTTCTCTTTTGTTTTGGTGTGCATAAAAGAATGTTGTATCACCTTGTTCGTTCAGTTCAGTTCTAGTAAATGTCAAGTACATTAAACGTGTGTTCCATTTCAATTGCCTGTGTGCCTTGTTATCGTACAGGAAGTTCACGGTGGATCACGAGAAGAAATGAGTATCAGGATGCTACGTAGTATGTTATTTCTAAGTGGGTTGATGCACTTCTCGCTCCCCGTACACTTTTAAGTATACAGTCATGGGAAAAGTGGCGAGTAGGGTTCGGTATGTTTCGTGATGGGTGCCCAACTACCTTTGACAGGATTCCCGCAGTTCTCGTCGACACAAGTTCGCGACCGGGCACGGGTTTTAAGATTTTACGCAACTGGCGTCAATCTCGGTTCGTTTGATGAGATTTCCGCAGCCAAGTCGAGCAGTCAGCCGGCCGTCTTGAGGATGTGATTTTTGAGGATGAACGTTCAAAGTAGGTATCGGATATTACGAATTATTCAGAGGATTGCACGTTCTCTTTCGAATTCAAATTATACAAGTTTTCGATATAACTGGTAAAATTATATATCCAATGGAACCAAAGTTTGAAGGAAAAATAGACATATAACGGAGTTTCTAATTAACTACACTGGATGTCGCAAATTTACGAGATGGATAGATTTTTTAAAATGTAGTCTATGTATAGGGTGTTTATTTTTGCTTGGCAAGGACATTCTCGCTCCGCCAGTGACAGCTCAGTTCCCGGCTGCCACGCGCGCGTATAGACGGCAGAATACGGTACTGAAAATCAGTATCATGCATTTTTACTCACCATGCCTTCAGTAGATGCTGAAAATGTTCCCCATCCGTTGCTACACATTACCGGCATCTCCTTATGAAGTTGGGGGCTGCGTGGCGCAGTCAGTAGAGGCGCTAAGCTTCTAACTGAAAGAGAGTGGGTTCGATCCCCACCCAGGTAGTGGATTTTAGAAACACAACTACCACTTTCGGAACCGCAAATAGCCCTGGGGTTCACTCAGCCTACACCGGAAATGAGTACCAGGGTAATTCCTGGGAGCAAAGGCGGCCGGGCGTGGAGCTGACAACTCCATCCCATCTAGTGCCGATGTCACAAAAAGTGGAAGCCTCTACCTTCCACTACTCCCAGGGCCTCCATGGCCTGTACGGAGTTGGCTTTGCTTTGCCTTATGAAGTTTACGGTTACTCTGGTTAATTTAGCTTCAGTAAGGAAATAACGACATTTACGTCTATTTTTATTGTTTACTGAACCTGTACATTTGAATCTCTTAGCCAGTTGTCTTATTGTCCGATTTATAAAAATGGGTTCCCCTGGAAATCTCACTCGAAACTTTTGTCTTGTTTTAGCGCACGAATTCCTGCACTTTATGTACGTATTGTGCAGATATACACGTTCACGTAACAAATATTTTACATAAGACATTACAGCACTACACACAATCAGAATAAAACACTACACAATACGAAATACAGTACCGGTACACAGTAGCTTTATAAAACACTGAAAGACTGAAACAACCAATTAGCTCAGAGCTCGGACTCGATAAAAGAGAGAGTGAATACGGCTGGTGACCACGCGCCAACCTGGCCCGGGACCGGCGGCCAAGGTCGAGCGAAGGTTTGCACAATAGCCTACGTGCCGCTCATAACGTGCGCCTAAACAAGACAAACGTTTCGAATGACATTTCCAGGGAGACCCATTCTATAAATCGGACAAAAAATCAACTGGCTAAGAGATTCAAATGTACAGGTTCTGTAAACAATAAAAATAGACGTTAATGTCGTTATTTCCTTACTGAAGCTAAATTAACCAGAGTAACCAGAAACTTCATAAGGAGATGCCGGTAATGTTTGGCAGCGGATGGGGAACATTTTCAGCATCTACTGTAAGCATGGTGGGTAAAAATGCATGTTACTGATTTTCAGCACCGTATTCTGCAGTCTATACACGCGTGCGGCAGCCGGAAACTGAGCTGTCACTGGCGGAGCGAGAATGTCCTTGCCAAGCAAAAATAAAGACCCTTGTTTTTCAAAGCATTTTTGAGATTCTTTTCGAAACGGTATCACTTTACAAGATTGTGACAATAAATCATTTCGTGTTATTTCTGGACTTCAATTTGAGGTATCCAAATTTAGAGGTCAATATCAGAAATGAGAGGTTACTGTTGAGTTTCGGAAGTTATCGCGAATAAACGTCTGGCAAAAAGTCAGGTTTCCGAATAATACAGAAAAATATACGTTGAACCGATGTATACAGTAGGCCTAGCACTGAAGGTATCCTCAGTATGCATTTCCTTGAGGTTGTGCACAGGGAAATATAGCTTATGCAATCGGCGCCACTTGCGTGAAACTCGCTTCATCGCAATCTGTGAACCTAGCGGCGCGGCCAATTTTCGTTTCCTCCAACTATCCAGCCATAAAAATTAGCTGCTTTTCGTTACTTTCGGTACTGGAATCCGTTTGTAAAATTAGCTACTTTTTCGTTACTTTCCTTACCGGTAGACACCCTGAATTGTTGCAATGAAAACTGTCTCACCAAGTTAGCAGACTGGTGACTGAACACCTGCACGCTTATTGCAAAGTCAAGTATGTATTATGCGCGCACTTTCAATACTACAGTTAGGGGCCACAGTGCACCACAAGCTCGGCCAAGCCCACCCCAGCAGCGGATAACAAAACTGCCGCTTGCCGTTCTTACTTTATATGAAAGACCCTGTAGACATTTAAAGCCTATCGCCCCATTGATAATTTCAAAATTACGGCTTCTAGATTTTTTTTTTTTATATGCGAATGAAAAAACTGAGCATTGAGGTAGCAAATAGCTAACTGGTAACTCAGCACTTAAAGGTACATACTTCTTGTGTGTACATATTTCTGAACCTTGAGTGCCCATTTCCCACTTCTTTATTGCACATTAGCATGCATATATTCATGTTTTAGAGCATTTAAATCCACCCTCCAATAATGGCATCAGATTATTATGTTACTGGTATTATGTCCCTTGTAACTACTGTAGCTTTTAGACACACTGGGATGCCGGAATTTAGCCCCGAAGGTGATCTTTAATGTGCCAGTGCATCAACTGACACGGCGCTCTCACATTCGCGCATCTTCAAATGCCAACTGACTGCTCCAGGATTCAATCCTGCAACCTTCGGCACAGCAGGCGAGAACGTTACTGCTGCACCAGGCTGAAACGCTCAAACCTCCTCGCTGGAGTTGATTTAAGTTTAATACCCCCTGAAAAAAACCTACAGAATTTACTGCCATTCACATACAGGCCACAAGTGAATTTACCATTTACTAACTCGACTTTAATTGGGCGCCAGGGTTGATCATATGGATCTTCCTGAATAAAATAAAATAAACAGCTGATTTTCCCGCCATTGAGACCCCTTATCCCCGGTGTGGGGCATTATACATGCGTTCTGCTGGTGTACCAGGATCGTGACAACACTGGAATAAACACACAACAATTTTAAAAGGAACTATGTACTGGATGCACTCTAGATATGTACAATATATACAAAACAAGAAAATACACTCCAATACTCTTCAATATAGGGTACAGTACCTTGATTCACTGAATTTACACACGATAATTGGACAACACTTGTGGTCACTTAGACCTAGGCATGACAGCCTCCTATATATTTTTACAAATCAAACAGTTTGTACACAAATTCTACACAGGTTTGAGACTGTTTCACTTCAGATTCTTTCTCCTCGATGCTGATACGCAGTTATCCCTCTCTCCACGACTTCATGATGAAATGTTTATAAGTGGTGATCATCCTTTTGGCATGATAAAAGCATTACGAACAGCCTATGGTATTAGGACCGAACCATAAAATACAACGTAGCTACCAATAGCCCCAAGAGCTCAGTGGTTTGCTAAAAGTCTCTGCTGTTCACGTTACGATACCATGACCTGTAACTACGACCCTGGGCGCAAGTGTGACAAGGGCTCTGCTGTATAAGCAAGAAGACTACTTCTGAACCCTGAACACAGGAGCACGAATATCCTTACACGAAAAGCTGCGCTTCATCCTGCCGGAACTAGTTGGCGCACACCTACTCCAAGCGGATATCCGTGGCAACATACGAACATTTGACTATTGTAATTCTGCTGAGCGCACCCCAACGTCAATCAGTACTTTTCCTACGGAAAGTTCATCTCAGTTCATGCTATTAATAGCCCAGGTATTTCCTGGCTTGACACAAACAAGTCGAATTACTGCATCAGTTTTCTGGGTGTGTCAATTCCCAGCACCCAATTTTCAACTCCAATGTATCTTATTAGTACAGTAACAGCCAGCTATAAAAACTTTAACATTACTACAGGTCTGACGTTTGTTTTTGGCCGGTGCTTGCTTGTTTCGTAGAGGTCTCCGATCAGCCAGGAAGCCTTCTTATTGTGAGCATGTGCTGTAACAACTGCATGCACTCACGCCCGATCAGAAGAAACGAAGGAAAGAAGGAAGGAGGTTGAACGGTCAGCACAGTGGATGCGCGGACTTCACGGCCACCGGCCAAAAACAAACGTCAGACCTGTACGTCGAAATAAACACATTACCCCCAAACCAAAATGAAACAATGCTTCTACTTCAGGAGATAATACAGTCTCTTTATTCCTATTCCCAAAACGTAATAAATTGCAACAAACCCCATATTCTATACTATCAAACATCCGAAAACCGATTATTGATAAACAGCCAGTTCAGTCCGCCCGGAACATCCGAAAATGAATCCGTCCATAAAAATACACTCAGCACTCTCGGGCACTCTAACCCAGTATAATAAGATACCCCAAACTAACTGCACAAGGCAAAAACCAGAGGGTGAGCTTCATGTAACTGAATCAATTCCGTTATAATGCAGCCAGTCTGACATAGGAGGAAATTCTCTGAATCCACTACCTTATATGTTTTAAGAATTTGTCTTGTATATAGCTGCAACACTGAGAAAATGGCTTCAAAACTTTCAGGAAGCTGCAAAACCCCCACGAGGAAACTGAGAAATAGATAACAAAGAAATGAAAATCCACAGCCTGCTTCCAGTCTCCGACCGGGTCAGGAATGGAATGAATGAAGCCCCCATCTAGCGGCGAGGATATGGACTGTGTCGGCTGCCGAGGCCTGACGCACTCCTCTGGGTCAATGGTTAAATGAATGACAGATGAAATGACATGATAGTGGAGAGTGTTGCTGGAATGAAATTTTGACAGGGAAAACCGGAGTACCCGGAGAAAAACCTGTCTGCCTCCGTTTTGTCCAGCACAGATCTCACATGGAGAGACCGGGATTTGAACCACGGACCCAGCGGTGAGAGGCCGGCGTGCTGCCGCCTAAGCCACGGAGGCTTAAATAGATAGCAAAGAAGGATAGCAAATAATGATAATTTGAGATCACTTACCACATTCTCGAGCAAGGTCGAACTCTATATCTTGGCTTCCGAAATTCAAGTCCCTATCGGTTGACTGAATTGGAACCTGGGCACTGCTTCCACTGCTCTCTGAAGGTTCATGTTCCACTGGTTGGCATAGCCTTCAAAATAAAAATCAATATAATACAAGCATGCTCCAGTGATAATTCCAAGATGTTTTATTCAGGCGAAAACAGAGGAAAAAAGAGACAAAAGTTTGATGCTTTTCAGTTGGTCAACATGATTGTACCCAAATGAGATTGGTTATTTCAGGATTAGGGAATAACCCATCTCGTTTGGGTACAATCATGTTGACCGACTGAAATGCATGAAACTCTTGTTTACAAAGGCAACACTCAAAAATCTCTTAAAGCACCATAAGAAACTAAAGAGAGTAGTGAATGCACGTAAATGAATAGGAAGTGTTAAAATTTGACCTTGCACTATAAAATTTCCTGAATAATTCATCAGAATGTACTACTTGAACAATAAGTTTAACCCTTTCCTTGATGTATTTCCAGGCATGATATCCCCAGAAATCTCCCTATTATTTTAGAATATGAAGTATTGTGGACATGGGTATAAACTCTTGCACATAACATTGGAACTATATAATACAGTACATTCAAATAAAATAAATTTTTACACGTGAATTACCAAGAGACTTGCAATGACCCACAGTAAATCACACTCACCTGGGGTCCTTGGTTCGAAGTCTGCCCTCATATAATCTGGTCACAATTTTAAAACTATATGATCTGGCCACATAAACAATTATGAATTAAGTTTAAAAAAATGTGTCAGTAATGGAATTTGCACAGTTTTCACAATCTGTACACATATTTACATTGTTTACCGTTTTATTCCCTAAGGTCCCTGGTTCAGAACCACTTCATCATCTTTTTATTTCTCCCAGAATTAGTCACATTAACCCATACCTCAAAAATTGTAGGGCTACCGATGAGACACGGATTGACGTGTACCCGTGTTACCCGGGACCCGTGCACACGGGTAGGTACGCTCGAAGAATCCGTGTAGCAGTAAATACACATGTACAAGAGTAGTACCGCCCGTGTACTCGTGTATTAAGGTCCACGTACACGGGTTTTATGGGTATATATGTCTTATCGTGTGCCCATGTGGTGCTTGAAACGTTTTCTCAACTTTGGAAGAATGTTTTTGACATTATGTTGCACTAATGCCTCGTTTAATTGAAGAAAAAAAGTAGAATCATGAAAACGAACACAACAATCATAATAAAAAGTTTTTGCTTATACGAATAATAAGTGAAGCGACAACACTACGTATTTTGTAAAAGGATGTCTTTGAAATACTATGAACACGGCACCGAGTGATTCAAATTTTTCTGCACCGCGCATCCCTTATTCGTTAGGGAACCCCTAGTGGGCAGAATTCTAACCTGATCGAAGAACACGCTTTCAGTTCAGTACGATCATAGTAGTCAAACCACAGCTGGCACGCGCTGCGTAATAGAGGAGAAATGGGGAAAACAAGCAGTTGGGTGTGGAAGTACGCGGCAAGGAAAGGAGATAAGGCCTATTGCTCTCTATGTTCTCCTACTGAAAACAATGAGTATTCCTGTGCTGGTGGGTCCACGGGAGCCATCGGACGCCACTTGAAAATCATACACTCGAAGATGGAAAATAGACAAATGTCGTCAAGCAAACGCGGGAAAGTATGCAAATTGTGTAACGCCATATGCGTAAGCGTACCGTGGTTACAACGACCTCCTATAGAAATGTCTTTCTGATTTGACAATAAATAGTAGGCTACTGTTTACGTTGGTTTTGTTTAAATACGACCAACTTCTGTGAACAACACACTTTCACAACTAGACGCAAGCACTTCCGCGACACTCCCACTGCCTTCGGTCAGTAGGCCATGTCGTCAGCGCCGAAGGCAAAGTGGTGTCGCGCTGGCGCTGCGGCGCTGCCTTCCCTGAATGGAACTGGACATATGTTGAAAATTACTGCTTTCCCAGACATTTCAGTCTAGTGCAGACTAACTGACTGATTCACTACGATCTGTATTATTTTCGGTTCATGCCACCGTCACACTCGCTTATCCACTTACTGTGCGCCACCAAGGCAGAACGCCGCCGCCGCTCGCTCCGCCGCTCCATCGCGCATTTGTCTTTAGCGCACACGTTAACAAGGAATTTAAATAGCGACAGTTTTTCGCATAAGTCATACAACTCTTCCGATGACATATAATATTTAGATGGTGGATTGTTAAAATGAAGGGAAATCACGTGCCGTAAATTTGAAAAGGACAGATGGGCTTATCGGGAACGCAACGGTGGAGGTCTACGGGAGCTTCAGGACGGCTTGTCGGCGGTGGCGCGGCGTGGGGTTGTGCATGGAGGCGTGTGCTGTGTACTTAAGACTATTTTACAGATATTAGCTAATCAGTAGAGTAATCTTGCTCTCCGCGCAGAAATGGCCGGACAGGCGTGCATTTCAATCGTTGTCAAGTGCAATATTCGTGGTGATGACGCATACCGGCGAAATGGAAAGGCGGTAATCTTGTTTTTCTCCAAAACAACTTTCCACGATTTGCCCATATAATGCACAGGACCTTCCTCGTTGTGAAGGCTTTCATTTCGCACCAAAATTAAAAATGATATGGCAATATTACAGGCATGGAGCGGAGGCCACAAAGGAAGACACTGAAGATGGTGACCATGTTAATGAGGAGGAGCAGAAGCAGGTATGGTCATCCCGAACCAAGAGACGACGCAGGCGAAGCGTGGAAGGTAACGCACACCATCCGTGCGATAGCATACGCTCAGAGTCTTGTATAGTCTTCTCAGTGTGTACCTGCTACGCGTCTTGGTAGGTGTGCCATAACCGTGGTCTACGTTATATACAAGGCCTGGAAATGAGGCGCCAGTAAACATTGCGAGCGATGGTTCGAACTTGTTCCGCATTTTGTCACTAGGTTCGCTGTCTGGCGCCCTTAATCATACCGTTTGCATTACGTACAGTGTGATTAGTGTGTTTGTATTTGGCGGTAAATAAGGTGTCCTAATGAGTGAGAAAGCTAAGGTGAGTTTAAAATTGACTGGCGAAGTGTGTCGTATTATAGTTGTGCTTTCGTTAAGAGCAGTAGACTGCTGCTTGACTGATATTGAGATGGGTGCTAAGTGGTCTTTATGAGCAAGACGTAGTGAAAAGCAAGTTTTAATCCAGTGTACTAGCGTAAATGAGACATGTATGTGTGATAAATACTTTAGATATAAATCAGTGAATGATTTTAATAGAGTAACTTATGTGTAAATATTAGTGTTATTATTGTGTTCGTCAAAAATGGTGTACTGTAGCGTGCCGTATTGTAAATCTCGTCAAGTTAAAGGCAATGGACTTTCGTTTCATAAATTTCCATTGAACAATGACATACTGAAACAATGGGTTCTAGCTGTTTCACGTGAGGGGATAAAGCCAGGGTCTTTGTGGACACCAAAACAGTCATCTAGAATTTGTAGCAAGCATTTCAAGGACTCTGATTTTAGTATAAGTACTACAAAGAGAACGCTCTTACCGAACGCATTTCCGACGGTTTTTGAGGACTACCCCGAACATAAACAAGCACAAATAAATAGAAATACGCGCAAAAGAGCACGTGTCGATAGAGACATACATATCCACAATAAAAAGAAATGATCAGGTAATTTAAATTTTACGGAAGACTATTTGGATGAACGAATTGAAGAAAACCAAAAAGCTTGTAGTTTAACGTGACCGTTAATCTCGAGATCATGAGCCACGGGGAAGAAAACCATGATCAACCACGTGTTAGTATAGGAACGCAATGTTCTACAATCAAGCAAACTCATTGCAAGTCAAAAAAATTAAAATTAAGGAGGGCACTAAGAAAAAATACAGTATACAGAACTACAAATAAGTCATTGAATCAGAAGATAATTTCATTGAAACAAAAATTACATTCAGTGCAACGTCAGGACAAACTCGATGTTCAAATATCGAAGCTCAAGAGTGAAGCGGATCATGGGGACTTGAAGGCTAATTTCTTACTTGAACAAATTCGAGCTTTCACTAAACGAAAGTGTAAATACAATGAAACAACAATAAAAATATGTGTTATGCTATCTAATAAAACACCGTCGGCTTACCGCTTACTTAGAGATATAAATATTTTGCAACTTCCTCATCCTCGAACACTGAAAACGTACATTGGGTATACGAACGGAGAGACAGGTGTCACGTCACTTGCTAAAGCTAGGATGACAGCTGAAGAAAAGTCACTGACTCACGATAATGAGAAGGTTGGTTCATTAATCGTTGATGAAATGGCCATAAAGTCTAGACTATTGTATGACAAGAATTTAGACATGTTTCTCGGCATTAGTGATATTGAGAAAGATGCAATTGGAATCGAACATAAATTGGCTAATAAATTATTATGCATACTGTTCAAGGGCCTGTCTTCCTTCTACAGGATACCTGTTTCGTTCTACTTTACATGTGGACTCACAGGACAACAGTTATCTAGGATAACACTGGACGCACTGACTGCGGTTGAGGAATGCGGTTTCAAGGTCATCAGAATAGTGACGGACAACTGTCAGGTGAATGTGTCAATGTTTGAGGCGCTGTGTGGCGGATGTGTCACTCATGAAATTCGTCACCCGAAAGACGAGCAGAGGCCACTTTTTCTTAGTTTCGATCCGAATCACATCATTAAGTATGTACGATCATAATTTCTGAGTAGGAACTTGTATGTAGATGACAATTTAATAACTAGTGATCATCTCAAGAATCTGTACCACTTACAGAAAAAGCTAGTAGTAAAGCCAGTTAGAAAATTAAGCAGGAAGGTTGTATATCCAAGCAATTTAGAAAAAATGAATGTGGCAAGAGCCAAATTGGTGTTTACTCCAGAGACAATAGCTGAGCTTAAGAGCATGGAAGTCGTGTACCCAGAGAAAGTTGAAGATAAGGACAGCCTACACGAAACAACAAAATTCTTGGAAATTTTTAGGAAATGGTTAGATATACATGATATCTGCAATACCACACACGGACTTCATTCCAGAAACACGGACAAGTTTATTTTCAGTGAAGTTAATGACGAGAGACTTTCATGGCTGACCAATGAATTTCTGCCGTACCTGTCACTGATTCAAAGTAATCCCGATAAAAAGATGAGACTTACAAAGGAAACTTACCATGCTTTGGTGCTAACAACTTCATCAACCGTGTCCTGCATACGATTTCTAATCAGTATCGGCTTCCATTATGTGCTTACGCGGAATCTCTCAAGTGACGATGTAGAACTGTTCTTCAGTCACCTGAGAAATAAGGGAGGTAACAATGACATGATGGACGTGAGATCATGCCTGCATGCCATCGAGTCAACACTTAGCACAGGAATTATCGCATCTTCTAGAAGTGGGAATGTGGAGCTGAGGGAAGATGCAGTCGTAACAGGCGCCTTGACCAAGTTTCTGAAGCCTAAAAAATCGCGGAAGGTGCAAAACCCAGCCAATGCTAAAGCAACACCCCAGCTTCCGGCACATGTCTGTGAGATTCTTGAAAGCCCTGTTCAAGGTAAGATTATGGGGCATTTAGCCTATATTAAGTTCATTGAACTAAAACATTATGATTGTCATTTTAGCATTGAAATCTCTATTTTTGTTTTCAGAAAAGCCAGCGTCTCTATCTTCCATTTCAATTGCAATGGTAGCGGGATTTCTTGTAAGAGTGGCAGAAGAGAGAACAGACTGTGAAGGTTGCTTAGAGAAAATATCAGCTCCAGCAAATTCAAGCCTGACATTTAGTTTAATACATTTTCAAGACAGAGGGGGATTAAGATATCCCAATGCTTCTTTTATTTATCTGTTGGAAACAATTTCTCACTTTGTCACAACAGCCGTAAATTTCATGTCTTGAAAATATTTAGTGTCAAATTTCACAAATATTTTAACTGAAACGTTTTTTGAGCACACAAAATGTGAAGTGTGTATTGACAATTCTCTCTCCGTAGTTCTTCTGCAAAATTTCTTAAGGCCACTTTTAAAGAATATTGGTGTGAACCACACGGGCAGTAGTGCAACGTTTCTGAATTTAAGAAGTAAGCCCCTTGACAGAAAAATCCTTAAAGTGAAGTGAAATACAGTCAAGAGTGAGCCGTATTCATCATTTGGGGGAAACTGGAGGAAAACCAGTAAGAAGTGCTAAAAAACATGTATTACATGTACTTGAGTTGCATGTAACGCATAGTCAAAAGCAGACAACTAGGGCGCCGGACTGCGATCCTAGTGGCGTAAAGTGGAACTACCAGTTTGGCGCACCAAGCCTCAGCTCTATTTCCAGGCCTTGAGTATAACGTAGGCCACGGCCATAACCAACTGAAGAGCCCAATTGGCACGCTGGGGCAAAACGCTAGCAATTTGTTGAGTTATGCTGGGCATTTTTATCACTATTATAATGGCTCAACGGAAAATATTCATTTTATTCTCTTACGAGAACATTTGATTACATTTATCTGTGAAAAGTATTATACAAAGGTGTACAACAGTGTATTGGACATTATTGTGAATTCTACGATCATTATTCTGCAACAATTACGCGTTATTCGAATCCCGACGGAGGCATTATTGAACTTTATTGTGAAACATAAACTACTTGTACGAGCAACGCAGAAGACTTGAAAATGAACATTGATCTTCAAAAACAACAATATTCTGCAAAATTATATTTCTACGAGAGTTATTCAGCAACTTCATTGAAATTATTCTTCAACGTTATTATCTACGAATAACTAATAATTATTACAAGATATTTATCAACATAAACGACTTGTATTACAAGATCGAGATCGCGAGGAAGGCTACAACTGGAACGATGATGATGCAGATGGCTTTCTAAATCTATGGAAGGGAAACTGAGCAGATGTGGAACCAAGGAGTGAAATAAATCAGATAAATGGAACCTGAAGTCTATATAATGAATTTCCAGCACCAACTTTGGAAATATCATTAAAAATTATCATAAAAATTTAAAATATGAGTTCCACTGACCAAAGCTTCGAGAGACCGGCCGTGAGAAGTGACTCGTCAGTCCCACCTGGGAAAGAAGGAAGAAGTGAAATCGTTGTGTTCCATCTGGAACTGAAGAGATGCAGGGCTGAGGAATTAAGGATCATCCGACAACACAACACTGATCCAGGCCATGGCGAGGATGTCGACATCTTTAACAAAGAGGAGAGATGGAGAACCACTTTCATCATGTCATGGAAAGTTGAGTATCCGAATGGCAGAAAGTAGAGGAATGACTTGATTTAGTTTGCAGAATTGAAGATTTACCTTTGACTATCTTCTAGGAAGGATTTATTTCCATTTAGGTTTTTCGATTTTTATTAGTCATTTCAGATTTTGAATAGTTTTTTCGTATTTTACGGAAAGAAAGTAGGATATTATAGGATCGAATGTTATGCGTTTCGATGTGATGATGATAATACTTGTTTCAAGGGGCCTAAAATCTAGGTTATCGGCTTCTAATGGTCAGGTTAATATCGAAAATGACAATGAAATGGAAACCAGAACAAAAATTAAGTGGGACTGAAAATGCTTACAAAATGTAACTCGGATTGAAACGACTCACAAAATGGAGAGTGGTAATACTTACAAAAGGAAATTTAGAAGGAAAATATTCATAAAAGGAATGGATTGAAAAATACGCACAAAATGTAGTGTAGGTTCAAAATAAGTCGAAAATGCAATGTAGAGTCGAAACACTTAAAAAATGTAATTGAAATTGAAAATACACAATGCAATTTAGATTGAAAAACTCCCATTTCAGATCCAAAATGCTCAATAAGTGCAATTGAAATTCAAAATGCTTACAAAATGCAATTGAAATTTACAATGCTTACAAAATGTATGGTAGATTCAAACTACTCATTTGGATGGACAATACTTACAAAATGTAATTTAGAATGAAAATAATTGCAAAAAGTGGTTTAGGTTGAAAATACTTACAAAATGCAATTGAAATTCAGAATAGTCACTCAAGTCCCAGGCCCTTGAAAGACTTACTAAAAAGCAATTTAGATTATCATCATCATCATTTCCCCTTATCCAGCTCCTGCCGGGTCGGGGTATTGATGGCACTTCTCCACTTTCCTCTTTCCTTCCACCATTCTTCTTCCACGATCTTGTCCCAGTCCAGATTTCTTTTTCTTACGCTGTTCATCACTGAATCAATCCACCTTGTTCTAGGTCTTCCTCTTGCTCTCTTACCCTTGCACTTCGCCTCCAGCATGTCTTGGTATTCTATTTTCCTCCATCCTCTTTACATGTCCAAACCACCTTATTTTATTCTTCTCAATTCTCTCATTTAGTTTTCCCATCCCAACTTCCTTCCTAACATCTTCATTCCTCACTCTGTCTTTCCTTGTCTTTCCTATCATACTTCTTAGGAATTTCATTTCACTGGCTTGGATTCTACTCTCTTGCCTGCTTGTCAGGGTCCAAGTCTCAGCTGCATAAGTTAATATGGGAACATAGTACACTTTATACATTACCTCCTTGCTTTTCCTTGGTACTTCCTTATCCCAAACAAGTTTTCTTACACTTTGATAGAATGCATTGCTCTGCTGTACCCTCCTGCCAATCTCCATGTCCAACCTACCAGTTTGCATCAATTCACTTCCTAGGTATTTGAACATGTCCACAATTTCCAAACTCTGACTTCCAATTTTCACAGTGCCCTTTCCTTGTCTTTCCCCTCTTGTCATCACCATGGTCTTGCTTTTCTCTATACTGATTTTCAGGCCATACTTCTGAATATTTTCGTTCAGAGCATCTAGTTGTTTTTGCACTTCTTCGGTGTTCTTTCCCCAGACCACAATATCATCTGCAAATAACAGTAACTTCATTTCTTTATGTCCATATGCTTCCTTTGTTTCCTTTACAATTTCATCCATCAACATTATGAACAAGAGAGGTGACAGCACACTCCCCTGTCTTAGTCCAGTCTTGTTCCTAAACCAATCTGTCTTTCCAACTGGGGTCAGTACCCTGCTAACACAGTTTTGTACATTGCTTGCACCATTTCCAACATTTCTCTTCCCAGTCTCTTCTTAACCATGGTTTCCCATACCTTCTCTCTGGGGACACTATCATATGCCTTTTCTAGGTCTATGAAAGTCATGATCAAATCCTCTCCATATTCCCAGTTCTTTTCCATCACCTGCCTCAAGCTAAAGATTGGGTCCACTGTGGATCTTCCACTCCTGAAGCCATACTGTTCCTCTTGCAACTCTCCTTCCACCTTTCTTCTCATTCTTCTTTCTAATATCCTTAGATTGTCAATCCTAACAAAATGCAATTGAGGTTGAATTTACTCTCAAAATGCAATTTAGATCGAAAAAATGGTGTAGAGGCCAAAAAAAAAAGAACGCTGAAGGGAATTTAGATACACGGGGAGCCAATTAACAAAAACAGTACGGGAATCTTAAAGAGAAAAGGAAATATAATGAAAAGAAAACAAGAGGTCTGACCTCTCGAAGATGGAGGGATCAGGAAAGATGAGAAAAGTGCCAATTAAGGAGGGAAATTGAAAGACTCCCTAGGCCTCGGATACCCTAATACCGTCGGGGTCTGAAAAGAACAAGAGTTGACCAAGGGAGGTCGACAGGAAAGAAGACGGAGAGAAGTTCGGCACAAGTAAGTGGAAACAATGCCGGACTCAGCAGGGGTCCCGTGGTCGCCAACCCACGACCCACAAGTTGTGAGCCCCTGGGGGGGGGGGGGGGGTCCGATGTGTTTGAAGTTTGACATTTTATTCAGATTTGGATTTGATGGGAGAGGATTTGCTTTAGACCACCACTTGGGCGTGAGTTGGCAATGATCCAACATCATGGAAGACTTATTATTGAACTTGAATAGACGATTTTTGTTGCCAAGTTAGATTATTTCCAGAATTGAGGAAACTTGACAACACTAGGAATTGTAACAATACTTAACAGTGATTCTTGTTAGGTCATTTGTTGTGTCAAATGAAGTAATTATATTACTTATTAAAGGAAGACCAGTTTGGACCTAATGAAAATATTATATTTATTAACCCTCTTAGTGCCACGCACCGATCAGATCGGCTCTCCCTGCTCGCGCCACAAGTGCCAAAGCTGATCGAATCGGCGTGCTGTTTATCTTATAATTGTAGATTTCTGTAGACATATGTCCGTGATTATTTCATACTGTTGGAAAGGTGAGGTTCCAAGCTTGCCCGTACGGTGTCTACCTTTTTCCTTCGAAGTCCGTTACGCAATAGGTTTGAGTTTGTATTCACGCCCTCCCTTAGCGCTCCCCCAATCACGCACGTTCCCATCAGAATTGCCGTGCAGTTGTTTTCATCTTGTTGAAGTTTTCTGCCTACAGATGTACAGTAAACTCCCGATTATCTGCGGAATTGACTGACGCGGATACAACGGATGATCGAATTTCGCGGATAAGCCGCAAAATTGCTGGTAATGGTTAAACAAAGGTCGAAGGCACTAAAATACAACACACAAGTTCTTTAAATAAGTTTATTATACAATAAAAGGACGTACCTCTCGGGGGAACCTGTAACCTCTAGAGAGCGCGTCCCCAGGTGGCGGATAGGGGGCCCCTACAGTTTGTAGGGTTGGTTCAAATACCCCCCAATAGAACCCGCGGACCAACAGGTAGCCCAACTCCTGGGGGCTTTATAATGCTGGGACACCCTCTCTCCAGGGGTTACAAATATGGAGGGCCCAAGCTCAGGGTTAGTAGTGAAGACCTCAACGGCGAATACGGTGGAGAAGATGGACTTCAGTACAGCGTATGAGGCGGAGGAGGCACCCCAGTGCTCGGGGTTGATAAGAGTAAAAGGTATATGGATGTCCATATATCCAACTCACTAGTGTCTGTTCTGGCATCCAGCGGCTAGTGAGCAGCGTCTGTTCACCTAGTTGGTGCGGCTGTTCGAAGTACGGCTTAATCTCAACAATTAAGTCTTAAAATCTTGTGATCTCCATCGGAGATCACCACAAACAATCTTCAACTTGAAGCAACCATGGCAGAACGACAGGAAAAGATTCCACTACCCCAGGCCCCAGTCAATAGATTGGATCCCTGTTCTGGTCATAGGATTCTGGGGGACCAGACATGTCATGTAGAGAAGGATCGGAGCTTCTCAAAACCTCTTCGACCTAAACGAAAGTGTTTCATAGGTACACTTAATGTGAACACTTTGCTTAAGCCTGGGAAACTCAAACATCTAACGAACACGCTTGATAAATTCAGCATCAAAATTTTGGCATTGCAGGAAACACGATTTACAGATGAAAATCACTTTGATTCTGAGAATTACAGGCTCTATAAAGGAAAACCTGCAGTGCAGATCAACACAGGACCAAGACAATTTGGCACAGGTTTTGCGGTTAGCAAGTCCGTTACAGATTCAGTAATTGATTTTACTTCACCATCAGAAAGACTCTCAACACTCTCAATAAAATCGGGAAACAAGGTATACACACTGATTAACGTGCATGCACCAACGAATGACTACAACAGGAAAGACCCTCAGGTAATAGAAGACTTCTGGGAACTTCTGGAGGAAATCACGAACAAAATTCCCAAACATCATGTCAAGATTCTACTGGGGGATTTTAATGGTCAGTTAGGAAAAGAAAAGAAATATAGGAGAATTACAGGACCATACACTGCTCATAGCAGAACCAATAAAAATGGTGAACACCTTATAAGCTTCTGTCAAAATTTCAATCTCCAAATTATGTCAACACAATTCCAGAAGCCTACGCGTAAATTAACAACATGGATATCCCCCAATGAAACACTTGGAGAATTCCAGATTGACCACGTTGCTATCTCTAGAAGGAACGCTAAAGAAGTCCTTAATGTGAAAACCAGGAGAGGATTCTTTGACTCAGATCATCATTTACTACAAATCAAGGTAAAATTTCAACCCAACAGACAAAGGATAAGGGGAACCCAGCTTTTCCGAACTGATCCAGAATACCTTGAATTCAACAAGATGAACATCATTGAAGAAATCCGTCAAATGGATACCACGAGCTGGTCTGAACTTGCAGAGAAAATGAAACAAGCAATAATATTCGGTCAACCTCCGAGAAAGAGAAAACATAGGTGGTGGAACATCACATGCGATCATGCTATTGAATATAGGTTTAAAGCATGGAATAATTTCAATAGCCATAAAACAACAGAAAAATGGCAAGAATTTGTGCAGGTTCGGAAAAACACTTCTAAAATTATTCGCCGAGAAAAGCGCAATTATGATAATAATAGGCTAAATGAAATAGAACAGGACTTCACTAAGAACAACACCAGAAATTTTTACAAGACCTTTAGAGAAAATATAGCAGGCTTTCAACCCCCTAGTTTATGCTTCCAACGACCTGATGGATCTCTGGAAACAAATACGAGCAATAATTGTGAAATTCTAGCTAAATATTTCAGTACACTCCTTAATTGCGAAGCACCTTCTGAACAACTTCAATTTGCAAAACCAGTGCCCAACCTTGATTCACTTCCACCATCACATGAAGAAATAGTGGACATAATCAAGTCATTAAAAAACAATAGAGCCCCTGGTGAAGATGGACTTATTGCAGAAGTTTGGAAATTGGATCATGAACACATAACACCAAAAATTCACAGAATAATATCAGATGTCTGGAAAACAGAGAAAATCCCAAAAGAATGGAAGAGTGCTTTGATACACCCACTCCATAAGAAGGGAAGCAAAACTGATCCGAATAATTATAGAGGAATTTCGCTTCTTCCAGTCGCTTATAAAATTCTCTCTAAAGCTTTGCTGAATCGACTCGAGCCACAGGTGGACCACCATATTGGAGAATATCAGGCAGGTTTCAGGAAGGGAAGGTCCTGTATTGAGCAGATCTGGAACCTCAAGACCATACTGCACATCCGACGATGCAGGAACACTACAGTCACATTTGTGGATTTCAAAAAGGCTTACGATTCGGTTGACAGACAAACCTTGTTTAACAGACTAGAAGAATTAGGAGTTGACAGGAAGACGAGGGCCATCATCCAGGAAACATTATTGGGAACTACCTCAAAGGTGAAATTCATGGGAGAAATCTCTAACTCTTTTGCAATACATACTGGAGTTCGACAAGGGGATGGTTTATCACCACTCTTGTTCAACATCGTACTGGACAAAATCATCACAGAATGGGAAAAGCATGTGAAAGGTATCCAAATTGGAAAGGAGAAAGGGAAAAGAGTCACTGTGAAATGCTTGGCCTTTGCAGATGATCTGGCCATCTTAACAAACAACAAGGATGAAGCCATATTAGCGCTAGAGAAACTACATGAAATCTCCAGTAAAACGGGACTTGATATTTCCTATGAAAAAACACAGTATATGGATACCAAATCAACAGGAAACATCACCTTGCGAACGCAATATGGAAAAATCTCGCAGGTCACTCACTTCAAATATTTAGGAGAAGCCATCCAACCCACAGGATTGAACACAATTTCTAATGCAGATAGAATAGTAAAATTGCAGAAGGCGTACAAGCTGACATGGAATCATTATAACAAAAGAGCAGTATCTCGCAATGCAAAATTGCGCCATTATAACACAGTTGTCTTGCCTGAAGCCTTGTACGCGGCAGAAACAACCGTCATTAGAGGAATGACAAGAATTCATGATATTGAGAAACAGGAACGAAAAATTCTTAGGAAAATCCATGGCGCTGTTTTCCGTAATGGAATTTGGGTCAGGAGACCAACAAAGGAACTTTATGAAAATACAGACACCATTGTAGATAAATTTAGGAAGAGACGTCTGCAGTTCTATGGACACATATATAGGATGGATGAGAACAGACTCACTAAGAAGATTTTCAATATCGTGAATGCAAGTAAATTAAAGACCAGTTGGATTAAAGAAGTACATGAAGACATGGAATTACTTAAAATCTCTGAAGACGACATTAAGGACAGAGAACAATTTAGAAATAAAATCAGAAACACGAAAATTGTACAAGTTTCAAGGAAAGATACATCAGGGAAAAAATGGACAGAGGAAAGGAAGAAAAAGCACAGTGAACTAATGAAGAGGTTTTGGGAAGAAAAGAAGAGAGGAAAAGGAAGTGAAGCTGTGATTGGCTCAAGTTCTCACGCTCTCCTGAAGGGGAATAATCGGAAATAATAAAAGGACGTACATGATAACACAACTCAGTCGATGTTATGTGTGTTATTATAATTCTTGTTACCGGCTACGGTGGCCGAGAGCGCTAACGCGCTACCTCGTGCCTCGCTGGCATCGGGAGAGCGTGGGTTCAAATCCCACCTCGGCCGTCCTGAAAATGGTTTTCGTGGTTTCCCATTTTCACCACCAGGCAAATGCCGGGACGGTTCCTCTCAATAGGTCAACGGCCGATTTCCTTCCAATATCCCTTCCCTGACCCGTCCTGAAAAGAAAAGTACATGGCCATTGGCTGCATTAATAAAATTATTTATAAAGTCTTGTTTACTGTTTAACAAAAAAAATCGGTCATTTGCTTTTGATTTTTCGTAGTGAAACACTTTCTCTTTATTTGTGATTTGACTTTTCTCAACACCATCTTGTCACAAAGTGATGCGTCGTCTTGCTCTTCAAGGTATTGAAGAATCCTGTCAATGTGTCCTAATGCTGCAACATGAGTAACGGTCCTCTGTATCTGCGTTTCCTCATTGTCTTCCGATTCAAACAATGAAATCCCTCGTACTTGATTTAAGATGTTTTCATCTGTGAGGTGCTCAAAGCTCGGCTCATTGGCATCACATTCGATCCACTCCGTGATATTTTCCTCATTTACATCAACACTTCCGGCAACAGATTTAGCTAAATTACCTAGGATGCTGAGTGGAACGTCGTCTTCGTCTTCCTCTCCCTCTTGAGTAATTCTGAACTACTGTACTCGTTTTGTACGGTACTGTACATTATTACGTGTACTGTACTGTATTTGCAATTTACGATTTCTATTACGTTTAAGTATTTAGTAACTTTATTTCAACCCCCAAGCCTCCGTGGCTTAGGCGGCAGCACGCCGGCCTCTCATCGCTGGGTCCGTGGTTCAAATCCCGGTCACTCCAAGTGAGATCTGTGCTGGACAAAACGGAGGCAGACAGGTTTTTCTCCGGGTACTCCGGTTTTCCCTGTCAAAATTTCATTCCAGCAACACTCTCCACTATCATTTCATTTCATCTGTCATTCATTTAATCATTGCCCCAGAGGAGTGCGTCAGGCCTCGGCAGCCGGCACAGTTCATATCCTCGCCGCTAGATGGGGGCTCCATTCATTCCATTCCTGACCCGGTCGGAGACTGGAAGCAGGCTGTGGATTTTCATTTCAACCCCGTGGGGGTTTGCCTGTTCCTCTTTCGGGCGCGTCCCAGGTGGCGGATAGGGGAGCTCGCCGGACTTATCCGGAGGGTTTGAGGGAAATAAAATACCTCTCGCGGACCAAAAACAGGCCCCTTGCCAGGGCTATGGTGAAGCTACGTTAGGCCTAGCAAGCCAGTAGTGGATATGAAACTGCTTTTAAAACGGGAACGGGCCTCGGAAAGGACAGATCTAAAGGAAACGGACCTGGCTATGGAAATGGACTACGAATTGGAACTTTGAATATAACTACATTGACGGGAAGAGTGGAGGAGATTGTGGATATGATGGAGAGGAGAAAACTGGTCGTACTCGGACTGGCAGAGACCAGATGGAGAGGGGAAGGAAGAAAAGAACTGAGAAATGGCTTGCAGCTATACTGGATAGGAAATGAGGAGGGGAAGAGAAATGGAGTGGGAATGGTGGTGAGAGAAGGGCTGAGGGAGGAAGTAAAGAGGGTAAGTGATAGAATAATTAGAGCCAGAATCACTGTGAAAGGTAGAAACCTGGACATTCTGCAAGTCTATGCACCACAGGTGGGATGCACAGAAGGCGAGAAGGATGAGTTTGAAGAGGAGTTGCAGAAGCAGTTAGTGGGGAGAGACCTGATAGTCATGGGAGACCTAAATGCCCATGTCGGAACTGATAGAAGAGGTTTTGAGGAAGTGATTGGTGGTGAAGGATGGGGAAACAGGAATAAGGAAGGAGAGAGATTGTTGGAACTGTGCAAGTTAAATGGGCTAATGGTTGGAAATACATGGTACAAGAAGAGAGAGAGCCATAAAATTACTTGGTACAGCAGGGATTTGACTAGGAAATCAGTGGTGGACTACATTCTATGGGGGAAGGAGACAAAGAAGAGTATCACGGATATAAGGGTAATACCTTCAGAAGCCCTGGACGGTGACCACCGTCTTCTGGTCGCCAAGGTGAGAGGACTGAAGGAAAAGAGGAGAACTGAGAACCAAGAAAGAAGAATAAGGACATGGAAGCTGAAGGAGGATGGAAATAAGGAGAAGTTCCAGATATTAGTGAGGAACAAATTACCGAAGGATGATCCGAAAACAGGTGAAGAAGAATGGAATAGGTTCAAAGACGTGTTGGTAGAAGCAGCGGAGGTCGTGTGTGGCAGAACTAGTGGAAAGAAAAGGTGGAAGGAAACACCATGGTGGAACCCCAGAGCTAAGGAAGCAGTGAAAAAGAAAAATGAAGCATTCAGGAAATGGTTCCAACAGAGGACAGACAGAACAAGAGAAGAATACCATGAGCGGAAGAAAGAAGCAGGAGAAGTAGTGAAGGAAGAGAAAAAGAAATGGCTGGAGAAATGGACAGAAATGAAGGAGGAGGACTGTGATGGCAGTAAGAAAGTGTTGTATGGAATGATAAAGGCAAAGAGAAGAGATACAGGGGAAAATGTCAGAATGGTGGACAGGAATGGAAAGGAGGTCGAAAATATGGAAGAAGTAAAGGATATCTGGAGAGAATACTTCAAGGAACTCCTAAATCCAACTAAAACCAGAGTAGTGGACATTGTGGAGGAAGAAACAGACAGTGACCAAGACATTTCAGAGAAGGAATTGACATGGAAAGAAGTGGAGGAAGCATTAAAGAAGGTGAAAGGGGGAAAGGCAACGGGAATAGACGAAGTGAGTGTGGAGATGGTGAGAGCAGCAGGGGTGATAGGAACACAGTGGCTTTTTCGAGTAATGAAAGTGATATGGAGGGAGAAGAAAATACCAGAGGACTGGAAAAGAGGGATAATAATACCCATATTTAAAAAAGGGAAGTAGGAAGGAATGGAAGAACTACAGGGGAATTACACTCATGTGCCACTGCGCCAAAATATTTGAGAAGTTACTGGAGAGAAGAATTCGGACAGAAGTTGAAGATGGGCTGAGGGAAGAACAGTATGGATTCAGGCCAGGAAGGTCAACAGTTGACCTCATCTTTGCAGTAAGACAGCTACAAGAACACCATTATGAATATGGGAAAGATCTGGTGATGACCTTCTTGGATATTGAGAAAGCATATGATAGTATTAACAGAAACAAGGTATGGGAAGCAATGAGAGCAAAAGCAGTGAACAAGGAGACAGTGGCAAGAGTGAAAGCAATGTACGAGGGAAGCAAAAGCTGTGTAAAGGTGGGAAGAGAGAACGGAATGGTTTCAACTGGAGAGTGGTATGAAACAGGGAAGTGCCCTCTCACCCCTGTTATTTATGGTGGTGATGGATGAAATCATACGAAAAGTGGTAAATAGCATTGGGGAAAGGAAAATGAAGGCAATGTTGTTTGCTGATGACCTTCTGGTATGGGGAGAGGATGAGGAAGAAGTACAAGAGCAATTAGATGAGTGGGAGAAGGTAGTGTTATCATATGGGATGAAGTTCTCAGCACAAAAGAGTAAAGTGGTCATCACAACGAGGAAGAAGAACAGACTGGATATGGGCATCATCATCGGCTTTAACTCGAATCCGAGTATAAATCTTCTTCCTTCAGTCCAGTTTGTGGATGTGTTTACGGTGACTAAAGAGTCCAATCCTGGCATGGAACAAGCGACCACACAAGTCACATAGTATTGCTGGAGGAGGACGTGGTTGGGCTGCTCGAAGTTTCCTAGCTTGACGCTTGGCCTCTTCATGTATGCGTCGATCCCTTTCAAATGTCTTTACAGTATCCGAGATAGTACGGCGCCAAGTTGAGCGGTCTTCAGCCAGCATGTCCCAGGTTTGTGAATCAAGACCTGTCAATTTCAGGGTCTGCTTAAATTGGTCCTTGTAGCGCCTCTTAGGACCACCATGAGGTCTGGTGCCATAGCATAACTCACCATATAGCATTTGACGAGGTAATCTCACATCATCCATCCGATGGACATGACCAATCCATCTAAATTGGTGACCTATTATGGATGATTCTATGCTGTTGATTTGAGCCTTTTCCAGAACAGCAATATTGGTAATGCGGTCTTCCCATTTAATCCTCAGGATTGATCGAAGTTTTTGTAGGTGGAAACGCTCAAGCTTCCTAAGATCACGTCGGTAAAGGGTCCACGTTTCACAGCCATACAACAATGTAGAAATGACTACTGCTTTGTACACCATAAGCTTTGTACTCATGGACAGATCTTTATTCATGAAGACACGGTGCGCTAATCGTCCATATGCTGCATGGGCTGCGCCAATTCTCTTATCCACATCCTGCTCACAGGTACAGCTCACAGAAATGGTACTGCCCAGATACGAGAAGTGGTCAACCTGTTCTAATGGCAAATTTGAGTTGGAGATATTGAACTGAGGAAGAGGTGTGCCTGGTGAAGGTTGTGCCAAGACTTTAGTCTTATTGACATTTATGGTAAGACCAAAGCGATCACATGCACTTTTGTAACAGTTAACTGACTCTTGCAGCTCTTCTGGTGTGAGAGTTGGCGACGCAGCATCATCTGCATACAACATGTTAGTAACCTTAGTAACCTGAGTTTTCCTCAAGGAGCGGAGACGAGTTAGGTTGAAAAGCCCTCCATCAAAACGATACTTGACCTCCACACCTGGGATGTTTGTGGGTGAATCATAAAGCATTGCAGCCAAGTACAGCACAAAAAGCATTGGAGCCAGTACACATCCTTGTTTCAGTCCATGGGTAATGGAAAATTCATCGGACATCTTATTCTGATGGCAAACCTGACCTGTCATGCCATCATGGAGAGCCTTGATTAGATCTACAAAACGCTGAGGGCAACCAAACCGCTTCAGCACTGCCCACATGGCTGGTCTTGGAACTGAATCAAATGCCTTTTCCAAGTCATAAAAGACTAAGAAGAGTGGATTCTGTTGTTCTCTACATTTTTCTTGTAGCTGTCTCACACAGAAAATCAAGTCAATTGTGCTTCTGGAAGTTCTAAATCCGCATTGTGACTCTGGGAGGATCCTCTCAGAGATAACCTTCAGGCGGTTAAGTAGAATTCTTGCAAGAATCTTCCCCACAATTGAAAGCAGTGATATACCACGGTAGTTGCCACAAACACTGCGATCGCCCTTTTTAAAGATAGTGACGATAGTGGCATTCTTTAGGTCTCCAGGTACCTTTCTTGATTCCCATATTCTGAGGATAAGGATGAAAATTCTTGTTTTGAGGGAATGACCTCCAGCTTGAATTAGCTCCAGAGGGATGTTATCTGGGCCAGGTGCTTTTCTGGGTTTCAATTGGGTGAGAGCTGCACTGAATTCATGATAAGTAGGAGGTACTGCCAACCACAGTTGTTCAGGTTGTTGCGGCACATCACAGAGGAAGTCTTCAGCAGCTTCTGATGGACGATTTAGGAGATTGGAGAAGTGCTCCTTCCAGCGTTCCAAGATTTCTTGACTATCAGTAAAGGTAGTAGTATTATCAGCGCTTTTCAGTGTACCTGATGATGAGCGAGATGGTCCATATATTTCCTTGAGTACGGCATAGAAGTTCCTCAAGTCTCGAGCATCCGATAATCTCTGCAGTTCCTGAGCCTTCTGTTGCCACCAAGTATTTTTAATCTGCCTTATCTGCGTCTGGCATTTACCCTTGAGTTCCAGTAGTTTATCTCTCTTTGTGTTGGAAGTTGGGTCTTGAAGATGGGCAAGATAGGCATTCCTTTTGGCATTGATGAGAGACAGAATTTCCTCATTGTTGTCATCAAACCAGTCTTGTCTTTTCCGCACTATAAAACCAATGGTTTCCTCAGCTGACTGTGTGATAATCTTCTGTAATGTGGCCCATTCTTGCTGAATATCATTTGTTACTGGGTTTTCTGATAACTGGGTGACGATCCTGTTTCCAAAATGTTTGTACATGGATTCATCCTGAAGTTTGGATGTATTAAACTTCTTTCTTGGCAAATTTTTGATGTTCCTAGGTGGTTTAGGTCTGATGGATATCCTGAGCTTACATAAAAGAAGTTTATGATCTGTCCAACAATCGTCTATATTTCTTGCTGTTCTGGTAATAAGAGTGTCCTTCTTATCACATTGCCGGGTAATGATATAATCAAGAATGTGCCAATGTTTGGAACGAGGATGCATCCACGTGGTTTTGAAGCGGTCAGGTAGCCGGAACTGCGTGTTGGTAATGAAAAGTTCGTGTTCTGCACAAAGACCAAGAAGCAACAGTCCATTGGGATTACATTTTCCAAGTCCCTGTTTGCCCATCACATTATTCCATAGCCTGTGATCTTTCCCAACTGTGGCATTGAAGTCACCGAGGAGCAAGAGTTTATCTGTAGATGATTTCACTTAGCTGATTATAGAACTGAGCCTTTACTTCATCATCAGAATCTAAGGTAGGAGCATAGGAAGAGATGAGTGTCATAATGGAACCTCCTGAGAGTGGTATGCGGAGAGTCATGAGCCTTTCGCTGATTACAATGGGTGTAAGTTGGTGATAATTTACCAGTTTGGTCTTCACAGCGAAGCCCCCACCATGAATACGACATTCACCCTCCGCCTTTCCTTTCCAGAAGATGGTATATCCTGTTCCAGATTCAGTAACCTTGCCTTCAGAAGACAGTCTAGTTTCACTGAGAGCAGCAATGTCAACGTTGAGTCTTGATAACTCATGGGTTACGAGAGCTGACCTTCTCTCAGGTCTAATGTTATTGTCCAAATCAAGCAAGGTTCTGATGTTCCATGATCCAATAATCAATTTGTGATTCTTTACTGTTTTTGAGTTTCGACTGCATGAGGGGTGACCTGCTGAGTGGGGTTGCCCAGCCGGACCAAGATTGTGACTTCCGATGTTTAGCCCACCTTTTCTAGGGCCTTCCCCATGTGGGGTGGGCAGCGGTGATCCTAAATAGGCCTGCCCAAACACAGATGTAGGACCGAATTCCTGAGTAGTCACAGAGTCTCCGGAAGACGACCATCACACATCTGCTGCCAACGTGCAGGTCCGAACTAGGGGCTTCCAGTTACACCCATAACCTGCCCCCACCGTCCATATCCCATCGCCGTTGGACTTTGAAAAGTGACGTTCGGAAGAAGTGCCACTGGCGTGAATTTGTTTAGGGTGGATCTTAGCTTGCCAGGACGAGACCCACACACTATGATCTCTGAGCCTTATCCTGCGGCTCACAAAGATGCAGGACCGAACACGGAGACAGGGCCATATATTTTCAATGTAGTCTTTAGCATAATAACCCACATGTTTTTTAGTAGAATAAGTATTTGCACGCACAGGCATATACCTTAGTGAATCCTGTGTTTTTATTACTCTTAGAATTTTAAAGATTATTATATCCAAGTTATCGATGTCTTATGATGTTTTCTAAAGTTTAAATCAAGTCACTACAAGGACTGAAGAAGGGACCATATGGTCTCGAAACATGTATCATAATTTTCTATGAACAAAGTTGTGAATTGTATTGAATAGGGCGGAATAAATAGTAACTTTACTGTATTCACAGAGACTGCAACGAACTGCCGCATACTCAAGTACTACTGAGGTGCGCCTTTACAGCCAGTCCGTCTGGCGTGGCCTCTTCCGCCTCTATGACCGTTGGGAGCCATGAGAGTGGTTGGCTCCTCGTCCGCTCATTTTGCCGTTGGGCCAAAATCTGCCCATCATAACTATGGACAATAGTTTGCCCTATTAAACTTGAGCAATAGGCTGCCCCTTCCGCCAACCACTGTGCCAGAGTTAACCTCTTTCACTGCAGGTACCGTTGAGGACTTCACCGTAACCCTGGCAAGGGACCCTAACAAGGTACTACCAGCTGGGCCAGCTGGACCAGGGTTTTTTAAAGAGGACAGCAGTTGCAGAAAGTAGAATGCTTCAAGTACTTGGGAAGCATAATTGAAGAAAAGAAAGGCAATAGGATGGAAATAAATGAAAGGGGAAGGTGCGCAGATGGATTTTTCAAGAGTGTTAGGGGGATGTTATGGAATAAAGATGTACCACAAAAATGTAAAGGAATCATCTACAAGACCTACTTTGTGCCAATTTTGACATTTGGTTCAGAAACATGGGTGATGAAGGAAAGGGACAAGAATAAAATACGAGCAGTGGAGATGAAGTTCCAGAGGAGTAGGGTAGGAGTGACAAGAATGGACCAAATAAGGAATGAGAGAGTCAGAGAAATGGTAAGAGAGGAACCATTGCAAAATAGAATAGAGCGATCTAGGCTACAATGGTATGGACATGTGAGGAGGATGCAAGAGGAGAGGATACCGAAGAAGATGTTTGGAATGGAAATGACGGGAAGGAGGCCAAGGGGAAGACCAAGGGACAGATGGACGAAGGGAGTTAAGAAGAGTGTGGAGGAAAGAGGAGTGTGCTGGGACACAGTAAATGACGAGAGATGGTAGATGGACAGGAAACGATGGAGAGGCTTATGTTCCAAGCAGACCCGACCAGCGGTTGGAAACTGCTCAAGATGATGATGATTTTAATTTTTGAGAAATAATTTTCGGTTTCAAAACCTTCCTTTTTTTTATAAAAATTTTCTCATACAGGCAACGCGGATAATCGAGAGTTTACTGTATCAAGAACTTTATACAGATGGAAACGTAATGTTTCTTCGAATATGACTCTTAGGTGCCCTTAATTGAGACTCAAAATTGAGTTTTTACAGCAACAAAAATGAAAAATTAAACAATTACAAGAATAACCTCCATTAAGAAGGTTTATATGCAGTATTTACTTTTACAAACATAATGCATGAAAGTATGAGGTATTGGTTATAAAACAAAGCAAAAATAAGGATTCTATTGTTGAAAATGTATTTATGATTTTTTTTCGAATAGTCTGCAGGATCATTGAAAATGGCTTGGCATTCTTGGCAAGTATTTCAGGAAACGGCTTGGCACTGAGAGGGTTAAATATGATGTAAATAGTCAGAGTTTGTAAACAACTATTCTATTGAATAGATCGTAATATGTGGTATTAGTGAGAACATAACAAGCACAGTGCTTCATTGAGAATATTGCTGACAGATGTAAAATGCATTATGATGAATTGAGCACGAATAGTTACTGTATTTCCTCGCATAATCGTCGCACCCCTACTTTTCGAATAAAAATGTAGTTTTTAAAATTTCATCGCATAATCGTCACACCCTAACCTTTCAAATAAAAGTTTGGTACATAGCATTTCACTGCGTACTCAACACATAGCACATTTGTATTTGCGCGCCAGTCGATTACACACGCTGCCGTATTTCAATTGTACGCAAGCTCTGTTGTTAACCAGCCATGACCTTATTTGAAGAAAGAGGTCTGTGTGCGTACGGGCTACGACTCACACTATGCGACAGGTGGCTGCCATTCACACGCCAGTGTGTCAGAAGAGAGAAGGCCGTCTCACTGACTGCAGGCTATGACTCACGATACGTGAACTGCTGGCCCACGGCACACTATAACAGCGATCGCGTTCAACGCCTCTCCAGTGGAGTGAAACTTGTGTGGACCTGTCGCTTCCGTGTGGTATATTCCTACTGAATATACGTTCACTGGTTTAGTAATTTCACCCACATTGGGTTCTCTTTGATTTTCTTTTTTTCCATGCAAACCACTAACACCCTCATTTATGTCGTTCTTTTTGTGCATTTTCTTACATTTTCTGAAAGTAAGTTCCAGGTTTGCGATGCTTTCTCTTTGCATAACATCTTTCTGCAGCGCCCCTTACAGCAGGCCTCCGAAATTTTGGATTCTCTTCGCCTCAAGAGTTAGTTCAACACATCTCCAGCAGAGGGCATCTGTCTCCTTTTTTCATCTTCCTTGAATCTACACTTTTTTTTCTTGGGCTCTTCCTAAAATTTAAACTTTGTATATTACTTGATTTTCTTTTTTATGTTGGTACCTTATACGTCATTCCTCTTTCCGTTCCCCTCACCTTCTTCGCCTCCGCTGACCGCTGTCCCGTCGTGTGCTTTCACTTGTCTGTCAGTTTTAACAGAGCAAACATGCTCTTTTCAGACCTCTCTCTGAGGCATGTGATTATGTCCGACATCTTGTTCTAGTGGTGCTTCTCGCACTCAGCGACTTTAACTCAACATGATAAGCTAAGTACTTTACACATCTCTTATTACAGCTTGATGCTGTTTTAAACCATCTCATCATATTTTATTTATCAGGCAAGTTATCAATTTTAGAAGAAGCACATTTTACTGATAATGCCCTACTTGTCTTGATACCACTTTCCACCGAGGGATTATCACTGCTAAATGCTATAACTATATTCGGGCCATTCTGGGAATTTATTGTAACCTTTTAAACTGTAAACCAGTAAACTTCATGGGATCACCCCATATGCTCTGTTAACCCATTCAAATTGGGCCTCGAGGGAATCAAACTTGTGTCAACTGTAATTGAATAGCCTGGCCAATGTGAAGTATGAACTTAGCTACAATAGACTAGAAAACTCCATACATAAGGATCTAGCAACATCTCCTTCGGTTTGAATTTGCAACGTCATATGTAACCGTCAATCTGGGCACCTCTGCTTGCAATAAACATTACTAAAAACTGCAAATTCCTTCAACTACCATAGTAAGACTCTCTCCACTGAACTATTAACTTTCTAAACAGAGACAATCAACAGATTACACTTCTACTCAAACTATTAGTGCTACAACTAGTGTTCGCTTAACAGTCTTATCGGGTCGTGTCACGAAGTGAAAAATGAGATTGGCCAGACTATAAACCTCCTAATCCCTCTATCCCCATTTTCCCTGTTACTAACACACTTAAAATAGTCAACTTGTTTATTTTTTCTCTCTATGAGGCTTAGTCTGTTCAAGACTCCCTCCCAAGTTTTGAATGTCGCATCAACAACCAGGTGGTTATAACCCCACTTTTTAACCTTTGTTTTCTTATTCTCCTGCTGTTCCCAGGATTTCAGGATTTATAATTTTATATTAGCCTAAATCCCTTGTCATGTTCTTTTATAAAGGCACTCTAGTTAGGAAGTCTAGCTCACTTAATTAAAAAGAGAGAAATTGAGATATTTTATAGGGTTTTCCTGCTAGATTTTTAATAGGTCTTAGACCTTCAATCTTTAGCAACATTGTTCTTAAACATTATTATTGTTGAAGCAATTAAGATTGCTCTCATTACTGAGCTGGACTCAACTTTTAGGCTTTAGGCCACGGCCGCCTCCTGCAAATATTTCATGTCGCTGGCGTATCATTGCTCGAAGAGTATTCTATGTTTAGCATTACCTTCCCATCTTTTCATGCTGCTTTCTTCACTTACTGAAACAATTGCAAATACTTCATGCTCATTGCACAAAAAATTCCTATCATTTGTTATGCTCAAAGCGAAACTTCTTTTGAGGTTTTTCATAAAGTTTGTTCTAGTAATTCCTTTAAAATGTTAAATCGGATACCGTTCACTCAGCAAACTTCCTACCCGAGGTAATTATTATCTAGTCATGTCAATTTATGATTATGGATTGGTTTTGCCTAATTAAGGTGTGTTTCATTCATTCCTTCGCTAAACTTCTAATCAGCACTCGGCTGGGTAAAAGTTTAGTATACTTTGAGCATAACAATTGTTTTATTTTTGTATTTACTCTCAATTATAACTTTTTTCTAAAGGCCACGTGCGCCTCCTGCCTTTTTCTCCATGTTTTTGATTCTTGTTCGAATTGTTTCAACTAAATTACAGTAACTATTGGAATTATAGGTATTCCTTTCTCTTTGCAATTTCCTCTTGGCTGCAATTAGTTTATGCGCCACGTGGAGTTTGGTGTTTATCGCCATTCGTTTCTTATACTTTTTCAAATTTCTCTCTTTTTTTTACTAATCATAGCATGCTGTTCGAGAGATATACTCTAGCTTGCGGTGCTATCTACCAATTCATCGTTTGTGATTAATAATAATAATAAAATATACTCTTACTTTTGTAAATGAGCTAAGAGCTCTCCCTGCACTTGACAACACTTAGCCAGGCTCGTTTCAACTATACTTCCTTTAGATTTTCAGGCTTAAATGGATTTTTTTTTAAAATTCTCACATATGTTAATAAAATTGTCTTTTATGGGGTCAGTCCCTTGCTCCTGATCTTGTTCTTTCGCTTTTCCTTAATCCTTCATCATCCCTTATGGTAATTTTGGAATTGATTCCCAATTGCTCCACCCTGAGTTAGCCTCGGAATGACAAGATTCAATAAGCCACCGTACAAAGCGCTGCTACCCCGAGTTTGCAGACGTTAAAACAGGCCCGACTGCTATTGGCAGAATCTTACGCAAGGGGCACCTCGCGCCAGTCTAGCATCAGCCACTTCCGTGGAAACTTCGCAACAGAGACCCTTGCGTGATGTTACGCAAGTATTGTCCAGAATGAGAAAATAAAAGAATTATACGGTTAGTTAGTTGTTTTAAGGGGCGGAACTACGAGGTCATCTGCCCCTAATTATACGGTGATCTTGATGAAAGTGAAATACATGGAATTACATAATAAACAAATAATATTAAGAAAGCGCACAAGCGTGCAACAAATAATGATACAGTATATATTTAAAATTTGTGGTTTTCCTCTTTGAACTTAAATGTATGTCTACCCCTTATTATTCCAGTTTTTCAACGGGGTCGGGGATGAGATGTGATAGAAAGTCTTTGTGGCGGATGGTTTTTACGTCCGGATGCCCTTCCTGATGCCAACCTCATGAGAGGAGTTAATGAGACATGAAATGAATGATGGTGAATGAAACTGGTTAAGGATGTGGAAGGAAGTGGCCGTGGCCTGTCAGTAGGTACCGTCCCTGCATTTGCCTGGAGTTGAAAATGGGAAACCAAGGAAAACCACTTCAAGGACGGCCGATGGTGGGGCTTGGCCCCATGACCTAACGCTGCGCTTTAGCGAACGTAGCCACCACTGTTGGTACTCTTGAACTTGAATATTCTTCGCATAATCGTTGCACTCTACCTTTTTCCATGAATTTTAGGCCAAAAATATGCAACAATTATGGGAGGAAATACGGTATGCAGACATTTAAAGTATTCTACTATTATGAAGCAAGGATTAATAAGGTATTATATCTTATTGATCATGGCGAACATAAGAGCAAATGGTTTGATATATGAATAATAATGTGCTGTCGAAATGAAATGTTTTATGATGAAATGGAAAGGTATTATATTACTGGATTATTATGTTCTTCGAGTTAATGAATTGTGAGTTAGCGAGGATGTTATTGTCAGGATATGCATTGAAAGGCTACCGGAAGCATTATTAAGCCTAGTGAAGTTCCAGCATATTAAATGAATATTGTCGACGCAAATAAAGGTTATTTATGTAACATATGAGGAACAGCTGATCGATAGACAAGGTCTATAAATTACCACGATGATATACTAGTTTGATTTATGAAGGATGATCTTTAAGCAGCATATTAATTGAATTTTATCATGGATTTGACGAGGTTATGACTTGAATTAGCTTTATTACTTGTTCAAGTTACTGGATTATGATATTGAGACATCAGAGATAATAGATGAGCTCGTAACTTGTAGCAATATTTAAGAGAGTGAAATTCATTAAGATTATTGTAGGAAAGGAGCATCGACTATTGCTGCTTTGGTTTTGTACATATTTTGATAGAATTGAACTCGTAAGATAGGTATAGATACAGGGTGGCGCACGAAATGTCATACACTGGAAATTGTTTATAGAATATTTAATATACAACATATTTAATAAAGAATTGCATTACAACATTCACTGAAATGTGCATGATTAGTGAGTATGCAGGACATGTTCAATATGCTCACCTTCTCGGCATACAACAGCTTCGAGACGAACCTTCATGTTTGTGACCACGCTACGACACATGTCCTCACTCAACCCTCGGAAGAAAGTCACAATGGCCGCTTGCAATTGCAGTACATTTTCTGGTTTCCTGCGGTAGATTGTCTCCTTCAAATATCCCCACAGGAAGAAGTTGCAGGGATTAATATCGGGGCTATGTGATGGCCAGACTGAGCCGCTCTGAAAACGTTCGGGATATCGATGGGACATCACACAGGGCCCGAAATGTTCATGCAGGAAGTATAGAACAACATTTGCTGTGTGCAGACGAGCTCCACCTTGCATGAACCATTGTCTTCCTATTGGTAGTCGTGATGCAAAGAGTTGTGGAAGGAAACTGATTTGCAACATGTCATGTAACGTGCACTGTTGACTGTGTCATTGATAAAGATTGGCCCAATAATTCCATGACTGGAAATTGCAGCCCACACACACACTTTCACACCATGAATTTCAACCTCGTGCACAATAGCAGGCCGTTCTTTCGCCCAAAACTGGACATGTTTGTTCACAGCACCGTTGAGATAAGCGTATGCCTCATCACTGAACCATGTGTTGTGCAGTACGGATCACCTTCTGCAATAGACCACCCAGCAAACTGTACTCGCCGTTGCTTGACAAGCGCCGTTAGTTTCTGACCTGTTGTCATTTTGTATGGGAATTGGTCAAGCTCGGACTGCAGTATTCTCTGAATTAATCGACGAGAGATGTTCAGATGAACACAGGCAGTTCTGGTGGATTTTGAGGGGCTCCGAGCCACAGCCGCTCTCACAGCAGCAAGATTATCCGGTGAACGGATTGGCATGAGACGGGTTCGTTTTCTCTCCAGTATATTGCCTTCTGTTTCAAAGTGGCTGGCCAGTCTATACACCGTCTGCCGGCAGGGAGCCCACCGGGTACAGAAATGAATACGAAACCTTTCCTAAGTCCAAGTTACACACTTTTTGTTTCCGCATAAAATAACACTTTTCACCTTCTGTTCGCGCGTCAGCCTCCCTTTGTCCGCCATGCTGTATAACTGGAAGCCGGTACGCATGCGCGACATGTGCTGCTGTCTGTCGAATCACGCATGAAATAAGGTTTCTGTTCACAAAAGGACATGGTTGTGAGCCCTGATTTACACATTTTATAAACCATTTTCGATGTATGAAATTTCGTGCGCCACCCTGTATGATCACATGCAATGATAATTATGATATAGGACATAAGAATTTAGGATAGGAAAAAGGAATTCCCTGTATAGAGTAAAATAAGTATTGTGAATAAATAACAGAGGAGATATATTTAATTAACCGAATTTGATAACAGCTGATTGAATATTTGGAATGGTATTTTATTTTGAGAAGACAAGGAGTGATCTCCAAATAGGTTTTTTTTTTGTTTGTTCTGAAAATTCCTTAATTTATTTTCGAATTTATGAACATTTAGTTAATTAGAAGATTTTAGGAAGATTATTATTATAATTATTAATTTGCGAATTTCGTTATGATGTTTTATTTTGGTTGTATTTGTCTTCAGCAATAAATCTCTGCAGGTACTGTTCGGTTTTCCAGTGCCATCTTTCTAACACTCCTGACTTTTTTTTTTTGTAATGTAGCCGCGAGCGCACTATTAGTAGTTATAGGAGCCCGATCCTTTTACCATACCCGTCACACCCCGAGGTTCTAAGAATCTCACTCTCCAATGCAGTTTGTTGTGACTCCAATGTAGCTAGTTCATAGTACATTTGCTATTTATAGTTGTTCCGTTGTACCACTTGGCAGCGAGGATTCGTTGATCCGTCTAGCTGGGGATCAATGACCTCTGTGATCCTTATCATCTGCGGCTAATGGCCAGTGATCAGTACATAAATTCGGGTACACCGTTAACACCCAGAGAAACTTAAGTCTTATGCCTGCCCGTGCGAAGTTGATTTTGCTTAGTATTTTATTCCAGACAAATACTCCGATTTTGTACTATTAGACCCTTGCACTCTTTACAAGATGCCGCACTTCTAGATAGCCAGGCCTCTGCTTCGTAGAAAAGGGCACAGTGTTCAAGTATTGATTAGGCTGAATTTTGTTTTATACTTCGATGAAAATGTACACAACTGATACACGTGCCTAATGTAAAGCTGTTGCTCCTAAAAAATATGTCATATTCAATGTTCTGATGGTTGAGCCATGTACAGCGGCGCCTCGTGATCCTTGGCATAGCAAAGTCAATGCTTTAAGTTCTCAGTAAGGAAGATAGTTTCCACACCAAATGATGTCCACATACGGCAGCATTCAGACTGATTCTACTGTACAGGAACACAACCAGAATGGTTTCAGGATATCTTATTCATGAATTCGAAACATAATAGAAGTGAAAATAATGAAAAATTACAATTTATTAATCAGTACCATGCTTATGAAAAATGCTGAAAATAAGTTTTTATATGATCCATTCTCCAGGGTCATCTGCCATGATTTAATTTAAATATTATATGCATTTATCATATTTATCTTCGTATATCAATGACTTTAAGTCATATTTGAATGTTTTGCCCATATTGAGTTAATACTTGAAAATAGAAATGATCCACTTTTCAATACAACATCTTCAATATATTATACTTCTTCTTTCGAATAACCCATTTGGAGGGTACGATGAATCAACGTTGGCTATTGTCCATTGTATTCAATTTCCGTTGTTTCCAAATTTCTTTCATCGTTCTAGAGTGACGATCTTTCTCCTCCTGAGTCCACTTTCTGCCAGTTGTTTGTTTCTTCCTTTCTTGAAATTTTGCGTTTTGAATAGCTTCTCTGAAGAGTGATCTGTTTGCTATTGTGTCTGTCTGAATTTTGGCGTTTGTCAAATCTTTGTCAATTTCAATGAACCATGTGGGTTTGGATTTGTAACTAGTCAGTAAGTTGAAGATCTGTTTAGTTAGTCTACTATTTTCCATTCTATAGATGTGCCCAAAAAACTGTAATCTTCTCTTTCTCATTACATCAGTTAATTTTTCACATTTCAAATATAACTCTCTATTTGGTCGTAACCTATATTCTGCGTTATTATTTTGTTTAGCTCCCAGTATTTTTCTCAGAATTCGTCTTTCAGTCTTCTCTAATTTGTCTAAATCACCAAATCTTGTAATTTAAGTGTTTCTGCTGCATACAGAGTTTCAGGTCTGACTACTGTTTGATAATGCCTTAATTTAGTGTTCCAGGATAGGCTTTTTTTATTATATATATATCTTTTGTCATATGAAAACACCTTTGTAATTTATGCATACGTGTTTCTATTGCTGTCTTTTCCTGTGAGTCATTCATTATCCACTCTCCTAGGTATTTAAAGGAATTTGTTATACAATATATATTATCAATATATTATCTACACTAATGGTACATGTTTATGCCTTCCTCAGCCTTACAATATATATTATCAATATATTACCTACACTAATGGTACATGTTTATGCCTTCCTCAGCCTGTGTTATTTACACATAAGTTTAACAATTTTCTTTAAACCATAATTAGTGACCAAAAATATCTGTTATCTTCAATGTATCTTCTGCGATCTGACGTTTCACATTTTAATTTACCACCTACCTCCTTGGTTGGTGTGTATTATGGAACAGCTTATTGGTAGAAACTTTCTGTAATTTAATTCTATTGGTATTTACACTCTTGCCTTTCGAGATTGGTTCTTTCCTTACTGCTTCCGCTATCTGGCAGCAAATCTATCGTACTGACCCCGAATTTTGAGATCTGTATTGAAAGATTTCAATACAGTATTATATATTGCATGCTAATTTTAACATATATAAAACATGAGCTGGAAGTTGGTGCATGTTCCTGTTGGACATTAGTCAGTGAAGCCACCAAGTCACGTGACAGAGAGTCGAGGGAGCAAGCAAGCCCGGTCGTCAAAAGAAGTTACGAACAGTGGAAGGGGGAGATGTTTCGTCATGGTCAGGCCACGTGCCAGTGTCACGCACTAACTCATCTAGCGATACTCGCCAAATATAATATCAAGCGGGAGAGGTTAATCACGTGGGCCGACATAGCCAATAAGAGAGAGGACATATCAGGGTGTAATTGTTTTAGTAAAATAATTGCATCTAGAACAATGAGCTGATAATGTTGTACACCAGAATATGCATTTTTTTCTTTCTTCAAAGGAATATTTTCGTATTATCACATTGATAATTGAATACGCAGTATGACGAGCGTAATTTCTTTTGTAATGACCCACCAAGAACTTCTCGCGGATTGCAAAACGAGCCTAGGAGGGAAAAATACGACATGAGACGAGGCTTCTTCTATCGTTGAACGTTGGAGGTGAAAGACGTGTTTTGTTCGAGGCCAGAGTGGGGCCTTTGGAACTCAGTATTTTAACCGAGAATGCGACTGTAGTGTTGGTCAAGTATTTTTATTCGAGTGCACTCTTATAACATTAACATAGTACGCAGATATGTTATGAACATTATTGAAAAAATTAATACTAAAGAACAATTGAACAGTAGTATTTTCGTAAGAAAATTTGTTACAACACGCAGTGCAAATAAAAGTTCGAGAAAGATAAATGTTACTGAAATATTGAATGCATATAAATTAACACAAACATTATTCTAAGCAACTTTATCTATGTAAAAGAAAATCTACAAAGGTTACTCGAAAACAAAGTCACTATATGGAATTCGATAAAACTACGTAATTTGACAACTTACGAACATTTTAAGAATATCACGCAACATATACAAGCAACGTGATCAGTCAACAAGTATAATATTGTCTACAAGAAAAGTTATTAAAGTGAAATACTCTATCAAAATTATTATCACTATGTCAAATTATTTGAAGTTGAGAGGAAGGATTGGTAATTCCATCAACAAAGTTATGATGGCATAAACATGCAGAAGGAACACGACATATGAAGTAGGAGAGAATGTTTAGAGTAACCTACAGCATTAATCGAAATTATGGAGAGACTGAAGAAAAACCACGCATATATGATGATGAACTTTAAGAAGAGAAGAAGAGAACTTCTAGAACCGTGCTAAGAAGAAGATGAAGGAAAGCAGTATTCCAGTACGAGAGCAGATCCAAACCGAGACCAGAGCCAGAATGCAGTTCAAGATCCGAGGAGGCAGTTCGAATGGCAGGGCGAGGATCAAGGAGAAAACTCATCTAGGAGGAGAGCGCTGTATATCCTGGTATATGTAACACAATCATCTAGATTCGGCAAAAGGTAGAAAAATGTCATTATTCGTAGTTTTTGTACTTTGAAACTATTTTGGAGTAAACCATTTCACTATGCTTATTAATTTCATTCGTTATTAGAAATTTCAATTAGAGTTTGGATTTTTGTATGTTAATTTTAGTATCAGTCATTTGGATTTCGAATTAGGAATTTGTGTGTTTTTGAAGAGAGTTTTTCGAATTCTAAGATCATTTCTTGAATAAATTTAGATTATTTTGTATATGAAATAATTGCGATGGAAATATTTATTAAGAAGATTTTAGTGAGAAGACTAAGAAGATTTTGAGTAGGACATCGATATCATGATTTTATTCACGTAATACTTTCGACGATCTTGGACGGATATTTACGATTTTAGAACATTTTGAATTGTAGTTAAGTCAAGTATAGACAGGAATGTACGAATAAAAAAAAAGGAAGCTTGTAGTTTAACGTGACCGTTAATCTCGAGATCATGAGCCACGGGACCTCCGTTTTACGTGGAATCCGAACCACAGGACATGGCATTTCACTTCGAAAATCTCACATGCATTGACCGGGAATCGAACCCGGACCGCCTTGGTGAGAGGCATTCAGCTAGACCGCTGAGCCACCACGCCCCACGGAATGTAGGAATACTTATTATTATTCAATTTTGAATTTCTTTTGGAACTTATACGAAAAGCTTTCAAGACTAGTCAAGTCTTTGTTTAGATATTCATTTGGAGGAATAGACAATAAATACAGTTCTATCAGATTAGAAGAATTTCTAGAAGTCTAACTAAATCATGATATGTTGAACACTGAGATTACTATTTAAACATTTTGCAACAGATGTCATTTAAATGTTGTTTTATAACAATAGGAAACTATCAGTAAGATGTGAATATTATATTATTATTATTATTATTACATATTGATAAATAGTGTTATAGACATAGTAGCTACGAAAGTAAACCAATGGAGAAAACAATGCATAAAGAAATTAGATTATAGTAAATTTTGGAAAAGTATTTGAAGCACGAGGAATTTGCAGTTAATGTTTTATGAATTACTAGCTGTTACCCGCGGCTTCGCCCTCAATAACATTTGGAATCCCGTTATAAGATTAGGTACATAAATTTTTCCTGTAGTGGAAGATAATGACGGCAACATGGAGCGTTGAAATTGGAAATCGGGTGAAATATACGACGGGGAGCTTTGACTTAAGGCAGGTCCCCTAGCCTACTGCCATGTCTATCGAGAGTGTTTTTAATGCCTAAGCACTTCTCGTTAAACTACATTTCTGGTCTTTCTCTCAGGCTGCAGAATGACTAAGCCACCAGAAGAACTGACTCTGGAGCATGCCATGTACAGTTGACCATATGCGAAAAAGTCACTTCTCAGAGCCACGCCAGCTACTTTTAAACTCTGCCCCTGAACCTTGTTAATTGTCGTGGCGTAGCAGACTTTCAAAGGAAACTGCAGAGATGTTACAAAGGGCAGATGCAGCATGACTTGAGGTTAAGAGGGAGCTCGAAGGAAAAAAAGCGCTGTTCATCCACCATCCAGTAGGGTTGCTGCAATACCCGAGAAGGCGACTGCGATGGCTATGTTCTGTCTACTTCTAAATGTACTGAGCAGGAGATTAATCAGGAAGGTTTTGCCAGTTCTGCTTGGTGCATCCAGAAAAAAGAACTGACCACATTCTGAAACAACACTTCGAACTATTTCGTCATAGGCCAATCTCTGCTCGTTGTTCAATTTTGGAACATTATCAGCAACCACTTCAGACAACTTAATTGTGTCTTAGGATAGTTCACTGACATATTCTCGGTGAAAAACGACGGAGTCTTGTTTTCGAGAAGGCGACGGAAGTCCAAAGCGTTCCAGTTGTTGATCAGACATTTATAGTACTAAATCCTCAAGAAGCACCCGACACCTGTTTTAGATAACACCCATGACCAGGTTGACATCAGCACACTGCCTCTGAACCTCTCTCACCAAATCTTCCGCGAGGCTGTCTTTGTGTTTTTTCCAGAGCATTATGGGATCACTCACTTGTCAAATCACCAGTAAGATGGCAAACGGCTCGCATATCTTGTGGGGAGAGTCGGTGGAGGACGCTTCCTCTAGTGTGCGGTCCCAGTGCGCATCATCCTCTAACAAGCCAAGTGCCAAGTGTTGGTTGAACCACCCCTGCTATGGTTTTGAGATCAGTAAACAACTCAGGGCCAGGGATTTTATGTCAAGGAGGAGGAGGTGGTAGTAGCACTCGGCATTACCAGGGTGAACGGTGTAAACTCTGCCAAGGGTCTGATCTTTTTTCACACCAGGATGGCCTGGGACTGGCTTTCCTAGTTTCCTTCTACAGAACTTCTTACCTTTTCAAAAGAAATAGGATGGAACTTCACAATATAAAAGTGTTGGAAGCAAATTTATCGGATCGGCATAGTTCGAAGAAAGCAAGAAGAGTTGTGTTTGGAGGGCTGTTAAACTGGTCATGAAGGTCGTCTTTATTAAAGTAAACCCGCTGGCCGTCCTCGAGGTGGACGGCAAGTTGCATGACCGAAGAATAGCATTCATGTATGAGGCAGCAGAACATGCACCAAGCCGCCTCTGAGCTGCTGATGTAACGTCCTGATTCATATCTCGCACCTTCGTCAAACTCTCCGATGCTAAAAGTAGCTTGGTCGGAACCTTTGTTAACATACTTGCAAATGTATTTTATTGACTTTACAGAGTTGCAGTACTCAACATTGATATGAGCTGAGAAGGTGCAAGATAGGACGGGGTTATAGGGTACCACCCAGCTATTGTCAATTTCCACTACCTTTTTAATATTAGAAACCCCATCCTCCGAAGTGGGCAGCCTGTGATATTTGGGATACGGTACCCATCTTCCCCGGTTTGGGTTTCCATGATGAGTGGTCTGGGGTACTTCTAGTTGCATACTCCTTCCACCATGCAAGACGAACTCCTGTTGAGAACTCCACATGGACCGTGGATCATGGTTGCCTTGACAATCTCATGGAGAGCAGGGTCAAGATTTGGGTCAGGAATCTCAGCACTGATCACCTTGTAAGGATCTTCAGGCCTTAGCTTTTCTTCCAGCCACAGAAGTATTTGAACGTGAGGTAATCCTCACTTTTGCCATTCAAAGGAATACATGTTACACCTTGAAGGACCAAAGATACAACCCTTATTAAGAAGTCTTATGTGCCTGACTTTCAAATGGAATACCCGCGCTACCAAATCATGCCTATCTTGAGGTTGTTGACCTTATTTCAGGTGCTCGACTACTTCGGACCATTTTGGATTGCAGGTGAATGTTATAAAAAAATCAGGACGTCCAAAATGGCACATGCGTTCATGCATATAGCGCGGGCCTCCAGTGAAAGTCGACGGCCAGACGACCATTTTACCAATATCTGACAAACAGCTGACAGCATTACTCATTGCGTCCTTCAGGTACACATATTCCTCATTTCTCAACTTTTTCCGATTGATGCGAATCCAAAGTAGTCTCTCTGTCTCAATCTTTGCATACATATCAACCTAAAACTGATTGAGAAGATTGCAAAATAACTAAAGATAAGAATTATCATACTCGAACTCAAATATTCTGAAGCTGTAAAAGTTAGCGGCAGACAAGGTCTTCTTCAAAGGTGCTTGAGTGCTGTTGTGACGTTGAGGGATATTCTCCTAACGTAATAAAACATATTTCTACCTTTAAAAAAAAAAAAAAAAAAAAAAAAAAAAAAAAAAAAACGATAAATGGATAGAACTAGCCTAACTTAACAAAATTAAGGTTGGTAGAGGTAATTTTCTTTTACCAAAGTCTACTCTTCATTATAACTGTCTTCTACTTCTTCATTTCACCTTTTCCAGCTGACACTGGGTGGGGGCAAATATGGTTCCTCTCCACTTTGTTCTGTCGTTCCACCATTCCTCTTCCGACACTGTGTTCCAATCCAGGTTCCGTTTTCTAATGCTATTCTCCACCGAGTCCATCCAATGCATTCTTGCTCTTCCTCGTCCTATCTTCCCCGTCATCCGTCATTCCAGTGTTAGTCTTGGTAGCCTTACTTCATTCATCCGTTTGACATGTCCAAACCATCTCAATCTGTTTTGCTCCAGTTTGTAATTTAGTTTCTGTACTCCTTGGGGAAACAAGGAGGAGGAGGTACAGGAACAGTTGGACGTGTGGGAAGGAATAATACAAGGATATGGGATGAAATTTAGCATAAATAAGAGTGAGATGGTGATCACAACAAGGAAGAAGGAAAGAACCACAACGGGAATAACAATTGGTGGGGAACAGCTGAAGAAAGTGGAGAGTTTTAAGTATCTGGGAAGCCTGATACAAGATAATGGAAGAAACGATAGAGAAATAAATGAGCGGGGGAGGCAGGCAGAAGCATTTCGGAGGAGTGTGAGAAGCATGTTATGGAGCAAGGATGTCCCTCAGAACAGCAAAAAGATCATATATCGGACGTACTATGTCCCTATCCTGACGTATGCCTCGGAGACCTGGGTTATGAAAGGAAGGGAGAAGAGCAAAATACAGGCCAGTGAGATGAGGTTCTTGAGAAGCAGTATTGGAGCTACAAAGATGGACAGAATAAGAAATGAGAGGACCAGAGAATTAATGAAGGAGGAACCATTACAGGATGGTATAGAGAAATCTAGACTTAGATGGTATGGACATGTAAAACGAATGGAGGAGAAGAGGATACCCAGGAGAGTACATGAGACGAAGTGGGAAGGAAAGAGACCGAGGGGAAGACCGAGAGACAGGTGGCTGAGGGGGGTGGAAGAAAGTGTGAAGAAGAGAGGAGAAGACTGGACAAGGGTGGAGGCTGAGAGATGGTGGGAAGACAGAAGACGTTGGAGAGGCTTGTGTTCCAAACAGACCCGGCCAGTGGCTGGAAACTGTGCAAGATGATGATGATGATGACTCCCAGTTCATTCCGTATATCTTCATTTCTCACTCTGTCTCTCCTCGTTTTCTGGACCATAATTCTCAGGAATCACATCGCAGCTGCCTGTACTCTCAGGGTGTCTACTGTAAGGATGAAGTTAAAATTAGTTACTTTTTAGCTACCTTTTAGTTACCTTTCAATTCATGATACGGTACGTCTGCGGTCTGCAAGCAAAGGGCCTCATCACGCGGTGAAGAAAAACAAGTGGTAAATAAAATTCACTTATGGAGTTATAAAAATGTTAAAAATAATAAATACTAGGTATTTATTATCAAATGAGTTGTTTCAGCAAATATGTCGTCTTGTGCACAAGGCATTTTTATAATTGCCAAGAGGTTGCTCTGCTCTTGACTGTTTGTCGAGATTTCCTTTGTCCCCGCGGTAGATCATGAAGAAATTTATGGCACGTTACGTGATTGTAACTGAATTCTGTCTTCGCAGTCAAGTACGGAGAAATATCGAGATGTTACACGATCGGTGCTGGTCTCACCCGTTTGTCGAGATTCCCGTAGTTTTCACGATATAACACGGATAAATATCGCGATTTAGATAATCGGCGTCACTTTTAGTCGTTCAACGAGATTTCCATTGTCCTTGAGGTCGGGCACGAGAAAATATAGCATTATTACGCACTCGGCGCCACTTGCTGTCCGTTTGACAAGAATCCAGTTGTCCTCGTCATTGAATGCGGAGAAATATCACGATGTATCGCAATCGCTGCCGCTCTCTGCCGTTTTACTAGATTCACGTTGTCCTCGCGATATTATGCAATCCGCGCCGCACCCGGCCATTGAACGATTGTCAATCTGTCTTGACAGAATGGTGGAGGCAAGCTCAAGTTTGGGCATGGTTAAAATTCACGAGTAGTTATGGACATGTTGTATGGCCGGCGCCGTGATTCCCGCTGTCCCTATGCTGTTGTTGGGAGTTCATCAGTTCAGGTTGGATCATGAGGAGAAATTAGTATCGCGATGCTACGTAGGCTGTCATTTCTAAGTGGGTTGATGCACTTCTCGCTCCCCGTAGGCCTATGCTTTTAAGTATACGGTCATGGGAAAAGTAGCAAGTAGGTTTCGGAATGTTTCGTGATTGGTGCCCAATTACCTTCTACGGGATTCCCGCAGTCCTCGTGGTCACAAGTTCACGATAGGGGACGGGTTTTATGATTTTACGCAACTGGCGTCAATCTCTGTCCATTTAACGAGATTCCCGCAGGCAAGTCATGCGGTCAGTCGGCCGTCTAAAGTATGAATGTTCGAAGTAGGTATCAAATATTAAGAATTATTCTGAGAGGATTGCACGAATAATACAAGAGGACACGTTTTCTTTCGAATGCGAATCACGAATTATACAAGTTTTCGAAATAACCGGTTAGATTATAAAGTCGAACCTCCCTTCTGCGGACACAGTCGGTTCCGAGGGAGAATGTCCATTAAGAGAGGTGTCCGCTGAAACAAGTTTGTAAAAATAATCGAACATTTTAACGGCAAAGTACATCCACCTTAAACATAAACATATCATCATCATCATTTCCCCTTATCCAGCTCCTGCCGGGTCGGGGTATTTATGGCACTTCTCCACTTTCCTCTTTCCTTCCACCATTCTTCTTCCACGATCTTGTCCCAGTCCAGATTTCTTTTTCTTACGCTGTTCTTCACTGAATCAATCCACCTTGTTCTAGGTCTTCCTCTTGCTCTCTTACCCTTGCACTTTGCCTCCAGCATCTGTCTTGGTATTCTATTTTCCTCCATCCTCTTTACATGTCCAAACCACCTTAGTTTATTCTTCTCAATTCTCTCATTTAGTTTTCCCATCCCAACTTCCTTCCTAACATCTTCATTCCTCACTCTGTCTTTCCTTGTCTTTCCTATCATACTTCTTAGGAATTTCATTTCACTGGCTTGGAATCTACTCTCTTGCCTGCTTGTCAGGGTCCAAGTCTCAGCTGCATAAGTTAATATGGGAACATAGTACACTTTATACATTACCTCCTTGCTTTTCCTTGGTACTTCCTTATCCTAAACAAGTTTTCTTACACTTTGATAGAATGCATTGCTCTGCTGTACCCTCCTGCCAATCTCCATGTCCAACCTACCAGTTTGCATCAATTCACTTCCTAGATATTTGAACGTGTTCACAATTTCCAAACTCTGACTTCCAATTTTCACAGTGCCCTTTCCTTGTCTTTCCCCTCTTGTCATCACCATGGTCTTGCTTTTCTCTATACTGATTTTCAGGCCATACTTCTGAATATTTTCGTTCAGTGCATCTAGTTGTTTTTGCACTTCTTCGGTGTTCTTTCCCCAGACCACAATATCATCTGCAAATAACAGTAACTTCATTTCTTTATGTCCATATGCTTCCTTTGTTTCCTTTACAATTTCATCATCACCATTATGAACAAGAGAGGTGACAGCACACTCCCCTGTCTTAGTCCAGTCTTGTTCCTAAACCAATCTGTCTTTCCAACTGGGGTCAGTACCCTGCTAACACAGTTGTTGTACATTGCTTGCACCATTTCCAACATTTCTCTTCCCAGTCTCTTCTTAACCATGGTTTCCCATACCTTCTCTCTGGGGACACTATCATATGCCTTTTCTAGATCTATGAATGTCATGATCAAATCCTCTCCATATTCCCAGTTCTTTTCCATCACCTGCCTCAAGCTAAAGATTGGGTCCACTGTGGATCTTCCACTCCTGAAGCCATAGTGTTCCTCTTGCAACTCTCCTTCCACCTTTCTTCTCATTCTTCTTTCTAATATCCTTTCCAGTATTTTTACTATCTGTGATAAGAGGGTGATCCCTCTATAGTTATCACACACCTTCTTGTCCCCCTTCTTAAACACTGATATTATTAGCCCTTTCTCCCAGTCTTCTGGTACACATTTCCGTTTCCACACACACTTTAGCAGTCGATACAACCATTGCATACCAACAGGTCCAGCAGCCTTTATCATTTCTACACTGATTTCATCCACCCCTGTTGCTTTTCCCATCTTCATTTTCTGTACTGCTAATTCCACCTCCAGCATTGTTATATCATCTTCTGTTATAGAGTCGTCAGGTTGTGTCACTTCCATCTCACCAGTACAATTGCTCACATTCAATAAATTATCGAAATACTCCTTCCATCGTCCCATTATCTCTTCTGGGTGTGTTAACAACTCTCCATCTTCCTTTCTCACCAGCTTTGTGGTTACTCTTTCTTTCCTCTTACTTCTTAGAAGCCCATACAGCATCCTTTTACTGCCACTTACATCTGTTTACATTCTTCGGGTAAATTCTTCCCAACTTTTCTTCTCCTACCACTTTCTTACACCTTCGTTTGCTGTCGTGATACTTCCTTTTGCTTTCTTCTGTTTGATCTCGGTTCCATTCTTTCCATGCAGACTTCTTTTCTTTCACTGCTTTCCTCACTTCCTCATTCCACCACGGTGTCTCCTTCTCTTTCACTCTTGTTGACGTCCTACCACAAGCACTCTCTGCTGCACCAATAAATGCCTTTTTAAAGTGGTACCATTCTATGTTTTCCACTTCAGTAACTGGGATTTGTTGCTTCAATCTCTCCTGAAAATCTTCCTGTACAGTCTTGTCTTTCAATTTCCATACTTTTATTTTACTTTCTCTGATCTCCTTTCTGCGATTAGTCCTTTCCACCAGAAAGTAGTCAATTACTGATTTTGTTCTTCTATCGCCCCAACCATATCTCGTAATTTTCCTGGTGTTTTTCTTCTGAAACCATGAATTACCCACTATCAGTCCATTCCTTTCACAAAAGTTTACCAGTTCCTCTCCTTCCCGGTTCTTTTTCCCATATCCATATGGTCCAATGACTTCTTCCTTTCCTTGTCTCTCGTTTCCGACTTGTGCATTCATATCTCCCATGATCACCACTTCTACATCTGAAATTACTCTTTCTACATCCTCCAGGAATACTTCAATATCTTCTTCTCTGTTTCCAGTCTGTGGTGCATACACTTGTATGAAGTCCATCACGTTATTTTTCATCTTCATTCTAATTTTCATTATTCTGTCACTCACACACTCGACCACTTCAACATACTCCTCCAGTACACATCTTTATTTTGATTATTTGTTTATTTGATTTTTCCCGCATTTGAATTTTTTGGCAAACTTTCTCACTCCAAGTCCCTTGTCACTTTCTACAATCACATTTCTTCTTGTTTCGAGGTCTAAACACGTTCGTCCCTTGTTACTCATGTTTACTCGACGACTGAAAGTCTCACTAATTAGCGCATATACTGCAAGTCTTTTCCTTCTCAAGTTGACTACCTTATCGGTGGCAATCTGAGTTATGAATAGAATGAAGCAAGCAGGGAAGAAAATCTCCAGGTAACTCGTGAGTAAGCAGTCACTGGCAGCAATCCTGGACAATTAGAATTCTCGGAATGTACACCAGTAGGTAGAACACCATAACAAAATGTTTGGAAAGAGGAATGCATAGAAGAATTAACTTTACGGCTACAACAGCGCTGCCATGTAGCCTGCATTTCACTCTCTCTCCTTTGACTCGAAATAGGTGTAGTACAGACATTCAAGAAAGGATGACATGGTCCGGTAATCGGTTCCAAGGAAAAATGTCCGTATAGGCAGGTGTCCGCTGAAACACTCTCACCTCCTCGCTGGAGTTGATTTAACTTTAACTACCCACATTACCACAAACCTACAGAATTTACTGCCTTTAACTACAGGCCACAAGTGATTTTAACATTACTCCCGACTTTGAATGGGCGCCAAGGTCGACCATATGGGTCTTCCTGAATAAAATAAGATAAAATACGCTACATAACTGTTGCCCCGACTATGAAAACCCTTATCCCAGGTGTAGGGCATTTGGCATGCGTTTGCTGATGTACCAGGTTCATGCAAGACAGGAATATAAACACACATGAATTTTAAATAGATAATCTATTGGCTGTACTAACACATATGTACACAAATATACAACACAAAATACCCTTCAATACACTTGTAATAATTTCTGTACAGTACCTTTGTTCACTGAATTTATGTTCCTTGAGCAACAAAACACTTGCGATCATTACAGACCTTAGGCATATCAGCCCCCTATACATATTTCACTTGTACACAAATCTACACTCGTCAGACTTTCACGCATATCATCTGCCTATTCTTTTTCACTTTGCACTGTTTGAGCCCGAATCTACACTCGCCAGACTTGTTGACTTCCACTCCGCAACATCCTCCCATGCCTTCCACAACAGATGATGAAGTGAGGTTATGATTGTCCTTCAGGGCGTGATATTATCAGCGACCCATGGTCTATGAACTTAACCATGTTGAAAAATATGTAGTCATCCAATAGCACAACGCTCAGTGGATGTCTAGTTACAGTCTCTGCTGTTCGATTACCGGACCATGCCAGATAAATCGACCCTAGGCGCAAGAAGACTTGGACTCGGCCTATAAGGCAAGAAGACCTGATCTCTAGCTGTTCGTTACGGAAACCATGTCACGTAAAACGACCCTGAGCGCTAGTAGATCTGGACTCTGCCAATAAAGCAATAAGACGAGCTCTGAACTCCAAACATGCCATTATATGCACTGGCGCAGGGCTACATAACCCCAACGTTTCTGCTGGAACTAATTTGTGCGTGGCCCGCTCCTAGCGGAACATCCGCGTCAACACATTAACATCAGACAGTCAAAATCCACACTGACGTCACACAATAGTTTCTTCACGCGATGTTCATGGGAGTTCATGCCATAAATAGCCTAGGTAATCCCACACAAGCCGAATTACTGCCTCTCTTTTCCGGGTATGTCACATATCCAGCACACGAAAATACCGATTCATTGTACCTTTATAGTACAGCCACGAATCTAACATTTAACATTACTAGGTCAAAATAAAGCCATTAACCCCAAACCAAAATGAAATAATGCTTCTACTTAATACAGTCTTGTATCCTTATTCCCAAAACGTAATAAATCGCAAAACCCCGTATTTTATAATATCAAACATCCAAAAACCGATAATTAATAAACAGTGATCCTAGGTTGTCCGGACCATCCAAAGATGAATCCGTCCACAAAAACACACAGGCACAATAAAAATCACCTCTGCAACCCCACGTTAACCCAATATAATAAGATACGAATAAAATACCCCTAACTAACTGCAAAAGGCACAAAACCCGAGGGTGAGCTACTGTAACTGAATAAATTCGGTTACAAACGCCCCCACAAGGATCAATCTCTAAACTACAAGGCTATAGATTTATCCTTGTCCCTCACACAAATACACTAGTACTCCTGTCTTGTCATCGTGAGCAAGATCTGTAGGTGACATATAGCTTGAGGTAAGCAACGTTATATGTACCTAGGACCTTATCATCGTTGGTAATCAACCTGTAGGCACATGCACCTATCCTGCGGTCTATAGCAACTGGACCCGAATGAAAAACCTCAAGAATGCAACTCTGCTCTATCGACAGCAGATGCTCAGCTCGCAACAACACCAGATCACCTATCTTAATTTTTACCCCCTCCCTTCCCTGCTGTTTCAAAACCATCTTACCTACAATTACAATAATCCTCAATTTATTTAATCTCTTAGGGTACAGCTTCCCCAGTTGAAAATCCCAAAATTCTGCGAGACACACAAAAAGAAATCCTTCCAGCAAACTACTAACTGCCACGCCCTCCAAACATAACCTAATGGTACCATCCCGCATGGTCACCACCACCAGAAGACTAACAGACAGTAATCTCAAATATAACCACATACAGCATCTGACCAAACACCTCAACCACACCCTCCATGTGAGAATGAGCTATAGGGTACCTAGAACCGCTCAAGCTAGACCTATCTGCGATGTCAAAACTCTGCCCGTAGCCGTGAGTACATCCAGGTTTCACCGAGAACACCACCCTGTGTTCCCTCAGAACGTCAAGCACCTCTGACTTCTGACCCTCGTCCAACATGGTATCTTTAACAACTGCCTCCACACAGTGATCATCATCACTCAACTCACAATCATCTCCCATGATTCAGAAACAACAGTGATCCACATCACTCAACACATGATCATATCCCATGATCCAGAAACAACAGTGATCCACATCACTCAACACATGAGCAGGAATACTATGCAAGGACTCTCCCCCTGCTCCATATAGTGAGTCCTGGCGAAGTTTAAACTTCCTGGCCTATTGTTTCTCTCAACCTGCCTTTCCATGCTGCGCCCCCTATTTTCCTGCTCTACCTCACGTGGTCTGTTCCCCGGTTGATTGTTTTTCCCGTACCCCTGACACTCATTGTTGTTTCTTCCTCTCCCATGATCTTCATACCACATGTACCTATCTCCTCTACCTGGATCCCAATTCCTCTCTCTCCTCTGATTATAATTTCCTTCCCTTTGATTACCCCCATTTCTCTGACGTTGCCTACCTGTCTTTCTCAAGGTACCTAACCTTCCAAGTGACCTCTCTATGCCTGTAACAGCGACTATCTCCTGCACGCACACTGCAGTCCTAATGTCATCAGAGAAATTACATACCAACTTCGTAACAAGATTTTCACTCCCTCCTTGTCCCAAATTTTGACCACGTAGAATTCTACCTACAGTATCTTTCTCCATCCTAGTCACCTTCTCGCTAACCTGGCTAATATTCTCATCTACCTTCTTCAAACCATTCCCTAGCAAACTAGACTCGCTCATCCATCTCCACTACCTCACCACTCTCCTCACTAAATTCAGCACTCTCAAGCATCTCCACTCTCCCAGCACTCTCATCCTTCTCCACTCTCCCAGCACTTGCATCACTAACCACAACGTTCTCTTCCACGATGCCTACAATTTCCTCTTTCTGCTCTCCCAACCTATCTACCCTGAGAAATTTCTGGCTAGTCAAAAGTGCCTGGCTAGAAATCTCCCCTGCCAACATCACTTGTTGAGCATCCAACTTATCTTCTTCCGAGTCTACGCTATCTTCCTGAACAGCAATCTCATTACCTAGCTTAGTTTCCAGATTAGTGGCTTCTACACTGACTTCACTAATCTGGCTAGTGACATGGCTGTCGGGGATAATTTCTGACAATCTTTCCTTGACCTCGTCAAGCTTCTCTGACAAATGCTCCGTCAAACTTCATAAGAAGGGAGGCAGTGCACAGTTCGCTACTCCTGTGGGGGTCCGGGCAAGGACACCACGAGCCCGCTGATGAGTCTATCTTGGTGTACATAGGCGAAACCCCGCACAAGACACGGCATAAACCTAGAAGAATTGTTGAGTTTTAGGTTCATTCTTCTTTCTTGTCGTTTGTTAAAGTGAATTTATTTTATTAATTAATTAATTAATTAATTAATTAATTAATCACAGTGTATTGTGAAACTAGCAAACAAATAAAACACTTGACTGCATGAAGCAAACAGTAAGCTATGTTGAAATGGAGGCCACCCGCAGAACTGTGATAAGACACTACGGGTGGCCTAATTCAGAAGGAAAACGAGAGGAAAGCTCGAAGCTGCTCGTGTCTATTCGCCGATTCGTGGTCACACCCTGGCGGGGACTCCATTCAGCACGTTACTGCTGTTCAGGATTTTCTTCAAAGAAAGCACGGTGCTCTTTTCTTGGAGCAAGGAGGAATAAAAGTTACGCGTTGATTGGGCTGATTGGTAATAAATAGAATGACATTTCGACTACCTTGCACATAGATTGGCACGGGCCGTTAATTTGCACGGTTTATTGACGATTGTGTGGACATTCTTGTTGTGACTCTGCATTGTGTTCACGCATCACTTATTCCCACTGCTGCAAACACATTGTAATCCATATCGAATGAAAAATGCACGCTGCCATTCAAGTTAAGCAAACAATTACTATTTGAAAGCATCTTAGCCAGTGGCGTTCCAACAGCGTTACCGGTAGCAACATACATAATCAGAATATATAAAGCTAATAATAGTGCGCACTTTATTGTTACTTAGGCACGTGCAAAGCTTTCACACTTAACCATAAGACCAAAGGAAAATTAGAGAGAAAAAAATGTTATTAGAAACGCACTTAATTAGTTAATAAAATTTGAATACAAAGCAACATACATTTACAGTAAAACCTCATCGTTACGCGCCCGCTTATTAGGCTGTTTTTGTAAGGAATCTGGGAAAAATCCCAAAGCCCGTAGCCCTACCTGGCAAGCCTGTTTGGAGACCGTGATGAGTCTGTTTTAAGCTAATATTGAATAATGAAAATTGTACGGAATTAATATTAAATGGTTAGGTGGTTCGCACGCCTATAATTATTTTCAATCAATTAATTAATTGGACAGGTGCTTTGTATGTTTGTAATTACTTTTATATGGTTTTCATAATAATCGTTGAGTGAGCGCAGCATCTCTCCTGGTACATTAAAAAGGAAATTCACAAACTTATAATAACCAAGCCTGTTTTATCATTATTCTTATGCTTGGAGTTTGATAACATCCCATTTGATTCAGATGAACATTAGCCTAGATGTAATTCAATCTTGGTCGTACGAAGAACTTATTTTCATCACATTTCTCAAAATTGTTTCGGCATATGCATGATCGTTTTTCCTTATCCTCTCAAAGTCCAGCTCCATTTTTCACTAAATCTTGTCACAAAAACCAAAATATTTCAACGAATAATAGCTCTCTTGGTTGACTCAAAACTTTATTTCATAGTTGGTAAAGTACATCATGATCATGTGGTTTGCGTTCTAATCAGTTGACAATAGAGTTCGCATGAACGTTTACCGTTCAGTGTGAAAGTGTTGATCCAAAGTTACTCGGGGAGTAACCATCACTTTCATCCAGAGATTGGAAAAGAGACTCTTAATAAATCATAATTGTTCAGCAAATATGATATAATGAATATTTTTACACCAAAGAACGACAACTTGAAAATGATTTACTGTAGGAATATTCTTAACGGCGCCTTCAAATCTTGAAGTAAGCCATATGTGATATACATTCCACATGGCCGGCAGTGCGTCATGGTACCAATCTCCAAAACTGCGCGCTCATTGTTTTCTCTTACCACTGTTAGCTGGATCGCATCCCTCCTGGCTGCTTTAGCGTCTTACACACTTCCGTCCGATCCACTTCCGTCCCATTTTTCAAAATCACTCCCACAGACATATCCAGCAACCGAATGGAAAGATGGTACACATCAATAAATATAAAAACTAATTAAACGCTTAATGCATTATACCCCAGGGTAAGGGGCACTCGATGTTCTGGTACCTGGCGCTCCCCAGCCATCGCAGCCAATGACTGCGTTAAAATGTGACTAGAGACCTCTTCTGTTCTTTTCCTAGTATATCCTGCCTTGCACATAAGACAAGGCCCTAAAGGTGACGGTGTGTGTAGCGCCCCACCATATGCAGAATGGTGAATCCTGGTTAGTGCTACATCCTTAAGGGCTTATGACTGGTGAGTTTGGAATTTCTGACCTGTGTCCGGTTCTTCTCCATTTCTCCACTGACTCCGGCATGGACTCTCTCATCTTTCCCTTTCCTATCGGCCTTTCATGGCTCAACATACTGTATTCCCTTCCTCATTTTATTTAAATTTTCTTTCCACATTTCTTCTTCTTCTTTTCTAGAATGTAAGTTAATTTTAAGTCTATAGTTACAAGTAGTTTTTGCAGTAGTTTCATTTAATCAACATTTTTCACCCTCACTCAAACCATTAGCAGCCATTAACATGGATGTTAGGACCCTTTAAACAACAATTATCATCATCATGATCATGATTTCATCACCGTCACCATCATCATTACCCGTTTGGGATAGGAGTCCCAGCGGTAAAGTTAGGAACTATTCTTTATTTACCTGTGACACGTTGTCAGCTTGTACTCTTGACCATGGAGGAAAGAACGGAAGGAGATGCCTTCGCTGCGCTGCCTAGTGCAAGCTGTTGAAGCCAAACGGCTCGCCCACTTTGGGTAGCAAGAAAGTGGCTGTTCCTATGCTTAAAGCCGTAAACCACTTCAACTAGTCTTGGATTTTAGAGACATAAAACTGCAATGATAAGTCAAGATTTGTTCTTGGAAAGGCAGAATACACTCTGTACATCACGGTACTTGGCACAAATAAGCTGCGTTATCGTTTTAAAAGCCAATTTAAATAGAAATATGAGAGCACCTATGGAAGGCTAGATTTGTAAGAAAGACGCGGCAAAACGTAATAATACGCTGAAACACTGATTAAATTGAATACAGGTGTCTGAAGGTGCGGGTTATACCAAAGAGGAACATCTTGGGAACTATCATAATGATGCCGAACTAATTTACACCAAATTGATTTTTAAGTTCTTATTGGTGTTGAGGCATTCATCAGTTTTTAGGCCTAATTTGGAGCACAGCCACTTTTACTCATTCTTCGTACACATTTTGATATTCAAGAATACGAACCTTAAAAATAATATACAGAACACTTATTCGATTCGTACAACCATATGCAAATCGCGGGACATCGAATACAAGTTAAGGTTACGCCCACTTTGGACGCAGCGCTTGGCTTCACTCAAACGAGCTCAGGGCATCTCCTCTTATTCTTTCCTCCATACTCTTGACAGGTAGCCTACTGTCGTGTGGGTAGGACATAACTCACCTTTAGTAGCCTTAGTCATCGTTCTCCTCGCAGTGGAGAGATGTGTTCCTGTAACGCTTACTTTATGTGGACTCTGTACTCTGTCACCGCTGTGGCCTCCTCCCCGTCCCGTAAGGTTTCAGCTGTTACGATCAACGAACCGTATGGCAGTCAAGGTTAGTGTCAATGGTTTCTCAAACACGTAATTTGCTCACTTTCGGGCGAAGCGAGTAGAGTTTCACGTAACTTGTAATGAATGCTCTAGTAAAGTCTCGGAACTCTTTTTGTTCCTCCATGTGTTGGCACTCAACCAATTGAATGCATTACAACTCGTAACCTTTCTGGGAAACAGCGTCTCTTTTCGAGGAACTGTCACTATTCTAATACTGTACCTGACCCTCATGTGCAGCACGGCGATCCGCAAGGAACTGCTGGGACGGTATAGTTCCCTCACTTTCTTGGTTAACGAGCGGCGACTCAAACGTAAGGCAGAAGCACGCGCCGACAATAACCATTGTTCGCTATTGATCAATAGCTGACGGTTGTTGGCCAATAGAATGCTTCCTCTATCACTCCACGTGGACTCTTTAAGTCCCGCCCTGGTGGCTAGCTTGTGTCTCCGACAGGTATCAGTGTCCAATGTTGCATATCTGCACATAGTTCTGTCCAGTCTCGCTGCTTGCCCTCAGTGGCTACGGTGGAAATCTGACAACGCTGTGCCTCGCGCTGGGACAGCCTTGGCCCCAGGTGCCATGGAATGTAAACATATCCGCCCAGCTAGATTTCAAAGGCACGTTAACCAGGAAAGAGAGGCAACTATACTTTCTTACCTTCCTCGACTACTTTTTTTTCTTTCCTTCCTTGCACTTTTTCATTCTTCCCCATTCATTTCATCGTTCATCAAGTCTCGGCGTCGACAGGTTATGTATAAAATAAACTTACGTAATGTCTTTAATTTATAATGTCTGCTTTGAGGTTTTGTGGGTATCTACCGACCTACCTAGAGATCTCGGGTTCGAATCCGGGACGGGGTAGATACTTTTGCTACCAGATTATCATTTTAAATTTTGTAAATATTGCCAATTCAAATTACAGTACTGTAAGTATGTAGTTAGTTTTAGTTGTAAGTATGAAGTTAATTTGTTTATTAGATATATGTCATTGTTCTATTAGACTGTGGTGTGTGAGTGTGCTGGTGAGGGTGCATGTGAGTGGGCCTGGTGACAGACTGATTTAGTGGTAGTATTTGTTGTTGGTGAAACTTTAGTATTTTTTTCGTTAGTAGAATTTTGGTATTTAATTGTTAGTAGAAGGTTAGTATTTTGTAGTAGAATTGCTCTTTACTTATTCTGAAAGGGAGTAGCAGCCTTTCAGAATAAATCAATTCTTTACTAGTCTAATAGACGGTTAAGATATTGATGATAATATAAGCCAACTAATGGCTACACTGCGTTCTGCTGCACGGCTGAAAGCAACGGGAAACTACAGCCGTAATGCTATTCCCGAGGATATGCACCTCTCTATGCATAATTACATGTGATGATGACCTCCTCCCTTGTAAAATTTCAATCCGGAGGTAAACTAGTCCCCCGTTCGGATCTCCGGGTGGGGACTACTCGAGAGGGGGTTAACATCACAGAAGTGACAAAGAGGAAATCTGACATTCTACGGATCGGAGCGTGGAATGTTAGAAGTCTGCTAGGAAGTGGAAAGTTAGAAAACTTAGAAAGGGAAATGGATAGGTTGAGGTTGGATTTGGTTGGGATTAGTGAAATGCGCTGGCAGGAAGAACAGGACTTTTGGTCAGGAGACTATAGGGTCATTAGCACTAAATCAAACAATGGCCAAGCAGGAGTTGGTCTCATATTGAGTAGGAAACTTGGACAGCGGGTGGAATATTATGAGCAATACAGTGAACGGATTATTGTAGCAAAAATCAATACTAAACCTACGTGCACCACAATGGTACAAGTCTATATGCCTACCAGTCAAGCTGATGATGAGGATGTTGAAAAGGTCTACGAAGAAATAGATGACATTCTGAGGTATATCAAAGGTGATGAAAATGTTATAGTAATGGGAGATTGGAATGCTGTGGTAGGAAAAGGGAGGGAAGGGAAAATAGTAGGAGATTTCGGATTAGGTGAAAGGAATGATCGAGGAAGCAGGCTGATGGAATTCTGCACCGAACATGAGTTGGTCATAGCTAACACCTTATTCAATAACCACAATAGAAGAATATACACATGGATGAGACCAGGAGATACAGGGCGTTACCAAATCGACTTCATTATGGTCAGAGCAGAGGTTTCGAAACCAGATTTTGGATTGTAAAACATATCCTGGTGCTGACATAAACTCTGACCACAATCTGGTTGTAATGAAATGCAGATTAAAGTTGAAGAAACTGAAGAAAAGTCAAAAGCCAAAAAGGTGGGCAATAGACAGACTGAAAGTAAAGGATGTGAACGAAAGATTCAAGGAGAGTATAAAGGAAGGACTAATCAAAACCCCTAAACAAACTTCAATTGCAGACGAATGGGCACTTTTGAAGAATGAAATAACAAAATCGGCAGAAGAAAACATTGGTAGGAAAGAAAGAATAGGTAGAAAACCGTGGATCACTCAGGATATACTAGAATTGATGGATGAAAGGCGGAGACACAAGAATCTAAGAGATGAAGAGGGGAAAGCAGAATACAGACGTCTGAGAAATGAGGTTAACAAGAAGTGCAAGGAAGCGAAAGAAGAATGGTTGAAAGAGAAATGTACAGGTATAGAAAAGTGTCTGAAATTAGGAAAAGTAGACACAGCTTATCGAGGGATTAAGAATACTTTTGGGGAAAAGAAGACTAAGTGCTGTAATATTAGGGACACTAATGGAAAGCCTCTAACAGATAGGGAAGAAAAGGTTGAGAGATGGAAAGCTTACGTAGAGTGCTTGTATAAGGGAAAGGAGATTGAGAATCATGTAATGGAAAGGGAGGAGGAAATTGATGAGGATGCAAAAGGAGATTTAATATTGAGATCAGAATTTGACAGAGCATTAGAGGACTTAGGCAGGAACAAAGCACCAGGCATAGATGATATACCGATTGAGTTGCTACGCTGCATAGGAGATGAAGGTCTGATCAGGTTATTTCACTTGGTGTGTAGGATTTATGAGACAGGTGAGGTACCCCCTGATTTCAAGAAGAATGTTATCATCCCTATACCAAAGAAAGTGGGAGCTGACAGATGTGAAGATTACCGTACAATCAGCTTGATTACTCATGCTTCAAAGATCCTGTCTAGAATAATTTACAAGAGGATTGAAAGCCAGATAGAAACGGAGTTGGGTGAAGACCAGTTTGGTTTCAGGAGAAATGTAGGAACAAGGGAAGCTGTACTAAGTCTTAGGCTGATTTTGGAAGGTAGAATAAGGAAAGATAAGAGAACGTTCATGGCATTTGTAGACTTAGAAAAGGCTTTTGATAACGTTGATTGGACTAAATTGTTTGACATTTTGAAAACTATTGGAATAAAGTACAGGGATAGGAGGGTGATATACAATCTATACAGAAACCAGACAGCAGTCATTCGAGCTGAAGGATATGAGAGAGAAGCTGGTATTATGAAAGGTGTAAGGCAAGGCTGCAACTTATCACCCATACTTTTCAATCTTTACATTGAACAAGCAATGAAGGAAATTGGAGAAAATTTTAAAGTGGGAGTGAAGATTCAAGGAGAAATAATTTCAACTCTGAGATTTGCTGATGACATCGTCATCTTGGCCGACAAGCCTGAGGATTTGAATGAGTTTTTGAATGGTATGGATTCTGTCTTACGGAAGGACTTCATGATGAAAATTAATAAATGTAAAACAAAAATACTGAAATGCAGCCGAAATAAATCAGAAAACTTTATGGAGATCAAATTGGCTGGTGAAAAGCTGAAGGAAGTAGGAGACTTCTGTTACTTAGGAAGCAGAATAACCAGTGATGGACGAAGCAAAGAGGATATAAAAAGTAGGTTGGCTCAGGCAAGGAAAGCCTTTCTACAAAAAAGGAATCTGTTGACATCGAATATAGATTTAGGTATTAGGAAGTCATTTTTGAAAGCCTTTGTCTGGAGCGTGGCGCTCTATGGAAGTGAAACTTGGACTATTGGTGCAGCAGAAAAGAGGAGAATTGAGGCATTTGAAATGTGGTGTTACAGGAGAATGATGAAGATCAGATGGGTAGATAGGGTTACAAACGAAGAGGTATTAAGGCGAGTGGGAGAGGAGAGATGTTTCTGGCGACTGCTAATGAAGAGAAGAGATAGGTTGGTAGGACACATACTAAGACACCCAGGAATAGCAAGCTTAGTTATGGAAGGAAGGGTCGAGGACAAGAACTGTAGGGGTAGACCAAGGTTAGAATATGTTAAACAGATTGCCTCGGATGTAGGGTGTGGTAGCTATGTAGAGATGAAACGATTAGCTCAGGACAGGGAGGCATGGAGTGCTGCATCAAACCAGTCAAAAGACTGAAGACTCAAACAACAAACAACAACTATTTAGCTCACTAGTTATCCTCTCCTCCATCCCTACAGACTTTTCGCTAAGATACACGAGCCTCCTCAACATGTCCATCATACTTAATTCATTTCCCCCCTGCCCTGGCAAATCTCCCCTGACTCTACCGTTTTCCCCCATCCCTACAACAAATTTCCTATCAGACCCTGTCTGATTCTGCCGCTCACCAGCACTGTCCCCCAACAAAGCAGAATTGCATCCTGGCTCTAACGTAGCCATCCCTAATTGAAATACATGAAATTGTGAAAATATGCCTACAGTTTAATTCCTGTGTCCTGGTACACATCAGCATGTCTAAGGCCTCACGTTGGGCTGCTACTGAAACACTCTCACCTCCTTGCTGGAGTTGATTTAACTTTAACTACCCACATTACCACAAACCTACAGAATTTACTGCCTTTAACTACAGGCCACAAGTGATTTTAACATTACTCCCGACTTTGAATGGGCGCCAAGGTCGACCATATGGGTCTTCCTGAATAAAATAGGATAAAATACGCTACATAACTGTTGCCCCGACTATGAAACCCCTTATCCCAGGTGTAGGGCATTTGGCATGCGTTTGCTGATGTACCAGGTTCATGCAAGACAGGAATATAAACACACATGAATTTTAAAGAGATAATCTATTGGCTGTACTAACACATATGTACACAAATACACACATCAAAAAAAGTTTTGCATCACCTCGGTTCCCAGATCTCCGGCATATAGACGTTGACTGTGTATATTGTATCCAAGATACAGTCCCTTTGACTGTTCATAGATGTCACTAAAACTGCTCAAAGATGTAAACAACCATGCATGAGCAGGGCCTATTAGACGGAGGGGGTACGACAGCCGATCAGCTCCAGTCATTCCACCAGGACGAAGGTACGCTGCTCATGTTGTCTGTAGTTCTACCATGCCTAGAAGGTCAATACCGCAGTTCGATCGCGTCCGCATTGTTACTTTGTGTCAAGAAGGGCTCTCAACAAGGGAAGTTTCCAGGCGTCTCAGAGTGAACCAAAGCGATGTTGTTCGGACATGGAGGAGGTACAGAGATACAGGAACTGTCGATGACAGGCCTCGCTCAGGCCGCCCAAGGGCTACTACTGTAGTGGATGACCGCTACTTACGGATTGCCGCTCGGAGGAACCCTGACAGCAATGCCACCATGTTGAATAATGCGTTTCGTTCAGCCACAGGACGTCGTGTTTCAACTCAAACTGTGCGCAATAGGCTGCATGATGCGCAACTTCACTCCCGACGTCCATGGCGAGGTCCAGCTTTGCAACCCCGACACCATGCAGCGCGGTACAGATGGGCCCAACAACATGCTGAATGGACCCCACGGAATTGGCATCACGTTCTCTTCACCGATGAGTGTCGCATATGCCTTCAACCAGACAATCGTCGGAGACGTGTTTGGAGGCACCCTGGTCAGGCTGAACGTCTTAGACACACTGTCCAGCGAGTGCAGCAAGGTGGTGGTTCCCTGATGTTTTGGGGTGGCATTGTGTGGGGCCGACGTACGCCACTGGTGGTCATGGAAGGCTCCGAAACGGCTTTACGATACCTGAATGACATCCTCCGACCCATAGTGCAACCATATCGGCAGAATATTGGAGAGGCATTTGTCTTCATGGACGACAATTCTCGACCTCATCGTGCACATCTTGTGAATGCGTTCCTTCAAGATAACGACATCGCTCGACTACAGTGGCCAGCATGTTCGCCAGACATGAACCCTATCGAACATGCCTGGGATATGTTGAAAAGGGCTGTTTATGGACGTCTTGACCCACCAACCACTCTGAGAGATTTACGCCGAATTGTCGTTGAGGAGTGGGACAATTTGGACCAACAGTGTCTTGATGAACTTGTGGATAGTATGCCACGGCGAATACAGGCATGCATCAATGCAAGAGGACGTGCTACTGGGTATTAGAGGTAGTGGTGTGTACTGCAATCTGGACCACAAATGCTGAAAGTCTAGCTGTATGATGGTACAACATGCAATGTGTGGGTCTCATGAGCAATAAAACGACCTGAAATGTTGTTTGTGTTGATCTCTATTCCCTTTGTATTTAACGGTTCCGGAACTCTTGGAACCGAGGTGATGCAAAACTTTTTTTGATGTGTGTATACAACACAAAATACCCTTCAATACACTTGTAATAATTTCTGTACAGTACCTTTGTTCACTGAATTTATGTTCCTTGAGCAACAAAACACTTGCGATCATTACAGACCTTAGGCATATCAGCCCCCTATACATATTTCACTTGTACACAAATCTACACTCGTCAGACTTTCACGCATATCATCTGCCTATTCTTTTTCACTTTGCACTGTTTGAGCCCGAATCTACACTCGCCAGACTTGTCGACTTCCACTCCGCAACATCCTCCCATGCCTTCCACAACAGATGATGAAGTGAGGTTATGATTGTCCTTCAGGGCATGATATTATCAGCGACCCATGGTCTATGAACTTAACCATGTTGAAAAATATGTAGTCATCCAATAGCACAACGCTCAGTGGATGTCTAGTTACAGTCTCTGCTGTTCGATTACCGGACCATGCCAGATAAATCGACCCTAGGTGCAAGAAGACTTGGACTCGGCCTATAAGGCAAGAAGACCTGATCTCTAGCTGTTCGTTACGGAAACCATGTCACGTAAAACGACCCTGAGCGCTAGTAGATCTGGACTCTGCCAATAAAGCAATAAGACGAGCTCTGAACTCCAAACACGCCATTATATGCACTGGCGCAGGGCTACATAACCCCAACGTTTCTGCCGGAACTAATTTGAGTGTGGCCCGCTCCTAGCGGAACATCCGCGTCAACACATTAACATCAGACAGTCAAAATCCACACTGACGTCACACAATAGTTTCTTCACGCGATGTTCATGGGAGTTCATGCCATAAATAGCCTAGGTAATCCCACACAAGCCGAATTACTGCCTGTCTTTTCCGGGTATGTCACATATCCAGCACACAAAAATACCGATTCATTGTACCTTTATAGTACAGCCACGAATCTAACATTTAACATTACTAGGTCAAAATAAAGCCATTAACCCCAAACCAAAATGAAATAATGCTTCTACTTAAAACGTAATAAATCGCAAAACCCCGTATTTTATAATATCAAATATCCAAAACCCGATAATTAATAAACAGTGATCCTAGGTTGTCCGGATCATCCAAAGATGAATCCGTCCACAAAAACACACAGGCACAATAAAAATCACCTCTGCAACCCCACGTTAACCCAATATAATAAGATACGAATAAAATACCCCAAACTAACTGCACAAGGCACAAAACCCGAGGGTGAGCTACTGTAACTGAATAAATTCGGTTACACCGCTGAATAAGGGTGTCCGTTAGGGCAGGTTCGACTGTAATATATCCGTTGGAACCAAAGTTCGAAGGAAAATTCGACATATAAAGGAATTTCGAATTAACCATACTGGATGTCGCAAATTTACGAGACAGATTTTTAAAATAAGTTATAGCCTACATATTTCGAAGCTTTTGCATAATTCTTTTTCGAAACTGTAACATTTCGCAAGATTGCGACATTAAATTATTTTCAGTTATTTCTGGACTTCAATTTGACATAGTCTCCAAATAAATGCGAGGTTTCCGATTAGTTTAGAAGTTTTCGCGAATAAACGTCTCGCGAAAAGTCAGGTTTCCTAATAACACACAAATATTTCACACAAAACTAAAAAGTCTTCTTGATGCCGAAAATATACGCTGAACGATGTATAGGCCTACCAGTCAGGGTATCCTCAGTATGCATTTCCTCGAGGTCGGGTACGGGGAAATATAGCTAATGCAATTGGTGCCGCTTGCCTGAAACTCGCTTCATCACAATCTCTGAGCCTAGAGGCGAGAGTTTAAATGATTCAATCTGCCTTCAGAAAATATTCGTTACCCGTATGTAAAATTCGTTACTTTTTCGTTACTTTCGTTACCCATTTGTGAAATTCGTTACCTTCGTTACCGGTAGACACTCTGACTCTGCTCTCTAACTATGTACTACCAAGAAATTATGAAAAACGCCGTACCCAATCCAACAAACAAAAGAACTCTACAGTTACTGCAACTAAAGGCTAATATATAATGCAATATGATGATTATAAAGTGATGGGGAAAGTATAAAGTACAAACAGAAATTACATAGAAGTACTGTTTGAACAGAGAGAGTGGGTAAAGGTCGGGAGCGCAGACAACAATGACGTGCACGTTATGACAGTAAGCTCACTGCCTGCAAAGACTGGTAGGGGCGACATGCTGCAGCCTGCATTGCTTCATATAATCGCGGTTTGACCATGATCCCGAGTGATTTTTTTTTAAACCTTTCTTAGCGAGCACCTACGGCCCTTGAGGAAGCTGCATACCAAATTTCATTCCAATCCGTTCGGTGGTTTCTGAGATTTCGTGATGAATGAGTGAGTGAGTGAGTGAGTGAGTGAGTGATGGTATTTGACAAATATATAGTAGATTATTAAGTTTTATGAAGTGGAGAAGTAAGAAAAGGTTATTGAAACATATTATTGATGATTTACGAGAATTTTTGTAACAATGGAGGTATTACATTGCAATTGTATGTAAGCGAGTGTCAACAACGTTATTACGACTTGGAAATGTGAGGTAGGATTATTATTGAGAAGTATTATGCTATTTGGAGCAGTTTGTATAATAATTATGTTAAGGTTTAAGAAGTCAAACAGTAGCATGTTAAAGAGGGAGTTTTCGGAAGAGTTAGCGAGGTGGATGTAATACTTATTTGTGAATTCTATTAACCTTTTTTCACAATTGACGACAATTTATGTATGAGCTTGGCTTTATTGCATAGCCACATTTGCCTGAATTAGTATGAAAAGTCTCGAAGCCTCCGTGGCTTAGGCGGCAGCACGCCGGCCCCTCACCACTGGGTCCGTGGTTCAAATCCCGGTCACTCCATGTGAGATCTGTGCTGGACAAAACGGAGGCAGACAGGTTTTTCTCCGGTTGCTCCGGTTTTCCCTGTCAACATTTCATTCCAGCAGCACTTTCCACTATCATTTCATCTGTCATTCATTTAATCATTGCCCCAGAGGAGTGTGTCAGGCCTCGGCAGCCGGCACAGTTCATATCCTCGCCGCTAGATGGGGACTTCATTCATTCGATTCCTGACCCGGTCGGAGACTGGAGCAGGCTGTGGATTTTCATTTTCAGTATGAAAAGTCTCAGTGGAGTCGTTCACGACTGATAATGATGTTAATTTTTTTTATGCTATGATATTATGAAGAAAAGAGTAAGGGGAATCACTTCATCAAGTGAAGACTAAGTGGATTTTGAAAGTAGAGATATTTGAATACTGTAAATATGTGAATATTATATATATTAATCGTTAACGTCAGTAAACAGCTGATCGGCGACGATAGTGAATAAGTAGGTGTATATTGAAGATAGGAATAGTTATTTAATGGAGTTTAAGTGTGTAGAACAACAGATATTACTGTAAAGCTAATGATAAACCCTATTTTAGATGTTTTTAATCATTTTATTATTTTTAAACCTCTGACACAGCAGGTGGTACTGGTGTTTTATTTTTGCAGTTTGACGAGTGTCAAGGCTTGAGTGTGTCAAGGCTTGATATATTTTTAGCCTACTTTTCACATTTTGCAAAAATGAGGAAAAAGTAGTCTTATGAGATCGGGCAAATGTGTGTCTGGCTGGCTGTGTGTGTGTGTCCCCCTATCAACTCCTAAACGGCTGCAGCAAACGAAACAAAATTTGGTAGGAGTAAAGACCATACCTGCCAACCTCTCAAAGTGAAAAATCGGGAGATTCGACGCGGCGACGGGGAGGGGGGGGGGGGGGGGCGAGGACGCTACATAATACATACATAGGCTAAGACATTGCAGCAAATATGTATCGAAGATCATATTATTGGTCGTTGTTGCAGGTGACTGAGGCTGATTTTGCCCTCTTCAAAAAGGTCTTGCTATATTCTTGCTCAAAACACTTCTCTTTCTGAATCGACTTCAGAGTTGTAAGTTTGTCCAAAGTCTTGTCAGAGAGAGATGACCTGAACATCCTCTCACACTCTGCATTACTATGCGGAATGGTCAGAATGGAAAGCATAACTTGAGTACCCCACCACTACATATCATTTGGCCTACCAGTGCCCACTTCACATCAATTCTCTCTTCTTCTTCAATAGATGTCACATCCTCAAGTTGGAAGTTACAAAATTGGGAATGTAAAGCATCCATTTCCTCATTAAAATTGACTTGAGTGTCTGTTAACATGCTAGGAAATGTATTTACAAAAAACTTAATTTTGGAAAATGAAATGTCCCCCTTTCCAATATGCGAGATACTGAAATCACACCTACAGACACTACAAAATGCAAATGTTGCGCCTCTTCCTGACTCAGTTATATGCGGAATCAGGGTGTCTACTGTTAAGGATGAAGTAAAAACTAGTTACTTTTTAGCTACCTTTTAGTTAATTTTAGTTACCTTTGAATTCAAGATACGTCTGCGGTCTGCAAGCAAATGGGCTCATCACGCGGTGGAGAAAGAGAGCAATGAACTGTGTTTAAAGCGGTAAATACAATTCACTTAGGGAGTTACAACAATTTCAAAAATAATAAATAAATACTAGAAATTTATTATCAAATGAGTTGTTTCAGCTAATATGTCGTCTTGTGCACAAGGCGTTTTTATAATTGCCAAGAGGTTGCTCTGCTCTTCTCTTGACCGTGGCGAGATTTCCTTTGTCCCCGCGGTAGATCACGACGAAATTTATGGGACGTTACATGATTGTAACCGAATTCTGTCTTCACAGTCAAGTACGGCGAAATTTCAAGATGTTACACGATCGGCGCTGGTCTCACCCGTTTGTCAAGATTCCCGTTGTTTTCGCGATAGAACACTGATAAATATCGCGATTTAATAATCGGTGTCACTTTTAGTCGTTCGACGAGATTTCCATTGTCTTTGAGGTCGGGCGCGAGGAAATATAGCATTATTATGCAATCGGCGCCACTTGCTGTCCGTTTGACAAAAATACAGTTGTTCTCGTCATTGAATGCGGAGAAATATCGCGATGTATCGCAATCGCTGCCGCTCTCAGCCGTTTTACGAGATTCAAGTTGTCCTCGCGATATTATGCATACCGCGCCGCACCCGGCCGTTGAACGATTGTTTATTCGTCCTCACAGATTGGTGGATGCAAGCTCAGGGTTGGGCATGGTTAAAATTCACGAGTAGTTATGGACAAGTTGTATGGCCGGCGCCGTGATTCCCGCTGTCCCTATGCTGTGGTTGGGAGCTCATCAGTTCAGGGTAGATCACGAGGAGAAATTAGTATCGCGACGCTACGTAGGCTGTCATTTCTAAGTGGGTAGATGCACTTCTCGCTCCCCGTACGCTTTTAAGTATACGGTCATGGGAAAAGTAGCGAGTAGGTTTCGGAATGTTTCGTGATTGGTGCCCAATCATCTTTGACGGGATTCCCGCAGACCTCGTGGTCACAAGTTCACGATAGGGGACGGGTTTTTTGATTTTACGCTACTGACGTCGATCTCGGTCCATTTGACGAGATTCCCGCAGGCAAGTCGTGCGGTCAGCCGGCCGTCTTGAGTATGAATGTTCGAAGTAGGTATCAAATATTAAGAATTATTCGGAGAGGATTACACGAATAATACGACTAGAGGACACGTTTTCTTTCAAATCCGAATCACGAATTATAAAAGTTATACAAGTTTTCGAAATAACCGGTTAGATTATAATATATCCGATGGAACCCAAGTTAGAAGGAAAAATCGACATATAACGGAATTTCGAATTAACCATACTGGATGTCGCAAATTTACGAGACAGATTTTTAAAATAAGTTACAGCCTACGTATTTCGAATCTTTTTCAAAACGGTAACATTTCGCAAGATCGCGACATTAAATTATTTAGCGTTATTTCTGGACTTCAATTTAATAGTCTCCAAATAAATGCGAAAAATGCGAGGTTTCTGAAGAATTTCAGAAGTTTTCACGAATAAACGTCTCGCGAAAAGTCAGGCTTCCTAATATAACACATAATTATTTCACACAAAACTAAAAGTCATCTTGATGCCGACGATATACGCTGAACGATGTATACCACTAAGGGTATCCTCAGTATGCATTTCCTCGAGGTCGGGAACGGGGAAATATAGCTTATGCAATTGGCGCCGCTTGCGTGAAACTCGCTCCATCGCAATCTCTGAGCTTAGAGGCGCAAGTTTAAATGATTCAATCCGCCTTCGGAAAATTTTCGTTACCCGTATGTAAAATTCGTTACTTTTCCGTTACCCATTTGTAAAATTCGTTACTTCCGTTACCGGTAGACACCCTGGGAATGTGATCTTTGTACACACTTTTAAATGTCACATATCATTTCGCCTTATTACCGACGAACCGACGCAATCACTCAGTTCGAAAAATCACAATAACCTACCGGCATATTAACGCCAACAACATCAAACTAAGTTATACACAAATCATATAATTTCACGTGTGAAACAGATACAATATTCCGCAGCGTACAACTACCTATCACCCACTGGTCATTATGCAACACATCTAGGAACAAGCGCTGAATTAACCTTCGACGATTTCAAACGAAGACTTATTCGAAGCCGATTTCAAACGAAGACTTATTCGAAGCCAACTTTTTATAACAGCAGGACGCGACGCGGGAGTTAGTACGCAGTTGTCGATTATCGATACAAAGCGAAACTGCGGTATCGAGATATAACTTCAAAACACGTAAAGTCGATCCGTTCGATAGACGACATATTAAATCCGAAATTACGCGTGGGTTTTTTGAAAAATCGGGAGATTTAATACGTTAAGCGGGAGGGCGGGAGAAATGGTCTGAAATCGGGAGTCTCCCGCCTAAATCGGGAGAGTTGGCAGGTATGAAAGACCTATACCTGAATATCTCACGGCCATATTTGAAAATGATGTCAGTGCTACCAACTGCTGAAAAATCGCATTTGAAATTTGAGCTCCATGTTGGATATCTTGGAAGGTATAAATCGGAGCTATTTCAAAATTGGCACACGTATAGATAATAATATTGCAGTTTAATTTCCAGGAGGCCATACAAGGCAGTGTTGCCAAAATGATTATAAGCCTGCTGATAGGTCCAAATTTTAAATGCATATAACTTCTACACTATCAATTGGATTTCAACTAAATTTCGTATGTGCTATGTGTACATAAACAGATATGACTGAGCGTATTCTTAAGAGCCAGCAGGGCTGCCAACTGTTAATAAATTCTCTCAATTTGTTTTAATCTAAATACCCATATATCAGAAAGTATGCAAGCCGACAGTTTTAAACTATGCACACGTATAATACCTGACATTGTATATTAATTTGGAGTAACTTATAAACGTCAGTGCTACCAACATGATTCTAAGCCTGCTGAGACATCCAACTTTAAATTCATGTAACTTCTATACTAACTAATGGATTTCATTCAAAATTGGCACAACAATAGATCATATTATTTCAGATTATTTCTGACCAATACATGCATGGCATTGTTGCCAACATGATTTTACACGCACTGTTAGATCCAATGTTTAACTGCATGTAACGTCCATGCTATCCATTGGACTTCAACCAAATTTTGTATTCTGTTCCCTAAGAAATGGATCTAAGAATATATTCAGTCACCAGGGCTGCCAAATGTAGTGCTTTATTAGGTTACATTATGCCAGGTATACAGTATTTCGAACTAATTAGAAATTTCGATATTACCAACTTAATTTAGTCATTAATCATTGGCATGAATCTTAAATTTTAAGAAAAGTAGGCTCTTTAGTTCGTCACGTGACTTCTTGTTATTTTCTAAGACAGCCGAGTTATTTATGGCTAGATTTAATTAAATTGCAGGAGTGCTTTATTATTTTTATTTGTATTTTGTCTTAGTTTAATAAATTGACTTTAGTTCGTTTTTATAGAAAGGAATCGTTGTGATTTATACTAGTTTTAGCAAGATTGTGTTGTGGAAATCGGTGTCAGGTTTAAGGCTACCCCTTTTCTACCCCGTTGCTCCCCAAGAACCGTAAGTTTCTCACTCTCCTAAGTAGTTTGATTGTTTTTCCCAATAGAGTAGTCCATAACACAGTCGAAAATAGGATGTTCCCATCTTGTAGATACCTGAATATTACCCGCCCCCGAATGATCCCTGCACCCTCATTTTCGTATGGAAATTTAAAAAAAAAACAGAAAAGGACTTAACATGGAAAGAAGTGGAAGATGCAGTGAACAAGATGAAAGGAGGGAAGGCACCGGGTGTGGATGAGTTGAGTGTGGAGATGGTGAGAGCAGCAGGAGAGGTGGGGATACAGTGGCTGTACCGAGTGATGAGGACAGCATGGAAGGAAAGGAAGACCCCAGAGGACTGGAAAAAAGGAATCATTGTCCCGATCTTCAAGAAAGGTAGTAGAACAGATTGCAGAAACTATCGGGGAATAACACTGATGAGTCATTGTGCAAAGATCTTCGAGAAAGTTTTGGAAAAGAGAATTAGGACAAGGATAGAAGGAGGGATGAGGGAAGAACAACATGGCTTCAGAGCAGGAAGGTCCACAGTGGATTTGATTTTTGCTGTAAGGCAGTTACAAGAACAGCACTATGAGTATGGAACAGATCTACTGATGGCCTTCCTGGACATTGAGAAAGCATATGACAGTGTATGCAGAAACAAAGTATGGAAGTCCCTGGAGGATAGAGGAGTAGAGAAATGGACTATAAAGAGGATAAAGGAGATGTACAAGGGAAGCGTGAGCTGTGTGAAAGTGGGAGGAGAGAGATCTGACTGGTTGGAACAAAGAAACGGCCTGAAACAAGGAAGTGCACTGTCACCGTTACTTTTCATTGTGGTGATGGATGACATAATGACCCGAGTGGCACAAGTAATTGGGGACGGAAAGATGAAAGCAATGGTGTTTGCAGATGATTTGATGATTTGGGGAAACAAGGAGGAGGAGGTACAGGAACAGTTGGACGTGTGGGAAGGAATAATACAAGGATATGGGATGAAATTTAGCATAAATAAGAGTGAGATGGTGATCACAACAAGGAAGAAGGAAAGAACCACAACGGGAATAACAATTGGTGGGGAACAGCTGAAGAAAGAGGAGAGTTTCAAGTATCTGGGAAGCCTGATACAAGATAATGGAAGAAACGATAGAGAAATAAATGAGCGGGGGAGGCAGGCAGAAGCATTCCGGAGGAGTGTGAGAAGCATGTTATGGAGCAAGGATGTCCCTCAGAACAGCAAAAAGATCATATATCGGACGTACTATGTCCCTATCCTGACGTATGCCTCGGAGACCTGGGTTATGAAAGGAAGGGAGAAGAGCAAAATACAGGCCAGTGAGATGAGGTTCTTGAGAAGCAGTATTGGAGCTACAAAGATGGACAGAATAAGAAATGAGAGGACCAGAGAATTAATGAAGGAGGAACCATTACAGGATGGTATAGAGAAATCTAGACTTAGATGGTATGGACATGTAAAACGAATGGAGGAGAAGAGGATACCCAGGAGAGTACATGAGACGAAGTGGGAAGGAAAGAGACCGAGGGGAAGACCGAGAGACAGGTGGCTGAAGGGGGTGGAAGAAAGCGTGAAGAAGAGAGGAGAAGACTGGACAAGGGTGGAGGCTGAGAGATGGTGGGAAGACAGAAGACGTTGGAGAGGCTTGTGTTCCAAACAGACCCGGCCAGTGGCTGGAAACTGTGCAAGATGATGATGATGATGATGACTTTTAATTTTATTCTTGTGATTTTTAAACAAATGTTTACGTTTATTGATGCCATGAAATCACGAAACTCATGAAACAGTACAACCCGCGCTTCTGTCTGCACCACCTGTGCATTGTTGACCTCGACAATGGCTGCTCACTCCCCCTATCCCCCAGCTTACGAGTTCTGAGTCTCGCGTCCCGCACGGCTGTGTGTAGTGTATAATTAAGAAGCGTGCAGTACACAAAGACTCAAAATTAGCAAAAGAACAGGTTTTACGGCATCCTTCAAGTTGAAAGTGCTAGAATTTGCTGCAGAAAATGGAGTGAAAGTGGCGGGTCGTAAATATGAAGTGCAGCCGTGTATTATTCGTCATTGGCGTAACTAGAGGACAAATTATTGGGAACAAAGAAAACTTCCAAGACCTTCCGCAGTGTGAAAAAAGGAAAGTATGAAAATGTGGACGTAAAGGTTCTGGAGTGGGTTCGAGAAATAAGAGACAATGGCCACGCTGTAAATCACGAAATGATGATGCGTAACATTGCAACACTGCGCAACCCTGAACTCCGCGCACACACTGCTGTGCGGCTGCAGCGCTGCCCGGCGCAGTTATGATGCAAGAGAGTGGCTATTTAAATGGGCTATTATCACTTTTTTTCGTTAATAAAGTATAGGCTAAAATAACTATTTTGTGTGTTGATTTAAAGACGCTAGGTGTTCCTTTGTGTGCCTTATACTACGCCATCCTAATCTACAGAGGAGATTCTTGAAGCCAAAAATTCGAGTGAAAAAAAAGGGGGTGGGTATTATATGCCAGTAAATACAGTACACCCAAACAAGCACTAGCACCATCTAGCGGATACTCGCAACACCCTATATCACAATTGGCGGGCAATTTAAATCTTTAAAATTTGGATGACTCAATACCCGAACCCCAATTTTTCACGTCCGATTTTGTATAAAAATGTGCGGGTGGTATTTCGGTATATTCAGTAAGTAAAATTCATTTTGTGGCCTGTAAGAAAAGGCAGTAAATTAAGCAGGTTTGTTTTATTAAATGCAAAGTTAAATGAACATCAAGTGGAGGTGAAGAGAGTTACAACACAAGGAACTTTTTAGGTGGTGGCAGGACTAGATAGGCTACATTAGCGTTGAAAACATGAACTGGATTCAGTGACCTAATAGGTTGGCCAATGACAGATGTTGCAGAGAAGGAGGAGAAGAAGAAAAAGAAAGAATTATTTTTTACTTAATACATACCCAGAGGGGCCAGGCTCATTCCACGATTCCGTAACATCAAGGGGTCTCAAGGATTGAACCTTTCCTCGTGCAACATCAAGAGGCAAGGGTCCCTGATCCATATGTGGTTTCTTTGATGGACTGCATGATTCTGGTACAGTGGATCGGTCCCCTTCTGACAAATGACGCTTCAGTGAAGGCTGTTTGTCCCTCTCCTCTTCAGCAACAGGCTTCTTGGCACCAGTTTTCTCCCTAGGATCCAAACTTGACACATGTCGCTTTTGGGATCCATGTGGCTGCGAAGCAACCTTCTCCTCGGCTGTGACACTGGAAGGATAAAAAATTATACAAAATTTCCGCCCTATTTCAAGATTGCAAATTAGTAGCCTATAATTGCAAATGGTGTATAGTACAAATTGCATGCAATATAGGAGTATGCATAATGTACAGTAAAGTATGCATACAATATTTGTGTGTGTTACCAAGTGTATTTAGGCTCTGAATTAAGGTGTGCTAAGGTTCGCAAAGGATATCTCCAAGAGTTTAACACATCACACCAGACATTTCTCAGCCATATTCAAGTTCTTGAACACACAATCTGCCAAAGAAGGCAAAATTGCAAATATCAGGACTTACAATGCAGTTTGAGTAGTATGAAAGTTGAGCAACATAAGGGCAACTCGTGAAAACGTACAGACATGTACACATGCAGAAGGACTAGAATGAATAAGACTTAAACAAAATTCGTAAGTTTTTACAATTCCGCCCAGATATCAATTTATATTAAGCTCCAAAGTGAAGACGGAGGTAAGTATGATTTGAAATAATGTGTAGTACTCGCATTTACATCTTCGACATGAAAGGCACACAATATTATAGAGAGTAAAGTGATATGGCTGCTGGAGAATAATAATAACAATAATTATGTTACTGGCTTTACGTCCATTTTAACAGCTGCATGTTTTAGATACACCAGGGTGCCAGAATTTTGCTCTGAGGGGGATCTTTAACGTATCAGTAAATCTACTGACTTGATAAGGTGCGTCGTTCATTTACAAACATTACTGTACATCACTGAAGATTACCTCTGGACTCTGTTATAACCAGACCTTTCTGGCAGTTGATCTTTCTTATATGTTTATGGAATAGGTTTTTTTTAAGGCCTTTATTCAGTTTGAAGGCTGTCTATAGGGCATAATCTTAATTCCAGGGACCCGTAACAGAACAAATGCATTACATACCGCTATGTTCCATGTTACATTATGTATACCATACCGCGACCCATGCCGACTTTATATATCGAATGGAACTTGGGAGTTCGGTATGAGAACGTGGAACGTTGCAGCAGTATTTCGGCTCCCAACCATATATTGCATGAAGGTATGAGTTAATGGCAAGTTCCATTCGATACCGTAGATAACTGCAACGATCCCAAAGTGTTGCCAGTTAACTAGTTACTCCATGTACCTTTCTAAGTTATCGACGTGGAATAACTTTTCAACCAGCCAGTTACTCTTAGTGCCGTTACAGGTTATCCCAACCAGTCCATCGGTTTCTCTGCGCATCGTTACAGGTCCTCGCATAAAAATATGTTCCAACGAAACATGAAATGGTACAGCGCTTGAAAAGTACAGCAGGATTACCCAAAATGTGTGTACAAACTAATACAGAATATGACTATTACACAGTTATTACCAGGGCCCGAATTCTGATGACATGTCATCTTTTAAATGGTTCACCACAGGCATTGCTAACTTATATACAAATTTGTTTCATGGCCCCACATTACAGAAATGCATACTTATCAAGTAATTTTTTTGTCATTTATAAGTATTTTATTTTTAGATCATTTTCTCGCTTTTCACGTCATTATTATGTCATTTTATGGAATTTATTAAAATATTTTATAAGTTTTGAGTCATTTTTTCACATGTTTAATGGTTTATGATGCATTTTTTGCATATGGTACTGGATATTAACAGAACTGAATGTGAGGATGAATACGAAGACAAGAGAATCTTCACAACTTTGTTCAACCCTTATTTCTTGGAATATCCACATTCCAGGAGACACACTGAGCTTGCAACTAATCCGGAAGCGATGTTGAAATCGGGAGGGTAGGAAGACAGACAACAGCAGGCCCAGTAACGCCAGTCTGGTTAAGTACCTCAGTGCAATCAAGTGTGTACTAAGTGGATTTGTGTTATCGGCCGCCATTGTTATTTCGAGTGTATTTAAAATGCCTAAGTTAAAGCCATCTAGGGCTGTTCATTTCAAACAAATTATTTCAGAATTCGGCGAGGATACTTTTTCCACCGATGGTGAAATTCTTTTTTCTGCAAAATATATGAAAAGTGGCACGAGATAGGAGATTTACAGTTAAGCAACATATCGGTCGAGAGAAGCACATACGTGGAGTCCAAAGTAGTAGCTCCAATAGCTTCTGTAGATGTTGAAAGGAGCTTTTCAAATTACTAAAACGTACTGGTCGACAATCTTCGTTCATTTTCGTGCGAGAATCTACGAATGGTCACAGTCATCTACTGTAACGCGGAGTGAGGTTAGCCTGTATAGCCTATCATGTATTTTAAGTATATGTTTTTTTTTAAATTTCCGAATTCTTCTATTTTTCTATTGGTAACTTGTATAAGTGCATCATTCCATTGTTATAAACATATTTTACCTCAAAGTAATGAATTGTCCATGAATTACTTGGAGACTTGCTTTATACTCATGTGGATGAAAGTATGCTTGAAAGTAGCAAAGCAAACCAATTTTGTGATGAATAAATTACTATCAAGTACATGTAAAATTGCTACTTATCTTATAGCCGACCTCAAATGCCATACTGTAGACTAGTTCTATTATACACTGGTGTCCAAACTTAAATCAACAAACAGAAATGTTCCAAGGTTGCGTTTATTTTGCCACAAAACAGTTAGAACAGGTGATAGTAAAGTAGCAACAATGTAAAGAATACAGAAAGTAAACCACTGCAATATGCATAACAGTAGACAAAAATGTTCTAAGTTCTTTCTAACTTCATAGATTTGCACACACAATCCGGCAACTGGCTAATGTGCTCAGTATGGGGTGTGACCACCTCTGGCAGCAATACAGGCCCGACAACGGTGGGTCATGTTGCGAATGAGGTCATCAATCTCATGTTGAGGCAATAACACCCATTCATCCTAAAGAGCACCTCGCAAGTGCTGGAGAATGGTTGGTATGCTGACGTGATGCCACTCATCTCCCTAGTACGTCCCAGACATGCTCTATGGGATTCAAATCGGGAGAGCAAGCAGGCCACACCATGTGTGCAATATCTTCAGTTTCCAAGAAAAAATCAACCACCTGTGCTCTATGAGATCAGGCATTATCATCATTTAGTACAAAGTCTGGGCCAACAGCACCTCGCAACAACCGAACATGAGGACCCAAGATCTCGTCACGATACCAGACAGCAGTTAAACCTTGCCGATTTACCTATACAATTTCTTGAAGAGATGTTCGATTAGTCAACATAATCCCTGTCCACACCATTAGCATACCTGCCAACTTTCAAAAATAGAAATACAGAAGATCCCAAAGCTCAAAAATTTAACGCGTACATGCGTCGCAAGGTCTTAAAACTTAGTGAGAAAAGACTACAGGGAAAGAGATTACAAACTATTGGTGATGTGAGACTATCTAATTCGTTGTGCCAGTTTCCAAAAATATTGCAATTACATCAAGAACACATAATTGGGAACTGTTCACACACACTACACAAACATGAGCTTTTCTGCACTTTGATCTTGCAAGTCACAGAACACTGGCTATTAGCCCAGGCATATTAAGTTTTAGCCTCAAAAAAAAAAAAAAAAAATGTAAAGCTGAAATTTGGTATAGATGTTCCCTAGTACCCTAGTAACAAATCCTGAAAAGTCCCCATCTCTGCGGCGTCCGCGTCATAGTTTTTGGAGAGTTCAAAAGGGCTTAACTGGGGCCTAAGTGCCTAAAACAGCATTTTTGCTTCCTGCATTCAAAATATGGATCCAAAATCAGTTCTAATGAGCTTTGATAGTAAGAAGAGAAGGACTGCTTTATATATAATGCTCTTATTGGTCGTAATTATTGACATACATTTAAACAGATGAGTAATCAAACATTTTTAGCTCAACTTTTCTCACGAAAATTTAGCTAATTTGTCATTACCCGGGACTTATCGTGTCAACAGCTGCTGATAGCGACTAAAGACCCGAAGTAAAAGTTGTAAATCACACTTGTAGCTTTAAAACGATACATTGCCCATGTTCATCCGACAAACAGCAGCCGAGATACAGTTACAAATATAAAAGTGGAAGTGTGGCAGTCGCGTTTCCGAACGAACGCCCATTTACTCTGGTGGGCTCCTCTATTCACCTTTGCTGACACCATTTTGTATCTTTGCTCAAGAGCTTTTAGGATGGTATTCCTTTGAATCCAGGTAAAATAGCAGGAACAGTTTCCATAGAACAAAACGAGTTTAATGCAGTTAGCAGTTAAACGTACATTCATAATATGCATAATGCAAATAATAACAAAAAGCTTAAAAAGCTCTCTTCAGACAAAGAACACTTGCAAAACAAAGCTTACATCGGACTCAATCGTCCTCCTCATCGTCGTGAGCCATCAAATGTGATGTTGCCACATGCTTTTCCACTGCAGTGCCCACACATTAAGGAGCATGGGCAATGTATCGTTTTAAAGCTACAAGTGTGCTTTACAACTTTTACTTCGGGTCTTTAGTCGCTATCAGCAGCACTCACACTGACTGCCACAAGAGCTCTAGCAGTTGCAGGACACCAAATTGAGGAGATGATCTGGAGCAGCTGGAAGATGAGTTGTCACTGGTACTAAAGCTGAGTGTTGGAATTTCCATCCCCATTGGGTCGGGGCCAAAGAAAATCCTAACCATTCCTGAACTTGCAAATATACCCGCAAGTGAATTTTGTTTGCAAGCCGCCAAAGTCGGCGGAAGTGAAGCCAGCTGAAATGACGCTGTGACCGGTTGTTTGGCAATCTTTTGTCTGTATTTCACTACCCAAAGTTCGTCGAGGCTTTTGCACTCCGATTTGGCACTATCATAGAGACAAATGGCGAACTTCTCTTTAGCTGATAGTATGGCCTTTTCATCTGGAGCGGTAGAGACGAATACCTTCATTTCCTCGCGTAAAGATGCGGAATCCTTCAATATTTTCCAGGCTTGCTGTTTGATGTACTCTACCCACAGCTATCCTGTGCGAGATTTCTGGCTCATTGAAGAAAATGTGTCATGAAGCGACTCTTTGAGACGTTGAAGGTAAGGATATGATAGCAAGTCGTTGGCGGTGCCTTCTTGGAATGCGGTAAAAAGCGCCTGTATTTTGTCCTTGTCATCCTTCAGCCCGTCGTTCATGTTGAGTAACATTGTCCCGACAGCCTGCTTTGTCAGGAAATGCGCTCTGAGGGCCCTAGAACATGCACATTTTTGCGTTATTGATACATTTGAAATTGAAGGCATAACGTAATCATTTTTAAGAGCGAGCTAATTGCAAGCCTACCTAGAATATGCGTGTCCAGATATCATGTGAGTCACTGACGATTTAGTGTATATTTCCGCCCAGAGCTCCTCCAAACCGCTTCCATTCATCACGAAGCCGATTGCCCCGAGAAACGAGATTAGAATGTGAAATCCGCCTAGACGAACAACCACGTTTTTGAGTTCCTCTGAAGTGTCCGATGCGACTATCTCTGCAGCTTTCGCATATAGGGGCTGGTCAAAGGTTCCGAAACAAGTGCTTTGTTTCAGTTCCACGCACTCTCTTGCGGCAAACTTCAATGCGGAATGTATAGTTGATGGATTGCTCGGTTCCAAGTTAATGAACGGCAGGGTATCAACTGACGTCGTCTGGGGAGCTGGTTGAGCATGAGCAGTGACGTCTTCATAAAGCCGTTCCACGAGGCGGGTAAATTAATACCTGACCACGGTCCAGATAACAACAAGGAGTCCATCATCGACGCAATAGCCACAGAGTTTGGGGCTTCCACAGTAAACTCCTTAATCTTGACGTCCTTTGAACCACGGGAAGAGGGCTTCCGATACCACGAAATGTTGAACTTTCCCATCGCCGCAATCACACCAGCATTAGGAACTTCTTGAGTACGTTTGAGTGGAGATATTTCACTGTCAGGCGCTGGACCTGTGCACTTGATGCCTCCCATGCAGTGAAATGTGTTTCGCTCGTCCAATGTCCTTATGTTAAAGTCAGCGTTGTCAAAGCAAAACTGCGTAAACGCTCCAGTATTCGGGATTGGACGTTCTTCACGAAGCGCTGAAACTTCGTACGTGTGGACTTCTGCCAAATTTACTGAAAATCCAAGACTGTTTAGAAGCTGAACTAATTGTTTGGAGTATTGTTGGCCTGCTCTGACAGGCCGAGTGCTGTCACCTAGAAACGCGATTGGGTGCCTTGTCAACAGCGGTTATACTTTGGGACCGTACTTCGGTAACCGTTTCTCGCATAGACATGGGTAATGTGCCAATGTAAAGCTAAAAGTATACTTTATAACTTTTATTCTGGGTCTTTAGTCAATATCAGCAGTTGTTTAAAAAATAATGACCTGCTAAACACAAATTAACCAAATTTTCGTGTAAAATAGTGCTAAAAATGTTTAATTAGTAGTTTTTTTCCTTCGTCAATAGCAATAATTAGGCCTGATAAGACCATTATCCTACTGGTACATTTTTATTAATTGCTAAAGCTCGCGAGAACTAATTTTGGATCAATATTTTTAATGCAGGAAGCAAAAATGCTGTTTTTGGCACTTAGGCCCTATTTAAGCCCTTTTGAACCCTCCAAAAACTATGACGCGGACACCGCAGAGATGGGGACTTTTCAGAATTTGTTTCTAGGGTACTAGGGAACATCTATGCCAAATTTCAGCTTTACATTATTTTTTTGAGGTTGGCCGTGTTTTTTGCATATGAGGCGCCTAGAATCAAAACCCGCCAAGTCCATATTTTATGAAAATTGAGATAAGCATTGTTTCATATAGCTTTTGCTGCGCTGAATTCATTAAAACTATTATTTTGTTACAAAACCCGCTACATCCTACTGTAAAACGAAGTCAAAGTTGAGGCTTGGTTGCAATATCCGCCAAGTCCAACGACAGTTTCGCCATTTTTGGTCACAAAACCCGCCACATCCACATCAGCCAATAGGAGCACCCAGTTCCACCATCTTACCTTCCATGATGCTTTGCGAAGTGTGTACTCTTTACCTACGTGCATTAGTCAGAGAATGTACCTCTGCCTGACGTGATTAGAATGGTTTATGTTGTTGTACTTTCTGATAATTTGTTTTAGATAATTTTGAAAAAGAACAAAAAGAACAATAACATTTTGGTCTGGGTGATCTTTTCCACAGAACTGACATTTGCGAACACAAACGTGTCACAAAACCTGATTTTGATATGACTCACGTAAAGCCAGAAGCCATAAACAGAGGGATTGTCCTTCAGGCACAAGAAGTGAAAGATGTTTCGAGACTGCTTTCGAAGCATTTTGGAGAAAGATGGAGGGAAAATGTAGAGATGCAGTTTTATTGCAATCGAAGAGAATGATGATTGAGAAACTACTATTGAGGATGAGGTAGAAACAGAAATTGTGTAGCTATAACTTCCAGTAAAGAATGTGATTTAATAGTTGGATGACGATAGTTTTGTCTCTAAAGGCCTGGACCATAGTAATTGAATATTAATTTAATTCGACGCTTTCCCTTATTATTATTGTTGTTCAGTACTGTAGGCTACGGTATTGCCGGCCCCGTGGTGTTGGGGTAGCGCGCCTGCCTCTCCCCGGAGGCCCTGGGTTCGATTCCCGGCTCCGTCAGGGATTTTGGAAACTGACGTGAGGGCTCAGCCTCGTGAGGACAATTGAGTAACTGACAGTGAGGCAACGCCCCGAACACGAAAACCAAGATTAACGGCCGAGGGGACCCGATGCGCTGGTCACGCGGCACCCCAATATCTGCAGGCCAAATGGCTGGGGATTAGGCCCTTCACGGGCTGTAGTGCCAGGGGTTATTTACTGTACAGTATTATTACCCTTTCAGGAATTGATTGCCGGCGGTGGTGATAGGAACTACTCTTTATGTAATTGTGTCACACGTCAGCTTGTTTCGTTGACAGGTACAGTTGCGCGTGCAGGATATGACTCAGCTCCAGTACCCCCAGTCATCATTTAACTGTCCATGGTGACATGAGCTCCTGTGACGCTTATCTGATGCAATGCAGCGTGACCTATGTGCAGATTGCACCCTGCCATCGCTGTGTCCTCCGCTTCACCCCGCAGAGCTAATGCTTCAATGAACATAAAAGCTGGCACAGCCACACTCAGCGGCAATCAAATCTTGAATGGGTAATATGAGTTTTATTCTTTTTCTGTTTATTCTAATAAAACACAAAAACCACCCCTTAAATCAACAATAACAACAACAACAAAACACAAAAATTATACGATTTTTTAATTTTATAACCTATATTTAGGTAACTTTCATTCAAATATTAATTTCTGAATAAAGATTACGCAGTTTCTACAATCTCTTCGCAACTTCAAATGTATTAGGGCTCTATGGTATCAAAACCTGCCAAATCCAAATCTTAGTAACAAACCCCGACAAATCCGAATTATTGCTATATATTTTTCTATATACATTTTTAACTATATCGGGGATCAGCTTCGTACTTCGTCACTGTTTTTAAAAACAATTAATTCATTTTTTAGTGAAAAAAGTATTTCTTTTTGGGTATTGGTTCGTTTGTGACAGTTTTTGCTACTTTGCCGAAAAAGTGAAGGAATGGATTTGGCGGGTTTTGATTCTAGGCACCTCATATAATGCCTAGGGTATATATTCAATCACAGGTTGGAGAGGCGAGATGGAGACTAGTATCTTTCTTCGCTTTCTTCAGAAATTCTGGAGGAAAACTATTCATGTAACATGGACCACAACTTCTTGTTTTGAAAACAGAAATGGATCCCACAGTTTCATTCGACATGGAGGACCTAAACTGATTTTGGTTCTCTTTCACCAAGCTGAACACACGCCCACACTGAGCATTGCTGCATTAGCCTGGATATCCTATCGTACTTAGGAACACCATCAGCTCCACGAATGCTTATCAGGCGAGCCATTTGATGTCATCTGTCAAGTTCTCACTCTCAACAGTAGCACAGTCATCAACCTGCAGGGCCACAAATTGGTTCTGAAGCACATTCATTGCATCCTCAGCTGACTCACTTCCCATCCTTGGCAGCAATGATGGAAACCTTTCTACAAGAAATTCTATAGAAGAAAACTTGGCATCTTCAATTTTGGAAACTTCTGCAACCTTTGCATGCTTCAGTACTTCATCATTGAGAGAAAGCTTATTTATGATATAATCACATGCAGAGCAGAAGTAAGCCCTTACTGACAAAAAGAATGTTGATTTGTCTTTATCGTTAAGTTTCTTCACCAAGCTCATTGTCTGAACGACAATAACTGGGTCATTATTGTCTCTGACTCTCAACAGAATGGTACTGAACTTTCCGTAACAGGGAACTCTTTATCACTTTAGGTTTAACAAACCTGGAAAGAAGCTGCTGTAATAGGTTCATCATTAGTTCTAACAGTTTATGAATTTGAGGGGAAGCACTCTGAAGTGCAGAGTTGAGATTCTCAATTAAAGGAATGACAGCACACAGGAAGGCAAAATACACCTTGTTTAAGCCTGAAGATAGAAACAAACAGATTTTCTTGACGGGTTTGAATAATACATACCTGCCGCCCTTTCAAACTGAAAAAATCGGGAGATTTTGAATGATGATAATTGTTGTTTTAAAGAGCCTAACATCTAGGCTATCGGCCCCTAATGGTCTGGGTGATAGCGAAAATAACAATGAAATGGAAATCATAACGAAAAGGGAGTGAGATTGAAAATACAAAATTGAACTCAGATTGAAACGACACACAAAATGGAGGCGAAATAATTACAAAAGGGAATTTAGAAGAAAAAACTCACAAAAGGAATGGATTGAAAAACACCCAAAAATGTAGGTCTGGTTCAAAATACGTACAAAATGCAATGTAGAATCTAAATACTTGCAAAACGCAATAGAAATTCAAAATACTTACAAATTGCAAATGAGATCAAAGATATGTACAAAATGCAATTGAGATCCAAAATACTTACAAAATGCAATTGAAATTGAAAATACACAATGCAATTAAGATTGAAAATGGCCGGTTCAAATTCAAAATACTTACGAAGTGCAATTGAAATTCAAAATACTTACAAAATGTATGGTAGATTCTAACTACTCATATGGATTGACAATACTTACAAATGCAATTTAGATTGAAAATACATACAAAATGTAATTTAGATTCAATCTACTCACAAAATGCAATTGACAATCAAAATACTTACAAAATGCCCAACATACAAAATGCAAATTAGATTGAAAATGCTTGCAAAACGAGGTTTAGGTAGAAAATACTTACAAAATGCAATTGAAATTAAAAATACTCACTAAAATGTCCTGATCCTACATTGAAAGACTTAATAAAAAGCAATTTAGATTGTCAACCCCTTCAAATGCAATTGAGGTTGAAAATATTTGCAAAATGCAATTTAGAACGAAAAGACTTACAAAATGCAACGGAGATTGAAAATGCCTACAAAAGGGAGTGTAGATGCAAACAAATCGCTAAACGGAATTTAGATACACGAGGAGCCAATTAACAGAAACAGTGCGGGAATCTTAAAGAGAAAAGGAAATATAATGAAAAGAAAACAAGAGGCCTGACCCCTCGAAGAAGGAGGGATCAGGAAAGATGAGACAAGGGCCAGTTAAGGCAGGAAAGTGAAAGACTCCCTAGGCCTCGGAAACCCTAATACCGCCAGGGTCAGAAAAGAACAAGAGTTGACCAAGGGAGGTCGACAGGAAAGAAGAGGGAGAGGAGCCCGGCACAAGTAAGTGGAAGCAATGCCAGACTCAGCTGGGGTTCCGTGGTCAGCAATCCACGTCCCACTAGATTTGAGCCCCTGGGGTGGGGGAGAGATTTTGAAGACTATCGATGTGAAAACATATTTCTTCGCCTCGTCTATTACCAAGGAACCGACAAAATCACTCAGATCAAAAAATCACAATAGCCTACCGGCATATTAATGCCAACATCTAAGTTGTACACAAATAATTTCACGTGTTAAACAGATACAATATTCCACAGCCTACAACTACCTCTCACCGTCAGGCTATTATGAAAACTTCTAGGAACAAACGCTGAATTAACCATGGACTATTTCAAACAAAGAGATATTCAAATCCAACTAAGCGGTATGAGTAGTTATTGAGAATTATCTATAAATTATCGATACGAAGCGAACCTGTGGCATTGAAAGATACTACAACACATGTAAAATCACCTGTTCAATGCATGACTGAAGTTTGCAATCTCGTACTTTTAGTCTGAAATTACGAGCGAGATTCTTTGAAAAATTGGGAGATTTTATATGTTAAGCAAGAGGGCGGGAGAAATGGTGTAAAATCGGGAGTCTCCCTCCTAAATCTGGAGAGTTGGCAGGTATGATAATATTCTTGTTCTTCAACACAGGAGTGCCAGATGCAACTCTCTTTCCATGGTCTTTAGATGTAGAATCGAAATGTTCTCGAAAGAAAACATGTATTGTCTGTTGAGCCAATATATTTCAACACAAAAATATGATAAAATGGTCCGGCTGACTCAATAAATTGCTAGCGTTTCGCCCCGTGTACCAATTGGGCTCTTTTTGTGTTAAAATGGTCTTTAGAATCACCAAGTTCAGCTTTTGGGATTGTAAATGATATGAAGCTACTTGTTGATGCACACAGAGCACTAACATGCACCTCATCTTTAAAGAACCCACTAATGGATCCCACTGCTCTAACAGACTCTGCAGTCACTTTCCTAAAGATAGCCATCTTGTACAGACATGTTTTAATATCTTCTTTGTTTCTTTGTCGTGAAGCTCTTGGAACTTCTTAAGGCGTTCCTTCCTCCTGCAACTCTTTTCTAAATAATAGATGATGTCGACTAAAAGTTCATCAACTTTAACAGGCAAGCTCTTTGGACCTTTGTCAGCAGCCAAGTTAATCAAATGACATTAGCAACCCAGCACAAAGACATTTATTGGGCTGTGCTTCCCTTAAAAGAGCAGCGACCCTATCCTTCTTTCCCATCATGACTGGAGCATTGTCTGAACAATACACTACACAATTTTCAATTGGTATTTTGTAATACTCTAACTGCAAACTTAACAAATTCCCAATATTAGGTCTCGTTGAATCACCCACCAACGTTGGGACAGACAGCACCGAGTTAACTATCTTTTCCTGCTTTTCCTCAAAACAGGTGATGACTAAGGGATGAACCTTAGCATCACATCATTGCTCCCATTTGTAGCCAAATTAAATGGTTCACGTTTCATGCAACTAATGAGTTCATTTCTTGAATCTGTAGCCATTTCTTTCAAACTATGCTAAGTTTTCGTATGACCACAAACATATCTTTTTTGCGTTTTCCGAACCTGGGAACATTTTCTTAAAAAGAGCACCAGCATTATCAGCAGCAGATAACGGGATATTATGTTCAATTAAAAATGAAGTGAAAGCATTCTGCTCTTATTACGTCAAGGTAAAAAATGAATCAATTTTCCTACAGCTCTCCTTCAGTTTCGTATTGGAGAAGTGTTTAATGGATTTATTAATTGAGTTCTTCCTTCGTAAGCAATGTTTATATCACAGGAACACATGGAAAAGAATGGGAATGTTTCACCTTTCCGTGATCGCATAATACATGGAAATTCTGCAGAATATGCCTCCCTGAAGGACTGATGATATTGTTTCTTACTTGAATTCATCACAAAAACACTAAATTGCACAAAAATTCATCACACAATTGCACAAATACCAGAACTAGAGCAAACACCGCTTAAAACCAAGCATAAACAAAACCTTCCCCCTGACAAAAAGTCAAAGCAAAAAGAGTAATATAAATGCAGCGATAATCTGTGAGATGTGATTATCGATAGACAGTTCGATCAACTTTCAGTGTAAAGTCAAAAGCATGGAATTAATGACAAAAGCACAGTGATTATCTGCTAGACGGGATTATCGATAAACTTATCGGTCGACTTTCAGCCGAATTTCAAACACTCGCATCTCAGAATAGCAGCTACTATCAAAAATCAAAACTAAACTGCGATTTGGATGCAGAGAACGGAAACAAGCCAGGGAGTGGAAAATCGGGGGGGGGGGGGGCTATGCTAATCCGGACAACCGGAATACACCCTAATAATCAAAAAATCTTCCGGGAAAACCTGGAAACTTGGCGGTGTGCATTAGGGATCCTCCACGATATTGGTCTCTTTCCACAATGTTTGGGTCCCGAAATCGTGTTCCAGATGCGAATGCGTCGAGAATCACTCTCCAGACCAAATCAGGACTCATCTGTGAAAAGAACATTGGCCCGCAGTTCGACCGTCCAGTTGGCATGTTGACGACTCCACTCTAGACGTTCCCTTCTGCGCAGGCGTGCCAGGGGTACACATACAGCACGTCTTCGTCAATAAAGGTCACTCAGCCGAAGCCTTCTGTACACTGTTTGCCTCGAAACAACTGTTCCAGTGGATGTTGCGAGGTCGGATGCCAGTTGTCGTGCAGTACTACGACGGTACCGTCGTGACCTTAGAGCCATATAACGGTCCTCTCGTTCTGATGTCACACGTGATCGGCCCTGCCCTGCCCTTCGCGATACATTTTCGGTCTCTACAATCTGTCGCCCCATCTGAGGAACAACAGAACGATTAACATTAAGCCTAATAATTGACAAATTGTCGTTTAAACCAAATCTCATTTCAAGAAGGAATGAAAAGAATTCAACTAGAAGGTCGCACAATAATAAGATAACTTTATATTCTTCAAAGAAGATCTATATACTAAATGACATTTCAGTGTACATTAAAGAGACTGCATTCTGACAAATCCTGCAAATTTATTCATGTGTGAAAAGAAAATTACAAACAGGAAGACATTTGGCCTATTAAACAGGGACTGATATGTGTTAAAATCTTGACATCCTGTGAAGTTTCAATAAAGAACATGGCCACTACAGGCACCGAGCAGGGCTCTTGCTTGTCGTGGCATACCCCAGATCAAGTTGTCCAGGTCCTCTTGAGGCAGGCGAACCCACTCTTCGAGGGCGGCCTCCATGATCTCTTGGCGGGTTATGGGAGGGCGTTGATGCTGAGCAATAGTACACTTCAGCATATTCGAGATATGTTCGATACAGTTCATGTCCGGCGACATCGCAGGCCATTCCATTCGTGCAATGGCGGATTCCTGAGAAAGTTTTGTACTACCACTTCTCGATGTAGTAAATATATGCAAAACTTTTTTTGATATGTATATTTGACCACCAAGTACGATTCGTGATGTAGTGGTTAGCAATGTCGAACAGGATAGAGCATGACCAGCCTTTCGTCCAAATAAATCCATTCTAGGCCATAACTAAACCAATATTTACGTCCTGCCTGCCAATGAACAATAAACGGGTTAAAATCAAAACAGTGTTGAACAGCGTGAAAATTTCCATTCTTGTATGGCCTAGTGATGCCCTATAATGTGCTTTTCTAAATTCACACCATGCTCAATCTACCATTAGAAATTTAACAGTTCAAAATACATACTGAACAAAGTAATAAATGCTTGAAAAACTGCTGATAGGACTAAATGTACAGGTGACTGAACCAACATATACAGTATTCAAACTTTTGCACAGCTAGAAGGAATTAAGCACACTGACTCTTTGGAGAGCTTATTGTAGTTGAAGAATTGCCAGGTAGGGTGGGCCATTTTTCTACCACGCCTTGCTTCAGCACAGTTAGAAATTGCCATTCTGTGGGATTGGCTTTAATTTTACACTCTGTTCTGAATAACTGGTGTACTGTACATGATTAATATATAAACTATCACACATGATTCAACCCAAAGAATAAATTGATAAGAGCTACCTTTCGCACCTAAGGTTCGTCCATGCCGTGACGAGAATGGCAAAACAAAATAGTGACAAGGTTGCTCTCAATATGCCTTCGATTCCGAATGCACATTGGTTCCTAACGTGTTACGATAGCTCAGTGTTCACAGGCGGACCACTATAAAGTGGCAAGTCTGTAATCAATGGTCCGAACACTGCTCAGTGGAAGCTAAAAGAATATTATTTCTCACGCTGTACTATTCACCCTGTAACATTACTGTTGTTGTTCTTCTTCCTAGCAATTGTCCCGCCTGGTGGCAGGGTCTGCTGTGAGGATACGTTGTCCCCATTTCTTTCGGTCTTGAGCCATATCTGGGTGTAGATGTGCAGTCTTCAGGTCATTATGAATCGTATCAACCCACCTCTGCCTCGGTCGTCCCTTGGGCCTCTTTCCCATGACTTCCAGGTTATATGCTGACTTAGCTATTGTCTCTTCTTCTGCACGCAGCACATGGCCAAACCAGCGTAAACGGCCTTCCCGCATTTTCTGATGGATCAGCGCCACTCCGAGACGTTTCCGTATATCAACATTGGTAACATGATCCATCCTAGTGACGCCGCCTGTCCACCTAAGCATCCTTGTCTCCATGACGCTTAGCCGACGTTCCACTTCTTTTGTAGTGGGCCAACACTCGGTACCATAGAGTGCGACTGGATGGATAACAGTGTGGTTGATCTTGGATTTAAGGTGGTCTTTCATCTGGCGGTCACAGGTGACACCTGTCATCGTACGCCATTTCAACCAAGATGCCTGCGTCCTTGCGTTGACCTCGTCAATGATTCTTCCTTTTCAGAGACAGCAGATCCAAAATATTTGAATTTTGTTACACAAAGGAGATCTTCTCCGTCAACGCTGATGGTCCCAACTTCTTGGGGATCTAAAGGATCTGTAACATTACTGTTATACTGTACTATTACTTACGCTGTACTATTAGTAAAAAATAATACAAAAATTACGTTTCTACCTACAATAACAGCTGAACTAAGAGTGGTCAAAAAAAGGGTTGCATAAAGCGGAAACTAGGCTTGGCGCTCAGCGGTAAGGAAACCATAATAGCGTGTGGCGCTCAAGGGGTAAATATGTAAGATTTCCTCCAATTATATTAATATATAAGATGAGGCCTCTTCATAGCCAGAGCGCAGTGGGCGGGAACCAAAAATATGGAACACAAAACGATTCCTTATATAAAAATGTGTACAGGAATTTGTACATTATAAATATAAATAAAATAATATTGGTTTTACGTCCCTTTTAACAACTGCGGCTTTTCGAGATGCCGGGGTGCTGGAATTTTGCCCCGAAGGGGATCTTTAACGTGTCAGTAAATCAACTGACATGGCTCCCTCACATTTCCGCACCCTGAAATGTCAACTGGCTGTGCCAGGATTCGATCCTGCAACCTTGGGCCCACCAGGTGAGAACATTACCGCTGAGCCCGATTCTCAGAAATAAATATCAAGAAAATTGATAAATTAATCCTGACTTCTCAATCTGCTTTCCAGCCACATTATAAATAGGATGTAATGAAACACCAAGCATAAAAATTCAACAAAAATTAGGCAGGAAAAAAAAAGCCTGCTGAATTGGGATTCGAACCTCCTAAAATTAGTTTCTTATACAATTGTCGATCATGGTGCCCACTAGACCACCATCACATGATAACATGGTATCTGCAGTATGTAACGTGACTTGAAAGCATGTATAAGTTTCAGGTATGAAACCTAATGTCGTCGAGCATTTGCCTTTGATAATTTCAAACTAAATCTAAGAGTAAAATAAGGTGGTAGATAACAAGAGTTGTACTGAAAAACGGACATTATCTTATAGATCTTGAACTAAATACGGAAAATAATGATGATCATGACTAAGGTCATAGATATACAAAACTTAACCTGTCATAAATAGATCTGCCGCTAAAAAGATTATACATCGTAACATTTATGAGTGCCGTAATTGGATGAAATCAGGAGATAGCCATTCCTTTGACCTTCCATCACTAGGGCGTTGGGTACTTCAGTAACTTTCATTACTTAGCTTGCCCAGAAAAATGACCTTGGTGAAATGATTATTCATAATTATATCAATGCGCAGATGACAGAATCAAACAAGTTGGGGCTCAATGGATAATGAGTTATGTGAGTCGTGTCTCAAGCCAACAAACGTCATTGTAGCACAATTACTTGTCGAATACTTTAGTAAAAGGTGAAATTTCTTCCAATTATTGTAATATGTAAGTTAGTCTTTACATTTTGCATGAACTTTATAGGAACACTTTAATAATCTAACTTATCTATGTATAAAACTTCTCATTCAATTAACACACTTCTCTATTAGCTATCAAAATAATACTTGGTATTGTACCCGATACCTAGTTGAGGATATCGGCTACGCCAGCTGACATTAAGCCGTAGTTGAGATTTTGGGAAGAGTTAAGAAAAGATAGCGCCCAGATCGAGTCAAGAGGAATGTCAGGATGACGTAGTAGGTCTAGGATCAAGAAGGCACTGACATCTGTAAGAAGATGGAATTATGGATAGAATTATGAAGCTTTATTAAGATCTATATGGAATATGGTATTTAAACATCTTAAAAGAGGATATATAACATGCATTATATGTGGTAATAATTTTAAGGAAGTCAGATAACCCTTAAGTTATTTTATAACGTAATAGCCGAGATGATGAGGGTTCGAGATTATAATTGTGACGCGAGAGCATAGTGGTGGGGTGAACGCCACATCTCTGCGCCAGGCAGATAAGAGTAAAGACAGTGCGGACACATTCAGTGGAGCTCTGTCAGCCGAGCAAGCAGGGTCGAGCTCAGTAGCGCAAGCCAAACGCATGGTGAAGGTCGCGTAGCGAACCGAAACTGTCACGGCAAAGTGTAGGCGACAGTTTCAACATCACCGAGCAGCGAACGACAAACAGGTCAATAAACCGGGCGGACTTGCCGAGCAAGCAAGCATAGACGGCCGGGATGTTAGAACAGCATTGCGAGTAGTTGGATAACTTTATTCCAAGCTGCATTTCAACGCAGAACAGAACAGTAGAGCGACATGGCGAAGTCAGCTTTAGGCGGAGATGATTATATACGCAAGCATTATAACAGAAGCTGAACTTCATTGCTACATTGAGTTAGAAAGTTTATTCAGCAGTTGAATTATAAAAGCAGATTGTTACGAGATACTGCAACTTTGAACTTCGAAGGAACATAGTTTTTCTGAATAACATTACGACAATGCATTTCATAACGCATTCCAAGTAACATTGACAATTTCAAGCAAACGGAATGTTGTAAGCATATGCACTTCTGAACATTAGCTCGTGCATTAATGCATTTATTTCTTATGCAGTTCGATAAATTACCGAGTATGAACACAACTACAGGGTGTTTCATAAACTTAGACACTCTCATATAAAATTCTATTTTACGAAAGTGAGACTTATCAGTTATTGGAGATTGAACTTTCGACACTCAAACTGAACATTTAATGGAACAGTGGCGTAACGTAGAAGAGGAATAGGGGGTCCGCTGTTTCCATGAACTTTTTCGAGAGGATTTGGACAATGTCCGCTATGGATAACCAGAAGTTCATCATGTCAGAGTAAACGCAGATAGAGACGCGATGGCACCGCAGAGCGATGGATTCGATTCCTGACGAGAGGAGGTCCACCAGCTGATTCACTTGGGATTTCGAAGGCAATCGTCATTTCATGGATGGAATGATATTCACGCCGATCTTTCGAGAAATTCATTATATAGGGAAAATCGACGATCTTTGAAATTTAATAACAGCTGATTATGAAAAGGTACTGTAAGAGTTATAACTACCTGATACGATTATTTTCATGAATACTGGGCACACATGTATATTTTTCTAATAGGAGTGATACGATTATTTAAACATGGTTTGACTTTATTTGCTTCGAAATTTTTGCTAGAATATGGCGTGACCATATGATATGGCAGGCATCATTATACGAAATTCTCACCATTGGTTGGCTTTATTAAGCAGATGTTTGGTCTTTTAGACATTTTTCCAGCAAGGATATTTTTCATGAATAGTTTTTTTTGTGTAACGAGTATTTCTAACTCGTGATCTGCAATTGATTATCTAAAATTACTTCGTCAGTTCATTGCATACTAGCGAGTGTGTATTATTCATCAGTAGGGATTTTTTCCATTGGATTGTTTGGAGATATTAAGATGTTATTCACTTTAGTGAATGAATATCGCTTTTATATGACAACTAGAAACTTGTTGATTCCTATCTGGTACATTCACTCATATAGTCTACGAGATGGGGTCATTCGTATTTATACGATTGTATGGTGGTTACTCATCTTACCCATCGCTCAGGGCACTATCATGATTAGTCGACGAGGCGAGGTCTTTCGTATTTATACGACTGTACGGTGGTTATGCATCTTACTTGCCATAGAGGGACTCATTTTTATCATCCGAGTGTAAAGAGATTGTAAGGGAATCAAACAAGGAACTACTAGTCACATATCAGTCGAAATTTTGTTAAATAAAGTAACGATAAATGTCAGCAGGGTTACGTTTAGTAATTCTTGTTTGCCAATCCAATATTTTGTTGTTATACTCCTTTGAGAGCAATTTCAGTTTAACAGCTGTTACAGCTGATGCTTTTGATGATTTTTATAATTGTGTTTGATACCTTTGAGAAGGATTTAAAGTAATTGAATCTTGTAAGATGAATCATTAATGGTCAGATTTATTTTAAGGCAGATCAGTATTGCAGATTTTGATATGAGAGATTATAGCACATTGGTGTTTTTCTGTGATGTGAATTATGAGAATTGTACGAGAATTTATGCTATTTGAAAGCAGATCTTGAATTACTAAGGTAATTATTTTTCCAATTGTTTTAAGAAGTTGTCTAGATGTGATCAGAGTAATTACAGTTATTGGAGATTGTGTGCGTTGATAATTTGAAGCCAGTTATATATTTTTTTGTAGATCATGCAACATGGTTAAGTGAAGTTTGTGATAGGCATTTTGTAGAAGTTGCCATGTGATAGTTGCAACGTTGCTAATGTATTTTGAAGCAGACATGAGGTTGTCGTACCCAGTCTAGCGTAATTGTTGAGATTCATGCTGTATGTGCTGAATATTTATGGAGTTTTTGTGGAATAATTGTTGTATTCAAATGTGATATTTGAAGAATTGAGGATATATAATGTCGTTGTGGATAGTTAGATCCAACGTGATGTCGTGAAGGCAATAATATTTTTTGGCATGAAAATTTAATACGAGATATAACTTGGAAGTGATAAAACTGTAAGACAACATTCTATAACCCATATTAAACAATTTGTTAGGAAATTAAACAAATAAATAAAGTTGATAATACAAGATTTTCTGAGAATAATAATTAACGAAATAATAATCTGAAAGTTAAGCATATTAATGATCTGACCTAATGAAATAAAAATCAGAATGACTAGATGAAATAATAAAAATCTAAATAACCAGAAGATTGAAATTTAAATAAGTTGATAAATTAAATTTTGGAATAAATCAATGAATTAAATAAGTGGATGAATTAAAGATTGAATAAATAAACTGATTTAAATAAATTAATAGATAATTTTGAAGATGATGAATAACTGAATTAGAAGGTGATAATTAACTAAAGAAGCTGATGATTAATGAATTTATATGGAATTAAATAAATTTAATTGAGATATAATTTGAAGGAATTGCAACTTGAGTTGAGGATTTAAATGATGTAATGGTGATGAATTAATGATTCTGACAGGAATATGTAGAATTTTGAGATAAGAATTAATGTGAGAAATATTTAATGATGATGATGATAACGATGACCAATGAGCATTGAATTTTCTGTAATTCACAGATAAGTAATTATGAATGACAATGTAAATAGTGTAAATTAATTATTCAATGTTTAGGAGCATTTGACTAACATGTTCAACATTTAAATTATGCCATGCAAGCCATAAAATACGTGATATTTAAAATATGTGATTATAATATGTGTATGTTTAGACAGATTAATAACTTTTTCAAATCCACATTTATGATGTTAAATTAAAGAGAAATTAGGTCTCAGGTTTCACAAATGTCAGTGACGAAAGACATAGTGCTACAGTGATCCTGAGAACCCAAGAGAACTTTAGAGATTTTTCTGTTATATGTGGATGAAATATTTTGAGTAGAAAAGAGATGGTTCGATTTTTGGACAATGACAATTTAACGTTGGCATTCGACCATACTCTCAGGTAGGAGGTATATTTAAAATGTCTGTCGGACTATCAAAGTGAAATAAATTTGTTTTTATCTTAGTTGTGATCTGATGATGGTGTGATTTTCCTTTTTCTTTCCTTGTCTTGAGTAAGGCTTAACCGGAAAGGGAAGTGGTTTGCTAGGAGTTCAGTTGATGGCGCCCATTTATATTTGCATTTATTTTTATTAAACTTAAGCCCGTAACGACCCTAGAGATACTTTGTCTCGTGTTACCCACTGCTTTTTCGATAACTCAGCTGAATTTCCGACACATTCCTTATTTGACTAGAGGTTCATTTAACTCCGCTCTGTCCTGGAACTCCAGGAATGCGATGTTATAGCAGATGGGTCATCGCATCCCCAGGACGAACGGGTCCAGTATGTAACTAAGTACTTGAAGGTACTAATGAAACTATGTAAAAAATAAATAAAGGCCTTAGATAAGAAGCAATCCGCGGATCAGGGATATCCATATTACTTTTCACGTGGCATGAACTAACGATTTATTTTAAAACATGGTGAAGCTCTCGACGAATTTAATATTACTCTTGATCGTTTTGAACAATAAAAATAATGATTCATTCTTCCCTTGACCAGAACATGGCTTTAACAAAACGTGGGATATTATTGAAAATATATGATAATATATGATTCACATACTTTTCTGGGAGCCATTAGCAATTGAAAATACTGTCAATTATCACTGCTGCACTGGAAATATTTGTAATATTACCTAAATAAAGGTTTTTATTTCTTGCTCATTCAATGACGGCAACCATGTTCGAGGCGCACACATTGACGTCATATCACGCCCCAGAAATACACCATACGACACACGTAACGTTTTAATTATGTGAAAAAAGGAATATGTGAAAAAAGCAATAATTGGCAATACCATTGGCCTGGATAAACATTATTGATCATACCTGCCAACCTCTCAAAATGAAAAATCGGGAGATTCGACGTGGCGGTGATTGGGAGAGGGGGAGATGCAACATAATACATACACAGACTAAGACATTTCAGCAAATATATAAGTTAGACTATTAAACTGTACATGACTAACATGATATGACATCCCAGTTTACAAATGTACTTAAGACTGAGTAATTTTAAATTCTAACTAGTCTATGAAACAAGAATACCATTCTTTCGACCACACTCAGGCATACAAAACTAGTGACGTATCGAAGATCATATTATTAGTCGTTGTTGCAGGTGACTGTGGCTGATTTTGCCCTCTTCAAAAAGGTCTTGCTATATTCTTGCTCAAAACACTTCCCTTTCTGAATCGACTTCAGAGTTATAAGTTTGTCCAAAGTCTCGTCGGAGAGAGATGACCTGAACTGCGTTCTTGGTTTTCTGACAAGGCTGAACATCCTCTCACACTCTGCATTATTATGCAGAATGGTCAGAATGGAAAGCATAACTTGAGACAATTTGTCATACTTGAGTTCTGGCTGAGCCATATCTCCCGGCAATTTTTGAGTCTGGGAACATCATCCTAAATAAAGGACCAGCGTGATCGGAACAATTGACAGGGAGGTTATGTTCAATAATAAACGATGTGAACAATACTTCTGCACATGTTATACTGTCAGTGTCTTCCTCCTTACGCTTGAAATAATCAAGTTTCTTGTTTAACCCAACACATTGTACATTGTCTTTATGTTTCTTTGAGAGCACGTTTTGAAATGTCTCCCTTTCCACCATGTGAGATACTGAAATCACACCTACAGACACTACAAAATGCAAATGTTGCGCCTCTTCTTGACTCAGTTATATGCGGTAAGTTATCTGTGTGGGGGAGACCGGGGTACTGCCGAACACCTAAGCTTTGAACCCAGATTTTACAAACAATTATTGACTCATGAAAGAACAAAGTAAATTTTGAAAATCAATCGTATTTACCCAGTAAACACTCGCAATAACAACCTCTAAACATGGATAGAAGTATCTTACAAATCAGTTCTAAAAAAATAATGCCCACGTTAGGCATTACCCCCAACCAGGGGTAGTAGCGAACATGATGTTCGGCATTCCCTCAAATCCAAAAAACAAGTTCAAACTCATGAAAAAATTATTTTTAAATTAATTTAAGCTATTACCGCATAATTTACAATATTGTAAACAGTAGCCTATGTTTTAGTTTTAACTATTATTGGCGCCTTTTAAATGCAACAATCACATAAACACTGTTCAGCGTTCTTTTTCCATGAACTGCAGTCTTTACGAGTCCAATTTCTGCACAATGCTTTTGAACATTTAGACCATAGCTCATTGTCACGTCCAAATTCTACAAAAACACAACATACCTCACCAGAATCAGTTTGGGATGTAATAATATCAACCCACTCCTCCTTAAAAAGGAATGAACCACGCTCTTCTACCAATATTGTTAACCTGCTAAAAGTAAACACCAAGAAGGATTGAACCATGCTCTTGTACCAATATTGTAACATACTAAAACCCCGATAACAGTTACTTGCATCTGTAGACCTACAGCCGGACACTCCTTCCTCGATGAAGAATCTCTTGAAAATTGTTAGGACGAGTAAGGGCCTAGTAAATGAAATAATTAAATAAATATATGTGTGATATATTTAAAACAAGGCATACTGTCTTTAATTGAGTGGTTTTAATTTAATAAGATGATTATTATCAATCGGAAATTATTTGGGGCAGTGTCGAACAAGTTGTTCGCGATTGTCCCGTTAGACGCCATGATAATATTTTGTTAATAGCTTCTTAAGTAAACAGTAAAAATGTGTTCTACAGGATTGAGATATGAACTAACTGAATGTAAATAATACACGCACTATCCATATGAAGAAGTAACCGTATGTGTACTAATTTTTGTGCTAAATCGCTGCATAAAAAACACGTTTCACCTTCTCACAATGGTTGATGATGATGATAATTGTTGTTTTAAGGGGCCTAACATCGAGGTTATCGGCCCCTAATGAAATGAAATGGCGTGAAATGAAAGGATGTAGATAAAAACAACTCACTGCCATGCATGTAGCGAAAATGGTGTTTATAAAACAGACAGTGAGCCCCAAAAAATTATGCCTTATTTGAATAAAAAGAATAAAAGGCGGATGGTAAAAAAGGATAAAACAAATAAGGCATAGTGAACAATACAATACATAACACAATACAAATCATAAAACAGATTTAACCAGAATTAAAAGTCGGAACTACACATTAAAACTTAAAAAAGTAACCACTCTCCCTCATGAACCGGATGACGAGGTCAGCTGACGGCCCGTCATCACGGAGAATAAGGGAGAGGGTATTAGGCAGTTTAAGAGTCCCTCGCAGATCGGCCAGATCCACACACTCCAAGAGAAGGTGTGCCACGGTTAGGTGGGCGCCGCAAGTACACACAGGAGGATCTTCTCTCTTTAGCAAGTGGGAGTGCGTAGCAATCCCATGGCCGATCCGGAGTCGACAGAGTACCACAACTTCCTTCCGGAGAGATCGGAAGGAAGATTTCCACACCTTCGTTGTCTCCTTGATGCCTCTCAGTTTGTTGGGTGGAGGCGTGGCACGCCATGCCTCCTCCCAATGCGACAGGATCGAATGCCGCAACTGAGAGCGCACATCACTAGCAGGCACCTTATACGGTAGCGAGGGCAGTGCAACTGCCTCTCTCGCCGCCTGATCAGCAAGCTCGTTTCCCGCAATACCCATGTGGCTAGGAAGCCACACAAAGGTCACCCCGGTTCCAGCGTTACGCGAACTGACGAGCTGGTCGTGCACACGCTGGACCAACGGGTGCTTCGGGAAACACACATCGATCGCCTGCAGCGCACTCAGAGAGTCAGTACACACAAGAAAGTGCTGGTGATCGTCTGATAACATGTACCGCAGAGCCTCTAAGATGGCATAGAGCTCCGCAGTGTACACGCTACAGGCCTCGGGAAGTGAAAAGAGAAACCGACGATCCTCAACCACAAATGCACAGCCTACTTTCTCGTTTACCCTCGAACCGTCCGTGAATACAAGCCCTGATCCCGGATACCGTGTCACCACGGACTGGAACAGCCTCCGATGGATGGAGGAGTCCGTGTCCGACTTGGGGCCGGTGTGCAGATCCAGGATGATATCAGGGCGAGAGACCATCCACGGAGGGGCCTTGCTAGGTACTCGGATGATACAGGAGGCAGAAGGAAATCGGAACTGACGGTATAAGTCAGCCAAGCGAATCCCCGCCGGCCGAGTGGCTCGGGCGAGCACATCATACAGCCGGCGATTCGGATTGTAAAACAAACATGGATAGCTTGGATGAAGTGGCATCTGTCGAATAGTTGCAGCATAGGTCAGCAGTACTTGTTGGCGCCTCAGGTGTAAAGGAGGTACGCCAGCCTCGGCGAGCAAGCTGACGACTGGGCTTGTCCGAAAGGCACCCGTCGCCAGCCTCACACCGCCGTGGTGGACACTGTCCAGTTTAACAAGCACTGACTTACGGGCCGAACCATATGCTACACTGCCATAATCTAACCTAGATAAAATCAGTGACTTGTAAAAACGCAGGAGCACCGCGCGGTCCACCCCCCATGATGTGCCGCTAAGAAACCGCAACATGTTGAGTTTCTTAGCGCAGGCAGTTTTCAAACACCGCACGTGTGGTTCCCACGTCAATTTCTGATCGAAAAGGAGCCCAAGGAACCGGTACGCAGCAACAACAGGCAAAGCTACATTGCCCAGATAAAGCTCAGGATCTGGATGGAGGGTGCGCTTTCGGCAGAAATGGACAACCGAGGACTTAGCGGTTGAGAATCGAAAGCCATGCTCCAGTGTCCAGCGTTCCACTCTCCGAATAGCTTGTTGTAGCTGTCGTTCAGCGACCGCCATATTTTGCGCACTATAATGTAGAGCGAAGTCGTCTACATATAGCGACGGTACCACTGCTGGACCAGCAGCAGCGACTATACCGTTTATGGCAATCGCAAATAATGTTACGCTAAGCACCGATACCTGTGGGACTCCGTTTTCCTGTATATGATATTGCGAATATGTCCCCCCTATTCGGACACGGAACAGGCGAAGGGACAGAAAATTCGCAATAAAAACCGGCAAGTTACCTCGGAATTTCCATTGATGCAGGGTAGAGAGGATGCCGTAACGCCAAGTGGTGTCATAGGCCTTCTCGAGGTCAAAGAAAACAGCGACTAGGTGCTGTCTCCGGAGAAAAGCGTCCTGTATGGCAGTCTCCAGGCGTACCAGATGGTCGTTGGTACACCGAGACGCCCTGAAACCACACTGGTATTCAGACAGGAGTTCCCGTTTCTCCAGGACCCACACCAGGCGCCGATTGACCATCCTCTCAAAGAGCTTGCACAAACCGTTAGTGAGACAAATAGGTCTGTAACTCCCTGTCAATTTGGGATCCTTATCGGGCTTCAGGATAGGTATAATGATACCTTCCTGCCATTGCGCTGGAAACACACCTTCCAACCAGATACGATTAAACACCCTGAGCAAATAGCGAATGCTCTCATCGTTAAGGTGTTTAAGCATCGGGTTGTGAATATTATCTGGGCCAGGAGACGTGTCCCTGCAGAGCGCCAACGCTCCGCGGAGTTCCCACTCCGTAAAGGGCACGTTGTACTCCTCCGAAGCGCGGGAAGCAAAACTAAGCTGGAAACGTTCCGCTTCGCGCTTCAGGGCCACGAAGGCAGGGTCATAGTTATCGGAACCGGATATATCCGCAAAATACGAGGCGAGATGGTTTGCAACGCGATAAGGATCTGTAACCAGTTCATTAGCAATGGAAATTCCCGGTACAGTAGAAGATGTCTGAATACCCGAAATGCGTCGTAGTTTAGTCCACACTTGAGAGGAGGGGGTATGTGCCGTAATAGAAGACACATACCGTTCCCAGGATTGTTTCTTACTCTGGCGAATAAGAATCCGTGCCTTGGCACGAAATTTCTTAAACGCCACCAAATTGGCCATGGTTGGACGCCGACGGTAGTGCTTGTGAGCTCGACGACGGTCTCTTATTGCCGCTGCAATATCCTCTGTCCACCAAGGGACGAGTTTGCGACGAGGAGTCCCAGAAAAGGATGGAATGGACTCTTCGGCGGCAGCAAGAAGCACATCGGTGATGTGCTGTACCTCGTCATCGACGCTCTGGCAACCAAGATCAACGAACACAGCTCGTTCTTGAAACGAGGGCCAATTTGCCCGCTTAAGAACCCAACGACTGGGGAACTCCACGGGCGTCTGGGTCAGAAGGGTAAGAACGATCGGGAAATGGTCACTGTCACAGAGGTCGTCGTGTACATTCCAACCAAATAGGGGGACCAGCGCACGGCTACACACACTCAAGTCAATGTGTGAGTACGTGCCGTGCGCTAAGCGAAAATGTGTAGCTTCCCCTGTATTTAATAGAGATAAATCCAACCCTTGAATTAAGCCCTCCACGTCCCTTCCTCTGGGGCAGGAAGATGGTGATCCCCATTGGGGGTGATGAGCGTTGAAATCACCCACGATTAGGAAAGGGACTGGAAGTTGATCAACAAGATCAAAGACGTCATTAATATCAAAGGGCTGGTTCGGTGGAAGGTACACGTTACAAACAGTTGTCATAGCAGGCAAGGACACGCGAACTGCAATATCTTCCAGAGGAGTGGCGAGTGGAAACTCCTCACTATAGCAGTCAGAGCGAACGAAGGTACAAACGCCCCTGGAAGCCCGGGCAGCGTCTTGTCGCTCTTTAGAGTATAGTCGGAAACCTCTCAGAACAGTCACGTGATCAGGTCTGAGGTTTGTTTCCTGTAGGCAGACTATACTCGCTGCGTATTGGGCAATAAGCTGACGGAGTTCTGTCAAATGCCTGTCATAACTGTTACAATTCCACTGTAACAGTGCCATTGTGTGAACTTAGGGAATAACGTGGAGCAGCAAGCTACTCCAACTTTGACTCTGGAGGATCTACAGTCACTACGTCGACTATAATCTCCATGTCCTCAGGCGAGGTCGTGGAGTGAATCGACTCGGTGGAAGATTTCATAGACGCAGTTCGGCGGCGGGGGGATCTCCGTGGGGAGCGCGCAGATCTGGGGACCGAAACGTCCCCAAGCGCAGAAGCATCCGCAGGTGTTGGCGCGGATGGCTTCCCCTTTTTGGGAGAAAGGGAATGGGTAGTTCGGGGTCCCTTCTTACCCGCCCCCGCCTCTTTAAGATATATAGACGGGTCAGGAGCCGAATTCCTGACCCTGGTCGACGATGCCGCCTCCGCCGGCTTCGGCGCGGCTTTCGCCGACCGTTTGGGTGGGGAAAAAGTCTTCGACTTCCTCCTGAGTGGGGAGTAAGTCTTCAACTTCCTCCCCTGCTGTGCAGGCGGAGCTGCCTTCGCTCGCACAGCCTTCGTGCTGGCCGAAGGTGGAGTTGAAGTCACCTTCGGGCTTTCCGGTATTATCATAGGTGCTGGCTTCAGAACAGGTAACTCAGTTGAAGGTTTCACAGCTGGTACAAAAGATGAGGTCGCCGGGACCAAATTTGGTATTATGGCTCTATAATCAATCGTTGGAGAAGGCGAAATCGTGGTATGGTACTTCTTGCAGGCTTCCTGGTAGGCGAGACCATCCAGGGTTTTGATCTCCTGGATTTTCTTCTCACGCAGGAAGACAGGGCAGTTCCTGTCCCGAGGAGAATGAAAACCAGGGCAATTAGTGCACTGATAAGGTGTTGTGCACTCTTCCGCTTCGTGTGGTACCTTACCGCATGTTCCACAGATGTCGGGGCTCGAGCATCGGGATAACATGTGGCCGAACTTCTGGCACTTATAACACCTCATTGGTGGAGGGATATAAGGCCGTACGTCACAACGGTAACTTGTAACCTTGACTTTCTCTGGGAGCACCGAAAGCTCAAAGGAAATAATGAAAGCACCAGTATCCACGATTTGACCATTGACCTTGCGCGTAATGCGCCGGACATCAGTCACGTGACGGTGCTGCATATCCTCCTTGAGCTCCTCGTCAGTGTTCAGAATCAGGTCCCGGTGGAAATTAACTCCTCGGACCAGATTCAGGGACGTGTGCTTTTCCACTTTGACGGGAATGTCGCCAAAGTGGTCACATTGCAAAAGTCGTTCAACTTGCTCACCAGTCCTAGTCTTGAGCAACAAGCTACCGTTCCTCATCTTTTGTACTTTCTCAAGCTCACCATAGACACCTTCTATGTGGCGAGAAAACAAAATACTCTTTACCAGCTTGAAATCACCCCCATCTGTTCTGGTAGCTACCAGAAACTTGGGGGTGTTAGTACCCAGATTTTCACGCACAGATTGTTCCCAGGGGGTTGATCCCCGTAGGGAATCAAATGTTAAAGACTTGGGTGTAGGACCACCCTGTTTGGGTGTAGGTCCACCCTGGTTGGGGATTTTTCTTTTAGAACCCATGGCCAGATCATCCTCCCCGAATGCCACCGACATCCGATCACGGGCCGTCACAGTAGGCGCTACCCAGCCAGGGCAAGGCCCGCCTAGCTTGGAAGGCATTGCCCGGGGGTCCGATGTTTTACAATGCCGTATCGGCATGTACCCCTTGGCATATACTGGATTTTACAGCTCAGACATTCGGCTGTGCGGGGACCTGCGTAGTCAGGCGGATACTACTGAACGGGTACATGGCACACCCACCTGTCGGCGCGGCCAAGACCGGAACAGGCTTTCGAGCGTAGTCGCTAGCGTCCCATCCCCTAACAGCACGCACATATAGAAATTTTGGTTGCCAGACCCTGAAAGCAGTGACTGAAAGAAGTGCGATATAACCTAATGAGAGTTATACCGCACGGGTGTATGTCTTTTAGAGCTGACTGTCAAACCCTCGAAAGGGGACCGTTCCGAGAAGCCCTTTTAGTCGCCTTTTACGACTGGCAGGGAGTACCATGGATGTATTCGCTTCCTCTCACCCACTGGGGGTCCAATTCACAAAACAACGCGGGAGTCCTTAAAGTATAGCCAAGGTCGCCCCTTTTAGTCGCCTCTTACGACAGGCAGGGGATACCGTGGGTGTATTCTAAACCCCCACCCACAGGGGGGTTCTCACAATGGTGTCTTGCCGCCAACTGGAGTGTGCGGTTGCTGTGGAGTTAGAGGGACTTGCGATAGACAGCAGCACCAATTTAAGACTCCGTTATGCCAACCGTTGCCCACGAAACACCCTGTTCGCCGTTACCCCAATGTTCGCCAATACCCCGGTCCCCCCTACACACTTTTAAATGTCACATATTTCTTCGCCATATTACCAAGGAACGGACGCAATCACTCAGATCGAAAAATCACAATAGCCTACGGGCATATTAACGCCAACAACATCTATGTAACTAAGTTATACATAAATCATATAATTCCACGTGTGGAACAGATACAATATTCCGCAGCGCACAACTACCTATCACCCACAGGTCATTATGCAAAACATCTAGGAACAAGCGCTGAATTAACCATCGACGATTTCAAACAGCCGTATTCGAAGCGAACTTTTTGTAACGGCAGGACGTGACGCGGGAGTTAGTACGCAGTTGTCAATTATCGGTACAGAGCGAAACTGCGGTATCAAGATATAACTTCAAAACACGTAAAGTCGATCCGTTCGATAGACGACTGGAGTGTCATCTCGCACATTCAATCCGAAATTACGCGTGGGATTTTTGAAAAATCGGGAGATTTATTACGTTAAGCGGGAGGGCAGGAGAAATGGTCTGAAATCGGGAGTCTCCTGCCTAAATCGGGAGAGTTAGCAAGTATGATTGATGCGTGACTACCAACACTGTGCGTAACAAAAACCAGGGTGTTTATATTCCCTAGCGAACAATTATTGGTCTAGGCAAAAACCACTGGTCCAGATTTAAAAATTGGGCTAGGCAAAACCATTGGTTTGAGAAATTATTGAAGTTCAGTTTTAGGGGGTGGGAGGATATACGAGTAGATCAGATATTATTGTAAAGAACTGGTGCGCTCGGGTGGTTCGAGGGTGATTTGTTATGAATAGGTGCTCCGCTTTTCTTTTTTACGATAACTGATAATCAAATAATATGAAAAAATTGTCCGATTAGCTTAAATTAAAATTGATAGTGTTTCGCTCGTCTCCCGTAAGTCCAACCCCTCGTCCACGTCGTGGGAGACGGGCCACGGCACAAAGTACGGGATCGCCTGTAGGGGCGAAGTACAGTGGGGACTTCGTGTGCACCGGGACCGTAACGGTAGCTGTGAAGGTCCTACAGAACCCTGAAAAGTGACGGCTAACGCGGCTCTGGTGAAGCTACGATAGGCCCAGCAAGCCAGTAGTGGATGAAACCAAATGCTTTCAAAAATGGAACGAGCCTCGGACATGATGGATCTAATAGACGATGACACGGCTGTACACACGGACTAAGATTTGGAACTTTAAACCTAAGAACGCTGACGGGGAAGGCGGAGGAGATAGTGGATATGATGGAAAGAAGGAAGTTGGATTTATTGGGATTGGCAGAAACAAAGTGGAAAGGGGAAGGAAGGAGAGAACTGAGAAAAGGCTATAGACTGTACTGGAGTGGGAACGAGGAATGGAGAGGGAGTAGTAGTACGAGATGGTTTAAAAGAAGAAGTGAGGAGAATAAGTGATAGGATGATGAAAGTGAAAGTAGCACTGAGGGGAGGGACCGTAGAAACAGTGCAAGTGTATTCTCCACAAGTAGGCTGCGCCTCTGAAGAGAAGGAGTAGTTTGAAGAGGAATTGCAGAAGCAGCTGGTAGGAAGAAATATGATTGTTATGGGGGACCTGAATGCCCATGTAGGAAGAGAAAGACAAGGTTATGAGAATGTTCTAGGACCAGAGGGTTGGGGCGGAACAAATGAGGAAGGAAAGAGACTGTTGGACTTCTGCCAGAGGAACAGCCGGCTAGTTGGGAACTCCTGGTTTAAGAAAAGAGAGAGCCACACAATCACATGGTACAGTGATGACTTGACCAGGAAGTCGGTGGTCGACAATATACGGTATGAGAAAGAACTAAATAAGAACATCACGGACATCAAGGTTATACCATCGGAGAACCTGGATAGCGACCATCGATTGCTGGTAATGAACCTGAGAGGGAGTAAGGAGAAGAAAGGGACTGAGAACCAGGAAAGACGTATAAGGATATGGAAACTGAAAGAAGGGGATAGTAGGGTCGAGTACCTCAAAATGGTAAAGGAAGGAATTCCAACAGATGAAGAAAGAGGGGTGGAAGAGGAATGGGCTAGATTTAAGAAGACACTAGTAGGTGCAGCAGAAGCAGTATGTGGGAGGACAAGTAGTAAGAAGAGGTGGAAGGAAACACTATATCTTTTGTCTTCTCATTCCACCATGGTACGGGAAAAGAATAGAGCCTTTAGGAGGTGGTATCAAAATAGGACGGTAGAGACAAGGGAAGAACACCAGGAAAGAAAGGAGGAGGCAAAGAGAGTAGTGGCTGAGGAGAGAAGAAAGTGGATGGAAGAGTGGACAAAGATGATGGAGGATAGTGAAGGTACAAAAAAGGTCCTGTATGGGATGGTAAAATATAAGAGGTGGAAGGATCCTACGGATGTTAGAATGGTGAACAAAAGGGGACAAGAGATAGAAAATAGGGAAGAACTGAAGAAAATGTGGAAAGAATATTTTGAAGAACTTCTGACCCAAATGGAAAAGATGGTGAGGAGGAAGAAATCGGGGAAGAGGAAGATGAACTGCAAACAGAAAAGGACTTAACATGGAAAGAAGTGGAAGATGCAATGAACAAGATGAAAGGAGGGAAGGCACCGGGTGTGGATGAGTTGAGTGTGGAGATGGTGAGAGCAGTAGGAGAGGTGGGGATACAGTGGTTGTACCGAGTGATGAGGACAGCATGGAAGGAAAGGAAGACCCCCGAGGACTGGAAAAAAGGAATAATTGTCCAGATCTTCAAGAAAGGTAGTAGAACAGATTGCAGAAACAATCGGGGAATAACACTGATGAGTCATTGTGCAAAGATCTTCGAGAAAGTTTTGGAAAAGGGAATTAGGACAAGGATAGAAGGAGGGATGAGGGAAGAACAACATGGCTTCAGAGCAGGAAACTCCACAGTGGATTTGATTTTTGCTGTAAGGCAGTTACAAGAACAGCACTATGAGTATGGAACAGATCTACTGATGGCCTTCCTGGACATTGAGAAAGCATATGACAGTGTATGCAGAAACAGGTGGTCCCTGGAGGATAGAGGAGTAGAGAAATGGACTATAAAGAGGATAAAGGAGATGTACAAGGGAAGCGTGAGCTGTGTGAAAGTGGGAGGTGAGAGATCAGACTGGTCGGATCAGAGAAACGGCCTGAAGCAAGGAAGTGCACTGTCACCGTTACTTTTCATTGTGGTGATGGATGACATAATGACCCGAGTGGCACAAGTAATTGGGGAAGGAAAGATGAAAGCAATGGTGTTTGCAGATGATTTAATGATTTGGGGAAACATGCAGGAGGAGGAGGAGGTACAGGAACAGTTGGACGCGTGGGAAGGAATAATACAAGGATATGGGATGAAATTTAGCATAAATAAGAGTGAGATGGTTATCACAACAAGGAGGAAGGAAAGAACCACAACGGGAATAACAATTGGTGGGGAACAGCTGATGAAAGTGGAGAGTTTCAAGTATCTGGGAAGCCTGATACAAGATAATGGAAGAAAAGATAGAGAAATAAATGAGCGGGGGAGGCAGGCAGAAGCATTTCGGAGGAGTGTGAGAAGCATGTTATGGGGCAAGGATGTCCCTCAGAACAGCAAGAAGATCATATATTGGACGTACTATGTCCCTATCCTGACGTATGCCTCGGAGACCTGGGTTATGAAAGGAAGGGAGAAGAGCAAAATACAGGCCAGTGAGATGAGGTTCTTGAGAAGCAGTATTGGAGCTACAAAGATGGACAGAATAAGAAATGAGAGGATCAGAGAATTAATGAAGGAGGAACCATTACAGGATGGTATAGAGAAATCTAGACTTAGATGGTATGGACATGTAAAACGAATGGAGGAGAAGAGGATACCCAGGAGAGTACACGAGACAAAGTGGGAAGGAAAGAGACCGAGAGACAGGTGGCTGAAGGGGGTGGAAGAAAGCGTGAAGAAGAGAGGAGAAGACTGGACAAGGGTGGAGGCTGAGAGATGGTGGGAAGACAGAAGACGTTGGAGAGGCTTGTGTTCCAAACAGACCCGGCCAGTGGCTGGAAACTGTGCAAGATGAAGAAGAAGAAGAAGAAGTGTTTCGCTCAAATGGAAACTAACATTATATTTCCTTCGGGAATATTTGAAAACCAAATTGGATTACCAAGGTAGGTTAACTGATTTTGTGAAAGGGAGTGGGACTCCCGTAGCACATTGGTATTACTCGTGACATTAATACTACATGTATTTTGTGTCTTGTAATGGCCTTCTCAGTATGTGCTAGCAATGGTACACTGGGGCAAAACACTGGCAATTATAATTTGAGCTAACCGGACCATTTTATCATATTATTTGATAATACATTCGCTCAAATAGAAACTAACATATTTCTCTCGGGAATATTTGAAAACTGTACTTGTGCATAATTAATGATGAAAATGGCTGACACAGCTGGAATTTTTACTATATAAGTCATGATCAAATTCGGGACGGGATGGGTTATAGACAGCGGAGGAGTAAACATCTATTACTATATCATCTCCAGATTTTTTCCCTACCATTACTACTGCTATTTTAGCTAATTTCAATAATTTAAAAATGTTTTACTTTTATTCTGGTTAAGGGAAGTTGTACCAAATAATGATACAGTAAGTAGCCTGCTGTTCTCCATGATCAACGGTGTCAATAACACTTTCAGGATAATTTGACATCCCCTGGGTCACAATTTGACCTCTCTTCTATAACGTAGGTATCTTCCGAGAATGCCAGCTTACTGATGTAGAAAGTTGGTGCCACAATGATGTCATTGTACATTTTGAATCTGCCACATCGACATCACCGTTAGCACACGATGCTGAGATCATTCCAAGCTTTTCAATAGCGCCTTCAGACAATACAAGAAATGTTAACAAGCTACAATGCATACAAGAATTCTGTTCTGGGATGACTATCAACATGAAAATGTTGTAGGGGCTGTCGTAGTCGGCTTTAACTCGTTTCCGAGTATAGATCTTCTTCCAAAACAGTCTAAAATAATCTAAGGTTGAGGTCTCTGGGCATGTTTGCGGTGACTGAACAGCCCAATGTGTGCATGAAACAAACATCCACACAGATAACACAGAACAGTTGGTGGAGGGCGTAGCTGTGCTGCACGGAACTTTCGTGCTTGTCGTTTAGCCGTAACAATTCTACGACGTTCTTCTTCAAACATTTTGTCAGCAGCCGGGATGGTCTGGCGCCAAGTTGAACGGGCTTTAGCAAACTGGTCCCAGGTTTGTGGACTGAGACCTGTCAACTTCATATTCTGTTTAAATTGGTCCTTGTTACGTCTCTTAGGGCCTCCATGAGGTCTGGTGCCGGAGGTGAGTTCACCATACAGAACCTGGCGTGGTAGTCTCGTATCATCCATCCGATGGACATGTCCAATCCATTTAAGTTGATGACCAATGATGGATTATTCTACACTATTAGCATGCGCTTTCTCAAGAACATCAAGATTGGTGATGTGGTCTTCCCACTTTATCTTAAGGATGGATCAAAGTTTCTGTTGATGGAAGCGCTCAAGCTTTCGGAAGTCATGTCGATAAAGGGTCCTGGTTTCAAATGGGGTTTGTTTGTTCTCCGCCCAATCAATACTTAAGACATCGGTGGCTTTTATCGATCTGACAGCAGCATACGACACAGTCTGGAAGGATGGCCTACTCTTCAAGTTCCTGAAAGTTCCTGGTTTCACAGCCATACAACAATGTTGAGATCACAACAGCTTGGTACACCATGAGCTTCGTCTTCACGGTCAGATCTTTATTCAAGAAGACCCGGTGCGATAGTCGCCCAAATGCCGCATGGGCAGCACCGATTCTATTCTCAACATCCTGCCCACAATTGCCGTGTACAGATAGCAGACTGCCCAGATACGAGAAGAGGTCTACCTGCTCCAATGGGGTATCTGTAACTGACGGTTGATAGCAGAGAATAAACCCAAAATTGTATTTTCCATGAACAGTTTCCTGTCATCTACTCTAGCAGCATTTGTTCAGGTAACTGCAAGTGATACACCAGAGAGCTATCGCCCCATTGCCCTGCTTAGTGTGACATACAAATTACTAGAAAGGCTCCTTCTCAATAGAATTGGCCCAGAGATAATCAAGAAAATCCCAGTGGAGCAGGCAGGATTCAGACCGCACAGAAGCACTACAGATCAAGTACTGTCCCTTACAACTTTCATAGAAGCAGGCTACCAGAAAAAACTTAAGACATCGGTGGCTTTTATCGATCTGACAGCAGCATACGACACAGTCTGGAAGGATGGCCTACTCTTCAAGTTCCTGAAAGTGATACCATGTAAGACGACTGCCCGACTCCTGAATAATATGCCAAGTCGGAGACTTTTCCAAGTACATATGGGGAATAATGTGAGCACCAAAAGATCACTAAATAATGGACTTCCTCAGGGCTCTGTTCTTGCTCCAATCTTACTTAGCCTATATATTGCAGATATGCCTGCCACAACTTCAAGAAAATTTGGTTATGCAGATGATTGGGCACTTGCTACTAGAGATACAACTTTTGAGAAAACAGAGATGAACCTAACAGACGATCTTGAAGAACTGACTCAATACTTTAAGATGTGGAGACTTACACTTAATACTAACAAGACAGAAGTGTGCTGCTTTCATTTGAACAACAAGATGGCTAATAAAGAATTGCAGGTGTATATTGGAAATCAATTATTGAGACATAATAGATTCCCTAAATACCTGGGGGTCACAATGGATAGAACACTCTCCTTCAAACAACACCTCCGCAATACTCAATCCAAAGTGAGAACCCGTAACAATTTAGTCCAAAAATTATGTGGCACAACTTGGGGTTCATCGGCAACTTCACTTCGATGTACAGCTTTGGGACTTGTGTTTTCAGCTGCAGAGTATTGTGCCCCGGTGTGGTTGAATAGTCCTCACACTAACCTCATAGATACCCAGCTCAACACCACCATGTGCCTAATCACTGGCACAATAAGGTCTACACCCACACATTGTCTACCTATCCTCAGCCACATCCCTCCACCAGATCTTCGACGTAAAAACGCTCTCCTCAAGGAGTTCAAGAAAATAATGGATAACCCACAGCTACCAATACACTGTGACATTGCTGACATTTGCCTGAATCGCCTACGATCCCGAAATCCACCAACAAGGACTGCAATAGACTTGGAGAATACCAACTACATCACTAAAGAATGGCAGGGAAGACAAGATAATAGGCCTGGATCATCGTTGCCACCTGGATTTGAGCTTTCTCGGAAAACATGGTCAACTCTCAACAGGATTCGTACGGGTCACGGCAACTGTGCAGACTTCCACTACAAATGGAAAATAATGTCTTCACCTAACTGTGATTGTGATGCCCCCAAGCAGACCATCCAGCATATCATCACCGAATGTCCTAAACAAAAGTACAGTGGCAACGTGACTGATTTCGCTCATGGATCTTCAGAGACAATTAACTATATAAACAATTTAGACATGAACATATAGTTTGTCTTCATAAACTAATTATCTTTTATGTGCATATTGTATCTGTAAAGCCATACGCTAAATAAATAAATAAATAATGTTCAGGTAACTTGTCAAAGAGAGGTAGTTACAATTTCACTTATGCTTCATTCAATGTGATGTTGCCAGTAGTGCTACAATGTTGTTTCAAAGAGTTTCATTACACTGGTATTTCATTTTTAAAAACTGTTGTTGCTGGAAGCATGCATAGCCTTCTTAATTTAAAGTAGGGTAATTCTTTGAACTACAGGGAAGTGCAGCAAGTAGAGTGAAAACTTGTACACAACTCCTTAGGACTTGCTCGCCTAACGAGTTTAAACCAGAGCACGTCCCTGCTCGCAGGAGGCCTTTGCCCTTATGGGATTATCTAGGCTATATTTATTTATTTATTTATAATTCTTTGTTATATAGTTTGTAAGAGCATAGTTGTTCAAAATTAACGTATCTTCCTCTGCTCTGCTTCTTTGTTACTACCATTGAGCCATCTTGAAGATGTTCAATTCGGTAGTGGTTAATTATGCATTTAACTGATAAACAAGTAAAAATATGTGACTACTTTTGAAATGTAAATAGCCTATGTGATACTTCTTAAACCAATAAATACCACAGACAGTTTGAAGAACAGATATTTCTGCTAGTTTTATTAAATATTTTTAACATCTTTAGCCCTTCCCGAGCGGATTTTGATTTTCAAAAATTCAAAATATGTAGATAATATTTTTCATGCATAAAATTTAATTAGAACTCGCGTATATTTCGCTTACCTGTTGATACTTGAAGTTTGAGTAGCATCTGAGGATTGTCAAGTTAATTAATAAGTGTGGAACATTACAAACCATCACTCAAATCCAAAGCAGACACTATATCTTCATCATTCCATAGCCTTTTCCGTGAAATTATGCTCACAATACCAAATAAACACTACAAAAATGCACTCACTTCACCAACTACGCAATGACACGTGCATTCATCTGAAGCAACAACTGCCTGCAGGTATTTGTGAAGTCAAGGAGGTCTCTAGGGGTCACATAATTAAATATCAATCTTGTGTCTGCATAGTGGTGCCATCTCCTGGGTTTAACCTTAACTATTTCACGGAAAAAGGCGCCAGGTTGAAATGTAGGAATTTTGTGGATATATCAGTTTTCCGCTCGCAGCTGAAAAGTACACTCCGGATATATTCGTATTCCGTTTGGGAAGAGTCAAGGCATATTTTACCTACCCCACCTATACCAGATCAACTAAAAAATTTAGATTCCCAAAAACTTTAAATGCAAGACGTTTCAAAATCAATGCAAACCAATATGTTTCATGCCAGATGAAATTTCATACTAACTTAAGTTATTTCATTACTACTACTGAAATTAATATATTACAAAAATTCAGACATATTTCAGTATCAAACGAAGGGAACGTTATGAATAAAGGTAATATGAACTGTAACCTACTTGTACTACAACTGAATTAGCTGCTGGTCCAAAAATTCTTTACTTAAAACTCACAATTGGTTTATTTAAGCCCATGTAAAATAATGCTCACAATAACACAGTTAAAAATTAGGAGGAAAAAAATACAATATTGTAGATCATTATCATTTAACCTTTTGAACTTTTACCCAAAGCGTATGTTTCCTGCTCCAATCTTAATTTCTGAACTGAACAACAGTAGGAAGTGAACTCTACAAAACAATCTAACACAAAATATAATTATGTTGTATGAAATATATTTACAGTTAGAACACACACAACATTAATACTTGTAGTTTTTTATAGTGCAGTACTTTTGGAAGATAAAGCAGACGCCATGTATGAATTTAATCTATATCATTCTTAAAACTGTCATAAACATTCGAGAATAACTAAGGTTAAAAATTCATTACAATTTCCACAAACTATAGTAAATAGGGAAATGTGCTCTCTCGGACCCCACTAGATGGCTCCACAATACCGGACTACAGCACAGAAGTCATACGAGCGCTGTAAGTACAGGAACTTGACTTCGGAGCGGAAGTTAAATATTCTAATGTTGAACCCCACTCGACATAGGAGTGCATAAGGTTAATTCTTCTATACATAAATATTGCACAGAGGAAATAATGCTAGATTAATGCATTATGCTAAGAGCAAGATAAATGCAAATTATGTTAGATTTAACTCCAAGATGCTGGATCAGCCACTGCTGATATGGATCCAACATATTGTTCTATTTTTTCATAGCCATAAAAAAGCCTCTTTTACCATATACTTCAATTTTTAAAATTATAATAGTAATTTAAAAAAAACTACTGAATAAGGGTAACTTACTCTTCACTTATGGGGTCCGTCTCGGATGAATCCCCAGATTCAGCTTGAGATTTACCACTTGAAGCTCCAGGAGCTTTAGGTGCAAAAAAGTCTCTGCAAGAATGGAAAAGGAAATGATACACAATATGAACATCACGAAGAAAAGTACATATATACATTTAAACTTGAGACTGTTTTTCCTTTCAGTGTCCAGTCTAGTCTGCAAGCCAAGAATTACGAACAAGTCGCTCCTTGATACCCTATTAGCACTTAGCACTGCAACATCCTCTGCTTCTACACCTCTCTGAAATCGTTCAACACTGAATCTAACCATCGCCTCCTAGTTCTACCTCTGCTTCTCTGTCCCTCTACAGCTGAATACATTAGCCTCTTACGTAATCTCTCCTTCCCCATTCTCTTCCCATGACCCCACAATCAGAGTCAGCTTATACGTACGGCTTCATCTAGCATGTCCATTAGCCTTTATCTCTTCATCAGAGTACCTTCCTGCCATTGCTCCCATCTATTTGTCTCAAACATCATTCATGCTACCCTCATATCAGTTACCTCTAGCTTATACATCAGATCTCACACCCATACAGCGAGGTCAGTTTAATACTGAGCGATGTAGGGAGAGTTTCGTCGCTAAAATAACATCTTTCTTACAGAATACTGAAGATCACAACTGAGAACTCACTGTATTGGCTTTTCCACACCTCGACTATTTCCTTCCCCATACTACCATCCTTAGAGAATACACAGACCAGGTACTTCAAATGTTCCACCTGCTCCACTCCAATTTTGTTCCTCCTACCAGGCATTTTATTTTCTTGTGTTTCTTACCGACATAATCATCGTCTTTGAAATGCTGATCTTCATACCATACTCCCCACATTTCTTCTCAAGTTCTAACATGTTAGCTTGCAAGCTTCTGACGAAGACTGTCATTATACCAGGTCATAAACACAGGCCAGACTACTCACCTGGTTTCCACCTAATTAAATCCCACCCAGGCAGTTTATGCCCTTCAGCAAATGGTCCATATATAAATTAAACAGTAGTGGTGAGAGGTTATAGCCTTGCCTCACTCCTGTAACAACCTTGATCCAAGAATTCATCCTACTCAACTCTCACCGCAGCCTGATTATCAACATAAATACTTTGGATTGCCTCTGGGAGTCTTCCCTCAATACCATAATCCCTCAGGATGCTCAGCATCTTCACCTTGGATACGCTAACCCAGAGGTTCCCATTCGGAATGTTTCTCGGACCTCCTAAGGCGATCGTGTAAGCACGGACCCCCTGCTCCAAAATCTTTTAAGTCAAGATTTAAAATATTTAAATTCCTGATGGGAACCTCTCTACTAGTTCACAGGAAAGAAGAACATCTTCATATATTTCGTCATGACATAAGAAACGTACAGAAACCAACATTATCGCCTTTTTTTTTGATATGTCGGTGCTCTTATCCAACTGTAGAGCAAACATGTCTCACATGTGAAGATTTGCCAACAACGTCTCTTCAATATTGCTTGACATATCTGTAATTCGTATTTGCACAGTATTGTTAGACAGCGGGACGGTACTTATAAGCTTTGCGGCAGCATCGCCAAGCATTCTCTTGCACAAAATAATTGCTGAAGGTAGAATGAGCTCTTCAGCAATGGTATGGTTTTGGCAAGTTTTGGGACAAGCTGAGATACTTCGTAGGATGCAAGCATTGCATTCTCATTCACATTTCCTACATATGCTACCAAATGCAACTGTCAACAACACCTAGCTGTGAACTTGGCTACTATATGCCACCGCAAAATGCACCTGGTGGTGAACGTTGGAACTTAATAGAGCGTCAATCAAATCTAACCTACAAATTTAGCTTCACACAATTATAGTTAGTGGAAGGATCTTTTGCATGCCATAAATCTATGACATGGGCCCACCGGCTTTACTTCCCCTAGGAAGGAAGGCATACTGAGCTATTTTTGGTTTGCAAGTTTCATACTCTTGTTGGCAAGGGTTTCAAAGCATATCACGCATTGAGGCTTAGGACAATCTTCAGGTCCACAAATACGTAAATCCAATTCTTAAATATTTTATATCGTATTTCCTTCTTTTCGGAGTAGGCTTCTTCTTTGAATGGCTAGGCTCAAGAGAGGCAGCAGGCGGTCCTTCACTTCTATATTTATTACCAAAGATTCATCTTCGTTACTAACTGTAGCAGTGGGCCTACTTCACTTTAAAGATCCACTCTTCAACCAACGATCTATATTCAATGGACTTTTAACTATTAAAACATTCAAAACTCATGTAAATATGTAAACACACAAAATGGCTGCGGAGCAGAATACAGAGATAAAGGAGCAGAACGCCCTCTAGTGGGAAACTTGAAATGCTCAAATTACGCTGCGTCACATACGAGTGCACCACTTATGCTGTGGATGGCAACGCATAATTATTATTTTTAAGGAACTCTTTGTACTTTCTCCCTTTTCCATTTTCAGTATTGCGTTATTTCTTGACGACTCTTCGCGGACTCCCCTGGCCAACCGTCACGGACCCCTAGGGGTCCGCGGACCACCTAAAGGGAACCTCTGCTCTAACCTACGCCTTCCCTAGATCTACAAAACACAAACACAACTGCCTATTCCTCTCATAGCATTTCTCAATAACTTGGCACATAATAAAAATTTGATCTTGACACCCTCGTTGCAGTCTAACGACACACTGGTTTTCAACCAACTTACCCTCGGCTAATGATCAAACTCTCCTTTCTGCAATGCCCAAGTACACTTTACCTGGGACACTTATCAATGAAATCTCCTTGTAATTATTGCAATCTCTCCTGTTACCTTGCTTATAAATTGGGATGATTACTGCTTTTGCCCTGTCAGATGGTACATTTCCTGAAACCCATACCAATTCGATTATCCTATGGAACCATTTTAGCCCTGCATTCCCACTATACTGTACCATTTCTGGCCTAATCTCATCTACCCCTGCCGCTATGTGACATTGTAGTTTATTTACCACCCTCTCTACTTCCGTGATCCAGTTCCCATCATCATTCTTCTCCTGCATAATCTCAAAATCTGCCACATTGCCAGGAAAGTCTCCATTAACATTTGGACCATTTTCATATCCCAAAATTAACAACGTTGTCAAAATTGAAATGCTGTCGCATTTGCTTGGTAGGGGGCTCAAAATTTGTGTAATATCCTTCTGCACATCAAAACGTTGATGGTCAGACAGGAAAATAAATTCTGATTGCTGTAATGCAGAGAAATGTAATGAAACTCACGAGTGACACAATAATTATTTTTATTTTTCCTCAGTTTAAAGCAATTTTTTCACTCATTCTTGTTGATAATGGACTACTGCAACATTAAACGTGAGTTGTCATGTTGTGCCACCAAAAATAATTGATCCTATCATATATTGATTCTCATGAGTGACAAACTAATACGTGTTGTCTTTATTTTTGTCAACTCCTTTATTGCGTACCATACAACTGAAGTTATTTTTAACGTAGGATGTTGCTCATGCTTCACTCTTTCCAAATAGACCACTGGGTGTTAGTTTTGAGATTGAAGTTGTACAAAAAAAAAGAATTTTATAACAGTGTCACTCTTGAGGTTTTAAATAGGGAGACAAAAAACTGTATTTTTTTAAAACAATTTTTATTATTCTTTTATAGAATGTTACTTAAAAAGTTAACATACTTCATTTCATGACTGCAGTCTCAACAAACAATAAATTACTATTCTTAACTTAGGTTGCACAATGCACAGATTTTAAATTTTTGAACTTAAGTTTTCCTTTTACTTTAGGAGGTAATTTGACCTCACATGTCGATTCCAGTTCTTGAATTATAAGTGGAACAGCTTTCCTACTGGGAGTTTGAAGTTGGTTTTGAATGGTAGCCTTAGATAATTCACGTGTCATTGTTAGATTCTTTTGTCACTGAAATTGCTTTTGTAATTTCCAACAATGTCGTCTTATAGCTTGGTTTTCACGCTCAAGTACTTGTATCTTTATTTTGAGTGCGCCAATTTCCAACTTGGTTCTCTTTCTGTTCCGTCGTACTTGCTTCAGTTTGCTACTCTTTTTGAAGGAGGGACTCTTGTGGGTGGTGTAAAAAAGTTGACAGCATTGTTGTTGCCTGGAATTTCAGTCTAATCAATCAAAACTGGAACATTGGACTGCTGGTGCTGACTGAAGATCCACTACTGGTCATTTCCGATAGGTCTGATCGTTGCATCTTTGGTAAATTATGAGATTGTTGGCCGACATTGTGTCTGATTGGCGTCGCTGGAGCCACAGTGCAGGGCCGTCTCAAATCCTGAGAAGTCTATGGACTAGGGATGGTGCTGGTATGTGTTTTGTACCTCCTATTGTTATCCCACACACTCCAATTTCACCGCACATTTCTTTGTTTCTTTGGACTCGTGTCTGAGTTTTTTCGTCGTTGGAAATGCCTAAATTTGAAGGTACAGTACTAGAAAATAAATAATATAAAACAGAAAATGTATGTATATTGTGTGTAAGTTTATGAAACTATAAAATAGGTGTTCTGGTATGTATAGTTTGTATTCCCCTTCCCATTTTAAGTCTTCTTTTCTCTTCTCCCTGTACTTTTTACAGTGTTCTTGAACACCCCGAAACAAATGACTGCAGTGCTGCTATTTAAACACAATGTCACTCCTGAAGATGTGTTTTGTGAAAACTGGGAGACAAATTCATTTTAAGCAAAAACCTTTTAAAAAATAAGTTTAAAAATCCAGCAAAGACACAGCATAATCTAGATATTGTGCTGAATGAAAGGCACATTTTATATTTCTATTATCTTAACCATAGTAATAAATATAGGTGTTCAAATGCGGAACATATAGGTGGGGACGGTGTCATCATGAGGTTATGCCAACTTTGAATTATCGTAAAAAATTAAGTTTTCGACCAAAATAAGTTCTGAAATGCTCTTCTGCAACCTAACTTTGACCGGAAAAATTGATACACAAAAAAATGCATTTCTTTTGGGTGAAATATACACTGGCCGGCACATAAAACCGATCACTTGAAAAATTCAACATTACTTTCATTTAAATCATAAATATAAACGCTCTAAGTCTAGTATATAACTTACTGTTCATAGCATGGCAGTAAGGTTAATTGTTTTCCTGGATGCATTATCATTCTTCAATCACTGTTTCACTTAACAATAGCGATTCATTGACATGATGCTGTTTCACGCGGGAAGATGTGCACGCCACCATTTTCGATTAGAACCACTGCCCTGGCAACATCTTCAGGCCACAAGCGCATATTCGTTTCTGAATTGCACAAGAACAGAGGATATGACTGTATTGATCTTTCCCTATGCGAACAAGTGGCAAAAGAAAAAAGAATAAAACATTCCATTGTTGACGATAGAGATGACGCGGGAAACAGCATCATGCCAAGAATCACTATTGTTAAGTAAAACAATGACAATGAAGAATGGTAATACATCCTTACCTCCATGCTATAACTACAGTATGTACTGTACCGTTCATATTTATGATTTGAAAGAAAGTAATGTGGAATTTGTCAGGTGATCACTTTTTTTTTTTTTTGCCCAGTCAGTGTAGGCCTAGTTTAGAGACCTGAGGACATGGAATCAGACAAAAATATGAAAATACCCCATTTAACAACATTTCGAGGAATTCCTGCCAGTGCTTCCTTGGTATCTACAATGAGTTTCCCTGAATTATCCAGAACACTGCTCATTTCTCTTTCTTCTCCATTTCTAGATTTCACACCACAGGGTTGACACAACTTGCTTCCCTCTATGTTCTATTCGACAAGAATACCCAGGATACCTTGCCCGTTCAATGCGGAGCAACGTTTGTGTTATTCCAACTTTTCCATAGCCCTCACATTTTCCTCCGGATCATTGAGACAAAGGACTTTTTTAACATGCTGCCGAATTAAATTTTGAACTTTACTCTCAAGATTGAATTAAGCAGTGAAAAATTTATTTCTATTCTTACCTCGAATAACTTTATTTTCGGATTACATACATACTCAAGACCACTGAAAAGTTCTATTATGACAAATATTTCTAGTGGGTGCACATACACAGCAAAAAAAGCAAAACAAAAATGAAAAAGTGGAAGATTCTTTTTATGTATAAGGTGCGTTCACAAAAGTAACGAGCCGGAGGCTGGAATGCGCAAACTGGTGACTACATCGGCTAATCGCGGCGTGTAATGAGGTGTGGTTCCGACCAGAACGTGGAAGGTCACAGCCCGTCGCTCGAGGGCACGCGTACACGTCACGTGAGATACAAAGCGAGCCGCAGCATGCATCAATCGTCCAACGCTGCCAGTCACATTGCAAACAGTGACATAGGGCGTCAACCGAAGAGCATAGAGGTGTTGTTCGGTTTCTGACAGCGGAAGGAGTAGAGGGAACGGACATTGATCGCCGAATGTCACAAGTGTACGGCGAACACTGCATGTCCCTTGCAAGGGTCAAGGCGTGGCACAAGCGCTTCAGGGAAGGACAGGTGTCGTTAGCCGATGAAGCCCGGTCTGGGGCACCCCCCTGCATTACCGATGATGTCCAGCTGGTTGATGCACTCATTACCCATGACCGCTGAGTGATAGGGAACGCCATAGCCGCCGTGGACGTTCCACGAGAATGCACGACCTCATACGGCCAACACAGTCCCGGCACTCCTGCAGAAATTCAAATGGGAGGTTCTCGGCCACCCTCCATACAGTCCAGGCCTCTCTCCCTGAGATTACGCCAGGTTTGGTCCCCTGAAAAGGGCTCTGCGGGGCCAATGATTCACCTCGGACGCCGACGTCCAGCTGTACGTGCGGAACTGGTTCACATCGCAGCCCAGGGAATTTTATGAGACAGCCATTCACCACCTCGTGTCACAGTGGGACAAGTGCCTCAACAGCCAGGATCAATACTTCTAACATACAGGTACTGGTTTCTGTAATTATGCCTCCGGCTCGTTACTTTTTGAACGCACCTTATATATGACTTTATTTCATTTTTTTATCCCTTGTAAATGATGACTTTAGTAATAATCATCCTTTTTCCTCCTAATTGATCGCAATTTTTAGCCCATTTTCATTTCTGAAAAAAAAAAATACTTATGTGACCAACGGCTGGAGTGATTTCAATGAAACACTGTACTATTTTGTCCGACCCCGACCATGGCCTTGAAATTTTATTTCGTCGCACCAATCCAACATGGCGTCTGTGCGAATTATTTCACCGGCATTCTATATCTCCGAAACTATTACCGAAATCACCCTGAAATTTTTCACTGTGATATAGGGCACTATTAGAAGTTCACCTATGACGTCAGAAAAACGTTGTATCAAGCGGTTATAAATTCTGAGGCCGTGGACGAAAGTCAAATACGGCAGCGAACGGAGTGTGATTGCCATTCAACTACAGTCGAACATGGCAGCATAGGGGTTAAAATAAATTAAAAGTATACACTAAGATGTCTGATTATCTTTGAATTGGACTGATCTACAAGAGACAGACCTTCTCTGAAACCTGCATGTTCTTGACGTATTCTCCTGTCCACGTATTTCCTTATTCTATTCAATATCATTCTAGACATTTTTTTCCTCCCCCCCCCCCATAATGCAAGCAACATTATTCCCCTCCAGTTATATCATTATATCAATCAGAGGTCTCCCTTCTTTGGTATCTTGAAGTTGAGTCTTAGATCCCTCAAAACAATTATCATCATCTTTAACAGTTTACGAAGTTTTCTGTTGTCTCAATCGGGGGCTTGGGATATCAATGCACTTTGGTGTGTGGATGTTTTCTGATAACCTGTGCATCTGAAATGTTCTTAGCAGTGTGTGAAACTGTAATTTGTGCGTCTATTATTGGAGTTGGTATACTGGAACTTAATGTAACGAATCATCCTGGCAATTGCCCATGGTGTGAGTGAAGAAAATCACACTGTCAGTTCCGGGATTCTAACCCAAAGTCTCCGAACATCAGCTACCTAGTCCAGTAAATTAGTGAAGCATACCTTAGAAGCTGAATGACAGATTTCAAATAAAGGAACGAAAAACTGTAAGCAGGGAAACAGCTCACTACAGAACACCAGACAAAACTCCCCTGTAGATGCTAGATACAATATTCAGGAGGAATTGTAGCCACATGGGACTAGATAACAGGAACATCCACTAGAAATAATTAACAATAATAATAAGTAGGCCTAAAATCAAGCAATCATAAATAAATAGAAGAAATCCCCCATCCGGATTTATTAGTCTCCTTCCTTAATGCTTTAGTGTGTTAAGTGTTATGTTAATATAATGCATTTGTCTTTATATTCCTTGTAAAATCTTGCATTTTTCTAGAATCTAATTTTAGTCCTCAAAAGGACCATTTGAAATATTCCTTAAAACCAATACCTTAAGCCAGCGTGGGATTCACTCAATGAACGTCTAGTAGTATTAATTATTGAGAGTCAACTCTTCCCTTGCATCCAACTGAATGTCTTCATGAGAAAGTGGGCGAGAGTGAAGCCAGTATTGCCTGATGTCTTTCCCATCTTATCCATACATTTTCAATAAGGTCGAGGGACCCAACCGTTCTAGCCAACGCTGTCCTGCTCCAAAAACTTTTCTTGAATGCTACCACTGATGTGGATGGATGACTTGTGTATAGGCACCGTGCACGAACCTTGAAATTGTACTAGTGGCGCCGCACTGTGCTGGGTTGCAAAACAAGGAATGTGAGGCAGGTGCAAGTCAAGCCACGTCGTTTAAAGCCATGTGTGAGAGTCAATTAAATTATGGCTTTTTACAGATTAGACACCCAAACGTTGGCGAATAAATTATTGGAAGAGGTAGAAATCTCTACATAAGTGGGCATGTAAATAAAGTGGGGGAATTGAAGCGAGAAGATGAGAGCTTTCTGAAAGCAGCAGCGACTAGGAAAAAGTCTGTTTCGCTTCCGTCTTACCAAGTATCATATTATGCTATGTTCCCACCCATTGCTGTATGTTTACGTCTTACATGTTTATTAAATTACTTTCACATTATATTTACTATTATATTTCACAGAATGACACTGAGCGAAATGTTGTCGTCTCGCTTTGCCCTTGTCCAGCTGGTCGTGGAAATACTTGCGAGCATATTGCTGCGGTGATTTTTTATTATTATTATGATTCTAAACTGATGTGCCCCAAGCCTGCGGAAAACCCAATTCATTTAGTGCTGCGAAAGAAAAATATTCCAAGAGGAAAGCGAATTAAAGAATTATATCCTTGAAAAAATTCACAAAACTCCGTAGCAAGAATACCTTGTCCTTTACGGAGAATGTTTCAGGCAGAAAGCAAATCAGAAATTCAATGCACTTGTAGGAATACTGTAATTTTATATAGTAAATTCTGCTGAGAATTTTATTTTGAAAGAGGAGTGTGATAAAGTTACTTTGGAATTGCTCGAGAATCACTGTGACATACGTGGAGAAATAATTTTCAGACCTTTGAATGAGAGGGAACAGTGGGTATTTGGAAACAATGTTAACAGTGACAAAGCGCTTCACAACTCCGTGACAACTCGGGAACAGGGCGAGTCCTCAGAATGGTACCGGTACTAAGAAAGAAAATGTAGAATACTGTATTGGCGAGTACTATGCCTCATCGCATCAAACCAGAAGGGAAAACTTTGAAAATTTAGCTTCTTCTATGATAAGTGACTAACCTCAGGGGCGTTCACTACACGATGTTCCATGTGGGAAAGAAATGGAACCACAGGCTATTTCGTCCTATCAGGTAATGATTAATGTGAAAGTAGTTTGTTGTGGTTTAATTGTCCATAAATTGCAACCATGGCTTTGTGGAAGCCCAGATAGAATCGTTGTGAAAGACTGTAGGACACAGACTGTTGGAAGTGAAATGTCCGACCTATTGTAAGGATAGGGGAATAGTGGAAGACACAAGAAGTAAAATTTACGTTAGACGAAACAAATAATAAATACAGTAGAAATCCAATTATCCAAATCAATTGGGACCGGACTACATTCGGATAATCAAAAATTCGGATAATTGGATTTACATACAAGGTATACTATATACATATGTATTTTAAAGAAAAAGAGCTTATTTTCGGTACAGTATGCTTTTTTAATTATGTAATTAAATGAAAAGCAACACTTTTACATATAGCGTACGATACGTACTTACAAGACGTGCTGTACAATAGTAGTAAATGAAAATCTTTTTTGCTGAACATCTCGGTCAAAGTAAGCTCATTATCCCAATAATGTTCGCGCTGAGCTTACACTAGCTTCGTGGAGGGAAGGGCAATAGCGCACGTAGACAGAATCATTATTTTGCAAATAACAGTATGTTTCCATCTTAAATCCTTTCTCCTGAAAGCGATTCGGATAATTGGAGTTTACCTGTAGATTAAAAAAACTCATACTGTACTCATACTCGGTGCCAGATAACTAATAAAGCACTTAACAGGAGTTGGTTTATGTGACCTGTTTACATCACTAAGAATCATCAACTGTGCGTAACCTTAGAGAAGGACTCCAGCTATACTCGTAATTATATTCATAAAATTGAACCGTTTTATTTCATGTATTATCTACCTAAACTTGTTACAGGCTAGCTTATGAACATTCTATTAAAATTATAGCCCCTCACATCGTATCAGAAATGTTAACATCAAGGTTGTTGACATTTAACATTGTTCCGTATTGACGAGATTATATAACTAAAATAAATAAATATACTTGTACCTGGGCAGACCCATAATTACAAGGATATTTATTTATTCTAGTTACCCCTCACATCTGACAAATATTTAATGTATCCTTTTGCGTTTGTTGTTTCATTTGAGGGGCTTGGTATCATGGTCTTTCAGCCCTGTGTACTTATGTATATATATAGAATTTGTCTGATAACCTATGTTATTGTGGTGCCTGCAGTAGTGTTTATTTGTACTTCGGGTGAGGATTGGGAAGTAGGAAGCGGTGGCCTTAAGTTAGGTATCATCCCGGCATTTGCCTGGGGTAGAAGCAGGAAACTACGGAAAACCACTTCCAGGATTGCCGAGGTGGGAATCGAACCCACCTCTACTCAGTTTCTCCTCACGAGGCTGAGTGTACCCCGTTCCAGCCATCAGACCAGAATTGAACTTCATGGCAGAGCCGGGAATTGAACCCGGACCTCTGGAGCGTCAGCCAAGAATTATCGCCGCTAAATGAGTCTGTATTAAAGTTAAATGTTTGTGGCATTGTCAATCAAAGTATTTAGTTATTGCCAAGCTATTATATTTGCCTTCATTTTTTTATTATTATTATTCTTGGATAACAGGGGATTGCAAAATTGTCAGAACGCAACACACAAACAATATCAATAAGAGGCAGAAGTTCAATCGGAAGCATCTGTAAAATATTGTATATTTTAATTCATCTTTCGAAATGAATGCGAACACTTGCAACACTGTGTGCCTTCCTGACATCGTCAGCCATCAGCTTGCCATCATGAAGAAAAGGAGGGGTATGCCAATCATTCCTCGGTTGGAAAGACTTGTTGCTATTCCTGGGGCCTGTTCCACGAATAATCTTCGCAACTTTTCACTTTTCAATTCTTGCAAAGTCTTTCTGTTCCACCATGATCTATGTATTACTTTTCAATTTCTTTGCAAAGTGAAAAGTCTTTGCATAGGAATGATCCGATCATGTTTATTCCATGAACAAACTGTATATTTATTCCATGATTTAATGCTTTATTTTTCATGGTGAAACATGTCCCACTAATGACCACACAGTGATCTTAATTAATAAAAGTATTGATCAAGGTGGAACTTTTAACCTGTCTATACTAAAGTGAGGTTATGAAAATTCATCTTGTCTTTGTACGTCTTCTTGTTGGATTCTTCATCACTATCCTCACTTGATGATTAAAAAAAGCTCCTGCGTAACATATTTATAACACTAAACCAAATTCTGCGCCGAGAAACTAGTGTAGAGACTTGTTCATTAACAGCTGAAAAGGGAATCGTCTCTTTGTAAAGATTTCTGAAAACCTTTCAATCATTCCTTTGCACTTTGCATTTCTGCACCAATGGAGGAACATAACAGTCTTCTAAAGTGAAAAGATTCCTAACTTTTCACTTTTCACTTTGCAAGACAAATCTGAAAAGTGATAGTGGAACAAAATCTGAACTGAAAAGTGCAAAGTGAAAAGTTGCAAAGTTCATTCGTGGAACAGGCCCCAGGAAAGCCTCAGTCAGCAATGATCTCATCACCAAGTTCTAACAATGTCAACAATCCACTGTCGTTTGTGATTAATGCGTCACTCCATCTCTCGGCGTAGCATTTGGACGAAAAACTAATCATACCACTGGGTTTGATATTAACTAACCATTTCACAGTGTATGTTCCTTTGTAATGGGATTAGAGAAACACTAAAGATCTAAATAGGAGGTTGTTAAATTTCCGTACAATCAATAATCAACCTGCATTTCACGAATTTATTTTTGAACACTGCATAGTCTCATCTACACTTTCATTACTGGGCCAGAACATGGAATGTGACATTGCGAAAGCTAGAAGCAATGGTGGTAAAAATATGTGACACAGTTGTACGATGGACTACAAACAAAGCTTTCATAGCAGAAGGAGACAGTCCTGTCTTCATCTTCATTCAAAATATCAACAGGCGATTTTCATGACATAAGTTACTTCACCTGAACATTTTTTGCGAGATTTTATTCTAAACAAGTTAGAAACTTGAAATGATATGCTTGTTAAATCTCACATTTGTATTTAGTCCCGAATAGAAGATTACCCTCTCCTGCATTTATGCACTGCTATATGCCGTACTCCCGCCTCGTCTCTCAGCTTTAGTGTCACTGCGCTCCGCTAGAGTGACGTGCACGGTGCCTATAAACTGTACTGGCTCTTCCAGATAACATTGTCACACTCAGAATCGTCATATTCTGCAGAATGTGCAAAAAATCTATCTGACGTGAAATTGCGATATGTCCAAGGAAGCGACCAGCCCCAACAAATAATACCCCGAACGCCATATATGTGGCCACAGCGTGAATACGTATCTGTTCATCGCTATGACAGTCATTTTTTTCTTTTCGATGATCTGTGTTGACAGTTAAAATATATACTTATCAGTTTGTTGTTCTACCTATCAATACCATACTTGTATATTATAAATTGAGGATAAATTATATTGATAGGTGGAACAATGAAGTTATAGGTATATACAAATTTGCTGTCGTGTCCATCCCCAGTGGCCTGTAAACAAGGACTGGCCCATTCCATACAGGAGGGATTATTTGATCTCTTTGGTAGCCACTTTTCAGTAAACAACTCCAGCTTTTCATAATACTAATTTCTGGAAATTGGTGAATCGTACCATGAAACTGCCTAAGACAAACGGAGGCAACCGAGCTCACCACAAACTTCCCTCCGAAAATCACTACGCAACACTAAGCTTATCCACTCTCTCGTGATGTAATCCCGTAACGAGTTTAGGAAAAGTTTAGACAGCACGGAAGCCAGGCACAACCTGTGGATAAAGAACGATATCCAGCCAGATGACCACAGACAGTTTAGGAAAAGTTTAGACAGAACGGAAACCAGGCACAACCTGTGGATATAGAACGATATCCAGCCAGATGACCACCGACAGGTATGACCTTTGGGGATTCATTGTATTGATAAGATGGATAAAATAAAAATAATTGTACTAAACAGACTCAATACGGATCAAAAATGACAAGTCTTATCGTTATGGCCTTTCAGAGCAAGCAAAGACAATCTACGCGCTACTGAATGCCTGGGAATGACTCTCCTCCGAGTCCAGCCTGTGAGACCTCCGCAGAACAAAAATGTTGTGTTGGACACTATTCGGCAAAAACCTCACACAGGACAGGACACAAATATGATTATTATTGTTTCAAGGAACAGAACTATGAGGTCACCTGTCCCCTTTTAACACAGTCAAATGACTAATTCTGATCTTTAAAAATGTTGATGTCGACACTCAAAGATGAAAAAAATGCCTTTTTATACATAACATCCGAAAATTTTGATAGCTGGCCTTAACCCACTCTCTCCTATAAAGCAGATGGCTTGATCAGCAGACACCATGTCATCAGCTAAAATAAAATTAAGGAAGGTGATTCTAGTGCCAGCTTTGCACAACCTGGCTGGTAGGTTTGGATCCACTGCACTAATGGGTGTTGCGGGAAACATCAAGCAATAACCTCGAAGCGCCTGTATACAAGAGAAAGTGGAGTTACGCATCCTGTAGATCTTCATAGATGGGAATGAAATTCGCAGTGAAGACCCTACAGGCATGTGGCGAAGAGATCTTCGGATTTGCACCATCTGTGACATAGGCAAAATCCACCTTCTCTTTCACATTCAATCCATCCATCTAAAGAATGCCAGCATCCAAAATTTAGTAAACTATACTATTAAACTGCCTAAACATTGCTAGGTATCAGGATCATCCAGTTAACTACAGCCACTCCAATTTTATTACACTAGCTATCAAGCCTTGTACCAAACAGTCGTGTGGCACTAGGCTGATTAGCGTACCTCTGGTGGCTTTGGTTACTAAAGATAGCTTGATAGCTGGGATGTGGCAGCATTTTACGCACATTTGGTGACAAATACAAAGAGGTGGAACACCCAAATCGACAAGTAGGGTTGAAATAGGGCTGGTTCCCAAGCACCAGTTTCCAGCCAATTAGGTGGATACTGTCCATTTTCAAGGTCGCCGGTCTTGCTGAACCGTATGCCGCAGAACTATAGTCTAGCCGAGGTAGGACATGGCTTGGTGAAACCATAGCAGCACTGCATGGACAGCCCTCCAAGTAGTGTCACTAAAAAACTTGAGCATGTTTAGTTCACTGAGACATGCCATTTCAGTTGCTGTGTATGGTGCTGCCACATTAATTTGCTGTCAAAATGGAGCCACCAGGAAGCGATTAGTGTCAACCACCTACCATTCAGCTTCCCAGAAAACTCATTCAGGGTGCAGATGTAGTGTTTGGAGCTGACAGAAATGGACAACGAGGATTTGTAATGCAAAGAAACTAAAATATTGGTCACAAGCCCATCTATAGACATGGTTGATAGCTAGCTGCAATTACTGTTCTATGATGCCCTACTTCCAGAGGTGTGATATAGAGATAAATAGTCTACATACAGCGTTAGAGCTACTGTGCCCCAGTAACCATGCCATTTATCGCAATTGAGAATACAGTGACACTTAACACCAAAACCTATGGAACTCCGATTTTTGGATGAAATATTGCAACAATATCCTCCTGATTTTCATACGGAATAGTTGGAGGGACATAAAGTTCACAATGAAAGTCGGGAGTCAAGAAAACCATGACTAGGTGCTCCCTTTGGAGATACAACACCTCTATGGCGCTTTCAAGTCGCACCAGATTATCGGTGTTGGACTGATGAGGACAGAAACCACACTGATACTAGAACCAAAGGCCTCCCTCCTCATAGAATCGCACAAACCGATTGTCAACCATCTTCTCTAGGAAGGTGGTGTTTCCTCTGCAGCACCCGAAATACCTCTCATTATATGAATGATATGATTGTCAACAGTCTCAAAGGTATCGTATCGCAATCATACGATGTTACCTTCACCTGTTTAGGAACCCAATCATCCTCAAAATGGAGAGTGAAAGCACCAGTGTCGACTCTCTGCTCTCAAATTTTCTTGGTAGATGTGCCTAATCTTAATGATGCCTCTCTTCCATAGATCATGCAATAGTTCTGCATTGCTGCCGAGAATGAGGTTGTAATGGAAAGATACGCCACAGACCTCGTTCAGCGTTTTGTGCTTTTTAACCTTAATGGGAATTAAGCCAACTACACGCATTCCATCAATGCTTCAGTTTGCTTCCAGTCAACAGTGTGTACTGTAGTAATAGCTGATCAATCCACAGCTTGGAAATCCTATTAAGCCCTCCTGTTAGCTAACGGGTAGCGAGAGGAGAATTCTCTACGGAAATATTACTCAATAGTGTTTCGTGTACACCTTGGAATTGCTATGACCTAGAAATAGCATTTTAGAGGGGCAACTACACGTAATTTTGGGGAAATTCGGCAGCTAAGAAACAGCCTCTCCGAATACTGCACACTCTGATTGGGGGCCATCAATTGTTACCAAAACGATCAAATATAAAAAATACAAACAATAAAAGAAAAGAGAAAAAAAAAAAAAAAAAACAGAACCTGGACCGAGACTTACCTCTTGGAATATACAGCTATCTATCAGCTCAACAGTGGCCATGCAAGGACCTTTGTTGTAAGGTAGAAAAGAAAAAAAGCTTGATGTTTTATGTGAACGTTGTTGCAAGGCAGAAACTACTAAAGGGCACATGGCACTCCATGCGGAATGGGATTTATCATCTAGGCCTTCTCACCAGATGGCCCTTCCCCAAACAGCATACATGTTTATTTCAAGGCGTCAAACCATAAATGATGGCTATGATAATTATTGGTTTTAAGAAATCATAAACTGTAAATTCTGCACTCCACATCCTCAGGGGAATTTCATACTTAAATGCAGAAGCGTCAGCCCTTTAGTCGCCTTTTACAACAGGAAGGGCATGAATTCTATCCCCACCACCCACAGAAGGAATCGAACGTCTGCTATGCAGATATTGTACTCCAGCAGTTTCCACCCTTCCCTCTGCACTTAAACAAGGACCTCCAGTCATGATTTTCAAGCCCAGGTGGTGGTTCTTTCAATAAAACCTAAAGTATGTGGACATTGATTTTTCCTTTTTAGCTTTTATTGTTGTTAATTCATTTTAGGGGTCATCAGCTCCATGCAGTTGGGTGTGTGTTGAACTAGGAATGAGGTAAGTGCCTGGAGACTTGAAGCGTGAAAATATTCCGGCAAGAACTGACGCACCTCACTGGTATATAACCAGTCGGCCCATGGCATGGAAAAATCACGATGCGACTTCTCTCATAGTGATGAATTCTTTCCTGTAGGATGTTCCAGGGTGTTCTTCCATCCAGTAGAGTCGAGGTGGATTTAGTCGCTGCGCTACGGGGGGGGGGGGGCATTCCCCTGGTTGGATTAGGTGCCTTGTGCCTTTACGACCACCAACTTCCCCAACGGTCTCTGAACAAAATGGCCACCAGGTAAAAGGCGAAACGTCTACTATGTCCCCTCCCAAGACTGTTCCGTCCCAGAGCAGACGCTTCCAACAGGGTGATGGTATCAGCTCGGTCCTTAACGTCATTGTGAGTTTATGGTTTTCTAAGACGCTCCATCGATTTGAGGCCAGCAACACATCAGAATTTCAATCCCTGTGCATCAAAAGACATCCTCTAGCTTCCTTCTTAAAATACACCTACACCAACCTATTAATCTTGTGCAGTAATCTTATTGTTTGCTGTTCGATCTCCTCCTGATGCGGCATCGTTGATCCTCTTCTGCACCTCTTATGGCTCGCCCCAAGAGCGTTGCAGCTTTGGGGAGAAACCTCGCCACCTTTTTGTGTCAAAGGTCCAGACTAATTGTTTGGTAGCCTCCTGCTTCGGCTCTTATGCTGTATCGCTGCGGTCTCATGGATCGAAAAGCAATATGCCAGTAGGAAAAAGTGCAGAAATTCGTCCCACTCCTGCTGGTGGTCGGAGGCAATCTTCGCCAGGTATTTATCTACTGTTCTGTTCATATGCTCAGCCATTCCGTTGGACTGTGGATGCAGGGCAGTCGTTCTAATTTTCCGATTCCAAAAATCTGGCACATTTCCTGGAACACCAACAACTCGAAGTTTTGCCCCTGGTCGGAATGCTGTTCCAAGGGTATTCCAAATCTGCTCACCATCTCCTTTACTAACGTCTCGGTAAACCCCACAGCTTCTTGGACAGGCAATGCATATGCCTCTACCTACGTGCTGAAGTGGTCTATTGCTACCAAGACGAATTTATTTCCACTCTCTGTCGTAGGAAAGGGTCCCACTACACCAATGGTGATCCGCTCAATCGGAGGACCAACATTGTACTGCCTAATCACTGCTCTTTTCTTCTTCTGTGGCCCGTTCGCAGTGGCACAAATCATGCACTTCCTGCACCATTCTTGAACATCATCTGAGCAATTGGCCCAATAAAACCGCGGTATTCCGAGCTCCAAGGTTACCTCCAGACGGTCTATCACGTAGTAACTGATGTTTGTAATTGGCGTACGACGCAGGACACAAATGCGCAGCTTCCCAGGCTGGTTGCTTCTTTGACGGTTATTGGGTGGTCATTATACTCTGTGAGCTGCCAGAATGGGATTGACAGTTCTCGCCTCGCCATGTGGTCTGAGAACGATGTTGCGAAACTGTACAGCACCAGAGATACAGCTGACCAGGCACTGAAGCACGTGGGCTGTAATATTGCAACGCAGAGTATTATGACATCTACTCTGCGAACATGGATTGGTCAGGAGACAGAGGGGTGATGACTGACGTGGAATTTCCGGCCAAATGTCAATACCATTCTGGCAGCTCACAGAGTATAAGATTCATTACTCACACAGGAATTTTCACTCCTGTACGGACCAGAGCTTTGGCTAATAGAAGTACTCACCCTATCGATGACTACACAGCCCTGGGGAATTTCACTATCCGGCTTCCCATCAACCATTACTTTACTATGCCCAGGTAATACCACATCTTTGCGATCACCTGTGCCGACAAGACGTTCCTCTTTTGCAGCACTATCTCCCAGTTTTCAACACTAAAAATTCCACTATCAAAGTCAGTGTGAATTTATACCCTGTCATGATATCCATTCCGAGATTAACGTCGTCTTCCACTTTAGCGATCAGGACACAATGGCGAAACTGGGAGTGCCGATTACGAAGTTGATGACTGCCTCCCCGTGAACGTTGGCTGGTTCCCCCCAGTCACTGTTCACCGAGTCCATTGTGTAGCGTAACTGCTCTTTTCACTTTGTCTGGTCTGATTATTGCCGTGTCCAGCAGTAGGTCTCTAGCTTCTCCATCCACACAGCCACTGATGAAAATAGAAATGGCTTGAAAACCCAGAGACACAATGATAACAGAATCAGGGGCATTCAATATGTTGGCACAGTTTGACAGTCCCCACTTTCCATCAATCCTCTTTAGTTTCCCTGCAGCTTCCCATTCGTAAATTTAGGGCATCAATCTCTGAGATGCCTCATATCCCTGCAGCCTCAACACCTTGTCCATTTCTTCTTGGACTGCAAGGCTTGAACCAACTTCTCTATAATTTCTTCTATGGAGGGCACAGGTTGGGCCTCCTTATCACTCTGCAGGGTTCAAATGTGCACTCGGCTGCGCACGAATAGCTAGAGAGCCTCGAACTCAACAGTCAGGGTCAAGGCATTAATCAATGTTTGCGGATGTGCCAGCTTCACTACCTGCTGCGTCTCCATCACGCAGAGCACTTGGAGAAACTTCTGAGTTGCAAGGCAGTTAGATAGGCGCTCCAAATGAGACGGACTATGTCTGCAGGCTCTTGTTGGGTCTCTGGCAGTGGTTCCTCAACTGGGAGTGATTGAGCTGTTCCATGTGTCAATGTCCAAACCGTAGTACGAGTTTCTGTACGAGAACGTTGTAGGTTTCGTATAGCCACCCCACGCAGCGACAAACTCATATTTGAGGCCTTCGTGGCATCAGAGTACCCATTAATCATGGCAACAGTCTCGAACAAGATGAGGTATTCTTCCCACACAGACTTCCCATCAAATGTCGGCAGGTCAGTCCACCCAACTGCGGAAACAGGTCGGCAAGTCAGTTCGCCCCACCATGGGAACAAGTGTATGCTCCTTCTCTTCCGATGGCCCACCGCCGGCATTGATTTATTTTCTCGTTTGTCCTTATTTTAAAGCAGGCACATATGCTGTCCAGCTCCCAGAGCACTCGCCAGCTCGTCCTCCAACTTCTTCAGGGATTCTTGAAATTCTTCCCTCAGATTGGTTTCGGTAGCGAACGTTATTTCTTGAACTTTCTTCTCGAGGTTGGCAGTGTTTTACATTATCTTCCTTTCCAAATTCTCTGCTATTTTTCTTTCCAGGATTTTGGAGTTTTCCTCTACTTGCTTTTCCAAATTTTCGAACATTTTCGTCTCAAAATTTTCCGAATTTTCCGCCATTAGCTTTCCCAAGTTTTTCGAACTTCGAGTCATTCTCTTTTCTCAGTTTTCTAACACCCGACTCAAGCCATCAGTCCCACAATGAACCTCGAAAAGAAATATATCTGTATCCTCCTCACCTGCATCTTTCAGTGTCTTAATTGCATTTGTAGCGTAGTCTTTGCCATGTAGAATCAACTTCCCGCTCTTCTAATTCCAGACGGTCATTTTAAAACGTTCAGTCATGAAAGTTTAACTTTCCTCATCACCATTTTACACTCCAAAATATGTGACACAAGTCACTAACAATTAACTAGGCACTTACTTTAAAGTACTTTAACAAACGCACTGTTCATTTGAAAAAGAAGGGTAACACTGCATGAGCGGAGAACTTGCAATAAAATTTACTATACAACTGAAATTAACCAAAATACCTTCTGAAATAATTCAAATTAAATCTGGAAATGATGTAGCAATAGATGTTAAATAAGATAAATAAATAAATAATAAAAATGACAATAGTCATAAACATACAATAGATGTTTACTCTGTTGTCTACAACCCACCTGCCATCCCTTTTTTAGATCATGACTTTTATAGTAAAATTCCAGCGGTGTCAGCCATATTACGCATGAATTATCGACAAATACAGTATTACCAACCCCCAATAATTTTCATACAGACCAATGATTTTTGCCTAGACCAATATGGGCTAATATATACACCCCTGATTTTTGTCGCACACTGCGGGAGTACTCGGGCATCAAAAAATGTTTGATCCAGAGAAATCTTTTTAGCATCCCACATGTTGGCAACTTTAAAGTGATCGCCTCGGTAACAGTCGAGGAGAGCTCATGCATCTAACAAACATGGTTGCCGTCGTTGAATGAGCAAAACAAAAAATACATATTTAGCACATATATTCCAGTGCGGGAAATGATAATGGACAGTAATTTCAATTGGTAATCTCCCCCAGAATAGGAAACAAGGTATGAAAATCATATATTATCTATATTAAACAAGGGTGTCAAAAGGCAGGTTTTCCTTTCATGCAGTTTTAATAAAAGAAGCCCGACTTTCGAACCTGACACCACTTGTTACATTTCTAAGGTCCGTAAAGTAAAATTAGTCAGGATTATATTAAACTAGTTATTTATTTACTAAAAGAATTTACACTCATAGACATTAAAATTAATTACACACAAGTTAATTGAGTGACACTCCAAACAATTATCACTGAATTTATTTACAGTACTCTCGAGAGAAAATATCTCTTGCTGTCCTTAATATTTATATTTCACATCACATACAGAGTCTTTACATTTACTTAGGAAGGACATTCTCGCTCACGCACACCGCTAGTGACGGTTCAGTTGCCAGCGACCATGCACGCATATGTACGGCAGAATACGGTGCTTAAAATCAGTATCATAGGTCAAAGTGTGACAATTTTTTGACATAATTAAGAAGAAATGCCACGATTTCAAATAATTATTATTGTTCATGTGTCCCGCCCATGATACAGTTAGTTATTGTTGTTTTAAGGGGCGGAACTACGAGGTCATCTGCCCCTAAACCAGACACAGTTCTTGCGCTCAACACCTACTGCTGACAAGATGGTGGACTTCCAAGTTGTATCCTTCAGCCACAAGATAGCGTTCACGTCGCCAAGCTAAGGAGGGGGCTGGTGCACAACCGCTATTACCTACTGTATGTCTTTAGCATGACCTGTGTGGTGTATTGCGTATCCCACATGTTGGCAACAGTGGCTGCATAAATGTTCGACCTTACGGGCCTATGAACAGGTCCTCTCCTTCCTATCCATTTGTCAGGAAAAATTCCATGGAATTGGTTCCAGAACACTACTGCTGCGCTTGGTTGTATACTATTAATAAACTACACTGACCGGCATGGAAAACACAACACACAATAAATGAAGGGTAATTATCCATTTAATCAAAGTAAAGCACTTCAAACTATTTTCTTAGACGGGGTATGTTATGAAGTGGCGATTGTTGATTGCACTAGCCTTATCTGTTTTTTTCCCACGCAACCTGGTAATAAAATATCACAGGATGTGAGCCAATAATGTGTTCCCGCTCTTATAGCGCTTATTATTGTGCTTTGAAATGTTCCCTTTTCAATCACGTGTTTGTAGGATCTTTCTGTAATTGTCGTAATCAGCTTTCTGAAGGAGACATGCCGTTAAGCCCTGAACAAGCTGCAAAAGCTGTTGCTTTGGTGGAAGATGGTCGCAGTATGCATTATATTGCAGAAGTATTAAGGACTACACCTTCCACGATTTCCAGAACCGTACGAAGGTACAGGGAAACTGGAGGCTCTGCAAGGAGACCAGGAACAGGCCCAAGAAGAGCAACAACATCGGAGAGAGATGACCGCTTCTTACAACTTCAAGTTCTCCGCGACCGCCACACCACCGCCATTGAAGCACAAAATCGACTCCACCAAGTTCGAGGGGTCGATGTTAGTGAGAGAACTGTCCAAAGAAGATTGGAAGAAGCCAATTTTCAATCCAGAAGACCAGCTACAGGTCCAGAACTTACCAGAGAACATCAAACAGCTCGATTACGTTTCGCTAGGGAACATCATAGCTGGACATTTTAACAATGGGAACAAGTGTTATTCACCAATGAGTCACGATTTGGCCTCGAATCACCTGACAGAAGAAAAAGAGTCTGGAGAAGGCCAAAGGAAAGATATTCCCCTTGCACATTCTCATCCAGGATGCCTTTTCAGGGTGGTTCTGAGATGGTGTGGGCAGGAATCAGTATGGCTCCAAGGACAGATTTGGTCTTTGTGGAGCATGGGAGCCTTACATCGGTATGTGGAGGAAATCCTTCTGGAGCATTTTGTGCCTTTTGCTCCATTTATTGGTGATGATTTCACACTACGGTAATGCAAGACAATGCACGCCCACAAGTTACGAGAGTTCTTGGATGAAGCAGAGATTCCTGCTATGGCTTGGCCTGCTCAAAGCCCTGATTTGAATCTTATTGAGCACGTATGGGACCGGCTGGGGAGAAGAGCCCGTCAGCACTATCCAGAGACCTTACAGCACCGACGGAATGCCCTCATGGAGGAATGGGAGATGATTCCTTAACAGGACATTACAGCATTAATCAGGAGAATGCCTGAAAGGTTGAATGCTGTCATTGGTGCAAGAGGTGGCAATACACGCTTTTCAAGATGCGAACAGAGGTCTCCGAAATAGTCTCCGAGGTCAGTGAAGAAAAGTGTGAAGTGTATAAAATTAAAACCTTTATGAGCTTACTGAAAATTCCCTCTCTTATAGCGCTCTTTCCTTGAAGTGTGCGTCTCTGGCTAAATTTGTTAATTTTTTTAATTGTCTCTTTTTCATTGTTAGACACCTACAAGGGACCGAACCACAATATTTCATCATCATATAGAGGATAAGTGTCATAAAAGGGTCATAAAATCAAAATAAATTTCAATTTTTGAAAGAAATTGAGTTGTTGCGTGTTTCCTTCCAGTCAGTGTATTTACATCAATCAAAGGAAGCTACAGTTAGGTAATCTATGAAATGATATTTCTATAGGAATACTTAAAATATTAAAGGGACAGGAATTCCGCCTGATCGATACACAACTTTTCACAGTCAAGGGGCTATATTATACCCATTTGGTACATGTTTCGAAGCCTTCCATAATGGCCACTTCATCAGCCATACACATAAATAGATTGTCAGTACAATCTTGGAATAACATTGAAAAGGTTAAAACTAACATGAGAAAACTTTTTTTTTTTTTTTTTTCGTGTAGCCTTCTGAGAGGCCGAGTGCAGGTCTTTCCAGTCGACGCCCGTGGGCGACCTGCGCGTCGGGATGAGAGATGGAATGGATGAAGATGAATGAAACTGGGCAAGGATGTGGAAGGAAGCGGCCGTGGCCTGTCAGAAGGTACTGTCCCAGCATTTGCCTGGTGTTGAAAATGGGGAAACCACGGAAAACCATTTCAAGGACAGCCGACGGTGGGGCTCGAACCCACGCGTCTACCGAGTCAGCAGAGAGCTTGGCCCCTTGACCTAACGCTGCGCTTTAGCGCGCGTAGCCACTACTGTCGGTAGAAAACTTGATGAAAATGAGACATAAAAATCATGAGGAGTTATGGTACAAATACATTGAGTAAAACTTGTCCTGAGAAAACCTTACGAATATTACAAACAAATGGAAAAACACATTAAAAATAGTATGTTAAAATGCAAACATTAAGTGCAATTTATATGACTCTTGTAATAACCTTAAGAGTTTTGATAAAATATAATAGCACATGGTGTCCACAGAATTTTCAATGTCAATTTTCCTGACTTTTACTGACTTTTCCTGACCATTTTTCAACAAAATTCCTGACTCGCGAAGTCATCGTAACATCGGAAAAAAGGTTTATTGAGCAAATATATATATTATTTTATTTGCAACCTCCACCATCCCCATAGCTGCCCCAATGCTCGCCTCTTTACTCATTTAAATTACAAATTAAAGTAAATTATAATGCAATAATACATAAATCGAAGTACTTAATAACCTGAACTATAGTGATGGGGTCGCCACATCCCTACGCCAACGCCAAAAAAAACGTACCCAAAACAGGTAAAAGAGGTTTTTACTATGATGTACTGTAAAAATGGAAACTTACCAAAATGTCCAGTGAGTTATTGCTTTTTATCTTCAGAGATTAGGTGAACTAGTAACATCAAAATATTGCTGTAAAACATAAAATACTATATAGTTAATATAAAATTCCTGACTTTCTAATACTTTTCGCCATTTTTTCCTGACTCATGCCATTTTATCGCACTTTTTCCTGACTTTTCCTGACTAAAAACAAAATTCCTTACTTTTCCTGCCTGTGGACACCATGTAAACCAGGATTCCGTGTCCGAAAATCTAGGGAATTCGATCCATAGAAAGAGTTAAAAGTATGTTAAAAAACTCATAGTCATATTAAGACTTTGTTGACTTCATACGAAGGATCGTTGGTAGAAAGAACAATACATCGTCATGCATAAAAGTAAAATCGGCCAAGCTTGATGAAAGCCTCTTGAAATGGAGACGAAAGGAAAGTTGAGCATCTTGTGTTTAGGAAATCCAAAATTTTCTTCTAGTAGACATATGGGCCTTAGGAGAAACGTTCACTTTCACTCGTTTAAGCTGGCCAGATTCTCTAAGTTTTCCTGCGCCAGATGTCACGTTCCCTCTGCTATGACGTTCTGGTGCAGAAGTGACCAAGGTTCGTAATTTTATTGATAACGTTCCCCAGAAGATGAAATATGGTATGAAAATCGTATATTGTGTAAGTGGTTAAAACCCTCTTCATGCACCACATAGCGAGCGAGGCTTCCAGGCGGGGAGACTGCCAAGGGGAAGTCCCGTTATATTGTGTAGACTCTCCCTAAAATTCTTACGCGGCGGCGACTGGTCACGAATAGCAGGTCTTATAATACCGTACGTTTGTATCATCAGCTCTCGCTACCTTTATTACTATACATACGAATCAAAACTCTGTCAATAAGGTTGTTAGTCCATCATGGTGACATAATTAACACTCCTCAAGTCAGCTACTTAGCTTAACATCTAAGCTCTGCCTTAACTTTGGAGAGAACAAGTTGTTACTCAAAGTAACATTATGTTTAAGAAAACACACAAAAAGTAGATGTAAGCTGTCAGTTCAGAGATGAAAGGGAACTTGCCATTTAAAGGATAACATGATGGACCTTTCCACTAGTAGCTAGATGATGGGTGACATCCACCAGGAACGATATTCCTGGAAGCTCTGGTGTAGGTGTATCAGTTACGTATTTCTAACTTGTCATTTGAAAGGAAGTATTACGGCAAGAGAGATTCCACACCACTGTTATCACCACCGTCATCTCTCCTCGAAATATCCCTGTAAAGCACATACCATTTCACGGGACTAACCTCGAAGTACGATACCCCGCCCTGTGGATTTCAGTTCCGCCTTCCCTTAGCCACCGTAACCATCTCCAACAACGTAAAATCTAATATGTACAGGGTCATTGTGTGTGTGCGCGCCAGTAAACGCGGCAACCTAAGCCGGCTACAACTAGCGCATATCTCGGCCGCGTGCACCCAGTTCAGCCGGCGGTTGGCGTGGTCCGCTAACTCATATTGTTAGTTCACACGTGTTTTGTTATTCATATGGGCGTGTATTTGCAAAGCTTAGACGCTAGTGTTGCACGTTTAGTGAGTGTTGTGATTACTGTGATTGTTGGTCATGCCTAGACACCAATTCACATTGCGCGAATGTGTGTATATCCATAATTGGTATATGAAATGCAGAAAATCTTGTTCTGAAACTAGACGAAAATTTCGAATCAAGTTTCCAGGGAGACCTGTGCCTAATGCCAGTACAATTAGGAGGCTCGCTAAACGATTCAAGGAAACAGGCTCCGTAAATAATAAAAGAGTTGACAGACATTCTTTGATCAAAAGATGTCAGTGTGTGTTACAAGAGAGGAGGACATTTTCAGCATCGCCTATGAGCACTGTAAGTACACATTATTGAACATGTTTAGTAAAAGTGTGATCGCCGACTGAACCGGTTGCGTGCGGCCGCGATCTGTGCTCGTCACAGCCGGCTTAGCTGCCGTGTTTACTGGCGCGCACACACATAATGACCCTGTAGAGTGTAGACAGACTACAAATATGAACCAAAAACTGAAGAAAGTCACAAATATACTAATCACTTTTCTTCTAGTGATACTACTGTTTTACTTATATATAGAATATTACTAAAGCACCATTGCACAGTTACTGTAAAGTTAGAATCAACAAGTGATCACATGGTACAAGCCACAGACAGCTGACCAGAACCTGGATTCATGTGGGCTGTGAGATTTCAACGCAGGGTACTACGACATGAACTATGTGAACTTGGATTGGTCGAGAGGCAGAGGAGCGATGACATGGAATTTATGGCCAAAAGTCAATCCCATTCTCCAAGCTTACAGAGTAAAAGTGTCAATTTTGATCGATCATTTTCTCTATAATAAGTATCATATACTGTGTGAGCCGTCTTGGTAACTTGGTAATTTGAAAAATAATGCAGAATTTTTGTGATTTTAAAGTGTCATTATGGGAAAAAGAATGACAAGCTTCATACCAATGCACAACTCTTATAGTGTACAAGGCGATCAGTAAAGAAGATCGCAAATTTATTTCTATAGGGACTGGTAATATGACTGAGAAGAAGAAGTTGATCTATTTGTCGCTTGGGGGTGTTAGTGCATTTTTTACACTATTGCCATTATGATTCTGTGTGGCGTCAGATATGATTTGCAGTGCTCGGTGCGATTTAGGTAGCCGTTTCTACTGCGGGAAGTGTGGTGGTGAATGCGGGGTATGCCGTATTAGTACTTTTCATACAAATGCATGCCCAACCCAGAGCTTGCACCCCAGACCCCCTTGCTTGTAATAAAAACAGTAATTTTCGTCCTGATTATGGTCAACGCAATAGCGACCAAAGGATTCATACAGTCAGTGGTCTAACCCAGTAGTGACCAATGATTTTGCCCAGACAGATGCAAAGTGTAGACTAGCTTGATGGGAGGGTGGTGACTTGAAGTTTGCAGCATTGTCTTTTTCAACATGGCAACAATATTTATGTTTCATTTATTACTGCAAATTGGTCAAATCTGCCTATTATTGAGCAGGCATAGTGTTAACTGAATGCCTTGAGCATATAAGCAATATTTTTAGATCCTATATTAGTGAAAATAATCTTCTGCAATTCAGTTTGCCAGTATGATGTTGGGCACACCTGGTCACAAGTGTAAAAGTCCAACAGTGTGCTTTTTGTCGCAGGTCCATGAAAGCTTAATAATAAATAACCCCTGGCACTACAGCCCATTAAGGGCCTAGGCCTATCAAGCGACCGCTGCCCAGCCATCTCGCCTGCAGATATTGGGGCGACGCGTGGTCAGCGCATCGGGTCCCCTCAGTCGTTAATCTTGATTTTCGAGACTGGGGCACTTCCTCACTGTCAGACAGCTACTCACTTGTCCTCACGAGGCTGAGTGCACCCTGTTCCAGCCCTCGCGTCAGTTTCTAAAATCCCTGACGGAGCCGGGAATCGAACCCGTGGCCTTCAGTTGAGAGGCAGACGTGCTACTCCAACACCATGGGGCTGGCGTCCAAGAAAGCTTTCCCTTCTTCAACTTGATTCAGAAGTAGTTGACATGTTTTTCCTCAGATTCCTTTGTGCATGTGTGTCATAAATCACGCAAATGTGTTTTTATTTATTGCTCATTTAACAACGGCAGCCATGTTCAATAGCGTATTCAGTATGTTAAACTGCCGCCAAAGTGCTAACTCTTCACGCCACTAGTTGCCAACATGACCCATACAAAATACACCACACGTAACGTGCTAGCGGAACACGGTTGACAGAAAACATTGATATGGACGCGTCAGTCTGTAACCATTGTCAAAAACAATTGAATTGTACAAAACTAAGGTTAGAATGGTCGGGTCGAGGTGTGGCCTTGGCCTTGCGAAGCTAGCGGAGCACCGTTGACAAAAAACATTGAGTAGCACTGTAAGAATTCAGTAATGTTTATTTTATTTCCGTCCTATTCAATACAATTAAAACACTTTGTTCATGGAAAACTAAGATACATGTTTCGGGAACGTATGGTCCCTTCTTCAGTCCTCATGGTGACCTGAATTTAACATTTTGACATCATACAAGAATCGATATAATCCTGGATAGAGTAACAATTAACATTCTAAAACTAATAATCCTATCAAAGAATATACTATGTTATGTGCCTATGTGTAAGAAAATAATTAGTGTATTAAAAACATATGTAGTTATTATACTAAAAACAACATTGATACATGTGGCCTTGAATAGCCTAGTTATATACATAGTGCACTGTAAATTTAAAAAATAGAGGACATATTAAAACATGATTAAAATGATTCAGACAGTTCTATATTAAAGACTTTTTGGTTTGGGACTGCGGTGTGTCCGTTCATTGTGCAAAATATAATAGTCCAAAACTGTGAATTCTTCTCTGGTATGGTGTTTTTCCAATATACGCTGGCCCATTTTATAATTGGTGAATGGCGTAGATGCTGTTCAATTTGCGTGCGACACGGTGCCGATTATGCGTATTATGACGAATTTATGTTCCTGAAAGATTGAAAGAAGAAGGAAAAACTACATTAGGATCGAAATTAATCGAAAGAAATGTAGGTAAAAAGAAAGAAAAGATTCCGGTGGGCATTAATTAGGTTAACTTACTCATAGGAATGATGAATGATGAATTCCGCTGACTCAAAGAATGGAGATGTAGATGGGGTGTGGAAGAAAAACTGTGCATAAAGAATAATAAAATTTTTAAATATCGAGAAAAACAACTTATTATTGGTACTGTAAGCGCGGGGTTGGCAATACTGCCTTTGACGATAATTCACAAGCGTAATGGCGGACATAGCTGGAATTTCATCTATAAAAGTAGTGATCAAATTTGGGATGGCGGGCGAGTTAGACAGCGGAGGAGTAAACAGCTATTACTACATCTCCAGATTCTTTCCAGACCATTACTACAGGTATTTCGTAATCAAGAAAAAGTTATCAAGGAGTTATACGTCATTCAGTGTTACTAAAAAAATGTGTGTTTTTCTGTGGACAGCTGAGAGAGTCACATACTATTGTTTACCAAAAACAGGGTAACAGGATACAAGAGCGGAACGGGATGTCAAAATTCTCCACACTAGTGAAATTAGCCAAAATACCTTTTGTAATGATTAACAATAATTGGATACCTATCAGTAGAAAGGTGCCAAATGCCATTTTTTGAAAAAAGCTGTTCCTTTGCTAGAATGGTGCTATGTGCGATGTAGCATTACATATCAATGGGGCTAACTCCTCAGAAGTTTTGAAGGACCTTCCAAGAGCATCACAAGATGGCACCAGTGGTAAGTCCTGCAGCTCTTTCAGAAGCAGGGCTTCCAGCGAGGTACGGCAGCAAAAAAAGTACAAAAAGTAAATATTCAGTTTTTTATAGTGAATAAAAGTAAATATTTCTTCGAAGAAAAAGTAAAGAAAAGTAAACAAGCAAAACTTTAAATACGAGCTTCCCTCGAGGTAACGACGCAGTGCAAGACCTTTCGTAGAGAAACGCATGTTCCCGTTACCCGTCAGAAGGCCAGAAGTACTGTCGCGATCATAAGTAATGGGATACCCTCGCTACTTCAAACGCTTGTATATGTTTAAGAGGCACAAAAAAGTTCTCTGAATCCAAGTAACACATTATTTTGTACGTCTTACTGTTTGAGAGTTACACACGTTCGAAGTAGCGAGGGTGTCGCATTACTTATGATCGCCATAGTACCATACTGGACAAATTATAAATTACAAAATTGACCCATTACTGCTTACCGCCGTCATATTAATAGTTGTTTCAAAGATTTAAAATACTGGTAGCTGCATATTTTTTCTGTAGCTAGTTGTAACATTTCTTAATTACTGTATATACACTGTACATACATAAACAAATATTTGAACGGCATGATATGCAAAATACACTCTTTCTATTTAAAACAAAAACACCCCTATATTTATGCACAATTCTTGGATAAACAATAAGGCGCCTTGTTAAAAGGTATGGAAAAACGGAGGGGGGAAAAACACACATTCAAACGTTATACATATTTTATTATATAAAATAAAATGGAATTAAATAAAATAACTAAAACTACAATCTTACACCATGAGAGTAGTCTCATACTGACAGAATAAAAGTAAAAAGTAACATTGGTTTTGGACTAGAATTAGTAATCAGTTAAGACATTAGTCTGTCTTCGGTTTCTTCGGAAAAAAATAAAATGATGATATGAGTGACGCCTTTCTCTTGTCCATTTTTTTCTGAAGAGCTTCTGTCTTCGTCTCCTTGTCTTTCCCTTCCTTCTTCAGAGCTTGCGCTCCTTCCAAAAGCCCTTGTGCAACTCTCGCTCCTTCCAAGTCATTCTTCTTGATAGCTTCTTTTAATCTGTTCGTCGCTTCATCAAGAAGAGTGTTGGCCGCTTTTACCTGTTTTGCGTCCTCAGTCTTCGCTGTTTCACCTTTTCTTCCAGCTTTTTTATTTCCAATCTTCCTTCCTCCAATTTTTGTTTGATTCGATTAAAAGTCTCTTTTCTTCTTTAAGTTTCTTCTGATTCCTCTTAAACTTTCCTCTCTTTCTCAAGTTTTTCCTGGTACTTCGAATGAGCAAATTTGGCTGCGGTGATCAAACCGGGAGTTATGGGAACATTCTGTGGCTTGTTCTCAAACTGTTTCAATCCGTGGCAAATGTTAAGTTTGGTGTTGAGTGTTGCGCACGACATTGCTGAACGGTCAGGAGACAAAACTCTGCCAGACATAGAAAAACCTCTTTCCACTTCACTACTGCCATGAGCTAAAGACAATGAGGCTTTGACAAGGGGCTGAATCGTTGGATACTTCGCTTCGTTAGATGTGTTTTTAAGGGAAAATACCGTTTTCCAATATTCCTCCACAGGTAATTGTTCATCGGAATTATCAATTTGCTGTTCTACCTGCAGCAACGTCCATTCATCGTCAAGGCGACTTTTGGCCACCTCAAATGGCATGCAGCGGGCAACTTTAGCCATGCTGCGAGAAGTGGATTTGGTTCTCTCGGAAGGTTTCAGAAATGTGAAATGTTTCGCGGCATCGTAAGCTAGTACAGATTTCTGTCGTAAATATTCACCAGCAGCAATGAAGTGCTCCTGAACATCCTTCTTGAATTGCAGGGCATCGACGCCTGGGATGTTTTTCAGAGCTTCTTGTGTTTCCTTGTCCAACACAATGTCTCCTAATGAAAGGAGATTTTCTGAAGAAATGGTCAGGCTTTTGAGGACTTTTTTAAGACATCTCCCTTCACTACTTTTCCGAACAGAACAGTGTTAAGAGACAGCATCTCTTCGTGCAGAACGTGGATTAATGGTTCATCTCTCTGGAAAAGTAATGAAAATCTTTCGAAGATTTCTGCACTTTCAATAATAAAGCAGACTTCTGCCTTCGTACGGGGTCTTTTCAAGACCATATAAAATACTTCTATAGCGGGTGCTCATTAGAAGCTGCTTGCTGCCGTTTTTGGGCATAAACTCGATGAAGTAAACCTTGAGGGCAGCCCACTGCTCTATCAACCTTTTTGCTGCCGGTGTCAAAGTGAGCCATCGCGATCCCATGAGCTTGATGAATCTGTGATTTGGCAACTGAAGCTTGGTTTGGATCATCACAAAGTTTTCCCAGCGACTAGGAAAGTCATTAAAAACAAATACACTTTCACTGTAAAATCACTTATGTCCATGCCGAATTTTTCAAGTCCTTTCAAAAATGCATTGTGTACGACGTGCAGATGGCAAGTTCCAATGTCGACAAGTTTTTTCCCCCCATTTTTTTTACAAGCTCGTTCATTCCTTATTAACAAAAGGTCCATCACAGCTCAACATCAACAGTCTAGAAATGCCTGGATCTGCATTTCCTAAAGCCTTTACCAAGTGTTCAACAATAACATCTGCAGTTGCATGGCTAATAAAAAAAAAAGTCTCTAAATGACGTCCTACAATCCTGTCTTCCATTTTCGACCAGAAACGAATCAAAGTCTGCAGTTCTTTCAGTCCTTCAATATTCGTTGTTTCGTCAAAACACAGGGAGTAGTCAGATTGCATGGCATCCTCCAACATCATTTTTCGAAAGTGTGGAACCAGTGCTTCTGTCATCAAATACCCTACGTTAGTTCGACCTAAACTGAGATCCTCGCCTACTCCCGAACCAAACATATGTTTAAATAAGTCCGAAATATGATCACAAGAAGATGCGGAATAATTGGGCACCACACATTTCATAACCCACTGGAGCTCTTGCCTGTACGTCTTGTCCTTAAGGGAAACTACACCCATTTGATAATATTTTTCAGTCAAGATACCCGTTGAAGCCGGAATTCCAACACAACACGTCACGATAAAAGCGCTAGCGCTATTCTACAGCCGGCCGGTAGATGGCATGGCATGGTCGAAGAGGTTCGAAAACCTTAGTCCGGCTGGAGAATCTCTTTCTTGATTTATAACTAGAGCGTGCTGCACACGCGACAGAGAAGATGCTATGGCTAGCGCGGCACAAGGTATAAATAATAATTGCACAGCAGCGATAGGCAAAAAAGAAAAAAGTAAATGAATTCCGAAAAAAGTAAATGAATTTCAAAAAAAGTAAATTAACGTAAGTCTTTTAAACAAAAGTAAATAAAGTAAATCGCTGGAGACCTGCAGAAGAAAGGTGCAATGTGCCAATCATTTGTTCTCATTTCCCTCCAATATGAGCATCGTTGACAGAATTGTTCTAAGAACTTAGAATACTCAATTATTAGCAGTTCCTAATGGTGGGAACCTGTGTACGGATAGCATACGGAAGTTTGTTTCCTGTTGGACACGCGACTTTGCCGTGCACAAGTCTCGCAAAAACTCTTTAACTACTGCTCCGATTTCAATGAAAATTTTACAATTTGTTCTCATTATGTTTAGAAAGTGGTTTGAACGGAATCGAATCGGCAGTAGTTTTAAATTAATTTACATTACAAAGCCACGCCAATATTGAATCTAATAACTAGACTGACAGATAGTGACACAGTGCATCCACTTCAAAGTCTTATATGAGCAAAGAAAACATCCCATACTATAATCCCTTTGATCAATACGTGCAACGAAATAATAGTTAACGTAACAGAATCATTCATATCTCTATATACTGTATAATCCAATTACAGCATATTAAAGTATGTTATAATAATATTACATTTCACGTTAATGTGTTTAGACCAACATCTCTAATGTGAGAGCGTACTACTAACGGAAAAGATGTCAATATTGTTAAGTTCCCAAGGTAAGTTCGATAGATATGTTACTATGAAAACAATTCCGTGTAGTTTTACGGTGTCCATTACAATACCGAAATTCCAGGTAGTTTTACAGTGTCCATTACAATGCCAAGGAGAGGAAAAGCTGACAGGGGTCGTCGAAGCCAGTCAAATGTGCAGCGATCTACTTCACGTGCAAACCGCACTGATGACCAGTGAGCGACGGATAATTAAAATAGTCGTATTGGCATGTCTGACTTACGTTCGAGAGCGACTGAAAATGAACGAAAAGCGAATATGATTCAGAATACAATGAGTTCGTGAATATCAAACACAACACCAGCGAGCACGACACAATGAACATGACCGATTGCGCTGACGCGATGCTCCTATGAACCTGGAAAGTCAGTTGACCTAATCAAAGAAGGAGCTCATTCGGTGCGTTTTTCCGAACGTAGCACAGAACTTCCAAAAACCATAATTGGCTGAGCGAACGAGCCATATTGGCAGCGAAAAATAAAGATCTCAACGAGTCCATTCAAAATTACATTCCGGGAAAGTTTTTTTCCTTCAAATCGGTTGACACAGTTATCAACCGGGATGAGGTATTCAGCTATCTCACAGAATTTATGAATTCACTGGAATTGCCTGAATTACCACCTCACAATTTGCAATTGAAAGGTAGTCATCATCATGTTGCGTAACATCAATCAACGTCAACTATGCAATGGAACATGACTGGCTGTGGAAAAGCAAATGAACGTCATCGATGCGACGATCATCAAGGGAAAGTACAAAGGAGAGGTTGTTTTGATTCCGCGCATCCCAATGATTCTACCGGACGTGCCATTCGATTTTAAACGGTTGCAATTCCCCATGCTTCTGGCCTTTGCAATGACCACCAACAAATCACAAGGTCAGTCGTTGGAAGTTTGTGGAATTAACTTGGGAGTTTCCGTGCTTTGTGCATGGACAACTGTATGTCAAGTGTTCACGTGTCGGAAAGCCGTCATCTTTGTTTAATTAGCACGTACCACATTCGTCAAGACTAGTGGACTTTGCACCTTTCACAACTTCTAACATTTCACTCAAACAGAATTCCACAGTTTTCATATTATAAACCTGTATCTGCCACTGGATAGCAAGGAATACTACAGAGAGTTTAGTTTTTATGTAACGGAGACCCTCGCTTGCCCGCACGCCCGTGTTGCGCGCCTTTCTCCCGCCAGGCACTTTGCCGTTATGCGGTGCTCGCACGGCACTGTGTCATAGAGTATAGGAATTTGTACTTAAATTTGTACTTCAATGTGATCCTTGACAAATTTTTTTGACGAACAGACTTACGGAGAGCGATTGTCAAATTACTTTCAACAAGAAAGAAATGATATGAAATGGAGCAGTCATATAGGATGTGTAGTTTCTAAAGCTTACAAATCCCTGCACTTTGTAATGAGGGTATTAAAAGGAAGTAGTACCTCTGCTAAGGAGGATATTTGTCACTTGTAAGACCTATTCTGGAATACGCCTCGGCGGTTTGGGATCCATATCAAGTAGGGCTCATAAATGAGTTGGAAATGGTACAAAGAAAGGCCGCTAGATTTGTGCTCAGTGACTTTAATCCCAGGAGCAGTGTGAGCTGTATGTTAAAGAAACTTGGGTGGGAATCACTTGAGGCTAGGAGGATGAAATCTAGACTCTGCGCTATGTACAACGCGTATACAAATCAACCAGCATGGGGTGAGCTTAGCAAACGTATGGAAAAGCCTACTTACATGGGTAGGAGCGATCACCCTTTCAAAGTTAAGGGCCGACCACAGCGAACAAATTATGGTAAATATTCTTTCGTAAACCGTGCCATTGATAATTGGAACTCTCTACCTGCCGCAGTCTTAGAGCCTTTTCCCAAACATATAGGTGTGTTTAAGAAAAGACTGACTATTTGTGTAAATACTCCAGTTTAATTGTTAGTGAATTGTTATGTACAATTATTTATTTGTTATGTATATCTAATTTGCCACCGGGGGACACACCCCCAATTGCAAATAAACGAATGAATGAATGAAAGAGTCGGCCACTACTCACACTGCCGAAGCATCCATGACAGAATTGCGTCGCATTTTCGGTACGAGGATTATAAGTCGGAACGTGTGGCCCCCGCGAAGCCCAGACTTATCACCATGTGACTTTTATTTGTGGGGGACGCTTAAAAATAGAGTGTATGCGAGAAACCCTCACACTATAAATGAGCTTAAAGACTATATTACAGCTGAAATACAGTCAATCGGTGCTGAGGAACTTCAGAGAGTAAGCTGAGGAACTTCAGAGAGTAAATGCCAGTTTCAAAAAAAGGTGCCAGCGATGTGTAGCAGTGAATGGCGAACATTTTCAGCACCAGCTGTGAACTAGGTAAGTACAAATTGCTATACTCAATGACTCAGTGCCGCGCACCGCCGCATAACGGCAAAGTGCGTGCCGGGAGACAGGCTCGCAGCATGGGCAAGCTAGGGTCTCCGTTACATACAAACTAAACTCTCTGTATTTATTTATGTTATTCAAATAAGAAGAATAAATACTCACAAATAAGCTGACTAAACACTTTTTACTATAATACTCAATGTTCATAAAAATGGCACTTAGCACCTCTCTACTGATAGGTATCCAATTCCAGAAATGATCTAGTGAAATAATCTGCCGTCTATAACCCACCAAATATCCCCTTTTAAATCGAGATTTATATAGTAAAATTCGAGCTGTGTCCACCATTGTCCGTGTGAATTATGAGATAAGAAGCAGATTGCCAAACCCGCGCATATGCTACTGCAGGTGGTATTCGCGCCAAGTTGACCAGATAATTACTAGGTAGCGAAACTTTTAACAGCAAGGATTGCCACAAATTACACCATCTGGCAACCCAGAGATGAGACATCAATGGGGGAGGGGGTGACACCATGAGTTACCACACCGGGCGACATCAGCGCTAGTGCTGCCACTGTCCAGAACTATTACCCATGTCCTTAGCGGGAGTTACATGAGTGCTATGAGATATTGTCGAGTCCAGTCTAGGGAGAAATTTTCGCAGTGCCGACGGCAGGACTTAGTCCGTAGCTTTGACAATGCGCATGCGGAAAGTAGTTATACTCTCTAGCAGATGGGTTGAGAAGATACCAACACAAAAGCCACTTATATAGGTGAAAGTCCAGCTGTTTCCACCATTATGCGCGTGAATTATCGTCAAGATAGTATTGCCCGCGCTTACGGTACTACTCTGTAAAACAAAGTAGCGCCCAGTTCATTCGATAGTACGCAGGGCCAGTTCATTTCATAATGCTCCGAATTCAATCATAATCGACCATGGATTGTGCAATTCGCCTAATAACTATTAATAATTTCAAACAGTGGCACTATAACGAACCTGAAGAGTTACCGAGTTTTCCGCGGTCAAAGTCGCACCTCAACCCGACCAATCTAACATTCGCTTTGTCCAATCCAATGGTTTGTGACAATGGTTACAGCCTTATCGTTCCCAGATCAATGGTTTTTTGTCAACAGTGATTTTGTATCCCACATATTGGCAATATGTGCGCCTCGGTGTGTGCCTTGTTGACAGTTGAACGAGGTTCAAGCGCTGTAGTTTAAAGAGCAATAAATAAAAAACACATACATAATTTAGCACATATTTCAGGTGCAGTAGTGACTAGCATGACTAATTTAATAGGATAAGTCACCAAGAACATGAAACAAGGTATGTAAAAGCCACGATGATGTCTTATGCATGTGTAAAAGCCAGGTTCTGGTCTCATTCAGAATTAATAAATTTTCTATAGGAATATGTATTCTAAGATACAGGAATTAAACATTTTATCGCTAAAGGGTGTTATACCAAACAAAAGTTGATCAGTTCCGCCTCGTCAATACAATACATTTAAAACTTCATGAAATAATCACTTGTCACCATTAGGAGAATGTGATGTGATTATTTCATGAAGTTTTAAATATATTGTATTGACGAGGCGGAACGGATAAACTTTTGTTTGGTATATAAAGTCAATACGGAAAAATGGGTCAAAAAGAAAAAGGGAGTTATTGCATTTCTTCAGCAGTGCAAACATTATAGTTTGGCACTGGATTTGCCATGGAGAACACTGAATAAGACTTTACATACAAACACAAACCTCATGCCCCAGACCCCCTTGCTTCTATTACAAGCAGTAATTTTCGTCCAGACAGTCTTCTAACCTAGTACCGTCCTATGGTTTCGTCCAAACAGTCTTCCATCCAAGTAGCGACCAATGGTTTTGTCGACACCGTCGTCTAACCAATGGCGTCGTCTCATCTAACTTAGCACATCAGTAATTTTTTTCCAGATAGTAGTGCAGTCTGTCGAGAGCTAAGACAGAGTTATGAGATATTGTTGGTATTCTCTGAAATTTTGAATCCGTGACTGATGCACAGTACTTCTCCTGTGCGAATACGCTGCGGAGTATTTTACAGACCTTTTACAGTAGGGTGACTGCACCTATGGTTGAAGGGTTACAGTGGATGAACAGTATCCAATTAGGTAAAGTTGATAAGGTTCAGTAGCAAGGCAAACCTGAACATGAAACAGACCTTGTGCCAAGATGCCGTAAGACATCTCAAGACATCTTGGCACAAGGCCCGTTTCATGTTCAGATTTGCCTTGCTACTGAACCTTATCTTTACCTAAATGGATACTGTTCATCCACTGGTAACCATTCAACCATAGGTGCAGTCTCCCCATATAGTTTGGTAATGTGTCGTCTTTGGGGAAAATCAGCCTAGTCTTACTCATCGGAGTTATGCGAATTTTCCTAAGCACATGCAGCGATACTCCTGCCAAAAAAAAATGACAAATACCAAACCGTTTGTAGTATTCACCCAAATATGCAATCCATAATATCTAAAATAGACTGGCGTAATATATCCAAGAGTATGCTTATTTCGCTTCGTTTCAAAGAAACTTGAGCTTGGCATTAGAAAAAATCGGTATGCCAAACTACAATTTAACACCAAAATGTATCCTACAATCCTCTTTTCAGCTATGCCTATTATTGGTTAGGGTCTGGTCTTTTCAAATTAAGGCTCATTATATTTAAATTTAACAAAAGGGGAACCTGCAGAATCTTAGAAAATCCGTGGTCCTACAGGAACTGTACAGATATCATCACCGCTAACGATCGATATTCAATAAACTATATATGGGGCCGATAACCTAGATGTTAGGCCCCTTAAAACAACAATTATCATCATCATCATCATCAATAAACTATCAAAATAACAAATAATATCCTCTTACTTACGTCATGCGTCTCTGACTCATATTTTAGTACTTGCCGCGGTTTTCTGCAATAACCGAAGTATTTTCTATATACGGCGTATATAGGACTACACAAGGAGCATATAATAACAGAGAAGATCTCTCTGTTATTTCCGCGTTCCGTTAAATTCAGCGATTGCGTCATTGTTTGGGCTCCAACTCAAACGCACATGGTGCGCAAAGCTACTGACATAACGAATAGAATAAGAAGTGATATCACTGGCCTAGTATGCCTGGTCCGCCGCAGCGCAGCGCTGGCTCCGATCTGTGATGTAAGTTAGCATTGGCGCTTACGAGACTTTTAAAACCTTGCGACCTGTTTTACATGTTAAAACACCGCAAGATATCCCCATAGGCGCTATTAAGTTCGACATCTCCACTTACTTTACTGTGCCCAATTATAATTTAATAAGTCGTCTCCTGTAATAGTCCAGTTTCGACAATAAGCGAAGACTGAGAGCAAGTTCAAAATGGAATTAGTTTAGCCAGCTATCGGTGAATTTGAAAAAAGAACGGAAAAATTAACCTCGCTATCAGAAAGGATTTCTTCACATTGTTACACATTTTACATTCCCTTAACAGACTTGCAACACAGAAAGAAAAAAAAAGCCGTGGAAACGCAACTTTCAACTTTACCGTTGATTACTATACAATTCAATAATAACCATAAATTTCACTCCACAAACACCAAAATCAGTAAACTACCATCATTTTAGAAGAACTTAACATTAAACAGACATAGAAGGCATAGTTATGACCCCTTCATAGAGTAGGCTATTGCCTAAAACTGATCACGCCTCCTTCAGCATTACGGTACATATATGTTTTTTAACTCATTGTCTTTTTATTCTCATCCCTTTCTTCACAGAAGTAGTCTTTAATGGCATCAAGAGCATTTTTATTTACACCATACTGGACAAATACTTAGGCAAATTAGGAAATATATGTGGAACAGAATAGTCTTTCAATCCCCAGTTGGTTCTTGGGAGAAGTACTACTTCCTTCCCTTATATCAAAAATTTGTCAAATCTAACAATTAAATCTCCTGAAAAGTGAGCATCACAGATGTAGGAATTTTCAGTAAGTTCCCTATCCTTCCCTGGTATGGCCCCTTTGCACTTGATAAAACGTTCCTTATCTTTAGGAGGTTTGAAAAACCGTCTGACCTCTTTACAGTCCCCATAGCTAGATCTGCATCCTGGTGCAATAGAGCAAGGTATCATCACTACTCACATTAAGCACTCATGAAAATGTAAGGGCTAAACTGCTGTTTACTTACATTAAATAACAATAAAATTAACACACGAAGATAACGTCAACACACGACAAGGAATTAAATTCCATTTCAGTTAATGCTTCCTACAATAGCATTTCAGGTATTAATACTATGAAGTAATAGTGTAAGCACTTGTATATTAATAAACGTTTGCACAGAACACCACCAAAACACTCCGACCGATTAAATACTTAATATATCGCACATAAACACATAAACATATGTGGAAATCAACAATCTCAAGTCGACTGTAGCGCTGCGTAGTGGCGAGTGCCAACCCGATCCGTATTCATTACATGCTATTGAGGGAGAAGAGATCACACTTCTGGGGCTGTGTTTCTATCTCCCAAAATTTTAATAATGGCACCCCGTCGTGTTCGTTAAGCCGCCATTTTGGACACGATGACGGCCTAGGGTGGGGGCTTAACGAAGCCCTGAGAATCAAAACGATCTAAAATTTTTCCGAGCATGGTCTCCAATCAAAACGTCCCTGATTGGCTGAGCACTTATTGGGTCCTTCCCGCTACCAGTGGCGGATCCAGAGGTTCACCTCGGAGGGGGCACTCTAGGATTTCAGAGTAGCAACAGAAAATATGTAATAAAATTATTAAATTTGTATTTAATCTACACACACTACACATAACATCCAACCACCAGATTTTATAATTCTACAAGAAATTAATTTGATTAAAATGGTTCATTGGTTTCAATTTCAAGTCATTGTCATTATGAAAAAAAAAACATTTTAATTCTACAGAATATGAATATTTCCAAATTTTAATGCACATTACACAGTCTAATATGTATTAAAAACATTTGCAATCATAGTGACTATCTGAAGACAATATACAAGTCTACTATACAAATGTTACAAGATATGTACATAGTACCAACATGTCAGACACTGAGTCACTACTAGTCACAAAGATTTAAATACAAAAAACAATTGTATTAAATACTGATTGGGATTCTATTTGGTGACTATCCTAGGCAAAATACATGCCTATTACAAAATAAAATCCAGGGCGATCATTCGTTTACCCCCTTTAGAGAAACGTTCTAGAACTTTTTCAACGTCAACATTTATATCACGGTGAACAAATACCAGTCACAAGCCATTCAACCTTTCCTCTGTCATTCGCGTTCGTAGCCATGATTTGACTAGTTGCAGGTTGCTAAAAGATCTCTCTGCATTGGCAACACTGTCGATGTAGGGATTATATTGACAGTGTTGCCATTACATACTATATGATAACAAACATTGACCACATTCATGAATGCAGGCAATACAGCAAAGATTTTACTTGCAGTGCAGTTTGGAGGAACAATCATTTGTATCGGCAATATCAATGTAGCAGACGACTGGTTTTTCGGAGGGGGCACTTGCCCCTGGTGCCCCCCTCTGGATCCGCCACTGCCCGCTACACAGCCGCAATCAAATCCGCCATTAACCTCAATTTAACATAACCTAAGTTACTTAAATTACAAATATTAATAATGTTGGTGAAGGGTGGGTGACTTGTGGATTAGATAAGCCATTTTTAGTGTTGCCTTCTATAGATTTGTGTTTTTTTTTTGGCAATCTCGTTATCTTGTAGACATTAAGATAAATAGTTATATTTCGGGGGCCTATCACTCAGTACCGGTTTATCACAACAGTAGCAACTATTACGAATAGCTGTATTATAGTAAGATTTTTCTGCACCTTCGCGAAATAGTGGCGGTCGTTTGAGATTATTTTTGACTACCATTATGGGGTTTTAATAGTTTTTCATAGAGCATTTTTGTTGTCTTGTAGGCATGATTGATTTGACAGTTAGGTCTGCATGTAGCCTACAGTTTTTTTTTCTGGTTTTTGGAATAATGCTCATTCTCATTACCATTAAGTGCAACCGTGTTGACCGACTGAAAGACATTGAATATTTCGTTTACTAAGGCAGCACTGAAATATGGGTTCCAGCACGATATGGACTTGGAACTTATGTTTGCTTAACAAAATAACGATACATCAACAAGTCATCCTTGTAATCTCTGCAAATAATAAAAATATTTCCCATCCAATATAGGCCTATTCATGTTGAACGGTAGAAAGTTATCAACCTTTATTAAGGCAACACTGAAAAATGTTCATTTTGATCTAGCCTACTTACTCGGAGTCATCTGTATCAATGTCCCTAGAGGTTCAGTTTTTTAAATTCTCTCTTTCCTATGGTCAAATAACACATGGATGTTCCCTATTTTTCTTAAGGGGATTCAATGATCTTATGCTGAACTAATTAAGAATAGGGCATGTATCAGGATAAAAATAATGTCCATAACCATCAGAAACTTGAGAACACAGATCAGGAGAATGTTGATCGACCATGGATGCAAGACCAGAAAGTCTTAAAGAGGAGTGTTTCATTTAGAGGCTTGGAACATCATGGTCAAGACCCCTGTACTTGGGTGTGTGCTCAATTTGTTTGAAAACCCGTTGACAGATCATAAGTTAATCTGTGGCTGGAATCCACTCCGTCCTATGCTAAGCTGTGCGTACTGGGCTCCATTAGTGTTCTGTGACTACTGTATCAATTTTTGAAAATTGTGTCATAGGCCTATGCATAGACAAGTCGCTGAGAATGTTCTCTGAATGGTGAATACCAGTAGGCTAGCCTACTTAGCTGCCTCCTTCACTAGCATTTCCAGGCACCTGGTTAGTTGGTAAAATGAAATACAGTAGAAAAATCACTTGAATGATTCAAGTTGTCCTTGATTGCCCTCGAGGGACAGTGTACCCCATTCCAGATCTTAGTTCAGAATTAGTTTCCTTGACAGAGTTGGAGAAACAGTCACAATACGTATGGTACTACTAGACCTAGTACGGTACATGTAGATGGAAGCATTGTGAGACCAACCACTAGGTAGCTTATGTCCCATTAGTTGGGAGTGTTAGGGAATGGGAGATTGGTTCAACATTTCAGCCTATGTTGTTGTATATTTCATTAATATATGAGATCTAAGAGTGTATCATAGGACTATTAAAGCAAACCATAATATATTACCAGTTGGTCAATTGGATACAACAATTCAATGAAACATTCTGTTAATAATTAGGAAGTGTCGTAGGCAACCAGAGAAGCGACACAAGAAAAAACACCTGAGTCTTCCAGGCAGTTGTCATCAACTGTATTTCACATAGAGAAGAATGACTAAAATGGTTCCTCATGAAAAAAACAACTGGTCAATGGCTTGAAAGACAGTAGTAAGGACTTACATGCTGTCAATAAAAGTGGAGTTAAGAAAGATGTCTGGAATATTTAAATCAGTAGTTGATAGCCATGATTTTTAAAATTACCCTAGTTAATTGCACCTTAATATGATTTAGTAGCCTACCGGTATGTGCAAGATTTTAATTGGTAGGTTTTCCTGAGAACCAAAAAACAGCTCTTAACATGAATTATGTTCAGGTTAGGCCTACAAGTTATTGGGAGGGAGGTTTATTTTACATACCTGTTGCACATACAATGAGCTTCTGATTAGAGCTCTGTGGGAATGTTTAAATGGTTTGATGATACAGGATTTATCAAGCCTCTTTCTATGCATCTTTTAAAAACATTTTAACAATTCATAAATTACTGTCATCATTGCTAATGCTGTAATCTGTCATGTTTATTTATGCAGCATGAGGAATTAGGAAACATTGGTAGGATTGGTATATTGAGTGGATATATAGTAGGATAAAATGCAACTGTGTCATGGAAACCAAAGATGTATTTTTATTTCTCAACTTTATTTTCTGTAGACTCCAACACAGCCCACCACCAGGGAAAAAAAAAGTGTTGGTGATGTTTAATGAGAGCAAATCTTGAAATACTGTGATTTAAGTGGTCGGTATCAAAAGCTGTATAGGAAAAATGAAAATGTGAAGTCACGCCCAAGTTTATGAAGCCTTGCCAGACTCGGCTCAAATTATCTTCGATGCAAATCAAGTGTCAATAGTTAAAACTTTAGGACGACCTTTGACATGAGCACTATAATAGGCCTACATTTAGGATCGACATAGCCTGCAGTAGGTCTTGTGCTACTGTATGCACCTGGGCATGTTTAAAAAAAACTCAGCCTGCAGGTTAATAAGGTAGTATATTACTATAAATCTATCTCATGCAATTCCAAGAAGTTACCAGACTGAGAAACTACATATCAATATTTAAACAAAAAAAGGGTGGCAGTGCAAACTGCACTTTTAATCCTTGCTTCATTAGTTAAACCATAATATTTGTACATAAATACAGTAAGGACTTCACATTACAAACGGCCACTTAAATTATATGCCTTATTAGGCATAACCTACAAATTACATTTCAAGAAATTGGTAAATATAAGCAGACAGCAACATCAATATGCAATGGTCTATAGTGTAGTTTTATAGTGCACAAAAGGTTATTGTACTGAATGTATTTAGAACTGATGAATAAAACTGGTGGAAACGACAGCCAATTGATTTACATCCATTACATCCAAAGTAGTAGAAACTTTCAGTTGATTGGCAAGAGTGTTGATTTGTACTTTTATTTTCACAAATTTTGATGAACAGTGTCACACGTCAATTTAAATATAAACGCACATACAATTCCTCATCAATAAGTGATTTGCACTTCATACTGTCATGAACTGGAATAGATTTCTAGCAATTTAATTGATGTAGAAATCTATTCCTCTCGCCACCATGTTGGTGATAATTGTAAACAAACCCGCTGGCAGCCAATGGCTGGTAATAATTGCCAGCCAATAACAAGCCAGGATGACGCGGATCATAATTCGCGTTTCACTCTCATTGCGTTTTAACTTGAGATTTCGGATCAGCTGTTCGTTAACGCCACGGGGTGCCATTATTAAAATTTTGGGAGATAGAAACACGCCCATATTCTATTCGTTATGCTACTGAAGATAGTTGCATGGTGCGCACCTCGTGGCGAATTCCAACGCCACTGAGATGCAATAACTGGCCCTATATTGTGCAAGAAATATAAGTGACCGAAGGATCTAGGTTGCTTTCGCCGAGTACGTTACCCAACTTACGAAATGAGAGGAAATCGAATCGAGTTTGATTAATCTGGATACACCTCGTTATTGTTGCTTTAAAGCAACTACGTTTTATTTTTGAACGCCAATATATCACTTAGATTGAATATTAAGAGGCAACGGACACCGTAAACTTGAATTTCATACTCCGTTGTGGTCTATGACGTTGGTACGATGAGAAGAAAAAAAAAGGACGGTCGTTGTTTTATTTCCTACTTTTTTTTAGTTGCTTCGCCCTTTTAAGACGTTTAAGTACAAGCGAATAGTCTTTTTGAAATTTCAACGATAAAAATAAATAAATCATGAAGTTTCATGCAAGTTTGCAATATTAAGATACCATAACCTCAAAATTACCGTACCCCTATTCCGACCCAGTACGCCACTATGGCCGATTTCTTGTCTGCTATACCTCCTTCTCTAAATAAATTGTATATGCCCAATAATGTCATTTCATTACAATTAACTTGGCCTCAATGATTAAATGATTTTCAACTGTATCTACAGAAAAAATATAGGCAGGGTTGAGGATTGTCTTCAAGGAAATGAGAAAGCTGATTTTCCAGACAGTTTCAATTGATTTATTAATTTATGTTCAATCACGGTACACATTGTACATTCTTTCACATGTGAGTCATAACTTCTGATGTGTGAACGCCAATGGCTTAGTCGACTGGAGACAGGATTGAAGAAGACCATGCCGGGCTGCACTCAGATGATCGGCTATGCTGCAGGACGGTGGAAAACAACTGATCACCCACAGCTAAGTACACTCCAACGCAGGAAAACCTGTTGGCTAGCTACGATCAATCCTCAGGCTGAAGAAGCTGTAAACTCAAAGAGGATTATTTTTGGAGAAGATGAATTTTCAGCCTGTAAAGCAACAAAATTCCAGATAACGCAGCATTTCTTGCAAGAAATAAGAGGGAGGGGACATTTGGAAGATGTGGTTGAACGTAATGGTGCAACACATTACCAATTAAATTTAATACCCCTCAGTTTAATGGCAATTAAAACCTCCTGTTTCGGGCATGTTAAAAGGACCCCTGCAGGCCAAATGTACGAAGCCACATCATATTACTGTTAAATACACAGAAAAAAATCTGCATCACAGGATTATTGTGCCCATTGTATTAAAAGAGAGAAGGGAAAGAGTGTTGGTTGGTTTCTCAGTTTAGGGGCTGCGGCAATGCGGTCATGTAGCCCCGTGTACTTTGGGTGTGTGTAGAATCTGTCTGATAACCGGTGTTGATTGTGATGGCTGTATTAGTGTGTGTATCTGTTTTTTTTATTTAAGTACAGACTGCAAATTAGAATTTTTCAAATAGTTCTCACTTCTGCCGCCAAACGCCGTCAACGACTACTAGGCCTAGTTCAGAAATTAGCTACTAGACGCCACCGCAGTCGGCTCTTGGCAACGAACGTAGAAACCTAAGAGCGTTGTTTACATTCTTAACCTATCCAATTTAGCTTCACACAGGTGTAATTAGTGGAAGGTTCTTTAACATGCCATAAATCTATGACATGGGACCGCCAGCTTTACTTCCCCTCCGAAGGAAGGCATACTGAGGGATTGTTAACGCTCTTAAAAAATCTGGTGGCTTCGGCCGGGTTTGAACCCGCTATCTTGGGCATAGAAGCTCAGCATGCTACCAACTACGCCACCGAGGCCGCCGGGAAAGAATGTGTCCTACAGACAAGTTGTCAATATTCTTGAAAATACTCTATGTCCTTTAAATATAAATTTACATTGGACTTTAACTTCACCCATTATCTCACAACATGTGTGTTTTGAAATGTGCACATTAAATGCTAAAATCTATCGTTTTAAAGTTAGGCAATGATGACGTTGCTTTGTTGAAGAGGACTGGTGAAGTTCAAAACATGTGCACGTATATCTACCCCTGTCATCCTTTTTGTCGTGTGGCCTCCTGAGAGGCCGAGTACAGGTCTTTCTAGTCAACGCCCGTGGGCGACCTGCGCACCGGAATGAGAGATGATTTAATGAAACTGGGCACGGATGTGGAAGGAAGTGGCCGTGGCCTGTCAGAGGTACCGTCCCAGCATTTGCCTAGAGTTGAAAATGGGAAACCACGGAAAACCATTTCAAGGATGGCGACGGTGGGGTTCGAACCCACGTCCACCGAGTCAGCAGAGAGCCTGGGCCCATGGCCGAACGCTGCGCTTTAGCTGCTGGCATACCTACACCTAATTATTATTCTTTCAGAGGGATCGGAGACGAGATACAATGAATTGCTATAAAAATTGAAACAAGATTTCAGTGAACTGCCATCCAATACAATACCACCATTGAAATATTGCATTAATTTAAGTCGATGCGGTTCCACCTAGCCAATGTGTACAGCCGGATGTCGTAATAGATGGCAACATCACAAGGAGCTGATAAAAGGATGAAATAAATGAATATGACCAAGCAGTTGGAATGAAGCGAGGCACCGTCCAGGCCATTGGGGGATGTTGAAAATGGTAAACCTGACCAGAAAAAATCCAAAACCAGTCACCAGATAGATAGACCCCATGGCCTAGCACTGCACTTACATGATTGCAACTACCAAATATGTAAAAACTTTACATTAAACTATATACAGTACACACACATGTACTGACAAAGTGCAATGTTTAGAAATTACTACAACATTAACATATCGTTACACCAGATTATATATATTTCCAGAATACTTTCACAGCACGTGTGCCAACCGTCCAACTCTGCATGTGGGTGTATTCCATCCCTCCCACCCTTGATGGGGGGCAATTCATGAGACAAGTAGGAAGCCTCAAAGAATAGCCAAGGTTGCTCCTTTTAGTCGCCTTGTACGATAGCCAGAGGATACCATGGGTGTAGTCTAAACCCCCACCCACAGGGGGCTGCAGTGTTGAAGCCACCTAAAGAAATTATATTGTGTTGTTGATTCATTTCGGGGCTTTGCGACATTGTGGTCATGTGGCCCCGTGTACTTAGGTGTGTGTGGAATTTGTCTGATAACCGGTGTTATTGTGAAGGCTGTATTAGTGTGTGTAGTTGTAACTCAGATGAGGATTAAGAAGGAGGCGGCTGTGGTCTTATTTAAGCATACGCCTGGAATAGAAGTGGGGAAACCACAGAAAGCCACTTCCAGGATGGCTGAGGTGTGATTGGAACTTGCCCCTTCTCAGTTCTTGCGCAACCCTCAGGCCAGAATTAAACTTCTTGGCAGAGCTGGGAATCGAACCCGGGACTCCGCAGTGGCAGCCAAGAGTACTAGCCACTACACAATGAGGCACAAACGAAGTTATGTATATGGTCACTGTGCATAGTTGATGTGCGACAAGTGGCAGAACAGTATACCTGATCAGGCAATTGGTATCCGGTTTACAATAGCAATGGCATCCACATTCACAGTTGTTCCAATTAAGACTTTTCTACCTCTGAAGGGACAAAGCTCCAGAGGCATTTCGTAATAATAGCAAGTCTATGAATTCATCGCTCCACGTCCAGATATTAAAACCCACCTAACAGCAAGGCATTTGGGAGGAGGGAGTTAAGTACACGATTATCCGGGCCCTGCTGATAACTTATCACACTCCAAACAGTCACAAGCCTAATTTTTTGGCTCTATGTTAACCGTGGAAACTTGCAATTACATGTATAATTCTTTCAAGGTGTCACCATACACATAATGATCATGATTTGTCAAACTAGAAACAAAACTTCCTCATGGAGAACATCTGGGAGAAGCTTATGCTATCTACTGATAGGGGCAGATGACCTCGTAGTTCTGCCCCTTAAAACCTCAACTACCTGACTGATAATAGCCTAACTACAGGGATGAACAGACACAAATCTACATCACAGATAAACGTGCCTAAAATGGACAATACTGTACCTGGTTTATACAAAGTATTTGTATAAAACTACTACCATACGGACATCCAAGGGAAATCCACGCAGGTGCCTATGCTGGTTAGATGTCGCCATCACAATTCAGAGCAGTACACGACCTTCTTGCCAGCATGGTAATTCTGCAATAAAGTGACAAAACTATTCATCATGAGCAAGTAAAACAAAAGTTTGAGAAATGATGAGAATGTAGGCTACATGTAGAGAATAAAGAGAATGTTCATCCTTCCCCTAAATATAATGTGCACCATTAATCCCAATAGAAAAAGTCTACTGGTACTGCATGTGTTAACACATTTTCAATATATAGCCTATAATAATTTCTCATTCATACACGTGCAGATTTTCTAAACTTCTAGCCGATGGCTGGATTAGGAGCAACACATATCACATCCATCATTACTTCTCAAATATTGAAGAGCTTAAGATCAGTTAACCTATACAGGATCTCATTATGTCTCTTATTATAAACTTAGTACTGCACCATTATTCATAAAAGGGCTTAAGTACAGACATGGTTACAGTATTTTGGGAACACCCTGTAACTTCCTAACTTGCCTCTGAAGTCGATCATAACAGCTGGTCTGCAGCAAGGAAAAGCCATGCTATCATGAAAGAGATCGGCAGAGCTCGTGTTTCCGACGAGAAATCCGAAGCTCATCGATAATAACCATGTTGACTGTGTCTAACACCATATCGATCGATTCACCTGAGAGTGATTAATACAAATTAATGCATATTTAGCGCTTTATGTAAGCAGATACATGTGTCTATATGTATATTTCCATGGCAGAAAGCCATTATTAAGAAAGCCATTATTAAGAAAGTATGAAGAACAGAAGATGATATGTTAACTCACTGCTGATTACGTTTCGACTGCGATATATTTCGTATCGAGTCATGACGTGTGTGTGAGTCAGTGGGGGAAGCAGATGTGAGACTCAGGCGACCTCGTGCAGAGCGCAATGTGTATAGAACTTGACAGCGCAGAGGGTTGAGCTGGAAATCAGTGAAAGTAAAATCGCCAGCTAACGGGAGTTGTAAAAACGTGTGACCGTGCTGAAGTGTATTCTAGTTCGTTGAGCATTCTACGTGAAGTAGAAACGTGTTTAATAGGGCTCAGACATGGTCTTAAACATGTAATAATTTACCTCTGCGACTGTGTGTCTACGGCAACTAACGGGCCATGCGGATGGATACTTTTATAATCACGACAGCGAGCTCAGCCGTGATGTGTCACGAAACTCTGCATATAAACCGTCGTGGAAATGCAGCCTAGATTTGATTCACTCTTCACTGTGATTATACTTTTTGAAAAGAGTACATTCTCAAGCAAGGTGTCAAGGGGAAGGGACAATATGAAGCTTATATCCACTACGATGGTAGGCTAAATTGATTTAAGAATACTGCATTAGCAGGGTACAGCGGGGACTTGTCGAAGGCAACTTTCTTTTAGCATGAAGTGGGCACGCGACTCTCGTGTCAAGAGGGGCCGCGTCGACCCTCGTGAACTTGTTCATACGCGCGTTCTCACATTGGAACTTGTTAGTGACGGTTCGAGTTCACTTTCGCGTCGTGACGAGTTGATAAACTGTGTGCGGTCCTTCCGTTGGTGTTCGAATATGTATGGGAAGATATCGCCAGGATATGTTGGAACTATTTCGACCGACCGGGTGTTGCTCGAGCCTGGGAGGACTTTGGTTCGTTCTATGGAAACCCAGTTGAAGTCCAGCATATTTTCTGTTGGTCCGGAGCTGATTATGGCCAACGATATCCTTTTTTCCTCATCTAGATTCGCCAAAGGTACTGATCACTTCAACTTGTTACAGTAGTGTAGCGTGGACATTTAGAAATACCACTTTGCCATATTTGATTTTGTAGTTTAAATGGTTCAGTAGAAAGTGCAGGTTCGATGTTCATTTCGAAACTGACCTTCTATGATGCCAGGATTTTGACTCATAAAAATGAGTGCATCCTTTGTGTAATTTTGATGAATAAATTAATAATTTCAGTAGTATTTTACAGTATTTAAAATGATATGCTCATTCTTATTTGTCGAGAAGCAAATGTAGGAAGAAGATTTACAGTTTTTCTTGTGTAAGAACATTTTTAGTAACGCAACTTTCTTTTGAGAACGTTGGTTGAGTTTTCATATTCTAGTGCATTGTTCTTTAAGCACTTTCGCTTGGATTATCGTATTCTTTAGAGGGGAATTTTCCTTTTCGTATTTTGATTAAGATATTAGAAGTTTTCGGACCCAGTTATTCTAAATGTGACTTCGAGTCCTTGGACTATATTTTCTTCAGTTTTTTTTAATAACAGATTTAACTTGTGTTTTCTGAGCGTGATTTTCGAAATGGATTGCCTAATGGGTCATTAGTCGCTTAGCCTTTGTTGCTAACCTAGATCCATGCTGTAGGTCTAATCCATCGACATTTTCGCGTTCGGGAAATTCAGGGAGGATCTTATTTTGAGATTGAATTTATATTTTTATAGACCTCTTTACAACCTCAGTTTGTGTGGTTGGGCAGCGTTATATACAGTTTATATTTTTTTTTTGATGTTAACACTGGATTAAATTGATATCATTGCCTTTAGTGCAATAGTTTTTTCTATTAAGAGGGTATTTGAACGACATCCAAAATTGCGAGGATAATCCCAGGGACGACTTACTATAAGTCATACGTTTAAGAATTATGGATCTTGTAATAAATCAATGTAAGGCAAGTTTTTAAAGTTAGGTGGAATATTTCTGAAATCCACTGGGCTTTGTTGGCAATCTGTTACGGGATCATATTTTTCGAGTTCAGGATTTTTACCATAAACAGCTGATTTGCATAATTGTGGATTTATAACAGTAAGGCTCCTATTATAGGTGCATATTGGTCTTTAGAGAGGCATATACTATGAGTAATGTCTTTGTGTTTAAATATATTGATGCAATGCTTTGTAAAGCATATTTTTCTTGTTGAGGATTGAGCTAGGTGTGCCAATCAGGATTAGATTGATTAGGGTTTTAACCCAGAGAGAGGTGTTGTTTTAACCTAGAATGGTTAATAATTGGTCATTGTTAACTTTATCGCTGTTATCGTGAAAATGCCTGTGTGAAGATTAATATTTTTCCGAGCAGTATTGTTGGGAATCTTGAGTGGATATTCGGTTAAATATTTCCAGTAAAACTAATATAACAATTTTGTCATAAGATGTATGTTTAAAAAGGAAACCGATAACTATTTAAGACTGACTTTACAATTAATTTTTGCTTAGCTTAACTGTTCGGCAGAATTTCCCTAAAACAAGAATTGAAATAATATTAAACAGAAAGGAATGTCGTGACTTCAAGTCAGTAGGAAGAGAATAATTGAAATTATTCTGGAATTTTGTGTAAATTATATTCTGTAAATAGGCCATATGAATTTCTTCATTCAATAACAAGAACATATAAAGTTACTGAAGATGTCGTGTAGGATTAGTAATTATAACCAGGATATTTTTGTATAAGATGTTATTTCCGTTAAGGAACCGAAATTAATTTAATGTATTCAAGTCTTATAATATTTCTCTTTTTGTAAATGCTTACCCTATGGGATTGATCATCATTATTATTAATATGCCTTATATTTTAATCAGCTAAAAGTTAGTTGTGATAATGGATAATATATATATTTTTTTTCTGGAAGATAATCCAATATTATCAATGAGATTTTTTTGATTGGTCGTGGTATCGACGAAATTGATATTCTTCTGTCTTGTTTATTCTTACAATAAATCACTTTACTACTTGGTTTTAATTATTGCGTGATGCTTTATAGAGGTGATGGAAGGGTGTATTAAGGGGGGCATCGCTAGGTATTTTAGTGTTTACCACACCTTTGAGATTCTTTCTTCCTTTTGAAGAATTCTCGTGTTTTGAGCTAGTCTTTTCTTTTTCTGAGCCTTGGTCAGTCTTAATACATCCTGTTAGGTATTCGAGTGGCCCTATTATCCCTGTGTCTGTTGGTAGAACTTGGGGGGTCTTTAGAGCCGGGGCATTTTCAGGTTCTACGATCCAGCTGCTATCCAGGGATTCAACAGGTATTGGTAGGTAAAAGGGTACATTAGGTGGCGCCCAGCTCAGGGGCTTCGAAAAACTGGAATACCAGAGCGAATACCAGGGAGTTGAATGCCATAATTCTGCCAAAATTGAAACTGAAAGTACAAAGTGGAAATTAGTTTTATGATCATGTAACACAGATCGCGAATTGGAACACCGTGTTTCTTGTGTGACTATGAATCAAGGCGATAAAATAATGGTGAACCAATATTTTGGCACGAACTATTGGAATTCCTATGGAACAAAGCAATTACGAGGATACTCGAGCTACTTGACCCACAAGTGGTATTGCAACCATTATTAATTTTTATTTTATTTTATGTATTGGAGTGGTGCCACACGCTTTGTTAATAATTTGTTCTACTTGTTTCCGGCTGATGATCATTGCTGACATCATTAAAAATAGAAGTATTTGTAGTAAATTTAAAATTTAAGTAATGGTAGAATCACAGACCTTCACCGATATAAACCAACACGCACTTGTATATGGTCGATCCCAAATGAAATGGGGCACTTTGTGTTTAGACATAAGTTTATTTTAAGGTAACGCCAGACAATAAGAATGAGCATATATGGTAAATGGTGGTTGTTTGTAGATGTTCTCGCTGTGCTTTGTTGGTGTGGTATTCTTATTTCTTGTGAAGTGTAGTGAAGCATGTCTGAAGGTAATATGGTGACTGTTGGTGACGTTAAGAAGATGTTTGAAATTCTTCAACATAAAATGGACAATTTGAATCAGGACATTGAAAATATTAAGGTCCAAACTAGATCTGCATTAGACCATATGTCTGAAACTGTGCAGGGTGCAGTTGCTGAAGGTATCAGGGGGGAAATTGATACTATGCAATCCTCCTTGAAGGCTATCAATGACAGTTCTAAAAGGGTAGAAAAGAAGGTTACCAGTGTAGAATCTAATATCGAAGATATCCAGGATGATAATAGAAAAACTCAACTAGATATCAGTACATTACGGGCTAATGTTGGATTGGTACAGGTTGCCCAAGAAAGAATCCAAAATAGTCAAACATCAATCCAAACAGATCTTAACAATATGCAAACTAGTCAAACATCAATCCAAACAGATCTTAACACTATTCAGACTAATCAAAGGGGAATTGAGGAAACTGTAAAGGATGTAAACTCTAATGTAAGGATTATGCAATCCCAAATCAATGATTTAAGAACAGATGTGGGATTAATAGAATCCAGTCAAAATAAAATGGAGCTAGAGGTCCGAAAAATCGAATCTAGTCAAAATCAGACGGAGGTTAAGTTAATGGAGCTAGAAAAATCTAATAAAGAATTTCAAGTTGAGATTAGACTAGACTTTGAAAAGAGTGTGAAGCTCAGTAAAAAAAAATTAGAAACACTTCAGCTGCAGTTTTCCCATGACACTAATCAGACCCAGAATAGCCTGGAACAGTTGAAATGTGAAATGGGGACACTCCGAGCTCAAGTCACTGATCATACGAAACTTCTCAGGGATGATTTTGACATCGATTTGAAAGGGATCATAAGTGATAATATTGTAACATTTCGTCAAGATATTATGAAAATTAATGAGGAATGTTTTAAAGTTGAGAAATCTAAGTTAGAATCTAAACTTGCCACTGGTCTTGCAACTAATAGCAAAGACATAATAAATGTTAGGGAAGATCTAAGCAAAAGAATGGATGGAATTCAAAATACTCAGGTTAATAACATATCCGATTTAGAGAAGCGTATTAACAGTGTTGAAACTAAAGTCGACCAAAGTAAGATAGAGTTAAATGAGGTCAGGGAGAAGAAAACTTCCGAGATTAATGAAATTAGAAAGGGTCTCGAGCAAATTAATCTAGAGGGGCATATCAATTTAGATACTCTAAAAGATCAATTGCGATCACTTTTACACTCCGATTTTCGAGTTCTAGTTGAACAACCTGAAGTGATAGTACCTGATGGTAGGGAAAGGATGATACAGGAATCTTCCAACAACGAACCCAACGTTCGGCTCAGTCAAATGGAACATTCGAGTCCCATTCGAACAAGCAGGGAAAGTTTTAGTTCTCCGAACCCCAACGTAGGCGTGGGTGATTATACTTCGAAATCATCGGAAAGGACACCGAATGTAACCATAATACGAAATTTTGATGACAAACCTAGGAAGTTTAGCAATTTGGATGGAATGACACCAATCGAATTTGTCAGGACATTAAGAGATTACTTTTTGGAGTCACATGTGCCACGTGAGCGTGAGCTACGTATGGTGGAAAGGTTTCTCACCGATGCTCCGTTACAATGGTTCAGGGCTTTTCGTTACACATTTGACAACTTTGAGCAGTTTTCGGAAGCCTTCATACAAAGATTTTGGTCGATCGAGGTCCAACAGAATGTGAGATCAGAAGTCTATTCACGCAAGTACTCCAGTACAGGACCAACCAGCTACGCTGAATACTTTGCGTGTCAGTTAGCAAAACTCCGTTTTCTTCAGCCGCCGTTGACACAGGAAGAACTCCTTGAAGCTATCTCACGTCAATTGCCTGCGGAAGTAAGGAAATCAATTATTTCCTCCGGAGTATCGTCTTTAACGTCGTTAGATGACCTGTTACGTCGATTAGATCACATGAGTATGATGACGCAACCTACTATAGTCAAAAATGCCAGGCAGGAATCGAAAGTTGTAAACGCGGTAATGATGAACCGTACACAGCAGACGGATCGTTTCGAACAAAGAAGAGATGATAGAATAGGTCCTATTAGAAATACCCATCAGGAAGAGAGGAGATGGGAAAACCAACGTAGGGACGCCCAGGAGAGGCCTTGGCAACGTCGCTACGAGGAGAGAAATTTTTATCGAAGAGATAATGATCGAGACCGGAATGATCATCGAGAAACGCCTTATGATAGGAATTACAGATATGATCAAAATAATCGAGATAACAGATACAATAGGAATGATAGAGATACCCGAGACAATAGAGATAACAGATATAATAGGAATGATAGAGATACCCGAGACAATAGAGATAACAGACAAAATCAAGGGTACTCGAGATACAACAATTATCGAACGGAGGCGTCCGATAAAAAAGTGCAACAGGAGAGGCTCAAGAGAGGGCGAGATAAGTCCACGGAGGTTGGACGAAGAAAATCGAAGGAAAGAAAGGATGAAAATCTAGATAAGTCACAACCCAGTACTAGCAGAGAAGGTCGGAGTTCAGAAAGAGCTCCGGATCGAGAAAAAAAACGCCAATTTCCGGGCGAAATTAATAACTGACGTTGCCACGCATTCCTCTGATATCACGATTTTTGAAATATTTGAAGCTACTGACGAAGACCTTCTATTTGAACCAGAAACGAAACCGAGAGGAAGGATAGTTGAACTTCCCGTTATTGATATACTAATTGGTCTACAACATTGTAAAGCCTTGATGGACACAGGTGCTATGATCTCAATAGTTGACGAGGACTGTTTTGAAAGATTGAAACCAGAAAATCAATTTACCATTCTTCCAGCATCTCCAACAAAAATTCGTGGGATATTTAAGGATAAAACTATGAAATGCAAAGTGCAGATTCTAATGAAATTCTGGATCAATGAGAGAAGTTATGAACATATTTTTATAGTCGTTAAGAATATTAATTTTGACGTCATACTAGGCATCGATTTTATTACTCAAGCTAGAGCAATCATCGACATGGACAAAGGAATAATAAGATTCAAGGAAGAAAGTATAGAGGATGTAGTGATGGAGGAAATGGATGGAAACGAAATTAATAGAGATATCCCTAGAATGGAAATCCTAGATCACGTGTTATGGCAGAAATTAGCAAGTTCGCGAGAATTTACTGTCCTGAGGATCATGCGAGCTGGGTGAAGTTCATCCCACTCATGGAAAGATGCATGAATTCCACATTCCATGAGAGCTTATCAGATATACCTATGGTTGTTCACCATAATAAGAGGCCAGAAAGAGCCTGGACAGAGATCGTGAGATTTCTACCTAAGGACAGGGAGCCTACAGTCCAAGAAAGAATTAATTCAGCTAGAGAAATCTTGATGGATGCAGCCGAGAAGCGGCATAAACGAATCAGAAATAAAAGATATCGGCCACCGATGAGAGTAGGCGAGATGATTCTCGTCAAGAAACCGACGAAAGCAGATGTGGCTAAGAAGCAATTCACCAAGTTTTCCTATGTCTTCCACGGACCCTATAAGATTGCTAGGTCGTTCGGAAATAATTGTTATGAAGTAGTAAGCCTAAATGAAAGAGAAATGATAGGTCGTTTCAATGCAAAGAACCTGAAAAGATATGTGAAGAAGATAGACTGAGTGTTGACTGAATAATGCTACATATGCTGAGATTACCTGGAATGGTGTAAATAAAAGTTGAGGAGACTTTTATTTAAGGTATCAAAGGGAAAATGCACCATTATTCATAAAAGGGCTTAAGTACAGACATGGTTACAGTATTTTGGGAACACCCTGTAACTTCCTAACTTGCCTCTGAAGTCGATCATAACAGCTGGTCTGCAGCAAGGAAAAGCCATGCTATCATGAAAGAGATCGGCAGAGCTCGTGTTTCCGACGAGAAATCCGAAGCTCATCGATAATAACCATGTTGACTGTGTCTAACACCATATCGATCGATTCACCTGAGAGTGATTAATACAAATTAATGCATATTTAGCGCTTTATGTAAGCAGATACATGTGTCTATATGTATATTTCCATGGCAGAAAGCCATTATTAAGAAAGCCATTATTAAGAAAGTATGAAGAACAGAAGATGATATGTTAACTCACTGCTGATTACGTTTCGACTGCGATATATTTCGTATCGAGTCATGACGTGTGTGTGAGTCAGTGGGGGAAGCAGATGTGAGACTCAGGCGACCTCGTGCAGAGCGCAATGTGTATAGAACTTGACAGCGCAGAGGGTTGAGCTGGAAATCAGTGAAAGTAAAATCGCCAGCTAACGGGAGTTGTAAAAACGTGTGACCGTGCTGAAGTGTATTCTAGTTCGTTGAGCATTCTACGTGAAGTAGAAACGTGTTTAATAGGGCTCAGACATGGTCTTAAACATGTAATAATTTACCTCTGCGACTGTGTGTCTACGGCAACTAACGGGCCATGCGGATGGATACTTTTATAATCACGACAGCGAGCTCAGCCGTGATGTGTCACGAAACTCTGCATATAAACCGTCGTGGAAATGCAGCCTAGATTTGATTCACTCTTCACTGTGATTATACTTTTTGAAAAGAGTACATTCTCAAGCAAGGTGTCAAGGGGAAGGGACAATATGAAGCTTATATCCACTACGATGGTAGGCTAAATTGATTTAAGAATACTGCATTAGCAGGGTACAGCGGGGACTTGTCGAAGGCAACTTTCTTTTAGCATGAAGTGGGCACGCGACTCTCGTGTCAAGAGGGGCCGCGTCGACCCTCGTGAACTTGTTCATACGCGCGTTCTCACATTGGAACTTGTTAGTGACGGTTCGAGTTCACTTTCGCGTCGTGACGAGTTGATAAACTGTGTGCGGTCCTTCCGTTGGTGTTCGAATATGTATGGGAAGATATCGCCAGGATATGTTGGAACTATTTCGACCGACCGGGTGTTGCTCGAGCCTGGGAGGACTTTGGTTCGTTCTATGGAAACCCAGTTGAAGTCCAGCATATTTTCTGTTGGTCCGGAGCTGATTATGGCCAACGATATCCTTTTTTCCTCATCTAGATTCGCCAAAGGTACTGATCACTTCAACTTGTTACAGTAGTGTAGCGTGGACATTTAGAAATACCACTTTGCCATATTTGATTTTGTAGTTTAAATGGTTCAGTAGAAAGTGCAGGTTCGATGTTCATTTCGAAACTGACCTTCTATGATGCCAGGATTTTGACTCATAAAAATGAGTGCATCCTTTGTGTAATTTTGATGAATAAATTAATAATTTCAGTAGTATTTTACAGTATTTAAAATGATATGCTCATTCTTATTTGTCGAGAAGCAAATGTAGGAAGAAGATTTACAGTTTTTCTTGTGTAAGAACATTTTTAGTAACGCAACTTTCTTTTGAGAACGTTGGTTGAGTTTTCATATTCTAGTGCATTGTTCTTTAAGCACTTTCGCTTGGATTATCGTATTCTTTAGAGGGGAATTTTCCTTTTCGTATTTTGATTAAGATATTAGAAGTTTTCGGACCCAGTTATTCTAAATGTGACTTCGAGTCCTTGGACTATATTTTCTTCAGTTTTTTTTAATAACAGATTTAACTTGTGTTTTCTGAGCGTGATTTTCGAAATGGATTGCCTAATGGGTCATTAGTCGCTTAGCCTTTGTTGCTAACCTAGATCCATGCTGTAGGTCTAATCCATCGACATTTTCGCGTTCGGGAAATTCAGGGAGGATCTTATTTTGAGATTGAATTTATATTTTTATAGACCTCTTTACAACCTCAGTTTGTGTGGTTGGGCAGCGTTATATACAGTTTATATTTTTTTTTGATGTTAACACTGGATTAAATTGATATCATTGCCTTTAGTGCAATAGTTTTTTCTATTAAGAGGGTATTTGAACGACATCCAAAATTGCGAGGATAATCCCAGGGACGACTTACTATAAGTCATACGTTTAAGAATTATGGATCTTGTAATAAATCAATGTAAGGCAAGTTTTTAAAGTTAGGTGGAATATTTCTGAAATCCACTGGGCTTTGTTGGCAATCTGTTACGGGATCATATTTTTCGAGTTCAGGATTTTTACCATAAACAGCTGATTTGCATAATTGTGGATTTATAACAGTAAGGCTCCTATTATAGGTGCATATTGGTCTTTAGAGAGGCATATACTATGAGTAATGTCTTTGTGTTTAAATATATTGATGCAATGCTTTGTAAAGCATATTTTTCTTGTTGAGGATTGAGCTAGGTGTGCCAATCAGGATTAGATTGATTAGGGTTTTAACCCAGAGAGAGGTGTTGTTTTAACCTAGAATGGTTAATAATTGGTCATTGTTAACTTTATCGCTGTTATCGTGAAAATGCCTGTGTGAAGATTAATATTTTTCCGAGCAGTATTGTTGGGAATCTTGAGTGGATATTCGGTTAAATATTTCCAGTAAAACTAATATAACAATTTTGTCATAAGATGTATGTTTAAAAAGGAAACCGATAACTATTTAAGACTGACTTTACAATTAATTTTTGCTTAGCTTAACTGTTCGGCAGAATTTCCCTAAAACAAGAATTGAAATAATATTAAACAGAAAGGAATGTCGTGACTTCAAGTCAGTAGGAAGAGAATAATTGAAATTATTCTGGAATTTTGTGTAAATTATATTCTGTAAATAGGCCATATGAATTTCTTCATTCAATAACAAGAACATATAAAGTTACTGAAGATGTCGTGTAGGATTAGTAATTATAACCAGGATATTTTTGTATAAGATGTTATTTCCGTTAAGGAACCGAAATTAATTTAATGTATTCAAGTCTTATAATATTTCTCTTTTTGTAAATGCTTACCCTATGGGATTGATCATCATTATTATTAATATGCCTTATATTTTAATCAGCTAAAAGTTAGTTGTGATAATGGATAATATATATATATTTTTTCTGGAAGATAATCCAATATTATCAATGAGATTTTTTTGATTGGTCGTGGTATCGACGAAATTGATATTCTTCTGTCTTGTTTATTCTTACAATAAATCACTTTACTACTTGGTTTTAATTATTGCGTGATGCTTTATAGAGGTGATGGAAGGGTGTATTAAGGGGGCCATCGCTAGGTATTTTAGTGTTTACCACACCTTTGAGATTCTTTCTTCCTTTTGAAGAATTCTCGTGTTTTGAGGTAGTCTTTTCTTTTACTGAGCCTTGGTCAGTCTTAATACATCCTGTTAGGTATTCGAGTGGCCCTATTATCCCTGTGTCTGTTGGTAGAACTTGGGGGGTCTTTAGAGCCGGGGCATTTTCAGGTTCTACGATCCAGCTGCTATCCAGGGATTCAACAGGTATTGGTAGGTAAAAGGGTACAGTACCACCTAAAACAGAACTTAATTCACTCACAATCAACCAACAATATACTGCCATTTTATCGACTGAAACTACCATTACCTTTCTGTAATCACCAAATGTCGAGACGTAATAATTATCTTGATTTGCGAACTCCTCATCACATGTATCCATTCACCGCATCACCGCAAAATGGAAATATAATTTTCCCAAGGACCAACACAATGAACGGAAAGCCCCTAAAATCTAGTGACAAACGAGCAAACAAGGTTGGTAACAAAACTGTTACCTAGTTCGGACCCAAACAAAAGAATAATTATTTAACGGACGGAGAAAGTAGTATGGACGTTCTGAGGCCTGGGACTACACTTCTGAACGCCAAAGGCGTTTTAAGACGACAGCAAAATGGCCGCGATAAAAACCAAGGAGTAATAAGGAGATGCCCTAACCAAAGAGTAATAAGGAGGCGCCCTGTCAGCGCTATTGGCAACTCCAGCTATCTGATATGACATCTAGCGGTAAAAATGAGAAACTTACCAAGTAGGGTACATTTGTCACGTGCTGACTGTTTGTATACGGTTTCTTGTATTGGTGAGCAGATCGTGGTAAATTCTTCGTGTTTATACATAAGTTATAAGTTTTACTCGTTGATAAGAGTGCAAAATGAGTAAAAGGAAAGTATATTGCTCAGTTTACGGCTGTAAGTCGATGTATAAGAGGGCTGCGGATATACGTTTTCATCACATTCCAAAAGATGCAAATAGCAATAGCCGAAAGGTGACTATACCAAATAAATACGGGCAACAAGAGCAGGTTGGACCACTCACCACTACACTCACTGACGACAGGATGGGTTGTTCACTTACGCCTAGCCAAGCCGCACCTAGACAGCCAAGCTCAGTCTCGCCGAGCCAAGCCGTACCAAGACAGCCAAGCCTACACCAACCGAGGGAAGACAGCCAAGCTTCATCAGTCAGGTATCCTCCGCTCCCTAGTTCATTTCCAATAACCCTACCGACCGCCATCACCTCGCTCTGCGATATCCGAGCCATTCCACTACGAGTCATATAGGCCTAATTTTGACTTCGCAGGGTTAATACCTACCATCCAAATCAAGCAATTCCTGTCTACCCCGAATATTAATACAAGTTAAACTCATCCCTTCGCCCTATCAAGCAACAAATAATTTCTAGAGTCTATGGTACAGTGAGCAAACTCAAATATGGCTTTTAAACGTAACAGCGCCATGACCCGAACTGCACAAAAACAAATACCAGCAGACAACCGATACTTGATAATATGCAATTGACACATAAAATCCAGTGGAACACACAAATTAGATCACGTGTATCGCACATTTATACACATATACAATTGAAAATAACACTGTCATTATTTTAGGGACAACATTTACTGATTATAACCGAAAAATAAAAAGTTTTCCATATCAAACGCATGTTATTGAGTATTTTTACCCTACTTATCCAGACCGACCGCAGCGCCCCAAGTGTTAGTTTGAGTTGCCAATAGCATGCGGAGAGTTGAAGCACTGACCACGCCCCCATACTTGCCCGGCTCGAGCCGTAAATCGAGTCTACGGTACCGTAGACTTATTTATTAGTGGAATTTAAGTAAAATTACCAGTAAAAGATTCGTGTTAGTTAGTTAGTTAATTATTGTTGCTTTAAGGGGCGGAACTACGAAAGAAAAAGATTCGTGTGCAGGTAGGCCTATACTACGAAATTGTAAGGTAGGCCTATATGACGATGGAAATCAAGGAATATTTGTTGATCTTTGCTGGCTAGCGTGAAGTGTACGGCAGTCACAATACTTTTCGTTGCAATCGAGAATCATGTAAACTGTCATAGAACGTTTAATTTTACAATATAAACTAGAGCAATACACCGATCTGAAATATAGTATAGCACATGGGAAATGAATGTATTATACCGATATGCAGTTTTTATGACCTGTAATTATTGTGGGATTTCAGGCAACCAGACACCCATCACTATTCTTAACTTATAGCAAATAATAGGCAAACAATTACCGAGATACCAGTAGGCCTGCCATTATATTCACGAATGTGTATTAAATAAATTAAATAAATTTAAAATATTAAAGGCATGCGAACTAATTGTGTGGTGGCGTTATTGTTTTTATTGCACGATGATTAAAAAATATATAGGCCAGTTCAGTTCCGGTAACAAACTAAGCAAGGTCTAGGCTGAGGTTTGAGATTAACACTAGAATAAGCAAATAATGTCATATCAATCTTCTAACACCCACGAGCAATAAATCTAGAACTCAAGCCACGTTGAAAATAGATTGGGGTAATTAGATTACAGTAATACCGTTCGTTAATTGACAAGCAGAAACTATTTCTAGTAAGAAACGGAGGAATATATCCGTAATTAATTCCTAGAAATCGAAATAATTATATTGTTGGACACGTATGCCACTATTTGAACATCTAACGAATGATACTAGAACAGTGCCATGAGGTGGCTACTCTAAGGATGAAAACTTAACTCAATAAATGGCAAATGAAGTGGATTTACTTGTAAAATGACATTACTTTGGCAGGTGGGAGTTCTGTTTGTGCAAACATATGCCCCACACGTCAACATTTCGTCCCACACGCGAAATATCACCACTTCTGGCTTCACTTCCATGGCGTTAGGGCCTCTCCTTATTACTCCTTGGCCCTAACGGCAAGGAAGTGAAGCCAGAAGTTACTCCTTCACATATGCTCAAAACATGGCGGTAGTCCCATATGAAAAGCGTGTAATGGTGTGACGTACGTACTTAAAAGTGGTGATATTTCGCGTGTGGGACGAAATGTTGACGTGTGGGGCATATGTTTGCACCAACAGAACTCCCACCTGTCAAAGTAATGTCATTTCACAAGTAAATCCACTTTATTTGCCATTTATTGAGTTAAGTTTTCATCCTTAGAGTACCCACCTTACGGCACTGTTCTAGCATCATTCGTTAAATGTTCAAATATTGGTATATGTGTCCAGAAATATAAGTATTTTGATTGTTAGGAATTAATAACGGATATTTTTCTTCGTTTCTTACTGGAAATAGTTTCTGCTAGTCAATTAATGAACGGTGTTACTGTAATCTAATTAGCCTACCCTGAACTATTTTAACGTGACTTGAGCTCTCGATTTATTGCTCGTGGGTGTTAGAAGATTGATATGCTATTATTTGCAAATTTTAGCGTGGTATCTCAAACCTCAGCCTAGACCGTGCTTATTTTGTTACCGGAAATGAACTGGCCTATTTAAAAAAAACATCGTGCAATAAAAACAATAACGCCACCACTCAATTAGTACGAAAATATTCAGAAGTACGGCCTGAAAATCAGTATAGAGAAAAGCAAGACCATGGTGATGACAAGAGGGGAAAGACAAGGAAAGGGCACTGTGAAAATTGGAAGTCAGAGTTTGGAAATTGTGGACACGTTCAAATACCTAGGAAGTGAATTGATGCAAACTGGTAGGTTGGACATGGAGATTGGCAGGAGGGTACAGCAGAGCAATGCATTCTATCAAAGTGTAAGAAAACTTGTTTGGGATAAGGAAGTACCAAGGAAAAGCAAGGAGGTAATATATAAAGTGTACTATGTTCCCATATTAACTTATGCAGCTGAGACTTGGACCCTGACAAGCAGGCAAGAGAGTAGAATCCAAGCCAGTGAAATGAAATTCCTAAGAAGTATGATAGGAAAGACAAGGAAAGACAGAGTGAGGAATGGAGATGTTAGGAACGAAGTTGGGATGAGAAAACTAAATGAGAGAATTGAGAAGAATAAACTAATGTGGTTTGGACATGTAAAGAGGATGGAGGAAAATAGAATACCAAGACAGATGCTGGAGGCGAAGTGCAAGGGTAAGAGAGCAAGAGGAAGACCTAGAACAAGGTGGATTGATTCAGTGAAGAACAGCGTAAGAAAAAGAAATCTGGACTGGGACAAGATCGTGGAGGAAGAATGGTGGAAGGACAGAGGAAAGTGGAGAAGTGCCATAAATACCCCGACCCGGCAGGAGCTGGATAAGGGGAAATGATGATGATGATTAATTTATTTAATACATATTCGTGAATATAAAGGCAGGCCTACTGGTATCTCGATTATTTGCCTATTGACTGCCGTACACTTCACGCTAGCCAGCAAAGATTAACAAATATTCCTTGATTTCCGTGGTCATATAGGCCTACTTTACAACTTCGTACTATACCTGCACACGAATCTTTTACTGGTAATCATACTTAAATCGCACTAATAAATAAGTTTACGGTCGTAGGCTCAATCACTGCCTTCGTAATGTTACTTTACGAAGGCAGTGGCTCCATTTACTGCGAGCCGGGCAAGTATGGGGGCGTGGTCAGTGCTTCAACTCTCCGTATGCTATAGCGCTGGCAGGGCGTCTCCTTATTATTCCTTGATAAAAACTAAGCACTTAAGGCCTGTATCACACGACACTTGCTGGCAAGGAAGCTGTTGTGATCGCTGGTATAAAATCCTGTATGATTCTGATTCGTACTCGTCCGTACACCTGCTTTTATGGCTGAAGTGTATCACACGCTAGCATTTCGTTCGCTAGTTGTAAGAAATAAAACATGGAGGACGGTTGTCGTTTGGGGGTAAAATTTACAGTCAATTCGCATTATTAACGCAAAGCGGTCGTGAAACTTGCTTTAAGTACATTTGAGTTTCACACAAATGCTGTTCAGAGAAAATATAGTTTCGTTCAGATGTATTTATTCGAGGGCCTACCTACATAACAAATGTATTTGTTAATGTTGTCGCTAAGATATCTATTAGAACGAGAAAAGTAATCCGATTGGTTTTGTACTCAAACTTCCATGCAAACTGCCAGGAAAAATAGCACCTGTTCAATTTCGTGAGTTGTATGGAAGCTACCATGGAAGGCAGAACCTAGTATGGAAGGTACAAATCACACGGTAATAGACGCGTGTATACCTGCGTGTATACCCGTACTGGTAGAAACTTCCATGCTAGCGAGTGTCGTGTGATACAGGCTTTAGGCATGAAACAAAATTCACACGCGAAGCGATATTACAAAAACGCTTATCTCACAACTCTACCATAAATATTCAGAACAATACATTTCCGTATATTCCTTTTTAAATAGTATTCGTTAAGATCGGATCTTATTGAAATAGTTTGCATAGGGGAAAATGCGGAATCTAGAATATTCGAACCCTATTGGCAACTCAATCTAACACTTGGGGCGCTGCGGTTGGTCCAACATGGCGGGGATAGGTAGGATAAAACACTCAATTCGCGACCTCAAGCGACGTCGCAGCCGTTATCTGGAACTAGCGTAAAGGTGATGGGAACATAAACAAATAGATGCTATAACATGCACATTACCCAGTTGAGTTAAGTGATGTGGCGATTTCGAGCTCCCGGAATTTTGAAATTTATACTGTCAATCGCAGTTTTAGTGTGCTCAAATGAGTGATAAAGAAGCTAAAAAGGAACACCCGTGCTGAAGACAACAAAAGTCCAACCACATCAAAGGTAACTTGCAAGTACACAAGCACAAAAGAAGACCATCTCCAGTAAAATAATAGTTAGGTTAAGTAACAGAAACAGTAAAATTATACAAACCGCTCACTTGCAGAACAATCTCTGCTGAATGACTTCCCGCACGAAGCGCACACAACGCACAACCCTTCGCCGATAGCCTTACCACTCAAAACGCACACAAGCATATCAGTGATTCATTTCGAACTAACGCCATCTTCCTGTCGCAAGTGCAACAAAACCTTCTCAACAAACCCTATACATCAAAGTACGGTACCTGCAAAGTAGACGGGACCTATAAGAAGCAAACCAATCTCAATACCAACCAACCTGCGCTGAAACAGACTCACACATTCCGAACCGTACGAACATCACTACAAACAATGCTAGCCGCAATGAACTACAAAAGATGCACCAAATGTGATTCGGGCACACCACTAGAAGACACAGCAGTGAGTTGCGACAGAGGTTGCAACGAATGGTTCCACAAGGAGTGCACCTCTATGACTACAACCACAGATTACCTACTACTACAGATAGCCGACAGCCATGCTAATTCTTGGCACCTAAGACTTCAGCGCTGCCTGGTGTATGACCGCGGTACTAGTTGAGCACGGCCGAGCGGGTAGCCTACCCCACCCCTTCCTCTCGTTCCGCTAAATATTCTCGACCTAACTGCTCTGCCCACTTCAATGTTCCGAAAATCAAAATCTTCCCAATACTTATAGCACACGTGTTTAAGTGTGGAGATAATAATATGATCTACACGAAATAAATCACATTCAAAATAGAAATAACAGTTTTTTTTTAATAATACCAAAGTGGGAAATTGTGAATTCCGGAACTCTGAAATGAGCAATCACAGCATTTAGGACATGACCTCATCAATAATGTACATGTTTACATTTCTTTCAGTTGCAATTGGAGCATATTGCATTGACAAGAATTAGGCTACTATAAGGTCTGCAGCATATTATTACTCAATTTAAAAAAATGGTCCCTTCCGATTAACCACTGTAGGCCCAATTATAACCGATTAGTTCCGAGATTAAACTAGAAAGGAAAAGTACTGGGAAGGGAGAATTCATATCTTAAAATGCTTGATGCTGTTCGCAATAACAGGAAAATTTTAAGAGAGAATACTAAGGAAATAGGTGGTGTAACCTGATCCTCATCACACTAAAATTGTTAGTGTAATTAATGCCAAATTCATTAGTTTCAGAAAAATAATTGGATATCACAAAATTTATATACAATAGTTCATTTGATATTCCCTTTAAAATATATCCAGTCCACCAATTTTGAAGGGTGAAATACAGTAAGTACATGTACATAAACAAATTTCTTGGCACACTAATACAGTAAATTCTATGACATGCTGTGAAGGGGAAAGGAGAAATAGGACTTTCAATGAAAAACAAGAAACACACTCAATACTGCTAGAAATCATCATGTTTTATTTAAAAAGTTTGTCAACTAAGAAAAAATAACAGGGAGAGCCAAAATCAAACTTAGCAAAAATACAGTAATCAAATCTGGTCCTTTTAAAAGTATGTGTTGAGGCATGTTCTTCTTTCTTGCCAAGGTATAACGGTAGGCTACAGCACATGATAATGGACCTATTACCTCCTTGACGCCATGGCTGACACCGATGAACCGCAAATTCCTACAACACATGCAAGTTTGTATGTTGAAACAGTTAACTTAATAAATGTGTAATGCTTGAAATGGAGAACTTGAATTTGCTGTTATGTGTATGTTATCTGTATGTGTGGGAACCCATGATAAACCACTTGCTGGGTGGCTAAGCGGAGAATCAAACCCAACATTTCCCGGTTTACCTCACTAGGCTGTGTGTACCCTGTTCTTACCCTCAGACTAGAATTAGATTTCTTGACATTCAGCAATCAAACATGGACCCCAGAAGTGTCAACCAAGAACTATACCACCTGGTTGGTCTCATTTATTTTTAAGAATAATATGTACTAAAAAGAAATTGAAATTGATCCAAGTTATTTATTTTTACTGTGCTTCGAATGGAGGTTGCGGCGTTGTGTATAGTGCAGCCATTATATCCAATGTTGCAATGAGTAAATGTTCCCCGATATTGGTATAGGACACATTACCTGTATGTACTCTGAATAAGTGAAGCAATAGAGCAATACTTAATTAAATTACTAGAACTGAAAGTACCGGTAACAATTCCATAGCCAAAATTGTGACGTGCCTTTTATTTCTTAGTTGTTTTGCAGAAAATACCGTACTAAGAGTGTAGAGTTGAAATACAACTTGAACAAGAACACGACAGCCTAGATTAAATACACACGAGACACGACAATAGAGCACTTTAGAACAGTAACGAGAGCGAACTTTCAGTGGAGATGTTGGCAACCATGTGAATACAAACAATTTATGACCAGAACGTAAAACTATGCCAGCGCTCAGAGCATGTTAAAACAATTGGGATCAGTTCAGTCGTTTGCAAACGACTTGTTTATGTTACGGTGAGTAGTCGTTGAATTCATTCGACTGTTTTCTAAAAGCAGTCAAACAAGTCGATGGTTTTAACTTTTGTCAGTCGACTGCTGATGCCCATCTCTACAAACCAATTGACAACCAGAATCAATTTGAGCTTACACACCCTCCGACTTGCTAAAATGCTATTAATATTGGATCCCAATATAAAATAATTTCTGATTTAATTTTCCTGGAAAATCTATTCTATGTTTGCATCGATCATTACCATCACGCTATGGGGAGAATTTCATAATAATTTTCTTGTAATTCATTTATCACGTGGTAGAATAAATGAATGAAATTCAATCATAAAATAAATAGAACTCTAAGCCATAATTGGTAAGCCCATGTTCAAGTCGTGTAATAATTCAAGAATGCACCCAATTCTCATTAAAAGTGTATAGACTGTGTTAAGGAGTTCAAACATAACCTAAATATTGAATGCTTAACATTTCCAATGAAATGACATACATATATACAGGGTCTTTCATATAAAGTAAGAACGGCGACCGGCGGTTTTGTCATTCGCTGCTGAAGCCGGCTTGGCCGAGCTTGTGACGCGCCACGCCCCCTGCTGTAGTATTGAAGGCGCGCGCATAGTACAAACTTGACCTTGCAATAAGCATGCAAGTGTTGTCAGTCGCCAGTCTGAACCACAGCTGCTAACATGTTGAGACAGTTATCATTGCAACATCGTATTTTTGTATGTAAAATTTATTTTAATTACGATTCGACTCAGCGGGTACGTGATGCATTTGTTCAGCAATTTCCTGATGAAGTGCCACCTTCACTAGCACAGATTCACGTAATTGTAAATAACTTTGACACTACTGGTTCAGTCTCAATAAAAAACACAAAATAAAAAATACAGTGGCATGACTCACTCTCGTCAGCCAAAATGTGGTTTCCAGATACAATGCCTCTATAACCCAGGAAGGACGACACTTCCAGCATCTTTTATAAGGTAATATTTCATAGAGGATTGTACACACGCTTAGAGCAGGGGGCCACGTTTCGCCACAAGCTCGGTCAAGGCCACCACACTAGCGGATAACAAACCCGCCGCTTGGCGTTCTTACTTTATATGAAAGACCCTGTATTTGGACAACTGGACGTAGGCTATTTCATTGAAAGAATCTACGAACAAGAAACTGTATAAAACTATAGGCACCTACAGCCGTCAAGCTGTCCTCACAGTACCCGCTGGAGATTTACATCACCACTCTATCTGTACGGTACCTCGAGATAAGCCTAAGTGCGCCAACTGTGAGGGAACACATTAACTCTTCCATCCCTGCCCTCATGTCTTTGCCACTAACCCCCCCTCCCACACAGCACGCCACTGCTCTGACACAGTTGTTAGGCCTGCTACAACAACTCTCAGCCATAACCCTGTAAACTACAGCTAAACCAAACCCAGAACCCCCTAATACACTTCATTTGCAGAGCAATAAAATCCATAAAACAACTCCGCAACGATCTTCACAAAACCTAAATTATAAACGAAAAAACTACTCCACAAACACCAAAATCAGTAAACCTCCCTCATTTCAGCCACACTACACCTTAAACAGACATAGAAAGCATAGTCATGACCCCTTCATGGAGTAGGCTATTGTCTAAACACGATCATGTCTCCTTCAACTTTACTGAATACTTCATTAAATTCTATTAAAAATTCATAAACTTATTCCACAAATCTTAAAATCAGTATACATCCCTCATTTCAGTTACTCTATTCAATAAACAAACATAGAAGGCGTAACCATGACCCCTTCATGGAGTAGGCTATTGTCTAAATCTGACCACGCATACTACAACCTTACTCTAATTCAAAATTACAGCCAAATGATCCATCTGACTGGGAGGCTTGCCTGGGATGATGGGCCAGAAAACCGGGAGTTCAAGCATAACCTAAATGTTGAATGCTTAACATTTCCAATAACTTGGACAACTGGATTTAGGCTATTTCATTGAAAGAATCAACGAACTGTATAAAACTATAGGCACCTACAGGTATACTTAACTTATTAATTAAAGCTCTACAATAAACATACAGCACAATGAATTGTATAGCATGAAGTTATCCTGAAGAAGTCGTTTGATTAGAACGACTACTTAAATTCGAATGATTCCATTCGCTTGGAATTAGTCGTTTGCCAATGACTTGTTTCATTCCAATGATTTCCAACGATTGTTTTGAGATCAGTCGTTTGCAAACGACTTGTTTATGATACGGTGAGTAGTCGTTGAATTCATTCGACTGTTTTTTAAAAGCAGTTGAATAAGTCGATTGTTTTAACTATCGACTAATTCGACTGTTTTCAGTTGACTGCTGCCCATCTCTACACACAACTAATTTTCTACACCAGCCGCTACTGAGCACGAGCTGTGACTGGCTTAGACATTAGCATCCTACATGTTGAAAAATATTGTAAGTAACGTGTAGGAATAAAATACTACCTATAGGTATGTCAACCATTACATTGGCATATAATAAATGAATTATATTTATCTTGTATCTATCTATCCCACGATATAACATAATACAAGGTGAAGAGTCCTTTAAAACAAATTGTTTACTGTGATACTGGAAGAAACAATACAACACAGTGGTAATAGTTCTAGCCTGCACCTATTTGTTAATAAAATTTCATGTGATTTCACTCAGATCTCTGTTGTAGTGGCTTATTATATGTGCACCTTGTAACTTAATAGTACATTATGCAACGAGCCTATAATGACAATAATTAAGACACGAGTTTTATAATTTTCATACGAGTGTCTTAATTACAATTATAGACGAGTTGCATACGACTGTTTATGTTCGACGATAATTATAACTATTTTATGTTCGAACATAAATATTCATAAATATCTGTCGAGATTTCACCAGTTTTATATACTGAACAGAGCGCATGGGATGCAGAGAATACCTTGTATTTGACCATGGCTTCCTGGAATACCTCACTATGACACTCGCCACGCAGTGAAATTTAAAATAGGGGGCCATGGAAGTGAGCGCAGGTGCGATGCTATCCTCACCTAATTGGTCACACAACTGTTTCTTGAGCTCTGATTGGTGGGAGAAACTGTATCATAATGAAAACTTGTACTATAATGAGCCTCATTATAGTACAGTTTTCTGACATAATATTTACATTTCGCCAGTGTCGAACATAAACATATTAACCTACCTTCTTTACACTGTTTTATGAGTTAAAACCACATCAAAACTGATGAGGATTTATTTTAGTTGGACACAGAAGCTTATTTATTAATGTAATAGACATCTATTATTGATGAAACCCATAAGATTGCCTCTCTCACCTTTCAGAAAATAACTAAAATTTTAATTCTGCGATTAATGTAACTAATCCACGTGTGTTTCTATTACACAACAATTAAGGGTAACTCCAGCATATCTTCTAGATTTTTGATGTGTCTGGTGAGTGGTTTTGTTACTGCTTCTGCAGGTATCACCCTTCTGAAAGATGTCTCATCGTTTCTAATTCTATTCTTAATCCTCTGCCAGAGGAGAAATAGTTTTTTAACGCATGAATACAGTGCTGTAGCTGCTGAATTTTCTAAAAATAATTATGGAATGATGGGAAGAAAAATAAATATAGCCTATTCTAAAATAACATACGCATAAAATGAAACCATTCTGATGAACTTAATATGCTTCAAATTCAGAGTACAAATGCGTTCACCATTTGGTGCTTCGTTCATTTGTATATTTGGACCAAAATGTAGACCTCTGAAATAAATTTTAATGTTGGACTTTGCTCCACAGAACAAGAGCACACAGCCACCCATAGGACCAGTGTGTGTTAAGATTTTAGAATCTGTAATGACAGTTCTACATCAGTAATGGCATTACTACATATTCGACCAACTGAATACTTGCCACTGTACCAGTAACTAACATGTGCAAGAACTGATCTTTTTTGAATACGGTACCAATAATTTGAAATTCAAGGAAGGGGAAAATATTAAAGCTTAGACACGTTGCCATGAGCCATGACATTTTTAATCTACCGCAATGTAAAATGAATTATTAACACTCCTCAAGAACTTGAGTACACATATGCAATAGGCTCATGGTACTGTATGTATCTCTGCAAGATGTAATCAAGTTGAAAACATTACGGTAACATAGACTCTTACCTGGTAATTTCTCAGGAAAGTAGGCCAAATTGCCACATTCATCTGCTATTTCGAGAACAGCAATTTACGATTTGTTTGTTCACAGAATTTGGTAGGCCTACCTGTGGAATAAATAATAGTGAAAGTGTAATTAATATGTCAAGTAGAATATCACCTGTACACTGCGTCTAATATCAATTCAAAACTAGGCTACCGGTACGGTATATTTTTCACAGGCACTACAGAAACAAGTTTTCACTTAAACTCTTAAAATAAGCGTACTTACTTGGCGTAGCAGAAGAAGAACTGTTCACTTCTCATTACCAAGAAGACGATTTGATGAAAGAAAGATGAGAAAGAACACAAGATTAGCTTATTATAAAATATTAATATACGGCCAATATTGTTTACAGCAAGCACGACATAAACAGAGCGTCCATGTTGGTCAATGCCGCCAACCCAGTAGAAATAATGTTTAATTAATGATAAGTGCCGTAATTATCGTCGGTGAGCAAGATAATTGCAAGGAAATGTCAATTAGGAATTATGTGTATATTTATTGACTAAATATATGGATATATTTGCAATTCAATTAAAACGTGTATCATGCATATGTTGGCAAGACGATATACAGCGCTTAATCCGCTCCTTACGTCTGGCCGCGCTACTACACCGATGGTACCAAATAATCCCTATCTGGTTGACACCCCATGACTACAACGGAGTATAACGCCCTCCACTCAAAAAGGAGATCTCTACTATGGATGTGAGAGACCTGTAGACTACGCCTGAAATCGAATGGTTTGGCTCCAACGGCGACAAGCAACCAAGAATTAAATAAAGAAGTAAAAGAGATAGCCTTGGAAAATAAAACATCCGGTGAAAACATCAAAGAAAAGCATGAAGAACTGTCTGAAAACCTCATGAAAAATTACCCAAATTCTCGAGACGCAACTGCAACAAGTAGACATACTGGTAAAACAACACGACTTAGACTACCCCCAAAACCCAAGACCTCACCGAAACTCCAAAAACAGCGACGCTGATGCACCCACCTACCACCAAACCACTACCGCCAATTAGGGATATAAACAAAAACAAATATAGTGACAGACCTTCAGCAAACAAAGAGTGGCCAGATCTGCCTAGCAAACGTACCAACGAAGACACCTCAACAAACATAAACACAAGAAAACAAGACGACACGATGAGAAAACCCCCACAACATGGCACGGGAGGCTCCGAAATCGGCAGGCTGGGAGCAGCTCTACGAACAACCTGGATATTCATTGGGAGACAGGACACCGACGTAACCGAAGAAGACATAAAAGAACACCTTACTCAAAACGGCATCTCTAAGGTAACCAGCTGCGAACAGCTCCCATTCCGTGGCAACAGCAAAGCTTTTAAAATAGGGGTGCCCATGGAAGAAAGGGACGCCGTTATGCAAACAAGTCTCTGGCCGGATAGGGTAATATATCGTACCTTTCGATTTCGAAGGCAATAACCCCAACGGAAGCCCCAAACTGAAAAACGCCGAAAGAAATCTGGAAATACTATTGTGGAATGTAGAGGGTCTGAGAGGCAAAATCTGCACAGCAACTGAAGATATCTGGATAAAGAGCGACATAATGGTGGCCACTGAAACCTTCCTAACAGAACCTCTGAACTTCACGATTCACTACGCAATTCACTCTCTCATAATAAGCAAAACTATTTGCCATAATAGCAAATTGTTTTGATCCGTATTGACAGAATAACTAAGAAAACACTTAAGTTAATTATACGCCAAATCAATACTATTAATAACACACTTAAATGTCTACAATTTATAGATCATTTGAAGTGTACATGTTTCGAAACAACAATGGTTTCTTCTTCAGCACAATTGAGAGAGAAAAACGTATTCTAAGGAAAAACTTAAATTAAAAAATGGATATCCTTACAATACATCTTAAAAGAATAATTTTGGAAAAACATTTATAAATCCTTAAAATTATCTATGAAAATTTAGGCAATTATATGGTTAATCTTCTGAAAAATATATATGAAAAATATTGTAAAAATTCCTCTTCTGAAAAATATATTAGTTAATAAGGTTCTCTGAACATAAACAGTATCTTAAAAAAGAAGCTAGTAAAGCTTTAAAGTACCGTACCATGAAGTTTAAATAACACATGTAGTCATATCTCTGGAAATGATACTATCTTGGACCCTACTAATAGCATCAAGTCTAAATTTCGATGTTCATTCAGTTCTTACATGCCTTCTGTTCCGCATGTCAACTATTTCAACACGTGGTGGCATCTCAATCTAGGAAGTTCAAACAAAATTTTAGTTCTATAATAATGTTGGAGCTTGAAAGAATAATTTTTAAAACCATCCTAAACCTCACATGTCATTCCCTCTCCCTCCGTGTTGATACATATTACGGTTTAATGGTGTTTACTAACCTCGAAAATCTTAATTCAGAGCATCAGACTGGCATCTACGTCGTTATGCCTTCAGTTCCGCGTGCCAACTATTTTGGGATATTTAATGTATTAATATTACATATTAAACTCCAAAATATTTATAGGTATTTCAATGTTAAACATGTGATCATAAATCCTTAATTAGTAGAAAGATGAAAAACATAAGATGAATGGAAATTATCCTAGATGCCGTGCTGGCAAAGAAACTTAAAAGAGAATCATTCTTCAAGTCTTCACAATGTCCGTCTAGGCGTTACTAAAATAGCATATTTGTCCGTTTTGGCGCTACTATCTTTCAATGGACTACATGTATAATCGTTTCTTATACATTACTTACGAACAAGCTAAAGATTGTGTTGAATATAGCGTGTTTATTCAATAAACCTTAGAATATTGAATAAACATCGTAAAATGTTAGTATACATTAAAGCATTATACACCATATTATATTTTTGCTTTCAATTACCCGAATGCCAACCAAGTAGTGTGAATATTTAATTTAAACTTTAAAAATTATTAGGTTCTTGTTGCAATGAATCATAGAACAGAGCTCAAAGAAAAATAATATTGAATAAGCAATATTTTGAAAAGAAGTAGCATGGCCTTAATAGTAGTAGGTCAACTACTGATCTGTTAATATCTTAAAGATTTATTATGGAGAGTCATGAAATCTTATAATTTCCAAATGACTCTCCATAATAAATCTTTAAGATATTAACAGATCAGTAGTTGACCTACTACTATTGAGGCCATGCTACTTCTTTTCAAAATATTGTTTACTCAATATTATTTTTCTTTGAGCTCTGTTCTATGATTCATTGCAACAAGAACCTAATAATTTTTAAAGTTTAAATTAAATATTCACACTACTTGGTTGGCATTCGGGTAATTGAAAGCAAAAAAATAATATGGTGTATAATGCTTTAATGTATACTAACATTTCACGATGTTTATTCAATATTCTAAGGTTTATTGAATAAACACGCTATATTCAACACAATCTTTAGCTTGTTCGTAAGTAATGTATAAGAAACGATTATACATGTAGTCCATTGAAAGATAGTAGCGCCAAAACGGACAAATATGCTATTGTAGTAGCGCCTAGATGGACATTGTGAAGACTTGAAGAATGATTCTCTTTTAAGTTTCTTTGCCAGCACGGCATCTAGGATAATTTCCATTCATCTTATGTTTTTCATCTTTCAACTAATTAAGTATTTATGATCACATGTTTAACATTGAAAGACCTATAAATATTTTGGAGTTTAATACTTAATATTAATACATTAAATATCCCAAAAAAAGTTGGCACGCGGAACTGAAGGCATAATGACGTAGATGCCAATCTGATGCTCTGAATTAAGATTTTCGAGTTTAGTAAACACCATTAAACCATAACATGTATCAACACGGAGGGAGAGGGAATGACATGTGAGGTTTAGGAAGGTTTTAAAAATTGTTCTTTCAAGCTCCAACATTATTATAGAACTAAAATTTTGTTTGAACTTCCTAGATTGAGATGCCACCACGTATTGAAATAGTTGACATGCGGAACAGAAGGCATATAAGATCTGAATGGACATCGAAATTTAGACTTGATGCTATTAGTAGGATCCAAGATAGTATCATTTCCAGATATATGACTACATGTGTTTTTTCAACTTCATGGTACAGTACTTTAAAGCTTTACTAGCTTCTTTTTTAAGATACTGTTTATGTTCAGAGAACCATATTAACTAATACATTTTTCAGAAGAGGAATTTTTACAATATTTTTCATATATATTTTTCAGAAGATTAACCATATAATTGCCTAAATTTTCATAGATAATTTTAAGGATTTATAAATGTTTTTCAAAACCGACAGTAGTGGCTACGCTGGCTAACGCGCAGCATTAGGTCATGGGGCCAAGCTCTCTGCTGACTCGGTAGACGCGTGGGTTCGAGCCCCACCGTCGGCCGTCCTTGAAATGGTTTTCCGTGGTTTCCCATTTTCAACACCAGGCAAATGCTGGGACGGTACCTTCTGACAGGCCACGGCCGCTTCCTTCCACATCCTTGCCCAGTTTCATTCACTATCATTCATTTCATCTCTCATTAACTCCTCTCATGAGGTTGGCGTCAGGAAGGGCATCCGGCCGTAAAAACCATCTCCACAAAGACTTTCACCGCATCTCATCCCCGATCCCGTTGGAAAAAAACGGGAATAATAATGGGTAGACATACAATACAATAAATGTTTTTCAAAATTATTCTTTTAAGACGTATTGTAAGGATATCCATTTTAATTTAAGTTTTTCCTTAGAATAACTTTTTCTCTCTCAATTGTGCTGAAGAAGAAACCATTGTTGTTTCGAAACATGTACACTTCAAATGATCTATAAATTGTAGACATTTAAGTGTGTTATTATTAGTATTGATTTGGCGTATAATTAACTTAAGTGTTTTCTTAGTTAATTCACTCTCTCGCCAAGTCAAACCCAAGAGGCTGACCAGAGAGAGGAGTCTCCATAATTTTCAAACCATCCATAGGGAAAATTGAAGACTCGATAAAAGAAGAGAACCTAGTAATAATGAAAACCCCAAACCTAACAATAATATATATCACATACGGATCTTCCCTAGAAGACACAATAGAAATAATAGCAGGGGCTATTGCCCAAACAAAGACAGACAAAAACGTTATCCTGGCAGGAGATTTTAACTGCAGAATAGACAAGCCCAACAACAAAACAAGAGCTATGTTGGATATGTTACAAGAAGAAGGCTACTCTCTTATAAACAATACAAATGAAACAACGTACATAGTCCACAATGGCACAAGTACCATCGACCTAGTTTTTTACAGAGGAAGCAACATCTCCATCAAAAACCAACAGGGACTCTGGAAGTCAACCTGCACCTCACTGACAAAACATATACCTATCAGGACCAATATTATACTCGGAAATACTGAAGAGGAAATACCGAAACTACTAACCCACAAGAGCTCCAGAAAGATTGACGCAAATGCCCTAAGCAACAACGCACAAGCAATGGAGGCAACAAAACAATGCCTTAACGAAAACAATCTGAACCAAGCCTTGACAACAATTCCGGAGGTCATGCGAGCATCAACAATCCCAATCAACCAAAGAAGAGCTAAGCCATGGTTTGATACGGAATGCAACACACTTAGAAACGAAGTCCTCCCAAAACTACACATGGCCAAAATCCACAAAACAAAAGGTCTTCTAGAAGAATATGCAGCACAAAGAAAGGAATATAAAACTCCCCTGGAAAAGAAAAAGGCTCAATACATAGAAAAACAAGCCTTGATGGAGGCAGAAGAAGCACTAAAAGACCCGTTCATAGCCATCAGAAGAAAGACTACGAGGAATCTGGCCAAATTCAGATGGACATATGGGAAAATCACTTCTCACAAGTACTGAACCTAACTCAGTCACAAGCGGCGTATAACGCAACATACCACACAAGCTAGAATTGGGCACCCCCATCACATCAGAATAAGTAATTGCGACAATCAGCAAGACAAAAAAACAAGAAAGCGACAGGCCCAGACGGCATGTCCAATGAGATCCTGAAAGACTCGGCTGAAATTCTAAGTGAACTATGGTCAGATCTGTTTAACAGATGCCTAGCAACAGCGGAAATACCCGACGAATGGAGAAAATCCATAATTAAGGTTCTACATAAAGACAAAGGAGAAGACAACGACCCAACTCATACCGAGGAATCTCTCTAGAGAACAATATATTCAAAGTATTTTCAAACATTCTGCTCAAAAGGCTTACCCCGACTGTTGATCAACTGATTCCCGATCAACAATTCGGGTTCAGGAAAGGAAGGTCCACCCTACAAGCTATCAACAATCTACTCAATGACATAGAACAAGCGCTTAGACACCCTAAAGGAATTTTCCATGCAATATTTGTCGACTTCTCGAAGGCCTTCGACCTACTAAACAGATCGAAGCTCATTATAAAATTGGAGCAAATGATGGATGAAAAATCCGAAATCACGTATATGATAAAAACATCCTGGCTTTCAACAAAGTAGAGATAAACGATGGGATATCAACCTCAAGAGAGATCACCCAAACCAACGGAGTACTACAAGGCGACCCACTGAGTCCCACTCTGTTCAACGTCGCGACAGAGGATGTTATACGGACTATTGAAAACACCAAATCAGTATCCCTTTACCTGAACGCAGATGACATGGTTCTGGGGTCTACAAACAGGCAGGAGCTACAATAAGTGCTCAAAAACTTGCAGGACAGGGCGGAGGAAAATCAGCTCAGTATAAATGAAAAGAAGACAGTGTATATGGCCTTCCGAAAAGGAGGAAAACTAGCCACCGAAAACAAAATGATCCTGAGAGAGACTGAACTTGAGGCAGTCAATTCCTACAAATACCTCAGCCTCACACTACAGATGACGTGCCAATCCTTTAGACTATATATAAAGGAACGAGCAGCAGCAGCCATTAAAGTATTGTATGATTAGAACAATATTACCAAACTATCTTTACAAACAGCAATGATTCTCTTCCACGCGAAAATAACCCTCGTCATTACATATGGTCTAGAACTGATATGAGAAAGGCTATCCATGACAGACCTAATCACAATTGAAAAAGTAAAGGCTTCTTCCTGAAAAGGGTGCTATGAATTGCAAGAACGTCCCTGTCCAGGCTGGCATATGTCCTAACATAAGAAACACACTACATCGAAGATCACAGATTAAGACTACAACTGCCATCTACCAAGCATATGAAGAAACTCCTCGAGATGAGACATCAGAAGCAGAACGAAATCCCGCTCGAATTCTACGCAACAGAAGCAATGGTGGACAGAAGATAGACAAACGAGAACCAGGAGATGAGCCATGTGGTAACAAGACTCGCCATCCACGGTTTCCACCACAAGATCTGTAAAAATGTTAAATACCATGAACCGAATGAAGAATGTTCGCTGTGCAATAACCCCTGTGACAAATACCACATCACATCATGCAGCAAACGGACAAAGAATACAGTAAAGGTTAATCTACCTGTAATAATTATTTGTAAGCACACCTTGTAACTGTCCATTATGTCCACCTGGCTGCAATAAATATTTCTATAACATGTGATTTGAGTTGGTGTGCCTTTCTGTCGTTTTTTCAGTTATTTTCATAATAATTGAGGCTAAGAGATGAGTAATATAAATGCTCAGCTCCGTTGTGATCTTCAAATTCAACAATTGCCATATCAATGCTTTACTTCCACAAAAAAAAAAAAAAAAAAAATGCTTTGCAGATAGAATGTAGTAGATTACTTCGTGTCGCAAAGCCGATTTCGAAGTATATGATCGTATACGGCTGGCAGTTTATAAAGAAGAATTATTTATTAATAAATACTAATGAATTTCCTACAATAACCAGTACCTCACATTCTCCCCTGCACTACAAACTAGGCGACTTAGCAAGACCGATTTGACAGCTGTTCTTCCCATGTGGCAAAAATTACTTTTAGGGTTCACTTTATCGTAGGCCCACATGGACGGCTCAGTGCCAGAGGTGACTAAGTGCCATCGCGGCTCATTTTGACCTGTTCAGTGTAATGACTAGAAAATATTCTAAACTATCTATGCCAAACATGACTAACAGCCTACATGTGTCTGCAAAGTGCTCCTACCAGCGAGCAAGTCTGGCACTACAAGAACCATTGAAATACGTGAGCGCCATACATGACCAAGTACCAACAAGATGGCGGATGTGGTGCAGGAAAATTCATCAGAATCCGACTTTTCTCCTGTTAGCGATGATGATAGGACATATCAACCGGAAGGAGAGATCTGCATAAATGAATCAGGTATGCCTAATTGCTTTAGGAATAATAACACGGGTAGCATTTCATAAAAACAGACGTAATAGTTCATTAAATTATTGTGGTAGTTAGTCACATCTGGCGCTCTTGCTGCATGCAAAGCGGTGATGTATATTAGGCATGCTAATTCCATACTTGCGCCTTGTAACATTTGATTCTTCAGCCGATGTGCACATCATGTTTTAAAATAATAATAATAATAATAATAATAATAATAATAATAGTCTTATTTTCTACTCCAGATGATGATATTCCAAAGCGCCGTGGAAGAAAAAGAAAACGAGATCCCAGCAAGCACAAAAAGTACTCAGGAAAAAACTAAGTCTGGACAAGAGTATGCATCTTCAAGTGGGAAACAAGTTAAAGCGACTGTTCAAAGGATTGTAATAGTTTGCTACCATGGAATAGACGACTTGAAATTAATCGTAGCTTTTATAAGTTGGACTGGTCACTAAAGAATGCTTCATTCTGGGATCAATAACAGTTTGAAGGCATCGTACCAAGTCTGAAGAATCCCGTCGGAGTAACAGTTACTGTTGATCGGAGAAAGAGAAGAGCTGGTCGCCCTAGTGGATTTAGGGGCACTACTCCACTCTGGTATCCTCAAGGGCGCAGGATTACCTCTGCAAAGAAGACAGACCTATTGTCGTTGTTAAAGTATATCCCTCCCGTTCATCATCAGTTTTAATGAAACCTTGCAACAGTGGAGACAGCAACAGAACAGGATGACGAGAGCTTATAGTTGTTTCTTGAAGGACATGCTAACATGTACTGTAGTTTAAGAATATTTATCCAATTTGATATTCCCTTTGGTTAATGTACCAACATTATTCTGAAATAATTAAGTAATTAAGCAGGGGATCCTGATGGCACAGTGGCATAGCTGCTCGTCTTTCACCTGAGGTTCGAATCCCGGTGACAGCGAGGTGGAATTTTCACCTGAAAAATCACGTGGCGCCAAGAAGGGCATCCGGCCAGAACCAAAATGAGCCTGGTTGGCTCCGGTGACCCCAATTAATTGGGAAAAGCCGAAGGAAGAAAGAAAGAAAGAAATTAAGTAACTAATAGTTAGTTAGTTACTGTTGTTTTAAGATAAAGAAGAATTATTTATTAATAAATACTAATGAATTTCCTACAATAACCAGTACCTCACATTCTCCCATGCACTACAAACTAGGCGACTTAGCAAGGCCGATTTGACAGCTGTTCTTCCCATGTGGCAAAAATTACTTTTAGTGTTCACTTTATCGTAGGCCCACATGTGGTTGACTTTCTTTAACTTGCCCCATTGCTGCTTCAAATCTGTGAAGCTCAGGTCTCCTAAGGTGTCTATTAAATTCTTTTAAAATCTGTATACGGTAGTCAACTTGTAGGCTACAGTCGTTGATTTATCGACTTCAACAGTATTAGGCTATAACTTACTAATTTAAGGTGAGAAACACCCGGCTTGGGGTGAAAAAAGAAAAGAAATTTAGTTTTTTATTGTTTTTGAATAATTACTTTGTGGAACCTCAAATACGTTGAAGAAAATAAAAAGTCTTAAAAATGTACATTTTATGACACTTTGTGTAATCATGTTACTCTTTGAAAAGAAATGCACACTTTTTCCTGGGCACATTCGTTAGCGGATAATTTCTGAACTACTGGAGATAAAGTTTTGAATGTACTACCATTCCACTTGGTAAAGATCAATTTTCAATTGTGTTGTCGTGAAACAGCATTGTAAATAAAAATATTCACCGTGTTGTATTCCGGCTCAATTTTTAACATTTGTCCCAGCAGCTTTCCCCTATCCTATACATCTCATGTCATAAACGTACCTGATATTGACTTCATAACCATGATCAGTAGACTTTGATGTAATAAAGTTCATCTAAGAAACTAGCAAACTTGCGCTCGGATGGTTAAATTGCGAGAAACGTCCATTTAAATATTTAATATTAAAATTTCGCGTCGCCGCCATGTTGGATTTGTGCAGACCAGGGTCTAGAATTAGTGGTTGAAGACATGACTAAAGGGAAGTAGAATAAAGAGGAATCTTAAAAGGGCTAAGGAAGATGAAAATAATCCAGATTATGGGGCAGGAAAGTTCTGAGAACCTTCACAGGTAAGAAATTACATTGAAAATCTCTAGCTTCTAATGAAACTACTTGAGCTATGCATGGGTTTCTATTGTATCAGTTAAACACGGGATGAATGGATTAAAATACACGAACACATGTTGACTTAGATTGTAATGAACAAGACACTGTGATACAGGATACAGACAAAAGGCAAAGAACATAAAGCCAAAGTATATGCACTTGACAAAAGACAAACGATATTTACATGTGAGCGAGATTAGAAAATACGAGAAATATTCATTCTCTTCCACACTCTCCCTTAATCGAGCAATGCTGCATTATGCTGCACTTAGGACAAACCAATGGCAGTAACACTTTTCACATGACCATGAATTGGCAGACCTTTTGTCAATACATCAGCAATCATTTCAGCAGTAGGCATATAGAACAACTTTACTTTGCATTTCTTTATAGATAGATTTTATTAATTCCATTTGATCAAATACATATATACAATACATTTTTGATATAGGACACGTCGGAATTTACATGTATAGAATAAAAGTAGTAATAGTTATATACTGCTCAAAAAAATTAAAGCACCACTTTTTTCAAAGGCCACCAAATTTTGAAAAGTTGACCTACAAGCTCGAAATCTCAGTATGACGTTTGTCCTGACGCCTACCAAGCATATGCTTCAACACAACTCCCCAACTTGAGTAGTTTCGGGGTAGCACCCCGAAAACCAGCCCATTTTCGAAAACCGCAAATTGAAGTTTGCGAAAAACGCTGCAGGACTTGTCGCAGGTTGCCAAAGCAGTCGAAAATGAATGAGTCTTGCTCTTAAAGGTTCCACAAACACGTAGAAATCGTTACATTTGACGTTTGGGCATTTTCAACCCCCTTCATCATCCCCTAAACATGGACTACCATTGGGGGCGTCTGAGAAGGTACCGTGTGTGTTTAACCATCTGAAAACCTGCACACCGTCCTCAGTTGCTGATTGCAGTAAGTTATTATGGCCTCCGGCAATGTCCACACCCCCTAACACCCTCAACTGGCATGGGACCAAACCACCCCCTCTCGATTCACCGCTAAGGAAGGTTTTAATCGAGATGTTTATCAGTGCTGTGAATGCGGGGGTCTTCCCCTACCGTTTCAAAAAAGGAGCTGTGCCTTTGTCACCACCCCTTCCCCTGCAACCCCCGTTTGTATGATTTTTCGAATCAGGCCCTTTTTAAGGGCTGAAACGAGGTCTTAATCGCTGAAAGGGCTGTAAAGGTCCTTAGAAGTAGTGGTGACACGAAATCAACCCCTTCCGATCGTTGATTGACATTCCGTCCCCGAAATTCGAAATTGTTGCACCCCCAACCCTCTCTGTCTGGACGCGTAACGCGTCATGGCAGAGTTTTCAGAGTTGGATGGAAATGAAGCTTATGGCCTGCAATGGAGCCCAAAACAGCAGGTTGGATAGAAATTCATCGGTAGGTTGGGAAACGGGACCAAAATTTTTCAAAAAAGTGTACAGCCTACAGTAAGTACGCCCATGCATAGGCAATCCACATCACGTCCTTGCGTGTGGGTTGCCTATGATCGGCAATAGGTTACAAAGGTTGGCAATGAGAGAAAAATGGCGTGATGTGGGTTGCCTATGCATTGGTGTACCTACTAGAGGCTGTTAACTTTTTTGAAAACTTTTTGGTCCCGTTTCCCACCCTACCGATGAATTGCCATCCAACCTGCTGTTTTGGGCTCCATGTCAGGCCATAAGCTTCATTTCCATCCAACTCTGAAAACTCTGCCATGACGCGTTACGCGTCCAGACAGGGAGGGTTGGGGGTGCAACAATTTCGAATTTCGGGGACAGAATGTCAATCAACGATCGGAAGGGGCTGATTTCGTGTCACCACTACTTCTAAGGACCTTTACAGCCCTTTCAGCGATTAAGACCTCGTTTCAGCCCTTAAAAAGGGCCTGATTCGAAAAGTCATACAAACGGGGGTTGCAGGGGAAGGGGTGGTGACAAAGGCACAGCTCCTTTTTTGAAACGGTAGGGGAAGACCCCCGCATTCACAGCACTGATAAACATCTCGATTAAAACCTTCCTTAGCGGTGAATCGAGAGGGGGTGGTTTGGTCCCATGCCAGTTGAGGGTGTTAGGGGGTGTGGACATTGCCGGAGGCCTTAAGAACTTACTGCAATCAGCAACTGAGGACGGTGTGCAGGTTTTCAGATGGTTAAACACACCCGGTACCTTCTCAGACGCCCCCAATGGTAGTCCATGTTTAGGGGATGATGAAGGGGGTTGAAAATGCCCAAACGTCAAATGTAACGATTTCTACGTGTTTGTGGAACATTTAAGAGCAAGACTCATTCATTTTCGACTGCTTTGGCAATCTGCGACAAGTCCTGCAGCGTTTTTCGCAAACTTCAATTTGCGGTTTTCGAAAATGGGCTGGTTTTCGGGGTGCTACCCCGAAACTACTCAAGTTGGGGAGTTGTGCTGAAGCATATGCTTGGTAAGCGTCAGGACAAACGTCATACTGAGATTTCGAGCTTGTAGGTCAACTTTTCAAAATTTGGTGGCCTTTGAAAAAAGTGGTGCTTTAATTTTTTTGAGCAGTATATAATACTAATACTATAACTACTTATAACTTATTATAATAACAGATCTTAAGAGATACAATCTTATTGGACAACTATTTACACCTTACTCTATTATCATAATTTGAAAACTTAATTCTATAAACACAACAACTTACAGCTAGGTATTACAATTAAAATAGAAAAGTAAAATATATAGATTTCATCGCTACTATACACTAAGATATTCAACTACAGAGTAAAAACAATGGCACTGCAGATAAGCATTCAACATTCTATCAAAGGTTTTTATTTTTGGGGCAAGTTTTATATACTGGGGTATTTTATTGTATAATATAACTCCTGTGTGAAAAGTTCCTTTTTGATATATGCTTGTGTGTGTGTGTGTGAAATAAGAATGTTTTGATCTTGTCTTGTATTATGCCTATGAACATCATTGTTTGTTTTAAGAAAAACATCCTTATTCATTAAATTCTTTAAAAAAAAAACATAATACATTCAAAGATATATATGCAGGGCAGTGGGAGAATGTTTAAATCTTTAAACAGAGGTCTACATGATTCTCTAGTGTTTACATTTGCCATAATTCTAATCGCCCTCTTTTGTATCCTAAACGTGCTTAGTACATCTGGCGACATACCCCAAAATATGACCCCGTATCTTAAGTATGAATGGAAATAAGCAAAATAAGTATTTCTTAATGTGTGCATGCTAGTGCAGGTTTTCAAAATACGTAACGCAAAGCACATCGAGTTCAGTTTAGTATTCAGATATTGTATATGTTTATTCCATTTCAATTCATGTTGTATCCATAGTCCTAAAAACTTTGTTTCTGATTTATTTTCTATTTGATGACCATTTAATGTTATATTGGGCTTCGCAGGATTCCTATTCTGTATAGTGTGGAACACATTTTTTATTCACTTTTTTATTCACCGACAGAAAACATGTACATATACAGATGTTATATCAAAATACAGGGTGAATCCCACATAAGATAAACTTGTGCGTGGGTTTCATGAACACAATTTCTTAATTTAGACATACTGTTTTTTATAGTTTATTATGAGGCGATTATCTTGTGACCATTTGGTTAACTCTCCTGTAACGGAGTCAGCAGACTGCTGTATGACCTGTTTAGTTTCACCTTTTGTTACGAGTGTTGTATCGTCCGCAAACAAAATTTCCTGATGTGAATGAACGTTCTGTGTTATATCATTGATATATAGAAGAAAGGGTAGTGGGCCCAAAACCGATCCCTGGGGAGCTCCAAATTTAATAATTCCCTCATTGGACAATGTTTCATTAAGTAATTTGGTTCCATCAACCATGTGTCTCAAGCTTACTATTTGTTTACGCCTTGTTAAGTAAGACTCTATCCATTTATTAGCTAGACCTATAAATACCATATTGATTTAGTTTTGTAAGGAGGATTTTATGGTCAACAACATCAAAGGCTTTCGATAAATCCAAGAATAGGCCAGTTACATGTTCCTTATTGTCAATTAATTTCAGTATACTATTAATACATTCATAAATTGCTGTCTGTGTAGAATTTTCCGTTCTGAATCCATGTTGTGAGTTTGATAATATTTTATTTTTTTCTATAAAACTTATCAGTCTCTTATGCATGATTTTTTCCACAATTTTTGCAATACCAGTTGGTAAGGTAATAGGACGATAGTTATCTAATTCATCTTTTGAACCGTTTTTGTGCACTGGAATTACTTTTGATAACTTCAAAATATCCGGGTAAGTTCCTGACAGAATTGAACTGTTTATTAAGTGTGTAAGTGGATTTATTATATTTTCTGCACATTTCTTTAAAATTGCTTCAGGGATGCCATCAATGCCAGCACAGAATGTATTTTTAGCTCTTTTATAACTATTCTTACCTCTTCACTTGTGACATGATTTATAAATGAAGAATCACTACATATATTTATTTTATTATTCGAATTTAGTGTATTTACCTGTGATTTATATGATAATTTTTGTGGAATTTCCAGAAAATAGTCATTAAAAGTGTTTTCTATTTCCTCTGGACTATTAATCACTTTATTATTTCTGGTCAGTGTAATGTTCCTTTGTATTTTAGCAGATTTTCCAGTTTCTTTCTTTATCACGGACCACATAGCCCTGTTATTATAAGATGATTGGGAAATAAAATTATCATTATGCATTTTCTTTGCTAGTCTTATTACCTTATTTAATATGCTAGTGTATTTTTTGTAGTTGAATTCAGGTGTTGTGTGGCATTGTTTATATAATTTGTGTAGACATTTCTTTCTTTGACATGAATTTATAATCCCTGTTGTTATCCAAATGCTAGTTTTGTTATTTTGAACAGTTCTTTGTCTAAAGGGGAATGCTGTTTCAAAATAGTGTTTTAGGGTATGTTAAATGCATTAAATTTATCATTTACATTTTCTAGTTTATACATTTCTGACCATGTTTCCTTATTTAATAAGTCATTGAAATATGTAACATTTGTTTCAGTGAATGACCTGCACTTTGATTTTACTCCATTATCATTATTATTGATTGTTTCGGGTACTTCAAAACTCAGTATTTGTCCATGGTGGTCACTAAAACCCGGACAATAGACTGCTATTGAATGGTGATATTTATCTGTATTTAAACAAATTTGATCAGGAGTGGTTTTACTAAATTTTGTTATCCTTGTTGGGAGTATTTACTATAGGTTTCAGTCCATAGGAAATTAGTAACTGTGTTAATAATTCACAATTTCTATCAAATTTTAAGAAATCCACATTTACACCCCCACAAATTATTATATCGGAATTTAAATTGCTCATCTTATTGAGTAACAATTCTAATTTATCTATAAATAAAGGAACCTTTCCTGACGGAGAACGGTATACGCATACAATTATTAACTTAAACTGCTGTATTTTTACGGTGGAGAATTCAAAATCCTGTTCCATAATTAGATAATCATAAGCTGTTAACTGTTCATGATCTAATTTATTTCTTAAGAAGATACAAGTACCACCATGGCTAATATTAGATCTAGAGTATTTACTAGCTTGTCTAAACCCTGGGAAATGAATTAATTCGAGTTGTTCCTCTTTCAGCCAATGTTCTGAAATACCTAGTGCTGAGATGTCTTTATGTTCATTTTAAGCATTAGATTTATGTAATCAATTTTATTATAGAGAGACTGAACATTCTGGTGGTAAATTTTAAATTTGTTACCTTTGCAAGCTTGTGTTGGTGATTTATTTACATTATTATTATCATAATTGTTATTATTATTGTTGCTAGACAAATCCGAAACACCATTGTTGCACTCAGTTAAATTTGACAATGAAAGATCTGAATGCCAAACCTCACGTTTGGCTTCTTTTACAAGTTTCCCTGCTTCCACTCTAAAGATATTACTGTTGAACTATTCTTCCCATTTGAATTTACAATTTTGCAGATTTCATCACTAAGATACTCTTTTCCTAGCCTATTTAAGTGTAGGCCATGTCGAGTGTGGAACTTCCTGTCTAATTTACGCACATCTATAATTCGGACATTTGGAAAACTCTTACAAATTTCACGAATTTCTCCATTTGTAGCCTCTATTTCTACATTTACACATGATTTGGGAGTTAAATCGTATCTCTGCGTAATGTTTACAATAATGACATTTGTGTTATGCATGGATGGCAATGTACTCTTTAAATTTTTGATTACCTTTTTACTCTCGTTTCTATGGACGTCGTTTGCTCCAGCGATGATCACTGCATAGTCCTTTGAAGTGAGGGTCGCACACTCTCCTACCATCCCGTTCGTGACCGCTGCAATTTGTGCTCCTGGTTTTACTGTCGAAGTGACCTCCATTTCTCCGCTCCTCTCCAATAAGGTTGCTGCTACATCTCGCCCGTGACTATCCGCAAATATCCACATCTTCCTGGATTTTCTCTTTATCACTTTCTTCTTTTCTTCTTGAAGAAAGTCATCATTTTCTTCCACGAGCGCTCCAAATGAATTTGAGACAGGAATTTCAGTTACATGTACTGGCCTAAGCTTATTCAATCGTACACTACCAGCAACCACTGTCGACCAAGTTTCCTTGCTTTCCTCTCCGTTTCCTTTTAATTTATTCAACTCTTCGATCAATTTAGCAATATCTTCCTTTAGCAGCTTTATAATTTCATCCTTTGAGGACAGTTCGTTTCTCAGGTTATGACATTCGCATGACGGTACCGGTAGGCCTACATTACGATAATCGGTTTCACTTTTCTCCTCATTAAATTTTACCTGAGATCTTGTGATTATTTAATTTGCATTTCTTACTTTTATTTTGCACGACGAGCATAAATCCGTAAAGGTTACACTACCTGACGAGACACTAACACTGTTAACTGACGACATACTAGAGATGTAAGTTAGCCTAGATGTTTATACCAAATTACACTAAATTTATTTTAATTATTACTACCTAAATGAGTTAATCTAATTGCCTACCAATAAAGAAGAATGTGAAATACGTATATCTTCCAATCGGGTGAAATCTCGTAAAAGCACCACTGCTCTACTTGGTTCAAACAGTGATTGAAGATGTCACCGAATGTTTGGATACACGTTCCCACAACTTAGTTTAGGTTTGTTAAATTATCAATAAGAATTTCTAAATACTACCAATATTCCATATTTCACTGACCTAAGGAAAGTAACTTTATAGATTTTATACCTCTGCAGTAGCGGCTGGCCCATAAGGACTCCAGGACGGTGTCCTTCCTAGAGAACGAAATGGGATTTTCATTTTCTCTTGATATTTTAAGTCAAAAATTGAACTCTAATAATGCTAAGAAAATTACATGTCAATGTAAAACTGTAGCTCTATCAATCAGGAAGACTGTGTTTGGTGGTATCACGCTCAGCGCGCTGCTCACTGGTCAGTATGGAGTTACGGACTCTGGGCTTTCCGCCCTAAGATTGTGCCCGGGCGAGGGGATTGCGACGTAAGGGGAGTACGGAGACTGGCGCGCTTGTTGGCTGCCAGAGGGGTAATCTGTGGGCGCGGTGTGCGGGCAGTTGTCTTTAAGTCGGGCGGAGTCCGTACAGCTCTGTAGCACCGGTAAATACGTCATCTCCCCTTGCGCCCAGCCGGGGAACCACCCCATTAGCAAATAAAGTAAATGAATGAATAAATCAAATCTCCATGGTTGCATATAATAAATATTAAATTTAAATAACAATAATCCATGAGCAGCATGCCCTTTGTTTACCTTTGAAGACAAAAAATATATAATTATATTTAAGTGTAGCATCTTCCGAGCCTCCGTGGCTTAGGCGGCAGCACGCCGGCCTCTCACCGCTGGGTCCGTGGCTCAAATCTCGGTCACTCAATGTGAGATTTGTGCTGGACAAAACGGAGGCAGACAGGTTTTTCTCCGGGTACTCCGGTTTTTCCTGTCAAAATTTCATTCCAGCAACACTCTACGCTATCATTTCATTTCATCTGTCATTCATTTAATCATTGACCCAGAGGAGTGCGACAGGCTTCGGCAGCCGGCACAGTTCCTATCCTCGCCGCTAGATGGAGGCTTCATTCATTCCATTCCTGACCCGGTCGGAGACTGGAAGCAGGCTGTGGATTTTCATTTAAGTGTAGCATCTGAGAACAGGAATCTCGATTCATATTGCAATGGTGAAGTATAACACGGACCTCTGACTAGCCTCCTGTGGTTAGTGAGCTATTTCGCTTTCGTGCTGAAGAGTCTTGTCTTGAGTGCGGTGGTAATATTCAGCAGTTGTAATCTCTGTGTTGGTGTTAATTAATCTGTATATCATTAAGTAGTGTTTTTTTTAATCGACTGTGGAATGGAAGTGCTTGTGCCGTAAGTGATATTCTCGTGATGTCTCTATAAAAGTAATAATAATAATAATTCTTGTTAAGGCTGTGCTCTAGAGATGTAACTCCTTAGGGCTTGGCTGTCTTTTTATGCTTAAGTCTCAGTGTGATTGAGTATTTCTGCGTTTCAAAATGAATTCTGTGGACGCTATTTTAAAAACGGTAGCGGAAAACTTTCTCTTGAGAGTAATTTTCACATCAGGTTCTCAGTGTTGTTACCCTATGAAATCATTGTTGAAATACCGGTACCAAATGATAAAAACAAGTGTTGAGGGCAGCTTTGGGATCTGACATCAAGAATATCGAGTAACGATATTTTCATTACTTATAAAAGTAACTTGATTCTAGGCTTACCGGTACTCTTTTTTCCTCTGTCAACTTATAAAAGGTGCGGGAAAAATACTGTGATCGCCCTCCCAGCCTAACAGTATGTCGGCCGCCACTGTACCTCTGTTATAATATTTTACCACTTTTATCAAATATTTACACTAGCTGCTATTTCACTACATTTTCACTGTGAAGCCATCTTGCCGCAGGCAGCGCACATCTATGTGTTTTGTTCTCTGATGAAAACCTTCATTCTCAGCCAACCTCTGAGCACTCTGACTGTCATTACACTACTGAATTGGACCTCCTCTCTTACACAACTCAAAGAAGAAACCTCTAAGGAACAGAGCTTCTTTATATGCTTAAGTCAGACCTATGTATTCTGTTTCAGTGCTAGACAGTGCCACAACTGGCTGTTTCTTACTTTCCCAACGTATTGGGCCTTCATGTCCGTTAAATTATTTCCAAAAGAAACATCAACAAAACCCTTGACATCACATTCTGATTTTTTATACATGATACCAACATCCACCGTACCCTTCAAGTATATGAACACTCCCTGGACGCATGTCCAATGTTCCTTACCATAGCAGTTATTGAACTGACTCAAATAATAAGTTACATATGCAATATCTACCCTGGTACAAATGGAAAGGTATAACAAAGCACCAACAGCCTGTTTATAGGGATAGGATTTGTCACAGGATGTGGATTTCTCCAACAACAGCCCTGTATCCATTGGAGTTTTCACATGAGTACAATCTGACATGTTAAGCCTATCCAACACATCTAACAGATAACACTTCTGATCCAATCTACTACAATCTTTGCTTCTTTGAACTCTCTTCCCCAGACATTCAGAGACTTGTCCCAAATCTTTGATCTTAAAATGAGAATGCAACACAGACTTCAGTTTCTCCACTTGGGCATGATTATAAAGAATACAAAAAATCACCAACATAGACGGCAATAACAACAAAAGATGATGAATCTTTACAGTGATATACACATGGTTCATACAGAGACTTCTTATAACCGATTTCAGTAAGAATTTCATGAACCCTGTCATACCAAGTGCGAGAAGCTTGATTCAAGCCATAAACAGCTTTTCGAAGCTTACAAACTTTAGAACTGTAACACTCATAGCCTTCTGGGGGGTACATATAAGTATCAATTTTAAGAACGCCATTCAAAAAAGCTGTTGAAACATCAAGGTGATGAACTTCCAGATCTATATTTACCGCAAGAGCAAAAAATAATCTCAATGTACTATACCGCACTACAGGTGCAAAAGTTTCCAGATAATCAACTGCGTACCGTTGAGAACAACCTTTAGCCACTAAGCGTGCTTTAAATTTAGACACATTACCTTCAGTATTACGTTTCACTTTAAACACCCATTTGCATCTTACAATATTTGTTCCATCAGGTTTCTCAACTAATGTCCATACATCATTATCATGAAATGACTTGAGTTCTTCTTCCATCGTCTTTTTCCATTGCATGCCACCCTTACCGTTAAGTGCTTCAGACACAGTGGTTGGTTCCACATAACCACCACTTTCAGCAAAATAGACCTCATAATCAGGAAATGGTTTTGGGCATCTCTCCCTTAAAGGGTACCTCCTACCTGCATTTTCTGGAACACCAAACTGGTCAATCTCATCATTTTCATCATCATGAATTACAACAATGTCTTCATTAACCTGAGCAATACATGGAACATCAATGTTGTCACTAACCTGACCAGCAACTGAAACTTCAATGATTGGCAGGTTATTATCCTGTCCAATTCTGTTTTCATCATCATTTACAATGTCATGCAACGGACAATACATTACATCGCTCATTTCAACATTTTTCTCAGCACATCTGGTGAATTTATGTTCTACAAATTTAACACTGTTATCTACAAATATATCTTTAGGTTTACTGGGATCAAATAGACGGTAACCTTTCTTTTCCCCATCATACCCAACACCAACAAAACATTTGCTTCTGGGTTCCAATTTGCCAGTACGCACCTGTTTTGGAACATGGGAATAAGCATCGCAACGGGATATTTTTATATTCTCATGACTTACAGCTTTACCAGTCCACAATTTCTCTGGTATAGCATTATCAACATTATTATGAGGACTCCTGTTCAAAATATACACTGCCGTATTGGCTGCTTCTGCCCACAGTTTTTCAGAACATCCTGCTGTAAACAACATGCATCTAACCCTTTCCATAATAGTACGTTTGTGACGCTCAGCTACGCCATTTTGTTCAGCTGTATACCTTACAATTTTCTGTTGCACAATCCCTTTTTCCTTGAAATACTTGTTGAGGTAGGAATTGACAAATTCCTTACCATTATCTGATCTAAAAATCTTTGGTGTCTTACATTTATGAGTTTCACAATATGCAACAAAATCCTTGACTTTCTCCTTGGTTTCAGATTTTTGTTTCAAAAAATATTCAAAAATCATCCTGGAAAAATCGTCATTTATTGTCATCATGTATTTAACACCATTTCAGGTCTCAGAGAGCGGCCCACACAGATCAGAGTGCACCGAGTCCAAAAAACGTTCACTCCTCGAGTGACTTACCTGTGCAAATGACTGCCTTTGCCGCTTCCCGAGAACACATGGTTCACACAATTCCTTTGGTATTTCCTTAAATTTAACATCAGACATTTGACTAAAGACCTGTAACTTCTGTTGCCCAACGTGGCCCAACCGCTGATGCCACAAATTGTAGTCAGAAACATCACCAACAAGGGCAGACATATCTTGGTTAACATTCAGATAATATAGACCATTCAAAACTGAACCAGTAGCTAGCACGCTACCATTCACTGAGCAATTCTCTGAATCCAAGATTTCACATCCATTTTGTTAAACACAACAACAGCACCCCTTGTAATCATCTGACTTACCGACAGCAAGTTAACACTCAGTCCTGAAACATGCATCATGTCTGACAGATTATTAATACTGTCGCTTACATTCACTGCAATGTCACCAACTCCTTGTACAGACATCTTATCATTATTACCAATTACAATGTTTATATCAGATCATCATTGCATTTATAATTTGACAAAAGTTTAACATTAGGTGACATGTGAGCACTACAACCAGAATCAATGACGAAACAATTCTTTGGTACGCGAGCAGTTAAAGCACAAAACAGACTTTTATTGGATTTTGGACACTTCTGTCCACTTTGAACTTTTGTCTTATGTGGACAAGTGTCTCTTCCGTGACCCTTTTCACCACAAATCCAACACTTCCAACGACTTTTGTCAACCGCTTTTTCACCATAGCTCTTTGGTTTCTTGACATACCTGACTTCCTTCTTGGTGTTGCTGTACAGGGCCGCCCCATCAGCTGACTTCTCACCATGACTTCGGCGAAAGCTTTCGTCCAACAAGATAGACTTGATGCGGTCCAACTGTAGTTCCTCCGATGTTGAGGTTACGGTCATAACTAAGTTATCGTATTCATCAAGAAGACCTCGAAGTATCATAGCAGCAACAAACTTATCAGCGACAGGCTCATCAACAGCTGCTATCTGCTGTGTAACTGACATAACCTCACCAATATACTTGTCCATGGAATCGAAATCTGATAACTTGAGTGATCACAGATTTCGCATCAGCGTGATATTCCTCCACTTTCCTTTATCTTCAAAAACCTTTTCAAGGGCATACCAGGCATCCTTAGCTTTTGCTCAGTCTCGAACATGGGGATAATTGTGAACAGCCACCATGAGACATATATCCGCCAGCGCTCTCTCGTCACGCCGATCATGTCCCTCCGACACATCTGTGCCTCGCAAACTGGCCCATAATCCATGCTTTTTGAGATAATTTGACATCCCAAAATACCAGTTCGAACAATCCTCACGACCACTCAATTTCGGAAACCCATAAGCACAAGGACTCGAAGCATGGTCACTCATTTTGCCTTCTCACTTTAAAGTTCACTGAAGAAAATGAATACAGAACACCGTTATGTCCGGGCCCATAACCTATTGACACTACTTGAGCTATGCATGGGTTCCTATTGTATCAGTTAAACACGGGATGAACGGATTAAAATACACGAACACATGTTGACTTAGATTGTAATGAACCAGTGGCGTGGCGTGGAATTTTTTCGAGGGTAAGCTGTGAAGAAGACTCAAAATATAGGCTAAACCATAAAGTAACTTCAGCACCCGGTTCCAGCTATGCCCTTGTCAATGTTGAGGTTGATATCTGAAGTAGCAACAATTACTCTACACACATAATTATTAGTCTTTCACATTTAAAAAAATAAAAATAGAAAGAATTGTAATACAGCACAGCTCATTTTTCCCTTTTCAACTTGAGGCATGCCAATCCATGTACATTAATTGCGGAGAAAATTATTCATCAATAGGGTTGGCGGGTTTCTCTTGTCTTGTATCATTTGACGATTGAACAGTGTGGCAATTTGTGTTTTTGTTGTTCGCATTTCTTGGCCTAAGGAGCTAAACTTTTAGGTTATTACCCGTAAATTTTCTATCATGCGTGGCTCAGCGGTAACGTTCTAGCTTGCTGAGGATAGCAGGATCGAATGCCGTCGCAGTCAGTCGGCATTTGAGGGTGCGCAAATGCGAGGGAGCCGTGTCAGTATATTTACTGGCACGTTAAAGATTCCCTTCGGGTCAAAATTCCGGCATCCTGGCGTCTCTAAAAGCCTCAGTAGTTAACAGGGACGTAAAACCAATAACATTATTATTATTATTATTTTCTATTAGACTATGAGACCTAAGTGAACATTAAAATAATAAACATGCTATTAGTAGACTAATAGATATTCTTATGTCATTGGATTGCATGTTCAGTTAATATTTATTTGCAAATATCACTCAAATTGTACTGATGTAGGCTTTCACGGCTTCATTAGTTTGAATGACTTAATTGGGGCGTAGGCCTATAACCTATGCAAACTAGTACTAAGGGGGGCGTGGTGGCGCAGCGGTCAAGCTGTTGGCCTCTCACCAAGGTGGACCGGGTTCGATTCCCGGTCAATGCATGTGAGATTTCGAAGTGAAATTCCATGTCCTGTGCTTCGAATTCCACGTAAAAAGGAGGTCCCGTGGCTCATGATCGCATAATTAATGGTCACGTAAAGATTCCTTCTTTTTTAAAACTAGTACTAACAATTCCGGCGTCTAGTGCATCAGTGGAAAGAATATTTTCTACCATGAAACGTACAAAAACCTTCACCCGAAACTCAATGCATCAAGAAGGACTTTCACATCTCGCGCTTCTTTCCATTGAAAAGGTGTTATTGTGCAGCCTTCAGGGGAACACTGATTTTCACGACCATGTAATTGATGAATTCACTAAGAGGGAGAGAAGAATTGAACTTCGCTACAAATGATCTGCCAAGGTACAGTAAATAGTGGCATTAATTAATTTTGTACAAATGAGAACTTGATAGACCCTACCTACCGTAATAACCAAATGAAAATCCACAGCCTGCTTCCAGTCTCCGACCGGGTCAGGAATGGAATGAATGAAGCCCCCATCTAGCGGCGAGGATATGAACTGTGCCGGCTGCCGAGGCCCGACGCACTCCTCTGGGGCAATGATTAAATGAATGACAGATGAAATGAAATGATAGTGGCGAGTGTTGCTGGAATGAAATTTTGACAGGGAAAACCGGAGTACCCGGAGGAAAACCTGTCTGCCTTCGTTTTGTCCAGCACAGATCTCACATGGAGTGACCGGGATTTGAACCACGGGCCCAGCGGTGAGAGGCCGGCGTGCTTCCGCCTAAGCCACAGAGGCTTCGTAATACCCAAATATGTTTTTAAATAATGTGATAGGTCTTTAAAATATTATTCAAATTATACGGATGTACATACATTTAAAATTATGTATCCTTTACACCTACTCTTTGAATATAATTTGAATGATAATCTGAGCAACTTTTCGGGTTGATGGGTCACTCTGAAGATTCCAACGCACTGTACACTCCAACACAATAATATCAACAGTAGTTACGGTATACTAAATTTTGCTAATTGCACTCAAAAACATAGAGTTGTGAGTTAACCGGACGAAGAAGAATTTTAACTACCGCGCCCAGCAAAGGTCGGGTCTGATGGTCAGATGGTGGGTGGGCAAGGAGTGGGTGGGGACTGGAGAGGCGCGCCAAATGATTTTAAGCAGTGCTGGTGTCCAGGCTCGCTAGGGTAAGCCACGCGAATCGAAGCAGACCTTGCTACCCGCTTTCACTTGTCTCGACAACAGCCCTGTGGCTATGGAACGCCACACCCCCTGTCTTAGCCAATCAAGGACGACCTGGCGTTGTTGGTGTACCACTCCATCGGCCATAGCAGTGTTCCGGGCCAGAAGGCTCCTGGAGGTAAACAAGCCGTTGTCATAGCGACCAGCCGCACTCTTTCTTCTTTCTCTCCAAAGTAGTACCGGCTGATCGTGGAGAACTGCGGTAGAGAACGAGGAACGTCATTTAAAGTGGCGTTTTTGCAGATGCTTGCGCGTTAGAAAGTGATATTATATACTTTATTCTTATGAGAATATGCTAGGTAAGCGGTGCTTACCCCGTGGTATTGGAGAAAACGCCACTGTAATGAACAAGACACTGTGATACAGGATACAGACAAAAGGCAAAGAACATAAAGCCAAAGAATATACATTTGACAAAAGACAAACGATATTTACATGCGAGCGGGATTAGAAAGTACGAGAAATATTCATTCTCTTCAACAGCTTCAATATTCTCAGTTGTATATGTTTTTCAAATTTGGTACAATTTTTGAGAAAAGTTCTTATGTTAGTACAGTGAAACTTTTTCTATGGTTTAATATGTCCTCTGCGAGTGGTAATAGGAAGGGATTTTTCAGTATGTTACCTAAGAATAAAGTTATTAATTTTTTAAAGAAACGTTTTGAAAAAAATGTATTTTTAAAAACTTCATTCTGAAAAGACTGCCGTATCCAATTTCCGTAAATAATCCTTCCTATTATTACAGAAGAATAACCCAAATAAGTTTTGAGTAATCTGTACCAAAATATTGAAAATTTAACATGGGAAAGATAGGGAGGTGGTTCTCACCTTAAATGCATCCACTTACTGAAGTATGTAAAGCAATGTACCGACTACACGCTTATTACTTATTCCTGAACAAATTATTTTTTCTCTGCAATGGCGACCGCGACCCAATTTCATTTTGAATTTGATAAGTAACTACATTCCAACTAGTTTGTAAGCATAAAGCTTCAAGTCTCATATCTTCTATTTCTAGCACTTTCCCACACATAATTATGTGATTGCCTTCTAAAAATGTCCGTCTTTCAACAAGAGCCCACCTAGAATTGCCAACAACATTCAATGTACAAGCTGCTATGGCGAAGTTCGCGGGTTCAAATCCAGCCGAAGTCGTCGGATTTTTAAGAACGTTAAAAACCTTCAGTATGCCTTCCTACGGAGTGGAAATAAAGAAGTTGGGCACATTCATAGATTTATGGCACGCAAAAGAACCTACGACTGCAATTGGTAGTGTGTAGCAAATTTTGTAGGTTATATTTGGCTATTTACAAACGCTCTATGAATTTCCACCGTTCGCCACCAGGTATTAGTGACAGTAGCATCTGGTAGCCAAAGTTGGAACTTGTTGGGAGTCCTCGGGCGTTCAATCTAAAATACCCAGATATGGCCATGCGGTTGCAATTCATTTATGAATAGCACGACAGAAAAATGGCTGCGATGACGCGTAGGCAGTGGCGGATCCAGAGGTTCACCTCGGAGGGAGCACTCTAGGATTTCGGAGTAGCTAGAGAAAATATGTAATAAAATTACTAAATTTGTATTTAATCTACACACGATACACATAACATTCAACCACCAGATTTTATAATTCTACAAGAAATGCATTATATTAAAATGGTTTATTGGTTTCAGTTTCAATAACAGAAGTCATTGTCATTATGTAAAAAAAAAAAAAACTTTTGAATTCCACAGAATATGTACATTTCCACATTTTAATGCGAATTACACAGTCAAATATGTATTAAAACATATGCAATCATAGTGGCTATCTGAAGACAATATACAAGTCTACTGCACACATGTTACAAAATATGTACATAGTACCATCTCCCGGTCAGCCCTGAAGATAGGAACGTGGAATGTACGGAGTATGTTTGAAGCAGGAAAGATTCACAATACAATTCATGAGATGAAGAGGATGAATGTGTCCATAATGGGTATAAGTGAGATGAGATGGCCGGGGACAGGAGATTGTAATGTGGAGGATTGCATGATATACTACAGTGGTAATAATGATGCCAGGCATTTGCATGGAGTGGGTTTTATAGTGGACAAAAGTTTGCAGTCTGCTGTTATCAGTTGTATACCATTCTCCAGTAGAATAATGATGTTAAAGTTACGTGGTAAACCTTTCCACATTAATCTCATTCAAGTGTATGCCCCTACTAGTGACAAAAGCGATGAAGAGGTTGAGGAATTCTATGCCCAAATTCAGACCGTCCTCAAAGACACCAAAGAACATGATGTAACCCTTGTTATGGGAGATTTTAATGCAAAAGTTGGGAAAGGTTCTGAAGAACACATTGTGGTCCAGTGGGGTCTCGGACAAAGAAACAACAGAGGGGATCGTTTAGTGCAGTTTTGTAGAGAGGAGAACTTTGTCATTGCTAATACTTGGTTTAAGCTTCCTGCCAGGAGACTTTATACGTGGAAAGCACCTGCTGATAGTCCAGACAACATAATAAGAAATCAAATTGATTTCATTCTAATTAAAAATAGATTTAGAAACAGCGTGATTTTTGCAAAAACCTATCCAGGAGCAGATGTTCCTTCTGACCACAATCCTCTCATTAGCAAGATTTGTGTCCGGCTTAACAAGATTCCGATAAAAACAACACAAAATAAATATGATACTGATGCCCTTCGGGAAATAAATACAAGGTCACAGGTGGCTGCTGCTCTTACCACTGATCTTAAGACGTTGAATTCAAATGACATGCAGCCCTTGGAACTTTGGGACACTTTTAAAACCTCATTGAAGAGGGTTGGAGATCATTTTCTTAAGAACAAGAGACAACATAAAAAAGGAAGGCATGGATGACGGATGAAATATTGAATCTAATGGATAAACGAAGAGAAGTCAAAGGAAGAGATAATGAAGAATATTGGTTTATTCATAGATTGATAAAGAATAAGATCAGGCAAGCCAAGGAAGTTTGGATGTCAGATAGGTGCAAAGAAATTGAAGAACTTAATAGTAAATATGATACTTTCCAGGTCCATAAGAAAATCAAAGAAGTTTCAGGTAGACACAGGAAAAGAAACACAGTCAACTTAGTTGATAGTCAAGGTAACACGGTATTTGAAGTTGAAGAAAAATTACAGGTTTGGGAAAAATATATACAAGAGCTTTTTGATGATGATCATCGTCCTTCCCGACCCGAAATTCCTTCAGTTGTTGGACCCATGATCACCATGGATGAAGTGAAATATGCGATTAGGATAGCGAAAAATGGTAAGGCTCCTGGTCAAGATGACATTCCAGTGGAATTATTGAAGATCTTGGATGATGATAGCATTGTGACGCTCACTAATTTATATAACAAGATATACAACACGGGCATATTACCAGAAGACTGGCTCTTGTCTACATTTATTGCTCTTCCGAAGAAACCGATGGCTAAGTCATGTAGTGACTTCAGGACAATCAGTCTTATGAGTCATGTGCTCAAGATATTTCTCAAAGTTATCCATAATCGCATATACAGGAAATGCGAGATGAATATCAGTGACACGCAGTTTGGGTTCCGCAACGGTCTAGGAACTCGTGAGGCATTATTTGCGCTTCAAGTTCTTTTCCAGAGATGCCGTGAGGTGAATCAGGATGTATATGCATGTTTTCTGGACTATGCAAAAGCCTTTGACCGTTGTCAGCATGATAAGTTGTATAATGCACTCAAGAACTCAGGAATAGATGAGAAAGACATTCGGATCATCATTAATTTATACTGGGGTCAAAAGGCTAGTATCAGAATTGATGGACATATATCGAGATCAGTGGAAATAATGCGTGGTGTGAGACAAGGATGCATTCTTTCACCACTTCATTATAATATCTATGCAGAACAGATTTTCTCCGAGGCACTTGATGGCATTCAACAAGGTATTAAGGTCAATGGTAATTATATTAATAATATACGGTACGCAGATGATACTGTATTGATTGCAAATAGTTTCGAAGGACTTAAAGAGATTGTTACTATGGTGTATCAAAAGAGTAAACAATATGGCCTTGACCTCAACATTAAGAAAACAAAATATATGATAATATCGCGAAAACCAGCATTGTCACAAATCCTTTTAGTCGATGGACATCAGATTGAGCGAGTCAAGAGTTTGGTTTATTTAGGACAGAATATTAATGAGAATTGGGATCCTTCGGTTGAAATAAGATGCCGTATAGAGAAGGCTAGATCCATCTTTATGACAATGAAACAACTACTATGCTGTCGAGATCTCAGTATGACGCTTAAGAAAAGAATTGTGAAGTGTTATGTTGTCTCCACCCTTCTTTATGGTGTTGAAGCTTGGACCTTGTCCGTAGCTACAGAAAAGAAGATTCGAGCTTTTGAAATGTGGATATACCGGCGGATTCTTAAAATTTCGTGGACAGAACATGTGAGTAATGCCGAGGTTCTTCAGCGTGTGAGCAGCCAACCTGAGCTGTTAAACACAATTAAGAAGAGGAAATTGGAATACTTGGGACACATGATGAGGAATCCAAAATACCGTCTGCTCCAAGTTATACTTCAGGGTAAAATTGAAGGACGGCGTGGACCAGGAAGGAGACGAATAACTTGGATGGATAATTTAAAAACGTGGTTTGGGCTGTCTTCCACGGAACTCTTCAGGATTGCACAGGATAAGAAGGTGTTAGCCATGGTGGTAGCCAACGTCCGTATCGGATAAGGTACAAGAAGAAGAAGTACCAACATTGTCAGTCACTGACTCACAACTAGTAACATAAATAAAAATACCGGCCACGGTCAGTCAAATAGTCAAGTAGTATAGGAAGGCGCTCCATGGCACAAAGGATTATGAAATATTGTGGTGTTTGAAGCCATATTTTCAGTGTTGCCTTAATAAACAAGAGTTTAGTGCTTTTCAGTCGGTCAACACGAATGTACCCCAAAAGAGATGGGTTATGCCCTAATCCTGAAATAAATTACATGAGATTAATAAAACACTAGGATGACCAGTTTCGATCGTCAAGCGATCATCATCAGATCCATTACACTTAGGCTATAAAATCTATGTTTGAAATACAGGTGAAAATATTTACAATATGTACAATTATTTAGTTGCAGTATTGGTACTGCAACTGTCAGTGTATGCTAAATGCAGTATATATGTTAGGCGAAATGCTAAATGGTGATAGCTATTCGGAGTTTGTACTTTAGAGAGATTATATGGTTGTAAACTATGGTTAAACTATAAAATTTTAGGCTAACTACTTATTTGATTGTTTTCCGTACTACAGCTACTCGCAGTTTTCGTGCGGTCGACCGCACAGTGAGTTCCAGTGAGCACGAAAACTGCGAGTAGCTGTAGTACGGAAGACAATCAGATAAGTAGTTAGCCTAAAATTTTATAGTTTAACCATAGTTTACAACCATATAATCTCTCTAAAGTACAAACTCCGGATAGCTATCACCATTTAGCAGTTCACCTAACATATATACTGCATTTAGCATACACTGACAGTTGCAGTACCAATACTGCAACTAAATAATTGTACATATTGTAAATATTTTCACCTGTATTTCAAACATAGATTTTATAGCCTAAGTGTAATGGATCTAATGATGATCGCTTGACGATCGAAACTGGTCATCCTAGTGTTTTATTAATCTCTTGTAATTTATTTCAGGATTAGGGCATAACCCACCTCTTTTGGGTACATTCGTGTTGACCGACTGAAAAGCACTAAACTCTTGGATTATGAAATATATTTCTACTTCTACCTGGCCTAAACATTAAAAAAAAAACGTCGATGTAGCGATTATGTTAACAGTATTGCCATTACATACTATATGATTTATCAATAAATGATAAAAATGGTCCGGTTAGCTCAAACAATGCCAGCGTTTCGCCCCAGTGTGCCGTTGGGATCGTCAGTTAGTACAGACACACCTACCAACTGACGAGCCCAACGGCACACTGGGGCGAAACGCTGGCATTGTTTGAGCTAACCAGACCATTTTTATCATTTATTGATAATTCATCCGCTCAAATGGAAACTACATCACATTCCCTTTGGGAATATTAAAAACCTTATACTATATGATAACAAACATTGACCATATTCATGAATGCAAGCAATCAGGGTGTCTACTGTAAGGATGAAGTAAAAATTAGTTACTTTCTAGATACCTTTTTGTTACCTTTTAGTTAATTTTAGTTACCTTTGAATTCAAGATACGTCTGCGGTATGCGAGCAAAGGGGTTCATCACATGGTGAAGAAAAGCAACAATGAACTGTGTTTAAAGCGGTAAATAAAATTCACTTACGGTGTTATAAAAATTTAAAAAATAATAAATAAATACTAGATATTTATTATCAAAAGAGTTGTTTCAGCTAATATGTCGTCTTGTGCACAAGGCGTTTTTATAATTGCCAAGAGGTTGCTCTGCTCTTGACCGTTTGGCAAGATTTCCTTTGTCCCCGCGGTAGACACGAAGAAATTTATGGGACGTTACGTGATTGTAACCGAATTGTCTTCGCAGTCAAGTACGGAGAAATATCGAGATGTTACACGATCGGCGCTGGTCTCAGCCGTTTGTCGAGATTCCCGTAGTTTTCACGATAGAACACGGATATCGCGATTTAGATACGCGGTGTTACTTTTAGTCGTTCGACGAGATTTCCATTGTCCTTGAGGTCGGGCACGAGAAAATATAGCATTTATACGCTATTGGCGCCACTTGCTGTCCGTTTGATAAGAATCCAGTTGTTGAATGCGGAGAAATATCGCTACGAATGGCAATCGCTGCCGCTGTCGCTTTCGGCCGTTTCTCGAGATCCACGTTGTCCTCACGATATTATGCAATCCGCGCCGCACCCGGCCGTTGAACGATTGTCTATCTGTCCTGACAGAATGGTGGAGGCAAGCTCAAGGTTGGGCATGGTTAAAATTCACGAGTAGTTATGGACATATTGTATGGCCGGCGCCGTGATTCCCGCTGTCCCTATGCTGTGATTGGGAGTTCATCTGTTCAGGGTGGATCACAAGGAGAAATTAGTATCGCGATGCTACGTAGGCTGTCATTTCTAAGAGGGTTGATGCACTTCTCGCTCCCCATACGCTTTTAAGTATACGGTCATGGGAAAAGTAGCGAGTAGGCTTTAGAATGTTTCGTGATTGGTGCCCATCACCTTTGACGGGATTCCCGCAGTCCTCGTGGTCTCAAGTTCACGATAGGGGACGGGTTTCATGATTTTACGCAACTGACGTCGATCTCGGTCCATTTGACGAGATTCCCGCAGGCAAGTCAGGTCAGCCGGCCGTCTTGAGGATGAATGTTCGAAGTAGGTATCAAATATTAAGAATTATTCTGAGAGGATTGCACGAATAATACGACAAGAGGATACGTTTTCTTTCGAATACGAATCACGAATTATGCAAGTTATACAAGTTTTAGAAATAACCGGTTAGTTTATAATATATCCGATGGAACCAAAGTTCGAAGGAAAAATCGACATATAACGGAATTTCAAATTAACCATACTGGATATCGCAAATTTACGAGACAGATTTTTAAAATAAGTTATAGCCTAAGTATTTCGAAGCTTTTTCATAATTCTTTTTCGAAACGGTAACATTTCGCAAGATTGCGACATTAAATTATTTCGCGTTATTTCTGGACTTCAATTTGACATAGTCTCCAAATAGATGCAAATCGGCGCCGCTTGCGTGAAACTCGCTACATCTCTGAGTCTAGTGGCGCGAGTTTAGATGATTCAATCCGCCTTCAGAAAATTTTCGTTACCCGTATGTAAAATTCGTTACTTTTTCGTTACTTTCGTTACCCATTTGTAAAATTCGTTACTTTTTCGTTACTTTCGTTACCGGTAGACACCCTGGCAATACAGCAAAGATTTTACTTGCAGTGCAGTTTGCAGAAACAATCATTTTTATCGGCGATATCAATGTGACAGACAACTGCTTTTTCGGGGGGGGGGGGGGCACTTGCCCCTGGTGCCCCCTCTGGATCCGCCACTGCGCGTAGGAGCATAAATATGAAAACAAAATAGGCTACGCACGCAAAGCGATTTTACAGCAATATTCTCACACAACATTTTGTTAAATATTCAAGACAATTCATCTCCCGTACATTTCTTTTCAACTAATATTGTTTAAAATATGATCTTATTAAAATAGTTTGCATTATGTATAAATTGAGTCGCGTAGTTTCAAAAACCCCTATCTCCAATTTTCACGAAAATGGCGATAAAAGTCGTTGGGATTTTTCTGTGGGCATGTCTGCCGCTGTATACTATTAGCATGACGAATAGAAGGACCTAGTGTGAGGACTCCGCCATTATAGCATGGTAGTTTGTGGTCCCGCCGCTACAAGCACTGCAAGCGATAATGTCCAACAACGTGTCCTGTTGTTGGGTCGAGCCGGATCTTAGAAAAGTGTGGGAGAAGTTACTGTGTGAGATATTTGTGTGAATTAAATTGAATTTTCAATGCTTTCAGTTCTTAAATTCAGTTCATTGAGTCTTGTGTACATCAGCGTTTTGTGTTTTGTGAACTTCAAACATATTTCTCATGCGGCTTTGTTAATTTAATAGTTCAACATGCCGTACTATTTAGTGCCTGGCTGTAAGTCAGGGTATGGTAGAGTAGTTGTCGATATACGATTTTTTTCACCACCGAAGGATACAAATCAATTTGAAAAATGGGCCAGAGCTATTCCACGAAAGGATACGGAGTTAACGCGAAGTAGTAGAATTTGTCAAATTCATTTCTCTGATGATTTGATAGTATATTCAGATAATTTTATAGTGAATGGTGAAGAAGTGGAAATCTCTTGTGTGAGGTGGAAGTTACTTCCTGGAGCAGTGCCTCATTTCCCCCCTAATTTACCGAAGTACCTGACATGTGAGAATAAGTCCCGTAAAGCTCCCAACAGGAAACAGAATCTCGACACCACCAGAAAAAGAAGAAAGAAGATTGAAGATGGGAGTGGAGCAACGAATGAGGCATTAAAAGGTCAGTCTAATGTTGATAATAATTTGGGTCATTCTAGTGTACTTACTGATGCTGAAAAGACTATAATATTGCTCAAAAGGCGCCTAAAGAATGCTAACCGTAATTTAATTCGCGTTAGATCCTGCCTCAACTCAGCAAAATCGAGAATTAATTTCCTGGATAAGCAGGTTCGAAATTCACAAGCATTTAATTACAAAGATAACGAACACCTTAGCAAGAAGGAAAAGATGATAACAGACACTATGCTCAAGAAATGCCAGGTAAAATCTCCCAATGGAATGAGGTACAGCAACGAATTCATTTTAGAGAGTTTATTGTTGAGAATAAAATCACCGAGAGGATTCCGTCATTGTCGGCGACATAATCTCTTGCCTCTGCCCTCAGAAAGTCACTTGAGAAAACTTTGTAAAGGACATAAGTGCCATTATGGAGTTAATACGCATAGTATAAATGCTATTTCAGACTATTTTAAGGAAGAAAAGAATGATAATTCACGTTACGGTGTTGTAATTTTCGATGAAGTGAAGCTAAGAGAAGAAATCCAGTTTAATAGTTTTTCTCATCAAGTGGATGGATTAGTAGATTTAGGTGAACACACACTTGACCTCCAGAAGAACGTACTAGAAAATCACGCTCTAATGTTCATGTTCGTACCATTCATGCATAATTGGGTGCAGCCAGTTGCTGTTTATGCAAGCAGAAATGCTACTCCAGGGGACATTCTCGCAAAAATTCTAATACAGGTGATTTTGCAGTTAGAAGAGGCTGGGGAGAGGGTGGTTGGGTTTACTTGTGATGGTAGTCAATCAAATAAAAAGGCCTTGAATTCGTTAGGAGTAGGTGGCAAGACAACCTCTCTACAACCTCACATCCTTAATCCTGCAGATGTTACGAGAAAGATCTGGGCTTTCTCCGACTTCGTTCATGTATTGAAATGCTTAAGAAACCACTTTCATGATAAAGTAGAACTTCACTATAATGAAAAAATTATTGATTTCAATTTTTATAGGGAACTGTTCAAATAAGATCTCTCAGGGTATGCTGGGCTTAGAGCCTGCCCTAAACTGACAGTTGCACATTTAGACCCATAATCTTTCCAGAGAATGAATGCTAGGTTTGCATTCCAACTTTTCAGTGACAGTGTTGCCAAAGGTATTACATTTTATCGAGAAATGGGACTGGCGGGATTTCAAGGTAGTGAGGACACTAAGACATTTACCAGTAATATATAAATGTTGTTGCTGATGCACTAAATGCATTCATTCTGTCTCAGGCTCTTCATAAAGGTTCACCTTCTCATACAGCTGTTGTTAGTTTTCTTCAGACCGTGAGATCTACCAATAACACCTTTGTCTCCAACAGAACCTTGGAATCACTAGTAGTAACCCTACAGAGTACTTTGGAGATGTGTGAATGGCTTTGGGAGAAAGGTTATAAGTATGTGTTGACAGGAAAGCTCACCCAGGATCCCTAGGAACGGCACTTCGGAATTATGCGATCTTTCAGTTCAGATGATCATCCATCAACAATAGATTTCCTTAATTTCAATGTATATACGTCCCTATAAAACAGGCTTTAAATGTTGGTGGAAATAGTGAACCTAAACGGGAGCAGATCTTGACCTCGTATGTTAATCAGATGCGTATATTAGCCCGGAATATGGAGGTGCATAACAAGACAGTGAAGGAATCAGTGGAAACTTCCATTAAGAAAAAATATGTGGTTCAAGATGCAGTAAATATCGAAGACTGGGGAAGCTCGGTACCTGAATTTGACAGCGCAGTTCTAAACTCTTCGATTGATAAGGGTCTAGTGTACTATTTGGCTGGCTATGTTGTTAAGCACTCTTCTAAATTTATTAAGTGTTCGCCCGGTGCTCATTCTCTTCGTCAGAATAATCAAAGTAAATGTTCAGTTCTTGCCGAAATAAAGGACTACGGTTGAATGAACAATGAAGTGTTTCTAACACGTCATTCGAGAAGTGTATGTGACATTCTTTTCCAGGCCGAGAAAGTAATTACCGGAAAATTAACCTCAAAATCGATGTGGAGCGAAATATTTTTTGATTGTATCGATTCCACAGAAACAATTTCAGTTGATCCTTCAGGAACCAGCTGCTGTCTTCAACATGTCATGGATATTATCCCCAGACTTGTTTATAATTATATGAAGTGCCAATTTTTCTTCAGAACGAAGGAAATCCGCCAAGATTTGCAATATAACAAAGGAGATTTGCAATCTCGAACATCCGCCAAGTCTTCACGCAAGCTTTCGAAAGTCCAGTAGCCAACAAAATGAATTGGTAAGTAGAGTGTTAATTTAAATAGTTTATATGTGCTTGTTTAATATGCTGGGGATTATGTTTCTTTTTAATCTGTGTCTGTATACTCCAGGAATCGGAGCGATCCGTAACATGTAATGAAGACCGTGGTTATTATTTCCGTGAATTATATTTTCCATTGTGCCCTGCCATGCTATTTTAATTGTAACCGCTAATTGCTTTTTAAAAGAGTATTACTCGTAGTTACAAAGTAATTCGTTTCCCTTAGCACCATCCCTAAGACCAGCTAACCCCGGCAGTGTGGAACTTGCCCACTCTAGCGCTGCCTGGCGGGGCGCGCTTGAACTTCAGGAGTCTCCTCACTTTCTCCTTCTATTCGTCATGCTATTAGTACGCATCAAAACTTGCTCTAACCGTTCGAAATGCAATCTCAAAGTAGAGGGTTATTTTCATATTCCGCCTTCTCCAATGCCTTGTGCTCGGGCATAATTAACATAACCCGCCATCTCCGACTGCCAATAGGAAGGCAATACGCGGCCATGTGACAGGCACGCGAGGAGATCTTGGCGCGACTGTGAGAGGAAGCATTTGTGTTTACAGAGCGTCGTGTAGATGTATAATTACTAATGGATTCATCTCATAAACGTATTGAGAAGTGTAGCCCTGGCAAGGGTAGGAAGAAGTTACGTAACGAGCAGCAGTGGAAATGCAATGAAGCAAAAATATCAAGGTATGTTTTCTTATAGTAGCATTATGTTATTACGTTCTCTTGTCAGGGTAAATGTAGTAGTGTATCAGAAACTGCAGTTTTAAAATAAGCTTTAGAAAACAGCACTGTTGTATGAAGTCGGCGTGTGGTGGTGTGCCGGATCCGTCGTTCTCCTCTCACAAAGATGACCGCAGTTCGAATCTCGGCCAGTGCACATTCGATTCCCTAAAGCTCGTACCATTGTGGCATTATGCAGCTTCGGATATTACCTTCTATGGTCACGTTGAGAAGGCAACATCCCTTTGTTTCCCGATGCAGGCCATTAATAAATAGCTGTGATTTAGTAAGCATGCACAATCTCGTAAGTGACAAGGGTGTTTATTACGTAGGTACTCGCCTGCTGGACCTCCTGTCACACCAAAGTGCGGCCATAAATCCAAGGCTTATCAGTGCGGAGATATTTCTTTGTTGGATGTGAAGAAGTTTCACTTGGTATTCTACTCTACATCATCAAAACTGCAGCAGGATAGTTTCATTATCAAGCATGTTTCTTGTATACCAGTGGCGAGACGGAGGACGGGTAATAATATCAGATCCGGAAAACCACACACATTCAAGTACACTATTCGGAAATGGGATGGAACGATGGTGCCAGTTTGCCGAAAAACATTTATGGGAGCTCTCCCATTGAAGAAGGACAGAATTCAAGGGGTAATAAAGTGTCATTTTGAATCTGGGGGAATGCCTGTAGAGAGAAGAGGGGGAGACAGAATAAGCTATGCCAATATATCAAAACGTGTGGCCATCTGTAAATTTATTGAATCGTTTCGTGCTCAAGAGCCGCACTACTGCCATACCAAGTCGGAAGCACGTATGTACCTGCCATGTGACCTAAATATCAAAAAACTGTGGAGACAATACAATACCACTGTTGAATCTGAATTGCAAGCAAACCACTCCTTCTTCAGAAAGATCTTCAATCGAAACTACAATATTGGCTTTGGAATTCCAAAGACTGATGTTTGTTCAACTTGCTCACAACTAGACGAGGAACTGAAAAATTGCACATCAGAAAGTGCAAAAGTTGATTTGCAGTCCAAGAAACCAGCGGCGTATCGTAGTTAAAAATCAAGTGTAGAGCGAAACTCTAATTTCAGCAGTGCTTGATTGCTTACGTTTGTGAATATTGACATAGCCTATTCTTTTTCGTATTTTAATGCTTAAATATCTACTCAGTCGTCCTGAAAATGATTTTCGTGGTTTCCCAATTTCACCACCAGGCAAATGCTGGGACGGTTCCTTTCAATAGGTCCACGGCCGATTTCCTTCCAAAATCCCTTCCCTGACCCGTCCTTAAGAGAAAATGCATGGCCATTGCCTGCATTAATAGAATTAATATAATTCCTTCAAGTTCCCACGAGTTACAGTAAAGTTTCTAGAGGTCATGACGAGAGTGAGACCTCAAGTATAGAACAACTCTAATTACAAGCCCCAAAATCTGCCTATTTAAAGTCACATTCTCATTATATATAAATGCACATAGTCTTGCATTTTCCCTCAAGGCGTCAGATAACGTGTTAGTATTTCTTTTGAGTGTTCTAAGTTGTAACTGGCACTTCAAATGTTCTTCACTGTCTTTGTGTTTGTTCAACCTGCGCGTACGCCTAATGTCTTGGAAATCACCAAAACTTGTTTATTCCAGACACCACATTTGTTACTAAAAGTAAGCAAACCTAACAGAACAGGTTGTTTTTAAGAATACAACTACTGCACAGCCATGTGAACGGTTCGAACCAAGATCCCTTGCAATGAAGGTTATAATATTTGCCGGTTTTCTTAATATATTTTTAGTGCACAGTTCTATTAATTTATTTGGCCGTCCACAATTTAATAACTCCCCTTTGTCTTCGTCTTTCCACCTACCGTACTGAAGGGAATTTCTAATAAAATTAAGTTAATACCGTGTCTTTCACTGGAAACATTATTACACTAAAAGCCATCAACTTTCATCAACGACAGGGTAAGTAACATTAGAAATAAATACTATTTATTGGGAAAATAAATACAAGCTTCAGCATAAAAGAAAAAAAGCCTGTCGCAATGTCAACTTTCATCAACTGGACTTGATGTGTTCCCTTGCACACACAGCAATATATTCACTCGACTGTCTAATGGCAGGTAATGACGTCACACCTGATATCAGGTTACCATGGCAACGAGACGAAGTGGCTGACATAAACAAGTTACTTCGTCTCCTGCAGATTCCCCTCCAAGTTACGATAGTACAATCTAGCGGCAGGGAGTTCAACTGACACAAGGACGTCATACAACCTCGCTTGCGTACCAAGACAATTGCAACATTTTTATTTAAATTAGAAAATATAATGTTTATCTTACGAGATGGCTAGTGAAGAGGTTCTTCACTCTCTTCACCTGAATAGCCGCTACTGCAAGAAACGAGTCCCCAAGTTAAAATACAGTGTATTCTATGAATATTTAAGAGAGGAAGATGAGTCTGTTCAGACTGTTTCTTTGTTTGCCAGAAGAACATGCTATTGCCCAAGCTAAATGACCAAAGTGCTTACTACAGCTGGCAAATGCATGTGTACAACTTCACCGTAGTTTTTTGAAGCTCTAAGACGTCGCTGATGCACAAAAATGTGATGGTCTATTCGTGGAATGAAGCTGAATTTCATAGAGGAGCAAATGAAATTGCAAGTTGTTTGTTTCATGCTCTTAACAGTATCGATCTGTCGCAAAAGAAAACCGTGCGCCTATTTACAGATGGATGCGGTGGACAGAATAAGAACAGTATTCTGGTGGGTATGATTAGGAAAATGGCTTCTATCTGCACCAGTGAATGTAAAAAAATTGAAATTTACTTTCCTGTATTTGGTCATTCCTGTTTTACCACCCGACAGGGTGTTTGCACGTATAGAGAAGGTTGTGCGAGAAAGAGAGGTTATCCTTAAGCCGGAGGTATACAACGAGATTTTCAGCGGACATGGTAAGCATTTCCAGCCTGGTTGTGAAGTGCCAATATTTGACTGGAAGCCTGCTGTTCGAGATGTTTTAAAACCTGTAGGCTCGTGGCATTTTCAATTCAGTCCTGCGAAAAAATCTAATAAGGAGCAAAAACAATATATTGGTACAAGGAGAAGTTGCTTACCGTTGCACATTTGGCCAGCCAAAGAGCGTGTTAAGAAGAGGAAAAACCTTTTCCGGACTGGTTCCACAGTTACTTGAAAAAGGTAAGGTTCCTTTAAACAAGGCAAAAGTGAAGGATGTCTTCAGATTGGTTGAGAAACATTACGGGTTAAATAGAGGGAGCTTGCAGATCTCCAGTTTTATGTTTCGCTGGAAACTCGTCAGGCTGAACATTGTCAGAGTATGACAGAAGAGCAAGAGAAAGAAGAATACTGTGAACCAAGGGATGACTCCGTAGCCTTGTTATATTAGAATGGAACAATCATAAGATTTTTATTTTTCTTCAGACAAATGCATTGCATATTCTCAACGAACATTTAAACATTTTATATTATTTCATGTTTACAATTTGTTTTCCATCTCAGTGTGCTACATAGATGCTAGTAAGTGAAGTAAAGTAGTTTCTTTGAGCATTAGACAGCACGAGTGTGTTTGCAAAATACATGTTTACTTCCAAACCCGCCATGTCTACCTGTGACTTTCAAAACCCCCTATGTTCAAGAAAAATATTGACCTAGCACACAAATGCAGAGATGAAACTGCATAAATGTTGTAGTAGGTTAGTAGTGCCGGTTTAAACTCACTCCACCACCTCCCCCTCTGACGTCACATACTAACCCGCAATACATTCAGGGGCAAAACCGATATCGCCCGAACCCATGGTTCGATTTTGGCATGCGACATATCGTTGGAATTGAGCTGACGCCCCCTTTCCTGTGGACAACTTGTTATATTAAAAAAAGATGTTTTAGAAAGTAGGCGATAGTTTGAAAACCAAACATGATAGAACGTTGTGCCATAGTTCAAACCTTAATTTTTTATAATAAAACTTTTTTATTTCTCATGTTTTTTGAAAACAGTCCAATTTTGAAATCCTTATATTTTGGAAATTAGGAATTTTACAAAATAGTTTGTTTGACGTAAATGAAAGGTCCTTACCCCCTCTACCTCCAAAATAAATTTCAAGTCTCTAGAAAAAACTTGTTGTGTAGTAGTGGGATGGAGAGAGAGCTGCGACTCCCCCTAATTTCATATAAACATTGGCTATATATCCTGAACGCATGATCGGATTTTAACGAACGAGGTATTGTTGGCGTTGGGGTGACGTCCTCTTTGCTAAGAATGTGTGTTGGTGTTTTTTTTTAATTCTTGTTTTTGACATTGGCGCTATTTTGGAAACGGTGAATTTTGGAAAACAGTTTGTTTGACGTTAATGAAAGGTGGCTATGCCATCTAGGAGGAAAGCAAGTTTCAAGTGTGTAGGACAAAAAAGGATAGCCTACTTTCTTGCGAACATTGACGATAATTCGCGAACGCCTGGTCGGATTTTAACGAATGAGGTGTCGTTAGACTCGATCTGACGAGGACTTTACTATGGACGACTTGTAATATTTTTCATTTTTTTCAAAAATTTTGTTTTTGGAAGTTGGCGATAGTTTGAAAACGAAACATGATAGAACGTTGTGCCATGGTTTAAACGAACGACCTTTATTGCCTATATTTTCATAATAAAACGTTTCTTATTTTTTACATTTTTTTTGAAAACACTCAAATTTTGAAATTCAAATATTTTGGAAAATAACAAGTTTACAAAAAAAGTTTGTTTGACGTCAATGAATGGTGCTGACCCGCTTTACCAGGAAAATAAATTTCAAGTGTCTAGGACAAAAACTATGCATTTTCAGTTTTTTTAAATTTTAAATAAAGAGTTTTTGTTGACAGAGAGAGACGATACCGCTGGGCATGTGTTACAACGAGGCTATCACTGGCCACGGTGGTGGTATTCCAATAGAGCAATTGGCTATTTCGACGGGGCGATCTTTGGCAGAACGACAGAACGACGGCTCGCTTTTCGATATTTTCCTATGCAAATGGAGGCTAATATTCCAAAGCGTGTAAAGCGTGCTAAGATTTTTACCCCTGAAAGGGATCTTTAACATGCTAGTAAACGGTAATAAGCGAGACCACTATCTGGCACAGCAAATGGTTGTAGAATATGAAAACCTATTACATTCGGTCGACCAAGTCATGTGTTAAAACGGTAATGAGATGTTACAAAGTAAATATTGAACTGGGTGAAGTGATGTGTTGTAGGGTGAAAGTATGAGATTAACATGATCATGTATTGAGGATGGTCACTTGCTAATAATTATTATTACAGTAAAATGTTTAAGAATAATAATAAGACACACATGTTTTCATTGCTAACACACACAGTCCTGCTTGCGTGACACTGAATACTGTACCTAGCCAGATGCCTTGTCAGAGCTGCTAATGCTGATAAGAGAGAAATGTCTACGTGGGCAGGAAGTGCAATATTAGGTTACTTGCCTGGTGGCGGCTAGCAGGTCTCGCGTCTAAGCAGAGCCGACATTTTGGTTCCTAGACAGTCGTACTACAAGTGTATAAGAAGCGGCCATTTTGGTTCCTTATTAAAAACATGAAACTAGTATAAGGTACGCGAATCTTATCGCGCTTGAGGAATGTGACCAGGCGTGGGAACATGTGCGAGACCGAGAACCATTCAAGGTCAAAACCCTGAGAAAATGCAAACTGTCTCTGATGCTAGGCTAACTGATAACGATTGTGTTAGTCATGCACTTATTGGTTCAGCAAACGGACGTATACAGTAGAGCTGTGAAAGAAAAATCCTTTAGTTTTCGGTAAGTGCCTATTAATGATTATTTTAATAATGTAATGCTAATGAACCTTAAATTTGTAGTTATTGATAAGGTAATTAAAGATTTTTTTATTTATTTGTTTGCAGATAACCGGTATACCTTACATGTCTGAGAGAGAAGAAACCATTGCACTTTTGAGCCCACTAGAAGGAAACAGCAAGAAGCCAGTACAAGTCAAGGTGAGTTTTTTAAAAACTAACTTGTTTCATTCTTTTGTTTGATATTTTTTATTTTATTTTATGAAATGCATGTAATAACATGAATTTAGATATTTATAGCGGTTTATTTTATTTATTTTTAGAAACTTGGAAAGAAAATCCTTACCGCCGTAGCAGTCGTTGAAAACCCGAGACGCACTAGAGCGAAACCATTGCCAAAGAGTGAACTATTTAAAACTGAGGTAAGCCTAACATAAAATGCTATTCCATTTTACCACTACTGAAAACCCCTAGACAAAAAATTCATTACCTGTACATGACTGGGACGAAGATTGCTGTCTTGATTAATGACTATGTATTGGCAAACGGTACAAGACCATATTGGTTGTTGACTGGGAAAAGTACAAGGCCATGTTGGATTTTCTAAAAAAAATATTTAAATTCAATTTATGGGCGGTTCCCTATGGACTCAACGAATATCCACAGATTTGAACATGATAATCTGAACAAAATGACATTCATTTTTGTTTATATATTGGTTAAAGGGGGCTGTTAATAACTGCAGCTTTATAAAAAGAAAATAAGTACATGGGTTACTGTTAGTGCCGACATACAGTTTAGTATTAAATATTTTGGTGGTGTTGTTTTTCATTTAATGTAAATGAACGTTAAAGTTTTATTTACATGTATTGATTGATCGATTGATTGATTGATTCAGTGATGGTTTATTTATTTTATTTTTAGGTGTGGTCATGCGCTATTAACGTAGTGAACAGACAGTGAAAAAAGCATACATTATGTTTTAAGTACTCTGTGCTCTTGTGCAAAGTGAATAACTTGAAATAAAAAGTTTTATTATAACACGTGGCGTTAGTACCAAATACAACAAGTGAGCAAGTCGGTTTACCACGTGGGTTAAATTTAAAATCAGTAAACGATCGTTGGTAAACATTTGAATCCTGGCCTGTAGGCTTTTTGTCGGCACATAAACTTGCTGGAGCTGGTTTCTATTACTTGAACCGAGAAGATGTGGTGCGTTGTGTGTTTTGTCGTATTGAACTTTCACACTGGGAAGAAGGGGATGATCCCTTTAGAGACCATTTGCGATGGTCTTCTCATTGCCCTTACATGCTTGGAAAAGGAGTGGGTAACATACCAGTGTATCCATTTTACCGAACCACAAGGCCATTGGCTACTACTTACGTTGCTGAATCACAAATAAATAATAATAATAATAATGATGTATTACCAGCCAACGGTAGTGTCGATATATGTGGTCCATATGCCATAGACAGTGTTGAATTGGCATGTGCTTTTGAAAAATTGGGAGTTTGCAAGACTAAAGCGCTAGCACACCCAGAGTACTGGTCTGTTGAAAAACGTTTAGAATCTTATAACAATGTTTGGCCATTAATATTAAAACACATTACAAAAGAACTAAGCGAAGCTGGATTTTTTAAATACTGGTGAAGGGGATAAAACAATATGTTTTCATTGTGGATTTGCTTTAAAGGATTGGCAAATGACTGATGACCCTTTTGTGGAACACGCTCGTTGGTTACCTAACTGCAGATACATGGTGTTGCTTAATGGTCAGGAATTTGTGAATACTATTCGTAAAGAAAACGTAATTGTAGTACAAGACATAAAAGTGCATTTAGAGCTAGAACACGCGGAGCAAATACATGAGGCTGAAAAAAAGGACTTGTCTGACGAACAGATACATAAGTGTGACTAACAATTATGTAAAATTTGTTATCAAGATGAACTAGGTGTTGTATTTTTGCCTTGTGGACACATGATAGCATGTGTCAAGTGTGCAATAGCACTTAACACTTGTGCTGTATGCAGAAAAGTATTATCTGCTACAGTTAGGGCATTTCTTGCATAAATAGTATAATTGCACAATATTATTACATACTGTTTTAGAGTGTAATAGATATGATTTTCTTTTGTTTATAGACTACTAAAATGAATGTTTTGAATGCTGTGGGACAAGCATGTGGCTTAGAGACAAAGAAGCTCAGCGAATTGCCAACGCATATTCCATTCCGCATTATCAAGATTCGGAAATTGAAAACAGCATATGGTGATCGTGTACTTGGAGTATGTGAAAACTTTGAGACATTTCTGCCTACACGGTTTAATGATATGCCGGAGAGTGTTTTTGATGAAGTGAATAATGCTGTACCACCTGTACACTTAATTTATGAAGGTTTTTAAATGCAATAGGTGCATCGTTCGTTTTAATTAAGTAAAAAAACAAATGTGAAATAATAATGGAAAATATAAGTGATGACAATAGACTGAAAGAAAAATATGTGTATAGAATAAAAATGTTTTAGTTTTTAGTATTGTCTTAAAAATATTATCATGAAACCAAAAAAATGTATATAAAGTTTGTAAATAAATGTAAATGATGGTACAATGTTGTTTCATTTTATACAAAGTTAGAATATTTAACATTGCAGAGTATGCATGATTATGACAATAGATGCACACTGAATACTACTCTTTCTCTGTTTACGATAGTCTGTTATCGTTTTTAAACACAAGGCTTGCTGTAGATCATTTTATAGCAATGTCAATTCACTGTTGTTTTCTAAAACTGGGGAAGCCGCAATGGTTTTATAGGCTTAAAAACCTTATTGTTATTTCTATTTAGTCATTTTGATCCTCTTGCAATACTACCCTTTTGCATATCAAGAGCAGATGACCTAGCTGATCCACTCCTTAAAACAACAACGACGACAACAACAACAACAACACTACCTCTTGTATAGTTTGTGATGTTGATGGCTCTTGAGACGTGGAAGATGGATTAAATATAACTTTTAGAACAGGGGTTAAACGTTGCTCATTAAACAAACCACTATTTTGAGCAGCAATATGGTTTTCTTGATTTTTTGTCGACGGCAATTGTGTTTCATGCAGTACACCACATTGATGATCACTGACACATCAAACCTCTCTATTTTTATTACTTTTTCGGTCACCACAACAATGTTTGGAACGTTGTTTTGAACAACACCAAATAACAGTTCCATTTTTATTGGTTCGTTTTACAATATATGAATATCCTTTATAGTATGCATAAGGCTTACCACTTAGTCACTGATACTTCCATGTCAACTGTCAAGCATAGACTAAGCTCTAGTAAAGTCAACTTGGTAATCAGAATAATAGTTAAATGTGAGAGCAAGTATGGATCCAAAGAGTTGAGGTAAAAGTGGAAGCAAATAATCAAATATAAGAAACAAGAGTGGGGGTAAAAGTGGTAGCAATGTGGTAGACCCATTACACAATACTTTCAGCACGACGAAGCTCTTGTTCAATTTCTTTGATTTCCCAATCGTGACCGGTATGCCCCGCTTGTTGTAAAGCATGCAAGTGCCGAAGCCGTTGAATTAGCTTACTGGGTTTGTTCCAGTATACAAATTTAACAACTGATTTTTAGGTGTAAACAAAGCAATACCATTATCATCATCCTCATCATGATCATCATCATTATCATCATCACCATCATCACTATTAGTATACAGACCTTTTTGATCCTCTTGCAATACCACGTCATTTATAGTCTGTGTTGAATTTGATAGTGTTGAAGGTTTCTTGGACGTTGACAACTGTCCTAACATGACTTTTTGAGGACATGATAAGTGCTTTTGAACAAACACTTCACTATCTTTAGCCGCAATATCGTTTTCTTGAGTTTGCTTTTTAGCATTTTGATAATTGTTTGTAAACAGCAACCGTGGTTCGTTTGGAGCACTACATTGATGAACACTCACACTTAAAACCTTTCCATTTTTACTTTTCAGATTGCTTCGACATTTTGTTGACCTCTCTTTTGAGCATCGCCAGAGTATTATTCCATTCCCATTCTGACGATTATAGTTATAAGAGTAGCCTTGACAGAGTGCACGTTGCCTACCTTTGTTGGTTGTAGTAAGTTCCATAGTAGTAACTGACCTGTCAGTACGATGTTCACACTACAAAGGTTACAACTGTTTTGGTGATGGAGTGACTTACCATACGCTTATATATTGGCTTATGTGTTGGCTTTTGTGTTGGCTTTTGTATTGGCTTATTTGACAATTTATTGTTGTCAATGTATTTAGTGGATTTTTTATTGGTCTTGGAAAGTATCTGAAAGAGAGGGAATATTTAAAGACTTAACCTCAGCTCACCTAACATAACCTAACTTTACCTACCCTAACCTAACCTAAACTAACCTAAACTAACTAACCTACATTTACCTAACCTAATCTAACCTTTGAACTCTCAGATGATAATTAAATTCTGTGCATAGTCGAGTTGGAACCCAAGACCTCAGGGGTAACAACCAATTATTTTTGGTGGCTTATTTTGGTAGCTTATTTTGATGGCTAACTAACTTTACCTAACCTAACCTAACCTAACCTCAGCTCACCTCGGATATCACAAGTGAGTGTTCATATCCTCCGCTAGGTAGCATGCTAATAGTTCAGGTAGTGCTCATATTTACCGCTAGGTACCGGAAACATACTTTGCGTGACGAATGTGACTCTTGTGAAGTTTAACCGCATGCAAGACGTGTTTGTGTAAGATCTGTATATAAATTCAATATACAATTAACCACTAAATGTTCAGAACTAACATGTATAGCCATGTTTAGGGTATATAGGACACCCTTAGCAAGAAAGGCTGTTTAACCCCCTAGTGTACAGCCTTGCCATACGCAGTAAGCACCTGTTGGCAGAAAACAACAATTTGAGAAGTGCAACAACATATCCATTAATGTATATGGAATCAGTTTGTTGTCTTCTTCCTGCCCAAATACATTAATACAATACATTAATACATTACATTACATTACATTACGGTAAGGCTTTCCTTTCCAAGTTTCTAAAAATAAATAAAATAAACCGCTATAAAAACATAAATTCAGGTTAATACATGCATTTCATAAAATAACATAAAAAATTTCAAACAAAAGCTGAAACAAGTTAGTTTTAAAAAATCTCACCTTGACTTGTACTGGCTTCTTGCTGTTTGCTTCTAGTGGGCTCAAAAGTGCAATGGTTTCTTCTCTCTCAGTCATGCAAGGTATACCGGTTATCTGCAAACAAATAAATTTTAAAAATCATTAATTACCTTATCAATAACTACAAATTTAAGGTTCATTAGCATTACATTAATAAAATAACCATTAATAGGTACGTACCGAAAACAAAAGGATTTTTCTTTCACAGCTCTAATGTATACGTCCGTTTGCTAAACCAGTAAGTGAATGACTCACACAATCGTTATCAGTTAGCCTAGCAAAAGAGACAGTCTGCATTTTCTCAGCGTTTAGACCTTGAATGGTTCACTGTCTCGCACATGTTCCCACGCCTGGTCACATTCCTCAAGCGCGATAAGATTCGCGTACCTTATACTAGTTTCATGCTTTTAATAAGGAACCAAAATGGCCGCTTCTTATACACTTGTAGTACGACTGTCTAGGAACCAAAATGGCGGCTCTGCTTTGACGCGAGACCTGCTAGCCGCCACCAGGCAAGTAACCTAATATTGCACTTCCTGCCCATGTAGACATTTCTCTCATCAGCATTAGCAGCTCTGACAAGGCCTCTGGCTAGGTACAGTATTCAGTGTCACGCAAGCAGGACTGTATGTGTTAGCAATGAAAACATGTGAGTAGTGGAGTAGTGGGGGTTCTAACCCACAAGGTGCTCACAAAGTTAGTGCACTATTTTTTGCTTATTTATATCTCGCGAACCCATGGTCGGATTTTAACAAATGAGGTGTCGTTGGACTCGGGATGACGGGGGCTTTGCTATGGACTACTCGTTATATTTTTGATTTTTTTGAAAATTTTTGTTTTCGAAAGTAGGTGATGGTTTGAAAACCAAACTTGATAGAATGTTGTGCCATGGCTCAAACAAACGGCCTCTATGTCCTTTATTTCTTATAATAAAACTTTTTTATTTTTTATGTTTTTTTTGAAAACACTCGAATTTTGAAATTTCTATATTTTGGAAACTAGGAAGTTTACAAAAAAGTATGTTTGACGTAAATCAATGGTCCCTACCCCCTCTACCCCCAAGATAAATTTCAAGTCTCTAGGATAAAAACCTGACAGTAGTGTGGTAGTGAGAGAGCTGCCCACTAACTAATTCAACCCTCCTCGTATTTGCCCCGAACCTGATATCTTGCTAACCAATCATGGGATTTGAACATACAGGGTGTCCTAGCACTCGTAGTGATGCCCCCTACTTTCCTATAGGCTCTTTATTTAATTAAAAGACCAAAACTAAAAGGTCATCCGCTTTTAATATCTCGCGAACCAATCATGCTAGAGGCGTGTACGACGGGTCCAAGGACTCGGGGTGACGTTCTCTTTGCTATGGACCACTCGTTATAATTTTAAAAAATTGGAAACTCGATTTTGGGTAAACACGTGTTTTTTTGTGATTTTTGCCGATATCTCACGAACCAATAACGCTAGAGACGTGTACGAGGTGTCCTAGGACTCGGGCTAACGCCTCCCTTCAAATGTGGTAGATATTTTTCCAAAAAATAATTCACAAAGGGCCTAACGACATACATGTTGAAAAAACTTTTTTTCTTTACCTGTTTATAATGTTTATGAAGCGTGGTGGTTGAGAGAGACGATACTGCTGGGTGTGTGTTTCAACGAACCTGTCGCTAACCACAAGGACCATGCTTAATAGAACAATCGCTATTTCGGCGGGTCGGTTTATGACAGAGCGAGGGTTCGTTTTTTTCACACATTTTACCCTCGAAGGGGATCTTTGACGTGTAAACGGTGATGAGAACTTGGTTCTATGTTGGTCGAAGCGAGTAGAGAAAACAAACTTGCCAAGGAGCAGAGGAGGAAGAGGTGAATGTCATTTGAGCTTATTGGAATGCGCTGATCAGACTTGACAACAGGTGCAATGGAAAAATGACAATGACGCTTGAAGGTGAAATAATCCGACAACCGTGGTGGCAGGGAAGAGCGAAATGCATGTGAACACGTGTGAGATGACATGTACGCTAAACCAGTGACATCCTGTTTGCTTCGTAAGTGACAAAATGCAAGTTCAGGTGAAATTTGACCCGGCACAGTTGTTCGCCTGGGACGTTAGCTGTCCACGTGCCTGATAACAGAATGTTCAAAGCGTGGGAAAAAAGGATTATACATGCAACGTAACATATATAAAGACATGTCGTTATCATTTCCACTCTCACTTAGGTAATTACCTTTGAACACACTGCATTGCGTGAAACACTTGGTCTTGTTTAACAGTTTTGGTGGTGGTGGAAGATACTTAATCTTGTTGTGAGGTAGGTGTTTATTTATTCATTTATATATTTATTGATTTATATATATTGAATGCAATTATTTATTGATTTTTAAAGTTATAAAATAAATGTTTATTTATTTGTTTGCAGATAACGTGTATAGCCTACCTGTTGTGTGTCTGTGGGAAAGACATTGAAAAAGAGAGGGAAAGGCGGACAGCTAGAGACGGAAACCATTTCCACACTAGTCCACGAGACTGGAATAAAGCAAAGCATTACACGTCAAGGTGAGATTTGTTTTTTTAAATATATATAACCTGTTTGATTTTGTTTTGTTTATGAAATGCATAAACTATATGGAATGGATATACTTATGGTGGTTTATTTTATTTCTTTTTAGAGTGTTGGAAAACGCTTGACCCCTGTTGATAACCAGGAACGTGTGTGTTTGGGGCCATTGTCCAGCAGTCTACAGCTGAAAACTCAGGTGAGAGTGTTCTTTCAAAATAATGTCTTTTACTGCTGCGGATACGTTAACTTGGGAACCCCTAAACAGTTGTTTCAAATCGCGTGTGTGCTCTGGTCGTGTGGTCAATGTTAGAAAAAGTTTGATTCCCAAAGAATTTTTAGAATCTTGTTTTGAAATTTTTAAAATTGAAATATGTACAGCGCAAAGGTTGCATACGGCTTTAAAGGTGAATACAGAACTGGTGTGCGATTTCATATATAAAAAGAAGGACGTAGAGCATAAAGAGACATTCTATATTTGCAGTAAAATGCAAGAGCTTTTGATAGCCGATAATCTGAACGAGTGGTATCAATGCCATATGCTGAATGCCTCTTTTGGAAAAAATATCTACCACATTTGAAGGGAGGCGTTATCCCGAGTCCTAGGACACCTCGTACACGTCTCTAGCGTTATTGGTTCGTGAGATATCGGCAAAAATCACAAAAAACACGTGTTTACCTCAAAATCGAGTTTTCATTTTTTTAAAATTATAACGAGTGGTCCATAGCAAAGAGAACGTCACCCCGAGTCCTTGGACCCGTCGTACACGCCTCTAGCATGATTGGTTCGCGAGATATTAAAAGCGGATTACCTTTTAGTTTTGGTCTTTTAATTAAATAAAGAGCCTATAGGATAGTAGGGGGCATCACTACGAGTGCTAGGACACCCTGTATGTTCAAATCCCATGATTGGTTAGCAAGATATCAGGTTCGGGGCAAATACGAGGAGGGTTGAATAAGTTAGTGGGCAGCTCTCTCACTACCACACTACTGTCAGGTTTTTATCCTAGAGACTTAAAATTTATCTTGGTGGTAGAGGGGGTAGGGACCATTGATTTACGTCAAACATACTTTTTTGTAAACTTCCTAGTTTCCAAAATATAGAAATTTCAAAATTCGAGTGTTTTCAAAAAAACATAAAAAATAAGAAAGTTTTATTATAAGAAATAAAGGACATAGAGACCGTTTGTTTGAGCCATGGCACAACATTCTATCATGTTTGGTTTTCAAACCATCACCTACTTTCAAAAACAAACATTTTCAAAAAAAAATATAGTGAGTGGTCCATAAAAAAGCCCCCGTCATCCCGAGTCCAACGACACCTCATTTGTTAAAACCCGACCATGGGTTCGCGAGATATAAATAAGCAAAAAGAAGGGTGCACTAACTTTTTGAGCACCTTGTGGGTTAGAACCCCTACTACTCCACTACTCATGTGTGTCTTATTATTATTATTCTTAAACATTTTACTTTAATAATAATTATTAGCAAGCGACCATCCTCAATACATGATCATGTTAACCACATACTTTCACCCTACATCACATCACTTCACCCAGTTCAATATTTACTTTATAACATCTCAAGGCAATGACATTTCCGTTTTAACACATGACTTGGTCGACCTAATGTAATAGGTTTTCATATTCTACAACCATTTGCTGTGCCAGGCAGCGGTCTCGCTTATTACCGTTTACTCGCATGTTAAAGATCCCGTTCAGGGGTAAAAATCTTAGCACGCTTTACACGTTTTGGAATATTAGCCTCCATTTTTCATAGGAAGATATCGAAAAGCGACCCGTCGTTCGGTCGTTCTGCCAAAGATCGCCCCGTCGAAATAGCCATTTGCTCTATTGGAATACCACCACCGTGGCCAGTGATAGCCTCGTTGTAACACATGCCCAGCGGTATCGTCTCGCTCTGTCTACAAAAACTCTTTATTTAAAATTTAAAAAAAACGGGTAAAGAGTTTGAAAATGCATAGTGTTTGTCCTAAACACTTGAAATTTATTTTCGTGGTAAAGGGGGTCAGGACCAATCATTGATGTCGAACAAACATTTTTGCAAAATTGTTAGTTTCCAAAATATTTGAATTTCAAAATTTGAGTGTTTTTAAAAAATGTAAAAAATAAGGAAAGTTTTATTATAAAATAAAGGTCATAAATATCGTTCGTTTAAACCGTGGCACAACGTTCTATCAAGTTTGGTTTTCAAGCTATCGCCCACTTTGAAAAACACAATTTTTGAAAAAAAAAAAAAAGTACAAGTCATCCATAGCAAAACCCTTGTCAGCTCGAGTCCAACGACACCTCATTCGTTAAAATCCGACCAGGCGTTCGCGAATTATCGTCAATGTTCGCGAGAAAGTAGGCTATTATGTTTTTTTGTCCTACTCACTTGAAACTTGCTTTCCCCCTAAAGGGCATAGCCACCTTTCGTTATCGTCAAACAAACGTTTTTCCAAAATTAACCGTATCCAAAATAGCACCAAGTCATAAACAAGACATTTCAAAATAATTATTAAAAATACCAACACAAATTCTTAGCGAAGAGGACGTCACCCCAACGCCAACAATACCTCGTTCGTTAAAATCCGATCATGCGTCCGGGGGATATCGCCCAAGTTTATATGAAAGTAGGGGGATTTGCAGCTCTCTCCCCATCCCACTACTTACAACACGTTTTTGTCCTAGAGACTTGAAATTTGTTTTAGAGGTAGATGGGGTAGGGACCTTTCATTTACGTCAAACAAACGTTTTTGTAAAATTCCTAGTTTCCAAATTTTAAAAAATTCGAAATTGGACTGTTTTCAAAAACATGAAAAATAAAAAAGTTTTATAATAAAAATTAAGGTCATAGAGATCATTAGTTTGAACTATGGCACAACGTTCTATCATGTCTGGTTTTCAAACTATCGCCTACTATCAAAAACAAACAAAATCATTTTTTTTTAATATAACAAGTCGTCCATAGGAAAGGGTGCGTCAACTCGAGTCCAACGATATGTCGCATGCCAAAATCAAACCATGGGTTCGAGAGATATCGGCTTTGCCCCTGAATGTATTGCGGGTTAGTATGTGACGTAAGAGGGAGAGGTGGTGGGGTGAGTTTAAACCGGCACTACTAACCTACTTGTTGTGTGTATTATTCAGTATGAGCTAATTTAAACAAAAGTAAAGAAAATTTTAAAATAGAATGTAAAATGCCCCTTGTGTGGTGACCGGGGTTTAGAATTGTCCCACCGTAGCCCATGTGTGTCGTAAAAGGCGACGAAAATGGGTACCTGGTGCCTGGGGGTATAACTGGGCCACCCTGTCTCCTGGGGACATAAATAAGGAGGCTGGGAAGGCAACCCAACAAACCACTCCACATTGGGCTAATCAACCATGTGGGGGTAGACATTATTCAAAGAAACAACAGTAGCCTCGTATTGGACGGATCTACACGATGACAACGACCGAATGGAAATGGAATATGAGATTTGGTATATGGAACATCAAGACAATCACTGGAAAAGATATAGAGTTAATACTGGAAATGAAAGTCATAAACTGGAAGTATTGGGACTTAGTGAGGTGAAGAAGAAAGAAAGTGGAATAAAGAGATTACAAGAAGGGTATGTTTTGAGATATTCTGGGGTTAGGATGGACAGTAGGGCAAAGGAAGGGTTGGGCATAGTCACCAGCGAGCAGACTGAAACCAAAGTGAGTGGATGGCAACCAATAAACTCGAGACTAATGGTTATTGACCTTGGCGTAGAGATGAAAGTGCCCTTCATACAAGTATACGCCCCAACAGAAGACACCAACTTACTCGATAAAGAGGAGTTTTATGCTCAATTCCAAAGGACCGTGGACAAAGAGGTTGCGAATGGACGCCATGTATTGATAGGAGTGGACCTCAATGCAAGAATAGGCCAGGACAAAAGAATAGCACATGGAAGCATGGGCAATTATGGTGGGGAGAGGACGCTGACTGAAAATGGCAGGCGACTTATAGAATTCTGCATTGAAAATCAACTCTTATTGGGGAACTCATTCCCCCCCCCCATAAAGAAGTACTCAAGATAACTTTTGAGGCTGAATTTAGAAATGATAGGAGTGTTATAGACTACTTTATGTACCCTCATGGCATACGGAATAACATCATGGATGTGAAGGTCATACGAGGAGCAGAACTTGCTACAGATCATAGATTACTGGTGATGGACATCAGATTCAAGAGGCCAATCCAACCAAGAACCAAAAGGTTTGAGGTGATCCGATTGAACGAACTTCAAAAATAAGAGAAAAGGTCCCAGTATGCAGAATTAGTGAAGGGGAATATGCAAATAAGAACTAATGGAAGTAAAGAAATCAATGACATGTGGAATGACATAACATCAGTGTTGCTAAAGTCAGCAGAGGTAGTGTGTGGAAAGGCAGTGGTAGATACCAGAAAGAAAAGATCAAGTTGGTGGAATGAAGAAGTGAAGGGGAAGGTAAAGTGCAAGAAATAAGCATGGAAAATATACATAGGATGTCCTACGGAAGAAAACAGGCAAGAATACACCAAAAGAAGGGATGAAGCGAAAAGAGTAGTGAAGGAAGCTAAGAGAGAATCTTGGGAAGAGTTTGGGAATATGGTTGAAAGCAAAGCTAGAGAGAAGAATACAAGAAGCTTTTGGAAAACCACAAAATCTATAAGAGGGAAGTATGGAAAGCAGACCAGGACAATCAAGAATGGAAATAACTTAGTGTCAGAGAAGGCAGAAGAGCTTCAAGTGAGGAGAAGTTCCAGAAAAATGCGGCAGAGCAAGAGGATGGGAATGTTTATGAACCACATGAAGATGTGCAAAATCCAGAAATAGAAAAAATAGAAGAAATGGAGGTCATAATGGCAATTGAACAAATTAAGACTGGGAAAGCAGTAGGTCCTGATGGAATTGCTCCAGATTTAATTAAATATGGAGGTGTTGAGATAGTGAAGCAACTTACTAAGCTGTTTAGGAGAATGTGGGAATATAACAGAATACCAGAGGAATGGAAGAAGAATCTAATTATCCCGTTGCACAAGAAAGGGAACAGCTACGACTGTAATAATTACAGGGCTATCTGTCTATCATCTGTAGCGTACCAGTTCTACACTCGGGTGCTGGAAAGGAAACTTAGGAAGGTGGTGGAGAATGATATTGAAGAGGAGCAGGCAGCTTTTAGGCCAGGACGTCAGACACAAGATCACATCTACACAATTAGAACTAATAGAGGAGAGCATTGCCAAAAGCCGTGACCTGCACCTTGCGTTTCTGGGTCTGAAGGCAACTTTTGACTCTGTGCCAAGGCAGAGCATATGGGAGGCACTGGCAGCGAAGAAGGTACCAAAGAGACTGTTAAATTCAGTGAAGAGTGTATACCAGCAACCTGTGGGAATAGTTCGTATAGATGGTGAAATGTCTGGAGAATTCCAAATCGAGAGTGGAGTAAAACAATGTGATAGCCTCAGCCCTCTACTGTTTAATATCGTCCTGGATGAAAAAAAAATGTAAGCGGCGAACCCATAGGACCAAGACCTGGATACTTGCAAGCACTCCTCTATGCAGATGATATTGGTTTGCCCTCTAAGGGGGTAGAAATATGGGACGTGTGTGAAGGGTGGCGTGTCTCTAGGGGATACGCGATCAAGTCGAGCCTGATCGGGTGATTTAAAGTGTTGGTCTAATCTCCGCAACGAATAGAGAGTCTGAGTGTGTCGGGGAGGTGAACGAATCTCTATGAATTAGTGATTAAAAGAAAGGTGTGATTCCTAAACAGAGGTAACGCCTAACGAGCAATGAGTAAGGCGCGCGCGATGGGCAGAGCTAGCAAATTGCTTATAGCGCAGTGTGGCAGAATGTACGCACGTAGCGTGAGTGAGGGACAATGTCAGTATCAATAAACAAACTAATAGCGATTACGCAGCGATTTACAAGTAAGCCGGTAAATTTTAAGGTATGGGAGAATGAGATAACCAATCAGTTATAGTAAATGTACTTGTTTAATGTAGGGCTTGAGAATAATGCACTAGCTTCACTAAATGTAGTGATAGCTTAATAATGTTGGTGCAGTGATACAATTTAAATAGTTAAGGCAATGGGGAAGGAATCAACTTGTGCGGGATACCTGAGTTCACACTCACCTCGGCACTCTGGCGTCGGACGCCACTCGGACAGCATCACGGTAAAACAGACAATTTCCCTCTGAGGGGTAGATCTATTTATGTGCGCTGGTGTGCTGACTGTTGCTAATTGACACACCGCTGTACTATTTCGCAACTCCTGTGTGTTTGTTGATAAGTGTAGTAAGAGTTTGAGCAAGAGCTGAGGCATGGCTCTACCAACTTGGTATGAGATGAAGTGAGTGGTTGTTGTTGTTGCTTGCAGCTTTGGGGTAGATTCAGGGGTGAAGTGGTGTTGAGTATTGGGCAGATAGGTGTAGATGATGTAGATAATGTGGGTGTGATTGTAGATACTTGCAGACAATTATAGATGTATGGAGTGTAGGGTTAGTTGTTGATTATAATAGGTATTTTGTAGATATATATAAGTGTACCTCTAAGGACATTACATGGCCTTAAAGGTATAACAACACTTCCTCTCGGTTTTGTCTACGTCCGTGTAGACTGTACTAAGTCGTAAGGGGTCCTTTCTTATTTTCTCCTAGGTCCTCTTCCTGTTCTAGGGGCCGATAACCTAGATGTTAGGCCCCTTAAAACAACAATTATCATCATCATCATCTTCTTCCTGTTCTTGTCCTTCTTCTTTTCTTCTTCCGGTCCTCCTGGTCCAGGTTGCGTGGATGATTCGTCGTCGTGTGGAAAGTGAGGTTGTGTGTGTGTACCTTGGTGTCGTAGTTGTAGCATTGTAGTGTGCGCTCAGGTAGGGTAGGTTTCAAGTTGTGGAACAGTATTTATATAAGATTTCTTTGAGATGCTGATGAAGATGAAAATGTTATCGGTGTGCTTTACAAATATTGTTAGGTACATGACAAGGGGAAAAAATACAATCGTAATGCTATAAAAATGATTACAGTGTGTACAATGTGTTACAGGATTTGGCATACGAATGCAATGGTAAACAAATAACAAGGTCTCTGTAAAAACTGGCATGGTGTATATAGGGTCGTGGCTTTGGTGCCAGAAAAGAAATTATAACATATTATTGTGCATTGGTACATAACATATATAATATCGTGTAGGAAAGAGAAGAGAAATAGCAAATGGACACTCCATTGGGGTTGTAATTGGAAAGGCAATAAACATGTTTTATTAGGGAATGTGGAGCGTGCTGGAGTATCCGTACATTGTGTTGTAAAGAAGGCAGAAATGAAATGTGTCAACAAGTGATATGATACATAAAATGTGTACGGACATGTAATATTGAAAAGTATGCATATCAAAAAAAAAATCTCGAAGAATAGTGCTTTGTTATACAATCATACACTGTATATGTATATAAAAATAACATGTATACGGGTAAGATAATTATAACAAATATAAATACCAATCAAGTATTTCATTTTACTGGAGCTCCGTCGATATGTGCTTGTATACCCTTACGCGCGCTAGACTTATAGCTATTATCCTTATCAACTAGACTTAAAATTTAGTGCTAGTGTCTAGATGGCCACTTTATCTTAGTGTATGGATCACTCCCTGTGGGCGAATGAATCCATCGTAGCAGTGAGAACCGGTATTTACATGTTCATACCGTTGCTCACCACCGTATGGTATGCCGCATGAATGGCATTGTTGAGTTTCCGTCGGTATCGGTGTGATATCCCACAGATATCTGCCTTTGCTGTACGGATTTACTGTCACATTCCTGGTGCAAATCATAGGAGATTAGTGTGTAGTGTGGGAAGAATTGACATAAAATAAAGGACATGTGTAATGTGTGTGTTGTAAGAAGGGAAAGACCTGTTCGTTTTATGGCATCGAAGGCGTATTTACAATAGCTATTTACATGGTTTCGCCATCTGTAAAGGAATAGAGAATGTGCATGTAAATAGTGTTGATGTCGGCTTGTCTGCTATCTGAAAAATAGAAGGTATGATTATTAACCTGTGGTATATGGATACAATCGTCAACCGTCGTGCCAGTCATGCAGCGCTGTTTATCTAGTTTTTCCACGTTGCGACCGGTCGTTGCCGTCTGTTCAGGCGCCTTACATGTTATTTTAATTTATAACTAGCTGCAGTCTTAGACTACCTACTTATATCTATAACCTCTGTGTGTCTCTACCAAGCTAGTACTGGGTTTCAAACCGCGGTCGCTAGTTGACGAACGCGTAGCTAAGCTACTCCATTCTTCTAGTTCTCTCATGCATGTTATCTTACATTCTAACCCCTTATAATTAATATCGGCATATATATTGAACCCTTGCAAAGAATCTTGTGAGACTCAGTTTCGGAGGGTGTAACAGTCCATTTCGTAAGTTGTTGTCAAAGCGCTTCCATAACATGCAGGGTAACATATAACAAAATAACATGCAGGAAAAAGTGAAGCCAGGGTTAAAACAAATGAATTTAATGACAGATCAGCTATTCACAAAATGAAATAAACAAACAAAACTCCCAAAATGACTCCCACTGAATAAAATAATTTGCCACAAAATAGGACTAATCTCAGGAGAGATTATTAATCGGACCAAATGTCCCAAAATCTGCAATGACAATGTATACGTGTGTGCTGTTCTACATGCTTAACGATGAGTACAAATGAATGCATGATTCGTCATCATCCGGATAAATTTTCAGAAGACGAATCTGCATTGCTTAGAGCTAGACAGACGCGGGGAACAACTATACACAACTTAAAACTAAACCGACACTTCATATACTAAATAAACAACAAATAATTTCCGCTTGAAATTGGAATCAAGAACTGCCGTAGCAAAACATTACTGTCTAAAATTAGGACTTCTCAAAAATCAACACAAGTAAGTTAACACGTGACCAACAAAAGAAATACACATATGACCGCCTGTCATTTTTACAAGTAAATACAACTACACCACACGGGTGTCACAAAGAGAAAAACATGAACTGAGTCATAGACAAATCACTAGGCTCAAAGCCAACATTTACATCATTAACACAATATTCCATCCATACGACATGCAATAATTCGTAACAAACGTGGCGAACTCCCCAATTAATTATGGTCCAAATAACCATCACAAAAGAACAGGTTTGCTAATGATAGCTTAATAGGGGTCAGTCGGACAACAGGACTGCCTAACAAATATAAGTCACCAAGGCTAGACGGGCGCTAAGTGGAAATCTGCACATCTGTCAACCCACGTGTCAATAACCTCGACCTCCCAAGGCACGGGATCGAGTCTCGAAGAAGCGTGCCCCAAAGCACAATATATACGTGTGTGTGTCAGAACAAAAATATATCTCAGCATTTCCCCTAGGAAATCCAAGAATCAGCATTGGACAAGCTTCAGTAGACTCCTCGGAGCGCACTGCCTTTCCATCAAAAATACAACAACAACAACAATGAGGGCGGTAGCACCATCCACCCCTCTTCACGAAGAATCAAAACACACACCTGACACAAGAACACGCACCGAATCACACGCATGGGTTTGACAGAAACCTGAAATAAATGACATAAATATTTTTCCACCAGCTTACGCTTCCGTGATTAACGAACCTGAAAAGGACTCAAAAAAAATCTAAAAAAATTTAGAACTAAGGTATTCTACAATTACATTTTAATGTGTTGCACTCGGCAACCCTAATATGAGTAATAACCTGTTCATCAAACATCTTACAAAAATTACCTCCCTTTCCTATCAAAAATATGAACTTTAATAAAGCACCACTTATCGAATGTAACGAGTTTCGCATCCGCATGGATAAAATCAAATACACGCGCCGTGTACACTAAATATGACTCCAAAGAAAAGTATACAACAAACAACTTTGGCCACGCGCCAAAGTATATTTAAAACACTAGTGTCGGTGCACAAAAAAAATCTAAACAAGGAAAAGAAAAAAATGAACTATTTACAACGTTCCCCCGCCTTATCTAACTACATATTGAGTAAATCAATTTTTGTACATCACCGTATCAGCTTGCTGAACATATAACCTCCGTCCCGGCTCATTTCCCTACGGGAAATTAGACCTCCATCGTTGACGTCGTCGAAGAAACGATGCACATCATTCCGTCTCCTGACCAAGCGTCGGACATCTTGGCGTAGTCTCTTGGACAGAAATGTTCAATGTTAATAAAAATTGCCTGGCTATAATCGCTGTGAGTTACTACTTTCACTCACGTTATGTCCTATGCGATTAATGATCGAAGACTTTCCCTATCTTAGCATTCGCTTACACACGTACAATTATCACTTAAAAATATATAATACAAAATTTACATAAATTATACACTTCAAACACATCGTCACTGGCTTGAAAAACTAGTTTTAAACATGACTGTCCCGCAGTCCTTATCTCGCTAGATATCTCCACTGCTCTACGTGAACCTTGCTCGCTTTGAGCACTAATTAGAATGTTAGTAAAGTCTTGCCCATTAAGAGCTGAAATTCGTGACGCACACTGGCGTGAACCTTTGCTCACCAGAGCTCAATACAAAGTTGTCACTAGTATGATTATTAAGAGCGGTAAATCGCGACGCAGACTGGCGTGACCCTTGCTCACCAGAGCTCAAAACAGTTGTCCTCGAAACAGCTTCTCCTCGATCAATTTATTGGAAACTGACAGAATGAGGCGGAGTGGGGAGAATTAAGAAAAATATTGTAGAGTTTTCATCTCACACACATGGGACTAGTATCAATCTTCATCATTTTATTCAAACGTCTCAGCGCACTTATGCGGAATTATTTCGGATCGGCGGTTCTTTAGATAAGCGTTTCCGCGCTTTTTTTACAGGGTACGCCACCCATCGCGTGGTTTTGGCGTGGTCTCATCTGATTGGGTGCTTCAATCCTAGGTCGGTTGAAACTCACTCGTGACCATCCCCTAATGACTCCAATTTTGGTGCGCGTTGTTACACAATTTGTCCTTGAACTCGGCTTACCCGGTCGTCTTCAAGAATAACTACCAAGCCTGGCTCTGTGGTAATCATTGCAACACACTCCCTTGGCTTCTCCTTTGTCAATTTCTACATGTACTGCCTGGGCACCAGTAATAATAATAATAAATCATGAATAGTTATTCATCGCAGATTAATAAGGGTTCATTTATCCTCAGCAAGGTTTTGAAATTCGAAGCAAATGATTGATTTGGATTTTAAAAACAATATCCACAGTAGTAACGACAACATCTCTTAAGTACCTCACTCGACTGCTTGAGTATACGTTCCACTGACCCAATTAGTGTGCACACTCCATGCCGGAATGTCATTCATACGTCTCGTCAGACCTCCCCTCCTTCTCACATGATTACCACTCCTGCCGGATCAGCTGTCTTGTTTACAAACAAAGCACGCTCTCCCCAGGCGCTACATGGCCACGTACTTTTGAGTGTTGGCTCTCAAATAAAATTCTGCAATAGTGATTCTGCACTCATAGTCCTGATTATTCGTCAAATGGTTCTCTTCTGTAATACGGCTTGAGATTCGCGCTATTGAAGACAGATTTAGCGCCAGTGCTCAATTCTTCAATTCTGTATGCATTGTTACCCAAATTCTTAATGATGCAGAACGGACCAATACATTTTGGACAGAACTTTGCAAATACTTTGTTTTTGGGATCAGATATCGGTGGTCTTCGAACAAGCACTAGCTCCTGTTCCTGTAATTCACGGTGAAATTTCTTTCCCCTGTACCTCCTCAGTCTTCGGTCCGCTTGGTTCCTCATGTGCTCTCTTGTTCGCTGAATTCGCAACTCATGTGCTAATAATGGATCCCTTGGGCATGGAATAATCTTGTCCCAAGATCTCTCAGGCAACCTGTTGTGGTGTACAACTAGTGGGACTTGACCCGTCGACTCGTGCTTAGTAGTGTTCATGCACATCTCAATATCTCCTACTTTGTCAACCCACTTATTATGATCATTAGGAATCATTACTCGGTAATACTTGGCAACACAGCGAATCGTTCTCTCGCTCGGATTCCCACAAGGATGGCGAATGCTCGACAAAACATGTTTTATCCCTAGTCTCTCTAGACCTTGCATAAAAACATTGCTCGTAAAATAAGTACCATGGTCCGATAAAATGAATTCCGGCTTCCCAAGCATCGGAATGACTTTGTTCTGAATTCTGCCAAGGACTTGCTTTGATGTCGTCTTATGGATTGGATATAACACTACCATCTTGGAAAACACATCGACACACACAAGAAGGTGTCGGCATCCTCGTTTTCCCTTAACCAGAGGGCCAAAACAGCCGATAGCGACCAGCTCGCATGGTTTTTGAGGTAATAATGGTTTTGGAGGTTGTTTCAAAGTGAAGTTATTTGGTTTAGTGCGCTGACACGCGTCACAAGTTCTTATTACTTCCACAATGGTATATCGCATCTTAGGCCAAGTAAAAGTTTCCCCTATTGTCGCTTCTGTTTTGTCCGTGCCGATATGTGCTAGGCTCTCGTGGACATGCCACGTCAATCCTCTCTGTAATGATGCTGGAACTAGAATTCGCAGTTTGGTGTGATCCTCATCCACGTACTTATGCAAAAGGTTATTCAAGTAGTGAAATTTTCGCTTCCTTGGCACGGTCTTCTCGATATTCAGGTGAATCTGGTTGTAGTTCCTTCCTGTAATACTTGATCATCATCATCCATGGGTCTTCTTCTTGTTCCTCCTGAATTTCCTTTAGTTTGTCCAAAAACTCACGAGCCTTAGGTGTTAGTGCTATATGGTGAACTTCCGCTGCTATCTCGTTCTCATCTTCAGGATTCCTGCTTAAAGCATCTGGTATGATGTTCATCCTTCCAGGGCAATGCTCTATAGTAATGTCGAACTGCTGTATGTAAATGGACCAACGCGTAACTCTCTCACTTGCCATCGTCGTCTTGAATAGGAATGTCAGTGCATGGTGGTCAGTTCTGACAACAATGGAATAACCGAAAATCATCTTGCGCCATTGTTGAAGTGAATACAAAATCGCTAGCAACTCAAGCTCTGTCACAGTGTAGTTCCTCTCGTGCTTCCTCAATTTACGACTCGTAAATGCCAAATATGATCTTTTCTTGGGTTCTTCAGCGTCCTCTTGGTACAGCATGGCACCGATTCCAATCAATGAAGCGTCTGCTTGAATTATAAATTTCTTCTCGAAGTCTGGATACCCTAGCTTCACACAATTTTTCAGTAAGTCTTTCGTAGCTCTAAAGGACCTGTCGCCCTCCTCATTCCACGACCATCGATTTGCTTTCTTTAGCATCTCTTGCATTGGTGCTACTGTTTCCGTGTATCCAGGACAATTCTCCTTAAAGAAACCTGTCACTCCCAAAAACGCTCTCACATGTTTTACTTTAGTTGGTGTGGGGAATTTCTTGATTGCGTCAATTTTCGCCGGATTAAGCCTCACGCCTTCAACATCAATTATGTGACCCAAATACAGAATCTCACTCTGGCAAAAGTGCGATTTCTTTAAATTAATTTTGAAATTCATGGTTCTCAAGTTATCCAGAAGTTTGTTTAGGTTTACCAAGTGTTCCTCCATTGTTTCTGGTGCAATAAGTATGTCATCAACATATCTCGTAGTGAAACTCTTGACCTCCTCATTCAGATTCCTGTCTAGTGCTCTTATCAATGCACATCCAGCTGTTTTTTACACCAAAGGGCATGCGAGACCAGATATAACTTTGGTTATCAAATAAAAACCCCGTCAATAGTTGGGATTTTTCTTCAAGTTCAAGATGGTGGAAACTATTTGTTAAGTCGACGCTAGAATAAATCTTCTTCCCACGGAAGCCCTTCAATACATCCTTGATCCTTGGTGCTTGGTCATGCTCAACTAGCAGTTTACTGTTCAAAACTCGTGCGTCTAGGCATAATCTAATTGATCCATTTGGCTTGGCCACAGCCAATATTGCGTTTAAGTACGGGGTTGCTGCTTTTCTTATCATGCCGGAATCTAATAAATTACTAATGATGTCCTTCACCTGAGCAAAATGTTTCTCTGGGATCGGGTACAATTTACTCTTAAATGGGGTCCAGTTGGTAACTTGCATGGCATACTGGAAATTTAAAACTTTTCCATGGATGGTATCGAAAGCTCCTTTTTGTTGTCTCAAAATTTCTTCTAATTTTCTTCTATCAGGTTCCCCTACTATTGCCTCCTTAAGCCGTTCCTGAAGTAAAATTTCAAATTTGGATCCGCTAATTTCTTCTTCCGCCAAATGTACCCAAAGTTCCTGCGAAATATCTCGACTGTCAATTTCTACCACTGCTGTCTGGCTTACTCGTTCCTCCATCAAGTTCTTATCTCCGATCGCCTCATTAGTGCATTCTTCAATGACCCAAGTATTTGCCTCTCTCTCTAGTGGACTCTCTTCCATGTTCAAACCCACATGACTCAACCCCTCAACTTGTTTGAAACTCACAGTATTATTATGTAAGTCAATTACAGCATGAAAATCACAGATAAAGTTGGCTCCCAAAATGACGTTATAATTCATCTTCGGTATCACGATGAAAGTTTGCGAAAATGTGTGGTTTAATATATCCAGGTCTAAATATGCTTGGTGCTTGCAAACTATGGTCTTGTCAGGAATGACCCCTCTGACTTTAATTAATGGTACAGGCATAATTGGAACGGTTTGTTTACTTCCGATTTCTTTCAACAATACTTCCGTGACTAAGCTCACCTGGCTACCTGTGTCAATTAAGCACCTCACTCTAATACCTCCAATACGTGCATAAATAATCGGTAATTGTCTGATGACATTTTCTCGGTCCTTCACCACTTCCTCCAGGCAATCGTCCGGGAATGCTACCCACTCTTCTATGTTTGCAACAATCAACTCCTCCCGCTCCCTGGTGTCCTCCGTTCTCAGGCTATCTGGTTTTGGTTCATTCGAGGTTTTTTTTAATCCTGGGACCCATTCGTTGAGTTCCGCCGGTTGTCATCGCGCCTCTCCTGCTGTCGTAATAAGCTTTCCGCCCCCGCTCCTTGGTGATTATCCGGGCTCTGCCTATTTGCCATCGCACGCCCCCACTTCTCTTTCTCCATCTCTTCGGCATTTAACTCATCCAAATACTTCTTTGATTCGATGTACCGCTCATTCCAATCATTGCGATAGTCTCCCTGATTATCTTGGCGATAGTTCCTCGTATTGTTCCACCTGCCATCTCCGTTCCTTTGGTAAGGTCTACCCTGCCTTGGGTTTCCCCTCCAGTTGGTATACTCTCGCTGGTACGTCCACTGATTGTGCTGGTTCTGATTATTATGATTATAATTATCTCGGCGATTCTGGAAGTTCCTGTTATTTTGATTGAATTGATTTCGGCCATCATACTCTTGCCGTCTTGGTGCAAATTGCGTTCCGGTAGATTGTGTTTTTGTTTGGGTACTCTGGTTGTGATTGGTTTGGTGTCCCTGAACCACTTCAGCTGTGTTTACACACTCCATGTTCCTTCTCCCTGTCTGCGGACTAACCATACTCGTCTCATCTAGATGGCGGAGTAACTCTTCAGCCTGAACTGCGGTCTTAATATTACCGGCCACTAACAACTGCTGAATATTCATTGGAAGCTGCTTACCAATGGTTAAAACCATGTTTTCCTCAGTAGGGGGGTCGTCAAAATCGCGGAATTTAACCAGCTGTTGGCTAAAGAATTCGGAAAATCTGGTAGGATGTGTGCTGTGATATTTCCTAGTGTATAAATCCATTCTCAACCCCTGCTGCAAAGAAGGACTCCAGAACTTTCTCAAGAACGCCTCTCTAAACTGTGCCATGTCGGTAAATGTGTATTTAAAACTCTGGAACCAGATTAAGCTTGGGCCCTCCAAAAACTTTTCCACAAGTCGTAACTCTTTTGCGGGACTGACATGTTGATCGTTAAAGTAGTCATCCAGCTGACGTAAAAATGCTTTGGGAGTGGATCCTGAGTTCTCCCTAAATATATCGGGTTTGAAATCATTCCCCCTAATTACCTGTATCACTTGGGCAGGTGCCAAGCCGGGTTGTGGCGTTGACGTCTCCCCTCTGTAATGTTGGAACGTGTCGCTCGCTATCTTAGGACTTTGACCTCGGCTCGTATCCTCAGCCAACTTCAAGCCCACCGGACTTTCAATGCTTCCCTGTTTGCCTACTGTGTTTTCTGCAGAGAATAAAGTCTTGTTTTCTAATTACCTTATCTCATTTTTAATTATGAGATCTGTGTGTTCTTGGAGTTTGGACTTCACGTTTTCCTCCAAAGCCTGCATTCTAGAATCGTATTCACCTAGCCGCTTTAAAATCGTCAGCCTATCTTCTTTAGTTTCGTTCACCTGCTGCTCCCAATCTTTCTGGATCCTGTTCTTCAAACTGCTCATTTTTTCTTCGCTCCTTTCCTGATTCTTCTCCAGCTGCTCCCCTATTTCTTGTATCTGCTGCTGAGTTTTGACTAATTGTTCTCCGACCTCTTCTCGTATTTGCTCTTGTGTTTTAACTAATTGTTCTCCTACCGCTTCTCGTATTACCTGCTGGGTTTTAATTAATTGATCTTCCAAGTTTTCACGCAAGTGCATACGTTCTTTCTCTGTTTTGATTTCGAGCTTATCGAGTTCCTTTATTACTTCGAGTACATTACTGTCGACTGAATTAATCTGTTCATGTAATTTATCCCGTGTACTCTTTATCCCCGCCGTGTTGTTTACACATGCTGCCTCAATTTGTTTTAATTTTTCGGCCACCATTTCATCGAATTGTATAAGTTTATTGTCAAATTTAGACTCCAACTTCTTAATTTCTCCTAATTGTTTTGCGTTATTTTCCGCTACCTCATCTGCCAGTTTCTCTACTTCCCTAGTACTTTGGTTTATGTCATGGGTGATCTTTTCTAACTGCTCTCTTTGTACTGTTTGTGTTATTGCCTGTTCTGTTAGTTTATGGTTTAGTTCATTTAATTGTTTATCGGTATCCGATTTCTGGACCTGCAATTGGACCGTAATGTCATTTAACTGTTTATCACTATGCTCCCGTAATTCATATAATTGTTTGTCACTGTGTCCACGCTGAATTTCTAACTGTTCTTCCGTTTTCGCGGACATTTGCTCTAACTGTTCTTCCGTTTTTGCGGACATCTGCATAGACATCTGCTCTAACAATACCTTGATTTCTTCGATGCTAGCCATCGCACAATACACAAATATAACCAGAGTAAAACAGGGTCATGCACCGGGAGTTCAGTCATACACACGTACACATGTCATGATATTTAAATACTACTGATTCTAATTTAATAAAAATTTCAGTAATCAAAATTTACAGAACAATGACTCTTATTTCCAAACAACAAAATAACTCCCTTGTGATCTGCTTTTAAATTCCTAACCAACAGAATTTACGAACGACACCAACTAACCGAAGTTAATTAAATGTAAAATATAAGGCAACACCTTCCTGCTTTGACTGAGTTCAATAATATGCAAATTTTCTAATTTTAATGCCGGGCGCCAGAACAAGTTAATAACAAATACAATATCAACTTCTAACCTTGTTCAATATTTCTAACTTTAGGAACTCAGTGATTTTACTAATGCACATGGCGGTACAACATCGCCTCAATTTACTGAATTTACTTTTGCCCGCTTGACCTGGCATCATTTCTCAACGAAATAAATATGAGATCAGCAAAGCAACAACAACAACAATCCCACTTGGGCAGCCATTTTTGTTTTATGAACCATTGCAAAGAAGCTTATGAGACTCAGTTTCGGGGGGGGTGTAACAGTCCATTTCGTAAGTTGTTGTTAAAGCGCTTCCATAACATGCAGGGTAACATATAACAGAATAACACGCAGGAAAAAGTGAAGCCAGGGTTAAAACAAATGAATTTAATGACAGATCAGCTATTCACAAAATGAAATAAACAAACAAAACTCCCAAAATGACTCCCACTGAATAAAATAATTTGCCACAAACTAGGCCTAATCTCAGGAGAGATTATTAATCGGACCAAATGTCCCAAAATCTGCAATGACAATGTATACGTGTGTGCTGTTCTACATGCTTAACGATGAGTACAAATGAATGCATGATTCGTCATCATCCGGATAAATTTTCAGAAGACGAATCTGCATTGCTTAGAGCTAGACAGACGCGGGGAACAACTATACACAACTTAAAACTAAACCGACACTTCCTATACTAAATAAACAACAAATAATTTCCGCTTGAAATTGGAATCAAGAACTGCCGTAGCAAAACATTACTGTCTAAAATTAGGACTTCTCAAAAATCAACACAAGTAAGTTAACACGTGACCAACAAAAGAAATACACATATGACCGCCTGTCATTTTTACAAGTAAATACAACTACACCACACGGGTGTCACAAAGAGAAAAACATGAACTGAGTCATAGACAAATCACTAGGCTCAAAGCCAACATTTACATCATTAACACAATATTCCATCCATACGACATGCAATAATTCGTAACAAACGTGGCGAACTCCCCAATTAATTATGGTCCAAATAACCATCACAAAAGAACAGGTTTGCTAATGATAGCTTAATAGGGGTCAGTCGGACAACAGGACTGCCTAACAAATATAAGTCACCAAGGCTAGACGGGCGCTAAGTGGAAATCTGCACATCTGTCAACCCACGTGTCAATAACCTCGACCTCCCAAGGCACGGGATCGAGTCTCGAAGAAGCATGCCCCAAAGCACAATATATACGTGTGTGTGTGTCAGAACAAAAATATATCTCAGCATTTCCCCTAGGAAATCCAAGAATCAGCATCGGACAAGGTACAGTAGCCTCCTCGGAGCGCACTGCCTTTCCATCAAAAATACAACAACAACAACAATGAGGGCGGTAGCACCATCTACCCCTCTTCACGAAGAATCAAAACACACACCTGACACAAGAACACGCACAGAATCACACGCATGGGTTTGACAGAAACCTGAAATAAATGACATAAATATTTTTCCACCAGCTTGCGCTTCCGTTCTAGGCTGTGACTAACGAACCTGAAAAGGACTCAAAAATATCTAAAAAATTTAGAACTTTGGTGTTCTAGAATTACATCTTAATTTTTTGCGCTCGGCAACCCTAATATGAGTAATAACCTGTTCATCAAACATCTTACAAAAATTACCTCCCTTTCCTATCAAAAATATGAATTTTAATAAAGCACCACTTATCGAATGTAACGAGTTTCGCATCCGCATGGATAAAATCAAATACACGCGCCGTGTGCACTAAATATGACTCCAAAGAAAAGTATACAACAAACAACTTTGGCCACGCGCCAAAGTACATTTAAAACACTAGTGTCGGTGCACAAAAAAAAAATCTAAACAAGGAAAAGAATAAAATGAACTATTTACAACGTTCCCCCGCCTTATCTAACTACATATTGAGTAAATCAATTTTTGTACATCACCGTATCAGCTTGCTGAACATATAACCTCCGTCCCGGCTCATTTCCCTACGGGAAATTAGACCTCCATCGTTGACGTCGTCGAAGAAACGATGCACATCATTCCGTCTCCTGACCAAGCGTCGGACATCTTGGCGTAGTCTCTTGGACAGAAATGTTCAATGTTAATAAAAATTGCCTGGCTATAATCGCTGTGAGTTACTACTTTCACTCACGTTATGTCCTATGCGATTAATGATCGAAGACTTTCCCTATCTTAGCATTCGCTTACACACGTACAATTATCACTTAAAAATATATAATACAAAATTTACATAAATTATACACTTCAAACACATCGTCACTGGCTTGAAAAACTAGTTTTAAACATGACTGTCCCGCAGTCCTTATCTCGCTAGATATCTCCACTGCTCTACGTGAACCTTGCTCGCTTTGAGCACTAATTAGAATGTTAGTAAAGTCTTGCCCATTAAGAGCTGAAGTTCGTGACGCACACTGGCGTGAACCTTTGCTCACCAGAGCTCAATACAAAGTTGTCACTAGTATGATTATTAAGAGCGGTAAATCGCGACGCAGACTGGCGTGACCCTTGCTCACCAGAGCTCAAAACAGTTGTCCTCGAAACAGCTTCTCCTCGATCAATTTATTGGAAACTGACAGAATGAGGTGGAGTGGGGAGAATTAAGAAAAATATTGTAGAGTTTTCATCTCACACACATGGGACTAGTATCAATCTTCATCATTTTATTCAAACGTCTCAGCGCACTTATGCGGAATTATTTCGGATCGGAGGTTCTTTAGATAAGCGTTTCCGCGCCTTTTTTTTACAGGGTACGCCACCCATCGCGTGGTTTTGGCGTGGTCTCATCTGATTGGGTGATTCAATCCTAGGTCGGTTGAAACTCACTCGTGACCATCCCCTAATGACTCCAATTTTGGTGTGCGTTGTTACACAATTTGTCCTTGAACTCGGCTTACCCGGTCGTCTTCAAGAATAACTACCAAGCCTGGCTCTGTGGTAATCATTGCAACACACTCCCTTGGCTTCTCCTTTGTCAATTTCTACATGTACTGCCTGGGCACCAGTAATAATAATAATAAATCATGAATACTTATTCATCGCAGATTAATAAGGGTTCAATATATATGCTGTGGAATGCATATAGATAAGTGTGCACTACGTTTTGCCGCTATTGGCCTTCCGCTTATCATTGTCATATGCATACTCATATTGTGTCATTCCTCCTTAGATGAAATGTGTACCACGGCTTTACCGGGATTTGAGCCTCGGTCATACTGGTGTAAAGTAGAAATTAATTTATCCTCCTGTTACCTTAACTCTACCTATATTCATCCGGTTGATAGATGAGTAGCTAATCTACTTCATCCGCATGCTTTCTATATCTTATCGACTTAACTACTTCCTCTCTTAAACATATACTTATACATATATTCATTGATATCATGAACCTCATGTCCATATGCATATAGATAGAGAATAGAGGAATGGACTTACTGCCAGGGAATCATTTATATCACCTATAGGCCATCGTATTCATATCATTTTACATCTCTTTCTCGGACTAACTGCCGGTTAATCATTTATATAAGTCACTGGTCTTACTGCACGCAATCCTGCGGACTTACGGCCAGGAAATCATTTATATCATCGCGGAAAATTCAATTATAATCTTCTTTCTTCACCTGCTCGCATACAGAACTTGGCGACCTCGCAATGGTGCCTAATTACTTCACCTTAATCTAGCTAAACTTAATAACTAATGGGTCTACGTCAGTATGTCGTCTGGGTGGGTCACCTGCCATTACTGGCTAGCCTCGAAGGCGTCATAACACAGTATGGCCGATGTCACCTTTCGTTAGGGTTGAACGCTCCGTCGGACACTGACCTTAGCTATGGGTCCTGGCCGCGGTTAGTTCTTCCTTAACATGCCTGTGATCTGTTCGCTTCCTCCATGGTACTGTCTTTATGACCTTGTATTTAAATACCTTGTTAATAATAATAATAATAATAATAATGACACCCCGGGTGCCGGGTGCAAGGTTTATCATTTGATACTCCTGTGCTTATATATTCCTTAGTGTATTGCTCCCTTCGTTTCGTACTGCTTCTTACTGTAAGTATGTAAAATCTGTGTTCGACCTGGGGCTGTTTATAATTATCCTGTATCTTCTTCCTGACCATAGTGCCTAATTACTATCATGTCTAATGGGAAAATCTGTGTCCTGTTAGTAGTAGCCTATTTATCAATGTTTCTGCAGTGCTACCGATAATACGAGGGATGGTGTAACCGTGGCCCTGAGAAATGAAAGAAAGGTGCTCTTATTATAGGTAATTATATTTTGCCCAAAGAAAATAGTAATATTTCTGACGTACTGTTACTATTGCTACTGCTGTATTATGGGATGGTGTATTGGTACTAGTGCATCCTGTCCTTGTTTACATTCATCGGTAGCATGCTCTTAGTGCCCGTGTGTTCGTATGACGAGTGACGTCCCTATGTTATAGTGTATTGGGACTTCAAATATGGCGCATTCTGAGGTGCGAGTGATATCTCGGTCTCAGCTAATATTTATGTCGCCACGCAATCTAGCTTCACTGTTTCTCGGCTGGCGTTATCTGACCACCTTGTGGGCGTGTCAAGTGACGCGTTTTGCTGTCCGCCTATCGTACGGTGAAGAAAGAATGGCCGCTATCTTTGTGTACTGTGTGGGCCAGCTAAGAAAATCGCGCGCCGTCCTAGGTCGGTAAATGTCGGCGTTGTATTATTTGTTGTTAATAATGATAATAACCATAATAATGATAGTAATGATAATAATAATAATAATAATAATAATAATAATAATGATAATGACGTAAGTGTTGCACTTTCATATGGAAAGCCGTCTTTTTCCTCTGCTGCTAATAAGTATCGGGAGCTCGTTATTCTATTCATTCCTTGTCCCTGTGTTATTTTTGTTTTTATGTTTAAGCGCTATTGTTCTATGGATTGTGTTATGCGTTAGGTATTGTGCCCTTCCTATGCCTGAATGTGTTTATGTTTTGGAGTGTAATTATGTAGAGTTTATAATGTAATTGCTCTTTATATTTAATGTTGCGCCCTTATATTTTATATCCTACCGTGGTTTTCTCACTTCTACTCCGGTGAAATGTTCCTCATTGTGTCTGCCCTACTGTGTCGCCCCGCTTTGGCGATTCTTACTGTACATCTCTGTGATTTGGTGATTTGAATGTGTCCTTCCGTGGTTTTGTATTTCTACTTCAGGAAAATGACTCCTGTTTGTGTCCTTCGTTGCCTTGTCATTTATGTAGTTGTCGGCGTTTGTGTTCCGACCGTCTTTTCCTTTGTTAGTCAATGGGCGTGAGTGTCAATTGGTGTCCCCCTGATCTGCCTATTGCTAAAAATGCGTCCAAGTGTCTTGGCTTGCCTTCCTTCTCTGTGTAAGCCGGAATATGTATATGAGGATCCAGTCGCCTTTTCCTTCCCTGTATGAGCCGGAAAATTTATATGAGTGTAGTAGAGTATGTTCCCTACCTGTAGTGACGCGCGAGAATGTATTTGTCAGGGTACCGTGTATTTAGGACCGTGTTTTAATATTGAACTTATAAGATCATCAGCCATTTTGTAAATATTTAATTATTGTTTTTAAATAGACTCTATGTGATCTGCCAACGTTGTAGCCGATTATCAAAACAGGCCACAAGTCTTATCAGTCAATTACCTAGCGTCCCTATAGACGATTATCAAAACAGTCTATAAGTCTCGCTTTTAGGCTTTGCATTTAGCCTTTTGTTAATTTAATCGCTACTTAGTATAAATCAAAGTCCCCGATTCTTGGATGTTACGGGTAAACTCGAGAACCACTGGATGGATATTGATGCGGTTTTCACCCTTCTGTAAAGGATACCTCGAGGATGATTCCTGTAGAAAATGATTTATTTATGATCAAAGGAAGCCGAGAAGTAACGATTTCAGTGGAAAAGTAAAAAAAAAACAAAAAAAAAAAAACTGGCGTCCAAGCGCTTTGTAAGCTTACGCTGGGCAAACCGTTAAACATATCTAAATACTATGAGTATAAGAATTGTTCAGCATGAAAAGTTCTACAAAAAATCCGCGAGCGCATATGTCTATCTTCAATACATCTCCAACTATAAGTATTTTTACATTTTAATTTCTTCCAATCATGTCCATTCAACTACTGAGGCGACAGTTTACGAGCTAGCTAAGGGCGAGTCTATCATCCCGGTTACAACCTAGCTAGCGAGCGGACCTATTGCCCCAGATACAGCCAGCAGCAAACCGTTGAGTCGTGTTGAGTTAAGATTTCAAAGAAGAGTGGTTGAGTTTGGAGTTTCCCTGGAAGTGCAACTCAGGTTTTCTTTATTTCGCCAGTGAAACACAGTCAAGTTATGATTAGACGGAAGGGGGATTTGAGTTTCATTCACCTCGCCATTCCCTGGAAGCGTAACTCTCATTTCGCCTGTGAACTTATCGTTCCTGACCTAAGTCCCTCCCTGAGCCTGAGCCTAATTCCCAGAATGAGCCTGAGCCTGAGCCTAAGTCCCAGCCTGAGCCTGAGCCTGAATCCCAGCCTGAGTCGGAGCCTAAATCCAGGCCGATATTATATTATATTAAATTATACTGATTGGCGTATAATCTCTACTTAGTATAAAACAATGTCCCTGATTCTTGGATGTCACGGGTAATCTCGAGAACCACTGAATGGATTTTGATGCGGTTTTCACCATTCTGTAAAGGATGTCTTGAGGAATGTTCCTGTAGAAAATAATTTATTTATGGCCAAAGGAAGTCAAGCACTAACGATTTCAGTGAATAGGTCGAGAGAAAAAACTGGCGTCCGTGCGCTTCTTAAGCTTACGCTGGGCAAACCGTTTAAATATCTATATACTATGGGTGTAAGAATTGTTCAGCATGAAAAGCTCTACAAAAATCATGGTAGAGAATATCTCTATCTTCAATACATCGCCTACTATAAGCCTTTTTACGTTTTCATTTCTTCCAACAATCTACATTCCGTTACTGAGGCGACAGTTTACTAGCTAGCTAGGAGAGAGTCTATCACCCCAGTTACAGCTTAGCTAGTGGACGAGCTTATTGCCGCAGATACAGCCAGCAGCACACTGTCGAGTCGTGTTGTGTTAAAAACTTTAGAGAAGAGTGGTTGTCTTTGGAGTTTCCCTGAAAGTGCAACTCGGCTTTTCTTCATTTCGCCTGTGAACTTTTCGATCCGCAAAATTCACAGTCAAGTTAAGATTGGACGGAAGGGGGATTTGTGTTTCATGCACATCGCCATTCCTAAATTACATCTGACAAGAATTTGTTGCACATGCTTCTCCATGATAATATAATTAATAGTCCTGTCAGAGATTTTAACCCATCATGCCGAGACGTAGAACGGATATTGGTCGTTGTTCATTGACATTGGAAAAAAAGCGCTTATCACGTAATGCATTCATCACTGTTCCCGGGCGAAGCCGGGTCTGGTTGCTAGTTTAGAAATATATTGAAATAAGGCTTAAAATGATCTTTATGCGAAAAATATGTTTCTAAGCGAATTTGTCCCAGCCTGAGCCGGAGTCTCAGTCCCAGCCTGAGTTTGAGCCTAAGTCCCAGCCTGACCCTGAGCCTTAGTCCCAGCCTGAGTCAAAATCCCAGCATGAGCCCGAGCCTGAGTCCCAGCATTAGCCAGAGCCTGAGACCGAGCCTGGGCCTGAGCCTGAGTCCCAGCCTGAGACTGAGGCTAAGTCCCAGATTTAGCCTGAGCCTGAGTCAATCCTGTTCCAGTGCCTATGCCCCAGCCTGAGCCTGAATTGAGTCCCAGCCTGATCCTGAGCCTAAGTCACAGACGGTGCCTGAGCCTAAGTCCCAGCCTGAGCCTGAGCCTAAGTCCCAGCCTGTGCCTGAGCCTAAGTCCCAGCCTGAGTCTAAGCCTCAGTCCCAGCCTGTGCCTGAGTATGAGTCCCAGCCTGAACCTGACCCTAAGTCCCAACCTGCGCCTGAGCCTGAGTCTCAGCCTGAGCCTGAGCCTAAGTCCCAGCCTGAGCCTGAGCCTAAGTCCCAGCCTGAGCCTGAGCCTTGGCCCTGCCTGAGCCTCAGCTTAAGTCCCAGCCTGAGCCTGAGTTCCAGCCTAAGCCTGAGCCTGAGCCTGAATCCCAGCCTGAGTCGGAGCCTAAGTCCAGGCTCTGGCTGGGACTCAGGCTCAGGCTGGGAATTACACTCAGGCTCAGGATGGGACTCAGCCTCAATCTCAGGATGGGATTAAGGCTCATGCTCAGGCTCGGACTCAGGATAAGGCTGGGAGTTAGGCTAAGGCTCAGGATGTGACTCAGGCTCAGGGTGGGATAGAGGCACAGGCCCTGGCTGGGACTTAGACTCAGGCTCAGACTGGGACTCAGGCTCAGGCTCAGGCTGGGACTCAGGCTCAGGATGGGACTCAGGCTCAGGCCCAGGCTGGGATTAAGGCTCAGGCTCAGGGTGGGACTCAGGCTCAGTCTGGGACATAGACTCAGGCTCAGGCTGGACTTAGGCTCAGGCTCAGGCTGGGACTCAGGCTCAGGCTCAGGCTGGGTCTCAGTCTCTGACTCAGGCTGGGACTCAGGCTCAGGCTCAGTCTGGGACTTAGGCTCATGCTCAGGCTGGCACTAATGCCCAGACTCAGGCTGGGACTTAAACTCAGGCTCGAGCTGGGACTCAGTTTCAACCTGGGACTTAGACTCAGGCTCAAGCAGGGACTTAAGGCTCAGGCTCAGGCTGGGTCTCAGGCTCAGGCTCAGCCTTGGACTCAGTCTCAGGCTCATGCTGGGACTCAGACTCTGGCTCAGGCTGGGCCTCAGGCTTAGGCTGGGACTTAGACTCAGGCTCAGACTGGGAGATAGATTCAGGCTCAGGCTGGAACTCAGGATCAGGCTCATGCTGGGAATTAGGCTCAGGCTCAGGCTGGGAATCAGGCTCAGGCACACGCTGGGACTTCGGCTCAGGCTCAGGCTAGGAATTAGAAACAGGGTCATGCTGGGACATAGACTCAGGCTCAGGCTGGGACTTAGACTCAGGCTCAGGCTGGGACTCAGTATCAGGCTCATGCTCAGGCTTGGAATCAGGCTCAGGCTCATGCTGGGACTTAGGCTCAGGCTCAGGCCGGGACTAAGGCTCAGGCTAGGACATAGGCTCTGGATCAGGCTAGAACTCAGGTTCAGGCACAGGCTGGGACTTAGACTTGGGCTTAGGCTGGGATATAATTTCAGGCTCAGGCTGAGACATAGACTCAGGCTCAGGCTGGTACTCAGTCTCAGGCTCAGGCTGGGGTTAAGGCTCAGGTTGGAACTCAGGCTTGGGATCAGGCTGGCACACAGGCTCAGGCTGGGACTCAGACTCAGACTCCGGCTGGGTCTCAGGATCAGGCAAGGACTCAGGCGCAGGCTGCGACTCAGGCTCAGGCTCATGCTGGGGCTCAGGCTCAGGATGGGACTAAGACTCAGGCTCAGGCTGGGAATTAGACTCAGGCTCATACTGGGACTTAGACTCAGGCTCGGGCTGGGACTTAGGCTCAGGCTAGGACGTAGAAAATTGGTCATGCTGGGACTCAGGCTCAGGCTTATGCTGGGACCTAAGCTCAGGGTCAGGCTGGGAATCAGGGTCGGGCTCAGGATGGGATTTAGTTTCAGGCTCAGGCTGGGACTCAGGCTCAGGCTCAGGCTGTGACTTAGGCTCAGATCCAGGCTGGGACGTAGGCTCATGCTGGGACTTAGGCTTTGGTGCAGGCTGGTACATTTGCTCAGGCTCAGGTTGGGACTCAGGCTCAGGCTTAGGCTGGGATTTAGACTCAGGCTCAGGCTGGAACTCAGTCTCAGTCTCAGGCTCATGCTGGGATTTAGGCTCAGGCTCAGGCTGGTACTCAGGCTCAGGCTCAGGCTGTGACTTAGGCTCAGATCCAGGCTGGGACGTAGGCTCATGCTGGGACTTAGGCTTTGGTGCAGGCTGGTACATTTGCTCAGGCTCAGGTTGGGACTCAGGCTCAGGCTTAGGCTGGGATTTAGACTCAGGCTCAGGCTGGAACTCAGTCTCAGGCTCATGCTGGGATTTAGGCTCAGGCTCAGGCTGGTACTCAGGCTCAGGCTCAGGCTGTGACTTAGGCTCAGATCCAGGCTGGGACGTAGGCTCATGCTGGGACTTAGGCTTTGGTGCAGGCTGGTACATTTGCTCAGGCTCAGGTTGGGACTCAGGCTCAGGCTTAGGCTGGGATTTAGTCTAAGTCTCAGGCTGGGACAGACTCTTGCTCAGGCTGGGACTCAGGCTCAGGCACATGCTGGTCTTAGGCTCAGGCTCAGGCTCAGGCTCATGCTGGGATTTAGGCTCAGGCTCATGGCTCAGGCTGGGACTCAGGCTCAGGCTCACCCTGGGACTCGGGATTGACTCATGCTGGGACTTAGGCTCAGTCTCAGGCTGGGACTCATTTTCATTCTCAGGTGGGGACTTTGGCTCAGGCTCAGGGTGGGACTCTGGCTCAGGCACATCCTGGGACTTAGGTTCATGCTCAGGCAGGGACCTAGGCTCAGGCTCCGGTTGTGACTTTGGCTCCGGCTCAGGCTGGGTGTCAGGCTCAGGCTGGGACTTAGACTCACGCTCAGGCTGGGAATCTGGGTCAGGCTCAGGCTCAAGCTCGGGCTTAGGTTCCGAATCAGGTTGGGACTCAGGCTCAGGCTGGGACCTAGGCTCAGGTTCAGGCTGGGATTTAGGCTCACGCTAAGGCAGAGACTCAGGCTAAGGCTCAGGCTGGGACCCGGGCTCAGGCTCATGTTTGGACTTAGGTTCAGGCTCAGGCTGGGACTGAAGCTCGGTATCAGGCTGGGACATAGGCTAAGGCTAAGGCTTGGACTCATGCTCAGGCTCAGGTTGGGACTTTGGCTCAGGCTCAGGATGTGACTCAGGCTCAGACTCATGCTGGGTCTTAGGCTCCGGATCAGGCTGGGACACAGTCTCAGGCTCAGGCTGGGACATAGGATCAGGCTCAGGCTGGGACTTAGGCTCAGGCTCAGGCGCAGGTTCGGAGTTAAGCTCATGCTCAAGCAGGGACTCATGGTCAGGCACAGGCTGGGACTTAGGCTCAGGCTCAGGCTGGGACTTAGGTTCTGGCACCGGCTGTGACTTAGGCTCAGGCTCAGGCTGGAACGAGGGCTCAGGCTCAGGCTGGGACTTAGGCTGAGGCTCTGTCTGGAACTCAGGTTCAGTCTGGGACTTAGGCTCAGGTTCAGGCTAGCACTCAGGCTGAGGCTCAGGCTGGTACTTTGACTCAGGCTCAGGCTGGGAGTCAGGCTCAGTCTCAGGCTCATGCTGGGTTTTAGGCTCAGGCTCAGGCTGGTACTCAGGCTAAGGCTCAGGCTGGGACTTAGGCTCAGACCCAGGCTGGGACATAGGCTAAGGCTGGGACTTAGGCTCAGGTCCAGGCTGGTACATTTGCTCAGGCTCTGGTTGGGAATCAGGCTCAGTCTTAGGCTGGGATTTAGTCTAAGTCTCAGGCTGGGACTTAGACTCAGGCTCTGGCTGGGACTCAGGCTCAGGCTAATGCTGGTCTTAGACTCAGGCCCAGTATCAGGCTCATGCTGGGATTTAGGCTCAGGCTCAAGGGATCAGGCTGCGACTCAGGCTCAGGTTCACCCTGGGACTCGGGATTGGCTCATGCAGGGATATAGGCTCAGTCTCAGGCTGGGACTCATTTTCAGGCTCAAGTGGGGACTTTAGCTCAGGCTCAGGCTGGGACATAGACTCAGTCTCAGGCTGAACATAGGCTCAGGTTCAGGCTGGGGCTCAGGCTCAGGCTCAGGCTGGGTCTCAGTCTCTGACTCAGGCTGGGACTCATGCTCAGGCTCAGGCTGAGAATTTGGCTGATGCTCAGGCTGGCACTAATGCCCAGACTCAGGCTGGGACTTAAACTCAGGCTCGGGCTGGGACTCAGTTTCAACCTGGGACTTAGACTCAAGCTCAAGCAGGGACTTAAGGCTCAGGCTCAAGCAGGGACTTAAGGCTCAGGCTCAGGCTGGGTCTCACGCTCAGGCTCATGCTGGGACTTAGACTCAGTCTCAGGCTGGGACTCAGTCTCAGGCTCATGCTGGGACTCAGACTCAGGATCAGGCTGGGCCTCAGGCTTAGGCTGGGACTTAGACTCAGGCTCAGGCTGGTAGTTAGATTCAGGCTCAGGCTGGGACTCAGGATCAGGCTGATGCTGGGACTTAGGCTCAGGCTCAGGCAGGGAATCAGGCTCAGGCTCACGCTGAGACTTCGGCTCAGGCTCAGGCTAGGAATTAGAAACAGGGTCATGCTGGGACATAGACTCAGGCTCAGGCTGGGACTTAGACTCAGGCTCAGGCTGGGACTCAGTATCAGGCTCATGCTCAGGCTTGGAATCAGGCTCAGGCTCATGCTGGGACTTAGGCTCAGGCTCAGGCCGGGACTAAGGCTCAGGCTAGGACATAGGCTCTGGATCAGGCTAGAACTCAGGTTCAGGCTCAGGCTGGGACTTAGACTTGGGCTTAGGCTGGGATATAATTTCAGGCTCAGGCTGAGACATAGACTCAGGCTCAGGCTGGTACTCAGTCTCAGGCTCAGGCTGGGGTTAAGGCTCAGGTTGGAACTCAGGCTTGGGATCAGGCTGGCACACAGGCTCAGGCTGGGACTCAGACTCAGACTCCGGCTGGGTCTCAGGATCAGGCAAGGACTCAGGCGCAGGCTGCGACTCAGGCTCAGGCTCATGCTGGGGCTCAGGCTCAGGATGGGACTAAGACTCAGGCTCAGGCTGGGACTTAGACTCAGGCTCATACTGGGACTTAGACTCAGGCTCGGGCTGGGACTTAGGCTCAGGCTAGGACGTAGAAAATTGGTCATGCTGGGACTCAGGCTCAGGCTTATGCTGGGACCTAAGCTCAGGCTCAGGCTGGGAATCAGGGTCGGGCTCAGGATGGGATTTAGTTTCAGGCTCAGGCTGGGACTCAGGCTCAGGCTCAGGCTGTGAATTAGGCTCAGATCCAGGCTGGGACGTAGGCTCATGCTGGGACTTAGGCTTTGGTGCAGGCTGGTACATTTGCTCAGGCTCAGGTTGGGACTCAGGCTCAGGCTTAGGCTGGGATTTAGACTCAGGCTCAGGCTGGAACTCAGTCTCAGTCTCAGGCTCATGCTGGGATTTAGGCTCAGGCTCAGGCTGGTACTCAGGCTCAGGCTCAGGCTGTGACTTAGGCTCAGATCCAGGCTGGGACGTAGGCTCATGCTGGGACTTAGGCTTTGGTGCAGGCTGGTGCATTTGCTCAGGCTCAGGTTGGGACTCAGGCTCAGGCTTAGGCTGGGATTTAGTCTAAGTCTCAGGCTGGGACTTAGACTCTTGCTCAGGCTGGGACTCAGGCTCAGGCACATGCTGGTCTTAGACTCAGGCTCAGGCTCAGGCTCATGCTGGGATTTAGGCTCAGGCTCATGGCTCAGGCTGGGACTCAGGCTCAGGCTCACCCTGGGACTCGGGATTGACTCATGCTGGGACTTAGGCTCAGTCTCAGGCTGGGACTCATTTTCAGGCTCAGGTGGGGACTTTGGCTCAGGCTCAGGGTGGGACTCTGGCTCAGGCACATCCTGGGACTTAGGCTCATGCTCAGGCAGGGACCTAGGCTCAGGCTCCGGTTGTGACTTTGGCTCCGGCTCAGGCTGGGTGTCAGGCTCAGGCTGGGACTTAGACTCACGCTCAGGCTGGGAATCTGGGTCAGGCTCAGGCTCAAGCTCGGGCATAGGTTCCAAATCAGGTTGGGACTCAGGCTCAGGCTGGGACCTAGGCTCAGGTTCAGGCTGGGATTTAGGCTCACGCTAAGGCAGAGACTCAGGCTAAGGCTGCGACTCAGGCTCAGGCTCATGCTGGGGCTCAGGCTCAGGATGGGACTAAGACTCAGGCTCAGGCTGGGACTTAGACTCAGGCTCATACTGGGACTTAGACTCAGGCTCGGGCTGGGACTTAGGCTCAGGCTAGGACGTAGAAAATTGGTCATGCTGGGACTCAGGCTCAGGCTTATGCTGGGACCTAAGCTCAGGCTCAGGCTGGGAATCAGGGTCGGGCTCAGGATGGGATTTAGTTTCAGGCTCAGGCTGGGACCCGGGCTCAGGCTCATGCTTGGACTTAGGTTCAGGCTCAGGCTGGGACTGAAGCTCGGTATCAGGCTGGGACATAGGCTAAGGCTAAGGCTTGGACTCATGCTCAGGCTCGGGTTGGGACTTTGGCTCAGGCTCAGGATGTGACTCAGGCTCAGACTCATGCTGGGTCTTAGGCTCCGGATCGGGCTGGGACACAGTCTCAGGCTCAGGCTGGGACATAGGATCAGGCTCAGGCTGGGACTTAGGCTCAGGCTCAGGCGCAGGTTCGGAGTTAAGCTCATGCTCAAGCAGGGACTCATGGTCAGGCACAGGCTGGGACTTAGGTTCTGGCACCGGCTGTGACTTAGGCTCAGGCTCAGGCTGGAACGAGGGCTCAGGCTCAGGCTGGGACTTAGGCTGAGGCTCTGTCTGGAACTCAGGTTCAGTCTGGGACTTAGGCTCAGGTTCAGGCTAGCACTCAGGCTGAGGCTCAGGCTGGTACTTTGACTCAGGCTCAGGCTGGGAGTCAGGCTCAGTCTCAGGCTCATGCTGGGTTTTAGGCTCAGGCTCAGGCTGGTACTCAGGCTAAGGCTCAGGCTGGGACTTAGGCTCAGACCCAGGCTGGGACATAGGCTAAGGCTGGGACTTAGGCTCAGGTCCAGGCTGGTACATTTGCTCAGGCTCTGGTTGGGAATCAGGCTCAGTCTTAGGCTGGGATTTAGTCTAAGTCTCAGGCTGGGACTTAGACTCAGGCTCTGGCTGGGACTCAGGCTCAGGCTAATGCTGGTCTTAGACTCAGGCCCAGTATCAGGCTCATGCTGGGATTTAGGCTCAGGCTCAAGGCTCAGGCTTTTACTCAGGCTCAGGCTCACCCTGGGACTCGGGATTGGCTCATGCAGGGATATAGGCTCAGTCTCAGGCTGGGACTCATTTTCAGGCTCAAGTGGGGAATTTAGCTCAGGCTCAGGCTGGGACATTGACTGAGTCTCAGGCTGGACATAGGCTCAGGTTCAGGCTGGGGCTCAGGCTCAGGCTCAGGCTGGGTCTCAGTCTCTGACTCAGACTGGGACTCATGCTCAGGCTCAGGCTGAGAATTTGGCTGATGCTCAGGCTGGCACTAATGCCCAGACTCAGGCTGGGACTTAAACTCAGGCTCGGGCTGGGACTCAGTTTCAACCTGGGACTTAGACTCAGGCTCAAGCAGGGACTTAAGGCTCAGGCTCAAGCAGGGACTTAAGGCTCAGGCTCAGGCTGGGTCTCACGCTCAGGCTCATGCTGGGACTTAGACTCAGTCTCAGGCTGGGACTCAGTCTCAGGCTCATGCTGGGACTCAGACTCAGGATCAGGCTGGGCCTCAGGCTTAGGCTGGGACTTAGACTCAGGCTCAGGCTGGTAGTTAGATTCAGGCTCAGGCTGGGACTCAGGATCAGGCTCATGCTGGGACTTAGGCTCAGGCTCAGGCAGGGAATCAGGCTCAGGCTCACGCTGAGACTTCGGCTCAGGCTCAGGCTAGGACTAAGAAACAGGGTCAACTGGGACATAGACTCAGTCGCAGGCTGGGACTTAGACTCAGGCTCGTGCTGGGACTCAGGATCAGTTTCATGCTGGGACTTAGGCTCAGGCTCAGGCTTGGAATCAGGCTCAGGCTCATGGTGGGACTTAGGCTCAGGCTCAGGCGGGGACTAGGGCTCAGGCTAGGACATAGGTTCTGGCTCAGGCTAGAACTCAGGTTCAGGCTCAGGCTGGGACTTAGAGTAAGGCTTAGGCTGGGACATAGGTTCAGGCTCAGACTGGGACATAGACTCAGGCTCAGGCAGGGAATCAGTCTCAGGCTCAGGCTGGGGTTCAGGCTCAGGCTGGGACTCAGACTCAGGCTGGGTCTAAGGCTCAGGCAAGGTCTCAGGCGCAGGCTGCGGCTCAGGCTCAGGATGGGACTAAGACTCAGGCTCAGGCTGGGACTTAGACTCAGGTTCATACTGGGACTTAGACTCAGGCTCAGGCTCAGGCTAGGATTTAGAAAATGGTTCATGCTGGGACTCAGGCTCAGGCCCATGCTGGGACCTAAGCACAGGCTCAGGCTGGGACTCAGGCTCGGGCTCAGGCTGGGATTTAGGTTCAGGCTCAGCCTGGGTCTCAGGCTCAGGCCTAGGATGGGACTTAGGCTCAGGCTCAGGGTGGCACTCAGGCTCAGGCTGGTAGTCTGGCTCGGGCTCAGGCTGGGACTTAAGCTCAGGCTCAGGCTATAACTCAGGTACAGTCTGGGACTCAGGCAGAGGCTCAGGCTGGGTCTTAGACTCAGGCTCAAGCTGGAACTCAGGCTCAGTCTCAGGCTCATGCTGGGATTTAGGCTCAGGCTCAGGTTGGGACTCAGGCTCAGGCTTAGGCTGGGATTATTCTAAGTCTCAGGCTGTGGCCTAGACTCTGGCTCAGGCTGGGACTCAGGCTGAGGCATATGCTGGTCTTAGACACAGGCTCAGGCTCAGGCTCAGGCTCATGCTGGGATTTAGGCTCAGGCTCAAGGCTCAGGCATGGGCCTCAGCCTCAGGCTCATCCTGGGACTCGGGATTGGCTTATGCTGGGATTTGGGCTCAGGCTCGGGCTCAGGCTGGGATTTAGGCTCAGGCTCAGGCTGGGACGCATTTCTCAGGCTCAGGTGGGGACTTTGGCACAGGCTCAGGGTGGGACTCTGGCTCAGGCACATCCTGGGACTTAGGCTCATGCTCAGGCAGGGACCTAGGCAGGCTCCGGCTGTGACTTTGGCTCCGGCTCAGGCTGGGAGTCAGCCTCAGGCTGGGAATCTGGGTCAGGCTCAGGCTCAGGCTCGGGCTTAGGTTCAGAATCAGGCTGGGACTCAGGCTCAGGCTGGGACCTAGGCTCAGGGTCAGGCTGGGATTTAGGCTCACGATAAGGCTGAAACTCAGGCTAAGGCTCAGGCTGGGACCAGGGCTCAGGCTCAGGCTGGGACTGAAGCTCTGTTTCAGGCTGGGACATAGGCTCAGGCTCAGTCTTGGACTCATGCTAAGGCTCAGGTGGGGACTTTGGCTCAGGCTCAAGGTGTGACTCAGGCTCAGACTCATGCTGGGACTTAGGCTCCGGCTCAGGCTGGGTCAGAATCTCAGGCTCAGGCTGGGACTTGGGCTTAGGCTCAGGCTGGGACTTAGGCTCAGGCTCAGGCTGGGCCATAGGCTCAGGTGCTTGTTGGGAGTTAGGCTCAGGCTCAAGCTGGGACTCATGGTCAGGCACAGGCTGGGACATAGGCTGAGGCTGGGACATAGGCTCGGGCACCGGCTGTGACTTAGGCTCAGGCTCAGACTGGAACGTTGGCTCAGGCTCAGGCTGGGGCTTAGGCTCAGGATCAGGCTCAGACGTAAGCTCAGGCTCACGCTGGAACATAGGCACTGGATCAGGATTGTCTCAGGCTCAGGATCAGTCTGGCTGGGACTTAGGCTCAGTCTAAGGCTGGGACTTAGGCTCAGGCTGAGGCTCATGTTGGGGCTTAAGCTCAGGCTAACTCTGATTCTCAGGCTCAGGCTCAGGCTGGGACATAGACTCAGGCACAGGCTGGGGCTTAGGCTCACTCACAGGCTGGGAATTTAGCTCAGGCTTAGGCTGGGACTCAGGCTCAGGCTGAGGCTGGGACTTTGGCTCAGGCTCAGGCTGGGACTTAGGCTCAGGCGCAGGTTGGGAATTAGTCCCAGGCTCAGTCTGGGACTCCAGCTCAGGCCCTGGCTGGGACTTAGGCTCATGATCAGACTCAGACTCAAGCACAGGCTCAGGCTGGGACATAGGCACTGGATCAGGATTGACTCATGCTCAGGCTCAGGCTGGCTTAGTCTTAGGCACAATCTAAGGCTGGGACACAGGCTCAGGCTCATGCTGAGATATAGGCACAGGCTCAGGCTTGGTCTCAGGCCTAGTCTCAGGCTGGGATTTAGGTTCAAACCCAGGATGGGACTCTGGCTGTTGCTCAGGCTGGGACTCAGGCTCAGGCACAGGCTGGGAATTAGGCTCAGGTTCAGGCTCAGGCTGGGATTCAGGATCAGGCTCATGCTGGGGCTAAGGCTCAGGCTCAGACTGGGAATCCGGCTCAGGATCATGCTGGGACTTAGGCTCTGGCTCTGGCTGGGACTCAGGCTTAGGCTGAGACTTAGGCTCAGGCTCATGCTGGGTTTAGGCTCAGGCTGGGACTCAGGCTCAGGCACAGGCTGGGACATAGGCTTATGCTGAGATTTAGGCTCAGGTTATGCGGGGACTTAGGCTCAGGCTGAGGCTGGGAATCATGCTCAGGCTCATGCTGGGACTTAGGCTCAGACTCAGGCTGGGACTCAGGCTTAGGCTCAGACTTAGGCTCAGGCTGGGAATCAGGCTCAGGCTCATGCTGGGACTTAGGCTCACGCTCAGGCTGGGACTCAGGCTTAGGTTGAGACTTAGGCTCAGGCTCATGCTGGGTCACAGGGTCAGGCTGTGACTTAGACTCAGGCTCAGGTTGAGACTCAGGCTCAGGCTCAGGATGAGACTCAGGCTCTGGCTCATGCTGAGATTTAGGCACAGGCTCAGGCTTGGTCTCAGGCCTAGTCTCAGGCTGGGATTTAGGTTCAGACCCAGTCTGGGACTTAAGGCTCAGGCGCAGGCTGGGACTTAGTCTCAGGCTGGGTTTCAGTCTGAGGCTCAGGCTGGGACTTAGACTCAGGCCCAGGATGGAACTTAGGCTCAGGCTCAATACTGGTTCTCAGGCTCAGGTTCAGGGTGGGAATTAGGCCCAGGCTCATACTGTGACTCAGCTCAGGCTGGAACTAAGGCTCAGGCTAGGACAGGCTCTGGCTCAGGCTGGAACTCAAGTTCAGGCTCAGGCTGGGACTTAGGCTCAGGCTCAGGCTGGGACTTAGGCTCAGGCTCAGGCTGGGACTTAGGCTCAGGCACCGGCTGTGACTTAGGCTCAGGCTCAGGCTGGGATATTGGCTCAGGCTCAGGCTGGGACGTAGGCTCAGGATCAGGCTCAGACTCAAGCTCAGGCTCAGCCTGGGACATAGGCACTCGATCAGGATTGACTCAGGCTCAGGCTCAGGCTGGCTGGGAATTAGGCTCAGTCTAAGTCTGGGACTCAGGCTCAGGCTGTCTCGGACTCAGGCTCAGGCAAATGCTGGGACTCAGGCTCATGCTGGGATTTAGACTCAGGATCAGAATGGGGCTTAGACTCAGGCACAGGCTGGGACTTAGACTCAGGCTCAGGCAGCGACATCGGCTCATGCTAAGGCTGGGAATCAGGATCAGTCTCAGGCTGGGACTTAGACTTAGGCTGCGACATAGGTTCAGGCTCAGGCTGGGACTCACTCAGGCTCAGGCTGGGACTCAGTCTCAGACTCAGGCCGGGACTCTGGCTCGGGCTCAGGCTGGCACTCAGTCTCAGGCTCAGGCTGGGATTCAGACTCAGGCTCAGACTGGGACTCAAGCTCAGGCAAGGACTCAGGCTCAGGCTGGGACTCAAGCTCAGGCTCATACTGGGGCTCAGGCTCAGGATGGGTCTGAGACTCAGGCTCAGGCTGGGATTTAGACTCAGGCACATACTGGGACTTAGACTCAGGCTCTGGCTCAGGCTGGGACTTAGGCTCAGGCTAGGACTTAGAAACTGGGTCATGCTGGGACTTCGACTCAGGCTCAGGTGCAATTTAAGCTCAGGCTCAGGCTGGGACTCAGGCTCGGGCTCAGGCTGGGATTTAGGCTCAGGCTCAGGCTGGGAATCATGCTCAGGCTCAGGATGGGACTTAGTCTCAGGCTCAGGTTGGCACTCAGGCTCAGGCTGGTAGTCTGGCTCGGGCTCAGGCTGGGACTTAGGCTAAGGCTCAGGTTGGAACTCAGGTTCAATCTGGGACTTAGGGTCAGGTTCAGGCTGGCACTCAGGCTGAGGCTCAGGCTGGGACATGGACTCAGGCTCAGGCTGGGACTCAGGCCCAGTCTCAGGCTCATGCTGGTATTTAGGCTCAGTCTCAGGCTGGTACTCATGCTCAGGCTCAGGCTGGGACTTAGGCTTGGACCCAGGCAGGGACATAGGCTCAGGCTGGGACTTCAGCTCAGATCCAGTCTGGTACTTTTGTTCAGGCTCAGGTTGGGGCTATGGCTCACGCTTAGTCTGGGATTTAGTCTAAGTCTCAGGCTGGGACTTAGACTCAGGCTCAGGCTTAGACTCAGATCCAAGCTCAGCCTGGGACTCGGGATTGGCTCATGCTGGGACTTAGGCTCAGGCTCAGGCTGGGACTGAAGCTCAGCATCAGGCTGGGACATAGGCTCAGTCTCAGGCTGGGAATCATTTTTAGGCTCAGGTGGGGATTTAGGCTCAGGCTCAGTGTGCGACTCAGGTTCAGGCACATCCTGGGACTTAGGCTCAGGCTCAGTCTGGGAACTAGGCTCAGGCTCCGGCTGTGAATTAGGCTCAGGCTCAGGCTGGGACTTAGACTCAGGCTCAGTGACGGAATTTGGGTCAGGCTCAGGCTCAGGCTGGGGCTTAGGTTCAGGATCAGGCTGGGTCTCAGGCTCAGGCAGGGACCTAGGCTCAGGCTCAGGCTGGGATTAAGGCTCAGGCTAAGGTTGGGACACAGGCTAAGGATCAGGCTGTAACTCGGGCTCAGGCTCATGCTGGGACTTAGGATCAGGCTCAGGCTGGGACTGAATCTCAGTATCAGGCTGGGACATAGGCTCAGGCTCAGGCTTGGACGAAAGCTTAGGCTCAGGTGGGGACTTTGGCTCAGGCTCAGGGTGTGACTTGGTCACAGGCTCATGCTTGGATTTAGGCTCAGGCTCAGACTGGGACTCAGGCTCAGGCTGTGACTCGGGCTCAGGCTCATACTGGGATTTAGGATCAGGCTCAGCCTGGGAATTAGCCTCAGGCTCAGGATGGGACTTATGCTCTGTCTCAGGCTGGGACTCAGGCTCAGACTCATGCTGGGACTTAGGCTTCGGCTCAGGCTGGGACTCAGGCTCAGGCTCAGGCTTGGACTAAGGCTCTGGATGAGGCTGCGGCTCAGGCTCAGGCTCATTCTGGGAATTAGGCTCAGGTTCAAGCTGAGACTCAGCCTTAGGCTCAGGCTTGGACTTAGACTCAGGCTCAGGATGGTACTTAGGCTCAGGCTCAGGCTGGGACTTAGACTCAATCTTATGCTGGGTCTCAGGCTCAGGCTCAGGCTGGGAATTAGTTTCAGGCTCTGGCTATCACTCAGGCTCAGGCTGATACACAGGCTTGGTCTCATGCTGGGCTTAGACTCACGCTCAGGCTGGTCTTAGACTCAGGCTCAGGCTGTGACCCAGGCTCAGGCTCATGCTGGGACTTAGGCTTAGGCTCAGGCTGGAATTCAGACTCAGGCTCTGGCTGGGGCTTAAGCTCAGGCACAGGCTGGGCTTTTGGCTCAGGTTTAGGCTGGGACTCAGTCTCAGGCTATGGCTGGGACTTGGCCACAGGCTCAGGCTGGGACTTAGGCTCAGGGTCAGCCTGGGACTAAGGCTCAGGCGCAGGTTTGGTGTTAGGCTCAGGCTCAGGCTGGGACTCATGCCCGGGCACAGGCTGGGTCTTAGGCTCAGGCTCAGGCTGGGACATAGGCCCAGGCATCGGCTGTGACTTAGGCTCAGGCTCAGGCTGGGACATTGGCTCAGGCTAAGGCTGGGACTTAGGATCAGGATCAGGCTCAGACCCAAGCTCAGGCTCAGGCTGGGACATAGGCACTGGATCGGGGTTGACTCTGGCTCAGGTTCCGGCTGGCTGGGACTTAGGCTCAGTCTTAGGCTGGGACTCAGGCTCAGGCTCAGGCTCGGGCTCAGGCCAATGCAGGGACTCAGCCTCAGGCTCATGCTGGGATTTTGACTCGGGCTCCGAATGGGGCTTAGACTCAGGCTCAGGCTGCGCCATAGGCTCATGCTCAGGCTGGGAATCTGGATCAGACTCAGGCTTGGACTTGACTCAGTCTCAGGCTGAGGTTTAGGCTCAGGCTCAGGCTGGGACCCAGGCTCAGGCTCAGGCTGGGATTTAGGCTCAGGCTCATGCTGGGTCTCAGACTCAGGCTCAGGCTGTTTCTTAGAGTCAGGCTCAGGCTGGGACGCAGGCTCTGGCTCATGCTGTTCTTACGCTCAGGCTCAGGCTGAGACTCAGCCTTAGGCTGAGAATAAGGCTCAGGCTCAGGCTGGGAATTAGGCTCAGGCTCAGTCTGGGACTCAGGCTCAGGCTGAGGCCATTGCTGGGACTCAGCCTCAGGCTTATGCTGGGATTTTGAGTCAGGCTCAGAATGGGGCTTAGACTCAGGCACAGGCTGGGACTTTGACTCAAGCTTATACTGGGTCTAAGGCTCAGGCTCAGGCTGGGAATTAGGCTCATACTCAGGCTGGGACTTTGAATCCGGCTCAGTCTGGGACTTAGACTCAGGCTTAGGCTGCGCCATAGTCTCATGCTCAGGCTGGGAATCAGGATCAGTCTCAGGCTGGGACTTAGACTCAGTCTCAGGCTTAGGCTTAGGCTCGGCTCAGGCTGGGACCCAGGCAGAGGCTCAGGCTGGGATTTAGTCTCAGGCTCATGCTGGGTCTCAGACTCTGGCTCAGGCTGTGACTTAGAGTCAGGCCCAGGTTGGGACTCTGGCTCAGGCTCATGCTGGTCTTAGGTTCAGGCTCAGGCTGAGACTCACCCTTAGGCTCAGGCTGGGACTTAGACTCAGGCTCAGGTTGGTACTTAGGCTCAGGCCCAGGCTTGGACTTTGACTCAAGCTTATGCTGGGTCTAAGGCTCACTCACAGGCTGGGAATTTAGCTCAGGCTTAGGCTGGGACTTTGGCTCAGGCTCTGGCTGGGACTTAGGCTCAGACGCAGGTTGGGAATTAGGCCCAGGCTCAGTCTGGGACTCCTGCTCAGGCCCAGGCTGGGACTTAGGCTCATGATCAGACTCAGACTCAAGCTCAGGCTCAGGCTGGGACATAGGCACTGGATCAGGATTGACTCATGCTCAGGCTCAGGCTGGCTTAGTCTTAGGCACAATCTAGGGCTGGGACACAGGCTCAGGCTAATTCTGAGATTTAGGCACAGGCACAGGCTTGGTCTCAGGCCTAGTCTCAGGCTGGGATTTAGGTTCAAACCCAGGATGGTATTATGGCTGTTGCTCAGGCTGGGAATTAGGCTCAGGTTCAGGCTCAGGCTGGGATTCAGGATCAGGCTCATGCTGGGGCTAAGGCTCAGGCTCAGGCTGGGAATCCTGCTCAGGCTCATGCTGGGACTTAGGCTCAGGCTCTGGCTGGGCCTCAGGCTTAGGCTGAGACTTAGGCTCAGGCTCATGCTGGGGCTTAGGCTCAGGCTGGGACTCAGGCTCAGGCACAGGCTGGGACATAGGCTTAGGCTGAGACTTAGGCTCAGGTTATGCGGGGACTTAGGCTCAGGCTGACGCTGGGAATCATGCTCAGGCTCATGCTGGGACTTAGGCTCAGACTCAGGCTGGGACTCAGGCTTAGGCTCAGACTTAGGCTCAGGCTGGGAATCAAGCTCAGGCTCATGCTGGGACTTAGGCTCACGCTCAGGCTGGGACTCAGGCTTAGGTTGAGACTTAGGCTCAGGCTCATGCTTGGTCTCAGGGTCAGGCTGTGACTTAGACTCAGGCTCAGGTTGAGACTCAGGCTCATGCTCAGGCTGAGACTCAGGCTCAGGCTCATGCTGAGATTTAGGCACAGGCTCAGGCTTGGTCTCAGGCTTAGTCTCAGGCTGGGATTTAGGTTCAGACCCAGGCTGGGACTTAGGCTCAGGCGCAGGCTGGGACTTAGTCTCAGGCTGGGTTTCAGTCTGAGGCTCAGGCTGGGACTTAGACTCAGGCTCAGGATGGAACTTAGGCTCAGGCTCAGGCTGGGACTCAGGCTCGGGCTCATGCTGGGACTTAGGATCAGTCTCAGGCTGGGACTCAGGCTCAGGCTCATGCTGGAACTTAGGCTAAGGCTCAATACTGGTTCTCAGGCTCAGGCTCTGGGTGGGAATTAGGCCCAGGCTCATGCTGTGACTCAGCTCAGGCTCAGGCTGAGACTAAGTCTCAGGCTCAGGCTGGCAGCCATGCTCAGTCTCAGGCTGGACTTAGACTTAGGCTAAGGCTGGGACTCAGGCTGAGGCTCAGGCTGGGCCTTAGGCTCAGGCTCAGGCTGGGACTAAGGCTCAGGCTAGGACAGGCTCTGGCTCAGACTGGAACTCAAGTTCAGGCTCAGGCTGGGACTAAGGCTCAGGCTCAGGCTGGGACTTAGGCTCAGGCACCGGCTGTGACTTAGGCTCAGGCTCAGGCTGGGATATTGGCTCAGGCTCAGGCTGGGACTTAGGCTCAGGATCAGGCTCAGACTCAAGCTCAGGCTCAGGCTGGGACATAGTCACTCGATCAGGATTGACTCAGGCTCAGGCTGGCTGGGACTTAGGCTCAGTCTAAGTCTGGGACTCAGGCTCAGGCTAGGACATAGGTTCTGGCTCAGGCTAGAACTCAGGTTCAGGCTCAGGCTGGGACTTAGACTAAGGCTTAGGCTGGGACATAGGTTCAGGCTCAGGCTGGGACATAGACTCAGGCTCAGGCTGGGAATCAGTCTCAGGCTCAGCTGGGACTCAGACTCAGGCTGGGTCTCAGGCTCAGGCAAGGTCTCAGGCGCAGGCTGCGACTCAGGCTCAGGATGGGACTAAGTCTCAGGCTCAGGCTGGGACTTAGACTCAGGTTCATACTGGGACTTAGACTCAGGCTCAGGCTCATGCTGGGACATAGGCTCAGGCTAGGATTTAGAAAATGGGTCTTGCTGGGACACAGGCTCAGGCCCATGCTGGGACCTAAGCACAGGCTCAGGCTGGGACTCAGGGTCGGGCTCAGGCTGGGATTTAGGTTCAGGCTCAGCCTGGAACTCAGGCTCAGGCTCAGGATGGGACTTAGTCTCAGGCTCGCACTCAGGCTCAGGCTGGTAGTCTAGCTCGGGCTCAGGCTAGGACTTAACTCAGGCTCAGGCTGGAACTCAGGTACAGTCTGGGACTTAGGCTCAGGCTCAGGCTGGCACTCAGGCAGAGGCTCAGGCTGGGACTTACACTCAGGCTCAGGCTGGAACTCAGGCTCAGTCTCAGGCTCATGCTGGGATTTAGGCTCAGGCTCAGGTTGGTACGCAGGCTCAGGCTCAGGCTGGGACTTAGGCTCAGGTGCAGGCTGGTATTTTTGCTCAGGCTCAGGTTGGGACTCAGGCTCAGGCTTAGGCTGGGATTTAGTCTAAGTCTCAGGCTGGGGCCTAGACTCTGGCTCAGGCTGGTACTTAGACTCTGGCTCAGGCTGGGACTCAAGCTGAGGCATATGCTGGTCTTAGACACAGGCTCAGGCTCAGGCTCAGGCTCATGCTGGGATTTAGGCTCAGGCATGGGCCTCAGGCTCAGGCTCATCCTGGTACTCGGGATTGGCTTATGCTGGGATTTGGGCTCAGGCTCGGGCTCAGGCTGGGATTTAGGCTCAGGATCAGGCTGGGATGCATTTCTCAGGCTCAGGTGGCGACTTTGGGACAGGCTCAGGGTGGGACTCTGGCTCAGGCACATCCTGGGACTTAGGCTCATGCTCAGGCAGGGACCTAGGCAGGCTCCGGCTGTGACTTTGGCTCCGGCTCAGGCTGGGAGTCAGCCTCAGGCTGGGTATCTGGGTCAGGCTCAGGCTCAGGCTCGGGCTTAGGTTCAGAATCAGGCTGGGACTCAGGCTCAGGCTGGGACCTAGGCTCAGGGTCAGGCTGGAATTTAGGCTCACGATAAGGCTGAAACTCAGGCTAAGGCTCAGGCTGGGACCCGGGCTCAGGCTCAGGCTGGGACTGAAGCTCTGTATCAGGCTGGGACATAGGCTCAGGCTCAGTCTTGGACTGATGCTCAGGCTCAGGTGGGGACTTTGGCTCAGGCTCAAGGTGTGACTCAGGCTCAGACTCATGCTGGGACTTAGGCTCCGGCTCAGCCTGGGTCAGAATCTCAGGCTCAGGCTGGGACCTGGGCTCAGGCTCAGGCTGGGACTTAGGCTCAGGCGCTTGTTGGGAGTTAGGCTCAGGCTCAAGCTGGGAGTCATGGTCAGGCACAGGCTGGGACATAGGCTCAGGCTGGGACATAGGCTCAGGCACCGGCTGTGAGTTAGGCTCAGGCTCAAACTGGAACGTTGGCTCAGGCTCAGGCTGGGGCTTAGGCTCAGGATCAGGCTCAGACGTAAACTCAGGCTCACGCTAGGACATAGGCACTGGATCAGGATTGTCTCAGGCTCAGGATCAGTCTGGCTGGGACTTAGGCTCAGTCTAAGGCTGGGACTTAGGCTCAGGCTGAGGCTCATGTTGGGGCTTAAGCTCAGGCTAACTCTAATTCTCAGGCTCAGGCTCAGGCTGGGACATAGACTCAGGCACAGGCTGGGGCTTAGGCTCACTCACAGGCTGGGAATTTAGCTCAGGCTTAGGCTGGGACTCAGGCACAGGCTGAGGCTGGGACTTTGGCTCAGGCTCAGGCTGGGACTTAGGCTCAGGCGCAGGTTGGGAATTAGTCCCAGGCTCAGTTTGGGACTCCAGCTCAGGCCCTGGCTGGGACTTAGGCTCATGATCAGACTCAGACTCAAGCACAGGCTCAGGCTGGGACATAGGCACTGGATCAGGATTGACTCATGCTCAGGCTCAGGCTGGCTTAGTCTTAGGCACAATCTAAGGCTGGGACACAGGCTCAGGCTCATGCTGAGATATAGGCACAGGCTCAGGCTTGGTCTCAGGCCTAGTCTCAGGCTGGGATTTAGGTTCAAACCCAGGATGGGACTCTGGCTGTTGCTCAGGCTGGGACTCAGGCTCAGGCACAGGCTGGGAATTAGGCTCAGGTTCAGGCTCAGGCTGGGATTCAGGATCAGGCTCATGCTGGGGCTAAGGCTCAGGCTCAGACTGGGAATCCGGCTCAGGATCATGCTGGGACTTAGGCTCTGGCTCTGGCTGGGACTCAGGCTTAGGCTGAGACTTAGGCTCAGGCTCATGCTGGGTTTAGGCTCAGGCTGGGACTCAGGCTCAGGCACAGGCTGGGACATAGGCTTATGCTGAGACTTAGGCTCAGGTTATGCGGGGACTTAGGCTCAGGCTGAGGCTGGGAATCATGCTCAGGCTCATGCTGGGACTTAGGCTCAGACTCAGGCTGGGACTCAGGCTTAGGCTCAGACTTAGGCTCAGGCTGGGAATCAAGCTCAGGCTCATGCTGGGACTTAGGCTCACGCTCAGGCTGGGACTCAGGCTCAGGCTCATGCTGAGATTTAGGCACAGGCTCAGGCTTGGTCTCAGGCCTAGTCTCAGGCTGGGATTTAGGTTCAGACCCAGGCTGGGACTTAGGCTCAGGCGCAGGCTGGGACTTAGTCTCAGGCTGGGTTTCAGTCTGAGGCTCAGGCTGGGACTTAGACTCAGGCTCAGGATGGAACTTAAGCTCAGGCTCAGGCTGGGACTCAGGCTCGGGCTCATGCTGGGACTTAGGATCAGGCTCAGGCTGGGACTCAGGCTCAGGCTCATGCTGGAACTTAGGCTAAGGCTCAATACTGGTTCTCAGGCTCAGGCTCAGGGTGGGAATTAGGCCCAGGCTCATGCTGTGACTCAGCTCAAGCTCAGGCTGAGACTAAGTCTCAGGCTCAGGCTGGCAGCCATGCTCAGTCTCAGGCTGGGACTTAGACTTAGGCTAAGGCTGGGACTCAGGCTGAGGCTCAGGCTGGGCCTTAGGCTCAGGCTCAGGCTGGGACTAAGGCTCAGGCTAGGACAGGCTCTGGCTCAGGCTGGAACTCAAGTTCAGGCTCAGGCTGGGACTTAGGCTCAGGCTCAGGCTGGGACTTAGGCTCAGGCACCGGCTGTGACTTAGGCTCAGGCTCAGGCTGGGATATTGGCTCAGGCTCAGGCTGGGACTTAGGCTCAGGATCAGGCTCAGACTCAAGCTCAGGCTCAGGCTGGGACATAGGCACTCGATCAGGATTGACTCAGGCTCAGGCTGGCTGGGACTTAGGCTCAGTCTAAGTCTGGGACTCAGGCTCAGGCTGTCTCGGACTCAGGCTCAGGCTCAGGCAAATGCTGGGACTCAGGCTCATGCTGGGATTTAGACTGAGGATCAGAATGGGGCTTAGACTCAGGCACAGGCTGGGACTTAGACTCAGGCTCAGGCTGCGACATCGGCTCATGCTAAGGCTGGGAATCAGGATCAGTCTCAGGCTGGGACTTAGACTTAGGCTGCGACATAGGTTCAGGCTCAGGCTTGGACTCACTCAGGATCAGGCTTGGACTCAGTCTCAGACTCAGGCTGGGGATCAGGCTCAGGCTGGGACTCAGACTCAGGCTCAGACTGGGACTCAAGCTCAGACAAGGACTCAGGCTCAGGCTGGGACTCAAGCTCAGGCTCATACTGGGGCTCAGGCTCAGGATGGGTCTGAGACTCAGGCTCAGGCTGGGATTTAGACTCAGGCACATACTGGGACTTAGATTCAGGCTCTGGCTCAGGCTGGGACTTAGGCTCAGGCTCAGGCTAGGACTTAGAAACTGTGTCATGCTGGGACTTAGACTCAGGCTCAGGTGCAATTTAAGCTCAGGCTCGGGCTCAGGCTGGGATTTAGGCTCAGGCTCAGGCTGGAACTAAGGCTCAGGCTCAGGATGGGACTTAGTCTCAAGCTCAGGTTGGCACTCAGGCTCAGGCTGGTAGTCTGGCTCGGGCTCAGGCTGGGACTTAGGCTAAGGCTCAGGCTGGAACTCAGGTTCAATCTGGGACTTAGTGTCAGGTTCGGGCTGGCACTCAGGCTGAGGCTCAGGCTGGGACATGGACTCAGGCTCAGGCTGGGACTCAGGCCCAATCTCAGGCTCATGCTGGTATTTAGGCTCAGTGTCAGGCTGGTACTCAGGCTCAGGCTGGGACTTAGGCTGGGACCCAGGCAGGGGCATAGGCTCAGGCTGGGACTTAAGCTCAGGTCCAGTCTGGTACTTTTGTTCAGGCTCAGGTTGGGGCTATGGCTCACGCTTAGGCTGGGATTTAGTCTAAGTCTCAGGCTGGGACTTAGACTCAGGCTCAGGCTTGGACTCAGATCCAAGCTCAGCCTGGGACTCGGGATTGGCTCATGCTGGGACTTAGGCTCAGGCTCAGGCTGGGTCTAAAGCTCAGCATCAGGCTGGGACATAGGCTCAGTCTCAGGCTGGGAATCATTTTTAGGCTCAGGTGGGGATTTAGGCTCAGGCTCAGTGTGCGACTCAGGTTCAGGCACATCCTGGGACTTAGGCTCAGGCTCAGTCTGGGAACTAGGCTCAGGCTCCGGCTATGAATTAGGCTCAGGCTCAGGCTGGGACTCAGGCTCCGGCTGGGACTTAGACTCAGGCTCAGTGACGGAATTTGGGTCAATCTCAGGCTCAGGCTGGGGCTTAGGTTCAGGATCAGGCTGGGTCTCAGGCTCAGGCAGGGACCTAGGCTCAGGCTCAGGCTGGGATTAAGGCTCAGGCTAAGGTTGGGACACAGGCTAAGGATCAGGCTGTAACTCGGGCTCAGGCTCATGCTGGGACTTAGGATCAGGCTCAGGCTGGGACTGAATCTCAGTATCAGGCTGGGACATAGGCTCAGGCTCAGGCTTGGACGAAAGCTGAGGCTCAGGTGGGGACTTTGGCTCAGGCTCAGGGTGTGACTTGGTCACAGGCTCATGCTTGGATTTAGGCTCAGGCTCAGACTGGGACTCAGGCTCAGGCTGGGACTCGGGCTCAGGCTCATACTGGGATTTAGGATCAGGCTCAGCCTGGGAATTAGCTTCAGGTTCAGGATGGGACTTAGGCTCTGTCTCAGGCTGGGACTCAGGCTCAGACTCATGCTGGGACTTAGGCTTCGGCTCAGGCTGGGACTCAGGCTCAGGCTCAGGCTTGGACTTAGGCTCTGGATGAAGCTGCGGCTCAGGCTCAGGCTCAATCTGGGAATTAGGCTCAGGCTCAAGCTGAGACTCAGCCTTAGGCTCAGGCTGGGACTTAGACTCAGGCTCAGGATGGTACTTAGGCTCAGGCTCGGGCTGGGACTTAGACTCAATCTTATGCTGGGTCTCAGGCTCAGGCTCAGGCTGGGAATCAGTTTCAGGCTCTGGCTATCACTCAGGCTCAGGCTGATACACAGGCTTGGTCTCATGCTGGGCTTAGACTCACGCTCAGGCTGGACTTAGACTCAGGCTCAGGCTGTGAACCAGGCTCAGGCTCTTGCTGGGACTTAGGCTTAGGCTCAGGCTGGAATTCAGACTCAGGCTCAGGCTGGGGCTTAGGCTCAGGCACAGGCTGGGCTTTTGGCTCAGGTTTAGGCTGGGACTCAGGCTCTGGTTATGGCTGGGACTTGGCCACAGGCTCAGGCTGGGACTTAGGCTCAGGGTCAGGCTGGGACATAGGCCCAGGCATCAGCTGCGACTTAGGCTCAGGCTCAGGCTGGGACATTGGCTCAGGCTAAGGCTGGGACTTAGGATCAGGATCAGGCTCAGACCCAAGCTCAGGCTCAGGCTGGGACATAGGCACTGGATCAGGGTTGACTCTGGCTCAGGTTCCGGCTGGCTGGGACTTAGGCTCAGTCTTAGGATGGGACTCAGGCTCAGGCCAATGCAGGGACTCAGCCTCAGGCTCATGCTGGGATTTTGACTCTGGCTCAGATCGGGGCTTAGACTCAGGCTCAGGCTGCGCCATAGGCTCATGCTCAGGCTGGGAATCAGGATCAGACTCAGGCTTGGACTTAGACTCAGTCTCAGGCTGAGGTTTAGGCTCAGGCTCAGGCTGGGACCCAGGTTCAGGCTCAGGCTGGGATTTAGGCTCAGGCTAAGGCTGGGACTCTGGCTCAGGCTCAGTCTGGGACTCAGGCTCGGGCTCAGGCCATTGCTGGGACTCAGCCTCAGGCTCATGCTGGGATTTTCACTCAGGCTCAGAATGGGCTTAGACTCAGGCACAGGCTGGGACTTAGGCTCAGGCTCAGGCTGGTACTTTGACTCAAGCTTATGCTGGGTCTAAGGCTCAGGCTCAGGCTGGGAATGAGGCTCAGACTCAGGCGGGGACTTTGACTCCGGCTCATTCTGGGACTTAGACTAAGGCTTAGGCTGCCCCATAGTCTCATGCTCAGGCTGGGAATCAGGATCAGTCTCAGGCTGGGACTTAGACTCAGTCTCAGGCTTAGGCTTAGGCTCAGGCTCAGGCTGGGACCCAGGCAGAGGCTCAGGCTGGGATTTAGGCTCAGGCTCATGCTGGGACTCAGACTCTGACTCAGGCTGGGATTTTGACTCTGGCTCAGAATGGGGCTTAGACTCAGGCTCAGGCTGCGCCATAGGCTCATGCTCAGGCTGGGAATCAGGATCAGACTCAGGATTGGACTTAGACTCAGTCTCAGGCTGAGGTTTAGTTTCAGGCTCAGGCTGGGACCCAGGTTCAGGCTCAGGCTGGGATTTAGGCTCAGGCTAAGGCTGGGACTCTGGCTCAGGCTCAGTCTGGGACTCAGGCTCGGGCTCAGGCCATTGCTGGGACTCAGCCTCAGGCTCATGCTGTGATTTTGACTCAGGCTCAGAATGGGGCTTAGACCCAGGCACAGGCTGGGACTTTGGCTCAGGCTCAGGCTGGGATTTTGAATCAGGCTCAGAATGGGGCTTAGACTCAGGCACAGGCTGGGACTTAGGCTGCGCCATAGTCTCATGCTCAGGCTGGGAATCAGGATCAGTCTCAAGCTGGGACTTAGACTCAGTCTCAGGCTTAGGCTTAGGCTCAGGCTCAGGCTGGGACCAAGGCAGAGGCTCAGACTGGGATTTAGGCTCAGGCTCATGCTGGGACTCAGACTCTGGCTCAGGCTGTGACTTAGAGTCAGGCCCAGGCTGGGACTCTGGCTCAGGCTCATGCTGGTCTTAGGTTCAGGCTCAGGCTGAGACTCACCCTTAGGCTCAGGATGGGACTTAGACTCAGGCTCAGGTTGGTACTTAGGCTCAGGCCCAGGCTTGGACTTTGACTCAAGCTTATGCTGGGTATAAGGCTCAGGCTCAGGCTGGGAATTAGTCTCAGGCTCAGGCTGGGACTCAGGCTCGGGCTCAGCTCGGCACTTAGTCTCAGGCTCAGGCTGGCGCTCAGACTCAGGCTCAGGCTGGGAATTCGGCTCAGGCTGGGACTAACGCTCAGGCTAAATCTGGTACTTAGGCTCAGGCTCAGGATGGGAATCAGGCTCAGGCTCAGGCTGCGACTCAGCCTTAGGCTGAGAATTCGGCTCAGGCTCATGCTGGGCATAAGGCTCAGTCTCAGGCTGGAACTCAGGCTTAGGCTGAGACATAGGCTCAGGCTAATGCTTGGACTTAGACTCAGGCTGGGACTCAGGGTCAGGCACAAGCTGGGACATTGGCTTAGGTTGAGACTTCGAATCAGGTTATGCTGGGACTTAGGCTCAGGCTCATGCTGGGAATCAGGCTCAGGCTCATGCTGGGATTTAGGCTCAGGCTCAGGCTGGGACTGAAGCTCAGTATCAGGCTGGGACATAGGCTCAGGCTCAGGCTAAGGCTTGGACTCATGCTGAGGCTCAGGTGGGGACTTTGGTTGAGGCTCAGGGTGTGACTCGGTCACAAGCTCATGCTTGGATTTAGGCTCAGGCTCAGACTTGGACTCTGGCACAGGCTCAGGCTGGGAAATAGCCTCAGGCTCAAGCTGGGACTTAGGCTCAGGCTCAGGCTGGGAATCAGGGTCCGGCTCAGGCTGGGAGACGGGCTCAGGCTCATGCTGGGATTTAGGCTCAGGCTCAGACCGGGTCTCAGTCTCAGTCTGGGACTCGGTCTCAGGCTCATGCTGGGATTTAGGCTCAGGCTCAGACTGGAACTCAGGCTCAGGCTCAGGCTGGGAATTAGTCTCAGGCTCAGGATTGGCCTTAGGCTGTGCCTCAGGCTGGGACTCAGACTCATGCTGGGACTTAGTCTCCGGCTCAGGCTGGGACTCAGGCTCAGGCTCATGTTTGTACTTAGGCTCTGGATCAGGTTGCGGCTCAGGCTCATTCTGGGAATTAGGCTCAGGCTCAGGCTGAGACTCTGCCTTAGGCTCAGGCTGGGACTTTGACTCAGGCTCAGTGTGGTACTTGGGCTCAGGCTCAGGCTAGGACTTAGACTCAGGCTTATGCTGGGTCTCAGGCTCAGGTTCAGGCTGGGAATTAGTCTCAGGCTCGGGCTCTCACTCAGGCTCAGGCTGGTACACAGGCTCGGGCTCATGGTAGGCTTAGACTCACGCTCAGGCTGGAGTTAGACTCAGCCTCAGGCTGTGACCCAGGTTCAGGCTCATGCTGGGACCTAGGCTTAGGCTCAGGCAGGAATTCAGACTTAGGCTCAGGCTGGGGCTTTGGCTCAGGCACAGGCTGGGCCTTTGGCTCGGGTTTAGGCTGGGACTCAGGCTCAGGCTATGGCTGGGACTTAGCACAGGCTCAGACTGGGACTTAGAGTCAGGCCCAGGCTGCTATTCTGGCTTAGGCTCATGCTGGTCTTAGGCTCAGTCTCAGGCTGAGACTCACCCTTAGGCTCAGGTTGGGACATAGACTCAGGCTCAGGATGGTACTTAGGCTCGGTCCCAGGCTGGGACTTTGGCTCAAGCTTATGCTGGGTCTAAGGCTCAGGGTCAGGCTGGGAATTAGTCTCAGGCTCAGGCTGGGGCTGGGACTCTGGCTCAGGCTCAGGCTGGGACTCAGGCTCGGGCTCAGGCTGGGACTCAGGCTCATGCTCAGTTCAGCACTTAGTCTCAGGCTCAGGCTGGGGCTCAGACTCAGGCTCAGGCTGGGACTTCGGCTCAGGCTCTGGCGGGGACTAAGGCTCAGGTTAAATCTGGTACTTAGGCTCAGGCTCAGGATGTGACTCAGGCTCAAGCTGGGACTCAGCCTTAGGCTGAGAATTAGGCTCAGCTTCATGCTGGGACTTAGGCTCAGGCTCAGGCTGGGACTCAGGGAATCAGGCTCAGACTCATGCTGGGAATTAGGCTCAGGCTCAGGCTGGGTCTCAGGCTTCGGCTGAGACTTGGGCTCAGTCTAATGCTGGGACGTAAGCTCAGGCTGGGACTCAGGCTCAGGCACATGCTGGGACTTAGGCTCTGACTCAGGCTGAGATTCATGCTTAGGCTGAGACTTAGGCTCAGGCTCATTCTGGGTCTCAGATTTAGGATCAGGCTTGGACTTACACTCAGGCTCAGGTTGGGACTCAGGCTCAGGCTGGGTCAGAGGCTCAGGCTCATGCTGGGATTTAGGCACAGGCTCAGGCTGGGTCTCACTCTCAATCTCAGGCTGGGCTTTAGTCTCAGACCCAGGCTGGTACTTAGGCTCAGGCGCAGGCTGGGAATTAGGCTCAGGCTGGGTTTCAGTCTGATGCTCAGGCTGGGACTTAGACTAAGGCTCAGGATGGTACTTAGGTTCAGGCTCAGGCTGGAATTCAGGCCCAGGCTCATGCTGGGATTTAGGCTCAGGCTCAGGAGGGACTCAGGCTTAGGCTCAGCCTGGAACTTAGGCTCAGGCTCAAGATGGTTCTCAGTCTCAGGCTGGGAATTAGGCTCAGGCTCAAGCTGGGACTCTGCTCAGTCTCAGGCTGAGACTAAGGCTCAGGCTCAGGCTGCCAATCATGCTCAGTCTCAGGCTGGGGCTTAGACTCAGGCTCAGGCTGCGTCTTTGGCTCGGGCTCAGGCTGGGTCTAAGGCTCAGGCAAGGACATAGGCTGTGGCTCAGGCTGGAACTCAGGTTCAGGCTCAGCCTGAGACTTAGACTTAGGCTTAGGCTGGTACATTGGTTAGGCTCAGGCTGGGACATTGACTCAGGCTCAGGCTGAGTCTCAGTTTCAGACTCAGGCTGGGGCTCAGGCTGGGACTCAGGCTCGGGCTCAGGCTGGCACTCAGGCTCAGTCTCAGGCTTGAACTGAGACTCAGGCTCAGGCAAGGACTCAGGCTCAGGCTGAGATTCAAGCTCAGGCTCATGCTGGGGCTCAGGCTCAGGATGGGACTGAGACTCAGGCTCAGGCTGGGATTTAGTATCAGGCTCATGCTGGGACTTAGCTTCAGGCTCAGGCTCAGGCTGGGAATTAGGCTCAGGCTCAGGCTAGGACCTAGAAACTGGGTCATGCTGGGACTTAGACTCAGGCTCTGGCTGGGATTTAGGCTCAGGCGCAGGCTGGGACTCAGGCTCAGGCTCAGGTTGGGACTTAGTCTCAGGCTCAGGCTGGCACTCAGGCTCAGGCTGGTAGTTTGGCTCGGGCTAAGGCTGGGACTTAGGCTAAGGCTCAGGCTGGAACTCAGGTTTAATCTGGGACTTAGGCTCAGTTTCAGGCTGACACTCAGGCTGAGACTCAGGCTTGGACTCAGGCTCAGGCTGGGACTCATGCTGGGATTTAGGCTCAGGCTCAGGCTGGGGCTTAGGCGCAGACCCTGGCTGGGACATAGGCTCAGGTCCGAGCTGGTACTTTTGCTCAGGCTCAAGTTGGGACTCAGGCTCAAGCTTAGGCTGGGATTTAGTCTAAGTCTCAGGCTGGGACTTATATTCACGCTCAGGCCTGGACTCAGGCTCAGGCTCATGCTGGTATTAGACTCAGGCTCAGGCTCAGGCTCATGCTGGGATTTAGGCTCAGGCTCTGGCTCAGACTGGGACTCAGACTCAGGCTCAGCCTGGAACTCAGGATTGGCTCATGCAGGGATTTAGGCTCAGGCTTAGGCTGGGACTGAAGCTCAGTATCAGGCTGGGATATAGGCTCAGTCTCAGGCTGGGACTTATTTTAAGGCTCAGGTGTGGACTTTGGCTCAGGCTCAGTGAGGGACTCATGGATCAGGCAAATCCTGGGACTTAGGCTCAGGCTCAGGCAGGGACCTAGGCTCTGGCTCTGGCTGTGACTTAGGCTCAGGCTCAGGCTGGGACTGAGGCTCAGGCTGGGACTTAGACTCAGGCTTAGGCTGGGAATCTGGGTCAGGCTCAGGCTCAGGCTGGGGCTTAGGTTCGGGATCCGGCGGGGACTCAGTCTCAGGCTGGGACCTAGGCTCAGGCTCAGGCTGAGATTTAGGCTCAGGCTAAGGCTGGTGGTGTATTCTTGGAATACACGGTAAGATAGAGTATATTTTTTAATACTCTTTGCTTGTTCATTCCTTCCTTTTTCTCAAACACCAACAGTGATCTTCTAGTTTCTCTTTGGTGGTCATGTCTCTTATGTTACTTGTGAGTCTGTTCTAGATATATATCTTCCATGACTCACCTAGCGTCATCTAGCAGCGAATATTTGAAGTTCCTCAATTCTTCCCGGTGCAAGAGGACTTCTTTAGCCATCTGGCCACCAGATCTCGTCGCCATCGCCAGCTATCATCTCCGTGATTAAGTGAACTTCGTCTACTTTTTCACCCACCATGCTGCGCTAGTATCGTCTGCTATCAACTCTTTGAAGACCATTCATCAAGAAAAACATTTATTTTTTCAAGGTTGTCTATTCTGATATGTATTCCTTTTGTCTCCTACCCCCACTCTTTTCCCTTTCCTAGTCCCTCTGCGCTTCGCTGAGTGGGTCTCACTTGCACGTCAGCCCTCGACTTAGTCAGTCAAGGCTCAACTAGAGCCAGCTTCCTGATTTAAAGAGGCATTCTTTAGATTCCCCGCCATGTTGGAACTTTAATCGTCAAAGGGAACTTCACCATCGCCATGCAGCAAAGATAAGTACAGACTCCAGGTTTTAACTTCATCTTCATCAGTTTTAATATCTACATGCTTTTAATAACCATTTATAGGCAGTGTGAGATTGCTTATTTGTGGCAATAATCATCCTTCGCTGGATTTTCCATATTGAGCTTTGTCTGTCTAAGCCAATCTTCGTAAAAAGCAACACTTCTTATGCTTGTTAAATGAGAGATCTTCTCACAACGTGGGATATTAATGAATACCCACTGTCTATAAATATTAAGCTCGTTCCACCGCTGGAATAACTTTGGCCCTATTCTTCTATTAGGATCGTTCTGGAACCTTCCAGAATCTGCACTTTGTCTACAAGACGTGCCGTTATGTATTTTCCACTCACTTGTGGGAATACTATTTATAAATGAGGAATCTTCCTTATAAATTACTGCTCAATAGCTAATGTTCCTTCCTCCGTTGGAATTTTCTCTGGCGTATTTAATGATAATCTACAACCTTCTCAAGCAATAGGCTCTCGCCTATCCAGTGTAACTAGTCATTTTCCATCATTGCAATAACTTTCTTTGCCATAAACTTTTGTGCTACTACAGTGAACTTTTATACATTTTTACAGCCTATAGTAAAAACCAGTGCTTGTTCAACATTTCTACCGCGTCGCGATCGTCCGATTATTATAAATACAGCAATGAACATTTATCTTCCATCCCAGTTGATCTTTCATAAACCACTTACTAACAAACCATAATAACATTGTTACTTTAGGTCTTTCTCAATGAGGTGTCACGCTAGAGACGTGCCCTCCCCTTTTACTTAAATATCATTAATTAAATTCTGTATAACTACGTGTATGGTACACGTTTCAAACTTATATGGTTTCTCCCTTCTAATTAGGGAATAAAATTCTTTCAACTCATAAGTGAGTTATTTCTAGGTTTCACGAAAATGAATCTTGCCCCATTTGGCTCGTGATCCCTACTTAAACATAGGAGGTCTAGAACCTTCCTTTTGACTTTCTCTTCAGGTTTCACAGTAAGTGACCTGCTCTCTTTGTGTAATTATTAAAAGTAATTCAGCTTCAATTCAAGAAGTTATAGGAACTTCTCTTTTATTCTACCTGCTTTTTGATGTTGTTACTTTCGAATTTGTTACTCTTTTCAAGATATTTACCCAGAATTTCTTAAAGTACACACCTTGTACTCGATTTATTGTCAAACTTTAATCACTTTAATTGTCTTTAAATTTTGTATTTTATCTTCGCTATTTCAAATTCTTGCGAGGATTTTATAAAGGTTTAAAACCTAATAGAATTGTTAATTGCCTGGCGCAAACTTTCAATTTTTTCTGAGGTCTGCGACCCCAAATTGTTAATAAAATTGAAAATATATCTTTGTTAAATCCATCAAATTCTTTTGAATTGTTAAATAAATTAATAGTTCCTTTTCGCTTTTTCATTTTTCTAGTATAACAGTTAGGCAAGATCCTGGCTTTCCTAACTCTTCCTAGGTTCATGCCCTACTTAATGCAAATAAATCTCTTAATAGGGTTTTCCCCACTTGTTGCATTTGAGCAAGAACTCTTAGTGGTTATCTTGGTAAAGTCTCTCTTAGCTTTAATAGCTAATTCTAACTGGCCAGTAAGGCAAGTACAGCTCGCTACGCCAGCTTCCTGCTTGTGGAGATCCTCTCCAAAAAACTTATGGTTGGTTTTCCAAAAGATAAGTGTTTCTCTTTGCCTAAACTTTTAGTCTTCTCCTTGCTGGGTAAAAGCTTAGCCATTTCCAAATGCAACCATTGGTTCACTTACCAAAATTGTTCCAAAAAGTATAATTCTTTTATCACTATCCTTCTTGGAAGCACTTGGTCGCCTTTTAGGAACTCTACAACTTCGAAAACTGGAAATATCAAAGCCGATTCAAATTATTGGCATTCTTCGAATCACTTGTTCAAAAACTAATTCCTTTGAACAGACATACAATAAGTCGGTTACTCTTTGTCTTGCCAGACCATCACCCTTCCCCATAGTAGGCATATACATGCTTGAGAGGGAATACGCTAAAACCATTCTCTTGCAAACCGCCCAAGTCCTAGCTGCGTCTCCCGTTAGCTTTGCCCAGGTCCCTACTCACTTTAGGTATCGGAGAGCTGATTTGCAGTGGCAACCGCCTTTGAGTGCATTTAAAGTTAAATTTATAACTTTTGTGGGACTCTCCTCCTATTTCTCCATCCTTTTTCTCCAGTCCGAAACCCACTTCCTTTTCTTTATCATCTTCCCTTGGTGGTTAGGTTATTCCTCAGCCAATAATCTACCCAAAATTTGGTCCCTGAAACGGGGGAGAGTCCATTTGTTATTTTCTATTCATTTTCAAGGGTCATTTGACAATACCTTGCAAATTATTACTATTTGCTTTGAATCTTTCAGCTATAATTACATCGTGCATAGCCTGTGAAGTGGAAAGAGGCCGCTCCTCTCTCCTTTGGTGGGTCCCCTTCTTTCAACTTATTTGCTGCTGCCAGCTTGACAGCATTTCCAAGGTTCCACAGTTTCGTGAGTTATATTTTAATCTATTTACCTTGTCATGGCTCCTACTGAAAAGGATAAGGATGAAAAACTCACTTCTAAACGAGCATCCTATAAAGGACAAATTACCCGATTCAGAAAATACATCAAAGAGCTAGATCCCTCAGAAGCTCAATTAGACTTGTTAAAACATCGTGTAAGGGATTTTGAACGTTCATATGAAAATTATTGCAACATCCAAACTGAAATAGAAACGTGTATGCTCAATCAAACCGAATATCGAGTCGAAGTAGAAACCCATTATTACGAAGGCATAGGTTCTGCTTTCAAAATAATACGCCAACTCGAAGAGGAGCAGAAAAAGGACGCTTCTGTTCTTGGTTCTCTTCACGAACCACAAACTTCTTTCCGCGATAGTACTCACAAGCCCAAACCAATTCTACCTAAAATTGATTTACCCCACTTCTCTGGAGATGAATCTACTTGGGATTCTTTCTATGAATTATTTGGCTCTCTTGTTCATGACAATGAAGACATTCAAGTCATCTACAAGTTTCATTACTTGAGATCTATCCTTCGAGGTCAAGCTCTGCAGTTAGTTGAAGCACTCCCTCTAAGTGCCGAAAATTACCCCATTGCCTTTAACTTATTGAAAGAAAGATACGGAAATTTACGGTTACGTATTCAACGCCATATGAAGGCCCTATTCAAACTACCTGCGTCACAGCACAATGACGTCACTAGTTTGCGTACTCTCATTGATACTACTCAGCTTCATGTTAAAGCTCTGTCCCAATTAGATCAACCCACTGAACACTGGGATACTTTCCTAATACATTTAGTGGTTTCTAAAGTTGATGCTGCTACCCTCAAAGCTTGGGAAATTGAACTTTCTAGAGAAGACGATTACTCTTACGAGCATTTAATCACTTTCATAAATGCTAGATACCAACTCTTAACCGCTTTAGCTAATCAAAGTGAACCCTCATCTCCGAGTTCTAAATTTGAATTAATGTCTATTAAACCTAAAAGCGAACGCTTAGCGTCTAGTACCCAAAAACCTGGGTCCAGCTCATCTAAATTTAAGCCAAACACCACTGGTTACCCAACTAGGTCTAGTGAACGCCGTATTGCTAGCTCTGTCGTTTTAAACACTCAAAGCGAACCTCGCAAGAGTTTAAATGAACCATTAAAGTGCATACTTTGTAAAGATTCCCATGCCTTATATCTCTGTTAATCCTTTAAAGAACTGTCAGTCGACGACAGAAGAAAATTAGTTTCCCAAAACAAACATTGCTTCAATTGCCTAGCGCCCACGCATTCTGCTTCAAAGTGCAAGTCCACAAGACTTTGCTTACATTGTGAAAAGGCTCATCACACTTTGCTACATCGTCATGATCAGGCAAGGTCATCGACAGCATCTACTCCTCAGAAAAGTGATAATGCTAACAGTTCCAGTGCTTCATCGTACATTCAAAATGCCAAGTCCATTCGTAGTGCCCGAGTATTGCTGTCCACTGTCCAAATCGAAGTTCAGGATAACTCTGGCAACTGGGTCCGTGCACGCGGTCTTCTCGATTCAGCGGCAACTCCTGATTTTGTGTCTAATTCTTTGATCAGAAAACTAGGCCTACCTGTAAACCCTACTTCTATTAACGTGTCGGGCATCAACAGCTCAAAATCGCAAGCTTTACAGTTCTCAAAGCTAACCATAAGAGATATTTGTCACAGAAACAACTTTCTCAAACTGAATTGTCTCATTCTCAATAGCATTGGAGAAGACACTCCAAGTCACTCTGTAGATATTTCAGGTTTAAATATTCCCTCGCATTTAAGGCTATCCGATCCTTTGTTTAACATACAAAACCCCATTGACATACACTTCAGTGCCAATGTTTTCTGGAATTGCCTTCGTAAACAGGTTCACAAGTTATCCTCAAACGTGGTCGCCAGATACACTAATTTTGGATGGATCGTCACCGGTCAACTTCCTCATTATTCTCCCCAACCCGCATCGCAATGTTATTTCGCCAATACTGATCTGGAACAGTTTTGGAGACTCGAAAGCGTTGATCCTCCTAACGTGACTTCTTCAGAAAATGAATTCTGTGAGCAACTTTTTCTGAACACCACCACTCGCTCTTCTGATGGTCGGTTCATTGTTCAAATGCCAAGATTACATAATCCCCCTAAACTTATCAACTCTCAACCCAAAGCTCGAAAAGCTCTCTTTGCTATCGAGAACAAATTCAAGAAAGAACCTCTCGTTAAACAGCAGTACACTGATTTCATGGATGAGTATGAAAGCTTAGATCATATGGAAGTTGTTAACAAATCTGATGATGAATTGCACCCCCCAATTGAAACGGTTTTCTTAAATCATCATCCCGTGTGGAAAAATCCTCTTGTAAAGATAAAATCCGAGTTGTTTTCAATGGTTCATCACCTGACGTTAATGGCAACAGCCTTAACGACACTCTTTACTCTGGTCCTGCTATTCAGTCAGATCTATCTGCTATACTCTTAAACTTTCGATTATTTCCCATAACTGTTATAGCGGATATAAAACAGATGTACCGCCAAGTTTTAATTCAGCCTGAACAACGAGATCTCCAAAGAAACTTGTGGCGCGACGAAATCAGTAAGCCCATTAAGATATTTTGTTTAAAAACAGTTACTTATGGCTTAAAACCTTCCGCTTTCCTTGCTATCCGATCCCTACACTTGTTAGCCTCTCAAGATGGTCATTTATTTGAATCTAAAGCTTCTGAAGCACTAACCACGTCATGCTATGTTGACGATTATTTGAAGTCCTTCCCCACTCTGGAGGAAGCTTCTTTCGTGTCTTTAGAACTTCAGGCATTGCTAAGGAATGGAGGTTTCCCACTTCATAAGTGGAATTCCAACTCCCCTGAGTTTCTCGCCCAGTTTCCTATTGAAGACGTAGATCCCTCCTCTGTCGAAATTTGTGGAAACTCCGAATCCATAAAATCTCTTGGAGTTCATTGGTGCACTAGTACTGACACTCTCATCTATAAAGTATCGCTCGCCGAAGAGCTCCCTAACACAAAAGGACAGATTCTCTCTGAAATTGCAAAAAATTTTGATCCGCTTCAATTCCTCGCCCCAGTTATTGTTATAGCCAAACTCTTCATGCAAGAGCTGTGGTCGCTCAAATGTGAATGGGATGACACTGTTCCCCTTTCTTTTCTTAACCGATGGCTCTCTTTTCGCAGCAATTTGCTGGATCTTTCCCTAATTGAAATTCCCAGGAATTTAATTATCGCTCATTCTAATGCAACTTTTTTCCTTCATGTGTTCGTGGACAGTTCCGAAAAAGCTTATGGTTGCTGCGCATATTTAGTTTATCGCGGTCCATTAAATGGATCTTCAGTTTCCAACCTTGTTTGTGCCGAATCGAAGGTAGCTCCTCTTAAAACTATCACTTTGCCTAGGCTTGAATTGTGTGCTGCACTCATGGCTGCAGAACTTGTTAAGAAATTACGGGAAGTATTAAAAGTCAAATTCTCGCAAATCTATCTCTGGAGCGATTCCATGATCACCCTTTCTTGGACCGCCAAGAACCCCGCTCACTGGCAAACTTTTGTTGCAAACAGGGTTTCCAAAATTCAAACTCTTTCTTCGGGATGTCAATGGAGGCATGTGCCCAGTGCTGATAACCCAGCCGACATTATCTCTCGTGGATGTTTACCCTCTCAATTGGCAGCTTCCCAGTTGTACTGGCATGGGCCCTCGTGGTTAATCGAAGACTCTTCTTCTTGGCCTTCCAAACCTCCAGCTACAAACTCCAACTTGCCTGACGCTAAAGTATCTTTATCTACTGCTTCGTGTCTTGTTTCCAACGTTTCTCATCCCTTGTTGTCCCGCTAATCTTCCTTTCATAAACTAATTCGAATTGTCGCCTATCTTCTTAGATGGAAATATCTTGTGGTTGACCAACCTCTTCTCCCCAAACCACACCTTACCAATCATGAATTGAATCTCCCTACCATTAAGGTTTTACGACTGACACAGCAAGAAGCCTTTTCTTCTGAATTGTCTTTACTTTCTTCTAAAAGGGATCTTCCCAAATCCAGTCGTCTTCGTGCCTTGGCCCCGTTCCTTGATGACAATGGGTTACTTAGGGTAGGTGGTAGGCTCTCTCAATCTTTGCTCTCTGAGGACAAAAAGCATCCCGTTATTTTGCCTTCTAAACATCACGTAACTTCCTTAATTATACGTGACTTTCATTATCGCAATCTGCATGTTGGTACACGCACTCTGCTTTGCCTCTTAAGGGAAAATTACTCGATTATAAATGGAATTCATGAAGTTTCCTCTGTAATTCACAAGTGCATTCCTTGCTTCAAAGCGAAACCTAAAGTCAATACTCATTTAATGAGCGATCTGCCTTCTTTTCGCTCTTCTCCTATACGTCCATTTGCTCTGACTGATGTGGACTATATGGGTCCGTTCCAATATCAACGAAATTCCCCTGAAGCTAAACGCAAATTGTTTGGTAAGCTCTACGTTTCTCTCTTTGTTTGCATGTTACTGGCGCAATCCATTTGGAACTAGTAACGAATGCTTCTACTTCTTACTTTTTATCAGCTGTCTCTCGCTTCGCTGCTAGGCGTGGTGTTCCTTCCGAGATGTTCTCTGATAACGCTTCCACCTTTCAGGGCGCAGCGTCCTTGTGGAAGAAAGTCCTCACATCTTCTCCTGCCATGGAACAGATCTCTAATTTTTCCTATTCAAAGGGTTTCAAATGGCGTTTTATACCTCCCTACGCTCCTCATCACGGTGGTAGATGGGAATCCTGCGTAAAGCTCACTAAACGTCATTTAAGAAAGGTTTTAGGTAATCGCATTCTGACTTATGAAGAATTTAATTCACTCTCCGTTCTGATTGAAGGTGTTGTTAATTCTCTCCCTTTAACTCCGCTTTCCAATGGCCCTGATGACCTGCTTCCACTCACACCTGGTCACTTCCTTATAGGCACTTCTCTTTCTGCCCCTCCTCCCCTTTCCAGCTCTTTCAGGGATTCTTATCTACCCATTGTTTGGCGTAAACTTGAAGCCCTTCGCAATTCTTTCTGGAAGAGGTGGAACTTGGAATATTTAACTTCCTTGCTATGGAGAAAGAAGTGGTTTCTTTCCAGTCCCGACATTAAAGTGGGGGACCTGGTCCTGGTCAGGGATGTTTCTCCTCCCCTGGTCTGGATTTCTGGTAGAGTGACCGAGTGTTATCCTGGAAGGGATGGGAGAGTCAGGGTGGTCAGAGTCTTGACCACTAACGGTCAGATCACAAGACCACTGTCTTTAATTGCTCCATTACCTTTAAAAGTTGAATTGTTTTTCCTGCTCTCTGTTGGTGTTTTTTACCCTCCCAGCTTGGTGTATTCTTGGAATACACGGTAAGATAGAGTATATTTTTAATACTCTTTGCTTGTTCATTCCTTCCTTTTTCTCAAACACCAACAGTGATCTTCTAGTTTCTCTTTGGTGGTCATGTCTCTTATGTTACTTGTGAGTCTGTTCTAGATATATATCTTCCATGACTCACCTAGCGTCATCTAGCAGCGAATCTTTGAATGTTCCTCAATTCTTCCCGGTGGAAGAGGACTTCTTTATCCATCTGGCCACCAGATCTCGTCGCCATCGCCAGCTATCATCTCCGTGATCAAGAGAACTTCGTCTACTTTTTCACCCACCATGCTGCGCTAGTATCGTCTGCTATCAACTCTTTGAAGACCGTTCATCAAGAAAAACATTCATTTTTTCAAGGTTGTCTATTCTGATATATATTCCTTTTGTCTCCTACCCCCACTCTTTTCCCTTTCCTGGTCCCTCTGCGCTTCGCTGAGTGGGTCTCACTTGCACGTCGGCCCTCGACTTAGTCAGTCAAGGCTCAACTAGAGCCAGCCTCCTGATTTAAAGAGGCATTCTTTAGATTCCACGCCATGTTGGAACTTTAATCGTCAAAGAGAACTTCACCATCGCCATGCAGCAAAGATAAGTACAGACTCCAGGTTTTAACTTCATCTTCATCGGTTTTAATATCTACATGCTTTTAATAACCATTTATAAGCAGTGTGAGATTACTTATTTGTGGCAATAATCATCCTTCGCGGGATTTTCCATATTGAGCTTTGTCTGTCTAAGCCAATCTTCGTAAAAAGCAACACTTCTTATGCTTGTTAAATGAGAGATCTTCTCACAACGTGGGATATTAATGAATACCCACTGTCTATAAATATTAAGCTCGTTCCACCGCTGGAATAACTTTGGCCCTATTCTTCTATTAGGATCGTTCTGGAACCTTCCAGAATCTGCACTCTATCAACAAGTCGTGCCGTCATGTATTTTCCACTCACTTGTGGGAATACTATTTATAAATGAGGAATCTTCCTTATAAATTACTGCTCAATAGCTAATGTTCCTTCCTCCGTTGGAATTTTCTCTGGCGTATTTAATTATAATCTACAACCTTCTCAAGCAATAGACTCTCGCCTATCCAGTGTAACTAGTCATTTTCCATCATTGCAATAACTTTCTTTGCCATAAACCTTTGTGCTACTACAGTGAACTTTTCATACATTTTTACAGCCTATAGTGAAAACCAGTGCTTGTTCAACATTTCCATCGCGTCGCGATCGTCCGATTATTATAAATACGGCAATGAACATTTACCTTCCATCCCAGTTGATCTTTCCTAAACCCCTTACTAACAAACCATAATAAAATTGTTACTTTAGGTCTTTCTCAATGAGGTGTCACGCTAGAGACGTGCCCTCCCCTTTTGCTTAAATATCATTAATTAAATTATGTATAACTACGTGTCTGGTACACGTTTCAAACTTATATGGTTTCTCCCTTCTAATTAGGGAATACAATTCTTTCAACTCATAAGTGAGTTATTTTTAGGTTTCACGAAAAGGAATCTTGCCCCATTTGGCCCGTGATACCTACTTAAACATAGGAGGTCTAGAACCTTCCTTTTGACTTTCTCTTCAGGTTTCACAGTAAGTGACCGGCTCTCTTTGTGTAATTATTAAAAGTAATTCAGCTTCAATACAAGAAGTTATAGAAACTTCTCTTTTATTCTACCTGCTTTTTGTTGTTGTTACTTTCGAATTTGTTACTCTTTTCAAGATATTTACCCAGAATTTCTTAAAGTACACACCTTGTACTCGATTTATTGTCAAACTTTAATCACTTTAATTGTCTTTAAATTTTGTATTTTATCTTCGCTATTTCAAATTCTTGCGAGGATTTTATAAAGGTTTAGAACCTAATAGAATTGTTAATTGCCTGGCGCAAACTTTCAATTTTTTATGAGGTCTGCGAACCCAAATTGTTAATAAAATTGAAAATATATCTTTGTTAAATCCATCATATTCTTTTGAATTGTTAATTAAATTAATAGTTCCTTTTCGCTTTTTCATTTTTCTTGTATAACAGTTAGGCAAGATCCTGGCTTTCCAAACTCTTCCTAGGTTCATGCCCTACTTAATGCAAATACATCTCTTAATAGGGTTTCCACCACTTGTTGCATTTGAGCAAGAACTCTTAGTGGTTATCTTGGTAAAGTCTCTCTTAGCTTTAATAGCTAATTCTAACTGGCCAGTAAGGCAAGTACAGCTCGCTACGCCAGCTTCCTGCTTGTGGAGATCCTCTCCAAAAAACTTATGGTTGGTTTTCCAAAAGATAAGTGTTTCTCTTTGCCTAAACTTTTAGTCGGCTCCTTGCTAGGTAAAAGCTTAACCATTTCCAAATGCAACCATTGGTTCACTTGCCAAAATTATTCCCAAAGGTATAATTCTTTTATCACTATCCTTCTTGGAAGCACTTGGTCGCCTTTTAGGAACTCTACAACTTCGAAAACTGGAAATATCAAAACCGATTCAAATTATTGGCATTCTTCGAATCACTTGTTCAAAAACTAATTCCTTTGAACAGACATACAATAAGTCGGTTACTCTTTGTCTTGCCAGACCATCACCCTTCCCCATAGTAGGCATATACATGCTTGAGAGGGAATACGCTAAAGCCATTCTCTTGCAAACCGCCCAAGTCCTAGCTGCGTCTCCCGTTAGCTTTGCCCAGGTCCCTACTCACTTTAGGTATCGGAGAGCTGATTTGCAGTGGCAACCGCCTTTGAGTGCATTTAAAGTTAAATTTATAACTTTTGTGGGACTCTCCTCCTATTTCTCCATCCTTTTTCTTCAGTCCGAAACCCACTTCCTTTTCTTTATCATCTTCCCTTGGTGGTTAGGTTATTCCTCAGCCAATAATCTACCCAGCTGGGTCTCAGACTAAGACTCAGGCTGGGACTCGGGCACAGGCTCATGCTGGGACATAGGCTCAGTATCAGGCTGGGACATATGCTCAGGCTCAGGCTTGGGCTCATGCTGAGGCTCTGGTGGAAACTTAGGCTCAGGCTCAGGGTGTTACTCGGTCTCAGGCTCATGCATGGATTTAGGCTCAGGCTCAGACTTGGACACAGGCACAGGCTCAGGCTGGGAATTAGCCACAGGCTCAGGCTGGGACTTAGGCTCAGGCTCAGGCTGGGAATCAGGGTCAGGCTTAGGCTGGGACTCGGGCTCAGGCTCATGCTGGGATTTAGGTTCAGGCTCTGACTGGGACTCAGGCTCAGGCTGGGACTCGGGCTCAGGCTCATGCTGGGAATTAGGCTCAGGCTCAGACTGGGACACGGGCTCAGGCTCAGGCTGGGTATTTGCCTCAGGCTCGGGATGGGACTAAGGCTCAGGCTCAGGCTGGGACTCAGGCACAGACTCATGCTGGGACTTAGGCTCCGGCTCAGGCTGGGACGCAGTCTCAGGCTCAGGCTTCGGCTCAGGCTCAGGCTCATTCTGGGAATTAGGCTCAGGCTGAGACTCAGCCTAAGGCTCAGGCTGGGACTTAGACTCAGGCTCTGGATGGTACTTAGGCTCAGGCTAAGGCTGGGAATTAGACTCAAGCTTATGCTGGGTCTCAGGCTCAGGCTCAGGCTGGGAATTAGTCTCAGGCTCAGGCTATCACTCAGGCTCAGGCTGGTACACAGGCTCGGGTTCAGGCTGGGACATAGGCTCAGGCTCAGGCTGGAACTCAGACTCAGGCTCAGGCTGGGACCTAGACCCAGACTCAGGCTGGGTTTCAATCTCAGGCTCCGGCTGTGACATAGGTTCCGGCTCAGGCTGGGTCTTAGACCCAGGCTCATGCTGGGAATTAGACTCACGCTCAGGATGGACTTAGACTCAGGCTCAGGCTGGGACCCAGGCTCAGGCTGGGACCCAGGCTCAGGCTCATGCTTGGACTTAGGCTTAGGCTCAGGCTGGGACTCAGACTCAGGCTCAGGCTGGGGCTTAGGCTCAGGCACAGGCTGGGCCTTTGGCTCAGGCTTAGGCTGGGACTTAGGCTCAGGCTCAGGCTGGGATTTGGCTCAGGCATCGGCTGTGACTTAGGATGAGGCTCAGGCTGGGACATTGGCTCAGGCTCAGGCTGGGACTTAGGCTCAGGAAAGGCTCAGACTCAAGCTCAGGCTCAGGCTGGGCATAGGCACTGGAGCAGGATTGACTCAGGCTCAGGCTCCGGCTGGCTGGGACATAGGCTCAGTCATAGGCAGGGACTCAGGCTCAGGCTCAAGCTCGGGCTCAGGCATAGGCCAATGCTGGTACTCAGGCTCATGCTGGGATTTAGACTCAGGCTCAGAATGGGGCTTAAACTCAGGCACAGGCTGGGACGTAGGCTCAGGCTCAGGCTGGAACTCAGGCTCAGGCTCAGACCGGGACTTAGGCTCAGACTCAGGCTGGGATTGAGACTCCGGCTCAGGATGAGACTTAGACTCAGGCTCAGGCTGCGATATAGGCTCATGCTCAGGCTGGGAATCAGGATCAGTCTCAGGCTGGGACTTAGACTCAGTCTCAGGCTGGGACTTATGCTCAGGCTCAGACTGGGACCCAGGCTCAGGCACAGGCTGGGATTTAGGCTAAGGCTCATGCTGGGTCTCAGACTCAGGCTCAGGCTGTGACTTAGATGCAGGCTCAGGCTGGGAGTCTGGCTCAGGCTCATGCTGGTCTTAGGCTCAGGCTCAGGCTGAGACTCAGCCTTAGGCTCAGGATGGGACTTAGAATCAGGCTCAGGATGGTACTTATGCTCAGGCTCAGGCTGGGACTTAGATTCAAGCTTATGATGGGTCACAGGCTCAGGCTCAGGCTGGTTATTAGTCTCAGTCTCAGGCTGGGACTTAAGCTCAGGTTCAGGCTGGGGCTCAGGCTGGGACACAAGTTCAGGCTCAGGCCGGCACTTAGTCTCACGTTCAGGCTGGGACTCAGACTCAGGGTCAGGCTGGGACTTCGGCTCAGGCTCAGGCTGGGACTAAGGCTCAGGCTAAACCTGGTATTAATGCTGAGGCTCAGGATTGGACTCAGGCTCAGGCTCATGCTGGGACTTAGGCTCAGACTCAGGCTGGGACTCAGACTCAGGCTCAGGCTGGGACTTCGGCTCAGGCTCAGGCTGGGTCTAAGGCTCAGGCTAAACCTGGTATTAATGCTAAGGCTCAGGATTGGACTCAGGCTCAGGCTCATGCTGGGACTTAGACTCAGACTCAGGCTGGGACTCAGCCTTAGGCTGAGAATTAGTCTCAGGCTCATGCTGGAATTTAGGCTCAGGCTCAGGCTGGGACTCAGGCTCAGGCACAGGCTGGGACTTAGGCTCAGTTTCAGGCTCAGGCTGGGACTCATGATCAGGCTCCTGCTGGGACTAAGGCTCATGCTCAGGCTGGGAATCAGTCTCAGGCTCATGCTGGGATTAAGGCTCAGGCTGGGACTCAGCTTCAGGCACAGGCTGGGACATAGGCTTAGGCTGAGACTTAGGCTCAGGTTATGCTGGGAATTAGGCTCAGGCTCAGGCTGGGAATCAGGCTCAGGCTCATGCTGGGGCTTTGGCCCAGGCTCAGGCTGGGACTCAGGCTTAGGCTGAGACTTAGGCTCAGGCTCATGCTGGGACTTAGGCTCAGGCTGGGACTCAGGCTCAGGCACAGGCTGGGACATAGGCTTAGGCTGAGACTTAGGCTCAAGCTCATACTGGGACTTAGGCTCAGACTCAAGCTGTTAAACAGGCTCAGTCTCATGCTGGGACTTAGTCTCAGTATCAGACTGGGACTCAGGCTTAGGCTGAGACTTAGGCTCAGAATCATGCTGGGTCTGAGGCTCAGGCTCAGGCTGGGAATTAGTTTCAGGCTCAGGCTATCACTCAGGCTCAGGGTGGTACACAGGCTCAGGCTGGTACACAGGCTCGGGCTCATGCTGGGCTTAGAATCACACTCAGGCTGGACTTAGACTCACGCTCTGGCTGTGACCCAGGCTCAGACTCATGCTGAGACTTAGGCTTAGGCTCAGCCTGGAATTCAGATTCAGGCTCAGGCTGGGCTTAAGCTCAGGCACAGGCTGGGCTTGTTGCTCTGGTTTAGGCTGGGACTCAGACTCAGGCTACGGCTGGGATTTAGGCACTGGCTCAGGCTGGGACTCATGCCAAGGCACAGGCAGGGTCTTAGGCTCAGGCTCATGCTGGGACTTAGGCTCAGGCATCGGCTGTTGCTTATGATCAGGCTCAGGCTGGGACACTGGCTCAGGCTCAGGCTGGGATTTAGGATCAGGATCAGGCTCTGACTCAAGCTCAGGCTCAGGCTGGGACATAGGCACTGGATCAGGGTTGACTCTGGCTCAGGCTCCGGCTGGCTGGGACTTAGGCTCAGTCTTAGGCTGGGACTCAGGCTCAGACTCAGGCTCGGGCTCTGACTCAGGCCAATGCTGGGATTTTGACTCAGGCTCAGAATGGGGCTTAGACTCTGGCTCAGGCTGGGAATTAGGCTCAAACTCCGGCGTGGACTTAGACTCCGGCTCAGTCTGGGAATTAGACTCAGGCTCAGGCTGCGACATAGGCTCATGCTCAGGCTGGGATTCAGGATCAGTCTCAGGCTGGGACTTAGACTCAGTCTCAAGCTGATTCTTAGGCTCAGGCTCAGGCTGGGACCCAGGCTGAGGCTCAGGCTGGGATTTAGGCTCAGGGTCATGCTGGGTCTCAGACTCAGGCTCAGGCTGTGACTTAGAGTTAGGCCCAGGCTGGGACTCTGGCTCAGGCTCATGCTGGTCTTAGGCTCAGGCTCAGGCTGAGACTCGCCATTAGGCTCAGGGTGGGACACTCAGGCTCAGGATGGGACTTATGCTCAGGCCCAGGCTGGGACTTAGACTCAAGCTTATGCTGGGTCTAAGGCTCAAGCTTAGGCTGGGAATTAGTCTCAGGCTCAGGCTGGGACTTAAGCTCATGCTAAGGTTGGGACTCTGGCTCAGGCTCAGGCTGGGGCTCAGGCTCGGGCTCAGGCCGGGACTCAGGCTCAGGCTCAGGCCGGCACTTAGTCTCTGGCTCATGCTGGGGCTCAGACTCAGGCTCAGGCTGGGATTTCGGCTCAGGCTCAGGCTGGGTCTAGGGCTCAGGCTAAATCTGGTACTTAGGCTCAGGCTCAGGATGGGACTCAGGCTCAGGCTCTGGCTGGGAGTTAGGCTCAGGCTTGGACTCAGCATTAGGCTGAGAATTAGGCTCAGGCTCATGCTGGGACTTAGGCTCAGGCTCAGGCTGGGACTCAGGCTCAGGCACAGGCTGGGACTTAGGCTCAGGTTCAGGCTCAGGCTGGGACTCACGATCAGGCTCATGTTGGGACTAAGGCTCTGGTTCAGGCAGGGAATCAGGCTCAGGCTCATGCTGGGACATAGGCTCAGGCTGGTACTCAGGCTCAGGCCGGCACTTAGTCTCAGGCTCAGGCTGGGACTCAGACTCAGGCCCAGGCTGGGATTTCGGCTCAGGCTGGGTCTAGGGCTCAGGCTAAATCTGGTACTTAGGCTCAGGCTCAGGATGGGACTCAGGCTCAGGCTCTTGCTGGGACTTAGGCTCAGGCTCAGGCTGGGACTCAGCATTAGGCTGAGAATTTGGCTCAGGCTCATGCTGGGACTTAGGCTCAGGCTCAGGCTGGGACTCAGGCTCAGGCACAGGCTGGGACTTAGGCTCAGGTTCAGGCTCAGGCTGGGACTCAGGATCAGGCTCATGTTGGGACTAAGGCTCAGGTTCAGGCAGGGAATCAGGCTCAGGCTCATGCTAGGAATTAGGCTCAGGGTCAGGCTTAGGCTGTGACGTCGGCTCAGGCTAATGCTGGGACTTAGGCTCAGGCTAATGCTGGGACATAGGCTCAGGCTGGGACTCAGGCTCAGGCACAAGCTGGGACATAGGCTTAGGCTGAGACTTAGGATCAGGTTACGCTGGGAATCAGGCTTAGGCTCATGCTGGGACATAGAATCAGTCTCAGGCTGGGACTGAAGCTCAGTATCAGGCTGGGACATAGGCTAAGGCTCAGGCTTGGACTCATGCTGAGGCTCAGGTGGGGACTTTGTCTCAGGCTCAGGGTGTGACTCGGTCATAGGCTCATGCTTGGATTTAGGCTCAGGCTCAGACTGGGACTCAGCACAGGCTCAGGCTGGAAATTAGCCTCAGGCTGAGGCTGGGACTTAGGCTCAGGCTCAGGCTGGGAATCAGGGTCCGTCTCAGGCTGGGACACGGGCTCAGGCTCATGTTGGGATTCAGGCTCAGGCTCAGACATGGACTCAGGCTCAGGCTGGGACTCGGGCTCAGGCTCATGCTGGGATATAGGCTCAGGCTCAGACTGGGACTCAGGCTCAGGCTCAGGCTGGGAATTAGCCTCAGGCTCAGGATGGGACTTAGGCTCTGCCTCAGGCTGGGACTCAGGCTCAGACTCATGCTGGGACTTAGGCTCCGGCTAAGGCTGGGACTCAGGCTCAGGCTCAGGCTTGGACTTAGGCTCTGGATCAGGCTGCGGCTCAGGCTCTGGCTCATTCTGGGAATTAGGCTCAGGCTGAGGCTGAGATTCAGCCTTAGGCTCAGGCTGGGAATTTGACTCAGTCTCAGGATGATACTTAGGCTCATGCTCAGGCTGGGACATAGACTCAAGCTTATGCTGGGTCTCAGGCTCAGGCTCAGGCTGGGAATTAATCTCTGGCTCAGGCTATCACTCAGGCTCAGGCTGGTAAACAGGCTCGGGTTCATGGTGGGCTTAGACTCACGCTCAGGCTGGACTTAGACTCAGGCTCAGGCTGTGACCCAGGCTCAGGCTAAGGCTGGGACTCTGGCTCAGGCTCAGGCTGGGACTCAGGCTCGGGCCCAGGCTCAAGTCGGCACTTAGTCTCAGGCTCAGGCTGGGACTTCGGCTCAGGCTCAGGCTGGGACTAAGGCTCAGGATAAATCTGGTACTTAGGCTCAGGCTCAAGATGGGACTCAGGCTCAGGCTCATGCTTGGACTTAGGCTCAGGCTGAGGTTGGGACTCAGCCTTAGGCTGAGAATTAGGCTCAGGTTCATGCTGGGACTTAGGCTCAGGCTCAGGCTGGGACTCAGGCTCAGGCACAGGCTGGGACTCAGGATCAGGCTCATGCTGGGACTAAGGCTCAGGCTCAGGCTGGGAATCAGACTCAGGCTCATGCTAGGAATTAGGCTCAGACTCGGGCTGGGTCTCAGGCTTAGGCTGAGACATTGGCTCAGGATAATGCTGGGAGTTAGGCTCAGGCTGGGGCTAAGCTCAGGCACGAGCTGGGACATAGGCTTAGCCTGAGTCTTAGGCTCAGGTTATGCTGGGACTTAGGCTCAGGCTCTGGCTGGGAATCAGGCTCAGGGTCAGGCTGGGACTAAGGCTCTGGCTCTGGCTGGGTCTCAGGCTTAGGCTGAGACTTAGGCTCAGGCTCATGCTGGAACTTCGGCTCAATCTCAGGCTGATCAGGCTCAGGCACATGCTGGGACTTAGGCTCTGGCTCAGGCTGAGATTCAGGCTTAGGCTGAGATCTAGGTTCAGGCTCATGCTGGGTCTCAGATTCAGGCTCAGGATGGGAATTAGACTCAGGCTCATGTTGGGACTCAGGCTCAGGATCAGGCTGGGACTCAGGCTCTGGCTCATGCTGGGATTTTGGCAGAGGCTCAGGCTGGGTTTCAGTCTCAGGCTCAGGCTGTGACATAGGTTCTGGCTCAGGCTGGGACTTAGACTCAGGCTCATGCTGGGATTTAGGCTCAGACTCAGGCTGGGACTCAGCCTTAGGCTGAGAATTAGGCTCAGGCTGGGATTTAGGCTCAGACTCAGGCTGGGACTCAGCCTTAGGCTGGGACTTAGGCTCAGGATCAGCTTGGGGGTCATGCTCAGGCTCAGGCTGGAACTTAGGCCCAGGCTCATGCTGGTTCTCAGCCTCAGGCTCAGGCTGGGAATTAGGCTCAGGCTCAGGCTGGGACTCAGCTCAGGCTCAGGCTGGCACACATGCTCAGTCTCAGGCTGGGACATAGACTCAGGCTAAGGTTGGGACTCAGGCTCAGGCTCAGGCTGGGTCTTAGGCTCAGGCTGGTACTAAGACTCAGACTAGGACATAGGCTCTGGCTCAGGCTGGAACTCAGGTTCAGGCCTAGGCTGGGACATAGACTTAGGCTTAGGCTGCGACATAGACTCAGGCTCAGGCTGGGACTCAGTCTCAGGCTCAGGCTGGGACTCAGACTCAGGCTCAGGCTGCGATTCATGCTCAGGCTCATGCTGGGGCTCAGGCTCAGGTTGGGACTGAGACTCAGGCTCAGGCTGGGACTTAGACTCAGGCTCATGCTGGGACTTAGAATCAGGCTCAGGCTCAGGCTGGGACTTAGGCTCAGGCTCAGGCTAGGGCTTAGAAACTGGGTCATGCTGGGACTTAGACTCAGGATCAGGCTGGGATTTAGACTCAGGCTGGGATTCAGGTTCAGGCTAAGAATGGGACTTAGGCTCAGGCTCAGGCTGGCACTCAGGCTCAGGCCGGTACTTAGGCAGAACCTCTCGCTCTCCCCTACTCAGTTATTTTACAAGAGTCATCACACGGTAGAAAGTTATCTTCGTTCGTAGACGTTGGTTGTAGTTTGCTGTATTTAGAATATTATAGAGCATTTCACCATTTCAGCTTTTATTAATTTTATTCTTCAGTGAATTTGTTATTATGGAACTTCAGTATATTTTTCTATGATGGATATTTATTTATAAATTTCATCGTCTGAAGATTTTAATCTATGATTTGGAGATTATTGCATTTGCATTTCGACATTCAACATTTAACCAATTTAAGATCGTTTTCATAAATTTCTTGGATTTATTTCGGATTTGATAATTGATTGGGAATTTAATGTAAGAAAAAAATATAGATGAGGGAAAGATTCCTTGCAGATGAAACATTTTGTTGACATTTCATTGTATTTTATCGTCGATCTTTAAAGAATATTTACGCATTATTAAAGTATAGTTATACGTGGTATAACTCAAATGAAACTTGAAGCTACATTAAATATGAAATTCATTCGGACAATTGAACGTTGTTAATGAATGAAATATTTTATTAGACATTTGAACATTGTTCATAATTATTTAAATAGCCTACTTTATCAACACTATTAATGATTTAACATAGATGAATTTATTTTACTATTCCGTGACATATCAACATTGTTGAGTATTCTAATAAAATCTATTGAAACATTTTAATAAATAGGTGCTGGCTTTATATTGCAATAAAGCAATAAATTGATAACGACAAGAGAAGTGTTATGAAACTAGGTATATTGTTATTAAATATTAACAACCATTATCTTAAGTCGGATTAACAAGTTAAGTAAACCCATATGTTATCGCTGTTAATGAAAGTCTATAACTATGAACAACATGAGATTTTCATGCACTGTATCGAGTAAAGCATCAATTGTAATTGAGAAGTTATGTTACAGTTCCAAAGACGAGTGGTAACAAAGAATAGCCTACGTTTTTATATCCCGAAGTGAAGGATTATTAAAGCTATATTGTCTGATAGCAAGATTTATGAAGCTCTAATACAAATTTTACACGTGTTATTGAGAAATTAGTCGAATGTGGAGTATAAGGGTGAAGATAATAGAGCACAGATGTTAGGTGAATATTATTATACGTAGTCTATTGTGAACGTATAACTGGAACGTATAATGTATTTTAAAGCAGTGTGGATCTAAGAAAGATCATTGATGTATAACATCATATTTGTCGACTTACAATTGAATTGACAAAGGTTAATTGGCAGAATATACTCATGAAAGGATCAAAAGATAACTGGTTTGTTAATTTATATTGAAATTATTATCAAGGATAAGGAATATTATCGTATAAGCTAAACTTAATTGTTCGGCCATATTAGCATGAATTCGACATGAAACCCTATGAACGTAATGGTGGTAAATTTACATAAACAAATAAAGTTGATGCTAAATAATAAAAGAAAGCAATTTGATGGATGAATAGAAGAGGAAGTTATGTAAATTGATAACTACAGTTTGGATAAGTGGTGTGGTTATGTTTTAAATAAAAGTAAACAATACTCATACTAAAAGTAAACAATACTTGCAACAATTAATAAGTATAAATAATTTAAATGAAAGTAAACAATGCTTAAGAGTTATTAAATGGTTGATAACGTTAATTAAGTTAAATATTTAAACTTTTAAACAGCTGATAGATAGAAACTAATAAATAGTAGTAATATTATTTATATTGTTGGATAATATGTTTAAATAAATATTTATAATAATAAATATTGATTTGCATGAATAAATAACTAGTGAACTTGTTTAATATTAGGCTAATTGATAGACTATTAATATTCAAAATTATTTGAACTTTTATTAATAATTTCCATTATTATTTAATAACTAGAGAGGTTTCTTGTAACAATTAAACATTTATTTGGGTATTTGAAGAGCATTTAAACAATTTAATAACAATTTGGGGCTGGATGTTCGAGGAACATGACGATGTTCTTTGTTTACATCAAGGGTGTTGAACGATATGGATAGGTCGTCTTATGACAGATCAAGCTTTAACAATTTGTATAAATATTGTGAATAGGTGAAGAAGGAGAAGTAGGAAGAAGTATTATCGGAAGATTTATATCAAATTAAGTGAGGAATTATTTAGAAATTTGTATTTTCCGAATGAAAGTAAAGTTAAGAGAGATGTCAGGAACAGTTGATTGCTTGACAATTAATAGTCAATTTCGGCAATAATATACTACGAGTATATTTATTCAGAGGTCATGAGTAGAGTAACAGAGGACTAAGTTAAACGAATTTTATTTTGATGTTATTATTTTAAAATTTTAACTGAATTATCCCTTTAAAACTCAGAAAGAGTTGATTAGTGTTTACTTTGCAGAAATAGCAGATCAAGGTTTACGTTTAAGAAGTAGTAGATATCTAATGTCAGATGGACATTTATTAATATTTCGTTTTTCTACTGTATTTAACAAGTGTGTGTTTAGTAAATTTTTTGAAATTTTCTATACATTTATATTCGTTTGTTTTTATAAACATGACTTGAATGATTTATTTGAATTATGGAGAGAGATTGTGTTTTGGGAGCGGTTTAAGGGTTAGTTTAGCCCCTTGCTCTGCCCCATTTGCCCCGAGAACCGTAAGTTTCACGTACTCTCCACTTTATTTAGTTGGATCGCCCTGTTTTTATTTTTTCAAAACACAATCGTAGGATATATGTATCCCCATGTAGCTATTGTCGGTAGGATTTTCAGGTTTATCTAGCCAGGAACCTCAAGATTCTACAATCCAGCTGATCTTCGGATACGATGATCGGATTTTCATGGTTTATTCGGGTACAGTACTTACTGTAAGGTCACGGCTGCCTCCTTCCCGCTTCCTCGCCTATTCATCCCAATCTTCCCCTCCCCTCCCATCCCACATGAGGCCCCTGTTCGCTTTGCAGGTGAGGCCTCCTGGGCGAGGTGCTGATCACACCTCCTCAGTTGTATCCACTCCGACCAGATGTTCCCCGCTCTAGGACACTGCCTGTAGAGGCGGTAGTGGTGAGTTCCCTCGCTGAGTCCATGGGAAACGCCAACCTGGAGGGTAGAATCGATTTAAAATATATATATAATTATTCACCACGTGAGTTTGGAGGGTAAAATCGATTTTAAAAAAATATATTATTCACCACGTGAGTTCAACACTCATTCTTGATACATAAAATTCTAGTAGAATATGGGAAAGTTTCCTCCAATTCGTTATCAATATGAGTTTCAAAGTAGTTGATAATTTGGCCTGCACGCAACCCGGTTTCCACCATTATCCAATGGGAACTTACTGTGTGCAGGAGGCTGAACAACAGAGGACACGTGTGGTGCATACTGCACTGGCATCGGTACGTGCTCTCTCTTCACTCCACCCCGATATCGAGTTTCACCGAAAAATGACGAATGGTTCCGAGTCACTAGCCAGTAGTCCCTGAAGATATTATATTCAGGAACTATAAGCAGTCAAGGGTACCTTTCCTTGCTCCTATCATCTCTTAACTCCCTAATACATCTACTGACGTAACAGCGTGCTTGATGCCACAGGAAATGGAAGTTTGTTGTTGACGTTGTTGTTAATTCGTTTTAGAGACATAGATAGTTTGGTCATCAGTCTCGTATACTTGGGTGTGTGTTATATCTCTCTGACATGCTGTGTATCTGTTGCGACTGTAGAAAAGCTTGAATTGTTAGGATCGGGGATAGTGTAGCCTAATGTGCCCCAGAACTTGAAGTGATGTACTATAATGGGCTTTACCAGCATTTGCCTAGAGGAGTAGAAACCCCTGGGGATAAACCACACTCGGGATAGCCGCTGTCAGCATCGGGATTCGAAACCCCGATCTCTCGACTTGCTGCTGCTCCCCAGCACGGTCGTGGTGGGCGACTGAACGCACATGGCTACGCCGCGGGGTATGCTTATTGAACAAGCCTATGAGTACTCAGGGCCGGCGCGAGATCCCATGCGACATATGTCGTTCGAAAATCATATTTTGATTTTGCGGTGCTATACAACTGAAATATAAACTTTGGCGCCCCTGAATATATAAAAATATTAAGCATTAAATCTCGACATTTTATTGAGATAGGGCTATTCAATCTCAATACCATTTGGAATATTGGAATGGCAACATTGGCAATTGAAAACCAAATTTTAAACACTATAGATAGGCTACTGATTCAATTTTGTAAGACTTTGCCAAGCTTAAGGCGAGAAAAGTATGTTTTTAAAAGTTTTTTCATAAGAAGTCTTTTATGATTCAGTATTTGTTATTCTATTAGTCAATTTTTCGTTTAATGTAAATACAAAACACAACTATTTATTTCAATTTGTAGTCTAATAAACAATACAATTATTACATCCCATTAATTTAAAGACGAATAAGTTTTTAAGAGAGGGACACCAAACCCTGATCACGCATGTGCCAAAGAAAACCTTAAACCGGCCCTGTGAATAGGCCTACTCACATTATTTTACATGCGCACAAGACAACTGTATAAAAGTAGGCTAATGAGGTTAGGATGGATCTGTACCGGGTTTGGGATGTGATAAAATGCAATGGCTGTTTAGGCCTTTTACTGAATTTGTCCTTAACAAACCAGGCAGCCTAGAAAAATTACCCAAAACACATAACTTATATACTGATATTCAATTTATAAACTCAGTAGTCTACATTCATCAACTGGAAATGATCAAATTAAAAATTCCCTACGTAGGCTAGTACAGGACAGCTGCACAGAAAAAAAACCTTTTGTTCCAAAAACTGTGCTATGGTTGGCTTTTTGTAATTCGTTAGAAAAGCACACAAAAAGCTTAACTCTGAATTTTAGAATAATTTGCACGATCATTTTGTCGGAAAACTAAAAAAAACATTGAAAAGGGTTTTTCTCTGAATCGACCTACTTTAAAGAAAAGTTTTTTAAACAAAAATGTAGAGGACATTGTCACCTACAATTCGTCGCATTGAGGTCATGTCATACGTTTTGAAATGCAGAAGCTAGGTGGCGCCAAACTTTCCAAAAAAGTGTTTTTTCACTTTTTGTCATAGAAAAATATTTTGTTCACAAAAGAGCGAATCAGAAATTTGTTCCTCTCAAAATTGTCTACAACATTTATTGAAACTTTTTTTCCTCCGCCTTACCGTTCCAAAGTTATAGTCTGCCGAAGTGTGAAAATTGTACTAACTTATTCAGATGGCTCAAAGGTTAATATGTGCACAGTTATGATTGATACGTTGCGATTGAAATAGATATGATTGTTGAGCTAATTTACAAACACAGCCCGCGTCCTGTTTGACCGAGCCTTAGGCAGCTGTCCGACACCGGTCCCTGTCTAAATTATGCCCACCGCTCTCTCCGCAGTAACAATAGGCTAGTAGCCTTGACTACGCAGCGTTGCATTTGCTGCGCTATAACACTTTTTTGGAAACTTTGGCGCCACCTAGCTTCTGCATTTCAAAACGTATGACATGACCTCAATGAGACGAACTGTAGGTGACAATGTCCTCTACATTTTTTTGTTTCAAAAACTTTTCTTTAAAATACGTCGATTCAGAGAAAAACGCTTTTCAATGTTTTTTTGAATTTTCCGACAAAACGATCGTGCAAATTATTCTAAAATTCAGAGTTAAGCTTTTTTTTGTGCTTTTCTAACGATTTACAAAAAGCCAACCATAGCACAGTTTTTGGAACAAAACCATTCCAGCTGTACTGTACTAGTGATACACCAAAACTTCTCTACACCATACAGATTATACTCTGTGAGCTGCCTGAATAGGCTTGACATTTGGACGGAAATTCCACGTCAGTCATCACCCCTCTGCCTCCTGACCAATCCATGTTCCCATAATTGATGTCATAACACTCTGCGTTGCAATATTACAGCCCACGTGCGTCAGTGCCTGGTCAGCTGTACCTCTAGCTTGTAGCCCACAGTGTGATCGCTGACCATATGGCGAGGCGAGAACTGTCAATCCTATTCTGGCAGCTCACAGAGTATAACGCTATATTCATGAAAACATTATCCGCTCGTACCTGATCTGAGGCAGCCATGGTAAAGTATGGTCGCAGTAGGGCAGCCTTGCAAACATATGCACAGGCTAACTGTTGTCGGCAGCCAGCGTCCTATGATTCACAAACCACTGCCGCACGAGTCTTGCCCAAGTGATTAATGAGGTACAGTATCGGCATCCTTTTCTTTGACACCAGATGTATTGACCGTTTCCTCGTTGTTTAAGGAGACTTTGCTAACTGCCAATAACGTACCTTTCACATTTTTAGTCAATTTTTTATTTAAACATGTTAACATTCATATTCATGAGAAAATATCGAAACAAGTCATGAATCTCAGTAGACTATAATACCCTATTAATTAGTTACGGTACCAGGTTTCCGTCTTCTTTTCTTGTTTTATTATTGCTTGAACTTTGACCTCAAAGGCTATAGCTAGATATCATTGAAAATCAAGAGATTACTATTGGAGAGGTTCCCAAATTTGTAACACATTAGTTAATGATTGGATCTTACTCGATCACCGGAGGAATGAAGACATCCTGCAAGAACTAAAAATCACAACAGTTGTACAGCATGTAGGGCCTACAGGGAGATTCATTTGCTGGAGCGGGGGCAGCGACCGGTTATGGGGCGCGCGCGCCTTCCGCCAGCCAACCAAGCTCGAACCGCGGATTGCGCACCGGTGGATACCGCAACAAAGTACATTAATTAATGGTAAATTCACCTGCAATAATCATAATTAAAGAACTTACCAATCCACAGGGGAAGCTGAGAGTGTTCTCCTTCAGCTGACAGACAGGCGGGTTGTACCGTGTAAATAAATTAGCGTTTACACGCTGTAATTCCCTTCTGTTGTGGGGGATATCTGCTGCCGTATATTGATCTCCAGCTCCACTAGGGTACGGGTAATTGATCTGTACACTTTGTATGTTAAATTAACCAGCAATTGAACATCAAACGGGCTCAGGTCCGTGCTTCGATTAATTTTAGTAGACACGCAGGGAGGTGCAGGAGTAGCTATATAATGTAACGATGTAACTTCCAAACTTACAGTCTGTCAGCTAAAGGAGAACATTTTTGGTATCTTCTGTGAAAAGATACTGGTGACGTGAGATCATCCAGATTACCAAGAAATTTAAAAAAAAAACTGTTCTTTATGTTAACTTCTTATCTGTGCGCTGACACTACACACCCTAGTTGATGAAAGTTTAGTGACATAATGACGTTAATGACCCTTGTTAGCTCGCATCCACCTCGCGCAACCGTGCGGGCCCAGCTCGGTTGGTTGGCAGAAGGTGCCCGCGTCCGGCAGTCGGCCGCCGGTCCCGCTCCAGCAAAAGAATCTCACTGTACAACAGCATAGGGAAAAATGGAAAGAACATGTGGACAGGATGGGTTCTTCCATACGCTCCATGTGATCGAAGAAACCAGGGAAGACCAAAGAAACGCTGGCATGAGAGCGTAAAAGGCCACAAGGCCTAATACGTGAAAGTTAATGATCATGATAATGACCTTTTTCACCAGGGGTTCACATAGGAAAGGAGGAAACTATGCAGTGTCAGATCAATCAAACAAGTAGTTCCGTGAAGAACACAATAGCCTATTTTCATATATACTACTTAGGCCTATACCAATTGCCTCTCTCTCTCTCTACTCGTTTAGTCGATTCCGACTCTCCGTGACCCCATGTATTAGACTACGCCAATTTCTTCTGTCCTGTACTGCCTCTCGAAGATTTTCCAAGCTGGAATTTAGTGCTTCTGTGATGCCATCCATTCATCTCATTCTTTGCCTCCCTCTTCTCCTTGTGCCTTCTATCTTCCCCAGCATTAAGGTCTTCTCTAATGAATTGTGTCTTCTCATGATGTGTCCAAAGTAGCTCAGTTTTTGTTTCTGGATTAAGCCATCCAAGGAACACACTGGCTTAATTTGCTGTAAAACTGACTTATTGGTTCTCTTCGCCGTCCATGGAACTCTAAGAACTTTTCTCCAACACCATAATTCGAAGGAATCTATTCTACGGCGTTCAGCTTTTCTTATGGTCCAGGTCTCACATCCGTACATCACAACTGGAAAAACCATAGCCCTTACTATACGGATCTTTGTTGTTAAGGTTAGGTCTCCACTCCTTAAGATATTGTCCTGATTTGAAAATGCCTGTCTACCAAGTAGCAATCGTCTTTTGATCTCATGACTGCAGTCACCATCGGCAGAAATCTGTGAGCCAAGATAGTTAAAAACAGAGACTATCTCCATTTTTTCTCCTCCTACTTGCCATGAATTGACAGTTGTAGTTGTCATAATTTTTGTTTTCTTGACATTCAACATTAGTCCAGCCTTTGAACTTTCCTCTTTCACTTTCAGTAAGAGATTTTTTAAATCTTCTTCAGTTTCAGCCATCAGGATTGTATCATCTGCATATCTCAGGTTGTTTATATTTAACCCGGTTATTTTGATTCCTGTTTCTTCTTCATCTAACCCCACATTCCTCATAATGTGTTCTGCATACAGATTGAAAAGGTAAGGTGACAATATACAGCCTTGCCGTACTCTTTTTTGAATCTTAACCCATTTAGTTGTTCCATATATGGTTCTCACTGTTGCTTCTTGATCAGAGTATAAGTTCCGGATGAGGATAATGATATGTTCTGGTACTCCCATGTATTTTAGTACTTTCCATAACTCATTATGATCAACACAGTCAAAAGCTTTAGCATAATCAATAAAACAAAAATATACATCTTTCTGGAATTCTCTTGCCTTCTCCATTATCCATCGTACGTTGGCGATTTGATCTCTGGTCCCTCTTCCTTTACGAAATCCAGCTTGTTCTTCAGGTAGCTCTCGGTCTACATACTGGCGTAGTCTATTTTGTAGGATTTTAAGCATGACTTTGCTAGCATGTGAGATAAGTGCTATTGTTCGGTGATTCGTGCATTCTTTAGAATTTCCCTTCTTAGGAATTGGGATGAATACTGAACTTTTCCAGTCTTTTGGCCATTGTTGGGTTTTCCATATTTGCTGACATATGGAATGTAAAATTTTCACTGCACTCCCTCCAACTTTTTTTTGAACATTTCTATTGGAATTCCATCATGTCCACTTGCTTTGTTTTTAGCAATATTCTCTAGGACCCATTTGACTTCAGTTTCTAAAATATCTGGTTCTGGTTCGAAGGGCACATGAACTTCATTATCCATAATAGGCTACATGGTTCTTTCTTATACAGATCTTCTACATATTCCATCCATCTTTCCTTAATGTCCTCTGCTTCTGTTAGATCTTTGCCATTTTTGTCTTTTACCATCCCAAATTTTGCCTGAAATTTTCCTTTAATATCCCTAATTTTCTTGTAAAGTTCCCTCGTCTTTCCCATTCTGTTATCTTCCTCAACTTCCTTACATTGATTAGTTATAAAAATAGTCTTATCTCTTCTAGCTAATCTTCTAAACTCTGCATTAAACTCAAACATTGCTGATCTATCCCCTTTAATTTTTGCATTCCTTCGTTCTTCTGCAATTTGCAGTGCCTCACCCGATAACCATTTGGCCTTCTTCTTATTCTTTTCCTTGGGAATGCATTTTTCTGCTTCCTGCTTAACAGCAGCAGATACTTCTTTCCACAACTCTTCAGGGGTTTTGTCTCCAATCTGCAATGTATTAAATCTGTTCCTGACTTCTACTGTAAAATCACAAGGAATTCTTCCCGGGTCAAATCTGTATGATGCGGCAGTTCTAGCCATTTTCCTCAACTTCAACTGGAATTTTGCAATTAATAATTCATGATATGATCCGCAGTCAGCGCCTGGTCTTGTTGTAGTAGATTGAATAGCACTTTTCCACCTACTATTACAAATTATGTAATCAATTTGATTCCGGTATTGGCCATCTGGTGATGTCCAAGTGTATAGACGTCTTTTGGGTAACTGGAATAGTGTGTTGGTAATAATCAGTGAATTATCTAGGCAGAATTCTAGGAGAGTCTGTCCTGCTTCATTTGTTGTACCAAGACCAAATTGTCCTGTTACACCATCTACTATTTGATTTCCCACTTTAGCATTCCAATCTCCAACTATGAACACGATATCCTTGTTTGGTATCGACCGTAGTAGTTCTTGCAAATTTTCATAAAATTGGTCAACTACAGTACGTCCTCTTCAGCATCAATGGTTGGTGCATAAACTTGAATGACTGTAACATTGAGAGGTTGACCTTGAAATCCGATGGATATCATTCTATCATTTTTATAGTTGTAACCCATCACAGTTTTACCTACTCTGTTACGAACTATGAAGGCTACTCCAGTACTTTTGTTGTTGTCTTGTCCAGAAAAGTATACTGTGTAGTCATCTGAAATAAACTCTCCCATTCCAGACCACCTCATTTCACTTATTCCCAATATGTCGATGCCGATTCTCTCCATTTCTCTTTTGACTACATCTAGTTTTCCTTGATACATGGATCTCACATTCCATGTTCCTAAACAGTACTGTTCCTTGCAGCATTGCACTCTTCTTAAAGCCCCTCTCAACCTAGTTCCCCCGGAGATCCGAACGGGGAACTTGAAACTCCGGAACATTTTAAATTGAGCAAAGCCATGGGGTTTTCTTGGGATATTTAAAGTGGTGGTTTCCCGTTGCCTTCCACATTCTGATGCCGTTGACCAATCATGGTTCCTCCGCCTTCAGGGATAATTTCTCATCCCTAGGACAACAGAGTGCCCTAAACCTCTACCCGCTTATCCGCCTTCCAAGGAAACCGTTGGCACTTGGTAGAGGAGGACCTCTTATACAGGAGGTCACTCGGTTCTTCAGAGCCACGTCAGTCTTAAGCAGGGTGTACCACGTGCAGGTGAGGTTGACATTTGAGTAGGAGTTCTGTCAACATCCTACCACTTACACCCCCAATTGCCTCTATCAACATACAAAATTTCAGTTTGATTGCTGTAATAGGCCTAGGCCTATATTCGTAGATATTGAGAACCGTCTAAATATTTCGGATGGTCACCATGTTGGATTTTTATAGACTATGCAGTAGACTATGTAGGCCATGTAGGCCTACTATTAGATTAGATGAAGACTATTGCGTAGATTTATTATTCAAACTTCAATCGCATGATTAGGACACAAGAAATAAAAACGAGAATTTGAAAATTCGCATAGCTGCCATCTTGGGGTTATGACGACAATTGAAATAGCCTAAATTAGATGTCAAAGGGTTACATTTTGATAAGCATTTACCGTACCAAGTTTCACTGCGCTCGAATGGTTACAAGCGCGGGAAACGTCCATTTAAATATTAAAATTTTGCGTCGCCGCCATGTTGGATTTGTGGCCACCAGGTTATTGAAAACTCCATAGATGAACTTACGTTAATAGCCTTTATCAACATACAAAATTTCAGGTTGATTGCTGTCATAGATAGTTCCGTCTAAATATTTCGGATGATCGCCATGTTGGATTCTTGTATATGTAGGCCATAGTTATGTAGGCTACTATTTGATGACGATTTTTATGTAGGTTCATTATTCAAACGTTGAATTCGAACACATGATTAGGACACAAAAAAATAGAAACTAAATTTTGAAATTTCGTACAGCCGCCATCTTGAGGTGATGCAAGCAATTGATTAAATTATAAGTCAGTTGCGTTACAATGTGTATAAACATTTGCTGTACCATGTTTCACTGCGTTCGGATGGTTAAAAAGCGGCCGGCGTCTATTTAAAAGTTTCAACTTCGCTTGGCCGCCATGTTCGTTTTGTACTTAACAGGTTTTTTAATGTCACATAGGTGAACTTTTAGTAGCCACCTTTATCACCGTACAAAATGTCAGGGAGATATCAGTAATAGTTTCGGAGTTATAGAATGCCGGTGAAATATTTTGTGCAGCCGTCATGTTGGATTGGTAAGACGTAATACAATTTGAAAGACATGGTCGGGGTCGGACGAAATAGTGCTATGTCCCTACCGAGTTTCATTGAAATCACTCAAGCCATTTAAATTTCATTAGGGGGGCACACACATGCATACGCACACACACACACACACACATACACACACACACACACGAAAAAAAGGTGATCTCATAAGCCTATTTCGTCCAACACCGACCGTGCCCTTCAAATTTTGTTACGTCTCACCAATCCAACATGCGTCTGTGCGAAATATTTCACCGGCGTTCTATATCTCCGAAACTATTAGCCTACTGATATCACCCTGAAATTTTGTAGGCTGATAAAAGGCACAACTAGAAGTTCACCTATGTGACTTTCAAAAACCTGTTAAGTACAAAACGAGCATGGTGCCCAAACGAATTTGAAACTTGTAAATAGACTTTGGCCGCGATTTAGCCATCCAAGCGCGACTAACATGGCACAGCAAATGCATATAGCCTATACATTGTAATGAAATGACATCTGATTTAATTCAATTGTTTACATAAACTTAAGATGGGGCCTGTGCAAAATTTCAAGATTAATTTTTTATTTCTTGTGTCCTAATCATGTGATCAAAGTCAACGTTTGAATAATGAACCTACGCAAAATCGTCATCTAATAGTTCATACCTCTGTGGCCTACGTAGCCTATATAAGAATCCAACATGGCGACCATCCGAAAAATTTCGACGGATCTCAATATCTACTAATCTATGACAGCAATAAACCTGAAATTATGTATGTTGATAAAGGCTATTAACATAAGTTCACCTATGGAATTTTCAATAACCTGGTTGGCACAAATCCAACATGGGGGCTACGCGAATTTTCAATATTTAAATGGACATTTCTCGTGATTTATCCATTCGAGCCTAGTGAAACTTGCTACGGTAAATGCGTATAGAAAGTTTAATCCACTGACTTGTAATGTATTTGAATTGTGGTAGGAAAAATAAGTTATAAACAGAAAGATAACTTATAATCTAAATCTGTTTGTTTGTTAAACCGGTTGTTGACATGTTTAGTCACAGTAATTTAACGTAATGAATTAAAATTAATTAGGTTAAGTACAAAACGAGCATGGCGACCAAGCGAATTTGAAACTTGTAAACAGACTTTGGCCGCGATTTAGCCATCCGAACGCGATGAAACATGGTACAGAAAATTTATATAGACCTATACATTGTACTGTAATGCAATGACATCTAATTTAATTCAAGTGTTTACATAACCTCAAGATGGCGGCTATACGAAATTTCAAAATTATTTTTTTATTTCTTGTGTCCTAATCATGTGATCAAAGTCAACGTTTGAATAATGAACCTACGCAGAAATCGTCATCTAATAGTACATAGGCCTACCTCTGTGGCCTACGTAGCCTGTATAAGAATCCAACATGGCGACCATCCGAAAAATTTCGACGGATCTCAATATCTACTAATCTATGTCAGCAATCAACCCGTAATTTTGTATGTTGATCAAGGTTATTAACATAAGTTCACCTATGGAATTTTCAATAACCTGGTGGGCAAGCACCCAACATGGTTGCGACTTGATATTTTAATATTTAAATGGACGTTTCTCGCGATTTAACCATTCGAGCCTAGTGAAACTTGCTACGGTAAATGCTTATACAAAGTTTAATCCGCTGACTTGTAATGTATTTGAATTTTGGAAGGAAAAATAAGTTATAAACAAAAATATAACTTATAATCTAAATCTGTTTGTTTGTTAAACCGGTTGTTGACATGTTTAGTCACAGTTGTTGTTGTTTGAGTCTTCAGTCTTTTGACTGGTTTGATGCAGCTCTCCATGCCTCCCTGTCCTGAGCTAATCATTTCATCTCTACATAGCTACCACACCCTACATCCGAGGCAATCTGTTTAACATATTCTAACCTTGGTCTACCCCTACAGTTCTTGTCCTCGACCCTTCCTTCCATAACTAAGCTTGCTATTCCTGGGTGTCTTAGTATGTGTCTTACCAACCTATCTCTTCTCTTCATTAGCAGTCGCCAGAAACATCTCTCCTCTCCCACTCGCCTTAATACCTCTTCCTTTGTAACCCTATCTACCCATCTGATCTTCATCATTCTCCTGTAACACCACATTTCAAATGCTTCAATTCTCCTCTTTTCTGCTGCACCAATAGTCCAAGTTTCACTTCCATAGAGCGCCACGCTCCAGACAAAGGCTTTCAAAAATGACTTCCTAATACCTAAATCTATATTCGATGACAACAGATTCTTTTTTTGTAGAAAGGCTTTCCTTGCCTGAGCCAACCTACTTTTTATATCCTCTTTGCTTCGTCCATCACTGGTTATTCTGCTTCCTAAGTAACAGAAGTCTCCTACTTCCTTCAGCTTTTCACCTGCCAATTTGATCTCCATAGAGGTTTCTGATTTATTTCGGCTGCATTCCAGTATTTTTGTTTTACATTTATTAATTTTCATCATGAATTCCTTCCGTAAGACGGAATCCATACCATTCAAAAACTCATTCAAATCCTCAGGCTTGTCGGCCAAGATGACGATGTCATCAGCAAATCTCAGAGTTGAAATTATTTCTCCTTGAATCTTCACTCCCACTTTAAATTTTTCTCCAATTTCCTTCATTGCTTATTCAATGTAAAGATTGAAAAGTATGGGTGATAAGTTGCAGCCTTGCCTTACACCTTTCTGAATACCAGCTTCTCTCTCATGTCCTTCAGCTCGAAAGACTGCTGTCTGGTTTCTGTATAGATTGTATATCACCCTCCTATCCCTGTACTTTATTCCAATAGATTTCAAAATGTCAAACAATTTAGTCCAATCAACGTTATCAAAAGCCTTTTCTAAGTCTACAAATGCCATGAACGTTCTCTTATCTTTCCTTATTCTACCTTCCAAAATCAGCATAGGACTTAGTACAGCTTCCCTTGTTCCTACATTTCTCCTGAAACCAAACTGGTCTTCACCCAACTCCGTTTCTATCTGGCTTTCAATCCTCTTGTAAATTATTCTAGACAGGATCTTTGAAGCATGAGTAATCAAGCTGATTGTACGGTTATCTTCACATCTGTCAGCTCCCACGTTCTTTGGTATAGGGATGATAACATTCTTCTTGAAATCAGGGGGTACCTCACCTGTCTCATGAATCCTACACACCAAGTGAAATAACCTGATCAGATCTTCATCTCCTATGCAGCGTAGCAACTCAATCGGTATATCATCTATGCCTGGTGCTTTGTTCCTGCCTAAGTCCGCTAATGCTCTGTCAAATTCTGATCTCAATATTAAATCTCCTTTTGCATCCTCATCAATTTCCTCCTCCCTTTCCATTACATGATTCTCTATCTCCTTTCCCTTATACAAGCACTCTATGTAAGCTTTCCATCTCTCAACCTTTTCTTCCCTATCTGTCAGAGGCTTTCCATTTGTGTCCTTAATATTACAGCACTTATTCTTCTTTTCCCCAAAAGTATTCTTAATCCTTCGATAATCTGTGTCTACTTTTCCTAATTTCAGACAATTTTCTATACCTGCACATTTCTCTTTCAACCATTCTTCTTTCGCTTCCTCGCACTTCTTGTTAACCTCATTTCTCAGACGTCTGTATTCTGCTTTCCCCTTTTCATCTCTTAGATTCTTGTGTTTCCGCCTTTCATCCATCAATTCTAGTATATCCTGAGTGATCCACGGTTTTCTACATATTCTTTCTTTCCTACCAATGTTTTCTTCTACGGATTTTGTTATTTCATTCTTCAAAAGTGCCCATTCGTCTGCAATTGAAGTTTGTTTAGGGGTTTTGATTAGTCCTTCCTTTATACTCTTCTTGAATCTTTCGTTTACACCCTTTACAGTAATTTAACGTAATGAATTAAAATTATTAAGCATCATGATTAATAAGGGTAGCATAATTTAAATAAATCATGAAAGAATTATTAATAGTCTAAGTTTATTATAAGGTAGTTAGACAAGTTAGACATTAAAATTCAAAATATGTTGAAAATGGTTGCTCTAAGGTAGTCTAGTTCTGCAGTGTATGTTATATTCCTGTAGCAGTTGCTATACATATTTGTTTGCAATGGCAATGAAGGTAGAGGAAGTGTACAAAATGTTCGCTGATGTCCAGGGAAAGATGACATCCTGACTAAGCACGTACACCCAGAAAGATTTTAAGAGTGCTAAGGAGGGCACAGAAAATAAAATTAAAACTTTGAAGGAGGAAGCAGAAAGAAATAGGGTAGCTTTTGCTGAAACTGTAACGGAAACACAATTAAAGGCACTGTTGCAGAAAACATTATTGAGACTGTAAAGGAAAGCGTTGAGGACAGCATTAAGCAGGAATTAGATGAAATACAGGAGTCTTTAGAGAAGGTACAGACTAGTGCTACTTCACTAAACAGTAATGTAAACAAACTGCAAGTTAGTTCCACACAACTTAGAGAAACAGTAGGAAAGATACAAGGTGACGTAGGAAAAATGCAGAGTGATGTAGAAAAGGTTCAGGACAATGTAGATAAGATACAGGAGGATGTTAGGAAAGCACAATATGAGACTTCTTTACCTAAAGAAAGGGTCATAAAGATCCAGAATAACACCATAGATCTACAGACTAGTAGTGGCGGCTGGTGATTTTTCACTTGGTGGTGCCAGCAAAATTCCAAATTTGCAATAAAGTCATTCAAAATTACAGGTAGGGATAGTGCATATTTTATGCAACAAGTTATATGTTTAACATTATTTAACAGTGCTATTGTAGAAGACGTTTTTAATTGAAGTGTCAGCTGAAGCGAAATTAGAAATTGCGTTACTACAAATATTTTAATCTCGGAATTTTTCGCCTACACAAAAGTTCTTCCTTTCTCTACTAGAAAGTGCTATAGTGTCAAGGAGCTTAGATATTTAACCTCCTTGACTTTCATAGCGCTCCAAGGAACAACAAAAAATCGACATGCAAGCTGTCCTCTGGGTGTCAAATAACAAAGCTTGCATCCGGCACCCGAGGCCATTATATCATACATATATTTCGATCCACATGCATTTTAAATAAAAAACATTTTTAAGAAATATAATTGAACAAACCTCTCAGAAAAATAATTTGAAGAAAACAACATATGCTAGGCCTACTCACCAGAAATACCGTATTTGTTCCAAAACCTCGATCGACACCTTCATTTGAATTAATAAGAGCGGTGCTGAAAGTCCATTCTTCGTTCTTTCTTGTTGGCAAATACGTCTATCACCTTTTAATTGAAGTTTTCAATCTTGCTCAAGAATGATTTCTCACACGACAACATTCCTAAGGCACTTAATCTCTCTTCCTTCATTGTGTTCCGAAGGAAGGTCTTTATCCGTTTGAGCATTGAGAAACACCGCTCTGCTTCCGATGTTGAGAGAGGCATTGTGATCAGCAACTTCAAGATTTTGATTGTCTCTTCAAAAGTATCACATAGCTCATCTTCCAGAAGCAACAAAAGAAATGGAACGGCACCAGAGACCGCTCTCAATTCAGGCCTATCATAGAATACTTGCAGCTCACCTTTCAACTTTCTTTTATCAATAAATGTATATACACTCGTCATTTCGTCAAGATACTGGTCTGGAAAGCTTTTTATATAATTGTCAAAGTATTGAACTGCAAATAGGTCGGTAGCTGTGAGGTGTCCAGTGAACTGAAAGCGAATCTTTATCTCTGAAAAGATAGCATCACATACTTCCAGAGCGTCCCTTTTTCTACAGTCCTCACCAATCCGGGGTCTTTTAGAAGGTAAGGATTCGCCTCTTTCGGTAAAAGTCTCATTCATTATTTCATCAATATTGACCCTGATTGCCTGTATGATAACTTCAAAATGCTGAATGTTTTGTTTCACTTTAATTGGGTCAGTAATCCTATTTTGCAGCTGATTAAAAATTATAACAACATGAGGCATTATCTTATTGAAAAATGTTAGCCAGAAAATGAAATTCTTGTCATTAAGCCTTTGCTTGTAGGCTCCAGCTTTTTCAATGGTGGAAGGTAACTTAATGGACTCATTGCTTTCGATGCATTCCATAACTTTGACGAGGTCTACTCTATTTTCATAAATAGCTTTCACAGCACGCGAATGGTAATTCCATTGTGTGAGTGATACTCGAGGCAAACTTTTCTCTATGATCTCGCGCAACACTTTCAATCTTTGGGGCGAATGCGAAAAAAAGAACAAATTCCTGTGAGATGAGCGAAAAAGATGCGAGCCTGTCGATTAACTGAGGCTGCTGTGGACATTATGAGATTAAGTTGGTGCGCATAGCAATGAATAAAATTTGCATTAGGGTACTTATCCTTGATTAACATTTGCACACCATTTAATCCACCACTCATAACGGATGCTCCGTCATAACTTTGGGCAATCAATTTTCTGGGTTGATTACAAACTAAGGGTTCGATTTCACTTAAAATGCTGTCTGCGATGGCATGAGCATTTTGGCCTTCGGGATTAATAAAGTTCCAAAATCTTTCTACTGGTCTTCCTTCAACAACATAGCGCAACACAATAACCAATTGAAAATTGCAAGACACATCAGTTGTTTCATCAGCAATTATTGCTATATTGTCAACCATTTTTATTTCTTTGGATACTTCGTCGTGATACACCTGGAGCATGCATTCGATCAGTTCGCTTTGAATAGTCTTGGAGATGCCTTTAAACACATGCGACTGGCTGAGATGAACTTTGAAGTCCATGTCCAATTCACTGAATCAATTCGCAAAATACTCCTTTGTTTTCGGATGTTCCTGTTTCATCATGCCCCCTAAGGGCTAATTCCAAGGCACCACAAAAGCGGGTACAGTTTATAATTAAATTTAAGACATACCTATTCTTATCTACTTCTTTGTTGTGAGTGATTATAGTTTGTCTGTACTGACTATCCAACCTGCTCTGAATGTTGGTTTTGCCCAGAAATGAGAGGCTTAAAACACTATCCATATGTCGCTTTGATGATTCATGGACTTTAAGTTTAGACCATATGTGCCCTATATCCCTAATACCAGTCTTACTCCAACTCCCATCACCACCGAATAACACACAAGGAAAACAGAAGAATGCATTGTCTTCTTCGGAACCACAAATCCATTTGTTTTTGCTATAAATCTCCGGATTGAATTTGCGGCATCGATTTTTTGACTGTTGCTGGAGATTTAAATTTGGAAGTGGCCTACTCAGTTTTTAATGTCTATTTTTAGCGAGGGTCCTATTGCTAAATGGAGACTGTAACAACTCGCTAATTTTATTCATTGTTACACTTCCGAAAGGTGACACAGAGCTCATTGGGATTCCTACGGCTTCGTATGCCGCGCTCGAGCTATGCGATCTTCAAACATGAAACAAATCAAATTTTAATAAGGAACCTAGCTTGCATATATCGATTCAAAAAGCGCACTCAGATTAAAACGGTGTTTTTATGGCCAATGCCGCATGACACACAATTCTACGCAAGTTTAAGTAACATGTGCTTACCTTAGCCTATACTGTATAGGAACACTCACGTGCGCACAGCCTCTTTGTCGCAATTTCAGTTGCTGTCTTTAAATAAATAGGTGAGATGAAATGAACACGATGTCCTACCTCCAAGACAACCTTACTTATCGTGCATACAGGTTAATTGGAAAGGATACCCCCTACATCTAATATAAATGAAAACAAAAGCTATTTAACGACGGACACTATTCATACACATTTGCGGTAAAGTTAACAAACTTGAGAATTTGTGTTTACGCTTGGGACGTGAAACTGTGTCGCCAAATTAAACGAACGAAACACAGTAAAACTCGTTGAAAAAATCTGTATTTTTACATTAAAAATAGACAATAAATAATCCCCGTCATCAATATGAGCCTAAAAAATTGCTAAATGTTTAACACAAAAGAGAACTGAAACTATTTTGTGGTTTGAATTTTTTTAATAGTCAGACACAGTGACATATCGTCAAGCTGGTACCACTGTACTGTGCTGCCATATGCTGTACTCTAGTGGTGAAAGATAAAGCAGTTCAGCAATTCTATCGTGTAATGCGGTGTAATGTGTGCTTGTACCAGTGACGTTCTGCTATCTAGTGGATAGAATTGAAGCTCCGCGTCACGGGGCCATTGGCTCTACTTCAGGGTAAAATGCGTCTCAACACAACACAGACGAACTCAAGCCAAACTAGTCCTTATTGCAGTACAGTGTCTGATGCGGTCTGCTGTTCGCAGGTAGTGCCGGTTGGGTCTGGCTCTGTACTTCAGCAAAGCGCCACCAGAACGCCTGTCAGTTTGCGCGCTCGTTCAAATAAATGCAGAATATGCATACAATTTCCTCAAAATGAAAATGTAATATAAACCGTTCTTGAGAGGGAAAAGTCACATATTCTCTCTTCATTACATTGGTGGTGTCATAGCACACGGGCACCACCTCACGAGCCGCCCCAGCAGACTAGATTAGGTAGTGTAGAATCTAACACTGATCAAGTTCAAACTAGACTACAAAACAATTGAGTCTAACATACAAGAGAAATTTAAAGAATTAGAAGCCAGTAATGAGAATTTACAAGCAGAAATAAGAAAGGAATTGGAGCTCAGTTAACATAATCTGGAAGGAAATACAACACAAACATATACAAACTTAGCTGAACTTAAAAGTATTGTTGATCTTTTGAGAACACAAATTCAGGATCACAACAAAGTATTAAAGGATGATGGCTAACTTGGAGACATTGAAAGATGATTGGAAGAAGCTTAGTTCCGATCATATTTCAAGAGTCAAAAATGAACTGGAAAAGAAACTAGTTTCGACTGAGGTCAAACTAAACAAAGATGTACATGATGTAAGGGAGGATTTATGTAAGAGAATTGACATTGTACAGAAACCTCAAACTGAAGATATGTCCGATCTTGATAAGGAAATACAGGAATCTAAGTCATTAGGAACGAAAATAGACCAAATGGATATCGGTTTAACAGCTGATAGGGAAAGGAAGTCGTCAGAACTTGAAGAAATTAGGAAAAGGCTTCAGAATATGAGTTTAGGAGATGGAGGAAATGTGGAGAGATTTAAGAATTCTCTGAAGGATGAACTTAGAAAGGGTATTCGTGAACTCATAGTAAGCCATTCCGAAACAGATAAGGAAGGAAAAGAATTAGACCAAGCAAGGATGACACGATTAGAAGATGAGATAAGAGATGATCGATCGAAATCAACTCCGATAGGACTGTAAATACAACAAGATCTGGAGAATATCGAAAATGATCCAGCATTAGGAAGTTCAAGGCCGATATACCCGTCGAATACAACGTCTAATGTTACTGTCATCAGAAATTTTTAAGAAGAAACATGCAAATTTAATGATAGAGATGGTCTTACACCGATAGAATTTATCGGACATCCTCGCGACTATTGTGTTGAGAATCAGATATCACAACTTAGAGAGATGCGAGTTGTGGAACGCTATCTCGACGATGCCCCTCTCGAATGGTTTTGTGCGTTCAGATACACGTTCGGAGACTACGATGAATTTGCCGAATCGTTGATAAAAAAGGGCACTGGAGTGTAGAGCGACAACAAGACTTACGTGCGGAGCATTACTCGAAGAAGTACTCATGTACTCTCCCAACTAAATATGCAGAGTTCTTTAACATGCAGCTAGCAAAGCGGCGCTATCTTCAGACACCTATAACAAAAGCAGAGTTGATAGAAGCTATTTCTAGGCAACTTCCAGTCGATGTCAGACGTACCATAATTTCGTCAAGAGAGAACGATCTCTCTCAGATTGACGAGTTATTGCGCAGGCTTAAATCACTAGTTCTATGCCTAACGTCGTATCAAGAAATAAACAAAAGAATAGGGAAGTAAACACAATAGTCATCAATCAAATGCAGCAGACTGATGTCTAGAGAGACAAGAACAAAGTAGATCAGGTTCGCAGAGAAACAATTATTTGAGTGATAGATGGTATGAGCCAAGACACCGCAGGTTTAGAGAAGGTAGGCCTTTCCAGCAACAAAACTATGGAAACGGAGAACCTAATCGAAGGACAGGCTAATATCACAACAACAATAACTACAACAACTATAGAAACAAAAATTACAACCAACAATACAATCGCGATGCCAGAAATAATAGAGGATTCAATCGGTATAAAATTACTATGACGATGTATTCACTAGACGATATCGTGAAGGTCAGGAGTATTTAAGAAATGTCAGGTAGGGAACTGTACCTCGTGATAATAGAAATAATAACAACAACAACAACCCAGATCCAAAACTGAGTAGCAGTCAACAGGGGAGAACAGATGAAGCAGCCCCTGAATGAAAAAAATCCGACTACAAAGCGCAACTAAATGAAGATAAAATACCATCTTACAACGTGACCATTAATGGATTTTACCAGGTAACTGACGAATATTTGTTGTTTGAGGAAGAGAACTTAAGAGAACATAGACAACTGGAATTACATAATATTAACACAAATGTAGAAGGAGAAGATTGCATATCATTGGTTGACACAGGCACAGTCATATCAATCTTGTCAGAGGAATGCTATTTGAGGCTATTAAGAGGCGACAGCATGACTATTTTGCCAGCTTCAACAGTGAAGGTTAGAGGTATCTACCAAGATAAAACTGTCAAATGAAAAATTCAGGTTCTGTTGAAATTGAAGATAAATAACAGAGATTACGAACATGTATTTATAGTTGTTAATAAGATAAATTTCGATGTGATTATGGGAATAGACTTTATTGCAAAAGTAAGAGCAGTTATCGATATGAAGAATCGGGTCATCAAGTTTAATGAGATTAGTTCGGAAACGAAAGATTTGGAAGAACAGGAAATGAATGCAGATCTAGATAAATATTATAGAGAGGATTAGGATATAAAGGTCGATACTGGCCCAGGGGCTAATAGGCAAGACGGCCGCCGCGCGCAACCAGCCCTATGTTATTCTTATATGTTATTCTTATATGTTATCGATATGAAGAATCGGGTCATCAAGTTTAATGAGATTAGTTCGGAAACGAAAGATTTGGAAGAACAGGAAATGAATGCAGATCTAGATAAATCGGTTATCTAGATGGCGCAAGGGCTAATGGGCAAGATGGCCGCCACACCCTGCGACTGTGGATGACGTCACAGGGAGAGGTCGTCCGTGTAGTTGCTAAATGGAATATTTATTATTATTATTATTATTATTATTATTATTATTATTATTATTTCTATGATGATTATTATTAGATAATTATTGATTTATCATGTTCAATTAAGACCAGCCTTAAATTGTCCACTTTAGGGTAAAGTGGCTAGCAATCTTGGATGTCACCGCGGAGCCCCGGGTTTTTAGTCCTGGCTCTGTCAAGAAAGTTAATTTCTGGTCTAATGGTTGAAATGGGGTACACTCAGTCTTGTGAGGCAAAATTGAGAAATGGCGGGTTTAATTCATACCTCTGCCATTCAGCCTAACCCAACTTCATCTAACCTCACCTAACTTAACCTAACCTAACCTAACTTCACCTAACCTAACCTAACCTAACCTAACTTCACCTAACCTAACTTTACCAAACCTAACTTTACCTAACCTAACATTACCTAACCTAACCTAACTTTACCAAACCTAACTTTACCAAACCAAACTTTACCTAACCTAACATTACCTAACCTAACCAAACATCACCAAACCTAACTTTACCAAACCTAACTTTACCTAACCTAACATTACCTAACCTGACCTAACCAAACCTAACATTACCTAACCTAAACTTACCTAACCTAACCTAGGCTAACTTCACCTAACCTAACTTAACCAAACCTAACTTTACCAAACCTAACTTTACCTAACTTAACATTACCTAACCTAACCTAACATAACATAACCCACAGAAACCTCATTTTAAGACTTAAATTAATGCATGTAAATTTTTATTTTTATTTTTTTTATTTTACATTTTTAGAATTTTCATTTTCGATTTTTCGATTTTGATTTTACATTTTATATTTTAGATTTGAGATTTATTGATTTTAGATTTTGCAATTTAGATTTTCCGAAAAGAGTTAACTACAAGGTCACATACCTAACCTAACCTAACCTCAGTTTACCTAACCAAACATGTCCTCACCTAACACTACCTAACCTAACTTTACCTAACCTAACCTTTAAAGCTAAGCCAAGGGCTAATCAACACACCCCAAGTATGTAAGGGCATTCTTTATGCTAGGCTTATAGAGAGTAAGGTAAAGCTAACACCTGCACTGTGGTTACTGTGTAAGATGTTCGCTACTCACAACCAGCTTACAATTACAAAGTCAGATAAGTTTTAAAAAGTAAGAGCTTTTATTCATTTTTTTCCTTTATTTTCATTTACATATTTCACACATTGCCATTTCTCAATTTCCACTTTCCACTTTTCTTAAATGTTTGTTTAACGTTTTCGAATTTCATGATATGGAAAACATGGATTTTCCAATTTTGTTGTATAGGCCTACGTGTTTTTGATTTAGTCAATGTCCAAAGTTCGTATTTGTGAAACACGATCTTTCATTACATATAACAAGGCTGTACACTTTATCCCAAAGCCTGTAGGTTAATACATGGATTATACTATACTTTTGGCAATCTAGTTTTAGCTTAACATTACTAGAGGTTAACAGTTGGATTAGGAGTAAGAGGTGGGTAGTAATTAAAATGTACAAGCAGTATCCATACAATATTTTATATTTTATTTTAAATACATGTACAATATTTACACATATTACATTTTTTGTTCTTGTTCTTTTTTTCATTCATTCATTAGTATAAATACCATTTTTCTTCTTTGTTGCTTAATTGATGCTGATTTCTATTTTTAGTGCTATTGGTTTTTTTCATAAATTGCTTTGTTTATGTATATGTTAGATGCTGGTAGAGGATTTTAATATTCATAACTTACCTCTTTAAGCATGGTCAACGGTTGAGTAATGACCATAGGCATGTGTACCTATACCAATATCGTCAATTTCTCTTTTATCATCACCAGGACACAAAGCAATTTTGTTCAGTCTTATAGATGATATGGCATCTTTCTTAGAAGCGATAATGTTCATTAGTATTCTTTTTTCATCGTTTTTCATTACTCAATGCTTATAATCATGAAAGCTTATACAATTTTTGACAACACCTCTGCTAACACCTTTAATCTTTTTGATTTGTTTACCATTTATGTCTAAAGCATACATTTTAGCTCTAAGTCCGACAAATGCTTTAATAATTTGTCCACAAGCCTTGTCTCTAAAATTTCCCAACGTTTTCTTGTTTGATGTAGAGTAACACACATGATTAGTAGGATAATCTGATGTGTCCAGGTGTTGTAGGAAATCCAACTTGTCTTGTTCTACATCTTGGTTGATAACCAAATAAATAAACGAGTCGGTGTCCATATACATGAGTTTAAGATTTTCCATACCGTAATAGGGCAACAGGACATCATAGTGGTGGGAATACATGAGAGATTTCGAAATATCTAGTATACACATTCAAATATATATAGGCTTATTGAATACAATGTTACGTTTAGCCATGTGGAAAGCAGCTAGGTTAGGACCATACATTGTTCTGTCGATGAATATTGGTTTAGCTATTAGCTTTTCAGCCTTTTTGCTGTCAGTCACAAGACGTATGTCTATTCTTCTTCGAATTGTTTTTCCAAAAATGGCATTGATAAATAATTTGTACAGATTTTTTCTCAAAATCATTTTTGGCTTGTTTTCGAAGGTTGTTATTAAAATCAACGTATGCCTTTAGCCAAGGTCTTTGCTTAAACTTTAACACACGATGAATTTTTACCAATTTTAGTCCATGATCTAGAGCCTGTTTAAGTGCTATGTAGTGAACAACGTACCGGTATCGCCTTCAATTTCCAAGATGAGGAATTAGGTTTTTCAGAGACGAATCATTAGGGTGTGTACACTCTGGTAGGAAAGGTAAATCGTTGTGTAGATCATAAAGGTCAGAAGGGTAATCAACATCAACGTCCAGAATGTATCCCACAGGATCGTCTTCCTTTAGTTTTTCCAGATCAAGGAAGAGAGTCACACAAAGCTCACCCATATTGGTTGTTGGCATCATCATAGGTATTAAACTGCGATGGTTTCTCAGAATCATAGGTTTCGATGTATTTATTGTTAGCTTCAGCATACCGATGAGACACCTGGCATATGCCTCCACGTATTTCAGACTCGAATAAAAGAATCTGATCGTAATCCTGTAGCAATTTCAGTTAAATTCCAGTGTCAAGGAGCATTGCCTCAAAACTTAAACCAGGTGAAGTAAATAAGTGTGCAGCATCCACTTGGTGTGTTTCTAGTGTTTTGTTTTGAAAAGTTTCGAAGCTGTCTGCAAGATGGAGTACATCTGAAGTTAGGTAGAGGTCACTATATTCCTCTTGAGTTTTAATTTTGGACTAATTCCAGACATATTTGGCATGTTCATAGTCTTCTTTGCTAACATCTTCTTGACTTAATTTGTTAAAGGATACCTCTTTTGGAGGTAAACAGGTTTCACTTAACTTTTCCCATGAATCAATGTAGTCATAACAAAATACCCCTTTACGAGTCATGAGCGTTGCATTTTCTTTTCCAAAGAACTAGACTGTTTCAGGGTATGATGTTAAGTTTGTAACTAAGTCTTCCAAACTACTCGGCACTAACCGAAACGTGTCCACAAATCGAAGCATAACATTTCCTACATATTTGGTGAAGGTAATGTACTTTTCTTTGGAGTTAGGGATAACATCCACTCTCTCAGTAGTACATACCAATTGCTTTACAATGAAATTTGTATCGTAACCCCTACTGCAAAGTCTTCGTCCTAGAGACTTGATTTTTTTTGTTCGTAGAGGGGGTAGGCACCATTCATTAATGTGAAACAAACTATTTTGTAGAATTCCTATTTTCCAAAATATAAAAAAAATAAAATTGGACTTTTTTCAAAAAAACACGAAAAATAAAAAAGTTTTATTATAAAACATAAAAGTCATAGAGACCATTCGTTTCAACCATTGCACAACGTTCTATCATGTTTGGTTCTTAAACCATAACCTACTTTCAAAATTGAACTTTTTCATTTTTGTCCTACGAACCTGGGACTTGGTTTACAGGTAGATGGGGGGGTAAATACCATTGATTTATGCCAAACAAACTTTTTTGTAACATTCACAATTTTGGAAATAAAGCCCATTTTCAAAAAATAAATTTTGGTTTTTCCTAGAGATTAGAAATTTGGCATGGGGGTAGAGGGGGTAAAGACCACTCATTTATATCAAACAAACTTGTTTTGTAAAATTCCGAATTTTGGAAATATAGCCTACTATCCCAATATGTTTTGGAAAAATTTGAAAAATACACTATTTATGGACTGAGAGTGGTATAGAGGTAGGTGTATGAGTTAACATAATGTCTTTTTTAGGATTTTTAGTTTAAACATATAGCCTACTTTCCCAATTTAACTTTTGAGAAATTTGAAGAATACACTATTTTTGGAATGATAGTGGTATAGAGGTAGGTGTACGAGTACACATATGAATTTTTAGGATTTTTTAGTTTAAACATACAGCTTACTTCCCCAATTGAACTTTTGGAAAAAATTGAAAAATTTGAAAAATACACTATTTGTGGTGTGAGAGTGGAATAGAGGTATGTGTAGGAGTTAACATATGCCTTTTTATGTGTTTTAGTTTAAACATATAGCCTACTTTCCCAATTGAACTTTTGAATAATTTGAAAAGTACACTGTATTTGACTAGGTGTCGAATAGAGGTAGAGTAAGACTTGAGAGTTAATTATTAACCTTGGAGTACTTTGGATTTTTGAAATTCTAGTGTGTTGTTGTTGCTTACAAACATTGCGGTAAGCATTATGCTGTCATAGAAAGGGCTGAGATACTTTCCAAGACCAACAAGTGGGAGCAAAAGTGGGAGCAAATGTGGGATCAAAAAGTTGGAGCAAAAAGTGAGAGCATAAAGTGAGAACATAAAGCGGGAGCAAATATGGGAGCAAAAAGTGGGAGAAAAAAGTGAGAGCACATGTGAGAGCAAATGTGAGAGTAAAAAGTGGGAGAAAAAGTGGGAGCAAAAGTGGGAGCATATGTGAGAGCAAAAAGTGGGAGCAAATGTGAGAGCAAATGAAAGAGCCAATGGAGAGCAAAAAGTGGGAGCAAAAAAAGTGGGAGCAAAGTGGGTGCAGTTACAAGTGGACACAGTTATAAATAGGTTTAGTTACAAGTAGGTCCAGTTACATGTGAGTGTAAAAGTGGTAAAAAGTAGTAAAAAGTAGTAAAAATGGTAGAAAAATGGTAGAAAAGTGGCAAAAAGTAGTAAAAGTGGTAAAAAGTGGTAAAAGTAGTAAAAGTTCTAAAAAGTGGTGAAAATAGGAAAAATGGTAAAACGTGGTAGCCAAGTGGTAAGAGGTCTATGCAATTGGGTTGGTTTGGGTTTGGTTCGGTTTAGTTTGGTTAAGTTAGGTTCAGTTCGCTTGAGTTCGGATTGTTTCAGTTTGGGATTGTAATTAATATATCATTTTACAAGTTACAACCTGTTTGCTAATACAATTGTAGAATTTTAAACACTTGCACGGTATTACATTTTAGGTAATGGAACATTCTCATACAATTGTGTCATTTAACTTTTTGATACATTATTTAAACAAGATATATTTGTATTAAACGATGAAGCAAACCCGCTGTGTGTATTGTTAGTGGTATGAATAATTGCGCTGATTATTGGAAAGTATGCCTGTAGTGAAGTGAGTTGTTTTATTGACCGATAGGTAGCATGCTGGTAGTTGAGTGAGTATTGATATCGACCGCTAGATAGCATGCTGGTCGTTCAGTGAGTGTTCACATGGAGCGCTAGGTACCATGCTGATCGTTCAGGTAGTTCTCATAGTAACTGCTAGATAGTGGCAACATATTTTGCGTGTCGCATTTGGCTATCTGACAAAGTTTGACGCGTGAAAACCGTGCTTGTACAAGCTTTGTATTTAAATTGAATATACAATTAACCACTAAGTGTTCAGAACTAACATGTATAGCCTTGTGTAGGGTATAAAGAGGATCCTTAGCAAGAAAGAGTGTCTAACCCACTAGTGTACAGCCTTTTGATATGCAGTAAGTACCTGATAACATTGAGTAGAGTGTAAGAATATTTTCAGTTGACTACTACCTTTGAGAGTGTACTACACTTTCTTGGCACTGGAAAAAGAAGAAGATTGAATAATCTCGGAAGTAAATCGGTTAGCCAGAAGCTGAAAACCAAGATTAACGGCCGAGGGGACCCGACGCGCTGACCACGCGTCACCCCAATATCTGCAGGCCAATTGGCTGGGCAGCGGTCGCTTGGTAGGCCTAGGCCCTTCAAGGGCTGTAGTGCCACGGGGTTAGGTAAGGTTAGAAGCTGAAATATTAGCAATTATTTTTGAGGATTTTTGTCGCTATGACGTTACTATGAGCCAAGCTCATCTCCACGTGGTGTGAAGTGGAAGCCACAAGGAACTTTCTCGAAGCCCAGGCGAGTATGTAAGGGAGCTGAGATGCGCCGAGAGGTCACTCAAATTCTGTGCATGGTCACGCGTCAGTCCTCGTTAAGCACTTTGTTCAATAGTGAGCATATTAATCTACGTGGAAGTTCTGAACTTAGTGAATATCGCCGGACCAAGTTATGGTCTATCTTCGAGTGATATAATTTTTCACGACGTGTGGAACTTATAATATTTCTAGGCGACATGATAGTTAAGCTTCGAACTCAGTGAACTATTTGGAAGTTAAGGCTATTAGTGGCCAGTTTTTCGTCACATGGACAAATGGTAGTCTTTGTCTACAGTACCTTTTAATATTATGGAACTTATTTGTTTCCAAGTTGTCAGTGACGAGCTATTGTCTTGATAGTTGGTAAGATCAGCCACGACTTTATACTATATTCTACGGATACCAGTCTTGCATGGTCAGATCATTAGACGACATGTGGGACCAGTTGTGCTTGGCGCGATTTGGGAGATGGATAATCTCACCCATTAGGAGATTAGAGGAGCCAATCTGTATTCTTACGGATGTGTGCTAGGCACTACCTATTACCCGAACACAGGGACTACCCAGCGTTGGTGCCAGCCGTGCTTGGCGCGTGTCTGGGGGATGCATAATTTCACCCGTTAGGTTGTTTATAATAGGAACATCGAATCTGAACCATATGCATAAGTTTGTAAGTGTATAAAAATTTGTATGGGTGACAGCTGCATCAAAACTACGACTGAGTTGAGTATTATGGATCCGTTGGATCTAACCCATATTCTTACAATAGCGCCAGCTATTATGACATTCCACATGGACAGTATGAGAAGAACTTAATTTTGAATCAGCTTCAAGACTAACAGTCATGTGCTGTTAAATAAATTGCGGGTAGAGATGGAAGTGGATACGAGCATTTACGTATGCGTCCGATGGGACGGACGAATGGAGACACTTCTGGAAAGGGAACTGTAATGGAACCGGCCAGGAGGCCCACCTCTACAAGAAATTCTGCAATGTAAGATACAATTTGGATTTCATAGCTTATGGTATTTGGAAATGTTCTTTTTGAAGAAATATCAACACACAACAATCTTTCAGTTTGCTGAGGCAAGCTAGATTATCGTTTGAGTGTTCAGAACACGTTGTTATTCGATTTTGAGTCTATGGACAGCATCATGCGCCGTTTAGTTAAATTTTTGTATTTTTCATCACTGTCATCAGCCGTAGCACTGCAGATCTTAGTCAGTTATTTTTGAGAAATGGATATTTTCCTTCTCCATTCAGGAATTCAAGCTTGAAATTTCAAGGAGTTTTTGTCCACAATTTCCATTTTTTGGAAATCTGATAATGATATTATAAATAATTTTCATAATAATAGTATTCTGTGAGTTAAAATGATAATAATAATATCTTGTAATGTTTTGTGACAGTTTAAATAATGATTTATAACAGTTTGGAACAGGTTAGTCCATTTTTGGGATTTTATTATCCGAATGTAAATCTATCAGAGATATCATGAATTTTACTAGGCATTACGCAGCTGCGTTAAATAATTAGTGTATTTTATGACACGGAAGGCCATCAGAAGACAAAGGAAAGCCTTTGGTAATGACACTATATGACAGAGGTAGACACGATTTAAGGATAATGTAAATTTCTGTGATGATTAAATTGGTACAAATTTATTGGAGGAGCAAGTAAGATTCGTAATGAACAAGCACGTGGCATGATAAGAAAAAAAAGATTAAAAATATATGTTGAAGGTAGGAGTGAACCTTGTCATTCAGTAGTGAGATGAAATCACACGAATGAATATGGTATAATGGTTAGCGTCAGCCATAAGGAAGGTTAGACGGCTTATATATGAATAAAAATGTTGCAAATATATATAATTAAGAATTAGCAATCTGTTGAAGTGAAAAACCCGCTGGTTATTATCTTCAATCATCACATATAAATTTTAATAACATTTAACGTGTCATATTTCAAGTACCCACTTATTTGTCAATACGATATTGTCTAAGACAGACCCTAGATTTGATGATGCCTTACCGTTTGTCAGAAAAAAGAATATAATATTAGAAAATATAACGCACCAGCAGAAGGGGTATATGCCACAGATAATATTGAAAATTGTTGACTAAGGAGAAGCCACTCATTAATATCACGGATAATTATTATGTTTTGTATATCATGCTGAACGAGTTAAATAAATAATTAATTCGATCTTTGTGAAATAAATAAAATTTTTGGATTTGAATGAATTACTGATTTTAAGAATTTATGATAATTTTGTTGCTATAGTTATATGAGAAAATAAATAGATTGATCTTGTCTAAAAATGGAAATGGAAAATCAAGAAAACATGATTTAATTATTTAAATATATTTTTGAAATATGAGAATAATTTGACGTCATAGTCAAGTGAATCAGTTATTAAATGAATGTAAATTATAGATTTAGAACAAATGATAAAATAACTCTTCAGATGATCAAGTTGTGAGAAATCCTTGCTTGATGATTATACAGATAAACAATGGTATATGCTCTTATGCCTGACAAATATTCATGTTTTTTTCAATTACTCAACGCAACGATTATTCAAGATACAGAGTTTTGACAGTGAACTATTTTCTTGGAAAGTGAAATAATTATAAATAGTGTAAACAGTAGACTATGTGCATGAGGACGGACAATTCATTTTGACCTGAGCAGCCTAACAGTGTAAATATTTTCATAATTAGTGACGATGTCAAAGGACTATGAATTATGGTCATCGGTCATTTATCAAGTGTTCTTTTTCCTCTAAAGTGTTGATATTTCTATATTATATTTTGTGTGTGCGTGAAAATTCTTCGTCACTCATTTGATGGCTATTTTTGCATTTTTTAACTTCATATTTTAATTGTAATAAAATGAGATTTATTTTACAAATTGTGATATTTTCAGTTCTCCCTTCTATCATTATTTCTGCATCGAACCGAGAATCAGTGAAGCAAGTTAAATTTTGTTTTATGTTTTAATTTCACACAGTTTGGTGCCCTGAGATATTTTTGAGTCTCGTGCTAGCTGATTTTCGGTAACGTGCATATGTAGTCGTTGGACGTCGGTCTAAACGGGCACAGTATAATAATCTTCACTTAAAATCAATGCTCTATTATCTTCACTCTAATACTCCACATACGACATATTTCTCAATAACACGTGTAAAATGTGTAGTAGAGCTTCATAAAACTTGCAATCACACTATATAGCTCCAATAATCCTTCACTTCGTGATATAAGCACGTATTCATTGTTACCACTCGTCCTTGGAACTGTTACATAAGTTCTCAATTACAATAGATGCTTTACTCGATATTGACAGTGTACGAAAATCTCATGTTGTTAAGATGATTCATAGTTATAGACTTTCATTAACAGCGATGACATTTTGGTTTACTCAACTTGTTAATCCGACTTAAGATAATGGTTGGTAATATTTAATAACAATAAAGTTTCAATACACCTCTCTTGTCGTTATCAATTTATTGTTTTAATGCAATATAAAGTCAGCACATATTTATTAACATATTTCAATAGCTTTTAATAGAATACTCAACAATGTTGATATGTCACGGAATAGTAGAATAAATTCTTCTATTTTAAATCATTAATAGTGTTGATAAAGTATTTTGAATAATTATGAACAATGTTCAAATGTCTAATAAAATATTTCATTCATGAACCACGTTCAATAGTCCGAATGGATTTCATATTTAATGTAGCTTCAAGTTTCATTGGAGTTATACCACGTATAAATATACTTAAATAATGCGTAACAATACTTCAAAGATCGACAATAAAATACAATGAAACGTCAACAACTGTTTCATCTACGAAGAATCTTCCCCTAATCTAAATTTCTTATTACAATAAAATTCCCAATCAATTATCAAATCCAAAATAAATCCTTGAAATTTAAGAAAATAATCTTAAATTCGTTAAATGTTGAATGTCGAAATGTAAATGCATTAATCTCCAAATCATGGATTAAAATCTTCAAACGATACAATTTATAAATAAATATCCATCATAGAAAAATATACTGAAGTTCCATAATACAAATTCACTGAAGAATAAAATTAATAAGAGCGTTGAAATGGTAAAAATTCTCTATAATATTCTAAATACAGCAAACTACAACCAACATCTACGAACGAAGATCACTCTCTACATTGTGATGACTCTTGTAGACTAACTGTGGTGGAAAATACTGTGGGGAACTGTATCCCACACTCTGAATAGCCCATCTTCTTCCTACTTCTGGAAAACTGCATTGTCACGGCTCCAGTATCGAACTGCGTCGTCTGGTCTCGGATTCTAACATCTACTTCCTCAGCGGGGCGAAACCAATGTTCAGGCAATGAAATGGGACACCCTATTTCACTTCGGATCTTGTAGAATGTCGAAACGACATGAATGCATATTTCCGTAATGTAGATACAGAGTATGTAGTTGCGATAACTATTCTTCACTGTGATGGTATAATTTAGTATCGGTTGCTTGATATTCCAGTTATTAATTATTGCCTACATCACATTCCTAGCGCATATGTGGTTTAAAACTCCATCACGGTCACTTCACAAACGTAGATAAGCATTCCCCTCAACTTATGAGAATATAACATCGTTGAAATATTTTATATCGAATAGTATAGGCATACATGTCTATGTCCACGGCTAATGTTATCTGAATTCGCATGTACCACTCAAGTGCGTCACTTACTCTCGATGACTGCAAGTGCATAGCTCGCTTGCTTCAAAAAGCACCACGCACGAAATGTCTTGCTAGCTTCTCAGATAAGCACTCTTGCCGCCACTGGCTATCTCTATCAAAATGACTATAATTCTTCGGAGTTCAACTGAAAAAATTATACAGAACATGTATATAATGTTTCTCAATAGTATTAATGTACTTTCGTAATGTTATTCACACAGAATCTGATATTCAAGCACTTTTGTGCACTGTTCTTTCATTCACCGAACACGGCATTGAAGCTGGCCTGAGTTACCGGCTTCCTCACGGTAGGTGATACGGATCGCTCGCACTCGGCTAATATCCGGGCTTCTTGGGACCTCACGTGACACACGTCTTACTCACTCGAGCGCTCTCCGCACAAAGACGATCAGATCAATCGTGTCGTCTCCACATCGAAACTAATGACATGGTGCCTCATGAATAATCTGCGCCAATTTACGTGACTGAATATTCACATATATCTTCATACATGGTCACCAAACTTCCTTCCGAAGGTGTTAATCATGATCCTTGTTAATTTAGAAGTTTCTCTCAAGTTATAGATGTATGTTTTCTCTCTTATTAACTAAGTAACAGCATAATTTTCTGCTCAAGCTCTTCATTACAGGTGGTAAAATCTCTTCGTCCATCGTGCTTTGAGAACCTTGATTGAATAATCAGAATCATCTCTCCTAAACTCTGTTTGTTGCTATGCCATTTCTAGCAAATATACGGCACGAGTCATGGTTAAGCCGTGGCTTGAGGTAGCCATTTTCCTCACTTAGCTGCAATCTGAAGCCATTGTTCCTTCATCAAAAACTGATATTATGCAATACTTCAAAATGCTCCAATCTTTACCAAAGTTTACCAAAACAACCAAAATGCCATTGCCTCATCCTGAGCATCTTAAAATTTGAGTTCATTTTCCTCTCAACTTTAAAATAAAAGCGTTGCTAATGCTTTTATTCCAACAATACAAAACAATCCTTGAAATAGAATTTTAAGTTGAAATATTAGTCAATTAGAATACCATCAGATTCTTGGCATTGAATCTCCCAATAGACAAATTGCTATCTATATCTGTGATGTCGTAACAATTGTTACCATAGGCAGTGCCTTCTCTAAATGGCCCAAAATACAGGATCGAGAATTTTGTATATCATGGCAATGTCGGCTCTGGTTGGCTTTCGAATTAAGACCAATCTCCAACATTCAATGGTGCACTGAAGCGATTTCCCTGTAAACTCTTCAGGCGTTTATTTGCCGCTTTCCTCAAGTTAGCCTTGGCCTTTTTAATTCTATTTCCTCTTGGAATTCCTCCGACGTAAACTGAGATCCATGGTCCGTTAAAAGAAATTCCGGTTTTCCTGCTTTCGGAATTACTGCATGCACTATTCTGCTCAAGACTTGCATTGTCGTAGCTTTCCGAATCGGATCCAATGACACAAATTTCGAAAATATATCTACTGTCAATAAAACGTTTTGGCCACATCTGTATCCTTTGGGACATGGACCGAATATGTCACAAGCAAATAACTCACGACGTTGGGGAGGAATAATGGATCTAGGTCTTTCCTTAGGAAGTTCTGACGCATATTTTCCTTTCTGACATTTCTCACATTATCTAATAATTTTCTGATATTCTCATGTCCTTCCATGTAAACATTTCCTGGAGTGTGTTTACTGTTTTATCGAGACCACCATGACCTATACTCTGGTGCGTCAACCAAACCAATAGGTTTACTATGTTGGGAGGATCCACAACTCTGACTATCGTCTTTTTCATATCGACCTACAGTACTTACAAACGATCTGAGTGTTTTCGATTTTTCTCATAGTCAGGATCGGTGTTGTCCATAAGACCTTTCAAGAAACGATACATAATCCTAATTGGAGTGTATCTTTTCCGTGATACATTAATCTTCTCGAGCTTTTCCAAAGTCACTTGATATTGAGGTTCCAATTGTATCGCATTTATCCGGACAATTTCAATAGGATTATGCGATAATGCATCCGCCAACAAGTTGTCTTTCCCAGGCTGGTGAACTATCGTAGCATTAAACTGCTGGACAAACAACATCCATCTGGTCAGTCTATCACTAGACACATCTGACTTCATCATGAACTGTAAAGCCTTATGGTTTTGTAATTATTATGATCTGGTGTCCTATCAAGATCTTTTTCCACTCCTACAATGCTTTTACAAAAGCCAATGCTTCCAATTCAGTAGTGAAGAAATTTTCCTCATGTGTCCTCAATTTTCAGCTACAAAATCCAATATACTGCTTGTCTCCCTCTTCATCCTTCTGATATAATACAGCACTAAATCCTATTCGATATGCATCAGACTCCAGATAAAATATGCGGTCAAATTCAGTATACTCTAGCTTGATGTTATTTCTGAGCATCTCCTTAGCTCACTCGAACGCCTCTTCTGTGGCTGGACCCCTTTTCCACCTATTGTTCTTCTTAAGAAGATCGTACAAGGGTGCCATAATCTCAGAATAAGGGCAACAATGGTTACTCAAGGAATGATACATACCGTCAAATTCTCTGACTTGCTTCACCTTCGTTGGTCTTGGGAACCTGACAATAGCTTCAACTTTCTTCTCATTGGGATGATAACCAAATTGATCTATGGTATGCCCTAGAAAATTTATCCTCTCACGCATGAAGTGACACTTGTCAAAGTTAACTTTGATGTTTCCTTTCTGATAATTCCATCCATTTCCATTTTCTTTATTACCCCTCGTACTTCTTCGTAATATTTTTCAGGTATAGGGTATATCATCTTCTGATAAGGTGTTTCGTTCATCAATCGAATTCGATATTGGAAATCCTTGATTAAACCTGGTTTCTCATCAAAAATGTCGTTAAATTCAATTATGAGATCTTCAAATTCCTCGTCGATTTCTTCGAATCCCTCAAATCTGAGAGCGTAATGCTCTTTCTCTCCTTCCACTTCGTTAACAACGTTGTCTAAAATATCCTCTCTATAATCTTTAACTAGATCTGTATTCATTTCCTGTTCTTCCCAATCTTTCGTTTCCGAACTAATGTCATTAAACTTGATGACTCGATTCTTCATATCGATAGCTGCTCCTACTTTTGCAATAAAGTCTATTCCCAAAATCTCATCGAAGTTTTTTCTTATTAACAGCTATAAATACATGTGCGTAATCTCTGTTGTTTATCTTGAAATTCAACAGAACCTGAATGTTATATTTGACAGTCTTGCCTTGGAAAATATTGTGCCCGTCTGTCCACCTGCGATGGAAAGGCGACCACATGCGAGGCTATATGAGCACAGTGTCAGCACGAGATTTATCTCAGGGCGGCCTGGGCTGGGCTATGTAATTACTGCACACTGCACCCATGCTCCCCGTGAAGGATAAGGAAAGACTTCACAACACAACAGACTGTGAGAACACATATTAAGATAAAAACCAATGCACCAAACATTTTACTTACCACGCACTGGTATGAAAATGAGACTAAGTCTTCCGACCCATTAGCAGAGTAACGTACAGATGTTATTATAGAGGCCTAGCCTCACGGAGTATAATCACGGAGTAGCGTAACAGCGTAACAACAGGTGACCTGCTGATGAACACAGACATATCAAAACAGACAGATAGCCTGGCCTACTAAGAGTCAGTTTATATACTACAACAAAGTAAAATATCGATAGCTGTAGTTGCATTACGTAATGCGATGCCTTCACTTCTATTGCTTCCCACCATCAAACATGCTAGAAGGTTATTTAGATCAATTGAAACTTCGTGAATTAAACGGGAGAATAATTCCAAATAGAATTCCGAAGTGCTGATGCGTTCCTCTTCCTTATCTGAATACAAACAATTATATTGTGCTCCGTCATTTCCTGGCGGTACTCAGACCACGCACCTGTTTCAAACCATGGCGAGTCAACAGCTTGTCGTGACCTTGGTGTCGTCTCAGCGCTCTCAATTCAAATTACACCATTATCCACTCCGTCGTATTAGGGCACAATACCTCTAACCTTCACTGTTGAAGCGGGCAAAATAGTCATGCTGGCGTCTCTTAACAGCCTCGAATAGCATTCCTCTGACAAGATTGATATAACTGCGCCTGTGTCAACCAATGATATGCAATCTTCCCCTTCTACATTTGTGTTTTTAATAGGTAATTCCATTTGTCTATCTTCTCTTAAGTTCTCTTCCTAAAGCAACAAATCTTCGTCAGTTACCTGGTAAATTTCATTAATGGTCACGTTGTAAGATGGCATTTTATCTTCATTTACTTGCGCTTTGTAATCGGAGATATTTTTTTGTAGAGGGGCTGCTACATCTGTTCTTCCCTGTTGACTGGTACTCGGTTTTGGATCTGGGTTGTTGTTGTTGTTATTATTTCTATTTTTACGAGTAGGCCAGTCAAAAGTGACACAAAAAATGGCTAAATTCGCAAAACATGATGTATCTCTGATTTTAGTATGTTGTTTGGACCCATTATTGCTATGTATACCCAAGTTTGCAATTCTCAAAAAGTTGTGGAATAATTTTTACACACCAAAAACCGCGAAATTTTTGGACTTGCTTCAGATTCCGCTCTATGTCTCCTAATCCATGCATTCTTCGTCGAAAGCTATACGTTTGTTAAGAGCATTAACTGTGTGGCAATGTAAGCCCAACCAGAGCTCTGTAGGTCAATTGGTTACTGAATTACGGCACTTTGAAAATAGGCCAGGTTTTCCAAAAATTGAACATTTTAGTTTTAGACTTCCTTGGACCGAAACTGAGCCGAAACCTTTGATCCTACGAGTATCACTTGTAGAATATAATTTGTAGGCAATTTAATTAGCTTTAAATTAAGTGCAGAGCGGGGTCTGTATGTCTCGTAGTTCTCTCAACATCTCAAAAAAACCGTATAAAAATCGCATTTTTCCAGAAATGTACCTAACCACTTTCTGTTGCATGAATTGAGATTTAAACATGAAAAACGTGTTATGAAACTAGGGGAGGGAGAGGAGGGCGACCGCCCAGGGCCCCGCCGTCCGGGAGGGGGGCCCACGCCATGGATTTTTTTAAATTTAATTAATAATTTAATTATACTTTTCAAACGAATGTATAATTCATATTCCTTTTTTCAGAGCAGCTATGACCTCCCATGAGAAAGAGAGGCTCTTGCTTGGCACTGAAAGGTCACAAATACTATTGGCAGAAGACAATGAAAATATACAAAGCGTAACTGCTAAATTCAAAAGCGCCCTTGAAAAACTTGAAGAAGAAGATCGCAAAACTTTGGGTACTCTACTATTGAATGACCTTACACATGAAGCGATTCATTCAAGCCGAAAGGTTGGGAGATTGGAACCTTCACCTGCAAATAATCGTCCAGGTCAGGTCTGTGGACTGACTTGACAATTGAACAGGTATTGATGCGTTCAATGAAGAGCTAGGGTGGCCTAACCCATGGCAGAGGTATCTCTGCAAGTGTGCTCTCTCGTTGGACGGGCGGGATGGTATATATGCTGAATATATGTGAAGAGGTAGAACAACAAGTGAACAGCATGTCGATATGCGACCTACGCAAATTGCACGAGATACCTCTGACGTGAAACAACTGAAAGCCTGGTTCAATAACCATCCACCGTTCCCATCAATGGATAAACTCGTATCCATCAGCAGTGGCACTGTAGGTGGCCCCCACATAAATTGCCACACTGTCCGAGAAGAAGGACTGAAAGGGGTGAACCGAATTATTGGAAAAACGCTTGGGAATGTTAGTTTCTCTAGGAAATAAAAGTCCTCTCTGGCAACGCCTACCACCTCTATCAAGATCCACAAGAAGAGATTCGATGTCGAGCCACTCACCATCTTCCAGCGCATGTGTATCATGAAACAGTCAGACCTACAGTTGAAGGCCAACTTCACATATGAGCTCGCTCCACTTCCAATGGCCCTATTTTCCGACGAAGGGATGCGTAAAGGCACAAAATCATCTTTTTACGCTGCCTTCACTCAAGCCACAGAGAACGTCAGAGTGCAGGCAAAACCATTTTCTGTCGTCGATGGAGGATACCTCCTCCATAAAGTCGTGTGACATCGGAATGATTCGGTACGGGCTATCACAGCAAGCTACTTAAACTACATATTTAACCACTTTGGGAGAAATATGTGTGTAGTCTTCGACGGGTATCCTGAGGATGGCGCCCAAAAGAGCACCAAATTTACAGAGCAATCACGACGGTATTCTACAGCATCAGCGGAAATTGTGTTTGACGCATCGACCATCATCACAGTCCCCCAAGAGAAGATGCTCTCGAATGACAAAAACAAGGTCGTCTCATTGAGCATCTCTGTTCTGCTTTTGCTCTCGAGGGGATTGAGACAAGAATATCAAAAGAAGACGCAGACCGCGATATCGTCGTGACTGCTCTGCAAAAATGTACCTCCAATGACCACGTCATCATCTTTGGAGAGGATGCGGATTTGCTTGTGCTCCTCTGCGGTATCGGTTCCACTAAAACAAACGTATACTTCCAGAAGAGTGGCACACAGGCGAGGATGGTTGCGTACAATTCTCCACCAGCTTATTCAACCAAGGGGAAGTGGAGCTACCACCTGGATTTGAACTTTCCATCCACGCATTCACTGGGTGCGACACAACCTCTGCCCTCTTCTGGCAGGGGAAGATGAAAATGTGGGGCCACTTCAGACAAAAGCAAGCCCTAGTGGACCAAGCAAGAGTTTTCCTCCAGACAGATGCCACACACCAACAAGTCGCAGCAGCCGGTGACTAGTGCCTAATTGCCCTATATGGAGGAGACCAAACGACAGACCCCCTCAACGATGTACACTTCCATACTTTTGTGAAGACAGCAGCCAACGCCAAAGCGAATCTGGCCCATTTGCCCCCAACCACACAGGCTGCGTCGTATCACCACTATCTTTCTGTTTATAACTTATTTTTCCTTCCACAATTCAAATAGGCTACATTACAAGTCAGTGGATTGAACTTTGTATAGGCCTAAGAATTTACCGTAGCAAGTTTCACTGGGCTCGAATGGTTAAATCGCAAGAAACGTCCATTTAAATATTAAGAATTCGCGTCGCCCCCATGTCAGATTTGTGCCCACCAGGTTATTGCAAATTCTAAAAGTGAACTTATGTTAATAGCCTTTATCAACATACAAAATTCCAGGTTGATTGCTGTCATAGATTAGTAGATACTGAGATCCGTCTACATTTTTCGGATGGTCGCCATGTTGGTTTTTTATATAGGCTACGTAGGCCACAGAGGTAGGCCTATGTACTATTAGATGACGATTTTTGCGTAGATTCATTATTCAAACGTTGACTTTGATCACATGATTAGGACACAAGAAATAAAAATTTAATCTTGAAATTTTGCACAGCCCCCATCTTAAGTTTATGTAAACAATTGAACTAAATTACATGTCATTGCATTACATTTGCTGTACCTAGTTTCATCGCGCTCGGATGGCTAAATCGCGGCCAAAGTCTATTTACAAGTTTCAAATTTGCCTGGCCGCCATGCTCGTTTAGTACTTAACAGGTTTTCGATAGTCACATAGTTGAACTTCTAGTTGTGCCTTTTATCAGCCTACAACATTTCGGGGTGATATCAGTAATAGTTTCGTAGATATAGAACGCCGGTGAAATATTTCGCACAGACGCATGTTGAATTGGTGAGACTTAATAAAATTTGAAGGGCACGGTCGGTGTCGGACGAAATAGGCTTATGAGATCACCTTTTTTCCGTGTGTGTGTGCGCGCGTTTGTGTGCCCCCCTAATGAAATGTGAATGGCTTGAGTGATTTCAAAGAAACTGGGTAAGGACATAGCACTGTTTCGTCCCACCCCGTCCATGTCCTTCAAATTGTATTACGTCTCACCAATCCAACATGTCGGCTGCGCAAAATACATAACCGGCATTCTATATCTCCGAAACCATTACTGATATCACCCTGACATGTTGTACGGTGATAAAGGTCGCTACTTTAAGTTCCCCTATGTGACATTCATAACCCTGTTAAGTACAAAACGAACAAGGCGGCCAAGCGAAGTTGAAACTTTTAAATAGACTTCGGCCGTTCTCTAACCATCCGAACACAGTGAAACATGGTACAGCAATTGTTTATACACATTGTAACGCAACTGACATATAATTTAATTTAATTGTTTACATAACCTCAAGATGGCGGCTGTACGAAATTTCAAAATGTAGTTTCTATTTCTTGTGTCGTAATCATGTGATCGAATTCAACGGTTGAATAATGAACCTACACAAATATCGTCATCTAATGGTGCATAGCCTAACTATGGCCTACATATACAAGAATCCAACATGGCGACCATCCGAAATGTTTAGACGGATCTATCTATGACATCAATCAACCTGAAATTTTGTATGTTAATAAAGGCTATTAACGTAAGTTCGCCTATGGAACTTTCAATAACCTGGTGGGCACAAATCTAACATGGCGGCGACGCGAAATTTTAATATTTAAATGGACGTTTCTCGCGATTTAACCATTCGAGTGCAGTGAAACTTGGTATGGTAAATGCTTATAAAAATGTTAACCCTTTGACATCGAATTAATTTCAATTGTTGTCATAACCCCAGGTTGGCAGCCGTGCGAAATTTTAAAATTTCGTTTTTATTTCTTGTGTCCTAATCATGCGATTGAAGTTTGAATAATAAACCTACGCATTAGTCTTCATCTAGTCTAATAGTAGGCCTGCATGGCCTACATACTCAAGTCCATATAAAAATCCAACGTGGTGATCAACCGAAATATGTAGACGGTTCTCAAAATCTACGAATATAGGCCTAGCCCTGTTACAGCAATAAAACTGAAATTTTGTATGTTGATAGAGGCAATTAATATAGGTCTAAGTAGGATATAATGAACCCTTATTATACATACTGTATAATAATGATTCATGTTTTATTTTATTCGTCATATTGGAATACATGTATTGTACAGTGGAGAAGGCAAGAAGCCGGATGGTGCTGCAAGGTGTCTGCAGTGTGGGAGGCAGTTGGGCAAGCGTGATATAAATAGCCAGTTCTGGGAACTCAGGTGCATGAACTTTCGAGCGTTGCTTGGTCCCTTTGTTGAGGCAGGTCAGGACAGAGAAGGGAGACCAGTAATGAGAAGAGATGGAGATATATGTGACGTCAGGAAGGGCGTGGGGACGGACTGTAACCCAACGTCCGGGGCTTGTATCTAACGAATCACAGAGGGGACGCCATCGTAGCGCGCCAAAGATGCGTGATATCAAAAAGTGCGGGAACTGCGTTTTAATTAATTGACCGAACGGAAAAAGATCCGCTGACCATGGATGTAACCTGCGTGAAAAATGATGAGGATTGAGACCACGCACGATTCTGCAGCTCATCTGCTTCGATAAAAATATTTTTACTGTCCCCACTCCTGAGTTTGTGCCGTTTTTGTATAAATGAGACCACGATGCTAGTCTGATTACACATTTTCTGAAGTTTTGAGGAGACAGGGTGCTGCCCGACGATACTTTAAATTTTGAGGTAATGCTTGTTTGAGTCTCAATGGAGGCAACTTTATTACGAAGAGTGAACTTATAAATTTTCAAGATAGACCGTGGATCTAATCGACATTAACTTTATAACAGTTTAAAGTTTTGTGAATATGAAGTTTGGGTGTGTTAGTGCGTGTGGGGTTAGGCATTTACAATAATTAGGAAAAGTCAACGATAAAAATTGCACAGTACTGTGAGTGAATCTAGTAGCTCATGTGGCAATTTTAGCAGGTTATTTAGTGTACATTCACAAATATTATATGGACATTTTCATCTTTGAGAAGTCCAAGATGTCGACAACGCGGTCTAGAAGCGGGTTGGTGTATGTGAAATCTTCTGTCGAGATGGTCATGGCAGAGTAGAGAGATCCTGCTGGGGCCATGTCTTGTGACGTTCTGAACTCGAATTCAGCCTAGTTAAAGGCATCGACAGAGCCGAGGTACGAACCGACTTGTGAAACTAATGATGCAAGAAATTGAATTTAGGAATGGAACAATATTTTATTCACACAACTATTTTAGGTGGTGAATGAAATAGCCTATACTGATGAGTTTTTGGAAAATTTTGGAGCATTTTGAAAGAATTAAATTTGGGAATATTTCAGTGAATATTATTTTAACCAAGGGAGAGTCCAATCTTCACACACTGGAATATGACCAAGGCTTCATGTTAGCAAGCCTAGGACCGGTTTTGGTTGGCCGATTCGACAAAAACAAAATTGTGCACACGACACTTTGATAAGAGGCTAGAACAATGAGTTTTTCTTGATAACTCAGGAACCAATCAGAATGAACCACAAAATTATTGAGGGAATCGCTGTTATATTAAATTTTAACATATAAAGCGATATTAGCACTTCTACAGTTGCAGAAGACGAAATTATATTTTATTATCAAAACAGAATTAAATATTAGTGGGCGTAAGAGAAGATATGAGCGAAATACAGTTATTAGGACAGTGTGTGAGGCTAGACCGCTATTTCAGTCAGGCACGAGCGCGGCAGTCTAGAGTCCAGAAGTCATTCCTTCTTAGCGACGTTTACGGAGAGGGCCTGTGTCATTGAGCGTCCCAGTGGAGCTCACATAATAATCGAGGCACGGCAAGGAGATTCAGACTTGACCGAGAGGAGACACCGCACTTGCCGAGGAAGAACAGGAGATGCCGGCTCTAAACGAAAAGTATTAATTTGAAACTTGAAGCAACACTTCATAATTCAGCGCATAACAGAAGAAGTCTTCAATATTTAAGCATTATATTTCTACAACATTATTAGTAGCACAGTATACACCAACTCCTACAGAGAAGCATTAATTCTACAGCATATTCACCACGCAATTACGATGATAAAGTCTACACGTCAGGGGGGATGTTCCCAGCTTACAATTGTTAAGAAGATTATAATGAAGTACTAAGCATTGGAGGGAGGTTAATCTACATTCACAGAGTGGAAATTCAGAGTCGACCAGACAACCATGAGTCGATGATTCTACGACTGCTATTCCATCAAGCAGTAACCTGAATTTACCTACAATCCACTAACAACTTGGGAGATGTCAACCAGAGACTTTCAACCTACAATGATGACGAGATTCTACAAGAGGCCAGCCGACAGAGGAGTTCGTTTGTTCCGGGAACGAGTTTCCAGATTTTATATCGAGAAGCTAGAAGACCCGTTAGCGAGATGCGAGAATGCACGCCCAGGTGTTCACACAGCAGTGGAGGGAGCCGCACAGCTGATTCGCAGGCATCAAGCAGGGACCCGTTTCCTGGCGCACGACGAACGCGTGCCAACGCAGGAGAGGTGCATCTTGAATATCAGGCCAGGTATCACGACAGCAGCACATCACGAAGGTAGACGAATGATTGTTCTAATATCTCAGTAGTTGGTTGTATTTTTGAGGGTATTTCAGATGTGAACAACTTATATGTAGATTTTCCTTCACTTATAACCCATGTTATTATGTTGTCAATTTTAGAAAATTTATTGTAAATTTTATAATACGTCAGCGTGTGTCGTTTTTGACGTATTTTCATTTGTATTTAGATTTTTAATATTCCGTATTTCAATTTTTAAGGATACGCTTTAGTTATACTCACTTTGAAACGAAACTGATTTATAATTGGAATGCTTCGATAAAAATGCGTAACAACTTACAGAATGCGTCAATATTGCTAGATCGCATCGTTATATAGAGAAAGCATTAGTGTAATGTGCTAGAACATTTGTAATAAACATTTTAATGTGTCATAATGTAAATGCAACATTTATAAACATATTTTGGAGAATTACAATTCCAATATCGGAATGTTATTGCAATATGACATTATTATAGTCATTGGTAAACAATTATAACGGAGTTATAAATGTAATAGGATCATAATGTTGACAGACAGAGTCAAAATAATGCCTAGCAACAATTGTATTGAAATAATTGGTAATTGCGAAACCACAGACCAGGTGATTTGCAGATCTACCTTAGAGCTTATTTGAAATAAAACACGTTTGAAATGAATAATTGATTCATTAAGGAATACCAGAAAGGGAGGAAATGTATTATTATTATTAAAAGCGAAGACGAGCGAACTATAGTCTATTAATTCTAATATTTTTATTGTAACGTGGAAAGCATTATGTTGTGAAAGTTTATTAACGAAATGCGTTAATTAAAGTCAAGTGGAATATTAAACAAGAATATATTGAAGTGAACAAAAATGTTAGTGACGTTTAAGGAGCACGAAGATAATTAGTTTGGAGAGGAGTTTGTTGAGAGTGCACAATGAACAGTATTTCACAGGTTCGTGTTTACTTAGTAGGGTCACTAATTCTTATATATGTTTGGAATGTATTAAGATGGATTTTAAAGAATACCGTGCATTAATACTATTGTTGAAAGGAAAGGAATGTGTTGAGAAATGTAAGCGAGTAGCTAACGCTATTTTAAGAAGTTGTTCACCGTATAGGAAGGTTGATAAGTGTATTGCCGATTGGAGAAAAAATGTTTGATACAGTATGTCAAAGAAAATAACTGACATTAGAGTTTTCATTTGTGTTGTACATGTCAGAAAAGTGTAATTCCGAATTCCACGAAGTTTATTGAAGGTAACAGAGTAGTCCCGCATCGTTCTTCAGGTATATCGTAATTTATTAAGTGATATGACATTACACAGCCGTAATTAACTTAATTGTTCGTTACAAAGGTTCCTTTGATTGTGACAGAAACCAGTAAATGCAAGTAAAGACATTGTTTGTGAACATGTATTGAGCCCGTATTCGGTCAGGACGGTGATTATTTTTTATGCTAGAGTTGGTAACATGAGTGAGAGAATCTCCGAATGCATCCAGGAAGATGCAGTTGTACTTTTGACTTCATTGGGAGATCGTCAGTACTTGTTTTACCATGATTAAAGAAGGTATTCTTTAATGTGCATATTTGAATTTACCACATCCAGTATTTCTGCATAATTTGCCAAGGTGAAATGGCCTAATATTATTAATTTTGTACTTGAGAGTATGGTATGACACTGCGGAAATGCAGGAGTAATGTCGAGAGATACTCAACGACTCGACTAGTCGTGAAGCCAGTCGTCCCGCTTCCGGGAAGAAAGTATTCATCTTCTAAGTCTAGCACCGCACGTGTGTAACACGCGGATGCACCAGTCCGGTCAAGGGACCGATGAGAATTCATAAAAGTGAAGGAATCAATCCATTGGAAACGTCATCCAGTTTATTTTATCGCACGATGTGTGCCTAGTGAAAATCGAGTGAAGTTATGGTTAAGTGAGCATGCAAATACTGTGAAAAAGTACGATAATCCAACCAGACACGTGGCCGATCTTCGTGCCATCCATAAATTTGAGTGTCTGTGTTTTAAATAGTGCAAGTGTAATATTTCACACCAGTGAAAATTACTGATAATAATCCACGCTGTGTGAAGTCACGATTTTCTTGAGCGAAAGATGTCAACGATTTAAGTTGATAAAAGTTTTCACAACGAGTGATAGTGAAAGTGAGTCGACACGTGTTTGTGTCCAATAGAGCCTGTGAAGCAGACATGGCCATTCTTTTGTAAAATAACGTCTGCAAAATATCCAGTGTAGCAGCTGTTTTTTTTGTGAAACCACGCTAGAAGCAGTGATTTTTTTTGGAAATTGCTAACGCCTACACGATGTACGAGATCCACCAAGAGAGAAGAATATCATCACCGTTCACCATGCTGGTGATAATGGCTTCAACACCTGATGAGAGAGAGACCGAGCACCATAACAGCACAATACAATGGAAGCCGAAGAACGCAGCATAATGTCTCTGTACGAGTGCTGGAAGTCTTGCCCACGCTCAAAATGGAAGGATTTACCCCTCAATTATTCCTGTTGGAATGAGGTGAGCTACAATGTTTTTCGCCGTGAGTTTTAATTAATATCTTTTTGTAAGGTGATGGTCTTTGGTGGAGTAGTTTTAACGATCGTACTTCGATTCACAGTCATCTAGGTAGGACTTACTTTAGTGGGTTTCTTTTAGTTGACCGTCTATGGTAATTTTTCATTTTTCCATGCACATCGCAGCGTAAGTTTCCAATATATTTCCAAGCCAAGAGTTAGTCACCTGATTAATGTGTGATTTCTCACACGGTGCATAAAATGTCATTTTGAAGTTCACTTTGAACTAACCAATTGCGTAAATAATTAAACGGAGCAGTAATTTGGTTTATTAATCAGCTGGTGCTGAAGTCTTTATTTTAAGCTCCTTTATTTTGTAAAATGTGAAGCACGCCACTGAGCAGGCGTATCCTCTAATGGGAGAGGTTACCCCTTTACTTATCTTTGGGTAAATACATTTTTGTTTGAGAGTGGAAAGTTTACCACTAGATTCGAGATGAATCAATTGTCAGTGTGAAGGAGTGTAATATCTTTCTGTTAGTACTCCTAATCCCGTTCACACTAGTAACGTATCATTTTCAATGAGCGCCACGGTTTTATATGGTGTGAATGTTTATTTCATACATTTGAAGTGTCTATAATGCACAGGTTTAATTTTTGATAAACCTGCCGTGAGTGTGATATCTTCGAAACACCTTAGTACGAGTGGAAGAGTTCTCGTCTTGTATGCTTTGCTTTGCCCATGCAAGCATATCATTGTCCATTACGTTTTGTCTACTATTACTACATCACGAACATTACAATGAGTGTTATATTATGAACTGCAAGTGTAGGATCATTCTTTGAACATTTTTGTGGATCCAATATGCTAATGAAACGAACACTTTAGATTTTACTGTTAGCCAAAGCAGCTCGTAACAGTTTGAGAATGAACAAATGTCATTTACTTGCGAGGACAAGTGTCTTCAATCTTACGCGCAGTATTGCCAACCCCTAATCCCAGATGAGACAAGACTTTTGACAGATAAAATGCTAATGCTTTTATAAAGGATTCATTCTGAATAAGCCAGTTTTTATAGGCTTGTTAAAACTAGGTCAAGTTGACAGCTATGTTAATTAATGCAATGATACTGTGTGACAGTAGGTCAGCCATTCTATTCTCGATCTTCTCATGTGTTGTGAGCGGAGAACATTTGGAAACGTTTTTGTGGTTTAAGATATTCCAGTTGTCTTGTGACACTGATTGACATACTTTGAGGCTATGATCATTTTTGCTCGCATGTTGTGTACTTTTTGCCGTGTTTTCATACACGATGATGGGGTGGTTGCCCATATTTTTGAGGTTGCCTGCCTTGTTTCTAAGCTGAGCGCTTGACAGACCGAGGTCTCTGATGTGATGCAGGTGGACACACATGGTTACTATAGAATGGTTTTTGAGCTTTTTGACAGCTCGGAGTAGGCAAGTTTGCGTGTACTTGGGTGTACACAAGTGGTTATCCACTAGTTAGGAAGCCATACACATGGTCAATCCGTATAATTAATGAATCTTAAACCAACGACAACTAATAATCATCAATTAAATAAGAAGAAGTAATGAACTTAAACGAATGCTATAATTCTCGTTAATCACTAAACGACTGTTTAACTTTGATCCTGGTTTCTAACTCGCTGACCATTGTACTAAGCTGTATAGATTTATTTCTTCGTTAGTTTAAGCTTTTAGCAGCTGACAGGTTCGACTGACAGGGATATGGTTTACCCCGAGTTTTTCAACTCGTGGGTCGTGAACCAAGTAATTTTGTTCTACTGTTAACGAACAGTATTTTCAGTTTCTACCTTACATATTATAGATGACCGATGGAAACAAACAGTAACCATCAAGCGGTAGGCAGGATTAATAAGAATACTCTTGTGTGTGATATTTATTTCTTGATTGTTTTGTATACCCATATTCCCATCTTTCTTCTACTACTTGTTGATCTCTTGTTGTACAGTTGATTGTAAAATTATTTGTGTTGTAAAAGATGACTGTAAATCAATCTAGATCTTTTGATTAGTTGTGATACTACGGATGCTTCTCACCGTTGGTTAATTTAAATGAGGATTAGATTAGGTCATTGAAAATTAAATGTAAATACGGGATGGTCGCAGTTTACTTTGTTGATTTTTCTGTCATGTTTGACAATTTGCCAACATGAGGTTTCACTTGGAAACATCATGCCTTGTTCATTATAACTTTAATTAAAATCCTTTGTACCATTTCCCAGGCTTTGGTAGTGTTTTGACTGTATTTAGGACCAATCAAGAGGGGCTAATTTTTGAGAGTTAATCATTGTTTATTTTTGTTTATTTACTTTTGTTAGTTAACGGATTAGCCGACTAATACCCCCCGATGGTAGGACAGGGGTTTAAGATTTTAATAAACCATTTTGTGAAATAATACTTAAGCTTCGATTTTAATTTAGTAGTGTGTTTCTCTTGGGGGTGCATTTCCTTGGGAGATCTATGACTAATGCTATGATGGGAACCTGATCCCTATGATGACGAGGAGTGATGTGCCGGAATAGCCCCACAAGGAGTGTACTCTGATCCTCTTAAGCCATATGTGTTCAAGGATGTGGTCATCTGGAAAGCCACGCAAGGTCGGCGGTGGACCAGATAACCACCTCCGACGGGCACATACCCTCATACGTATTTCTTGGCGCCCAACGTTGTCGGCCAATGCAGACATGGAACCATCAGTACCATGTCACTTTCACTTTATTGTTAATTTTTCCTTTGCTTTGCTGTTGTCGAGTCAATTCTTTGTGTGTTAAATCCAGCAGTATTCACAAATGTTTTGTTGAAATGGTCAAGCTTTCCACCAAAGCCATTTCCTAGTTTATTGTGCTCAGTTAGGTGTAAGGTTTTCTCTCTGTAATTCTAAGATTGTACTTGTAATAAGGATGGGGAGAAGGTTCCGCCTCATGATGGGACAGATGTTGGAGCAACTTAATGCTGGCATGGATGCCAGTATTACAATATTAAAGGCAGACTTTAGCGATAACACTGCCACTTTAAGGGAGGATTTAAATCTTGTGAGGGGAACTGTTGACGGTGTTAATGCAACATTAGCACGTACTAACACTACTGTCAGGGACGGTTTATATGATGACCGAGGGGACATGACCACAAACGTAGCTAATCTTAACGCTACCATAGTTAATAATGATGCCACCATTATTACTACCATAATTAATAATGATGCCACCATTAACGGAAATATAGTGAATGTCCGAGGGGACATAGGAAATGTTTGGGGTGACATGACCACAAACGTAGCTAATCTTAACACTACCATAGCTAACAATGTTGCCACAATAAATGAAAGTTTAAACAAATGTCCGAGCGGACATGGCTACTAATGTCAAAAATGTTAATCAGAATATTACCTATAAGATTCTTGCTTTAAATGTTAGTATAAACAATGTCCAAGGTGACTTAACCACCCATGTTGCTACTGTTAATGCTACTTTACTCGAGGTACGAGATGATTTGGAAACGAACCGTGCGGAGGCTAATAATAATTTACTTGCTGTTCGCGCTGATATGACTAGGAATCAAGAGGAGGCTAACGAGCGTTTCACTACTCTATCAACCGATATCGCCACAAATCGATCTGAAATGCAGACGCGGCTTAACACGATTGATGAAAGTATTATGAGCGTTAGAGAGCAACTTGGATCTAGAGTTTCAGCTGATGCAGGGTAAATAGAGGAGGCTTCTACTTTTCACGATCGGATTCGACGTGAAGTCAGCACTGTTAGTACCACTATGCGGATTGTGAGAAACATCGCAGTAGCTGTTCATAATAACGTCAAAGGTCTTCAGAAGGACATGATGCAATTTCGTGACGAACTCACTGATAGCACCAGAACCGTTGCGGAATTAACCTTAAATGTAGAAGATTTAAAGCACAAAGTGCATGAGAACCTCAAGGAAGTAATCGTGGAGGTGAATAACGTCAAGAAGGACCTGACGGACCATAAGGCCGCATGGAAGGAAGAAGTAGATTATTTAAGACAGTGAATTGAAGAGGTCGAAATTCAAGAAAGATTGAATTCTTCAAGAGAGGTTAGGAAGACTGTCCAGGAAACGGACTAGTGTCTTCGAGGGAAAATAGAGCGAATTGAGTTGCAATTGAATTCCTTGAATTTACCTAACGAACCACTAAACTCAGTCGACATGGAAGAGCTGGAACAACGTCTGAGAGATCGAGTTGGAGATCTAGCAAAGAACCCAACGATCCAAACACCTACTGTCTTTATTGGAACAAATTCTAATACAAACTGTAATAATGTTATGACCACTAATGTCAACACCAGTAATGTTGCGACTACTGAGGTTAGCTTTGCCACAACCTATGAGCGGCCCAGTATGTCTCACCACTGGCAACCAATGAACACTATCAATTCTCATGTGGGAACACCACGACCCCGCAGTTGGACAGGTCAGCAGACCACAAGTATGTCAACACTGACCAGCACTCCAAACGTAACCACCATGATGGGTCAATGTTTCCCGACACCCGTGGAACAACCTAGTTCATTTAATTTCAACGCACCTGCGTTCACTCCGTTGCGAGGTTCATCTAACCAGAATGTCATGAATATTAGATCTCGAGAAGAGCAACCTGCTCATTTTTCAGGGACAGGCTGAGGTCTTACACCCGTCGAGTTTCTCAACAATGAGGAGTGTTACATGAGAGATACTATGGTCACACCTGAGAGGGAACTAAGGGTAATTGAACGCTTGAAGATTGAATGTCCGAGCGGACATGGCTACTAATGTCAAAAATGTTAATCAGAATATTGCCGATAAGGTTCTTGCTTTAAATGTTAGTATAAACAATATCCAAGGTGACTTAACCACCCATGTTGCTACTGTTAATGCTACTTTACTCGAGGTACGAGATGATTTGGAAACGAACCGTGCGGAGGCTAATAATAATTTACTTGCTGTTCGCGCTGATATGACTAGGAATCAGGAGGAGGCTAACGAGCGTTTCACTACTCTATCACCCGATATCGCCACAAATCGATCTGAAATGCAGACGCGGCTTGACACGATTGATGAAAATATTATAAGCGTTAGAGAGCAACTTGGATCTAGAGTTTCAGCTGTTGCAGGGTAAATAGAGGAGGCTTCTACTTTTCACGATCGGATTCGACGAGAAGTCAGCACTGTTAGTACCACTATGCGGATTATGAGAAACGTCGCAGTAGCTGTTCATAATAACGTCAAAGGTCTTCAGAAGGACATGATGCAATTTCGTGATGAACTCACTGATAGCACCAGAGCCGTTGCGGAATTAACCTTAAATGTAGAAGATTTAAAGCACAAAATGCATGAGAACCTCAAGGAAGTAATCGTGGGGGTGAATAACGTCAAGAAGGACCTGACGGACCATAAGGCCGCATGGAAGGAAGAAGTAGATTATTTAAGACAGTGAATTGAAGAGGTCGCGATTCAAGAAAGATTGAATTCTTCAAGAGAGGTTAGGAAGACTCTCCAGGAAACGGACGAGTGTCTTCGAGGGAAAATAGAGCGAATTGAGTTGCAATTGGATTCCTTGAAGTTACCTAACGAACCACTAAACTCAGTCGACATGGAAGAGCTGGAACAACGTCTGAGAGATCGAGTTGGAGATCTAGCAAATAACCCAACGTTCCAAACAGCTACTGTTTTTCATTGGAACAACTTCTAATACAAACTGTATTAATGTTATGACCACTAATGTCAACACCAGTAATGTTGCGACCACTGAGGTTAATTTTGCCACAACCAATGAGCGGCCCAGTATGTCTCACCACTGGCAACCAATGAACACTATCAATTCTCATGTGGGAACACCACGACCCCACAGTTGGACAGGTCAGCAGACCACAAGTATGTCAACACTGACCAGCACTCCAAACGTAACCACCATGATGGGTCAATGTTTCCCGACACCCGTGGAACTACCTAGTTCACTTAATTTCAAAGCACCTGCGTTCACTCCGTTGCGAGGTTCATCTAACCAGAATGTCATGATTATTAGATCTCGAGAAGAGCTACCTGCTCATTTTTCAGGGACAGGCTGAGGTCTTACACCCGACGAGTTTCTCAACAATGAGGAGTGTTATATGAGAGATACTATGGTCACACCTGAGAGGGAACTAAGGGTAATTGAACGCTTACTTGACGGCCAAGCAAGTACGTGGTTCCGTGCATTCCGGTACTCATTCGGCGGTTACCGAGATTTTCGAGAAGCATTGCTTCGAACGTACTGGTCTAGTGATATTCAATTGGGAATTAGATCGGAGATGTACAACAAAAAGTACAGTTCAACATTGCCCACACGCTATGCAAATTACTTCTCCCCGCAATTGGCACGCTTGAGATGTCTTCAACCTCCTTTAGCCGAAAGTGACCTGATGCAGACTATTGATTGTTTTCTATTCCAATATTCCCATTTTTCTTCTACTACTTGTAGATCTCTTATTGTACAGTTGATTGTAAAATTATTTGTGTTGTAAAAGACGACTGTAAATCAATCTAGATCTTTTGTTTAGTTTGTGATACTACGGATGCTTCTCACCGTAGGTTAATTTAAATGAGGATTAGTTTAGGTCATTGAAAATTAAATGTAAATACGGGTTGGTCGCAGTTTACTTTGTTGATTTTTCTGTCATGTTTCACAATTTGCCAACATGCGGTTTCACTTGGAAACATCATGCCTTGTTCATTATAACTTTAATTAAATTCCTTTGTAGCATTTCCCAAGTTTGCAAGTGTTTTTGACTGTATTTAGGACCAATGGAGAGGGGTTAATTTTTGAGAGTTAATAATTGTTTATTTTTGTTTATTTACTTTTGTTAGTTAACGGATTAGCCGACTAATACCCCCCGATGGTAGGACAGGGGTTTCAGATTTTAATAACCCATTTTGTGAAATAATACTTAAGCTTCTATTTTAATTTAGTAGTTTGTTTCCTTATGGGGTGCATTTCCTTGGGAGGTCTATGACTAATGCTATGATGGGAACTTGATCCCTTTGATGACGAGGAGTCTTGTGCCGGAATAGCCCCACAAGGAGTGTACTCCGATCCTCTTAGGCCATATGTTTTCAGGGATGTGGTCATCTGGAAAGCCACGCACGGTCGGCGGTGGACCAGATAACCACCTCTGACGGGCACAGTATTAAGAAAATGTTTAAGAAACGAAAATTCAGTAAGATAGTCAGATGACGAAGGATCTTGTATATATATTCACCGAATACCGTGCTGGACATGGAAATTCAGTTTATGTAAATATTTAAATAATTTAATAATTCTTATTCTTATAACGTTAATATTTTTAAGACGATAATTGTATCATATAGGGTAGTGTTTGTTCTAAATTACATTCTTTTTGAGAATAGCTGATTCTATCAGACTGTTCACTGTAACCGAGTTAGAGGGTGACTATTAAGTGAAACTTTAATACTTTTTATTCACGAATTATGTTTTTGTGTAACTAGAACTGTCATGTAAAGTTAATAAATAGATAGAAGGACTATCTACTTATGTTAATATTTTATTTTTGATCTTAAATTATTTTATTTGGTGATAGGGATTTTTTATGTCATGTAATTATTTAATAAATTCACAGGCACTATTTGGTTTGCCTGCCCATTTTTATAGAAACTGATCATCTTTTCATTTCGCAATCGACGTGCGATAATACTGCTAGTTAATTACCAGAACTCACATAGTCTCAACATCACCGTTCACGCTCGAGATCCGAGATTCTCGTTCTACCATCTTGTTATGGATATTTATTTGCTAGTAAATGTGTAACTGATTAGTAACGTTACTGCATCGCCGGTATGCGCCTAGGGATTCCTAGTCATACACCTAGTAGGGAAGTATGCTTTATCTAGCTGGGTATCGACGTCCTTACAATACTTTCCATCTCAGCGGATATAGGTGGTGGCTATGCGAGATTCGGGCACAGTACGCTGAGTGAGACGCAGTGATGGGTAAGTACTAAAAATTGAATAATTTCTATCATGTAGTTAGATTTTGGTCTGAGAACTGTTTATAGTTTAATTTAGATTTTTCTCATGTTGTTTTTCGATTTCTTTTCATAGGGTTTGTTCCGACACTCATATTTAAAAGTAGGATGACGCGTGACTATTTGTTGTTTTATTTGTAAATATTTCAGTGTAATGTTAATACAAGTGCCGGATGTACTTGAATGTGAAAATTTCTTTTTCCGAACATGAATTACGGATCGTGTGATAAGTGAGACGTTGATAGATTGATTTAAAAATAGATGGGAGGAAATTAGATATTTTTGGTAGCCGTTTGGATTAAACAGGCTTTATTGTTCATTTATTATTTTGAGTTTGCCATTGCAAATTATTTTGAGGGGAACTGTCTGTTCTCTAGTTTGATGTTAATTAAATTAAATTTTGTGTGTAGCATTTGTCGAGTCTATGATCTGGTGCGCTGCGTGTGAGAGAATTTATTATGTTTTTTGGTATTGTCAACCCTGATGTATGCGTTGTGTGTCAATTTATGTGTTTGTGTCAATTGTGTGTATTTTGCGCGGAGGAAATGGCCTTGACCATCCTTGTCTGCTGCAGTGAATGGGCATCAGATGTTGCTCTATGGAGACTCTGTTATGACCCCGACGTGGTTATTTAATTCTCTGTGAATTAATGGAACTAATTGTATTTGGTGACACACTAGGTATTCTTCGGATCTTGGAGCTATGCATTAGGCTAGCCTAAGACATATGACACACACATTAATTTACTGGAGTAGGCTACAGTAAGAAGTCTTCGTTCTTGGTGGCATGCCTCAGTCGCTGCACTGGGCTATTTGATTACGGATTGGGTTGTTGACATTTGGCAGGCGGGACACTCACCGAGCACAGATCTATAGATAAGGCGCACTAATGAGTAGAAGGGGCTGGCTTGTCCTGACCTAGTAAAATATCTGAATGCCTGTTTAGTTGAAACTTTGATGATTTAAAGGGCCAGATTCTCACGCACGGACGGAATTCTCATGTCTCGTTAAAAATAAACTTGTTTTGTTGTATATCATTAACACTGGGCAGTATGATTTATTATTCTTATTCAATGTTTGATTTATGTTTTGACACCATGTTGGTGTGTTTGTAAAAGGTGACGGTGGCCATCAGTTGATGTCACTGGAGCATAGTCACGTGCGTTCATACTTGTTTTGATTTTATGAAGCCCTCATTAGGCAGTTGTTCGTGTCTTTGACACTGGGTAAAGATTTCATCCGGAAATCCCAGTTGTAGTTTAGTAAGGTAGCGAGTGTCGGGTATTTGTAATATTTTGTGTAGTTGTAGTTTGTATTCCCAGTCCAATATCTACCTCTCATATACGGACCGGCAGCTTGTCAGCTGTTGCCAATGGTCGCGGGTCGCGTATAACATACTACTTATTCCATTTTCTGTTTGCTGGTCACATCGCCACACGTGGGTTGAAGGAGTGACCGGACCGTTGATGGCCTGATTTTTGATGCAACCTCATAAGAGAGATTTTTGTTTGATATCTGTTAATTAATTAATTGAGGGTGTAGTTTTGGGAGTTGTTTATGATTTTATTGTTTTGATCTGATATTAAATTTGTTTAGTTAAATCTTGGCTTAACTTTTATTTCTTTTGTGATATTTTTACCTATGTTACCTTGTTATGATAAGAAGCAAATATTTTAACAACAACGGTATGGACCGAAACACTTCCCTGAAAAAGAGGCTCATTATGCTTCTTTATAAGGGTTCAATTTGAAAATAGGCTATTGAGTTCTTCACGGAACTACCTGTTCCATTGGTCTCTCACTGCATAGTTTCCTCCTTTCCTATGTGAACCCCTGGGGAGAATGGTCATCATCATGATCATTAACTTTCACGTATTCGGCCTTTCGGCCTTTTACGGTCCCTTGCCAGCGTTTCTTTGGTCTTCTCGGGTTTCTTCGATCACTTGGAGCATACGGAAGAATTTGTTTAGGAACTCGGCTAGAACCTATCCTGTCCACATGTTCTTTCCATTTTTCCCTATGCTGTTTTATATGCTGTAGGCCTACAACTGGGGTGATTTTTAGTTCTTGCAGGATGTCTTCATTCCTCCGGAGATCGAGTAAGATCCAATCATTAACTAATGTGTTACAAATTTCGGAACCTCTCCAATAGTAGCCTCTCACCGCTGGGTCCGTGGTTCAAATCCCGGTCACTCCATGTGAGATCTGTGCTGGACAAAACGGAGGCAGACAGGTTTTTCTCCGGGTACTCCGGTTTTCCCTGTCAAAATTTCATTCCAGCAACACTCTCCACTATCATTTCATTTCATCTGTCATTCATTTAATCATTGCCCCAGAGGAGTGCGTCAGGCCTCGGCAGCCGGCACAGTTCATATCCTCGCCGCTAGATAGGGGCTTCATTCATTCCATTCCTGACCCGGTCGGAGACTGGAAGCAGGCTGTGGATTTTTCATGTAAGCTATAGCCTTTGAGAACAAAGTTCAAGTACTAATAAAACAAGAAAAGAAGACGGAAACCTGGTAACTTATTAATAGTTTATTATAGCCTACTGAGATTCATGACTTGGGCCGATATTTTCTCATGAATATGAATGTTAACATGTGTAAATAAAAAATCGACGCAAAATGTGAAAACTACGTTATTGGTGGTTAGCACAGTCTCCTTAAACAACGAGGAAACGGTCAATACATCTGGTGCGAAGGAAAAGAAAGCCGATACGGAACCTCATTAATCACATGGTCGGGACTCGTGCGGCAGCAGTTTGGGAATCATTTGACGCTTGCTAGCGACATCAGTTAGCCTGTGCATATGTCTGCAAGGCTGTCCTATTGCGAGCACACGTTAACATGGCTGTCTCAGATCAGATACGGACGAGTAATGTTTTCATGAATATAGCGTTAATCTGTATGATGGGAGTTTTTAATTTGATCATCTCCAGTTGATGAATATAGACTACTGTGTTTATAAATAGAATATCAGTAGATAGGTTATCTCTTTTGGGTAATTTTTCCAGGCCTAAACAGCTATTGCGTTTTGTCACATCTCAAACCAGGTACAGATCCATCCTAACCTCATTAGCCTACTTTTATACAGCTGTATTGTGCGCAGGTGAAATAATGTGAGAAGGCCTACTCACCGGGCCGGTTTTAGGTTTTTCTTTGGCACATGCGAAATCTGGGTTTGGTGCCCCTCTTTAAAAACTTATTCGTCTTTTAATTAATGGGAAGTAATAATTTTATTGTTTACTAGCAGTAGTTCCCTGCTTCGTCCGGTGGATTTATTTGTTTTATGGATGATAATGAATACTTCTACAGAACTGGCACATGATACTTAAACTAACAGAAAACAATATTTTAAAAATATATCTTTTGTGGTGGTGGTGGTGGTGGTGGTGGTGGTGGTGGTTGTAGTGGGGTTGATAAGTAGTACAGTATAATGGACGTAAAATTCAGGTCATTTTCCCGTAATGATAATTATGTATAGGGAAACAGCTATTTACTAACTACAGCACTGACACATGTAATTTACAAAAAAAAAAATACAAAAACAAAACAAAACAAAATAGAATGAGGAGTATGTGAAATAAAAGACACTGCCTAGGGCCTATATCTCATTGGCTGTTAGAAATGTAGGGACCAATAGTGTCGTCTTTTGTCGCATAGCGCCGTAGGAAAATAATCAGAACTCTTTGGAAAACTTCGGCTGTCCCGAGCTCCTGAGGTAGAATAGTATCATTTACCGCCACATAGCGCTCAACGATAGGTTTCGGAATAAATGAAGGTATATTTGAATGCACCAACGCTTATAGCAGCTGATAACCTCAAAATACTGCACCAACATGATGATAACTGTTTAAAGGGACCTAAGAATTTTTTGCACTAATTACCCCCCGTGACTGCAATTTATAAACAGCGCAAGATGCAACTATTTTCGCAATTCTGCACCAGAACACTGGTAGGGGTTACGTGATGCAGCCCGAACTGCCCGTCAACAATAGACTTACAGTTACACTACTAAGGACATGAATGTTTCTAGGGCCTTAATACGTGGTTTTCAAGTTCATTTTGTCTGTTATTCTAAATGTAGGGAATGGATAGCGTTGTCCAAAATATCAAGTGGTCAGTGTTACCAGCAGGGTTTCAAAGTGTATGTAAAATTAGGTGCAATTAGGAGAAACGGTGTAGATTTGTGATGAAGGGCCTAAATGCAGGGAATGGAGTGGTCTGTCCAAAATTTAAAGTGAACAGTGTCACCCAAAGGGTAAGTATACGAAATGTGTTTCAGATCGGTGAAATGGTGTAGATTTGTGCCAGAGGACCTACATGCAGGAAATGGAGTGGTCTGTCCGAAATGTCAAGCAGACAGTGTTACTCGTCGGGTTCCAAAGGGTAAGTATGTAAAATTTGGTTCAGATCTGTGAAACGGTGTATATTTGTGCCAAGGGGCCTAAATACAGAGAATGGTGGGGTCTGTCCAAAATTTCATGCAGACAGTGTTACTCGCAGGGTTCCAAAGGGTAAGTGTACAAATTACCGTTCAGATCGGTGAAACGGAGTAGATTTGTGCCAAAGGGCTTAAATACAGGGAATGGAGTGGTCTGTCCGAAATTTCACGTAAACAGTGTTACTCGCAGGGTTCCAAAGGGTAAGTATACAACTTTTGGTACAGATTGGTGAAAGGGTGTAGATTTGTGCCAAAGGGCCTAAATGCAGGGAATGGACTGGCCTGTCATATATTTCATGTACACAGTGTTACTCGCAGGGTTCCAAAGGGTAAGTATACAAATGTTGGTTCAGATCGGTGAAACACTGTAGATTTGTGCCAAAGGGCCTAAATGCAGGTAATGAAGTGGTCAGTCCGAAATTTCATGCAGACTGTGTTACTCGCAGGGTTCCAAAGGGTAAGTATACAAAGTTTGGTTCTGATCGGTGAAACGGTGTAGATTTGTGCCAAAGGACCTAAATGCAAGGAATGGGGTGGTCTGTCCGAAATTTCATATAAACAGTGTTACTCGCAGGGTTATAAAGGCTAAGTATACACATTTTGGTTCAGATCGGGGAAAAGGTGTAGTTTTGAACCAAAGGCCTAAATGCAGGGAATGGACTTGTCTGTCATAAATTTCACGTAGACAGTGTTACCATCAGGGTTCCAAAGGGTAAGTATACATATTTTGGTTCAGAGAGGTGAAACGGTGTACGTATCACTAACCATAACGCCAGCGCATGCGGATAGAGCTGTTCGGGAGCGCTTGTTCTACCGGCTTACTGAACAAAAATCAATCTTTAAGGTTACCTGAGAAGTGTAACCTAATGATACATAGCCTAAACTATTCGTCTTGAATCTGGCTATCATATAAAAAGAGAATTTTTCGAATCTGACTGGTAGTTCCAGAGATTATCGCGTTTAAACACATAAACACACAAACACACAAACCCTTCAGCTTTATTAGGTCTATGTTAGTATAAATTAGACTACAAATTAAAATAAATAATTGTGTTTTGTATTTACATTAAACGGAAAATTGACTAATAGGATAACAAATACTGAATCATAAAATACTTCTTATGAACACACTTTTAAAAACATACTTTTCTCGCCTTAAGCTTGGCAAAGTCTCACCAAATTGAATCAGTATCTATAGTGTATAAAATTTGGTTTTCAATTGCCAATGTTGTCATTCGAGTATTCTAAATGGTATTGAGATTTAATATAACAATAAAATGCCGAGATTTAATGCTTAATATTTTAACATATTCAGGGGCGCCAAAGTTTATATTTCAGTTGTATAGCACCGCAAAATCAATATGATTTTAGAACGAAAAATGAAATAAGACGCCGGCTTCACCGGCGCGGCATGTGTCGCATGGGACCTCGTGCCGGCCCTGAGTACTCATAGGCTTCTTCCAGGGCCGGCGAGAATGAGGTAGTCAGGGCTCAGCCACTTCCCCTCGATACGTTCTGCCAGCCGGTTCAACACTGTGACGTCACAGGGTTGTCACTCGCACCAACACTGCCATACAAATACCACTGCTTTGCATTAGCCGGCTGCATGTATTCAGTACTTAATGATACCATTCTACCCCTAGTGGCACTTTCAACAGTAAATAAATAATGCTTTAATTAAAGGCTAATGCACCTAGACATGGTAAAATGAGCGAAATCACAACAAATCAGTTACTGATATGCTTACTTCTTGGATCTTACTCATTTGATAGATTATTTCATCTGTTTTCTCTCACTAAATTTGTTTCTATTAACTTCTCTAATTCTAATATGTGTTCTGAGTCTTGCATACACGTTAATGGCTTCTTTACATACACTCGGGAATAGCGAATGCAGCCTTTTTTTAAAACACTTTCACTATTCCCGGTTGCCGATTAAACCCGAATAGAGGACCATGTATTTCTAAAAACACCTTTTCAAATTCTTTCACTAAACTAAACCACTGGTCACTTGGTTCAGTAAGGCAGCCGTATGATAGAATTCGTATCCAAGATGGCTGCCCCCCTTCCGGATTTGGAGCGAATTTTGTAATTCTTTCAAGGCTAGGGTCAATATCCCGAACACAGAAAGCAACGTAGCCAGCGATGTACATAACTCCTTCGTCCTCAGCCCATGTAATTTCGCCCTCGACATCTTGATCTTCTGTAATTAAACCATACCAATACACAAATATGTTTTTATACATAAAAATATATCATAAATAATTACATTGCTTTATAAATATTTTAATATCACAATTTAAAATATTAAAAACCAATTCAATATAATTTTGATGAAACTATGAATGTACAAATTATGTAAAATGTGTAAAAAACTGTTTTGTGACGTTTGAAATATATTACAATAAATTCGCGTAATATATCCTCCTCCAAGAAGTTGACGTCTGCATTGTTCCCTGTATTACTTGATTGCATGGATCCTATTTCCTCTGGTGTAAAAGCCATTTGGAGTAAGTCTGAGGTCAAATATGCTGGAATTTCTTTACATATCTCCTCAGTTGGCGTGATGTTCGTCTTCCTTGAAGGCATGGGCATTTTGTTTGATATCATAAGTGTTCTGAGACGTGATATAACATCAGAAGGACAAGGGAGGTCATGAAATCGTCCTAGCCCACGAAGCTGGCTAAACAAACTTTCAAGAGCATCTTGAGTAAGACGAGTAGTAAATATATATTTAATGCCATAGACTGCCTGAAACTGTTCAAACATGTCTCTTAAAGATTTTATTGATACCAACATGCCTTTCTGGAATGGGAGCATTTTAGTTTTCCCTTTCACTCTCATTCGCGATACTACATATTCAACTTGGTTTAGTAGCCTATAAGATATTGTTCTTCTGTATGTTCAGGTACACCAAAGGCAACTTTAAGAGGATGCGCTGGATCAGCATGTTGACTTCTTGAATTCATAATGTCGTAAAAATTATCCGTAAGTTCAAAAAAGTTTGCAGCTTGGAAGTTTCCAATCAGTGATGCGATTCCTTTCGCTTTTGTTCTTGAAAAGGCTGCTTTTGCAGGTCCAACTATTTGTCTGTCATTACCTTTCACAGTCAAATAAGATGGATTCAACTTATGGCACAACTTTATTTCACCACAGTCCTTCTCCAAAACATCTCTTAAAATGGATGAATACAATTCAGTGCCGTTTCCCAAGATAAGACCACTGTAAAGAAAGTGGTTGCGAAGCAGTTTAAAATAATGAGGCATATCGGCAAAAACAAAAACTTGTCTCTCTGAATCATTTGGATGGGCAAAAGATGTTTTATTCTCAGAAATCTGCAAAGATGACCACAAAGATAGATAATTGCTCCCTCCCATATCTGACACTATGGAGGTAACTGACAATCCAGAGGATTCGACGGCTTGTATTATTGTCATGAGTAATGGTTTATCGAGAGCAGTGTCAAACTCAAAGTAAATAGGTTGTTTCCAGCTCGATATTAGACCTCTTACTAATACTACTTGCACTTTTGATGAGGGACCAAGTATTTTGTCCACGACTGAGTCATAAACAACACTACTATCAGTATGCGTATCATCAAAATTCATTACACACAGCTTGTCAAAATCGGATGGTTCATCAAACCTTCTTTTAATTAGGCATAGTACATTCCTTAGAATACCTGGAAAGCATGTGAACTTTGCGCACCATCTTCTAAAAGTTGTGGCTGATGGGAGAAGAAATTGCAATTTTTCCCTCCAGAAATCAGAAGATTTTGGAGACAGAGCCCTTATCATCACACAACGAGATATGGCGTCACTTGTCCACAGTACTTGCTTGTTAGTTTCTATAGCTTTTATCTGCGTGGGAGTCATAGTTTGCTTGGCCCACTTGGTTAGAACTGCTTTGTTTTTATGCTCCTTTACAACGCATATTTCACTTCGTAGACGTTTGATCGTGTTGTTAAACCGTTTGTAGCAATTAGACTTTCTTAACTTACTGTCAACTAAAATTTAATTTTTTGTTTTAGACATTTTAGCTGCGATTTCAAGCCCACTATTTCATTTTGAAATGATTCAATAACCCCGGATTTACGTTCACAGTCTTTACCACGGATTAAGCTCGGTGGTTCTTCATTTTTCTCAGTTTCACATTCTCTGGAATTGTCAATATCCTCAGTACAAATAGCCTGTTTTTTTAGAACTTAACTGTGCCAACCTTACTATAGCTGAAGCTCTAACGGCTCTGTTTCTGCTCCTGTCTGCCCTAAGTACAGAGGTTTGGCTTAGTGTATTATCATTGGGCAGATTTTGAGAAGGGACTGCAGATTTATTTAGTACTCTTTTCAATGGAAGTTCTAAAAGGCGGTTTTTCATATCATCTTGATAATCAGTAGGCAAGAAATGCTTACTACAAATACGTGCATTTTTTACGTTAATACTGTCTTTCCTGTGGCACTTGGTAACCCATTGCTTTGAAATATCACTATCAGTTGGGAATCGGTGGTAAATGACGCCTACTTCACAGTCCTTGGTGTTGCGGTAGGTAGGCCTATTTCCAAATTTAAAAATAGCACAGCTCACGTTTCATTGCGATTCTAAAATACTAAATCGTTTACGCATATAATTAAAGCTCGAAACCTGTAACGAATTATTAGACAATAACCTGCTTAAACACTGACGATGGACAACACTCATGCACAACACACACAATGAACTTCTCTGTCACACTGAATCAAACAAACAACAGGTGATTCTTTGGAAAAAGCCAAGTGGGCAAGCTCGGCTTACAACCCTATGACGTCACATGGCCAACGTCCCCCTCCCCTCGACGGCATCAGCGGGTTCAGCCAAACTTCAAAACAGTGGTTGAGCCCTTACTAGCTTTCGCCGGCTCTGGCCATGTTCAATAAGCATACCCCCGCGGTGTAGCCATGTGCGTTCAGTCGCCCACTACGACCGCGCTGGGGAGCAGTAGCAAGTCGAGAGATCGGGGATTCGAATCCCGATGCTGACAGCGGCTATCCCGAGTGTGGTTTATCCCCAGGTTTTTCCACTCTCCCTCTAGCCAAATGCTGGAAAAGCCTTTTATAGTACATCACTTCAATTTCTGGGGCACATTAGGCTAGATTATCCCCGGCCCTTGTATAAGGGAAAGGAGATTGAGAATCATGTAATGGAAAGGGAGGAGGAAATTGATGAGGATGCAAAAGGAGATTTAATATTGAGATCAGAATTTGACAGAGCATTAGAGGACTTAGGCCGGAACAAAGCACCAGGCATAGATGATATACCGATTGAGTTGCTACGCTGCATAGGAGATGAAGGTCTGATCAGGTTATTTCACTTGGTGTGTAGGATTTATGAGACAGGTGAGGTACCCCCTGATTTCAAGAAGAATGTTATCATCCCTATACCAAAGAAAGTGGGAGCTGACAGATGTGAAGATTACCGTACAATCAGCTTGATTACTCATGCTTCAAAGATCCTGTCTAGAATAATTTACAAGAGGATTGAAAGCCAGATAGAAACGGAGTTGGGTGAAGACCAGTTTGGTTTCAGGAGAAATGTAGGAACAAGGGAAGCTGTACTAAGTCTTAGGCTGATTTTGGAAGGTAGAATAAGGAAAGATAAGAGAACGTTCATGGCATTTGTAGACTTAGAAAAGGCTTTTGATAACGTTGATTGGACTAAATTGTTGGACATTTTGAAATCTATTGGAATAAAGTACAGGGATAGGAGGGTGATATACAATCTATACAGAAACCAGACAGCAGTCATTCGAGCTGAAGGACATGAGAGAGAAGCTGGTATTCAGAAAGGTGTAAGGCAAGGCTGCAACTTATCACCCATACTTTTCAATCTTTACATTGAACAAGCAATGAAGGAAATTGGAGAAAAATTTAAAGTGGGAGTGAAGATTCAAGGAGAAATAATTTCAACTCTGAGATTTGCTGATGACATCGTCATCTTGGCCGACAAGCCTGAAGATTTGAATGAGTTTTTGAATGGTATGGACTCCGTCTTACAGAAAGAATTCATGATGAAAATTAATAAATGTAAAACAAAAATACTGGAATGCAGCCGAAATAAATCAGAAACCTCTATGGAGATCAAATTGGCAGGTGAAAAGTTGATGGAAGTAGGAGACTTCTGTTACTTAGGAAGCAGAATAACCAGTGATGGACGAAGCAAAGAGGATATAAAAAGTAGGTTGGCTCAGGCAAGGAAAGCCTTTCTACAAAAAAGGAATCTGTTGACATCGAATATAGATTTAGGTATTAGGAAGTCACTTTTGAAAGCCTTTGTCTGGAGCGTGGCGCTCTATGGAAGTGAAACTTGGACTATTGGTGCAGTAGAAAAGAGGAGAATTGAAGCATTTGAAATGTGGTGTTACAGGAGAATGATGAAGATCAGATGGGTAGATAGGGTTACAAACGAAGAGGTATTAAGGCGAGTGGGAGAGGAGAGATGTTTCTGGCGACTGCTAATGAAGAGAAGAGATAGGTTGGTAGGACACATACTAAGACACCCAGGAATAGCAAGCTTAGTTATGGAAGGATGGGTCGAGGACAAGAACTGTAGGGGTAGACCAAGGTTAGAATATGTTAAACAGATAGCCTCTGATGTAGGATGTGGTAGCTATGTAGAGATGAAACGATTGGCTCAGGACAGGGAGGCATGGAGAGCTGCATCAAACCAGTCAAAAGACTGAAGACTCAAACAACAACATCCCCGGCCCTAACAATTCCAGCTTTACTACAGTCGCAACAGATACACAGGATATCAGACAGATTTAACACACACCCAAGTACACGAGACTGAAGCTCAAACTACTATGTCTCTAAAATGATTTAACAACAACGACAACAAACTTCCATTTCCTGTGGCAGCATGCACGATGTTACGTCGGTAGAAGTATTAGGGAGTTAAGAGATGATAGGAGCAAGGAAATGTACTCTTGACTTCTTATAGTTCCTGAATATAACATATTCAGGAACTACTTGCTAGTGACTCGGAACCATTCGTCTTTTTTAGATGAAACTCGGCTACGGGGAGGAGTGAGGAGAGAGCACGTACCAATGGCAAGGCAGTATGCACCGCACGTGTCCTCTGTTGTACAGCCTCCTGCAAACAGTAAGTTCCGATTGGATAATGGTGGAAACCGGTTTTACCCTCCAGGTTGGTGTTTCCCACGGAATCAGTTAGGGAACTCAACACTATTAACCATTTAATATTTGATTGCCGCTGAGCTTGGCTGCGCCAGTGGTTGTTGATTGTTGTAGCAGGAGCCCCATGCGGTATAGCGCAGGACACAGTAATGACAGAATGCGTTTTGCACATAAGTCAAGCAGCATTGCGTCAGATAAGCGTCACAGGAGGTCATGTCACCACGGACAGTTGTTAAACGGTGACCAGTATACTGGATCGGAGTCATATCCTACTCGCGCAACTGTACCTGTCAACGAAGCAGGCTGACGTGTGAAAAGAAAATCCAGAGCCTGCTTCCAGTCTCCGACCGGGTCAGGAATGGAATGAATGAAGCCCCCATCTAGCGGCGAGGATATGGACTATGCCGGCTGCCGAGGCCTGACGCACTCCTCTGGGGCAATGATTAAATGAATGACATGAAAGGAAATGGTAGTGGAGAGTGTTGCTGGAATGAAATTTTGACAGGGAAAACCGGAGTACCCGGAGAAAATCCTGTCTGCCTCCGTTTTGTCCAGCACAGATCTCACATGGAGTGACCGGGATTTGAACCACGGACCCAGCGGTGAGGGGCCGGCGTGCTGCCGCCTAAGCCACGGAGGCTTCAGGCTGACGTGTGAAACAAGTAAATAAAGAATAGTTCCCATATCGACTGCCGGCAATCAATTCGTGAAAGGGTAAAACCGCCTCTACGGGCAGTGTCTTAGAGCGGGGAACATCTGGTCGGAGTGGATACAACTGAGGAGGTGTGATTAACACCTCGCCCAGGCGGCCTCACCTGCAAAGCGAAGAGTGTCCTCCTGAGAGATGGGAAGGGAGGGGAAGATTGGGATGGATAGGCGAGGAAGCGGGAAAGAGGCGGCCGTGGCCTTACAATAGGTAGGCCTACTGTCCCGGAATAAACCATAAAAAGCCCCTCGTCGTGTCCGAAGATCAGCTGGATTGTAGAATCTTGAGGTTCCCGGCTAGATAAACCTGAAAATCCAACCGACAAGAGTTACATGGGGATACATATATCTTACGATTGTGTTTTGAAAAATAAAAACAGGGAAAACAAACTAAATAAAGTGGAGAGTGCGAGAAACTTACGGTTATCGGGGCAATGCCATTATAGGGGTACCAGGTAGAAAATAATGTTGGTGGCGGTACTCATAGTGCGTTGCTGCTGAAGAGTTTCCCCCTCCATACACGACTTCACACAAGGAAACCAGTAGAAGCGAGAAAGAGAGAGAGAGAGAGAGAGAGAGAGAAAGGCACTTCTCCTGCCTGACGCACATGCGCAGAAGAAAGACTAGCAGCGGAGTGACAAGGGAGCTGGAAACACTCTCCCCTACTTTGGTGCGCTTGCGCATTGAAACATTCTTTTCTAACTGTTCATAGTATAGAAATCTACTACTTCTTAAACGTAGGCCTAAACCTTGAACTGCTGTTTCTGCAAAGTAAACACTAATCAACTGTTTCAGAGTTTTAAAGAAATAATTCAGTTATAATCTTAAAATAATAACATCAAAATAAAATTCGTTTAACTTAGTCCTCTGTTACTCTATACATGACCCCTGAATAAATATACTCGTAGTAGACTATATTATTGCCGAAATTGACTAGGCTGTTACTTGTCAAGCAATCTGCTGTTCCTGACATCTCTTTTAACTTTACTTTCTTTCCGAAAATACAAATTTGTAGATAATTTCTCAGTTAATTTGACATAAATCTTCCGATAATACTTCTTTCTACTTATCATTCTTCACCAATTCACAATATTTGTACAAATTGTTAAAGGCTGATCTGTCATAAGACCACCTATCCATATCGTTCAACACAGTTGATGTAAACGAAGAACATCGTCATGTTCCTCGAACATCCTTCCCCAAATTGTTATTAAATTGTTTAAATGCACTTCAAATATCCAAATAAATGTTTAATTGTTACAAGAAACCTCTCTAGTTATTAAATAATTAAGGAAATTATTAATAAAAGTTCATATAACTATGAATATTAATATCAATTAATATTAAACAAGTTCACGAGCCTCCGTGACTTAGGCGGCAACACGCCGGCCTCTCACCGCTGGGTCCGTGGTTCAAATCACGGTCACTCCATGTATGATTTGTGCTGGACAAAGCGGGGGCAGACAGGTTATTCTCCGGGTACTCCGGTTTTCCCTCTAACAATTTCATTCCAGCAACACTCTCCACTATCATTTCACTTCAACCGTCATTCAATTAATCATTGCCCCAGGAGATTGCGACAGGCTTCGGCAGCTGGCACAGTTCATATCCTCGCTGCTAAATGGGGGCTTCATTCATTCCATTCCCTAACCCGGTCGGACGACTGGAAGCAGGCTGAGTATATTCATTTTCATTAAACAAGTTCACTGGTTATTTATTGATGCAAATCCATATTTATTATTATAAATATTTATTTAAGCATATTATCCAACAATATAAATAATATTACTGCTATTTATTAATTCCTATCTATCAGCTGTTTAAAAGCTTAAATGTTTAATTAACTTTATCAACATTTTAGTTATTCTTAAGCATTGTTTACTTTCATTTAAATTGTTTTTACTTATTAATTGTTGCAAGTATTGTTTATTTGTAGTATGAGTATTGTTTACTTTTATTTACAACATCACCACACCACTTATCCAATCTGTAGTTATCAATTTACACAACTTCCTTTTCTATTCATCCATCACATTGCTTTCTTTCATTACTTAGGGTCAACTTTATTTGTTGATGTAAAATTACCACCATTACATTCATAGGGTTTCATGTCGAATTCATGCTAATATGGCCGAACAATTAAGTTTAGCTCATACGATACTATTCCTTATCCTTGATAATAATTTCAATATAAATTAACAAACCATTCATCTTTTGATCCTTTCATAAGTAGGCCTATATTCTGCCAATTAACCTTTGGTAATTCAACTGTAAGTCGATAAAAATATGATGTTATACATCATAGATTATAGATCCACACTGCATTAAAATACATTATACGTTCCAGTTATACGTTCCCAATATATATAATAATCTTCATTAACATCAATGCTCTAATATCTTCACTCTAATACTCCGCATACGACTAATTTTGCAATAACACATGTAAAATGTGTATTAGAGCTTCAAAAAACTAGCTATCACACAATATAGCTTCAATAATTCTTCACTTCGTGATATAAAAACGTATTATTTGTTACCACTCATCCTTGGAACTGTTACATAAGTTCTCAATTACAATAGACGCTTTACTCGATATTGACAGTGTATGAAAATCTCATGTTGTTAAGATAATTCATAGTTATAGACGTTCATTAACAGCGATGACATATTGGTTTACTTAACTTGTTAATCCGAATTAAGATAATGGTTATTAATGTTTAATAACACGATAGTTTCATTACACCTCTCTTGTCGTTATCAATTTATTGTTTTAATGGAATATAAAGTCAGCACCTATTTATTAAAATGTTTCAATAGATTATAATAGAATACTCAACAATGTTGATATGTCACGGAATTGTAGAATAAATTCTTCTAGTTTTTAATCATTAATAGTGTTGATAAAGTATTTTAAATAATTATGAACAATGTTCAAATGTCTACTAAAATATTTCATTCATGACCAACGTTCAATAGTCCGAATAGATGTCATATTTAATGTAGCTTCAAGTTTCAATTGAGTAATACCACCTATAAATATACTTCAATAATGTGTAAATATTCTTCAAAGAACGACGATAAAATACAATGAAACGTCAACAAACTGTTTAATCTAACAAGAATCTTCCTCTAATCTAAATTTTCTTCTTGCAATAACATTCCCAATGAATTATCAAATCCGAAATAAATCCAAGAAATTTAAGAAAACGATCTTAAATTAGTTAAATGTTAAATGTCGAAATGCAAATGCAATAATCTCCAACTCATGGATAAAAATTTTCAAACGATAAAATTTAAAAATAGGTATCCACCATAGAAAAATATACTGAAGTTCCATAATACAAATTCACTGAAGAACAAAGTTAATAAAAGCATTGAAATGGTAAAAATATTCTAAATACAGCAAACTACAAACAACGTCTACGAACGAAGATCACTTTCTACCTTGTGATGACTCTTGTAGAATAACTGTGGTGGAAAATACTGTAGGGAACAGTATCCTACACTCTGAATAGTCCATCTTCTTCCTACTTCTGGAAAACTGCATTGTCACGGCTCCAGTATCGAACTGTGTCGTCTGGTCTCGGACTCTAACATCTACTTCCTCATCGGGGCGAAACCAATTTTCAAGCAAAGAAATGGGACACCCTATTTCTCTTTGGATCTTGTAGAATGTCGAAACGACATGACTGCGTATTTCCGTAATGTAGACAAAGAGTATGTAATTGCGATAACTATTCTTCATCGTGATGGTATAATTTAGTATCGGTTGCTTGATATTCCAGTTCGTCAGTATAGCCTACATCACATTCCTACCGCATATGTGGTTTAAAACTCCATCACGATCATTTCATAAACGTAGATAAGCATTCCCCTCAACTTATGAGAATATAACATCGTTGATATATTTTATATCGATTAGTTTAGGACTAAATGTGTATGTCCACGGCTAATGTCATCTGAATGCGCATGTACCACTCAAGTGCGTCACTCACTCTCGTTGACTATATGTCCATAGCTCGCTTGTTTCACAAAGCATCGTGCAAGAAATGTCTTGCTAGCTTCTCAGATAAGCACTTTCGTCGCCACTAGCTTTATCCATCAAAATGACTATAAATCATCGGAGTTCAACTGAAATATTCATACAGAACGTGTATATAATGTTTCTCAATAGTATTAATGTACTTTCGTAATGTTTATTCACACAGAATCTGATATTCAAGCACTTTTGTGCACTGTTCTTTTATTCACCGAACACGGCATTGAGGCTGGCCTGAGTTACCGGCTTCCTCACGGTAGGTGATACGGCCAATTTCCCGGCTTCTTGGGACGTCACGTGACACACGTCTTACTCACTCGAGCGCTTTCCGCACAAAGACAATCAGATCGATCGTGTCGTCTCCACATCGAAACTAATGACATTGCGCCTCATGAATAATCTGCGCCAATTAACGTGACTGAATATTCACTTATAACTTCATACATGGTCTCCAAACTTCCTTCCGAAGGTATTAAACGTTTCACCAAAGTTGTAGATGTAACTTTTTTCTCTCTTCTTAACGAAATATCAGCATAATTCTCAGCTCAAGCTCTTCATTACGGGCGGTAAAATCCCTTCTTCTTGATTGACCAATCAGAATCATCTCTCCTCAACTCTGTCTATTGCTATGCCATTTATTGCACATATACGGCACGAGGCAAGGTTAAATCTTGGCTTGAGGTAGCCATTTTCCTCTCTTAGCTGCAATCTGTAGCCATTATTCCTTCAACAAAATCTGATATTGTGTAATACTTCAAATTATTCCAATCTTTACCAAGGTTTACCAAAACAACCAAAATGCCATTCTCCTTATCCTGCGCATCTTAAAATTCGAGCTCATTTTCCTCTCAACTTTAAAATTAAAGCGTTGCAAATGCTTTTATTCCAACAATTCAAAACAATCATTGAAATAGAATTTTAAGTTGAAATATTAGTCAATTCTCTCATGGAATACCTTCAAATTCATGGCATTGAATTTTTCAACACACAAATTGCTCTCTATTTCTGTGTTGTCATAACGATTTTTATCATAGGCATTGCCTACTCTAAATGGCCCAAAATACAGGATCGAGAATTTTGTATATACCTTCATGACAAAGGCGGCTTTAGTTGGCAATCGAATTAAGACCAAATCTCCAACATTCAATGGTGCACCGAAGCGTTTTCCTTGTAATCTCTTCAGGCGTTTATTTGCTGCTTTCCTCAAGTTATCCTTGGCCTTTTCAATTTCATTTCCTCTTGGAATTCCCCCGACGTAAACTGAGTTCCATGGTCCGTAAAAATAAATTCCGGTTTTCCTGCTTTCGGAATTACTGCATGCTCTATTCTGCTCAAGACTTGCTTTGTCGTAGCTTTCTGAATCGGATCCAATGATACAAATATCGAAAATACATCTACTAACACTAAAACGTATTGGTTACCTCTGTATCCTTTGGGGCATAGCCGAATTTGTCACAAGCAAATTACTCACGACGTTGGGAAGGAATAATGGATCTAGGTCTTTCCTTAAGAAGTTCTGACGTATATTTTCCTTTCTGACATTTCTCACAAGATCTAATAATCTTCTGAAATTCTCATGCTCTTCCACGTAAACATTTCTTGGAGTTTGTGTACAGCTTTATCGAGACCACCATGATATATACTGTGGTGCGTCAACCAAACAAATGGGTTTACTAAGTTGGGAGGATCCACAACTCTGACTATCGTCTTTTTCATATCGACGTACAGTACTTACAAACGATGTCTCCCGACAAAACATAACGATCTGAGCGTTTTCGAATTTTCTCATAGTCAGGATCAGCGTTGTCCATAAGACCTTTCAAGAAACGAAACATGATCCTAATCGGAGTGCATCTTTTCTCTGATACATTAATCTTCTCGAGCTATTCCAAAGTCTCCTGATCTTGAGGCTCCAATTGTATCGCATTTATCCGGACATTTTCAATAGAAATACGCAATTATGCATCCGCCAACAAGTTGTCTTTCCCAGGCTGGTGAACTATAGTAGCATTAAACTGCTGAACAAACAACGTCCATCTGGTCAGTCTATCACTAGACATATCTGACTGCATCATGAACTGTAAAGCCTTATGATCTGTAATTATTATGATCTGGTGTCCTATCAAGATCTTTTTCCACTGCTCCAATGCTGTTACAAAAGCCAATGCTTCCAATTCAGTAGTAAAGTAATTTTCCTTATGTTTCCTCAATTTTCTGCTACAAAATCCAATATAGTGCTTGCCTCCCTCTTCATCCTTCTGATATAATACAGCACTAATTCCTATTCGATATGCATCAGACTCCAGATAAAATATGCAGTCAAATTCTGGTTACTTTAGCTTGATGTTATTTCTGAGCATCTCCTTAGCTCTCTCGAACGCCTCTTCTGTGGCTGGACCCCATTTCCACCTATTGTTCTTCTTAAGATGATCGTACAACGGTACCATAATCTCAGAATATCGACTACAATGGTTACATAAGAACTGAAACATACCGACAAATTCTCTGACTTGCTTCACCTTCGTTGGTCTTGGAAAACTGACAATAGCTTCAACTTTCTTCTGATTGGGATATTACGAAATTGATCTATGGTATGTCCTAGAAAATGTATCCTCTCACGCATGAACTGGCACTTGTCAAAGTTAACTTTGATGTTTCCTTTCTGATAATTCCATCTGTTTCCATTTTCTTTATTATCCCTCGTACTTCTTCATAATATTTTTCAGGTATAGGGTATATCTTCTTCTGATAAGGAATTGCGTTGGTCAATCGAATAGAATATTGGAAATCCTTGATTAGAGCTGGTTTATCATAACAAGATGTCGTTAATTTCAATTATGAGGTCTTCAAATTCCTCCTGGATTTCTTCGAATCCTTCAACATTGAGAGCATAATGTTCTTTCTCTTCTTCCACTTCGTTAACAACGTTGTCTAAAATATCCTCTCTATAATCTTTATCTAGATGTGCATACATTTCCAGTTCTTCCAAATCTTTCGTTTCCGAACTTAATTCATTAACCTTGATGACTCGATTCTTCATATCGATAACTGCTTCTTTTTTGCAATAAATTCTATTCCCAAAATCACATCGAATTTTATCTTATAAACAAATATAAATACATTTTCGTAATCTCTGTTATTAATCTTAAAATTAAACAGAACCTGAATTTTACATTTGAAAATCTGGTCTTGGAAGATACCTCTAACCTTCACCGTTGAAGCTTTCAAAATAATCATGCTGTCGCCTCTTAATAGTCCCAAATAGCATTCCTCTGACAAGATTGATATAACTGCGCCTGTGCCAACCAACGATATGCAATCTTCTCCTTCCACATTATGTTTTTTTCAGCGTATGGATTTTAGTGCCGGGAGCGTCCGAGGACATGTTCGACTCAACAGTTTTGTAGCTGCTTCGAGACGGAAACCCAATGGGTGAGCTACAAGTACCATTGAGGAGTAAGTTTGGAATGTAAGGACGAGGAGTTGGAAGGTAGTGGCTGTTGCCAACAGTTAAGAACCAACCCCGGCATATGCCTGGAAGGAAGATGGGAAACCACAGAAGACCATCTTCAAGGTTGCCAGTGGGGGGATTCGAACCTCCTCGCCTCCCGGATATGAGCGACTGCCAGCAGTCATGCCGTAACGACAACGGCTAACTCACCTGGTTACATTATGTTTATAATAGGTAATTCCACTTGTCTATCTTCACTTAAGTTCTCTCCCTCAAACAACAAATCTTCGTCAGTTACCTGGTAAATTTCATTAATGGTCAAGTTCTAAGATGGTATTTATTCTTCATTTAGTTGCGCTTAGTGTTCGGAGTTTTTAAACTGGGGTTGCTTCATCTGTTCTCCCCTGTTGACTGGTACTCGATTTTGGATGTAGGTCGTTGTTGTTGTTATTATTTCTATTGTCACGAGGTTCATTTCCCTGCCTGATATTTCTTAAATACTCCTGACCTTTACGATATAGTTCATTATATTGCTGTCTAGTGAATACATCGTCATTGTTATTTTTATACCGATTGTATCCTCTATTATTTCTGGCATCGCGATTGTATTGTTGGTTGTAATTATTGTATCTATAGTTGTTGTAATAGTTAATGTTGTTGTGATAGTAGCCTGTCCTTCGATTAGGTTCTCCGTTTCTATAGTTTTTTGCTGGTAAGGCTTACCTTCTCTAAACCTGCGGTATCATGGCTCATACTGTACCCGTAAATATCGAGAAGTTGCTTGCTGAGAATCCAAAGCACAGCTGGATCGTAGAACATGAAGGTTTCCGGCTAGATAAACCGTCAGTATCCCACCAACAAGGTCTTCTGGATTATACACAGTAGGCTACAACAGTGTTATGGATTAAAAACAAAATACAATACACTTGGGTAGAGTACAAACTTACCTTAAATCTTGGGGCTATGTAGGATAAAAAAAAAAGGATCCAAGTTTAGTCTGTTCCATAACACTCTCTCTGCTTATAGATTAAAATAAGTCACTCGAGACGAATTTACAAAACGAAATAAATTTATTAAAAAAACATCCTATAAAAACAAAAATTCCTTATAATAATAATAATAATAATAATAAATTAATTAATAAATACATCTATCCACTCATCCATTCACATCACTGGATTCACACGTTTCCATACATGTACTGGTAATGTTTTAAGTCGTTTCTGTTGTTTCAGAACTGTAAAATGTTATAAACAAAGTTATAAAGAGCCTAACATTCTTGATAAATATCTGAAATAGTTGCTCGTGTCGAGACAATACCTGACCACTATCTCATTCTTTGACACGTTTCATTAACGCTCTGGTGAACACCTGCACTCTTATATAACCGGGCTTGGCGGCAACAAGCTGTCTACTCCTTTTACATATGCGCCCAGTTTCCCGTTTCATTAAATAACACGACCGAACAGTAAGCTTGCCGGTCTTCCAGCAGATCACGTTCTCTTTTCATTTAAACATGCTTGCTATCAAACTCCTTCATTCAATACGTACAGTACTATCTACAGTACTATCGTCATGTGCACCTGACGTAGTTCTTTTACACGAAGTTTCATAATACACATACTCTCCTTTTCAAAAACGTTCCCTACTAACCTTTCTAAAAATATTAAACGCGCAAGATAAAAACAATATTATTAAATATAAAAAAACCTAACTAAAAATTATCAAATGTATATGTACAATGTTTATCAACGTCTATCACACTAGAGTTACCTATGTTCGATACTTAGTCTTGATATTATTAGCTTCTAATTATGTTTAGAGTTTCATTCTCTAGTTTCCTCTCAACATCACAAAATACTATACCACTGAAGTCATCATTAGTATTAAAGTCATCTACGGTTCTAATATGATCAATCAACAAAATAAATTCATATGAATATTTGATAGTTTCAAGTTTAATAAAGTTTTAAATAAAGGTTTAGATATCAAAGATCAATGTCATTTCCCAAAATTGTTACGCCTACTCTTCTCTATCTCTCCTACTAAGTCATGGATCTATACACATATATAGGAGTTCTCAATAACTCTACTAAAATACAACAATTCTATGACTCTCCACACAACAATGCTACAATGCAATAATACGGAAAACACCTTCGTATTTCATATATATCCTCGCAGGTTCTACTACAACTTTATACGGAATGAACCCCTCGTATATTCAACAAACAATAATTACAACAATAGTGTAATTGTTACCATCAATACTCCTGTAGTACTTGCATTAACTTCAACTAGCATTTCTTAGCGTTGTCAATACAACGTCTTGACTTCTATACAACACTGTCAGTTCTAATGACTTAACTTTCGTTCTCAAAACGATCATAAAATTTACTTGTGTAAGATATCCGTAGGTTTACTAAAAATTGTTACTTTGTCATCAAATCCACGCTTCTATACATTTAATATAAATACATAATCGAGTCTCACCATACTGATCATAGCCTCAAAGTTACACGGTTGCAATAATATGTTCACAAATAACAAAGAATTACATTTATGTATAAGTAACAACAAATGTTCCCATAAAAATCAATCAAGACTGGAATAGATTCTACCTAAATTCCCTGCTGTGGGATAAATTATCTTCCAAGAAGATATGATTCGAATAATATTCCATTTACTGAAAGCCAAAGCTTTCCTTCAAATAAATGGTCATTTGTATCAACACCTGTATGTATCTCCATTCTGCACAAAGAATGTCCATGAGTGCATAACTTTAATTCATAATCACGTCGAATATTTCTTGCTGGATCGACAAAATGTTCACAGTAATGGGTGATATTTCACAATATACCACACGTAGATCACTTCCCCTATATAAATATTCTTCTTACGGAAAGATGCCCAATTCATTCTACTCAAAATGAATTTACTAGTCATCTAGGACAAACAGTCTGATATCCTATCTCAAAAAGTGAAAACGTAGAATATTAACTTCTTAAAATTTTCCAAAGTGGAAAATAAATTCTTAAACAAAATAAAACTTCAGTTCAGAAACTGAATTGGTGAACTTTCATGTATGGATGACTAGAGATAATCATCCTACAAGGTCTTGTAGAATAAATCTTATTAAATATCGAAATGGAAATACATAAATGAAATATGGAGATATGTTGCTCACAAAATGCCATCTCAATACTCTTAACTACAAATAATGCTGGACACTTTCTACCTGGTCTGAAGATTTCTGAAGTTCATGTCAGGTATTGGAAGATACATAGATGTTCCGTCTTCCAAGAATACATCATTGGAACCATCTCCGTCCATACCAGAGAAAGAACTGCGACCTCGGATAAGGACAAAATTTCCTCTCCGGAAAATCCCCGCCTCCACCGGACATCGAACTGCGTCCTCTTGAACATGGATTCCAAGATTCAGTCGGCTGCTGGGGCTAGTCCCTAGCATCTTCTCTCTTCCCGATGATGACTCTTCAGTCGTTGACTCCATTCGAAGTTCCCACATTATTATCGAGCAATAGTGACGATATAGTTTCATGGTTACAAATAAAATTTGTAAGATGTAGATCGAATGACATTCGTGGTTATTAATGTTCTTGTAGATGGTCAATGTACTATAGTTGTTGCTCGAAGTCAGAAGTACAAGTACATGAAAAATACATTCATGTACTGGATGGCAATGTACATAATGATTCATGTATTACTGACATTGTAGATATTCTTGTTGTTGTACATTGTCCTGTAGTTACTAACGTTGCTCCATGTTGTCTAATCACAACCCTCCATTAAAATACCCCAATAGCATAAAGTTTTTAGTCCATCATCTCAAACATCTTCAGTACCGGTATGTTAAATGATTATTCTTCTCGATACATATTAGTGGCCTTCATAGTGTTGAAGTAATAAAAAGTCTTAATGTTCATATTCAGGGTGTCCTTTATGTACCTTTGGAGAATGATAGGTCGTGTAGGGGACGGGTATAGATGTAATTTGAGATACGGAACTTGGGGTCGGAGCGGCCTCCTTAACCGCTAAAATAAGGGTTGATCAAGGCCCACCACCCTGTAAATTATGCAACCGACCCAAGCCTCTATTACCTTTCTCAATCCTTCAACTCTTGGCAAGATTCATTTCACAATGTGGCGCTAAACAAAGATGTAAAGCCCGACCCAGGAATGTCTGCCGCGGCGCAGTTACGCACTTCAATTCGTTCACACCTCCTCTGGCACACGTGACACGTCCTGACTCCCCGAGTCCCGATGTAGCAACATCGTTCATTCTTCTCTGCTTGGACTTGGCCGTGATAACATAATGCTACGCAATGTAGACGAGAGCTTCGCTCACCCGCTCGTCATTTTGCAACGACTTGGCAATATTACATTGGCTACCCAAATCAGCAGCGGCTAGTATCGAAGCAGTTTGCTCTTTATTTAAAAAATAACATAAAAAGTAAACTACTGGGTGTAGAATTGTGATTCAAGTTTCTATATATTCTGTAAAATGCTGCCTTTCGTCCTACTTTTATGTAGAAACCGTATCGGTCAAACTTGACCCCTCGGTGCGCGTGATATTTCGTTTCGGTGATGCATGACGCGAGCCGTCAGCCTCCCACTGTTCTGAAGCCACGCCTATCCGGTCATGTCACGGCAGAAACCGCTGGGTCGGGCTATACCATGTTTCATCGCGCTTGGATGGCTAAATCGCGGTCAAAGTCTATTTACAAGATTCAAATTCGCCTTACCCTTCAGGTTGGTGTTTCCCACAGACTCGGGGAGGGGACTCACCACTACCGCTTCTACGGGCAGTGTCATAGAGCAGGGAACACCTGGACGGAGTGGATACAACTGAGGAGGTGTGATGAGCACCTCGCCCAGGCGGCCTCACCTGAAAAGCGAACAGGTTCCTCATGAGGGATGGGAAGGGAGGGGAAGATTGGGATGGATAGGCGAGGAAGCGGGAAGGATGCAGCCGTGGCCTTACAATGGGTACTGTACCCGAATAAACTAAGAAAAGCCGCTCGCCGTATCCGAAGATCAGCTGGATTGTAGAATCTTTAGGTTCCCGGCTAGATAAACCTGAAAATCCTACCAACAAGAGCTACATGGAGATACATACCCTACGATTGTGTTTTGAAAAATAAAAACTGGGCAAACCAACTAAATAAAGTGGAGAGTACGTGAAACCTAAGGTTCTCGGGGCAAATGGGATATAGCAAGGGGCTAAACTAAACCTTAAACCGCTCCCAAAATACAATCTCTCTCCATAATTCGAATAAACCATTCGAGTCATGTTTATAAAAAACGAACGAAAATAAATTTATTCAAAACTGAACACACATTTGTTAAATAGAAATACGAAATATTAATAAATGTCCATTAGACATTAGAAATCTACTACGTCTTAAACGTAAACCTTGATCTGCTGTTTCTGCAAAGTAAACACTAATCAACTCTTTCTGAGTTTTAAAGAAATATTTCAGTTAAAATTTTAAAATAATAACATCAAAATAAAATTCGTTTAACATAGTCCTCTGTTACTCTATACATGACCTCTGAATAAATATACTCGTAAAAGACTATATTATTGCCGAAATTGACTGGGCTATTACTTGTCAAGCAATCAGCTGTTCCTGACATCTCTCTTAACTTTACTTTCATTCCGAAAATACAATTTTTTAAAATAATTCCTCAGTTAATTTGACATAAATCTTCCGATAATACTTCTTTCTACTTCTCATTCTTTACCAATTCACAATATTTGGACAAATTGTTAAAGGCCGATCTGTCATAAGACCACCTATCCGTATCGTTAAACACCCTTGATGTAAACAAAGAACATCGTCATGTTCCTCGAACATACATCCCCAAATTGTTATTACATTGTTTAAATGCACTTCAAATATCCAAATAAATGTTTAATTGTTACAAGAAACCTCTCTAGTTATTAAATAATTATGGAAATTATTAATAACAGTTCAAATAATTATGAATATTAATATCAATTAATATTAAACCAGTTCACTATTTATTTATTGATGCAAATCAATATTTATTATTAAAATATTTAATTATTCATATTACCCAACAATATAAATAATATTAGCCTACAACTATTTATTAATTTCTATCTGTCAGCTGTTTATAAGTTTAATTGTTTAATTAACTTTATCAACTTTTAATTATTATTAATCATTGTTTACTTTCATTTAAATTGTTTATACTTATTAATTGTTGCAAGTATTGTTAAGTTTTAGTATGAGTATTGTTTACTTTTATTTACATCACCACACCACTTATCCAAACTGTAGTTATCAATTTACGTAACTTCCTTTCCTATTCATCCATCACATTGCTTTCTTTTATTATTTAGCGTCAACTTTATTTGTTTAAGTAAAATTACCACCATTACGTTCATAGGGTTCCATGTCGAATTCATGCTAATATGGCCGAACAGTTATGTTTAGCTCCTACGATAATATTCCTTATAATAGGAAGCGACATGAAGTATCGTGTGGTGAATTCCATGAGTGCAAGACCTGTGGCAGTTATACGTTATGATACGTGTAATGATTTAAATTCATACCTTAAAGAGTCCAAACAGCAAATAATACAAACTATGCAGAAAGAACTAGCAAAACACAAGTCGATAAAAGTTATTCTTGTTGCTGAATGTAGATTCATTCATACATCTACCAATGAAATTACAGATCGTGCTTTTTAAACACGAATCAGGCCCTATTTTTGGAAACAGACTGAAGAACTTTCTTGGAAACACAATTTTAAAAGTTAACTACAGCAATGGAAGAATCTGAGCTAAAAGGCAGTAATTGGGCTTTGTCAGCAGTGGAAGGAGTACGATTGAAAATAAATAAGTACAGTCCCTTGCGTGGAAGCACATATATTACATTACCAGCAGCTATAAAAGCAAGAAAAGCCTGCATTAATCCTCAAAACTTTAAGGACGAGAGGTGTTTTATGTATGCGATTTTAGCAAAACTGGTTAAAACGAATGCTGAACGCATTAGTAAATACAAGGACCTGGAAAACAAGTATGATTTTTCAGTAATATCGTTTCCTACATCACTAGCTGACATTCTCAAATTTGAGAAAGCCAACTACATATCCATTAATGTATTTGGACTGGAAGAAGAAGACAACAAATTGTTCCCTCTAAAGGTTGTGGATCAAGAGCTACAAGACCATCGTGACTTCCTTCTGCTAAGTTCATCATCCGGAAAGAACCATTACGTCTTTATCAAAGATTTTGAGTAGTGCTAGAATGGGGGTCCTACCTATAATCGCGTGTGTGCTTGAATACGTATGGCTATGTTGGAAAAAGTTGGTGGTGGGGGAGGACTAGGATCGAGTGAGGGGTCGTTTAGATGGTATTTTTCCGCTCTATTTGATGGTGAGGTTATTTTTTTCAATGTGTGGAATTTGGAAACGCAATTTGAGGTAAACGTGCGTTTTTGACATTTTGGTGATATTTAATGAGCTTGTAAGGCTAGAACGATGTGTTGTTTAGGAACGGGGTGACGTCCTCTTTGCTAAGAATGTGTATTGGTACTTTTAATTTTTTTTTGAAAATTGTTGATTTTGAAATTGCGATTATTTTGGAAACGTCGAATTTTGGGAAAACGTTTGTTTGACATTAATGAATAGTGGCTATGCCCTCTCGGTAGACAGCAAGTTTCAAGTGTGTAGGAGGAAAAAAATGATAGCCTACTTTCTCGCGAATGGATGGTTGGATTTTAACGAATGAGCTATTGTTGGCGTTGGGATGACATGTTCTTGGCTAAGAATGTGTTGGTATTTTAAAAAAATTGAAAATTCTTGGTTTTGGATTTTTGATTATTTTGGAAACGGTGAATTTTGGGAAAAAGTTTGTTTGACGTTAATGAAAGGTGGGTATGCCCTCTAGGTGGGTAGCAAGTTTAAAGGGTGTAGGTCAAGAGAAAATGAATTTTGAAAAAAATGTTCACTATTTTGGAAATTGTCAAGTTGACAAAAAAAGTTTGTTTCACATGAATGGTTGGTTTTTACCTCGTATACCCGCACCATAAATTTCAAGTCTCTAGGTGAAAAAAAACTATGCATGTTTTGGGGGAGGGAGGGTGGGGTTTAGTCTAATTAAATAAATAAATAAATAAATAGGATTTTATTACAAAAAATCATGTTTATTGACCCATGAATTAAACGTGGAAGGAAACCCTAACCACTTAACAAAATATTTTGCACCTTTGATTTAAATTACTCGTTCAATGAGATAATCGTTGGGATATAATGTTTTTTGCACTTCTTCATAATATAATCGTCCTTTGATGGGTTGACCGTCTTGATCTTCTAAAAGATACGTCACTGGTTGACCTAGTTTGACTTGCCGAATTTTAAACATTTCTGTCGACCATTGTGGAGTGTACGATTTTGAAAACACGCTTCTATGTTTACTGATGCGAACAAAATCCCCAATTTTATGGGCATGACGCCTTGGTTCAACCCTCTTTATAGGGTTAAACAGTCTATTGAGTCTAGGTAGGTTCTTGGTGACGAGACGAGGTTTCATGCCAATAGTGGAATGAATCGTGTTGTTGTATCGTGACACAAGTTGAGGTAACCAGTCTATCCATCGATAGGAGCCATGTATTGTAAACTCTTTCCACATATAACTTTTTAATGTTCGATTGAAGCGTTCAACTACGCTAGCTTTGAGATTGCTATAGGTGGTGTAATGGTGAATATCCTTAGATTTGAGAAAACTGGAGAAATCCTTATTGAAAAATTATTTCCCCTGGTTGGTTTGTAACAAGTGAGGTTGACGTTTTGATTGTTCAATAATATGTTGAAAAGCCTTTGTGACTAAGACACCAGTTTTATTTTTTACTGGTTGAACAAAAGCCATTTTGGAATTGACATCAATGACGGTCAATATATAGCGTACACCGTCGTTAACGTTAGAATAAGGTTTCATTTCAACCAGGTCTGCCTGCCAAAGTTCATCGATTCCTTTGGAAATGACACGACGGCGTTCATAAATGCGTCGGGCAGGTTTATGCAATTCATGTGCGATGCCCACTTTGATGGGGGATGGCTTATAAGATAATTTTAGCATCTCGGAGTTGTTGTTCAATGTGGGCGATTTCTGCCTCATATCCAGTGTGACCAGCTTGTTTTGATGCATGAAGCAAGTATAAGCGTTCTACTAACTGATTGGGATTATTCCAAAAGGTTATATCTATGTAGGGTTTTAATTTCTTAAACCTTACACCAGAGGCAGAGTGATGTTTTTCTTACAAAACATGTTTGCAATGATGGTTTTATATTTTTGGGATATACTGGCATTGAACTGCTGAGAGGATTTATAGTTTATTTTGTGAGCGTTGGTGTCTAATAAAATGGATTTATATTTAGCAAGGTCCTCAGGCGTAAAATCTTGTAGAGAGGGGGTGCGAGAAAATAGCAGCTTTAACAGACCTGGTGTTAATTTATAGTTGATCTTTTTAATGACAGCTTTCGTACGAGCAAATTTAATGGATGAATCCCCAATTTTAAAACTATCATTCTCATAGCGAACACCATATGTGGTATCTGTCTTTCCAATAAATAGAAGGGTCAGATACGGTTCCAGGGTTGCTCCATAATGTTTGATTAAAATGTTTTTGAGTTGAGCTTTATTTTGAGGGGTTGCCAAGACTTGTGAAAACGGAGACGATGTGGAGGAAGACGGTGTTGCCGCTATGACGGATGATTTTTGTTTTGTTTTTAGAAACTGTTGAAGGGGTGAGGATTTTTTTCTTTCAGGACTAAATACGGTTTCGCTTTCACTTTCAATTTGTTCATGTTCTTCTTCTTCTTCTTCTTCTTGTTGCTCTTGTTCATGTTCTTGTTCACTAACATTAGAGGAGGAGGAGGAGGATTTTACCTCTCGTGTGGAATCTGTTTGAGTAAATTTTGAACTTCCTAAGGGTTTGGTTTGAGAGGTAGCGGCAGTAGCATTAGAAGCATTTGGTTTGAACCTCATGGGATCAACTGACGATAGAGCATGTTTTATCATGGGTAAAGGATTGACGTTTTTTAAACGTTGTAATTCACGAAATTTATGTCGAATCGTATTTCGTGCCTCAATAATATGCTGCATGATTTGCACATGTTTATTGTACCCTACGGCGTTCGCCATGGTGAAGGTAAAGACACACTAACAGAAAATTTCAAACCCTAGGTCTTTTTAAACAGAAATAAAATGATCAAAACCCAAGCGATAACGTCCCTCACATCGTTCACTCTGTTTATTTATGACCAAACAGGCATGGGGATGATGGTTCCAACACGATGCACACAATTGTGTGAAAGCTGTAAAGGACATGTCTGGATTCACATGATATTGAAAAATATGATAGAGATTTCTAGAGTCTTGGCGGAAGAGAACGATAAGATTGGCATTGTCACGAATCAACTGTTTGGGAATTTTAGAATAGGTCTGAGCCAGATAAAAACAATCCACTTGTTTATGGCGTCCCATACTAAAATACTCTTGAATAATGGCCTGTCGTTGAGTTGCAATATCATCAAAAATTATAATGGAATCTGGTTGAATGCGGCCTGGTTGAATGACATCTTTCGGTGAGGTGAATGTAAGCCCATGGCTTCTTTATTTAACGATGACATAATTTGTTCCAGATACACGTACAGAGGTTGGTACAAGGATTTGGCAAAAATATAAATATTTTGAAATCGTAGGCCATGAGGCGCGGTAATAATGTTCAGCAAAACATTGGTCTTTCCACAGCCCGAAGGCCCTACCATAATACATCGAATGGTAGATGGGAATAGGGTGCCATGACGTTTAGGTTCGCACACGGACAATGACAGCTCTGAAACCAAATCAGAGACGGGCAAAGCATGGGGTTGTTTCATTAATTCCATAGTGTTGACGACTGAGTTTTTTCATGTGTGTATAAGGATTATATATATATATATGTCAAGCGGTGATTAGGATAGGTTAGTTAACGTCTATCACCATGGAAGTGTTTGGGAGAGCCCGTGTAACTATGGCCACGGCCGCCTCTTTGTCAAAACAGTCTCGAGAGGTGGCTACAAAAAGCTATGTCGATCGCAAAGTGCAAAATGTCTATCACATGGCCCCGAGACTGACCGCTGAGGGCTATTCAGCCAATCATCATCGTATTATTGATGTGCAAGAGCCTCAAGACGAAAATGATGTCTGCACGAAACGTTATGTGACCTATCAAATGAAAAGGCTTTATAAATTTGTCCCATCAGTATTTTTAGTGTATCTGTCAAATCAAAAACTGAACAATGACAGAAACCATTCCCCACCACCACTGGTGAATGATGGACTTACCTATATGCTTGCCTCTGGTTTAAGTCATTATCGATTGCATTATGACGGGGTGATTCATATTAAATATGCCATGCCTGATGAGAAACATTTAAAAATACAAATAAACCGTGATAGACTGTTGGCCCACAACCATCAAAGGGTAAATGTTGGAGATGAATTATCCTTTCATCTTATGCTTACATTTGTGGAAAAGGAAGCCGGAAAAACGGTGAATGATTTTCCGCTTTATATAGAAATGGAATATACTGCTATGAAATAAGGTTCTCTGCGTTAGTTGTTATCGAATGATTGCTGTGAAAGGTTCACCAAGTAGCACCATGGTGAAAAAAAGATATGCAATGAAAATGAAAAAAACAAATCTCAAAAAGAGAAAAAAGCCAGGTCGGAAACCAAGTCGATCTGCCTCACGCCCGGTGTTAAAACTAAAAAAATCTCAAAAGAGTGGCTATTGAAAAAGCTTTAAAGCGGTGCAATTGTCTACAGCCCCGAGATCGCACCATAATGCATCGATAGAAAGAAAGAAAGAAAGAAAAAACGTGGGCGAGTCATTCCTGTTGCTAAGCGTGGGGGTTTTTTGCCGGCTTTATTTGCAGGGTTGGCAGCTTTGGGATCCCTTTTGGGTGGTGCCAGTGCTGTAGCGAAAACCATAAAAGCCGTAGAGCAAGGCAAGCAACAACTCAGAGAAAGCGAGCGACACAATAAAACGTTAGAACCTATTGCTATGGGAGCTAGAAATGGCAATCCTTTAAAGCCAGTCTTTTATCAACAAGGTCTATCGTCTAAGAAAAAAAATGTCCATCTTCGATAAGCGCTTAAGGCAACTGCCTCGTCATGCCATGACCCATGAACAAGTGGAAAGCTATGCCAAACAACTAAACATTTCTCATTTTCGAGGTGTATTTATGCGAAATGAATTACCCAAAGCACCGTGGAAAGAAGAACGAGTCATGATTAATTTAGATGATGATGCGGGTCCAGGAACCCATTTTGTAGCCTATGTGAAACAAGGTTCCACAGTATGGTACTTTGACAGTATTGGAAATTTACCACCCCCAATCGAATTGCTTCATTATTTGGGAAACCGAGTAAAGATATTCTATAATGTGAATCGTCAACAAACCTTTGACAGTCAAGAGTGTGGACGTTTGTGTTTACATTTTTTATATAAGAGGACGCGTTGAGCCGGCAATCTCATCATTATGAATGTTAACGCCAAGACCTTTACCGTGCACAGCCGCGGGCCTGAAGTGTCCCTGGATTCCCCCCCCCCCCCCTCCCCATTGAATTGCACTCTGAACAATCCTATGTGTTAGGATTAATTTCTTTGGAATGTTACAAAATAATTTACAATATACAACTAGATATTAATGACAAATTTTATTATGATGATTATATGTTGAGACTACCCCCTGGAGGTTATACCATAGACGACGTGCACGAAGCCATTAGCATGTCGATGATAAAACAATTGGGTGTCAAACCATTTGCGGATGGGACTCACAAATTTGAACTTACAGCCAATACGATTACTCATCGCTGTCGTATTTTCTCTACGTTTAACATTGACTTTGAAACACGACTTCATTCCATTGGTCCTTTGCTAGGATTTAAATCAAGAGTGTTGACAGCTCACCAACCCCATGATTCAGATTATCCAGTGAAATTCATCGAGGACCATCACATTTCTGTTAGTTGCAATATTATTAGAGACGTATTTACGAATCAAGAACAAAGCCATTCCCTGTATGATTTTATTGTCACCTCCCCTTGTGGCTATATTATTCTATAATGTGAATCGTCAACAAACCTTTGACAGTCAAGAGTGTGGACGTTTGTGTTTACATTTTTTATATAAGAGGTCGCGTTGAGCCGGCAGTCTCATCATTATGAATGTCAACGCCAAGACCTTTACCGTGCACAGCCGCGGGCCTGAAGTGTCCCTGGATTCCCCCCATTGAATTGCACTCTGAACAATCCTATGTGTTAGGATTAATTTCTTTGGAAAGTTACAAAATAATTTGCAATATACAACTAGACATTAATGACAAATTTGATTATGATGATTATATGTTGAGACTACCCCCTGGAGGTTATACCATAGACGACGTGCAAGAAGCCATTAGCGTGTCGATGATAAAACAATTGGGTGTCAAACCATTTGCGGATGGGACTCACAAATTTGAACTTACAGCCAATACGATTACTCATCGCTGTCGTATTTTCTCTACGTTTAACATTGACTTTGAAACACGACTTCATTCCATTGGTCCTTTGCTAGGATTTAAACCAAGAGTGTTGACAGCTCACCAACCCCATGATTCAGATTATCCAGTGAAATTCATCGAGGACCATCACATTTCTGTTAGTTGAAATATTATTAGAGACGTATTTACGAATCAAGAACAAAGCCATTCCCTGTATGATTTTATTGTCACCTCCCCTTGTGGCTATATTATTCGTGAAAACCCTTCAGTGGTTCTATATCATCCTGTGTGTGTCAGTGATATTAGTAATATTACCTTACGCTTAGTGAATAGAAAGCAACAACTGATTGCTTTGGACGCCAACACCCCTGTGACCTACAAGTTGGTTTTAAAGACGCTATGAAATTTATCTATAAAGCAACAACAACGTCTACGAGGTCGGTTAGTTGCCCGCTGTGTATGAAACGGTTGACGCGAGTAAACCGACAACGTTTACAACGCATTGGTTATACGTTACACCCCAATCATGAACAAGGAGCTGTTGCATGTGTTAAATCCCATACAAGTGGAAGATGGCGTCGTGCGTATTGATATGCATTCCTATCAATCTCAAGCAACAGGACTGAATAACAATGACGAGATTCAATTCATAATTAACAATCAATATATTTTTACTCTACCTCATGAAAGTGTCCTTCAAATTGAGGGTAAATTGATGAAAGCAGATGGCAGCACACCCACAACGTCTGCGTTGGCGAATCATGGTTTGGCTTTTCTGTTTTCTGAAATACGTTATGTGAGAAATGATATTGTCATAGATATGTCTCGAAATGTGGCATGACTAGTCTTATGAAATTATATCCTTCCTATAGCGAGGAGGAAAGTAAAACGCTTTCTATGGCAGGATGGTGCCCCAAAAGTAGCAATGACTGGCTTGTTCATAGCGATGGCACTTTTACAGGCTTCCTACCCTTAAAATTAATCCTTGGCTTTGCTGAAGATCACAAGCGTATAATTTAAACGCAAGACAAAGTTTGTATCTGGTGAGAGACCGCAGTCATTATAATGCACTAAAAGGAGCCTCCGAACAAGTGATAGACTCAAAAATTCAACTGCTTCTATTACTATGGAAAGTGCCCCATGTGACGCTATCGGATCGTAAAAAACTAAGCATGTTAAATTTGGTGCAAAAAGATAAAGCCTTGCCTATCGCCTTTCGAAGTTGGAGTCTACATGAGTACCCATTGCTACCTACCACAGACACTCATAGTTGGAGTGTCAAATCGGCTCGCTCTACTGAGAGACCTCTCTATGTTATTATAGGTTTTCAAACCAATAGAAAATACCAACAAAGCAAAGATGTCACCCTGTTTGATCACATTCACTTGAGAAATATACGACTATTTTTAAATAATGTTTTCTTTCCCTATGAGGGGTTGGAACTCAATTTTTCAAAAAATAAGTTTGGCCCCCTTTATGGTATGTTTGCTAAATTTCAATCGCCTTATTATGAAAAACGGGATTACCCTATGTTGTCGCCACAAGGGTTTAGAGCAAAAGCACCACTGATTGTTTTCGACTGTTCATATCTAGAGGAATCTATGAAAATCACCACCATTGATTTAAGGGTAGATTTTGAAACACAGGATAATGTACCAGACCATACCAGTGCCTACTGTTTGATTATTCATGCCAGACAAGTGAAATATCATCCTTTGTCCAATTATGTGACCAGCATGCAAGCCATCTGTAGTCAGGTGAAAAAAATCATCATGCATAGGATTGATGATAAACGTTTGCATTCATTGCACACTATCTGTTGCGCTCTGGCACTGTGCACTCATACAACAACAACAAACGTCATGTGTCCCTCAATAAGCAGCAGCAACAACAACAATAAAAACGTGACAGACAAACCATGGAATTTAATATGTGAATTTAATCGTCTCAAAACTTTTAAACATGGACATTCCCCTTTACGGATTGTGGAGAATTGGCTGCGAGCGGATTTTATTACTTAAATCGTGGGGATGAGGTCAAGTGTATTTTTTGCAATGTTGAAATTGGAAACTGGGAAATAGGGGATCGACCATTTAGCGATCATCAGCGAGGGAGTCCATCCTGTCCTTACTTGAATCGCTATGATGTTGGCAATATTCCATGGAGTTTGAATTACCCTGTCATTGTACCAGACCCTGCAAAACTAGGAGATACCTGTGGACCGTATATGCAAACTATTCATTTGAATGCAGTTCCAAATTAAAAAAACAAACTTTGTAATAAAATTCTAAGTGTTTTTTATGTTATGAATAAAACTTGTAAAAAATAATATTTAGCTCTTGTTCAATTTATTTGTTCCTTTTTTCCCTGGAGTCCTTTGACTTTTACAATGTTAAACCATGAAATGGGTTAGTTGTTGATTAGACGTCAACGAGGTAACAAGCAAAAAAATATATTTAAAAAACATCATGCGTACACTCATCGTGGATTGCCAGGGGTTTAAAATTGCAGACAACAAATTTATATTAAAGGAAGTAGCTTTTATCGATTGTAGTACGTTTTGGGTGTGTAACCCAATCCATTTGGTGTTTAAACCTCCCTATGCTTCCAAGTTGCTTAGTGAAAAAGATAAAAAGCAGAGCCAATGGATTGAAAATCATTTGCAATTAGTATGGAAAAAGGGTGATATTTCTTACAAGTATCTTGACGTAGTCATGAAAGCTCATTTGTCCTCGGCCAATGTGTTATTTGTTAAAGGGGGTGAAAAACGCCAGTGGCTCCAACCATTTTTACCCTCGCACTGTCAATGTATTGACCTTTTAGATCTGGGTTGTCCATCCCTGCAAATGCTCATGGACACTTGTCCTTGTGACAATATTCAGAATAAAGCCTTAGTGATTGCGTGGCAATTGATTCATTGGCTCACCAACAGCGCATTTTGGGGCTTGTTAAATAAAATTAAAACTGAAAGTTTATCGTCCAATGATAGCATTGAGACTTGTACACGTGAGGTGATAACATCAACGTTATAAACATGGACGCTACTACATTCGACAAGGCTATTGGAAAGTTCTTTGTGTGCAAGAAAAAACTGATTAGCTTTACACATCATGAATTATTGGCACTACCTAAATCATTTCTTTTTTATGTTGCTGCCAACGCTGTGAAAGAAATTTGGGAAAAGGCGCCTGTTGAGTGGACTACCGACCATGTATTGAGTGAACTACAACCATGCAATCATTTTTCCCATCACAAGCAATTAACCAAGGCAAAAATACCTTCCATTCGACAGTGTGCCACATGTCAATTAATGAAATTATATCATGGTCATAAAATTCACTGTAAAGACATTGTTTCATTATTTCATGGCTGTCATGCGGAAAACAACCACGTACCATGCTCGTCGGCAGCCACCGACAAACAACAACAACAACAACAACAACAACAACAACAAGAACAAGAAGAACAACAAAAAAGTGTTTTACACCGATTGAAACCTCTATGTCCAGGTGTATTGGCCCTGGAATTATTGATAACATCATTAAAAACTTACCATTCGAAGCTCACTTACCTGCTTACAGCTTTTATGGACCTGGTACTCGTCTTGAAGATCGTTTGAGGAGAGGGAATATGGGGATAAATGCTTTGGACAATGCATGTCGTAATCATGATATAGCCTATCAAAACAGTGATCCCACACTAAGACACATTGCCGACAAAGTCTTGTTAAGGATTGCCAAGCAACGATTAACAGCTTCAGATGCCACTCTATCGGAAGGAATGGCTGCATTTATGGTGATCGGTGCTATGAAAAGCAAATTACTTTTATCTAAATATGGACTTTTACATCATGAATTTAATTTAATAAATGTATAGTATCACTGTTATGCTTTTAAAAATAAATAAATAAATAAATAAACAATAGACCATGTTGTGTTTTTTCCCATTATTATTGACTAATAGTTTGAAATATTATTATAATTATAAACAATCATATAAATGCTAATTCAATTTAAAAGTATAAACAATAAACAAAGGACGACAGTATATTATTATTAACTAATAGTTTCAATATAATAATTATAAACAATAATACAAATGGTGTTTCAATTTAAAATTATAAACAATAAGAAGAAATTACAATGCATTATTTTTATTATTGACTAATAGTTTCAAATTTCATAATTATAAACAAAGAATATAAATAGTGTTTGTACTAAATAATAAAATAAGTTGAAACATTATGGGCTTAAGGGTTGCTTGTTTATTAAACACCCTCCTCATGCACTGAAAGCACTAGTAAAGAAAAAACAGTAAAAAACATGTTTTGAATGTAGTCATAGTAGCGTTTAAAATAATTAACAAGTTTAGGACTACGTTGTTTTTTTAATATTGTTATTATTATTATTATTATTATTATTATTATTATTTGGTAATAAAACATGTCATTATAATTTTGTATGTACAAACCATGTGACCGTTAATAAATAATGTTTATTATTATTATTATTTTGTAATAAAACATGTCATTATGATTTTGTTTGTACAAAACCATGTGACCATTTAACACAATGTAACGTTAACTTTAAATTATTTATTTATTTATTTAGTAAATAATGTTGATGTTTTTACTTTTCTTGCATTGCATGAGTGAGTGTGCTAAATGAACAAGCCATCCTTAAGCGCATGACGTCTCAACTTATTTTAAAAACTATACATGTACATAAAAAGAAAGTAAACATCATGCATCATAGGCAATGTTTGTATTGACGTAGCCCTAAAGGCTAAAAACAAACAAAAAAAGGTAAGAAAATTATTATTATTATTATTATTATTATTATTATTATTATTATTATTATTATTATTATAACCCATCAGCAACAATTAATAAACGTCAAAACTCTTGAGCATTGAAAAAGATAGTTTTGTTTTGTTTTAGTAAGACATCAATAAACAACAACAAAAAAAGTTATGTCTTGCGTACAATGATTATTCATTATCTAGTTTTACATAACGAATCATACAACGATTATTTTTTCACCCTCATAGATTAAATACACAGGGTGAATACTCGAATTGACATCTTCCATGACATTATCAGGTAGGTTATTAAATCGTGTGGGAAGAAATGTCTCAAAGTCTTGACAAATGCAAAGAGCTCGTTCACCAAATTTCGTTTTTAATTTTCGTATTTTATGAATGCGAAATGGTGTTTGTGTAGGCAATTCACTCATTTTCTTGCGTACAAGGCCGCAGTCTTGGCCAAAGGCGTTCAATGCGTCCATGCTTGGCTTGGCTATAAGGAAAGAAAAGAGTGTTATTTTTTATCACTCTCATCTTTATATAACAACAACAACAAGAAAATTGTCAATACATTAAAGAGTGTTGTTTTTAAGCCTGAGCGTTTAATGCCTAAAGTTGTAAATAGTATAGGATAAATTGACAAAAATATAATAATGCTTGTAACAGGTATGCGATAACTGTTGAACCGACATCAACAGCCAATTTTTTTGTGTTTCATGGTTCACATGACGTAAATAGGTATACTGTTGTAAATGACAATTATCATCCATAAGAAAAATTTGTGTTTTAGTGCATATGACATCCATTAATAGTGCTTGATGAATTTCTTGCCACGGACCACATCCATGAAAACATGTGGTTTTTAACACTGGAAGAAACAACAACTGTGTTTGCTGAATATAAACTAGGCTGTCTGAAATATGATGATTCATATTATCATACATGTTCATGTTTTTCTAAAAGAAAGAAAGAAAGAAAGAAAGAAAGAAAGAAACCGAGCTATCATTTTAAACTATTTTTAAAGCTACACAACCTTTGTTTTAAATTTTGTTTTAAATTGAAAAAAAATCTACCATAGGGTAGAGAGTGGTTGTCAAATGACATTAATAACGTGCTAAAGCATCATTAGACAAATCAATTAAAATTTATTTATAGGGATAAGGCTCAATGACTTGCGCATCTGCTAATGAAGTGGCGCAAAACACTAACCATTGCCACTGTCGAAACGTATTTTCAAAATTTGGTAAATATGCAAATGGTGTTAAATCATCTGACATCTCTGACATCTATAAAATCTAAAATAAGGTTTTGGTTTAAATGTTTATTACCATCTAAACCTGTTTTTTGTATGGGTACAACTAAGACTTGTTTATGTTGTATCATCAGTAACTGATCTTCAACTTCTGAGCAAAGGGCTTCATACATATTTTTTTTCTAAAAAGATAAATAACAAATTGCAAAATTATTATTATTATTATTATTAACATGTCATGATTCATATTATTTGTTATATGGGTGTGTACAGCCCGGGGGCAGTATCCCCTGAGATCCACCCCGCGATCTTCTACCAAAACCACCCCAACTGGAAACACTACAATTCCAGAACATATCTCTACACAGCAAGCGGTGACCACCTACGCCTAGGAGGTTAGCCAACGGCTTGCAAAACTCACATAAACATTTACACTAACAACTATCTGGGGCAGCTACACTGATGCAATGCTGACCAAGCAGCGCCGAAACATATAAGAATGGAACCCGGACAGAAGGGATTATCTGTTCTGTTCTGTTCTTCGCCAGCGGCCCTGCCCGACGACGTCCGTTCCAGCTCTTCACCAGGTGAGATCTAGTTTGAGCTCAGAATCCTTATTCTTGTAAACACCTACCCCAAACATTTGTACACTTCACAAATTGTATTTCATATTTGTTTAAACTCCCCAAGAGGGACATCACATTACATCTACTGGCCAATAAATACATGGTCAGTAAACTACACGCTTATTACTAATCACATTCCACTTTACATCCTTATACCCCACCTGACCTTAGTCATAATTGCCCCTGACCGTAGAGGCCAATAATCGCATTGTCAGTTTCTATTGTGCTCGAGCACGCGACTCGACTGCAGAGTGTCGAGTCACTGACTCTGCACATTCATTGAATTGCTCATCCTACTCAGCTGGCAAGCTAGTTTAACAGCCGGCACTCAGACATTCATCCCCTGACAGATAATTGCATCTTGCAGGGACGCCCCCAATAGATTAAGCATTTACACCAACACACTACACTAGTAGTCTCTCCCAATTACGGGACACTACTCTCATCCGGAAACAGTCTTCTAAATTAGCACATTTACACTACCGTGTTTTTCCCACCCCCAACCAAGGGATAAAACATATTTGGTGGAGGCGCCTCTACCACGCAAAATAAGGGTAAGGGACTCAAACAACGAGCCCCCGTGGTAGAGCGATCCGTACCGCAAGTAGCCAAGCGAAATTATTTTTTTTCTCCTCCCAGAACACGCTCCATATTTTTTTCCTTTTCTCTTCCCCCCTTTATTTCACGGGGTTTTGCATTATTATTAACAACCCCCACCCTCCCCATAGTGCAAGGTCGGTGGAAATTAAATGACCACGTTTAGAACCAAAATAAGAGACTTTGCGCACCATTTGTCAGCTAGCACAACTCCACTCCTACCGAAATTAAAAATTAAGAACGGCGACTTAATAACTGAACACACTGCAATAAACCGCCTTCAGGAACTTGAATTAAAGGCATTAGAAATCCGCGCTCAATACCTTGCAGCGGCAGCACAAGTCACACATTTTACACGATCCCAGGCCTAGACCGGGGCGCAGGGACAACATTCACCAATATCTAGCGCTAGTGAAGCAGATTGCCTGCCAACACTCCACCCCCTATTGTTGCAGCAACTGAAAATCACAGAGCAGAAGACTGATAACTTGCTCGCGCGCATCACACAGTTATTGGATACAGACGCTGTTAAGACAGACAATCACACGACAGAGGCAGTCCTAGACATACACACTATTCTGGAGACAGTGAAACAGGATCTAGACAGGACAGTAAAATTAGTGAAGTCCACACAGTATGACATTACACCACCGATCAGTGACGACATATCAGGTGACGAGCCACCTGGCAACGTAACACACGTGTCATACACGTGGAGTGAGGATAATTCCCCTCAAAACAACACAAACCCAAACACCTCGTCACACGATCGCAGTGCGGACAGCGTAAACGGACTAGAATCCTTACACGGCCAAAGAGACATAAACGAGCAGGAAATGAACAGAAACACGGAATATCCAATGATCCACCCCACAAAGTTCACGGGGGAGGGCCAGGATCCTGAGGAATACCTCAAGGCCTTAAATAGAACGGCTCGGATCAATGGCTGGAGCGACGAAGTCAGGAAACGGCTCCTACCTGCATACCTAACAAAGGCGGCCATGACATGGTACGAGCTCCATGAGGACAACTTAGAAGATGCCACATGGGAGGAAATCACTCTGTTGTTGAAAAGTGAATTCCAGCTCACACCAGATGATGAGGACCTGTATGACCAAATTAGACAGAGGTCACAGGGGCCTACAGAAAGCGCGCAGACGTATGTAAACGCGAAACTGCTGATGTGCGACAAATATAACGCCGCTATGCCGCAGAAGCAAAAAGTTAAGTTGCTAATGCAGGGCTTTAGGCCATACATCGTGGACAAGTTGTGTATAATGAATTACCCTACGTTCCAACACATGCTCAATAATATCAAAACAATAGAGGCAGGGAGAAAGATCACGGAAAAAGCTACGGAGAAAGCCGTGAATCAGCATTTTCATCCACAAAAGGACGACACCAGTCAGAAGATGGATGAGTTAGTGGACAGGATGGAGAAGCTAACGATAGCTGCCATCCAAGCAGGCGGGAGACCGCTTAGGGGTGAACATACTGACACGGAAGAACTGTACTATCCCGAAAGGGAAAGGGGATACACGGAAAGGAGACACTACGAGCGGGAGAAAACACACTACCCTCCACAGCGGCCGACAAAACCATATACGCAGGACAGGCCACATTACCCTGTGCGGTATTCACCGGTCTCATACCCCTCACGGCGACCATCATCCCCATACACACCGGAGTACTACCCTTCAGAGTACGACCACAGCATCCCCCGGCGAAGCAGCCCGCCACCGAGAAGACAGGACTATGCTGCCCCACAATATAGGGGAAATGGGGACTATCGGGAAAACCCGCCCCCAAGCAGGCAAGGCTATGCAGCCCCACAATATAGGGGAAATGGGGACTATCGGGAAAACCCGCCCCCGGGCAGGCAAGGCTATGCATCCCCACAACATAGGGGAAATAGGGACTATCGGGGAAGCCCACCCCCAATCAGGCAAGATTATGCATCCCCACAATACAGGGGAAACGGGGAGAACCCACCCCCAGGCAGACAGGGATATGCACCTTCGCAGTACAGGGAAAAGGCGTATCGCCGGGAAAACCCGCCCACGCAGCAGCAGACGTACACCCCACCCTGGCGGAAATAAGAAAACAGACCACCGGTCAATAACCGCAAAACAACAATCCCACAGAAAGGACGGGAGGCTGGGAACACGTACACAAAGGGACCAGAACACTATCCACTCCCCGACGAACACCCGAGGGAGTTTAGGGACGAGGCACCCCGCCGGGCAGACAGGGGGGCAATACTGCCCACACACAGTTACCCACCGCAAGCGGGGAGCTGGCGCAGCCACCCCGAGGGGGGACAGACATACGGCACGGGGAGACGCACACCCACGTTTCCAAAAAACGCCTAGACGGGGAGGTTCGGCTAGCTAAAAAAGCGGCTGAGGTTCCTCCCCCAACACAACACCAGAGAGGCCCCTCACTTAAACAGACTCGCAAGAGCAGGGGGAAGAAGCAGCCAACTAAAGCAAGGGCTGACGATCCGCCCCCGGACCGTTTCCAAACACACCCCGTACAAGGGGACGGCAACTGTTTGTTCAGGGCCATTAGCTTTTTAGTCCGCCATACCGAAGATCACCACAGGGAGTACAGACGGAAAACGGTCCAACATATTCTGGCCAACTGGAACGAGTACCGGGATTTCGTGTCGGACGAACAGGAAAACCCATTCCAGATCGGGGCAGAATACCAAAGATACATGGGTAGGGATGGTACCTATGCCGGCGCCGTAGAAGTGACCGCTCTCGGCAAGGTAGTTGAGATGAACATACACGTATACACTGACGTATGCTCGCCGCCACTATTCACAACCACGGGATTCGACAGGGACCTGCACATACTCTTTACGGGGAACCCTAGGGCGGGACACTATACGCCCCTCACAATCACGCGCGAACAAAACGCAGACAATCAGCCCACAACACCGCCGGACATGAATACATCACCGGCAGGGAAACAGGAGGAAAAAGGCAAACCCACACCCTCCAGACGGGAAACCATACCCCCTACACCACAACACGGGGCGGGAAGTGACCCCACACAGGCGCAGGACGCGAGCTCACTTGGCATAGGGGAGCCAGCAACAGGAATCGAACTCGCGACCGCCTGGAACAAAAAACGAGGTCACAAGTGCAAACGAAGGGTTAGGTTTGCAGACACACCCTCACAGGAGGAAGAAAGGAACAACACACCTACACAGAAACTGGGAACTGTGAACACATTAAACGCTCGCCAGAATCCCTGTATTTTCACAGCGCGGGCAGTGAAGAGAGCAGGCAGTGTACTGAATGGACACATTTCGCTGACCGAGATAAAGAACTCGAGCCAGTAAGTAAGCCGCGAGGCCAAGCGTGCCAAGTACAATGAGCGGCCAGCTCCATGCTTCTTCAGCACAAACGTAACGCAGGGCATCAACACTGGCGCACACAGGGACAAGGACATTTAGCCAGTAACAACAACAACTACATACACACTCTACAATACATCTTTACAGGGGAAAGGACTCCAGTTATCGGCACTGACAGTACACGCCAGCATAAATGGCCACAGGGTGCAAGCCCTCGTTGACACTGGCGCAGCGGTAAGCTGCGTCAACAGAAAACACGTCACCGAAGGGCAGATACACGGTGTCACGGGTGACATCCGGCTGGTAGCGGCCAATGCTCAGACGCTAGAAAACACGGGGGTGGCAAATATACACCTCAGGCTAGACCATTTTGCCACAACACACCCCATGTTCGTTAGAGAACATCTTTCTGCGTCAGCAATAATTGGCATGGATTTCCTCGCCAAGTACGAAGCTAGCATAAATTTTGCTAGCGGCAAAATGCTTTTAATGCATGATCAAAGGCTCACCACACATCCCATGGTATACACCAGAAACACAGATGGGATTCAAGCGGAGCGAGAAATCCACCAGCGCCAGGCCTCTACACTGAACACAATCAACAAACACACAGGCACACACACAGATAACACGATCAATCACACTCACAGACAGGACCTGACACCGGAACCAGATAGGAGGCTCACGGAGCTCCTGGAAGCCAATAGGGATATCTTTGCCCACTCGCTGAAAGATCTCGTGGTGACAGACCTTATCGAGCACCACGTCACACTCACCAGTGACCGGCCAGTCCACCAGCCTCCCTTCAGGGTGAGTCAGAAGGAGAGGCACGCTATCGACACTCAGATTACAGAGATGCTCGAAGCGGGAGTCATAGTCCCGGTGATCTCGAATTACAGTGCTCCGGTCTTGCTGACCAAGAAGCGGGATGGTTCCCACAGGTTCTGTACAGATTACCGTAGGCTCAGTAAGTTAGTAGAAAATGACAGTTATCCACTACCACGGGCAGACACCTATTTGGATGCCCTCGGTGGGGCCAGCTGGTTCAGCTCGATGGATTGTTATAGTGGATTCTATTCAATCCCCGTTAATGAACCGGACAGGCACAAGCTGGCGTTCGTTACAGAAAACAGCCTCTATACCTATACAAGGTTACCAATGGGCCTCCGTAACGCCAGCCAGACCTTCCAAAAACTAGTGGATAAGGCATTTTCAGGGCTAAAATGGCGCTCGGTGCTAGTCTACGTGGAAGACATAACGGTCTTCTCCAACACCTTTGACGAGCATCTCGTACACTTGGAGGAGGCTTTCGCAAGGATCAGAGAGGCCAAATTAAGGCTTAAACCTGCGAAGTGTCAATTCGCCAGACGGCAGATTAACATATTGGGCCATATTGTCAACAGAGAAGGCATTATTCCCGACCCAGCGAAGACGGACGCAATAACGGGCATCCCGATGCCTACAAACCTGAAACAATTGCGTAGCTTCATTGGTCTCGCCTCCTATTACAGAAAGTACATCCATAGGTTCGCGCACATCGCCCACCCCCTAACCGAACTCACACGTGAGAAGACACCCTTCAACATCATACAGGAACATATAGATGCCTTTAACACACTTAAGCACCTATTGACCACCCCACCATTGCTGCAACACTTCCATAGTGATAGGTCCACATTTTTACACGTGGACGCAAGCCAGTATGTACTGGGAGCGGCCCTATTACAGGAAGATGCGGAGGGGCGTATACGGCCAGTAGCTTGTGCTAGCAGAAAATTAACGGCCGTCGAAACAAGATACTATGCCACAGAGCGGGAAATGCTGGCATTTTCATGGGGAGTGAACTATTTCCGGGTATACCTCTATGGTATCCAGTTCACGGTAATGACTGACCACGCGAGCCTGCTTTTTTGGGACAAATTCAAAAACCCAAATTCGCTACTCAATTGGTTTATGTTCCGCCTTTACGAATATAACTTCGTGGTTAAGCATAAGAAGGGCGCTACACACCTAGATGCAGATGGGTTGTCTAGGCTGCCAGTAGCCGATCCCCCAGATGACAGTAAGGACCACGAATGGGACGACATGCCGACATTTGCCCTGACGGTGGTTAACATAAAGCAGGAGCAAGAGCATGACCCATACTTGATACAGATTATAATGGCACTAGAAAACTTGGAAAAGGTGGATTCCAAGACAGCACGGCTGTCTAGGCGATTCTTCCTAGACAAAGGCGGGCTACTGAAATTTAAACCCACAACCATGCATGATAATGCACCTATAGCGGTTCCGGACTCATTAAAAGAGAGTATCATGACCGGACACCATAATAGCCCAGTGGCAGGGGCGCATTTGGGTACGCATAAAACATACCATAGAATCCGGGACAAGTATTACAGGGTAAACATGAAGGGCGACATAGACACCTTCGTAAAGACATGTCACACTTGCCAGCGATTTAAAGCAAGACCTGGCAAGCCTCATGGATTACTCAACCCTATTCCCGTAGGAGAGCTATTCCACAGAGTCGGGATAGATGTTAAAGGCCCCATCACGACATCTGAAAAAGGTAATAAATATATACTTGTGGCCACAGAGTATCTCACCCGGTATATGATTACAAAGGCTGTTCCCAAAGCAGACACGAACAGCATGGTGGAATTTCTATTTGACATAGTCACGCGATACGGCCTATTCCAAACCCTATTATCCGATAGAGGGACTATTTTCACCTCAAGAGTGCTCCAACAGTTTTTGGAGGTCCTAAGGATAAGGGCATATACAACCACGAGTTTTTCCCCACAGACCAATGGACTCACAGAAAGTATGAACAAAATCATCGGAAGAGCGCTAGCCAAGTTCACGGGGGACACAGGGACAGACTGGGATAATTGCCTACAGCCCATTACATTCAGCTACAATACTTCTATATCCACGGCCACAAAACACTCTCCACACTTCCTGTTGCACGGATATACACCCAGAAGTCCCATAGACAACATATGCATCCCACAGGACACTCTCACAGACAACGCAGCCCGGTTAGAATATTTGCAGATAGCTCGCATGAACGCCAGAAAGAACATAACCGCGGCACAAAAGAAACAAAAAGAGCGATACGATCGGCAGCGGAAGACCGTGGAATACACACCCGGGCAATTGGTTATGGTTTCCAATTCCGCCCGTAAGAGAAATGTGTCCGAGTTCCTCCTACCACGTTGGACAGGTCCCTTCAAAGTCTGCAGGAAGGTATCTGACCTGATCTATATAGTGAACGTGCGGTATGGACACAAACTCATCGAGGACACTATACACGCCCGCCGTATGAAGGCATATTACACCCGGAAAACAACACCCACACATAAAGGCGGGAACACTCCCAAAAGGAAAGGAAACGATTCCACTGGCAGACGTGAAAAGAAAGCCAAGAGATAGCCTTCGAACCCCGAGGACCTCACCGGGATACGAACCTAACACTGACAAAACTGTCCCAGAGACACAGGCCCAAAAGGCAACAGGAATGATTATCCTGAACAAAGACGGTCTCGAACCCGCGACCTTCTGAACACCAGGAATGCAAGGTCGGGTAGCTATCCCATTGGAGGATACAGCAATAAGGGACAGTCACGCTAACAGGGATTAATATGCATAAAATAATAAAACCGCCTCCGACACCTAGTCACCAAACACGCGACTAGAAGCCCGGAGACACACGTGCATAAATACATCACCTACTCTCACTGACATCTAACTACCACCGACGAATATATTCGCACCAGGTCTACAATAATACAAAAAATTTGGGGACACAATATATGAACAGAGGTAGGGTCATTTACATAACGAGGAACCCAAGGCACACTGTATATGCAGACAATAGAAAGGCGTGTCAGCAAACCCACGCACATTGTCTCTACACATGTGATAAGCGGACCGCTGGGCTAAGCGAGCAAGTACTTCCTACACAATTGAAACTTGACACTATCGCCAGTCAGCGATAAGACATACATGAACATGCGACTTTCGCGTGTGCCAGACAGGCTAGGAGCGCTTTCGCTCCGGCAGTAATATACACAGCCATTCACACCATTTTCAAAGCCGGATAACTCCCGAAATTAAAGTACGAGGGACGTTCCGAATTACACAAAACACTCACACTAACGTATATTTTCGCACGCGTATCTCAAACATACAATACACGCCATGGTACATAAAACACAGAAATTGTGGTACCGAGGCCTTAGCCAAAGGCATATGCGGACGCACAGAACGGATACCATACCTTTTTGGGTTGCGTCAAGCCTGCATGCCTGTACCAAACATATTACATACATAAAAGACAGGCTACAGCCTCCAGCAGCCTAGGCTTCAGAAATGTATAAGATACGCACCAGGGCCTAACACATCCAACACACACAAACACGATACAAACGTGCCAAAAAGGAAGCTACCCAACGGCATTTTTGGCGCGACAACACAATCAGAGGCCACACTAGGGACGCACAAAATCCCAACAGACTACCCAGACATAAAACACGGAGCTCTACACGGGATCACGGGTCCGAATACCCAGTAAAACCGGACGCCGTGACAAACAAAAATTGTCGACCGACGAAAGAGCAGTTACATACAACACACGGGTTTTTCAACATAGAAAGTCAGAAAACTCAGCCAGCGCGACTAGACACCAGATAGACCCATTCACAGGGGAAAATTTACTCCCACCTAGACGGAAACTGGCCAAAATTAAGGCAATCCGCAAGTACGTCCAAATTAAACCAGGGATATGGACACGGGGACACACAATTACACGGGCAGCATCTCACAAACAGCATGCATGCACAATCCCATACAGAAAAACCATAGGGTTCCATACAGACACTGTGCCCCATAGAGTATAGCTGAGAATGAAGATAGGCACAAGAATGTTTAAATTATACGTATATGAATGGAATATTATTACTGTGTACATGCTTTAAACATACACTAGAGGGGGCAGATGCACTGCACTAATGCCATATACAAGCACATAAACGATTGAGCCACACAATCATGAACACAGCGCGTTGCAACACACTTTTGCCGGTAGACATTTGTTTTCATAACAAGACGTGACAATGACTTGCAGACATGATGACCCTGGCACAGAAACAATAACAATAACGACATAAAGTGACACGGATGTTGATATAGGAAATGGGAACGCTATTACAATAGCCTATGCATCCAATGTTACACAAACACTGTGGGCCAATCCAATCTCGGGTATACAGGATCCCATAGCCCTAACATCACCGACACTAGGAACATGTCTACAAAGGCGATAACAAGCAACACGCGGCACCTGACAATTAGCCACGCGACACGAGATAAGACTTATCCGATAACATCCCACGCGCCAGCATGCGGCAGCGGTAAGCGACCTCACACACGCAGCAGCGCTAATTACAGCCACGGACCCTCCCTTCCCACACGCGCCCAACAATCAGGGGCGGATGCAGACAGATTCCATGAGGGAACAACCCCCCCAATAACTTCTTTTCTTGTTTTTTTAATCTTTAAAAACCATTATAGGCGATCAGGCCATGACAATTCATACCTACAATCACTTGCTACTCTAACGTTATGAACATGAGACCAGATTAGTCCGTGACGTCACAGCGTCACTGCACTTAAACATCCTAAGGGCAGCCCGAGGGCGGTGCCCACAGACACATACATTCTCACACAACATAGGTTTCACAGATCCACAGGCACTCCACAGACTGGTATTTTAGAAGACGGGAGATGCTTTATGGCATCTCAACTTAGCCAGCGTACATCCCAAGGTGCGGATAGAGAACATATAGTGACTAAGAGAGGATGACACACCACGACAGGAATAGAAATGGATAGTGGCATCAGGATGGCCATGGTACCAACTACGGGCTACCACCCCAGTACCCTTCTTCCTACATATCCTGTCACCTACAACATCATCCAACACAGACATACAGACACAATAAAAACAGCTACACTACATTCCAAAATATACATCGGGGTTGATAGGCTTCATGCTCCTAACAAATCAAGGTATGCTAGACCTTGACCCCAAACGCCTACACCCGAGTATTAGGGGTGAGTCGGAAACAATATCAAGCGCAATGCACATCTCTGTGTAGAGAGATGAGGCCATAATTATATTAACAAGTATTTTTATTAAATAAACCCGCATGCTAGGGACATAGACTTATTATACCTTGACACATGCCTTATCCTGAAGTGAGAGCGGACACGCCTCATATCCATCCCAATGCATGGAATATCCCATCCACATACCAGGGATCTTATTATTATTACACCTGCATGACATTTTTAAAATTTTGAACACCTGGGAAAAACCCACCCTATCCACTCACAGTAAACGCCTCCTAGCAGCATCATCGGCTCCCGGCCACCATAAACATGGAGTCCAACGATGCACGACCCCCTCCTCCCACGCTTTAAGCCCATTCAGCAAATAACACCCCCGGATCATAATAACAGGGGACCAAACGCCCTACAAACCTACTAACACCTCCAGGAAATTACCAAGGCATTACCGCTGGAAATCCGACATGGCAGTGACAAGCCTAAAGTAGACACTGCATTTAGAAGATACTACAACCCCAGAACAATAAAAGAAATTACGTAATTACATGGTACACACAAACTTATTTACACATCACATTTTTTTTTAAAGGAATCTGACACCACACTAGATGGTGATGAGATGGGCAAACGGACAGCTGAATCGCTACACAAGAACAGAGCTGGAGAAGGCGGTAATGAAGCCTGACCCAGTTTAACGACTAACAGACGACAGGTCGAAGACCTGCAGGGAAGACTTTTGACGGCTAGTAGGAGAATTAGCCAGCTCCACACTAGACTCAGGAGATGAACCCAGAGACGACCACATTAGGACTAGACTCTTAGCTAGTTATAATCTAAGTAGAGCTTCCATGGCGGGGAGCAAGTCTTCCATTTCGAGGAAGTGAAGAAGGATCTCAGGATTCAGCGGGACCAATCCTAGATCCGCCAAGTCCTTGTCCCGGAAGACAAGGTGAAGACGATTTAATAAATAATAACAAATGAATAATACATAATGCATATGGAATGAATGCGATCATTCGGTTCCGTGCCCACATAAATGGATGACACCGAGTCTCCAGAGCTTAAATGGAAACGCACCGGGCGGCCAGAGATATTAAATAGGTATGCAACGGGCTGCCAAAAGGGGTTTGGTGGGCAACCCAGCATAAATATACAAATGAATGACAAATGGCGAAAAATGCCAACACAGGCAGATATAAGATCAGCGGAAAGGATATCCGCGCGAGGCGTTTGCTCTTTAGCAGCGCAGTCGCGCAGGCCTATATTAATTACTAAGAGGGGGATGTTGACAATTAGTATTAAGGGAGGGGACTACGGGCCACTGCTGGGTTCCGTCCCGGCAGTAGGTCACAAGGGCCCCCCGGAAGGGAAACCGACCGGGACGAGCCCCCGATCAAAATTCTAGTATATAAGACACAGTTACCTTTAAAAGGCAACTTAGACTTAAGCAAATTTAATAAGCACTGTTGTAAAACAGTTGCTACAGCACATTTCGGCACTAGACTAAGGACCATTTCGGCTTGTAAATACAAAATATATATATATATATATATTTTAATGTTAACTAACATAATTTAGGCTAAGCACCTTTTAAGATAAGAGCGTTCGGCACCTGGCAACTAGACGTTACCAGGGTAAGACCGACAATACATTAAGATAAAAAGAAATATGCGATGCGAACGCGACATCGAGCGTTCGGCACCTGGCAACTAGACGTTACCAGGGTAAGACCGACAATACATTAAGATAAGAAGAAATATGCGATGCGAACGCGACATCGAGCGTTCGGACCTGGCAACTAGACGTTACCAGGGTAAGACCGACAATATATATAGCGAAAACACGCGTATGCAACGCGAACGCGACATATATACACGAGACGTACGAAGAGGTCTCAAGGGCGGTGGAATTATCCAAGCCGACCCTTAAAACAGCGCTGCGCGATATGTGCACATAATGTATTGGCCACATGTACTAAATTTACATGCATTTTCTTTTAGCAAAGAGCTCCACCACTGCAGCATCATGGGGACGCTGACAGCATGATCATTATCAGGTAAAGATGACGTCACGACACACAAATACACTCATACACTTGTATACACGGAGGAGACATGACAAATACACAGGAAGACAGGAGTACATTCATAAGTATAACAATGAGGCTGTAGTCAGTTTAGGTTAAGCTAGACTTAAAAGGTGCACAGTAGACATAAGTATGTACATGAGATATAGCCAAAATGTATATGGATGTTATATCACACTCTATTTCAGGCACACCAGGAGGCGCTCTCTCCGCACGTCCTACCAGAAAGGGGAACTAACTAACAAATTATTATTTTTCGGATCATCAGCACCATACACATGTCTTTTGTAAATATATTTCCAACACCAACTTGTACACACCCTCTACTATACACACACACACAAAATATTCACCGATTTCCCGTCACACTAATAAGGTGATGACGACAGGCGGCGGTTACGCGAGGTGACCGTGGGGCACCGATCAGAGCTGACGCAACACACGACAGATGCTTAAATAAGGAGCGGATGCGATAGCCAGGAAAGACGTGGCTCTGTGAACGTCTATCCTAGCCATCAAGTTGAATTCTTCCACCCACGGAGGAAAATTCACAACAGCGGGTTAAGTGGTTTAACCACTAAACCACAGGGGCAGGTCAAAAGCCACAGATGAATGGCACAAGGTAAAGGTGGCCAAGAAAGAAAAGTGCTATGGCCATATGCATAGGAGAAAGGAGAAAGGTACTCATGAGTAGAAAATATTTAGTAGTAATAGTACTATAATTAAGCGTAGCATGTAAGAATTGTAATCGAATATTGTAATAAATTGTAAAACCTTCAAAGCACAAGAAATATGAAGAATACACATAAAGCACTGCAACATTCTAACACCAAACACGTTTCTACACACTTTTGTCTCTTTCCTTTCCATTCTACTAACGCCAAATTTGTGACGGTGTCCCGTTTCATCCCAACAATAAATCATTCTGATATACCTTTAACTTTTACCCCGGGGCACCTGTTTTTCTATTTTCTTCCATCTCTTATACAATACCTTGCAGGGAGCAATTTTTTTTCTCCACACAGCGTCGGACGGCACAACCACCCGTCCAACCATGGTTTTTTTCCTTCATGCATAATACCAACATGCATATAACTTCAAGAACATGTATGTTTTTGTACTTTTATTTTTATTATTTCCAATGTCAAATTTCATAGTGATTAATTTTAGATAAACAATTAACTATGTATACCCAAAACCCACCCCCTCTGAGTACACGCTAAACTCACATCACCACCAGGACAACACGACACCGACACTGAAGAAAAAGAAGAAGAGGGACAAGCAGAAAACGACGAAACAGCATCACAACGACACGCCCACTCTACTTCCCGTTCGCGGGGACGCGAACTAACGACGAAGGAGTCTTGTACAGCACGGGGGCAGTACCCCCTGAGACCCACCCCGCCATCTTCTACCAAAACCACCCCAACTGGAAACATATCTCTACACAGCAAGCGGCGAACACCTAAGCCTAGGAGGTTAGCCAACGGCTTGCAAAACTCACATAAACATTTACACTAACAACTATCTGGGTCAGCTACACTGATGCAATGCTGACCAAGCAGCGCCGAAACATATAAGAATGGAACCCGCACAGGAGGGATTATCTGTTCTGTTCTGTTCTTCGTCAGCGGCCCTGCCCGACGACGTCCGTTCCAGCTCTTCACCAGGTGAGATCTAGTTTGTGCTCAGAATCCTTATTTTTGTAAACACCTACCCCAAACATTTGTACACTTCACAAATTGTATTTTATATTTGTTTAAACTCCCCAAGAGGGACATCACATTACATCTACTGGCCAATAAATTCATGGTCAGTAAACTACACGCTTATTACTAATCACATTCCACTTTACATCCTTATACCCCACCTGACCTTAGTCATAATTGCCCGTGACCGTAGAGGCCAATAATCGCATTGTCAGGTGAACAATGTTTGCATGACCATTGTATTACCTTTCGGTAAAACGCGTGTAAAGCAAACAAATCATTGTTCCACACTGTGTAGCCTACTTCTAAAAGATGACATTCATTTTCATCGTTTTCAGACAAAACATGAATTTGAAAATTATTTAATAGAAAATATTTTTTGAAAATTAGGTGTGAATCATTTTCAACATTGTTTGGAGCTAAATGTATGCCTCTGTTGTCAATAGATATTAGTAAATAATCTCCTTGTTGAATCAGTCGTATACGATTCCCGTGTCGACGTGCAAATTCGCATTGCATACTAATGGATACCTATAAAGGTAAAGTTAACATACCATGCAATTTATTAACCATGTCTATATCCAAGAAACAATACAAATTTAAACTAGAGTTTGTGTTTTCCATAAACATGAATACACTATAAACTTAAAAAAAATATCCAAATGTCTTTTTTGAAAGTAAAGTACGTTCCTAAAAGCCGAATCCAACAACAACAACAACAAAACTACAACATATGCATCACATATGTTGTTGTTGTTGTTGTTAGTTTCTAATAGACCGTATTCTATGTGGTGAATATTGATTCATAGGTAACGTAAAATTAAGTTGACGAAATGCTTGTTGACGATATGAAGTGGTTCCTTCATCAGCAGGGAATTTATAGAAGTGAAAACAAAACATATTTGACGTTAGTGGAAAATAGATATTAAACAAGGGTTTTGTACATAGCGTACACCAAAAAACTGGAAAATTATCCTCATCCGCTAATTTGACAATCACTTGTTTCATCGTTAAACCGTACCATGATTTATGAATTACTTCTGTAGATACATTATTTTGAAAACCAAAATTTAGCATAGAGGATTTGCAATAGTGATGACTTGGATCATGAAACAACACATCATCATCATCATCATCATCATCATCATTAATGATGCTCTTATAAAAAGAGGTATCAATGCGCACTTTAATGTTTTTATACTCTAAAGGATACGCTACAAGTTGTGGATTATAATTTTCCATCGTTGCATATTCATTAAACGTAGTGTGTTTGGTAACAATAAAAGAATCGTGATCATGGCTCATCACTGAATCTGAAATGTAGTTATAGACATTTTACTAAGTAAGTGTATTTAAAAGAATATGTTAATTTATACACTGTCTGTCCCCTAAGTGATTATCAAAAATAAAATAAAAAATAAGCAAAACACAAAATAAATAAATAAATAACCATCTGTCTGCTGACTTTTTTTAATGAATTAGGTTTAAAAACAATTTCTATTCAGATATTCATCTAGTGTTGTTTTGTAATACAACTTGTCTACTGAGGATGGGTGGTCAGTTTGCTAAAACATGAGGCTTATTAAGCCAGCACCTAGAGAGGCCTATTAAGCTACATGTCTACTGAGGATGGATGGTCAGTTTGCTAAAACGTGAGGCTTATTAAGCCAGCACCTAGAGAGGCCTATTAAGCTACATGTCTACTGAGGATGGATGGTCAGTTTGCTCAAACATGTGGCTTATTAAGCCAACACCTAGAGAGGCCTATTAAGCAGCATATCTACTGAGGATGGGTGGGGAGTTTGCTGAAAGATGAGGCTTATTAAGCCACTAGCTAAAATAAAATGTTTTAATCTAGCCTGTGCACAGTGAGGCATGCAAACGTTGATGCATGCCTCTCTTTAAATGTTGACGGGCAAATATCACAAGACATACAGTTTATATATATCTATTTACATACATTCATACATCCTTGCATACATCCATGCACACAGGTTAAAAAACAAAAAATTATATGATACACTACAATTTGATAGCAACCAAACCAAACACTTGCCATATTGTACAATAACAATAGCAACAACCATTACTGGTTGTAACCAAAGGGAACGCTTGTCATCATATCCTGACACCACTGCCTTTTATCATCCATCAAAGCAAGTGTTTGTTTCCGTTGTTTCATTAAAAATAAATTATGGTTTTTAGACATAATTCTAAACGGACTATGCGTCATGCGTGTGTGGGTTTGAAGAACATGTAAATAATCATTCACACAGAGCCTTTTCACCACTTGTTGGCAAATTCCTTTGGCTCGCATAGATTCACATTCATTCATCTGTCGAAAACTATACATTTTCGGAGCGAGCCCCACAAGTTCAATCATCATGGTGTCTGAACACTCATCTTCCATTAAACCAATTTTTTTGTTCAGACGGGGGATATCGAACACGTTCCTCTCGCAAAACGAGGACGTGTCAAACCATTTGGGTTTTCTTTCACAACGACATACGGATCACAGTCACGGATATGGTAAATAAAACTATCCGTGTCCGTATATAACAATGAAATGGTACCAAATTGCCGCATTGCAAAACCATAATGAAATTTATATATATGCAATTTTGAAAAATCTAAAATGAATTGGCCTAAATAGATAGGTTTATTCATGACCACTTTAGTTTTTAAAAGTTCAATAGTAACTAAATCATCATCAATAATGTTTAAAGATTTAAAATTTGGTTTTGAAATGTATTTTTGGGCGCCCCATCCGCCATGCCATGTGTTCACCAATTTTATGTCTCTATACTGCCGCACATTTTCAAGACTCTTGCCATAAATACAATTATTCATACGTTTAAAAAGATTTATTTGAAATGACTGAGTGGCACTTTGTCTGTGACTGGTATTTAAATCCATGTACGGTTTCAACCACAGTTTCTGACAAAAAGAAATACCTCTATGGATTTTTTCAGGGTTAAGCTCTGGGATAACATTCTACCAGCATGTCAATATGCATCACATAGTGATTTTTGTCATACTGTATAAGGTGCCCATCAATTTTTTATGATTGCCCTTACTCTCGGGCGACACCATTTTCTCTATGCAAAAGGGGAAATCTCCATGTCGCTGTCTGAGATCGGGGGGATAAGCTAAGTCAACGTCAAGAACATACCCTCCGTCCTGTTGCTCGCTGGCGCTATGCACATTAAAATCTTTAATTTCATCCTCCGACAGCCAGACAAAGTTTCTGTACGGCAGTGGTCGACTCATAGGATGACCGTATAAATTGTTTACGTCAAAATACATTAGGTAGGATTCAGGTTCTTCGGGACAATAATCAGGCATGTAATGATTATTTGCCTTGGCATGTCGCTGATTGAGCGATACGAACCCCCCACGAATCCCTTTTTCCATCATCAGTACCATATCGGGATCCGTCAGTAAATCAAGCTCAATTTGGGTAAATTTGAGGGCAGCGTTTAAACTTAACCCTGGACTGGAATAGTAGTGGGCGGGGTCAAGGCCATATACCGCGTGACATAGCTGACGAAACGTCTCAATCACGTCCGTCAATAAAAACACGTCTAATTTTAAGTAGTGCATAGCATACTGGCCCATGGTTTCTATGGCAAACACTCGCCAAACATGGTGTGCGTGAGCATAGTCTTCTTCACTGATGGTGCTTTGAGTTAACTGAGAAAAGAATTTTTCTCTTGGCGGCAAAGACGTTTCTTTAAGCACCTCGTAACATCCCACATAATCATAAGGAAAATGACCTTTACGAACACACAATTTAAATTGATTTGTATCCGTAAATTGGGAATGGGTATGTTTCAACTCATCTTCGCTTAAGCCTTTCACAAGACTATCCAGCGAACTAGACATCAACTTGAATGAGTCGAGAAAGCGAATGCTCATGCTTCCTTTTCTCCATGAAAGTGAGGTAAAGCTCTCATGGTTTTTAGCCAAAATGCTGAATTTGCTCGTATCTACATGAGCAAATTGTTTAACAATGAAGTGAAGGTCATACCGAGAGAAATTGTGTAAGAAGACAGGGAGGAAGCGAGGTGTAGAGTACTTCAAATTGCATTCGCTATGGGCAGCACCTCTAAAATGCCCTGTCCTGTGGCAGTGGTCCCTTACTTTTTTTTCTCCATCTAAAATTGGCTTTTCTCATATGTGGCAGGTGGTGGCTTGATCATATTCTCTTTGCTGTACATCATTCATATGAATTGGTACAGGGTTGTCCAATTTTTTTTCTACTTTGCCCGCTAAAGCCGCCATTTGATCAACAAACCACCGCGCACAATCTGAACCTTCATGACTTGCATATTCACATTGTGATTTATCGTAGTGACAGACAACATAATAACCTACAGCAAAAGGCTCATGTTTCTGCACTGGATTGGTTGAGCTTGTATGGGGGCTTGGTTCACATCCCTGAAGGGGAACGGTGAGGGCCTCAAAATCAGCGTAAACAGCAAATGGTAGCATGTCTTGTTTATTAGTGGCCTTAAATTTTAAGACTGCGTCATTCCCTTCGGGCAAAACTAGCTTTACTGCCGGCTGCCCTTCGCAGTCTCCCCTATGTCGTTCCAAAAGTTCGGCAGTTCCAAAATACTGAAGGCAGCGCTCACAAATGTATTTTGCACACTTATGATTGGACACTTGGCTGCTTACCAATCTACTCAAATTTTTTATCCAACAATAATGGCTTTTATCCCCATGAGACAAAAGTAATAAGTGAATGTGATATTGTTTTGTCTCTTTGGTGGCATACAAGGGACCCACAATATTGGATCCATCGACACCATACACCATGAAAAAGAAATGTGGGTTATCTTTCTCAAATAAATGAATTTTATCTGGAGACATGGGAAATGAAACACGTGCCAGATTCAGAGTTTACTTTAAGAGGTTAAACATAGCTTTGAACTTCCCTGGCTAATCACCATTTCCGTCTTGGCAGGGTTGCAAGAAACTAGCCACACTCCACAAAAAAACAATGATCATCTTTATTCCGTATGTTGATCAGAGCCCTTTTCCTTGCAATCCAGCTCGGTGTGGGAATGTAGCTACTTCCCGCATTTAATGGATTGTATTTACAAATATTAATTTGCAAATATTCAATGCTATTCAGAGCCAGGCCACTGGGTCCGTCTTGTAACTTATCAAATTTACTGACAAGTCCATCAATAGCATTTATCTGATACCATGTTTCTAAATTATCGGCCATCAGTAATTTCTCCATTTTTGTACAAAGATTAAAGCTATGTTTTTCTTCAACATTATTTTAATGAGAATAAACTCGCATAGTAATTCGAAATTTATTTTTAAGGCGTGATGCATTGTTAAACCTTGCCTGCTTTCATTCAGAAAAATAGATAAACACGATTCAACAAATTCTTTAGGGGATAGACAGATTTTCACATTATGAATTCGGCCTGAACATATCCTAGTTTTAAAACATTTGGCTAACGCTTGCCATTCTAAGTCTTGATACATGGATGTAGACATAATTAAAAAGTACAATAAATGGAATGTTAACTCACCTTATTAATAGGATAATCCAAAAAACAGCAAATACAGATGTCTTCAGACACTGGCACACACACTCTCACTCACTCACACACACGAACACAAGTCGTAGCCACTGTTGTTGTTTCTCCAACTGTAGGTGGCTGGAGCTTCAGCAAACAACCAATTAGTTGCAAATGTTGGATAATGCTCCTTTTTTAATGTATATCTGAAAAGCAAAGCAATAAAACCCCATTATTAGTTATATATAATCAGTAAACATATGGATTAATTCAGTTATAGCATATAATAACAAAACACTCTGAAAAGCAAAGCAATAAAACCCCATTATTAGTTATATATAATCAGTAAACATATGGATTAATTCAGTTATAGCATATAATAACATAACACTCAAAAAAAGGTTTAAGCTATGCAATAGGATTATTTTGTTTGTCATGTGGCCTCCTAAGAGGTCAAGTGAAGGTCTTTCTTGTCGACGCCCGTGAGCGACCTGCATGCCGGAATGAGACATGGAATGGATAAAGATAAATGAAACTGGGGCTAGAATGTGGAAGGAAGCGGCCGTGGCCTGTCAAAAGGTACCACCCCCAGCATTTGCCTGGCGTTGAAAATGGAAAACCATGAAAAACCATTTCAAGAATGGGTGAGGGTGGGGCTCGAACACACACATCTACCGAGTTAGCAGAGAGCTTGGCCCCATAACCTAACGCTGTGCTTTAGCCAGCATAGCCACTGCTATTGGTAATAGGATTAATCATATGCACAAACATAATAATAAGACACACACTCGGAAAAATAGAAAGCTAATTATTGCACAAACAAAACAAAAAAACATATCTTCATAACATACCTTTTCAATATCAAAAATTGGAGCTTAGTGGGCTACGCTGCTACCCCCAATCGTTTGGATGGCACGCACACAGTTTAATTCTGCAACAAAAATAATTATATTCCATAAGTTCATGTATTAGTATTAAATAAAATGGCATTCATTCATTCATTTTAGCCTAAGTCATAAACAAAATGTACATACCTTTTTCAAACTAATGTTCAAGCTGCTGCTGCTTTTCTCTCTCTCTCTCTCTATCGAGTTGTTGTTTTATCTACAACAAAAAACATTCATAGCATTAAGTTATTGAATCATCATCTTCCAAATAATGCATAAAATAAGAATAAATTTATTCCATAACATCATTATAAAACAAATCACGTACATACCTTTTCCTTACTCTGTTCGTGTACTTTGTACTTCTACTTGTTTTATCAAGTAATTTAATTAATTAATTATGAAACAAAACTCTTGCACTGACTGCTCATCCAGCTGCATGAAAGAATATCTTGTGAGTAATGAAGCATGTTAGTTCGTCACACTAGTTTATATGTCTTAATAATTTGTAAACGCCTTAGTTCTCACTGAGTAACCAAACACACTTTGCAACTAATCACTGAGTGACTGAGTGAACTTTCGACTGCATCGCTTAACACATGCTGTGTGCGTACATGGCCTTCCCACTCAACATCCCTATGAGAAGTACATCATCTCTCTGAAACAAAGCACAAAGTGTGCGTGCTAACCTTGAGCAAAAGTATTGAGTTATCATACCTAGGAATAGCTCGACTCATTATCTATCTTTGTTTCTCAAACAACAAACTTGCAGTGCCAGTCCAGGCTTCCCACACACATGTACTGTACACCAACGCACATTCTTAATTTTTGATAAGGAGCTGTGGTCTCTCACGCTAGGACCGCAAACACATTCACTTCAGTTAGCAAATTATTTTCAATGGCTGTAAGACTCATTATGATCAAATCATATATATGTATGTTTTAGCAACATTCATAGCTCATAACATGGTATGCCAACGTCACTTCAAATCTAAATTACAAAATAACAAAAAAAAATATGTTAAACCCCTCCCTCCCTCCCCCAAAAACATGCATAGGTTTTTTCACCTAGAGACTTGAAATTTATAGTGCGGGTAGAGGAGGTAAAAACCAACCATTCATGTCGAACAAACGTTTTTTCTTATCTTCACCGTTTCCAAAAGAATCAAAAATCCAAAACCAAGAATTTACAAAAAAGATTTTTTAAAATACCAACACACATTCTTAGCCAAGGCCGTGTCATCCCAACGTCAACAATAGCTCATTCGTTAAAATCCAACCATCCATTCACCAATTATCGCCAATGTTTGCGAGAAAGTAGGCTATCATTTTTTCCTCCTACACCCTTGAAACTTGCTACCCACCAAGAGGGCATACCCACCTTTCATTAACGTCAAATAAACTGTTTCCCAAAATTCACCGTTTCCAAAATAATCAAAAATCCAAAACCAAGAATTTTCAATTTTTTTAAATACCAACACACATTCTTAGCCAAGAACATGTCATCCCAACGCCAACAATAGCTCATTCGTTAAAATCCAACCATCCATTCGCCAATTATCGTCAATGTTCGCGAGAAAGTAGGCTATCATTTTTTTCCTCCTACACACTTGAAACTCGCTGTCCACCTAGAGGGCTTAGCCACCTTTCGTTAACGTCAAACAAACCTTTTCCCAAAATTCGCCGTTTCCAAAATAATCACAATTTCAAAATCAACAATTTTCAAAAAAAAAATTAAAATACCAACACACATGCTTAGCAAAGAGGACGTCACCCCGTTCCTAAACAACACATCGTTCTAGCCTTACAAGCTCATTAAATATCACCAAAATGTCAAAAACGCATTTACCTCAAATTGCGTTTCCAAATTCCACCCATTGTAAAAAATAACCTCACCATCAAATAGAGCGGAAAAATACCATCTAAACGACCCCTCACTCGATACTAGTCCTCCCCCACCACCAACATAGCCATACGTATTCAAGCACACACGCGATTATAGGTAGAACCCCCATTGTAGCACTACTATTTTGATAAACAAGTAGGACATCAGGTTACTTACCATGGACATAAAATATTGTGCCCAAATCCAGTTGTTCAGATTTCAGAGAACAGGCCCATATGCTAAGTTCCGAGCAGAGGATTTGAATAGCGCGCTGCGAATGTTCTAAGAAGGAATTCGAAGCTTCATGCAGCCTACAGAACGGCAAGTGACGTAGCTGGTTGTCACAAGCGAGGCTATATTTTGGATAAAATATTTCCCGGTTGATTGGAAACATGGGACTAATACCATATTACTGGCACGGAAAAGGGAAGAAGAATGTGCTATGTTTGAAGAAAATCGAACCAGCGGAAGCCGAGATATGAGAAGTTTAAGGATTGGGGACATATCTCGCAGTGACGTCAGGAGTCCGCCTGGAGAGTATAAAACGAGCGACGACCAAGGCACATTATGTTAATTCATCACAGCGCCCAGTCGCTGATACATCGTACGTTACTTCGCCACAGCGCTCAGTCGCTTGGTCATCGCATGTTACTTCGTGAAGCACATGGTTGATATATTCAACGTTATACTTAGAAATAGCACATGGTTGCTAGGACTTAGTGCGATTCAACGAGACAGTACATGGTTACTGGAACTTCAAAGGTGTTGGAAATTATTTCAGTGAACTTAGGATTTTTCGTCAGTTATCACTCAGGTGATGACATTTTGTGGCAGAAACATTGGTAAATATAAAACTGCTCACGGACATATGATAGACTTAGTCTATAAATTTTCCACAGTCCACAAATATCATTATTGGATTATTTTTTATATCCAATGGCCAGAAGCAAGCTTTTGTCTTGGTAACTGAATGAACAACCAAGATTATATGTCAGTACTTTTTCAAATACCTTTCTTGCACGGTTCAGTTCAGGGACTTGAACATCAGAACTGAATAAGATTGTCAGTGTATTAAACTGTACTGAATACATCATTGTTGGGTCTTGTTACATCTGGTATTTTTCATCATGGATCAATTAGATCTTACCCCTGTCAAGAATTTAACTACAGCTGTTAACGCAGCCAATACGAACAGTTTTCATCAAGATTATCCGGCAACGAATATGATTACCGCTATGTTTTGGTAGACAAATTACGGGAGGCCGATACAAGAATTTAAGTACGTGTCCAAATGGGCACTAAAGACTGGAATTGTCTGGTTTTAACCAGATTATCTCCGACATCAAGATCTACAAGGATGTATGCTACAATTTGCATTATTTTTATGCGTAGTTGGCAGGAATTCTCATTTTTCTACAGTCTTATCAACACAATATTTTTCTTTGATAATTTGCTGTTGCAAATGTTTTTGCGAGGCATGGGAAGCCTTGTTCTGAGTATTTTCTACACTCAGACATGAATATTCAATGATTTGAATCAATGGACGAGCATTACGTGCATTTTATTTGATTTTGTGTTTTTTTCTAATCGCGGTCATCAGCCATCGTAACTGTAAATTTAAAAATGATTATAAGTTGAGGAATGGATATCTTTCCATGTTAAAGAAATCGAGTATGATCTTTTTCGAATAGTTTATTGAAGTTAAATCCAGTTGTGGAATTAATAATTATAATAATGATGATTTAATAACAATAATAATAATTAAGTTCAATTTTTCTGAGATAATAATAATTATGATTTATATTTTCTAATAATCATATCCTTTAGTATGAATTTATAAAATGGATATTTAAAACAGTTTGTTATATCGGATACTTGTTTTTCCGAAGGTTAGTGGTTAAACGCACGCCCACATTCTACTAACAGAGTAATTCACTGGCAGCATTTAACACTTGCATTATGCAATCAAATCATGTAGAAGACACGGAAAGTGATGATACGGGAAACAAATAGAATATATAAAACACGGTTCTACCAGAATTTATATAAATATAAATCATTTGGGTACGTCTTTTGAGAGAACGTTTGACCAGAAATAGACACGATGTGAAATTATTAATGTTTAATATGATGGTAAAATTACAGTAAACTCATTTGAAGGAGCTTACTAACTTCTAAAACTTCCAGTATGGATAACAAGCAAAGGCTTGATTATTATGTATAATTTGGAAATAAATTATTGTGTGTGGAAATAGTTGAATGTGCCATTCTGATTGTGCAATTAAATCGCAGGAATGATGTTGTTGTGAAAATGAAGCATCAACCATTGTGAAGGTTGGGTGACTTTGATAAATATGTTGGAAATTGAGTATATTGTTACAAGCCACACTTTCGACGAATTTATAACCAAGGGTTATTTTATGGAGCCATCATAGTTAATTCACAGTTGATTCTCGTGTTCTATAAATATTTTCTAGTACTTGTTGACCCGGATTTTGTTATTAACAGTAACCTTTCAATTGAGGAGACTTTACCGTTGTCGAATGCTAATTATGATAATGTGATTTATGACACATTTAAATAGATGGGCCGATGCTATAAATAAAATAATACTGTCATTTCAGAAGAGCCACTACCATTTAAAGGATATTTGTGATCCTATTAAAAATATAAATATTATTTAAAATAATGAATTTATTAACATTTCCATATTCTGTCAAAAAATTGCAAATTTTGATAATAGTATTTGTTACTATTTTTGTAACAATTTTCTAAATAATATTTTCAAATGATTTTTGAATGATTGAATGGTTAAATCAATATTTAAAGAATTGATGTTTTGTTAATAATAATTTTTGACCATAAGTTGAGAGTCGAGTCATGCACTCAGAATAATTATTTTGGATCGAGAACAGATGGTATAATAAAACTTCTGTTTAATATCGAAGTTCTTCGAATCCATGCTCAGATGTCCATATAAGTTGATGTTGTGTTATACCTATTGTTATGACTTGTAAAAATGAACCAATTTTTGACATATTGGGAAGTGATAGTTATTTTCTGCAACATTCAAAGCCAAAAAAAAAAGTGATTTTTCTACATCGAGTGAAACCATTTAATTTCAACCAGTGAATGCTTATGATTTAGGAATCAGGCTGGACAATTTAATTTGCCCTCAAGAACCTACGACTGTAAATATTTTAATTTGAACAAAGTCAAAATGACTGACATTCTGGCTTTAGTTCAAATATTAAGTGTTCATGTGTTGATAACCCTGTATATTTTGCGTACATAAATGTATGATTCGTCATGCATTCCTAAATGCTATTCTGGCATTTATTTCTAGTCAATTTTAACATTTTAATAAAATGAAATTATTTTAGGAATTGTGCTATTTTCAGAGTCTCCTTCTATCCTTATTGTTCCATCGAAAATCAGTAAAGCATTTTTTTATTGTGTTATTGTTGTCACTTTAACCCATATCGCGCCCTGGGATGTTTTGATTCTTGTGCTGAATGATTTTTGGTGAAATGCACATGTGGTTGTTGGACTTCGGTCTATACTGGCACAATATATACGTGTAAACGGTGTTTTACTCACTTCGATAATCGATATGGTCAACAAGGAATGGAAAAATTGAAAGAACATACAGCTTAGTGTGTCCTGCATGACATTGCTAGGGTTGAAATGCCTATTAAAACCCCAATTGTGACATCCTTAAATGTAGAAAAAATGTTGAGAATACCCTACATTATCTATGCAGATTTCGAAAGTATACTCTTACCATATCAAACATGTCTACCTAATCATGAAGCAAGATATGCAGTGCCATACCAGAGTCATTTTGCTATGAGCTTTGGTATATACGTCAAACCCTCACCAGCTGTGGCACATATTGTGCCCGTTAGGGGAGGTTATCTGGTCCACCACCGGCCGATTGTGGCTTCACAGATGACCCCTTCCTCGAATATATATGGCCGAATAGGATCGGAGTACACTCATTGTGGAGCTATTCCGGCACAAGACTCCTCGTCTCAATAGGGGTCAGGATCCCATCATAGCATAACTCAAAGACACCCCAAGGAAAATGCACCCCCAAAAGAAAAACAAACTACTAAATTAAAATCCAGGCTTAAGTAAAATTCATGAAATGATTTATTCAAATACCAAACCCCTAGCCTACCATCGGAGGGCAATAATCGGCTAATCCGCTGAATGAATAAAAAACATAACAAAAGAAACAACCCCTAACTCTAATGAGTTAACCCTCTCGACTGCTCCTAAATACATAAACAAAACAATACCAAGGTTTGGGAAGTGGTACAAAATAACCCTAACTTAATGAGCAATAGCAAAAGCATGATGTTTTGAAGTGAAACATCAGGTAAACAAACAGTCATTTCATGACAGAAAAATCTAAAATAAGCTGTGACCACCCCGTATTTACATTTAAATTTACAAAATCGAAGCTAAACCTGATTTTAACTGGCCTACGGGGAGAAGCGTCCGTGGTAAAACAAAACTGAACAAAAGTTTAAGTGTGATTAACAGTCATAATTTACAACACAGATATATACAGCAACTGTACAACAAGATCTACAAAGTAGAAGATGGATGGGTAACAGTTGGGTTAACAAATCACAATGAATAAATATGACACACACAATAGCATTGTTATTAATCCTGCCTACAACACAATGGTTACTCTTTGTTTCCATTGGTCATATGAATGTGTACATAAGAAACGGAATGTACTGTTCGATAACAGCTGAACTCACTAAGATTCACGGCCCACGAGTTGAAAACTGTAGGTAACCGTGATCTCTGTCCGTCGATAATGTCAGCTGCTAAGATATACCTCCAAGGAGTACACCTGGCAAGCACAGTGCAATGGTCAGCAAGATTGCATTTGTCTATCAAAGTTTACAGTCGATTAACAATTAACGAGTATTTTAAGAGTCGTTTTAAATAAATTAGATTTCATGATTTAATCTGTGATTATTAGTTTATAATCGTAGGTTTAAGAGTGTGTTAATTATGACGATTGACCAAATTGCAAGCCTTCCTAAATAAGTGGACAACCACTTGTGTACAACAAAGTACACTCGAACTTCACTACTCTGAGCTATCAAATGCTCATGAAACCATAATATCAGTAACCTGCCTGGCTCAATGGCTCTAGCAATAACATCCTCGGGTAGACTTGTGACATGACAGAGGTCTACCGGCCTTCTCAAAACATGGGTACCACCCCTAACATCGTGTAACAACACGGCAACAAAACATTCACATCGTGTGAGAAAAATATAGCCTCATGAAAAAACTGTCAATAGCGTCCAAATGCAACTGAGGTTGTTTCAAAAAATATAATTTGAACATTCCTCGCTTACAACATTTGCGAGTATCATAAATACAACTGGTGACTAGGTTGTCACATTGTATCCTCGCATTTCAAAGAATTGCTGTTACTTTGACCAAATTACAAAACAAGCTTATAAAGCTGGCTGGTCCAGAAAAATCCCTTCTACAGAACTGTTAGCAATCAACTTGTCAAGTGTCAATGGTCTCATTTGAGATCTGGTTTGTCATCACTGTGGCGTGACCTTGGGTACACCTGTACCACTAGTATACTGCCTACACGCACTAGCCTCACTGAATGAGTTTCTTTGGCAAGCAGTACAATCTAAAATGTTCGTTTCTTGACGTATTTGGGTTCACATAATATTATCCTATACGTGACCCTTCATTTGCAGTTCATAATAAATATACTATATAATGCTAGTAATGTTGCAATAGGATATAAAAAGATATGAACCTAGATGGGCTTGCCTTAGCAAAGAAAAGATGATTAAACGTGATATATTCCTTCCTTAATAATGTCTTTGACAGACATGTCACTCACTGCGGGTTGTGAAAATTATAATTTCGTGCACTCAAAGCACGTTAAAGAAGTCAATAAATATTCTCACCATCCAAACCTATGGTGTTAACTTGAAATGATACGTGTTGAGTGTGAATCGGGATTATGAGTAGTATTTCAAAGATATTCCACTCCTTCACACTGATATTAGATTCAGCTCGAATCACGTGGTCTTCTTGTCACTACAAAAATGTATTTACAATAACTATAAATTGAATGGGTTAGCTCTCCCATCAAATGATACGCCCGTCAGTGGCGTTCTAACATTATACAAAAATTGGGAGCTTCAAAAGTGAAAAATATCAGCAACAGCTGATTCAGAGATAAATTACTGCTCCTTCAAAAAATGACACAATTAGTTTTCCATGATGTGGACATCATTATTACAATGGTGCACCGTGTGTAAACACACTGTTCTGGTGACTAACGCTATGCTTTGGAAACGAAACATGTCGTCGTTCGTGAAAAGTGAACATACCATAGACGGTACTAAAAAGAAGAACAACTGAAGTACCCTACCTAGATGACTGAAAATCTGAATTGCGGTCGCTAAATTAATCACCTAAAAATGGACATTAGAACATGACTCACGGCGTCTGTTGATCACCTCAACCACAAAGGAATACATCTGAGGGACAATTTCCTTCCGTAAGTGTTCGGGCGAAAACTTCCATCGCTCGTCCTCAGACATCTTTATCCACTCTTCGTGCTGCTCTGATGTTCGATATCTCTCCCATCAAGTAGCTTACGCCAACATCGACTGCATGGTGAACGTTGATGAAGTTCTCAGCACGTGGCGATACTCTGACATATTGTAGGCTATGTAGTTTTGACGATGAAACACTGCTTCTATAGTAGTTTTAATAAGCAACACTGCTGTTACACTTATAATTGCTGACTATGTATCAAAAAATGGTCTTGTTTGCGGTACAGAATTTAATAGACACAGCACGTGTCTGCTCACTTCGACAATCACTGTTATTGGAAATAGTAATCACATTTCGTCTGCGACATATTGTGCTTATAAATCACGGCTTTGCACAGCTCGGATATTTCCCATGTTATTCACACTGTTATTAAATGAAGAACTTTGCTACATTGAAGATTCACAGAATTTACACTTAGTAAATGGCACAATAGTCGGCCATGCTTGGTCAGGGAAAAATGTGACCATGTGCAAGATCACAATCGTGGATATTTTAATATTTCCATCGGGAAATAGTTCACTCACTTTAGTAAAATACCACACGGTAATCACTATCACTCATCGTGCTTAAAATATACTTGATGTCTTAGGATTTTTACAATGATCTAATCCATAATCGCTTCTATCATCGGTCAACTAGACCGGACTTGTAATGGCCTCGGCGTGCTACACTCGCATGCTACAGGTAGAGGAGTGAATTCTTTACGGAAGCGGGTGTACCGGCTTCGTGACAAGTGTAGTCGTCGAGCGAATCTGGACATTCCTTCTGCACATCCGCAGGGTAATACCGTCGTCTGAAACGTAGAATATATATGTTTATGCCATTTCCAACTGGCAAATTAAGCAAAAATACTGTAGATTGTATATCCAAATATGCACGATAAAGAATACATTTTTTAATCATGAGAAATAAATATTAGCAGCTTCTTGACGAATTCCAAAGTGCATTTGTATCTTCCTAGATGCGTTCAAAAATTCTTCCACATAGAATTTCAACATGAGCATAAAAATTATCACCAGCATGAGCAAATACAGGCTCATTTGTCTCCTCGTCGGTTCAAATAAAAATGATAGACAGGCATTTTTATTTGCTCATACAGTCTCTTCAATTCTGGTGATATTTTTTTTTAGATTGGCGGCGTTGAAGACTCCAATCCGCTCGCCTGTATTTCTGTCAGCAATGACATAGCTTCCATTATTCGGTACTTCCAGTACTCTGTGAGGTCCATAATATAGGGACATGAATTTAGCGTATACTCTCTGCATGGGGTTTGAAATACCAGGACGTCTGATTAAGACTAGATCTCCGACGATGAGTGGTTGCCTGAATCTCTTGTTCCGTCCTCTTCTCAGGCGCTTCGCTGCATGGCGATTCATCTTGTCCCTCGCTGCCTCAATGCGACTTGCATGAGATGGTTGGATACTGGGTGGTGTGATAATCACTCTATTCCATATTTTAACTGGTGCCTGGCTAAAATGGAGCACACATGGAATCTGCTATGTGCCTCGTGTACAGTGGAGTTTGTACATTTTGTTATAATGGCCAAAACTTCTGTCCAGATCCAGTGTTCTTCTGAACAATATAATCGACAGAATTTTGCCAAATTAGACATAGCGCATTCAGCTGGATTGCTCTCTGGGTGGCGAATCGAATATATCACATGACCTATCTGAAGATCCTCCATGACATTTGCGACTTCGGCGGAAGTAAATTGTGACCCGTCGTCAGTTAGCAAGAATTGGGGCTTTCCTGCTTCCTGAATCATTTGTTTCCTTACTCGCTGTATGACCTGGTGTGCCGTTGCCTTCTGGATCGGATGAAGCATGGTGTATTTAGTAAAGACGTCTATCGCGACGACCACAAACCCATTACCTCGTCGTGCCTTAGGAATAGGACCATATAAATCCTGAGCATACTGCTCTCGAGGTTGAGTTGGTAATATAGGTCTTGGTGGTTCCCGCAGCAAGTGCGACGTGACTTGTTACGCTGGCATGCGTCACAAGCACGTAGACACTTACGTACGGAAGTACCTAGGCCCTTCCACGTAAGAGATTCGCAGATAGTTGCGATCGTCTTGTCTGTTCCTCCATGACCAATTGATCGTTGGGCTAAATTAATTACATGGTCTTGATATCGTCTCGGAATCACAGCACGTATCTTAGTATGATCTGGTTCAACATACTTGTATAGCGACCTCTGAAGCATTAACTAGTAAGTAATCTTCATCCTGCACATCCATGTGGTTTTCTAGGAACCTAATAATTTTCCTGAGTTCCTCATCACGCCGTTGACCTTGTGGTAGATATTCCAAGCGTTGACGATAGTCTTGACAATCTCCCTCGATGTCCATGGCATGTATCACTGGCTCAGTGTTGCGACTTAAAATGTCGGCAAGAAAGTTGTCCTTCCCTGGTTGATGTAGAATAGTGTGGTCGAATTGCTGGAGAAAAAGTGTCCATCGTATAATTCGGTCACTTGCCAGTCTTGTCTTGAGGATGAACGTCAGGGCATGGTGATCGGTGCGCACTAAAATACGTTGCCCTAAAAGCAATTTCCGCCATTGCTCTAAAGCATGAACGATGGTTAAGGCTTCCAGCTCGGTCGTGTAATAATTGGTTCCATGAGGTCTGCGCTTCGGCTAAGGAACGCGATGTAGTGACGTCCTTTTGCCTCGTCTTCTTGTAATCAGATGGCACTGATGCCAAATTTGGAAGCATCGGTTTCCAGAATGGAATTCCTTGAAAAATCGGGATATTCCAAGGTGATACTTTCAACCAACATTTTCTTAGCATTTTGGAATGCTACAGTGCACTCATCTGTCCATGACCAGCCAGTGTTTTTCCTCAGAAGATTCTGAAGTGGCGCTACTGTTTCATAGTAATTAGGGCAGTGCGCTACAATGAATTGGGTTATCCCCAAGACCTGCCTTACGTGTTTAACACGTGTCGGTATTGGAAATGTTGAGATGGCCTCAATCTTTCCCGGGTTTGGTCGATAACCTTCTCCACTAATTATATGGCCAACAAACTTGATCACTTTACAGAAGAATTTACATTTTTCTAGATTTACTTTTGAAATTTACAGTCTTCAAATTCTCGAACACTAGACAAAGAGTTTGCAGGTGCTCTTCGACTGTCACTGATGCTATTATGATGCCGTCCATATAACAAACAATCCTCTCGACCTTAGGAGTTAGTGTGGCATCGAGTGCTCGAATTAATGCTACCCCAGCATTTTTCAAACCAAATGGCATTTTACAGAATACATAAGTGGTTTGACCAAAAAGAAAACCAGTATATTTATGAGTGTGTTTATATGTATTGATGTGATGGTAAGACTGGACAAGGTCTAACAAAGTCAAGAATTTCTTCCCCTTGAACTTTCGTAGAATATCACGGATTTTGGGCGGTCTGTTGTGCTCGGGATTCAGGCGCTCGTTGAGTGCTCGTCCATCGAGACAGAGTCTCAAACTGCCATCTGCTTTCACCACGGTGGTAAGAGGATTCACATAGGACGTAGGTGCCTTCCGGATGATGCCTTTTTCTTCCATTTCTCGGAGCTTCTGTCCGACTTCTTCCAAATTCTTCTCTGCAATGGGATACATTTCTCTTGAAAGGTGATTCATCTGTGAAAATCAGATCGTATTCAAAATCCTTGATTTCTCCAGGTGTTGTATCGAAGATGTCGGCGTACTCTTCAAGTAACTTCCTCAACCGCTCTTCGATATCTCCTCTCTCTACAGGCTCGTCCTTGCACTCTTCCTCAGTGCTTTCTATGTTTTACGCATTCAGCGTGTCTAAGGCATACAAATTCTCCCTCTGGTCCCCTTCTTCCTCAGTGATGTCCATGGGTACTGCATCATAAGGCTTGAAGCGAATGGTGTTTGCTCCCATGTCAATAATCCCTTCATATTTCCGGATGAAATCCGCTCCCAAAGTGGCCTGATATTTCATGTCTTTCAACACAAGACATTGATGAATATACTCGTGTCCTGCAATTTCAAGTGTGCACATCACCTGCACCTTACATTTGATCGATTTATCCGGTATAATCCCTCGGACATTCATAGTTGAAACAGGAAGTTCTGTGAGCTTTGTCTCGGCTTTCAAACACGCTTATCATGGCTCCGGAATCAATTAACACAGTCACTGGGAATCCATTGATTGTTGCAGAAATCAGTTGTAATTTCGTAATCGGGACGTCGTTCGTGGTTCGTCGTTCGTAGTGCAGATCCTCTTGGATTGACTCCAAGAATAAGATAACCACAGTTATTCTGGAGTCAAATTCCTCAGAAGTTACTGCGTACTTGTAGTCGTTTTTTCCTGTGATGCCCTGTTTTGAAGTCCCAGGCTGGTTTATGTCCTCGGGCACTTCGTCAGGTACATCTTGCGATTCCCTCGGCGATCGAGTTTGTTCTCTTTCTTCACTATCGTGGAGTTGGCGAATATATTGGCGACTCTCTTGAGCTCGCCCCCTCCAATCACGATCATTCTGATATCGCGGGTCCTGGTCTCTTCTGTAACCCGCAGAATATCTATAATCTCGCCTTATATTTGATTGATTTCGATTTCGAGCTCCATTTCTACCTTCGTTTCTTGGGTTACGCCTGTCCTCATTGGGTCTGTCAAATCTGCGTTCCCAATAGTTCTGGTTATTGGTTTACCGATTTCTGTCCAACTGTCTTGGGTTCCATGTTCGACGATCAGTTCCCGTGCTATTTTCTTGGTAACGACTTTGTATCACCGCTCGAGGTTTGGTCGTTTGGCTGACCTTGTCGACCGTTGTGAGATAAACCCGTCTCGTGTCATTACGGTCCTTATTTCGCGGTTTATTTACGGCAAAATCTTCGTTGCTGTTGTCCAATCGACGCAAGATCTCGTCACATTGATCAAATGATTTGGCATCAGCCGCAATCAGAAGACGTTGTACCTCTGGCGGATACTGTCTGATAATGGTTTGAATCAGGTAACATTCAGCCAAAGGAGGTTGGAGACACCACAGACGTGCTAGCTGCGAGGAAAAGTAATTTGCATAGCGCGTGGGCAAGGTAGAGCTATACCTCTAGGTATAAATTTCCGCTCATATCCCTTGTTGAACGTCGCTCGACCAATAGGTACGAAGCAACGCTTCTCTGAAGTGATTGTAGCCACTGAACGAGTATCTGTACGCGCGGGACCACCTACTAACTTGTCCGTCCAGTAAACGTTTTTTTACTATGAGCTCTCGTTCAGGTGTGACCATGGTATCACGTAAGTAGCTTTCAACATTATTTAAAAATTCGACAGGAGTAAGGCGTCCGCCGGTCCCTGAAAAACGAACGGGTTGCTCCTCTCTAGATCTGATGATCATAACGTTTTTGTTTGCCTCACCTCGCGTAGGAGTAAAAGCGAGTGTATTATAGTTAATTGAGCTGGGTTGTTCCATGGGTGTTGGAAAACATTGGCCCACTGTTGTAATTACCTTTGGTGTGCTTGTCATGGTTGACATACCAGTTGTTTTCTGTCCTATAGAGATGTGGTGTGGTTGTGTTCCCACGGTGGAAGTATTTGTAGTTAAGGACTGCCAGTAATTAGACATACTGGGCTGCCCAAAAGTTGTGACAGGACTTGCCTCAGTAGTCATCACTGTGTTAGGATTTAATCTAGAGGATGTTCCAGGAACACAAGTTGGGGTTTGGAAAGAGATCGTTTTAACCTGATCTTCGATTTTCTCAATGAGTCGTTGAGCTTCTGAATGTCGGACGAGTTAATCGGGTCGCTTGGCGTCCTCAAAGTATTTAATTGTAGCTCAATACGCTCGACTTTCCCTCGAAGACACTCGTCCGTTTCCTGGGCGGTCTTCCTAACTTCTCTGGAAGATTCCAGTCGCTCGTGGATAGCTACTTCCTCAATCCGTTTCCTTAATTGGTCCACCTCTTCTTTAATTCGACCTTAGGATCGGACATATCTTTCTTAACAGAGTTCATTTCAACAGTGATCTTCTTTAGGTTTTTATGCATCTTATATTTTAAATCCTCGACGTTTAGAGTAAGTTCGGCGACGGTCCTAGTGCTGTCTGTTAATTCGTCGCGAAATCATACCATGCCTTTTTGGATTACCTTGACGTTGTTATGTATAGCAACAACTACGTTCCACATAATTCGCATACTAGTGCTTACAGTGCTTACTTGACGTCTGATTCCGTCACGGAAAGTAAGAGCCTCTTCTATTTTCTCTTCCACAACAGAAACTCTTAACTCTAACTGTTCCCTAACGTTAGCGATAATTATTTGCAGTTCGTTCTTTCCTTCCTCAATACCTTCATCAATAGTGTCGAGCCGTGTCTGCATCTCTGTCCTATTTGTGGTGATATCGGTTGCCAGATTTGCAAAACGCTCGTTAGCTTCCTCCTGATTATGAGTCATGTCGGCGCGAACATTCTTTAAACCTTCAATTAAATTATTGTTTGCCTCCGCACGGTTCGTTTCCAAGTCATCCCTAACTTCTCTTAGAGTACCATTAATATGAACAACATTGTCATTAAGTTCCTCCCTAACTCCAGCTATATCACCTCTAACATTTGCAATATTATTATTAATAGCTTCCGTCAGGTCGCCCCTAATAGTAGCAACATTATTTGCCATAGCTGTGTTTATATTAGCTACATTATGTGCAATAGTGGTGTTTATTTTAGCCACATTATTAATAAAGGTAGTGTTTATGTCAGCCACATTATTAGTAATAGCGGTGTTTATATTAGCCATATTATTTGCCATGTCCCCCCAGACATTTTCTAGGCTATCATTAATAGTGGCCACATTATCTGCCATATAACCCCTTAAAGTGTTGCTGTTACGGGTTAAAGTTCTATTAACATCGGTAACATTTCCCCGAACAATATTCAAATCATCCCTCAATGTGGCAGTATTATCATTAAAAGCTGCCCTCAAAGTGGCAATACTTGCTTCCATACTAGCATTAATCTGGGCCAACATTTGCCCCATCATAATGCGAAACCTCTCCTCATCCATAATTCCAAAATTCCAATAATGAGAAAAGAGAGAGTCACCTTACACCTAGCTTAGCACTATACACAAGAAATGGTCTTGGTGGAAAGCTTGGTCATTTCAATCAATCATTCATGAATACTGCTGGATGTGACAATCAAAAGTGATTCTACATTTACATTTAATAACACGTAAAGCAAATACAAAGTTAATAATAATGTTCCTCTTAAAAAGGACATCGGACTGAATGTTCCCATGTCTGCGTTGGCCACTACAGTTGGGCGCCAAGAAACAATAATAGGGGCATGTGCCCGTTAGAGGAGGTTATCTGGTCCACCACCGACCGAGCGTAGCTTCCCAAATGACCCCTTCCTCGAACACATATGGCCGAAGAGGATCGGAGTACACTCCTTGTGGGGCTATTCCGGCACAAGACTCCTCGTCTCAATAGGGATCAGGTTCCCATCATAGCATAAGTGCGGACAGCAGTAGCTACGCTGGCTAAAGCGCAGAGGTCAAGGGGCCAAGCTCTCTGCTGACTCGGTAGACGCGTGGCTTAGAGCCCCACCGTCGGCCGTCCTTGAAATGGTTTTCCCACTTTCAACACCATGCAAATGCTGGGACGGTACCTTCTCATAGGCCACGGCCGCTTCCTTCCACATACTTGCCAAATTTCATTCATCTTCATCCATTCCATCTCTCATCCCGACGCGCAGGTTACCCACGGGCGTCGACTAGAAAGATCTGCACTCGGCCTCCTAGGAGGCCACTCGACAAAAAAAAAAACAAATAGCAAAAGTCAAAGACACCCCAAGGAAAATGCACCCCCAAAAGAAAAAACAAACTACTAAATTAAAATCCAGGCTTAAGTAAAATTCTTGAAATGATTTATTCAAATACCAAACCCCTAGCCTACCATCGGAGGGTAATAATCCGCTAATCCGCTGAATCACGGCGTTCATAATTTAACAGGCGGGAACAGTGCCTGCGGGGCTGTGACGTAATGGGTCTTACTCCAGACAGCTAACAGATGCTCAGTCTTGTCGGCGCGCTGTGATGTATTCATTCTTTCCATGTTTCGAGGGTGACATTTCACAATATATTGTTTTTCCTGTTGTCCAGTGACAAGTGTTAGATATGCCCGTGCCACACGTGGAATATTTTAAATGCATATATAATGCCACGAAGGTGCTGTACCAGGATGTAGGAGTAATTTTCAGGTTCGTGGAGTTGAAACCGCCTACGTGAACTGTTTCTCTTTTCCCAAGGAAGTTAACTTGGGAAATAGATGGCTGAGAAGCATCCCGAGGAAGAACTGGACACCTTCGGAGAACAGTGTTGTGTGTATTAAAAATTTTCAACTGGACTGCATTATTTTACAGAATGAATGAATGAATACTGTGATTATAACGGACAGAAACAAGTGTATAAATACGATCATCCTAAGCTAGTTAAAGGTTCTTGTCCTACTATTTTTGAAGGTTTTCCGAATTACATGACAAAGGAAAGTGAAATTAAGCGGAAACAACCAGAAGAGAGGAGAAGAGAAATCGAAGTGAGGAAGAAACATGCTCAAGAATGTGCTGTTGCTGCTGCAGAATGGGACGATGTTATGATCAGTTTCGAGAGTTTGTGCAATTCTCTGGAGAAACGATTAGCAGATAATAGCACTGAACTGAAAGGGGACTCAGCTATTAATTGCAATATTTTTGAAGATAAAGTGGTTATATATAGAATCAATTTTGAGTCTATGACTTTTGATTTTTATATGAATGTAGATAATCATTTACTTGTTTCGGCTTTATATAACAATTTGCAATTGTCTTCTTCAGAACTTGCTTCATTGTTGGGAATTGAAACAGCTGTGAAGAGTTGGAAAACACTGTTCAGCGAGAAGACATTCCAAATCAGCTTCGAAAATTACGTGGCCAATATCTCAAAATTGTTGGATGTCATACAAGAAACTTTATTGGATAGTGAAGAAGAGGGTATTTATCAGCAAGTTAATTTTTTATCCGAGCTATTCTCTCTTATATTTAAGAACAAAAAAGGTATTCTCCCAACATGGTACATTGCTCTTACATATTGTACATACAATCCGCGAAGTGTTATGATACTATCAGGCAGAACAAATTTCTATCCCTTCCTCATTCTAAACATTTACAAGGATTGACTTCTTCCCTTAATGTAGCTCCGGGTAATTTTAACGAAAACGTACATTTCTTGAAAAATGAAAAGTGTGAAGATAAGTGGGAATTTTGCAACTTTATGAGATATATGTTAAAGTACATAAACAGATATGATATTCTCACTTAAATATATTCAACTAATTATTGTGTTCTGTAGAAGATACAAAAGTCGCCTACTTGTAGTGCAATCAAACATTAGTTTCCAGCATGCTCTTTTGTATACCGCTCTGGGCTGACTTGTATCGCAGTCATTTGCTTTAATCGCCCGTAGTGACAGCGGAAAACGTCTCACACAATTCATCGATCACTAAGGAAGGACTGTGGTGAAATTCGGAAGTCCATCCCAATTTCTTCTGTAAACAAAACCGATTTAATTACATGAATGCATCTCTCTGCCGTATGACTAGCCTGCTGTCTGCCGGCCAGCAGCAGAGAACCCTGACGTCACTCGCAGGTGGCAGTGTGGGGGTACCGCTCCCGCCTGTAACTTAAGAACGCCGTGGCTGAATGAATAAAAACACAACTGTTACGTGCAAAAGCCCGTCCCGACGTTATTAAATATGTTTCTCCCCTATATATGGGTTACCGACCTTTAAAACGACCGCCTGGTTGGCTTGGTTGGGCTTATGAACTAGAGATGGCAGCATCTATTGGCCTCTAGCCGAGCTTGTATCTTCGACCGCTAGAGTGAGTTTGTGGTGTCTTCTGATCTCATCCTAGTCGAGACATATTTGAAGGATATTGTATTCTACGTCATTGAACAAAAGACTATATACACATCATGACTCCAAAATAATTATATAATATGCACATTGTTGCTTGATGTGTCAATCTGTGATTGGACAATTACAATTAACATGAATGCAGTGCGGTATTTGACTTTGGATTCTCCGTCATCTTGTGATCTTAATAGTCTGTCGTCAAGAAAGCAAGAAGCCAGCTGGTGTGAAAGAGTATCTCTCCGTGTGCTGGGGGCTTGGCCCCTAGCCTTTACGAAATATGAATATATTCAAGAAAAGGAAACGCCTGTGCTCCTAAGGATTTAATTTCTTCTTTTCGCCTTGAAGATGAACTGTGGTATATTTATTTTGACTGGCTACAAGAAGAGAAGCTTCATGGGTGATCGAAAACGGCGTGTGTGCTCTCGTGGCCATTTTGAGGCAGTTCATGTCTTTTAAATCATTTAAAATATGTTAGTTTTTTGTTCTTTGTGTCTCCACTTAGGAAGGATGTAAGGTCGTTGCATAAAATATTTATATTTATATTTTTTGTTATGGGAGCTCCGATATTGGTCTTATATTAATGTTTTAATACTGTATTTTGTTTTGTTTTATAGGCCTAATATTTCTGTTTGTCAACGTTACCTGATATGTAAATATTGGTTTTTCTGTGCCTTCCGGAGACACGTTCCTAGTTACCGTACCTTGTAAATTATTATTTATTTAGTTTTTTTTCTTTTGGGTAATCTTTGGGATTGGCCAATTATTAATTTGATGTAAGATCCGTAGCAGCCTAAATCGCCTCGTTTTAATAGTATTTAGATGTAATAATTTTCCTCCTTTCATTTCTCTCTGGTGACGTTCTATTTTAATAAAAGTAATTGTTTGCCGTAATTCGATTGGACATGCGGTCATTTGTTTTGGTGGCCATGTTTGTTTTTTGTTTTGCCCGAGTGCATTCTGGTCTTGAGAAGGCATTCTCTAGGCGTCGAGCGGGAGACTCAAACGTGTTGTGGTGATTGCTTAATATGTGTTTTTGTTAATCTTGTTGGTTTAACCTTGTGTTTTTGTGAGTGTTCCCGAAGTTTTCTCCGTCATGATAATTGTGGATTTGTTAATTGATCTTTTTTATTTTATTAATTTAATTTTAAATTTTTCGTTTCATCGTGGCCTTGATGTCTGCATGTCGGGTCGGTATTGCACACCTTAGTAAATTATCAAGTCCTTTCTCATATGGTAATACCTGTATTCCTGGTTTTTTTAAATCTTTTGGGCATTATTATTTTAATTTTAAATTAAATGTTTTCATTTCGCTCAGCAAGCATGTTAAACCGTCTCTTGCCTATTTATGTAAATAACTTATGTTGGCCTTAAGCCATATGCATCACCAGAGAGAGGTTGTTGTGGCCATAGAGTTTCTACTTTTTTTATGATTTTGTTAAATTTTTATTTTTTCTTGACCCCTTTTGGTAATTAAATTTTCTTTTAATTTTAAGCAACTGTTGTGGCATTATTTCGTCGGTAGCAGTTCAGTTGGTAGTCGGACTGTGTCTGTAGACGAGCCTGTGCGTTTCCCTCTTATTCACCTTCCTGCCTCCTATAGGTGTTCTCCTGTTGGTCGTGTCATCTGGCGGTGATTTTGCAGTAAGCGCCGCGGACCTCTGAAATAAGGTAAGTAGGCCCAACCTCTCCTCCCCGGGCGGCGCAATAACAAAAGAAACAACCCCTAACTCTAATGAATTAACCCTCTCGACTGGTCCTAAATAAGTGTTTAGTGCTTTTCAGTCGGTCAACACGAATGTACCCAAAAGAGATGGGTTATGCCCTAATCCTGAAATAAATTACATGAGATTAATAAAACACTAGGATGACCAGTTTCGATCGTCAAGCGATCATCATCAGATCCATTACACTTAGGCTATAAAATCTATGTTTGAAATACAGGTGAAAATATTTACAATATGTACAATTATTTAGTTGCAGTATTGGTACTGCAACTGTCAGTGTATGCTAAATGCAGTATATATGTTAGGTGAAATGCTAAATGGTGATAGCTATCCGGAGATTGTACTTTAGAGAGATTATATGGTTGTAAACTATGGTTAATGTATAAAATTTTAGGCTAACTACTTATCTGATTGTCTTCCGTACTACAGCTACTCGCAGTTTTCGTGTTTACTAGTACTCACTGTGCGGTAGACTGCGGTGGTTATCTTAACGACTGGTTTTTCCCCTCCCTTCTCCCCCCTACCCCTACGTGCTGTGGGGAGTGATCGCGATGTGTTTATGTGAGGTGTTGCCAACCTAGATAAGATGTATGTTATTGAATGAGGTGGGTCTGCTACTATTAAAGACCGTGGATTAGCCCTCGCCACGCGTGGAGCATAACCCATTCGAACTAAGCGTTGACGGTCTTATGAGGACGTCCCGGCACCTTTAATACTGCCGCGAATATGGGCCTTGGTTTATTGCAGAAGAAAAGTACATCGTACACCTGATCCAGATAACATTTACCTATTAAAAACCCCCTAATTTCCCCCCTTTTTATCTAGCTTGGCTGTGTCGCTAAATTGTGTTTTGTTTCCGACAGGGTGTGTTTTTTAGGAGCGTGAAGAGGGGTGAGCTCTCCATGAACGTGTGTTCATTTAGATTGTTGGGATTGTTTCGTTTGGCTAGGTGTATCTCGATTGCTTCCTTTATGTCAAGAGCTCTGCCTTTCGATTCGTGATGGATTATTTTAAGATCCGACTCTATGTTGGTAAAGCTGTGCCCTGCGTCACACATATGTTCGCACACGGCTGAATGTGTTCCGTATCTTATCGCATTCTATGTTCATTATAACGTGTGTCTACTCGCCTTCCACTCTGCCCGATGTAATTAGCTTGACAATCGGTGTCTTGGCACGTTATAGAATATACCCCTGACCTTGAATACGGGTCACGTTTATTTAGATTACTATTTAGGAGGTGCCTCACATAAACACATCGCGATCACTCCCCACAGCACGTAGGGGTAGGGGGGAGAAGGGAGGGAAAAACCAGTCGTTAAGATAACCACCGCAGTCGACCGCACAGTGAGTACTAGTAAACACGAAAACTGCGAGTAGCTGTAGTACGGAAGACAATCAGATAAGTAGTTAGCCTAAAATTTTATACTTTAACCATAGTTTACAACCATATAATCTCTCTAAAGTACAATCTCCGGATAGCTATCACCATTTAGCATTTCACCTAACATATATACTGCATTTAGCATACACTGACAGTTGCAGTACCAATACTGCAACTAAATAATTGTACATATTGTAAATATTTTCACCTGTATTTCAAACATAGATTTTATAGCCTAAGTGTAATGGATCTGATGATGATCGCTTGACGATCGAAACTGGTCATCCTAGTGTTTTATTAATCTCATGTAATTTATTTCAGGATTAGGGCATAACCCATCTCTTTTGGGTACATTCGTGTTGACCGACTGAAAAGCACTAAACACTTGTTTACTAAGGCAACACTGAAAATATGGCTTCAAACACCACAATGGTCCTAAATACATAAACAAAACAATTCCAAGGTTTGGGAAGTGGTACAAAATAACCCTAACTTAATGAACAATAGCAAAAGCATGATGTTTCGAAGTGAAACATCAGGTAAACAAACAGTCAATTCATGACAGAAAAATCTAAAATAAGCTGTGACCACCCCGTATTTACATCTAAATTTACATAATGGAAGCTAATCCTGTTTTTAACTGACCTACGGCAATAAGCGTCCGTTGTAAAACAAAACTAAACAAAAGTTTAAGGGTGATTTACCGTCATCATTTACAACACAGAGATATACAGCAACTGTACAACAAGATATACAAAGTAGAAGAAAGGTGGGTAACAGTTGGGTTAACAAATCACAATGAATAAATATGACACACACAATAGCATTGTTATTAATCCTGCCTACAACACATTGGTTACTCTTTGTTTCCATTGGTCATCTGAATGTGTACATAAGAAACTGAAAGTACTGTTCGATAACAGTTGAACTCACTATGACTCATGGCCCACGAGTTGAAAACTGTATGTAACAAGTGATCTCTGTCCGTCGATAATGTCAGCTACTAAAATATTCCTCCAAGGAATACACCTTGCAAGCACAGTGCAATGGTCAGCAAGATTGCAATTGTCTATCAATTTAATAGTCGATTAACAATTAACGAGTATTTTAACAGTCGTTTTAAATAAATTAGATTTCATGATTTAATCTGTGATTGTTAGTTTATAATCGTAGGTTTAAGAGTGTATTAATTATGATGATTGACCAAATTGCAAGGCTTCCTAAATAAGTGGACAACCACTTGTGTACAACAAAGTACACTCGAACTTCACTACTACGAGCTATCAAATGCTCAAGAAACCATACTATCAGTAACCTGCCTGGTTCAATGGCTCTAGCAATAACATATTCGGCTAGACTTGTGACATGACAGAGGTCTACCGGCCATCACAAAACATGGGTACCACACCTAACATCGTGTAACACCACGGCAACAAAACATTCACATCATGTGAGAAAAATATAGCCTTAAGAAAAAACTGTCAATAGCGTCTAAATGCAACTGAGGTTGTTTCAAAAATATCATTAGAACATTCCTCGCTTACAACATTTGCGAATATCATAAATATAACTGGTGAGTAGGCTGTCACATTGTATCCTCGTACTTCAACGAATTGCTGTTACTTTGACCAAATTACAATACAAGCCTATAAAGCTGGCTCGTCCAGAAAAATCCCTTCTACAGAACTGTTAGCAATCAACTTGTCAAGTGTCAATGGTCTCATTTGACAACTGGTTTGTCATCACTGTGGCGAGACCTTGGGTACACCTGTGCCACTAGTATACTGCCTTCACACACTAGCCTCACTGAATGAGTTTCTTTGGCAAGCAGTACAATCTAAAATGTTCGTTTCTTGACGTATTTGGGTTCACGAAATATTGTCCTATACGTGACCCTTCATTTGCAGTTCATAATAAATACACTATATAATCCTAGTAACGTTGCAATAGAATATAAAATATATCGACCTATATGGGCTTGCCTTAGCAAAGCAAAGGAGATTAAACGAGAGATATTCCTCCCTTAATAATGTCTTTGACAGACATATCACTCACTGCGGGTTGTGAAAATTATAATTTCGTGCACTCAAAGCACGTTAAAGAAGTCAATAAACATTCTCACCATCTAAACCTATGGTGTTAACTTGAAATTATACGTGTTGAGTGTGAATCGGGATTATGAGTAGTATTTCAAAGATATTCCACTCCTTCACACTGATATTAGATTCAGCTCGAATCACGTGGTCTTCTTGCCCATACAAAAACTGTATTTACAATAACTATAAAGTGAATGGGTAAGCTCTCCCATCAAATGATACGCCCGTCAGTGGCGTTTTAACATTATACAAAAATTGGGAGCTTCAAAAGTGAAAAATATCAGCAATAGCTGATTCAAAGATAAATAACTGCTCCTTCAAAAAATGACACATTTAGTTTTCCATGATATGGACATCATTATTACAATGGTGCACCGTGTGTAAATACACTGTTCTGGTGACTAACTCTATGCTTTGGATACGAAACATGTTGTCGTTCGTGAAAAGTGGAAATACCATAGACAGTACTAAAATGAAGAATAACTAAAGTACCCTACTAGATGACTGAATATCAGAGTTATGATCGCTAAACTAATCCACCAAGAACAATCACCTTAAAATGGACATTAGATCAAGACTTACGGCATCTGTTGATCACCTCATCCACAAAGGAATAAATCTGAGGGTAATTTCCTTCCATAAGTGTTCGGGCAAAAACTTCCATCGCTCGTCCTCAGACATCTTTATCCACTCTTCGGCTTCCATTTTATCGTGTTGCTCGGATGTTCGGTATCTCTCCCATCAAGTAGGTTACGCCAACATCGACTGCATGGTGAACGTTGATGAAGTTCTCAGCACGTGGCGATACTCTGACATATTATAGGCTACGTAGTATCGACCATGAAACACTGGTTCTATAGTAGTTTTAATAAGCAACACTGCTGTTACACTTATAATTGCAGACCATGTTTCAATAAATGGCCTTATCTTGCGGCACAGAATTTAATAGACACAGCACGTTTCTGCTCACTTCGACAATCACTGTTAGTGAAAATAGCAATCACATTTCATCTGCGACATCTTGTGCTTATAAATCACGGCTTTGCACAGTTCGGATATTTCTCATGTTATTCACACTGTTATTAAATGAAGCACTTTGCTACATTGATGATTCACAGAATTTACACTTATTAAATGGCACAATAGTCGGCCATGCTTGGTCTGGAAAAATGTGACCATGTGCAAGATCACAATTGTGGATATTTTAATATTTCCCTCGGGAAATAGTTCACTCACTTAAGTAAAATACCACACGCTAATCGCTAGCACACATCGTGCTTAAAATATACTTGTTGTCTTACGATTTTCACGAGGATGTAATCCATAATTGCTTCTTACATCGGTCAACTAAACCGGACTTTTAATGGCCTCGGCATGCTACACTCGCACGCTACAAGTACAGGAGTGAATCCGGGTGTACCGGCTTCGTGACAAGTGAAGTCGTTGAGCGACTCTGGACATTCCTTCAGCATATCCGCAGGGTAATACCGTCGTCTCAAACGTAATATATATATGATTATGCCATTTCAAACTAGCAAATTAAGCAGAAATATTGTAGATTATATATCCAAATAGTCACATTAAAGAATACATTCTTTAATCATGTGAAATAAATATTAGCCGCTTCTTGACGAAGTCAAAAGTGCGTCTGCATCTTCCTAGACGCGTTCAAAAATTCTTCCACACAGAATTTCAACATAAGCATAAAAATTATCACAAGCGAATATGGACTCAATATAAAGGAAAACCTTCCGAGCCATCCTATTATTTCTCGTGGACCTGACGCTGCTGAACATTTTATGTACTCGTTGATCCCGATAGCTAATGATATTGATCGCCTTTACAGCTTAAATGTTCCAAAGGCCTTAACTTATGATCAAGAATCAGAGTTCCAATGTTCTGAAACCTGTTATTTGTGTCATAAAACATTTACTAAAGAGGAATGGAAAGTTCGAGACCATTGTCATATTACAGGGGAATACCGTGGAAGTGCACACAACTGTAATTTGAGGTGTAAAACACGTAACCCCGTTCTCGTATTTCTACATAATAGGAGTGGCTACGACGCAAATTTCATTGTAAAGCAATTGGGATGTACTCCTGAGAGAGTGGATGTTATAGCTAACTCCAAAGCAAAGTAAATTTCCTTCACCAAATATGTAGGAAATGTTAAGCTTCGATTTGTGGACACGTTTCGGTTAATGCCGAGTAGTTTGGAAGACTTAGTTACAAAATTAACATCATACCCTGAAAAGTCAAGTTCTTTCGAAAAGAAAATGCAACGCTCATGACTCGTAAAGCGGTATTTTGTTATGATTACATTGATACATGGGAAACGTTATGTGAAACGTGTTTACCTCCAAAACAGGCATTCTTTAACAAATTAAGTCAAGAAGATGTTAGCAAAGAAGACTATGAACATGCCAAAAATGTATGGAATCAGTTCAAAATTAAATCTCTAGGGGAATATAGTGATCTCTACCCAACTTCATAAGTACTCCATCTTGCAGACAGCTTTGAAACGTTTCAGAAACAAAACATTAGAAACACACCAAGTGGATGCTGAACACTTCTTTACTTCACCTGGTTTAAGTTTTGAAGCAATGCTCCTTTACACTGGAATTGAACTGGAATTGCTGCAGGATAACGATTAGATTCTTTCAATAGAGTCTTGAATACGTGGAGGCATATGCCAGGTGTCTCATCGGTATGCTGAAGCTCACAATAAATTCATCGAAACTTATGATTCTGAGAAACCATCGCAGTTTATTACCTATGATGATGCCAACAACCAATATGGGAGGGCCATGTGTCACTCCCTTACTTATGGTGTATTTCAGTGGGTTTCTCCTGATACTGTTGATCTAGGAAAACTAAAGAAAGACGACCCTGAAAAGCGAATAGCTAAACCAACATTCATTGACAGAACAATTTATGGTTCTAACCTAGCTGCTTTCCACTTGGCTAAACGTATCATTGTGTTCAATAAGCCTATATATATTGGAATGTGTATACTGGATATTTCAAAATCTCTCGTGTATTCCCAACACTATGATGTCCTGTTGCCCTACTAGGGTATGGAAAATCTTAAACTCATGTATATGGACACCGACTCGTTTATTTATTTGGTTATCACCCAAGATGTATATCAAGACAAGTTGGATTTCCTACAACACCTGGACACATCAGATTATCCTACTAATCATGTGGTTACTCTACATCAAACAAGGAAACGTTGGGAAAATTTAGAGACGAGGCTTGTGGACAAATTATTAAAACATTTGTCGGACTTAGAGCTAAAATGTATGCTTTAGACATAAATGGTAAAGAAATCAAAAAGATTAAAGGTATTAGCAGAGGTGGTGTCAAAAATTGTATAAGCTTTCATGATTATAAGAGTTGTGTAATGAAACACGATGTAAAAAGAATAGCAATGAACGTTATCGCTTATAAGCAACATGACATATCATCTATGAGACTGAACAAAATTGTTTTGTGTCCTGGTGATGATAAAAGAGTAATTGACGCTAATAGTATAGGTACGCATGCCTATGGTCATTACTCAATCGTTGACCATGCTTAAAGTGTTAAGTTATGAATATCACAATCCTCTACCTACATCTAACAAATACATAAACCAAAGCAATTAAGAAATACAACAATAGCACTAAAAATAGACAACAACATCAATTAAGCAACAAGAAAGTAAAAAATGGTATTCGTACTAATGAATGAAAAAAAACACGGTTAGGTATGTGACCTTGTAGTTTTACTCTATTAGGGAAATTTAAAATGTAAAATCTAAAATCAAAAAATCTAAAACTAAAATGTAAAATGATATTAATAATCATAATAATATTTAATATTATGTATAATTATGAATAAAAACAAGACCAAACAAATATTATGTATAAATATTGTACATGTATTTAAAATAAAATAAGAAATAGTGTATGGATACTGCTTGTACATTTTAATTACTACCCACCTCTTACTCCTAATCCATCTGTTAACCTCTAGTAATGTTAAGCTAAAACTAGATTGCCAAAAGTATAGTATAATCCATGTATTAACCTACAGGCTTTGGGATAAAGTGTACAGCCTTGTTATATGTAATGAAAAATCGTGTTTCACAAATATGAACTTTGGACATTGACTAAATCAAAAACATGTATACAACAAAATTGGAAAATCCATGTTTTCCATATCATGAAATTCGAAACCCTTAAACAAAAATTTTTTAAAAGTGGAAAGTGGAAAATGGAAATTGAAAAATGGTAATGTGTGAAATATGTAAATGAAAATAAAGAAAAATAAATAAATAAAAGCTTTTACTTTTTAAAACTTATCTGACTTTGTAATTGTAAGCCGGTTGTGAGTGGTGAACATCTTACACAGTAACCACAGTGCAGGTGTTAGCTTTACCTTACTCTCTATAAGACTAGCATAAAGAATGCCCTTACATACTTGGGGTGTGTTGATTAGCCCTTGGCTTAGCTTTAAAGGTTAGGTTAGGTAAAGTTAGGTTAGGTAGAGTTAGGTGAGGACATGTTTGGTTATTTAAACTGAGGTTAGGTTAGGTTAGGTATGTGACCATGTAGTTTACTCTATTAGACAAATCTAAACTGTAAAATCTAAAATCAAAAAAATCTAAAACTAAAATGTAAAATGAAAAATCAGAATCTAAAAATCTAAAATGAAAAAATCTAAAATGTAAAATTAAAAAATGTAAAACATTGTGGTGTTTGAAGCCATATTTTCAGTGTTGCCTTAGTAAACAAGAGTTTAGTGCTTTTCAGTCGGTCAACACGAATGTACCCAAAAGAGATGGGTTATGCCCTAATCCTGAAATAAATTACATGAGATTAATAAAACACTAGGATGACCAGTTTCGATCGTCAAGCGATCATCATCAGATCCATTACACTTAGGCTACAAAATCTATGTTTGAAATACAGGTGAAAATATTTACAATATGTACAATTATTTAGTTGCAGTATTGGTACTGCAGTATTGGTAAGCACTAAACTCTTGAAAAATGTAAAAATAGAAAATTTTACACGCATTAATTTAAATCTTAAAATGAGGTTTCTGTGGGTTATGTTTGGTTAGGTTAGGTAATGTTAGGTGAGGTTAGGTTATGTGAGGTTAGATGAAGTTGAGTTAGGCTGAATCTCAGAGGTATGAATTAAACCCGCCTTTTCTCACTTTTGCCTCACGAGACTGAGTGTACCCCATTTCTACCATTAGACCAGAAATTTAATTTCTTGACTGAGCAAGGACTCAAACCCGGGGCTCCGCGGTGACATCCAAGAATGTTAGCCACTTTACTATAAAGTGGACAATATAAGGCTGGTCTTAATTGTACATGATCAATTAATAATTACCTAATAATAATAATAATAATAATAATAATAATAATAATAATAATAATAATAATAATAATAATAATAATAAATATTCTATTTAGCAACTACACGGCCGACTTCTCCCTGTGACGTCATACACAGTCTCAGGGTGCGGCGGCCATCTTGCCCATTAGCCCCTGCGCCAGGATCGGCCTTTATATCCTACTGAGAGGATATTTTAGAAAACGTTGCTAACGAAGTGGAACAAGAGAAAGAACATTATGCTCTCAGAGTTGAGGGATTCGAAGAAATCCAGGAGGAATTTGAAGAACTCATAATTGAATTTAACGACATTTTTCATAATAAACATGGTCTAATCAGGGATTTCCAATATCGTATTCGATTGATCAACGAAACTCCTTATCAGGAGAAGATGTGCCCTATATCTGAAAAATATTATGAAGATGTACGAGGTATAATAAAGAAAATGGAAATGGATGGAATTATCAGAAAGGAAACATCAAAGTTAACTTTGACAAGTGTCACTTCATGCGTGAGAGGATAATTTTTAGGACATACCGTAGATCAATTTGGTTATCATCCCAAAGAGAAGAAAGTTGACGCCATTGTCAGGTTTCCAAGACCAACGAAGGTGAAGCAAGTCAGAGAATTTGCCGGTATGTGTCAATTCTTGAGTAACCATTGTAGCCGATATTCTGAGATTATGGCACCGTTGTACGATCATCTTAAGAAGAACAATAGGTGGAAATGGGGTCCAGTCACAGAAGAGGCGTTCGAGAGAGCTAAGGAGTTGCTCAGAAATAACATCAAGCTAGAGTGTCCTGAATTTTACCGCATATTTTACCTGGAGTCTGATGCAAATCGAATAGGAATTAGTGCTGCATTATATCAGAAGGATGAAGAGGAAGATAAGCATTATATTGGATTTTGTAGCAGAAAATGGAGGAAACATGGGGAAAATTACTTCACTACTGAATTGGAAGCATTGGCTCTTGTAACAGCATTGCAGCAGTGGAAAAAATTTTGATAGGACATTAGATCTTAATAATTACAGATCATAAGGCTTTACAGTTCTTGATGCAGTCAGATATGTCTAGTGATAGACTGACCAGATGGACGTTGTTTGTCCAGCAGTTTAATGCTACGATAGTTCACCAGCCTGGGAAAGACAACTTGTTGGCGGATGCATTATTGCGTAATGCTATTGAAAATGTCCGGATAAATGCGATACAATTGGAGCCTCAAAATCAGGAGACTTTGGAATAGCTCGAGAAGATTAATGTATCAGAGAAAAGATGTACTCCAATTAGGATCATGTATCGTTTCTTGAAAGGTCTTACGGACAACGCCGATCCTGACTATGAGATAATTCGAAAACGCTCAGATCGTTATGTTTTGTCGGGAGACATCGTTTATAAGTACTGTACGTCGATATGAAAAAGACGATAGTCAGAGTTGTGGATCCTCCCAACTTACTAAACCCATTGGTTTGGTTGACGCACCACAGTATAGGTCACGGTGGTCTCGGTAGAACTGTAAACACACTCCAGGAAATGTTTACATGGGAGAAGATGAGAATTTCAGAAGATTATTAGATCTTGTGAGAAATTTCAGAAAGGAAAATATACGTCAGAACGTCTTAAGGAAAGAACTAGATCCATTATTCCTTCCCTACGTCGTGAGTTATTTGCTTGTGACATATTCGGCTCTGTCCCAAAGGATACAGAGGTAAACAATACGTTTTAGTGACAGCAGACGTTTTTTCGATATTTGTATCATTGGATCCGATTCAGAAAGCTACGCCAAAGTAAGTCTTGAGCCGAATAGAGCATACAGTAATTCCGAAAGCAGGAAAACCGGAATTTCTTTTATCGGACCATGGAACTCAGTTTACATCGGTGGAATTCCAAGAGGAAATTGAATTGAAAAGGCCAAGGATAACGAGAGGAAAGCAGCAAATAAAAGCATGAAGAGATTACAAGGAAAACGCTTCAGTGCACCATTGAATGTTGGAGATTTGGTCTCAAATCGCAAGCCAACCAAAGCCAACGTTGCCATGAAGGTATATACAAAATTTACGACCCTGTATTTTGGGCCATTTAGAGTACACACTGCCTATGGTAACAATTGTTACGACATCACAGAAATAGATAGCAAATTGTCTATTGGAAGATTCAATGCCAAGAATATGATGGTATTCTATGAGAGAATTGACTATATTTCATCTTAAAATTCTATTTCAAGGATTGCCTTGTATTGTTGGAATAAAAGCATCTGTGACGCTTTTATTTTAAAGTTGAGAAGAAAATGAACTCAAATTTTAAGACGCTCAGGATGAGGTAATGGCATTTTGGTTGTTTTGGTAAACTTTGGTAAAGATTGGAGTATTTTGAAGTATTGCAAAATATTAGATTTTGTTGAAGGAATAATGGCTTCAGATTACAGCTAAGAGAGAAAAATGGCTACCTCAAGCCAGGATTTAACCTTGCCTCGTGCTGTATATTTGCTGGAAATGGCATTGCAACAGACAGAGTTGCGAAGAGATGATTCTGATTATTCAATCAAAGTTCTCAAAGCGCGATGGACGAAGGGATTTTACCGCCCGTAATGAAGAGCTTGAACTGAGAATTATGCTGATATTTCGTTAAGAAGAGAGAAAAATTAAATCTATAACTTTGGGGAAACGTCTAAATTAACAAGGATCATGTTTAATACTTTCGAAGGAAATTTGGAGACCATGTATGAAGTTATAAGTGAATATTCAGTCACGTTAATTGGCGCAGATTATTCATGAGGTGCCATGTCATTAGTTTCGATGTGGAGACGACGCGATCGATCTGATTTTCTTTGTGCGGAGAGCGCTCGAGTGAGTAAGATGTGTGTCACGTGAGGTCTCAAGAATCCCGGAAATTAGGCGCGTGCGAGCGATCCGTATCACCGACAGTGAAGAAGCCGGTAACTCAGGCCAGCCTCAATGCCGTGTTCGGTGAATGAAAGATCAGTGCACAAATGTCCTTGAATATCAGATTCTGTGTGAACAAACAATACGAAAGTACATTAATACTATTGATAAACATTATATACACGTTCTGTATGAATATTTCATTTGAATTCCGATGATTTATAGTAATTTTGATGGAGAAAGCCAGTGGCGACGAAAGTGCTTATCTGAGAAGCTTGCAAGACATTTCGTGTGCGATGCTTTGTGAAACAAGCGAGCTATGGACATGTAGTCAACGAGAGTGAGTGACGCACTTGAGTGGTACATGCGCATTCAGATGACATTAGCCGTGGACATACACATTTAGTCCTAAACTAATCGATATAAAATATCTCAACGATGTTATATTCTCATAAGTTGAGGGGAATGCTTATCTATGTTTATGAAATGATCGTGAAGGAGTTTTAAACCACACATGCGCTAGGAATGGGATGTAGGCTATACTGACGAACTGTAATATCAAGCAACCGATACTAAATTATACCATCACAATGAAGAATAGTTATCGCAACTACATACTCTTTGTGTTCATTACGGAAATATGCATTCATGTCGTTTCGACATTCTACCAGATCCGAAGAGAAATAGGGTGTCCCATTTCATTGCTTGAAAATCGGTTCAGCCCCGCTGAGGAAGTAGATGTTAGAATCCGAGACCAGATGTCGCAGATCGATACTGGAGCCGTGACAATGCAGTTTTCCAGAAGAAGGAAGGAGATGGGCTATTCAGAGTGTGGGATACCGTTCCCTACAGTATTTTCCACCACAGTTAATCTACAAGAGTTATCAAAAGGTAGAGAGTGATCTTCGTTCGTAGGCATTGGTTGTAGCTTGCTGTATTTAAAAAATATAGAGCATTTTTACATTTTCAACGTTTTTATTAATTTTTTTCTTCGGTGAATTTGTATTATGGAACTTCAGTATATTTTTCTATGATGGATATTTATTTATAAATTTCATCGTTTGAAGATTTTAATCCATGATCTGGAGATTATTGCATTTGCATTTCGACATTCAACATTTAACGAATTTAAGATCGTTTTCTTAAATTTCTTGGATTTATTTCGGATTTGATAAGTGATTGTGAATTTTATTGTAAGAAGAAAATTTCTATTAGGGGAAGATTCTTCGTAGATGAAACAGTTTATTGACGTTTCATTGTATTTTATCGTCAATCTTTGAATAATATTTACGCATTATTAAAATATAGTTATACCTGGTATAACTCAATTGCAACTTGAAGCTATATTAAATATAAAATCCATTCGGACTATTGAACGTTGTTCATGAATGAAATATTTTATTAGACATTTGAACATTGTTCATAATTATTTAAATACTTTATCAACCCTATTGATGATAAAATAGAAGAATTTATTCTACAATTCCGTAATATTTTGACATTGTTGAGTGAATGAATGAAAATCCACAGCCTGCTTCCAGTCGACAGACCGGGTTAGGGAATGGAATGAATGAAGCCCCCATCTAGTGGCGAGGATATGAACTCTGCCGGCTGACGAAGCCTGTCGCACTCCCCTGGGGCAATGATTAAATGAATGACAGATGAAATGAAATGATAGTGGAGAGTGTTGCTGGAATGAAATTGTGACAGTGAAAACCGGAGTACCCGGAGAAAAATCTGTCTGCCTCCTCTCTGTCCAATACAATCTCACATGGAGTGACCGGGATTTGAACCACGGACCCAGCGGTGAGAGGACAGCGTGCTGCCGCCTAAGCCACGGAGGCTAATACATTGTTGAGTATTCTATTAAAATCTATTGAAATATTTTTAATAAATAGGTGCTGACTTTATATTGCATTAAATCAATAAATTGATAACGACGAGAGATGCGTAAAGAAACAATATTGTTATTAAATATTAACAACCATTAACTTAAGTCGGATTGACAAGTTAAGTAAACCAATATGTCATCCCCGTTAATGAAAGTCTATATCTATGAATTATCTTAACAGCGTGAGATTTTCATACACTGCCAATATCGAGTAAACATCTATTGTAATTGAGAACTTAGGTAACAGTTCCAAGGACGAGTGGTAACAAAAAATACATTTTTATATCACGAAGTGAAGGATTATTGAAGCTATATTGTGTTATAGCAAGTTTTATGAAGCTCTAATACGCATTTTACACGTGTTAATGGGAAATTAGTCGTATGTGGAGTATAAGGGTGAAGAAAATAGAGCATTGATGTTAAGTGAAGATTATTATACGTATTGTGAACGTATAACTGGAACGTACTGAGCCCTAATTCACCCAAGCTCAAGTTATGGACAGAGCCGAGGATCGAACCGACCTGTCAATTTTTCGATTTACACAGTGAAAATTGGAAATAAAAATTTATTTCACTCAAGGATATGTTATGGGAAGTGAATTGAATTATTCAGAAATGTTTTTGGAGAATTTTGGACTATTTGGAAATATTTTGATTTGGAAATTTTGTGGTGAATGAAGATTAACCAAGGGAGAGTCTGATCATTTGAAGCTAGAAATTGTCAAAAGTTTCAAGTTAGCACTCTCAAGACTGGTTTTGTTTAGCCGAGTCGGCAACAACAAATTATGCACAGGACCCAACTAAAAGAGGCTAGGACAGGTAGAGTTTTGGCCAATAAACCTACAGCCAATCAGAACAGATAGCAAAATTTGTGTGGGAACTGCTATTAAAGAAAATTTGCTTTAATAAAGAGAAATTAGCATTTCCACAGATCAAGAAGAGTATATGATATTTATTCGTAAGTATGGAATTATATAATATTGACTAGCATAATTATATTGTAAATGGACCGGACCCGAGGCTAGAACTGGATATAAGGTGCCACGCGCGTGAACCGCGTTCACAGCGAGATGACTTCTACTGAAACGATTGAAGAGAGCGGACCTGTGTTGAAAGGTGCTCCGCAAATTACCATATAGCAACGAAAAGTGCGAGCAGGAGACTTCACTGACCTGCAGGAGACGCATCGATAGCCGAGGAAGAGGTGAAGAGTACGGCAAAGCCACGAAAAGTAATATTCAGCATTGAATGAAGCAACTTTTATAACCACAGCGCTCGAAGAGAAAGATTGTATTATTACGAACTGTATTCTACAATCCAGCAAGTAGCTTCACATATAACAAGCTACTATATTATTGAAGCACTATTACTGCCACATTATACAAGCAGATTTGTTCTTACAATTCATCATGCTTACAACGTCAAGTCAGGGGGGAAGAATATACTCTGCATTCACTAAGAAGAGTACTATGATTCACTAAATCATGAAAGGAGGATAATCTACACTATGGAGCGGGAAGTTCATAGTTGATCATGAGGTCCTTGGATCGACGTTACCACGACTGCTTAACCATCATGAAGTTTGATGAATTTCAACAATTCTACTCAAATATCCAGTAAGAACTTGGAGAGATATAAACCATGGACGCTCATAGCTACTTTAACGACGAGGTGAAGAAGAAAGAAGCAGATGGAATGCAGTGTTCATTGTTCCGGGTTCCTGCGAGCAGACTATCAAGAGTCGAGAAAATAGAAGATTGCTGTGCGGGAAGTCCGAAACCAGGTGGTCACCAGCCCAGCAGGAACGAGTTGATCTGCTGCGAGCCAATTTGCTTGCATGGCTCGATCCAGAAACGCGACCAGCACTAGCCAACTTGGGAGCGGTACATTGAAGCCATTGAACAAGGAATTTCCATCGCAGACCGTCGGCAAGGTACAGAAATGACTGCTCTACTATCTCAGTAGTTTTGGTTGTAGTATTTGTTGGAATTATCAGGGTGACCAATTCATATTTTATACATTCTTTCGTATAACTCATGTTATTATTCTGTCTATTTAGAGATTTTTAGTTAACTTTTATACACGTCAACGTGTGTCGTCTTAGACGTGATTTCATTAGATTTGAACTTTGAATGCCGTTTAAATTTTTATTCAGTAACGTTTTTAATATTCTCACTTTAAGCGAAAACTGTTCTATATACACTTAAGCTATAAGCAATGTAAATGCGTTAAGATCGCTAGAATACATCGTTATTCAAATCCTATAATGCTGTTATTAACAATTTATAATGTATAAACATATTTGCAACAATCTTAAATGTTATTAACAATAACATTTAACGAGTATAATTCCAATTAAGGAATATAAACACTATGTTACGTTAATCAAGCCATGGATGATTGCTGTAACTATATTTATATCAGAAAGGATCACTATTGTGACAATGGAAGTCAGGTGATGCCTATAAATAGCAACAATTACTTAGCAACAATTTTGTTAATACGAAATGAAGACCAGAAGACTTGTAGTTCTGGCTGAAGTCAAGTATGTGTAAAACAAGCTCTTAAATGAATATTTTATTCATTAATGTTTATAAGAAACGGAATGACGGAAGATATTGTTATTAACTGTAGAAAGAAGAGCGGACTACTAGTATTTTGAAACTTACACTCATGTATTACGTGGAAGTACAGTACAATGATATGGTCTATTATTGAAATGCATTATTTAAAGTTACGTGGTATGTTAAACAAATTATACAGTTATGAACAAAAGTATTGTGGATAAATTGAGCACGATGATTTTAAAATTAGAGAAGGGGAAGGTTAGGAGTGTTTCATGAACCGTATACACAGTAGTGTTACATAGTAGGATCACTAATTCTTCTACACGTATGTAGCAAGATGGGTTTTTGTTGATTTTGAAGGAATGCCGTGCAGAATTTTATGAAGGTTATTGTGGTAAAGAGAAGAAAGGAATTGTGTCGTATTTGGAAGCGCAGTTGACGCCATGAAAAGGTATTGTTCACGTATTTGAAATGAAATGAGTATTGCCGTGAGAGCAAACTACTACTACAGTGTGTTAAGAAAGTAATTGATATTTAGGAGTGTATTTATGTGTTGTTCATGTCAGTAAGCGTTAATATTATATCCACATCGTCGTATATGTAACTGTGTAGTTCCGTCTCGATTTTAATGTAACAATTATTTTTATTAATGGATTTGAATTCTTAGAACTATAGCTAGCATCATTGTTCGTTAAATATTGTTCATTGTTTGTGACAAATGATCTAAAGATACAAGAACTTATCGTTTATGTGAACCAGTGTTCTTTAAGTAGGAATGTTTTGTAACGAGAGCGCTAATAGATTGACACATCACGTCAAATCTAGTTCTGATTCGAATACCGCGCTGGACGTAGGTATATCAACAATGTAAATACGTTATTAACGTAATTATTATTATCATTAGATTTTTATCCACGCGTGTTAACATAGAGGTATATTGTAGGGTTTTTCATTATTGTAATACGTCATTGAGTTGAACAGCTGATCTCAGATCAAGCTATATTTTTAACAAGTTACTGTATGACTAATAATTTTACCATTCGATGTCTATATTCTAAATTTCTTGTTTTAGCAACGCAATTCCTACAGAATATGCAAATTTAAGGAGTAGATATTTTATCTACCATCATAATAATTTTCATTATTACCCTTAACAAATATATTTTATTGGTAATAGGGATTTCCTTGTTGTATATTTTTTGGGAATAAATCCCAGGCACTTGTTTTAGTTTGCATGTGTGTTTTGTAAGAAACTGATCATCTTTTCATTTCGCAATCGCCGTGCGATAATACTATCAGTTAGTTACTAGAACTCACTTAGTCTCAACTTTCATCGTTCATGTACGAAATCCGAGATTCTCGTACTACCATCTTATTATGGAATTAGATTTGCTAGTAAATGAGTAACTAGTTAGTAGTATTATTGTACGTCCGTATGCGTCAAGGGTTTCCTAGTCATTCGCCGAGCAGGGAAATGTTGATGTGTCTAGCTGGGTATCGACGTCCTTACAATCCTTTACCATCTTAGCGGATATGGGTGGTGGCTAATGCGAGATTCGGGCGCATATAGGGTATATATACTTGGCGCCCAATGTGTTTTGGCATCGATTGTGTTGAGACACTAACGTGTTCAACGACAACCTTTTGAATATATTGGTGGATTTTTGAAATTAATAAAAATGCGGATCCCAAATTTTGAAAATTGTTTAAGTGAATAAACGTTGACAAATTTGAGGAGTACGATTGTTTGAGGCATGTTTGTTAAACCAGCTGCTGATATTTTGGTCATTTAAGTTAAGAGATAGTTAAATTCATGTTATGTTAATTAAAATCAGTTAGGGATTGTTATATGAGAGAAGATCAGTTTAGTAAACTACGGTTAGATAAGTATTAAGATTTCAGTCTATTATTATTACGAAACTAGGATTATCGAAGTATTCCTTTATTTTAGACAGTATGAGTTTGTCACTCTGGGGTTCCCGTAATGTAGTGTAGAGGAATCCTCCTCATTTCTCTATTGTGTTATAATTATGTCGTCGGAAGATATGACCCATATTAGGTCAATCTTGGAAATGATTCGACAGAATCAGAGTCAGCTAACTGGAGATGTTCATGCCCTCCTCAAACTCACACACGAAAATAGTAAAAAGCTAGAAAGGGAAATTAAACAGTCATTTGCGACAGTTAAATCCGTGATGAAAGCGGAATTAGCTGTAGCTCAAACTGCCACTAAAGCTAACATCACACTAGTTCAGGAAGAGTGTAGAAAGGCGCAGGAGAAAATGCAAGAAGAAAATAGAAAGGCGCAGGAGAAAATACAAGAAGAAATAGAAAGGCACGAGAGGAAGATATGAAAATACAAGAAGAAACGAGAAAAACGCAAGAGGCTATACGAAAAGCCCAAGAAGAGGCCAGGAAAGCCCAAGAAGGGGCTAGGCTAGTACAAGAAGAGGCTAAGCAAACTCAGGAGCAGATCAAGAAAGCCTTAGAGAAAGCTCAGGAAGAGGGAAGACTAGCTCAAGAACAGAGTAGGTTAGCACAGGAAGATAGTAGATTCTCAGTGGAAGAAAGTAGGAAAGCTCTGGAAGAGACCAAATCTGCTTTCAAACAAGTGAAAGAACATGTGGCCTCTACCAAAACAGAGGTGAGCTCATTAAGAGAAGACGTAACTAAGAAGGTCGTAGAAGCGAAAGTACAGTGTAGCGAGAATAGTATTCAGCTAGAAGGTAGAATTCAGGAAAGTATTCACACTGCCACCACAGAACAAAGAAATCATAATGTAAGCATTACAGGGTCCCAAAAGCAGCTCAACAACAATCTAAACAGTATTGTTGGCCACCTGAAAGCTAAGTTAGATGAACAGCAGAAACTTATTACTGAAGGTATCAATGTTGGTATTGAAACATGTATTTGTAAATCTGTGAATGACATGAAAGAGGATGTAATTAAGTCTAACAAAGACTATATGTTTGAACTTCATAGGAAAATTCTAAAAGATGTTAGTAAAGTAGAAAATGAAGCTAAATCGCTTAACACAAACCTTAAATTAGAGCTATATAAACATATCGAAGAGACTAGAGTATCGAGCATAACCGAACATAAAGAAATTGCAAATAGAGCAGATTCCGGTAAAAGTGAGGAATTAAATGCGATTCAAACTACTGTTGACGAAATTAAATTAGAATTAGCTAAAGTCAAGTCTAGTCAGGATGAGGAACTACTTGAGATAAGGAACAGGATCAAGGAACTGTCCATTACTGAACCATGTGATCATGACAAACTTAGAGAAGAAATACGTCTAGGAATGAGACGAGATCTAGCAGAATTCTATCAGAGGAGAGATGAAAGGTTTAAGGAGGAGCTAGGAAGACCCGAAGTAAGAGAAGACAGGATAGAAGAGGATGGAGAGAGCGTGTATAGTCGCACACCAGTTAGACAACACCTAACTCAGGATACTGAACGTATTAATAGAGAATAGGGAGGCATAGGTGGATTCTATAGCCAGGAAGGTCCAAATAACAATCAAAGCGTGATAGTTCTTAAGAACATAGACGACAAGCCGTCCCGTTTCAGCGGTATTGGCAAAATTACAGCTGTGGAGTTCTTAAGAAATATGCGTTGTTATCTAGACGATATTCGGATACCTCGTGATGGGGAGATGAGAGTCGTAGAGAAGTTTTTGGAGTCTGAGGCCCTAACTTGGCATCGATCCTTCCGTTATACATACGCAAATATCGAGGAGTTTGCAGACGCCCTGCAAAGAAGGTTTTGGTCAAAAGAACTACAGCAAGACATTCGAGCGGAGATCTATTCTAAGAGGTATGCACACTCTACCCTTACGAGATATGCTACCTTCTTTACTTCGCAGCTCGCAATGTTGCAATATCTCCAAACCCCGTTACCCGAAAACGAATTGATACATGCAATATCACGACAGCTTCCTAATGATGTCCGAAGACTCCTGATAGCAGCTGAAGTCAAAACGCTAGAGGGTATGGCAGAAATCTTGCGTAGACTTGACTACACAAGTTCTACACCCAATATCGTGTCAAATAGGCATACTAAACAGAGACAGGAACACAGAGACGTGCATACTGTGTTAGTTGACCAGACACAACAGACAGATGACAATAGAAGTAGGCCAGGTCCCACTCGAACAAACGACTACGGGAGAAGCCGCTACAAACCACCATATCGCCGAGGGAGAGAAGGACGATCGTACCAGACAAGATATTGGAACAATGGTCAGTGTAGGACTGGTTACCATCGAAGTAATTACCGTAGAAGAAACGATTACTATGATAGTAACAACAGAGGCTCAGGAGGAGGTTATCGCAGATATCGTAATTGGAATGACGATAACTATGTCCAGAGGCAACAACAACAACAACAGCCTAGGCAACAACAGCAACAACAAAACAGAGGCTGGCGGAATAACGAAAACGTTAGGCGTTACTACCAGGGTAGAGACAGGAAAGCCAGGAGTACAGAGAAGGCTTAAGAGAAAACACAGGTAGGAATAACCAACGAAATGAGGAAGTTGAACCTCAACCCTCAACATCAGGTTTAGCGCAACAACAAAACCTGAGTGAGGGAGAACAACAAAAAACGTCGATTGGGAAACGCAAGTAGAGGAGACAGCACTGTTCAAAAACGAAGGGCATGAGATCGCCATAAACGAGTTCTATCAAGTAGCAGACGATGACTCACTTTATGAAAGAGAGGCGCTAGAGAAAGGAAAAATAGCTAGATTGCTTATTTCACAGATTATGGCTGAAGGTGAAAGTCTAAGAACGCTGTTAGACACGGGAGCTAATGCATCAATACTATCTGAAAGTTGTTATAATAAACTAAAGGATGGGAAGTCTATGATCTCTATGCCAGTGTCATCAATAAAGGTCCGAGGAGTATTTAATGACAAGACAATGAAGTGCAGGGTCCAAGCCCTGATTAAATTTTCAATTAATTGTCATGTTTACGAACAGATATTCATTGTTCTAAACAAAAATAATGTTGATGCTATACTAGGTATAGACTTCATCACAAAAACTGGAGCCGTTATTGACCTAAGAAATGGTATAATTTAATTTAATGAAAGGAGCAACGAAGCCGACAGTGAAGAAAATGAGTTCCTCATAGAAAGTGAAATTCCAGAGGAGAACTAGGAAAGAATTATTTCTGAAGTGGAACTAGAAAAACCAGGTCATTATGGGTTGAAGATAGATAATTTTGAGATCTATGCAAGAAAACTAGAAGAATTAATCCTAATTTATGCCGATGTTTTCGATGACAAGCCAGGATTAATTAAGGGATTTAAATATCAGATAAAGCTAAAGGACAACTCACCATTTCAAAGGAAAGTGTATCCCATTCCTGAGAAATACCAAGCTGAGGTCGGAGAGCTAATAAAAGGCATGGAAAGAGACGGCATAATTCGGAAGCAAGCAACTCCACACTTAAAACCGATTACTGCAGTGAAGAAAGCAGACGGTACTCTGCGGGTTTGCCTAGATGCCAGGAATTTGAACAGTCTTTAACTAAAAGAAAATGACCGACCGCCTAAGATCAGAGAGCTTTTGAGGAAGTTTAAGGGGAAGTCATGTTTCTGTGTAATAGATTTGACTAGTTCCTTTCACCAAATTGAGTTGACTGAGGATAGCAAATGCTATACCGGCATCCTATTCAACCAAACGAGCTATATTTTCGAACGTGTCACTTTTTCCAGCAGAAAATTAATTTTCTGGGGCACACCATCCATCAATTTGGTTACCATCCCAATCAAGATAAGATAAATGCTATTCTACAGTTTCCAAGACACAGAAAAATAAGAGATGTGAGAGCTTTTGCAGGTCTTTGTCATTTCTTAGCGGCCATTGTCCTCGCTATTCTGAGACTATGGCACCGCTACATGAAGTATTGAAAAAAAAAACGTTGGAAATGGGGCGTAGAAGCCGAAAATGCATTTATTTTGGCCAAGCAGATGCTACGAGGCAACATCAAGCTCGAGTATCCGGACTTGGAACGTTCATTCATTGTGGAAACGGATGCTTCGAAAGTCGGAATCAGCGCTGTCCTTTATCAGAAAGACCAGAATGGAAATAACCACTACATTTCATTCAATAGTAGAAAGTTAAGGTCTCACGAGATGAACTAATTCACCACGGAATTAGAAGATTTCGCCGTGATTAATGCTTTGCATCACTGGAAAAAGATTTTAATCGGACACCAGATCATCATTAGAACTGGCCTAGGAGTTTATGCTAAAATCAGACTTATCTAGCGATAGGATGACTCGATGGACGTTGTTCCTACAACAATTCAACGCCACGATTGTGCATGTTCCCGGCAAGGATAATTTATTGGCCGACATTCTATCCAGGAATCCAACAGCTGATTATGATGTGAAAGTCAACGTGGTAGAATTGGATGACGAAGATCAGGCAACGTTGGAGCGACTGAGGAGAGTAGCAGTAAGCCAGAAGGGAGACACTAGTCTGAGGAACTTATTCAGGTACATGGCAGGGTATATGCAGGTTGATGACGTAGAATATGCAGAGACTAGGAAGAAAGCCACTCAGTATGTGTTAGTTGATGGCATAGTCTGCAAACATGTTGATGCTAACCACACTAAGGTGAGAATCGTGATTCCACCCAGATTAAGAGTTCCTGTAGTTTGGTTAGTGCACAAGAGCATAGGTCACGGAGGTGTAGATAAAACCTATAGCACCGCTCAGGAGAAATTCTACTGGACTAATATGAGAGAATCCATCGCTATTGTAATTAGATAATGCGAGTTATGCCAGAAGAACAAGTATAACTCAGAGCTCTTGAAAGAAAAACCTAAGGCCATAATACCCACTAAACCTTTGGAATTGTTTAGTCAGGACAGTTTTGGTCCAGTTTCAAAGGGTAGTAGAGGTAACAAGTATTTATTAGTAACCATGGACGTATTCTCGAAGATAGCCATTATGAATCCGATGCAGAAGGCCACTGCTAAGACTGTTCTGTATCATCTCGAGAAAAACACCATTCCCAAGCTTGGAAAGCCTGAAAGATTACTTACTGATCATGGGACGCAATATACTGCTGCGGAATTCCAAGAAGCAATGGAAGGACTTAAGATTGGTCATATTTTTAGCTCAATCCGAAGTCCGCAGACCAATCCGATTGAACGAACGATGCTTGAATGTTCAAAATACATCCGTCTTTATAGTTCAGAGAACCGCGATAATTGGGTAAGCGTAGTACCACCCATATAGTTCTGTATTAATAACACGAGGCATGAGAGCACGAACGAAGTACCAGTTAAGCTGCATTTCGACCAGAAGCCAATCCGACCGTGGAACGGAATCTTCAACATTCCGGAAGATGACGAACTATCGGTGGAACAGCGCATAGAAACAGCAAGAGAACATCTCAATAAACAAGCGGAGAAGAGGCTAAAGAGAGGTCAAGGCAAGAGGTAGAGCAGACCATTGAAACTGGGAGAATTAGTACTGGTCAGTATGCATGTGAAAGCAGATGTTTGAAAGAAGATATATATTAAGTTCTCTAATATTTTCAGAGGCCCGTTTAAGGTTGGAAAGTATATGGAAACAACTGTTATCAGATCGTAAGGATCGAGGATGACCGACCAATTGGAAAGTTCAACCACGCTAAACTCAGAAGATTCTATCCCAGGATTCATTGAGAGATGAATTTGGTCACAATAATGGATGAATAAGGATTAAATTAAGTCTATTAGGCCAGTCATCTAAGACATTCTAGGTTGCAAAAGATTGCAAGGTTCTGGATTTTTGGTATGTTGTTAGGATAGATACCAATAGTGTTAAACCAAGTTTGCAACGTCGAAAGACCTGTGAACTTCGTGGTGCTCGAAAAACCTCGAAATTTTCAGACGTTTTTCGGTTCCTGGCTTACAACATCCAAAATATACATTCTATGGAAAAGTCACCCATTACATTTTTAAGATGACAAAATTATCGACAATTTGAGCGCAACTCCACCTCTGTATGTCTTATAGATCTCGAGATACAACACTTCGGAAATGGGCATTTTTTCCAAAATGTTCGAAATTTGTAGTAAGTTAGTCCTTCGAACAAATTTCCGTCTTAAATACTCATTCTACGAGGAAAGTCATCAGAAGTAAAGTTGTAGAGCAGTTAGTTAGCTTTAATATGAGCATTAGCAAAACGCTCTAAGACCAATAGTTCTCTTGTTATCAGTCAAAACACAAAAATAGGAAATTGGATTTTTTTAAAATGTAGCCTGACGAATTGTAGAACTTTTTTTAAGGATAAAAAAGACATCAATCAGTGGAAAATTGTTTTTCATGCAAAATGAAATTAGTGTAAAACCAAGTTTGCAACCTCGAAAGACCTGTGCTAACTTCGTGGTGCTCGAAAAAACTCGACATTTTCAGACGATTTTTGGTTTTTGGCTTACAACTTCCAAAATATGCATTCTATGGCAAGGTCACCCCTTACACTTTTTAAAGAAGACAAACTTATCGACAATTTGAGCGCAACTCCAGCTCTGTATGTCTTATAGATCTCGAGATACAACACTTCGGAAATGAGCTTTTATTTCAAAATGTTCGAAATTTGTAGTAAGCTAGTCTTTCGAACAAATTACCGTCTTAAATACCCATTCTACGAGGAATGACATCAAAAGTAAAGTTGTAGAACAGTTATTTAGCTTTAATTTAAGCATTAGCAAAACGCTAAAGACCAATAGTTCTCTTGTTATCAGGTAAAACACAAAAATATCAAATTGGATTTTTCAAAAAATGAAGCCTGACGAATTGTAGGACTTTTTAAAGGATAATAAATACATCAGTCAGTGGAAAATGGTTTTTTTATGCAAATGAAATTGAATAAAATTAATGATAATTAGTAATTTCTTATCAATATTGATGTCACAATGGCGAAGTGATGGAGGGGCGTCAGCTAACACCTGCGACAGAAACACGCAACACGTCAATTACCTACTATTTATTAATAAATTACAACAAAAGTGTAGGTATGTGATGTTAGGCTTACCTGCACTCAGCGAGACAGTAGTATTCGTTTGGAAGACCCAGGTGCTTCATACGGCTGTTCCTGGGGGGCTCCGGAGACTCCTGTGTAATTGGATCTGGTTGTAAAAGTGGGTCGTCGAAGTCGTCTTCTTCGTCTGACTCAGTCATTTCTAGGATAGGAGAATTAAGGCAGGTCTTCCCCCCCCCCTCCCCCCCCGACAAATTTTACAGAGAGCTCTCCGGCAGGAGCATCGCCCTGCTCCGCACTCTTTCAGGCACCTGTATGACAAGACTTTCAGCAGTTAATATTAACTCCAGGTTACAACAGATTCAAATGTTTTAAATCTAATCAGAAAAAATACCTATGTCCAGCATTGGACATTGACTAGAACCGACCTAATACGAATGAATTACCTTACCTGCATGACAGGAGTTTGAGCAGAGTTTGCGGCGCTGGTTCCTTGTGTGAGGTCACCGGTGTCAGCCCCTGCTGACTCCTTGTCCATCCCCACTTGGTGGGCTCTTTCTCAACCCCCAATCCTTGCTGCACCTGGTGGTAGGTTCTGTGGGAATGTTGGCCTGCAGCTTCTTCGGTTGGGGGCAGACGAGCGAGGTTGACTTTAGCGCTGGCAGCAGATCGGAAAAATATCCCGTAACGCAAGGCGTGGAGAGAATCGTCTTTTCTACCGCCATACAACGCCACTAGGCCTTTTGTTGCCAGTAGAGGCTATCTCCTCATGGGTGGCATTATTGTTCAGAAAAGTGGTAGCCGCTTCAAGAAGGTCTGGCTGTTTTGAAAGGACGCTCAACATCTTCGTTTTCCTTTGCCCGAAATGGGCAGAGGTGGTGTCGCAACCACTGAAGGCGTGGAGGAACAACTCTATTCCACGGGGGAGTGATAGATCTCCTCGAATGAATGATGTTGACAAGAACTGCTTGCAAACTGTTCCACCCCTGGCACTATTCATGAAGGAAACATTTTGTTTGTTGGCGCCAAATCTATTTAGGAGCACCAAGAGGTCCATCATCTTCTCCAGCAATTATGACGTGCTCGTACTCCTCGCTCTTTTCCAATGCTGTCCTCACAATGAGGCAGTCGGCGTCCTCTGGAGCTTGCTTAGTTTCGAACCCTTGTACGGTATATCCAGTCCAGTACACATTAAGTTGATCAGGCGCTGCTTCTTTTTGGGTTGGACAAAAACTTTTCTTGGGGCACTTCGACCAGTGTCGATTCTTCAAAAAGATATCGCTGCGCGCGGAGGCTGCATAACGTCGTAGCTGTTCTGCTGTTTTTGTGTTCTTAGCTGTCCCCTCTTCTGGGTAGCCATCGAATACTACTGATACATTTTTTCCAAAATGGTTGGTCGTATAGGTGATAAAAGTAGCTACAATTTCCCTCAATGAGCTGTTCCGTCGCCATATAACCTTATGGAGCAAGTATCCTCCATCCACTATAACAAACGTTCTTAGTCCAACGGCGACGTTTTCTGGGAGGGGCGTAAAGGCAGAGTAGAACGATGATCTTGTTCATTTTCGTATTCCCTCTTCGGAGAATAGAGCCATGGGATATGGGGCCAACTCGTATTAATTATCATAAAAATAGATTAGATTAGAAACACTTTATTGCAATCAACATAACATAAGTAAAAGTACAGCAAGTTCTACTCAAAGAGTAGGTATAACATTCACTGCAATGGGCGGACTTATCGCTAAGAGCGATTTCTTCCAGGCCCCCAACCCACAAAAAAATATGACATTAATAGATAAAAAACTTTCATCAGCTATTCCCAATTAATTTGGGTCGCTGGAGCCAACCAGGCTCATTTTGGTTTTGGCCGGATGCCCTTCTTGACACCACGTGAGTTTTCAGTTGAAAATTCTACCCCGCTCTCATCGGAATGCGAACTACGGCCGTCCGGGTGAAAGACGAGCAGCTAGGCCACTCCACCATCACGTTCCGCATGACATTAATAGATAACTGTGAAATATTGATAACAATGTACATTCGAAGCCCTATTTTTTGAAATATCCGATAACCTTATTTTGTTTTTACCTGATAACAAGGGAACTATTGGTCTTACAGCGTTTTGCTAATGCTTAAATGAAAGCTAAATAACTGCCTTACAACTTTACTGTGGTTGATGTTCCTCCTACAATGAGTATTTTAGACGGTAATTTGTTCGAAAGACTAGCTTACTACAAATTCCGAACATTTTGGAAAAAAATGCCCATTTTCGAAGTGTTGTATCTCGAGAGCCATAAGACATACAGATCTGGAGTTGCACTCAAATTGTCGGTAATTTTGTCTTCTTTAAAAGTGTAATGAATGACATTGCAATTGAATGCATATTTTGGAAGTTGTAAGCCAAAAACCGAAAAACGTCTGAAAATTTCGAGGTTTTTCGTGCACCACGAAGTTAGCACAGGTATTTCGAGGTTGCAAACTTGGTTTTACACTATTGGTATCTATCCTAACGTCATACCAAAAAATTAGAACGTTGCAATTTTTTGCGACCTAACGCGCTTTTTGTGTCTACGGTGACTGGCCTATATGTTAAACTTTAATTAACTAGTCAGGAGGGGATCTGAGCCCTAATTCACCCAAGCTCAAGTTATGGACAGAGCCGAGGATCGAACCGACCTGTCAATTTTTCGATTTATACTGTGAACATTAGAAATAAATATTTATTTCACTCAAGGATATGTTATGGGATGTGAATTGAATTATTTAGAAATGTTTTTGGAGAATTTTGGACTATTTTGAAATATTTGGATTTGGAAACTTTGTGGTGAATGAAGATTAACCAAGGGAGAGTCTGATCATTCGAAACTGGAAATTGTCAAAAGTTTCAAGTTAGCACTCTCAAGACCGGTTTTGGTTAGCCGAGTCGGCAACAACAAATGATGCACACGAACCAACTAAAAGAGGCTAGGACAGGTAGAGTTTTTGCCAATAAACCTACAGCCAATCAGAACAGATCGCAAAATTTGTGTGGGAACTGCTAATAAACCATATTTGCTGTAATAAAGAGAAATTAGCATTTCCACAGATCAAGAAGAGTATATGATATTTATTCGGAAGTATGGAATTATATAATATTGGCTAGGAGAAGGGAAAATGGAATAATTATATTATAAATTGAGCGGACGCGAGGCTAGAACTGGACCTAGGGTGCCACGCGCGCGAACCGCGGCCACAGCGAGTTGACTTCTACTGAAACGATTGAAAGAGCGGACCTGTGTTGTAAAGTGCTCCGCAAATTACCATATAGCAACGAGAAGTGCGAGCAGGAGACTTCACTGACCTGCAGGAGACGCATCGATAGCCGAGGAAGAGGTGAAGAGTCCGGCAAAGCAACGAAAACTAATATTCAGCATTGAATGAAGCAACTTTTATAACCACAGCGCACAAAGAGAAAGATTGCATTATTACGAACTGTATTCTACAATCCAGCAAGTAGCTTCACATATAACAAGCTACTATATTATTGAAGCACTATTACTGCCACATTATACAAGCAGATTTGTTCTTACAATTCATCATGCTTACAACGTCAAGTCAGGGGGGAAGAATATACTCTGCATTCACTAAGAAGAGTACTATGATTCACTAAATCATGAAAGGAGGATAATCTACACTACGGAGCGGGAAGTTCAGAGTTGATCATGAGGTCCTTGGATCGACGTTACCACGACTGCTCAACCATCATGCAGTTTGCTGAATTTCAACAATTCTACTCAAATATCCAGTAAGAACTTGGAGAGATATAAACCATGGACGCTCATAGCTACTTTAACGACGAGGTGAAGAAAAAAGAAGCAGATGGAATGCAATGTTCATTGTTCCGGGTTCCTGCGACCAAACAATCAAGAGTCGAGAAAATAAAAATTGCTGTGCGGGAAGACCGAGACCAGGTGGTCACCAGCCCAGCAGGAACGAGTTGATCTGCTGCGAGCCAATTTGCTTGCATGGCTCGATCCAGAAACGCGACCTGCATGAGCCAACTTGGGAGCGGAACATTGAAGCCATTGAACGAGGTATTTCCATCGCAGACCATCGGCAATGTATGGAAATGACTGCTCTACTATCTCAGTAGTTTTGTTTGTAGTATTTGTTGGAATTAGCAGGGTGACCAATTCATATTTTAGATATTCTTTCGTATAACTCATGTTATTATTCTGTCTACTTAGAGATTTTTAGTGAACTTTTATACACGTCAAGGTGTGTCGTCTTAGACGTGATTTCATTAGATTTGAACTTTGAATGCCGTTTAAATTTTTATTCAGTAACGTTTTTAATATTCTCACTTTAAGCGAAAACTGTTCTATGTACACTTACGCTATAAGCAATGTAAATGCGTTAAGATCGCTAGAATACAACGTTATTCAAATCCTATAATGCTGTTATTAACAATTTATATTGTATAAACATATTTGCAACAATCTTAAATATTATTAACAATAACATTTAACGAGTATAATTCCAATTAAGGAATATAAACACTATGTTACGTTAATCAAGTCATGGATAATTTCTGTAACTATATTTATGTCAGAAAGGACCACTATTGTGACAATGGATGTCAGGTGATGCCTATAAATAGCAACAATTACTTAGCAACAATTTTCTTAATACGAAATGAAGACCAGAAGACTTGTAGGTCTGTCTGAAGTCAAGTATGTGTAAAACAAGCTCTTAAATGAATATTTTATTCATTAATGTTTATAAGAAACGGAATGACGGAAGATATTGTTATTAACTTTAGAAAGATGAGCGGACTACTAGTATTTTGAAACTTACACTCATGTATTACGTGGAAGTACAGTACAATGATATGGTCTATTATTGAAATGCATTATTTAAAGTTACGTGGAATGTTGAACAAAGTATACAGTTGTGAACAAAAGTATTGTGGATAAATTGAGCACGATGATTTTAAAATTAGAGAAGGGGAAGTTTAGGAATGGTTCATGAACTGTACACACAGCAGTGTTACGTAGTAAGATCACTAATTCTTCTACACGTATGTAGCAAGATGGGTTTTTGTTGATTTTGAAGGAAGGTTATTGTGGTAAAGAGAAGAAAGGAATTGTGTCATATTTGGAAGCTCAGTTGACGCTATGAAAAGGTATTGTTCACGTATTTGAAATGAAATGAGTATTGCTGTGAGAGCAAACTACTACTACAGTGTGTTGAGAAAGTAATTGATATTTAGGAGTGTATTTATGTGTTATTCATGTCAGTAAGCGTTAATATTATATCCAAATCGTCGTATATGTAACTGTGTAGTTCCGTCTCGATCTTTAATGTAAATATTATTTGTATTAATGGATTTGAATTCTTAGAACTATAACTAGCTTCATTGTTCGTTAAATATAGTTCATTGTTTGTGACAAATAACCTAAAGATACAAGAACTTATCGTTTATGTGAACCAGCGTTTTTAAGTAGGAATGTTTTGTAACGAGAGCGCTTATAGATTGACACATCACGTCAAATCTAGTTGTAATTCGAATACCGCGCTGGACGTAGGTATTTCAACGAAAGTAAATAAGTTTCTAACGTAATTATTATTATCATTGGATTTTTATCCACGTGTGTTAACATAGATGTATATTGTAGTGTTTTACATTATTGTAATACGTCATTGATTCGAACTGCTGATCTCAGATCAAGCTATGTTTTTAACAAGTCACTGTATGACTAATAGTTTTACCAATCGATGCCTATATTCGAAATTTCTTGTTTTAGCAACGCAATTCTTACAGAGCGAGGGCAGCTGTGGTAAGTACGGATAACGTAGGTTCGAATCCTGGTGCTGAGAGCGGTTTCCTGAGTGTGTTTCTTCCCCGGGTTTCTCCACACTTCCTATAGGAAATTGCCGGGATAGTGCCTTGCTCAAGTCCCGGAGCGTCTACTCCATGCCTGTTCCAGATACATTTACACACACAACTACAATCATCACAGCAATACAGGTTGCCAGACACCTTCAACACACTCCCAACTACACGAGGCTGATGACCAAGGTGTCTCAAGCCCCTCAAATGAATCAACAACAACTCTACAAGTATTTCCATATCTCTACGAGATATTATTACAAAAAAAAAGTTTCATGTATTTTGATCTCGAATTTTTTGAGTAATACAATATGCTCAAAAGATAAAAACAAATCAGTTCTATAAAAAATTAAGTTAATTTTTGACTAAAATGTCTATCCTCAATGGTAAATTTAGAACATTCCTGTTCCCCTGACAGGAAGAAAATTAACTCAAATACGGAATATCTGTGCTACCAACATGAAGACTGCGTATCTCTCAACAAGAGAAATTATTTACAGAGGTCTCAGCAAAAGTGGGCAAGTCCTCTCTCGATGTATTGAGCCCGTCAGACGAGTTTTTTGGGTTGCCATTATCCGAGATGACTCCCCAGGAGACTCACCGTCAAGACACAAAAGCCAAAAAGGGACTGGATGTACTTCCTATAGGTCAATGCGCACAAAGACGCAGCATCCCGGGGCGATCGGGCAGACACGGAGAATACGGTGAAAGGACCCAAGAAGTACACCGCAGAAACACTTAGATTTAAAAAAATAACATCCAGACTTATGTAAACTCAGGTAAAATTTATTAAAGAATTAACAAACACCTAGCCTAGTTCGTAGGGGTTATTTTGGGCTAATCCCGCAAGTTAAATAAAAAAAATTCAAAGTATTGAAAATCCTAAACTGATTGTAAGTGGAAAAAACCCCGCGAAAGATCTAATTACAAGAAAAGAAAAATCGGCAAGCAAGGGCAGTGGCACATAAATTACACCCTACACTGATGAAACGGGTTACTTGTGAAAGAAGTTAAATTAACAACAATAATCAATAAAGAATTTATGGTGGTACCACTCCCTTATTTATTTTTAAATAAGTTAAAATCTTGCTAAATCCTGACAATTACAACAAAGTATACGGTGACTTACTACCGTAGCAAACAAACAATTGACAACCAGTTGAAAATAATATCAAAAACACTCTTACTAACTAAGAGGTATATCAGGTAAACATTCAAATTCAAATAACTAAATCAATAAATAAAACACAGCGTTTAAAAGCTTCTTATTCAACAGCCTGCGTATACGCAAGAACACCCTTTGTATTCTTGGGTCATCTGGTGTTTGATTAGGTCGGCAAATGCATGATCAACATCATGACTTACATTATTTCAGGGTCGAGTGCCACTAGTTGAGAACTAATGGTCCGCAGCGACTCTGTCGTCTCAAGAATGTTTAAGGAAAAGTCTACATGTCATTTCCCGGTGGAAATGTGATTAATCCAGAGAATAGGCCAGTTCGCATAAAATTACAAGTCACAGAAATCTTACTATCATTATGGTCGTCTTAATGAACATAATTAGTTCTTGATTATTAGAAGCATTATTATTATTTTCGTAGGTTTATTAGAATACTAGCTTTTTCTCAATGGACACCTAAGCTTAACTAAAGTGAAGTCTACAAAGATCATCACCTAACATCAACATCGGCTCATACCTGGCCGGCACAATAACAACACGAGTTACTAGACTCGGTTTTCACATAACACTGAAGGGGCCTGAAGCTCTCCTAAACAGTCCTTCAGGTAAAATCCTGGAAAAATGGTCGCAGATTAATTCTTTACGACAGAGCGGCAAAAGCGCTCTACAAACGTAGAAGCTTACAAAAATAGTGTCACAAAAATACCTAATATTACAGACAATAGCTTCTCATCTCATAATAGCATACTCCTAGTGCTCAACAATGCGCTTTCTAAAGCGTTAAAAAGTTACATTTCACATCTAGTGACGTAATCAAACATATGATTGCAATAAATACTTCACATGCCTTGGTCTGGGGATCGATCAATACATTCCACACACAAAATGTGTCCGTGCGCATGCGCGGACAGTCTATCAGTCAAACAGTTGGTCTCGCATCGAGTGCGCGGATCCAAATATGGTTCACATTCAACCTTGGCGTGTCACAGCACGCTATAACCTTATCGCGTCTGGCGATACTACACTCCACAGGCGTTTAAAACATATAAGAGAAGTCTTTAGTGGATAACGCTGGTTTCTAAAATATACAAGATAGCAACCAATGGTGCGTGGCTAAGTTACCGCATGGAAATATCATTTAATGTCATAGGCAATGTTAAAAAATTGCAAAGATAATATCTGAGAGATATCCCATTCGGAATAGTTGGCTTTGGGAATTCGTGGAAAATACTCCACTCCTAAAATATATGCATTTGGGCATTCAGATAACTTTAACGTGTCTCAACACTTGACACAAAGAAAACAGTTTATCGGGCGACAATCCTACTAACTGCCAGGATAACTAAAATGATACGGGACAATCTGGGGTTCGATGCTTGGCTTTGCTTCGTTATTGAAGTTCCCAAATAAGTTCAAACTTGAACTAATGTGGCTTCAAAGCACACAATAAAGCATAAATTAAACTTGTACAAAAGGCATGACTTCTGTCGGTCATGAACCGATACGGCCCATGATAAAGCAAAAAAATTGTACAGGGGCGTAAATTGGAGAATCGCTGACAGGAGTTCACAAAATAAATGAGTGACAAAGAGGTGGCTGTCCATCACTCAAAGTTTAATCTGGCCCGTGTTAAGGGCTGGCCAAAGCAACTCTAAGTAACTTGTGGTCCTTCCTATCCCTGTAATTAGGACATAACGTCCAGCGATCACCATCACAACGCACCAACATAGGTGTCTAACTTCTGGAAAAGAAATAGATTATACTATCTACAGCCCTACCTGACTGGATGTCACGAGTTCGGTTAAACTACTCTACATTATTACTCCACCACAGCTCAACCCGAACAATGAGATAAAGTACAAACTCACATAGTATTCACCATTATGGCATAACCACATATATCATGGTATAACAGAGACTTGGATGGTTGGTCAAGGTTCCATGTAATAGCTTGGGCATCAAGCTTATACCATCCCATTTCCTTTTCTTACACGTGGCTTGTCGAGCAAAGATCTCGATCTCATGAACAAATGTTGGGTTGAAGGTCTCCTGGGTTCCCATTCCCAGAGAATAGATGAATAATCCTCCTGCCATGGTGTAGTCGTCTCCTCGTAGAATATTTCTCACATTATAGGTGCTCACTCCATACTACTGACTGTGCTCAGCAGAGAGAGCATGGTGTACGCGTGGTCAACGTGGTTATACATGTCACTGGTCTCACACGCGATTTCCACAGAATTTAATCCTAGCACAGTTTTGTATGATAAAACACTGGCTTTATTTGCAGACTCTCAATAAATTGGCTTTTGCACTGTCTGCTTCACTGAATCTACTCGACACTTAATGTCGGCTATCACAGATTCGAAATATGGTGTTACAAATGTAAGAATAATCACCAAAACTGCGTGAAAAATCGCGCACCTGGCACGTGCATGTAGATCATTTGTCACTGATTACAATTCAGATAATTGATTCGCATTAACACTGCGGCTTGTTATAGATGTTCACAGATATTATCAGTACACCTCGTGTGTGAAAAATTATGGTTATCACCTCGTTTACGAAATGGTACCTGGCTTTCATAGAAAGTTGTAGTGAAGCACTGCACACATTTGTGCTCAAAAATACTGTTCACTTGTCGAAAGCACTTAATAAAATATTCTTCACCACTAGGTGGACTTCTAAAACTTTCTTCTTCTCACAGGACGGACAATTTACAAGCACGTCTACCATGGACGGGTGTACAACAGAATAATCACGTCAGCCTTGGTCGGCTGCGGAACAGAAAAAGGCGCAGTGTGCTACGGAGTCTCTGCCTCGTGCAGGTCAAAAGTGGAGTCGTTGACGGTCCATTTCCTGCCGCCAATCTGCGGTGTTGATACCTTTTACTTCACATAATAAATCGGTAAACATCTCAATGTTTCCTTTAAGCAGATCTACATAATGGAATGTTCTGAGACTTTTAAGTTGCAAAAATGTGTTGGTTGGTGCTCAGAATTATTTATACAGATGAGTGTCCAAAGTCAAAACATCTCCCATATTTCCTGCATGCTTTTCGCTGCTACAGGGCGCGTTCGGTTGCAATGGCATGACATGTTCTTTATTATTTCCATTAAATATCACCGAGCCATGAGCTCTCTCGGGTTCAGTATCATGTTGATTTATGAGTAATTCAATACCGGTACTCATTTTTATGTTTATTCAGTTTTTCCAGCAAGATCCTGTGCTTTATATTGCAATTAGCCCTGAATGCCTAAAGTATCAGTTTCGAATATTTTTGTCACCTACCAAGGTCCTTCTTACCTTACAAATGTTACCTGCAGCCGGAAAAAGGTTTAATTGCTTACAATACTCAGGCGACAAATTTCACTCATTCGTAACTGGGAGATAACTGTAATTCGGGGAAATGCTGGACATATATTTACGTAATATGAATCAACTCGGCTGATGGTTATCTCAAGTTCAAGATGTTAATAATGATTCCAAAATTAGTGCTAATGTACCCATAGAATTTTCTAAGTCTTTATTAAAGCGCGTTGTTTTTAATAAAAACTAGATTAATTTACATATAACTTCTCTCCCGCAAAGAAACTAAAAAAGCTAATATTTCCCCGCTGTGTGGGATTCAAAATTATTTGGCGCTAGCCTCAGTTTGAAATAAGCTATCAGTTATTTCGCGGGGGAAAAGTTAGATTGGCAACTCTGGGAGGGCGGAGTTGTATTACCACAGTCTGAAATACACAGTCGCGAAGCTCGCTGCGTTACGAAATTGCTTCCTCTATGTAGGTGAAGCGACACTAGCGCTCGCGGCGGCCAGCAAGCTGGCTACTGCCTTGAGTACAATATTCGCGGAACAGATGATTTCACTTTTGCAAGGTTTTTTTGAATTTTAACTCACCTGAGTGATTATTTCCATTGTAAACATAAGTCACCTTAAATCACCAACTACCACAGAAAAAAGCCACAATGTTGATATACTGCACACTTTTAATTCATAGAAACATAAAAGGAATGCTGTGTTTTTATTAATTCTGTCCTCTATAAGTATCCCTAGGTACAGTTGTATGACATATTTAATGAGACTTACGTAGAATTCGTAGTCCATACTAGTTATAAATTCATGTATTTGTTTTAATGATAGTAGCTGGCATCTCTACATTAAACCAAGTCAATGATTCCAGGATGTAACGGCTAATCTTTAAATTCACTGGATGGATTTTGATGCGGTTTTCACCATTCAGTAAAGAATTTCTCGAGGAAGGTTTCTGCAGGAAAACATTCCTTTATGACCAAAGGAAGCCGAACAGTAACGATTTCAGTGAATCGTGTCGAAGGAAAACCTGCCGTCCGTGCGCATTTTAAGCTTACGCTGGGTAAACCATTACAAATATCCATATACTATGAGTGTAAGAATTGGTCAGCATGAAAAGTTCCACAATGAAGTCCGCGACAGCATATCTTTATCTTTAATACAACGCCAACTATAAGTGATTTTACCTTTTAATATCTTCCAACGATCTACATTCAGTGGAAATTTAAATTGCTAGCTTCGGAGCGAGCCCATCACCCAAGATTCGGCCAGCATCAACTGTCGAGTCGTGTCGAGTTAAGACTTCAGAGATGAGTAGACTATAAGTGTTTGGAGTTTCGCTGTTCACCTCGGCTTTTCTGAATTGCGTCTGAGACCTACCGTCCGTGTGCCTTTTAAGCTTACGCTGAGTAACCCCTTTAAGATACCAGGCGAAGCCGAGGCGGGTTGATAGTATGGGTATAATATAATATCAAATTCTTAACCATATCAAAAGCTAGTTATTCCGTAAAATTGAGTAACATTATAGTTAATTAGTAAAAATACTAGTGTGATTTGTGAGACGAAAAGTATAAAAAGATCTTAAGGTCTTAAATGGCTCAATTGTAGGTACTGTGTATCTTTTATGTGGGTTTGAAACCTTTCATTCCTGAATTTGACAAAATAATACAATGCCAATTTTACAAAATATCGGCAATAACAATTGTGTACCGTATCTTCAGAGCAGCCATATGGGAGACCAGGTATTTCATATGAGAATTAACAAACAGTGTACCACATTTAAGTTTGTGAGCATTATCCAGACGACATAAATTGGCTTGCTTCCAAAAGATTCGAGAATAAGTTTATATTATTGTAAAAAATCTTTATTCATTAAATCAGCTCTCCGACTATTAAAAAGCCATTTTCTACATCTGAAAATTAAAATGTCGGCACGCGTTTGAGATGACATCTTTTACGTTTACTTAGCCTATCGTATGTCTTAATTTTCAAAATGCATCGATATTTATATTTCATTTGCAGCAAATGGCCAATGGCAGGGCATTTCACATGAACGCCCGTATGTTCCCCCATTACAATGTCGAGTAGTTCCACCTTAAGCTACCAGACTCCAATGCCACTGAAACCCAACGGCGAACGTTTGAACTTGATAGAGCGTGTCTAACCCAATAGCCTACAAATTTTGGCTACACACTACCAATTGTAGTTGTAAGTTCTTTTACGTACCATAAATCTATGACATGGATCCAACGACTTCGATTGTGTTTGAACCCGCAAACTTGGGCATAGCAATTCAGCATGCTACCGACTACGCCACCAAACCCATGCATAGATTTCCTACCGAGACATGCTTCTGATTTATAACCGACTGGCTCCATGGCTCAGCGGTAACGTTCTCGCCTGCTGTGCCCAAGTTTGCAGGATCTAATCCCGGCGCAGTCAGATGGCATTTAAGGGTGCATACATGCGAGGGAATCGAGTCTGTAGATTTACTGGCACGTTAAAGATCCCCGTCAGGGAAAAATTCCGGCACCCCGGTGTCTCTAAAAGCCACAGTAGTTAAAAGGGACCTAAAACCAATAACATTATTATTGATTTATAACCAGTTAAAGACCGAGTGCCGTTGTTTGATTGAAAAGCTTTATAATACTTTCTACTGCGTATCCCAATTAATTGGGTCGCCGGAGTCAATCAGGCTCATTTTGGTTTTGGCCGGTGATTTAAGGCCAGATGTCCTTCCTGACGCCACGTAATTTTTCAGGTGGAAATTCCACCCCACTATCACCGGGATTAGAACTCCGGCCATCCGGGTGATTGACGAGTAGCTAAGCCACTGCACCATCACGCTCCCCTTGCAAAGCTTTATAATACTAGCCTAAAATCTATAGCTCAAATATTACCTTTTAGGGCCCTTTGGAGACTCGGGTGTCGTCTTGCTATTTGAACAGTCTGACTTCCCAATCGGTCAACACGAATACACCAAATTAGATTGGTCGAGGAGTAACAATTAATTTCCCTGAGTTATTCTTAATACAATAATTATTTATATATTTAATAAAACGCTTCTCATACGACTCCCCCCCCCCCCCCTTCCCCTTAATGTGAGAAGTGTTTTATTAAGTATATAAACGATTCATGTATTTTTATTTCAGGCATTAGGAGATAAATTGTCACTGCCCACCAAATCTAATTGGGTAACGTACACTCGTGTTGACCGACTGAAAAGCGATCATATAGGTTACTTATCAACACTGAAATATTGCGTCTAATATTAGATCTGTTTATTGAACTGCACATCTCCTCATGTAAAGCACATGTGTTGTATTCTTGGAATACACGGTATGATAGAGTATATTTTTAATGCTCTTTGCTTGTTCTTTCCTTCCTTTTTCTCAAACACCAACAGTGATCTTCTACTTTCTCTTTGTTGGTCATGTCTCTTATGTTATTCGTGAGTCTGTTCTAGATATATATCTTCCATGAACCACCTAGCGTCAACTAGCAGCGAATCTCTGAAGTTCCTCAATTCTTCCCTGTACAAGAGGACTTCCTTTTCAAGCTGGCCACCAGATATCGTCGCCATCGCCAGTTTTCATCTCCATGATCAAGAGAACTTCGTCTACTTCTTCACCCACCAGGCTGCGATAGTGTCGCCTACTATCAACTCTTTGAAGACCATCTTATCAAGAGAATTTAACTTTTCAATGTTGGTTATGCTTATATGTTTACCTTTTGTCTCCTACCGCCTCTGTTTTCCCTTTCCTGGTCCCTCTGCGCTTCGCTGAGTGGGTCTCACTTGTACGTCGGCAGTCGACTTAGTCAGTAAAAGCTCAACTAGAGCTAGCCTTCTCAAATAAAGAGGCATTCTCTTCATTCCACGCCATGTTGGAACTTTAAGTTTATCCGTCAAAGGGAACTTCACCATCGCCATGCAGCAAAGATAAGTACAGACTTCAGGTTTTAACCTCATCTTCATCGGTTTTAATATCTACATGCTTTTAACGATCATTTTATAGGCAGTGTGAGATTACTATATTTGAGGCAATAATCACCCTTCGCGGGATTTTCCATGTTAAGCTTTTGTCTGTCTAAGCAAATCTTAATAGAAAGCAGCATTTCTTATGAGAAATCTTCTCTCAACGTGGGAATTACCCACTGTCTATAAATTACTCAGCTCTTTCCACCGCTGGAATAACTTTGGCCCTATTCTTCAGTTAGGATTGTTCTGGAACCTTCCAGATTCTGCACTCAATCTACCAGTCGCGCCGTCATGTATTTTCCACTTACATGTGGGGATACTATTTTAAATTAAGGAATCTTCCTTATAAATTACTGCAATAGCTAAATTTTCTTCCACCGTTGGGATTTTCTCTGGGGCATTTAATTGTAATCCACAACTTTCTCAAGCAATAGACGTTCGCCTACCTAGTGCAACTAGTTATTTTCCATCATTGCAATAACTTTCTTTGCCATAAACTTTCGTGCTATTACAGTGAACTTTTCATCCATTTTAACAGACTATAGTGAAAACCAGTGCTTGTTCAACATTTCTACCGCGTCGCGATCGTCCGATTATTATAAATACGGCCATGAACATTTATCCTCCATCCCAGTTGATCTTTCCTAAACCCCATACTAACAAACCAAAATGAAAATGTTACTTTAGGTCTTTTTCAATGAGGTGTCACTCTAGAGATGTGCCCTCCCCTTTTGCTTAAATATCATTAATTAATTTCTGTATAACTACGTGTCTGGTACACGTTTCAAACTTACATTGTTTCTCCCTTCTAATTAGGGAATACAATTCTTTCAACTCATAAGTGAGTTATTTCTAGGTTTCACGAAAGGGAAACTAGCCCCATTTGGCTCGTGATTCCTACTTAAACATAGGAGGTCTAGAACCTTCCTTTCGACTTTCTCTTCAGGTTTCACATTACGTGACCTGCTCTATTTGTATAACCACAAAAAAAAGGGTAATCCAGCTTAAATATAAGAAGTTATAGGAACTTCTATTTTATTATTCCTGTTTTTGTTATTGTTATTTTCGAAGTTGTTACTCTTTCTAGAATATTTTCTCAGAAATTTCTGGAAGTACACACCTTGTACTCTATTTACTGTCTAACTTTAATCACTTTAATTGTCCTTAACTTTTGTACTTTATCCTCTCTATTTTAAAATCTTGCGAAGATTTTAAAACATATTCAAGGTTTGAAACCAATAGAATTGTTAATTGCCTGGCGCAAACTTTAGATGTTTTTTCGGAGGTCTGTGACCCCATCTGTTATAAAATCTGAATGATATATTTGTCAAAAACTACTACCTATTTGTTAAATTCATTACGCTTTTTTGCATTGTTAAAATAAATTTAAAGTTCTTTTTTGACTCATCATTTCTCTAACACAACGGTTAGGCAAGATCCTGTCTTCCCTGACTCTTCCTAGGTTCATGTCCTCGTTAATGCAAATAAATCTCGTGATAGGGTTTTCACAACTTGTTGCATTTGAGCAAGAACTCTTAGTTGCCAACTCGGTAAAGTCTCTCTTAGCTTTAATAGCTAATTCTAACTGGCCAGTAAGGCAAGCATAGCTCGCTACGCCAGCTTCCTGCTTGTGGAGATTCTCTCCAACACTTATGGTTGGTTTTTCAAAATGTAAGTGTTTCTCCTTGCCTAAACTTTTAGTCGGCTCCTTGCTGGGTAAAAGCTTAGCCATTTCCAAATGCAACTATTGGTACACTTACCAAAATTATTCCCAAAAGTATAATTGGTTTGTTCCTATCCTTCTTGGAAGCATTTGGTCTCTCTTTAGGAGTTCTACAATTTCGAAGACAAAAAATATCGAAGCCTATTCAAACTATTGGCATTCTTCAAATTACTTTGAACAGATACATAATAAATATGTTACTCTTTGTTTTGCCAGACAATCACCCTTCCCCATAGTAGGCATATGTATGCTTGAGAGGGAATACTCTAAAGCCACTCTCTCGCAAACCGCCCAAGTTCCAGCTGCGTCTCCCGTTAGCTTTGCCCAGATCCCTACTCACTTTAGGTATCGGAGAGCTGATTTGCAGTGGCAGTCACCTTTTAGGACATTTAAAGTTAAACTTATAACTTTTGGGGGACTCTCCTCCTATTTCTCCATCCATTTTTTCCACTCCGAAACCCACTCCCTTTTCTTTATCATCTTCCCTTGGTGGTTAGGTTATTCCTCAGCCAATAATCTACCCAACATGTTAAATTAAAGATATAACTTTATACAATGCTCACATACAGTAAATCCAGCAACAATAACATACACCAACATAGCACAGTCGGCACATTCTTGCTGGCTGCATGAGAGCATTATTGTCTCCCGATAGAAAAATATGAGCCAAGCTTCGCGATCTGTAGGTAGACTGTGGTTATACGTTGTCATGAAGACGTGTGTAGCCACAAATGGGGACCCGGGCCGAAACGCGACAAGAGTACATCACCACAGACACAAATCACAACCTGCCGATTTTCCAATGGGGGGGGGGGGGTTCTAACCCCCCATAACCCCCTCTTGGCTACGCCACTGAATTAATTAGTAGTGTTATTGTACGTCCGCATGCGTCAAGGGTTTCCTAGTCATTCGCCCAGTAGGGAAATATTGATGTGTCTAGCTGGGTATCGACGTCCCTACAATCCTTTACCATCTTAGCGGATATGGGTGCTGGCTAATGCGAGATTCGGGCACAGTAAGTTACAATGTAATTAAAAGCAGTGTGGATATAAGAAAGATCATTGATATATTACATCATTTTTATCGACTTACAGTTGAATAAACAAAGGTTAATTATCAGAATATACTTATGAATGGATAAAAAGATAACAGGTTTGTTATTTATATTGAAACTATTATCAAGGATAAGGAATAGTATCGTATGAGCTAAACATAATTGTTCTACTGTTAACGAACAGTATTTTCAGTTTCTAGCGTACATATTATAGATGACCGATGGAAACAAACAGTAACCATCAAGCGGTAGGCAGGATTAATAAGAGTACTCTTGTGTGTGATATTTATTTATTGATTGTTTTGTATACCCATATTCCCATCTTTCTTCTACTACTTGTAGATCTCTTGTTGCACAGTTGATTGTAAAATTACTTGTTTTTTAAAAGATGACTGTAAATCAATCTAGATCTTTTGTTTAGTTTGTGATACTACGGATGCTTCTCACCGTAGGTTCATTTAAATGAGGATTAGTTTAGGTCATTGAAAATTAAATGTAAATACGGGATCGTCGCAGTTTACTTTGTTGATTTTTCGGTCTTGTTTCACAATTTGCCAACAAGAGGTTTCACTTGGAAACATCATGCCTTGTTCTTTATAACTTTAATTAAAATCCTTTGTACCATTTCCCAAGCTTTGCTAGTGTTTTTGACTGTATTTAGGACCAATCGAGAGGGATTAATTTTTGAGAGTTAATAATTGTTTATTTCTGTGTATTTATTTTTGTTAGTTAACGGATTAGCCGATTAATACCCCCGATTGTAGGACAGGGGTTTGAGATATCTATAAACCGTTTTGTGAAATTTTACTTAAGCTTGGATTTTAATTTAGTAGTGTGTTTCTCTTGGGGGTGCATTTCCTTGGGAGGTCTATGACTAATGCTATGATGGGAACCTGATCCCTATGATGACGGGGAGTCTTGTGCCGGAATAGCCCTACAAGGAGTGAACTCTGATCCTCTTAAGCCATATGTGTTCAAGGATGTGGTCATCTGGAAAGCCACGCACGGTCGGCGGTGGACCAGATAGCCACCTCCGACGGGCACATACCCTCATACCTATTTCTTGGCGCCCATCGTTGTCGGCCAATGCAGACATGGAACCATCAGTACCATGTCACTTTCACTTTATTGTTAATTTTTCCTTTGCTTTGCTGTTGTCGAGTCAATTCTTTGTGTGTTAAATCCAGCAGTATTCACAAATGTTTTGTTGAAATGGTCAAGCTTTCCACCAAAGCCATTTCCTAGTTTATTGTGCTCAGTTAGGTGTAAGGTTTTCTCTCTGTAATTCTAAGATTGTACTTGTAATAAGGATGGGGAGAAGGTTCCGTCTCATGATGGGACAGATGTTGGAGCAACTTAATGCTGGCATGGATGCCAGTATTACAATATTAAAGGCAGACTTTAGCGATAACACTGCCACTTTAAGGGAGGATTTAAATCTTGTGAGGGGAACTGTTGACGGTGTTAATGCAACATTAGCACGTACTAACACTACTGTCAGGGACGGTTTATATGATGTCCGAGGGGACACGACCACAAACGTAGCTAATCTTAACGCTACCATAGTTAATAATGATGCCACCATTAATACTACCATAATTAATAATGATGCCACCATTAACGGAAATATAGTGAATGTCCGAGGGGACATAGGAAATGTTTGGGGTGACATGACCACAAACGTAGCTAATCGTAACACTACCATAGCTAACAATGTTGCCACAATAAATGAAAGTTTAAACAAATGTCCGAGCGGACATGGCTACTAATGTCAAAAATGTTAATCAGAATATTACCTATAAGATTCTTGCTTTAAATGTTAGTATAAACAATGTCCAAGCTGACTTAACCACCCATGTTCTACTGTTAATGCTACTTTACTCGAGGTACGAGATGATTTGGAAACAAACCGTGCGGAGGCTAATAATAATTTACTTGCTTTTCGCGCTGAAATGACTAGGAATCAGGAGGAGGCTAACGAGCGTTTCACTACTCTATCGACCGATATCGCCACAAATCGATCTGAAATTCAGACGCGGCTTAACACGATTGATGAAAGTATTATGAGCGTTAGAGAGCAACTTGAATCTAGAGTTTCAGCTGATGCAGGGTAAATAGAGGAGGCTTCTACTTTTCACGATCGGATTCGACGTGAATTCAGCACTGTTAGTACCAGTATGCGGATTATGAGAAACGTCGCAGTAGCTGTTCATAATAACGTCAAAAGTCGTCAGAAAGACATGATGCAATTTCGTGATGAACTCACTGATAGCACCAGAACCGTTGCGGAATTAACCTTAAATGTAGAAGATTTAGAGCCCAAAGTGCATGAGAACCTGAAGGAAGTAATCGTGGAGGTGAATAACGTTAAGAAGGACCTGACGGGCCATAAGGCCACATGGAAGGAAGAAGTAGATTATTTAAGACAGTGAATTGAAGAGGTCGAAATTCAAGAAAGATTGAATTCTTCAAGAGAGGTTAGGAAGACTGTCCAGGAAACGGACGAGTGTCTTCGAGGGAAAATAGAGCGAATTGAGTTGCAATTGAATTCCTTGAAGTTACCTAACGAACCACTAAACTCAGTCGACATGGAAGAGCTGGAACAATGACTGAGAGTTCGAGTTGGAGATCTAGCAAAGAACCCAACGTTCCAAACACCTACTGTTGTTACTGGAACAACTTCTTATACAAACTGTAATGATGTTATGACCACTAATGTCTACACCAGTAATGTTGCGACTACTGAGGTTAGCTTTCCCACAACCTGTGAGCGGCCCAGTATGTCTCACTACTGGCAACCTATGAACACTATCAATTCTCATGTGGGAACACCACAACCCCACAGTTGGAAAGATCAGCAGACCACAAGTATGTCAACACTGACCAGCACTCAAAACGTAACCACCATGATGGGTCAATGTTTCCCGACACCCGTGGAACAACCAGGTTCACTTAATTTCAACGCACCTGCGTTCACTCCGTTGCGAGGTTCATGTAACCAGAATGACATGATTATTAGATCTCGAGAAGAGCAACCTGCTCATTTTTCAGCGACAGGCTGAGGTCATACACCCAACGTGTTTCTCAACAATGTGGAGTGTTATTTGAGAGATACTATGGTCACACCAAAGAGGGAACTAAGGGTAATTGAACGCTTACTTGACGGCAAAGCAAGTACGAGGTTCCGATCATTCCGGTACTCATTCAACGGTTACCGAGATTTTTGAGAAGCATTGCTTCGAACGTACTGGTCTAGTGATATTCAATTGGGAATTAGAGCGGAGATGTACAACAAAAAGTACAGTTCGGCATTGCCCACACGCTATGCAAATTACTTCTCGTCGCGATTGTCACGCTTGAGATGTCTTCAACCTCCTTTAGCCGAAAGTGACCTGATACAGACTATTCATTGTTTTGTATACCCATTTTCCCATCTTTCTTCTACTACTTGTAGATATCTTGTTGTATAGTTGATTGTAAAATTATTTGTGTTGTACAAGATGAGTGTAAATCAATCTACATCTTTTGTTTAGTTTGTGATACTACGGATGCTTCTCACCGTAGGTTCATTTAAATGAGGATTAGTATAGGTAATTGAAAATTAAATGAAAATACGGGATGGTCGCAGTTTACTTTGTTGATTTTTCTGTCATGTTTCACAATTTGCCAACATAAGGTTTCACTTGGAAACATCATGCCTTGTTCATTATAACTTTAATTAAAATCCTTTGTACCATTTCCCAAGCTTTGCTAGTGTTTTGACTGTATTTAGGACCAATCGAGAGGGGTTAATTTTTAGGAGTTAATCATTGTTTATTTTTGCTTATTTACTTTTGTTAGTTAACGGATTAGCCGACTAATACCCCCCGATGGTAGGACAGGGGTTTGAGATTTTAATAACCCATTTTTTGAAATATTACTTAAGCTTCGATTTTAATTTAGTAGTTTGTTTCTTTTGGGGGTGCATTTCCTTGGGAGGTCTATGACTAATGCTATGATGGGAACCTGATCCCTATGATGACGAGGAGTCTTGTGTCGGAATAGCCCCACAAAGATTGTACTCCGATCCTCTTAGGCCATATGTGTTCAAGGATGTAGTAATCTGGAAAGCCACGCACGGTCGGTGGCGGACCAGATAACCTCCTCTGACGGGCACAGTATTAATAAAATGTTTAAGAAACAAAAATGCTGTAAGATTGTCAGATCACGAAGGATCTTGTATATATGTTCATAGAATACCGTGCTGGACATGGAAATTCTGTTTATGTAAATATTTAAATAATTTAGTAGACTAATTTAATAATTCTTATTCTTATAACGTTAATATTTTTAAGATGATAAGTGTATCATATAGGGTAGTGTTTGTTATAAATTACATTCTTTTTGAGAACAGCTGATTCTATCAGACTCTTCACTGTAACCGAGTTACAGGGTGACTATTAAGCGAAACTTTAATACTTTTTATTCACGAATTATTTTTTTGCGTAACGAGAACTGTCATGGAAAGTTAATAAATAGATAGGACTATCTACTTATGTTAATATTTTATTTTTGATCTTAAATTATTTTATTTGGTGATTGGGAATTTTTATGTCATGTTATTATTTAATAAATTCACAGGCACTATTTGGTTTGCCTGCCCATTTTTATAGAAACTGATCATCGTTTCATTTCGCAATCGACGTGCGATAATACTGCTAGTTAGTTACCAGAACTCACATAGTCTCAAATTCACCGTTCACGCTCGAGATCCGAGATTCTCGTTCTACCATCTTGTTATGGATGTTTATTTGCTAGTAAATGTGTAACTGATTAGTAGCGTTATTGCATCGCCGGTATGCGCCGAGGGTTTCCTAGTCATACACCTAGTAGGGAAGTGTTGGTTTATCTAGCTGGGTATCGACGTCCTTACAATACTTTCCATCTCAGCGGATATAGGTGGTGGCTATGTTAGATTCCGGCACAGTACGCTGAGTGAGACGCAGTTATGGGTAAGTACTAAAAATTGAATAATTTCAGTCATGTAGTTAGATTTTGGTCTGAGAACTGTACATAGTTTAATTTAGATTTTGCTCATGTTGTTTTTCGATTTTTTTTCATATGGTTTGTTCCGACACTCATATTTAAATGTAGGATGGCGCGTGACTATTTGTTGTTTTATTTGTAAATATTTCAGTGCAATGTTAATAAAAGTGCCGCATGTACATGAATGTGAAAATTTGTTTTTGCGAACATGAGTTACGGATCGTGTGATAAGTGAGACGTTGATAAATTGATTTAAAAATAGATGGGAGGAAATTAGATATTTTTGGTAGCCGTTTGGATTAAACAGGCTTTATTGTTCATTTATTATTTTGAGTTTGCCTTTGCAATCAATTTTGAGGGGAACTGTCTGTTCTCTAGTTTGATGTTAATTAAATTAAATTTTGGATGAAGCTTTTGTCGAGTCTATGATCTGGTGCGCTGCGTGTGAGAGAACGTATTATGTTTTTTTTCAGGTATTGTCAACCCTGATGTATGCGTTGTGTGTCAATTAATGTGTTTGTGTCAATTGTGTGTATTTTGCGCGGAGGAAATGGCCTTGGCCATCCTTGTCTGCTGCAGTGAATGGGCATCAGATGTTGCTCTATGGAGACTCTGTTATGACTCTGACGTGGTTATTTAATTCTCTGTGATTTAAAGGAACTAATTGTATTTGGTGACACACTAGGTATTCTTCGGATCTTGGAGCTATGCATTAGGCTAGCCTAAGACATATGACACACACATTATTTTACTGGAGTACAGTAAGAAGTCTTCGTTCTTGGTGGCATGCCTCAGTCGAAGCACTGGGCTATTTGATTACGCATTGGGTTGTTGACATTTGGCAGGCGAGACACTCACCGAGCACAGATCTATAGATAAGGCGCGCTAATGAGTAGAAGGGGCTGGCTTGTCCTGACCTAGTAAAATATCTGAATGCCTGTTTTGTTGAAACTTTGATGATTTAAACGGCCAGATTCTCACGCACGGACGGTATTCTCATGTCTCGTTAAAAATAAACTTGTTTTGTTGCATATCATTAACACTGGGCAGAATGATTTATTATTCTCATTTAATGTTTGATGTGTGTCTTGACCCCTTTTTGGTGTGTTTGTAAAAGATGACGGCGGTCATCAGTTGATGTCAGTGGAGCATAGTCTCGTGCGTTCATACTCGTTTTGATTTTATGAAGTCCTGTTTAGGCAGTTGTTCGTGTCTTTGACACTGGGTAAAGATTTCATCCGGAAATCCCAGTTGTAGTTTAGTAAGGCTAGCGAGTGTCGGGTATTTGTAATATTTTGTGTAGTTGTAGTTTGTATTCCCAGTACAATGTCTACCTCTCATATACGGACCCGCAGCTTATCAGCTGTTGCCTATGGTCGCGGGTCGCGTATAACATACTACTTATTCCATTTTCTGTTTGCTCGTCACATCGCCACACATGGGTTGAAGGAGTGACAGGACCGTTGATGGCCTGATTTTTGATGCAATCTCATAAGAGAGATAATTGTTTGATATCTGTTAATTAATTAATCGAGGGTGTAGTTTTGGGAGTTGTTTATGATTTTAATGTTTTGATCTTATATTAAATTTGTTTAGTTAAATCTTGGCTTAACTTTTATTTCTTTTGTGATATTTTTACCTATGTTACCTTGTTATGATAAGAAGCAAATATTTTAACAACAACGGTATGGACCGAAACACTTCCCTGAAAAAGAGGCTCATTATGCTTCTTTACAAGGGTTCAATATGAAAATAGGCTATTGAGTTCTTCACGGAACTACTTGTTCCATTGGTCTGACACTGCATAGTTTCCTCCTTTCCTATGTGAACCCCTGGGGAGAAAGGTCATCATCATGATCATTAACTTTCACGTATTAAGCCTTTCGGCATTTTACGGTCCCTTGCCAACGTTTCTTTTGTCTTCTCAGGTTTCTTCGATCACGTGGAGCATACGGAAGAATCTGTTTAGGAACTCGGCTAGAACCCATCCCGTCCACATGTTCTTTCCATTTTTCCCTATGCTGTTTTATATGCTGTAGGCCTACAGCTGGGGTGATTTTTAGTTCTTGCAGGATGTCTTCATTCCTCCGGTGATCGAGTAAGATCCAATCATTAACTAATGTGTTACAAATTTCGGAACCTCTCCAATAGTAGTGATTTGGAATTATATGTAAGCTATAGCCTTTGAGAACAAAGTTCAAGCACTAATAAAACAAGAAAAGAAGACGGAAACCTGGTAACTTATTAATAGTTTATTATAGCCTACAGAGAATCATGACTTGGGCCGATAATTTCTCATGAATATGAATGTTAACATGTGTAAATAAGAAAATCGTCGCAAAATGTGAAAACTACGTTATTAGTAGTTAGCACAGTCTCCTTAAACAACGAGGAAACGGTCAATACATCTGGTGCCAAGGAAAAGGAAGCCGATACGGAACCTCATTAATCACATGGTCGGGACTCGTGCGGCAGCAGTTTGGGAATCATTTGACGCTTGCTAGCGACATCAGTTAGCCTGTGCATATGTCCGCAAGGCTGTCCTATTGCGAGCACACTTTAACTTGGCTGTCTTAGATCAGGTACGAACGAATCATGTTTTCATGAATATAGCGTTAATCTGTATGATGGGAGTTTTTAATTTGATCATCTCCAGTTGATGAATATAGACTACTGTGTTTATAAATAGATGATCAGTAGATAGGTTATCTGTTTTGGGTAATTTTTCCAGGCCTAAACAGCTATTGCGTTTTGTCACATCTCAAACCAGGTACAGATCCATTCTAACCTCATTAGCCTACTTTTATACAGCTGTATTGTGCGCAGGTGAAATAATGTGAGTAGGCCTACTCACCGGGCCGGTTTAAGGTTTTTCTTTGGCACTTGCGAAATCTGGGTTTGGTGCCCCTCTCTTAAAAACTTATTCGCCTTTTAATTAATGGGAAGTAATAATTTTATTGTTTACTAGCAGTAGTGCCCGGCTTCGCCCGGTGGGTCTATTTGTTTTATGGATGATAATGAATACTTCTACAGAACTGGCACATGATACTTAAACTAACAGAAAACAATATTTTAAAAATATACCTTTTTGTGGTGGTGGTGGTGGTGGTGGTGGTGGTGGTGGTGGTGGAGGTGGTTGTAGTGGGGGTACCAATATAATGGTCGTAACATTCAGGTCATTTTCCCGTAATGATAATTATGTATAGGGAAACAGCTATTTACTAACTACAGCACTGACACATGTAATTTACAAACAAATTTACAAAAACAAAAAAATAGAAAGAGGAGTAACCGAAATAAAAGACACTGCCTAGGGCCTATATCTCATTGGCTGCTAGAAATGTAGAGACCAATAGTGTCGTCTTTTGCCTCATAGCGCCGTAGGAAAGTAATCAGAACTCTTTGGAAAACTTCGGCTGTCCCGAGCTCCTGAGGTAGAATAGTATCATTTACCGCCACATAGCGCTCAACGATAGGTTTCGGAATAAATGAAGGTACATTTGAAAGCACCAACGCTTATTGCAGCTGATAACCTCAATGTACTGCACCAACACCATTGCACTTATACAGAGGCATAATATTTTCATGATGATAATTGTTTAAAGGGGCCTAAGAAATTTTTTGCACTAATTACCCCCCGTGACTTCAATTTATAAACAGCGCAAAATGCAACTATTTTTGCAATTCTGCACCAGAACACTGGTAGGGGTGACGTGATGCAGCCCGAACTGCCCGTCAACAATTGACTTACATTTACACTAGTACGGACATGAATGGTTCTAGGGCCTTAATACGTGGTTTTCAAGTTCATTTTGTCTGTTATTCTAAATGTAGGGATTGGATTGCGTTGTCCAAAATATCAAGTGGTCAGTGTTACCAGCAGGGTTTCAAAGTGTAAGTTATGTAAAATTTGATGCATTTAGGAGAAACGGTGTAGATTTGTGATGAAGGGCCTAAATGCAGGGAATGGAGTGGTCTGTCCAAAATTTAAAGTGAACAGTGTCACCCAAAGGGTAAGTATACAAAATGTGGTTCAGATCGGTGAAACGGTGTAGATTTGTGCCAGAGGACCTAAATGCAGGAAATTGAGTGGTCTGTCCGAAATGTCAAGCAGACAGTGTTACTCGTCGGGTTCCAAAGGGTAAGTATGTAAAATTTGGTTCAGATCTGTGAAACGGTGTATATTTGTGCCAAGGGGCCTAAATACAGAGAATGGTGGGGTCTGTCCAAAATTTCATGCAGACAGTGTTACTCGCAGGGTTCAAAAGGGTAAGTATACAAATTACCGTTCAGATCGGTGAAACGGAGTAAATTTGTGCCAAAGGGCTTAAATACAGGGAATGGAGTGGTCTGTCCGAAATTTCATGTAAACAGTGTTACTCGCAGGATTCCAAAGGGTAAGTATACAACTTTTGGTACAGATTGGTGAAAGGGTGTAGATTTGTGCCAAAGGGAATTCAGGGAATGCACTGGCCTGTCATATATTTCATGTACACATTGTTACTCGCAGGGTTCCAAAGAGTAAGTATACAAATGTTGGTTCAGTTCGGTGAAACGGTGTAGATTTGTGCCAAAGGGCCTAAATGCAGGTAATGGAGTGGTCAGTCCGAAATTTCATGCAGACTGTGTTACTCGCAGGGTTCCAAAGGGTAAGTATACAAAGTTTTGTTCTGATCGGTGAAACGGCGTAGATTTGTGCCAAAGGGCCTAAATGCAAGGAATGGGGTGGTCTGTGCGAAGTTTCATGTAAACAGTGTTACTCGCAGGGATACAAAGGGTGAGTATACAAATTTTGGTTCAGATCGGGGAAAAGGTTTAGTTTTGAACCAAAGGCCTAAATGCAGGGAATGGACTTGTCTGTCATAAATTTCACGTAGACAGTGTTACCATCAGGGTTCCAAAGGGTAAGTATACATATTTTGGTTCAGAGAGGTGAAACGGTGTACGTATCACTAACCATAACGCCAGCGCATGCGGATAGAGCTGTTCGGGAGCGCTTGTTCTACCGGCTTACTGAACAAAAATCAATCTTTAAGGTTACCTGAGAAGTGTAACCTAATGATACATAGCCTAAACTATTCCTCTTGAATCTGGCTATCATATAAAAAGAGAATTTTTCGAATCGGACTGGTAGTTCCAGAGATTAGCGCGTTTAAACACATAAACACACAAACACACAAACCCTTCAGCTTTATTAGGTCTATGTTAGTATAAATTAGACTACAAATTAAAATAAATAATTGTGTTTTGTATTTACATTAAACGGAAAATTGACTAATAGGATAACAAATACTGAATCATAAAATACTTCTTATGAACACACTTTTAAAAACATACTTTTCTCGCCTTAAGCTTGGCAAAGTCTCACAAAATTGGATCAGTATCTATAGTGTATAAAATTTTGTTTTCAATTGCCAATGTTGTCATTCGAATATTCTAAATGGTATTGAGATTTAATATAACAATAAAATGCCGAGATTTAATGCTTAATATTTTAACATATTCAGGGGCGCCAAAGTTTATATTTTAGTTGTATAGCGCCGCAAAATCAATAAGATTTTCGAACGAAAAATGAAATAAGACGCCGGCTTCACCGGCACGGCATGTGTCGCATGGGACCTCGTGCCGGCCCTGAGTACTCATAGGCTTGTTCCAAGGCCGGCGAGAATGAGGTAGTCAGGGCTCGGCCACTTCCCCTCGATATGTGCTGCCAGCCGGTTCAACGCTGTGACGTCACAGGGTTGTCACTCGCGCCTACACTGCCATACAAATACCACTGCTTTGCATTAGCCGGCAGCATGTATTCAGTACTTAATGACCCCCATGATACCATTCTACCCCTAGTGGCACCCTCTTAGATATTATACACTTTCAACAGTCCATAAATAATGCTTTAATTAAAGGCTAATGCACCTAGACATGGTAAAATGAGTGAAATCACAACAAATCAGTTACAGATATGCTTACTTCTTGGATCTTACTCATTTGATAGATTATTTCATCTGTTTTCTCTCACTAAATTTGTTTCTATTAACTTCTCTAATTCTAATATGTGTTCTGAGTCTTGCATACACGTTAATGGTTTCTTTACATACACTCGGGAATAGCGAATGCAGCCTTTTTTTTAACACTTTCACTATTCCCGGTTGACGATTAAACCCGAATAGAGGACCATGTATTTCTAAAAACACCTTTTCAAATTCTTTCACTAAACTAAACCAATGGTCACTTGGTTCATTAAGGCAGCCGTATGATAGAGTTCGTATCCAAGATGGCTGCACCCCTTCCGGATTTGGAGCGAATTTTGTAATTCTTTCAAGGCTAGGGTCAATATACCGAACACAGAAAGCATCGTAGCCAGCGATGTGCATAACTCCTTCGTCCTCAGCCCATGTAATTTCGCCCTCGACATCTTGATCTTCTGTAATAAAACCATACCAATACACAAATATGTTTTATACATAAAAATATATCATAAATAATTACATTGCTTTAAAAATACTTTAATATCACAATTTAAAATACTAAAAACCAATTCAATATAATTTTGATGAAACTATGAATGTACAAATTATGTAAAAATGTGTAAAAAACTGTTTTGTGACGTTTGAAATATATTACAATAAATTCGCGTAATATATTCTCCTCCAAGAAGTTGACGTCTGCATTGTTCCCTGTATTACTTGATTGCATGGATCCTATTTCTTCTGGTGTAAAAGCCATTTGGAGTAAGTCTGAGGTCAAATATGCTGGAAATTCTTTACATATCTCCTCAGTTGGCGTGATGTTCGACTTCCTTGAAGGCATGGGCATTTTGTTTGATATCATAAGTGTTCTGAGACGTGATATAGACTAACATCAGAAGGACAAGGGTGGTCATGAAATCGTCCTAGCCCACGAAGCTGGCTAAACAAACTTTCAAGAGCATCTTGAGTAAGACGAGTAGTAATTATATATTCAATGCCATAGACTGCCTGAAGCTGTTCAAACATGTCTCTTAATGATTTTATTGATACCAACATGCCTTTCTGGAATGGAAGCATTTTAGTTTTCTCTTTCACTCTCATTCGCGATACTACATATTCAACTTGGTTTAGTATAAGATATTGTTCTTCTGCATGTTCAGGTACACCAAAGGCAACTTTAAGAGGATGCGCTGGATCAGCATGTTGACTTCTTGAATTCATAATGTCATAAAAATTATCCATAAGTTCAAAAAAGTTTGCAGCTTGGAATTTTACAATCAGTGATGCGATTGCTTTCGCTTTTGTTCTTAAAAAGACTGCTTTTGCAGGTCCAACTTTTTGTCTGTCATTACCTTTCACAGTCAGATAAGCTGGATTCAAGTTATGGCACAACTTTATTTCACCACAGTTCTTCTCCAAAACATCTCTTAAAATGGATGAAAATAATTCAGTGCCGTTCCCAAGATAAGACCACTGTCAAGAAAGTGGTTGCGAAGCAGTTTAAAATAATGAGGCATATCGGCAAAAACAAAAACTTGTCTCTCTGAATCATTTGGATGGGCAAAATATGTTTTATTCTCAGAAATCTGCAAAGATGACCACAAAGATAGATAATTGCTCCCTCCCATATCTGACACTATGGAGGTAACTGACAATCCAGAGGACTCGACGGCTTGTATTATTGTCATGAGTAATGGTTTATCGAGAGCAGTGTCAAACTCAAAGTAAATAGGTTGTTTCCAGCTCGATATTAGACCTCTTACTAATACTACTTACACTTTAGGTGAGGAACCAAGTATTTTGTCCACGGCTGAGTCATAAACAACACTAATATCAATATGCATTTCATCAAAATTAATTACACACAGCTTGTCAAAATCGGATAGTTCATCAAACCTTTTTTTAATTAGGCATAGTACATTCCTTAGAATACCTGGAAATCATGTGAACTTTCCGCACCATCTTCTAAAAGTTGTGGCTGATGTGAGAAGAAATTGCAATTTTTCCCTCCTGAAATCAGAAGATTTTGGAGACAGAGCCCTTATAATCACACAACGAGATATGTCGTCACTTGTCCACCCTACATGCTTGTTAGTTTCTATAGCCTTTATCTGCGTGGGAGTCATAGTTTGCTTGGCCCACTTGGTTAGAACAGCTTTGTTTTTATGCTCCTTTACAACGCATATTTCACTTCGTAGACGTTTGATCGTGTTGTTAAACCGTTTGTAGCAATTAGACTTTCTTAACTTACAGTCAACTAAAATTTTATTTTTCCGTTTTAGACATTTTAGCTGCGATTTCAAGCCCACTATTTCATTTTGTAATTATTCAATAACCCCGGATTTACGTTCACAGTCTTTACAACGGATTAAGCTCGGTGGTTCTTCATTTTTCTCTGTTTCACATTCTCTGGAATTGTCAATATCCTCAGTACAAATAGCCTGTTTTTTTTAGGACTTAACTGTGCCAACCTTACTATAGCTGAAGCTCTAACGACTCTGTTTCTGCCCCTGTCTGCCCTAAGTACAGAGGTTTGGCTTAGTGTACTATCATTGGGCAGATTTTGAGAAGGGACCGCAGATTTATTTAGTACTCTTTTCAATGGAAGTCCTAAAAAGCGGTTTTTCATATCATCTTGATAATCAGTAGGCAAGAAATGCTTACTACAAATACGTGCATGTTTTACGTTAATACTGTCTTTCCTGTGGCACTTGGTAACCCATTGCTTTGAAATATCACTATCAGTTGGGAATTGGTGGTAAATTACGCCTACCTCACAGTCCATGGTGTTGCGGTAGGTAGGCCCATTTCCACATTTAAAAATAGCACAGCTCACGTTTCATTGCGATTCTAAAATACTAAATCGTTTACGTATATAATTAAGCTCGGTGGTTCTTCATTATTCTCAGTTTCACATTCTCTGGAATTGTCAATATCCTCAGTACAAATAGCCTGTTTTTTTTAGGACTTAACTGTGCCAACCTTACTTTAGCTGAAGCTCTAACGGCTCTGTTTCTGCTTCAGTCTGCCCTAAGTACAGAGGTTTGGCTTAGTGTACTATCATTGGGCAGATTTTGAGAAGGGACTGCAGATTTATATAGTAGGCCTACTCTTTTCAATGGAAGTCCTAAAAGGCGGTTTTTCATATCATCTTGATAATCAGTAGGCAAGAAATGAAAATGAAAATCCACAACCTGCTTCCAGTCTCCGACCGGGTCAGGAATGGAATGAATGAAGCCCCCATCTAGCGGCGAGGATATGAACTGTGCCGGCTGCCGAGGCCTGACGCACTCCTCTGGGGCAATGATTAAATGAATGACAGATGAAATGAAATGATAGTGGAGCGTGTTGCTGGAATGAAATGTTGACAGGGAAACCGGAGTACCCGGAGAAAAACCTGTCTGCCTCCGTTTTGTCCAGCACAGATCTCACATGGAGTGACCGGGATTTGAACCACGCACTCAGCGGTGAGAGGCCGGCGTGCTGCCGCCTAAGCCACGGAGGCTCAATCAGTAGGCAAGAAATGCTTACTACAAATACGTGCATATTTTTTTTAACGTTAATACTGTCTTTCCTGTGGCACTTGGTAACCCATTGCTTTGAAATATCACTAGGCTATCAGTTGGGAATCGGTGGTAAATGACGCCTACCTCACAGTCCTTGGTGTTGCGGTAGGTAGGCCTATTTCCACATTTAAAAATAGCACAGCTCACGTTTCATTGCGATTCTAAAGTACTAAATCGTTTACGTTTATAATTAAAGCTCGAAAACTGTAACGAATTATTAGAAAATAACCTGCTTAAAAACTGACGATGGACAACGCTCATGCGCAACACACACAATGAACTTCTCTGTCACACTGAATCAAACAAACAAAAAGGTGATTCTTTGGGAAAAGCCAAATGGGCAAGCTCGGCTTACAACCCGATGACGTCACACGGCCAAGGTCCCCCTCCCCTCAACGGCAGCAGTGGCTTCAGCCAAACTTCAAAACAGTGGTTGAGCCCTTACTACTGTCCCCGCGCCAGCTCTGAAAACCGGGCAGGAATGTGGAGTGGAGTGAGTAAGCCAGTGATGACGTAGAACGTACTATACTAAGCATAAGCATGGCCCGGAAATCCCTCGCTCACTCAATATTGTTCCCGCTCCCCTTACCTTCCCCTTACCTTATATCCCGCGTCCACAAAGATGGCGCGGGGACAGTAGCTTTCGCCGGCTCTGGCCTTGTTCAATAAGCATACCCCGCGGCGTAGCCATGTACGTTCAGTCGCCCATTACGACCGCGCTGGGGAGCAGTAGCAAGTCGAGAGATCGGGGATTCGAATCCCGATGCTAACAGTGGCTATCCCGAGTGTGGTTTATCCCCAGGTTTTCCCACTCTCCCTCTAGCCAAATGCTGGAAAAGCCTTTTGTAGTACATCACTTCAATTTCTGGGGCACATTAGGCTACATTACCCCCGGCCCTAACAATTCCAGCTTTACTACAGTCGCAACAGATACACAGGATATCAGACAGATTTAACACACACCCAAGTACACGAGACTGATGACCAAACTACTATGTATGACTCTACAACGAATTAAAAACAACGACAACAAACTTCCATTTCCTGTGGCAGCATGCACGCTGTTACGACGGTAGAAGTATTAGGGAGTTAAGAGATGATAGGAGCAAGGAAACGTACTCTTGACTTCTTATAGTTCCTGAATATAACATATTCAGGAACTACTTGCTAGTGTCTCGGAACCATTCGCCTTTTTTCGATGAAACTCGGCTTCGGGGTGGAGTGAAGAGAGAGCACGTACCAATGGCAGGGCAGTATGCACCGCACGTGTCCTCTGTTGTACAGCCTCCTGCAAACAGTAAGTTCCGATTGGATAATGGTGGAAACCGGGTTGCGTGCAGGCCATACTGTCAACTTCTTTGAAACTCATATTGATATCGAGTTGGAGGAAGCTTTCCCATATTCTACTAGAATGTTATGTATCAAGAATGTGTGTTGAACTCACGTGGAGAATAATAATATTATTTTTAAATCGATTTTACCCTCCAGGTTGGTGTTACCCACGGACTCAGTTAGGGAACTCAACACTATTACCCATTTAATATTTGATTGCCGCATTGCGTCAGATAAGCGTCACAAGAGCTCATGTCACCACGAACAGTTGATAAACAATGACCAGGATACTGGATCTGAGTCATATCCTACTCGCGCAATTGTGCCTGTCAACGAAGCAGGCTGACGTGTGAAACAAGTAAATAAAGAATAGTTCCCATATCGACCACCGGCAATCAATTCGTGAAACGGTAAAACCGCCTCTACGGGCAGTGTCTTAGAGCGGGGAACATCTGGTCGGAGTGGATACAACTGAGGAGGTGTGATTAGCACCTCGCCCAGGCGGCCTCACCAGCAAAGCGAACAGTGTCCTCCTGAGAGATGGGTAGGGAGAGGAAGATTGCGATGGATAGGCGAGGAAGCGGAAAGGAGGCGGCCGTGGCCTTACAATAGGTAGGCCTACTGTCCCGGAATAAACCATGAAAAGCCGCTCGTCGTATCCGAAGATCAGCTGGATTGTAGAATCTTGAGGTTCTCGGCTAGATAAACCTGAAAATCCAAACGACAAGAGCTACACGAGGATACATATATCTTACGATTGTGTTTTGAAAAATAAAAACAGGGCACTCAAACTAAATAAATTGGAGAGTGCGAGAAACTTAAGGTTCTCGGGGCAAATGGGGCATAGCAAGGGGCTAAACTATACCTTAAACAGCTCCCAAAACACAATCTATCTCTATAATTCAAATAAACCATTCAAGTCATGTTTATAAAAACAAACGAAAATAAATTTATTCAAAATTTCAAAAAGTGTTCTGAACACACACTTGTTAATAAGAAAAACGAAATATTAATAAATGTATATCTGGCATTATAGGGGTACCAGGTAGAAAAGAATGTTGGTGGCCGGACTCATAGTGCGTTGCTGCTGAAGAGTCTCCCCCTCCATACACGACTTCACACAAAGAAACCAGTAGAAGCGAGAAAGAGAGAGAGAGAAAGGCACTTCTCCTGCCTGACGCACATGCGCTGAAGAAAGACTAGCAGCGGAGTGACAAGGGAGCTGGAAACATTCTCCCCTACTTTGGTGCGCTTGCGCATTGAAACATTCTTTTCTACCTGTTCATAGTATAGAAATCTACTACTTCTTAAACGTAGGCCTAAACCTTGAACTGCTGTTTCTGCAAAGTAAACACTAATCAACTGTTTCAGAGTTTTAAAGAAATAATTCAGTTAAAATCTTAAAATAATAACATCAAAATGAAATTCGTTTAACTTAGTCCTCTGTTACTCTATACATGACCTCTGAATAGGTAGAGCGGGGCTATTCCACTCATTTCAAATTGTAAACATTATAAACCAAAAACTATTCATTTTTCAAAGATGGAACCAATAGCAAAGCACACCTTATTTATTGCTTATTACATACGAATGTTGTCAAAATACAGTTATAACAATATACCGGCTTGATAAAATAAAATATAAATCAAAGCAAAAATGACGAATCACAAATTTAATGGGGCTATTACGCCCATGCTTGGGGCTATTTCGCTCTCTGTATTAATGTCCTTTCCTCAACGGTATTTACCACAAATGAAGTTTTTCCTTCCTGTAGCCCCAACATACATGTCATGATACCAAATTTCACAGTCTTTGCATTGAATCCAACCACCCTTTAATGATGACTGAGCGGTATAAAAAGTTATGCCACGAAATCCACAAGGTGTTTCTTCCTTGTCAACGTCTTTTGGTCGTACGGATAGAAGGTCCCGGTCATTTGTCTTGCAAATGTCTCGAAAATGTTTTTGGCACCCTTTTCTTTACGGGCCTTATCACATTTTATGCTCCATTTTGCCCTTCGAATCTGTTCTGGTGTGCATCCAAACCCTCTTGCTGCCAAGCATTTTAGCCGGGAAGCTAAATCCGTCTCCTCTTGCATACTAAATGCTGTGGGATGACCCGGTGGTTTGTCCACCATTATTTTCTCTAAGGGTCCTTGTCGTTTACGCAAATGAACACGATTTTTAAGTGTTGAATAAGGCACATTGCAAAGCCCAGCTGCACCTCTCATGCTCACATCGCCTCGTAATACACTTGAAATAGCTCGGTCAATATCTTCTTCCGTCCATTTTCGAACTGGCCCTTTCCTTTTATACGTCCGTACCATCTCTAACGTAACAAGAAAGAGATACTAATCTGCTATCTGAAGTAATTTGGTTGCAATATTATAACAAGAGAGAAGTCTTGGCTGAGCGGAGTAGCCCCCATATTTCTGAGCGGAGTAGCCCCAATTACAGGAATTTACAATAGCGCGTCTTGTGTTGGCTGTGACCAAGGAAACGCGCTACCTGCTATGTCCAGATGTAACTTAACCTTCAGACTGCCAGGCACCTCACTTCCGGGAAAAATAAAGCCCTTACTCTGGACGCTACTCCTTAAGTTGTAAGCACAAATACTTAATGACGACAAATTCCACAACATAAACAACGTACCTTGCAGGTTTCTCCCTTTGTTTTACTCAACACTCAAGCTGTCACTCTCAAACAAACGATAGATGTAGTAGCACAGAGACCGAGGGTCACACTGAACACAAAGGGCGATATCAGCAGAGCAGGGAGGCTGCTCAGTGCAACGTCAAGCTTATTTTGAGCGGGATAGCCCCGTGGGCGAATTAGCCCCGCAGTACCTACTCGTAGTAGACTATATTATTGCCGAAATTGACTAGGCTATTACGTACTTGTCAAGCAATCAGCTGTTCCTGACATCTCTCTTAACTTTACTTTCTATCCGAAAATACAAATTTGTAGATAATTCCTCAGTTAATTTGACATAAATCTTCCGATAATACTTCTTTCTACTTCTCATTCTTCACCAATTCACAATATTTGTACAAATTGTTCAAGGCTGATCTGTCATAAGACCACCTATCCATATCGTTAAACACCCTTGATGTAAACGAAGAACATCGTCATGTTCCTCGAACATCCATCCCCAAATTGTTATTAAATTGTTTAAATGCACTTCAAATATCCAAATAAATGTTTAATTGTTACATGAAACCTCTCTAGTTTTTAAATAATTATGGAAATTATTAATAAAAGTTCATATAACTATGAATATTAATATCAATTAATATTAAACAAGTTCACGAGCCTCCGTGGCTTAGGCGGCAACACGCCGGCCTCTCGCCGCTGGGTCCGTGGTTCAAAACCCGGTCACTCCATGTATGATTTGTGCTGGTCAAAGCGGGGGCAGACAGGTTATTCTCCGGGTACTCCGGTTTCCCCTCTAACAATTTCATTCCAGCAACACTCTCCACTATCATTTCACTTCAACCGTCATTCAATTAATCATTGCCCCAGGAGAGTGCGACAGGCTTCGTCAGCTGGCACAGTTCATATCCTCGCCGCTAAATGGGGGCTTCATTCATTCCATTCCCTAACCCGGTCGGACGACTGGAAGCAGGCTGAGAATATTCATTTTCATTAAACAAGTTCACTAGTTATTTATTGATGCAAATCCATATTTATTATTATAAATATTTATTTAAGCATATTATCCAACAATATAAATAATATTACTGCTATTTATTAAATCCTATCTATCACCTGTTTATAAGCTTAATTGTTTAATTAACTTTATCAACTTTTTTGTTATTCTTAAGCATTGTTTACTTTCATTTAAAATGTTTTACTCATTGTTGCAATAATTGTTTACTTGTAGAATGAGTATTGTTTACTTTTATTTACAACATCACTACACCACTTATCCAAACTGTAGTTAACAATTTACACAACAAAAGTTTGGTGCTTTTCAGTCGGTCAACACGAATGTACCCAAATAGAGCTGGGTTATGCCCTGATCCTGAAATAAATTACATAAGATTAATAAATACACTAGGATGACCAGTTTCGATCGTCAAGCGATCATCATCAGATCCATTACACTTAGGCTATAACATCTATGTTTGAGAATACAGGTGAAAAATATATACAATATGTACAATTATTTAGTTGCAGTGTTGGCAATGCAACAGTCGGTGTATGTTAAATGTGGTATATCTAATGTTAGGTAAACTTCTAAAATATTTATGAAAATCCGGAATTTGTCTGTTAGGGGTGATTATATGGTTTTACAAAATCAACTATGGTTAGTTCCAGTTAAAGAGACAACTCGATAAGTAAAAGCTTGCATTATTTCAGTATAACATTCAATGGTGCACTGAAGCGTTTTCCTTGTAATCTCTTCAGGCGTTTATTTGCTGCTTTCCTCAAGTTATCCTTGGCCTTTTCAATTCCATTTCCTCTTGGAATTCCCCCGACGTAAACTGAGTTCCATGGTCCGTAAAAAGAAATTCCGGTTTTCCTGCTTTCGGAATTACTGCATGCTCTATTCTGCTCAAGACTTGCTTTGTCGTAGCTTTCTGAATCGGATCCAATGATACAAATATCGAAAATACATCTACTATCACTAAAACGTATTGGTTACCTCTGTATCCTTTGGGACATAGCCGAATATGTCACAAGCAAATAACTCACGACGTTGGGAAAGAATAATGGATCTAGATCTTTCCTTAAGAAGTTCTGACGTATATTTTCCTTTCTGACATTTCTCACAAGATCTAATAAACTTCTGAAATTCTCATGTTCTTCCACGTAAGCATTTCCTGGAGTGTGTTTACAGTTTTATCGAGACCACCATGACCTATACTCTGGTGCGTCAACGAAACAAATGGGTTTACTAAGTTGGGAGGATCCACAACTCTGACTATCGTCTTTTTCATATCGACGTACAGTACTTACTAACGAAGTCTCCCCACAAAAGATAACGATCTGAGCGTTTTCGAATTTTCTCATAGTCAGGATCGGCGTTATCCATAAGACCTTTCAAGAAACGATACATGATCCTAATCGGAGTGCATCTTTTCTTTGATACATTTATCTTCTCGAGCTATTCCAAAGTCTCCTGATCTTGAGGCTCCAATTGTATCGCATTTATCCGGACATTTTCAATAGAATTACGCAATAATGCATCCGCCAACAAGTTGTCTTTCCCAGGCTGGTGAACTATAGTAGCATTAAACTGCTGAACAAACTACATTAATCTGGTCAGTCTATCACTAGACATATCTGACTGCATCATAAACTGTACAGCCTTATGATCTGTAATTAGTATGATCTGGTGTCCTATCAAGATCTTTTTCCACTGCTGCAATACTGTTACAAAAGCCAATGCTTCCAATTCATTAGTGAAGTAATTTTCCTCATGTTTCCTCAATTTTCTGCTACAAAATCCAATATAGTGCTTGTCTCCCTCTTCATCCTTCTGATATAATACAGCACTAATTCCCATTCGATTTGCATCAGACTCCAGATAAACTATGCTGTCAAATTCAGGATACTCTAGCTTGATGTTATTTCTGAGCATGTCCTTAGCTCTCTCGAACGCCTCTTCTGTGGCTGGACCCCATTTCCACCTATTGTTCTTCCTAAGATGATCGTACAACGGTGCCATAATCTCAGAATATCGACTACAATGGTTACATAAGAACTGAAACATACCGACAAATTCTATGACTTGCTTCAACTTCGTTGGTCTTGGAAAACTGACAATAGCCTCAACTTTCTTCTGATTGGGATATTACGAAATTGATCTATGGTATGTCCTAGAAAATGAATCCTCTCACGCATGAACTGAAACTTGTCAAAGTTAACTTTGATGTTTCCTTTCAGATAATTACATCCATTTCCATTTTCTTTATTATCCCTCGTACTTCTTCATATAATTTTTCAGGTATAGGGTATATCTTCTTCTGATAAGGAGTTTCGTTGGTCAATCGAATACAATATTGGAAATCCTTGGTTAGAGCTGGTTTATCATAACAAGATGTCGATAAATTCAATTATGAGGTCTTCAAATTCCTCCTGGATTTCTTCGAATCCTTCAACATTGAGAGCATAATGTTCTTTCTCTTCATCCACTTCGTTAACAACGTTGTCTTTGATGTGCATTCATTTCCAGTTCTTCCATATATTTCGTTTCCGAACTAATCTCATTAAACTAGATGACTCGATTCTTCATATCGATAACTGCTCCTACATTTTCAATAAAGTCTATTCCCAAAATCACATCGAAGTTTATCTTATTAACAAATATAAATACATGTTCGTAATCTCTGTTATTTATCTTCAAATTCAACAGAACCTGAAATTTACATTTGACAATCTTGCCTTGGAAGATACCTCTAACATTCACTGTTGAAGCTGGCAAAATAATCATGCTGTCGCCTCTTAATAGTCCCAAATAGCATTCCTCTGACAAGACTGATATAACTGCGCCTGTGTCAACCAACGATATGCAATCTTCTCCTTCCACATTATGTTTTTTTTCAGCGTATGGCTTTTAGTGCCGGGAGTGTCCGAGGACATGTTCGACTCAACAGTTTTGTAGCTGCTTCGAGACGGAAACCCAATGGGTGAGCTACAAGTAACGTTGAGGAGTAAATTTGGAATGTAAGGACGAGGAGTTGGAAGGTAGCGGCTGTTGCCTACAGTTAAGGACCAACCCCGGCATATGCCTGGAAGGAAGATGGGAAACCTCAGAAGACCATCTTCAAGGTTGCCGGCGGGGGGATTCGAAACTCCTCGCCTCCCAGATGTGAGCGACTGCCAGCAGTCATGCCTTAACGACCACGGTTAACCCACCTGGTTACATTATGTTTATAATAGGTAATTCCACTTGTCTATCTTCACTTAAGTTCTCTCCCTCAAACAACAAATCTTCGTCAGTTACCTGGTAAATTTCATTAATGGTCACGTTCTAAGATGGTATTTTATCTTCATTTAGTTGCGCTTATTAATCGGAGTTCTTTAAACAGGGGTTGCGTCATCTGTTCTCCCCTGTTGACTGGTACTCGGTTTGGATCTAGGTTATTGTTGTTGTTATTATTTCTATTGTCACGAGGTACATTTCCCTGCCTGACATTTCTTAAATACTCCTGACCTTTACGATATCGTTCATTATATTGCTGTCTAGTGAATACATCGTCATTGTTATTTTTATACCGACTGTATTCTCTATTATTTCTGGCATCGCGATTGTATTGTTGGTTGTAATTATTGTATCTATAGTTGTTGTAATAGTTGTTGTTGTTGTGATAGTAGCCTGTCCTTCGATTAGGTTCTCCGTTTCTATAGTTTTTTGCTGGGAATGCCTACATTCTCTAATCCTGCGGTATCATGGCTCATACTGTACCCGTAAATATCGAGAAGTTGCTTGCTGAGAATCCAAAGCACACCTGGATTGTAGAACATGAAGGTTACCGGCTAGATAAACCGTCAGTATCCCACCAACAAGGTCTTCTGGATTATACACAGTAGGCTACGACAGTGTTATGGATTAAAAACAAAATACAATACACTTGGGTAGAGTACAAACTTACCTTAAATCTTGGGGCTATGTAGGATAAAAAAGGATCCAAGTTTAGTCTGCTCCATAACACTCTCTCTGCTTATAGATTAAAATAAGTCACTCGAGACGAATTTACAAAACGAAATAAATTTATTAACAAAACATCCTCTAAAAACAAAAATTCCGTATAATAATAATTATAATAATAAATAATTTATTAATATATCTATCCACTCATCCATTCACATCACTGGATTCACACGTATCCACACATGTACTGGTAATGTTTTGAGTCGTTTCTGTGATTTGCAGAACAGTAAAATGTTTATCAACAAAGTTATAAAGAGCCTAACATTCTTCATAAATATCTGAAATAGTTGCTCGTGTCGAGACAATACCTGACCACTAGTTCAGTCATTGACACGTTTCATTAACACTCTGGTGAACACCTGCACTCTTATATAACCGGGCTTGGCGGCAACAAGCTGTTGACTCGTTTCACATATGCGCTCAGGCTCCCGTTTCATTAAATAACACGACAGAACAGTAAGCTTGCCGGTCTTCCAACAGATCACGTTCTCTTTTCATTTAAACATGCTTGCTATCAAACTCCTTCATACAATACTTACAGTACTATCGTCATGTGCACCTGACGTAGTTCATTTACACAAGGTTTCATAATACACATACTCTCTTTTTCGAAAACGTTCACTACTAACCTTTCTAAAAACATTAAACGCGCAAGATAAAAACAATATCATTAAATATAAACAAACCCTAACTAAATAATTATCAAATGTTTATGTACAAAGTTTATCAACGTCTATCACACTAGAGTTACCTGTGTTCGATACTTAGTCTTGATATTATTAGCTTCTAGCTATGTTTAGAGTTTCATTCTCTAGTTTCCTCTCAACATCACAAGATACTATACCACTGAAGTCATCATTAGGATTAACGTCTTCTACGGTTCTAATATGATCAATCAACAAAATACATTCATATGAATATTTGATAGTTTCAAGTTTAATAAAGTTTTAAATAAAGGTTTAGATATCAAAAATCAATGTCGTTTCCCAAAATTGTTACGCCTACTCTTCACTATCTCTCCTACTAAGTCGTGGATCTATACACATATATAGGAGTTCTCAATAACTCTACTAAAATACAACAATGCTATGACTCTCCACACAACAATGCTACAATGCAATAATACGGCAAACACCTTCGTATTTCATATATATCCTCGCAGGTTCTACTACAACTTTATACGGAATGAACCCCTCGTATATTCAACAAACAATCATTACAACAATAGTGTAATTGTTACCATCAATACTCCTGTAGTACTTGCATTAACTTCAACTAGCATTTCTTAACGTTGTCTATACAACGTCTTGACTTCTATACAACAAAGTCAGTTCTAATGACTTAACTTTCGTTCTCAAAACGATCATAAAATGTACTTGTGTAAGATATCCGTAGGTTTACTAAAAATTGTTACTTTGTCATCAAATCCACGCTTCTATACATTTAATATAAATACATAATCGTGTCTCACCATACTGACCATAGCTTCAAAGTTACACGGTTGCAATACTATGTTCACAAATAACAAAGCATTACATTTATGTATAAATAACAACAAATGTTCTCATAAAAATCAATCACGACTGGATTAGATTCTTCCTAAATTCCCTGCTGTCGGATGAATTATCTTCCAGGAAGATATGACTCGAATAATATTCCATTTACTGAAAGCCAAAGCTTTCCTTCAAATAAATGGTCAGTTGTATCAACTCCTGAATGTATCTCCATTCTACACAAAGAATGTCCATGAGTACATAACTTTAATTCATAATCACGTCGAATATTTCTTGCTAGATCGACAAAATGTTCATAGTAAAGGGTGATAGTTCACAATATACCACACGTAGATCTCTTCCCCTATATAAATATTCTTCATACAGAAAGATGCCCAATTCATTTCACTCAAAATGAATTTACTAGACATCTAGGACAAACAGTCTGATATCCTATCTCAAAAATTGAAAACGTAGAATATTAACTTCTTAAAATGTTCCAAAGTGGAAAATAAATTCTTAAACAAAATAAAACTTCAGTTCAGAAACTGAATTGGTGAACTTTCATGTATGGATGACTAGAGATAATCATCCTACAGGGTCTTGTAAAATAAATCTTATGAAATATTGAAAGGAAATACATAAATGAAATATGGAGAAATGTTGCTCACAAAATGCCATCTCAATACTCTTTACTACAAATAATCCTGGACCCTTTCTACCTGGTCTGAAGATTTCTGAAGTTCATATCAGGTATTGGAAGATACCTAGATGTTCCGTCTTCAAAGAATACATCATTGGAACCATCTCTGTCCACACCAGCGAAAGAACTGCGACCTCGGATAAGGACAGAATTTCCTCTCCGGAAAACCCCCATCTACGCCGGACATCAAACTGCGTCCTCTTGAACATGGATTCCAAGATTCAGTCGGTTGCTGGGCCTAGTCCCTAGCATCTTCTCTCTTCCCGATGATGACTCTTCAGTCGTCGACTCCATTCGAAGTTCCCCCATTATTATCGAGCAATAGTGACGATATAGTTTCATGGTTACAAATAAAATATGTAAGATGTAGATCGAATGACATTCGTGGTTGTTAATGTTCTTGTAGATGGTCAATGAACTATAGTTGTTGCTCGAAGTCAGAAGTACAAGTACATGAAAAATACATTAATGTACTGAATGGTAATATACATAATGATTCATGTATACTTGACATTGTAGATATTCTTTTTGTACATTGTCCTGTAGTTACTAACGTTGCTCCATGTTGTCTAATCACAACCCTCCATTAACACACCCCAATAGCATAAAGTTCTTAGTCCATCATCTCAAACATCTTCAGTACCGGTATGTTAAATGATAATTCTTCTCGATACATATTAGTAGCCATTATAGTGTTGAAATAATAAAAAGTCTTAATGTTCATATACAGGGTGTCCTTTATGTACCTTTGGGGAATGATAGGTCGTATAGGGGACGGGTATAGATGTAATTTGAGATACGGAACTTGGGGTCGGAGCGGCCTCCTTAACCGCTAAAATAAGGGTTGATTCAGGCCCTCCACCCTGTAAGTTATGCAACCGACCCAAGCCTCTATTACCTTTCTCAATCCTTCAACTCTTGGCAAGATTCATTTCACAATGTGGCGCTAAACAAAGATGTAAAGCCCGACCCAGGAATGTCTGCCGCGACGCAGTTACGCACTTCAATTCGTTCACACCTCCTCTGGCACACGTGACACGTCCCGACTCCCCGAATCCCGATGTAGCAACATCGTTCATTCTTCTCTGCTTGGGGCCGATAACCTCGATGTTAGGCCCCCTTAAAACAACAATTATCATCATCATCATCATCTTCTCTGCTTGGACTTGGCTGTGATAACACGTAATAAATTTTTAAGGGCACGGTCGGTGTCGGACAAAATAGGCTTTTGAGATCACCTTTTGTCCGTGTGTGTGTGTGTGTGTGTGTGTGTGTGCGTATGCATGAGTGTGCCCCCCCAATGAGTGATTTCAATGAAACTCGGTAGGGACATAGCACTATTTCGTCCTACCCCGACCATGTCTCTCAAATTGTATTACGTCTTACCAATCCAACATGGCGGCTGTGCAAAAAAAAAATTCACCGGAATTCTATAACTCCGAAACTATTACTGATATCTCCCTGATATTTTGTACGGCGATAAAGGTCGCTACTAAAAGTTCACCTATGTGACATTAAAAAACCTGTTAAGTACAAAACAAAGAGGGAGGCCAAGCGAATTTGAAACTTTTAAATAGACTTCGGCCGTTTTTTAACCATCCGAACGCAGTGAAACATGGTACAGCAAATGTTTATACACATTTTAACGCAACTGACTTATAATTTAATTCAATTGTTTGCATCACCTCAAGACAGCGGCTGTACGAAATTTCAAAATTTAGTTTCTATTTCTTGTGTCCTAATCATGTGATCGAATTCAACGGTTGAATAATGAACCAACACAAAAATCGTCATCAAATAGTAGCCTACATAACTATGGCCTACATATACAAGAATCCAACATGGCGACCATCCGAAATATTTAGACGGATCTACGAGGCACGTCCAGAAAGTAAGTTCCGTTTGGTAATAAAATTAAATTGCGTACAGATACAGAAAAATTATTTAATGCACAACATTCTACACTTCTTAAACTACTTTTCCACATAACTGCCAAACTTTTGCAGATATTTGTCATAGCGTGGCACAAGTTTTTGGATACCTTCTTCATAGAAGTTTACCGCCTGTGTCTTCAACCAGTTGGAAACATCATTTTCCGAGGTGTCAAGATTTGTTTTGGCCTAACCTTTGCTGGGGATGAAGTGTGCCTCCATTCCATTGATTGCCGCTTACTTTCAGGGGTGTCGTAGAAACCCAAGTTTCCTCTCCTGTGACTATCTGTGTCAGAAATTCTTCGCCGCTTTCATTGTAACGGGTCAAAAACTGAAGTTTTTGTTTTGTTTTGTTTTGTGTTGCTCCGTAAGAATCTTTGGTACCCAACGTCGGCAAAGTTTACGAAATTTCAGTTTCTAGGTAACAATTTCATGAATTAGTGATCGTGAGATTTGGGGAAATTCCATAGCGGGAGCACTAATTGTAAACCTGCGGTTTTCCCGGATCTTGTCATCAATCGCGTGAACCAGTTCTTCCGTAACCGCTGCAGCGGAACGTACAACTAGTTGGAAGACACAGGCGGCACACGTCTATTAAGAAGGTATACAAAAACTCGTCCCACGCTACGACAAATGCCTGCAACATTTCGGCAGTTATGTGGAAAAGTAGTTGAAGGGTTGTAGAATTTTGTGCAATAAATACTTTTTCTGTATCTGTACACAATTGAATGTTATTACCAAACGGAACTTACTTTCTGGACGTACCTCGTATCCATGACAGCAATCAACCTGAAGTTTTGTATGTTGATAAAGGCTATTAACGTAAGTTCATCTATGGTATTTTCAATAACCTGGTGGGCACAAATCCAACATGGCGGCGACGCGAAATTTTAATAATTAAATGACGTTTCTCGTGATTTATCCATTCGAACGCAGTGAAACTTGATACGGTAAATGCTTATAAAAATGTTAACCCTTTGACATCGAATTTATTTCAATTGTTGTCATAACCCCAAATTGGCAGCCGTGCGAAATTTTAAAATCTAGTTTTTATTTCTTGTGTCCTAATCATGCGATTGAAGTTTGAATAATAAACCTATGCATTAGTCTTCATCTAGTCTATTAGTACATGGCCTACGTACAGTAGACTATATAAAAATCCACCATGGTGACCTTCCGAAATATGTAACTTAGACGGTTCTCAATATCTACAAATATAGGTCTAGCCCTATTACAGCAATCAAAGTGAAATTTTGTATGTTGATAGAGGAAGTTAAAATAGGCCTAAGTAGGATACATGAATATAGTCTATTGAGTTCTTCACGAACTATTTATTCCATTGGTCTGACACGGCATAGTTTCCTCCTTTCCTATGTGAACCCCTGGGGAGAAAGGTCATCATCATGATCATTAACTTTCACGTATTAGTCCTTGTGGCCTTTTACGATCTCTTGCCAGCATTTCTTTTGTCTTCCCAGATTTCTGCGATCACGTGGAGTATGCGGAAGAATCTGTTTACGAACTCGGCTAGAACCTATCCTGTCCACATGTTCTTTCCATTTTTCCCTATGCTGTTTTATATGCTGTAGGCCTACAACTGGGGTGATTTTTAGTTCTTGCAGGATGTCTTCATTCCTCCGGTGATCGAGTAGCCTAAGTTCCAATCATTAACTAATGTGTTACAAATTTCGGAACCTCTCCAATAGTAGTAATTTGGACAAAGTTCAAGCACTAATAAAACAAGAAAAGAAGACGGAAACCTGGTAACTTATTAATAGGGAATCATAGCCTACTGAGATTCATGACTTGTTTCGATATTTTCACACGAATATGAATGTTAACATGTTTAAATAAAAATCGACGCAAAATGTGAAAACTATGTTATTGGTAGTTAACACAGTCTCCTTAAACAATGAAGAAACCGTCAATACACCTGGTGCCAAGGAAAAGGAAGCCGATACGGAACCTCATTAATCACATGGTCGGGACTCGTGCGGCAGCGGTTTGGGAATCATTTGACGCTTGCTAGCGACATCAGTTAGCCTGTGCATATGTTTGCAACGCTGTCCAACTGCGAGCATAGTTTAACATGGCTATCTCAGTTACCGAATAATGTTTTCATGAATATAGCACTAATCTGTAGGATGGGAGTTTTTAATTTGATCATCTCCATTTGATGAATATAAACTACAGTGTTTATAAATTGAATATCAGTAGATAAGTTATCTATTTTGGGTAATTTTTCTAGGCTGCCTGGTTTCTTAAGGATAAATTCAGTAGTAGGCCTAAACAGCCATTGCGTTTTATCACATCTGAAACCCGGTACAAATCCATCCTCACCTCATTAGCCTATTGTTATACAGCTGTCTTGTGCGCATGAAAAATAATGTGAGTAGGCCTATTCACAGGGCCGGTTTAAGGTTTTCTTTGGCCCCTCTCTTAAAAAAATATTCGTCTTTTAATTAATGGGCTGAAACCATTTTATTATTTATTAGGCTACAAATTAAAATAAATAATTGTGTTTTGTACTTACGTTAAACGACAAATTGACTAATAGAGTAACATATACTGAATCATAAAAGACTTCTTATGAACAAACTTTAAAAAACACACTTTTCTCGCCTTAAGCTTGGCAAAGTCTTACAAAATTGAATCAGTATCAATAGTGTTTAAAATTTGGTTTTCAATTGCCATGTTGGCATTCCAATATTCCAAATGGTATTGAGATTGAATAGCCCTATCTCAATAAAATGTCGAGATTTAATGCTTAAAATTTTTACATATTCAGGGGCGCCAAAGTTTATATTTCAGTTGTATAGCACCGCAAAATCAAAATATTACTTTCGAACGAAAAATGAAATAAGGCGCCGGCTTCACTGGGGCGGCATGTGTCGCATGGGATCTCGCACCGGCCCTGAGTACTCATAGGCTTGTTCAATAAGCATACCCCGCGGCGTAGCCTTGTGCGTTCAGTCGCCCACCACGACCGTGCTGGGGAGCAGCAGCAAGTCGAGAGATCGGGGTTTCGAATCCCGATGACGACAGCGTCTATACCGAGTGTGGTTTATCCCCAGGATTTTCCACTCTTTCTCTAGGCAAATGCTGGTAAAGCCCATTCATTGTAGTACATCACTTCAAGTTCTGGGGCACATTAGACTACACTATCCCCGACCTTAACAAATCCAGCTTTCCTAGAGTCGCGACGGATTGAACACACCCCCAAGTACACGAGACTGATGACCAAACTATGTCTCTAAAACGAATTATTAACAACAACAACAACAAACTTCCATTTCCTGTGGCAGCATACACTCTGCTACGTCAGTAGAAGTATTAGGAATTTAAGAGATGATAGGAGCAAGGAAAGGTACTCTTGACTGCTTATAGTTCCTGAATATAATATCTTCAGGAACTACTCGCTAGTGACTCGGAACCATTCGTCTTTTTTCGATTATACTCGGCATCGGGGCGGAGTGAAGAGAGAGCACGTATCAATGACAGGGCAGTATGCACCACACGTGCCCTTTGTTGTTCAGCCTCCTGCAAACAGTAAGTTCCGATTGGATAATGGTGGAAACCGGGTTGCGTGCAGGCCATACTGTCAACACCCCCTAGAGAGAACGCCATGCAATACGGTTTGAATTTATGAGTGACGTCACACACAGCCTAACGGCTCTGTGGCCATGGAGACACAGGAATAATATTCGTGTTTATGGTGTGGTTTCCGCGTTATGTGTTGAGTGTTTACGGCTCCGGTACTGATTTTCTCGGAATTCCTATTCGCTTATACTTCATGGTTATCAGTGCAGTGTTAAGTTATGCCTAATATGTGCAGTGTAACAAATTCTTTAAGGCAATCAAGCCAAGGGACCTTTTCCTTATTATGAAGGGAAGAATTTGAAATCGGTACCAGCTATTCACCGCAATATATTCCTATAAATCATTCCAAGGTATGTTTAAACCGAGACTGATTAAAGATTAGTGAACAGATAGTCAGGCTAGCCCCTCTGTTCGTGAAAATTCATTTAGTTGTAAAATTCAGAATTTTCTAACCTAAATGGTGTGCTACCGTACAGGTTATGTCGTTAGGCCGTGGCAGGTTCTGATTAATCCGTTTTTCTATTCCACTAATCTCATTCATTACATGTATCATTGGGGCGGGGGAAGAGGGGTGTGTGAATTAGGTTTAAGATTGAATAAATTTAGAATAAGTAGAGTAGCCTAACCAACGTAGTACTAGGTGATAAAATTATTGTATCGTCATGTTCGAATGAAATTCCTAGGAGCAGTCCCTTCTCGGTTCCACAACTGCCCAGAGTATTTAACTGGCAGTGCAATACTATCTGCCGAGAAGATCCAGATGATAGGAGGTGGAGGATTGAAAATGAAAGTTTATTATAGGCTCTTGCTGAATGTATGCAGACATTGGCGAAGAATCTGGGAGCAGTTTTATTTAGCAACTTTCAGGGACTGAAGGTGAAGTTGAACAGTGCGTGTTTTCATCCTGAGAGGAATTACTTTAAAGAGGAATCGTGCAGCCTATATATTTTATTTTAATTGACACTTGAATGAACTCTTGCGTTGCTGCATTAAGATAACAGAAGGTTTGAGTGCCTGCTTGTATGTATAAAATACAGAAGTGAAACGTTGTAATAACATAACTTTACCAAGACAGTTAGGTGCAATGCTAGAAATTGAGGAACTTATAAGGAATGCCCATTCAGTGCATGCACATCAGCATCAAAGTGTTGAGGATACTGTACCTGTTATACATGAATCAACAAGTTATTAATTTCTGTTTTAACTGTTACAGATTAATTGGTTATTTGTGTATGTTCTTTTCTTGTAGTCGACATATCACGTTAAAATGGAGTGATATCTTTCAAAGTTTTTGATTGAATACTTCTATATATCGCATTTATTGCTGAGAAAATAGTGTCTTCGGTCAAGTTCAAACTCGCAAGGTTCGAAATGCATACTTATCGAGTCTGATCGAAAGCGTCGATTTATTTGTGTAATGTACCGATCGCATCAACTTCTGACCATGATTCATTTATGGGTTCGTTATTTAATTATTCGCGTCTGTAGAACGTAATTTTATAAGTAAACACTCCGTCTCGTTTCCTCACAGCTTGTTCATAGCTGGGTAACGCGCTCGCTGATGGCCGGAAGGCTATGACGTCATAAATCCTATTGCATGGCCTTCTCTCTCGGTGGCGTTGATATTGTCAACTACTTTGAAACTCATATTGATAGCGATTTGGAGGAAACTTCTCCATATTCTACTAGAATGTTATGTATCAGGAATGTGTGTTGAACTCACGGGGTGCATAATAATATTATTTTTAAAGCGATTTTACCCTCCAGGTTGGTGTTTCCCACAGACTCGGGGAGGGGACTCACCACTACCGCCTCTACGGGCAGTGTCCTAGAGCAGGGAACACCTGGTCGGAGTGGATACAACTGAGGAGGTGTGATCAGCACCTCGCCCAGGCGGCCTCACCTGAAAAGCGAACAGGTTCCTCATGAGGGATGGGAAGGGAGGGGAAGATTGGGATGGATAGGCGAGGAAGCGGGAAGGACGCGGCCGTGGCCTTACAATGGGTACTGTACCCGAATAAACTAAGAAAAGCCGCTCGCCGTATCCGAAGATCAGCTGGAATGTAGAATCTTTAGGTTCCCGGCTAGATAAACCTGAAAATCCTACCAACAAGAGCTACATGGAGATACATACCCTACGATTGTGTTTTGAAAAATAAAAACTGGGCAAACCAACTAAATAAAGTGGAGAGTACGAGAAACCTACGGTTCTCGGGGCAAACGGGATATAGCAAGGGGCTAAACTAAACCTTAAACCGCTCCCAAAATACAATCTCTCTGCATAATTCAAATAAACCATTCAAGTCATTGGAAAATCAGCAGGTTATGATTTATGTCTGTGGTGATGTACTGTTGTCGCCTTTCGGCCCGGGTCCCCATTTGTGGCTACACACGTCTTCATGACAACGTATAACCACAGTCTACCTACAGATCGCGAAGCTTGGCTCATATTTTTCTATCGCGAGACAGTAATGCTTTCATGCAGCCAGCAAGAATGTGCGGACTGCGCTATGTTGGTGTACGTTATTGTTGCTGGAATTACTGTATGTGAGCATTGTGTCAAGTTTTATCTTTAATTTAACATGTGCTATACATGAGGAGATGTGCAGTTCAATAAACAGATCTAATATTAGAAGCAATATTTCAGTGTTGATAAGTAACCTATATGATCGCTTTTCAGTCGGTCAACACGAGTGTAAGTTACCCAATTAGATTTGGTGGGCAGTGACAATTTATCTCCTAATGCCTGAAATAAAAATGCATGAATCGTTTATATACTTAATAAAACACTTCTCACATTATGGGGAAGGGTGGGGGGCGTCGTATGAGAAGCGTTTTATTAAATAGACTAGTCTATATAAATAATTATTGTATTATGAATTACACAGGGAAATTAATCGTTACTCCTAGACCAATCTAATTGAGTGTATTCGTGCTGACCGACTGGGAAGTCAGACTGTTCAAATAGCAAGACGACACCCGAGTCTCCAAAGGGCCCTAAATGGTAATATTTGAGCTATAGATTTTAGGCTAGTATTATAAAGCTTTGCAAGGGAAGCGTGATGGTGCAGTGGCTTAGCTACTCGTCAATCACCCGGACGGCCGGAGTTCCAATCCTGGTGACAGTGGGGTGGAATTTCCACCTGAAAAATTACGTGGCGTCAGGAAGGACATCCGGCCTTAAATCACCGGCCAAAACGAAAATGAGCCTGATTGGCTCAGGCGACCCCAATTAATTGGGATACGCAGTAGAATGTATTATAAAACTTTTCAATCAAACAACGGCACTCGGTCTTTAACTGGTTATAAATCAATAATAATGTTATTGGTTTTAGGTCCCTTTTAACAACTGTGGCTTTTAGAGACACCGGGGTGCCGGAATTTTGCCCTGAAGGGTATCTTTAACGTGCCAGTAAATCTACAGACTCGATTCCCTCGCATGTATGCACCCTTAAATGCCAGCTGACTGCGCCGGGATTAGATTCTGCAACCTTGGGCACAGCATGCGAGAACGTTACCGCTGAGCCATGGAGCCAGTCGGTTATAAATCAGAAGCATGTCTCGGTAGGGTTCAAACCCAATCGAAATCGTCGGATCCATGCCATAGATTTATGGTACGTAAAAGAACTTACAACTACAATTGGTAGTGTGTAGCCAAAATTTGTAGGCTATTGGGTTAGACACGCTCTATCAAGTTCAAACGTTCGCCATTGGGTTTCAGTGGCATTGGAGTCTGGTAGCTTAAGGTGGAACTACTCGACATTGATATTGGGGAACCTACGGGCGTTCATTTGATATGCCCTGCCATTGGCCATTTGCTGCAAATCAAATATAAATATCTATGCATTTTGAAAATTAAGACATACGGTAGGCTAAGTAAACGTAAATGATGTAATCCCAAACGCGTGCCGACATTTTAATTTTTAGATTTGAGTTAATTTTCTTCCTGTCAGGGGAACAGGAATGTTCTAAATTTACCATTGAGGATAGACATTTTAGTCAAAAATTAACTTAATTTTTTATAGAACTGATTTGTTTTTATCTTTTGAGCATATTGTATTACTCGAAAAATTCGAGATCAAAATACATGAAACTTTTCTTGTGTAATAATATCTCGTAGAGGTATGGAAATACTTGTAGAGTTGTTGTTGATTCATTTGAGGGGCTTAGACACCTTGGTCATCAGCCTCGTGTAGTTGGGAATGTGTTGAAGGTGTCTGGCAACCTGTATTGCTGTGATGATTGTAGTTGTGTGTGTAAATGTATCTGGAACAGGCATGGAGTAGACGCTCCGGGACTTGAGCAAGGCACTATCCCGGCAATTTCCTGTAGGAAGTGTGGCGAAACCCGGGGAAGAAACACACTCAGGAAACCGCTCTCAGCACCAGGATTCGAACCTACGTTATCCGTACTTACCACAGCTGCCCTCACGGCCATGGTGCACGTTTAACGTTCGATCCCCAGACAAAGGCATGTGAAGTATTTATTGCAATCATATGTTTGATTACGTCACTGGACGTGAAATTTAACTTTTTAACGCTTTAGAAAGCGCATTGTTGAGCACTAGAAGTATGCTATTATGAGACGAGAAGCTATTGTCTGTAATATTAGGTATTTTTGTGACACTATTTTTGTAAGCTTCTACGTTTGTAGAGCGCTTTTGCCGCTCTGTCGTACACATTTAATCTGCGACCATTTTTCCAGGATTTTACCTGAAGGACTGTTAAGGAGAGCTTCAGGCCCCTTCAGTGTTATGTGAGAACCGTGTCTAGTAACTCGTGTTGTCATTGTGCCGGCCAGGTATGAGCCGATGTTGATGTTAGGTGATGATCTTTGTAGACTTCACTTTAGTTACGCTTTGGTGTCCATTGAGAATAAGCCAGTATTCTAATAAACCTACGACAATAATAATAATGCTTCTAATAATCAAGAACTAATTATGTTAATTAAGACGACCATAATGATAGTAAGATTTCTGTGACTTGCAATTTTATGCGAAAATCACATTTCCACCGAGAAATGACATGTAGACTTTTCCTTACACATTTTTGAGACGACAGAGTCGCTGCGGACCATTAGTTCTCAACTAGTGGCACTCGACCCTGATGTAATGTAAGTCATGATGTTGATCATGCATTTGCCGACCTAATCAAACCCCAGATGACCCAAGAATACAAAGAGTGTCCTTGCGTATACGCAGGCTGTTGAATAAGAAGCTTTTAAACACTGTGTTTTATTTATTGATTTATTTATGTGAATTTGTATGTTTACCTGATGTACCTCTTAGTTAGTAAGAGTGTTTTTGATATTTTTTTTCAACTGGTTGTCACATCGCTTTTGCTTTAATTGTTTGTTTGCTACGGTAGTATGTCACCGTATACTTTGTTGTAATTGTCAGGATTTAGCTAGATTTTAACTTATTTAAAAATAAATAAGGGAGTGGTACCACCGTAAATTCTTTATTGATTATTGTTGTTAATTTAACTTCTTTCACAAGTAACCCGTTTCATCAGTGTAGGGTGTACTTTACGTGCCACTGCCCTAGCTTGCCGCTTTTGCTTTTCTTGTAATTAGATCTTTCGCGGGGGGTTTTCCACTTACAATCAGTTTAGGATTTTCAATACTTTGATATTTTTTTATTTAGTTTGCGGGATTTGCCCGAAATAACCCTTCCGAACTAGGCTAGGTGTTTGTTAATTCTTTAATAAATTTTACCTGAGTTTACATAAGTCTGGATGTTATTATTTTTTAATCTAAGTGATTCTGCGGTGTACTTCTTGGGTCCTTTCACCGTATTCTCCGTTTCTGCCCGATCGCCCCGGGATGCTGCGTCTTTGTGCGCATTGACCTATAGGAAGTACATCCAGTCCCTTTTTGGCTTATGTGTCTTGACGGTGAGTCGCCTGGGGAGTCATCTCGGTTAATGGCAACCCAAACAACTCGTCTGACGGGCTCAATACATCGAGAGAGGACTTGCCCACTTTTACTGAGACCTCTGTAAATAATTTCTCTTGTTGAGAGATACGCAGTCTTCATGTTGGTAGCACAGATATTCCGTATTTGAGTTAATTTTCTTCCTGTCAGGGGAACAGGAATGTTCTAAATTTACCATTGAGGATAGACATTTTAGTCAAAAATTAACTTAATTTTTTATAGAACTGATTTGTTTTTGTCTTTTGAGCATATTGTATTACTCGAAAAATTCGAGATCAAAATACATGAAACTTTTCTTGTGTAATAATATCTCGTAGAGGTATGGAAATACTTGTAGAGTTGTTGTTGATTCATTTGAGGGGCTTGAGACACCTTGGTCATCAGCCTCGTGTAGTTGGGAATGTGTTGAAGGTGTCTGGCAACCTGTATTGCTGTGATGATTGTAGTTGTGTGTGTAAATGTATCTGGAACAGGCATGGAGTAGACGCTCCGGGACTTGAGCAAGGCACTATCCCGGCAATTTCCTGTAGGAAGTGTGGCGAAACCCGGGGAAGAAACACACTCAGGAAACCGCTCTCAGCACCAGGATTCGAACCTACGTTATCCGTACTTACCACAGCTGCCCTCACGGCCATGGTGCACGTTTAACGAGCGCGGCTACGCCGCGGGACGAAGTGCTTGTTGAATTTGGCTTCAGTACTTATAACCCCTCCCATTGGTCGATCCTGGCTACGCTACTGAATTAGTTACACATTTACTAGCAAATCTAATTCCATAATAAGATGGTAGTACGAGAATCTAGGAACTCGGACGTGAACGGTGAAAGTTGAGACTAAATGAGTTCTAGTAACAAACTGATAGTATTATCGCACTGCGATTGCGAAATGAAAAGATGATCAGTTTCTTATAAAAACAAACAGGCAAACTAAACAAGTGCCTGGGATTTATTCCCAAAAAATATGCAACAAGGAAATCCCTATTACAAATAAAATATATTTGTTAAGAGCAATAATGAATATATTATGATGGTAGATTAAATATCTACTCCCTAAATTAGCATTTTCTGTAAGAATTGCGTTGCTAAAACAAGAAATTTCGAATATAGACATCGATTGGTAAAACTATTAGTCATACAGTGACTTGTTAAAAATATAGCTTGATCTGAGATCAGCAGTTCGAATCAATGACGTGTTACAATAATGTAAAACACGACAATATACATCTATGTTAACACACGTGGATAAAAATCCAATGATAATAATAATTACGTTAGTAACTTATTTACATTGTTGAAATACCTACGTCCAGCGCGGTATTCGAATCAAAACTAGATTTGATGTGATGTGTCAATCTATAAGCGCTCTCGTTACAAAACATTCCTACTTAAAACACTGGTTCACATAAACGATAAGTTCTTGTATCTTTAGGTTATTTGTCACAAACAATGAACTATATTTAACGAACAATGAAGCTAGTTATAGTTCTAAGAATTCAAATCCATTAATACAAATAATAGTTACATTAAGGATCGAGACGGAACTACACAGTTACATATACGACGATGTGGATATAATATTAACGCTTACTGACATGAATAACACATAAATACACACCTAAATATCAATTACTTTCTCAACACACTGTAGTAGTAGTTTGCTCTCACGGCAATACTCATTTCATTTCAAATACGTGAACAATACCTTTTCATAGCGTCAACTGAGCTTCCAAATACGACACAATTCCTTTCTTCTCTTTACCACAATAACCTTCCTTCAAAATCAACAAAAACCCATCTTGCTACATACGTGTAGAAGAATTAGTGATCTTACTACGTAACACTGCTGTGTGTACGGTTCATGAAACATTCCTAACCTTCCCCTTCTCTAATTTTAAAATCATCGTGCTCAATTTATCCACAATACTTTTGTTCACAACTGTATACTTTGTTCAACATTCCACGTAACTTTAAATAATGCATTTCAATAATAGACCATATCATTGTACTGTACTTCCACGTAATACATGAGTGTAAGTTTCAAAATACTAGTAGTCCGCTCATCTTTCTAAAGTTAATAACAATATCTTCCGTCATTCCGTTTCTTATAAACATTAATGAATAAAATATTCATTTAAGAGCTTGTTTTACACATACTTGACTTCAGACAGACCTACAAGTCTTCTGGTCTTCATTTCGTATTAACAAAATTGTTGCTAAGTAATTGTTGCTATTTATAGGCATCACCTGACTTCCATTGTCACAATAGTGGTCCTTTCTGACATAATTATATTTACAGAAATTATCCATGACTTGATTAACGTAACATAGTGTTTATATTCCTTAATTGGAATTATACTCGGTCAATGTTATTATTAATAATATTTAAGATTGTTGCAAAAATGTTTATACATTATAAATTGTTAATAACAGCATTATAGTCTTTTACAATAAATCTTGATTTGAATAACGATGTATTCTAGCGATCTTAACGCATTTACATTGCTTATAGCGTAAGTGTATATAGAACAGTTTTCGCTTAAAGTGAGAATATTAAAAACGATACTGAATAAAAATTTAAACGGCATTCAAAGTTCAAATCTAATGAAATCACGTCTAAGACGACACACGTTGACGTGTATAAAAGTTAAATAAAAATCTCTAAATAAATAGAATAATAACATGAGTTATACGAAAGAATATCTAAAATATGAATTGGTTACCCGGCTAATTCCAACAAATACTACAACCAAAACTACTGAGATAGTAGAGCAGTCATTTCTGTACCTTGCCGACGGTCTGCGATGGAAATACCTCGTTCAATGGCTTCAATGTTCCGCTCCCTAGTTGGCTCGTGCTGGTCGCGTTTCTGGATCGAGCCATGCAAGCAACGTGGCTCGCAGCTGATCAACTCGTTCCTGCTGGACTGGTGACCACCTGGTCTCGGTCTTCCCGCACAGCAATCTTCTATTTTCTCGACTCTTGATAGTCTGGTCGCAGGAACCCGGAACAATGAACACTGCATTCCATCTGCTTCTTTCTTCTTCACCTCGTCGATAAAGTAGCTATGAGCGTCCATGGTTTATATCTCTCCAAGTTCTAACTGGATATTTGAGTAGAATTGTTGAAATTCAGCAAACTGCATGATGGTAAAGCAGTCGTGGTAACGTCGATCCAAGGACCTCATGATCAACTCTGAACTTCCCGCTCCATAGTGCAGATTATCCCCATTTCATGATTTAGTGAATCATAGTACTCTTCTTAGTGAATGCAGAGTATATTCTTCCCCCCTAAATTGACGTTGTAAGCATGATGAATTGTAAGAACAAATCTGCTTGTATAATGTGGCAGTAATAGTGCTTCAATAATCTAGTAGCTTGTTATATGTGAAGCTACTTGCTGGATTGTAGAATACAGTTCGTAATAATGCAATCTTTCTCTTCGTGCGCTGTGATTATAAAAGTTGCTTCTTTCAATGCTGAATATCACTTTTCGTTGCTTTACCGGACTCTTCACCTCTTCCTCGGTTATCGATGCGTCTCGTGCAGGTCAGTGGATTCTCCTGCTCGCACTTCTCGTTGCTATATGGTAATTTGCGGAGCACTTTACAACACAGGTCCGCTCTCTTCAATCGTTTCAGTGGAAGTCAACTCGCTGTGACCGCGGTTCGCGCGCGTGGCACCCTAGATCCAGTTCTAGCCTCACGTCCGGTCCATTTATAATAGAATTATTCCATTTTCTCTTCTCCTAGCCAATATTATATAATTCCATACTTCCGAATAAATATCATATACTGTTCTTAATCTGTGGAAATGCTAGTTTATGGTATAATAGCAGTTCCCACACAAATTTTGCGATCTGTTCTGATTGGCTGTACGTTTATTGTCAGAATCTCTACATGTCCTAGCCTCTTATAGTTGGGTCGTGTGCATAATTTGCTTTGCCGACTCGGCTAACCAAAACCGGTCTTGAGAGTGCTAACTTGAAACTTTTGACAATTTCCAGCTTCAAATGATCAGAAATATTAAAGAAGATATATAGTATCTTCTTTAAAACATCTGCTTTCACATGCATTCAATACAAAATTTCCAAATCCAAATATTTCAAAATAGTACAAAATTCTCCAAAAACATTTCTAAATAATTCAGTTCACTTCCCATAACATATCCTTGAGTGAAATAAATATTTATTTCCAATTTTCACAGTATAAATCGAAAAATTGACTGGTCGGTTCGATCCTCGGCTCTGTCCACAACTTGAGCTTGGGTGAATTAGGGCTCAGATCCCCTCCTGACTTGTTAATTAAAGTTTAACATAGACTTAATTTAATCCTTATTCATCCATTGTTGAGACCAAATTCATAATGAATCCTGGGATAGAATCTTCTTAGTTTAGTGTGGTTGAACTTTCCAATTGCTCGATCCTTACGATCTGATAACAGTTGTTTCCATATACTCTTCCAACCTTAAACGGGCCTATGAAAATATTAGAGAAATATTAAAGAAGATATATATTATCTTCTTTAAAACATCTGCTTTCACATGCATACCGACCAGTACTAATTCTCCCAGTTTCAATGGTCTGCTGTACCTCTTGCCTTGACCTCTCTTTAGCCTCTTCTCCGCTTGTTTATTGAGATGTTTTCTCGCTGTTTCTATGCGCTGTTCCACCGATGGTTCGTCATCTTCCGGAATGTTGAAGATTCCGTTCCACGGTCCGATTGGCTTCTGGTCGAAATGCAGCGTAACTGGTACTTCGTTCGTGCTCTCATGCCTCGTGTTATTAATACAGAACTCCATGAGTGGTACTACGCTTACACAATTAGCGTGGTTCTCTGAACTATAAAGACGGATGTATTTTGAACATTCAAGCATCGTTCGTTCAATCGGATTGGTCTGCGGACCTTCTGCATTGGATTCATAATGACTATCTTCGAGAATACGTCCATGGTTACTAATAAATACTTGTTACCTCTACTACCCTTTGGAACTTGACCAAAACAGTCCTGACTAAACAATTCCAAAGGTTTAGTGGGTATTATGGCCTTAGGGTTTTCATTCAAGAGCTCTGAGTTATACTTGTTCTTCTGGCATAACTCGCATTATCTAATTACAATAGCGATGGATTCTCTCATATTAGTCCAGTAGAATTTCTCCTGAGCGGTGCTATAGGTTTTATCTACACCCCCGTGACCTATGCTCTTGTGCACTAACCAAACTACAGGAACTCTCAATCTGGGCGGAATCACGATTCTCACCTTAGCGTGGTTAGCATCAACATATTTGCAGACAATGCCATCAACTAACACATACTGAGTGGCTTTCTTCCTAGTCTCTGCATATTCTACATCATCAACCTGCATTTTTTCGGCCATGTACCTGAATAAGTTCCTCAGACTAGTGTCTCTCTTCTCACTTACTGCTACTCTCCTCAGTCGCTCCAACGTTTCCTGATCTTCGTCATCCAATTCTACCACGTTGACTTTCACATCATTATCGGCTGTTGGATTCCTGGATAGAATGTCGGCCAATAAATTACCCTTGCCGGGAACATGCACAATCGTGGCGTTGAATTGTTGTTGGAACAACGTCCATCGAGTCATCCTATCGCTAGATAAGTCTGATTTTAGCATAAACTCCAAGGCTTTATGGTCAGTTCTAATGATGATCTGGTGTCCGATTAAAATCTTTTTCCAGTGATGCAAAGCATTAATCACGGCGAAATCTTCTAATTCCGTGGTGAAGTAGTTCATCTCGTGAGACCTTAACTTTCTACTATTGAATGAAATGTAGTGGTTATTTCCATTCTGGTCTTTCTGATAAAGGGCAGCGCTGATTCCGACTTTCGAAGCATCCGTTTCCACAATGAATAAACGTTCGAAGTCCGGATACTCGAGCTTAATGTTGTCTCGTAGCATCTGCTTGGCCAAAATTAATACATTTTCGGCTTCTACGCCCCATTTCCAACGTTTTTTTTAATACTTCGTGTAGCGGTGCCATAGTCTCAGAATAGCGAGGACAATGGCCGCTAAAAAAACTGACAAAGACCTGCAAAAGCTCTCACATCTCTTATTTTTCTGTGTCTTGGAAACTGTAGAATAGCATTTATCTTATCTTGATTGGGATGGTAGCCAAATTGATGGATGGTGTGCCCCAGAAAATTAATTTTCTGCTGGAAAAAGTGGCACTTACCGAACTTAACCTTGATGTTCGCATCTCTCAGGTTCTCTAGTAGGTTCTTCAAATGCAGTAGATGTTGCAGGGGATTTTCCGATGAAATAAATAAATCATCCACATAGCAAATAACATGAGCTTTCACCTCATCTGTAAGCTTGCAATCTAAGGCTCTTATCAAAGCTGGACTAGAGTTTACAAGGCCGAACGGCACACGTTCGAAAATATAGCTCGTTTGGTTGAATAGGAAGCCGGTATAGCATTTGCTATCCTCAGTCATCTCAATTTGGTGAAAGGAACTAGTCAAATCTATTACAGAGAAACATGACTTCCCCTTAAACTTCCTCAAAAGCTCTCTGACCTTAGGCAGTCGGTCATTTTCTTTTAGTAGAAGACTGTTCAAATTCCTGGCATCTAGGCAAACCCACAGTGTACCGTCTGCTTTCTTCACTGCAGTAATCGGTTTTTAGTATGGGGTTGCTTGCTTCCGGATTATGCCGTCTCTTTCCATGCCTTTTATTAGCTCTCCGACCTCAGCTTGGTATTTCTCAGGAATGGGATACACTTTCCTTTGAAATGGTGAGTTGTCCTTTAGCTTTATCTGATATTTAAATCCCTTAATTAATCATTGCTTGTCATCGAAAACATCGGCATAAATTTGGATTAATTCTTCTAGTTTTCTTTCATAGATCTCAAAATTATCTATCTTCAACCCATAATGACCTGGTTTTTCTACTTCCACTTCAGAAATAATTCTTTCCAAGTTCTCCTCTGGAATTTCACTTTCTATGAGGTGCTCATTTCCTTCACTGTCGGCTTCGTTGCTCCTTTCATTACATTTAATTATACCATTTCTTAGGTCAATAACGGCTCCAGTTATTGTGATGAAGTCTATACCTAGTATAGCATCAAAATTATTTTTGTTTAGAACAATGAATATCTGTTCGTAAACATGACAATTAATTGTAAATTTCATCAGTGCTTGGACCCTGCACTTCATTGTCTTGTCATTAAATACTCCTCGGACCTTTATTGATGACACTGGCATAGAGATCATAGACTTCCCATCCTTTAGTTTATTATAACGACTTTCAGATAGTATTGATGCATTAGATCCCGTGTCTAACAGCGTTCCTAGTCTTTCACCTTCAGTCATAATCTGTAAAATAGGCAATCTAGCTATTTTTCCTTTCTCTGGCGCCTCTCTTTCATAAAGTAAGTCATCGTCTGATACTTGATAGAACTCGTTTATGGCGATCTCATGCCCTTCGTTTGTGAACAGTGCTGTCTCCTCTAATTGCGTTTCCCAATCGGCGTTTTTTTGTTGTCCCTCACTCTGGTTTTGTTGTTGCGCTAAACCTGATGTTGAGGGTTCAGGTTCAACTTCCTCATTTCGTTGGTTATTCCTACCTCTGTTTTCTCTTAAGCCTTCTCTGTACTCCTGGCTTTATCTGTCTCCATCCTGGTAGTAACGCATAACGTTTTCGTTATTCCGCCAGCCTCTGTTTTGTTGTTGCTGTTGTTGCCTAGGTTGTTGTTGTTGTTGTTGTTGCCTCTGGGCATAGTTATCGTCATTCCAATTACGATATCTGCGATAAACTCCTCCTGGGCCTCTGTTGTTACTATCATAGTAATCGTTTCTTCTACGGTCATTACTTCGATGGTAACCAGTCCTACACTGACCATTGTTCCAATATCTTTTCTGGTACGATCGTCCTTCTCTCCCTCGGCGATATGGTGGTTTGTAGCGGCTTCTCCCGTAGTCGTTTGTTCGAGTGGGACCTGGCCTACTTCTATTGTCATCTGTCTGTTGTGTCTGGTCAACTAACACAGTATGCACGTCTCTGTGTTCCTGTCTCTGTTTAGTATGCCTATTTGACACGATATTGGGTGTAGAACTTGTGTAGTCAAGTCTACGCAAGATTTCTGCCATACCTTCTAGCGTTTTGACTTCAGCTGCTATCAGGGGTCTTCGAACATCATTAGGAAGCTGTCGTGATATTGCATGTATCAATTCGCTTTCGGCTAACGGGGTTTGGAGATATTGCAACATTGCGAGCTGCGAAGTAAAGAAGGTAGCATATCTCGTAAGGGTAGAGTGTGCTTACCTCTTAGAATAGATCTTCGCTCGAATGTCCTGCTGTAGTTCCTTTGACCAAAACCTTCTTTGCAGGGCGTCTGCAAACTCCTCGATATTTTCGTATGTATAACGGAAGGATCGATGCCAAGTTAGGGCCTCAGACTCCAAAATCTTCTCTACGACTCTCATATCCCTATCACGAGGTATCCGATTATTGTCTAGATCTTCTTCTTCATTTCCCGTTTCCAGATTCCTGGGTCGGGTTGTGAATCAAGGACCTCCAACGTTGCCTGTCTCTCCACCACTCCTCTCCCCCTTTAAGTACATCTTCAGGTTTTCCTCCCTACTTCTGCACGCACTCCCACACTGTATCTGTCCATCTCTTTCGGGGCCTTCCGCGCGGTCTCTTCCCCGAAACCTTTTCCAGAAAAGCTTTCTTTGGCACTCTCTCCTCTCCCATTATCATCATATGTCCATACCACTTTAACTTGGTTGTTTCTATCCTGTCCTGCAGCTTCAAGATTCCTGTCCTCCTTCTTATCTCCTCGTTTCTGATTTTATCTCTTCTGGTCTTCCCTTCTATACCTCTTAGGAATTTCATCTCCGCTGCTTGTATTCTACTCTCCTCTCTTTTTGTAGTGGTCCATGCTCCAGCTGCATATGTTAGTACGGGTCCATAATAGGTTGAATATAATACCTGCTTATAATAACAACGCATATTTCTTAAGAACTCCACAGCTGTAAGTTTGCCCACACCGCTGAATCGGGACGGCTTGTCGTCTATGTTCTTAAGAACTATCATGCTTTGATTAGTATTTGGACCTCCCTGGCTATGGTATCCACCTACGCCTACGTATTCTCTATTAATACGTTCAGTATCCTGAGTTAGGTGTTGTCTAACTGGTGTACGACTATACACGCTCTCTCCATCCTTTTCTATCCTGTCTTCTCTTACTTCGGGTCTTCCTAGCTCCTCCTTAAACCTTTCATCTCTCCTCTGATAGAATTCTGCTAGATCTCGTCTCATTCCTAGACGTATTTCTTCTCTAAGTTTGTCATGATCACATGGTTCAGCAATGGACAGTTCCTTGATCCTGTTCCTTATATGAAGTAGTTCCTCATCCTGACTAGACTTGACTTTAGCTAATTCTAAGTTAATTTCGTCAGCAGTTGTTTGAATCGCATTTAACTCCTCACTTTTACCGGAATCTGCTCTATTTACAATTCCTTTAAGTTCGGTTATGCTCGATACTCTAGTCTCTTCGATATGTTTATATAGCTCTAATTTAAGGTTTGTGGAAAGCGATTTAGCTTCATTTTCTACTTTACTAACATCTTTTAGAATTTTCCTATGAAGTTCAAACATATACTCTTTTTTAGACTTAATTACATCCTCCTTCATATCATTCACAGATTTACAAATACATGTTCCAATACCAACATTGATACCTTCACTAATAAGTTTCTGCTGTTCATCTAACTTACCTTTCAGGTTGCCAACAATACTGTTTAGATGCTTGATCTGCTCAGGGAGCTGCCTTTGGGACCCTGTAATACTTACATTATGTTTTCTTTTTTCTGTGGTGGCAGTGTGAATACTTTCCTGAATTCTACCTTCTAGCTGAATACTATTCTCGCTACACTGTACTTTCGCTTCTACGACCTTCTTAGTTACGTCTTCCCTTAATGAGCTCACCTCTGTTTTGGTAGAGGCCACATGTTCTTTCACTTGTTTGAAAGCAGATTTGGTCTCTTCCAGAGCTTTCCTACTTTCTTCCACTGAGAATCTACTATCTTCCTGTGCTAACCTACTCTGTTCTTGAGCTAGTCTTCCCTCTTCCTGGGCTTTCTCTAAGGCTTTCTTGATCTGCTCCTGAGTTTGCTTAGCCTCTTCTTGTACTAGCCTAGCCCCTTCTTGGGCTTTCCTGGCCTCTTCTTGGGCTTTTCATATAGCCTCTTTTGTTCTTCTCGTTTCTTCTTGTATTTTCATATCTTCCTCTCTTGCCTTTCTATTTTCTTCTTGTATTTTCTCCTGCGCCTTTCTATTTTCTTCTTGTATTTTCTCCTGCGCCTTTCTACACTCTTCCTGAACTAGTGTGATGTTAGCTTTAGTGGCAGTTTGAGCTACAGCTAATTCCGCTTTCATCACGGATTTAACTGTCGCAGATGACTGTTTAATTTCCCTTTCTTGCTTTTTACTATTTTCGTGTGTGAGTTTGTGGAGGGCATCAACATCCCCTGTTAGCTGACTCTGATTCTGTCGAATCATTTCCAAGATTGACCTAATATGGGTCATATCTTCCGACGACATAATTATAACACAATTGAGAAATGAGGAGGATTCCTCTACTATATTACGGAAACCCCAGAGTGACCAACTCATACTGTCTATAATAAAGGAATACTTCGATAACCCTAGTTACGTAATAATAATAGACTGAAATCTTAATACTTACCTAACCGTAGTTTGCAAAACTGATCTTCTCTCATTTAACAATCCCTAACTGAGTTTAATTAACATAACATGAATTTAACTATCTCTTAACTTAAATGACCAAACTATCATCAGCTGGTTTAACAAACATGCCTCAAACAATCGTACTCCTCAAATTTGTCAACGTTGATTCACTTAAACAATTTTCAAAATTTGGGATCCGCATTTTTACTAATTTCAAAAATCCACCAATATCTTCAAAAGGTTGTCGTTGAACACGTTAGTGTCTCAACACAATCGATGCCAAAACACATTGGGCGCCAAGTAAAAATGCCCTATAAGTGCCCGAATCTCGCATTAGCCACCACTCATATCCGCTATGGTGGTAAAGGATTGTATGGACGTCGATATCTAGCTAGACACATCATCATTTCCCTACTGGGCGAATGACTAGGAATGACGCATACGGACGTACAATAACACTACTAACTAGTTACACATTTACTAGCAAAACTAATTCCATGATAAGATGGTAGTACGAGAATCTCCGATCTCGTACATGAACAGTGAAAGTTGAGACTAAGTGAGTTCTAGTAACTAACTGATAGTATTATCGCACGGCGATTGCGAAATGATAAGATGATCAGTTTCTTATAAAAACAAACAGGCAAACTAAAACAAGAGCCTGGGATTTATTCCCAAAAAATATACAACAAGGAAATCCCTATTACCAATAAAATTTATTTGTTAAGAGTAATAATGAACATTATTATGATGGTAGATAAAATATCTAATCCTTAAATTAGCATATTCTGTAAGAGTTGCGTTGCTAATACAAGAAATTTCGAATATAGACATCGAATGGTAAAATCATAGAGTCATACAGTAACTTGTTAAAATATAGCTTGATCTGAGATCAGCTGTTCAACTCAATGGCGTATTGCAATAATGAAAAACCCTACAAGATACCTCTATGTTAACACACGTGGATAAAAATCTAATGCTAATAATAATTACGTTAATAACTTATTTACGTTGTTGATATAACTACGTCCAGCGTGGTATTCGAATCAGAACTAGATTTGACGAGACGTGTCAATCTATTAGCGCTCTCGTTACAAAACATTCCTACTTAAAAAACACTGGTTCACATAAGCGATAAGTTCTTGTATCGGTTATTTGTCACAAACAATGAACTATATTTAACGAACAATGATGCTAGCTATAGTTCTAAGAATTCAAATCCATTAATAAAAATAATTGTTACATTAAAATCGAGACGGAACTACACAGTTACATATACGACGATGTGGATATAATATTAACGCTTACTGCCATGTACTACACATAAATACACTCCAAAATAACAATTACTTTCCCAACACTCTGTGGAAGTAGTTTGCTCTCACGGCAATACTCATTTCATTTCAAATACGTAAACAATACCTTTTCATAGCGTCAACTGCGCTTCCAAATACGACACAATTCCTTTCTTCTCTTTAAAACAATAACCTTGATAAAATTCTGCACGGCATTCCTTCAAAATCAACAAAAACCCATCTTTCTACATACGTTTAGAAGAATTAGTGATCTTACTACGTCACACTGCTGTGTATACGGTTCATGAAACACTCCTAACCTTCTCCTTCTCTAATTTTAAAATCATCGTGCTTAATTTATCCACAATACTTTTGTTCACAACTGTATAATTTGTTTAACATTCCACGTAACTTAAAATAATGCATTTCAATAATAGACCATATCATTGTACTGTACTTCCACGTAATACATGAGTGTAAGTTTCAAAATACTAGTAGTCCGCTCATCTTTCTAAAGTTAATAACAATATCTTCCGTCATTCCGTTTCTTATAAACATTAATGAATAAAATATACATTTAAGAGCTTGTTTTACACGTACTTGACTTCAGACAGACCTACAAGTCTTCTGGTCTTCATTTCGTATTAACAAAATTGTTGCTAAGTAATTGTTGCTATTTATAGGAATCACCTGACTTACATTGACACAATAGTGATCCTATCTGACATAAATATAGTTACAGAAATTATCCATGACTTGATTAACGTCACATAGTGTTTATATTCCTTAATTGGAATTATATTTTTAATAACATTTAAAATTGTTGCAAAAATGTTTATAGATTATAAATTGTTAATAACCGCATTATAGTCTTTTACAATAAATCTTGATTTGAATAACAATGTATTCTAGCGATCTTAACGCATTTACATTATTATAGCTTAAGTGTATCAATCGGAGCATTCCCTTATATAGAACATTTTTTGCTTAAAGTGAGAATATTTAAAACTTACTGAAAGAAATTTTTAAACGGCATTCAAAGTTCAGTTCTAATGAAATCACGTCTAAGACGACACACGTTGACGTGTATAAAAGTTAACTAAAAATCTTTAAATAGACAGAATAATAACATGAGTTATACGAAAGAATGTATAAAATATGAATTGGTCACCCTGATAATTCCAACAAATACTACAACCAGAACTACTGAGATAGTAGAGCAGTCATATCTGTACCTTGCCGACGGTCTGCGATGGAAATTCCTCGTTCAATGGCTTCAATGTTCCGCTCCCTAGTTGGCTCGTGCTGGTCGCGTTTCTGGATCGAGCCATGCAAGCAACGTGGCTCGCAGCTGATCAACTCGTTCCTGCTGGACTGGTGACCACCTGGTCTCGGTCTTCCCGCACAGCAATCTTCCATTTTCTCGACGCTTGATAGTCTGGTCGCAGGATCCCGGAACAATGAACATTGCATTCCATCTGCTTCTTTCTTCTTCACCTCGTCGTTAAAGTAGCTATGAGCGTCCATGGTTTATATCTCTCCAAGTTCTTACTGGATATTTGAGAAGAATTGTTGAAATTCAGCAAACTTCATGATGGTAAAGCAGTCGTGGTAACGTCGATCCAAGGACCTCATGATCAGCTCTGAACTTCCCGCTCCATAGTGTAGATTATCCGCCTTTCATGATTTAGTGAATCATAGTACTCACTCCTCTTCTTGCCTAGAACGCCTCAAAAGAGTGCTGCCTTGGGTTTTTGTGGGTATCTACTCACATAACGTAACGGCGGTACTTTTTGAGAATCCAACCAGCCTTCGGGCTGACTACCTAACAGACAGTACTCTTCTTAGTGAATGCAGAGTATATTCTTCCCCCCTGACTTGACGTTGTAAGCGTGATGAATTGTAAGAACAAATCTGCTTGTATAATGTGGCAGTAATAGTGCTTCAATAATCTAGTAGCTTGTTATATGTGAAGCTACTTGCTGGATTGTAGAATACAGTTCGTAATAATACAATCTTTCTCTTCGTGCGCTGTGGTTATAAAAGTTACTTCCTTCAATGCTGAATATTAGTTTTCGTTGCTTTGCCGGACTCTTCACCTCTTCCTCGGCTATCGATGCGTCTCGTGCAGGTCAGTGAAGTCTCCTGCTCGTACTTCTCGTTGCTCTATGGTAATTTGCGGAGCACCTTACAACACAGGTCCGCCCTCTTCAATCGTTTCAGTAGAAGTCAACTCGCTGTGACCTCTGTTCGCGCGCGTTGCACCCTAGATCCAGTTCTAGCCTCGGGTCAGGTCCATTTATAATAGAATTATGGTATTTTCTCTTCTCCTAGCCAATATTATATAATTCCATACTTCCGAATAAATATCATATACTGTTCTTGATCTGTGGAAATGCTAATTTCTCTTTATTAAAGCAAATATGGTTTAATAGCAGTTACCACAAAAAATTTGCGATCTGTTCTGATTGGCTGTAGGATTATTGGCAAAAACTCTACCTGTCCTAGCCTCTTATAATTGGGTCGTGTGAATAATTTGTTGTTGCCAACTCGGCTAACCAAAACCGGTCTTGAGAGCGCTAACTTGAAACTTTTGACAATTTCCAGCTTCAAATGATCAGACTCTCCCTTGGTTAATCTTCATTCACCACAAAATTTCCAAATCCAAATATTTCAAAATAGTCAAAAATTCTCCAAAAACATTTCTGAATAATTCAATTCACTTCCCATAACATATCCTTGAGTGAAATAAATTTTTATATCCAATTTTCACCGTATAAATCGAAAAATTGACAGGTCGGTTCGATCCTCGGCTCTGTCCATAACTTGAGCTTGGGTGAATTAGGGCTCAGTACGTTCCAGTTATACGTTCATAATTCGTATAATAATCTTCACTTAACATCAATGCTCTATTATCGTCAACCTTATACTCCACATACGATTAATTTCCCAATAACACGTGTAAAATGAGTATTAGAGCTTCATAAAACTTGCTATCACACAATATAGCTTCAATAATCCTTCACTTCGTGATATAAAAACGCATTTCTTGTTTCCACTCGAACTTGGAACTGTTACATAAGTTCTCAATTACAATAGATGTTTACTCGATATTGGCAGTGTATGAAAATCTCACGCTGATAAGATAATTCATAGATATAGACTTTCATTAACAGGGATGACGTATTGGTTTACTTAACTTGTCAATCCGACTTAAGATGAAAATGAAAATCCACAGCCTGCTTCCAGTCTCCGACCGGGTCAGGAATGGAATGAATGAAGCCCCCATCTAGCGGCGAGGATATGAACTGTGCCGGCTGCCGAGGCCTGACGCACTCCTCTGGGGCAATGATTAAATGAATGACAGATGAAATGATAGTGGAGAGTGTTGCTGCAATGAAATTTTTACAGGGCAAAACCGGAGTACCCGGAGAAAAACCTGTCTGCCTCCGTTTTGTCCAGCACAGATCTCACATGGAGTGACCGGGATTTGAACCACGGACCCAGCGGTGAGAGGACGGCGTGCTGCCGCCTAAGCCACGGAGGCTTCCCAATCCGACTTAAGATAATGGTTGTTAATATTTAATAACTATTGAACCCTTGCAAAGAAGCTTATGAGACTCAGTTTCGGGGGGTGTAACAGTCCATTTCGTAAGTTGTTGTTAAAGCGCTTCTATAACATGCAGGGTAACACATAACAAAATAACATGCAGGAAGAAGTGTATACCAGGGTTATAACAAATGAATTTAATAACAGATCAACTATTTACAAATAAGAATTAAACAAACAAGAACTCCCAAATGACTCCCACTTGAATTAATTACTTGCCATAACAAGGCCTAATCTCAGGAGAAATTATAAATTGGACCAAATGTCCCAAACACTTCAATGACATTTTGTACGTGTGCGGCTGTTCTACATGCTTAACGATGAGTACAAATAAATGCGAGATTCGTCACCATCCGATAAACCTTCAGAGGACGAATCTGCATTGTCTACAGCTAGACAGACGCGGGGAACCAACTATACACTACTTAAATTAATCCCACACTTCCTACACTAAATAAAACAACAAATAATTTCCGCATGAAATTGGAATCACAGAACTGCCGTAGCAAAAACATTGATGCCTAAAATTAGGACTTTTCAAAATCAACACAAGTAAATAAACACGTGACCAACAACAGAAATACACATATGACCGCTTGTCATTTTTACAAGTAAATACAACTACACCAACAGGTGTCACAACAGACAAACTAACATGAAATGAGTCATAGACAATCACTAGGCTCAAAGCCAACATTTACATTATTAAAACAATATTCCATTCATACGATATGCGATAATTCGTGACAGACATAGCGGACTCCCCAATTAATTATGGTCCCATGACCATCACAAAAGAACAGGTTTGCTAATGATAGCTTATAGAGGTCAGTCGGTCAGCTGGACTGCCTAACAGATGAGTCACCAGACCTAGACGGGCGCTAAGTGGAAGTCTGCACATCTGTCAACCCACGTGTCAATAACCTCGACCTGCCGTGGCATGGGTTCGAGTCTCCAAGGAGCGTGCTCCCAAAGCACATAATACGTGTGTGTGTCAGAATAAAATATCTCAGCATTTCCCCTAGGAAATCCAAGAATCAGCACTGGACAAGGTACAGTAGCCTCCAAGAGCGCTCTGCCTTTCCATCAAAAATACAACAACAAATATATGAGGGCGGTAGCACCACCTACCCCTCATCACGAAGAATCAATACACACACCTGACACAAGAACACACACAGAATCACACGTATGGGTTTGACAGAAACCTGAAATAAATGACAAATATTTTCCACCAACTTGCGCTGCCAATCTAGGCCGTGACTAAAGAACCTGAAAAGGACTCAAAAAAAACTAAAAAATTTAGAACTAAGGTGTTCTACAGTTACATCTTAATTTGTTGCGCTCGGCAACCCTAGTAAGAATAAAAACCTGTTCATCAAAAATCTTACAATAATTACCTCCCTTTTCCTATCAAAAAAATGAACTTTAATTAAGCACCACTTATCGAATGTAACGAGTTTCGCATTCGCATGGATAAAATCAAATACACACGCCGTGTACACTAAATATGACTCCAAAGAAAAAAATATACAACAAACAAATTTGGCCACGCGCCAACGTACATTTACAGATAATAGTGTCGGCACACACAAAAAAAATCTAAACACAAGAAAAACAAGAATGAACTATTTACAACGTTCCCGCGCCTTATCTAACTACATATTGAGTATATCAATGTTTGTACATCACCGTTTCAGCTTGCAGAACTTAACCTTCTTCCCGGTGCATTTCCCTACGGGAAATCTAGCCCTCCATCGTCGACGTAGTCGTAGAGGCGATGCACATCATTCCAACACACGACCATACATCAGACATCTTGGTGTATCTTCTTGGACAGAAATGTTCAATGTTAATAATATGCCTAGCTATAATCGCTGTGAGCTACTACTTTCACTCACAATAATGTCCTAATGCGATTACTGATCGTAGACGTGCCCTATCTTAGCATTTGCTTAACACACGCACAAATATCACTCAAAACAATATAATACAAAAATTACATAAAATTATACACTTCAAACTCATCGCAACTAGCTTGAAAACAAGTCTTAAACATGTCTATCGTGCAGCTCTTATCTCGCCTAGAGATCTCCACTGCTAAACGTGAACTCTGCTCCCTTGAGCACAAATGAAATGTTAGTAAAGTATGCTCATTAGAGCTTGAAAAATCGTGACGCAGACTAACGTGAACGTTGCTCACCAGAGCTCAATAAAGTTGTGTCCTAAACAGCTCATCACCGATCAATTTATTGGAAGCTGACAGCATGAGGTAGGGTGGGGAGAATTTGTAAAAATAATCCGGAGTTTTTACCTCACAAACTTGGGACTAGTATCAATCTTCTTCATTTTATCCAAACGTCTCAATGCACTTATGCGGAATTAATTCGGATCGGCGGTTCTTTAGATATGCGTTTCCGTGCCTTTTTCCCGGATACGCAATTCACCGCGTGGCTTTGGCGTCGTCTCTTCTGATTGGCTGATTCAATCCTGGATCGGTTGAAACTTTACTCATGACACTCCCATAATGACTCCAATTTAGGTGCGCGTTGGTACAGAATTTGTCCTTGAACTCGGCTTAACCGGTCGTCTTCAGGAATAACTACCAAGCTTGCTTCTGTTGTAATCATTGCAACTCACTACCTTGGCTCCCCCTTTGTCAATTTCAACATGTACTGCCTGGGCATCAGTAATAATAATAATAAAATCATGAAGACTTATTCATCGACAGATTGATAAGGGTTCATTTATCCTCAGCAAGGTTTTGAAATTCTAAACAAGTGATTGATTTGGATTTTAAAAACAATATCCACAGTAGTATAGATAACATCTCTTAAGTACCTCACTCGCCTACCTGAGTGTACATTCCAATGTTCCAATTAGTGTACGCGCTCCACGCTGCAATGTCATTCACACGTCTCGCCAGACCTCCCCTCTCACTCACACGATAACAACTTCTGCCGGACCAGCTGTCTTGTTTACAAACAAAGCTCGCTCTTCCCAGGTACTACATGGCCACGTACATTTGAGTGTAGGTTCTCCAATTAAAATTTTAGCAATAATGATTCTGCATTCATTGTCCTGATTACTCATCAAATGGTTCCCTTCTTCTTCTTCTCCCATCTTCTTCTTCTTCCACCTTCTTCTTCTACCGTCTTCTTCTTCTTCTTCTTCTTCTTCTTGTTCTTCCGATACCATATTTCCAGGCCCTTGCCCGAAACTTCGTCCCGCGAATTTCCTCTGCTATTTTTCCGCGTGTCCTCCTGTCTTGTCACCCTTTCTGCATCCTGGTGATTATCTGGACTTTTTCTGTTTTTCATGGCTCGTCCCCACTTCTCTTTCTCTGTTTCTTTAGCGTTTAATTCGTCTAAGTATTTCTGTGTCTCAATGTAACGCTTGTTCCATTCATCGCGATAATCTCCCTGGTTATCTTGCCGATAATTTCTCTGGTCGTTCCATCTTCCTTCCCCGTTCCTTTGGTATGGCCTGCCCTGGTTCTGGTTTCCTCTCCAGTTATTATTTTCTCGCTGGTACATCCTCAGCTTGTGATGGTTCTGATATTTATTATCATAATTATCACGGCGATTCTGGAAGTTCCTATTGTTGTTATTGAATTGGTTTCGGCCATCGAACTCCTGCCGTCTGGGCGTAAATTGTGTTCCGGTAGACTGTGTCTTCGTTTGATTTCTCTGATTGTGATTAATTTGATGCCCTTGAACAACTTCAGCCGTGTTTACACACTCCATGTTCCGTCTCCCTGCCTGCGGACTGACCATACTCGTCTCATCCAAATGGCGAAGTATCTCCTCGGCCTGAACTGCGGTTTTGATGTTACCAGCCACTAAAAACTGCTGAATATTCATCGGAAACTGCTTACCGATGGTTAAAACCATGTTTTCCTCTGAAGGGGGTCGTCAAAATCCCGGAATTTAACCAGCTGTTGGCTAAAGAACTCGGAAAACCTTGTGGGGTGTGTGCTGTGATATTTCCTGGTGTATAAATCCATCCTCAACCCCTGCTGCAATGACGGACTCCAGAACTTCCTCAAGAATGCCTCTTTAAATTGGGCCATGTCATTAAATGTGCACTTGAAACTCTGGAACCAAATTAAACTTGGGCCCTCTAAACATTTTTCAACTAGTCACAGCTGTTTTGCGGGACTGACGTGTTGGTCATTAAAGTAGTCGTCCAGCTGGCGCAAAAATGCTTTAGGAGTAGTTCCTGAATTCTCCCTGAATTTGTCAGGTTTAAAGTCGTTTCCCCTAATTACTTGTATCACTTGGGCAGTTGCCAAGCCGGGTTGTGGAGTTGATGTCTCCCCTCTGTAGTTTTGGAATGTGTCGCACGTTATCTTTGGACTCTGACCTCGGCTCGTATCCTCAGCCAGCTTTGAGCCCACCGGACTTCCAATACTTCTCTGTTTGCCTACTGTGTTTTCTGCAGAGAATAAAGTAGCATTTTCTAAGGACCTTATCTCGTTTTTAACTATGAGGTCTGCGTGTTCCTGGAACTTGGATTTCATGCCTTCCTCCAAAGCCTGCACTCTAGAATTGTACTCGCCTAGCCGCTTTAATATCGTCAGCCTATCTCCTTTAGTTTCATTCACCTGCTGTTCCCAATCTTTCCGGATCCTGTTCTTCAAACTACTAATTTTTTCTTCACTCCTTTCCTGATTCTTCTCAAGCTCTTCTCGTATTTGCTCTTGTATCAGCTGCTGAGTTTTGATTAATTGTTCTCCCATCTCTTCCTGATTTTTATTTAGCTGGTCTCCTATTTCGTCTCGTATTTGCTGCTGAGTTTTAACCAATTGTTCTCCCATCTCTTCCTGATTTTTATTTAGCTGGTCTTCCAGGTTTTCGCGCAAGTGCATCCGTTCTTTCTCCGTCTTTATTTCCAACTTGTCAAGTTCCTTTATTAATTCTAGTACGTTATTATCGACTGAATTAATCTGCTCCTGTATGTTTTCGTTCTTCGCCTCTATCTTGTCGAATTGCCCCTGTAATTCATCCTGCGTGCATTTTATTCCAGCCGTGTGGTTTATGCATGCTGTCTCAATCTGTTTCAATTTTGCGGCTACCATTTCATCTAATTGTACAAGTTTATTGTCGAATTTAGATTCCAACTTCTTAATTTCCCCTAATTGCTTCGAGTTATTTTCCGCTACCTCTCCTGCCAGTTTCTCTAATTCTACCCTAGTACTCTGGTTTATTTCCTGGGTGATCTTCTCTAACTGAACTGTTTGTACTGTAGCCTGCTCTGATAATTTATGGTTTAATTCAGCTAATTGTTTGCTATTATTATCACTCTGTTCCCGCAACTCGTGAAATTGTTTGTCATTATTTTCACGCAACTCGTGTAACTGTTTGTCGGTATCCAATTTCTGGACCTGCAATTGGACCGTAATGTTACTGTTCACGTCCTGTAATTGTTTGTCACCGCGCTCACGCAACTCGTATAATTGTTTATCACTGTTTAAATTCTTGGTTTGCAATTGCGTAGTTATGTCATATAATTGTTTATCACTGTGTTCACTCTGAATGTTTAACTGTTCTTCCATTTTAGCAGACAATTGCGCAGTCAACTGCACGGACATCTGCTCCATTAACACTTTGATCTCTTCGATGGTAGCCATCGCAACACACACAAATATATACTCAGAGAAAAACAGGGTCATGCACTGGGATTTCAGTCATACACACGCACACATGTCTTGATATTTGAATATGACTGATTCTAATTTAATAAAAGTTTCAGTAATCAAAATTTTACTGAATAATGACTCTTATTTCTAAACAACAAAATAACTCCCTTGTGATCTGCTTTTAAATTCCTAACCAACAGAATTTACGACCAACACCAATTAACCGAAGTTAATTAAATGTAAAAATAAGGCAACACCTTTCTGCTTTGACTGAGTTCACTAATATGCAAATTTTCTAATTTTATGCCGGGCGCCAGAACAAGTTAACAACAAATACAATATCAACTTCTAACCTTGTTCAATATTTCTAACTTTAAGAACTCAGTGATTTTACTAATAAACATGGCGGTACAACGTCGCCTCAATTTACTGAATTTACTCTTGCCCGCTTGACCTGGCATCATTTCTCAGCGAAATATGTACGGGGTCAGCAAAGCAACAACAACAATCCCCACTTGGGCAGCCATTTTTGGTATATGAACCCTTGCATAGAAGCTTATGAGACTCAGTTTCGCGGGGTGTAACAGTCCATTTCGTAAGTTGTTGTTAAAGCGCTTCTATAACATGCAGGGTAACACATAAAAAAATAACATGCAGGAAGAAGTGAATACCAGGGTTAAAACAAATGAATTTAATAACAGATCAACTATTTACAAATAAAAAATAAACAAACAAGGACTCCCAAATGACTCCCACTTGAATTAATTACTTGCCATAACAAGGCCTAATCTCAGGAGAGATTATAAATTGGACCAAATGTCCCAAACACTTCAATGACATTTTGTACGTGTGCGGCTGTTCTACATGCTTAACGATGAGTACAAATAAATGCGAGATTCGTCACCATCCGGTAAACCTTCAGAGGACGAATCTGCAATGTCTAGAGCTAGACAGACGCGGGGAACCAACTATACACTACTTAAATTAATCCGACACTTCCTACACTAAATAAAACAACAAATAATTTCCGCATGAAATTGGAATCACAGAACTGCCGTAGCAAAAACATTAATGCCTAAAATTAGGACTTTTCAAAATCAACATAAGTAAATTAACACGTGACCAACAACAGAAATACACATATGATCGCTTGTCATTTTTACAAGTAAATACAACTACACCAACAGGTGTCACAACAGACAAACTAACATGAAATGAGTCATAGACAATCACTAGGCTCAAAGCCAACATTTACATTATTAAAACAATATTCCATTCATACGATATGCGATAATTCGTGACAGACATAGCGAACTCCCCAATTAATTATGGTCCCATGACCATCACAAAAGAACAGGTTTGCTAATGATAGCTTATAGGGGTCAGTCGGTCAGCTGGACTGCCTAACAGATGAGTCACCAGACCTAGACGGGCGCTAAGTGGAAGTCTGCACATCTGTCAACCCACGTGTCAATAACCTCGACCTGCCGTGGCATGGGTTCGAGTCTCCAAGGAGCGTGCTCCCAAAGCACATAATACGTGTGTGTGTCAGAATAAAATATCTCAGCATTTCCCCTAGGAATTCCAAGAATCAACACTGGACAAGGTACAGTAGCCTCCAAGAGCGCTCTGCCTTTCCATCAAAAATACAACAACAAAAATATGAGGGCGGTACCACCACCTACCCCTCATCACGAAGAATCAATACACACACCTGACATAAGAACACACACAGAATCACACGTATGGGTTTGACAGAAACCTGAAATAAATGACATAAATATTTTCCACCAACTTGCGCTGCCAATCTAGTCCGTGACTAAAGAACCTGAAAAGGACTAAAAAAAACTAAAAAATTTAGAACTAAGGTGTTCTACAGTTACATCTTAATTTGTTGCGCTCGGCAACCCTAGTATGAATAAAAACCTGTTCATCAAAAATCTTACAATAATTACCTCCCTTTTCCTATCAAAAAAATGAACTTTAATAAAGCACCACTTATCGAATGTAACGAGTTTCGCATTCGCATGGATAAAATCAAATACACACGCCGTGTACACTAAATATGACTCCAAAGAAAAAAATATACAACAAACAAATTTGGCCACGCGCCAACGTACATTTACAGAAAATAGTGTCGGCACACACAAAAAAATCTAAACACAAGAAAAACAAGAATGAACTATTTACAACGCTCCCGCGCCTTATCTAACTACATATTGAGTAAATTAATGTTTGTACATCACCGTTTCAGCTTACAGAACTTAACCTTCATCCCGGTGCATTTCCCTACGGGAAATCTAGCCCTCCATCGTCGACGTTGTTGTAGAGGCGATGCACATCATTCAAACACACGACCATACATCAGACATCTTGGTGTATCTTCTTGGACAGAAATGTTCAATGTTAATAATATGCCTAGCTATAATCGCTGTGAGCTACTACTTTCACTCACAATAATGTCCTAATGCGATTACTGATCGTAGACTTGCTCTATCTTAGCATTTGCCTAACACACGCACAAATATCACTCAAAACAATATAATACAAAAATTACATAAAATTATACACTTCAAACTCATCGCAACTAGCTTGAAAAAAAGTCTTAAACATGTCTATCGTGCAGCTCTTATCTCGCCTAGAGATCTCCACTGCTAAACGTGAACTCTGCTCCCTTGAGCACAAATGAAATGTTAGTAAAGTATGCTCATTAGAACTTGAAAAATTGTGACGCAGGCTGACGTGAACGTTGCTCACCAGAGCTCAATAAAGTTGTGTCCTAAACAGCTCATCACTGATCAAGTTATTGGAAACTGACAGCATGAGGTAGGGTGGGGAGAATTTGTAAAAATAATCCGGAGTTTTTACCTCACAAACTTGGGACTAGTATCAATCTTCTTCATTTTATCCAAACGTCTCAATGCACTTATGCGGAATTAATTCGGATCGGCGGTTCTTTAGATATGCGTTTCCGCGAATTTTCCAGGGTACGCAATTCACCGCGTGGCTTTGGCGTCGTCTCTTCTGATTGGCTGATTCAATCCTGGATCGGTTGAAACTTTACTCATGACACTCCCATAATGACTCCAATTTAGGTGCGCGTTGGTACAGAATTGTCCTTGAACTCGGCTTAACCGGTCGTCCTCAGGAATAACTACCAAGCTTGCTTCTGTTGTAATCATTGCAACACACTACCTTGGCTCCCCCTTTGTCAATTTCAACACGTACTGGCTGGGCATCAGTAATAATAATAATAAAATCATGAAGACTTATTCATCGACAGATTGATAAGGGTTCACTATATAGTTTCATTACACCTCTCTTGTCGTTATCAATTTATTGATTTAATGCAATATAAAGTCAGCACCTATTTATTAAAAATGTTTCAATAGATTTTAATAGAATACTCAAAAATGTATTAGCCTCCATGGCTTAGGCGGCAGCATGCTGTCCTCTCACCGCTGGGTCCGTGGTTCAAATCCCGGTCACTCCATGTGAGATTTGTATTGGACAAAGAGGAGGCAGACAGGATTTTCTCCGGGTACTCCGGTTTTCCCTGTCACAATTTCATTCCAGCAACACTCTCCACTATCATTTAATCTGTCATTCATTTAATCATTGCCCCAGGGGAGTGCGACAGGCTTCGTCAGCCGACACAGTTCATATCCTCGCCGCTAGATGGGGGCTCCATTCCTTCCATTCCCTGACCCGGTCTGTCGACTGGAAGCAGGCTGTGGATTGTCATTCATTCCCTCAACAATGTAAAAATGTTACGGAATTGTAGAATAAATTCTTCTATTTTATCATTAATAGTGTTGATAAAGTATTTAAATAATTATGAACAATGTTCAAATGTCTAATAAAATATTTCATTCGTGAACAACGTTCAGTATTCCGAACGGATTACATATTTAATGTAGCTTCAAGTTTCAATTGAGTTATACCTGGTTTAACTATACTTTAATAATGCGTAAATATTCTTCAAAGATTGACGATAAAATACAATGAAACATCAACAAACGGTTTCATTTACGAAGAATCTTCCCTTAATAGAAATTTTCTTCTTACAATAAAATTCCCAATCACTTATCAAATCCGAAAGAAATCCAATAAATTTAAGAAAACGATCTTAAATTCGTTAAATGTTGAATGTCGAAATGCAAATGCAATAATCTCCAAATCATGGATAAAAATCTTCAAACGATGAAATTTATAAATAAATATCCATCATAGAAAAATATACTGAAGTTCCATAATACAAATTCACCGAAGAAAAAAATTAATAAAAACGTTGGAATTGTAAAAATGCTCTATATTTTTCTAAATACAGCAAGCTACAACCAATGTCTACGAACGAAGATCACTCTCTACCTTGTGATACCTCTTGTAGATTAACTGTGGTGGAAAATACTGTAGGGAAGAGTATCCCACACTCTGAATAGCCCATCTTCTTCCCACCTCTGGAAAACTGCATTGTCACGGCTCCGGTATCGATCTGCGACATCTGGTCTCGGATTCTAACATCTACTTCCTCAGAGGGGCTGAACCAATTTTCAAGCAATGAAATGGGACACCCTATTTCTCTTCGGTTCTTGTTGAATGTCGAAACGACATGACTGCGTATTTCCGTAATGAACGCAAAGAGTATGTAGTTGCGATAACCATTCTTCATTGTGATGGTATAATTTAGTATCGGTTGCTTGATATTCCAGTTCGTCATTATAGCCTACATCCCATTCCTAGCGCATATGTGGTTTAGAAATCCTTCACGATCATTTCATAAACGTAGATAAGCATTCCCCTCAACGTATGAGAATATAATATCGTTGAGATATTTTATATCGAATAGTATAGGCCTAAATGTCTATGTCCTCGGCTAATATCATCTGAATGCGCATGTACCACTCAAGTGCGTCTCTCACTCTCGTTGACTACATGTCCATAGCTCGCTTGTTTCACAAAGCATCGCGCACGAAATGTCTTGCTAGCGTCTCAGATAAGCACTTTCGTCGCCACTGGCTTTCTCCATCAAAATTACTATAAATCATCAGTGTTCAACTGAAATATTCATATAGAACGTGTATATAATGTTTATCAGTAGTATTAATGTACTTTCGTAATGTTTGTTCACACAGAATTTGATACTCAAGGGCATTTGTGCACGGTTCCTACATTCTCCGAACATGGCATTGAGGCTGGCCTAAGTTACCGGCTTCTTCACTGTCGGTGATACGGATCGCTCGCACTCGCCTAATTTCCGGGATTCTTGGGACCTCACGTGACACTCGTCATACTCAATCAAGCGCTCTCCATACAAAGACAATCAGATCCATCGCGTCGTCTCCACTTCGAAACTAATGACATGGCGCCTTATGAATAATCTGCGCCAATTAACGTGACTGAATATTCACTTATAACTTCATACATGGTCTCCAAACTTCCTTCGAAGGTATTAAACATGTTCCTTGTTAATTTAGACGTTTCTCCAAAGTTATAGATTTAAGTTGTCTCTCTTCACAACAAAATATCAGCATAATTCACAGCTCAAGCTCTTCATTAAGGGCGGTAAAATCCCTTCGTCCATCGCGCTTTGAGAACTTTGATTGGATAATCAGAATCATCTCTTCGCAATTCTGTCTGTTGCTGTGCTATTTCCAAAAAATATACGGCACGAGGCAAGGTTAAATCCTGACTTGAGGTAGCCATTTTCCTCCCTTAGCTGCAATCTGAAGCCATTGTTCCTTCATCAAAATCTAATATTTTGCAATACTTCAAAATTCTCCAATCTTTACCAAATTTTACCAACATAACCAAAATGCCATAACCTCATCCTGAGCATCTTAAAATTTGAGTTCATTTTCCTCTTAACTTTAAAATAAAACCGTCACAGATGCTTTTATTCAAACAATACAAGACAATCCCTGAAATAGAATTTTAAGATGAAATATAGTCAATTTTCTCATAGAATACCATCATATTCTTGGCATTGAATCTTCCAATAGGCAATTTGCTATCTATTTCTGTGATGTCGTAACAATTGTTACCATAGGCCGTGTGTACTCTAAATGGCCCAAAATACAGGGTCGTAAATTTTGTATATACCTTCATGGCAACGTTGGCTTTGGTTGGCTTGCGATTTGAGACCAAATCTCCAACATTCAATGGTGCACTGAAGCTTTTACCTTGTAATCTCTTCATGCTTTTATTTCCTGCTTTCCTCTCGTTATCCTTGACCTTTTCAATTCCATTTCCTCTTGGAATTCCACCGACGTAAACTGAGTTCCATGGTCCGATAAAAGAAATTCCGGCTTTCCTGCTTTCGGAATTACTGTATGCTCTATTCGGCTCAAGACTTACTTTGGCGTAGCTTTCTGAATCGGATCCAATGATACAAATATCGAAAATACGTCTGCTGTCACTAAAACGTATTGTTTACCTCTGTAGCCTTTGGGACAGAGCCGAATATGTCACAAGCAAATAACTCACGACGTTGGGAAGGAATAATGGATCTAGGTCTTTCCTTAAGAAGTTCTGACGTATATTTTCCTTTCTGAAATTTCTCACAAGATCTAATAATCTTCTGAAATTCTCATCTTCTTCCATGTAAACATTTCCTGGAGTGTGTTTACAGTTTTATCGAGACCACAATGACCTATACTGTGGTGCGTCAACCAAACCAATGGGTTTACTAAGTTGGGAGGATCCACCACTCTGACTATCGTCTTTTTCATATCGACGTACAGTACTTACAAACGATGTATCCCGACAAATCATAACGATCTGAGCGTTTTCGAATTATCTCATAGTCAGGATCGGCGTTGCCGTAAGACTTTTCAAGAAACGATACATGATCCTAATTGGAGTACATCTTTTCTCTGATACATTAATCTTCTCGAGCTATTCCAAAGTCTCCTGATCTTGAGGCTCCAATTGTGTCGCATTTATCCGGACATTTTCAATAGCATTACGCAATAATGCATCCGCCAACAATTTGTCTTTCCCAGGCTGGTGAACTATCGTAGCATTAAACTGCTGGACAAACAACGTCCATCTGGTCAGTCTATCACTAGACATATCTGACTGCATCAAGAACTGTAAAACCTTATGTTCTGTAATTATTAAGATCTAGTGTACTATCAAAACCTTTTTCCACTGCTGCAATGCTGTTACAAAAGCCAATGCTTCCAATTCAGTAGTGAACTAATTTTCACCATGTTTCCTCAATTTTCTGCTACAAAATCCAATATAGTGCTTATCTTCCTCTTCATCCTTCTGATATAATGCAGCACTAATTCCTATTCGAGATGCATCAGACTCCAGATAAAATATGCGGTCAAATTCAGGACACTCTAAATTGATGTTATTTCTGAGCATCTCCTTAGCTCTCTCGAACGTCTCATCGGTGACTGGACCCCATTTCCACCTATTGTTCTTCTTAAGAAGATCGTACAACGGTGCCATAATCTCTGAATATCGGCTACAATGGTTACTCAAGAACTAACACATACCGGCAAATTCTCTGACTTGCTTCACCTTCGTTGGTCTTGGAAACCTGACAATAGCGTCAACTTTCTTCTCTTTGGGATGATAACCAAATTGATCTATGGTATGTCCTAAAAAAATTATCCTCTCACGCATGAAGTGACAATTGTCAAAGTAAACTTTGATGTTTCCTTTCTGATAATTCCATCCATTTCCATTTTCTTTATTATACCTCGTACATCTTCATAATATTTTTCAGATAAAGGGTACATCTTCATCTGATAAGGAGTTTCGTTGATCAATCGAATACGATAATTGAAATCCCTGATTAGACCAGGTTTATTATTAAAAATGTCGTTAAATTCAATTATGAGATCTTCAAATTCCTCCTGGATTTCTTCGAATCCCTCAACTCTGAGAGCATAATGTTCTTTCTCTTCTTCCACTTCGTTAGCAACGTTTTCTAAAATATCCTCTCAGTAGGATATAAAGGCCGATCCTGGCGCAGGGGCTAATGGGCAAGATGGCCGCCGCACCCTGAGACTGTGCATGACGTCAAAGGGAGAATTCGGCCGGGTTATTGCTAAATGGAATATTTATTTTTATTATTATAATTATTATTAATATTAGGTAATTATTAATTGATCATGTACAATTAAGACCAGCCCTATATTGTCCACTTTATGGTAAAGTGGCTAACATTCTTGGATGTCACCGTGGAGCCCCGGGTTTGAGTCCTGGCTCAGTCAAGATATTAAATTTCTGGTCTAATTGTAGAAATGGGGTACACTCAGTCTCGTGAGGCAAAAGTGAGAAAAGGCGGGTTTAATTCGTACCTCTGCCATTCTGCCTAACCCAACATCATCTAACCTCACATAACCTAACCTCACCTAACTTCACCTAACCTAACCTAACGTAACATAACTTCACCTATCCTAACTTGACCAAACCTAACTTTACCTAACCTAAAAATACCTAACCTAACCTAACATAACCTAAGCTAATTTCACCCAACCTAAGTTTACCAAACCTAACTTTACCAAACCTAACTTTACGTAACCTAAAATTACCTAACCTAACCTAACCTAACGTAACCTAACGTCACCTAACCTAACTTTACCTAACGTAACATTACCTAACCTAACCTAACCTAACCTTACTTTACCTAACCTAACCAAACATAACCCACAGAAAACTCATTTTAAGATTTAAATTAATGCGTGTATAATTTTCTATTTTTACATTTTAGATTTTTTCATTTTGGATTTTTAGATTTTGATTTTTCATTTTACATTTTAGTATAAAATTTTTTGATTTTAGATTTTACATTTTAGATTTCCCTAATGGAATAAACTACAAGGTCACATACCTAACCTAACCTCAGTTGACCTAACCAAACATGTCCGCACCTAACTCTTCCTAACTTAACTTTACCTAACCTATCCTTTGAAGTTAAGCCAAGGGCTAATCAACACACCCCAGGTATGTAAGGGCATTCTGTATGCTAGTCTTATAGAGAGTAAGGTAAAGCTAACACCTGCACTGTGGTTACTGTGTAAGATGTTCACTACTCACAACCAGCTTACAAGTACAAAGTCAGATAAGTTTAAAAAAGTAAAAGCTTTTATTTATTTATTTTTCTTTATTTTCATTTACATATTTCACACATTATCATTTTTCAATTTCCACTTTCCACTTTTTTAAATGTTTGTTTAAGGTTTTCGAATTTCCTGATATGGAAAACATGGATTTTCCAAATTTGTTGTATACATGTTTTTGATTTAGTCAATGTCCAAAGTTCATATTTGTGAAACACGATTTTTCATACATAAACGAAGGCTGTACACTTTATCCCAAAGCCTGTAGGTTAATACATGGATTATACTATACTTTTGGCAATCTAGTTTTAGCTTAACATTACTACAGGTTAACAGTTGGATTAGGAGTAAGAGGTGGATAGTAATTAAAATGTACAAGCAATATTCATACAATATTTTTTATTTTATTTTAAATACAAGTACAATATTTATATATAATATTTGTTTGGTCTTGTTGTTTTCATTCATTAGTACGAATACCATTTTTTACTTTTTGTTGCTTAATTGATGTTGTTTTCTATTTTTAGTGCTATTGTTTTATTTCCTAATTGCTTTGGTTTATGTATTTGTTAGATGTAGGTAGAGGATTTTGATATTCATAACTTAACACTTTAAGCATGGTCAGCGACAATTACTCTTTTATCATCACCAGGACACAAAACAATTTTGTTCAGTCTCATAAATGATATGTCATGTTGCTTAGAAGCTATAACGTTCATTGCTATTTTTTACATCGTGTTTCATTACACAACCCTTATAATCATGAAAGCTTATACAATTTTTGACACCACCTCTGCTAATACCTTTATTCTTTTTGATTTATTTACCATTTATGTCTAAAGCATATATTTTAGCTCTAAGTCCGACAAATGTTTTAAAAAAATTGTCCACAAGCCTCGTCTCTAAATTTTCCCAAAGTTTTCTTGTTTGATGTAGAGTAACACACATGATTAGTAGGATAATCTGATGTGTCCAGGTGTTGTAGGAAATCTAACTTGTCTTGATATACATCTTGGGTGATAACCAAATAAATAAACGAGTCGGTGTCCATATACATGAGTTTAAGATTTTCCATACCCTAGTAGGGCAACAGGACATCATAGTGGTGGGAATACATGAGAGATTTTGAAATATCCAGTATACACATTCCAATATATATATATATATATAGTATATTTTAAGCACGATGTGTGCTAGTGGTTACCGTGTGGTATTTTACTTATGCGAGTGAACTGTTTCCCGAGGGTAATATTAAAATATCCACATATCTATATATATATATATATATATATATATATATATATATATATATATATATATAGGCTTATTGAACACAATGACACGTTTAGCCAAGTGGAAAGCAGCTAGGTTAGAACCATAAATTGTTCTGTCAATGAATGTTGGTTTAGCTATTAGCTTTTCAGGGTCGTCTTTCTTTAGTTTTCCTAGATTAACAGGATCTGGAGAAACCCACTGAAATACACCATAAGGAAGTGAGTGACACATGGCCCACCCATATTGGTTGTTGGCATCATCATAGGTAATAAACTGCGATGGTTTCTCAGAATCATAGGTTTCGATGTATTTATTGTTAGCTTCAGCATACCGATGAGACACCTGGCATATGCCTCCACGTATTTCAGACTCTTTTAAAAGAATCTAGTCGTTATCCTGCAGCAATTCCAATTCAATTCCAGTGTAAAGGAGCATTGCCTCAAAATTTAAACCAGGTGAAGTAAAGAAGTATTCAGCATTCACTTGGTGTGTTTCTAATGTTTTGTTTCTGAATCGTTTCAAAGCTGTCTGCAAGATGGTGTACATATGAAGTTAGGTAGAGGTCACTATATTCCCCTAGATATTTAATTTTGAACTGATTCCATACGTTTTTGGCATGTTCATAGTCTTCTTTGCTAACATCTTCTTGACTTAATTTGTTAAAGAATGCCTGTTTTGGAGGTAAACACGTTTCACATAACCTTTCCCATGTATCAATGTAATCATAAAAAATACCGCTATACGAGTCATGAGCGTTGCATTTTCTTTTCCAAAGAACTTGACTTTTTCAGAGTATGATGTTAAGTTTGTAACTAAGTCTTCCAAACTACTCGGCATTAACCGAAACGTGTCCACAAATCGAAGCTTAACATTTCCTACATATTTGGTGAAGGAAATTTACTTTCCTTTGGAGTTAGCTATAACATCCACTCTCTCAGGAGTACATCCCAATTGCTTTACAATGAAATTTGCGTCGTAGCCACTCCTATTATGTAGAAATACGGGAAAGGGGCTACGTGTTTTACACCTCAAATTACAGTTATGCGCACTTCCACGGTATTCCCCTGTAATATGACAATGGTCTCGAACTTTCCATTCCTCTTTAGTAAATGTTTTATGACACAAATAACAGGTTTCAGAACATTTGAACTCTGATTCTTGATCACACGTTAAGGCCGTTGGAACATTTAAGCTGTAAAGGCGATCAATTTCATAAGCTATCGAGATCAACGAGTACATACAATATTCTGCAGCGTCAGGTCCACGAGAAATAATAGGATGGCTCGGAAGGTTTTCCTTTATATTGTGTCCGTATTCGCTGGTGATAAATTTTATGCTGATGTTGAAATTCTATGTGGAAGAATTTTTGAACGCGTCTAGGAAGATGCAGACGCACTTTTGACTTCGTCAAGAAGCGGCTAATATTTATTTCTCATGATTAAATAATGTATTCTTTAATGTGACTATTTGGATATATAATCTACAATATTTCTGCTTAATTTGCTAGTTTGAAATGGCATAATCATTTATATTTTACGTTTGAGACGACGGTATTACCCTGCGGATATGCAGAAGGAATGTCCAGAGTCGCTCAACGACTTCACTTGTCACGAAGCCGGTACACCCGGATTCACTCCTCTACCTGTAGTGTGCGAGTGTAGCACGCCGAGGCCATTAAACGTCCGGTTTAGTTGACCGAAGTTAGAAGCAATTATGGATTACATCCTTGTGTAAAGCGTAAGACAACAAGTATATTTTAAGCACGATGTGTGCTAGTGGTTACCGTGTGGTATTTTACTTATGCGAGTGAACTGTTTCCCGAGGGTAATATTAAAATATCCACGATTATGATCTTGCACATGGTCACATTTTTCCAGACCAAGCATGCCCGACTATTGTGCCATTTACTAAGAGTAAATTCTGTGAATCATCAATGTAGCAAAGTGCTTCATTTAATAACAGTGTGAATAACATGAGAAATATCCGAGCTGTGCATAGCCGTGATTTATAAGCACAAGATGTCGCAGATGAAATGTGATTGCTATTTTCACGAACAGTGATTGTCGAAGTGAGCAGACACGTGCTGTGTCTATTAAATTCTGTGCCGCAAACAAGGCCATTTATTGAAACATAGTCAGCAATTAAAGTGTAACAGCAGTGTTGCTTACTAAAACTACTATAGAAGCAGTATTTCATCGTCGAAACTACATAGCCTACAATATGTCAGAGTATCGCCACGTGCTCAGAACTTCATCAACGTTCACCATGCAGTCGATGATGGCGTAAGCTACTTGATGGGAGAAATACCGAACATCCGAGCAGCACGATAAAATGGTAGCCGAAGAGTGGATAACGATGTCTGAGGACGAGCGATGGAGGTTTTCGCCCGAACACTTATGGAAGGAAATTGCCCCTCAGTTTTATTCCTTTGTGATTGAGGTGATCAACAGACGCCGTGAGTCATGATCTAATGCCCATTTTAAGGTGATGGTTCTTGGTGGATTAATTTAGCGACCGCAATTCTGATTTTCAGTCATCTAGGTAGGGTACTTTAGTTGTTCTTCTTTTTTAGCACCGTCTATGGTATTTTCACTTTTCACGAACGACGACATGTTTCGATTCCAAAGCATAGCGTTAGTCACCAGAACAGTGTGTTTACACACGGTGCACCATTATAATAATGATGTCCACATCATGGAAAACTAATTGTGTCATTTTTGAAAGAGCAGTAATTTATCTTTGAATCAGCTGTTGCTGATATTTTTCACTTTTGAAACTCCCAATTTTTGTGTAATGTTAGAACGCCACTAACGGGTGTTTCATTTGATGGGAGAGCTAACCCGTTCACTTTATAGTTATTGTAAATACTTTTTTGTAGTGGCAAGAAGACCACGTGATTCGAGCTGAATCTAATATCAGTGTGAAGGAGTGGAATATATTTGAAATACTACTCATAATCCCGATTCACACTCAGCACGTTTCATTTCAAGTTAACACCATAGGTTTAGATGGTGAGAATGTATATTGACTTCTTTAACGTGCTTTGAGTGCACGAAATTATAATTTTCACAACCCGCAGTGAGTGACATGTCTGTCAAAGACATTATTAAGGGAGGAATATCTCTCGTTTAATCTTCTTTGCATTGCTAAGGCAAGCCCATCTCGGTTGATATATTTTATATTCTATTGCAACATTACTAGCATTATATAGTATATTTATTATGAACTGCAAATGAAGGGTCACATAGAGGACAATATTATGTGAACCCAAATACGTCAAGAAACGAACATTTTAGATTGTACTGCTTGCCAAAGAAACTCATTCAGTGAGGCTAGTGCGTGAAGGCAGTATTCTAGTGACACAGGTGTACCCAAGGTCACGCCACAGTGATGAAAAACCAGATCTCAAACGAGGCCATTGACACTTGACAAGTTGATTGCTAACAGTTCTGTAGAAGGGATTTTTCTGGACGAGCCAGCTTTATAGGCTTGTATGGTAATTTGGTCAAAGTAACAGCAATTCTTTGAAATACGAGGATACAATGTGACCGCCTAGTCACCAGTTTTATTTATGATACTCGCAAATGTTGTAAGCGAGCAATGTTCTAATGATATTTTTTGAAACAACCTCAGTTGCATTTGGACGCTATTGACAGTTTTTTCATCAGGCTATATTTTTCTCACACGATGTGAATGTTTTGTTGCCGTGTTGTTACACGATGTTAGGGGTGGTACCCATGTTTTGTGAAGGCCGGTAGACCTCTGTCATGTCACAAGTCTTGCCGAGGATGTTATTGCTAGAGCCATTGAGCCAGGCAGTTTACTGATATTATGGTTTCTTGAGCATTTGATAGCTCAGAGTAGTGAAGTTCGAGTGTACTTTGTTGTACACAGTGGTTGTCCACTTATTTAGGAAGCCTTGCAATTTGGCCAATCGTCATAATTAATACACTCTTAAACCTACGATTATAAACTAATAATCACAGATTAAATCATGAAATCTAATTTATTTAAAACGACTGTGAAAATAATCGTTAATAGTTAATCGACTGTAAACTTTGATAGACAATTGCAATCTTGCTGACCATTGCACTATGCTTGCCAGGTGTATTCCTTGGAGGAATATTTTAGCAGCTGGCATTATCGACGGACAGAGATCACTGGTTATATACAGTTTTCAACTCGTGGGCCGTGAATCTTAGTGAGTTCAACTGTTATCGAACAGTACTTTCAGTTTCTTATGTACACATTCAGATGACCAATGGAAACAAAGAGTAACCAATGTGTTGTAGGCAGGATTAATAACAATGCTATTGTGTGTGTCATATTTATTTATTGTGATTTGTTAACCCAACTGTTACCCATGTTTCTTCTATTTTGTAGATCTTGTTGTACAGTTGCTGTATATCTCTGTGTTGTTAATGATGACGGTTAATCACACTTAATCGTTTGTTCATTTTTGTTTTACCACGGACTCTTCGGTCAGTTAAAATAATGTTTAACTTCGATTATGTAAATTTAGATGTAAATACGGGGTGGTCACAGCTTATTTTAGATTTTTCTGTCATGAATTGACTGTTTGTTTACCTGATGTTTCACTTCGAAACATCATGCTTTTGCTATTGTTCATTAAGTTAGGGTTATTTTGTACCACTTCCCAAACCTTGGTATTGTTTTGTTTATGTATCTAGGACCAGTCGAGAGGGTTAATTCATTAGAGTTAGGGGTTGTTTCTTTTGTTATGTTTTTTATTCATTCAGCGGATTAGCCGATTATTACCCTCCGATTGTAGGCTAGGGGTTTGGCATTTGATTAAATCATTTCATGGATTTTACTTAAGCCTGGATTTTAATTTAGTAGTTTGTTTTTCTTTTGGGGGTGCATTTTCCTTGGGGTGTCTTTGACTTATGCTATGATGGGATCCTGATCCCTATTGAGACGGGGAGTCTTGTGCCGGAATAGCCCCACAATGAGTGTACTCCGATCCTGTTCGGCCATATGTGTTCGAGGAAGGGGTCATCTGGGAAGCCACAATCGGCCGGTGTTGGTCCAGATAACCTCCTCTAACGGGCACAATATGTTCCACAGCTGGTGGGGGTTTGACGTATATACCAAAGCTCATAGCAAAATGACTCTGGTATGGCACTGTATATCTTGCTTCATGATTGGGTAGACATGTTTGATATGGTAAGAGTATACTTTCGAAATCTGCATAGATAACGTAGGGTATTCTCAACATTTTTTCTACATTTAAGAATGTCACAATTGGGTTTTTAATAGGCATTTCAACCCTAGTAATGTCATGCAGGAGAGACAAAGCTCTATGTTCTTTCAATTTTTCCATTCCTTGTTGACCATATCGATTATCGAAGTGAGTAAAACACCGTTTACACGTATATATTGTACCCGTTTAGACCGAAGTTCAACAACCACATATGCATTTCACCAAGAATCATTCAGCACGAGATTCAAAACATACCAGGGCGCGATATGGGTTAAAGTGACAACAATAACACAATAAAAAAATTATTTACTGATTTTCGGCTCGATGCAACAATAAGGATAGAAGGAGACTCTGAAAATAGCACAATTCCTAAAATAATTTCATTTTATTAAAATGTTAAAATTGACTAGAAATAAATTCCAGAATAGCATTTAGGAATGCATGACGAATCTTATATTTATGTACACAAAATGTACAGGGTTATCAACACATGAACACTTAATATTTGAACTAAAGCCAGAATGTCAGTCATTTTGACTTTGTTCAAATTAAAATATTTACAGCCGTAGGTTCTTGAGGGCAAATTAAATTGTCCAGCCTTATTCCTAATTCATAAGCATTCACTGGTCGAAATTAAATGGTTTCACTCGATGTAGAAAAATCACTTTGTTTTTTGGCTTTTAATGTTGCAGAAAATAACTATCACTTCCCAATATGCCAAAAATTGGTTCATTTTTACAAGTCATTACAATAGGTATAACACAACATCAACTTATATGGACATCTGAGCATGGATTCGAAGAACTTCGATATTAAACAGACATTTTATTATACCATCTGTTCTCGATCCAAAATAATTATTCTGAGTGCATGACTCGACTCTCAACTTATGGTCAAAAATTATTATTAACAAAACATCAATTCTTTAAATATTGATAAACCATTCAATCATTCAAAAATCATTGAAAATATTATTTAGAAAATTGTTACAAAAATAGTACCAAATACTACAGATCTGTTCAAATTATTAGACTCAAGAGACAGGTCAAGCACTTTTTTTTATTTCTCTTCCCAAAATCATGTTTAAAAACATAATTATATTAACAAAACAAGTAATTTAGCATAACATCAGTCCCTTGCATAAGTTGCTTGCGTTTTGGAGGGCTCCCAGTTAATCTAGCCAACGTTTGTCCTTCATCACACCAAATTCTTAACTTCATACTGTACCCGTCTGAAAATGGGAACAATACGTACCGTATAACTTAATCAACCTACAAAATTACTACTACATCATTACAATTAAATCCCTGAATACAACTGAATATTTTAGTACTTTGTGTGGTACCCTTTGCATTGAATGACACTCTTTAGCCGTTTTGGCATGCTTTTCACAAGATTTACGCACATGTCCTTCAGTTCCACATCCGCATACCACAGATTGTTTATTTCTGCAATCAGCTGATGTTTGTTGGTTATGTTCTTTATCATCAACTTGTGTTTCATGAAGCTCCATACATTTTCTATTGGATTCATGTCCAGATGAACATTGATATCCTTGTCCTTTAAAAAATTTGTGACTCTTTTCGCCTTATGACAGGGTGCACTATAATGCATGAATATGAATGATCCATCGTCAAACCATTCTTCGGCCTGAGGAAGAAGTTGTTCTTTAAGAACCCGTTTGTAATTGCCCTGTCTCATTGTCCCCTCTACAATTTGAATTCTTCCAGGCCCATAGATGGACATAACACCTCACACCATCACTGCGGTTGGGTGTTTCACAATCTGTTGTATGCACTCCAACTTGTATTCCTCTCCTCGTCGACGACGTACATATCTTGAACATTCTTCAGAAATGCTGAAATACGACTCGTTACTAAAACACACTTTCTCCCATTCTTCAGACCAGTGCTGAAGTCCTTTTGCCCATTCCAAACTTGAAAGTGCCATTGAAGGGGTGATCTGCGCTTTCTTCCTTGGTCTGGACGATTTGATGCCCTCGCTACACAAGATCCTCCGGACACTTCCAGAAGGAACATCTGCTCTGTAACCTGCCAGTTTAATGCTCAATTCCTTCGACGTGCATTTTCTATTGAGAAGAGCCAAATTTTTTAGTGTTCTAATGCCTCGTGGGGAAAGATTTGACTTTTGCCCACATTTTCCCACTCTATTTTGATGATAAGTTGTATTCTTCCTCAATTCTACACTGATTCTACTCACTGATACTTGGCCTAAAGACACTTTACGTGCAATTTGCCTCTGTGAATACCTTCCTTCACTCAACATAGTGTTGACAACGACAACTTTACGTGGGGAAATGTCTTTGCCTTTCCCCATTATCAGAAAAAATCCGATTAAACGGTGCACAGCACTAAAAGATGGAAAGAAAGAACTGATTGAATAAAACTGAATGAAATCTCTTTAAAATTAATAGTTAGAGATTTCTACATTTCCCTGGCAACAGTACCATCCAACAACAATGGCCATAACTACACTTTTTCACTGTTGTCTGAAGCAAGAATCCAACTGCTATTGCAGTCACAGAGCAGGCAATAATGACTCTCCCTCCAAAACAAGACAGCTGAAGGTCAAAACAGAGTTACCAACATCTTGGGTGCATTCATAAACTGTGTGGGAACATGTTGCACATGTACACCAATAATCTGACAAGAAAAGTTCCTTTTGTGAAGAAGTATCTTTAATATACTACAAAATATCATGAATTTGTCTGTTGAGTCTAATAATTTGAACAGATCTGTATTATCAAAAGTTGCAATCCTTTGACAGAATATGGAAATGTTAAAAAATTCATTATTTTACATAATATTTATATTTTTAATAGGATCACAAATATCCTTTAAATGGTAGTGGCTCTTCATGAAATGACAGTATTAATTTATTTATAGCATCGGCCCATTCTATTTAATATATGAAAAATCACATTATCATAATTAGCATTCGACAACGGTAAAGTCTCCTCACATTGAAAGGTTAATGTTAATAACAAAATCCGGGTCAACAAGTACTAGAAAATATTTATGGAACACGAGAATCAACTGTGAATTAACTATGATGGCTCCATAAAATAACCCTTGCTTATAAATTCGTCGAAAATTTGGCTTGTAACAATATTCTCAATTCCCAACATATTTATCAAAGTCATCCAACCTTCACAATGGTTGATGCTTCATTTTCACAACAACATCATTCCTGCGACTTAATTGCACAATCAGAATGGCACATTCAACTATTTCCACACACAATAATTTTAGAAGTTAGTAAGCCCCTTCAAATGAGTTTACTGTAATTTTACCATCATCTTAAACATTAATAATTTCCCATCGTGTCTATTTCTGGTCAAACGTTCTCTCAAAAGACGTACCCAAATGATTTATATTTATATAAACTCTGGTAAAACCGTGTTTTATACATTATATTTGTATCCCGTAGCATCACTTTCCGTGTCTTCTACATGATTTGATTGCATAATGCAAGTGTAAAATGCTGCCAGTGAATTACTCTGTTAGTAGAATATGGGCGTGCGTTTAACCACTAAACTTCGGAAAAACAAGTATCCGATGTAACAAACTGTTTTAAATATCCATTTTATAAATTCATACTACAAGATATGATTATTAGAAAATATAAATCATAATTATTATTATCACAGAAAAATTGAACATCATTATTATTGTTATTAAATCATCATTATTGAAAAAATGAAAATCCACAGCCTGCTTCCAGTCTTATTATTATTATTAATTCCACAACTGGATTTAACTTCAATAAACTATTCGAAAAAGATCATACTCGTTTTCTTTAACATGAAAAATATCCATTCTTCAACTTAAAACCATTTTTAAATTTACAGTTACGACGGCTGATGTCCGCGATTAGAAAAAATCACAAAATCAAATAAAATGCTCGTAATGCTCGTCCATTGATTCAAATCATTGAATATTTATGTCTGAGTGTAGAAAATACTCAGAACAAGGCTTCCCATGCCTCGCATAAACATCTGCAACAGCAAATTATCAAAGAAAAATATTGTGTTGATAAGACTGTAGAAATATGAGAATTCCAGCCAACTACGCATAAAAATAATGCAAATTGTAGCATACATCCTTGTAGATCTTGATGTCAAAGATAATCTGGTTAAAACCAGACAATTCCAGTCTTTAGTCCCCATTTGGACACGTACTTAAATTCTTGTCTCGGCCTCCCGCAATTTGTCTACCAAAACATAGCGGTAATCATATTCGTTGCCTGATAATCTTGATGAAAACTGTTCGTATTGGCTGCGTTAACAGCTGTAGTTAAATTCTTGACAGGGGTAAGATCTAATTGATCCATGATGAAAAATACCAGATGTAACAAGACCCAACAGTGATGCATTCAGGACGGTTTATTACACTGACAATCTTATTCAGTTTTGATGTTCAAGTCCCTGAACTGAACCGTGCAAGAAAGGTATTTGAAAAAGTACTGACATATAATCTTGGTTGGTCATTTAGTTACCAAGACAAAAGCTTGCTTCTGGCCATTGGATATTAAAATAATTCAATAATGATATTTGTGGACTGTGGAAAATTTATAGACGAAGTCTATCATATGTCCGTGAGCAGTTTTATATTTACCAATGTTTCTGCCACAAAATGTCATCACCTGAGTGATAACTGACGAAAAATCCTAAGTTCACTGAAATAATTTCCAACACCTTTGAAGTTCCAGTAACCATGTACTGTCGCGTTGAATCGCACTAAGTCCTAGCAACCATGTGCTATTTCTAAGTATAACGTTGAATATAGCAACCATGTGCTTCACGAAGTAACATGCGATGACCTAGCGACTGAGCGCTGTGGCGAATTAACATAATGTGCCTTGGTCGTCGCTCGTTTTATACTCTCCAGGCGGACTCCTGACGTCACTGCGAGAAATGTCCCCAATCCTTAAACTTCTCATATCTCAGCTTCCGCTGGTTCGATTTTCTTCAAACATAGCATATGGGCCAATGCTCTGAAATCTGAACAACTGGATTTGCGTACAATATCTTATGTCCATGGTGAGTAACCTGATATCCTACTTGTTTATCAAAATCTTTGATAAAGACGTATTGCTTCTTTCCGGATGATGAACTTAGCAGAAGGAGGTCGCGATGGTCTTGTAGCTCTTGATCCACAACCTTTAGAGGGAACAATTTGTTGACTTCTTCTTACAGTCCAAATACATTAATGGATAATTATGTCGTTGGCTTTCTCAAATTTGAGAATGTCAGCTAGTGATGTAGGAAACGATATTACTGAAAAATCATACTTGTTTTCCAGGCCCTTGTATTTACTAATGCGTTCGGCATTCGTTTTAACCAGTTTTGCTAAAATCGCATACATAAAACACTTCTCGTCCTTAAAGTTTTGAGGATTAATGCAGGCTTTTCTTGCTTTCATAGCTGCTGGTGCTCCCACGCAAGGGACTGTACTTATTTATTTTCAATCGTACTCCTTCCACTGCTAACAAAGCCCAATTACTGCCTTTTAGCTCAGATTCTTCCATTTCTGTAGTTAACTTTTTAAATTGTGTTTCCAAGAAAGTTCTTAAGTCTGTTTTCAAAAATAGGGCTTGATTTCGTGTTTTAAAAGCACGATCTGTAATTTCATTGGTAGATGTTTGAATGAATCTACATTTAGCAACAAGATTAACTTTTATCGACTTGTGTTTTGCTAGTTCTTTCTGCATAGCTTGTATTATTTGCTGTTTGGACTCTTTAAGGTATGAATTTAAATCATTACACGTATCATTACGTATAAAATAGGATTTAAGACGACCATTGAAACACGTTTCATATTCACTAAGTCCATTTTTGTCAGGGACCATTGACAGCAGGTAGGCTTAATGTTTTGTCGGCTCAGATTTTTGTCTTTTAGCTACGACACAACATTACAACATTCTTCATGGCGACGTCCGTTGTAGGCATTGTTGAATTTACTGCCACAGGTCTTGCACTCATGGAATTCACCATACGATACTTCATGTCGCTTCCTATTATAAGGAATATTATCGTAGGAGCTAAACATAACTGTTCGGCCATATTAGCATGAATTCGACATGGAACCCTATGAACGTAATGGTGGTAATTTTACTTAAACAAATAAAGTTGACGCTAAATAATATAAGAAAGCAATGTGATGGATGAATAGAATAGGAAGTTACGTAAATTGATAACTACAGTTTGGATAAGTGGTGTGGTGATGTTGTAAATAAAAGTAAACAATACTCATTCTAAAACGTAACAATACTTGCAACAATTAATAAGTATAAACAATTTAAATGAAAGTAAACAATGCTTAAGAATAATTAAAAAGTTGATAAAGTTAATTAAACAAGTAAACTTATAAACAGCTGACAGATAGAAATTAATAAATAGTTGTAGGCTAATATTATTTATAATGTTGGGTAATATGGATAATTAAATATTTTAATAATAAATATTGATTTGCATCAATAAATAAATAGTGAACTGGTTTAATATTAATTGATATTAATATTCATAATTATTTGAACTAATATTAATAATTTCCATAATTATTTAATAACTAGAGAGGTTTCTTGTAACAATTAAACATTTATTTGGATATTTGAAGTGCATTTAAACAATGTAATAACAATTTGGGGATGTATGTTCGAGGAACATGACGATGTTCTTTGTTTACATCAAGGGTGTTTAACGATACGGATAGGTGGTCTTATGACAGATCGGCCTTTAACAATTTGTATAAATATTGTGAATTGGTAAAGAATGAGAAGTAGAAAGAAGTATTATCGGAAGATTTATGTCAAATTAACTGAGGAATTATTTTAAAAAATTGTATTTTCGGAATGAAAGTAAAGTTAAGAGAGATGTCAGGAACAGCTGATTGCCTGACAAGTAATAGCCCAGTCAATTTCGGCAATAATATAGTCTTTTACGAGTATATTTATTCAGAGTTCATGTATAGAGTAACAGAGGACTATGTTAAACGAATTTTATTTTGATGTTATTATTTTAAAATTTTATCTGAAATATTTCTTTAAAACTCAGAAAGAGTTGATTAGTGTTTACTTTGCAGAAACAGCAGATCAAGGTTTACGTTTAAGACGTAGTAGATTTCTAATGTCTAATGGACATTTATTAATATTTCGTATTTCTATTTAACAAATGTGTGTTCAGTTTTGAATAAATTTATTTTCGTTCGTTTTCATAAACATGACTTGAATGGTTTATTTGAATTATGGAGAGAGATTGTATTTTGGGAGCGGTTTAAGGTTTAGTTTAGCCCCTTGCTATATCCCGTTTGCCCCGAGAACCTTAGGTTTCTCGTACTCTCCACTTTATTTAGTTGGTTTGCCCAGTTTTTATTTTTCAAAACACAATCGTAGGGTATGTATCTCCATGTAGCTCTTGTTGGTAGGATTTTCAGATTTATCTAGCCGGGAACCTAAAGATTCTACAATCCAGCTGATCTTCGGATACGGCGAGCGGCTTTTCTTAGTTTATTCGGGTACAGTACCCATTGTAAGGCCACGGGCGCATCCTTCCCGCTTCCTCGCCTATCTATCCCAATCTTCCCCTCCCTTCCCATCCCTCATGAGGAACCTGTTCGCTTTTCAGGTGAGGCCGCCTGGGCGAGTTGCTGATCACACCTCCTCAGTTGTATCCACTCCGTCCAGGTGTTCCCTGCTCTAGGACACTGCCCGTAGAAGCGGTAGTGGTGAGTCCCCTCCCCGAGTCTCTGGGAAACACCAACCTGGAGGGTAAAACCGATTTATAAATAATATTATTATGCACCACGTGAGTTCAACACATATTCCTGATACATAACATTCTAGTATAATATGGGAAAGTTTCCTCCAACTCGCTATCAATTTGAGTTTCAAAGTAGTTGACAGTATGGCCAGCACGCAACCCGGTTTCCACCATTATCCAATCGGAACTTACTATTTGCAGGAGGCTGTACAACAAAGGGCACGTGTGGTGCATACTGCCCTGTCATTGATACGTGCTCTCTCATCACTCCGCCCCGATGCCGAGTATCATCGAAAGAAGATAAATGGTTCCGAGTCACTAGCGAGTAGTTCCTGAAGATATTATATTCAGGAACTATAGGCAGTCAAGAGTACCTTTCCTTGCTCCTATCATCTCTTAACTCCCTAATACTTCTACTGACGTAGCAGCGTGCATGCTGACACAGGAAATGGAAGTTTTTTTGTCGTTGTTGTTAATTCGTTTTATAGACATGGTTTGGTCATCAGTCTCGTGTACTTGGGGGTGTGTTCAATCTGTCGCAACTCTAGGAAAGCTGGATTTGTTAGGGTCGGGGATAGTGTAGTCTAATGTGCCCCAGAACTTGAAGTGATGTACTACAATGGGCTTTACCAGCATTTGCCTAGAGAAAGAGTGGAAAATCCTGGGGATAAACCACACTCGGTATAGACGCTGTCGTCATCGGGATTCGAAACCCCGATCTCTCGACTTGCTGCTGCTCCCCAGCACGGTCGTGGTGGGCGACTGAACGCACATGGCTACGCCGCGGGGTATGCTTATTGAACAAGCCTATGAGTACTCAGGGCCGGCGCGAGATCCCATGCGACACATGCCGCCCCAGTGAAGCCGGCGCCTTATTTCATTTTTCGTTCGAAAATCATATTTTGATTTTGCGGTGCTATACAACTGAAATATAAACTTTGGCGCCCCTGAATATGTAAAAATATGGCACCCTTCAACATAGCAGTGTTTTATCAAGATTCTTTCTACGGGGTCGTGCTCAGTCCTGAATGCTTTTCAAAGCAAAGTTCGCAAAAAACAACATGCTCTAATGAATAGAAAGGTCCATAACAGAGGCTATACTAGAAATAAAATGAATAACAAGTAGAATAAGAAGTATTTAATGACTGAAAATATGTGCAAAATAATAATAATAATAAAAAGAATTCCTCCCTGACTTTCACTCCCATACGAAATAAATATATTACTGAGCGGTCAGAACTCGCTCCACCCAACAAAATAATGTGAATACAGCTTCACTCAAATGATTAATCATAACATAAAATTGAGCGGCAAGAACTCACTCCTCACAATTATATGGATACAAGTCCATTTATCCTGGTCAAGAAGTTATATAATGCGTGGTGTACTGATCCTTAATAGAAAAATGAGTACTGATGCTAGTCCGTTTACAACAGTCATATTGCTCACGGAGTTGCATATTTTAAATCACACTATGGCTATGGGACCCACCCTTAATTAACACACTATAATTTACTACTGACACATGCAAGATCTAAAATACTGAGATATGATGAATCTCCCCGAGATTCTAATTCGTGCCAGAGCACATAAAAAGAGCATGCCGAAATAGGCCAAAAGCTTGCATCACAAATGGGAAACAGCTTCGCATACAAATGCCACACGGGGTCATTGAACGCGTAAAAATAAACACACAAGAAATCAAGCAACAACAACAAAATACAAGCCTACACGGCTGAAAATTATATTTACATGAATAAAAGCCAGACAAACAGATGTTTCGGAAGATACCTTAAATCATGGACAACACCCATTTAAATCCATCTAATATTCTTTATAACCGATCAGGGTTTTGTGAAGTTAAATAACATCTTAATTTTATCTACAGGGACCTAGCCCGCTTGCTAATGACCAACAGTCGTTATCTGATTTGAGCGCTCCCCTACTTCAATGAGTCATCGCTGCCTTTCACTCTGTCAGTTTCTCAAGCGTGGTGCTAATTATACATGGGACCACACTGATCCCGTTATCCATCTGGAAACGCGAAAAGACTTATCTCACTCATCCATTTGGATGGCAAGAAACACAAATTTTACCACAAGCTCAGCCTCGCAAGGTTATGAACTGGGCTGACGTGCGGCAAGTCGGAACAATCACAATGATATATTTCCCGCAGGCACCTTTATAAAATCACACCATACACCATAAAGCTTGGACTGACTCACTCATAATCATACCATCTGGGTCGGCTCAAAACAGATTAACCTACTTTGCGTCCAGAGACACATCAAACAAATAAAACCACAAAAACTCGGGTGCTCGAGTGGCATCCCATACTGACTTGCTAGATGAGCAATTATCAAAATAATCCTGATCCATCATAAAATCTGCACACACATAATTTTCACCCCCCAAATTCTATTTTTAATCTCAATTAATTCTGTTCCATTTTTGTTATAAGGCATACTTCCGAGTTACATTGCTTGTAGGCGACTTACGCGAGCAAATGCGAGCACGGGCTGCGCGCATTGCCCAGTATATTTGAACCAAAACAAAATCACAATATCTACAAAATACAATGCGCTAAGCTGTCCCCTACTTAATGTGTCAGTAAACAGGAATTAAGAATCTACATTACAAACAAGGAAGCAAATATCTACAAAATTACGTCCCATAAATCCATAGCTGATTTAATAAATAAATACATTCATTTTGTACTCATTCCTTTAGAACAGAGTCAGGGAAACATCTCCGGCCATCACTCCTTTAAATGCTTAGCTCGACATAGACATCTTCTGGCAAATGTCCTGCTGGTTCCAAGATCCGCCCTCGTTCCTTGATGTCATCTCTTGCTGAATTTGTATAATGTTTGTCAGATACACACAGGATATATTTCCTATTAAATTCACCGATCAAGTACTAAATTCCTTGACTGTCTATTGGTGAATTCATACGATGAACTGCCCCTATCTGCTAGTACTGGGACTACAAATAAAACACTGAAGTTACACTTATAACTTGTCGAAAATGTTCCATGTCCACACACATGAAAAATATGCAAAGTGTCCACGTCACTTAAATTAGTAGTTATGTCTCACGTTCTCAGACGCTCAAAAAAAGACATACGTCCTCAGACGCTGAAATAAAAGTCTTACGTCCTCAGACGCTGAAATAAAAGTCACCTCTTGAAGCTTCCTGGACCACTTATAAATGCAACTGGCTAGAGTAGGCATGGAAGGAGGTTTATAGAAAAATATTCCATAATAATTATCAGACTAGCATGCGATCGGTATCATTGAGTTCGTAGAGATGTGGAGGTAAAGATTATGCTTTAGCTAGCTTGAATCAATCGTGGAATTAATCCGTAGATAACTCCCGCTTTAATTAACCAGGATGCGTTATGACGCCGAGTTGCCGCTTAAAAAGGGCGTCTTGATAATATTGGTTCGGACTCTTGTAGATCTTCGCGAGCTCCTACATATTTTCCTCCCACAAGGAATGGTTATCATGAAGATTGACCATTCACATCGTAGCATTCATTTTCTTCTTGGCGCCAAGTCTCATAGTCACAAGCCGCTCTATGCGAACGCAAGCCTTTATTCGCGCTAAAAGTTTCACCTGTCCTCTGCGTCACGATTCCCATGCTACTTTCTAAAATACCACAGGAGCTTAAACCTTTGTGTTCTCTCTGCCACTCATTTCTCAACATTTTCCTAACTCCGTCAGGCTCTCATATCTGCTGTCTGTAGAACTATATCAAATGTTGATGAATAATTTATTAGAATCCTTTATACAGCCTGTGGATAAAGGGTTCAATATTAAGCATTAAATCTCGACATTTTATTGAGGTAGGGCTATTCAATCTCAATACCATTTGGAATATTGGAATGACAACATGGCAATTGAAAACCAAATTTTAAACACTATTGATACTGATTCAATTTTGTAAGACTTTGCCAGCTTAAGGCGAGAAAAGTGTGTTTTTTAAGGTTTGTTCATAAGAAGTCTTTTATGATTCAGTATTTGTTATTCTATTAATAAATTTGTTGTTTAATGTAAATACGAAACACAATTATTTATTTTAATGTGTAGCCTAATAAACAATAAAATTGTTTCATCCCATTAATTAAGAGACGAAATTTTTTTATGAGAGGGGTACCAAACCCAGATCGCGCTTGTGCCAAAGAAAACCTTAAACCGGCCCTGTGAGTAGGCCTTCTCACATTATTTGACATGCGCACAAGACAGCTGTATAACAATAGGCTAATTAGGTTAGGATGGATTTGTACCGGATTTCAGATTTGTTAAAACGCAATGTCTGTTTAGGCCTTCTACTGAATTTTTCCTTAAGAAACCAGGCAGCATAGAAAATTTACCCAAAACAGATAACTTATCTACTGATATTCAATTTATAAACACTGTAGTCTACATTCATCAAATGGAGATGATCAAATTAAAAACTCCCATCCTACAGATTAGTGCTATATTCATGAAAACATTATTCGGTAACTGAGATAGCCATGTTAAACTATGCTCGCAGTAGGAAAGCCTTGCAAACATATGCTCAGGCTAACAGCGTCAAATGATTTCCAAACTGCTGCCGCATGAGTCCCGACCATGTGATTAATGAGGTTCCGTATCGGCTTCCTTTTCCTTGGCACCAAGTGTATTTACGGTTTCCTCATTGTTTAAGGAGACTGTGCTAATTACCAATAACATAGTTTTCACATTTTGCGTCGATTTTTTATTTAAACATTCATATTCATATTCATATTCATGTAGGCTATGATTCCCTTTTAATAAGTTATCAGGTTTCCGTCTTCTTTTCTTGTTTTATTAGTGATTGAACTTTGTCCAAATTACTACTATTGGAGAGCTTCCGAAATTTGTAACACATTAGTTAATCATTGGAACTTACTCGATCACCGGAGGAATGAAGACATCCTGCAAGAACTAAAAATCACCCTAGTTGTAGGCCTACAGCATATAAAACAGCATAGGGAAAAATGGAAAAAACATGTGGACAGGATAGGTTCTAGCCGAGTTCCTAAACAGATTCTTCCGTATACCCCACGTGATCGAAGAAATCTGGGAAGACCAAAGAAATGCTGGCAAGAGAATGTAAAAGGCCACAAGGCCTAATACCTGAAAGTTAATGATCATGATGATGACCTTTCTCCCCAGGGGTTCACATAGGAAAGGAGGAAACTATGCAGTGTCAGACCAAGGGAATAAGTAGTTCGTGAAGAACTCAATAGACTGTATTCATGTATCCTACTTAGGCCTATTTTAATTTCCTCTATCAACACACAAAATTTCATTTTCATTGCTGTAATAGGGCTAGGCCTATATTTATAGATATTGAGAACCGTCTACATATTTCGGAAGGTCACCATGTTGGATTTTTATATAGTCTACAGTATGTAAGCCTTGTACTAATAGACTAGATGAAGACTAATGCATAGCTTTATTATTCAAACTTCAATCGCATGATTGGGACACAAGAAATAAAAACTAGATTTTTCGCACGGCTGCCAATTTGGGGTTATGACAACAATTGAAATAAATTCGATGACAAAGGGTTAACATTTTTATAAGCATTTACCGTTCCAGGTTTCACTGCGTTCGAATGGATAAATCGCGAGAAACGTGCATTTAATTATTAAAATTTCGCTTCGCCTTCATGTTGGATTTGTGCCCATTAGGTTATTGAAAATACCATAGAAGAACTTACGTGTTAATAGCCTTTATCAACATACAAAATTTCAGGTTGATTGCTGTCATAGATAGATCCTTCTAAATATTTCGGATGGTCGCCAAGTTGGATTCTTGTATATGTAGGCCATAGTTATGTAGGCTACTATTTGATGACGATTTTTGTGTAGGTTCATTATTCAACCGTTGAATTCGATCACATGAATAGAACACAAGAAATAGAAACTAAATTTTGAAATTTCGTACAGCAGCCATATTGAGGTGATTTAAACAATTGAATTAAATTATAAGTCAGTTGTGTTACAATGTGTATAAACATTTGCTGCGCCATGTTTCACTGCGTTCGGATGGTTAAAAAGCGGCCGAAGTCTATTTAAAAGTTTCAAATTCGCTTGGCCGCCATCTTCGTTTTGTTTTTAACAGCTTTTTTAATGTCACATAGGTGAACTTTGAGTAGCGACCTTTATCGCCGTACAAAATATCAGGGAGATATCAGTAATAGTTTCGGAGTTATAGAATTCCGGTGAAATTTTTTGCGCAGCTGCCATGTTGGATTGGTAAGACGTAATACAATTTGAGAGACATGGTCGGGGTAGGACTAAATAGTGCTATGTCCCTACCGAGTTTCATTGAAATCACTCAAGCCATTTAGATTTCTTTAGGGGGGCACACTCGTGCATACGCACAATCACACACACACACACACGGACAAAAGGTGATCTCATACGCCTATTTTGTCCGACACCGACCGTGCCCTTCAAAATTTATTACGTCTCACCAATCCAACATGCGTCTGTGCGAAATATTTCACCGGCGTTCTATATTTCCGAAAATAATACTGATATCACCCTGAAATTTTGTACGCTGATAAAAGGCACAACTAGAAGTTCACGTATGTGACTTTCAAAAACCTGTTAAGTACAAAACGAGCATGGCGGCCAGGCGAATTTGAAACTTGTAAATAGACTTTGACCGCGATTTAGCCATCCGAGCGCGATGAAACATGGTATAGCCCGACCCAGCGGTTTCTGCCGCGACATGACCGGACAGGCGTGGCTTCAGAACAGTGGGAGGCTGACGGCTCGCATCACGCGTCACCGAAACGAAATATCACGCGCACCGAGGGGTCAAGTTTGACCGATACGGTTTCTACATAAAAGTACAACGAAAGGCAGCATTTTACTGAATATATAAAAACTTGAATCACGATTCTACGCCCAGTAGTTTACTTTTTATGTTATTTTAGAAAATAAAGAGCAAACTGCTTCGATACTAGCCGCTGCTGATTTGGGTAGCCAATGTAATGTTGCCAATTCGTTGCACAATGACGAGCGGGTGAGCAAAGTTCTCTTCTACATTGCGTAGCATTATGTTATCACGGCCAAGTCCAAGCAGAGAAGAATGAACGATGTTGCTACATCGGGACTCGGGGAGTCAGGACGTGTCACGTGTGCCAGAGGAGGTGTGAACGAATTGAAGTGCGTATCTGCGTCGCGGCAGACATTCCTGGGTCGGGCTTTACATCTTTGTTTAGCGCCACATTGTGAAATGAATCTTGCCAAGATTTGAAGGATTGAGAAAGGTAATAGAGGCTTGGGTCGGTTGCATAACTTACAGGGTGGAGGGCCTGAATCAACCCTAATTTTAGCGTTTAAGGAGGCCGCTCCGACCCCAAGTTCCGTATCTCTAATTACATCTATACCCGTCCACTACACGACCTATCATTCTCCAAAGGTACATAAAGGACACCCTGTACATGAACATTAAGACTTTTTATTACTTCAACACTATAATGGCTACTAATATGTATCGAGAAGAATTATCATTTAACATACCGGTACTGAAGATGTTTGAGATGATGGACTAAAAACTTTATGCTATTGGGGTATGTTAATGGAGGGTTGCGATTAGACAACATGGAGCAACGTTAGTAACTACAGGACAATGTACAACAACAAGAATATCTACAATGTCAAGTATACATGAATCAATATGTACATTACCATCCAGTACATTAATGTATTTTTATGTACTTGTACTTCTGATTTCGAGCAACAATTATAGTTCATTGACCATCTACAAGAACATTAATAACCACGAATGTCATTCGATCTGCACCTTACAAATTTTATTTGTAACCATGAAACTATATCGTCACTATTGCTCGATAATAATGTGGGAACTTCGAATGGAGTCGACGACTGAAGAGTCATCATCGGGAAGAGAGAAGATGCTAGGGACTAGCCCCAGCAACCGACTGAATCTTGGAATCCATGTTCAAGAGGGCGCAGTTCGATATCCGGCGTAGATGGGGGTTTTCCGGAGAGGAAATTCTGTCCTTATCCGAGGTCGCAGTTCTTTCGCTGGTGTGGACAGAGATGGTTCCAATGATATATTCTTGGAAGACGGAACATCTAGGTATCTTCCAATACCTGACATGAACTTCAGAAATCTTCAGACCAGGTAGAAAGTGTCCAGGATTATTTGTAGTAAAGAGTATTGAGATGGCATTTTGTGAGCAACATTTCTCCATATTTCATTTATGTATTTCCTTTCAATATTTCATAAGATTTATTTTACAAGACCCTGTAGGATGATTATCTCTAGTCATCCATACATGAAAGTTCACCAATTCAGTTTCTGAACTGAAGTTTTATTTTGTTTAAGAATTTATTTTCCACTTTGGAAAATTTTAAGAAGTTAATATTCTACGTTTTCAATTTTTGAGATAGGATATCAGACTGTTTGTCCTAGATGTCTAGTAAATTCATTTTGAGTAAAATGGATTGGGCATCTTTCTGTAAGAAGAATATTTATATAGGGGAAGAGATCTACGTGTGGTATATTGTGAAATATCACCCATTACTATGAACATTTTGTCGATCTAGCAAGAAATATTCGACGTGATTATGAATTAAAGTTATGTACTCATGGACATTCTTTGTGTAGAATGGAGATACATTCAGGAGTTGACACAACTGACCATTATGGTGTTTGAAGCCATATTTTCAGTGTTGCCTTAGTAAACAAGTGTTTAGTGCTTTTCAGTCGGTCAACACGAATGTACCCAAAAGAGATGGGTTATGCCCTAATCCTGAAATAAATTACATGAGATTAATAAAACACTAGGATGACCAGTTTCGATCGTCAAGCGATCATCATCAGATCCATTACACTTAGGCTATAAAATCTATGTTTGAAATACAGGTGAAAATATTTACAATATGTACAATTATTTAGTTGCAGTATTGGTACTGCAACTGTCAGTGTATGCTAAATCCAGTATATATGTTAGGTGAAATGCTAAATGGTGATAGCTATCCGGAGATTGTACTTTAGAGAGATTATATGGTTGTAAACTATGGTTAAACTATACAATTTTAGGCTAACTACTTATCTGATTGTCTTCCGCACTACAGCTACTCGCAGTTTTCGTGTTTACTAGAACTCACTGTGCGGTCGACTGCGGTGGTTATCTTAACGACTGGTTTTTCCCTCCCTTCTCCCCCCTACCCCTACGTGCTGTGGGGAGTGATCGCGATGTGTTTATGTGAGGTGTTGCCAACCTAGATAAGATGTATGTTATTGAATGAGGTGGGTCTGCAACTATTAAAGACCGTGGATTAGCCCTCGCCACGCGTGGAGCATAACCCATTCGAACTAAGCGTTGACGGTCATATGAGGACGTCCCGGCACCTTTAATACTGCCGCGAATATGGGCCTTGGTTTATTGCAGAAGAAAAGTACATCGTACACCTGATCCAGATAACATTTACCTATTAAAAACCCCCTAATTCCCCCCCTTTTTTATCTAGCTTGGCTGAGTCGCTAAATTGTGTTTTGTTTCCGACAGGGTGTGTTTTTTAGTAGCGTGAAGAGGGGTGAGCTCTCCATGAACGTGTGTTCATTTAGATTGTTGGGATTGTTTCGTTTGGCTAGGTGTATCTCGATTGCTTCCTTTATGTCAAGAGCTCTGCCTTTCGATTCGTGATGGATTATTTTAAGGTCCGACTCTATGTTGGTAAAGCTGTGCCCTGCGTCACACATATGTTCGCACACGGCTGAATGTGTTCCGTATCTTATCGCATTCCTATGTTCATTATAACGTGTGTCTACTCGCCTTCCACTCTGCCCGATGTAATTAGCTTGACAATCGGTGTCTTGGCACGTTATAGAATATACCCCTGACCTTGAATACGGGTCACGTTTATTTAGATTACTATTTAGGAGGTGCCTAGCGGTTGTGTTTTTCGTCGTGAAAGCTATCTTTATGCCTTGCTTTTTGAATAGGTTAGTGATTTTATATGTATTCGCATTCACATAGTTGAAACGCGCAAATTTTTTCTCATTACTGTCCGGTTTGGGAATCGTTTTATCTTTATTTTTATGTTTGGCTATAATTTGGTTTATTTTGCTTGGCGAGAAGTTGTTTTCCTTAGCTATTTGCATAATTGTTCTTATTTCCTTATTATAGTTGTCTTTTGACATGGGTATGTTTAAAGCCCTGTGCACCATTGAGTTGAAACCCGCTAGTTTGTGCGTACTGGGGTGATTAGACTGATTGTCGATTGCATGCGAGGTTTGTGTTGCTTTCCGGAATATGGAATATGAAAGGTCGTTGTCTTTACGTTCAATACTTATATCGAGATAATTTATTTTCCGGTCTATTTCGGATTCCTTAGTGAATTTGATAGAGTGGTGAAGGCTATTAATGGATTGGAGAATTGTTTCTTCGCTTGTTAGTTCAGTATCGTAGATGCAAATTACATCATCTACGTATCTTTTCCATATTACTATTCCCTTTGTTGAAGTCTTTTCTAAGAACGCATTTTCTAGTGCATTGATGAAGATGTCAGCGATTAACCCACTTAGTGGCGATCCCATTGCTAGGCCTTCTCTCTGTGTGTATATTTTATTGTCGAATTGAAACACGTTTTGGTTGAGAACGACCCTCAGTAATCTCACAATCTCTTCAATTTCTTTTACCGAATTGTTGGATTTTAAGTTGTTTTCGATAGTGTTGATTGCTTCAATAATCGGAATATTGGTGTACATGTTAGTTACGTCGAAGGATACTAGCCTGAAGCTAGGTTTCATTTGTAGGGTGTTCAATGCTGTTACTAGTTCTGTTGTGTTCTTTACAGAGTTGTTTTTGTCGTTGGAAAGACGGCATTTTAAGATTTTTAGTAACTCTTTGCTGATTTTGTAATTAGGGGCATTCCTACAATTGACTATTGGTCTCATTGGGCATTCCTTTTTGTGTATTTTTGGTTGTCCCCTCAATGACGGTATTTTCGGGTTCATGTTTATTAGTTTTGATTTTTCGGCTTTGGTCAGTATGTATTCTGTTTCTTTTAGAGCACTTTTTATTTGTTTTTGGAATTTGTTGGTGGGGTCTTTTGTTAATTCCTTGATTTCGTTGTTGTTTAGGAATTCGACTGTTTTTTCAATGTATTCTGTTTTGTTCAAAATTACTGTAGTGTTTCCCTTATCTGCTTTTGTGATGATTAAGTCATGTTCTTTTATTTTTTGTTTCAACGACTTTATTTCTTTGAGTTGTTTGTTGTTTTGAATGTTATTGCTATCGCCCTCTCGTTTGAGGATTTTTTTGGCTTCGTTGGTGGCGAGATTTTTGGTTAATTCCCTGTCTTCTGCTGGGAGCTTGTGACTGGCTATCTCAATATCTGTGATCAACTGTTTTATATTGTGGTTCGTGTGTGCGTCTGTGCAGTTGTATTTCAAACCTTTGTCTAACATATTCATTTCACCTTGAGAAAAGGTTACGTTCGTTCTGTTGCTTACTCTGCTGTGGAAATTGAATTCATTGTTATTCGTGTGTTGTTCGTTAGATTGATGGTTCTGTGTTTCTCCTAGTTTTCTTAATTTATTTTCTAGCGTTTCATGCTTCCTCGTTGCTCTGATTTTGATGGTGTCATGTAGGTGCTCGGTGAAGCTGTCCCATTGGGCTGCGTGCCAGAAATTACTTAGTTGCAATTGAATGTCGTATAATTGTTGGTTAATTTTTTGCTTTCTTATGTATGCAAATCTTAATTCGTTTTTTATCCAAAGCGCTTTGGCTTGTTTAGTTGAAATGATCGAGGCTGGTGTGTTCGGTACGGTTTTAATTGGTACGTATTTAGGTGTGAGGTTTAGTTCTATACATTTTTTGTTGAACCAAATTGACTTGTCTAAATTCATGAGTTTAAGCCTGAGTGATTTGAATTTCTTGGCTTCACGATTTGCCTGACTAGCCGTGAACATTGTGGTGTTTGAAGCCATATTTTCAGTGTTGCCTTAGTAAACAAGTGTTTAGTGATTTTCAGTCGGTCAACACGAATGTACCCAAAAGAGATGGGTTATGCCCTAATCCTGAAATAAATTACATGAGATTAATAAAACACTAGGATGACCAGTTTCGATCGTCAAGCGATCATCATCAGATCCATTACACTTAGGCTATAAAATCTATGTTTGAAATACAGGTGAAAATATTTACAATATGTACAATTATTTAGTTGCAGTATTGGTACTGCAACTGTCAGTGTATGCTAAATCCAGTATATATGTTAGGTGAAATGCTAAATGGTGATAGCTATCCGGAGATTGTACTTTAGAGAGATTATATGGTTGTAAACTATGGTTAAACTATACAATTTTAGGCTAACTACTTATCTGATTGTCTTCCGTACTACAGCTACTCGCAGTTTTCGTGTTTACTAGAACTCACTGTGCGGTCGACTGCGGTGGTTATCTTAACGACTGGTTTTTCCCTCCCTTCTCCCCCCTACCCCTACGTGCTGTGGGGAGTGATCGCGATGTGTTTATGTGAGGTGTTGCCAACCTAGATAAGATGTATGTTATTGAATGAGGTGGGTCTGCAACTATTAAAGACCGTGGATTAGCCCTCGCCACGCGTGGAGCATAACCCATTCGAACTAAGCGTTGACGGTCTTATGAGGACGTCCCGGCACCTTTAATACTGCCGCGAATATGGGCCTTGGTTTATTGCAGAAGAAAAGTACATCGTACACCTGATCCATATAACATTTACCTATTAAAAACCCCCTAATTTCCCCCCTTTTTTATCTAGCTTGGCTGAGTCGCTAAATTGTGTTTTGTTTCCGACAGGGTGTGTTTTTTAGCAGCGTGAAGAGGGGTGAGCTCTCCATGAACGTGTGTTCATTTAGATTGTTGGGATTGTTTCGTTTGGCTAGGTGTATCTCGATTGCTTCCTTTATGTCAAGAGCTCTGCCTTTCGATTCGTGATGGATTATTTTAAGGTCCGACTCTATGTTGGTAAAGCTGTGCCCTGCGTCACACATATGTTCGCACACGGCTGAATGTGTTCCGTATCTTATCGCATTCCTATGTTCATTATAACGTGTGTCTACTCGCCTTCCACTCTGCCCGATGTAATTAGCTTGACAATCGGTGTCTTGGCACGTTATAGAATATACCCCTGACCTTGAATACGGGTCACGTTTATTTAGATTACTATTTAGGAGGTGCCTAGCGGTTGTGTTTTTCGTCGTGAAAGCTATCTTTATGCCTTGCTTTTTGAATAGGTTAGTGATTTTATATGTATTCGCATTCACATAGTTGAAACGCGCAAATTTTTTCTCATTACTGTCCGGTTTGGGAATCGTTTTATCTTTATTTTTATGTTTGGCTATAATTTGGTTTATTTTGCTTGGCGAGAAGTTGTTTTCCTTAGCTATTTGCATAATTGTTCTTATTTCCTTATTATAGTTGTCTTTTGACATGGGTATGTTTAAAGCCCTGTGCACCATTGAGTTGAAACCCGCTAGTTTGTGCGTACTGGGGTGATTAGACTGATTGCCGATTGCATGCGAGGTTTGTGTTGCTTTCCGGAATATGGAATATGAAAGGTCGTTGTCTTTACGTTCAATACTTATATCGAGATAATTTATTTTCCGGTCTATTTCGGATTCCTTAGTGAATTTGATAGAGTGGTGAAGGCTATTAATGGATTGGAGAATTGTTTCTTCGCTTGTTAGTTCAGTATCGTAGATGCAAATTACATCATCTACGTATCTTTTCCATATTACTATTCCCTTTGTTGAAGTCTTTTCTAAGAACGCATTTTCTAGTGCATTGATGAAGATGTCAGCGATTAACCCACTTAGTGGCGATCCCATTGCTAGGCCTTCTCTCTGTGTGTATATTTTATTGTCGAATTGAAACACGTTTTGGTTGAGAACGACCCTCAGTAATCTCACAATCTCTTCAATTTCTTTTACCGAATTGTTGGATTTTAAGTTGTTTTCGATAGTGTTGATTGCTTCAATAATCGGAATATTGGTGTACATGTTAGTTACGTCGAAGGATATTAGCCTGAAGCTAGGTTTCATTTGTAGGGTGTTCAATGCTGTTACTAGTTCTGTTGTGTTCTTTACAGAGTTGTTTTTGTCGTTGGAAAGACGGCATTTTAAGATTTTTAGTAACTCTTTGCTGATTTTGTAATTAGGGGCATTCCTACAATTGACTATTGGTCTCATTGGGCATTCCTTTTTGTGTATTTTTGGTTGTCCCCTCAATGACGGTATTTTCGGGTTCATGTTTATTAGTTTTGATTTTTCGGCTTTGGTCAGTATGTATTCTGTTTCTTTTAGAGCACTTTTTATTTGTTTTTGGAATTTGTTGGTGGGGTCTTTTGTTAATTCCTTGATTTCGTTGTTGTTTAGGAATTCGACTGTTTTTTCAATGTATTCTGTTTTGTTCAAAATTACTGTAGTGTTTCCCTTATCTGCTTTTGTGATGATTAAGTCATGTTCTTTTATTTTTTGTTTCAACGACTTTATTTCTTTGAGTTGTTTGTTGTTTTGAATGTTATTGCTATCGCCCTCTCGTTTGAGGATTTTTTTGGCTTCGTTGGTGGCGAGATTTTTGGTTAATTCCCTGTCTTCTGCTGGGAGCTTGTGACTGGCTATCTCAATATCTGTGATCAACTGTTTTATATTGTGGTTCGTGTGTGCGTCTGTGCAGTTGTATTTCAAACCTTTGTCTAACATATTCATTTCACCTTGAGAAAAGGTTACGTTCGTTCTGTTGCTTACTCTGCTGTGGAAATTGAATTCATTGTTATTCGTGTGTTGTTCGTTAGATTGATGGTTCTGTGTTTCTCCTAGTTTTCTTAATTTATTTTCTAGCGTTTCATGCTTCCTCGTTGCTCTGATTTTGATGGTGTCATGTAGGTGCTCGGTGAAGCTGTCCCATTGGGCTGCGTGCCAGAAATTACTTAGTTGCAATTGAATGTCGTATAATTGTTGGTTAATTTTTTGCTTTCTTATGTATGCAAATCTTAATTCGTTTTTTATCCAAAGCGCTTTGGCTTGTTTAGTTGAAATGATCGAGGCTGGTGTGTTCGGTACGGTTTTAATTGGTACGTATTTAGGTGTGAGGTTTAGTTCTATACATTTTTTGTTGAACCAAATTGACTTGTCTAAATTCATGAGTTTAAGCCTGAGTGATTTGAATTTCTTGGCTTCACGATTTGCCTGACTAGCCGTGAACATTGTGGTGTTTGAAGCCATATTTTCAGTGTTGCCTTAGTAAACAAGTGTTTAGTGCTTTTCAGTCGGTCAACACGAATGTACCCAAAAGAGATGGGTTATGCCCTAATCCTGAAATAAATTACATGAGATTAATAAAACACTAGGATGACCAGTTTCGATCGTCAAGCGATCATCATCAGATCCATTACACTTAGGCTATAAAATCTATGTTTGAAATACAGGTGAAAATATTTACAATATGTACAATTATTTAGTTGCAGTATTGGTACTGCAACTGTCAGTGTATGCTAAATCCAGTATATATGTTAGGTGAAATGCTAAATGGTGATAGCTATCCGGAGATTGTACTTTAGAGAGATTATATGGTTGTAAACTATGGTTAAACTATACAATTTTAGGCTAACTACTTATCTGATTGTCTTCCGTACTACAGCTACTCGCAGTTTTCGTGTTTACTAGAACTCACTGTGCGGTCGAGGCGAGGAGGTTCGAATCCCCCACCAGCAACCTTGAAGATGGTCTTCTGTGGTTTCCCATCTTCCTTCCAGGCATATGCCGGGGTCGGTCCTTGACTGTAGGCAACAGCCGCTACCTTCCAACACCTCGTCCTTACATTCCAAATTTACTCCTCAACGGTACTTGTAGCTCACCCATTGGGTTTCCGTCTCGAAGCAGCTACAAAACTGGCGAGTCGATCATGTCCTCGGACACTCCCGGGACTAAAAGCTATACGCTGAAAAAAACATAATGTGGAAGGAGAAGATTGCATATCGTTGGTTGACACAGGCGCAGTTATATCAATCTTGTCAGAGGAATGCTATTTGGGGCTATTAAGAGGCGACAGCATGATTATTTTGCCAGCTTCAACAGTGAAGTTTAGAGGTATCTTCCAAGGCAAGATTGTCAAAAGTAAAATTCAGGTTCTGTTGAATTTGAACATAAATAACAGAGATTACGAACATGTACTTATATTTGTTAATAAGATAAACTTCGATGTGATTTTGGGAATAGAATTTATTGCAAAAGAAGGAGCAGTTATCGATATGAAGAATCGAGCCATCAAGTTTAATGGGATTGGTTCGGAAACGAAAGATTTGGAAGAACTGGAAATGAATGCACATCTAGATAAAGATTATAGAGAGTATATTTTAGACAGCGTTGTTAATGAAGTGGGAGAAGAGAAAGAACATTATGCTCTCAATGTTGACGGATTCGAAGAAATCCAGGAGGAATTTGAAGACCTCATTATAGAATTTAACGACATCTTGTTATGATAAACCATCGAAACTCCTTATCAGAAGAAGATATACCCTATACCTGAAAAATATTATGAAGAAGTTCGAGGGATAATAAAGAAAATGGAAATGGATGGAATTATCAGAAAGGAAACATCAAAGTTAGCTTTGACAAGTGTCAGTTCATGCATGAGAGGATACATTTTCTAGGACATACCATAGATCAATTTCGTAATATCCCAATCAGAAGAAAGTTGGAGCTATTGTCAGTTTTCCAAGACCAACGAAGTTGAAGCAAGTCATAGAATTTGCTGGTATGTTTCAGTTCTTATGTAACCATTGTAGTCGATATTCTGAGATTATGGCATCGTTGTACGATCGTCTTAATAAGAACAATAGGTGGAAATGGGGTCCTGCAGCAGAAGAGGCGTTCGAGAGAACTAAGGAGATGCTCAGAAATAACATCAAGCTAGAGTATCCTGAATTTGACCGCATATTTTATCTGGGGTCTGATGCATATCGAATAGGAATTAGTGCTGTATTATATCAGAAGGATGAAGAGGGATACAAGTACTATATTGAATTTGGTAACAGAAAATTGAGGAAACAGTAGGAAAATTACTTCACTACTGAATTGGAAGCATTGACTTTCGTAACAGCATTGTAGCAGTGGAAAAATATCTTGATAGGACACCAGATCATAATAATTACAGATCATAAGGCTTTACAGTTCATGATGCAGTCAGATATGCCTAGTGATAGACTGACCAGATGGACGTTGTTTGTCCTGCAGTTTAATGCTACTATAGTTCACCAGCCTGGGAAAGACAATTTTATTGAAAATGTCCGGATAAATGCGATACAATTGGAGCCTCAAGATCAGGAGACTTTGGAATAGCTCGAGAAGATTAATGTATCAGAGAAAAGATGCCCTCCGATTAGGATCATGTATCGTTTCTTGAAAGGTCTTATGGACTATGCCGATCCTGACTATGAGAAAATTCGAAAACGCTCAGATCGTTATGTTTTGTGGGGAGACATCGTTAGTAAGTACTGTACGTCGATATGAAAAAACGATAGTCAGATTTGTGGATCCTCCCAACTTAGTAAACCCATTTGTTTGGTTTACGCTCCACACTATAGGTCATGGTGGTCTCGATAAAACTATAAACACACTCCAGGAAATGTTTACGTGGAAGAACATGAGAATTTCAGAAGATTATTAGATCTTGTGAGAAATGTCAGAAAGGAAAATATACGTCAGAACTTCTTAAGGAAAGACCTAGATCCATTATTCCTTCCCAACGTCGTGAGTTATTTGCATGTGTCATATTCGGCTATGTCCCAAAGGATACAGAGGTAACCAATACGTTTTAGTGATAGTAGACGTTTTTTCGATATTTGTATCATTGGATCCGATTCAGAAAGCTACGACAAAGCAAGTCTTGAGCAGAATAGAGCATGCAGTAATTCCGAAAGCAGTAAAACTGGAATTTCTTTTACGGACCATGGAACTCAGTTTACGTCGGGGGAATTCCAAGAGACAATGGAATTGAAAAGGCCAAGGATAACTTGAGGAAAGCAGCAAATAAACGCCTGAAGAGATTACAAGGAAAACGCTTCAGTGCACCATTGAATGTTGGAGATTTGGTCTTAATTCGATTGCCAACTAAAGCCGCCTTTGTCATGAAGATATATACAAAATTCTCGATCCTGTATTTTGGGCCATTTAGATTAGGCAATGGCTATGATAAGAATTGTTACAACACAGAAATAGATAGCAATTTGTATGTTGGAAAATTCAATGCCAAGAATCTGAAGGTATTCTATGAGAGAATTGACTAATATTTCAACTTAAAATTCTATTTCAAGGATTGATTTGAATTTTTGGAATAAAAACATTTGCAACGTTTTAATTATAAAGTTGAGAGGAAAATGAGCTCGAATTTTAAGATGCGCAGGATAAGGAGAATGGCATTTGTATTGTTTTGATAAACTTTGGTAAAGATTGGAATAATTTAAAGAATTGCACAATATCAGATTTTGTTGAAGGAACAATGGCTACAGATTGCAGCTAAGAGAGGAAAATGGCTACCTCAAGCCCAGATTTAACCTTGCCTCGTGCCGTATATGTGCAAGAAATGGCAATAGCAATAGACAGAGTTGAGGAGAGATGATTCTGATTGGTCAATGAAAGTTCTCAAAGCGCGATGGAAGAAGGGATTTTACCGCCCGTAATGAAGAGCTTGAGCTGAGAATTATGCTGATGTTTCGTTAAGAAGAGGGAAAACTTACATCTATAACTTTGGAGAAACGTTTAATACTTTCGGAAGGAAGTTTGGAGACCATGTATGAAGTTATAGGAGAATATTCAGTCACGTTAATTGGCGCAGATTATTCATGAGGCGCCATGCCATTAGTTTCGATGTGGAGACGACACGATCGGTCTGATTGTCTTTGTGCGGAGAGCGCTAGAGTGAGTAAGACGTGTGTCACGTGAGGTCCCAAGAAGCCCGGAAATTAGCCGTATCACCTACCGTGAGGAAGCCGGTAACTCTGGCCAGCCTCAGTGCCATGTTCGGTGAATGAAAGAACAGTGCACAAAAGTGCTTGAATATCAGATTCTGTGTGAATAAATATTACTAAAGTACATTAATACTATTGAGAAATTTTATATACACGTTCTGTATGAATATTTCAGTTGAACTCCGATGATTTATAGTCATTTTGATGGAGAAAGCAAGTGGTGACGAGAGTGCTTATCTGAGAAGCTAGCAAGACATTTCGTGCGCGATGCTTTGTGAAACAGGCGAGCTATGGATATGTAGTCAACGAGAGTGAGTGACGCACTTGAGTGGTACATGCGCATTCAGATGACATTAGCCGTGGACAGAGACATTTAGGCCTATACTATTTGATATAAAATATCTCAACGATGTTATATTCTCATAAGTTGAGGGGAATGCATATCTACGTTTATAAAATGATCGTGATGGAGTTTTAAACCGCATATGCACTAGGAATGTGAGGTAGGCTATACTGAAGAACTGGAATATCAAGCAACCGATACTAAATTATACCATCACGATGAAGAATAGTTATTGCAACTACATACTCTCTGTGTTCATTACGGAAATACGCAGTCATGTCGTTTCGACATTCTACAAGATCCGAAGAGAAATAGGGTGTCCCATTTCATTGCTTGAAAATCGGTTCAGCCCCGCTGAGGAAGTAGATGTTAGAATCATAGGAGGTGGATTGATGAGCAGGCGGAGAAAGCAGAAGAAGTGGCAAGAAGGGGGGACGTTAAGGAGCTCTATGGCATCACAAAGATGCTTTCGATGAAAGGTTTTAATAAAACTAGGCCTGTGAAGAGCAAGACGGGCGAGATCCTCACGACGTGTGAACAGCAGCTGACAAGATGGAGAGAACACTTTGCAGAGGTTCTTAATAGAGATAGAGGACCAGAAAGTAAGCAGCGAGGAGAAGATGAAGAGGAAGCAGAAAGTGACCCAAGCATCAGCCTCGACTCCCCAACTCGGGGCGAAATACGGACAGCGTTGAAGCAGATGAAATGCGGGAAGGCACCAGGTCTGGATAATATCCCAGCGGAAGTACTGAAAGCAGACCTGGATATTACGATCGATCTGCTGCACCCGCTGTTGGAGAAGATCTGGAAGGAGGAGAAAATACCAACCGACTGGAAGAAGGGGTTGATAGTCAAGTTGCCGAAGAAAGGGGACACCACAAACTGTAACAACTGGAGGGGTATCACCTTGCTGTCCATTCCAAGCAAAGTGCTGGCGAGAGTCATCCTGAATCGTATAAAAGACTGCGTAGAAAAAAGGCTTCGGAAGGAACAGGCTGGATTTCGACAACATCGCAGCTGTGTGGATCTCATCAACACCCTCCGAATCATCCTGGAGCAGAGTGTGGAGTGGCGGAATACCCTTTACCTCACATTTGTTGACTTCGAGAAAGCCTTCGACTCCGTAAATCAAAGAATTATGTGGAAGACCCTCGAGGAATATTAAATTCCAACAAAGATCATCAGAATCATGGAAGAGATGTACGAAGGGTATGAGTGCCAGGTTCTTCACGAAGGCAAATTAACAGAAAAGATAAAGGTCAGTTCCGGAGTGAGACAGGGGTGTGTCCTTTCCCCCACTCTGTTCCTGTTGGTCCTGGATAGTGTGATGAAGAAGGTAATGGGAGGACGGAAGAGGGGTATTCAATGGGGTATAAATGACAGGCTTGAAGATCTGGATTTCGCAGACGACATTTGTCTTATGGCACAACGGTACCGAGACATAGAAGATAAGCTGGGGAGGTTGCAGAGAGAAGCAGAACGTGCAGGACTGATGATCAACACCAACAAGACCAAAGAGATGAGGATAAATTCTGACATCACGACTAGTTTGACAGTCAACGGAAAGGACATCGAGCGAGTTGAGTCCTTCCTCTACCTTGGAAGTATAGTCACAAATGATGGGGGAGCAGAGGAAGATGTTCGAAGCCGTATCAGGAAGGCAAATGGTGCCTTTGTCCAGCTCTACCCCATCTGGAGAAATAGAAACATTTCCAGGAAGACCAAGCTCCGCCTTTTCAATAGCAACGTAAAGTCGATTCTTCTCTACGGCTGTGAAACATGGAAAGTCACAAAACCGATCAACAACCAGCTACAGGTGTTCATTAACAGATGTCTGCCTCGCATCATGAATGTGAGGTGGCCGGACATAATCTCAAATGAAGATCTTTGGACCATCATCAATCAACAACCGATTAGCATCCAGATCAAGGAGAGGAAATGGCGCTGGATTGGTCACACACTAAGGAAGCCGGACGGAGCTATTGAGAGGGCGGCGCTAGACTGGAATCCTCAAGGCGCCAGGAAGCGAGGTCGACCTAAGAAGACCTGGAAGAGGACGATCGAAAATGAAATTGCAGAGGTGGACAAGAACTGGAGTCAAGTGAAGAGAATGGCCAGGAACCGTACTGCGTGGAGAAATTTCGCCAAGGCCCTATGCTCCGGAAGGAGCGGCAGGAATTAATGGTAATGGAATACTCTTTGTCTACATTACGGAAATACGCAGTCATGTCGTTTCGACATTCTACAAGAGAAATAGGGTGTCCCATTTCATTGCTTGAAATTTGGTTTCGCCCCGCTGAGGAAGTAGATGTTAGAATCCGAGACCAGACGACGCAGTTCGATACTGGAGCCGTGGCAATGCAGTTTTCCAGAAGTAGAAAGAAGATGGGCTATTCAGACTGTAGGATACTGTTCCCTACAGTATTTTCCACCACAGTTATTCTACAAGAGTCATCACAAGGTAGAAAGTGATCTTCGTTCGTAGACGTTGTTTGTAGTTTGCTCTGTTTAGAATATTTTTACCATTTCAACGCCTTTATTAATTTTATTCTTCAGTGAATTTGTATTATGGAACTTCAGTATATTATTTCTATGGTGGATACGTATTTTTAAATTTTATCGTTTGAAAATTTTAATCCATGAGTTGGAGATTATTGCATTTGCATTTCGAAATTTAACATTTAACTAATTTAAGATCGTTTTCTTAAATTTCTTGGATTTATTTAGGATTTGATAATTCATTGGGAATATTATTATAACAAGAAAATTTAGATTAGAGGAAGATTCTTTTTAGATTAAACAGTTTGTTGACGTTTCATTTTATTTTATCGTCCTTCTTTGAAGAATATTTACACATTATTGAAGTATATTTATAGTTGGTATTACTCAATTGAAACTTGAAGCTACATTAAATATGACATCTATTCGGACTATTGAACGTTGGTCATGAATCAAATATTTTAGTAGACATTTGAACATTGTTCATAATTATTTAAAATACTTTATCAACACTATTAATGATTAAAAACTAGAAGAATTTATTCTACAATTCCGTGACATATCAACATTGTTGAGTATTCTATTATAATCTATTGAAACATTTTAATAAATAGGCGCTGACTTTATATTGCATTAAAACAATAAATTGATAACGACAAGAGAGGTGTAATGAAACTATCGTGTTATTAAACATTAATAACCATTATCTTAATTCGGATTAACAAGTTAAGTAAACCAATATGGCATCGCTGTTAATGAAAGTCTGTAACTATGAATTATCTTAACAACATGAGATTTTCATACACTGTCAATATCGAGTGAAGCGTATATTGTAATTGAGAACTTATGTATCAGTTCCAAGGATGAGTGGTAACAAAGAATACGTTTTTTTTATCAGGAAGTGAAGAATTATTGAAGCTATATTGTGTGATAGCACGTTTTATGAAGCTCTAATACACATTTTACATGTGTTATTGCGAAATTAGTCGTATGTGGAGTATAAGGGTGAAGATATTAGAGCATTGATGTTAAGTGAAGATTATTATACATATTGGGAACGTATAACGTATTTTAATGCAGTGTGGATCTAAAAAAAAAATAACATTGATGTATAACATCATATTTTTATCGAATTACAGTTGAATTACCAAAGGTTAATTGGCAGAATATAGGCCTACTTATGAAAGGATCAAAAGATAAATGGTTTTATTAATTTATATTGCAATTATTATCAAGGATAAGGAATAGTATCGCATTAGCTAAACTTAATTGTTCGGCCATATTAGCTTGAATTCGACATGAAACCCTATGAACGTAATGGTGGTAAATTTACATCAAAAAATAAAGTTGACCCTAAATAATAAAAGAAAGCAATGTGATGGATGAATAGAAAAGGAAGTTGTGTTAATTGATAACTACAGTTTGGATAAGTGGTGTGGTGATGTTGTAAATAAAAGTAAACAATACTCATACTACAAGTAAACAATACTTGCAACAATTAATAAGTAAAAACAATTTAAATGAAAGTAAACAATGGTTAAGAATAACAAAAAAGTTGATAAAGTTAATTAAACTATTAAGCTTATAAACAGCCAATAGATAGGAATTAATAAATAGCAGTAATATTATTTATATTGTTGGATAATATGCTTAAATAAATATTTATAATAATAAATGTGGATTTGTATCAATAAATAACTAGTGAACTTGTTTAATGAAAATGAATAGACTATACTCAGCCTGCTTCCAGTCGTCCGACCGGGTCAGGGAATGGAATGAATGAAGCCCCCATTTAGCGGCGAGGATATGAACTGTGCCAGCTGACGAAGCCTGTCGCACTCTCCTGGGGCAATGATTAATTGAATGACGGTTGAAGTGAAATGATAGTGGAGAGTGTGGCTAGAATGTAATTGTTAGAGGAAAAACCGGAGTACCCGGAGAATAACCTGTCTGCCCCCGTTTTGTCCAGCACAAATCATACATGGAGTGTCCGTGATTTGAACCACGGACCCAGCGGCGAGAGGCCGGCGTGTTGCCGCCTAAGCCACGGAGGCTCGTGAACTTGTTTAATATTAATTGATACTAATATTCATAGTTATATGAACTTTTATTTATAATTTCCATAATTATTTAATAGCTAGAGAGGTTGCTTGTAACATTTAAACATTTCTTTGGATATTTGAAGTGCATTTAAACAATTTAATAATAATTTGGAGATGGATGTTCGAGGAACATGACGATGATCTTCGTTTACATCAAGGGTGGATAGGTGGTCTTATGACAGATCAGCCTTTAACAATTTGTACAAATATTGTGAATTGGTGAAGAATGGGAAGTAGAAAGAAGAATTATCGGAAGATTTATGTCAAATTAACTGAGGAATTATCTACAAATTTGTATTTTCGGAAAGAAAGTAAAGTTAAGAGAGATGTCAGGAACAGCTGATTGCTTGACAAGTAATAGCCTAGTCAATTTCGGCAATAATATAGTCTACTACGAGTATATTTATTCAGAGGTCATGTATAGAGTAACAGAGGACTAAGTTAAACGAATTTTACTTTGATGTTATTATTTTAAAATTTTAACTCAATTATTTCTTTAAAACTCTGAAACAGTTGATTAGTGTTTACTTTGCAGAAACAGCAGTTCAAGGTTTAGGCCTACGTTTAAGAAGTAGTAGATTTCTATACTATGACTAGGTAGAATAGAATGTTTCAATGCGCAAGCGCACCAAAGTAGGGGAGAGTGTTTCCAGCTCCCTTGTCACTCCGCTGCTAGTCTTTCTTCTGCGCATGTGCGTCAGGCAGGAGAAGTGCCTTTCTCTCTCTCTCTTTCTCGATTCTACTGGTTTCCTTGTGTGAAGTCGTGTATGGAGGGGGAGACTCTTCAGCAGCAACGCACAATGAGTCCCGCCACCAGCATTCTTTTCTACCTGGTAACCCTATAATGCCAGATATACATTTATTAATATTTCGTTTTTCTTATTAACAAGTGTGTGTTCAGAACACTTTTTGAAATTTTGAATAAATTTATTTTCGTTTGTTTTTATAAACATGACTTGAATGGTTTATTTGAATTATGGAGATAGATTGTGTTTTGGGAGCTGTTTAAGGTATAGTTTAGCCCCTTGCTATGCCCCATTTGCCCCGAGAACCGTAAGTTTCTCGCACTCTCCACTTTATTTAGTTTGTTTGCCCTCTTTTTATTTTTCAAAACACAATCGTAAGATATATGTATCCCCATGTAGCTCTTGTCGGTTGGATTTTCAGGTTTATCTAGCCGGGAACCTCAAGATTCTACAATCCAGCTGATCTTCGGATACGACAAGCGTCTTTTCATGGTTTATTCCGGGACAGTAGGCCTATCTATTGTAAGGCTACGGCCGCCTCCTTCCCGCTTCCTCGCATATCCATCGCAATCTTCCCCTCCCTTCCCATCTCTCAAGAGGACACTCTTCGCTTTGCAGGTGAGGCCGCCTGGGCGAAGTGCTAATCACACCTCCTCAGTTGTATCCACTCCGACCAGATGTTCCCCGCTCTAAGACACTGCCCGTAGAGGCGGTTTTACCCTTTCACGAATTGATTGTCGGCGGTCGATATGGGAACTATTCTTTATTTACTTGTTTCACACGTCAGCCTGCTTCGTTGACAGGTACAGTTGCGCGAGTAGGATATGACTCAGATCCAGTATCCTGGTCATTGTTTATCAACTGTTCGTGGTGACATGAGCTCTTGTGACGCTTATCTGACGCAATGCGGCAATCAAATATTAAATGGGTAATAGTGTTGAGTTCCCTAACTGAGTCCGTGGGTAACACCAACCTGGAGGGTAAAATCGATTTAAAAATAATATTATTATTCTCCACGTGAGTTCAACACACATTCTTGATACATAACATTCTAGTAGAATATGGGAAAGCTTCCTCCAACTCGATATCAATATGAGTTTCAAAGAAGTTGACAGTATGGCCTGCACGCAACCCAGTTTCCACCATTATCCAATCGGAACTTACTGTTTGCAGGATGCTGTACAACAGAGGACACGTGCGGTGCATACTGCCCTGCCATTGGTACGTGCTCTCTCTTCACTCCACCCACAGCCGAGTTTCATCGAAAAAAGACGAATGGCTCCGAGTCACTAGCAAGTAGTTCCTGTCTTATAGTTCCTGAATATGTTATATTCAGGAACTATAAGACGTCAAGAGTATGTTTCCTTGCTCCTATCATCTCTTAACTCCCTAATACTTCTACCGACGTAACAGCTTGCATGCTGCCACAGAAAATGGAAGTTTGTTGTCGTTGTAGTTAATTCGTTTTAGAGACATGCTGCTCGAGTCTAAGCTGCGTGATCCTGAGAGGAATGTGCACCGCGGACTATGTGAAATGGTGTTGACGAGTGATGAGGTTTCTCGGTCCGTGCATAGTACCGAACCAAATACATTGGTCGGTGACTCACTGACTTATTCGTAACACCACACTGGTTTCAGAAAAGACCGTATGTTAGCAGTATTGGAATAGAAGAGAATGTCAGATAACACGGCGGGCTGTCGACAGGCTTCTCAATTCTCGCCTGCTTCTACTCTGCCTCTGCCCTTCATCCCACAAGTTCACAGAGCTTGGAACCGAGCAGTAGTTTGGTCATCAGTCTCGTGTACTTGGGTGTGTGTTAAATCTGTCTGATATCCTGTGTATCTGTTGCGACTGTAGTAAAGTTGGAATTGTTAGGGTCGGGGTTAATGTAGCCTAATGTGCCCCAGAAATTGAAGTGATGTACTATAAAGGGCTTTTCCAGCATTTGGCTAGAGGGAGAGTGGAAAAACCTGGGGATAAACCACACTCGGGGTAGCCGCTGTCAGCATCGGGATTCGAATCCCCGATCTCTCGACTTGCTACTGCTCCCCAGCGCGGTCGTAATGGGCGACTGAACGTACATGGCTACGCCGCGGGCTATGCTTATTGAACAAGGCCAGAGGCGGCGAAAGCTACTGTCCCCGCGCCATCTCTGTGGACGCGGGGTATGAGGTAAGGGGAAGGTAAGGGGAGCGGGAACAATATTGAGTGAGCGAGGGATTTCCGGGCCATGCTTATGCTTAGTATAGTACGTTCTACGTCATCACTGGCTTACTCACTCCACTCCACATTCTTGCCCGGTTTTCAGAGCTGGCGCGGTGACAGTAGTAAGGGCTCAACCTCTGTTTTGAAGTTTGGCCGAAGCCACTGCTGCCGTTGAGGGGAGGGGGACGTTGGCCGTGTGACGTCATCGGGTTGTAAGCCGAGCTTGCCCACTTGGCTTTTCCCAAAGAATCACCTTTTTGTTTGTTTGATTCAGTGTGACAGAGAAGTTCATTGTGTGTGTGTTGTGCATGAGCGTTGTCCATCGTCAGTGTTTAAGCAGGTTATTGTCTAATAATTCGTTACAGTTTTCGAGCTTTAATTACATACGTAAACGATTTAGTATTTTAGAATCGCAATGAAACGTGAGCTGTGGTATTTTTAAATGTGGAAATAGGCCTACCTACCGCTACACCAAGGACTGTGAGGTAGGCGTCATTTACCACCGATTCCCAACTGATAGTGATATTTCAAAGCAATGGGTTACTAAGTTCCACAGGAAAGACAGTATTAACGTAAAAAAATGCACGTATTGGTAGTAAGCATTTCTTGCCTACTGATTATCAAGATGATATGAAAAACCGCCTTTTAGGACTTCCATTGAAAAGAGTACTAAATAAATCTGCAGTCCTTTCGCAAAATCTGCCCAATGATAGTACACTAAGCCAAACCTCTGTACTTAGGGCAGACAGAAGCAGAAACAGAGCCGTTAGAGCTTCAGCTATAGTAAGGTGGGCACAGTTAAGTCCTAAAAAAACAGGCTATTTGTACTGAGGATATTGACAATTCCAGAGAATGTGAAACTGAGAAAAATGAAGAACCACCGAGCTTAATTATATAGGCTACGTAAATGATTTAGTATTTTAGAATCGCAATGAAACGTGAGCTGTGCTATTTTTAAATGTGGAAATAGGCCCACCTACCGCAAATCCAAGGACTGTGAGGTAGGCGTCATTTACCACCGATTCCCAACTGATAGTGATATTTCAAAGCAATGGGTTACCAAGTGCCACAGGAAAGACAGTATTAACGTAAAAAAATGCACGTATTTGTAGTAAGCATTTCTTGCCTACTGATTATTAAGATGATATGAAAAACCGCCTTTTAGGACTTCCGTTGGAAAGAGAACTTAATAAATCAACAGTCCCTTCTCAAAATCTGCCCAATGATAGTACACTAAGCCAAACCTCTGTATTACGCGAATTTATTGTAATATATTTCAAACGTCACAAAACAGTTTTTTACAAATTTTTACATAATTTGTACATTCATAGTTTCATCAAAATTATATTGAATTGGTTTTTAATATTTTAAATTGTGACATTAAAGTATTTATAAAGCAATGTAATTATTTATGATATATTTTTATGTATAAAAACATATTTGTGTATTGGTATGGTTTAATTTCAGAAGATCAAGATGTCGAGGGCGAAATTACATGGGCTGAGGACGAAGGAGTTATGTACATAGCTGGCTACGTTGCTTTCTGTGTTCGGGATATTGACCCTAGCCTTGAAAGAATTACAAAATTCGCTCCAAATCCGGAAGGGGGGCAGCCATCTTGGATACGAATTCTATCATACGGCTGCCTTACTGAACCAAGTGACCAGTGGTTTAGTTTAGTGAAAGAATTTGAAAAGGTGTTTTTAGAAATACATGGTCCTCTATTCGGGTTTAATCGGCAACCGGGAATAGTGAAAGTGTTAAAAATAGGCTGCATTCGCTATTCCCGAGTGTATGTAAAGAAGCCATTAACGTGTATGCAAGACTCAGAACATATATTAGAATTAGAGAAGTTAATACTGTAGAAACAAATTTTGTGAGAGAAAACAGATGAAAAAATCTATCAAATGAGTAAGATCCAAGAAGTAAGCATATCTGTAACTGATTTGTTGTGATTTCGCTCATTTTACCATGTCTAGGTGCATTAGCCTTTAATTAAAGCATTATTTATTGACTGTTGAAAGTGCCACTAGGGGTAGAATGGTATCATTAAGTACTGAATACATGCAGCCGGCTAATGCAAAGCAGTGGTATTTGTATGGCAGTGTTGGCGCGAGTGACAACCCTGTGACGTCACAGTGTTGAACCGGCTGGCAGAACGTATCGAGGGGAAGTGGCTGAGCCCTGACTACCTCATTCTCGCCGGCCCCTGGAAGAAGCCTATGAGTACTCAGGGCCGGCACGAGGTCCCATGCGACACATGCCGCGCCGGTGAAGCCGGCGTCTTATTTCATATTTCGTTCTAAAATCATATTGATTTTGCGGTGCTATACAACTGAAATATAAACTTCGGCGCCCCTGAATATGTTAAAATATTAAGCATTAAATCTCGGCATTTTATTGTTATATTAAATCTCAATACCATTTAGAATATTCGAAGGACAACATTGGCAATTGAAAACCAAATTTTATACACTATAGATACTGATTCAATTTGGTGAGACTTTGCCAAGCTTAAGGCGAGAAAAGTATGTTTTTTAGCCTACTTTTCACATTTTGCAAATATGAGGAAAAAGTAGACTTATGAGATCGAGTCGGGAAAATGTGTGTCTGTCTGTCTGTCTGTCTGGCTGTGTGTGTGTGTCCCCCTATCAACCCCTAAACGGCTGCAGCAATCAAAACCAAATTTAGTATGTGTAAAGATGTGCACCGGAATATCTCACGTCCATATTTGAAAATGATGTCAGTGCTACCAACTGCTGAATAAACGCAATAGAAATTTGAGCTCCATGTTGGATATCTTGCAAGGTATGCTTGGGAGCTATTCCAAAATTGGCACACATGTAGATAATACTATTTCAGTTTAATTTCCAGGAGGCCATACATGACAGTGTTGCCAAAATAATTTTAAGCCTTCTGATAAGTCCAATGTTAAAATTCATATAACTTCTACACTATCAATTGGATTTCAACCAAATTTTGTATGTAAAATGTGTACATAAACAGATATGACTGAGTGTATTCTTAAGAGCCACCAGGGCTGCCAACTGTTAATAATTGCTCTCTCTATTTTTTTAAATCCAAATACCAATATATCGGAAAGTATGCAAGCCGACAGATTTAAACTATGCACACGTATATTCTGACATTTTAGATTAATTTGGAGTAACTTATTATACCCTTGGAAAATAGCATGTAGACAAGATTCGAGGTTTCGGGGTCGTAATGGATTCTTGTGAATGTGATTTAGAGATTTTATGCTATCAAAATAACTTCCATGGTTCATAAGGTTAACTAATTATTACAAAGCCAAGAAAACAACAGGATCTACTAACAAATGAAATTTAATAACTGAATCAAACATAAAACACTTAACAATAGACCACCCTTAAATTAGTTCACTCGCACGTGAACAGATCTGACACTTACCAGCCTGACGTACCATGATAACACGGCATGACAGCTGTCAAACAAGCGTTGTGACTGCAATGTCACTTAATTCAAAGTAACAAAAGAAAACGGATCACAAGATCCAAAATAACAACAAATAAAATAGTACAAGAATTTAATATTTATGAGCGACACGCGTTTTAAGACTAGTTCAAGTAATGAGCACATTGACGGGCGCTCGTTTCCGACCAAAACAGTCGGTTCGGGAACGAACTCCGTACTGCGAAGACGAATTGCGGAAATGTGGGAACAACAATTACATATTTATATACACTACTGACATGCTCTAACCTTAGATTACCACAACCAAATACACGAGTGTATTATTTAAAATAAGGGCTGCGGAATTACCGTCTTATACCTTAAACACTAGGAAAGCATAACATGACATGAACAAGTTTGGCCGGTTGCCAAATTATATTTATAGTGAATACAATGGCCTTGAAAATAAGAGCCAACAACAACAAATACAAATTTTTAATTTCACGCCGGAAAAATTTGGCGTTTTAAACAATGAACAAATAAGTCGTAGTCATGATAAAAACCCTCGGATCGACAACATGGCAACTCCCCAAATTAAACCAAATAAAATAACCTTAACTCATTAGGCTTTAAAGCAAACATTTACGTGTCATAACAGAGCTGGGGACAGCCGGGTATGTTATCGCATATCTGAGTAAGTGGCTGATTCCTTCCCCCAACGTAGTAATGTGTGCCACGCTAAATATAGATTCTGGCCCATAGCCAGCGTCCAGCTACCTTCTGAACGTCACCTGTTAAACGCGTAAATACAAAATATCACATTATCTCAAAACATCCTCTCAGGGATTTTCAAGAACACATCTCCAGTTCAAACTCAGCCCCAAGGGTAACTAATTTGCCGGAGTGATGTCGCAGTCAAGGAGAGGCTTTACCTTTCCTCATCATCACACATACACCCAAAAATACGTGGCACTCTCTCGAAGATCTCGTCGCAGCATATGAACCAGCACACCCTTCAGATAAATGACACATGACTTGTCCAAATTACAAAAAATAAATAAATTAATAACTGGAATCAGAATTTGCCCGAGTTATAAAAGCAAATAAAATACTAATTTTCCCCCACGTCTAGTTTTAGTTTTACATTATCATTAATTCAGTCCATTTATCATTGTCGTTCCTAGGTTCTCATTCATGGCTACACTTTTTATTGATACGTTAATCATATGCGGCCCTTTCGCTATAAGAATTACGTATACATAAAGACAACATTTAAGTTACAAAAATATAGTACAACATAATTGTCACGCAATGCCAAAAATTACTACACGCATGTCAGTTAAGAAATCAAACCCTAAATTTAAATTAAACCACACAAATAAAATCTGTACAAAGTTCCACACATCTCTCGCGATTCCCCTCGTCCAAAATCAATAAATCAATTTTTTAATACTCATCACTTAAACCGCTTTCCAGAGGCCTCCCGCCTCGTCATCTCCCACCATTAGGCCTTTAGCCCATTACACTCATGGTGATGGAGGATGAAACTTGTTGCCTTCTTTCCATGGTCGACATCTTGCCGCTGTTAAAAACACAATTATATGAAAGTTTTAAAACTGTTCTATCTGCTTTATGAGTATTTTATTTCCTCATATAGTCCTATGCAGAATCGTATACTTTCCCTATCTTATGGCTAATTGCCATCTCACAAATTATGAAAATATAACTTAGTTATCGACACACAACTAGAATTTTTAAAAAACATAGTCCGTCATAAGGACGTCTTAAATTGACTGTCGAAGAATAATTAGGAGTGCCCTGGTTCATCTCAGACATTTGTTTATATACAGAAAGCCTAAAAGTTCCCATGGAGGGAGAAAAAGCTCCTCAATATTTTAAATAATGGGCCTATAATTATGTGTGACCTCTCAAAAATCTTGTAATTTCTCACAGGTCGCGAATCTGCCGCCGAACACGCAAACCGATCGCTAGATCTTTTATAACCGATTGGCGCGCAAAAACACACTGATGCTATGTTCTGGCGTCCTATCCTCTCATTGGTCAGTTAAGTTAGCGTCGGAATTCTGACCTTACACATCCCGCCCTTATTTTGACGTCACGACACTTGTCCTCTCTCTCACTCCTTGCCTTGGACCAAGCATCGAGATTCACGTACGCCTCAGCGTCATACCTGATTTTCTCAGAAGAATAAGAATAGCATTGGTTGTGAAACTGTCGGTACCTTCCACCCAGCACGTAGCCCGTCTTACCAAGTCCAGTTTGCTTGCTACATCAATTTTACTCAAATATCCAGCATATCATGTATTTAGTATTTCCAGCAATTTTTAATAATATGAAACATTATTATTGGACACAATGATAAGGGTTCATCTGACCCCTAGTTGATAAAATTCGAACTCAGGGAAGTCGAATTTCACACCCTTAACTTTTCTGGCTCAAATTTGAAGTTGCTGGTCACCCTCAAAATATAATGACTGTCCGCCTCTGTCTGTTTCAGTAGCCGTCTCGCTCCAAACTCATTAGGAAATTCCTGTACGCTTGTGCCCTCCGGCCTCTTTCCTCGCTACTCGTCTCCCCTCTCACTCTTTCAAAACATCAACATTGCTCATTTACAACTTCCGCCTGAATTTGTAAACACGCCAGGGCTGTCTTTCGAGCGCATTCATTACTAGTGTACCCCCGTATCTTTTGTTGTATGTTATCACGCGAATGTTTAATTTGCTGCAGTCACATTATTTCTCGGTTCTTATGGCTCTCTCTGATGATACAATTTTAAGTTTGATATTATGCACTGCCATGATTCCTGTGCTCATCTCCCGGACTCTGTAGGCGTTGTTACCTAAATTCGTAACCCCTAGTTGAACTTCCTTAAGCCGCTTCTGTCTTTTCTCCATTCTCCCGTGATGTCATCTCTTTCTTCTCTCCCGCCTTGCCATCTTCTTCCTTCTCCCTTCTTCTTCTCAGATTCCCGTACGATAAATTTCTTCACCATATTTCGAGACCCTTGCCTGACACGGCCTGCGAATCTCTCCTGCTATTCATCTGTTTCCTATTGTCGGCTGCTCTATTTTCTTCTTCTCCATGCAGCTCCTCCAAATATCTCTGGGTTTCTACATGCATGACCTCCAACATTTGATGTGTTCCGTTTTCCTCCTCGTGGGTGTCGGGATTCTTCTGCCGATCTATTGCTCTTTCCCATTTATCCTTATTGTTTCCCTCTATGTTACGTGGATTTTCCAGGTACTGTTGCGGGTCAGGGTGTCTCTCGTTCCAATTTCTTCGGTCCTCCCTTGGATCCGATTGCTCGTTAAACCGCTGGTTATCTTGTGCGTTATGTTGTTGGTTGTAACGCCTATTGTCCCTGGGCCTGTATTGTTGATTATAGTGTCCTCCACGCCATCCCCGATTAAAAGGTGCGTTATTATTATTATTCCTATTGTATGACGTTTGGTATCTCCTATTATCTCGCCACTGCTGATTGTTTGTGATCCGGTAGCGGTTAGTTTCTTCCTGATTGTAATGGTTTTTGTCCCTATTTTCATATCTCGGTTGAGATCTCGGCTCATATTCTTCGGTGTTCTGCCGTCTTTGATTATCCCCAGTGTTTGTAGCTTGCGACCTCGTGTTTTTGTTCGGTGTCTTGACTACTTCGACTGCATTAACTAACTCTATTTGTGTCTTCTCTCTCGGGTTGATGTAATTAGTGGTTTCATCTATCCTCCTCAATACTTCTTCTGCCTGGACCACTGTCGTAATATTTGCCGCCACCAAGAATTGCTGAACGCTAATAGGCATCTGTTTTCCTATAGTAGTTATTAGCTCCATTTCGCTTGGGGGATTATCAAGATCCTGCAATTTGACAAGTTGCATGGAGAAAAAATCTGCATATTTCGTCTGACGCGTGGAATGGTATTTGCGCGAGTATAAGTCCATTCGCAAGCTTTGTTGATATGACCCACTCCAGTATTTGCTTAGGAAGGCCTTGTGGAACCATTCCATTGATTTAAATGTGTTCTTAAATCCAAGATACCACGTAAGTGCTGAGCCCGCCAAAAGTTTTTCAATCATTCTTAATTGTCGCGTAGAGCTAACATTTTGGTCCGAAAAATATTCTGTCAGTTCTCTTAAGAAAGCATTAGGTGTCCCTCCGCTCTCTGGTAAAAACTTATTCGGTTTAAATTCGTTTCCACGAATGACTTGTATAACTTGCGTGGGAAGTTGTGTGTTTTGAGGTGTCGAGCTACGACCCTCATAATTCTGGAATGCTTGCGTGTCTATCGTTCTTGGACTTTGCCCAAGCTCGTGGCTGTCTCCTGTGTGCTCTCTTTCCGCATTCTCCCCTTTCCCCTTTTCCATTAGTGTCGCAAACATCGTATTATGTCCAAGTGACCGCAATTCCGATTTTATCATGCGGTCCTCTTGAATTTGAAATCGTAACTTCATATTTTCTTCTAACGCCTGTATTTCCGCGTTATTTTCCCCTAGCTTCTTGCTTACTGCGAGCCGTTCATCTTTCGAATCAGCGCTCATCTTGGTCCAATCTTTTCTAATAGTATCCTTCAATTTATCAATATGCTTTTCGACTTCCTGTTGACTAGCCTCCTGATTATCTTCGAGTTTATCTATCCTTTCTCCCAGAGAAATGTTGTTCTGCTCTAATGTTTGTTTAATTTCTTCCTGGTCAATTTCTAACTTTTTCCATTTCTCAATTGATTGTATTTCTAATTTGTTGAGTTCTGTCACTAAGCCCGTGATATTGTTATCTACTGTAATTATCTGATCTTGCATACCCTGTGCCCTTCGTTCGATCTTCTCAAACCTTTTTTCTAAGTTTGTGTGTGCTTCTTTAATCTCAGATGAGTTGGTCAAACACGCTTGCTCGATTTGTGCTAGTTTTGCCATAACAGTCTCATCCATTCCTTTTATTTCCTTTTTAAACGAATCTTCGATATCTTTTATTATTCCTAATTGTTTGGTATTGTTAGTGCTAACGTCCTTTGCTAATTGGATTAGCTGTTCTTTTGCGTGCTCTTTGATTTCTACCGTTAGCGCAGCTAAATTTTGAGTGTTCCTTTCGTCTTGTGCGTTTAACATTTCATTGTTTTTCTCAGACTGCCTATGTAGTTGTTCACTAACCAGAATGTTTTGTGTAGCGATTTTCTGATTTATATTCTCGTTAACTTCAGATAGTTTTGTGTTTAACTGTGTCTGTATTTCTTACGATTGCGTATTTATAGCAGCTAACTGTGTCTGCATTTCTTCACTATTTGCCGCTAACTGTGTCTGCATTTCTACCGATTGTTTATTATTACTAGCAGCTAACTGTGTCTGCATTTCTACACTATTTGCCGCTAACTGTGTCTGCATCTCTGCCGATTGTTTATCATTGCTAGCAGCTAATTGTGTCTGTATTTCATTGGTTATGTCCTTTCTCTTCTCACTAAGTTGGTCTCGCGTACGTGCGGATGCTAGTTCAATTACTTCGCGAATTTCTCCCAGAGTTGCCATCACAACAATAATATATTTGAGACATAGGGAAATGACACAAGGGCGGAGCCCTGGATACGCGCGCTCACATATATTAAATATACACACATTAACCCTTTACATACTCAGTTCATTTACTTTAAATTACTCCCACAAACTATAGCATCACTGAGTATAATTTACTTATTATTCCATTTAATGTTTTACCCCTTTGATTCAGTTATAATCTTCCTGACCTTACTTCAATTACAAATTTTAACCAATTAATAGAGTATTAATTAGTTATTAAGGTCTAACTTTCCTGTCAAATAATTCTTTGAGTTTGGCATTTCAACACAAAGCTAATTTAAATTTATTGGGCGCCTGGAACAGTTTGTTCTAATTTTAATCAAAGTTCAAACACTTAACTTGTTCCACATTTACTTTACTGCAAACTCCATGACTTTATATTTTCAAACATTTGGCGGTACTATCTTCGCCTAACTTACGTTAATAAACTTATCACATGCCGGTGATCTATTTTTTTTACTCTAAAACACAAATGCCACACGTTCGGAAGCCAAAGTAACTCTTATATACCCTTGGAAAATAGCATGTAGACAAGATTCGAGGTTTCGGGGTCGTAATGGATTCTTGTGAATGTGATTTAGAGATTTTATGCTATCAAAATAACTTCCAGGGTTCATAAGGTTAACTAATTATTACAAAGCCAAGAAAACAACAGGATCTACTAACAAATGAAATTTAATAACTGAATCAAACATAAAACACTTAACAATAAACCACCCTTAAATTAGTTCACTCGCACGTGAACAGATCTGACACTTACCAGCCTGACGTACCATGATAACACGGCATAACAGCTGTCAAACAAGCGTTGTGACTGCAATGTCACTTAATTCAAAGTAACAAAAGAAAACGGATCACAAGATCCAAATAAAAACAAATAAAATAGTACAAGAATTTAATATTTATGAGCGACACGCATTTTAAGACTAGTTCAAGTAATGAGCACATTGACGGGCGCTCGTTTCCAACCAAAACAGTCGGTTCGGGAACGAACTCCGTACTGCGAAGACGAATTACGGAAATGTGGGAACAACAATTACATATTTATATACACTACTGACATGCTCTAACCTTAGATTACCACAACCAAATACACGTGTGTATTATTTAAAATAAGGGCTGCGGAATTACCGTCTTATACCTTAAACACTAGGAAAGCATAACATGACATGAACAAGTTTGGCCGGTTGCCAAATTATATTTATAATGAATACAATGGCCTTGAAAATAAGAGCCAACAACAACAAATACAAATTTTTAATTTCACGCCGGAAAAAATTGGCGTTTTAAACAATGAACAAATAAGTCGTAGTCATGATAAAAACCCTCGGATCGACAACATGTCAACTCCCCAAATTAAACCAAATAAAATAACCTTAACTCATTAGGCTTTAAAGCAAACATTTACGTGTCATAACAGAGCTGGGGACAGCCGGGTCTGTTATCGCATATCTGAGTAAGTGGCTGATTCCTTCCCCCAACGTAATAATGTGTGCCACGCTAAATATAGATTCTGGCCCATAGCCAGCGACCAGCGACCTTCTGAACGTCACCTGTTAAACGCGTAAATACAAAATATCACATTATCTCAAAACATCCTCTCAGGGATTTTCAAGAACACATCTCCAGTTCAAACTCAGCCCCAAGGGTAACTAATTTGCCGGAGTGATGTCGCAGTCAAGGAGAGGCTTTACCTTTCCTCATCATCACACATACACCCAAAAATACGTGGCACTCTCTCGAAGATCTCGTCGCAGCTTATGAACCAGCACACCCTTCAGATAAATGACACATGACTTGTCCAAATTACAAAAAATAAATAAATTAATAACTGGAATCAGAATTTGCCCGAGTTATAAAAGCAAATAAAATACTAATTTTCCCCCACGTCTAGTTTTAGTTTTACTTTATCATTAATTCAGTCCATTTATCATTGTCGTTCCTAGGTCCCCATTCATGGCTACACTTTTTATTGATACGTTAATCATATGCGGCCATTTCGCTATAAGAATTACCTATACATAAAGACAACATTTAAGTTACAAAATTATAGTGCAACATAATTGTCACGCAATGCCAAAAATTACTACACGCATGTCAGTTAAGAAATCAAACCCTAAATTTAAATTAAACCACACAAATAAAATCTGTACAAAGTTCCACACATCTCTCGCGATTCCCCTCGTCCAAAATCAATTAATCATTTTTTTTATACTCATCACTCAAACCGCTTTCCAGAGGCCTCCCGCCTCGTCATCTCCCACCATTAGGCCTTTAGCCCATTACACTCATGGTGATGGAGGATGAAACTTGTTGCCTTCTTTCCATGGTCGACATCTTGCCGCTGTTAAAAACACAATTATATGAAAGTTTTAAAACTGTTCTATCTGCTTTATCGTAGACTTTCCCTGTCTTATGGCTAATTGCCATCTCACAAATTATGAAATTATAACTTAGTTATCGACACACAACTAGAATTAAAAAAAAAACATAGTCCGTCATAAGGACGTCTTAAATTGACTGTCGAAGAATAATTAGGAGTGCCCTGGTTCATCTCAGACATTTGTTTATATACAGAAAGCCTAAAAGTTCCCATGGAGGGAGAAACAGCTCCTCAATATTTTAAATAATGGGCCTATAATATATGTGTGACCTCTCAAAAATCTTGTAATTTCTCACAGGTCGCGAATCTGCCGCCGAACACGCAAACCGATCGCTAGATCTTTTATAACCGATTGGCGCGCAAAACCACACTGATGCTATGTTCTGGCGTCCTATTCTCTCATTGGTCAGTTAAGTTAGCGTCGGAGTTCTGACCTTACACATCCCGCCCTTATTTTGACTTCACGACACTTCTCCTCTCTCTCACTCCTTGCCTTGGACCAAGCATCGAGAGTCACGTACGCCTCAGCGTCATACCGGATTTTCTCAGAAGAATAAGAATAGCATTGGTTGTGAAACTGTCGGTAGCTTCCACTAAGCACGTAGCCCGTCTTACCAAGTCCAGTTTGCTTGCTACATCCATTTTACTCAAATATCCAGCATGTCATGTATTTAGTATTTCCAGCAATTTTTAATAATATGAAACATTATTATTGGACAAAATGATAAGGGTTCGTTATATACTTCAGTTCTTCCAACATGATTATAAGCTTACTGATAGTACCAATTTTTAAATACATGTAAGTTCTATACTATCAGTTGGATTTCAACCAAATTTCGTATGTGCAATGTGTAACATAACAGATATGACTATAAATATTGTTAAGAGCAATCAGGGCTACCAACTGTTAATAAATGCTCTCTATATTATTTTTACCTTAATATCAATATATCAGAAAGTATGCAAGCCAACAGCTCTATACTTTTCACACGTATAGCACCTGACATTCTAGATTAATTTGGAGTAATTAATATAAGTCATTGCTGCAAAAATGATTCTATGCCTGCTGATAAGACCAATTTTTAAATACTTGTAACTTCTATACTAACAAATGGATTTCATCCGAAATTGGCACAACAAGATATCATAATATTTCAGATTATTTCTGACAAGCACACACATGACATTGTTGCCAACATGCTTTTACGCGTGCTGATAGATCCAGTGTCTAACTGCATGTAACGTCCAATGGACTTCAACCAAATTTTGTATTCTGTACCTTAACAGATGGAACTAAGAATATATTCAGTCACCAGGGCTGCCAACTGTAGTGCTCTATTAAGCTACATTATACCAGGTATATTTTGAAATAATTAGATATTTCGATATTACCAACTTAATTTCGTCATTATTCTAGATAGATTCATAAACTGTAGAATAATCATTGGCATGAAAAGTAGGCTGTATAGTTCTTCACGGAACTTCTTGTTAAAAGTGTGTTCACAAGAAGTATTTTATGATTCAGTATTTGTTATTCCATTAGTCAATTTTCCGTTTAATGTAAATACAAAACACAATTATTTATTTTAATTTGTAGTCTAATCTATAGTAATATAATAAAGCTGAAGGGTTTGTGTGTTAGTGTGTTTATGTGTTTAAACGTGCTAATATCTGGAACTACCAGTCCGATTCGAAAAATTCTCTTTTTATATGATAGCCAGATTCAAGAGGAATAGTTTAGGCTATGTAGCATTAGGTTACACCTCTCAGGTAACCTTAAAGATTGATTTATGTTCAGTAAGCCGGTAGAACAAGCGCTCCCGAACAGCTCTATCCGCATGCGCCTGAGTTATGGTTAGTGATACGTACACCGTTTCACCTATCTGAACCAAAATATGTAGGCTATTCTTAACCTTTGGAACCCTGATGGTAACACTGTCTACGTGAAATTTATGACAGACCAGTCCATTCCCTGCATTTAGGCTCTTTGGTTCAAAACTACACCTTTTCCCCGATCTGAACCAAAATTTGTATACTAACCCTTTGTAACCCTGCGAATAACACTGTTTACATGAAATTTCGGACAGACCACCCCATTCCTTGCATTTAGGCCCATTGGCACAAATCTACACCGTTTCACCGATCAGAACCAAACTTTGTATACTTACCCTTTGGAACCCTGCGAGTAACACAGTCTGCATGAAATTTCGGACTGACCACTCCATTACCTGCATTTAGGCCCTTTGGCACAAATCTACACCGTTTCACCGATCTGAACCAACATTTGTATACTTACCCTTTGGAACCCTGCGAGTAACACTGTGTACATGAAATATATGACTGGCCACTCCATTCCCTGCATTTAGGCCCTTTGGCACAAATCTACTCCGTTTCACCGATCTGAACGGCAATTTGTATACTTACCCTTTGGAACCCTGCGAGTAACACTGTCTGCATGACATTTTGGACAGACCCCACCATTCTCTGTATTTAGGCCGTTTCGCACAAATATACACCGTTTCACAGATCTGAACCAAATTTTACATACTTACCCTTTGGAACCCGACGAGTAACACTGTCTGCTGGACATTTCGGACAGACCACTCCATTTCCTGCATTTAGGTCCTCTGGCACAAATCTACACCGTTTCACCGAACTGAACCACATTTTGTATACTTACCCTTTGGGTGACACTGTTCACTTTAAATTTTGGACAGACCATTCCATTCCCTGCATTTAGGCCCTTCATCACAAATCTACACCGTTTCTCCTAATTGCACCTAATTTTACATACACTTTGAAGCCCTGCTGTTAACACTGACCACTTGATATTTTGGACAACGCTATGCATTCCCTACATTTAGAATAACCGACAAAATGAACTTGAAAACCACGTATTAAGGCCCTAGAAACATTCATGTCCGTAGTAGTGTAACTGTAAGTCTATTGTTGACGGGCAGTTCGGGCTGCATCACGTCACCCCTACCAGTGTTCTGGTGCAGAATTGCGAAAATAGTTGCATCTTGCGCTGTTTATAAATTGCAGTCACGGGGGGGGTAATTAGTGCAAAAAAAATCTTAGGTCCCTTTAAACAGTTATCATCATGTTGGTGCAGTACATTGGGGTTATCAGCTGCAATAAGCGTTGGTGCTTTCAAATGTACATTCATTTATTCCGAAACCTATCGTTGAGCGCTATGTGGCGGTAAATGATACTATTCTACCTCAGGAGTTCGGGACAGCCGAAGTTTTCCAAAGAGTTCTGATTATTTTCCTAAGGCGCTATGCGACAAAATACGACACTATTGGTCTCTACGTTTCTAACAGCCAATGAGTTATAGGCCCTAGGCAGTGTCATTTATTTCACTTACTCTTCTTTCTATTTTTTTGTTTTTGTAAATTTGTTTGTAAATTACATGTGTCAGTGCTGTAGTTAGTAAATAGCTGGTTCCCTATACATAATTATCATTACGGGAAAATGATCTGAATGTTACGTCCATTATACTGAAGTTTTTAAGAGAGGGGCACCAAACCCAGATTTCGCATGTGCCAAAGAAAAACCTTAAACCGGCCCGGTGAGTAGGCCTACTCACATTATTTCACCTGCGCACAATACAGCTGTATAAAAGTAGGCTAATGAGGTTAGGGTGGATCTGTACCGGGTTTGAGATGTGACAAAACGCAATAGCTGTTTAGGCCTGGAAAAATTACCCAAAACAGATAACCTATCTACTGATATTCAATTTATAAACACAGTAGTCTATATTCATCAACTGGAGATGATCAAATTAAAAACTCCCATCATACAGATTAACGCTATATTCATGAAAACATTACTCGTCCGTATCTGATCTGAGACAGCCATGTTAACGTGTGCTCGCAATAGGACTGCCTTGCAGACATATGCACAGGCTAACTGATGTCGCTAGCAAGCGTCAAATGATTCCCAAACGGCTGCCGCACGAGTCCCGACCATGTGATTAATGAGGTTCTGTATCGGCTTCCTTTTCCTTGGCACCAGATGTATTGACCGTTTCCTCGTTGCTTAAGGAGACCGTGCTAACTACCAATAACGTAGTTTTCACATTTTGCGGCGATTTTTTTATTTACACATGTTAACATTCATATTCATGAGAAAATATCGGCCCAAGTCATGAATCTCAGTAGGCTATGATACCCTATTAATAGGTTACCAGGTTTCCGTCTTCTTTTCTTGTTTTATTAGTGCTTGAACCTTGTTCTAAAACGCTATAGCTTACATATAATTCCAAATCACTACTATTGGAGAGGTTGCGAAATTTGTAACACATTAGTTAATGATTGGATCTTACTCGATCACCGGAGGAATGAAGAACTAAAAATCACCCCAGTTGTAGGCCTAGAGCATATAAAACAGCATAGGGAAAAATGGAAAGAACATGTGGACAGGATGGGTTCTAGCCGAGTTCCTAAACAGATTCTTCCGTATGCTCCGCGTGATCGAAGAAACCTGAGAAGACCAAAGAAACGCTGGCAAGGGACCGTAAAAAGACGAAAGGCCTAATACGTGAAAGTAAATGATCATGATGATGACCTTTCTCCCCAGGGGTTCACATAGGAAAGGAGGAAACTATGCAGTGTCAGACCAATGGAACAAGTAGTTCCGTGAAGAACTCAATAGCCTATTTTCAAATTGAACCCTTGTAAAGAAGCATAATGAGCCTCTTTTTCAGGGAAGTGTTTCGGTCTATACCGTTGTTGTTAAAATATTTGCTTCTTATCATAACAAGGTAACATAGGTAAAAATATCACAAAAGAAATAAAAGTTAAGCCAAGATTTAACTAAACAAATGTAATATCAGATCTAAACAATAAAATCATAAACAACTCCCAAAACTACACCCTCAATTAATTAATTAACAGATATCAAACAAAAATCTCTCTTATGAGATTGCATCAAAAATCAGGCCATCAACGGTCCTGTCACTCCTTTAACCCATGTGTGGCGATGTGACGAGCAAACAGAAAATGGAATAAGTACTATCTTATCCGCGACCCGCGACCATAGGCAACAGCTGACAAGCTGCGGTTCCGTATATGAGAGATAGACATTGTACTGGGAATACAAACTACAACTACACAAAATATTACAAATACCCGACACTCGCTAGCCTTACTAAACTACAACTGGGATTTCCAGATGAAATCTTTACCCAGTGTCAAAGACACGAACAACTGCCTAAACAGGACTTCATAACGCACGTGACTATGCTCCACTGACATCAACTGATGACCACCGTCACCTTTTACAAACACACCAACAAGGTGTCGAAACACAAATCAAACATTAAATAAGAATAAAATATCATACTGCCCAGTGTTAATGATATACAACAAAACAAGTTTATTTTAACGAGACATGAGAATACCGTCCGTGCGTGAGAATCTGGCCCTTTAAATTATCAAAGTTTCAACTAAACAGGCATTCAGAAATTTTACTAGGTCAGGACAAGCCAGCCCCTTCTACTCAATAGCGCGCCTTATCTATAGATCTGTGTTCGGTGAGTGTCTCGCCTGCCAAATGTCAACAACCCAATGCGTAATCAAATAGCCCAGTGCAGCGACTGAGGCATGCGACCAAGATCGAAGACTTCTTACTGTACTCCAGTAAAATAATGTGTGTGTCATATGTCTTAGGCTAGCCAAATGCATAGCTCCAAGATCCGAAGAATACCTAGTGTGTCACCAAATACAATTAGTTCCATTAATTCACAGAGAATTAAATAACCACGTCGGGGTCATAACAGAGTCTCCATAGAGCAACATCTGATGCCCATTCACTACAGCAGACAAGGATGGTCAAGGCCATTTCCTCCGCGGAAAATACACACAATTGACACAAACACATAAATTGACACACAACGCATACATCAGGGTTGACAATACCTGAAAAAATACATAATAAATTCTCTCACACGCAGCGCACCAGATCATAGACTCGACAAAAGCTTCACACAAATTTTAATTTAATTAACATCAAACTAGAGAACAGACAGTTCCCCTCAAAATTGATTGCAAAGGCAAACTCAAAATAATAAATGAACAATAAAGCCTGTTTAATCCAAACGGCTACCAAAAATATCTAATTTCCTCACATCTATTTTTAAATCAATCTATCAACGTCTCACTTATCACACGATCCGTAACTCATGTTCGCAAAAACAAATTTTCTCATTCAAGTACATGCGGCACTTGTATTAACATTAGCCTGAAATATTTACAAATAAAACAACAAATAGTCACGCGCCATCCTACATTTAAATATGAGTGTCGGAACAAACCCTATGAAAAAAAATCGAAAAACAACATGAGCAAAATCTAAATTAAACTATATACAGTTCACAGACCAAAATCTAAATACATGATTGAAATTATTAAATTTTTAGTACTTACCCATCACAGCGTCTTATTCAGCGTACTGTGCCCGAATCTAAAATAGGCAACACCTATATCCGCTGAGATGGAAATTATTGTAAGGACGTCGATACTCAGCTAGATAAACCAACACTTCCCTACTAGGTGTATGACTAGGAAACACTCGGCGCATACCGGCGATGCAATAACGCTACTAATCAGTTACACATTTACTAGCAAATACACATCCATAACAGGATGGTAGAACGAGAATCTCGGATCTCGAGCGTGAACGGTGAAGTTGAGACTAAGTGAGTTCTGGTAACTAACTAGCAGTATTATCGCACGTCGATTGCGAAATGAAAAGATGATCAGTTTCCATAAAAATGGGCAGGCAAACCAAATAGTGCCTGTGAATTTATTAAATAATTACATGACATAAAAATTTCCTGTCTCCAAATAAAATAATTTATGATCAAAAATACAATATTAACATACGTAATTAGTCCTTCTATCTATTTATCAACTTTACATGACAGTTCTCATTACACAAAAAAAAACGTGAATACAAATTATTTAAGTTTCGCTTAATAGTCACCCTGTGACTCGGTTATAGTGAACAGACTGATAGAATCAGCTGTTCTCAAAAAGAATGTAATTTATAACAAACACTACCCTATATGATACACTTAACGTCTTAAAAATATTAACGTTATAAGAATGAGAATTATTATATTATTAAATTATTTAAATATTTACATAAACTGTATTTACAGGTCCAGCACGGTATTCTATTAACATATATACAAGATCCTTCGTGATCTGACAATCTTACAGCATTTTCGTTTCTTAAACATTTTATTAATACTGTGCCCGTCAGTACACCACCGACCGTGCGTGGCTTTCCAGATGACCACATCGTTGAACACATATGGCCTAAGAGGATCGGAGTACACTCCTTGTGGGGCTATTCCGGCACAAGACTCCTCGCCATCATAGGGATCAGGTTCCTATCATAGCATTAGTCATAGACCTCCCAAGGAAATGCACCCCCAAAAGAAACAAACTACTAAATTAAAATCGAGGCTTAAGTCATATTTCACAAAATGGGTTATTAAAATCTCAAACCCCTGTCCTACCATCGGGGGGTATTAGTCGGCTAATCTGTTAACTAACAAAAGTAATTAAACAAAAATAAACAATTATTAACTCTCCAAAATTAACCCCTCTCGATTGGTCCTAAATACTGTCGAAAACACTAGCAAACTTGGGAAATGGTACAAAGAATTTTAATTTAAGTTATAATGAACAAGGCATGATGTTTCCAAGTGAAACCTCATGTTGGCAAATTGTGAAACATGACAGAAAAATCAACATAGTAAACTGCGACCATCCCGTATTTACATTTAATTTTCAATGACCTATACTAATCCTCATTTAAATTAACCTACGGTGAGAAGCATCCGTAGTATCACAAACTAAACAAAATATCAAGATTGAGTTACAGTCCTCTTTTACAACACAAGTAATTTTACAATCAACTGTACAACAAGAGATCTACAAGTACTAGAAGAAAAATGGGTAATGGGTATACAAAACAATCAATAGTCTGTATCAGGTCACTTTCGGCTAAAGGAGGTTGAAGACATCTCAAGCGTGCCAATTTCGATGAGAAGTAATTTGCATTGCTTGTTGGCAATGTCGAACTGTAATTTTTGTTGTACATCTCCGCTCTAATTCCCAATTGAATATCACTAGACCAGTACGTTCGAAACAATGCTTCTCGAAAATCTCGGTAACCGCTGAATGAGTACCGGAATGATCGGAAACACGTACTTGCTTGGCCGTCAAGTAAGCGTTCAATTACCCTTTGTTCCCTCTCTGGTGTGACCATAGTATCTCTCAAATAACACTCCACATTGTTGAGAAACTCGACGGGTGTAAGACCTCAGCCTGTCCCTGAAAAATGAGCATTTTGCTCTTCTCGAGATCTAATAATCATGACATTCTGGTTAGATGAAGCTCGCAACGGAGTGAACGCAAGTGCGTTGAAATTAAGTGAACTAGGTTGTTCCACGGGTGTCGGGAAACATTGACCCATCATGGTGGTTACGTTTGGAGTGCTGGTCAGTGTTGACATACTTGTGATCTGCTGACCTGTCCAACTGTGGGGTTGTGGTGTTCCCACATGAGAATTGATAGTGTTCATAGTTTGCAAGAGGTTAGACACACTGGGCCGCTCATAGGTTGTGGCAAAACTAATGTCAGTAGTCGCAACATTACTGGTCTTGACATTAGTGGTCATAACATCATTACAGTTTGTATTAGAAGTTGTTCCAGTAACAACAGTAGGTGTTTGGAACGTTGGGTTCTTTGCTAGATCTTCAACACGATTTCTCAGTCGTTGTTCCAGCTCTTCCATGTCGACTGAGTTTAGTGGTTCGTTAGGTAACTTCAAGGAATTCAATTGCAACTCAATTCGCTCTATTTTCCTTCGAAGACACTCGTCCGTTTCCTGGACAGTCTTCCTAACCTCTCTTGAAGGATTCAATCTTTCTTGAATCGCGACCTCTTCTTAAATAATCTACTTATTCCTTCCATGCGGCCTTATGGTCCGTCAGGTCCCTCTTGACGTTATTCACCACCACAATTACTTCCTTGAGGTTCTCATGCACTTTGTGCTTTAAATCTTCTACATTTAAGGTTAATTCCTCAAAGGTTCTGGTGCTATCAGTGAGTTCATCACGAAATTGCATCATGTCCTTCTGAAGACATTTGCCGTTATAATGAACAGCTACTGCGACGTTTCTCACAATCTGCATACTGGTACTAACAGTGCTGAATTCACGTCGTATCCGATCGTGAAAATTAGAAGCCTCCTCTATTCTCCCTGCAACAGCAGAAACTCTAGATTCAAGTTGCCCTGGAACGCTCATAATACTTTCATCAATCGTGTTAAGCGGCGGATGCATTTCAGATCGATTTTTGGCGATATCGGTTGATAGAGTAGTGAAACGCACGTTAGCCTCCTCCTGATTCCTAGTCATATCAGCGCGAACAGCAAGTAAATTATTATTAGCCTCCGCACGGTTTTTTCCAAATCATCTCGTACCTCGAGTAAAGTAGCATTAACAGTAGAACATGGGTGGTTAAGTCAGCTTGGACATTTTTTATACTAATATTTAAAGCAAGAACCTTATCGGCAATATTCTGATTAACATTTTTGACATTAGTAGCCATGTCCGCTCGGACATTGTTTAAACTTTCATTTATTGTGGCAACATTGTTAGCTATGGTAGTGTTAAGATTAGCTACGTTTGTGGTCATGTCACCCCGAACATTTCCTATGTCCCCTCGGACATTCACTATACTTTCGTTAATGGTGGCAACATTATTAGTTATGGTAGTATTAATGGGGGCAACATTAATAGCAATGGTAGCGTTAAGATTAGCTACGTTTGTGGTCATGTCCCCTCGGACATCATCTAAACCGTCCCTGATAGTAGTGTTAGTACGGGCTAATGTTGCATTAACACCGTCAACAGTTCCCCTCACAAGATTTAAATCCTCCCTTAAAGTGGCAGTGTTATCGTTAAAGTCCCCCCTTAATATTGTAATACTGGCTTCCATACCAGCATTAAGTTGCTCCAACATCTGTCCCATCATGAGACGGAACCTCTCCTCATCCATATTACAAGTACAATCTTAGAATTAGAGAGAGAAAACCTTACACCTAACTAAGCACAATAAACTAGGAAATGGCTTTGGTGGAAAGCTTGACCATTTCAACAAAACATTTGTGAATACTGCTGAATATAACACACAAAGAATTGACTCGACATTTACATTTAATCAACAGGAAAGCAAAGGCAAAATTAACAATAATGATCCTCTTGAAAATGACATGGTACTGATGGTTCCATGTCAGCATTGGCCGACAACGTTGGGCTTCAAGAAATAGGTATGAGGTAATGTGTCCGTCAGAGGTGGTTATCTGGTCCACCGCCGACCTTGGGTGGCATTCCAGATGATCACATACTTGAACACATATGGCGTAAGAAGATCAGAGTACACTCCTTGTGGGGCTATTCCGGCACAAGACTCCTCGTCATCATAGGGATCAGGTTCCTATCATAGCATTAGTCATAGACCCCCAAGGAAATGCACCCCCAAAAGAAACACACTACTAAATTAAAATCCAGGCTTACGTAAAATTTCACAAAATGGTTTATTAAAATCTCAAACCCCTGTCCTAACATCGGGGGGTATTAGTCGGCTAATCCGTTAACTAACAAGAGTAAATAAACGAAAATAAACAATTATTAACTCTCAAAAATTAATCCCTCTCGATTGGTCCTAAATACAGTCAAAAACACTAGCAAAGCTTGGGAAGTGGTACAAAGGATTTTAATTAAAGTTATAATGAACAAGGCATGATGTTTCCAAGTGAAACCTTATGTTGGCAAATTGTGAAACATGACAGAAAAATCAACAAAGTAAACTATGACCATCCCGTATTTTCATTTAATTTTCAATTACCTATACTAATCCTCATTTAAATGAACCTACGGTGAGAAGCATCCGTAGTATCACAAATTAAACAAAAGATGTAGATTGATTTACACTCATCTTTTACAACACAAATAATTTTACAATCAACTATACAACAAGATATCTACAAGTAGTAGAAGAAAGATGGGAATATGGGTATACAAAACGCTCAATAGTCTGTATCAGGTCACTTTCGGCTAAAGGAGGTTGATGACATCTCAAGCGTGCTAATTGCGACGAGAAGTAATTTGCATAGCGTGTGGGCAATGTCGAACTGTACTTTTTGTTGTACATCTCCGCTCTAATTCCCAATTGAATATCACTAGACCAGTACGTTCGAAGCAATGCTTCTCGAAAATCTCGGTAACCGCTGAATGAGTACCGGAATGATCGGAACCACGTACTTGCTTGGCCGTCAAGTAAGCGTTCAATTACCCTTAGTTCCCTCTCAGGTGTGACCATAGTATCTCTCAAATAACACTCCACATTGTTGAGAAACTCGACGGGTGTAAGACCTCAGCCTGTCCCTGAAAAATGAGCAGGTTGCTCTTCTCGAGATCTAATAATCATGACATTCTGGTTAGATGAACCTCGCAACGGAGTGAACGCAGGTGCGTTGAAATTAAGTGAACTAGGTTGTTCCACGGGTGTCGGGAAACATTGACCCATCATGGTGGTTTCGTTTGGAGTGCTGGTCAGTGTTGACATACTTGTGATCTGCTGACCTGTCCAACTTTGGGGTTGTGGTGTTCCCACATGAGAATTGATAAAGTTCATAGGTTGCCAGTGGTGAGACACACTGGGCCGCTCAAAGGTTGTGGCAAAGCTAACGTCAGTAGTCGCAACATTACTGGTCTTGACATTAGTGGTCATAACATCATTACAGTTTGTATTAGAAGTTGTTCCAGTAACAACAGTAGGGGTTTGGAACGTTGGGTTCTTTGCTAGATCTCCAATACGATCTCTTAGTCGTTGTTCCAGCTCCTCCATGTCAACTGAGTTTAGTGGTTCGTTAGATAACTTCAAGGAATTCAATTGCAACTCAATTCGCTCTATTATCCCTCGAAGACACTCGTCCGTTTCCTGGACATTCTTCCTAACCTCTCTTGAAGAATTCAATCATTCTCTGATCGCGACCTCTTCTTAAATAATCTACTTATTCCTTCCATGCGGCCTTATGGTCCGACAGGTCCTTCTTGACGTTATTCACCTCCACGATTACTTCCTTGATGTTCTCATGCACTTTGTGCTTTAAATCTTTTACATTTAAGGTCAATTCCTCAAAGGTTCTGGTGCTATCAGTGAGTTCATCACGAAATTGCATCATGTCCTTCTGAAGACTTTTGCTGTTATTATGAACAGCTACTGCGACGTTTCTCATAATATGCATACTGGTACTAACAGTGCTGAATTCACGTCGTATCCGATCGTGAAAATTAGAAGCCTCCTCTATTTTCCCTGAAACAGCTGAAACTCAAGATTCAAGTTGCTCTGTAACGCTCATAATACTTTCATCGCTCATAATACTTTCATCAATCGTGTTAAGCCGTTGCTGCATTTCAGATCGATTTTTGGCGATATCGGTTGATGGAGTAGTGAAACGCTCGTTAGTCTCCTCCTGATTCCCAGTCATATCAGCGCGAACAGCAAGTAAATTATTATTAGCCTTCGCACGGTTCGTTTCCAAATCATCTCGTATTACGAGTAAAGTAGCATTAACAGTAGCAACATGGGTGCTTAAGTCACCTTGGACATTTTTTATACTAACATTTAAAGCAAGAACCTTATCGGCAATATTCTGATTAACATATTTGACATTAGTAGCCATGTCCGCTCGGACATTGTTTAAACTTTCATTTATTGTGGCAACATTGTTAGCTATGGTAGTGTTAAGATTAGCTACGTTTGTGGTCATGTCACCCCGAACATTTCCTATGTCCCCTCGGATATTCACTATACTTTCGTTAATGGTGGCAACATTATTAGTTATGGTAGTATTAATGGGGGCAACATTATTAGCTATGGTAGCGTTAAGATTAGCTACGTTTGTGGTCATGTCCCCTCGGACATCATCTAAACCGTCCCTGACAGTAGTTTTAGTACGTGCTAATGTTGCATTAACACCGTCAACAGTTCCCCTCACAAGATTTAAATCCTCCCTTAAAGTGGCAGTGTTATCGTTAAAGTCCCCCCTTAATATTGTAATACTGGCTTCCATACCAGCATTAAGTTGCTCCAACATCTGTCCCATCATGAGACGGAACCTCTCCTCATCCATATTACAAGCACAATCTTAGAATTAGAGAGAGAAAACCTTACACCTAACTAAGCACAATAAACTAGGAAATGGCTTTGGTGGAAAGCTTGACCATTTCAACAAAATATTTGTGAATACTGCTGAATATAACACACAAAGAATTGACTCGACATTTACATTTAATCAACAGCAAAGCGAAGGCAAAATTAACAATAATGATCCTCTTGTAAATGACATGGTACTGATGGTTCCATGTCAGCATTGGCCGACAACGTTGGGCTTCAAGAAATAGGTATGAGGTAATGTGCCCATCAGAGGTGGTTATCTGGACCACCGCCGACCGTGGGTGGCATTCCAGATGATCACATACTTGAACACATATGGCGTAAGAAGATCGGAGTACACTCCTTGTGGGGCTATTCCGGCACAAGACTCCTCGTCATCATAGGGATCAGGTTCCTATCATAGCATTAGTCATAGACCCCCAAGGAAATGCACCCCCAAAAGAAACACACTACTAAATTAAAATCCAGGCTTAAGTAAAATTTCACAAAATGGTTTATTAAAATCTCAAACCCCTGTCCTACCATCGGGGGGTATTAGTCGGCTAATCCGTTAACTAACAAAAGTAAATAAACAAAAATAAACAATTATTAACTCTCAAAAATTAATCCCTCTCGATTGGTCCTAAAACAGTCAAAAACACTAGCATAGCTTGGGAAATGGTACAAAGGATTTTAATTAAAGTTATAATGAACAAGGCATGATGTTTCCAAGTGAAACCTCATGTTGGCAAATTGTGAAACATGACAGAAAAATCAACAAAGTAAACTGCGACCATCCCGTATTTTCATTTAATTTTCAATGACCTATACTAATCCTCATTTAAATAAACCTACGGTGAGAAGCATCCGTAGTATCACAAACTAAACAAAAGATGTAGATTGATTTACACTCATCTTTTAAAACACAAATAATTTTACAATAAACTATACAACAAGAGATCTACAAGTAGTAGAAGAAGGATGGGAATATGGGTATACAAAACGCTCAATAGTCTGTATTAGGTCACTTTCGGCTAGAGGTGGTTGATGACATCTCAAGCGTGCCAATTGCGACGAGAAGTAATTTGCATAGCGTGTGGGCAATGTCGAACTGTACTTTTTGTTGTACATCTCCGCTCTAATTCCCAATTGAATATCACTAGACCAGTACGTTCGAAGCAATGCTTCTCGAAAATCTCGGTAACCGCTGAATGATTACCGGAATGATCGGAACCACGTACTTGCTTGCAGTGGCGGCTGGTGTAGAAAATTAGTTGTGTGCTGTAGGCCTGACCCTCCCTCCAATTTTTTTTATATAAACATATAGAAACACTCACTCAGTGACGATAAATGAAGTCCATACGTCGCTCCTTCTTGCTGCAGAACTTGTCAATCACCCTGGCATTGAACCCCTCTATACTGGAGACCGTCTTCTTCTGAATGGAGAGCATAGCGAAGGCACTTATTCTTTCTTGTGCCATGGTGTTCCGCAGAAAGGTCTTGATCCTCTTCAGCGATGAGAAACACCTCTCAGGCTCTGAATTAGTCATGGGTGTTGTTACTAATATCCTCAGAAGCTTGCTTGTTTGGCAGAACGTACCTTGAAGATTACTGGATATTATGAAATGCAGAAGAGGGACTTCCCCACCAATATTCCTAAAATCTGGCCTACAGTACAGAACCGATCGTTCTGTTCTGAGCCTTTTCTTTTCCAGCATGCTATAGGCATTAACAGTTACACCTATTTTTTTATCTGGAAAAGTTTTGGAAAATCGTTCAAAGTTGGTGGAATCTAACAGTTTTGCTGCTTCCAGGTGATCCAAGATTTGGAAGCGATCGTGGGCTTCTCGTGTGTTCTCGTGACACAGCGGATTTTATCTTCACGGCATCAGCTGTTCTTGACTGCAACTTATTGTACATGGTAATAACACCTGCAATTACAAAATATTCACGAAACACTTGGTGTGACCGCGCAAAAGCAGTACTACTCAGTATTACCAAAAGCATTAAAATGAAACCAGCAACGCCGTAATGCAAAATCACAGGTTATTTTGCAATAGTGAAATTTATGAACTAGGCATCACAATAATCATGTCCTTATTTTGACGACATAAACATTATAATTTTTATAGTACATCGATTTACAAAATGTGGCTATAGAATAATTAAGTTGGGTGTATTGAAAAAGACCTTCTAGCGGGAACAGCTGATGGCTTCCTCTGCTTTTTACCCCATTTTCTTTGAGCGATTCCCTCTTAAATCCTATTGCTGTGTCCAGATAGTGCCACTGGCCACGTTCACATTCCTTGTGACCAGTGCTGCCTCTCTGTGGTCGAACAAAGAATCGCTGTGATGGACTGGTCTTAGCTGTTGTCCCAACAGCACATCCAGAACACAAGGGAAAAGTTGGGCGCGCATGCGCAGAGACAAAATTCACGTATGCTGCCAATAAACTTGGAAATTCTCGCTGGGCTGTGATCTGCACAGCTAACGCCGTGCACGGAGTGGAGCGCACGCCTAGATACCTCGTACCGTATCTGTTCTGTACCTCGTAGTGAGGGGAGTATAAATATTTCCTACTCTTTGCTTGACGTCTTTTTTAAAGCGTAGTATTTGTAGATAATAAGCCTACTATTAAAATAATTTATTTTCAAATAAAGCAGTGTGCTGCAGCACTTCAGCACATAAGGAGCGGCCGCCCCTGCTTGCTTGGCCGTCAAGTAAGCGTTCAATTACCCTTAGTTCCCTCTCAGGTGTGACCATAGTATCTCTCAAATAACACTCCACATTGTTGAGAAACTCGACGGGTGTAAGACCTTAGGCTGTCCCTGAAAAATGAGCAGGTTGCTCTTCTCGAGATCTAATAATCATGACATTCTGGTTAGATGAACCTCGCAACGGAGTGAACGCAGGTGCGTTGAAATTAAGTGAACTAGGTTGTTCCACGGGTGTCGGGAAACATTGACCCATCATGGTGGTTTCGTTTGGAGTGCTGGTCAGTGTTGACATACTTGTGATCTGCTGACCTGTCCAACTGTGGGGTTGTGGTGTTCCCACATGAGAATTGATAGTGTTCATAGGTTGCCAGTGGTGAGACACACTGGGCCGCTCATAGGTTGTGGCAAAGCTAACGACAGTAGTCGCAACATTACTGGTCTTAAAGTCTTAAAGTCTTAAAGTCCCTTAAAGTGGCAGTGTTATCGTTGAAGTCTGCCCTTAATATGGTTATACTGGCTTCCATGCCAGCATTAAGTTGCTCCAACATCTGTCCCATCATGAGACGGAACCTCTCCTCATCCATATTACAAGAATTAGCGAGAGAAATAAACTAGGAAATGGCTTTGGTGGAAAGCTTGACCATTTCAACAAAACATTTGTGAATACTGCTGGATATAACACACAAAGAATTGACTCGACATTAACATTTAATCAACAGCAAAGCAAAGGCAAAATTAACAATAATGATCCTCTTGAAAATGACATGGTACCTATGGTTCCATGTCTGCTTTGGCCGACAACGTTGGGCGCCAAGAAATAGGTATGAGGGTATGTGCCCGTCGGAGGTGGTTATCTGGTCCACCGCCACCCGTGCGTGGCTTTCGAGATGACCACATCCTTGAACTCATTTGGCTTAAGAGGATCAGAGTACACTCCTAGTGGGGCTATTCGGGCACAAGACTCCTCGTCATCATAGGGATCAGGTTCCCATCATAGCATTAGTCATAGACCTCCCAAAGGAATGCACTCCCAAGAGAAACACACTACTAAATTAAAATCCAGGCTTAAGTAAAATTTCACAAAATGGTTTATTAAAATCTCAAACCCCTGTCCTACAATCGGGGGGTATTAATCGGCTAATCCGTTAACTAACAAAAATAAATACACAGAAATAAACAATTATTAACTCTCAAAAATTAATCCCTCTCGATTGGTCCTAAATACAGTCAAAAACACTAGCAAAGCTAGGGAAATGGTAAAAAGGATTTTAATTAAAGTTATAATGAACAAGGCATGATGTTTCCGAGTGAAACCTCATGTTGGCAAATTGTGAAACATGACAGAAAAATCAACAAAGTAAACTGCCACCATCCCGTATTTACATTTAATTTTCAATGACCTAAACTAATCCTCATTTAAATTAAACTACGGTGAGAAGCATCCGTAGTATCACAGACTAATCAAAAGATCTAGATTGATTTACAGTCATCTTTTACAACACAAATAATTTTACAATCAACTGTACAACACGAGATCTACAAGTAGTAGAAGAAAGATCACACACAAGAGTATTCTTATTAATCCTGCCTACCGCTTGATGGTTACTGTTTGTTTCCATCGGTCATCTATAATATGTAAGGTAGAGACTGAAAATACTGTTCGTTAACAGTAGAACAAAATTACTTGGTTCACGACCCACGAGTTGAAAAACCCGGGGTAAACCATATCTCTGTCAGTCGAACGTGTCAGCTGCTAAAAGCTTAAACTAACGAAGAAATAAATCTATACAGCTCAGTACAATGGTCAGCGAGTTATAAACCAGGATCAAAGTTAAACAGGCGTTTAATGATTAACGAGAATTATAGCATTCGTTTAAGTTCATTAATTCTTCTTATTTAATTGATGATTATTAGTTGTCGTTGGTTTAAGATTCATTAATTATACGGATTGACCATGTGTATGGCTTCCTAACTAGTGGATAGCCACTTGTGTACACCCAAGTACACGCGAACATGCCTACTCCGAGCTGTTAAAAAGCTCAAAAACAATTCTAAAGTAACCATGTGTGTCCATCTGGAACACATCAGAGACCTCGGTCTGTCAAGCGCTCAGATTTGAAACAAGGCCGGCAACCTCAAAAATATGGGCAACCACCCCATCATCGTGTATGAAAACACGGCAAAAAAAAGTACACAACATGCGAGCAAAAATTCACATAACCTCAAAGTATGTCAATCAGTGTCACAAGACAACTGGAATATCTTAAACAACAAAAACTTTTCCAAATGTTCTCCGCTCACAACACATGAGAAGATCGAGAATAGAATGGGTGACCTACTGTCACACAGTATCATTGCATTAATAAACATAGCTGTCAACTTGACCTAGTTTTAACAAGCCTATAAAAACTGGCTTATTCAGAATGAATCCTTTATAAAAGCATTAGCATTGTATCTGTCAAAAGTCTTGTCTCATCTGGGATTAGGGGTTGGCAATACTGCGCGTAAGCTTGAAGACACTTGTCCTCGCAAGTAAATGACATTTGTTCATTCTCAAACTGTTACGAGCTGCTTAGGCTAACAGTAAAATCTAAAGTGTTCGTTTCATTAGCATATTGGATCCACAAAAATGTTCAAAGAATGATCCTACACTTGCAGTTCATAATATAACACTCATTGTAATGTTCGTGATGTAGTAATAGTAGACAAAACTAAATGGACAATGATATGCTTGCATGGGCAAAGCAAAGCATACAAGACGAGAACTATTCCACTCGTACTAAGGTGTTTGGAAGATATCACACTCACGGCAGGTTTATCAAAAAAAAAAACCTGTGCATTCTAGGCACTTCAAATGTATGAAATAAACATTCACACCATATAAAACAGTGGCGTTAATTGTAAATGATACGTTACTAGTGTAAACGGGATTAGGAGTACTAACAGAAAGATATTACACTCCTTCACACTGACAATTGATTCATCTCGATTCTAGTGGTAAACTTTCCACTCTCAAACAAAAATGTATTTACCCAAAGATAAGTAAAGGGGTAACCTCTCCCATTAGAGGATACGCCTGCTCAGTGGCGTGCTTCACATTTTACAAAATAAAGGAGCTTAAAATAAAGACTTCAGCAACAGCTGATTAATAAACCAAATTACTGCTCCTTTAAATTAATGTCACAATTGGTTAGTTCGAAGTGAACTTCAAAATGACATTTTATGCACCGTGTGAGAAAACACACATTGATCAGGTGACTAACTCTTGGCTTGGAAATGTATTGGAAACGTACGCTGCGATGTGCATGGAAAAATGATAACTTACCATTGACGGTCAACTAAAAGAAACCCACAAAAATAAGTCCTACCTGGATGACTGTGAATCGAAGTACGATCGTTAAAACTACTCCACCAAAGACCATCACCTTACAAAGAGATATTAATTAAAACTTGCGGCGAAAAACATGGTAGCTCACCTCATTCCAACAGAAATAATTGAGGGGTAAATCCTTCCAATTTGAGCGTTGGCAAAACTTCCAGCACTCGTACAGATACATTATGCTGCGTTCTTCGGCTTCCATTTTATTGTGCTGTTATGGTGCTCGGTCTCTCTTTCATCAGGTGTTTAAGCCATTATAACCAGCGTGGTGAACGGTGATGATATTCTTCTCTCTTGGTGGATCTCGTACATCGTGTAGGCGTTAGCAATTTCCACAAAAAATCACTTCTTCTATCGTGGTTTCACAAACAAACACAGCTGCTACACTGGATATTTTGCAGACGTTATTTTACAAAAGAATGGCCATGTCTGCTACACAGGCTCTACTGGACACAAACACGTGTCGACTCACTTTCACTATCACTCGTTGTGAAAACTTTTATCAACTTAAATCGTCGACATCTTTCGCTCAAGAAAATCATCACTTCACACAGCGTGGATTATTATCAGCAATTTTCACTGGTGTGAAATATTACACTTGCCCTATTTAAAACACAGACACTCAAATTTATGGCTAGCACGAAGATCGACCATGTGTCTAGTTGGATTAGCGTAGTTTTTCACAGTATTTGCATGCTCACTTAGCAATAACTTCACTCGATTTTCACTAGGCACACATCGTGCGATAAAATAAACTGGATGACGTTTCCAATGGATTGATTCCTTCACTTTTATGAATTCTCATCGGTCCCTTGACCGGACTGGTGCATCCGCGTGTAACACACGTGCGGTGCTAGACTTAGAAGATGAATACTTACTTCCCGGATGCGGGTCGACTGGCTTCAAGACTAGTCGAGTCGTTGAGTATCTCTCGACATTACTCCTGCATTTCCGCAGTGTCATACCATAGTCTCATGTACAAAATTAATAATATTAGGCCATTTCTCCTTGGCAAATTATGCAGAAATACTGGATGTGGTAAATTCAAATATGCACATTAAAGAATACCTTCTTTAATCATGGTAAAACAAGTACTGACGATCTCCCAATGAAGTCAAAAGTACAACTGCATCTTCCTGGATGCATTCAGAGATTCTCTCACTCATGTTACCAACTCTAGCATAAAAAATAATCACCAGCATGAGCGAATACGGGCTCAATACTTGTTCACAAACAATGTCTTTACTTGCATTTACTGGTTTCTGTCATAATCAAAGGAACCTTTGTAACGAACAATTAAGTTAATTACGGCTCTGTAATGTCATATCACTTAATAAATTACGATATACCTGAAGAACGATGCGGGACTACTCTGTTATCTTTAATAAACTTCGTGGATTTTGGAATTACACTTTTCTGACATGTACAAAACAAATGAAAACTCTAATGTCAGTTATTTTCTTTGACATACTGTATCAAACATTTTTGCTCCAATCGGCAATACACTTATCTACCTTCCTATATGGTGAACAACTTCTTAAAATAGCGTTAGCTACTCGCATACATTTCTCAACACATGCCTTTCCTTTCAACAATAGTATTAATGCACGGTATTCTTTAAAACCCATCTTAATACATTCCAAACATGTATAAGAATTAGTGACCCTACTAAGTAAACAAGAACCTGTGAAATACTGTTCATGGTACACTCTCAACAAACTCCTCTCCAAACTAATTATCTTCGTGCTCCTTAAACGTCACTAACATTTTTGTTCACTTCAATATATTCTTGATAAATATTCCACTTGACTTTAATTAACGCATTTCGTTAATAAACTTTCACAACATAATGCTTTCAACGTTACAATAAAAATATTGGTATTAATAGACTATAGTTCGCTCGTATTCGCTTTTAATAATAATAATAATAATAATAATAATAATAATAATAATAATAATAATACATTTCCTCCCTTTCAGGTATTCCTTAATGAATCAATTATTCATTTCAAACGTGTTTTATTTCAAATAAGCCCTAAGGTAGATCTGCAAATCACCTGGTCTGTGGTTTCACAATTACCAATTATTTCAATACAATTGTTACTAGGCATCATTTTGACTCTGTCTGTCAACTTTATGATCCTATTTCATTTATAACTCCGTTATAATTATTTACCAATGACTATAATAATGACATATTACAATAACATTGCGATATTGGAATTGTTATTCTCCAAAATATTTTTATAAATGTTGCATTTACATTATGACACATTAAAATGTTTATTACAAATGTACTAGCATATTACACTAATGGTTTCTATATATATATAACGATGCGATCTAGCAATATTGACGCATTCTGTAAGTTGTTACGCATTTTTATCGAAGCATTCCAATATATAAAACAGTTTCGTTTCAAAGTGAGTATAACTAAAACGTTTCCTTAAAAATTAAAATACGGAATATTAAAAATCCAAATACAAATGAAAATACGTCAAAAACGACACACGCTGACGTATTATAAAATTTACAATACATTTTCTAAAATTGACAACATAATAACATGGGTTATGAGTGAAGGAAAATCTACATATAAGTTGTTCACATCTGAAATACCCTCAAAAATGCAACCAACTTATGAGATATTAGAACAATCATTCGTCTACCTTTGTGATGCGCTGCTGTCGTGATACCTGGCCTGATATTCAAGATGCTCCTTTCCTGCGTTGGCACGCGTTCGTCGTGCGCCAGGAAACGGGTCCCTGCTTGCTGCCTGCGAATCAGCTGTGCGGCTCCCTCCACTGCTGTGTGAACACCTGGGCGTGCGATCTCCCATCTCGCTAACGGGTCTTCTAGCTTCTCGATATAAAATCTGGAAACTCGTTCGCGGAACAAACGAACTCCTCTGTCGGCTGGCCTCTTGTAGTATCTCGTCATCATTGTAGGTTGAAAGTCTCTGGTTGACATCTCCCAAGTTGTTAGTGGATTGTAGGTAAATTCAGGTTACTGCTTGATGGAATAGCAGTCGTAGAATCATCGACTCATGGTTGTCTGGTCGACTCTGAATTTCCACTCCGTGAATGTAGATTAACCTCCCACCATTGCTTAGTACTTCATTATAATCTACTTAACAATTGTAAGCTGGGAACATCCCCTCTGACTTGTAGACTTTATCATCGTAATTGCATGATGAATATGCTGTAGAATTAATACTTCTCTGTAGCAGTTGGTGTAAACTGTGCTACTAATAATGTTGTAGAAATATAATGCTTAAATATTGAAGACTTCTTCTGTTATGCGCTGAATTATGAAGTGTTGCTTCAAGTTGCAGATTAATACTTTTCGTTTAGAGCCGGCATCTCCTGTTCTTCCTCGGCAAGTGCGGTGTCTCCTCTCGGTCAAGTCTGAATCTCCTTGCCGTGCCTCGATTATTATGTGAGCTCCACTGGGACGCTCAGTGACACAGGTCCTCTCCGTAAACGTCGCTAAGAAGGAATGACTTCTGCACTCTAGACTGCCGCGCTCGTGCCTGTCTAAAATGGCGGTCTAGCCTCACACACAGTCCTAATAACTGTATTTCGCTCATATCTTCTCTTATGCCCATTAATAATTAATTCTGTTTTGATAATAAAATATCATTTCGTCTTCTGCACCTGTAGAAGTGCTAATATCGCTTTATATGTTAAAATTTAATATAATAGCGATTCCCTCAATAATTTTGTGGTTCATTCTGATTGGTTCCTGAGTTATCAAGAAAAACTCATTGTTCTAGCCTCTTATCAACGTGTCGTGGGCACAATTTTGTTATTGTCGAATCGGCCAACCAAAACCGGTCCTAGGCTTGCTAACTTGAAGCCTCGGTCATATTGCAGTGTCTGAAGATTGGACTCTCCCTTGGTTAAAATAATATTCACTGAAATATTCCCAAATTTAATTCTTTCAAAATGCTCCAAAAAGTTTCCAAAAAAACTCGTCAGTATATTTCATTCACCTCCTAAAATAGTTGTGTGAATAAAATATTGATCCATTCCTAAATTCCATTTCTTGCATCATTAGGTTCACAAGTCGGTTCGATCCTCGGCTCTGTCAATGCCTTAAACTAGGCTGAATTCGAGTTCAGAACGTCATAAGACATGGCCCAAGCAGGATCTCTCTACTCTGCCATGACCATCTCGACAAAAGATTCCACATAGACCATCCCGCTTCTAGACCACGTTGTCGACATCTTGGACTTCTCAAAGATGAAAATGTCCATATAATATTTGTGAATGTACACTAAATAACCTGCTAAAATTGCCACATGAGCTACTAGATTCACTCACAGTACTGTGCAATTTATATCGTCGAATTTTCCAAATTATTGTAAATGCCTAACTCCTCACGCACTAACACACCCAAACTTCATATTCACAAAACTTTAAACTGTTATAAAGTTAATGTCGATTAGACCCACGGTCTATCTTGAAGATTTATAAGTTCACTCGACGTAAAAAAGTTGCCTCCATTGAGACTGAAACAAGCATTACCTCAAAATTTAGAGTATCGTCGGGCAGCACCCTGTCTCCTCAAAGACTTCAGAAAATGTGTAATCAGACTAGCATCGTGGTCTCATTTATACAAAAACGGCACAAACTCAGGAGTGGGGACAGTAAAAATATTTTTATCGAAGCAGATGAGCTGCAGACTCGTGCGTGGTCTCAATCGTCATCATTTTTCACGCAGGTTACATCCATGGTCAGTGGATCTCATTCCGTTCGGTCAATTAATCAAAACGCAGTTCCCGCACTTTTTGATATCACGCATCTTTGGCGCGCTACGATGGCGTCCCCTCTGTGATTCGTTAGATTCAAGCCCCGGACGTTGGGTTACAGTCCATCCCCACGCCCTTCCTGACGTCACATATATCTCCATCTCTACTCATTACTGGTCTCCCTTCTCTGTCCTGACCTGCCTCAACAAAGGGACCAAGCAACGCTCGAAAGTTCATGCACCTGAGTTCTCAGAACTGGCTATTTATATCACGCTTGCTCAACTGCCTCCCACACTGCAGACACCTTGCAGCACCATCCGGCTCCCTGCCTTCTCCACTGTCCAATACATGTATTCCAATATGACGAATAAAATAAAACATGAATCATTATTATACAGTATGTATAATAAGGGTTCATTATATCCTACTTAGATCTATATTAATTGCCTCTATGAACATACTAAATTTCAGTTCGATTGCTGTAATAGGGCCAGGCCTATATTCGTAGATATTGAGAACCGTCTACATATTTCGGTTGGTCACCATATTGGATTTTTATATAGACTTGAGTATGTAGGCCATGTAGGCCTACTATTAGGCTAGATGAAGACTAATGCGTAGGTTTATTATTCAAACTTCAATCGCATGATTAGGACACAAGAAATAAAAACGAGATTTTAAAATTTCGCACGGCTGCCAACCTGGGGTTATGACAACAATTGAAATTAATTCGATGTCAAAGGGTTAACATTTTTATAAGCATTTACCGTACCAAGTTTCACTGCACTCGAATGGTTAAATCGCGAGAAACGTCCATTTAAATATTAAAATTTCGCGTCGCTGCCATGTTGGATTTGTGCCCACCAGTTTTTTGAAAGTTCCATAGGTGAACTTACGTTAATAGCCTTTATCAACACACAAAATTTCAGGTTGATTGCTGTCATAGATAGATCCGTTTAAACATTTCGGATGGTCGCCATGTTGGACTCTTGTATATGTAGGCCATAGTTAGGCTATGCACTATTAGATGACGATATTTGTGTTGGTTCATTATTCAACCGTTGAATTCGATCACATGCTTAGGACACAAGAAATAGAAACTACATTTTGAAATTTCGTACAGCCGCCGTCTTGAGGTTATGTAAACAATTGAATTAAATTATATGTCAGTTGCGTTACAATGTGTATAAACATTTGCTGTACCATGTTTCACTGAGTTCGGATGGTTAAAAAACGGCCGAAGTCTATTTAAAAGTTTCAACTTCGCTTGGCCGCCTTGTTCGTTTTGTACTTAACAAGGTTTTGAATGTCACATAGGTGAACTTTTAGTAGCGACCTTTATCACCGTACAACATGTCAGGGTGATATCAGTAATGGTTTCGGAGATATAGAATGCCGGTGAAGTATTTTGCGCAGCCGCCATATTGGATTGGTGAGACGTAATACAATTTGAAGGACATGGACGGGGTGGGACGAAATAGTGCTATGTCCTTACCGAGTTTCATTGAAATCACTCAAGCCATTCACATTTCATTAGGGGGACACACACACGCACACACACACACACACACACACACACACACACACGGAAAAAGGTGATCTCATAAGCCTATTTCGTCCGACACCGACCATGCCCTTCACATTTTATTACGTCTCACCAATTCAACATGCGTCTGTGCGAAATATTTCACCGGCGTTCTATATCTCCGAAACTATTACTGGTATCACCCCGAAATTTTTTACGCTGATAAAAGGCACATCTAGAAGTTCACCTATGTGACTTTCAAAAATCTGTTAAATACTAAACGAGCATGGAGGCCAGGTGAATTTGAAACTTGTAAATGGACTTTGGCCGCGATTTAGCCATCCGAGCGCGATGAAACTTGGTACAGCAAATGCAATGCAATGACATCTAATTTAATTCAATTGTTTGCATAACCTCAAAATGGTGGCTATGCGAAATTTCAAAATTAAGTTTTTATTTCTTGTGTCCTAATCATGTGATCAAAGTCAACGTTTGAATAATGAATCTACGCAAAAATCGTCATCTAATAGTACATAGGCCTACCTCTGTGGCCTACGTAGCCTATATAAAAATACAACATGGCGACCATCCGAAAAATTTAGACGGATCTCAATATCTACTAATCTATGACAGCAATGAACCTGGAATTTTGTATGTTGATAAAGGCTATTAACATAAGTTCACTTTTAGAATTTGTAATAACCTGGTGGGCACAAATCTGACATGGGGGCGACGCGAAGTCTTAATATTTAAATGGACGTTTCTCGCGATTTAACCATTCGAGCCCAGTGAAACTTGCTACGGTAAATTCTTAGGCCTATACAAAGTTTAATCCACTGACTTGTAATGTAGCCTATTTGAATTGTGGAAGGAAAAATAAGTTATAAACAGAAAGATAACTCATAATCTAAATCTATTTGTTTGTTAAACCGGTTGTTGACATGTTTAGTCACAGTAATTTAACGTAATGAATAAAAATTAATTAGAATCTTGATTAATAAGGGTAGCATAATTTAAATAACTCAAGAAAGAAGTATTATTAAGTTTATTATAAGGTAGTTAGACATTGAAGTTCCCAATATGACGATGTATTCACTAGACAGCAATATAATGAACGATATCGTGAAGGTCAGGAGTATTTAAGAAATGTCAGACAGGGAAATGTACCTCTAGGCCAGTCAAAAGTAACAATAAATTCGCAAAACCTGATGTATCTCTGATTTTTTAGTATGTTGTTTAGACCCATTAGGGCTATGTATACCCCAGTTTGCAACTCTCAAAAAGTTGTGGAAACATTTTTACACACCAAAAACCGCTAAATATTTGGACTTGTTTCAGATTCTGCTCTATATCTCCTAGTCCATGCATTCTTCGTCAAAGGCTATTCTTTACATTCGTTAAGAGCATACACGCTTAACAATTTGAGCCCAACCGGAGCTCTGTAGGTCAATTGGTTACCGAATTATGATACTTTGAAAATAGGCACTTTTTTCAAACAATTGCAAATTTTAGATTTAGACCTTCTTTGGACCGAAACTGCGTCGAAACCCTTGATCCTACGAGTAAACCTTGCAGGATATAATTTGTAGGCCATTTAATTTGCTTTAAATTAAGCGCAGAGCGGGGTCTATAAGCCTCGTAATTCTCTCCAAATCTCAAAACAACCCATATAAGGTAAAATAGCATTTTTCCAGAAATGTTCCATAACATTTCATACCCTATGTTTTTTGTTTTGGTAATGAAAATGAAGGCATACAATCATTTAAACAAACGGTGAAATATATTTTAATATAATAATAATATAATATAATAATATAACGCACCCCCGGTGCAAGACTGCCACAAGTCAAAAAGGACACTTTTTCAGGAGAAGCTTTTAAAGATTTTGAGCTAATAGGGAAAATATAAATATTTACATAATTAAAGTGATAGTAACATATTATTAACTTCTAACATTGTCTAGTACTATACAATAACATACAAAGTTATTTCACGGATTATAATTATGTGTTTCTTATATTAACAATTTTGAGTCACAGCAGTTTTCTATTCAGTGCCGTATAAAGGATCTGAGTTGTGGCAGTTTTACAGGACTCTGACTTGATCATAGGCATTTATAAGTACCATATAATTGAAAATTAATGTTTTTTGACTTGTGGCAGTCTTGCACCGGGGGTGCGATATAAAATATAATAAAATAATAATAAAATAAACATAAGAAATCAAAAGTACAGTAACTTAATCAATCAGTCAATCAAATTAGACACATAGTTAAACTCGTCGCCTTGTATTTGATGGCCCTGGGCCGTCACTTTCGTTGCTCTCTTCAATAGGTAGGTCTTCCACTATTGGTGGCTCGTCGTCTTCGTCCTCTGTACGTAGGTACTCCAGTATTGGTGGATGGTCAAGGTTGTCTTGAGGCTCGTCGTCGTCGTCCTCTTCAATGATGATAAGGGCAGTGTTCTGGTACGTTTCCCCTGAGCAGGTAGCACACATCACAGAACATCTGAGCCCTGCTTTCAGGCAAGTGCAGCCACCACTGCACCCCTTCTTGCATTTGCAAGAGAGGAGTTTTAGGAGTTCTGCGGGGGCAAGAGCATGCCAACTGGTAATGGTGATGAGTCCAGCCGAGGTCAAATCTGAACCTCAGTCGGTGGCCTCTTTCTCCACCCCCAACCACTTTTGCTCCTGGTGGTATGTGCGGTAGTGGTAATACGACGCAGCCTCTGTGGTTGGGGGCAAATGGGCCAGATTCGCTTTGGCGTTGGCTGCTGTCTTCACAAAAGTATGGAAGTGTACATCGTTGAGGGTGTCTGTCGTTTGGTCTCCTCCATATAGGGCAATTAGGCACTAGTCACCGGCTGCTGCGACTTGTTGGTGTGTGGCATCTGTCTGGAGGAAAACTCTTGCTTGGTCCACTAGGGCTTGCTTTTGTCTGAAGTGGCCCCACATTTTCATCTTCCCCTGCCAGAAGAGGGCAGAGGTTGTGTCGCACCCAGTGAATGCGTGGATGGAAAGTTCAAATCCAGGTGGTAGCTCCACTTCCCCTTGGTTGAATAAGCTGGTGGAGAATTGTACGCAACCATCCTCGCCTGTGTGCCACTCTTCTGGAAGTATACGTTTGTTTTAGTGGAACCGATACCGCAGAGGAGCACAAGCAAATCCGCATCCTCTCCAAAGATGATGACGTGGTCATTGGAGGTACTTTTTTGCAGAGCAGTCACGACGATATCGCGGTCTGCGTCTTCTTTTGATATTCTTGTCTCAATCCCCTCGAGAGCAAAAGCAGAACAGAGATGCTCAATGAGACGACCTTGTTTTTGTCATTCGAGAGCATCTTCCCTTGGGGACTGTGATGATGGTCGATGCGTCAAACACAATTTCCGCTGATGCTGTAGAATACCGTCGTGATTGCTCTGTAAATTTGGTGCTCTTTAGGGCGCCATCCTCAGGATACCCGTCGAAGACTACAAACACATTTCTCCCAAAGTGGTTAAATATGTAGTTTAAGTAGCTTGCTGTGATAGTCCGTACCGAATCATTCCGATGTCACACGACTTTATGGAGGAGGTATCCTCCATCGACGACAGCAAATGGTTTTGCCTGCACTCTGACGTTCTCTGTGGCTTGAGTGAAGGCAGCGTAAAAAGATGATTTTGTGCCTTGACGCATCCCTTCGTCGGAAAATAGGGCCATTGGAAGTGGAGCGAGCTCATATGTGAAGTGGGCCTTCAACTGTAGGTCTGACTGTTTCATGATACACATGCGCTGGAAGATGGTGAGTGGCTCGACATCGACTCTCTTCTTGTGGGTCTTGATAGAGGTGGTAGGCGTTGCCGGAGAGGACTTTTTATTTCCTATAGAAACTAACATACCCGAGCGTTTTCCAATAATTCGGTTCACCCCTTTCAGTCCTTCTTCTCGGACAGTGTGGCAATTTATGTGGGGGCCACCTACAGTGCCACTGCTGATGGATACGAGTTTATCCATCGATGGGAACGGTGGATGGTTATTGAACCAGGCTTTCAGTTTTTTCACGTCAGAGGTATCTCGTGCAATTTGCGTAGGTCGCATATCGACATGCTGTTCACTTGTTGTTCTACCTCTTCACATATATTCAGCATATATACCATCCCGCCCGTCCAACGAGAGAGCACACTTGCAGAGATACCTCTGCCATGAATTAGGCCACCCTAGCTCTTCATTGAACGCATCAATACCTGTTCAATTGTAAAGTCAGTCCACAGACCTGACCTGGACGATTATTTGCAGGTGAAGGTTCCAATCTCCCATCCTTTCGGCTTGAATGAATCGCTTCATGAGTAAGGTCATTCGATAGTAGAGTACCCAAAGTTTTGCGGTCTTCTTCTTCAAGTTTTTCAAGGGCGCTTTTGAATTTGGCAGTTACACTTTGTATATTTTCATTGTCTTCTGCCAACAGTATTTGTGACCTTTCAGTGCCAAGCAAGAGCCTCTCTTTCTCATGGGAGGTTGTTGTTGCTTAAACATCTCTCTGGTAGCAGTTAAAATGAAACACCTCAAGTACTCACTTAAAATAATTTATTAACTAAATTCTACAACTAAGGAGAACATCTTAAGACTACGACATGGCTCTCCGTCAGACTACACGTGACTCAGGAAAGGGGACCTCGCTCAAGGCTGCCCGAATCGCCTGCGGGGTGCTGCCGTCTTGTGGTTGCTGGGTGAACTACCCTTAGTCCAGAGCGAGGCACCGTACAGAGGTCATAGCTGCACTGAAAAAAGGAATATGAATTATACATTAGTTTGAAAAGTATAATTAAATTATTAATTAAATTTAAAAAAATCCATGGCGTGAGCCCCCCTCCTGGACCGCGGGGCCCTGGGTGGTCGCCCTCCTCTCCCTCCCCTAGATTCATAACACGTTTTTCATGTTTAAATCTCACTTCATGCAGCAAAAAGTGGTTAGTTACATTTCTGGAAAAATGCGATTTTTTTCTTATACGGGTTCTTTGAGATGTTGAGAGAACTACGAGGCATACAGACCCTGTTCTGCACTTAATTTAAAGCTAATTAAATTGCCTACATATTATATTCTACAAGTGCTACTCGTAGGATCAACGGTTTCGGCTCAGTTTCGGTCCAAAGAAGTCTAAAACTAAAATGTTCAATTGTTGGAAAACATGGCCTATTTTCAAAGTGCCGTAATTCAGTAACCAATTGACCTACAGAGCTTTCGTTGGGCTTACATTGTCACACATTTAATGCTCTTAACAAACGTATAGCATTCGACGAAGAATGCATGGATTAGGAGATATAGAGCAGAATCTGAAACAAGTCCAAACATTTCGCGGTTTTTGGTGTGTACAAAGTATTCCACAAGTTATTGAGAGTTGCAAACTTTGGTATACATAGCCCTAATGGGTCCGAACAACATACTAAAAAATCAGAGATACATCATGTTTTGCGAATTTAGCCATTTTTGTGTCACTTTTGACTGGCCTACTCGTGAAAATAGAAATGATAATAACAACAACAACCCAGATCCAAAACCGAGTACCAGTCAACAGGGGAGAACAGATGTAACAGCCCATCTACAAAAAAATATCTCCGATTACAAAGCGCAAGCAAATGAAGATAAAATGCCATCTTACGACGTGACCATTAATGAAATTTACCAGGTAACTGACGAAGATTTGTTACTTGAGGAAGAGAACTTAAGAGAAGATAGACAAATGGAATTGCCTATTATAAACACTAATGTAGAAGGGGAAGATTGCATAACATTGGTTAACACAGGCGCAGTTATATCAATCTTGTCAGAGGAATGCTATTTGAGGCTGTTAAGAGGCGCCAGCATGACTATTTTGCCCGCTTCAACAGTGAAGGTTAGAGGTATTGTGCCCTTATACAACGGAGTGGATAATGGTGTAATTTGAATTGAGCGCGCTGAGACGACACCAAGGTTGCGACAAGCTGTTGACTCGTCATGGTTTGAAACAGGTGCGTGGTCTGATTACCGCCAGGAAATGACGGAGCAAAATATACTTGTTTGTATTCAGATAAGGAAGAGGAACGCATCAGCACTTCGGAATTCTATTTGGAATTATTCTCCCGTTTAATTCACGAAGTTTCAATTGATCTAAATAACCTTCTAGCATGTTTGATGGTGGGAACCAATAGAAGTGAAGGCATCGCATTACGTAATGCAACTACAGCTATCGATATTTGACTTTGTGGCAGTATATAAACTGACTCTTAGTAGGCTAGGCTATCTGTCTGTTTTGATCTGTCTGTGTTGATCAGCTGGTCACCTGTTACGCTGTTACGCTACGCTGTGGTTATACTCCGTGAGGCTAGGCCTCTATAATAACATCTCTAAGTTACTCTGCTAATGGGTCGGAAGACTTAGTCTCATTTTCATACCAGTGCGTGGTAAGTAAACTGCCGTTGAGCTCCACGAACTTAATATTATTATTATTGTGTTTGTGAAAATTCATCATTATGGGAACACTGGAAGAACTTAAGGTATGTGGATATGGGCTTGCTTCACGCAAGTGACTGATAATTGACTGTCTGTAAACTTCCACCCGGCGCTCAATATTTATAAACTGTAATTGTGTCCAATTTGAACTAGAATTTTGACAAAATGCGAAGGGATGTTGAGCGACCATAACAGCTTATTTAATCTCATGGAAATTTCGTTTTCTAATCAGATCAGGCTTATTTGAGACATTCTATCAAGTGGAGATTATTATTATTATTATCTCCCAGATCTTAATTGTGACAGTCAGAATATTTGGATATTTAAAACTGTAGGCTACAATATCGGAATGCCGAGTGTGCGTTTGTGGAAGAGTTCGAAACGACCCCATAGGATGGTGACGTCTCTTCCCCACTGTTCCAACATGACGGTCGGCTAGAGAGGCACTATGTGAGGCGAGCGATACCAGGATTGCCGGATGGGGACCCGAAGCAATGCCTGTTATGGGCATATTTCTGTGGACGAGAAGGCAGCGTGAGGCAAATGCTGGGATACGACTCTTTCCTAGTGTGCAGCCGTCACGGGTCCATGGTGCCATGGTTCGATCCGCACCGAGGGATGATCCACTGCCACAGACTTATTCTTGGGCTATGAATTTCCCATAATTTCCGCTAAATCCACTCACTTCCCTAGTCATTATTAACCTTCGTTCTTTTATAGCTAGGGGGCGTGGTGGCTCAGCGGTCTAGCTGTACGCCTCTCACCAAGGCGGTCCGGGTTCGATTCCCGGTCAATGCATGTGAGATTTTCGAAGTGAAATGCCATGTCCTGTGGTTCGGATTCCACGTAAAGAGGAGGTCCCGTGGCTCATGATCTCGAGATTAACGGTCACGTTAAACTACAAGCTTGCTTTAGATCTTTTATAGTTGATTGCATATTATTCTAGGCGAACACTTTGATTTGTTGCTTAGACTTGTAGGTGACGTGGTTCCTCAACATTTTCACTCTTCATTATATAAATATAATCAGCGATGTCCGACCTATTTGCATAAAAGGCAGCAGGATTATGACACAATGGCAGGATTTTCAATAATTTTGAATACCATAAAATATTTTCTAATAATAATAATAAAATCTCTACAAATTTATATTGGAAGAACACTGAATTTTGATAACTAATAATGAATGTAATATTCCAAGAGGATAATAATAGTTGATGAATATTGTGAATTATGATTATATACAAATTGTTAAATTGTTTATAAGTATGGGATCTTATGATCTTCAGATAGTATTGGACATTCCTGAAACGAAGCCTAATGATTCTGTTTCCATGTGCAAAAGTGTCAATGCACTTATGTGTTTTCTGAAGTTAGTTCAGGTAATTTGAGATTTTGATCCTCTGATGAATGGGATTCATGCGGGAGTGATATCCTGTCCCACAATTATATTAATTACTTCGATAATAAATTGGGATTTATGCGGGAGTGATATCCTATCCCATGGTGGTAATATTGCTTCGAATGTCAGTCCAATGACATAAAATTCCCATGAAATACACTAATATAGGGTCAATGAATTTTAAAGAATATAATGACGTCACGTCAACTGTTCTGCCTATTCTTGTGACGGCTGGTGTAGAATTAATGTTCAGTGTTACATGTCCTCTAAATAAATCAGTGGTCTTATGAGAATTATAACCAGATATCACAGGCCACATTAGGAGAAGCCTACAATTACTATTATTACTATATTCACGTTGAGATAAATAAATCCTTTAGTGTCAAGCTCATACAATGCTGTGCTATTAAGTGCTCCTCTGAATTGTGTGTTACAATGCCACCATAATTTCGTCATAACTGAGTAGTGTAATGCGGATGTGAAATATAGACAGTATTTTTGTAAAGAATTATTGTAAATAATGTGAATGAATATAGGACAATATTGTGAACTGAAACCAATTAAATTTGATATACGTATATTTTTGTCGTAAGTGATCATATAAGATTATGCAATCTCGCCTGTATAGGGTAAAAGAATAATGTGTATTTTGAATTAATCATAGTCAAACCCACGAACTATTACGAAGAGACTATGATTTTTCTAGATCTGAGATGCATAATCAAGTTTATTATTCTTGTTGTTGCCATCAGGCAAAGTCTTGTGAAGTAAATGTTTGGTGCATTGGTTTTTATCTTAATATGTGTTCTCACTGTCTGTTGTGTTCTGAAGTCTTTCCTTATCCTTTACGGGGACCATGGGTGCAGTGTGCAGTAATTACATAGCCCAGCCCAGGACGCCCTGAGATAAATCTCGTGCTGACACTGTGCTCATATAGCCTCGCATGTGGTCACCTGTCCATCCCAGGTGGACAGACGCGCACACTATCTTCCAAGACAAGACTGTCAAATATAACATTCAGGTTCTGTTGAATTTCAAGATAAACAACAGAGATTACGCACAAGTATTTATAGTTGTTAATAAGATAAACTTCGATGAGATTTTGGGAATAGACTTTATTGCAAAAGTAGGAGCAGTTATCGATATGAAGAATCGAGTTATCAAGTTTAATGACATTAGTTCGGAAACGAAAGATTGGGAAGAACAGGAAATGAATACAGATCTAGATAAAGATTATAGAGATGATATTTTAGACAACGTTGTTAACGAAGTGGAAGGAGAGAAAGAGCATTACGCTCTCAGAGTTGAAAGATTCGAAGAAATCGACGAGGAATTTGAAGATCTCATAATTGAATTTAACGATATTTTTGATGAGAAACCAGGTCTAATCAAGGATTTCCAATATCGCATTCGATTGATGAACGAAACACCTTATCGGAAGATGATATACCCTATACCTGAAAAAAATTACGAAGAAGTACGAGGGGTATTAAAAAATGGAAATGGATGGAATTATCAGAAAGGAAACATCAAAGTTAACTTTGACAAGTGTCACATCATGCGTGAGAGGATAAATTTTCTAGGGCATACCATAGATCAATTTGGTTATCATCCCAATGAGAAGAAAGTTGAAGCTATTGTAAGGTTCCCAAGACCAACGAAGTTGAAGCAAGTCAGTGTTTGTCGGTTTGTATCATTTCTTGAGTAACCATTGTAGCCCTTATTCTGAGATTATGGCACCATTGTACGATCTTCTTAAGAAGAACAATAGGTGGAAAAGGGGTCCAGACACAGAAGAGGCGTTCGAGAGAGCTAAGGAGATGCTCAGAAATAACATCAAGCTAGAGTATCCTGAATTTGACCGCATATTTTATCTGGAGTCTGATGCATATCGAATAGGAATTAGTGCTGCATTATATCAGAAGGATGAAGAGCGAGACAAGCACTATATTGGATTTTGTAGCAGAAAATTGAGGACACATGAGGAAAATTTCTTCACTACTGAATTGGAAGCATTGGCTTTTGTAACAGCATTGTAGCAGTGAAAAAAGATCTTGATAGGACACCAGATCATAATAATTACAAAACCATAAGGCTTTAGAGTTCATGATGAAGTCAGATATGTCTAGTGATAGACTGAACAGATGGATGTTGTTTGTCCAGCAGTTTAATGCTACGATAGTTCACCAGCCTGGGAAAGACAAATTGTTGGCAGATGCATTATCGCATAATCCCATTGAAAATGTCCGGATAAATGCGATACAATTGGAATCTCAAGATCAAGTGACTTTGGAAAAGCTCGAGAAGATTAATGTAACACAGAAAAGATGCACTCCAATTAGGATCATGTATCGTTTCTTGAAAGGTCTTACGGACAACACCGATCCTGAGTATGAGAAAAATCGAAAACGCTCAGATCGTTATGTTTTGTCGGGAGACATCATTTGTGAGTACTGTACGTCGATATGAAAAAGACGATAGTCAGAATTGTGGATCCTCCCAACTTACTAAACCCATTGGTTTGGTTGACGCACCACAGTATAGGTCATGGTGGTCTCGATAAAACTGTAAACACACTCCAGGAAATGTTTACATGGAAGAACATGAGAATATCAGAAGATTATTAGATATTGTGAGAAATGTCAGAAAGGAAAATATACGTCAGAACTTCTTAAGGAAAGACCTAGATCCATTATTCCTTCCCAACCTCGGGAGTTATTTGCTTGTGACATATTCGGTCCATGTCCCAAAGGATACAGAGGTAACCAATACGTTTTATTGAGAGTAGATATATTTTCGAATTTTGTATCATTGGATCCGATTCAGAAAGCTACGACAATGCAAGTCTTGAACAGAATAGAGCATGCAATAATTCCGAAAGCAGGAAAACCGGATTTTTTTTAACGGACCATGGATCTCAGTTTACGTCGGGGGAATTCCAAGAGGAAATAGAATTGAATAGGCCAAGGATAACTTGAGGAAAGCGGCAAATAAACGCCTGAAGAGTTTACAGGGAAAACGCTTCACAGCACCATTGAATGTTGGAGATTTGGTCTTAATTCGAAAGCCAACCAGAGCCGACATTGCCATGAAGGTATATACAGAATTCTCGATCCTGTATTTTGGCCATTTAGAGTAGGCACTGCCTATGGTAAAAATTGTTACGACATCACAGAAATAGATAGCAATTTGTCTATTGGAAGATTCAATGCCAAGAATCAGATGGTATTCTATGAGAGAATTGACTAATATTTCAACTTAAAATTCTATTTCAAGGATTGTTTTGTATTGTTGGAATAAAAGCATTAGCAACGCTTTTATTTTAAAGTTGAGAGGAAAATAAACTCAAATTTGAAGATGCTCAGGATGAGGTAATGGCATTTTGGTTGTTTTGGTAAACTTTGGTAAAGATTGGAGCATTTTGAAGTATTGCACAATATCAGTTTTTGATGAAGGAACACTGGCTTCAGATTGCAGCTAAGAGAGGAAAATGGCTACCCCAAGCCAAGGTTTAACCATGACTCGTGCCGTATATTTGCTAGAAATGGCATAGCAACAAACAGGGTTGAGGAGAGATTATCCTGATTATTCAATCAAGGTTCTCAAAGCACGATGGAAGAAGGGATTTTTACCACCTGTAATGAAGAGTTTTAGCAGAAAATTATGCTGTTATTTAGTTAATAAGAGAGAAAACATACATCTATAAGTTTTGAGAAACTTCGGAAGGAAGTTTGGAGACCATGCATGAAGATACATGTGAATGTTCAGTCACGTTAATTGGCGCAGATTATTCATGAGGCGCCATGTCATTAGTTTCGATGTGGAGACGACACGATCGATCTGATCGTCTTTGTGCGGAGAGCGCTCGAGTGAGTAAGACGTGTGTCACGTGAGGTCCTAAGAAGCCCGGAAATTAGCCGAGTGCGAGCGATCCGTATCACCTACCGTGAGGAAGCCGGTAACTCAGGCCAGCCTCAATGCCGTGTTAGTTGAATGAAAGAACAGTGCACAAAAGTGCTTGAATATCAGATTCTGTGTGAATAAACATTACGAATGTACATTAATACTATTGAGAAACATTATATACTCGTTCTGTATGAATAATTCAGTTGAACTCCGAAGATTTATAGTCATTTTGATAGAGAAAGCCTGTGGCGACAAAGGTGCTTATCTGAGAAGCTAGCAAGACATTTCGTGTGCGGTGCTTTTTGAAGCAAGTGAGCTATGCACTTGCAGTCAACGAGAGTAAGTGACGCACTTGAGTGGTACATGCGCATTCAGATAACATTATCCTTGGACATAGACATTTATGCTTATACTATTCGATATAAAATATTTCAATGATGTTATATTCTCATAAGTTGAGGGGAATTCTTATCTACGTTTGTGAAGTGACCGTGATGGAGTTTTAAACCACATATGTGCTAGGAATGTGATGTAGGTAATACTTAATAACTGGAATATCAAGCAACCGATACTAAATTATACCATCACAATGAAGAATAGTTATCGCAACTACATACTCTTTGTCTACATTACAGAAATACGCAATCATGTCGTTTCGACATTCTACAAGATCCGAAGAGAAATAGGGTGTCCCTTTTCATTGCCTGAACATAAGTTTCGCCCCGCTGAGGAAGTAGATGTTAGAATCCGAGACCAGACGACGCAGTTCGATACTGGAGCCGTGACAATGCAGTTTTCCAGAAGTAGGAAGAAGATGGGCTATTCAGAGTGTGGGATACAGTTCCCCACAGTATTTTCCACCACAGTTAGTCTACAAGAGTCATCAAAATGTAGAGAGTGATCTTCGTTCGTAGATGTTGGTTGTAGTTTGCTGTATTTAGAATATTATAGGGATTTTTTTTACCATTTCAACGCTGTTATTAATTTTATTCTTCAGTGAATTTGTATATTCAGTATATTTTTCTATGATGGATATTTATTTATAAATTGTATCGTTTGAAGATTTTAATCCATGATTTGGAGATTAATGCATTTACATTTCGACATTCAACATTTAACGAATGTTTTCTTAAATTTCAAGGATTTATTTTGGATTTGATAATTGATTGGGAATTTTATTGTAAAAAGAAATGTAGATTAGGGGAAGATTCTTCGTAGATGAAACAGTTGTTGACGTTTAATTGTATTTTATTGTCGATATTTGAAGTATTGTTACGCATTATATAAGTATATTTATACGTGGTATAACTCAAATGAAACTTGAAGCTACATTAAATATGAAATCCGTTCGGACTATTGAACGTTGTTCATGAATGAAATATTTTATTAGACATTTGAACATTGTTCATAATTATTCAAAATACTTTATCAACACTATTAATGATTTAAAATAGAAGAATTTATTCTACTATCCCGTGACATATCAACATTGTTGAGTATTCTATTAAAATCTATTGAAATATTTTAATAAATATGTGCTGACTTTATATTGCATTAAAACAATAAATTGATAACGACATGAGAGGTGTAATGAAACTTTATTGTTATTAAATATTAGCAACCATTAACTTAAGTCGGATTAACAAGTTAAGTAAACCAAAATGTCATCGCTGTTAATGAAAGTCTATAACTATGAATTATCTTAACAACATGAGATTTTCATACACTGTCAATATCGAGTATAGCATCTATTGTAATTGAGAACTTATGTAACAGTTCCAAGGACGAGTGGTAACAATGAATACGTTTTTATATCACGAAGTGAAGGATTATTGGAGCTATATTGTGTGATAGCAAGTTTTATGAAGCTCTACTACACATTTTACACGTGTTATTGAGAAATATGTCGTATGTGGAGTATTAGAGTGAAGATAATAGAGCATTGGTTTTAAGTGAATATTATTATACTGTGCCCGTTTAGACCGAAGTCCAACGACCACATATGCACGTTACCGAAAATCAGCTAGCACGAGACTCAAAAATATCTCAGGGCGACAAACTGTGTGAAATTAAAACATAAAACAAAATTTAACTTGCTTCACTGATTCTCGGTTCGATGCAGAAATAATGATAGAAGGGAGAACTGAAATATCACAATTTGTAAAATAAATCTCATTTTATTACAATTAAAATATGTAGTTAAAAATGCAAAAATAGCCATCAAATGAGTGACGAAGAATTTTCACGCACACACAAAATATAATATAGAAATATCAACACCTTAGAGGAAAAAGAACACTTGATAAATGATCGATGACCATAATTCATAGTCCATTGGCATCGTCACTAATTATGAAAATATTTACACTGTTAGGCTGCTCAGATCAAAATGAATTGTCCATCCTCATGCCTATAGTCTACTGTTTACACTATTTATACTTCTTTCACTTTCCAAGAAAATAGTTCACTGTCAAAAATCTGTATCTTGAATAATCGTTGCGTTGAGTAATTGCAAAAAAAAAACATGAATATTTGTCAGGCATAAGAGCATATATTATTGTTTATCTGTATAATCATTAAGCAAGGATTTCTCACAACTTGATCATCTGAAGATTTATTTGATCATTTGTTCTAAATCTATAATTTTCATTCATTTAATAACTGTTTCACTTGACTATGACGTCAAATTATTCTCATATTTCAAAAATATAATTAAATAATTAAATCATTTTATCTTGATTTTCCATTTCCATTTTTAGACAAGATCAATCTATTTATTTTCTCATATAACTATAGCAACAAAATTATCATAAATTCCTAAAATAAGTAATTTATTCAAATCCAAAAAAATTATTTAATTTCACAAAGATCGAATTAATTATTTATGGAACTCGTTCAGCATGATATACAAAACATAATAATTATCCGTGATATTAATGAATGGATTCTCCTTAGTCAACAATTTTCAATATTTATCTTTGGCACATACCACTTCTACTGGTGCGTTATATTTTCTAATATTATATTCTTTTTTCTGACAAACGGTAAGGCATCGTCAAATCTAGGGTCTGTCTTAGACAATATCGTATTGACAAATAAGTGGGTACTTGAAATATGACACGTTAAATGTTATTAAAATTTATATGTGATGATTGCGGGTTTTCCACTCCAACATATTGCTAATTCTTAATTATATATATTTGCAACATTTTTATTCATATATAAGCCGTCTAACCATCCTTATGGCTGACGCTAACCATTATACCATATTCATTCGTGTGATTTCATCTCACTACTGAATGACAAGATTCACTCCTACCTTCAACATATATTTTTAATCTTTTTTTCTTATCATGCCACGTGCTTGTTCATTACGAAGTTTACTTGCTCCTCCAATAAATTTGTAGCAATTTAATCATCACAGAAATTTACATTATCCTTAAATCGTGTCTACCTCTGTCATATAGTGTCATTACCAAAGGCTTTCCTTTGTCTTCCGATGGCCTTCCGTGTCATAAAATACACTAATTATTTAACGCAGCTGCGTAATGCTTAGTAAAATTCACGATATCTCTGTTAGATTTACATTCGGATAATAAAATCCCAAAAATGGACTAACCTGTTCCAAACAGTTATAAATCATTATTTAAACTGTCACAAAACATCACAAGATATTATTGTTATCATTATAAATCACAGAATATTATTATTATGAATATTATTTATAATATCATTATCAGATTTCCAAAAAATGGAAATTGTGGACAAAAACTCCTTGAAATTTTCAAGCTTGAATTCCTGAATGGAGAAAAAAATATCCATTTCTCAAAAATAACTGACTATGATCTGCAGTCCTACGGCTGATTACAGTGATGAAAAATACAAAAATTTAACTAAACGGCGCATGATGCTGTCCATAGACTCAAAATCGAATAACAACGTGTTCTGAACACTCAAACGATAATCTAGCTTGCCTCAGCAATCTGAAAGATGGTTGTGTGTTGATATTCCTTCAAAAAGAACATTTCCAAATACCATAAGCTATGAAATCCAAATTGTAGCTTACATTGTAGAATTTCTTGTAGAGGTGGGCCTCCTGGCCGGTTCCATTACAGTTCCCTTTCCAGAAGTGTCTCCATTCGTCCGTCCCATCGGACGCATACGTAAATGCTCGTATCCGCTTCCATCTCTACCCGCAATTTATTTAACAGCACATGACTGTTAGTCTTGAAGCTGATTCAAAAATAAGTTCTTCTCATACTGTCCATGTGGAATGTCATAATAGCTGGCGCTATTGTAAGAATATGGGTTAGATCCAACGGATCCATAATGCTCAAATCAGTTATAGTTTTGATGCAGCTGTCACCCATACAAATTTTTTATACACTTACAAACTTATGCAAATGGTTCATATCTGAAGTTCCTATTATAAATAACCTAACGGGTGAAATTATGCATCCCCCAGACACGCGCCAAGCACGGCTGGCCCCAACGCTGGGTAGTCCCTGTGTTCGGGTAATAGGTAGTGCCTAGCACACATCCGTAAGAATACAGATTGGCTCCTCTAATCTCCTAACGGGTGAGATTATCCTTCTCCCAAATCGCGCCAAGCACAACTGGTCCCACATGTCGTCTAATGATCTGACCATTCAAGACTTGTATCCGTAGAATATAGTATAAAGTCGTGGCTGATCTTACCAACTATCGAGACAACAGCTCGTCACTGACAACTTGGAAACAAATAAGTTCCATAATATTAAAAGGTACTGTAGACGAAGTCTACCATTTGTCCATGTGACGAAAAACTGGCCACTAATAGCCTTAACTTCCAAATATTTCACTGAGTTCGAAGCCTAACTATCTTGTCGCCTAGAAATATTATAAGTTCCACGCGTCGTGAAAAATTCTATCACTCGAATATAGACCATAACTTGGTCCGGCGATATTCACTAAGTTCAGAACTTCCACGTAGATTAATATGCTCACTAGCGCACAAAGTGCTTAACGAAGACTGACGCGTGACCATGCACAGAATTTGAGTGACCTCTTGGCGCATCTCAGCTCCCTTATATACTCGCCTGGGCTTCGAGAAAGTTCCTTGTGGCTTCCACGTCACACCACGTGGAGATGAGATTGGCTCATAGTAACGTCATACCGACAAAAATCCTCAACAAATAATTGCTAATATTTCAGCTTCTGGCTAACCGATTTCCTTCCGAGATAATTCAATCTTCTTCTTATTCCAGTGCCAGGAAGTGTAGTACTTGCCGTGTATCTAAAACATCGGACAAGAATTCATAAATACCAGGCCTCAATGTTCCTGCTGTGCGCACCACATACACTCGGTGATAGTTTCCATCCCCTTCTAGAACAAAAGTCGCGCGGGATTCAAAATTAGCCATTCCTTATAAATATGCTTTATTCCCAAATTATCGACCAGTGGATTTTTATTTTTTATGCATCAATCTCCAATTCACATATGTTTTTCTGGCTCTTGAATAGTATACTTTTAAGCTGGTTGCATTAAAAGTCCCCACGATGTTACCAGTATTTAAGTCTGCTATCTTGTAGCTTCCATTTTCATAACTTTTCTCCATTCGGAATGGTCCATAATATAGTCTGGCTAATTTTGAATACACTCGGTTGATGACATCAGAAGGTACAGGTCTTCTGATCAACAAGAGTGTTCCAATGTGCAAGGGTTGACGAAAATGTTTCCTCCTAACTCTTCATTCCCTCTTCATAGCCTGTAGTCGCAACTTCTCCAAGGCTTGGACTTCTTTTCCCTGTCGGTTGGGTTCCAATTCTGGAGGTAGGGTAACTACTTCTCTCCCAAGGTCTCGTTGGTTTGTTACCATGGTGTAGTAGCATTGGAATTTTTCCTGTACTCGAGTGGATGGTAGAGTTGATAGACTCGGCAGAAATTTGAATAACATCCATCCTCTTCCAGTGTTCGTTCGGGCAAAACAAACGACTGAATTTGGAAAACCCCGCCATGACTCTTTCATCTGGATTGCTTTCGGGATGACTTACAGAACAAAGAACCTGTCTTATCCCTAAATATTCCATTTCATTACTGAATTCTAATGATCTGAACAGGGATCCGTGATCAGACAGTAGAAATTCAGGTTTGCCTGCTTCCGGAATGACTCCATTCCTAATCCCATTTAAACAATACTTTGCATTAGCTTTCTGGATGGGATGCAGCATGGTGTACTTGCTGAACACATACATAGTCACAAAATTATACCTGTTCCCTCCTTTGGACTTGGGCAGTGGTCCATTAATATCGGTAGCAAAAAGTTCACAAGGCTTCGATGGTATGATGGGTCGTGGAGCTTCCTTCAAAAGATGCGAGTTGAACTTGCTTCGTTGACATAAATCACACCCTTGAAGTGTGTTTCTAACGGCGTTTCTCATGTTCTCCCACGAAAATGTCTCTTGAACCATATGTATTGTTTTATCGACACCCTCATGACCTGCAATGCGGTGGGCCATCCAAAGGATTGGATCCTGCAGGTACAACGATCCTCAACCAGGTATGGTCGGGATTAGCAAATTTGTAAATCAATCCATTAAGCACAGAGTAATCCCTTGAAATTCTTTCGATTGCGGCACAATCATCATCAGCTGGATCCATGTCTCCATGTATGTATCTGTAATCATTTCTAAGCTGTCTATCTCTTCTCTGGGACAAGTGCAAAAGTCGTAACTTCCTCAATGTCTCAACATCCTCGGGTAGCAAGTTGATTTGTAGAACTTGAGAAAAAGGTTCTACAGATCTGCTTATCAATTCTGCTCCCACATTATCTTTCCCAGGAGTGTGCTCAATTGTTAAGTTAAACTGCTGGACAAAAAGTGACCATCTAGTGATCCTCTCACTAGCAAAGTTAGTCCTTAAGATGAATTCCACGGCATGGTGATCAATTCTCACAATAACTGCATGATCAATCAGTAGCTTTTTCCATGTTTCTAAGGCGAAAATTATAGCATGGACCTCAAGTTCGGTTGTGTAATAATTCCTCTGGGATGGTTTTAATTTCAAGCTTATAAAAGCTAGATAATGCCTACGGTGGTCGTCATCTTCTTGAAGCAAGATGGCTCTTATTCCCACGGTGGATGCATCTGACTCTATGATGGAATTCTTCTTGAAATATGGATATTCAAGTTTTACACTGTTCACTAACAGCTCCTTCGCTTCCTGGAAAGACTGCTCGCTGGTCTCATCCCATTTCCATTTGATACCTTTTTTGCAGATCTTGCAAAGGTGCAACAATTTCAGTGTACCCTGGACAATTTCCCGCAAAAAACTGACATGATCCAAGAAAACTGCGGACATGTTTCATCCTGGTAGGTCTAGGAAAATTTGCTATTGCATGGATTTTTGCTTCAAACTTTATTTCCTTTTGGAAAAATTGGTATTTTCTATGGTTTACTATGAAGTTTGATTTCCTTAAGTCTACAAACATCATTCGGATATGTAGGATATGTTGTTCCTTGGGCTCAGAAGCTATTAAAATGTCATCAATATAGCAGATTGCTATGTCTCTGACCTCAGGACAAAGGTTCTGATCTAGAGCTCTTATTGGGACAGATCCGGACGTCTTCATCCCGAATGGCAAGCGTCGGAAAGCGTAGGTTTGCTGTTCAAACATGAAACCATTTTTTTTGAATCTTCATCACTTAGCCAAATATGATAGTAGGACGCAGTGAGATCTATTGTAGAAAACCATAATTTCCCTTGGAATTTTCTAAGCTACCCTTTAATGACGGGTGGTCTGTCGCATTCAGGTAGGAGCCTCGAGTTAAAAATTCCTGTCGTCTAAACATGACCTCAAACTCCCATCTGGTTTAGACACCACAGCCAGAGGATTCACATAGGAGATTGTGAACTTCTGTATGATGTTACTCTTCTCCATGTCCTGAATTAAAAATTTTAACTTGACTTCGATGCTTTTCTGCTACAGGGTACAGCTTAGCATGATATGGTGCATCATAAGTGACTTGTATATTGTATTCAAGGTTGAGTGTCAAAAATGTCGTCATACTCTTTGAGTATACTTTCCAAATCTGGTGATGTTTCCGGGTTATTGACCTCTTCCTTGATAGATTGATAACTCTTGAAGACTAGAGACCATCGAATTTCTCCCCCGATATCTTCTTCCTCTTCTTATTCTTCTTCATCTCCCTCGACATTTATCTCGTCGGTGTGTTGGAACCTAATAGTCTCTGAACTCATATCCATTACGGCTTTGTACTTCTGTATAAAATCAGCACCCAAAATCAGGTCATGTACAATGTCCCTCAAGACTACGAATACATGTTGGAAATCACATCCACCAATCCTGATGCTCAAATTCAACTGTGTTTTGTATTTTAATACCAGATACATGCATTTCCTCTAATTTTTCTGTTAGTTTCCACAGGGCGTATAACTTCTCGCTGACCAAACACAGCATAGCTCGGGTATCTATAAGAGTATATTTAGGTTTACCATATACCTCGGAAGAAATTATGGGCAACCTAACCCTAGGTCCCATCTCTCTTCTTTCATCATATTTTTTAATCAGGTCCTCATCTTCTGCCTGCCATTTTATGATCTTGGAAGTGAAAGTTTTTATTGTTCGGTCTGTTCGTTTTGCTGAACAATCGAAGTTTTTTTGTTATGCTCTGTTGACTTTTGCAAACCAGATGCACTTGCTTCATTTTGCTTTAACTGCAAAATAAGTCGAATAATTTGTTGGTTTTGAAGTGGCGTAGCGTTTCGAGTATAGTTCCGCTCTCACTTGTTGTTGCGTTTCAGGAAACCAGAACTTCCTAAGTAGAGCTTGAGCAAATTCTTCATAATTATTCAGGTTACATCTAAACGCCCTAAACCAAATCAAAGCTGGCCCATCCAAAAGTTTCTTATTACTCGGATTTCCCGTTCTTTAGAAATCTTCGAGTCTTTGAGGTGATCCTTAACCTCCCTAAAAATTCAAATGGTGTGACTGTCCCTGATCCAGAAAATTTAGACGGTTTTTCCTCAACATTTTTGTACAGGATTATTTGTGTTGACTGAGCAAATTTTGGAACCTCTTCCTGTTTTTCGGAATAAGTTGTTTTGAGAACAATCTCCGGTTTCTCAGAAGAAATATCCTTACTTGGAACTGAAGATCTATTCCGAACACTCTTCATGTCATTCGCCTTCGTTTTATACTCTGAAAATTTGTTAGACAATTTTCTCATAGTTTCCTTCAGCTCGGCATTTTCTTCTCCCACCAATGTCTTGAGTTCATCAGTAGTGTTCCCACTTTTGTAATTTTCTGCCTGTTTCCTGACCTCTTCTATCTCATTACGATTCTCCTCTGCTCGTTTCCTAATTTCTTCAGTTAGCTCGTGATTTTCCTTCATATCAGAAGATATATTGTTAATAATTTCTTCACGATTTTTCATGGAACCTGATATATCATTAATATCTTTATGTGCCGCCTGTATGTCTTTAGACATTACATGAACGTGTGATGACAAGGTATCCCGAATCTCCTTGATTCCTTCCTGGGTTTCCTGTTTCAGAGCCTCTTTTACATCTTCGATAACAGTGGTTTAATATCAGTCTTGAACCCCTGAATTACTCCTTCCTTTAGCTCTCCTACGATCAACTCATGGAATTCTCAAGATAGGCGTTGGACTACTTGCGTTGTCATATCACTGCATTCTTTATTTACTCGAATTTCCAAACTCGCCATGTCGTCACCTACCTTTCTAATACCTCTTTCTAACCTATAAGTCAGAGATTGAACTTTATGATCAGCATCTAAAAATCTACTCCATCGAACTTGCGTTTACTGCTAATGTCGTTTCGAGCTCTTGAGATTTTTTAAATAGTTTAGCCATTTTAGTTTCTAAGCATTCTTTTAAAGAATCTGAATTTTCTGATAATTGCTTTTCTAAAGTTCTAGAATTGTCAGTCATTTTAGCTTCTAATGAACTTGAATTTTCAGTTAACTTACTTTGTAGTGTTTGTTTTAGTGACTCTGAATTTTCAGATATTTAGTTTTTTAAAGATTCCCTCAGAGCATCTGAAGTTTCAGTAAGTCTATTTACCAACCTAATGAAATTTTCCACTATTCCTGCTACCTGCAATTCAACACCTATGGATTGCTCCTCCAGTCGTGTGAGAATCCTCATCACCTCATCCATGATCAACAGTAAATTATAGTGTTAGGGGTAGAATGTCGGCTAATACGAAGACTTAACACTATAGCATGAAATTTGGAATTTTCAAAATAAAATGAGATATGCCCTAATGTCGACGTGATGGAAAAAAATCTCTACAATTTTACTAATTAAATAGCAACAATTGAAAATACAAAATTCAAAATATCCTCCATCTGGATGCTACGAAATTGTGTATTTTCAGACTTCCAAAAACAACAAAAACAGCATGACTCCCCAACGGATAAGCCGTCATACATCAAATTCAGACCAAAATAAACTCTAACTCAAGCTATTTTAATTCCCCACTAACTGGGTCTCCTAACAAACTATTTGTCCATACTAGACATGAACCATTTTCCCATAAATTACTCAAAATCAAATTATAATCGGGCCCCACGTTCGGTAAACCATTTTCTCCTTCTATCTTACTTTATGTGCCTGTTTAGACCGAACTCCAACGACCACATATGCACGTTACCGAAAATCAGCTAGCACAAGACTAAAAAATATCTCAGGGCGCCAAACTGGGTGAAATTAAAACATAAAACAAAATCTAATTTGCTTCACTGATTCTCTGTTCGATGCAACAATAATGGTAGAAGGGAGATTCACAATTTCTAAAAAGGATCTCATTTTATTACAATTAAAATATGAAGTTAAAAATGCAAAAATAGCCATCAAATGAGTGAAAGAGAATTTTCACGCACACACAAAATATAATATAGAAATATCAACACTTAAGAGGAAGAAAAACCACTTGATGAATGATCGATGAACAAAATTCATAGTCCATTGGCATCATCACTAATTATCACAATATATACACTGTTAGGCTGCTCAGGTCAAAATGAATTGTCCATCCTCATGCCTATAGTCTACTGTTTACACTATTTATAATCCTTTCACTTTCCATGAAAATAATTCACTGTCAAAAATCTGTATCTTGAATAATCGTTGCGTTGAGTAATTTTAAAAAAATAATATTTGTCAGACATAAGAGCAAATATTATTGTTTATCAGAATTTCATCTACCCCTGCTGCATTGTGACATTGTTTTTTATTTACCACCCTCTCTACTTCCTCAACCGTGTTCCTGTTCCCGTCCTCAAAATCTCAAAAACTGCCGCATTGCCAGATAGGTCTCCATTAATATTTAGCAAGTTTTCGAAGTATTTCTGCCATCTTCCCAGTGCGTCATTGGTATCTACAATGCGTTTCCCAGAATTATCCAGAACACTGCTCATGTCTCTTTTTCCTCCATTTCTAATAATCTTTATAACATTCCAGGGAAGTATTCCTGCCGCTTGACCTAACTTTTCTAATTTATCTCCAAATTCCTCCCATTATTTCCTTTTGGACTCTACTTTCATTTGTTTGGTTTTGTTCCTTTCCATTACATAGTAAGTTATAGCTCTCTTATCTGCCAGATTCCTTGTTTGGAGCCATTTTTGTAAGCCTTCATTTTGCTTTTACAAGCAGACTTAACTATATAATTCCTCCAGGATGTGCGATTTCTCCTTTATTTACACACTGTTGTCCCAAGACTTGCCTTTGCTACTTCTAGCAGGCTACTGCATCACTGAATCCTGACCGCTCCGTTTCTGTGTCCTGCAATTCTTTACCATCTACTCTTTGGAATTACTCATCAATCATTTCCATGCCTAAGTTCCTAATTCTGTTGATTTTCAACCCTAATCCGTCTGCAAACAGCCCTCACTTTCTGCACTTATAATCTAAATATGCTTAATTCACAGCAGATCAGTTTGTGATCTGCTTCATCAGTTTGGCGGCTTCGGTGGCGTAGTTGGTAGCATGCTGAGCTTCTATGCCCAAGGTCACGGGTTCAAACCCGGCCGAAGTCGTTGGATTTTTTAAGAGCGTTAAAATCCCTCCCTGCGGAGGGGAAGTAAAGCCGGCAGACCCATGTCATAGATTTATGGCATGATAAATAACCTTCCACTAATTACACTTGTGTGAAGCTAAATTACAGGTTATATTTGACTGACGCTCTTAGGTTCCAACGTTTGTCGTCAGGAGCTCACAGCGGTGGCATCTAGTAACCAAGTTCAGAACTGGTTGGTCGTTGATGGTGGCGTTTAGTAGCAAAAGTTGGGAACTATTTGAAAATCGAATGTCTGCAGTCCTTACTTGAATTAAAAACAGATAACACACACTAATACAGCCATCACAATTAACACCGGTCATCAAACAGATTCTACACACACCCAAAGTACGCGTTGTCGCAGCCCCTAAAAATGAGGAACCAACCAACCTTCATCAGAAAAGTCCCTGAATACCCTACGATTCCTTATCAATTTACTAAATTCAAAGTTAGTAATGATATAGTATATTGTTGATATGGTTCCTCTACCCTCCCAAGTGTAGGCTATCTATCTATGGATCTCCTTATGCTTCAAGAACGAGTTTGCTACTGATAACCCCATGCTGCAACATTTCCCATAGGTGTTCGCTTCCCTTTCCTCACCCAACTTACCCATTATCTTATCATGCCCCTCAGTTCTATTTCCTATCCTAGCATTGGAATCCCACATCAGTTCTACATTATCCGTATTGTTAACTCTCACTACCACATCACTCAGTGCCTCATGATTTCTGTCTACTTCGTCGTGATACGCCCCTTCTCATGAGGCGTACACTGAAACAATCCTGACCCGATTTCCTGACATTTCCAATTCTATCCACATTAATAGTTAATTTAAGTATCTCACACAAACTATGTTATGCTCTAATGTTCTCTTGACATACAGCCCTACTCCCCACTTTGCTCTGCCTCGTTTTACACCTGACATGTAGGCCTATAGCCTACCTTGTAATCTCCTACTTCCTTTATCTAAACTTCACTAATTCCAAATAAAACCAATCTCATCCTGCTTGCTAAACCAGCTAGCTCTATTTTCTTCCTTTCATAACCACCATCGATATTAAATCCACCCCGTCGAATACCAGTTCTATTGCCTGTTGGTTTCCAAGGAGTCCCTGATCTGTCAGATGGGAGTGGGGCGCCATCACTCCCATAGGTCCGAGGCTATGTACAAAGTACAAAGTACAAATGAAGCAGGTTCCTAGCCTTACTTACATAGGGCTCCATGAGTTTCACCTCAAGGAACAAACAAGTGAGTTGGGTAGTCCTAGTCGCCTGAGCACAAGGAGGGCCACAACACGGAATATGTCCTAGATGCCCACTCTTATTCCATAACATAGTACCTGGTAGCCTCTCAGTAGCGTAGCCAGGATCGGCCGATGGGGGAGTTTATAGATACTCGAAGCCAAACTCTACAAGCATTTCGTCCCGCGGCATAGCCGCGCTCGTCAAATGTGCAACATGGCCGCGAGGGCAGCTGCAGTAAGTACGGATATCGTAGCTTCGAATCCCGGTGCTGACAGCGGTTATCTCAGTATGTTTTTTCCCGTTTTCTTCCACACTCCTTACAGAAAATTGCCGGGATTGTGTCTTACTTCAAGTCCCGGAGCGTGTAACCCATCCCTGTCCCTGATACATTTACACACATTACTACAATCATAGCAGGAATACAGGTTGCCAGACAACTTCAATACACACCCAACTATACGGGGCTGATGACAAAGATTTCTCAAGCCCCTCAAATGAATTAACAACAACTCTACAAATATTTCCATTTCTCAATGAGATATTATTCCACAAGAAAAGTTTCATGTATTTTGCTCCATAGGTTTTCGAGTAATACAATATGCAAAACAACAACAACAACAAAAACAACAGTTCTGTAAAAAATGAAGTTAACTTTTACTGAAATGGTAAATCAAGAACATTCCTGTTCCCCAGACAGGAACAAAATAAACTCGAATCTATCTGTGCTACCAACATGAAGACTGCGCATCTCTCAACAAGAGAAAACATTTACACAAGTCTCAGCAAAAGTGGGCATGTCCTCTCACAGTGTATCATGTTGATGGAGCCCATCACTTCCGAGCGAGGCACGCCATGATGCGTGATGGGCTCCATTTCGGCAACGCTGTACAGCTTTTCCGGAAGCGGGTAGCTGGTGAACGATGTGTTATTTCCGCCTACAAATACAAACCGATATAAAATAAGAGAGTTAATTTACGTATTTCACAGTCATACAGCATAACTTTTTGATGTATAAGGATTACATCGCAACCAAGAACTACATTTTCCAACCACCCCGAGCCGAGAAAAAGTTACCTTACAAAAATGATAACAACTTTTTTTCTTGGACACGCAAAATTTTGAAATTAATAAACCAGTTATACAACATTCCAATGTATATTGTGTTAAAATTTGGATTCGATCTGATGACGGGTTTTTGAGATAATAATTCTTAAATGTGACGCATGGTTGAAACACGCTTAAAAACGTGCACTTTTTGTGCTCCAACTGCGACAAAAAATATTAAAATGTAAATTAAAAATTCCAACCCTACATGGGTTAACGTGCAATAGAACGACGAACATGATGATGTTATTGGATTTTATATAGGTCTATTGGTTACTTCACAAACAACCTTCAAACTTGAGTGCACATAATACTTTGGATGACAGTAGTTCTAAATTCATGTATTTGTTCCGATGATAGTCGCGGGCATAAAAGAGTCCCCCCGATTCTTGGATGTAACGCGTAATCTCGAGAACCCCTGGATGGATTTTGATGCTGTTTTCACCATTCTTTAAAGGATTTCTCGTGGAAGGTTTCTGTAGAGAAACATTCATTTGTGACCACAGGAAGCCGAGCAGTAACGATTTTAGTGAATCGAGTCAAAGAAAAACCTGTCGTCCTTGCGCCATTTCATCTTACTCTGGATAGACCGTTAAAAATATCTATATAGGCCTTCTATGAGTGTAAGAATTGGTCAGCATGAAAAGTTCTACAAAAAGGGTCGCGACAGCATATCTCTATCTTTATTACATCACCCGCAATAAGTGATTTTACGTTTTCATTTCTGCCAACAATCTCCAGTAGAAATATAAATTACTAGCTTCGGAGCGAGTTTACGTCGTAGGGAGGGAGTCTATCACCCCAGCTTCGGCCAGCATCAACTTTCGAGTCGTGTCGAGTTAAGACTTCAGAGAAGAGTATATGTGTTTGGAGTATCGCTGTTTAGCTCGGCTATTCTGCATTGCGTCTGGGACCTGCCGTCCGTATGCTTTTCAAGCTTACGCTGGGTAAACCGTTGAAGATACCGGGCGAAGCCGGGGCGGGTTACTAGCATGGGTATAATTGTAAATAGCTATGCTATATCAAATTCTTAACTATATCAAAAGCTAGTTCTTCCGTAAAAGTGAGTAACTTTATAATTAAATAAGAAAATACCAGTGTGATTTGTGAAACGATAAGTATAAAAAGATCTTATGGTCTTAAATGCCTCAATTGTAAGTACTTCGTATTTTTCTGTGATTTTGAAAACTTTCATTCCTGAATTTGAGAATATAATACAATGTCAATTTTACAAATAATTTCAGCAATAACAATATGCTGTACCGTACCTTCTCAGCAGTCATGCGGGAGACCGGGTATTTCATAGCCTAAGAGAATTAACAAACAGTGTACCACATCTAAGTTTGTGAGCATTATCCTTACGACATAAATTGGCTTACTTCAAAACGATTCGAGAAAAAGTTTATATTATTGTACAAAATAGTCTACATATGTATTAATTAAACCAACTCTGACTATTTGAAAGCCATTTTCTACACCTGAAAATTAATATATCGGCACGTGTTTGAGATGACATCATTTAGTTTAATTTTCTTAATTTTCAAAATGCATTGATATTATTTATATTTGAATTGCAGCCAATGGCCATAGCATGGCATTTCAATTGAACGCCCGTAGGCTCTCCAATTTCAATTAGTTCCAACTTTGGCTACTAGACGCCACTGTCACTGACACCCAGTGGCGAACCATGGAACTTGATAGAGTGTTTCTAAACAAATAACCTACACATTTTGGGTACACACTACCATTGTAGAGGTAGGTTCTTTTACATGCCATAAATCTATGACACTGGCCCGCCGGTTTCACTTCTCCTCCAAAGGAAGGCATATGCTACTGAAGGATTTTAACGCTCTTAAAAATACGACGACTTTGGCCGGGTTTGAACCCGCGATCTTGGGCATAGCAGTTCAGCATGCTACCGACTACGAAGCCATGCATAGATATCCTACCGAGACATGCTTCTGATTTATAACCGAATGGCTGCGTGGCTCGCCTGCTGTGCCCAAGGTTGCAAGATCTAATCCTGGCGCAGTCAGCTGGCATTTGAGGGTGCGTAAATACAAGGGAGCCGTGTCTGTAGATTTACCGGCACGTTAAAGATCCCCTTCGGGGCAAAATTCCGGCACCGCGGTGTCGCAAAAAGCCACAGTAGTTAAAAGGGACGTAAAACCAATAACATTATTATTGATTTATAACCAGTTAAAGACCTACTTCCATTGTTTGTTTGAAAAACTTTATAATACTAGCCTAAAATTCACAGCTCAAGTCTTACCTTTTATGGTCCTTTTGAAACTCGGGTGTCTTCTTATTGTTATTTGGACAGCCTATATTAATAGAATGACTTCCCAGTTGGTCAACACGAATACACCCAATAGATTGGGTGAGGAGTAGATAGATAGATAGCTTTATTTTGTCTGGCAAGATTAGGGCCATTGGGCCCTCTCTTCCATCTAACCAGATTTTACAATTAATACATTATTACATTATTTGCAGAACTTAACAATGGTACTTAAATCTAACAGGAATACATTTCAGATCCGATCACAATACATATAATGGCAGGTAGGCATGGCGTAGGAGAAATTATTGTAATTAGTTAATTATTGCTAAAGTAAGGAAATAATAGGGAAACACAAACACTAATAAAACAGAACCTGATGATGATGTGATGATGTTGATGATGATGATAAGCATCATGGATGACTTATTACTATAGCCTAATATTGATTTTGCAATGCGCATTTAAAAGGATGTAAGAAAACATTTAGGTAACTAAACAGAAAATAAATAAAATGTAAATTAGAAACACGAATATAACTCAGCATAAGGATTCAAATATTTGACGTGTTGAGTTCAGCTTTCATTTCCTTTGTGATATGTAGACTATAGCTGACATTGCTGCCTGAAGCTAGACGGGGTTGCAATTACTTTCCCTGTGCAATTCATAATACAATAATTAGGCCTATGTATAGGCTACACTTAATAAAACGTTTCTCACCCCCCCCCCCTCCCCCTCCCTTTATGCGAGAAATGTTTTAATAAGTGTATAAACAATTCATGCATTTTTATTTCAGGCACTAGAAGATAAATTGTCACTCCCCGCCTAATCTATTTGAGTACCGTGCACTCGCGTTGACCGACTGAAAAATGATCCTATAGGTTACATAGTAACACATTATTTTTATTTAGCGTATGGCTTTTAGTGCCGGGACTGTCGAGGATGTGTTCGACTTGCCAGAGGCTGTAGCTGCTTCAAGCGGACACCCATGGGGTGAGCTACAAGTTCCATTCAATTTCAAGTAGTTCCAACTTTCGCTACCAGATGTCACTAACACCTGGTGGTGAACGTTGGAATTTTGATAGAGCGTTTCAACGAAATCTAACCTTGAAATTTAGCTTCACACAAGTTTAGTTAGTGGAAGGATCTTTTACATGCCATAGGCTAAATCTATGACATGGGACCGCGGTTTACTTCCCCTCCGAAGGAAGGCATACTGAAGAATTTTAATGCTCTTAAGAAATCCGACGACTTCGGCCGGGTTTGAACCCGCGATTTTGGGCACAGCAGTTCAGCATTCTACCAACTACGCCACCGAAGCCGCTACTTAGCTACACTGAAATATGGCTTTTAATATTTGCTCTGTTGATTGCACTGCACATCTCTTGTAAAACACATGATTAAAGATATAACTGTTACACAATGCTAACATACAGTAAATCCAGCATACATAACATTCACCTACAAAGCGCAGTCGGCACATGATTGCTGGCTGCGTAAGAGCATTGTTGACGCGCGACGCGCGCCGGTAGAAAATATGAGCGAAGCTTCGCGACTGTAGATATACTGTAGTTATAGGTTGTCATGAAGACGTGTCTAGCCTCAAATGTGGAGTCGGGCCGAAAGGCGACAACTGTACATCACCAAGTAGCCGCGCGGTGGTGAAACAGACACAAATCACAACCATGCCGATTTTCCAATGGGGGGGTTCCAACCTCCAGTGACCCCCCCTGGCTACGCCACTGTAAGCCTCTCCAAACTGTCAGGAACACTTACTAGGCCACTCAGCCGTTACCATTGGTTCGTACCAATAATAATAATAATAATAATATTAATAATAATAATAATAATAATAATAATAATATATATATTTATTGAGCACACTGTGTACATAGCCTGGGTAAAACAGACTCATTGAAAGTTCTTATCGTTTGTATTGAAGTTTATGGGTTTTGTCCTCTCATTGCAGACTATTAGTGATACTGTGGGCATTGGAGACCACATAGCGCACAGGTAGGCTACACTGAATCGAAGCGTGGTGGTATCCTCTTTGGTTACAGTCTCTATGGTGGAAGCCGTGTGCTGCGGCCCTTGTGAAGACGTGCCGTAATTGGAAGCTAGGTAGGCTACTTTCCATTCCTCCGAGTTCATTGCTGGAGTTTCGTGGAAGTCTGGGTCTATTGCTGCTGCCTTTTGTTCTCGTTCTTCGATATGGACCTCGTACGCTGCCGTGTTTTCAAGCTTGTTGTTTGTCCTTAGTGCCCTGATGAAGAAGTCAGTGTCTACTAGTTTGTATTATTATTGAATCCCGGTGCAGTCAGTTGACATTTGAAGGTGCTTAAATCGCAGATTTCGGAGATTTGTGGATCATATCTTTGAAATTATTTTTCCAATATAGGCCCTACACTGGTCCTGTTGCCTTCCCTTGGTCAAAAGGCTGACTGACGATCTCACTTGGTGTGCCCAAGTTTGCAGGATTGGCACGCTTTGCGATACACGGTTTCCATCATCGTATTTGTTCCAGGAAATCCTTTCACCAGGCTAGCGAGGAGTGTACATGTGATTTGTGTGGAGAACAGTGTCATACATAATCACGTAATTGAGTGCTAGAAGAGAGCGGACTGTCTGACTCAATTTTGTTGTGATTCTTGAGCCTGTTGTAATGTACAATCGCCTGCAAAAATAACGGGCCGTCTTGCCGAGCGGGAGTTGAGTTTTCGTGCCAGCAGGTTGCTATCACTTGGTGTGTTCTCGGGAGGGGAAGGCTGGGAGCCGTGATTGGGCAGCTGTCCTTGTTGGTAAGGGGGGGGGGGAGAGGGTGGGGGGAGTGTGGACTCACCTGTTAATGGCAAGAGGCTGACAGTGGCTCAGTAACACGAGAGCGAACTTGTGTTAAGTTTAAATTTGACAGACATTTTTGGTTGAAATAATTTACTCATTGAAAAAACGCTTTAAGTTTAAATTTGACTGACATTTTTGGTTGAAATTATTTACTCATTGAAAAAACGCTTTAAGTTTAAATTCGACTGACATTTTTGGTTGAAATATTTCACTCATTGAATAAACGCTTTAAGTTTAAATTTGACTGACATTCTTGGTTGAAATAATTCACTCATTGAATAATCGCTTTAAGTTTAAATTTCACTGACATTTTCGGTTGAAATTAATTGCTCATTGAAAAAACGCTTTATGTTAAAATTTGACTAAAATTTTTGTTGAAATTATTTACTCATTGAAAAAAAGCTTTAAGTTAAAATTTGACTGACATTTTTGGTTGAAATATTTCACTCTTTGAAAAAACGCTTTAAGTTAAAATTTGACTGACATTTTCGGTTGAAATTATTTACTCATTGAAAAAACGCTTTAAGTTTAAATTTGACTGACATTTTTAGTTGAAATAATTTACTCATTGAAGAAAAGCTTGAAGTTTAAATTTGACTGACATTTTTGGTTGAAGTAATTAATTACTCATTAAAAAAATTTGACTGACATAAGTTTAATCTGTGATTGCCTGGTATGACCTGTGTTATGTTTTGCTACTAAATTTCCTATGAAAATAAACGTCTAAGAGACGGCTATTTTTACGATTCTGACAAAATAGCAATAGTTTTTCAAAATTACAGAAAATAACTTCACTTATCCTCGGTTAGACTATATGACAACATGAAGTAAACTTTTAGCTTATTCAAAAGTCTTCAGATAGCAGAATGACGTGTCATAACCCGCTTCATAAGCCTAATCCAATGCCATTTTGCAGGGTCGAGTTATCTGAAGCTTAGATGTTTCGAAGGTTAAAATAAGCTAGGTTGCCTTATAACCTAGGCTATTAAATATTTATTATTTCAAACATGGTTGAAATAATTAATTTTTGCTGAAAATGTAAAACTTTGACGTCTATAAAACGAATAGACGTCTATTATCTACAAAGCACTGTCATTTCTTGGTGGCTACATTAAGACACTTTCTTTGTCGCTTCGCACAAGATGCGTTTTAGTGTATTGATAAAAATGATTTCAGACACATATTGAAATTCTGTGTTACTTTTGAGATATTTAATTTAAGACACTAAAAAGCATCTTATGAAGCGACAAAGAAAGTGTCTTAGTTTAAGACAACAAGAAATGAGAGTGAGGGTGTGGTTTCGGTTGTTTTAGGTTGGAATTTGTCATTATTAATATTATAAAAACTGAAGTGGAAATAAAATTAATGAGCTGGTTTTTTTTTCTGTTGCTTAATATTTTAATGATGTTTTTTCTGTTGCCTAATATTTAATTGATGTTGAATAATAAAAAACATTTTGCTGCTAACAATTGCCTCCTCTGATTTTATCCATGATAAACGAATCAGAAGCTTACGGTATGTTGAATCATTTTTAAAGATTCTCTGCTACACAAGCATCGCTTCAAGTTCTGATATTTGATGTAACAAACCTCCTGTTAACGTGAGTGCTTTTAAAATTACTAAGGTTTTAATGCTCTTTAGTTTGTCTTTTTCTTTTCAAAACTTATTTCTTATTAAGAAAAATGCTTAAAAATATAACTAGTTTAGGACGTTTGCGATTTCCTTCATTTTCTTCTTATTAAAATGCGTTTAGTCCCTAACTGTGAAAACTCGATTCTCAAAAAATTTCACACACAGTAACACTCAACAGTGCCTTTCTAACGAGACAATGAATGGGTTACTTGGCATTTCAATTTAGATTTATTAACACCGTCTCATCTGTAACAATCTTCCAAGCGCGAAACTAAAGAAAATCAAGGTTGGCGCTCCCCTCCTCTGCCCCTCTGCCAACAACGACAGGTGCCCAATCACGGCTCTCAGCATTCCCCGCCCGATAACGCCCCTAGTGATGCCAACTCGACTCAACTCTCGCACGGCAAGACGGCCCGTTATTTTTGCAGGCGATAGTACATATTTTGCACATTGTGCGTAGTAAATATGTTATTATTATTATAATAATTATTATTATTATTATTATTATTATTATTATTATTATTATTATTAAACGCCATTCTCGCATCAGATACCACAGGAGCTTAATCTATTTTCTTGTAGCACCTGGAAAAGTAACACGACACTTTATTGCGCGTAAAAGTACGTTTCAAACCATTAACTACATAAAAATAGTTTATAAGAAGCTGAGCACTTGGGTCAATAATGGCAGCCGCTCGGGAAATGGCGCTACTTTAGTAATAAAGAGCTCTATCGTCATGTCTAACTCCTGACATCTAGTGGATATGCATCGAATTAGTTTAATGATCGTACTCCACTCACATCCTCTCTGGTCATGAACCTCCTGCAACTTCATGTTGTCCTAATACAGCCTGCACTGAAAAATGACGTTGCACGGTCGTCCTCCATTTTCTTGGGGCGAACAAGGTGGGCCCAATTCTGTGGGGTGCAATTCTCCAAACCGTAGCTGATACTCGGAAGATCTTGCGTGAGGATGATTTATTTCACATCACTGCATGCAGGGTGGGTGGGCGACTGGCCTCCTAGACATGTTTAAATACTGCGACGGATATATATTTACCACTTGTTACAATAATAGGTTTATCACGAATTTCGGCTCTTCTTACCTGGGCAATCGCAGGTTTCCGGCTGCTTACGATTAGTTACCTCACCCACCCTATGTATAGGCTACAGGTGATTAATCAAGTACGCATGCATAATGCTCGGCAAGTTCAAGTGAAGCCCTGAATGAGGAAGGTGCTGGTGCGAGCGAGCGATGGAGGGAGAAGGGTAGAGCACGCGGTGGGCGGGAGGAGCGAGTGACACCATTAGTAAATTATCCTCACGTGCTCGCTACCCAGCGACAGTTGGTTTCTGTGCAAGTCACGCTTTTCGGGTGCAGCAAATAGCAGTAGATCCAGCAAAATAATGTCAGGAGGGGCAAGGGGAAGCCTAGTAGTACGCATTTTTTCCGGGGCTTCAGATGAACGTGTCACGCTGTACAAGTAATGTGGATAGGTATTAAACGGTACAACCTCCATTCCTTTCTTTCTTTCTTTCTTTCTTTCTTTCTTTCTTTCTTTCTTGCTTTCTTTCTTTAATTAAAAGGGATAAACGCAGCATGGTATCACTAAAAATCGGATTCTGAACATTCATGCATTGAAATATTTACTACTCCATAATTTTTTCCAATAGGTTAATATGAGTAATTTATAGAGTTTTTAGTTTTTTTCATTTCTTATACTTTCCAGCTGTGACAGCTCTTCTAGTTTCAAACCCGTTTCTCATTATCTCCAACATGAGCATGACAAGTTCACACAGTGTTCTCATATCTACTGTATAATAATGACTACTAGAGTTGACATCCTTAGAAAAAGGTTTTGCCGTTAAAAAATTATAGATAAGTTGTCATAAGTTGACATAAAGAACGATGATGTTTTCAAAATCCACAATTAATTATTTTTTCCGTTTCGTCAATACATAAAATAGTTCATTGAAATTTAATTTAGTCATATTTTTCTCAGCTTTCTTACAGTATCATATCACACTGTTATTCCCTGCCAGAATTTTCCTTAGGACCATCCTATCTAAATAACAGAGTGGTTCGGCAACCCCTTATTTTATTTGGAGGAAGGCAACCCAACTAACGCGTAGGTCTATATCATAGTCATCCTAAAACATTAGTATTCTACCTGCTCCTTTATGGCCTTAATACAACTTTACCATTGAGTTCATGCTCGCGAATATACAGTAGTAGAAATCATTAGCGGTAGTTTTATTTCAATGACCTCAACTATAATGCATGTTTTAATCGATTATGCTCCGAATAACACCCCCTTACGTTAGGACAGGTGTCTATGGAGGCTACGAATAGATTCAATACGTGCCAGCGATTCGCTATGGCTATCGTTAGCTAAGGTGGCTAAGTCTTGCATTCCTGCTATTGCGTCAGGCAAGCTGCTGGGTAGCAGGTTCGATCCTCGGGCTGGTACATGCCGTTTAAATGTACTATGGCCGCTTATGTACCTATTCCAACGAGTGAATTTTATTTGTCCTGAAAAGGACCATTTTTATCCGATGGTACGTAGCCAGGTTGGATGACGACATAATGATCTGTAAAACGAAAGCAAGGTACCCTGCATATTCAGGGTAGCAAGTGTCAAAATTTTGACCACCTTGGTTTAAAGGAAAAATCTGACTCACTCAGGCCACCGCACGTGCGCGTCAAAACACTCTGTAACCTCGGGATATAAACCATACCTCATTCTTACGTTCGACAAATATAAAACAGTGGTGTAGTGGTCAGCGTGCTTAGCTGCCACCCCGGAGGTCCGAGGTACGAAATTTGAAAAGTTGTATGAGGCCTGGAATGGGGTCTACTCAGACTCGGGTGGTCTAAATGAGTAGAGGGGCTTCAATTCCCACCTCAGCCACACTCGAAGTGATTTTCCGTGGTTTCCCACTTCGTCTTCGGGCAAATGCCGAGATGATACCTACCGTTAGGCCACGGCCGCCTCCTTCCCCCTTCCTTGTCTATCTCTATCCCTCCCATTCTTCCCATCCTACCCCATCCCTCATGAGGCCCCCTCTTCGCTTTGCAGGTGAGGCCGCCTGTGCGAGGCGCTAGTCCTGCCTCCCCCGACCCGATGTCAAGCTCCAGGACACTGCCCGTAGAGGCGGTAGAGGTGGGATCCCTCGCTGAGTCCGTGGGAAAAGCCTACCTGGAGGGTAAACTGACTGCGAAAAAACGAATTAATTCATCCACTAATGAGGAAAACCGTATCTGAAATTATCAGAGACGAAAGCTACTAACTGAATGAGCGTCTGCTGAATGAATTTTCAGGTAGGATTATTTTTATACAAACAAAATAAAGTGTTTTGGCATGCATGTGGAATTGATTTTCAAATCTTTATCAACTACTCGAGACCAACCTTAGTCATCCTGGAAGTGGTTTTCCGTGGTATCCCACTTTTACTCCAGAAAAAATGCTGGGATGGCTCGAAATTTAAGACCACTGCCACTTCCTTAACACTCCTACCTTCAGATACAAATATACAAACTACTACCGACACCGAAATAAGATAGGTTATTAGACAAATTTAAACACACGTAAGAACACAAGAATGTGATGATCACGATGTCCAAGCCCCTAAAGTTTGAAAAGAAACCTCAAATATTGACGCCACTAAGAACAGCAAAATGAAGTCTCACGTGCATGGGATCAAGGCTCAGGAACTACTGTATTAGTCCTACTGACGCAGAATTTGAATTAAAGAGAACTTTGAACCTTCTTCTCCACCTTGTAACTCGTTGTTCTTTGAGGCAACTATTTTCCTAAAATTGGCTACGATGGTGAAAATACACTTGCGAAACATTCCACTGGGTAATTTCCAGCCAATGGTACCTACTTAAAACTCTGATTTTTAGCTTGAAAGTAATACCAATTTGTGGATGAGGGTATATTAATCATACCCTACCTGTGTAAACACCTCACTGATTAATCTACAAATGCCAATGATCGTATGACAGTTTGAGTGTTACGAGTGCACGGCAGTTGCATTGAGAACAGCCCTTAACCGCGAGAACATTAGACTACATTAATTCTCATAGCTCCATAACGTAATGTTTTCGCTACCCACAATGCAGTGGAAACGCACGTGACTAGGTGATGCGATCGAGGTGCCTTGTTGGATAAGCAAACACCTGCACATATAAAAGCCATCACAATAGAAGAAAAGAAAATGAATCTTATCCTTGAACGTGAACATTAATATTTCTAATGCTCGACGACTAAAATCGTATTCGAACCGGTAAGAACGTTTTCGATAAAGAAAGTCTTGTGTCCAATCCAAACGTTCTCACTATCTCTCTTCATAAATTTGCAAAATTCAACGTACTCGGCACAGGAATACATCGTAAGGGAATAAATGTGGTAATGTGACTTTGAAAGTGTAGCTTGATATTATATCACCACTTAAATGGATCACGTACTGTCGTTCAAAAAGGTTTGCCTACGGCTGGATTCAGAGCACTATTCTGCTCGGTTACGCATACCACGTCAGATCGGACGTTAACCACCTCAGCCACGGAGATAACGTAGGCCTACACATTGAACGCTACACGGGTACTAGTTAACTAGGCTGTTCCACCTCGAACGTTAGTGTGCGTGTCAAAGTCTTCAATCATGGTCTTTAGTGTTCTTTTGACATTCTACTATTGCAGATCACGTGACGTAACCTATTAATTCGATTGTATTACAAGTAGATGTTTTCCTCAAGGAGCAATGAATCACATGTTCGTAGAACGGTCCTTAGTATTTAGCGCGGAAGTGATTACGGTCGTTTTTCCTTTGGGCCCATGGCTGATTTTACATTGCTGTCACACAGGTAGTGCGCAGAGCAATATCGACCATCAGGAGAATTGTAATGTTAGTTGGTTTTCATAAAACTAAATAGCCTAATAAGGGGCTGGTGAACCACTCTGTAGAGCCCAGGTCAAAACTTTTGCAAGGATCAATTTCCTACTCTTCTACAGAGGAAAATAACGTTACGCGAGTTATGGTTTTGGACTGTATATCCAAGGAAGCCGGTGGGGTGTGACAGTCTTAAGCAATAGAATGGTAGAGGGCACCATTCTCAAATAGTGGATCTTGCAGGCACAGCTAAGATAGAGTTCTTATTTAACGATACTAAATCTATATGAGTATATTTCATTGTCACACTTGATCTCGTCCATGTTTATGGTGTCCTCTTGCATACTTCCCATTATCTGATGATAACAGTCCTTTTTTCTACATGTTAAGTATGATCATTACATTTTAGATGCCGCCCAGAGGCTCACGACTAATGAGACGTGGATTGGCGACCACCAGACCCCAGCTGAGTCCGGCATTGCCTCCACTTACTTGTGCCGGGCTCCTCACTGTCACCTTTTCTTTCGGCCTCCCTTGGTCAACTCTTGTTCTCTTCCGACCCGACGGTATTAGGGTATCCGAGGTCTAGGGAGTCTTTCATTTTCCCGCCTTAATTGGCCTTTCTCTCATCTTTTTTGATCCCTCAATCTTCGAGGGGAGTGGCTTCGGTGGCGTAGTTGGTAGCATGCTGAGCTTCTATGCCCAAGATAGCGGGTTCAAACCCGGCCGAAGACGTCGGATTTTTTAAGAGCGTTAAAAATCCCTCAGTATGCCTTCCTTCGGAGGGGGTTTATGGCCTGTTAAAGAACCTTCCACTAATTACACATGTGTGAAGCTAAATTGTATAGGTTAAGAATGTAAACAACGCTCTTAGGTTCCTACGTTCGTTGCCAAGAGCCGACTGCGGTGGCGTCTAGTAGCTAAGTTCTGAACTAGGCCTAGTTGTCGTTGACGGTGGCGTTTGGTGGCAAAAGTAGGAACTATTTGATCAATTCAAATTTGCAGTCCTTACTTGAATTAAAAGACAGATACACACACTAATACAGCCATCACAATTAACACCGGTTATCAGACAGATTCTACACACACCCAAAGTACACGGGGCTACATGACCGCGTTGTCGCAGCCCCTAAACTGAGGAACCAACCAACCAACCAACCAACCAACCAATCTTCGAGGGGTCAGAGCTCTTGTTTTTCTTTTCATGATATAGCCTATCCTGCCTTCTGCTCAAGGCCCTAAAGGAGGCAGGGTGTCTGTAGCCCCACCACTTCTGGTGCACTCTGGATAGTGCTACACCCTCAAGGGCTCACGACTAGTGAGCTTGGGATTTGGTGACCCCGAGGGATTCCTAACCAGGGTCCGTTTTTCCCCCTTTTTCCATTGCCTTTGGGGCTGACCCTCTCCTCTTTCCCCTTCCTTTCTGCCTTTCTTGGCTCTCCTTCCTTGCTTCCAAGTCCGTCAATTCTCATTCTTCGAGGGTTGGGGGCATTTCCTTTCCTCATCTCTTTTATTTACATTCTATTTTTTTCCGTTTCCCTTTTTCCTCTTCTAGTTTGTAAGTCAGTAGTTAGATTTGTTGTAGGTCTCATTTGATCATCTTCCATTTTCAGTATCACCCAAATCATTAGGGGCCGATAACCTAGATGTTAGGCACCTTAAAACAACAACTATCATCATCATTTTAGATGATGATATAAGGGCCGAAGTTTGGCCCATACTATATATTAATGAATAATTGTATGTATTGAAGGGGCGTAGAATTGTAATAGAATAGGGCATTTCGAATATAATACAGATGTTGTTAACTATAATTCTTAAAATACTTCCTTAGAACCATTCATGGGTGGGGAGGTGACTCTCGTAGCGCAGCCATTTTAATGTGGACTTACTGTAGGACATCCTTGGTCGCTGTGTGCACGGAAACTTCCCCTCTTTAGTCTGCAGTCGAGGCACGGAGGGACGGTAGGCCTATACAAGAGAGCAGTAAACTTGCAATTGTGAACATGAACATTGGAGATCGCAAACGTAGCCTATATGAATACCTTAAGCGAAATACCAAGTTGTCCGCAACTAACATGTAGCCTATCTGTTCTACACGTAGGCCTACTTCCGACAATGCTCCTTTTCTTTGCGGTTTATAACTATCATTGTCCTTCTAGGCGGTTCTCGAGATACGCGGTTTCCTCTCTTATTGTCTTTCAGTTCTGTGTACCTCAACACAGGATTATTTTTTATGAGCGGCCCATCTTTTAGGCCTACTTATTGTGTCACTTATGTATCTCCTCCCTGTTCTTACTACTTCACAATTTTAACTCTGTGACTTAGTTGATACTTATTTTATTACTGTAGTCACTAGACTGTCTTATATTGTCCACGAGATTGACTGTCGCCCAAATTAATCAAATTGGCAATGCTTTAATTGCTATAAGACCAAACTTCTTTGTATGTTTTTCCCATGTCGGATTGTCGCAAGCTTCCACCGCGAATTATTGATGGTAACTGGATGATGAGTGCTCTGACTGGGTCTTCATACTGTTCTTCTGAAAATAGTTCCTTGCGTAGTCATATCTTGAACTGCCTTGCTTAATTTCACTGGCAGGCTCCCGATATTGGCATTTTTTAATGTCGACAATTCTTCTGATTTTAATGGTAGTCTCCGGTATGTAAATTTTCAGGATCCGATTGTACTAATTAATGTGCGTCACCTTCCTCTTCTGGTCTAACACGGAGATTCACCATTGTGCCCTTCGCTGATTGGATGATCTTCGGGCGTTTGTTGCGTAACTACGTAATTTAATTGATTTAATTGATTTAATTGTCATCATAATTTTGATTATAACACAATTATTTGCTGTTTTTTCTCTACTTCATCATTAATTGGTGACAGATATATTAATAAAGTGGGGTGTGGCCTTCCCTCTCTACCGGACTTTCAGTCTTTCTCTTGGTCTCTTAAAACAACTATTGCATTGTGTCATAGCTGTAAGGGGATTCCTGCAACTTTCTGGCTGTTCTGACGGTCCATGTTATCGCTGCGCTTGTCACCACGACCACCTCCTCGTCTAGCTTGCTTTCCGTATTAGTTCTGCAAGGCTTGCCTTTATTTTTTTTCATGTTTCATAATTTTATATTAATTATGATATTTTGTTGTTTCTATGTAGCCCTGGGCTCAAGCCCAGAAAGGTACAGTATCAGTGTTGCTAGAAGCAATATACGTACCGGTACGTTTATAAGTTCCATGTTGAACTGCATGTAGACTAACTTCCATATCATTCAGTGGATTTCTACCTAATTTTGTATGTGCAGTGTATGCCATAAGATAATTGGGCACAGTCTCAGTTCTACCAAATGTCTAATATCTCTCCCTGGGCATTTCAGCCATAGATTCCGAATATCTCAGAATCCACACAAGGAAACAATTTCTAACATTCTAAGCTGCTCTTTACGGCCACAGTATTTCAGCTATATGTTGAGCAAATTTTATGATGCCAGAGCATAATTCCATAGATAAAGTTAATATTCTAAATAGGTCTATCTAGAGGAATTGACTCTTACATGTTGTGAAATGTAGGTTCCTTATTTCGTCTGGGAACTACTTGTTCTTATACCGCTCTGGTCTTCACACATTCAATTACAGGCGATAGGAATATGAGTTAGGCCTACCAACAATTTAACTCGAAAGAAATATTTTTTTGAGATTGGTTTATTTACATTTCGGTGACACCACTGCAAACAATGGAAGATGGTAAGTTATCGTGTGTTCACGGTCATTTCATCAACGCTACCAAAATAAGGGGGAAGATACACCTTTGATGGGAAAAAAGTTTTATGAAATGTTTTATTATACTATGTAGCCTATATGTACAATGGACCTCCTTCTTTTAATTGGTAAAATAATCTTTGCGTTATCTGTAACAGTTTCCGAGTTATATTCAAAAAGGTAAAGAGGTGTCAGCTGTTCTTTCCATTTTAAGTACGGCCACGCCCACGTTCTAGCGCCACTTTGCTTGAATTTCTTCGTTGCTGTTGCTCTTTGGTGCTATTAAGCATGGTCTTTATTACATTTCTCATTGTATCTTAGGAACAGGAAGTTAGTTTGTGCCTTTGTTTACCAATATAGCTTTGTTTCCACGGTAATTAATATACTTTGGTAGCCTATTTGTGGGCTTGGAGAAAAATTGATCGCTCACCTCGTTTCAGTGAAGTTGTCAAATATTGAGCTCCGAATTTTGAAATGGGTAAACGTAAGGCAGTATATTGGCCTAGGAAACCGTATTTTCCGCGTCATTAGGCATATTTGTGTTCAAAATAAAACACGCGATTCTCCTAACCTAGCAAGTAGCTCAGCCAGGATGCTCTTCAGCGACAACAACAGTAATATTTTAGATTATATAAATATGATCTTTAATATAAACATTATGTTTGGACAGTTGGGAAAGTGTCTTCGGTATGTATATGGAGAAACTATTAGTATCAGTGTACATAACATAGTGGGGTTAGGTCGTAATGTTACCACAGTGTGCAAGAAATGTGATGTAATTGGTTCGTTTGACAGTTACCATAAATTAGGGCTGATGCTGTTGTAAATATCATTATTGTCTATTATGGCAATCTTCTTCTTCTTTACGTGCCGCCTCCGCGACGGAGATTGGCGATCACCACTGCTATCCTTGCCTTTGATTTTGGTGTTTGAAACAGAGATGCTGAGTCAAGGTCAAACCATTCTCGCAAATTTTTGAGCCAGGAGATCCTCCTCCTCCCTGGTCTGCGTCGTCCCTATATTTTGCCTTCTATGATGAGCTGTTGGAGGCGATACTTGGAGTAACGAGTTATATGACTAAAATATTTTAGTTTCTGTTCCTTGATATTATAGAGTATCTCCATCTTCTTGCCCACCCGATCCAGCACCTCGGTGTTTCTCAGCTTATCGATCCACAGTATACGAAGCATCCGACGATACATCCACATTTCAAACGCTTCCAACCTCCTCTCTAAGGTTTTATTAACGTCCATCCCTCATGACCAAACATTACAACGGGAATTACGTAGGCCTATCACCTGAGGACTCGCATTCTCGTTCTCAAACTAAAATCTCCTTGACACAGCAGATTCTTCATTCTAATAAAGACACTCCTGGCTTGCTCAATGCGAGCTTTGATTTCCTGGCTAGATTCCCATCTGTCATTCAGGTAGCACCCCAGACAGATATTTATAGTAATGGACCCGCTCAATGTCTGCACCAGCAACCGATAATGTCGTATTAATAGCTTCCTTGCTGACAACCATGAATTTTGTTTTCCTAATGTTCTTTCTCAAACCATAATTATTGCTTAGGGCTAATAATTATCTGTAGCCCTAGATAGCATAAAAACAGCAATCTGGGCCATTTGGTACCACATGGTTTCTAGTGATGATCAGAGCATTACGTTTCTCTAAAGGGTTTAGACTCCTGGAGTCCATACCAGCAAGCTGTGGCCCAGGCCATTGTAGACCCTATCCCCTGCCATCATGGAGGTAATCAAGCCAGTCTTCAACAATATTGGGAACACAAAAATGTTGGTATGATGTGTAGGTGGGAACACACAACATAATAATAATGAGCCTTTCAACTAAAAAATCTCGAAGATATGCCCCAAAACAGGGTTTGGTGGAAAAAGAACTGTTCAGATTAGTGCAAATGATGCCATCATGACTTTTAATGTAAGAATGAGAGCTAGAATGAAAGTACTGAACAGTTAGGGCTTGTGGTTGGTCCTTATTGTTCCTGATTTCTTCACGGTGAGAACGAGAAACGCATACTTTCAGCAATTGTTTAGGACGTTCAGTAAATAAATATTTTTGGTAACAATGATGACGGAAGAGACTTGAAAGCTTGTTGAGATAGTTGTTGTTAATTCAATTTAGGGGCTTGGGACATTTGTTTATCAGCCCCGTGTAGTTGGGTGAGTGTTGGATTTGTCTGATAAACTATGTTTCTGTGGTGACTGTAGTAGTATGTGTAGCAGTAGTTATTAGGGTCGTGAATGAGGTTGGTGCCCTGTGACTCCAAGTACCATATTATCCCGGCATTTGCTTGGAAAGCGCGTGGAAGAATCCGGGGAAATCCAAACTCAGGATAGCCACTGTCGGTGCTGAGTTTGGGCCTCCAATCACCGGACTTGCTGCGATTGTGGTGCACGATTAAATGCGCATGCCTACACCGAGGAGGTAGGAAAGAAAGCAGCCGTGGTCATATGAAGGGACATCCCAAATTAGGCCTCTTGGGATGCCACGGGAAATCATCTTGTGGCTGCCGATGGTGGGAAGTAAGGAAGCTTGTAGTTTTACAAGACCGTAAATTTCGTGATCATGAGCTACTGGACCTCCTTTTTAGGTGGAATCCGAACCACAGGACATGGCATTTCACTTCGAAAATCTCACATGCATTGACCGGGAATCCAACCCGGTCCGCAGTGGTGAGAGGCCAAGCTGGACCGCTGCGCCATTACGCCCCGACTTGCATAACGGTAAGCTGTCTCTATAATAGCACCACATGTAGATGATAATAATAATAATAGTCTAATAATAATGGTGATAGAGTGCTAACCTTTCCGAGGGTGCGATCTACGTTCAGGCATGTAGTAAATGCATGTGATCTACAGTAATACGATCATGTCCATGGATTTCATGGCACATACAAGAAATCCTGCGTACATAAAAGTCTGGCAACTCGACATACCAAAAAAAGCAACAACAACATAACAGAAGTTAGGTTGGTTCCTTAGTTTAGGGGTCACGTAGCCCCGTATAAAAGAAGTTAGTGTGTCTAAAAGTCTATTATTGCTATTATTAGTACAGTAGTAGTAGCCTACTATAATAATATTATTATTAATATTTTTATTACAGTTGTTGGACTCTCTACACACAAAGATAGACCAACAGTTCCTTAAATTAATTTACCAAATCTTTAGGATTTCCATTTTCTATGCATAGGCCACGAGGCTGGCAAAATCCTAAACAGATCCACCATCACTACTGTCGACCAAAGTATTATGTGCACTCGAGTTTGAAGGTTGTTTGTGAAGTAACCAATAGACCTACATAAAATCCAATAACATCATCATTTCCGTTGTTCTATTACACGTTAGCTCATGTAGGTTTGGAATTTTTAATTTATATTTTAATATTTTTTGTCGCAGTTGGAGCACAAAAAGTGCACGTTTTTAAGCGTGTTTCAACCATGCGTCACATTTAAGAATTATTATCTCAAAAACCCGTCATCAGATCGAATCCAAATTTTAACACAATATACATTGGAATGTTGTATAACTGGTTTATTAATTTCAAAATGTTGCGTGTCCAAGAAACAAAGTTGTTATCATTTCTCTAGGGTAACTTTTTCTCGGCTCGGGGTGGTTGGAAAATGTAGTTCTTAGTTGCGATGTAATCCTTATACATCAAAAAGTTATGCTGTATGACTGTGAAATACGCAAATTAACTCACTTATTTTATATCGGTTTGTAATTGTAGGCGGAAATAACACATCGTTCACCACCTACCCACTCCCGGAAAAGCTGTACAGCGTTACCGAAATAGAGCCCATCACGCATCATGGCGTGCCTCGCTCGGAAGTGATGGGCTCCATCACAGCAACGCTGTACACCTTTCCCGGAGCGGGTAGGTGGTGAACGATGTGTTATTTCCGCCTACAAATACAAATACTTGACCTTGGAAGCGTATATAGCCTAAGCTGGAGCTCGGAGAGCCGAGGCATGCTTGTTTTGCTTTTGTCATCAGGCTTGTGTCATCGTGAGATTGCTTAGTCATCGTGTTGTTGACGTGCTACGTGTATCAGTCCGCGAGGTTGCGCCGCTATTATAATCTTCGAAGGTGAAAATACTACGTTAGTCGGCGCGTTTGTCTAAATACATATTCTGCGGCAAAGTTACTACTTGCACTAGTGTGTGTAAAGTCAATAGTAACAAGCGATATTATGTCATACAGTGCTACTGTGCTTTGGAAAGTACAGTAATGTCAAAGTGAATGTGAAAATCTACATATTACGTGAATATTGGAAACGCAAATGTATGTGGACATGAACTTATTCTATAGGCCTACTAGCTGATTGATTATTTGATCCAAACACTCAATACTTTGTGGACTGGAAACATGTTGAAATATGAAGTAATTATAAGTGACCATGATGTTATGGACTTGTTAAATGTCACGATTCACTAATTATGAACTCAGTGCTTGAAGTAGGCCAGGCATATCTGGCAAGACAGTATTACACGGATATTTGAAACGTTATAATTAGCAGTGAAATAATTCACCAATACTCGAGACAGTGTACTGTACTTTTCAGTCAGATAAATAATATATAAAGACTGTGGACTACACCATTACAATGCCGAACGTGTATGACCATATTTGGACGAGTCAAGGACGATCGAGTAGGAGTGTGATGTCACCGCCCAGCTGTTTGAAGAAGATGTCCGGCTAAGAAGCCTAATGCCAAGGCGAGCGGTACCGAGATAACATAATGGAGTACTGGGGACAATGCCAATCCCGAGCATATTACTGTGGACGTGGAGACGGCAGTAGGCGAATCCTGGGATAAAGCCCTAGGATGGAGCCATTACGGAATCGTGGTGCATGGTTTCATTCCGCGCCGTGGGATCATCCACTTCAAAACATCTTTAAGGTTGAAACCTTCCAACCTGTTATGTGAATCTAATTTTTGCCATAAATTTCCTAATATTCCATAAATTTGCGTCTATAACGCCATGCGAACACTTTAAGTTATTTATATCGTTGCCTGAAGTTTACGCTTATACTTGTAGGTGAGGTGGATCCTCAAGGTATTCGTTTGAACTAATTTCATAGTATAGGGTACTACCCTATGTTATTAAGAGGCAGCAGGACTAGTGACACCTCAAAAGCTTTGACACTATTTAGAACACAAATTAAACAATACAATATTTTTGTTTAATCATAATAATAACTCTATATTTTTTGTTGTTTAAACACTGGATTCCGGTGAACAGTGACTATCTTTGATAAGTCATTATGAAATGATAAATGATCCATGATAAATGGTAATGATATTGTTATAAATAATTGTTTGAGAGTGAGGGATCTAACGATCCTTAAGCTAATATTGGATATGCGATAATTGAAGTATAATTGTTCTACTTATGAGTAGAAGATGATGGTATAGGGATATGAGTGTAATCCCCGATTTATTAATGTTGTTTTCTGATTATCAACTCAGATGATTTAGGGGTTAATCCTCTGGTAAATAGGACATCTTGCGGGAGTGTCAATCCTGCCCCATAGTATGTATTAAGTGCATCGAATAATTAAAATGTCAGTCCAATAGCATAGACTTCCACATCAAATAAACTTTATAATAAACATCGAATCTATTTGGAAAGACGTGTAATGACGTCACGTCAAAATGTTGTGCCAATTCATGTGGTGGCTTGTTAATGAGTGTAATTAATCCACTAATTAAAGTGTCGAGTAGTAATGGAAACTACAGCCATGTGTCACAAATTACATTAGGGAAAGTATAAAAATATATTATTATTATTTTTTCACTTTCGTCCAAAACTATTGTGTGTCAACCCATTGGTAGTGTTAAGTGTCAGGTAGCCTATATGAATTTGAATATGCTGTGTCAATAAGTGACATTTCAAAGAAATATATCGTCTTTTCAAATTAAATATTGATCTAAGAACTCAAGGTAATTTACGTCATAAAAACATTTGATCGAGTGTGAAATAACTTCGAGATTATATAACAAGTGTACATATTAGGATATATGACAGGGATAGGCAGCATTCCTTAGTTCAGTTTTCTATTTTTCGTTTGATGATTGTGCAACCTCTCATGTATAGAGTAAATTAATTAACTGTAAAGCGTCGATCATAGTCGAAACAAACGAACTCTCTTTATGACAGACTAAGTTCAATTTTATAGTTGAGATGCACCAATCATAAGCTTGATTGCTGTCGCTGCTGTATATTTATTTATTAGCGCAAGGAAGTGCTTATGTTTGTTTTCGCTTGTTGCTGTCAGGCAGTTCTTTTGGAATAAATTGGTTGAATTGATTTTCTTTTAAGTGTGTGTGTTCTCACTTCGTGTAGATGTTGTGTTTATGTATGCCTTACATCCTTTACGGGGAGCATGGGGTCAGTGTGCAGTAATCATTAGCTAGCATAACCCAGAACGCCCTGAGACCTGATCTCGTGCTCACACTGTACTTATGCTGCCTCCCATGTGTTCCCCTGTCCATCCCAGGCGGACAGACGGACACAAAATATAGTTTTCAGTTGTATGTCAGAGATTTTAGTTTATGTTCTATATGTAGGTCTTACAGTGAACATAAAATAAGGATTATATAATAAAATAAAATAATGACTGCTCAAATTACACCATAAGTATTAAAAGTGTACTAATGACTTAAGGTTAACTTTGCATTCAATAATTATTTGAGAATGTGTTACCATTATGGAAGTAATTGACACTAAAACTGCAAATTGACATGTAGATAGGACCTATGGTTGCTGAATTAAAAAATAACGAATGTCACTAATTTTATACCAGAGATTGGTGTACCTCCCCCCCCCCTCCCCCCCCCCCTCCCCCCCCCCCCTCCCCCCTATAAAACTTGGAAGTATGAGCTAAACTTTTACTACCATGCTGCAATCCTTGAATAGATTGGAAGTATGAGCTAAATTTTTACTACCATGCTGCAATCCTTGAATAGATTTCTAGTACCTTATTTGATTTCGAATATACTTTAGATATGGGTACTACTTATTGACAAAGGTCTACTACATTTCAACATTTGTAATAATTCACTGTTGCCAAGGAAACATATCCAATCACGGTGTGACAGTCGTCGTTGAAAATGTGTTGAACAGTTGACCACATTTCGTACGTATTTTCATTTAACTTCTGCGCCGAATAAGTGCAGTCAGTCTTACCAAGGCAAACAGACCGAAGGTCCGAAAGTAACATGGTCCCTGTGACGAATCCCCCTCTCTCCACTGTTAAGTTGACTTTCTTGTTGGTATTTCAATACTTTGGAATGTAACTATTGAATGCCTTAGGCTACATAAATTCGATGGAACTTGGTACGGTACGTTCACATTTGCAGTCACACCCTTAGCTCTTACTCCTTGATGACATTAGGGCAGTGTTATGTCAGTCACAGTCTCACCGCTATCTGTTAAACCTTGATGACATTAGGGCTGTCAATACCAGATAGAACAGGGCTGTATTATTGTTAGTACATGACTCACGAAATATCAACCGATCTCTTGTGACGGATATTTTATAATATGAACTTTCCTCATTTTTTGATGCAAACCTTAATGGTATGTGAGAGAAATTCGAGTGTCCTTTTGCCATATATTTTAAATGGCTCATTCAATTTAACCTATTTATTTACGATAGTTATGGGGCGTAAGTATAAGCGGCGTTTGAATGTAACGTTTATCAAGTGCTGCCAACGTAAATAAGGATATTGAATGTATTTTGACTTTCATGTCTACACGTATGATCAACTGGTTCAGTGCATGCAACTTATATTATGTAAGGGATGATTAACCAACTCCCGACCTTCTTCTTTCCAGTTTAATGTCGGTCATGTCATCGAATTTGATTAGGCCTATACGACCGATTATGGAATGAATAATTAAATAAATCACACCACCTTGGTAGGTATACTGAACGTGAGAATTACGTCGGGGGAACTAAACCAAACAAACCTGAGGGATAACTGCCGACTAGGCCCCAAGGCAAACAGACCGAAGGTCCGAAAGTAACGTGGTCCCTGTGACGAATCCCCCTCTCTCCACTGTTAAGTTGACTTTCTTGTTGGTATTTCATTACAGTGGCTTGAACATCGTAGCCATTTCAGCCCCGTGTGCTTGAGTGTGGGTAGAATTTGTCTGATAACGGGTGTTTTTGTGGTGTATGTAATAGTGTGTGTATTTTTAAATCAGGTGAGGATTGGAATGGAGGCGACCGTGACCTTAATTTAGGAACCATCACGGCATTTTCCTGGAGTTGAAAAGGAAAACTATTTGTAGGCAGGGATGTGCACTGGAATGAAATTAAAATTAAAAGGGATGAAATTAAATGGTTTCAATACACAAAATTCTAGAATGAAATTATATGTGAAAAGCAATTAAAATAGAAGCATGCTAATTGGACGAAATTAAATGTGATTCCTAGAGCTGTAATAAAGAGAAAATGGTTAAGTGAATTAAATTTGAAGAGGAATAAAATCTGGAATAAAATGTGGTACATGAAATGCAAATTGTGAAATGTTAGGAGCGAAACGGGTAAACAATCAAATGGAACGACATTCGGAAGTAAATTAAATCTGGAATTAAACGTATTCATGAAACTGGGAGTGAAATTGAATTCTGAGTGTAATTAAGGAATAAAAAGCAAAGAGAGAAATGAGAAGAATAAAAATCTGTCAGAATAAAAATGAACGAAATGCATGGAGTGAAACTTGAAGTGAATTAAATCTGAAATGAAAATAATTCTTCAACACGGAATGAAGTTAAATGGTGAATGACATTTAATGTTGAACATGAAATGTTATTAAATTTGGAATGAAATTAAACCCGCAGGTTGGAATGATATTAGATGTGGAATAAGATTAATACTTGGTTCGGAATGAACTGAAATGTGGAATGAAAATAAGTTCCCAGGTCAGAATGAAATTAAATAAGGAATCTTAGGGTCGGAATTAAATTAAATGTGGAATAAAATTTAATCCTCAGGTCGGAATGAAATTAAATGTCGAGTAAAATCAAATCTTGGAGTCGGAATGAAATTAAATGTGGAATGAAAGTAAATCCTCAGGTCAGATTGAAATTAAATGTGGAATACAATTAAATCATGGTGTCGGAATGAAATTAAATGTGGAATGAAAGTAAATCCTGAGGTCGGAATGTAATGAAATCCTCAGGGCGGAATTAAATTAAATGTGGAATAAAATTAAGTTTTGGTGTCGGAATGAAATTAAATCTTCGACTCGGATCGGAGTGAAATTAAATGGGGAATGAAATTTAATCTTGAGGTCGGAGGGAATTCAAATCTTGTGGTCATATTGAAATTAAATGAAGAGTGTAACCCCAAAACCTGCTAATTGCCAAAAAGTTGTTTAGGAGATATAATGAAAAAATGTATCACAGTAGTCTCCGCTTTATATTTTACTATTTAACATACTGTACACTAAATAGAAGGACAATTGTAACTAGATTGTTATGTTTAATTAATGATATTGCATGACACATAAGCAGTATAACATTGTTAAAGTCAGAAATACTAGATACGTGCCTATACTCTTTTACTCAAAAATCTGCTAAGTGCCAAGGTAGTTTCAGTCTTAGTACTGTACGCGTTTGGGGAGATGAGACAGAAAATTATACAAGTAGTGGAAAGTTTTCTAAATTAGCCCATGTTAAAATTTATAGATGCTGGAAGCGAACACAAAACTTGTTTGGTTAGAGAGTGAATTAACTGAGTTAATTCGGCCGGCCAATAGCAAATTAGTAGTCGCAAGGGGACTCGGAACAAGCTTCGCTAGGATGACAAAGAACCCGAGCAGTCACGAGGACGCCCGAGTGAAAAAGAATGGGGAGAGGAACTAAGCGTGTGGCAAGAGAAAGAAGAGGGAGCCGACGCGAGACCGACACGCGACCATGACCAATGGGAAGCCAGCTATTAAAATTAACACCAACAGAGTAATTAACATATATAATTACTAGGACAAAGTTATTACATTAAACCATCATGAGGAGTGTTAAATGATAATTTAGAACGATTGAATATAATTACAGCCGAGTTCTTAAGTTATTAATGAAGAGTTTGATCAATTAATATAAGCAACCAATCAGAGCCATGGATTGAAAAGGACGCGGTTTTTGGAAAAGAGAAGTGGAGAAAAGACGAGAGGAAGCGAGGCTCTTATCAACCACGACTTCGAAGTAGAAGGACGTTACAACGAACTAGTCTCCAAGTTGAACGAAAGAGATAGAATTATTCATCGAAGGCACTCAGTTATGTGCATGTAATATTAACATAGATATTCAGCGAGGAAACAATTTTAAATTTATACGATAAAGCTACAGCTTCAAGATGATAAGGATTCAAATGTTGAGGGAGGAATTTCATGAAGATTTTACAGGCGTCGTGATGAACGCTTAAACAATTATGGGAATAACGCTATGATGGCATCAAGAACATCCGAAATGACTTAACATCATCAACTCGGGGTAGATTAACATCTCATGTCTCCCGTAATAGAAAGTCTACAATCATCAGTCATTTTACCATCTCAAATGACGATCTACAGGGAACTATGGGGGGAGAAGACTGCAAGTTATTCATGTACGAGGGCGACCAGGGGATTACCCGGTGCCGAAGAGAGAAAGGGCTATCCCATCTCAATCAGAAGAGTCATCGGCGGAAGGAGGAGGCAGCACGATGATGATCGAGTTCGAATCCCAGTACCTGACCGCACGAGATATTCGGAGGGAGAATTGGACAAGAATGCTGACCACCACGCAGTCATAAGCCGCTAGAAACATTCCGTTTCTAGTGGGTAACCAAAGGGAGTCCACTTCATGTCAACTCTAACCCAGCACAAGGTAGTCCAAGGACCAACGCTAAATATCCCACTATGTAGAATTGTAGATCTTGAATATCCGACAACTATTGTTGAATGACATTTTTCTATATTGTTTATTAGTTTATTGCAGTTTTCAATGTTATATTAGTAAAAACATCATGTGGATGTTTGATAGTATTTTTCGACGACTTCGGAATTTTAGGGATTTTTCATTTCGATTTTTCGATTTTTGCGATATTCGAAATTTGAAGGGAGATTTTATAGTTTTATTCAGATTTTATACTTTAGCTCAGGATTTTATAGTTTGTTCAGAATTGTTATTGTAAAGTTCAAACGTGTATTAAATCGAACGATATCTATGTTTTATCAATAAATGTAATAATGGAAATGTTTTCCAAGTATGTGAAAGGAAGTATATGTCAAAGAATGTAATTACGAAAGATCTATTGTAGAGATCTAGAGAAAGTCACGAACTGAGAAATAATGAAACGAATTTACTGAAGAAAGTTTGTAAGTAATGGTTTTTTGAAAGTATTAGAATTTGCTGAACAGACAGTAAAGAAAGAATTTGTGAAGTATTATAATATGGAATTAACAGATGCGAACGAGAGCATATTTCGAAGTAAGAAATAACGTAATGATGAAATGGAAGAAATGTTACAGTTTGTTGAAAGAATTTTGAGAAATGTGAGTGAAGTAGAGAAATAAGATTTTATTTAAAGATTATCATTTTATCGCATTATCTATTAAATTGAGGCAGGGAGAGAACCAGTATTTTTATTATATGTTCATTAAGATTGTGATGACTGAAAGAAGAGTTTATTATTGGAAAGTATAGAGAAATGTTATGGAAGTTTGCGAAGTATCTCGATGGATGAGATTTATTATTCCCGTTGTAGACGGAGGTATTTGTTGTGAGACAATGAGCCAGTGTGTAGCCATTGATCTATTTTTGTGGAAATGTCTGTAGTGACAGACGCATGTATTTCATGAAAGTAAGATGTTACAAGAGAATTGTTACGGAAGTTTATTAATTGTGGATGTTATTGAAATAGTCTCAATAGAGTTGAAACTCCTTGAAATTCACAGGACAGCGGATCCTGGATGAAGTTAAATCTGATAGAAATTATAGGGTTTAATGAATCTTTGTTGAAGCTGAGAGTAAACTGAGATCTATTAAATGGTTCTTATCCTAATGTTTGTCATTTATGGTAATTATTCAAAGAGTGGAAATGTGTATTTTTATTAAGTATTTTTATTACATGAACAGATAAGTTGTAGGAGTTTTTTGAACTAGTCTCTGCTTAATTGTATGGATTATGGAATCCCAGATGTTAACGTAAAACACGAATAAGACTAAGTAGAGTGAAGTAATTTTTTCTGAAGCCCGTTGAGATTTAGAAGTAATGTGGAAGGACAATTACATGTTGTATTGTCGGGAGAAAGGAACGAACGTGTTGTAAATATTTTATTTCTAAGTAAGTACGGTACCTAATTGATGAACTACGACGTGATTATTTTCATTGTATAGAATGTTATATTAAATGTATTTCAGATAAATTCGTAAATAGATTTAGTAGTGTTTTATATTTTAAATTTAAACCTTAAAACTTTGTGTAGAGATTTTGCGCTTCTTAGAGGAAGAAATATTAATATTAGGGTGCGGGAGATGAATTGTATAGAGTAATGATTATTATTTGTAATGACGGAGATCTACGTCATGGGTAACGTCATTTCTTTTTGGGATTATTTAAATTTTTAACTTATAACATTTTTCTTGTTATAAACCCCTGTCACCTAGGACACAGCAGTTGTTCGCTGTATAGAAGCTTATTTAAGCTTACACGTAACAATTTTTAAGGTTTCTTAGCGAAACAATTTGTACTTGTATTTGGATTAATGACATTTAGTCATTCATATTCTATTTCATGGTTTATTTTCGAGAGCATTTAATCAAAGCACGGTGACACGAGATGTGTATTGTCTTTTTTAATAAATAAACGGATTCGTGTTGACGATTTCCTGATTGTTTTATAGGAAACTGGCATTATACTTGTAGTTCCATGGTAGAGGAATGTGCTGTAGGGTGGAAGTTCCCGATGGACCTAATCCGTATCCTTACGCCCGAGATTTTTATAGAGTTGTTTTTTTTTATCCTAAGTAGTTAGATGACCCTACTGTTCTGTAGTTAGATACTGCAGCACATTCCGTTTTGAGAAAATACCTGTCCCTTATACTGAGTGTTTTCGCCAAGTGGCACCATGTCGTTTTTAGCCGGGGCGTCAAGATGCTACAATCCCAGATTATTTCCAGCCGGAGGATATTGGTGGATCATCCAGATATAAGGGTACAGATATTTTAATGGCGCTACCAACGTGGTCGCTCGGGTTTTGAGGTCCTCATTTGTCAGCTAGATATTTTAATGGCGCTGCCAACGTGTATGGCTAGTGATTTTGGCCCCTGGTATAGTGCATAGAGTTTTTTTATAGCACTGTGAATATGTTGGTTAGTGATTTTAACCCAGATTCAGTGTCTAGTCTGTTTTTATTGAATTAACCATATGTTAGTTACTGGTAAGTCCAATAGTTTGTTGGCAAGCAACTCATTTGGATGATTAGGAGAAGGGAGACGCATTATGGATCCTTGACATGATGTGATCGCCTCAGGAACATCGTTGATTATACACGAGAGTGTGAGATAGATGGAGGAAGACTTAAAATTTGTAATGAAAGTCAACCAATATTTATCGAGGTAAGAAATGAATTTCTGAAAGAAATCTAACCTGAATAATTAACCATGTATTGTGTTTGAAAGAAGACTAGTCTAAATGAATAACCTTAGAGAGGTCATGGCTTGGTCTTATTTATTTAATTTACCGGTTTTCTATGGTTATTTTGAAGCCATAAGTCATGTTAGATTAATATTGTCATTTAGGACTGTTGTGAGTTTATTTTATTTGTCGTAGACCGTTGACTACAAATGATAATTTGCCAGATAGAGAGTAAGATATTATTGAAATAAATTATGTAACTGATAAACGATAAAATCTCCTTCATTTTAATATAGTCGTATAAATGGTAGTTGTTTCGGATATTCTTGATTGTTGTCATAGTATATGTTCCCTATTTCTCAAGAAAGAAGATGCCAGGAGATCTGGATGCTATTAGGGCAATGTTCGCTACGTTGCAGGAGACCCAGGGCAAATTAGATAAGGACTTAGAAGCCTTACACCAAGCCACCCACCAAAACCAGAAAAAGTTAGAGAGAGACATTAAGAAAAATGCAGAAGAAATTAGGAAAGAAGCGAAAGTTGACGCAGATAGGATAGCTAAGGAATGTCAAACTAGTGCTATCGAGACCCAAAGAAGGTTAGCTGAGACCCAAGCAATTGTAAATAGTTCCCAAGCCACATTAGCTAACACCCAAGTTACATTAGCTACCCTGCAGACTCAGAATAATGAAACTAAAGCTACTTTAGCTACTCTGCAAACCCAGTCCACTGAAACTAAAGAAACATTAGCTATCTCGCAAGCCACATTAGCTAGCACCCAAACAATGTTAACTACCCTAGATACTAGAGCTACAGAAACACAGAATACTTTAGTTAGGACCCAAACATCTTTGGCAGCCTTAGAAATTCAATCAGAAGATAACAGTAAGAGATTAAATGAATTTCAGGATAACAGAACCCTCCAGTTAGGCAAGCTCCAATCTGAGAACACAAACATCAACTCGAACCTGGATGAGTTGAAAACAACTGTGGCAATGCTACAGGTACAGGTTAATCAGAAAGCTGATCTTGTAAGGGCTGACATTGAAATTAATATTAAACATGTGGTAAGTGAAAGTGTTGATAAACTCAAAACTGAGTTAATTGAAGCCTCAGGCATAACTGTTAAAAGTTTAGAAGATGATTTCTCTAAAAAATTTGTAATGTCAGAATATCGTAATGCTAAAGACGTTGAAGAAATTAGGAAAGACTTTATAGAGAGAATTCATAGTTTACAGAACGTATTGTCAGTAGATTTAGAACCAGATCTAAGTGATAAGATTAAAGAACATATAGATGTTGGATTGAACGATAAAATCTCCCATTTAAATAACGAAATCGAATCGATGAAAAGTAAAATGCAGGAGTTAGAAGTAGATAATTCTCGCATTGTGGAGGATGTTATTAAAGGTCGGACTACCGAGTTAACTAACGAAAATACGTCAATGTCAGAACGAACAGAAAATAGTAGCATCAGAGAAGAACGGAGAATTTTGCAAGAAAGAATCGAGAAATTAGAGGAGGAATTATTCCAAGCTAGGAGGTTAAATACACCGCAAGCTAGGGAGAATCAAGTACGATTTTCGACACCTATAGAAAACATGTCACGTGGAAACACATCATCAAACATTCCAAACGTTATGATAATTCGGAATATTGACCAGAAGCCACGCACGTTTCCAGGAAATGATGGAATAACACCAATAGAGTTTATTAATGATATCTCAGAGTACGTTTTGGAGAATAATGTTCCCGAAGAAAGAAAGTTACGACTGGTAGAGCGCTATCTAAGCAATATCGCACTTCAGTGGTTCAGAGCATTCCGATGGACTTTCTTAAGTTTTGAGGACTTTGCTAATGCCTTCATAAAACGATTTTGGTCGGTAGATGAACAGCACAATGTTAGAGCAGAAGCATACTCACGAAAGTACGCGGGTTCGCACAACACACGCTATGCTAGCTACTTCGCGACACAATTAGCACGTCTTCAATATTTGCAACCAGCATCGTCAGACGTAGAAATGATACAAACTATATCACGGCAATTTCCAGCGGATGTTAGGAGAAACATAATTGCATCTAGAGTATCAAGTCTCCAAGAAATGGAGGATTTACTGAGACAGCTTGACTACACTTCAAGTATAACGAATTCTAATTTTCGTAGCCAAGAACAGATATTCGAGAAGTCAACACTATAATGTTTGACGAAGTACAGCAAACGGAAGAAAATATCGCCGATAATAGGAGAGGAGGACCGGTAAGAAATGCTTATACTCAGAACCAGAGAAACGAGTATCAGAACCGAAGGCAACAGGATAACAGGCCATATCAGAGATACGCCAGAAATAATACTCAAACCAGAAGATCGGGTTATCAGTATAATAATAATTATCATCAGAATAATTATTACCAGAGGAATAATAACAACGAAAATTACAATAATCGCCAAGGATATTCCCGGTACAAGAACTGGAATGACGATAATCAAAATCGCCAGAATTTCCAGCAGAGGAGAAATCAAGAGAACAGAGATTATATCCGAGATCAACAGGAGGAAAAGCGTAGAAGTAGAGAAGAGAGACCTAGAGAGGACGAACCGAAACCAGGCACGAGTGGGCAAGAGAATAGAGGTAATAACGAGGACACCTCTAGACAAAAAAAAAAAAATTCAAATGGGAAACAACAATAAACGGCAGAAAAACTTCACCTACTAATGAAATCACGGTAAATGAGATGTATCAGACGACGGATGACGATTTGTTATTCGAGGAAGAGATCCCAGAGAAAGAGAGAATGGCTGAGTTGCCTATTATAAATATTGTAGTGGGAGAAACCACGTTAAAAACAATGTTGGATACGGGCGCATCAATTTCGATAATTTCACAAGATTCCTATGAAATAATTAAGGACGGAGAAGAGATTACCTCCATGCCAGTCTCAAGTTTGAAAATACGAGGGATTTTCAGAGATATACCGAAGGATCACCTACCCACGAGGGAAAGAAGAATTGAGAGAGCCCATCAGAATCTAATCACAGCAACGGAGAGACGAGAAAAACGCACGTTAGGAAAACGTTACGATACACCGCTGAGACCAGATGAATTAGTGGTTATTAAAATACCCACAAAGGCTGATGTGTCAAAGCAGATATACCCCAGATTTGCTAAGGCATATTATGGTCCCTTCAGAGTAATGGAAAGTTATGGTAATAATTGTTACAAGATTGTGAACATTCATGACAATCAAGTTGTGGGAAATTACAACGCTAAGAATTTAAAACGCTATTACAGGAGAGTAGAATAATGAGTTAACTATGGACTAATTCAGTGTTAAAGAAGACATTTCAAAAGCTTTGTTCCACGATTTTGCAATGTAAAGTTGAGTGAGGATTGTACGCGTTTGGGGAGATGAGACAGAAAATTATACAAGTAGTGGAAAGTTTTCTAAATTAGCCCATGTTAAAATGTATCGATGCTGGAAGCGAACACAAAACTGGTTTGGTTAGAGAGTGAATTAACTGAGTTAATTCGGCCGGCCAATAGCAAATTAGTAGTCGCAAGGGGACTCGGAACAAGCTTCGCTAGGATGACAAAGAGCAGTCACTAGGACGCCCGAGTGAAAAAGAATGGGGAGAGGAACTAAGCGTGTGGCAAGAGAAAGAAGAGGGAGCCAACGCGACACCGACACGCGACCATGACCATTGGGAAGCCGCCTATTAAAATTAACACCAACAGAGTAATTAACATATATAATTACTAGGACAAAGTTATTACATTAAACCATCATGAAGAGTGTTAAATGATAATTAAGAACGATTGAATATAATTACAGCCGAGTTCTTGAGTTATTAATGATGTGTTTGATCAATTAATATAAGCAACCAATCAGAGCCATGGATTGAAAAGGACGCGGGTTTTGGAAGAGAGACGCGGAGAAAAGACGAGAGGAAGCGAGGCTCTTATCAACCACGACTTCGAAGTAGAAGGACGTTACAACGAACTAGTCTCCAAGTTGAACGAAAGAGATAGAATTATTCATCGAAGGCACTCAGTTATGTGCATGTAATATTAACATAGATATTCAGCGAGGAAACAATTTTAAATTTATACGATAAAGCTACAGCTTCAAGATGATAAGGATTCAAATGTTGAGGGAGGAATTTCATGAAGATTTTACAGGCGTCGTGATGAACGCTTAAACAATTATGGGAATAACGCTATGATGGCATCAAGAACATCCGAAATGACTTAACATCAACATCTCGGGGGAGATTAACATCTCATCTCTCCCGTAATAGAAGGTCTACAATCATCAGTCATTTTACCATCTCAAATGACGATCTACAGGGAACTATGGGGGAAGAAGACTGCAAGTTTTTCATGTAAGAGGGCGACCAGGGAATTACCCGGTGCCGAAGAGAGAAAGGGCTATCCCATCTCAATCAGAAGAGTCATCGGCGGAAGGAGGAGACAGCACGATGATGATTGAGTTCGAATCCCAGTACCTGACCGCACGAGATATTCGGAGGGAGAATTGGACAAGAATGCTGACCACCACGCAGTCTTAAGCCGCTAGAAACATTCCGTTTCTAATGGGTAACCAAAAGGAGTCCACTTCATGTCAACTCTAACCCAGCACAAGGTAGTCCAAGGACCAACGCTAGATATCCCACTATGTAGAATTGTAGATCTTGAATATCCGACAACTATTGTTGAATGACATTTTTCTATATTGTTTATTAGTTTATTGCAGTTTTCAATGTTATATTTGTTAAAACATCATGTGGATGTTTGATAGTATTTTTCGACGACTTTGGAATTTTAGGAATTTTTCATTTCAATTTTTCGATTTTTGCGATATTCGAAATTTGAAGGGAGATTTTATAGTTTAATTCAGATTTTATACTTTAGCTCAGGATTTTATAGTTTGTTAAGAATTGTTATTGTAAAGTTCAAACGTGTATTAAATCGAACGATATCTATGTTTTATCAATAAATGTAATAATGGAAATGTTTTCCAAATATGTGAAAGGAAGTATATGTCAAAGAATGTAATTACGAAAGATCTATTGTAGAGATCTAGAGAAAGTCACGAACTGAGAAATAATGAAACGAATTTAGTGAAGAAAGTTTGTAAGTAATGGTTTTTTGAAAGTATTAGAATTTGCTGAACAGACAGTAAAGAAAGAATTTGTGAAGTATTATAATATGGAATTAACAGATGCGAACGAGAGCATATTTCGAAGTAAGAAATAACGTAATGATGAAATGGAAGAAATGTTACAGTTTGTTGAAAGAATTTTGAGAAATGTGAGTGAAGTAGAGAAATAAGATTTTATTTAAAGATTATCATTTTATCGCATTATCTATTAAATTGAGGCAGGGAGAGAACCAGTATTTTTATTATATGTTCATTAAGATTGTGATGACTGAAAGAAGAGTTTATTATTGGAAAGTATAGAGAAATGTTATGGAAGTTTGCGAAGTATCTCGATGGATGAGATTTATTATTCCCGTTGTAGACGGAGGTATTTGTTGTGAGACAATGAGCCAGTGTGTAGCCATTGATCTATTTTTGTGGAAATGTCTGTAGTGACAGACGCATGTATTTCATGAAAGTAAGAAGTTATAAGAGAATTGTTACGGAAGTTTATTAATTGTGGATGTTATTGAAATAGTCTCAATAGAGTTGAAACTCCTTGAAATTCACAGGACAGCGGATCCTGGATGAAGTTAAATCTGATAGAAATTATAGGGTTTAATGGATCTTTGTTAAAGCCTCCGTGGCTTAGGCGGCAGCACGCCGGCCTCTCACCGCTGGGGCCGCGGTTCAAATCCCGGTCACTCCATGTGAGATCTGTGCTGGACAAAACGGAGGCAGACAGGTTTTTCTCCGGGTACTCCGGTTTTCCCTGTCAAAATTTCATTCCAGCAACACTCTCCACTATCATTTCATTTCATCTGTCATTCATTTAATCATTGCCCCAGAGGAGTGCGTCAGGCTTCGGCAGCCGGCACAATTCATATCCTCGCCGCTAGTTCGGGGCTTCATTCATTCCATTCCTGACCCGGTCGGAGACTGGAAGCAGGCTGTGGATTTTCAATGGATCTTTGTTGAAGCTGAGAGTAAACTGAGTTCTATTAAATGGTTCTTATCCTAATGTTTGTCATTTATGGTGATTATTCAAAGAGTGGAAATGTGTATTTTTATTAAGTATTTTTATTACATGAACAGATAAGTTGTAGGAGGTTTTTGAAATAGTCTCTACTTAATTGTATGGATTATGGAATCCCAGATGTTAACGTAAAACACGAATAAGACTAAGTAGAGTGAAGTAATTTTTTCTGAAGCCCGTTGAGATTTAGAAGTAATGTGGAAGGACAATTACATGTTGTATTGTCGGGAGAAAGGAACGAACCTGTGGTAAATATTTTATTTCTAAGTAAGTAATTGATGAACTACAACGTGATTATTTTCATTGTATAGAATGTTATATTAAATGTATTTCAGATAAATTCGTAAATAGATTTAGGAGTGTTTTATATTTTAAATTTAAACCTTAAAACTTTGTGTAGAGATTTTGCACTTCTTAGAGGAAGAAATATTAATATTAGGGTGCGGGAGATGAATTGTATAGAGTAATGATTAGTATTTGTAATGACGGAGATCTACGTCATGGGTAACGTCATTTCTTTTTGGGATTATTTAAATTTTTAGCTTATAACATTTTTCTTGTTATAAACTCCTGTCACCTAGGGAACAGCAGTTGTTCGCTGTATAGAAGCTTATTTAAGCTTACACGTAACAATTTTTACGGTTTCTTAGCGAAACAATTGAGGACTTGGGTGCAATAACAGCGTAAGTAGATTTACGCTATTTTGAGATACCGGCATGTAAAGTTTCAATGTATTGTACTTGAAGAGTAAATCAGTAAATACGGTTAAATGTTCTTTCATTTCCTTTTCAAATATGAGATGCAACATTCCTGGTGTATCTGATAAAATATTGTGATTTTCTAGGACGTTAGAATGAATTTAAATTCTTAAATATACGCTGTTATTGCATAAAATATGGGAAAAATATATAAATATATAGTTTCACTTAAATATGAAAGAGATTAGGATCTGCTAAGAGAAGGAAATAGGTCAGGAAAGCAGAAATGACTCACTACTGAATTTATATAAATGTATTTGTCACATACACTGGTACAGTATGGCACAAAACTTTCAATAATCGGTGAACACAAATAATGTTTTCAATTATATTATATGCTGCTCAAAAAAATTAAAGCACCACTTTTTTCAAAGGCCACCGATTTTGAAAAGTTGACTGCACAAGCTCGAAATCTCAGTATGACGTTTGTCCTGACGCCTACCAAGTATATGCTTCAGCACAACTCCCCAACTTGAGTAGTTTCGGGGTAGCGGCCCGAAAACCAGCCCATTTTCGAAAACCGCAAATTGAAGTTTGCGAAAAACGCTGTAGGACTTCTCGCAGGTCGCCAAAGCAGTCAAAAATGAATGAGTCTTGCTCTTAAAGGTTCCACAAACACGTTGAAATCGTTACATTTGACGTTTGAGTATTTTCAACCCCCTTATCATCCCCTAAACATGGACTACCATTGGGGTGTCTGAGAAGGTACCGGGTGTGTATAACCACCTGAAAACCTGCACACCGTCCTCAGTTGCTGATTGCAGTAAGTTCTTAAGGCCTCCGGCAATGTTCACCCCCCCCCCCCCCTAACACCCTCAACTGGCATGGGACCAAACCACCCCCTCTCGATTCTCCCCGAAGGAAGGTTTAAATCGAGATGTTTATCGGTGCTGCTAGTGGGGAGGTCTTCCCCTAACGTTTCAAAAAAGGAGCTGTGCCTGTGCCACCACCCCTTCCCCTGCTATCCCCGTTTTTATGATTTTTCGAATCAGGCCCTTTTTAAGGGCTGAAACGATGTCTTAATCGCTGAAAGGGCTGTAAAGGTCCTTAGAAGTAGTGGTGACACGAAATCAACCCCATCCGATCGTTGACTGACATCCCGTCTTCCAAACTTGAAATGTTTGCACCCCCAACCCTCCCTGTCTGGACGCGTAACGCGTCGTGGCAGAGTTTTCAGAGTTGGATGAAAATGAAGCTTATGGCCTGCAATCGAGCCCATAACAGCAGGTTGGATGGAATTTCATCGGTAGGTTGGGAAACGGGACCAAAACATTTTCAAAAAAGTATACAGCCTCTTGTAAGTACACCCATGCATAGGCAACCCACATCACGTCATTTTTCTCCCATTTCCAACCTTTGTAACCTATTGCCGATCACAGGCAACCCGCACGCAAGGACGTGATGTGGGTTGCCTATGCATGGGCGTACTTACAATAGAATGTTAACTTATTTGAAAACGTTTTGGTCCCGTTTCCCACCCTACCGATGAAATTCCATCCAACCTGCTGTTTTGAGCTCGATTGCAGGCCATAAGCTTAATTTTCATCCAACTCTGGAAACTCTGCCATGACGCGTTACGCGTCCAGACAGGGAGGGTTGGGGGTGCAAACATTTCAAGTTTGGGGGACGGAATGTCAATCAACGATCGGAAGGGGTTGATTTCGTGTCATCACTACTTCTAAGGACCTTTACAGCCCTTTCAGCGATTAAGACCTCGTTTCAGCCCTTAAAAAGGGCCTGATTCAAAAAATCATACAACCGGGTTAGCAGGGGAAGGGGTGGTGACACAGGCACAGCTCCTTTTTGAAACGTTAGGGGAAGACCCCCCCATTCACAGCACTGATGAACATCTCGATTAGAACCTTCCTTAGCGGTGAATCGAGAGGGAGTGGTGTTTGGTCCCATGCCAGTTGAGGGTGTTAGGGGGGGGGGGGGGGTGAACGTTGCCGGAGGCCTTAAGAACTTACTGCTATGAGCAACTGAGGACGGTGTGCAGGTTTTCAGGTGGTTAAAACACCCGGTACCTTCTCAGACACCCCAATGGTTGTCCATGTTTAGGGGATGATGAAGGTGGTTGAAAATACTCAAACGTCAAATGTAACGATTTCAACGTGTTTGTGGTACCTTTAAGAGCAAGACTCATTCATTTTTGACTGCTTTGGCAACCTGCGAGAAGTCCTACAGCGTTTTTCGCAAACTTAAATTTGCGGTATTCGAAAATGGGCTGGTTTTGGGGGGCGCTACCCCGAAACTACTCAAGTTGGGGAGTTGTGCAGAAGCATATGCTTGGTAGGCGTCAGGACAAACGTCATACTGAGATTTCGAGCTTGTGCGGTCTACTTTTCAAAATTATGTGGCCTATTAAAAAAGTGTTGCTTTAATTTTTTTGAGCAGTTTATTTCACAATATCAAATTTTAATATTGAGAATATCACACGGCTATTTGTGTGTGCTTTAACGCCCTTGGTTTTGTTAAGTTTCTGAATTTGAAACTATTTTGAACTTTGTACACATGTCTGAATTAATCAGTATTGCAATCTGATACGATATCGGTTTCGATTTTGGAATTTTCAGGCTCCTGGGTTACAGATCAGGTGTTTTCGTACCACTCAACGTTTTCAGGTTTCAAGTACTTCATCAACGACAGTACATCAGCTCTTTTCTGTATCTTTACACCTGGTTTTATTACATTAGTCAATTTTAGATCACTGTAATAAAGAAATTCAGCCTTCTTATTTATGTAAATAAATGGCTGGAAACATGAAGTATATGTCTGGGATGCAGAAGCAATACCATTCTTGTAGTGAAGTTTTACATATTTCTGAATAGTAAGCTCGTATCTTGTAGCACTTAATCGCCAGTGTCCCAAAATAATTGTGACATTCCTTTTGTTCTTCATAATTTACAGTCTCAAAGCACCTAAAAATGTAATGATTAATCAATAAAAGGAATACAAGCCTAACAGTTAGTATGGTTTACTTTTAACACAACATTCAAAACACAAATACTTGGATGTATGTAGTACCTTTTTCTACAGCGTTTATTCACTCTTCGGAATACCTTCTTCTTTACTTCCTTTCCAGTTACGACCGAAATGTAACTGTTGCCACTGTTTCGCGCCCATTTTGCTACGTTTTTCTTCCAGTTCTTTGGGTTCCGGTTCCTCTTATTCTCTCTGCCTTTAGGTGTAAAACTATCATTCACACTTTCCGTACCTTTAGTTACATATGAATCACATTCACTTGACACAGAGCACTCATAATCGCTAGAATTGCACTCAGTTTGTGACTGTAATATCCCGCTAGTAGACGCCATGTTCACCTCTTCATGCTGTTCTTGCAGTGCAGTCTGGATCCCTGCAACAACAGCGTAGAGCACGGTGACACTTTCCGTCAGCTCCTGACCTCAAGGGGCATCAGACGGAACTAAGAGTTGGCTTGTCTGGTAGCACAGGGTTCAAGGATTTCAAAACTGGTGTTTATGCAATAACAGCCTAAGTAGACTAACGCTGTTATTGCACCCAAGTCCTCAATTTGTACTTGTATTTGGATTAATGACACTTAGTCATTCATATTCTATTTCATGGTTTATTTTCGAGAGCATTTAATCAAAGCTCAGTGACACGAGATGTGTATTGTCTTTTTTAATAAATAGACAGATTCGTGTTGACGATTTCCTGATTGTTTTATAGGAAACTGGCATTATACATGTAGTTAGATGGTAGAGGAATGTGCTGTAGGGTGGAAGTTCCCTAGGGACCTAATCCGTATCCTTACACCCGAGATTTTTATAGAGTTTTTTTTAAATCCTAAGTAGTTAGATGACCCTACTGTTCTGTAGTTAGATACTGCAGCACATTCCGTTCTGAGAAAATACCTGTCCGTTATTCTGAGTGTTTTCGCCAAGTGGCACCATGTCGTTTTTAGCCGGGGCGTCAAGATGCTACAATCCCAGATTATTTCCAGCCGGAGGATATTGGTGGATCATCCAGATATAAGGGTACAGTACCAATAGTCTATTTGCACATCTGAGATATATCCAGTACTTCTCTTTCTTCTTTTCTCCCCCATTTCAACATTATTTGCATGCAAAGCTCTTGAACTGTTTCCCTCCATGTCTGAAATCAGCTATTGATTCTTAGCAGACTTTTGGGCAAACAAGTGAGAAACATGCAGAGCTTCCATCTTGTGATGAATGTATGAACTAAACAAACCATTGTGGCACATAGCCGTGTCTTGGGTGCATTGACAATGATACATAGATGGGTTGTAATGCAAAAACTAATTGTTTCTCAAAATGGCACTTATCTGGTTTTTGGGTTACACTCCTCAAATCGTTGACTCAGAGTGAAATTGAATATGAAAGGAAATGAAATCCTCATAGCGCAATAAAATTAAATTCTCAGGTCGGAATTAAATTCATTGTGGAATAAAATTAAATATTGGTGACGGAATGACATTAAATCATCGACTCGGAATGAAATTAAATCTACAACTCGGAGTGAAATTAAATCTTGAGGTCGGAATGAAATTAAATGTGGGGTAAAATTGAAACATTGAACTCAGAACGGAATTAAATTCGGAGGGATATGTGAGTAATAAAATGCGAAGAATTAAGTGTGTTCGTATGGAGCAAAAATTGGGAATAACATCTCTTGTGTAAAAGAAAAATGATTGAGACCACTTTGTTAAGTAGTGGGTAGCATTCTTGGCTGCCAGCCTGGAGGCCCGGGACTGATTCCCGGTCCTGGCAAAAAAATAAAAAATCTGGTCTTCAGGCTGCAACGGGGCACACTCAGCCTCGTCAGGCAAAACTGACAAGAGGCGGGGGGTTGAATTCCCACTTCAGGCATCGTAGAAATGTTTTTCCGTGGTTTCCCATTCCTACTCCAGGCAAATGCCGAGATGGTTCTTAACATAAGGTCACAGCCGCCTCATTCCTAATCCTCACCTCAATTATAAATACACACTACTAGACTTACTACTACTACTACTCAGTGGCGGCTCGTCACTTTCTGGACTGGGGGTTCAATAGAAAAGAGCACTCACCTCAAATCTTCTACAAAAATAAACAGTATACATGTGGTACCTCAAATTTCGTACAGATAGTTTTGAACATTACAATGAGCGATTTCAAACACCGTGAGTTCAAAACATTCGCCTCAACCAGAACTTGAACCCTGGATCAGCATAATTAGTGAAAATCAAAGTTTTCTCACTCGATCTCTCTCTCAAACACACGCACAAACACGCACCTGTATGACAGGCTCCATCCGGTAATGAGCCTTGTTAAGAACATGCAACACTTCAAATATTACAGCAATCTAAGGTGCAAGCACAGCATATAATGAGAGTATTAGAAATGTTAATAGATTTACTCACCCTATGCAGACTGCTTGTATGTAAAATCCATTCTACGCTCCTTAATAGATACTAGTCAATCACTGCTTCATTGAAATCCACAATGTCCCTGACAAACTCTCTTTCTATGGATAGCATAGCCAGTGCTGTTAGTCTGTTCTCAGCCATCGAACTGCGTAAGAAGGTCTTAATTCTCTTCAGAGTTGAGAAGCTCCTTTCAGCTTCTGATGTTGTCATAGGAACGGTAACAATAATTTTCAAGTGTTTGACACATTCACTGAAGGTATTTGCTAACCTATTTTCTAGGAGAAACTGCAAGAGGTGAATAGCACTTGAAACAGCCCGGAAATCTTCTCGCATATACAGAATCTCTAATTCGGTTCTAAGTTTTGCTTTGTTGAGGAATGGATATGATTCACAGGCTTTGTGAAGAATAGAATGTGGAAACTGCTTCTCATACGTGGCAAAACTCTCTGATGAGAAAAGATTTCCTGCAAGAAGGTGATTAGTGAACTCGAACCGTTTTTGGCGTGAAATATTACTGTGTCACAAATCTCTTTTGCAGCAACACTTTTTGGGACTCGTGGCTGTATTCTTTGTAACTTGGCCGGTGGAGGTAAGGCGTCATGTTCATCAGCAATTTCATCAATTTTACGGTCCCTAATCTTTTTAATAGCAGCCTCAAAATTCGAAATTGCATTCCTGGTCTCGAGAGGGTCTGATGTTCTCTTTTGCAGCTGATTATACAAAATGTCAACATGAGGCATGATTTGGTAAAATACGGCCAACCAGAATTGAAAAGTCAAGTGTTCTAATTTTAAACGCAATCCTCGTGCTTGCGTAATTGTAGATGGCTGTCGAGAAGTACTTTCGAGTTGTTCCAGACACTCAACACGTCTATTCTCGTACACTACTTCAACGGTCCTAGATTTAAAATTCCACCTTGTACTGGAAGCATGAGGAACCTTCCTGCCGACAACCTCATTCAGCACCACAAATCGTTGTGGGGAGTTATGAAAGAAGCTGGGTATTTCATTCAGATCTGCGAAGAATATGCGTACTTCGGTATTCGGACCCGTAGCTTGTGCCATAATCAAGTTCAACATATGAGCGTAGCAGTGAACGTAGTGTGCATACTTAAAATCTTTCCGAATTTGAGCTTTAACTCCTGAATGGCGTCCACTCATTAGGCTTGCTCCGTCATAACTCTGTGAAATTAATTCATCCGGATTGTCTAGTACGTTGTTTAAAGTAGATTTCAGGCATTTTGCTAATGTTTTAGCACTATGATCATCGGGTGAGAGAAAACTCCAGAATCGTTCAACTGGTTTGCCACTTGGAAGAACGTAACGCAACACGATGACCAACTGCGCAGCCGTTGAATACATCGGTCGTCTCGTCTGCTATTATCGAGATAAAGTCCGCTGTGAATATTTCTTTATTTTCTCATGAGAGATTTCATGCATACAAGAGAGTAATTAATTCAGAATTTCTTTCGAGGTGCCCTTAAAACTGTTGCTTTAGACATGTGATCTCTAAGCGCAACATCTAGCTCTGAGCTAAAATTGACGAGGCCCCTAAATATGCCTGGATTTGACGATTCATTTGTCTCATCATGCCCACGAAGTGCTAATTCGAAGGCACCACACAATTTTACACAGTCAATGATTTTTGATAGTAGGCTATATAACGATTCTTCCGCACTTGATCATTATGTCTTTCCACATATTGCCTGTAAGCACTGTGAAGCTGCTGTCGAATATCATGCTTACCCAGGAGATCAAATTCAAGCTGAGCAATCATGTGTGTTTTTGAACTTCCATGTTTCTTTATTTTCTGTGACAAATGGCCAAGGTCTGTGACATCTACTTTTGTCCAGTTTCCTTCTCCATCCCCATTTGAGAAACACAAACACGGGAAACAGAAAAATATATTAACAATATTACACCCACAAATCCATTCTGCTCTCTTGTATATGTCCGGTTTAAATTTCCGAACAATCCTCTTATCTTTATTTTTAGTCTGGTTGGTTAAATCAAGATCCGGCATTGGCCGCCCTACTGCTTTTATCTCTATTTTTTGCTCTAACGAAAGAGAGGAAAAGTTAGTTTTCATAAGCCTTTGGACACTATTTAAAGCCATATTGTTTCTCCCTACCTGTTGGGCTGTCACACACGCACACGGAAAAAATAATCGAATTACACAGTCACTAATTTCACGCAGTTAATAGGCACAAGGGAATACTGAAAGAAATTTACGTTCACGCTCTTGACAGTGTAACTAACTTAAATCTGAGAAAATATTGGAACTACAGTAGCGGTTTTGGTTACTCCGGTGCATAACAAGACACCTTTTTCTGCTATTTTATAGGTATTATTTCAATCTAACTGAATCGCTTATTTAATTAGCCTTCTAATACAACAAATAGCTAGGTAGTTTACTTTATATAGATACATTCACGGATAAATTACGGGCGCATATGAACAGTCTAATTTGGCAGCCATGATCCACGGATTCAAAAGCGCCCCTAGAGGCGACTTTCACTGTATATTCACATTGGCCGCATTATTTTACACACACGTCAAGAGATGGCAGAGTGTGTACCTTTCGCGCAACCTTGAAGAGCCTGTGCTGGGCTCACTGCCAGCAGTGGCTGGGCCACAGATTACCTACTACTACAGATAGCCGACAGCCATGCTAATTCTTGGCACCTAAGACTTCAGCGCCGTCTGGTGTTTGACCGCGGTACTAGTTGACGTGTAGCACGGCCGTGCGGGTAGCCTACCCCACCCCTTCCCCTCGTTCCGCTAAATATTCTCGTCCTAAATTCTCTGCCCACTTCAATGTTCTGAAAATCACAATCTTCCCAATACTTATAGCACGTTTTTAAGTGAGGAGATAAATCATATGATCAACAAGAAATAAATCACAATCAAAATACCAATAACATTTTTTTAAATAATACCTAAGTAGGAAATTGTGAATTCCTGAACTCTGAAATGAACAATCACAGCATTTAGGACATGTTAGTTAGTTATTGTTGTTTAAGGGGCGGAACTACGACGTCATCTGCCCCTATTTTAGGACATGACCTCATCAATAATTTACATGTTTACATTTCTTTCAGTTTCAATTGGAGCATATTGCATTGGTGACAAGAATTAGGCTACTAAAAGGCCTGCAGCATATTACTACTCACCTTAAAAATAGGGTCCCTTCCAATTAACCACATTAGGCCTAATTAGGCCTATAACCAATCAGTTATTAGAATAAACTGCAAAGGAAAAGTACTGGGAAGGGAGAATATTCATATCTTAAAATGCTTGATGCTGTTAACAATAACAGTAAAATGTTAAGAGAGAATGCTAAGTAAACAGGTGGTGTAACCAGATCACACTAAAATTGTTAGTGCACTTAGTGCCAAATTCATTGGGAGACTGAAATTTCAGAAAAATAATTGGATATTACAAAATGTCTATACAGTAGTTCATTTCATATTCCCTTTTAAAATATATCCAGTTCACCAATTTTTACAGGGTGAAATACAGTAAGTACATCAAAAAAAATCATCGCATACTAATACAGTAAATTCTATGATATCCTGTGAAGGGGAAAGGAGAAATAGGACTTTCAATGAAAAACAAGAAAAACCTCAATACTGCTAGAAATCATCGATTTATTTAAAAAGTTATCAACGAAGAAAAATAACAGCGAGAGCCAAGATCACACTTAGCAAAAATACAGAAATCAAATCTGGTCCTCCTAAAAGTACGTGTTGAGGCATGTTCCTTTCTTCTTTCTTGCCAAGGCATAACAGTAGGCTATATCACAGGATAATGAACCTCTTCCCTCCTTTATGCCATGGCTAACACTGATGAACAGCAAATTCCTACAACACATGCAAGTTTGTATGTTGAAGCAGTAAACTTTATAACATATGTAATGCTTCAAATGGAGAACTTGAATTTTGCTGATATCTGTATGGTTGCACCTACTATAACTACACACATCAAAAAAAGTTTTGCATCACCTCGGTTCCCAGATCTCCGGCATATAGACGTTGACTGTGTATATTGTATCCAAGATACAGTCCCTTTGACTGTTCATAGAAGTCACTAAAACTGCTCAAAGATGTAAACAACCATGCATGAGCAGGGCCTATTAGACGGAGGGGGTACGACAGCCGATCAGTTCCAGTCATTCCACCAGGACGAAGGTACGCTGCTCATGTTGTCTGTAGTTCTACCATGCCTAGAAGGTCAATACCGCAGTTCGATCGCGTCCGCATTGTTACTTTGTGTCAAGAAGGGCTCTCAACAAGGGAAGTTTCCAGGCGTCTCAGAGTGAACCAAAGCGATGTTGTTCGGACATGGAGGAGGTACAGAGATACAGGAACTGTCGATGACAGGCCTCGCTCAGGCCGCCCAAGGGCTACTACTGTAGTGGATGACCGCTACTTACGGATTGCCGCTCGGAGGAACCCTGACAGCAATGCCACCATGTTGAATAATGCGTTTCGTTCAGCCACAGGACGTCGTGTTTCAACTCAAACTGTGCGCAATAGGCTGCATGATGCGCAACTTCACTCCCGACGTCCATGGCGAGGTCCAGCTTTGCAACCCCGACACCATGCAGCGCGGTACAGATGAGCCCAACAACATGCTGAATGGACCCCACGGAATTGGCATCACGTTCTCTTCACCGATGAGTGTCGCATATGCCCTCAACCAGACAATCGTCGGAGACGTGTTTGGAGGCACCCTGGTCAGGCTGAACGTCTTAGACACACTGTCCAGCGAGTGCAGCAAGGTGGTGGTTCCCTGATGTTTTGGGGTGGCATTATGTGGGGCCGACGTACGCCACTGGTGGTCATGGAAGGCTCCGAAACGGCTTTACGATACCTGAATGACATCCTCCGACCCATAGTGCAACCATATCGGCAGAATATTGGAGAGGCATTTGTCTTCATGGACGACAATTCTCGACCTCATCGTGCACATCTTGTGAATGCGTTCCTTCAAGATAACGACATCGCTCGACTACAGTGGCCAGCATGTTCGCCAGACATGAACCCTATCGAACATGCCTGGGATATGTTGAAAAGGGCTGTTTATGGACGTCTTGACCCACCAACCACTCTGAGAGATTTACGCCGAATTGTCGTTGAGGAGTGGGACAATTTGGACCAACAGTGTCTTGATGAACTTGTGGATAGTATGCCACGGCGAATACAGGCATGCATCAATGCAAGAGGACGTGCTACTGGGTATTAGAGGTAGTGGTGTGTACTGCAATCTGGACCACAAATGCTGAAAGTCTAGCTGTATGATGGTACAACATGCAATGTGTGGGTCTCATGAGCAATAAAACGAGCTGAAATGTTGTTTGTGTTGATCTCTATTCCCTTTGTATTTAACGGTTCCGGAACTCTTGGAACCGAGGTGATGCAAAACTTTTTTTGATGTATGTATATTTTAAAAGAATCACTTATTGTAGAATCATTGTGTTGTTGATATTAATTCATTTAGCCCCATGCATTTGGAAGTATGTAGGATTAGTATGATAATCTGTGTTATTGTAGTATCTGTAGTAGTGTGTACTGCTCGGGTCTAAGCTGCGTGAACCTGAGAGAAATGTGCATCGCAGTGGTGTTGACGAGTGACGAGGTTCCTTGGTCCGTGCATAGTACAGAACCAAATACATTGGTCGGTGGCTCACTCACTCATTCGTAACACCACAGTTTTTTGAGCAACTGCCCTAAGTTAGCATTATTGGAATAGAAAGGAATACCAGATATCACGGCGGGCAGTTGACAGGCCCTTCTCTTCTCGCCTGACCCTCCTCTGTTCTTTCTCCTCACCTCGCAAGTTCACAGAACATGGAAAATGAACCCGAGCAGTATAGCCTACTTTTTGTAATTCAGGTGACGAGTGGAAAGGAGGCAGCCATTGCCTTAAGTTAGGATCAATCCCAGCGTAAGCCTGGAGTGGAAGTGGGGAAACCACGGAAAACCACTTCTTGGATGGCCGAGGTGAGAATCGAACCTACCTCTTCTCAGTTCTGGCTCACGAAGCTGATTGTGAGTCGTTCCAACCCTCAGACCAGAATTAAATTACTTGGAAACTAGCCCAGGACCTTAGGAGTGGCAGCTACCACACCACAAGGTGGTATTATGGTAGCACTGAATGAAAGTAGCACGAGTGATAACATTCTCCATAAGGGGCAGATGACCTCGTAGTTCCGCCCCTTGAAAGAACAATAACTCACTACCTATAGGTGTATTTTTCAGAGTTGGAATCTGACAATTCAGCACCACTGGGCAAAAACAGCTGACTACTAGATCGCCCGCATGGCTTGTTGCCATGGAAACTATACAGCGCTGCCTATTTGAATGATGCTATTTCACCACGTGCTTGTCGCCGATCAGTCGCTTGTTTGGTTGCCTCCAGTGCACACTCACCTTGCTGCGTTTCATAATCTGTTGTTTTAATGAGTTATAATTGTTTGATTTAATTCGTTAATTACTTTTTCATGTAGGATTTATACTTATTTATACTTTATACTTATATTTATACTTATGATTCATTAGAGACCGTTATTTATGTATGTAGCAGTGTTAGTGTCAGTTCTGAGCATCAGGCGAACCATTAATTCCATTCAGTCGCGCGCAGGAACGTAGGCCACCGCCTCTGCTCTTGTAATTAGTGAGACTACTGTGATTAGCTTCTGTCTTCTAAAGGGTGACTTAATAGTCTACACAATGAGCCTATATTTTGTAATACAATTGTGTGTTACTTGTGACTTGAAACTTATTCTACAGGAAATATAAATAACTAAAATCACGGAAACAATCACGTGTTGTCGTTTCGCTTTGATCATTTTTGCTTTACGATAGTATTCGTAATATTGTTATTGCTATTCATTACAATAATTTAGGCCTCTCCTCAATTTGACGGGCTAATATTTTGTTTTACAGTTTGCACCGAACAGATTTAAGCATTGGTTTGTTTAAGATTTTGAAAACCATCTGAATAAAAAAGTAATAAATGTAATAACGGTGCTAATGATATTATGAGCATGAGGAAAAGAGCGGGAGGATGGAAGTATGTGCGTGGTGGACAGCAGCGTTCGTGGCACCGCTGCCTTTAGTTCAACATTTCTCCGCCGAACTGTCAGATCCCAACTCTGGATAACACACCTATAACATTCTCTATAGTACATAAATTAGCCAAAATACCTTATGAAACGACGAGAAATAAATCAGGGAATGAAGTTTAAATAGATGTTTCCTCCTCCGCTCTCTGTGATCCACCCAACCATCCCAAAAAGAATCACGACTTATATAGGCAAAATTACAGCTGTGGCTGCCATTGTTCACATCAACTATCATCAAAACAGTACTACCAACCTCGCCAACACCTGACCATTCTAACCTTCGTTTCGTCCATTCCAATGGTTTTTGAGAATGGTTACAGCCTACCGCGTCCAGATCAATGATTATTTTATCAACAGTGATTTTGTATGCCACTTTTTTTTATCAACAGTGATTTTTTATCCCACATGTTGGCAACAATTTGTGCGCCTCAGTGTGTGCCGCTAGAGTGGACCTTGTTGACAGTTGAATGAGATGCAAGTGCTGTCGGAACATGGCAGCCGTTTTTAAAAGAGCAAAATATAGAAACACATATTTACATACTGGGCGCCAGGGAATGTTGTCCGCAGTGCCTACAAGCTGCTGCGAGAGATTACGTCACCAGTTACGTTGGTAGCACGGCTGTCGCTTGTATCATAACAAACAGTATACTTTATACTCACCCAGCCATTCATAACATACTGTTGCACTCTTCCAATAATCTAACTATACGCACTGACGATTTCGACAGCTCACAGCCCACACACGTGGCCTTCGCCCTATCAGGGACACCATGCTGCGAACTAAACTGATGACGCAACCTCTCGCATCTGAAGAGAACATTTCCTGGCGCCCCGTACTTTAGCACATATATGATGTGCAGTAGTGACCAGGGTTCCTAATTTCAATAGGCCTACGTAATATCGCCCAGAAGATGAAACAAGGAGACAAGGTATGTAAAAGTCACATTCATGTCTGATGCAAGTGTATAAGCTGCGTTCTACTTTCATTACATATTGAAATTAGGAACCCTGATCACTACCAAACCTCATGATGTGCTAAAGTACGTAAATATGTTTTTCTATTTATTGATATTTTAAAAACGGCTGCCATGTTTCGACAGCGCTTGCATCTCGTTCAACTGTGATCATCGCTCACTCTAGCGGCACGCACCAAGGCGCACACATTGCTGCCAACATGCGAGATACCAAATCACTGTTGATAAAAAGAACTGGGATACAAAATCACTGTTGATCAAAAAAAGAAGTTCAACGGAATGCGTTAGGCTGTAACCATTATCAAAACCAATGTTGTACGAAAAAATTATACATATTTATTACAGCGGAGCGATATACTGCATAATAATTACAGAGCATATAACAAAAATAACTCATTTCAGCCATGGGGGGAAAAATCATTACAAAGAAGTGAAAATATTGCACACACTAGCCTAATTAAGAGCAGTGAACCAAGTGCTGCGCACTAGAGACTAAACTGGGCACTTCTTTGTTTGGCAGTACTGTTATGGTACTGTTTTGAAGATGATTGATTTGAACAATGGCACCCACAGCTGTAATTTTCGCTAGCCTATAGCCTATATGCTGTGATCCTATTTGGGATGGCTGGGTGGGTCACTGACGGCAGAGGAGGAAACATCTATTAAAACATCGCTCCTTGATTTATTTCTCATCGTTTCATAAGGTATTTTGGCTAATTCATCTATTATAGAGAATGTTATCGCTCGTTCTATGTTCATTTAGCGCTACCTTTATTTTAGTAAAACACAGAAGCTATTTATTAATGTAATGGACATCTATGATTGATCCAACCCATAGGACTGCCACCCTCACCTTTCAATAAATAACTAAAATTTTAAGCCTATGATTAATGTAACTAATCCACATGCGAGTCCACATGGGTCACCAATACCCAAACTTCCTCCAGCTTGATATTTGGGGAGTGGGTGTAGGTGGGAGGTATACCTCACCCCACACAAAAAACAAAATTGAACCACATATTAGGCCTACACACATCATCCAATAAAAATAACTAGCTTCATTAAGTCAGGTTTTGGATCAAGAGATCTTACTAAAAAAAAATACTTAAAACATGGCAGTTGTCAGATTGGCCGAGTGAGAAGACCTAATTAGACAGTAATTACAAGTTTCGAACACTTCAAGTCGCTTACAAATTGATTAGGTTATGTTCAGTGGCGAATTCTCCCATGCATCGCATATACCGGCGGTATACCACCAATGATAAAAATATAAAATGTTTATCTCGACATTTTCTCGACTTGTATGTAGCAGTGCAGTCAGGAAAATCGAGCTTGTCATCATTCATGTTCCGCCGATTGTTGTCGAGGAAGCTGGCGCTCGAATCCCGCTTAACTCGCTAATTTTCTTCTGGGGTACACACTTTTAGCAGTGAGTGACTGTACTTTGGTATACCGCAAGTCTAGCCCGGTCGTTGAAAGGGTTCGACACTGGCCCGCGGGGCGGGGGAGGGTAAGAGTAGCCCAGCCACGTTCCGTATGGGGTATCGCGCTCAAGACTAGCGGTGAGTGTATTGCTGATTGGCTGATTTCAAACAGTACTTTCACCCTGCTCACAAGGGAAGGCACACCAGCGCAGCGCCTCATGCACTTCAGTTATATTGTGAGTTCGTCTTGGCGTGAATTACTTCCCACTGAAATATTAACATGTTTAGATTAACTGAAACACTGGAAGTGGATAGTAGCGCTGTTGAAAGGATTTTATTCCATTGGATTTCCTCAGGAAGTTGAAATTAAAGCGATCTATTTCTTTTTGCCAGGAAATGAAGGTATTGGTTTCTGCAGAAATCAGGTAGAATTTTACACTTGGAATATTTGTTGCTTTGCAGTTGTTGATTCAATTAGGGGCTTTGAAGCATCGTGGTCATGTAGCCCCGTGTACTTGGTTCAGGGGCGGATTTAAGGCAAGATCATGGGGGTAGGCGAACACACACCAGGGATTCTAGAGAGTATGGAATACCCTTAGCTTGGAGAGGGGTGGGGGAGGTCCGGGATAGGATAATTTTGCTAAAACTAGGCCCAAATTAGTGAGTAATAGGACATTCGGGTTATTTTTTTTGATATTTTGGAGTAAAAATAAATGTTACCGATCACGGTGGCCAAGAGCAGTAACGCGCTAGCTCGTATCTCGCTGGCATCGGGAGAGTGTGGGTTTGAATCCCACTTCAGCCGTCCGGAAAATGGTTGTCTTGGTTTCCTATTTTCACCACCAGGCAAGTGCCGTGACGGTTCCTTTCAACAGGTCCACGACCGACCGACTGCCCTCCAAAATCCCTTCCCTGGTCCTTCCTTAATTTGACCCAAGTTAGCGGTCACTTGTCATCATCCCCAGTTGTATCTGTTGACGAAGTGTATCCAGCTCCAAGACACCATCCTTGCGACGGTAGAGGAATGATCCCTCGCAGAGTCCGTTTTGTGAGTTGGGAAAAATTTGCCTGATATCATCTATTTTAAGTCAAATATTTATTGTATTCCAAATTATTTTAGTTTTGGTAGTTCTACTATTTACTGTCATAGCCAACGCGTGGTTTAAAGCCATTTTTAGAGAACTGTCAAAAATGTGTAGTATTCTTCCAAATATACATACATTTTCATTTGAGACGGTTTTACCTTTCAGCGTGCAGTCGAGTCTGCAAGCCTCTGTTTGCGAACAAGTCACCTCTATGATCCCCTATTAGCAGTTAGCAATGCGGCTCCCTCTGCTTCTACATCTCTGACTTTGAAATCGTTCTACCTCTGCTTCTGTTATCCTCTACAGCCGAACACTCAAAATAGTAGGTTATCGTAAAATGTGCATTTTGATATAGAGTATTTAAGTGTGAAAGAATTTGTCTAAAGCCACTGTTTTCGTCATGTTTTTAATGTATAACAGAAAGATAAATCGTTCACTCCTTAAATCCACCCCTGGCTTGGTGCGTGTGGAAACTGATGAGCTATGTCGTTATGATGGCTGTACCGTTGCCAGGATTTTGGTAGGAGGCGGCTGTGGCCTTAAGATATGTACGAGTGAAAGTGAGAAACCACGAAAGACCATTTCTAGGATGTTTGGGGTTGGAATCGAACCACCTGTTCTCATTTCTGCCTCTTGGGGGTTGAGTGAATCCCAACCCTCAGACTAGAATTACATTTCTTGGTAGAGCAGAGAATCGAACACGGACCTCCGCAGTAACAGTCCCAGAATACTAGCCACGACGCCACGAGGTGGACCTTTAGAAATCTAAGTGAATGGAACTTACTTTCAAGTAAAATTCTTCCTGGCAGACCAAGGTTGGGAAACAATATGTTAAGGTAGTTTACACTATAATTATTTTATTGATTGAGGCTGAATGTTCGCTTTCCAGAAGATATTTTCACTTTGAGATACTGGCTCTTCTTTAATGCGCTTCTCATGTTTGGACATGTCTAATGATGAGACAATGTATAATTGAGATCCTTCGGAAACGGATCAATGTTTATTTGTTTTCGTAAAATTTAAGACCTGGTCAAGAACGGGGAGAGAGAGAAGGCAGCGTAAAGATGAAATGTACTCTGTACGTTGTCAAAATGAAATAGGAGGGCGAGGGGATTCGAAGGCCATTTACCTAGAAGCAGTTTCATGTAGGCCGTGTTCAGGCGTTTAACGAAATGTTTTTAATGTATAAGGACATAGTCCTTGCAGAGGGAGGATGACGCACTGGCTTTACCCGGACGGTCGAGGTTCGAATTCCGGTGACAGCACGCTAAATATTTCACATGGAAGATCACGTGGCGTTAGGAAGGGAATCCGACCTTATATCCCCGGCCAAAACAATTGGCTAGTGACCTCAATTTATTGGGATAACCTATCCAAAATTATAGCGATAAAGTGTGTTTCTTAGAAGTTGTGTAAATGTTCTCCAATACAAAACAAAAATAATAATAATTCAACTTTGACAAGAGGTTGAGGCATGGAAAAAAAAGGAGGGGGGGGGGGATGTAAGGGGTAAATGGTGCGGTATACAAAGAACGGTGACCACCAGTCGCCACTGGTTATGTTAGTCGCATCGTAGTCATTGTAGGCCTACATGTTACAGCCCACATGCTGTACGATTAATTCAAGTGTACAAAATTAATGAATGAATTAATAAAACAGTGCATTCTACTCCAGGCGGTGAAGGTCACACTTCACCCATCTAGGGCTGAGATGTAGAACTACAGTAGTTACAAGTACTGCCAGTGACAGCGAGACAGAGGTTATCGAGAGGGCGCGCAAGGTAGTCCCAAAGACTATTTTACAAAACAATTAATTTTCTTTTTAAACAGTTACAGCTGAGAGCTGACTGTAGGATGATCACAGCATTGCTGACTGTTTCTGAACACACAACAGCGGCATAGTGCTCAGAGCGAGGGGCAGAACAAGATGCGTCACATTTTCAAGCTTTAGCACGCTTCCTTTTCAAGATCGTATTGTTTGTGGAGTTTTCATGTGGACACTGCCGTGAGTATAGAAATGTGGGAACTCTAAACCAAGATATAAACTGGGAGCATAGCGCCCCCAATGGGGGGCTGCAGCAACTCTGGAGGTTGGAGATTTCATTCCCCGCACTGACAGAAGCTGTCCTGAGCGTTGTTGTTCCATACTCCCTCCCAGTGGCGATTACTCCATGTAGGACGTGAGGATCATCACTTTAAATTTAATTTAAAAAGTGCCATCAAAGGAATCTGACTAAATAATTACAGAATAGCCTAATTATTGATACATACCTTGAGTCGTCGACTGAGAAGCGATGAAAGGAGCGTATCTCCAACCTCTACTTTTGCAGCCAAGAACACAAGATTCTGAGTGATGTTTTCCCATAACCTACATACAAAATATACAGAATGAGGTACAGAAACCATGAAATACAAAATCTAACAAAAAATAATTAAATTAGGCTAAAGTCATTAAATATAGCTTTCTACGACTACGGAAGTCCACAAATAATAATGCATGGCTCTCATAAGAATCCTATCGATAATATCAGCACTCTCTTAAGAAATCAATTGAATAATACATAATGCATTATCGGTACTTACAACAGAAATGGAAATACCGGTACTGGTTTACAGGTTACATCCAATTGAAAACGCCAAGATTACGGCACTTCTTTTTCACAGAACATCAAGAAACACATGTATTTAAGGTGATTGATATTGATAATTGTTGCTGTAAGGGGCCTAACATCTACGTTATCGGCCCCTATTTAAGGCGAAATCAATCGAAAACTCTGGGGAAGAAATATTGCTGTAATGTACAGAAAATGTAAATACACCGCCATGTTTGAACAGAACAGAAGTAGTGTGCAGGAAGGCAATGCCGCCAACCGACAAAAATAATGTTTATTTAATGATAAGTGCCGTAATTATCATCTGTGAGCAAGATAATTGCAAGGAAATGTCAATTAGGAATTATGTGTATATTTATTGACTAAATATAGTGATATGTTTGCAATTTAATTACAACGTTGTATCATGCATATGTTGGCAACACGATATACACGATATACAGCGCTCCATACGACTGGCACGTGCTACTACACCGATGGTGCCAAATGATCCCTATCTGGTTGACACCCCCTGGGCTGGGCTATTGAAAGAATTCAGTACGGTACCAGTGCGCATGCGTGTAGGATAGATACACGTTTTGCTTTTATCCACCGTTCTCTTTCCCTTCTACACCCCCCGCTGCATGTCCCATGCCCAAACTCTACGTTACTCGCCTATTCCCTGCAGGAAAGATTGACCAATACTGGGGGTTCAAACGAGATCTTGCGCCGGCTCGACATCCTCGCGCTCGTTACCTGCATTTGAACTCCGCGCTCTTTTCTTACAAATATTTCTATGACGTAGAGGGATAAAATGCTAAATATATTGTCAAATTTAGTGGGGGTTCATTGCGCCATTGCGCTATAGCAAGAACCGCCACTGCACTACTACTACTACTACTACAGACACAACAATAACAAAATAATACAAATGCTACATACACATACACACAAGTAAGTTACAAGCGGCTGAAATGACCACGATGTCCAAATCCAAAAAATTAAATATAAAAAATAAAACGGATTGAATGAAAGGTAGAAAGAAGACTTAGTCCGGATTGAAATGTTTGGAACGAACCTCATCCAGTACAAAAAAGATTCGAAGTAGATATGTCATGTAGCCTAACTCGTTTCGAAAAAAATCACTGGTGCAATAATAAATGTACCGTACGAAACACGAGGAAGAAAGTACTGTCTTAAGATTAATGGTACAAAATGTAAGTTGTAAATAGAATTTTATCAGTCCTATTGGACATAAATAAAGCTGTTAAGTTTTGTAAAATCTTGGATGAATACTCTAGATAATCGTATGTGTAGTTGTGTACATCGTAGCTGTATCTTACAAGAAGCATAACATTCCGACAGTACGTTTCATTATACTCAAAGACGGGATCCCATAGAATGTAGGCTACTTGGGGGTGTATTTATATACTAGCTATAGTGCCCGGCTTCGCCCGGTGGATTTATTAGTTTTATGGATGATAATGAATACTACTACAGAACTGGCACATGATATTTAAACTACCAGAAAAAGAAAATATAATTTTTTGTGGTGGTGGTGGTGGTGGTGGTGGTGGTTGTAGTGAGGGTGATAAGCAGTACAGTATAATGGACGTAACATTTAGGTAACTTTCCCCTAATGATAATAATGATAATAATGAACAGGGAAACGGCTATTTACTAACTACAGCACTGACACATGTAATTTACAAACAAATTTCTAAAAATTATTAGAAAGAGGAGTAAGTGAAATAAAAGACACTGCCTAGGGCTTATATCTCAATGTCTGTTAGAAATGTAGAGACCAATAGTGTCGTCTTTTGTCGCATAGCGCCGTAGGAAAATAATCAGAACAGTTTGGAAAACTTCGGCTGTCCCGAGCTCCTGTGGTAGCAATAGTATAATTTATGGCCACATAGAGCTCAACGATAAGTTTCGAGATAAATTAAGGTAAATTTGAAAGCACCAACGCTTATTGCAGCTGATAACCTCAATGTTTTGCACCAACACCATTGCACTTATACAGATGCGGAAAAAAAACCTTTTTGCATGAATTAGTCCCCGTGACTGCAATTTTTAAGCAGTGCAAGATTTAACTATTTTCGCAATTCTGCACCAGAACACTGGTAGGGGCAACATGATGCAGCCCGAATTGCCAGTCAACAATAAACTTATTAAAATACTCTTACAGTTATACTACTACGGACATGAATGATTCTAGGGCCTTAATACATGGTTTTCAAGTTTAGATTGTTTGTTATTCAATATGTAGGGAATGGAGAGCGTTGTCCAAAATATAAAGTGGACAGTGTTACCAGCATGGTTTCAAAGTGTATGTATAATTTGGTGAAATTAGAAGGAACGGTGTAGATTTGTGATAAAGGGCCTAAATCCAGGAAATGGAGTGGTCTGTCCGAAATTTAAAGTGGACAATGTCACCCGCAGGGTTCCAAAGGGTAAGTGTACAAAATGTGGTTCAGATCGGTGAAACGGTGTTGTTTTGTGCCAATGGACCTAAATGCAGGGAATGGAGTTGTCTGTCCGAAATTTCAAGCAGACAGTGTTACTCGTCGGGTTCCAAAGTGTAGGTATTTGAAATTTTGTTCGGATCGGTGAAACGGTATAGATTTGTGCCAAAGGGCCTAAATGCAGGTAATGGATTGGTCTGTCCGAAATTTCATGCTGACAGTGTTACTCGCAGGGTTCCAAAGGGTAAGTATACAAATTTTGGTCCAGATCGGTGAAACGGTGTAGATTTGTGCCAAAGGGCCTAAACGCAGGGAAGGAAGTGGTCTGTCCCAAATTGCATGCAAATAGTGTTCCTCATAGGGTTCCAAAGGGTAAGTATACAAATTTTGGTTCAGATTGGTGAAACGGTGTAGATTTGTGCCGAAGGGCATAAATGCAGGGAATGGAGTGGTCTGTCCGGAATTTCATGTAGACAGTGTTACCCGCAGTGTTCCAAAGGGTGTGTATACACATTTTTTTCTGATCGGTGAAACGGTGTAGATTTGTGCCAAAGGGCCTAAATGCAGGGAATGGAGTGGTCTGTCTGAAATTTCATGCAGACTGTGTTACTCGCAGGGTTCCAAAGGGTAAGTATACAAATTTTGGTTCAGATCGGTGAAACGGTGTAGATTTGGGCCAAAGGGCCTAAATGCAGGGAATGGTGTGGTCTGTCATAAATTTCATGCAGACTGTGTTAATCGCAGGGTTCCAAAGGGTATGTGTACACATTTTGGTTCAGATCCGTGAAACGGTGTAGATTTGTGCCAAAGGACCCAAATGCTGGGAATGGAGTGGTCTGTCATAAATTTAAGGTAGACAGTGTTATTCGCAGGGTTCCAAAGGGTATGTATACACATTTTGGTTCAGATCGGTATTACGGTGTAGATTTGTGCCAAAGGGCCTAAATGCAGGGAATGGTGTGGTCTGTCATAAATTTCATGCAGACTGTGTCACTCGCAGGGTTCCAAAGGGCAAGTATACAAATTTTGGTTCAGATCCGTGAAACGGTGTGGATTTGTGCCAAAGGGCCTAAATGCAGGGAATGGAGTGGTCTGTCCGAAATTTAACATAGCCTAAACTATTCCTCTTGAATCTGGCTATCGTATAAATATAGAATTTTTCGAATCCGACTGGTAGTTCCAGAGATTAGCGCGTTTAAACACAAAAACACACAAACAAACACACATACTCTTCAGCTTTATTATATTAGTATAGATATATTATTATTAGTCTATTACAGTATTATTATTATTATTAAGCCTTATAATGGTTCTTTGTTAACCTGTGTTATTGTGATGTCTGTAGGAGACCATAATTAATTAACTTTCTTAACTTCGGTCACAACTCTTTGCATCAGCTGTTTTCGTGAGGCTGATTTAACCCCATTTTGAAGCAGGATATCGAACCCCAGACTACCAAGCAAGACAACTATAACTATACCTCTACATCATGGTGGTATAGGAAGCTAGAGGCAATTTATTAACATGAAGGTTACCAAGCTAAAGAAGTGAGCACTTTAAGTTCAGGTGGTCAACAGAGGATAAGTTATGTTCGTCAAAGCAGTGTATTTGTAGCATTAAAGCGTAAGTAGCTCTGAACATTAATTCAATATGCCAGTATTTCCATATGTGCATGTTGGCCGATCATAATGTGATTGTTCGCCACGTGGTAAGGCGGTTAGCATTCTTGGTTGTCATCCCAGAGGTATGGTTTCGATGCCCGGCTCTACCAAGAAATTTAACTCTGGTCTGAGGGCTGGACCGGGGTACATTCAACCTCGTGAGGCAAACCTGAGAGAGGTGGGTTTGATTCCCACCTCAGTAATCCTAGATGTGATTTTTCGTGGTGTCCCATTTCTACTCCAGGCAAATGCCGGTATGGTCCTAACTTAAGGCCATTGCCGGCTCCTTTCCAATCCAATCCAATAGTACCATAGGGCCACCTGACAGTCTGATTGATTACGCTTGACTGCTCAGTCATTCGTGGTGTGATTGCCTTCGTGCTAAGATGGCTAACCAGGTAAGTACTGAGCAGCGCGCTGCAGATATTTAAAACACGAATCTTCAAGAAGGGCTTTATAATAGTTTTGCTTTTGTGAGACCATCCAATTTGTTTTTGATTTATGGCGAAAGAGATATTATTGTTGTTAATTCGTATTAAAGGCTTGGTCCATCTTAAATCATCCCAATGTATTTGGGGATGTGTTCAACTTGTCTGATAACCTGTGTTTCTGAGGTAACTGTAGTAGTGTGTGATGTATTTATTAGGGTCGGGGATTGGATAGGTGAAATAGGGAACTGTTCCGGCATTTGCCTGCAGAGAGTGTGGAGAAACCTGGGGAAAACCCCACTCAGGATAGCCGCTGTCAGGGGCGGGTTTCAAACTTCTGATCTCCGAACTAGCTGCAGCTCCCAGTCGAGGTCGTGGTTAGCTACACCGTGGGGCGGTCCAAGAGAACATGTGTTAATTTATATGAGCTCATTTGCTATGAACTACTGACTCACATGATCTCGATAAATAGTTTCAAGCATGAAATGAAAGAACATTTAATGCCAATACACTCACCCATACCCTTCATTGTCTCGAGCCAGCAGGAGATGTATTGCACAGTTCCACATTCACATACTCTGGTTCTGGACTTCGTGGTGAATTTCGTATGCTACACTACAAATACTACAGTTAGGTGAACCTGAATGTGAGTTTATGTCGTCGATAATTATAATACATGTACTCTATGTTATGAAATGGTCTGCACGAATAGTGGTGTAGGCCTATTTGAGAAAATTTACGTCATGAGAAGTCTGCATGAAAATATTGTGCTCAAGTTGGGAATTTTGAAAGATATTGGCGATCGGACCGCGCTTAAACATACCATTCGTGTATTCATTTTGCCAATAGTTACTGACCTCGAAAGAATACGGTATAAAAGGAAATTTGCCTTCGAGCGCCCTAACATTTCTTGAACGAGTCGATATTCGCATGTAACTTAAATTTTATTCAATTTGATTATCTTAATTCAGCTATTTGATTCATATTTTAATCGAAATAATGTGTATGAGATATTATTTTATTCTCATACAAATTAATATTTTTGGTTGGTTCCTTAGTTTAGGGGCCGCGACAACGCGGTCATGTAGCCCCGTGTACTTTGGGTGTGTGTAGAATCTGTCTGATAACCGGTGTTAATTGTGATGACTGTATTAGTGTGTGTATCTGTTTTTGTAATTCAAGTAAGGACTGCAACTTAGAATTTATCGAATAGTTCCTACTTATGACGCCAAACGCCACCGTCAACGACTACTAGGCCTAGTTCAGAACTTAGCTACTAGACGCCACCACAGTCGGCTCTTGGCAACGAACGTAGCAACCTAAGAGCGTTGTTTACATTCTTAACCTATACAATTTAGTTTCACACAGGTGTAATTAGTGGAAAGTTCTTTAACATGCCATAAATCTATGACATGGGACCGCCGGCTTTACTTCCCCTCCGAAGGAAGGCATACTGAGGGATTTTTAACGCTCTTAAAAAATCCGACGGCTTCGGCCGCGGCTGAACCCGTGACCTTGGCCATAGAAGCTCAGCATGCTACCAACTACGCCACCGAAGCCGCCAAATTAATATTTAATAACATATTATATACTGTATATTATTTTGTAACTTGAAAAATGGAAGTGCACTTTTGCTTGCGTTTTAATTGTAGGACATTCTATTCTGAGACCTGTGCAACTACGGTATTGAGCCCTTCCGTCGTGCTCCAGTGAGATGCGAACTGAGGCCTTCAAGTTGGAAAAATCAGATTTTGAGGATTCAAACCCCGAGCCTCAGCGTACCGAATATAATTCATTTTAAAGGTCAATGAAAATGATACAAAGTTTGGACTAGTTTGGTTAAGAAACAAGAGCAAAATTACGAGAAATTATGGCATATTTTTAGTCGCATAGTACAGCATACAGAAGAAACTGATACTAGTTCGCAAAAGTAGAGCTGAAGTGACAGCCGACTAATAAGCCCAGTTGAGGGGGCGTATATCTATTCATCTATGTCAGACGCGGATAACTATTTCTAGACCGAGAGGAATCACAGTTGTGACGTGTAACCTCGGTTAAACAATGGAGAAAGAGGAGTGGAAGTTTAACCACACCCAGATATTGGCCTAATTATATGATCGGAACGACCAAATATTATATGAAAGACGGCGTTGAATAGACAAAATCACGGGCTAATTTACATGTCATGAAACCCTGTAAGAAAGAGAGAATTCACGCCAGACGCGGAGACACACACATGTAATTCGGTCGGCTTCGGTTCACTGAGAGCTGAAAACCGCATATTTTGAAGCCCAGTTGGGATAGCGTCCGTTTTCAGAAGAGGCGCGAACCCCGTAATTAATTAACGGATAATCGGATATGACTCCGCAAGATATATATGAATTCAGCAGGAAATTTCAAGCAAAATGAGCCCAGAATCGAGATGATAACTCATCTGGATCAGAAAAGAAGCTCCCAGAACAACAGCATCGGGGACTAGTTCCCGGGAATGATTTAAATAGGACCTGGAGCCTCAAACAAAATACAAGTTCTTATACTCTCAGACGTGAAGATCACGTCGCACCTCGATCGTAACGGACCCTTCAAGTAGTCTAGTGATTAAATAACAGTGTGAACTATGATAATAGTGATTGTGTTGGTATATCATGACTATCACCAAGTTATGAATACCCTAATAACACGATTTAAAACGAAGCAAAAACCTTCGAGAAGCAGTCTATAGTGACGTACATAAGTAGAGCGAGGACATTCATACGAGTGCAGTGAAATTCAAACCAGTGAAAATTCACGTACGGGGAAGCCATGTCCATACCCAATTGGATATCGTATGGACGTTAATAAACCAGGAGAGATGCATTGCTCCGGTGAAATTTAAGTAGCCTACTGTGTATACTGAAATAAGTGCATAAGAACTTTTCACCAATTAAATAAGTGAACAAATCATCGATAATTGAATGCAAGTGGTAATAAATGCCCAGGCAACGTATGGTAGTCCAGTGAAGGACGCTGCGAGGCATAATTGAACATTGAACTGCATAATTAAGGATAGTATCCAGCATCAGGGAGGATCCGTGGATAGAGAAGAGAACCTTCAATATTCATACCAGGCGTAGGACGAGTCGACTTCATGAGGTGTATCCAGAGGTTAAAGATTCGCAGTCGGGCAGGTGTAGGACTGACTTTCCAGGACAACGCCAAACTTACCTGTATTGAAGGAAGACGCAGGGAAATCTCGATGAGGTCAAGGAATAATGTGCAGTGAAGTGTACAAAGAAATATCAAGACGTGTAATAATTTAAGCGTATAGAAATTATCAAGTGTTTAGATTGATAAGTCTTTTTAATTGTGAAATATGTGTTTATCAGAGCAACTGTCTCAAGTGTGTAATATGGCTCTTGATAAAAAAGTGTAAGTTGGTGAGATAAGAGAATCAAAATGGGTGGGTGAAATTTACCCTTAACAAAACAATGATGCAGCTCGCTGAAGTATGTAAGTACCAATTTTGGTAATGAGTAGTGTGTTTCTACGGGTTCTAGCGCCTCCACCTCCACACCCTCCACACGAGATGGCGGCGGTGCGATATCTCTCGAAACCCTGGTTGGATTTTAACAAATGAGGTGTTGTTGAACTCGGGCTGATAGTCCCTTTCCAAAGGCCAACATATTTCCACCCCAAAATAAAACCTACCCCTACTAGGGGGTGAAATTGTATTTTTTTAGAAAATCTTGCTTTCCAAGTGCAACATGTGAGAGTTTGAATGCCAATATGGAAATAAACGTTGTCCTACACAAGAGATATGTATACGGTGGATAGCCACTATGAATTAACATGCTTGTTGTTTGCTTTTACGCATGCCCACTCATAGCTTTCGTAAGAGGGCGGGCTTTTTAAAGATGGCGGCTGTAGTGTAACCTAACCTAACCCCACCCACGAGGGGTGATCAAAAAATTTATCCAAGTGGCGCTTATCGATAGGCAAACCAATAATCAAAGAGGGGTATGTTAGGTCTTGAGGCCAGAGCCCCTGTCATTGTTGTCGAGTCCCTGTGGACTGGCCCCCTATTGACTAGCCCCGTGGACGGGTCCTTGTTGACGGGTATTTGTTGGTGGATCCCTGTGGACTAGTCCTTTTTGACAGGTCATTGTTGATAGGTCCTTGTTGACAGGTCATTGTTGACAGGTCATTGATGTCAGGTCCCTGTGGACGGGCCCCTTTGGACTGGTCATTGTTGACAGGTCCTTGTGGACGAGTCCTTGTGGACGAGCCCCTGTGGACTGGTCCCTGTTGACAGGCCCTTTTTGACTAATTTCTTTAGACCGGTCCCTTTGGACTGGTCCATATGGACTGGCCCATGGTCCCTAATGCTATGATGAAATTAAACGTTGTTCCACATGAAACGCATGTGAAGAGCCGATTGCTACTATGAATTAACATGTTTGTTTTTTGTTTTTACGCATGCGCACTTGGGGTTTTTGTAAGCGGGCGGGCTTTTTGAATAATGATTTATAGATGAAAAAGGAAGCTTGTAGTTTAACGTGACCGTTAATCTTGAGATCATGAGCCACGGGACCTCCTTTTTAAGTGGAATCCGAACCACAGGACATGGCATTTCACTTCGAAAATCTCACATGCATTGACCGGGAATCGAACCCGGACCGCCTTGGTGAGAGGCATACAGCTAGACCGCTGAGATCCAAAACTAATAGGTCATTAGCTTTTTAATATCTCATGAATCAATAAGGCTAAGGACCTGTATGAGAGGTCGTTGGACCTGAGGTGACATTCTGTTTTTGAATATATTATTTATTTATGTCAAAAGGGCCTAACTGCACTTTTGTTAATATCTCGCTAACTAATAATCAGAGAGGGTCAAGTGAGGTGTCATAGGACTCCGGATGGTCAACCCTTTTCCATGACCAACGAATTTACCCAAAAGATCTAAAACAGCAAAGTCATTGACCTATGATTTTATAAACTAATAATCGGAGAGGCTCAAGTGAGGTGTCATGGGACTCAGGATGGTCAACCCCTTTTCCATGACCAACGAATTTACCCAAAAGATTCAAAACAGCAAGGTCATTGACCTAATATTTTATAAACTAATAATCGAATATCAACATGTGAGGTGTCATAGGACTTAGAATGGTCAACCCTTTCCCATGGCCAATGAATTTACCCAAAATACCCAATACATCAAGGTCATCGACCTGAGATTTTATAAACTAATAATCGGATACGAACATGTGAGATGTTTACCATGTGTGATGAAACATAGCTAGGTAGAGAAAGAATTAGTGTAGGCTACATGTATGGTGACTGACAAATCTTTTACCATTGAAACTTGTTTTTTCAGATCAAACTGCAGTATAGAGAGAGTATATGTTGCAGGTATGGGTTAATAAATGACAAACGGTGTACACAAACTCTGATTTATCGATTCAAGAATTAAGAGTAGACTATCTTTAATTGATTGATTAAAGAGGATAGCTAAAACACAAAAATGCTCAGTGGTTAACGGGACAAGATGGTCGCTACACACAACAAGCTTTAAATACTTGAGGCTAATAATCTATACACACACTCTCGCTTGTTCTAAACTAAACTGTGTTGCTGTCAGTGCTCAGACAGTAGGCTGATGACAAAATGCATTGCTAACAGAAATATAATCATTTCCGGTTGTATAATGTTACCAGTTATCCATTTTGTGTTGTAGTGGTAAACACTTTTAGCTCTTGTACTGGTGGTCTTAACTCGATTTCCAGGTCTGAGGCCTAGAACGAGTCAAACTAAGAAACAAGGGCATGGTGGTGTAGTGGTTAAGCTGTTAGCCTTTCTACAGGGTTCGATTTCAAGTTAATGTGCATGTCATAAACATATTAAACAAAACAAAACAGAGATAACGTTTAAAACTGATTACATTTGTGTCTTTTCAAATTATTACTTGGATTACATATACAAAGGTGAACTGGGTTTGATATACAGTTAATGCTGTCTATCACACACTAGACTGTAAGAAATCCAAAAGAGCGAAAGGTGTAGGTAGAGCAGTGGTAAAATTGCTATATGTAGAGAACTACCTAGGGGTTTTATGAACTGGCAAAGCTATATCGCATAAACAGTGCAGGATACAATTCAGCAATCAAATTTGTATCTTGTGGAACAGAGAAACTTTAACCTTGATGGATAGCAAATGAGTGCAGATGAATGACCTATGCATTAGCCTACCATAGAGTTATAACCACGAGGTGGAGGTGTGACTTCTATATTTTATTGTTTAGAGACATGGCTTTTTGTAACCAGTAGATTCAGTATTTTGTAAATATTCATTTTTTGTAATTGTCAATAGTGGAAACATTTTTTTGCAATAGAAAATGTTAAATGTATAACTAAAAGTTCTTTGGGATAAGTGTGCATGTCAAGGATAAATAGCATTGTTGTATTTGTTTTTCAAAGACAGGTATGGTTGTGTGTGAATGTATGACTATAGATAGAATGATAGAGAGAGAGAGAGAGAGAGAAAACTTGTGTGTGTGTGTCTGGGTAGAATTGATTGTTCAACCAAAGCAAACACGGCAAGGTAGGATGGTGGGGTAATTAATGTATATAGCAAATGGTAAATAGTATACTGTAGTTTTTTTAATACTTGTGTTTTTTAATGCAACGGTAGATAGCTGTTATTTTGTAAAACAGTCTTACCTACAGTAGTAGTAGTAGTAATAGTAGTAGTAGGCCTATATGGTTTTGGAAACAAACAGAAATAGAATGCACTAATGCCATGGTCAAGCACTTCCATTAAGACGATTTCAAGAAAATTTAAATCAGCAAATGTGTGTTTTACAAAACTAAACTTTCAACATGGGCTAAATCATAAATGTGTCGTCAGTGATATGGAAAAAAATAATGTTTCCATATCAACACACTTTAAAAACTTAAAACTGACAATTTTCAAAACGCAAATGGGAAATTGACAAATGTGTAAACAACAAAATGGAAAATTCTTTTTTCCATATCATGAAATCCAAAAACTTTAAACTGACATTTTCAAATTGTGTACATGGAAAATTGACAAATGGCAATGTGTGAAATGTGAAAATGAAAAAAATGAACAAATGGCTATCATTATTTAAAAATAAACGTCGTGTTCTATCGTTAAAGTGTGAATCAAACCACATCTACTTATTTGGATCACCCGAGACTGAGTAGACCAGTTTTAGTCCTAATATACTTTTAAAATTTTATGTTAAAGCTGGAATTGAACTCAAGAGCTTTAGAGTGCCAGCTAACTATGCTAACTGTTACGTCACAAAGACAACTTTACACTACTCTTAATGAACAATAATAAGAAAAAGAATAATAAATGATGAATTTTTTTTTATGGATGAACATGGTGACACTGTTTCTGTTGGATAGTCTGCTAGCCACTAGCCAGCAACTGGGGTCTTAGAATACGATACTGTTGACATTTTGTAATGAAATCTGACATGTTTCAAAGTACAGTATTATGGGTTGCTGTTGAGTGAAAACTAATCCTGTACAAGGAAGCAAGGGTTCGTACCCCTTACCTAACATTACTATTGCCTGAACATGGCTTGACGACACTATATTGTTATGATACTCGGTACACAAACCATAGATAGAGTGTATTGTTTAAGATCAATTTCTTTCTGAACATAGGTGGAGACTGTTGATGGTTAACAATGGCATTAATATAGTAGGACGTGGGTATAGCAATTAAGAAAAAACAGACAATACCCATTCAATATTTTTATTTATTTAATGTAAGTACTTGTACAATAGTTACATACAAAATACATTTCTTTTTTCTCTATTACTATTTAGTCCTTTTTGCTTCAATTGCATATGAAGTTCAGCCCCTTAAAACAACAACAACAACACAACCTTTTGCATAGTCTGTGATGGTGATGACTCTTGAGATATGGAAGATGGATTAAACATAACTTTTACAGCAGGGGTTAAATGTTGCTCAGTAAACACTGCACTATTTTAGTAGCAACATTTTTTTCTTGTACTAGCTTTTTAGCATTGTCATGATTTTTTGTTGACACCAACAGTGTTTCATCTGGTACACCACATTGATGATCACTCACACTTAAAACCTTACCATTTCTACTTTTTAGATTCCCTCGACATCTTTCTGACCTCTCTTTTGAGCATCGCCAAAATATTCTTCCTTTTACATTTTGACGATTATAGTTATAAGAGCAGCCTTTATAGAGTACACGTTGTTTACCTTTGTTAGTTGTAGTAAGTTCCATAGTAGCAACTAACCTGTTAGTATGATTTGCTCATTACAAAGGTTATAACTGTTCTGATAATAAAATAATTTAGCGTTGGCTTTTATATTTAATATGTACAGTTTGAAGTGAGAGAAAAATGGTAGCAGAGTGGTAGAAAATATACCATGTATTGTTAAGAAATAGTTTAAGCGGTTATGTGGATCCATTACATAAAAATTTTGGCACGACGAAGCTCATTTTCTATATCCAATAGTTCTTCCTCATATTCAGTATAACCAGCCTGTTTATAGACATGCAGTTGCTGAAGCCGGTGGATTAGCTTACTTGGATTGTTCCAGTAGACAAATTTAACAAATGGTTTTTAGGTGTAAACAAAGCATTACCATTATCATTATTATCTTCATCATCAACATCATCATCATCAAAACCATTATCATTATCATCATCATCATCATCATCATCATCATGAGCATTATAATCCTCATCACTATTACTATATAGTCCTTTTTGATCCTTTTGCAATACCACATTTTGCACAGTCTGTGTTGCCTTTGATAATGCTGGGAGTTTTTCAGGCATTGACAACTGTCCTAACACGACTTTCTGAGGAGATGATAAATGGTTTTTAAAAAACAATGCACTATTTTGAGCTGCAATATCTTTTTCTGGGATTAGTGTTTTAGCATTTTGAAGAGTTTTTTTAAACAGCAACGATTAGTGTTTCAGCATTTTGAAGAGTTTTTTTAAACAGCAACGATGTTTTATCTGGTACACTACATTGATGATCACTCACACTTAAGACATCACTATTTTTACTTTTCAGCTCACCTCGACACTGTTTTGAACGATGTTTTGAACAACGCCAAATAACAGTTCCATTTTTATTGGTTCGTTTTACAATATATGTATATCCTTTATAGTATGCATATGGCTTACCATAGCTGTTCGTTGATACTTCCATGTCAATGGTCAAGCATGAACTAATCTCTAGTCATGTTCACTCGATAATATAAATAATAGTTATAAGTGAGAGGAAAAGTGGGTGCAAAAGTGGGTGCAAAAGTTGGTGCAAGAGTGGGTGCAAGAGTGGGTCCAAAGTGGGTTCAAAAGTGGGTGCAAAAGTTAGTGTAAACGTGAGTGCAAAAGTGGGTGCAAAAGTGGGTGCAAAAGTCAGTGTAAAAGGGAGTGCAAAAGTCAGTGTAAAAGGGAGTGCAAAAGTGGGTGCAAAAGGGAGTGCAAAAGTGGGTGCAAAATGTGTGCAAAAGTGGGTGCCAAAGTGAGTGCAAAAGTGGAAATATTGTGGGTGCAAAAGTGGGTGCCGTTTATAGTAGGCATGAATTTTACTAGAATGTGATTTGAGTAAATGTAATTTCTAAACCCAAGTAGTGAATAGTCAGTTGGTTTTGATCTATGCAAGCGTAAACATGTCACTTACACTGGGGATGGATACTCTAGGCTTTAAGGTAAACGAAAACAAGTATATATTTAAAGAGGTGGCTATTATTGATTGCACAACACGCGGGTTACCATATCTTTTTTCGGACTAGTGTTTTAACATTTGAAGAGTTTTTTTTAAACAGCAACGATGTTTTATCTGTTACACTACATTGATGATCACTCACACTTAAGACCTCACTATTTTTACTTTTTAGCTCACTTTGACATTGTTTTGAACGATGTTTTTGAACAACGCCGAATAACAGTTTCATTTTTATTGGTTCGTTTTACAATATACGTATAACCTTTATAGTATGCATATGGCTTACTATAACTATTCGTTGATACTTCCATATCAATTGTCAGGAATGAAATAATCTCCAATAAATTTCGCTCGATAATAGAAATAATAGTTTAAAGTGGGTGCAAAAGTGGGTGTCAAAGTGGGTGAAAAAGTGGGTGCAAAAGTGAATATAAAAGTGGGTGCAAAAGTGAGTGCAAAGTGAATATAAAAGTGGGTGAAAAAGTGGGTGCAGTTTATAGTAGGCACGATTTTTACTAGAATGTGATTTGAGTAAATGTAATTTCTAAACCCAAGTAGTGAGTAGTCAGTTGGTTTCGATCTATGCAAGCGTAAACATGTCGCATACACTGATGATGGATACTCAAGGCTTTATGGTCAACAAAAACAAGTTTATAGTTAAAGAGGTGGCTATAATTGATTGCACGACACTGAATCTATTTTTGAAATTTTGACAAAGGGCCTAAGTGCACTTTTGTTAATATCTCGCGAACCAAAAGACTAGGGCATTGTATGAGGTATTGTTGGACTTTTTGCCGAAGACTGCTGGTAAACACCTATGTTCCCACGGCCTTTTTAAAGATGGTGGCTGTAGTGTAACCTAACCTAACCCAACCCACGCGGGGTGATTAAAAAGTATTCCAAGCGGCGCTTGTCGATAGGCAAACCAATAATCAAAGAGGGGTATGACAGACCTTGAGGCGATAACCCCTTTTGATTGATCCCTGTTGATTTGTCCCTTTGGACTGGTCCCTGGTGACTAGCCCCTTTGGACGGGTCCTTTTTGAAGGGAGTCATTTTTGACGGGTCCCTGCTGACGGGTCACTGTCGACGGATCCCTGTGGACGGTTCCCTGTTGACAGGTCCTTTCGACTAATCCCTTTGGACCGGTCTCTTTGACATAATTTGGATAAATGCATGGGCCAACCCATAGGGTTCAGTCGTAGCCTATAAAGAAACAAAAAAAATTCTATTACAGTTTAGCTATAAGTGAACAGAACCATTTTATTCTAAGAGCTTTCCATAATGATAAGAAAAAGAGCTTACCATAATGATGGATTGTGTGTAAGTAAACGTCTTTTGCTGCTTGATGCTACTACTAAAGTGATACTCATACAACGGACAAGTGAGTTCATGTTTCGCTGACGTAATCGTATGTTTCCACGCACTTCCTTGTGTTGAGCGCGTCATAGTGGCTCTTCTACTACTACTACTGTAGGTTATTTATTTATTTATCGTATGGCTTTTAGTGCCGGGAGTGTCCGAGGACATGTTCTGCTCACCTAAGTCTTGTAGCTACTTCCCGCGGATACCCTAAAGGGTAAGCTACAAGTTCCGTTCAATTTCAAGTAGTTCCAACTTTCACCACCAGATATCAATGATACCTAGTGGTGAACGTTGGAACTTTGATAGAGCGTTCTGACGAAATCTAACCTAACAAATTTTGCTTTACACAAGTTTAGTCTGTGAAAGGATCTTTTACATGCCATAAATCTATGACATGGGACCGCCGTCTTTACTTCCCCTCCGAAGGAAGGCATACTGAAGGATTTTTAACGCTCTTAAAAAATCCGACGGCTTCGGCCGGGTTTGAACCCGCTATCTTGGGCATAGCAGTTCAGCATGCTACCGACTACGCCACCGAAGCCGCTACTGTAGGTAAGACTGTTTTACAAAATAACAGCTATCTACCGTTGCATTAAAAACACAAGTATTAAAAAAACTACAGTATACTATTTACCATTTGCTATATACATTAATTACCTCACCATCTTACCTTGCCGTGTTTGCTTTGGTTGAACAATCAATTCTACCCAGACACACACACACAAAATTTCTCTCTCTCTATATCATTCTATCTCTAGTCATACATTCACACACAACCATACCTGTCTTTGAAAAACAAATACAACAATGCTATTTATCCTTGACATGCACACTTATCCCAAAGAACTTTTAGTTATACATTAAACATTTACTATTGCAAAAAAATGTTTCCACTATTTACAATTACAAAAAATGAATATTTACAAAATACTAAATCTACTGGTTACAAAAAAGCCATGTCTCTAAACATTAAAATATAGAAGTCACACCTCCACCTCATGGTTATAACCCTATTGTAGGCTAATGCATAGGTCATTCATCTGCACTCATTTGCTATCCATCAAGGTTAAAGTGCATTTTCTCTGTTCCACAAGATACAAATTTGATTGCAAGATTGTATCTTGCACTGTTTATGCGATATAGCTTTGCCAGTTCATAAAACCGCTAGGTAGTTCTCTACATATAGCAATTTTACCACTGCTCTACCTACACCTTTTGCTCTTTTGGCTTTCTTACAGTCTAGTGTGTGATAGAAAGCATTAACTGTATATCAAAGCCAGTTCACCATTGTATATGTAATCCAAGTAATAATTTGAAAAGACACAAATGTAATCAGTTTTAAACGTTATCACTGTTTTGTTTTGTTTAATATGTTTATGACATGCATATTAACCTGAAATCGAACCCTGGTGAAAAGGCTAACAGCTTCACCAATACACCACCATGCCCTTGTTTCTTAGTTTGACTCGTTCTAGGCCTCAGACCTGGAAATCGAGTTAAGACCACCAGTACAAGAGCTAAAAGTGCTTACCACTACAACACAAAATGGATAACTGGTAACATTATACAACCGGAAATGATTATATTTCTGTTAGCAATGCATTTTGTCATCAGCCTACTGTCTGAGCACTGACAGCAACACAGTTTAGTTTAGAACAAGCAAGAGTGTGTGTATAGATTATTAGCCTCAAGTATTTAAAGCTTGTTGTGTGTAGCGACCATCTTGTCCCAGTAACCACTGAGCATTTTTGTGTTTTAGCTATCCTCTTTAATCAATCAATTAAAGATAGTCTACTCTTAATTCTTGAATCGATAAATCAGAGTTTGTGTACACCGTTTGTCATTTATTAACCCATACCTGCAACCTATACTCTCTCTATACAGCAGTTTGTTCTGGAAAAACAAGTTTCTATGGTAAAAGATTTGTCAGTCACCATACATGTAGCCTACACTAGTTCTTTCTCTATTTATTTATTTATTTATTTATTTAAACCAAATCTACTTGTTATTTGTCACTTTAACTCAGAGAGTCATATCGTGACATACAGACAATAAACACATATATAACATAAATTTACAGTATGGCGTTAAATAATTAAACCAAATGTTCATTCGGCATTTCATAGCTTCCACGTTATTTCAAAACTTAATAATGCTTTGCAGTAGTTATCTTCATTCAAAATATCACTGGGCAACTTTTCTGATGGAGACTGCACAAAGTTCTTTCCTAATCATAAATGTGGACACAGTGTTCTTCATTTTTAGACAGTTCTCCATGGGAGACACATCACAGAATGAATTACTTTTATTTCCCTATCGAGCCCTTACTGACTGTAAGAGTCTGATAAGTTTTGTAGTAAGGGAAAAAAAACCATCAAACTCACAGGAAAAATCTACAGACAGCAATATGTGGCTGTACTGTAGTAATCGTATAGGCTACCTAGTTAATACAGATAGGCTCTCCTAGGCTTTAACAAGATTTATAGCTTAGGAAGCCGTCTCCTGTACTTGAATGCTTAATTTACATGCATCTTTGTTCTGAATCTCATCCGACGCTTTCTTATTCCACATTGCCCTGATGGTATTAAAATATTTTGCTAATTGACCTGCTTTCCCCCATTCCCTTTTTAGTAATTTAATTAAAGTGTGATACTCATTTTCATTTTCTATTCTGTTTAGATCTGCTTTGTCTACAAACTTTGCTCTTATCATTTTAATTTCCTTGCATTCCCTGATCAGGTGCGCTGCACCCATAACCTTCCCACAAAACAGGCAAATGTCCTCTTTTCCTACTTCTCTCAACGCTTTGTTCTTATACACCCCCATTAACCACCAAATTATCCCTCTCATTTCTCTTTTCATTAGGCATTGAGGCTTTATGCTCATAAAGTTCCTTATTTCGCAGAACTCCGTTAAGGTTCTCCTACTGGTGCACTCTTCTCTTAGCACCTGCAACTCTACGTCATTAACCCTTCTACACACTTTTTTGCACACCCTACCTTCCTCTCTTTGTAAGTCCCTATCCCATAGATAACCCATTCCTAATCTTTCCAGTACACTTCTTACCCCGTCCACCCAGTAACCCTCTTGCTGATGCTTCATTTGGTGCAGGTAGGCTACCTTAAGCATTTCCCCCCCTCCACCTGCTTTTAAACGAATCCAAGACTTTATGACCTTTTTTATGATATGTTGTCTAATGCTTACATCCTCACACAACATTCTCGCTCCACAATTCGCCGTGCAACTAGGTAGCCCCAAAATTATCTTGGCAAACCTACTTACAATACTGTCCAGGGTTTTCGTTCCTTCCTCTAAACCCCATACTTCCACTCCATAGAGTGCTCTTGAAACGATGAGTGCGTTGAACACATTCTTATACACTTTGTAGTCAAGATTCGGTAACCTACGCTCTAACACTTTAACATTCGCCAATGCCGCTAGCCCTTTCGATTTTGCCCTTTTAATTTGTTCGGTCCATTTACCTTTGCTCGCCAATATCGTCCCTAGATACTCAAGTTTTTTTCACCGTCTCTAACTGCGACCCATACATGACCCACTTTTCGTTCTTAGCCAGTTTAACTCCCTTTTTGCAGACCATAACTTTGGTCTTACTCGGGTTAATTTTTAAGTTCCAGTCCTCACAATATCTCACAATATCGTCAATACTATATTGCATATTATAGGGTGTTAGAGCAAGCAGAAGGATGTCATCAGCAAAAGCTAGGCCCGGGATATCATAATTGTCCAAGCAAGGGTTGGACCGTTGCTCAAAGCCCTTTGAATCGAAAATATCGTTGATAAATAGCAAAAAAAGCACCGGGGATAATTTGCATCCCTGTTTTAATCCTATATTAGACGTTATCTCTCCTACAATTACATCATCTTTAGTTTTAATTGCACATTTCACTTCGGAATACACATTCTCAATTGCTCGTATCATTTTATGTGACACCCCGATTTTTCCCAGCTTAGCCATGACAGCTCCCCTGTTCACTGAATCAAACGCCTTCTCCAAATCAATAGCTGTGATATACAGCTTACCTCCTTTCCTTCTTATGTACTTGTCCATCACCGTTCTAATCACCATTACATTGTCACTGGTTCTCATCCCTTTTCTGAACCCTGTCTGGAGTCTCTAGAACACCGAACAGCCCTCTGCCCATGCTATTAAACGCTTGGATAAGACCCCGGTGTACATTTTGCTCAAATTGTCAAGCAAAGTTATGCCTCTATAGTTGCCTGGGTCTAGTTTGTCTCCACGCTTCTTATATATTGGACAAATTATCCCCTCCTGCCACGCCCGTGGAAATCTACCTCCTTCAAAGATTTTGTTAAAGATTTTTACCAAGCTGTCCATCATGAACCTATTGTTACTCAATTCTTGCCAAAATTCATTTGTTATCCCCGAAATAGCACCTGACTTCCCTCCCTTACTTTTTGCTATTACTTTCTTAATTTCCTCTATCGATATGACTTGGTCCAGCATAGGCAGAGCGGCCTCCAGCCCCCTCGGGACGCCAAACTCATCCCTCTTCCTCCAATTATTTTCAGCATTTAACAGATTCTCATAATATGCAATCCATACTTCATCACTAATAGAGCTTTCTCCACCACTTCTGCTGCCCCTACAGTAAGAATTTATCCTGCTCCACACTTTGCTACAGTCGTTAGCTTTAGAATCCTTATTTAGTGCTGTAGCTTCCTTACCCTGCCATTCATCTTTCATTTTGCTGAGCAGTTCCCTATATTCTTTCCTTAGAAGACAAAATTCTACTCTCATCGTATCATCCCCTCCTCTCTTGTATAACTTCAGTGCCCTAATAACTTCGGTTTTCTTCCTTCTACAAGATTCATCGTACCATCCTTTAGTTCTCCCTAATTTTCCTCTAGCCTTCACGCGCATTTTCCGCCCGGCCATCATAATTGCATTCTCAATCATACGTATTACCCCTTCAATTTCATCATTACTGATCATTAAACTTATCCCTACCTTTATCAGCTCAAAATTTTCTCCCTGGAAGTAGTTCTGGAACTCTCTGCAGCTTTCCTCCCTCCATCTGAATCTATTTACTTTTCTCTCTATAGCTTTAACTTGTGGGTTCCCTTTTGATTTTGATTTTGTCACCGCTCCCTGCATGTTGACGACAATTGGTAGGTGGTGTGATTCCCCCCATTCTTCAACAGTGAACCTCTTAATTAGGGCTAGTGCTCCTCTGGAACATATTGCTAAATCTATTACACTTCCTCCAATCTCAGTTATATACGTCAGGTTACCTTCTTCATCCCCCACACAGACACCATTTAATATATATAGCTCTTCTGCACCACATAGTTCCAAAATCTTTTCTCCGTTCTTATTACATTCCTTGCCTTAGCTGTGCCTATCCCCACATACGGCCTCGGCAACCCTCTTGCTGTAAAGGGGCTTTCTGTCTGCAACCCTCGCATTGAAGTCCCCTAAAAGCACAATCCTCTTCATATATATTTTGAATTCTGTTTATTTCAATAGCTAACTCATCGAAAAAGCTTTCTCTTGCATACGGGGAATTCTCCGGAGGGTTGTAGACAAAGCCGAAACATACCGTTCCTTTCCCCCTCCCCCTAATATCTGCTTTTACCCACACTACTTCTTCCAGTTCTGAACTAATAAATTCTGATAATTCCCTCACCTCTTCTTTAATTAAAACAACAATTCCCCCCGGAAACCGACCTGTACGAGCTTTCCTAATCTTAGGTTTTGTATATATATTGAAGCCATCTATTTTAACCTCGCAACCTACAGGGAGCCAACTCTCAACAAATCCTACAATCTGCATATCTTCTATTAGGGTCAAAACTACATCGTTCCCTCTCTTATTTAAAAAACCCTCTATATTTACGCTAGCAATATTCCAGTTTAGTTATTTATTACCCCCACCCTCTTCGCTGGCGGTAGCTTTACTTCTAGTAATTCTAGCTTACTCTAGCTCTAGTATACTGCCACCTGGAGAAGAAATGACCTCCTTCTCCACATTGAACTGCTCTGCCAAGGTTTTCTTGCCCCATAGTTCTTTTAGACTAGTAACTCGTTGTTTGACAGTCTCACCTTTCTGCAAACCACGCACTTGTCCGGTGTTCCTGGCGCCGACGTTAGTCGTTCCTGCTCGCGCCACTTCCGTGTTGGACTTGGAGGTCGATGCTCTCTGTTGAATCATCACCGCACGTCCCTCTGAACCGACAGCTGCTTCCACCTGGTTGTTAGGTCTAACTGTCTCCTGTTGTTGTTGCTTCTCCATATCCTGGAGTTGTGCCACTGTCCAAATCCGATCCCAGTTGTTGCCGCTAACCGCCAGTTTATTGCCTTTTACATAAGCCTTGAGACCAGAGCTCCTTGCCTTCCTTAAATGAAACTGCAAGGTCCGTTGCTCGCTTTCCCCTTCTTTACTCATTTCTCTCCTTACCCATATCCTCTCCCCTTACAGGTTCTTTGTGTTCGCCAGAATTCTGTGAGCCATCAGCGAAGAAACTAATGACACTTTCACAGGCCTCGTGCCCCTTCCCCGGCCTATCCTGGTCACAGTGTCAATCTCTGAGACTCCAATGTTGATCCGCATGCCTTCACTAATCACTCGGAGCACCTTGTATGTTAGATCCTCGGTGCTTTCCTTGTCATCTTCCTTTATTCCGTAAATGAAGACGTTTTTCTTTCTCTCATCCAGCTTGGCCTTCCTTAATTCATTTACCTCCACCTCTAATATCTTCACCTTTTCTCTTAGGTCTTTTATCTCTCTACTATTCTCGGTCAGCCTTTCTGTCACTATTCCCATCTCTTCTCTTATACAAGTCTTCATCTCCTTAAATTCCTTACATTGCTCACGAAGAATGTCCCGGATATGGTCATTTTGTGACACTTCCTTTACAATTTCCCTTATTTTTTCCATTTCTTGCCATCCAAGCTGACCAGGCCCTGGGTTTGACTCCACTCCTCCAATTAATAGTAGCGTCGCCACAACCAGCGCTACCATCCCCATCGCCAAAACCCCCATCTGTTCAGTAACGTTGCCCGCTATCACCTTCCCGACACTGAAATCGCACTTCACTCTAGCCTGCCAGCGGCCGATGACCGCCCGGTACTGCTGAATAGCGATTCCCATTCTTCCTTACACTTCACTGCACGTCTATTCACCTTGCTTGCTTGCTTGGTTCATCACACATGGTAAACATATCACATGTTCGTATCCGATTATTAGTTTATAAAATCTCAGGTCGATGACCTCGATGTATTGGGTATTTTGGGTAAATTCATTGGCCATGGGAAAGGGTTGACCATTCTAAGTCCTATGACACCTCACATGTTGATATTCGATTATTAGTTTTTAAAATATTAGGTCAATGACCTTGCTGTTTTGAATATTTTGGGTAAATTCATTGATCATGGAAAAGGGTTGACCATCCTGAGTCCCATGACACCTCACTTGAGCCTCTCCGATTGTTAGTTTATAAAATTATAGGTAAATGACCTTGCTGTTTTAGATCTTTTGGGTAAATTCGTTGGTCATGGAAAGGGGTTGACCATCCTGAGTCCTATGACACCTCACATGATCCTCTCTGATTATTAGTTAGCGAGATATTAACAAAAGTGCAGTTAGGCCCTTTTGACATAAATAAATAATATATTCAAAAACAGAATGTCACCTCAAGTCCAACGACCTCTCATACAGGTCCCTAGCCTTATTGATTCATGAGATATTAAAAAGCTATTAGTTTTGGAACTTTTGGTAATTTAAAAAAAATAACTCATCTATAAATCATTATTCAAAAAGCCCGCCCGCTTACAAAAACCCCAAGTGCGCATGCGTAAAAACAAAAAGCAAACATGTTAATTCATAGTAGCAATCGGCTCTTCACATGCGTTTCATGTGGAACAACGTTTAATTTCATCATAGCTTTAGGGACCATGGGCCAGTCCATATGGACCAGTCCAAAGGGACCGGTCTAAAGAGATTAGTCAAAAAGGGCCTGTCAACAGGGACCAGTCCACAGGGGCTCGTCCACAAGAACCTGTCAACAATGACCAGTCCAACGGGGCCCGTCCACAGGGACCTGTCAACAATGACCTGTCAACAAGGACCTGTCAACAATGACCTGTCAAAAGGGACTAGACCACAGGATCCACCAACAATGACCCGTCAACAAGGACCCGTCCAAGGGCTAGTCAATAGGGGGCCAGTCCACAGGACTCGACAACAATGACAGGGGCTCTGGCCTCAAGACCTAACATACCCCTCTTTGATTATTGGTTTGCCTATCGATAAGCGCCACTTGGAAAAACTTTTTGATCACCCCTCGTGGGTGGGGTTAGGTTAGGTTACACTACAGCCACCATCTTTAAAAAGCCCGCCCTCTTACAAAAGCTATGAGTGAGCATGCGTAAAAGCAAACAACAAGCATGATAATTCATAGTGGCTATCCACCGTATACATGTCTCTTGTGTAGAACAACGTTTAATTCCATATTGGCATTCAAACTCTTACATGTTGCACTTGGAAAGCAAGATTTTCTTAAAAAAATACAATTTCACCCCCTAGTAGGGGTAGGTTTTTCTTTGGGTGGAAATAAGTTGTCCATTGGAAAGGGGGTATCAGCCCGAGTTCAACAACACCTCATTTGTTAAAATCCAACCAGGGGTTCGAGAGATATCGCACCGCCGCCATCTCGTGTGGAGGGTGCGGAGGGTGTGGAGGTGGAGGCGCTAGAACCCGTACAAACACACTACTGTAATGTAAAATAGAAAGATGCACCAGGACGTGAATTTGTAAACGTAAATATTTTCTGACGTAAGTTTGTAGACGTGAAGTCATGAGGAATAGGGACCTGAATTTAGGAAATTACATTGTAATAATGTGATAAACTAAAGGGATAGAGCCAGGACCGACTACCATAGAAGTAAATTAATGGCCAAAACATTTGTGAATGTAAAGTTAAAGATGGCTTGAGTGAATAACCTTGAAAGGTTTATGACCAGTAAATATTTGTTAAAGACCACATCAAGGAAGAGGATTAAATGTTACTGTTGGAATTGATAACGTGACAGCCGAGGTTAGTTGAATCCGGTTGGGAATTCGTAAGACACAAATGTATGCGCAGTAAATGTATGAGTTTTATAGATGGATCGCAAGGTAGGCTAGAATTGTATTACGTGCTAAGAGCACCTAGGCAGAATAGTGGCTGAAAACGTATTTAGTGCGAGTGGAGCACACATATATTTCAGTTATGACGAGTAGCGCCGTAACGCGCCAGTAACGCAGTGTAAGCGTCCAGTGAAGGTAAAGGTACTGAGCCCTAATTCAACCAAGCTCAAGTTATGGACAGAGCCGAGGATCGAACCGACCTGTCAACTTTTCGATTTATACTGTGAAAATTGGAAATAAAATTTATTTCACTCAAGGATATATTATGGGAAGTGAATAGAATTATTTAGAAATGTTTTTGGAGAAATTTGGACTATTTTGAAACATTTGGATTTGGAAACCTTTTGGTGAATGAAGATTAACCAAGGGAGAGTCTGATCATTTGAAGCTGGAAATTGTCAAAAGTTTCAAGTTAGCACTCTCAAGACCGGTTTTGGTTAGCCGAGTCGGCAACAACAAATTATGTACACGACCCAAGTATAAGAAGCTAGGACATGTAGAGTTTTTGACAATAAACCTACAGCCAATCAGAACAGATCGCAAAATTTGTGTGGGAACTGCTATTAAACCATAAACTAGCATTTCCACTGATTAAGAACAGTATATGATATTTATTCGGAAGTATGGAATTATATAATTGTGGCTAGGAGAAGAGAAAATAGCATAACTCTATTATAAATGGACCGGACGCGAGGCTAGAACTGGATCTAGGGTGCCTCGCGTGCGAACCGCGGTCACAGCGAGGTGACTCCTAGGGAAACGATTGAAGAGAGCGGACCTGTGTTGTAAGGTGCTCCGCAAATTACCATATAGCAACGAGAAGTGCGAGCAGGAGACATCACTGACCTGCAGGAGACGCATCGATAGCCGAGGAAGAGGTGAAGAGTCCGGCAAAGCAGCGAAAAGTAATATTCAGCATTGAAAGAAGCAACTTTTATGACCACAGCGCACGAAGAGAAAATTGCATTATTACGAACTGTATTCTACGATCCAGCAAGTAGCTTCACTTATAACAAACTACTACATTATTGAAGCGCTATTACTGCCACATTATACAAGCAGATTTGTTCTTACAATTCATCATGCTTACAACATCAAGTCAGGGGGGAAGAATATACTCTGCATTCAATAAGAAGAGTACTATGATTCACTAAATCATGAAAGAAGGATAATCTACACTATGGAGTGGGAAGTTCAGAGTTTATCATGAGGTCCTTAGATCGACCTTACCACGACTGCTTAACTATCATGCAGTTTGCTTAATTTCAACAATTCTACTCAAATATCCAGTAAGAACAGGGAGAGATATAAACCATGGACGCTCATAGCTACTTTAACGACGAGGTGAAGAAGAAAGAAGCAGATGGAATGCAGTGCTCATTGTTCCGGGTTCCTGCGACCAGGCTACCAAGAGTCGAGAGAATAGAAGATTGCTATGTGGGGAGACTGAGACCAGGTGGTCACCAGCCCAGCAGGCACGAGTTGATCAGCTACGAGCCACGTTGCTTGCATGGCTTGATCCAGAAACGCGACCAGCACGAGCCAACTAGGGAGCGGAACATTAAAGCCATTGAACGAGGTATTTCCATCGCAGACCGTCGGCAAGGTACTGACATGACTGCTCTACTATCTCAGTAGTTTTGGTTGTAGTATTTGTTGGAATTAGCAGGGTGACCAATTCATATTTTAGATATTCTTTCGTATAACTCACGTTATTATTCTGTCTATTTAGAGATTATTAGTTCACTTTTATACACGTCAACGTGTGTCGTCTTACACGTGATTTCATTAGATTTGAATTTAGAATGCGTTTAACTTTTTCTTTCAGTAACGTTTTAAATATTCTCACTTTAAGCAAAAAATGTTCAATATAAGGGAATGCTCCGATTGATACACTTACGCTATAAGCAATGTAAATGCGTTAAGATCGCTAGAATACATCGTTATTCAAATCAAGATTTATTGTAAAAGACTATAATGCGGTTATTAACAATTTATATTGTTTAAACATTTTTGCAACAATTTTAAATGTTATTAAAATAACATTGGTCAAGTATAACTCCAATTATGGAATATAAACACTATGTGACGTTAATCAAGTCATGGATAATTTCTGTAACTATATTTATGTCAGATATGATCACTATTGAGACAATGTAAGTCATGTGATGCCTATAAATAGCAACAATTACTTAGCAACAATTTTGTTAATACGAAATGAAGACCAGAAGACTTGTAGGTCTGTCTGAAGTCAAGTATGTGTAAAACTAGCTCCTAAATGAATATGTTATTCATTAATGTTTATAAGAAACGGAATGACGGAAGCTATTGTTATTAACTTTAGAACGATGAGCGGACTACTAGTATTTTGAAACTTACACTCATGTATTACGTGGAATTACAGTACAATGATATGGTCTATTATTGAAATGCATTATTTAATGTTACGTGGAATGTTAAACAAAGTATACAGTTGTGAACAAAAGTATTGTGGAAAGATTGAGTACGATGATTTTAAAATTAGAGAAGGAGAAGGTCAGGAGTGTTTCATGAACCGTATACACAGTAGTGTTACATAGTAGGATCACTAATTCTTCTACACGTATGTAGCAAGATTTTTTTTTTTTGTTGATTTTGAAGGAATGCCGTGCAGTATTTTATGAAGGTTATTGTGGTAAAGAGAAGAAAGGAATTGTGTCGAATTTGGAAGCGCAGTTGACGCTATGAAAAGGTATTGTTCACGTATTTGAAATGAAACGAGTATTGCAATGAGAGCAAACTACTACTACAGTGTGTTGAGAAAGTAATTGATATTTAGGAGTGTATTTATGTGTTGTTCATGTCAGTATGCGTTAATATTATATCCACATCGTCGTATATGTAACTGTGTAGTTCCGTCTCGATCTTTAATGTAACTATTATTTTTATTAATGGATTTGAATTCTTAGAACTATAACTAGCTTCATTGTTCGTTAAATATAGTTCATTGTTAGTGACAAATAACCTTAAGATACAGGAACTTATCGTTTATGTGAACCAGTGTTTTTTTAAGTAGGAATGTTTTGTAACGAGAGCGCTAATAGATTGACACTTCACGTCAAATCTATTTCTGATTTGAATACCGCGCTGGACGTAGGTATTTCAACAACGTGAATATGTTATTAACGTAATAATAATTATTATTACTATTAGATTTTTAATCCACGTGTGTTAACATAGATGTATGATGTAGGGTTTTTCATTATTGTAATACGTCATTGACTTGAACAGCTGATCTCATATCAAGCTATACTTTTAACAAGTCACAGAATGACTAATAATTTTTGCCATTCGATGTCTATATTCGAAATTTCTTGTTTTAGCAACGCAATTCTTACAGAATATGCTAATTTAAGGAGGAGATATTTTATCTACCATCATCCGGTAATAGGGATTTCCTTGTTGTATATTTGTTTGGAATAAATTCCAGGCACTTGTTTTAGTTTGCCTGTTTGTTTTTATAAGAAACTGATCATCTTTTCATTTCGCAATCGGCGTGCGATAATACTATCAGTTAGTTACTAGAACTCACTTAGTCTCAACTTTCACCGTTCACGTCCGAGATCCGAGATTCTCGTCATTGTCGGATCCAGGCCTTGCTGGGCCCTGGGCGATATGATAGGGAATAGGAAATTAAACAAGTAGTTCCGTGAAGAACTATACAGCCTATATTCATATATCCTACTTATGTTAACTGCAACTATCAACATACAAAATTTTAGTTTGATTGCTGTAATAGATTCGTAGATATTGAGAACCGATTAATATTTCGGATGGTCGCCATGTTGGATTTTATATATGTAGGTCCTAGAGTTATGTACTGTTACATGAAGATTATTGTGTACGTGAAGCATTCAAACTTCAATCGCATGATTAGGACACAAGAAGTAACAAGGAGATTTTAAAATTTCGCACAGCTGCCATCTTGTGCTCATGGAAACAATTGAAATAAATTAGATGCCACTGGATTAACATTCGTATAAGGATTTACTGTACTAAGTTTTACGGCACTCGGATGGTTAAATTGCGAGAAACGTCCATGTGAATATTTATAATTCGCGTCGCCGCCATGTTGGATTTGTGATCACCAGGTTATATAAATTCCTATAGGTGAACTTAAGTTCATAGCCCCTATGAACATAAAAAAAAATCGGTTTGATTGCTATAATAGATTCGTATATATTCAGAGCCGTCTAAATATTTCGGATGGTCGCCATGTTGGATTGTTAAATGTATAGGCCATAGAGGCATGTTCCATTAAAGGAAAATTATTGCGTAGGTTCATTATTCAAACTTTCACTTCTATCGCATGATTACGACACGAGTAATAAAAACTTAATTTTAAAATTCGCACACCCGCCATCTTGAGGTTATGTAAACAATTGAACTAAATTAGATACCAGTGCATTACAATGTGTATAAACATTTCCTGTACAAGATTTCATTGCGTTTGGAACATTAAATCGCGAGAAAGGTATATTTAAAATTTTCAAATTCGCTGGGCCACCATGTTCGTTTTGTAGTTAACCGGTTTTTGAAAGTCTTATAGTTGAACTAGCAGTAGTGCCCTTTATCTCCGTACAAAATTTCAGGGTGATATCGCTAATAGTTTCAGAAATATAGAATGCCGGTGAAATAATTCGCACATCCGCCATCTAGTGGTTATGGAAACAATTGAACGAAGTTAGATGTCGGTGCATTACAATGTGTATAAACATATACTGTACCAAGTTTTATTGCGTTTGGTTGGTTAAATAGCGAGAAACGTCTATTTAAATGTCGCAAATTCGCGTGGCCGCCATGTTGGTTTTGTAGTTACCAGTTTTTCAAAAGTCACATAGGTGAACTTCTAGTAGTTCCCTTTATCTCCGTAAAGAATTCCAGGGTGATATCGGGAATAGTTTTGGAGATATTGAAAGCTGGTGAAATATTTCGCACAGCTGCCATGTTAGATTGGTGAGACGTAACAAAATTTGATGGGCACGGTCAGGGTCGTCCGGAATAGTGCTATGAACTTACCGAGTTTCATTGAAATCGCTCCAGCCGTTTAGAAGTTATTTGGGGAGATACACACACACCCGCACACACACACGGGCAAAAGGTGATCTCATAAGCCTATTTTTTCAAAATTGAAAATAGGCTAAAAATATCAAATCAAATGGAAAATAGTGTGGTAAAAATAATAAAATAAAGAATAGTTACAATATTTTGAATACACTACAGTAGAATTTTTTAAATAATTAAAAAAAAACTTCAAGTCCCCTTGAAGAAGATTATGTAAACTATGAAATATTATAATATTACTTTGCGACTTTTTCCCGGCTGAAGTCTTCTATTATTTCACTGAAATCTTAACTTGCTCAACGGTCACGGGAGGTCATAGCTGCAATGAAAAAAGAAATATGAATTATAAATTAGTTTGAAAAGTATAATCAATTAATTAATTAATTAATTAATTAATTAATTAATTATTTAATTAATTAATTAAATTTTAAAAATTCCATGGCGCGGGGCCCCCTGGACCGCGGGGCCCTGGGCGGTCGTCCTCCTCGCCCTCCCCTAGATCCGCCCCTGATTCTCGTACTACCATCTTATTATGGAATTAGATTTGCTAGTAAATTTGTAACTAATTAGTAGTGTTATTGTACGTCTGTATGAGTCAAGGGTTTCCTAGTCATTCGCCCAGTAGGGAAGTGTTGATGTGTCTGGCTGGGTATCGACGTCCCTACAATCCTTTACCATCTCAGCGGATATGGGTGGTGGCTAATGCGAGATTCGGGCGCATGTAGGGTATTTTTACTTGGCACTCAATGTGTTTTGGCATCGATTGTGTTGAGACACTAACGTGTTCAACGACAACCTTGTGAAGATATTGGTGGATTTTTGAAATTTAAAAAATGCCGATCCCAAATTTTGAAAATTGTTTAAGTGAATGAACATTGACAAATTTGAGGTGTACGATTGTTCGAGGCATGTTTGTTAAACCAGCTGATGATATTTTGATCATTTAAGTTAAGTTATAGTTAAATTCATGTTATGATAATTAAATTCAGTTAGGGATTGTTAAATGAGAGACGATCAGTTTAGTAAACTACGGTTGGGTAGATATTAAGATTTCAGTCTATTATTATTACGTAACTAGGGTTATCGAAGTATTCCTTTATTATAGACAGTATGAGTTGGTCACTGTGGGATTCCCGTAATATAGTGTAGAGGAATCCTCCTCATTTCTCAATTGTGTTATAATTATGTCGTCGGAAGATATGACCCATATTAGGTCAATCTTGGAAATGATTCGACAGAATCAGAGTCAGCTAACAGGAGATGTTGATGCCCTCCACAAACTCACACACGAAAATAGTATAAAGCTAGAAAGGGAAATTAAACAGTCATCTGCGACAGTTAAATCTGAGATGAAAGCGGAATTAGCTGTAGCTCAAACTGCCACTAAAGCTAACATCACACTAGCTCAAGAAGAGCGTAGAAAGGCGCAGGAGAAAATACAAGAAGAAAATAGAAAGGCGCAGGAGAAAATACAAGAAGAAAATAGAAAGGCGCAGGAGAAAATACAAGAAGAAAATAGAAAGGCACGAGAGGCAGATAAGAAAATACAAGAAGAAACGAGAAAAACGCAAGAGGCTATAAGAAAGGCCCAAGAGGAGGCAAAAGAAGCACAGGAGAAAGCCCAAGAAGAGGCCAGGAAAGCCCAAGAGGAGGCTAGGCTAGTACAAGAAGAGGCTAAACAAACCCATGAGCAAATCAAGAAAGCCTTGGAGAAAGCACGAGAAGAGGGAAGACTAGCTCAGGAACAGAGTAGGTTAGCACAGGAAGAAAATAGATTCTCAGTTGTAGAAAGTAGGAAATCTCTGGAAGAGACCAAATCTGCTTTCAAACAAGTGAAAGAACATGTGGCCTCTACCAAAACAGAGATGAGCTCATTAAGGGAAGACGTAACTAAGAAAGTGGTAGAAGCGAAAGTACAGTGTAGCGAGAATATTATTCAGTTAGAAGGTAGAATTCAGGAAAGTATTCACACTGCCACCACAGAACAAAGAAAACATAATGTTAGCATTACAGGGTCCCAAAAGTAGCTCACTGAACAGCTCAACAATCTAAACAGTATTGTTGGCAACCTGCAAGGTAAGTTAGACGAACAGCAGAAACTTATTAGTGATGGTATCAATGTTGATATTGAAGCATGTATTTATAAATCTGTGAATGACATGAAAGACAATGTAATAAAGTCTAACAAAGAGTATATGTTTGAACTTCATAGTAAAATTCTAAAAGATGTTAGTTAAGTAGAAAATGAAGCTAAATCGCATAACACAAACCTTAAATTAGAGCTATATAAACATATCGAAGAGACTAGAGTATCGAGCATAACCGAACTTAAAGGAATTGTAAATGGAACAGATTCCGGTAAAAGTGAGGAATTAAATGCGATTCGAACTACCGTTGACGAAATTAACTTCGAATTAGCTAAAGTCAAGTCAAGTCAGGATGAGGAACTATTTGAGATAAGGAACAGGATCAAGGAACTGTCCATTACTGAACCATGTGATCATGACAAACTTGGAGAAGAAATACGTCTAGGAATAAGACGAGATCTAGCAGAAATCTATCAGAGGAGAGATGAAAGGAATAAGGAGGAGATAGGAAGACCTGAAGTAACAGAAGACTGGATAGAAGAGGATGGAGAGAGCGTGTATATTCGTACACCAGATAGACAACACCTAACTCAGGATACTGAACGAATTAATAGAGAATACGGAGGCTTAAGTGGATGCTATAGCCAGGGAGGTCCAAATACTAATCAAAGCTTGATAGTTCTTAAGAACATAGACGACAAGCCGTCCAGTTTCAGCGGTGTTGGCAATATTACAGCCGTGGAGTTCTTAAGAAATATGCATTGTTATCTAGACGATAATCGGATACCTCGTGATAGGAAGATGAGAGTCGTAGAGAAGTTTTTGGAGTCTGAGGTCCTAACTTGGCATCGAGCCTTCCGTTATACATACGCAAATTTCGAGGAGTTCGCAGACGCCCTGCAAAGAAGGTTTTGGTCAAAAGAACTACAGCAGGGCATTCGAGCAGAGATATATTCTAAGAGGTATGCACACTCTACACCTACGAGATATGCTACATTCTTTACTTCGCAGCTCGCAATGTTGCAATATCACCAACTCCCGTTAGCCGAAAGCGAATTGATACATGCAATATCACGACAGCTTCCTAATGATGTCAGAAGACACCTGATAGCAGCTGAAGTCAAAACGCTAGAGGGTATGGCAGAAATCTTGCGTAGACTTGACCACACAAGTTCTACACCCAATGTCGTGTCAAATAGTCATACTAAACAGAGGCAGGAACACAGAGACGTGCATACTGTGTTAGTTGACCAGATACAACAAACAGATGACAATATAAGTAGGCCATTTCCCACTCGAACAAACGACTACGGGAGAAACCGCTACGGACCACCATATCGCCGAGGGAGAGAAGGACGGCCGTACCAGGCAAGATATTGGAACAATGGTCAGCGTAGGACTGGTTACTATCGAAGTAATGACCGTAGAAGAAACGATTACTATGATAGTAACAACAGAGGCTCAGGAGGAGGTTATCGCAGTTATTGTAATTGGAATGAGGATAACTATGCCCAGAGGCAACAACAACAACAATAACAGCCTAGGCAACAACAGCAACAGCTGCAACAACAAAACAGAGACTGGCGGAATAACGAAAACGTTAGGCGTTACTACAAGGATGGAGACAGAGAAAGCCAGGAGTACAGAGAAAGTTTAAGAGAAAACAGAGGTAGGAATAACCAACGGAATGAGGAAGTTGAACCTCAACCCTCAACATCAGGTTTAGCGCAACAACAAAACCTGAATGAGGGACAAGAAAACGCCGATTGGGAAACGCAAGTAAAGGAGACAGCACTGATCACAAAGGGCATGAGATCGCCATAAACGAGTTCTATCAGTGTCAGACGATGACGTACTTTATGAAAAAGAGGAGCCAGAGAAAGGAAAATTAGCTAGATTGCCTATTTTACAGGTGAAAGTCTAAGAACGCTGTTAGACACGGGTGCTAATGCATCAATATTATCTGAAAAGTGTTATAATAAACTAAAGGATGGGAAGTCTATGATCTCTATGCCAGTGTCATCAATTAAGTTCCGAGCAGTATTTAATGACAAGACAATGAAGTGCAGGGTCCAAGCACTGATGAAATTTATAATTAATGGTCCTGATTACGAACAGATATTCATTGTTCTAAACAAAATTAGTTTTGATGCTATACTAGGTATAGACTTAAGCCTCCGTGGCTTAGGCGACAGCACGCCGGCCTCTCACCGCTGGGTCCGTGGTTCAAATCCCGGTCACTCCATGTGAGATCTGTGCTGGACAAAACGGAGGCAGACAGGTTTTTCTCCGGGTACTCCGGTTTTCCCTGTCAAAATTTCATTCCAGCAACACTCTCCACTATCATTTCATTTCATCTGTCATTCATTTAATCATTGCCCCAGAGGAGTGCGTCAGGCCTTGGCAGCCGGCACAGTTCATATCCTCGCCGCTAGATAGGGGCTTCATTCATTCCATTCCTGACCCGGTCGAAGACTGGAAGCAGGCTGTGGATTTTCATTTCAAAAGTTATAGACTTCATCACTAAATCTGGAGCCGTTGACCTAAGAAATGGTATAATTAAATTTAATGAAAGGAGCAACGAAGCCGACAGTGAAGAAAATGAATACCTCATAGAAAGTGAAATTCCAGAGGAGAGCCAGGAAAGAATTATTTCTGTAGTGGAAGTAGAAAAACCAGGTCATTATGGGTAGAAGATAGATAATTTTGAGATCTATGAAAGAAAACTAGAATAATTAATCCAAATTTATGCCGATGTTTTCGATGACAAGCCAAGATTAATTAAGGGATTTAAATATCAGATAAAGCTAAAGGACAACTCACCATTTCAAAGGAAAGTGTATCCCCTTCCTGAGAAATACCAAGCTGAGGTCGGAGAACTAATAAAAGGCATGGAAAGAGACGGCATAATCCGGAAGCAAGCAACCCCATACTTAAACCCGATTACTGGTGTAAAGAAAGCAAACGGTACTCTGCGGGTTTGCCTAGATGCCAGGAATTTTAACAGTCTTCTACTAAAAGTAAATGACCAACCGCCTAAGATCAGAGAGCTTTTGAGGAAGTTTAAGGGGAAGTCATGTTTCTCTGTTATAAATCTGACTAGTTCCTTTTTTCAAATTGAGTTGACTGAGGATAGAAAATGCTATACCGGCTTCCTATTCAACCAAACGAGCTATATTTTCGAACGTATCCCGTTCGGCCTTATAAACTCAAGCCCAGCTTTGAGAAGAGCCTTAGATTGCAAGCTTACAGATGAGGTGAAAGCTCATGTTATTTGCTACGTGGATGATTTAATTATTTCATCGGAAATTCCTGAGCAACATCTACTGCATTTGAAGAACCTACTAGAGAACCTGAGAGATGCGAACATCAAGGTTAAGTTTGGTAAGTGCCACTTTTTAAAGCAGAAAATTAATTTTCTGGGGCCCACCATCAATCAATTTGGTTACCATCCCAATCAAGATAAGATAAATGCTATTCTACAGTTTCCAAGACCGAGGAAAATAAGGGATGTGAGAGCCTTTGCAGGTCTTTGTCAGTTTTTAGCGGCCATTGTCCTCGCTATTCTGAGACTATGGTACCGCTACATGAACTATTAAAAAAAAAAACAACCGTTGGAAATGGGGCGTAGAAGCCGAAAATGCATTTATTTTGGCCAAGCAGATGCTACAAGACAACATCAAGCTCGAGTATCCGGACTTCGAACGTTCATTCATTGTGGAAACGGACGCTTCGAAAGTCGGAATCAGCGCTGTCCTTTATCAGAAAGACCAGAATGGAAATAACCACTACATTTCATTCAATAGTAGAAAGTTAAGGTCTCACGAGATGAATTACTTCACCACGGAATTAGAAGCTTTAGCCGTGATTAATGCTTTGCATCACTGGAAAAAGATTTTAATCGAACACCAGATCATCATTAGAACTGACCATAAATCCTTGGAATTTATGCTAAAGTCAGACTTATCTAGCGATAGGATGACTCGGTGGACGTTGTTCCTACAACAATTCAACGCCACGATTGTGCATGTTCCAGGCAAGGATAATTTATTGGCCGACATTCTATCCAGGAATCCAACAGCTGATAATGATGTGAAAGTCAACGCGGTAGAATTGGATGGCGAAGATCAGGCAACGTTGGAGAGACTGAGGAGAGTAGCAGTAAGCCAGAAGAGAGACACTATTCTGAGGAACTTATTCAGGTACATGGCAGGAAAAATGCAGGTTGATGACGTAGAATATGCAGAGACCAGGAAGAAAGCCACTCAATATGTGTTAGTTGATGGCATAGTCTGCATGTATGTTGATGCTAACCTCGCTAAGGTGAGAATCGTGATTCCACCCAGATTGAGAGTTCCTGTAGTTTGGTTAGTGCACAAGAGTGTAGGTCATGGCGGTGTAGATAAAACCTATAGCTCCGCTCAGGAGAAATTCTACTGGACTAATATGAGACAATCCATCGCTATTGTAATTAGATCATGCGAGTTATGCCAGAAGAACCAGTATAACTCAGAGCTCTTGAAAGAAAAACCTAAGGCTATAATACTCACTAAACCTTTGGAATTGTTTAGTCAGGACATTTTTTGGCCAGTTCCAAAGGGTAGTAGAGGTAACAAGTATCTATTAGTAACCATGGACGTATTCTCGAAGATAGTCATTATGAATCCGATGCAGAAGGCCTCTACTAAGACTGTTCTGTATCATCTCGAGAAAATCATCATTCCCAAGCTTGGAAAGCCTGAAAGATTACTTGCTGATCATGGGACGCACTATACTGCTGTGGAATTCCAAGAAGCAATGGAACGACTTAAGATTGGTCATATTTTTAGCTCAATCCGAAGTCCGCAGACCAATCCGATTGAACGAACGATGCTTGAATGTTCAAAATACTTTATAGTGCAGAGAACCAAGCTAATTGGGTAAGCGTAGTACAACTCATGGAGTTCTGTATTAATAACACGAGGCATGAGAGCACGAACAAAGTACCAGTTACGCTGCATGTCGACCAGAAGCCAATCCGACCGTGGAACGGAATCTTCAACATTCCGGAAGATGACGAACCATCGGGGGAACAGCGCATTGAAACAGCAAGAGAACATCTCAATAAACAAGCGGAGTAGAAGCTAAAGAGAGGTCAAGGTAAGAGGTACAGCAGAGCATTGAAACTGGGAGAATTAGTACTGGTCAGTATGCATGTGAAAGCAGATGTTTTAAGGAAGATATATATTAAGTTCTCTAATATTTTCAAAGGCCCGTTCAAGGTTGGAAAAGTATATGGAAACAACTGTTATCAGATAGTAAGGATCGAGGATGACCGACCAATTGGAAAGTTCAACCACACTAAACTCAGAAGATTCTATCCCAGGATTCATTGAGGGATGATTTTGGTCTCAATAATGGATGAGTAAGGATTAAGTAAAGTCTATGTTAAACTTTAATTAACAAGTCAGGAGGGGATATGAGCCCTAATTCACCCAAGCTCAAGTTATGGACAGAGCCAAGGATCGAACCGACCTGTCAACTTTTCGATTTATACTGTGAAAATTGGAAATGAAATTTATTTCACTCAAGGATATGTTATGGGAAGTTAAATGAATTATTTAGAAGTGTATTGGAGAATTTTGTACTATTTTGAAATATTTGGATTTGGAAATTTTGTGGTGAATGAAGATTAACCAAGGGAGAGTCTGATCATTTGAAGCTGGAAATTGTCAAAAGTTTCAAGTTAGCACTCTCAAGACCGGTTTTGGTTAGCCGAGTCGGCAACAACAAATTATGCACACGACCCAACAATAAGAGGCTAGGACATGTAGAGATTCTGACAATAAACCTACAGCCAATCAGAACAGATCGCAAAATTTGTGTGAGAACTGCTATGATACCATAAACTAGCATTTCCACTGATTACGAACAGTATATGATATTTATTCGGAAGTATGGAATTATATAATTGTGGCTAGGAGAAGAGAAAATAGCATAACTCTATTATAAATGGACCGGACGCGAGCCTAGAACTGGATCTAGGGTGCCACGCGTGCGAAACGCGGTCACAGCGAGGTGACTCCTACTGAAACGATTGAAGAGAGCGGACCTGTGTTGTAAGGTGCTCCGCAAATTACCATATAGCAACGAGAAGTGCGAGCAGGAGACTTCACTGACCTGCAGGAGACGCATCGATAGCCGAGGGAGAGGTGAAGAGTCCGGCAAAGCAGCGAAAAGTAATATTGAACATTGAAAGAAGCAACTTTTATAACCACAGCCCACGAAGAGAAAGATTGCTTTATTACGAACTGTATTCTACAATCCAGCAAGTAGCTTCACTTATAACAAGCTACTACATTATTGAAGCGCTATTACTGCCACATTATACAAGCAGATTTGTTCTTACAATTCATCATGCTTACAACGCCAAGTCAGGGGGGAAGAATATACTCTGCATTCAATAAGAAGAGTACTATGATTCACTAAATCATGAAAGGAGGATAATCTACACTATGGAGTGGGAAGTTCAGAGTTGATCATGAGGTCCTTGGATCGACGTTACCACGACCGCTTAACTATCATGCAGTTTGCTGAATTTCAACAATTCTACTCAAATATCCAGTAAGAACTAGGAGAGATATAAACCATGGACGCTCATAGCTACTTTAACGAAGAGGTGAAGAAGAAAGAAGCAGATGGAATGCAGTGTTCATTGTTCCAGGTTCCTGCGACCAGACTACCAAGAGTCGAGAAAATAGAAGATTGCTGTGTGGGAAGACCGAGACCAGGTGGTCACCAGCCCAGCAGGCACGAGTTGATCAGCTACGAGCCACGTTGCTTGCATGGATTGATCCAGAAACGCGACCAGCATGAGCCAACTAGGGAGCGGAACATTAAAGCCATTGAACGAGGTATTTCCATCGCTGACCGTCGGCAAGGTACAGACATGACTGCTCTACTATCTCAGTAGTTTTGGTTGTAGTATTTGTTGGAATTAGCAGGGTGACCAATTCATATTTTAGATATTCTTTCGTATAACTCACGTTATTATTCTGTCTATTTGGAGATTTTTAGTTAACTTTTATACACGTCAACGTGTGTCGTCTTACACGTGATTTCATTAGATTTGAATTTAGAATACTGTTTAAATTTTTCTTTCAGTAACGTTTTTAATATTCTCACTTTAAGCGAAAACTGTTCTATATAAGGGAATGCTCCGATTGATACACTTACGCTATAAGCAATGTAAATGCGTTAAGATCGCTAGAATACATCGTTATTCAAATCAAGATTTATTGTAAAGACTATAATGCAGTTATTATCAATTTATAATGTATAAACATTTTTGCAACAATTTTAAATGTTACTAATAATAACATTGGCCAAGTATAATTCCAATTAAGGAATATAAACACTATGTGACGTTAATCAAGTCATGGATAATTTCTGTAACTATATTTATGTCAGATAGGATCACTATTGTGACAATGTAAGTCATGTGATGTCTATAAATAGCAACAATTACTTAGCAACAATTTTGTTAATACGAAATGAAGACCAGAAGACTTGTAGGTCTGTCTGAAGTCAAGTATGTGTAAACAAGCTCTTAAATGAATATTTTACTCATTACGTTTATAAGAAACGGAATGACGGAAGATATTGTTATTAACTTTAGAAAGATGAGCGGACTACTAGTATTTTGAAACTTACACTCATGTATTACGTGGAATTACAGTACAATGATATGGTCTATTATTGAAATGCATTATTTAAAGTTACGTGGAATGATAAACAACGTATACAGTTGTGAACAAAAGTATTGTGGAAAGATTGAGCACGATGATTTTAAATTGGAGAAGGAGAAGGTTAGGAGTGTTTCATGAACCGTATACACAGTAGTGTTACATAGTAGGATCACTAATTCTTCTACACGTATGTAGCAAGATGGTTTTTTGATGATTTTGAAGGAATGCCGTGCAGTATTTTATGAAGGTTATTGTGGTAAATAGAAGAAAGTGATTGTGTCGTATTTGGAAGCGCCGTTGACGCCATGAAAAGGTAAAGTTCACGTATTTGAAATGAAACGAGTATTGCCATGAGAGCAAACTACTACTACAGTGTCTTGAGAAAGTAATTGATATTTAGGAGTGTATTTATGTGTTGTTCATGTCAGTAAGCGTTAATATTATATCCACATCGTCGTATATGTAACTGTGTAGTTCCGTCTCGATCTTTAATGTAACTATTATTTTTATTAATGGATTTGAATTCTTAGAACTCTAACTAGCTTCATTGTTCGTTAAATATAGTTCATTGTCTGTGACAAATAACCTAAAGATACAAGAACGTATCGTTTATGTGAACCAGTTTTTTTGGAAGTAGGAATGTTTTGTAACGAGAGCGCTAATAGATTGACACTTCACGTCAAATCTATTTCTGATTTGAATACTGCGCTGGACGTAGACTAGGTATTTCAACAATGTAAATAAGTTATTAACGTATTTATTATTATTATTATTAGATTTTTAATCACGTGTGTTAACATAGATGTCTATTGTAGGGTTTTTCATTATTGTAATACGTCATTGAGTTGAACTGCTGATCTCAGATCAAGCTATACTTTTAACAAGTCACAGAATGACTAATAATTTTTGCCATTAGATATCTATATTCGAAATTTCTTGTTTTAGCAACGCAATTCTTACAGAATATGCTAATTTAAGGATTAGATATTTTATCTACCATCATAATAATTTTTATTATTTCTCTTAACTAATTTTTAATTGGTAATAGGGATTTCCTTGTTGTATATTTGTTTGGAATAAATCCCAGGCACTTGTTTTAGTTTGCCTGTTTGTTTTTATAAGAAACTGATTATCTTTTCATTTCGCAATCGTCGTGCGATAATACTAACAGTTAGTTACTAGAACTCACTTAGTCTCAACTTTCACCGTTCACGTCCGAGATCCGAGATTCTCGTACTGCCATCTTATTATGGAATTAGATTTGCTAGTAAATGTGTAACTAATTAGTAGTGTTATTGTACGTCCGTATGCGTCAAGGGTTTCCTAGTCATTCGCCCAGTAGGGAAGTGTTGATGTATCTAGCTGGGTATCGACATCCCTACAATCCTTTACCATCTCAGCGGATATGGGTGGTGGCTAATGCGAGATTCGGGCGCAGTACCCACATTTTAGGGTCAAAGGACACCCAAGTTATTAATTGCTGCCGGGACCGGTTCAAGTCCCGTCACGAACAAGCGATTCGTCGATAGTGCATAGAGGCACTTGTAGCACAGTGTAGTGCCTTGTTTGTCGAGTAGCGCCGTAATGCGCCAGCCATCAGTAATGTAATGCCGCATGCAAGCTAGCCGGAGGGGGGTACTCTCTGCTTGCAATTCTGCTCGAGTCTAAGCTGCGTGAACCTGAGAGGAATGTGCATCGCGGACTATGAGAAACGGTGTTGACGAGTGATGAGGTTTCTCGGTCCGTGCATAGTGGAGAACCAAATACATTGGTCGGTGACTCACTGACTCATTCGTAACACCACACTGGTTTCAGAGAAGACCCTATGTTAGCAGTATTGGAATAGACGAGCATGTCAAATAACACTGCGGGCTGTTGACAGGCCCTTCCCTTCTCGCCTGACCCTTCCCTGTTCTTTCTCCTCATCCCGCAAGTTCATAGAGCTTGGACTCGCACAGTAAATCACTAGCCAGATCCATTTATAAAATTTCCAGTAGTAAGGTTGTTTGAGAACAAACCAATATTAATGAGATAATGAATCCAAATATGTGAAAACCTTCCCGTAATCGGATAAAGTAACCCGTGTAAAAGTGGTAAATTATGTCAAGGCAATTAAGTGGTCATTGGACCAGCTATCAAGTTGGTCATACAATAGAGAACACATGGTCTTTAGAATATTTGTAAGAGGGATAGCCCTCCGAGAGTAGCCATCATGGGTTGACGGCCGACCGTCGGTCGCATCACTAAATCACAGCTAAGGGTAGACCACTGGCAGAATGTACACACGGCCAGGTCAGGAAGCTGTGGCTCGGAAGTAAATTTAGCAATGTTTTAATAATAATGTCTTGCATGACAGCTAGGTAAGACGTCAGTGTCGTTAGCAGATAACCGGTATGTCGGGTCCAAGTCAAGAATCCCATTTAAGTAAATCCTAAACCGAATAATGTGAATTCAATAATAATAATAACAATTACCACGAGGGATTATTACCATATACGGTTAATGTGGTTACTAGTACCCTCAAATGAGTTAAGTTGATAATAAATGAATGTCGAAAGTCCTAGTGCATGCTTGAATGTTAAATGGTACTACAAAATGTGCATAATTATATGTGAAGTGAGTGAAACTAGCACTGTGACTGCATGTTGAGAATAGAGCACTGTGACTGCACATAAGAATGATAAAGATGTGACTTTTAGATACAGTCAGTTCAATAATAGAGCTGTAAATTGAGATAAAGCTAGTTTGAGAATAGCATTGTGAATGGTGAATAGAAATTAATATAGTTTGAAGGCAGAACTGAGAATAAATGTTGAGTTTAGACTCACAGATCAGAGCCATGAGTAAATGTCAGTATAGAGATCTGTAATCTGAGTAAAAGGCCAGAATAGTAATCTGAATATTAATGAGTAGATGATAGTATGAACTCAAGGGTTAGTAATCATGCTTAGGGTTGAGCTGGAACAGTAGGACTGTAGATAGTGTACTGGTTGATATAGAGCTCAGTCAAGTAAAATTGTTTATGGAATTTTAGTAAGTGTTTTGATGTTAGGAAAGAGAGTAGTTGTACTGTGATTGCAGTGATTGTAAATTCATTGTTGAGAGTATGATCAACCATAAGCCTTTGTTAGTTAGTTAGTTAGTTATTGTTGTTTTAAGGGGCGAAACTATGAAGTCATCTGCCACTATAATCCTTTGTCTTAGTGAATAAATTATATTATTTGGATTTTGTTTTCCTTAGTTGCTAAATGTAGTCCTTGCTTAGAAACCTCATACGTGCGTCACCAAAGGTGGGAGAATGACTACGCCCTGAGCTGCGCTACTCGGACAGGTGATTATACATATTCATGGTGTGAAATGGGTACAATATTTACACACAATAACGAATAACAGATGGAACTAACTCACATCAGGAAGCCGATCCAATTCTTGAGCCTCATGCAGAGAGCAGGGGAGTCGATCGCCAGCTTCACTCTCAAATTAAGACAAGCAGCAACCCACTGTGAGTACCTAGAATTTGTAGACTACGTGCTAATGAGCAACTGCTTAAAGGTTTTGAATCGAGGGACATGTGCGACAAAATTATTGCCAAGAAACCGGAGAGCTTCATCACTGCGTACGAGATATCCTGTTCACTCGAAGCCACCTGGAACACTTCTGACGAGGTTAAGAATCCGAATTCAACCTCAAAATCCGATTCAACCAATCGGATAGGCTACGAAAAGCCACAGTGGTGGAGCGGTGGCAAGCAATGGCAACACGGGAAATCAACCAATCGTCAACAGACATCCGACCAATCAAGGCCTCAACAAGGATCGCATCCAGCAAATCAGGGGACATCAAGTGACCAATCGTTGTGCGCTGGGTGTTGCAGGGAACATCAACGCAGTCAGTGCAGGTTCCTCAACGCTGAATGTCGGGCATGTGTCAAGAAAGGTCACTTTGCTAAAGTTTGTAGGTCAAAGCCAAAGCAACGGAATACAAATCACGTGACCGAAGGAGAACAACCAGCTGAGAGCGTTGATGTCATACATCATTTCAGCAAAGTTGAGGTCATCGGAACAATCCAGTCTCCAGGGAAGCAGTTGATAGATATCATCATAGAGGGAACCACCGTCAAGATGGAACTCGACAACGGCGCCCCCTGTTCGATGATGAGTAAATTGAGGTTAGGTGTGATCAGACCAAGTTGTGTTTTGCAGAAGGTTCATCGTATTTTTGCGAGCTACTCTGGCCACCGTATCAACTGCATCGGCAAGACACCAGTCACCGCCACCATTCGCACCATCTCCAGGAACCTTGACCTCTACATCGTCGACGATGAATTCGAGATACTCCTTGGTCGAGAGTGGATCTCTGATTTTGTGCGAGAGATCAATTTTGAGCAGGTTTTTGGAAAACCAGAACCGATCCACCAACTCTCCGTCAAGCAGTCTCTATCCCTGGACCATCAAAATGAACTTGACGCCACCCTCAACCAGGACCAGGATGTCTTCAGCGATACCCCCGAGATGCTGTCATGCCCACAGTGAACATGTACATGACGGATGGTGCCACTCTGATCTTCTCCCGAGCACGTGACATTCCTGCAGCCCTGTGAGATGCCTATGACAAAGAAATCGACGCAAGAATCGCATCCGGTTTCTACAAGAAGGTAGACTACACAGAGTGGGCGTCAACAACTTATGTCGTCGTGAAGAAGAACGGCAAGTTAAGAATCACTGGCAACTACAAACCTACTCTCAACCCGCGGATCATCATCGATGAACACCCGATTCCGAAAGTGGAATTGCGTGGCCCCACCCTCTTCTGTCACCTGGACGTCACAGACGCGTACACTCATCCCGAGGTCGACGATGAGTTTAGCCAAGCCCTCACGCTCAACACTCCAATCCATGGCGTGATCCGTCCAACTCGTTTTGTCTACGGAGCAGCCAACATCCCCGCTATTTGGCAACGGCAAATGGACACGGTTTTGCAGAACCTCCCGAATGTCGTGAGTTTCTTTGACGACACCGTTGTATTTGCTGATAGTTTTGACAATCTGATGGAGGCCCTCAACGTGGCACTGGAGCGCTTTCGTCAACACGGTCTTAATCTCAACCGAGCAAAGTGCAGTTTTGCAGAACCTGTCCTGGAAGCTCTCGGCCACAAGATCGATGCTTCAGGCGTCCATAAGTCTGAAGCGCACATCCGAGCTGTAGGAGACTCAGTGAAACCAACGACTCCAGAGATACTCCAGTGGTTTTTGGGTAAAGCGACATCCTACTGTGCCTTCATCCACAACCTGTCAACGAGACATCAACCGCACAGAGACATGCCCTGTTGAAGGATCCTCTCGTATGGGCACCAGATGGCGACAGGTCCTACCAGGACATCAAGGACTCTCTAATCTCACCGCAGGTCCTTATGCAGTACGATACAACACTACCACATTTGCTGGCAACGGACGCCAGCAAAACCGGTCTCGGCGCAGTACTGTCACACCAGCTCAGCAAACGGACTAAAACGGCCTATCGCATATGCTAGTCGGACAAAGTCATGTACGGAGCAGAGGTACCTCCAGATCGACAAGGAAGTGCTCTCTATCGTTTGGGCAGTACAGAAGTGTTTCAACCATCTGTACGCTCGACGCTTCACGCTGATCACGGATTACAAGTCCGGCACCATGGCTAAAGATCGATGCTTCAGGCGTCCATAAGTCTGATGCGCACATCCGAGATGTACGAGACTCACTGAAACCAACGACTCCAGAGAAACTCCAGCTGTTTTTGGGTAAGCGACATCCAACAGTGCCTTCATCCACAACCTGTCAGCGCGCTAGACTTTTGCCCGACGTGTCCCGGGTTCGATTCGCGGCATGGCCATCAGGGATTTTAATCTCCTGGGGTTAATTCTCGTGGCTCCAAGACTGGGTGTTTGTGATGTCTTCATCATCACTTCATCCTAACTACGGCGCGCAGGTAGCCTACGGACGTCAATTAGAAAGACCTGCACTTGGCCTCTCAGGATGCCACACGATTATTTATTTATTTATTCGTTAATTCCCCATAAGAAGAGCGTTACAACACATTCAATTTTCATGTTTCATTCTGGACCTTTCTTCTTTTTTCCCAAAAACCTCTCATATACACACTATGTTTCCTCTTTCTCTCTTCTGTCCACCTCTTTGCTGGTTGTCTCTCTTTGGGAGTTTGCTCAAACTTCTGTAGTCTAAGTTTTTCTCTGTATTTGCTCCTGTCTGCGATGTCTTCTGTAGAGATGTTTAGTTTCTTAAGGTCTTCCGCGGTTTCCTTTACCCAATTGGTTTTTAGTGTGCTATTCGTAACTATATTAAAAATTTTCTTGGTCAGTCTGTCTTCGGTCATCCTATGTATATGTCCATAAAATGTTGCCCTTCTTTTCCTTATGTTGTTTGTAATCGTCTCCGTCTGTTTGTACAGTTCTATTGTCGGTCTCTTCATCCATATTCCCTCTTTCTGAACTGGCCCGTAGATCTTTCTCAGAATTTTTCTCTCTTGTTAGTCTACTTTTCACATTTTGCAAAAATGGGGAAAAAGTAGACTTATGAGATCGGGCAAATGTGTGTCTGTCCTTCTGTCTGTCTGTCCTTCTGTCTGTCTGGCTGTGTGTGTGTGTCCCCCTATCAACTCCTAAACGGTTGCAGCAATCGAAACAAAATTTGGTAGGAGTAAATATCTATACCTGAATATCTCACGCCCATATTTGAAAATGATGTCAGTGCTACCAACTGCTGAAAAATCGCAATTGAAATTTGAATTCCATGTTGGATATCTTGGAAGGTATGAATAGGAGCTATTTCAAAATTGGCACACGTATAGATAATAATATTGAAGTTTAATTTCCAGGAGGCCATACATCGCAGTGTTGCCAAAATGAATATACGCCTGCTGATAGGTCCAAATTTTAAATGCATATAACTTCTACACTATCAATTGGATTTCAACCAAATTTCGTATGTGCTATGTGTACATAAACAGACATGACTGAACGTATTCTCAAGATCCACCATGGCTGCCAACTGTTAATAAATGCTCTCAATTTATTTTATCCAAATACCAATATATCAGAAAGTATGCAAGCCGACAGCTTTAAACTACGCACACGTATAGTACCTGACATTCTATATTAATTTGGAGTAACTTATATACGTCAGTGCTACCAACATAATTCTAAGCCTGCTGAGAAGTCCATCTTTAAATACATGTAACTTCTATACTATCATTTGGATTTCAACCAAATTTCATGTGTGTTATGTGTACCATAACAGATAAGTATATGCCGATTCTTAAGAGTAACCAGGGCTGCCAACTGTTAATAAATACTGTCTCTATTTTTGTTACCCTAATATCAATATATCAGAAAGTATGCAAGCCAATAGCTCTAAACTTTGCACACGTATACTGTAGTACCTGGCATTCTAGATTAATTTGGAGTTACTAATATACATCAGTGCTGCCAACATAATTCTAAGCCTGCTGATAGTTCCAGTTTTAAAATGCATGTAACTTCTATATTAACTAATGGATTTCATTCAAAATTGACACAACAATATATCATATTATTTCAGATTATTACTGACCAATACACGTATGTCATTGTTGCCAACATGATTTTACGCGCGCTGTTAGATCCAATGTTTAACTGCATGTAACGTCCATGCTATCCATTGGACTTCAACCAAATTTTGTATTCTGTACCTTAAGAGATGGAACTAAGAATATATTCAGTCACCAGGGCTGCCAATTGTAGTTCTCTATTAGGCTACATTATGCCAGTTATACAGTATTTCGAACTAATTAGAAATTTCGATATTACGAACTTAATTTCGGCATAAATCTAGATAGATCCATATAGATTAATCATTGGCATAGATGGTTGGTGTATTCTTTGAATACACGGTACCTGAGATTTAATTTTTATTGCTCCTTGCATGTTCATTTCTTCCTTCCTCTTTGTCAAACACCAACAGTGATCTTCTGTTTTCTCCTTGATGGGCAAATCTCTTATGTCTTCATAAGTCTGTTCTAGATATATAACTTCTGTGACCCACCTAGCGTCATCTCGCAGCGAATCTCTGAAGCTCCTCAATTCTTCCTGGTGCTAGAGGACTTACTTATCCATTTGGCCACCAGATCCTGTTACCATCGCCAGCTATTTTCTCCTTGAGCAAGAGGACTACGTCTACTTCTTTACTCACCATGCTGCGCTAGTATCATCTGTTATCAACTCTTTGAAGACCAACTCAGCAAGAGAAGATCATTTTTTGTTGTAACATTGGCAATGATTATATGTTCTCCTTTTGTCTCCTACCCCCCACTCTTTTCCCCTTCCTTGGACCCTCCGTGCTCCGTTGAGCAGGTCTCACTTCTCAGTCGGCAGTTGACTCGATCAGTTAAAGCTCCTCTCGAGCCAGTCTCCTCAAACCAAGAGGCACACTTTCTTCTACGCCATGTTGGCAAGGTAGTTGTCATCAAAGGAAACTTCGCCTTCAACATGAAATCAAGATAAGTACCATTTTAAAAGTTTTAACCTCATCTTCATGGTTTTAACTTCCACGTGCTTTTAATGATTCTTTTATAGACAGTGTGAAATTATTTATTTTGGGGCAAAAATCATTCTTCGTGGGATTTGCCATGTTGAGCTTTCGCTTGTATAAGCCAACCTTACTAAAAAAGAACTTTTCTTAAGCTATTCAAATGAGAAATCTTCTCACTACGTGGGATATTACCTAATACCCGCTGTCTATAATTCATCAAGCTAGTTCCTCCGTTGGATTTTCTCAACCCCATTTTTCTACTAAGGTCGTTCTGGAACCTTCGAGATCTTGTACTCTATCTGCGAGTCTTGCCGTCAGGTATTTTTCACTCACTTGTGACAATAATATTTAAAATGAGGAATCTTCCTTACAAATTGTTGCAATAGCTAACTTTCTTCCACCGCTGGAACCACTGGAATGTTTTATGGTACATTTAATTGTAAATCACAACTTTTTCAAGAAATAGACTCTCACCTATATAGTGCAATCAGTTATTTCCATAATTGCAATAATTTTCTTTCTCATAAACTTTAGTGTTTCTATAGTGAACTTTGCATCCATCTTTATAGACTACAGTGATAACCAGTGCTTGCTCCAAGTTTCTACCGCGTCGCGATCGTCCGTTTACATTAAATACGGCCATGAACATTGATCCTATATCCCAATGATCTTTCCTCAACCTTCTACTAACAACCAATATTAATAAAATTGTAACTTTTCTATAAGGTGTCACTCACGAAGTGCCCTTCCAACTTTGCTAGTTTAACATTAATTAAATTCTGCATTATTGCTTGTGTGATACAAGTTTCAAATTCACATTGTTCCTTTCCTATAATCAGGGAAAACAATTCTTTAAACTCTTGAGCGAGTCATGTTCAGGTTTCACGAAATGGAAACTGGCCCATTTGGCTAGTGATTCCTACTCAAACTTGGGAAGTCTAGAACCTTCCTTTTAACTTTCTTCAGGTTTCACAGTAAGTGACCTGCCCTTATTTGCATAATAACCAACATTAATTCTGTATAAATATAAGAAGTTGTAGAAACTTCCATCTTATTCTTCATGTTTTTCTTATTGTTATTTTCGAAGTTGTCACTTTCTCTAGAACATTCTCTCAAGAATTTCTTAAAGTACACTCTTTGTACTAAATTTAAATGTTTAAACTTTAATTACTACACATGTCTTTTTATTTTCTTATAAAGATTTTAGAAACATGTAAGGTTTCAAACCTTGTAAATTGTCAATTGCCTGGAGCAAACGTTTAATGTTGAGAGGTCTGCGACCCCATTTGTTAAAAAGTTCAAATGAACTATGTTTGTCAAAATTATATTACATAATTGTTAATTTCCTCAAACTTCTTTGAATTGTAAAATAAATGAAGCGTTTCCTTTCGCTTTTTCATTTACGAATACAAAGTTTAGGCAAAATCCTGTCTTCCTTGACTCTCCTCACTCAATGACATTAAAATCATTAATAGGGCTTTCACCATTTGTTGCATTTGAGCAAGAACTCTTAATTTTCACCTCACTAAAGTTCTTTTTAGCTTTAATAGCTAATTCTAATTGGCCAGTAAGGCAAGTAAAGCTCGCTAAGCCAGCTACCTGCTTGTGGAGACCCTCTCCGAAAACTTATGGTCAGTTTTCTAAAAGATAAGTGTTTCTTTTTGTCTAAACTTTTAGCCGGCTCCTCGCTGAGTAAAAGCTTAGCCATTTTCCAATGCAACCATTGGTTCATTTACCAAGATTACTCCATAAGGCATAATCTTTTAACATTTTCCTTCTTAGAGACACTTGGTCGCCTTTACCGGAACTCCATAATTTTGGAAATTGAAAATACCAAACCTGAGTTAAATCATTGGCATTCTTCGAATTATTTTGTAAAACCTAATTTCTTCGAGAAGACATACAGTAAATTTGTTACTATCAGTCTTGCCAGACCATCACCCTTCCCTATAGTAGTTTCCTACATGCTTGGGAGGAAATACACTAAAGCCTCTCTCTTGCAAACCGCCCAAGTCCCGGCTGCGGTTCCCGTCAGCTTCGACCAAGCTCGTACATACTTTAGGTATCAGAAAGTTAATTTTCAGTGGCAACTGCCTCTAAATGTATTGAAAGTCAAATTCATAACTTTTGTGGGACTCTCCTCCTATTTTTCTATCCTTTTTCTCCAATCCAAAATCTACTTCCTTTTCTTAATCATCTTCCCTTGGTGGGTGGGTTATTCCTCAGCTAATAAACTACCCAATGGTCGCCCACGGGCGTCACTTAGAAAGACCTGCACTCGGCCTCTCAGGAGGCCACACGAAAAAAAATGGCATAGATCTTACATTTTAAGAAAAGTAGGCTCTTTAGTTCGTCACGGAACTTCTTGTTTTTCTAATTCCTTGATTTTTGTTCGCCCCTTGATTGCTGTCGTTTCTAAAGCGTATAAGGCCTCTGGTAAGACTACTGTACGGTAGTGTCGTAATTTGGCATTGATGGAAATACTTTTTTTTATTGTAGTGGTTCCATGTAAGTCGGTATGCTTTCTGCAATTTAGCGATCCTGTCTTCATTGGATGCCAAGTTCAGTCCTGTTTTCTGTATAATCTCTCCTAGATATTTGAAACTTTCCACTTTTGTTATTTTTCCATACTTGGTTTCCAGTGGGTGCTTGTCTGTAGATTTTGTGTCCATGAACTGTGTTTTTTCGTATGAGATTTGTAACCCTGTTTTGGCAGAGATTTCATGTAGCGTCTCTAGTGCTCCTTTGGCTTCTTTTCTGTTATTTGTTATAATCGCTACATCATCGGTAAAGGCCAGACACTTAATGTTGACTGTCCTTTTCTGGTGTTTTGCCATTTTTATGCCTTTGACTCCTTTTTCCCTTGTCTTGATTATTTTATCCAAAACTGAGTTGAATAGAGTGGGTGATAAACCATCACCTTGTCGCACTCCTGTATTAATTTTGAAGGGTTCCGAGATCTCTCCCATGAATTTAACTTTGGATATTGTATTTGTTAATGTTTCTTGGATTAGTTTTCTGGACTTATTGTCGACCTTCATTTCTTCTAATGTGTTAGAAAGTGTTTCTCTATCTATGGAGTCGTACGCTTTTTTGTAATTGACGAATGTGATTGTTGTGTTCCTGGTTTTTCTCGTTGCTAGTATTATTCTCAGGCACCAAATCTGCTCACTGCACGATCTTCCCTTCCTGAACCCTCCTTGGTATTCTCCTATCTGTGGATCTATCTGAGGCTCTATCCGTTTTAACAGGGCTTTGGAGAAAATTTTGTATGCGACGGGTAATAGTGAAACCCCTCTATAATTATTAGGGTTCGTTTTATCTCCCTTCTTGTGGAGGGGGTGTATTAGAGCTGACTTCCATTCTTCTGGTACCTTCCCTGTTTCCCAGATGTTTTCGATGATTTTGTGTATTTTTGGTGTAACATTTTCGTGGTCTAATTTCCAGATTTCCGAAATCAATCCGTCTTCTCCAGGCGCTCTATTGTTCTTTAGTGATTTTATTATTTCCACGATTTCTTCAAGTGTTGGAGGTTTGGAATCAATGTTAGGTTCTGGCTTTTCGAACTGTAATCTGTGTGTTGGTTTATCACAGTTAAGCAGTGAGTCAAAATATTGTGCCAGTATCGTACAGTTCTTTTTCGGGTTTGTCTCCAGTGTTCCGTCTTGTCTTTTGAAGCATAAGCTCGGTGGTCGATATCCTGTCATATTCTCTCTGAATGTTCTATAGAAGTTTCGTGTGTTATTTTTGGTAAAATCCTCTTCTATCACCTTGAGTCTGTTGTTATCGTAGTTTCTTTTTTCTCTGCGGATTATTCTCGAGGAGTCTTTTTGTATCTTGTTGAATTCTTCCAATTTTTCGGGTGTTCTATGGCTGTTAAATTTTTTCCAGGCTTGTATTCTATCCTCTATGGCTCTGTCACATGTCACGTTCCACCATCTGTGCTTCCTTTTCCTCGGGGGCTGCCCCATTTTTATCAGTTCTTTCATGTTTTCGGACATGTCCGTCCAGTTGTTACTCTCAATTTTCTTAAGTCCTTGTGTTATTTCTTTCTTGTTTAATTGTAAATACTCTGGGTCTGTTCTGAAAATTCTGGTTGTTCTCTTAGTTTGTCTGTTTGGTATAAACTTAGCCTTGATTTGTAGTAGATGATGATCAGATTCGAAAAACCCTTTTCTCGTTCGTATATTCATAACTTCTCTGGTGTTTTTGTAGATATCGCAACGTGGTCTATCTGAAATTCTCCGAGGGCGCTGTTTGGAGATTTCCAAGTCCATAGTTTCTTGTAGGGTTTCTGGAATTGTGTTGACATGATTTTGAGGTCAAAATTCCTACAGAAGTTTATCAAATTCTCTCCATTCTTGTTTGTCCTCTGGTGCGCTGTATGTTTTTCTGTTGTGTCTCTGAATTTTCTTTCGCGGCCTAATTGTGCATTAAAATCACCAAGCAATAATTTTACATGCTTAGTGGGGATTTTGTTGGTGATTTCTTCTAAGTCTTCCCAGAATTCTTCTATCATCTGTGGATTTTTGTTATTGTAGTTATTTGTGGGGGCATGAGCATTGATTATTGTATACGCTTTGTTACCAGAACGTATCGTAAGTGTGGATTTTTTTTCAGATTTTGAGGTGAAATCTATTACAGAGTCCAATATTGAGTTGTGGACTACAAAACCTGTTCCGAAGAGTTTGAGATTTTTTCCTGGAATAGTTATGGCTGGTTTCCCCTTGTATATTCTGTAACTTCCCGAATCGAAGTGATTCTCATCTGAGAATCTCGTTTCCTGTATAGCCAGTATTCTGATATTGAATGTGTCCATGATGTTTGTTAGTTGTTTCACTTTACCTAGTTTCAGGAGTGTGTTTACGTTGAGTGTTCCCATGTAAAATATTCTCTTAGTTTTGAGGGTTTTTGAGAAGCAATTCTCCTCTTCATGACATACCTGATCCTCTGGAATCCGATGATCAGGTACAATACTCAGTTTTATTGACTGGGGCCCAGGGTAGTGTGTTCGTTCACGTCATTCTGTCATGATTATTGATTTATGTTCAAGTTGTGGTGGTGAAACCCCAAGGGATCGCACAGAATTACGACTGGAGTATTGAATTCCAGAAGATTGGATCACAGCCGAGCTAACAGACGCCGACCAGAGTACCGGTGGTTACCACACAGACGTGTCTGGATTTAAAATTTTCACCTAGTAACCCTAGGCAGGGGCCCTCACAGGGTGTTACCATCCGGAGCCAGATGGACCCAGGTTTTTTAACGAGGTGTTACTCCTCCCCCTCCTCCTTCCTCAACACTTGCGTGATGAGGCCCCGGGCTTGGGACCGGCACTGGCGGAGTTGCCACACGATTATTATTATTATTATAATTATTACGGATCACAAACCACTTACGCAGATCCTACATACAGAGAAGTCGCTACCAGTCCTGTGCATTAGTCGCATGGCCAATTATGCCGACTACCTCGCACACTTTAACTTCACCGTGGTTTTTAAAATGTCGTATCAAAACGCCAACGCTGACTACTTCTCCAGAGCACCGTTACCATCGACCGTCAACAAGATCCTAAACTCAATCTCGTAACAGTGAGAAGAAAGAGAGGATTAAGACGACTTTGCTTTTTTTACAGTTCACCAGACGCAGCAGTTACCCGTCAAATCCGAAGACATTGCACGAGAGACGAGGAAGGAACCTGATCTCGGCAGAATCGTCAAACTTCTGGAAGGCGGCCAAGATCTCACCAGCCATGACTTCAAGGCACCCGAGATGAAATACACACTCGCCGCGAACTGCTTGATGTTCGAGCACAGAGTAGTGGTTCCACCTGCACTGCGAGATGCCATCCTCAAAGACGTGCATGCAGCTCACCTGGGTATCGTCAAAATGAAGGGAATGGCACGTTCCTTTGTGTTTAGGCCAGGCATTGACTCCGCCATCGAGAAGCTCGCGAAGTCCTGCACCACATGCGCAATCCATGCGCACACTCAACCCAAGTTCCGCGAGCATCACTGGGAGTACCCAAAGACACCGTGGGGGCGCATTCACATCGACTACGCGGGCCCAGCAGCCGACAACATGCTTGTTGTAGACAGTGGCGTGGCGTGGAATTTTTTCGAGGGTAAGCTGTGAAGAAGACTCAAAATATAGGCTTAAACCACAAAGCAATTTCAGCACCCAGTTCCAGCTATGCCCTTGTCAATGTTGAGGTTGATATCTGAAGTAGCAACAATTACTCTACACACATAATTATTAGTCTTTCACATTTAAAAAAATAAAAATAGAAAGAATTGTAATACAGCACAGCTCATTTTTCCCTTTTCAACTTGAGGCATGCCAATCCATGTACATTAATTGCGGAGAAAATTATTCATCAATAGGGTTGGCGGGCTTCTCTTGTCTTGTATCATTTGACGATTGAACAGTGTGGCAATTTGTGTTTTTGTTGTTCGCATTTCTTGGCCTAAGAAGCTAAACTTTTAAGTTATTACCCGTAAATTTTCTATTATGCGTGGCTCAGCGGTAACGTTCTAGCTTGCTGAGCTTAAGATAGCAGGATCGAATGCCGTCGCAGTCAGTCGGCATTTGAGGGTGCGCAAATGCGAGGGAGCCGTGTCAGTATATTTACTGGCACGTTAAAGATTCCCTTCGGGTCAAAATTCCGGCATCCCGGCGTCTCTAAAAGCCTTAGTAGTTAACAGGGACGTAAAACCAATAACATTATTATTATTATTTTCTATTAGACTATGAGACCTAAGTGAACATTAAAATAATAAACATGCTATTAGTAGACTAATAGATATTCTTATGTCATTGGATTGCATGTTCAGTTAATATTTATTTGCAAATATCACTCAAATTGTACTGATGTAGGCTTTCACGGCTTCATTAGTTTGAATGACTTAATTGGGGCGTAGGCCTATAACCTATGCAAACTAGTACTAAGGGGGCATGGTGGCGCAGCGGTCAAGCTGTTGGCCTCTCACCAAGGTGGACCGGGTTCGATTCCCGGTCAATACATGTGAGATTTCGAAGTGAAATTCCATGTCCTGTGCTTCGGATTCCACGTAAAAAGGAGGTCCCGTGGCTCATGATCGCATGATTAATGGTCACGTAAAGCTTCCTTCTTTTTTTAAACTAGTACTAACAATTCCGGCGTCTAGTGCATCAGTGGAAAGAATGTTTTCTACCATGAAATGTACAAAAACCTTCACCCGAAACTCAATGCATCAAGAAGGACTTTCACATCTCGCGCTTCTTTCCATTGAAAAGGTGTTATTGTGCAGCCTTCAGGGGAACACTGATTTTCACGACCATGTAATTGATGAATTCACTAAGAGGGAGAGAAGAATTGAACTTCGCTACAAATGATCTGCCAAGGTACAGTAAATAGTGGCATTAATTAATTTTGTACAAATGAGAACTTGATAGACCCTACCTACCGTAATAACCAAATGAAAATCCACAGCCTGCTTCCAGTCTCCGACCGGGTCAGGAATGGAATGAATGAAGCCCCCATCTAGCGGCGAGGACATGAACTGTGCCGGCTGCCGAGGCCTGACGCACTCCTCTGGGGCAATGATTAAATGAATGACAGATGAAATGAAATGATAGTGGCGAGTGTTGCTGGAATGAAATTTTGACAGGGAAAACCGGAGTACCCGGAGGAAAACCTGTCTGCCTTCGTTTTGTCCAGCACAGATCTCACATGGAGTGACCGGGATTTGAACCACGGGCCCAGCGGTGAGAGGCCGGCGTGCTGCCGCCTAAGCCACGGAGGCTTCGTAATAACCAAATATTTTTTTAAATAATGTGATAGGTCTTTAAAATATTATTCAAATTATACGGATGTACATACATTTAAAATTATGTATCCTTTACACCTACTCTTTGAATATAATTTGAATGATAATCTGAGCAACTTTTCGGGTTGATGGGTCACTCTGAAGATTCCAACGCACTGTACACTCCAACACAATAATATCAACAGTAGTTACGGTATACTAAATTTTGCTAATTGCACTCAAAAACATAGAGTTGTGAGTTAACCGGACGAAGAAGAATTTTAACTACCGCGCCCAGCAAAGGTCGGGTCTGATGGTCAGATGGTGGGTGGGCAAGGAGTGGGTGGGGACTGGAGAGGCGCGCCAAATGATTTTAAGCAGTGCTGGTGTCCAGGCTCGCTAGGGTAAGCCACCCGAATCGAAGCAGACCTTGCTACCCGCTTTCACTTGTCTCGACGACAGCCCTGTGGCTATGGAACGCCACACCCCCTGTCTTAGCCAATCAAGGACGACCTGGCGTTGTTGGTGTACCACTCCATCGGCCATAGCAGTGTTCCGGGCTAGAAGGCTCCTGGAGGTAAACAAGCCGTTGTCATAGCGACCAGCCGCACTCTTTCTTCTTTCTCTCCAAAGTAGTACCGGCTGATCGTGGAGAACTGCGGTAGAGAACGAGGAACGTCATTCAAAGTGGCGTTTTTGCAGATGCTTGCGCGTTAGAAAGTGATATTATATACTTTATTCTTATGAGAATATGCTAGGTAAGCGGTGCTTACCCCGTGGTATTGGAGAAAACGCCACTGGTTGTAGACGCCTACTCGAGGTCAAGAAGACGACCTCGACGACAGCTGCAGCATCAATCGCCCATATGGATGACTTGTTGACAGCGCTCGGCACCCCAGTCACCGTCGTTTCAGACAATGGAAGGCAGTTCATCGCAGAATAATTCAAGGCCTTTCTGCAGAAGAGTGGTGTGAAGTACCACAAGCTTACAGCGCCGTAACATCCATCAACTAATGGTCAAGCAGAACGGTATGTCCAAACGGTTAAGGATGCCCTCTACGCGATGAAAACCACCAAAGGAACTCTGCAGACCAACGTTTGCACTAGAATATGCGAAAAACAGAGAGCAGAATTGGATTCGACATTCCACACCTTCGAAGTGGGACAGTCAGTTTACTTCCTGTCTGGCAACACGAACCTGGACAAGTGGCTCCCCGGTGCCTTCGCAGCCCGCATCACAGATCTTCACTATGAGATCAACTGCCAGGAGAAACAAGCGCCACATCGACCAAATTAGGCCATTTCCAGGAATTCAGTACAGCCAAACACAGAGAACCAGAAACCGACCATCGATGAACCTGCCGTAAATCCACCTAGGCCTCGACATGTTAGATTCTTCCAATCACCAGCTACCGCAGCACCAGCCGAGAGGACGCCACAAGTCGTCCATGGAAACCAAACACCAACACCAGCTACTCCAGTTATATTGCGCAGGTCTACACGCAAACGCCGCCCACCAGTAAGATTTTCTCCATAGACATAACAAGTACAATTTTAAGGAGGGAGGAAATGTTGTGTATTCGAACTCACAGAAATATATTATGTTCCAAAGAAATTTCACCCTCAACAGTTGGTAACCCATAGACACCACCAGATACACAGTTATCAATTACTCGATCTCACTAGAGCCATATATACATTGTTGGAAACTGATCTGTACATTGTTTGGTTTTCTCATAATAAATTGGCATATGGTTGATCGGTTCGTGGAATTGTCAACCTTAGAAAATACAAAGCTTAGAAAACACAAAAAAGATCAACATAGGGTGTCCAAGAGGACTGTTTTCTAAAATAAAAAGAAAAAAAAGTGCCTTAAGAGGGATACCTGATACTTAAGACAATACAATACTAATTACAATATGTCAATTTCTTAATATACACATAACTTCATTTCTTGCATAAAATATACACCGGCATACATTTAATGAAGAATTTCAGATGCATTGGTATCTTTCGTTTGAGCCTCTCCTGAGTTGAGTATTCTTTGACAGTGAGACCATCATCGGTACTCAAATCCTAATTTCCTACATTCAGCCTAGGTAGGTGTTCCACACCCGAAAGTAGCTCAGTTGTCAACCCTTGTAATAAGCTAATGGATGAAACTATGCTCACTGGTCAACAAATCTCAATAGCTCTCTGTCCGCCTTAAGAAGCTCCCTACTATTAAGTAGTTTCTATGAATCGAAAGTTTCCAATGCCCAATTTTGAATTTCCGGATATCATTGGTAATCGAAGACTTCATATAAAAATATAACTTAGAAGAAAGATGAGGAAAACACGGCGCGTGTTTAAATCTCTGACAATCAAGGTGCAGTTTTTCTCCGGATTCTATTTCTCCACAATTTATTGTCGTCAGTTATTCCAGCAGCATTTTATACGGGCACCTTGTTAAACCACGATAAAAGACTTGCATATTTCACTTGAGCCGTTAATCTAAAATATATACTGACTTATTACTCTTGAAAGGCTATTTACTTATCCTCATGATCATAGGGAAAACATTGATCGAATTGTATCTTGGGCAATTTTACCATAAAGAGACTCATTTTATATCGGAGCGGATGGCATGAAACATACATACTGATCTTCTAATTATTAATATCGAATTGACTTTACTCAAGTGCACATATAGGAACAGCTATACAGCCCATATAAACAGTTTATGCACTAGCCGACAAATAATTCACGCATGAAGATGGAATTGTCGGTATATCACACACTATGCCATACAGTTACATGTAATGCCAATAGTCATGTGGTATTTGTAAGAACGTGATTAGTAGAACGGTCTCGCCATCTGATGCCGTGCACGTACCCTCATCCAAGGCCCATAAAAGTGCTCCAACAGGCTACTCAAACATTGTGGACTGATATTAGCGGTTGGGTAAACCTTGTCGACCATATGGCATGCCATAGCGACCCATTTGACGTGCATTTACCCACTTAACATAGATGGAGATGGGGCGCATTGCTTGGATGCGCGAGACTGGATGGTCCTACCGGCAAATTGCCCGCCAGCGAGGTCGCTCTGATCAGACTGCATGGGCGTGTTGTGATCAGTATTTGCGTAAGGGCGACCACAAACGGCAGCAGAGCTCAGGACACACTCGACGGAGCACCAGGATTGACGATCGTAGGTTCGTCCGAAAACCACGTGCAGATCCAACTGATTCGGTGTCTACCATCCACAGGTGGGTGGTATAGATCTAACGTTAGTGATTGAGCAGTGCACATTTCAAACGGAAGGCAAAGAGTGAGTTACTTGCCCCGTTGGTGAGAGGAGCACCTCATGGGTTTGGCTACATGCTGGACCTGGTTGGGAAATTCCAAATGGTCTTCCGACCCCTACTTGTAAATACCTATCGCTGCTTGCCACCCGGCTGACATAAACCTTCTGTCCTGTCCTCAGACTGTGGGGGGTGGGGATAGATCCGTCGACTACAACAACCCTAAACTAGCGCGCGATCTACACCACTGATACCCACCTATGTGCCGACCTTCACTGTGCCTAGGCGCTTGGCCTGTGTTCTGTCGTCTCCGTTTGAATTGGTATCGTGACCGATACACTTGGACTGCTACAGACTAGAACTGGGTTGTTTTTATTGACAAATCCAGGTCCTCTTTTTGCTCCGTCGATGGCCTTGTTCGTGTCTGGAGACCTTGTGGTGCGCACCCCAATCCAGCGTTTACTTTGGCGCGTAAAACTAGCCCCATTGCTGGTGTGATGGTCTGGGGCCCATTACATACGACAGCCGGTCATTCCTAGTTGTGTTATGAGGATCGATAACGACGCGGATAACGGCCACATGTCTTGCCACTCATTGCAGAATGTCCAGAATGTTCAGGATTAAACATAACTGCCTTCGCAACGTTGGCACACTGCCATGACCCACCCGATCTACAGATTTGTCACCAATCGAACATGTCTGGGACTACCTGGTACACCAACTACAGGAGCCGAGGAGTGTACTAGATCTTGTAGGCCAGTTACACCAATTCTGGACACGTATGGTGCAGGATACCATACGAACTCTGTATGCCTTCATGCCTGCCCGTGTAGCAATCCGAGCAAGAGGTGGACCAACAGTGTACTAGAGCCTCCATGCAGATGATTAGTGTTCTACGATACAAGTGATTGTCTGCAATGATGTTACATTATTTTACGTTCATCAACGTTACAATCAACCATGCTATTGCCAAAATTCCTTCAATAAAGCGCTTGGAAATGCATCGAACATGCATCGTCAATGATAGTTGTATATAGCAATAAGTGTGCATTACTTCACGATCATTGTAACTCAATACACTAATTACCGTTATTTTGTTGGGAAAGTAATGGTAAATATAACTAAGCAACTAAAACGTAAATACTCACCTCTGCATATTCCTACTGTACCCTTCAATTAAGCGATGAGTATTTGGCAATATCCGAAGGTGGGCTGGATCACAGAAGATTCACCGTCCCCGGATAGAAAATCCTCTGCACAACGCTGACAAATAAAGCATAGGCTAATCAGGCACAAGAACTAATATTGTACCTTGGAACTATAGGCCTACTACATGGATTTGGTCTACTAACTAGTTTGTAGAGTGAGAAACTTGTGCTTCTCGGATGTGACGGGTGAAGGTTTTGGGTATTAGATGCCTATAATTATCTCCGCAGTACAATATAACACTAAATAACGTAAATTACAATGAAAAAATTATATAAAAAGTAGCGAGCAATGGTACACAATGTACCCGCTAATTTATTCATAAAGAAACAATTTACATAAAATAAATAAAATATCACTCGTTGAAATAAAAGGCTATCATAATAATCTCTAATAAAATTATCTTCTTCTCCCTAAATAAATCCTGAACTGATAACCATGCTACTTGCATTCTTTATAATAATAGTCTCCTCGACTAGTTACAGGAGTTCAAAACATAAAAACCCTACATCATTGACTAGCTTGAGTCACGTAAAAATATATTTCAGTAACCCCTCTAAATTCCTAATGATTTACATGTTAAAACATTACTCTATAGTCTATACAATACAACTCCCGTTCTCAAAATAGCATTGCTTATTTTTCCAAATCCTGATTTTATGTTCTTATATTAACTTTCCTATACTCAAATAATATTTACATTTATGTACAGCACTATACTGACTTTTGCCTAACTCATAAAAGTTCATAATTTTCCCTCCTTCACTTGTCAATAATCCACTGTTGTTATTCTTAAACTTTACTAACTTTATTTTATCAAATTCTGGTGTCCTTAATCACAATACCTCTAAGGCCGTACAACTAAGTAAAGCTCATACGTCATTTGTCTAATCTGGTTTAACAAAATAATAACTCCAACAAATCGATATTACCTCAATAATACAATTATTTCCTGCACTAAATTGCTTCATCGAATCTTTTTATAGCCGCTATCAGCTGTTACCATGCATTGTTGTAAATTACTTCACTTTGCGTTATAGTTTATTTACATTATTTTCATCTAAAATGAAAATCACATAAGCACAACCTTAATACATTTCAACTATATCCTCGAAGATACTATATTCCTTTACTTGTATTACCAACAGGTTATTTTACAATTTCTCAACGACGTCGACATGATTGATGAAGAACTTATTTGTACATCACATTACTGCAGACTCCAATTTTTTCATAGGGTATACCACTATTAAATCGTAACCATATCTGCATTTATATCGTGCTTTTCTTACTAATCTTGTGCGCCCTATTTTCGATAATGCTGGTCATCAAATTCCTTGTTAAATACAATTTTCATAATGTAGCCTTTCGATAACAATCATCATTTCAATAATATTTATTCATCAATTCTTAATAATAATAATAATAATAATAATAATAATAATAATAATAGAATTCCTTATCTCCTTACTGGTCTATTCTCATTGTTTCATAAACAATTATAACAATTCGTCACAACTAATGATATAATTAATCTTTGTTTGGTTTTTCGATCGTCGCTATCGTTGCTATCCCGTCAGAACTTAATAAAAAATCGTAACTTCTGTATTAAATATTCATATTAGCAATTTCTGTCTAACTCTCATATAATAAAATAAAATTAAATTTCAAATTAAATGTAATATCAATTTACTGTTAATGATCTTATAGTACTCCACTGCTGGTCTTCAACTAAGATTTATTAACGATCTATAATGATCTACGCTTATCTAAAATCCTAAATAGCCTAAATTTATTCTATTATTATAAAAATCTCCATTATATCAAAATTAGATATCAACCAAAATATCAAGATATTAAATCCAAAATCAAGAATATTAAATTCAAAAATCTCAAAATCCGTAATTAAAATTCAAAAAACTCAGATACCATAATCTCGACCGTAAATGTTTCTTTCTTAGTCGTTTTACCCTCCAGGGTTGGTTTTTCCCTCAGACTCAGCAAGGGACCCCACCTTTACCGCCTCCAGGGCAGTGTCCTGGAACTTGAAACTTCAGGTGGGGGATACAACTGGGGAAGGACGAGCACCTCGCCCTGGCGGCCTCACCTGCAAAGTGAACAGGGGCCTTATGAGGAATGGTAAGGGAAGATTGGGAGGGATAGGCAAGGAAGAGGGAAGGATGTGGCCGTTGCCTTATGTTAGGTACTGCCCCCGTAATTGAATTATATAGAGACCACGGTGGCTATTTTGGAAATTATAGCGAAAGTTATGGCTGTCATAGTTATGACGTGGGTAGTCATGACGTAAGCACGGATGACGCAGACGTGATGCCAGCAGGCTACTTGAGCTGAGATTCTCAGTGACGTCAGCATTTATTCGAGAAGGATCCGAGATGTACGACGCAGTCGCAGGAAACGTGGAATTCTGCTGAGGAAGAAATTATGCTATTGGAGGGGAGGCTCAAACCAATGAACGATAGTCTGAAGGAAGACGGAGATTGCTGAAACTATGGTATTTTTATTACTTTTGGAATGCAGAATTGTGGAAATCCATTTGCAGTAGAGGCATTGATCTGGAATTTTGGTGAAATTAATTTTCAGTTTTTGAATTTTGAAAATCCGTCATGTATTGACGAAGTTGGAACTTCTAGCGATGACGCAGTAACACGCGATGGAAGGGATAGATACGCCCCTCATGAAGTTCATAAAAGGCCTTGCGCAGAAGAGAGGAGCCTCATTCTCAGATTATAAATCGTCTGATATTCAATCGTCAGATTTCAAATAGTCATTTCAGTGAAACGTCGAGTGAGATTATTAGTGAAAAAGTCGTCTTTGTAACGCGTGGCGAAGCCACTGCATTAAACGAGAGTCGAACATACAAGCAGTGCAGGTTTACTGTGAAGTAAATCTAGGTAAAGTTGAAACGACCCTTATAACGCTTCTACAAGATTAGCTGTGAACAGTTAGCGGTCGCCTATAAGCTAATTCTCTTGTGCATTGCTACAGTAAGGACTGTAGAAAAGCTGAACAATTTCGAGGAAGTATTTTGGAAGTTATTGACAATATTAGACGACTGACAAAAGTGATTTTCTCGCCACATGAGAAACACTTTGTATAGCCAGACTCTACGCTACGGCTGATAGGGCTAGTGAAATAGGGAGACTTCAGATTGCTTTTGTGACACAACGCTACAGTATTATGGAGCAGTCTAATATGGCAGTTTGTTCTTCTAATACTATTACCGAAGAGAAGATGGAAGGCTAAAGGACTTTATGCAATTGGGACATATTTCAACGGAGTAAGATAGCAGCATGGAACTTCGCTAATTGCTATTCCATATAAGCGAACATGTGGTAAATAACCATCTACACCCATGTTTCGTGATTAAAGGCTGAATACTATCAAACAGCCTTAGAAATGATTTCATACTTTCTGAATATGAATATTTCTTCGGAAATTTATACAAAAACTTCATGGCGATTTTCAACTGGAACTTCAGGGATTTTTCAAGAGAGGTCAGGGTTGTCCCGACTCACAAAGAAGATTATTGCCGGAAGGATGTCGTTCGTCTTCGTGAAGCAGTTCGATTCTCCGATGGTGCTGTTTCTGGTTTCGAGGATGGAGCTCAGCTTTAACTTGGTGAAATGGATCCATCAACAGTCTTCTTTGGGGAATTTTCCTCTGGAACGTCAATCGGCAGATAAGGTAGTCGTGAACGTTTATTGTATTTGAGTTTCTTAGCAATATTTGAGCAACCATTTTTCCCATATTTTTGTCCTCATGTATTTTTGCCCGATATTCTTGTTTAAGATTCCTATTCTCAGTACACCTTGATGAGTTATGCCTTTTTCGACGTTTTATTAAGACATTGTTATGTCATGGGCATAGTTAAATGATTTTGAATCAGTTGAGACTGATATTTAGATTTTTCAGTAATTTGCTTATTTTTGTAGTCACGATTTGACTGTAAGTTAATGATTTTTATGGCAGATTTAAATTCAGACAGCGTGTCACTTTATTAAAGTAATTCTACCCCAGTTTAATTACTTTGACCAATTTTCTGTCATCATCAAGAAGGAAGAACATTTAAATGATTTTAGAGCGTTAAAATCCAGTACGTTGTCGACGATCTTGGAAATACTAGTCGTTATTTGAATTGATTGCAACACAGACATTTATCGTCAGTCATGAACGACCATTGCATCACAGGCAATTTTGTGAAAGATGAACATTAATTATGAATTATTGAATGCATTAAATTCGTGAAACTTGTGTTAGGTTTTTTCTCATATAGAGATTTATATAATGATGTTTGCATTCCCCAGTCTAATTGGATTCTATTCGACTATTTTGCAGTTAGTCGCACTTTGTTTGATGATAGTATTTTTATACTACAATTCTTTGAAGATGTTAATCTTAAATTTTGATAGACCAGACAGGCGTATATAAGCGTATTCACTATTAAATTTGTTTGTGATTGGCAAATTTTTATTTCATTTCGATTCATGAATGAAATCCACGAAGTTTAAATGACAACAGTTTTGAAACAATTAATGATATAAGAATTTTTAAGTGGAACTATGAATGTATAATCGATAGTGCAGCGGACATGTTGAAAGTCGCTGATGTATAATGCCCTTAAATAAATGAAGGAGATTCCCACAGTAATTAATAATGATAAAGATTGTGTTAGGGGAGGTTTTTTGTAAATGCTGTGGAAGATTTTGATGCCGTATATTTTAATATATGATGAATTTTGGGCTATTTTGAATGCAGTTTGTGCATTATTTTGTAAGCGAAGTATTTTCCGCTAGAGTGTATTGTCATAGTTCGTTGAAAATTAATCAAGTGAATTTACTGTTATAATTAACAAGAGTTTTGAAAGAATTTGAGATAAGATTTTGAATGAAGATTACCGTCACAAATAATTAAAATTATTACAACCTTTATTAAACCAGATTGTGACATGTACATGTATAACTAACCTTCATTGGTCGATTATATTAAACACGATTATGAATTTACCAACCGGATAAAACATGTGGTTCAATGTATTTCTTAAATTAATAATTTAAATAATTTAAATGTTGATATTGTAAATAATAAATGTAAATATCTTTGACAATTATGTGGAACGAAAGTAATGTTAAAGGCGTGTTTAAAAATTCTGTAATTATCTTCGACAATATTATAAACAATTTCTAATTGTTATAAATAATTTATGTGATTTTGTTATAAACATTTAAGAGTGTGTTTGATACTCTAAACTATGCTTATTAAACATTTGGATGATAAATTAACAAGTTTAGGGAATGTTAAAATAATCCAGTGGGATGTGAGTTAAGCATTTGAAAGATTTGCTTCAATATGTATGAGTTGTCTTGTAGACATTTAAAGCTTTAAAAGGAGCTGAATTCTTACGCAAGTGTGGCGTAACTAGGGAGCCCCATTTGACAGGTGTGAGCCAGGTTGAAGGGTAGACCAGCCGGCCAAACATCTGGTTATAAGCGGGTGAGGTCGATACTCCGGCCTTGTGCCTATTAATACAAGTGCAATGTTTATTAAAAGAAACCAAATGCTCTATATATGTCGTACCCTGACTTCCTCATCCAATCCAAATGTGTTTTAAAATGTTACGTTATTTTGAGCTCATGGGAGCTAACATATTGTTTGATAACTTTGCAAGTCCTTTAGGAGGACGTAGTCAGATTGACATAGGCTACTGATAGCCACGTTTATTTTGTTGAGTTGTTAAAATCATACTCTTTATTAGAAAATAAAGCTTTTGTACAGTTCAAAGTTCTCGTCTTCAGTCTGGTTCATTTTTAAATGTCATGGTGAAGGTTATTGTGAGAGCATACTTTAAGGATCCTGTTGTCAACCCAATCCCCGAGATATTTATAAGAGGTAAGTAAAAGTAAGTATGAAACCCCGTCTATTTTGGTGTGTTCCACAATAATTTTTCTTGGTAACTTCTGTGTTCAAACCTCGGTAGTATCTGTCAGTGCCATTTTCATTGATGTAGCTGAGCTGGTGCGATTGATTGTTGGCAATCCGATTGAGGGGGTGGATATCTGACAGCCTACTATCCGGGTAAACGGGGACAGAAGGATTGGCGACCCAAGAACGTGGGGCTGAGTCAACAGAAGGATTGGCGCACCTAAAACGTTGGGGCTCGATTCAACATAACTGGATCACCAGGTTGAACACCAGTAGGATTGGCAAACCTAAAACGTGTGGATCGATTAGACTCAAATAAAGAGGTTGATTCTTTGTTAGATGTCTTGGCCAATTGTAGAATTTAAGAGTGTGATTATATAGGAATTAAATGTTGTATTGTAGTAGGAAAATTACACTCAGAAAAGATCAGATCTTATACAACTTGAGAAAGGTTAAATGGGCTGGAAACTTAGGAAAATCGCCTATGATCTGGAATCTTATTTTATTTGACCGGCTTATGACATTTTAGTCATATTAAAGATAAAATTAAATTATTTGGATTGTAAATGTAAAATTATTTGTGTTAGGATATTTTAAAATGAGCCAGGGAAATTTGAACATGTGCTTGAGTTTGTTTCAACATAAAGTGTCTTCGAAAGTTAATTATAAGGTAGTTATAAGTTAGATTTAAGACAGAAAATTGATCAAATTTATATATGGTGAAAAGTGTTGCTCAAATGTTGTTATTTTGCTCTTTTGATGTATGTCCCTACAGCAGTCTAATTTTTGAATAATATTGTAATGGCAGATGAAAGTTTGAAGATGATGTTAGCGGAGATGTCTGCTAATATGAAGCAGATGAATGAAAGTATGAAGGAGAATACTAGTCGAATGGAGGAGAATATGAAAGCTCTTCAGACCAGTTCTGCTAACTTAGAGGATAATATGTCGCGTTTACAGATTAATACCCAAGGAATTGAGAATACTGTAACTGACATGCGCTCAGACGTGTCCAATGTTAAAATAGATGTGTCTAATATGCATAAAAATGTTGCTGATGTTAAAATTGATGTTGCTAATGTGCATAAAGATCTTACAATGTTGAATTTAGATGTAGCTAATGTCCGTAGTGATATTTCTTGTGCTAGGGCTGAGGTAGTTGTTGTCAAAAATTATGTTGCGACTGTTCAAGACAAGGTTGAGGAAGTCCAAAGAGGAATCCAAAATGTTAGAACTGATGTGTCCAATGTTCAGGTTGATATTAATAACATTCATTCGGATGTAAACGAGATGCAAAGTGACATAAATAAAATTCAAGTAGAGGTCAACACAGTTTTCGTAGATGTTGCTAAAGTCCAAACTGATGTAAATAAAGTCAGGGAAGAGATAGAAAATTCGAAAACTCTTTGTACACGTAATATAAGTGCATTAACGACTAGGCTAGTTGATGAGTCAGTTAGAACGACAGCGTCTTTAGAAGGTTTAAAGTTTGATGTAGAGGTCATGAGAACCCAAGTATTAGACCATAATAAAGTATTGAAAGAGGATATTGAATTAGACATAGCAGAAATGTTAACGGCAAATGTAGCAATATGGAAAGACGAGTGGAATAGGTCAAGTGGGGAACATGTAACCCAAATTCAGGATCGTATTGAAAGGAAACTTGCCAGTACTCAAATTGATATTAACAATGAAGTAGTACAGATTAGGAAAGATTTAAGCGTCAGGATGGATTCGCTATCCGAAAGACAAGTTGAAGATAGAACACAACTAGGTCAGGATGTGCAAACATTAAAATCTGCATTAGAGGAACAGATTCATAAAGTTGTCTCTGATGTGAATGAAACGACGAGTAAACTGCAGAATTTGAAGTTAGGAGAGGCTAATTTAACGGAGACCTACAAAGAAGAGTTAATCAAGAAAGTCTTAACGGAAATCACTGACAAGGATACAGTAGGCTTGGCTTGCGAAACCAGTAGGAATTATGCCAGAAGATATAACCTAGATCCAGAAGAGAGAGACGTGACTCCTGAAGAACGTATATCCAGATTCAGGGAGGAAGATGACGAGAGGAATATGGAACCTGAGTGGAACTATCGTGATAGTGGGAAAAACTACCCGGATTCATATCCGAGGAACGTAACGGTCATCAGGAATTTTGAAGATAAACCGCAAAAATTCAGTAACACGGATAGTTTGACACCTATCGAATATGTAAGGAACCTCAAAGATTATTTCATCGAAGCTCACATTCCCAGAGAGAGAGAGATGAAGATAGTGGAGAGATATTTGATTGGAGGACCCCTCGAATGGTTTCGCGCATTTAGATACACATTCAGTAACTTTGACGAGTTTGCAGAGGCATTAATCAAACGATTTTGGTCCATAGAAGCGCAGAATTCGTTAAGAGCGGAGGTGTATTCAAGAAAATACTCCGGTACTCTTCCAACGCGGTACGCTGATTTCTTTACGAGTCAATTATCCCGCTTGAGATTTTTACAACCCCCATTGTCCACGGAGCAACTTATTGATGCGATTTCTCGTATGCTGCCAGTTGAGGTGAGAAGACTAATAATTTCGTCCAACATCAGGGATTTAACCAGCATGGATGAATTACTGAGGAGGTTAGACTACACAAGTCCAATGCCTAACGTGGTACAGAAAGGTCAAAGGCATGACTTTAAAGAAATAAATACTGTATATATGGACCAAGTCCAACAAACTGACAAGCCAGATGAGGAGAAAACTGACAATGTAGGTCCTCACAGGAATAATCAGTTTCGAAATAACAGATCGCAAGGTTACCGACCGTATCAACAGAGAAGAGGCTGGAACTATAACCGAGGAAATTACAATGGAAGAGGCAGATATTATAACAATAATGGTTATAACCGAAATTATAACAGGAATAACCAGAGCCAAAACAGAAATCAGAATACTCAAGGTCAGGTTATGACACCCGATCAGTATCAGGAAAGAGAGAAGGAAAGCCAGCAATACCTAAAAGAATTACGGGAAAAAGAAGCAGACAACCAAAAGAAAAGGCAGGAGGTTGTAATCGATCCTGGGCCTTCTACGAGCCAACAGAATTTTGAGGTCGGTAACACAAAAAAAAAAAAACGCCGATTTCTCAACGTCAGTGAGAACTTGTAAATACATTGCCACACCACACCTGATTACGATTAATGAGATATATGAAGTGACTGATGAAGATTTGCTAGAAGAGAGGGGTATCGTGAAAGAGGAAAGACCATGTGCCTTACCTATTATTTCTGTACGGATAGATGGCCAACAGTATAAAGCCCTGATGGATACTGGTGCAATTATCTCCATCATTTCAGAGGAATGTTATCAAAGTCTGCTAAGAGGAGAGAACATGACAGTTCTTCCTGTTTCTACTGTCAAAGTGAGAGGGATATTCCAAGATAAGGCAGTGAAGTGCAAGATTCAAGTGTTATTGAACTTTGAGATCAATGGAAGGAATTATGAACAGATCTTCATTGCGGTGAGCAAGATCAATTTTGATATGGTGCTTGGAATCGATTTTATATCGAAGGTCGGAGCTATTATTGACATGAAGAACAGAAGTATTAGCTTTAATGATGGGTACATAATCACAGAAGAGATAGAAAAACAGGACGTGAAAAACAGTCTGGAAATAGACCTTAGGGAAGAAATTTTGAATACTATAGTTAATGAAGTGGAAAATTTAGCAGAAATACCCAGTAGAAAAACTGAAGGATTTGAAGAAATTCAGGGGGAATTTGAGGATCTGATAAAGGAATTCCAAGATATTTTCGATGAAAAGCCTGGATTGATTAAGGATTATAAATACAAGATAAGGCTGACAGATGAAACCCCTTACCAGAAGAGAATATACCCCATTCCTGAGAAATACTATCAAGAAGTACGAGGGTTAATCAGAAAAATGGAGGTAGACGGGATTATTAAAAAACAGGCGTCGTCTTATATAAACCCCATCACAGTAGTGAAGAAAAGTAATGGTCAGATACGTCTTTGTCTCGATGCCAGGACCATTAACTTGAAGATTCTTCCAGAAAATGACCGACCACCCAAGATTAGAGATCTGCTTCGAAAATTCAAAGGGAGAGCATGTTTCAGCGTTCTTGACTTGACGTCTTCATTTTATCAAGTTCAGCTAGAAGAAGATAGTATGCAGTACACTGGATTCCTATTTGACCAGACGTCATGGGTCTTTGTCCGAATGCCTTTTGGTATGGTTAACAGTGGACCAGCACTTATTCGAGCACTTGATAGTAAGCTCACTGACGAAGTGAAAGAAAATGTAATCTGCTACATCGACGATTTAATCGTATCTTCACCCAGCGCCGCAGAACATTTAGTGCACTTGAGAAAGTTGTTCGAGAATTTACGGGAGGCCAATATCAAGGTGAATTTTGGAAAATGTCAATTCTTGAAGCAGGAAATAAATTACTTGGGGCATACTATTGATAAAGATGGATATCATCCAAACATGAAAAAAGTAGATGCGATCACGAGATTTCCAAAGCCAACTAAGGTGAAACAAGTCAGAGAATTTGTAGGAGCATGCCAATTTATTAGCAGCCACTGTCCAAGATACTCGGAAATTATGGCTCCTCTGTATGACTTACTCAAGAAGAATAACAGATGGAAATGGAGTACCGCTGCAGACGAGGCTTTTGAGAAAGCAAAAGTGATGCTCAGAAATAATGTGAAACTGGAGTACCCAGACTTTGAGAAGGTGTTCTATATTGAGTCTGATGCATCAAGAGTAGGCATTAGTGCAGTCTTATACCAGAAAGACGAGGCAGGCAACAAGCACTACATTGCGTTCACTAGTCGGAAGTTGAAGAAACACGAGGAAAATTACTTCACGACGGAGCTTGAAGCGTTAGCTTTTGTAACAGCATTGCAAGCCTGGAAGAAAATACTGCTGGGACATAAGGTCATCATTATTACTGACCATAAAGCACTACAGTTTATGCTGCAAACTGACATGTCGAGTGATAGATTGACACGTTGGGCTTTGTTCACCCAACAGTTTAACGCCACTATCGTCCACCAGCCTGGGAAAGATAACTTACTGGCTGATGCTCTATCACGTAACCCTATTAAAAATGTGCAGATACACCATGTACAATTGGAGCAAGAAGATCAAGAAACCGTTAGGAGGTTAGCCCGAATCGGTGTGTCACAGAAGAGACACGCTCCAATAAGGAAAATGTACAGGTTCCTCAAGGGTTACATGGACAATACGGATGTTGACTATGCAGTTACACGGAGAAATTCACGACACTTTGTCTTGAGTGGAGACATCGTATGCAAGTATGCTGACTCTGCGCATACAAAACTCCGAATAGTCGTGCCACCTAAACTTGTTGTCAATTTAGTGTGGGTAGCTCATCACGCAACTGGACATGCCGGTTTAGATAAAACTCTTAATACTCTTAAATAGAGATTTATCTGGACTAACATGCGTTCCAGCATTGCCAAGGTCATTAGATCATGTGACAAATGTCAAAGAGCAAAGTATGCTTCTGCTTTATTAAAAGGAAAACCGAAGGCTATGATTCCTTCTAAGCCAAACGAACTAATGGCGACGGATATATTTGGCCCCTGTCCGAAGGGATATCAGGGTAATCAGTACCTGTTGGTTACCGTGGATGTTTTCTCAAAATTTGTTACAATGAGTCCCATGCAGAAAGCGAACACAAGGAACGTAGTAAGCAGACTGGAAAATGCTGTATTTCCTAAAGCTGGTATACCAGAATATCTACTGTCAGATCATGGAACGCAATTTACATCCGTGGAATTTGCAGCGGATATGGAAAGGCTTGGCATTAAGCACTTATTTTCAAGCGTGCGTTACCCAGAATCGAATTCCTCAGAAAGATATATGGCTGAATTTTCGAAATTCTGTCGAATTTTCTGTCCAAATGATCATTCTGGTTGGGTGAGATTTGTACCCCTTATAGAGGAATGTCTGAACTCTACAGTGCAGGAGAGTACAGGAGAAGTGCCAATGCGACTTCATCTTGGAAGAAACCCAGAAAGGCCGTGGGATAATCTTTTCAACCACATTCCTAGAGATCCCGACTTAGGAAGGCAGCAGAGGATTGACAAGGCGAAGGAACAACTCCAGAAAGCAGCAGAGAAACGATTGAAAAGAGTAGCTGGAAAACGTTTTGGTGCACCCTTACAAGTTGGAAATCTTGTATTATTACGCAGACCTGTCAAGGCTGATATGAGCAAGAAAATATACCCCAAATTTGGAAATGTATTCATGGGGCCGTTTAGGATTACGAACGCCTATGGAAACAACTGCTATGAACTCTACGATGATGAGAATAACGTCATTTACGGCAAGTTCAATGCTGGAAATTTAAAAAGATACTATCCTAGAGTAAGCCAGTAATAATTCAATTTCGTGTTCAAGAGAGTTGAGGTACTTGTAACACTGAGTTTAAAAACAATTTGCAACTGTTTTTAAAACGTGGTGAGAGGAGAATGCCCCCGTAATTGAATTATATAGAGACCACGGTGGCTATTTTGGAAATTATAGCGAAAGTTATGGCTGTCATAGTTATGACGTGGGTAGTCATGACGTAAGCACGGATGACGCAGACGTGATGCCAGCAGGCTACTTGAGCTGAGATTCTCAGTGACGTCAGCATTTATTCGAGAAGGATCCGAGATGTACGACGCAGTCGCAGGAAACGTGGAATTCTGCTGAGGAAGAAATTATGCTATTGGAGGGGAGGCTGAAACCAATGAACGATAGTCTGAAGGAAGACGGAGATTGCTGAAACTATGGCATTTTTATTACTTTTGGAATGCAGAATTGTGGAAATCCATTTGCAGTAGAGGCATTGATCTGGAATTTTGGTGAAATTAATTTTCAGTTTTTGAATTTTGAAAATCCGTCATGTATTGACGAAGTTGGAACTTCTAGCGATGACGCAGTAACACGCGATGGAAGGGATAGATACGCCCCTCATGAAGTTCATAAAAGGCCTTGCGCAGAAGAGAGGAGCCTCATTCTCAGATTATAAATCGTCTGATATTCAATCGTCAGATTTCAAATAGTCATTTCAGTGAAACGTCGAGTGAGATTATTAGTGAAAAAGTCGTCTTTGTAACGCGTGGCGAAGCCACTGCATTAAACGAGAGTCGAACATACAAGCAGTGCAGGTTTACTGTGAAGTAAATCTAGGTAAAGTTGAAACGACCCTTATAACGCTTCTACAAGATTAGCTGTGAACAGTTAGCGGTCGCCTATAAGCTAATTATCTTGTGCATTGCTACAGTAAGGACTGTAGAAAAGCTGAACAATTTCGAGGAAGTATTTTGGAAGTTATTGACAATATTAGACGACTGACAAAAGTGATTTTCTCGCCACAGGAGAAACACTTTGTATAGCCAGACTCTACGCTACGGCTGACAGGGCTAGTGAAATAGGGAGACTTCAGATTGCTTTTGTGACACAACGCTACAGTATTATGGAGCAGTCTAATATGGCAGTTTGTTCTTCTAATACTATTACCGAAGAGAAGATGGAAGGCTAAAGGACTTTATGCAATTGGGACATATTTCAACGGAGTAAGATAGCAGCATGGAACTTCGCTAATTGCTATTCCATATAAGCGAACATGTGGTAAATAACCATCTACACCCATGTTTCGTGATTAAAGGCTGAATACTATCAAACAGCCTTAGAAATGATTTCATACTTTCTGAATATGAATATTTCTTCGGAAATTTATACAAAAACTTCATGGCGATTTTCAACTGGAACTTCAGGGATTTTTCAAGAGAGGTCAGGGTTGTCCCGACTCACAAAGAAGATTATTGCCGGAAGGATGTCGTTCGTCTTCGTGAAGCAGTTCGATTCTCCGATGGTGCTGTTTCTGGTTTCGAGGATGGAGCTCAGCTTTAACTTGGTGAAATGGATCCATCAACAGTCTTCTTTGGGGAATTTTCCTCTGGAACGTCAATCGGCAGATAAGGTAGTCGTGAACGTTTATTGTATTTGAGTTTCTTAGCAATATTTGAGCAACCATTTTTCCCATATTTTTGTCCTCATGTATTTTTGCCCGATATTCTTGTTTAAGATTCCTATTCTCAGTACACCTTGATGAGTTATGCCTTTTTCGACGTTTTATTAAGACATTGTTATGTCATGGGCATAGTTAAATGATTTTGAATCAGTTGAGACTGATATTTAGATTTTTCAGTAATTTGCTTATTTTTGTAGTCACGATTTGACTGTAAGTTAATGATTTTTATGGCAGATTTAAATTCAGACAGCGTGTCACTTTATTAAAGTAATTCTACCCCAGTTTAATTACTTTGACCAATTTTCTGTCATCATCAAGAAGGAAGAACATTTAAATGATTTTAGAGCGTTAAAATCCAGTACGTTGTCGACGATCTTGGAAATACTAGTCGTTATTTGAATTGATTGCAACACAGACATTTATCGTCAGTCATGAACGACCATTGCATCACAGGCAATTTTGTGAAAGATGAACATTAATTATGAATTATTGAATGCATTAAATTCGTGAAACTTGTGTTAGGTTTTTTCTCATATAGAGATTTATATAATGATGTTTGCATTCCCCAGTCTAATTGGATTCTATTCGACTATTTTGCAGTTAGTCGCACTTTGTTTGATGATAGTATTTTTATACTACAATTCTTTGAAGATGTTAATCTTAAATTTTGATAGACCAGACAGGCGTATATAAGCGTATTCACTATTAAATTTGTTTGTGATTGGCAAATTTTTATTTCATTTCGATTCATGAATGAAATCCACGAAGTTTAAATGACAACAGTTTTGAAACAATTAATGATATAAGAATTTTTAAGTGGAACTATGAATGTATAATCGATAGTGCAGCGGACATGTTGAAAGTCGCTGATGTATAATGCCCTTAAATAAATGAAGGAGATTCCCACAGTAATTAATAATGATAAAGATTGTGTTAGGGGAGGTTTTTTGTAAATGCTGTGGAAGATTTTGATGCCGTATATTTTAATATATGATGAATTTTGGGCTATTTTGAATGCAGTTTGTGCATTATTTTGTAAGCGAAGTATTTTCCGCTAGAGTGTATTGTCATAGTTCGTTGAAAATTAATCAAGTGAATTTACTGTTATAATTAACAAGAGTTTTGAAAGAATTTGAGATAAGATTTTGAATGAAGATTACCGTCACAAATAATTAAAATTATAACAACCTTTATTAAACCAGATTGTGACATGTACATGTATAACTAACCTTCATTGGTCGATTATATTAAACACGATTATGAATTTACCAACCGGATAAAACATGTGGTTCAATGTATTTCTTAAATTAATAATTTAAATAATTTAAATGTTGATATTGTAAATAATAAATGTAAATATCTTTGACAATTATGTGGAACGAAAGTAATGTTAAAGGCGTGTTTAAAAATTTTGTAATTATCTTCGACAATATTATAAACAATTTCTAATTGTTATAAATAATTTATGTGATTTTGTTATAAACATTTAAGAGTGTGTTTGATACTCTAAACTATGCTTATTAAACATTTGGATGATAACTTAACAAGTTTAGGGAATGTTAAAATAATCCAGTGGGATGTGAGTTAAGCATTTGAAAGATTTACTTCAATATGTATGAGTTGTCTTGTAGACATTTAAAGCTTTAAAAGGAGCTGAATTCTTACGCAAGTGTGGCGTAACTAGGGAGCCCCATTTGACAGGTGTGAGCCAGGTTGAAGGGTAGACCAGCCGGCCAAACATCTGGTTATAAGCGGGTGAGGTCGATACTCCGGCCTTGTGCCTATTAATACAAGTGCAATGTTTATTAAAAGAAACCAAATGCTCTATATATGTCGTACCCTGACTTCCTCATCCAATCCAAATGTGTTTTAAAATGTTACGTTATTTTGAGCTCATGGGAGCTAACATATTGTTTGATAACTTTGCAAGTCCTTTAGGAGGACGTAGTCAGATTGACATAGGCTACTGATAGCCACGTTTATTTTGTTGAGTTGTTAAAATCATACTCTTTATTAGAAAATAAAGCTTTTGTACAGTTCAAAGTTCTCGTCTTCAGTCTGGTTCATTTTTAAATGTCATGGTGAAGGTTATTGTGAGAGCATACTTTAAGGATCCTGTTGTCAACCCAATCCCCGAGATATTTATAAGAGGTAAGTAAAAGTAAGTATGAAACCCCGTCTATTTTGGTGTGTTCCACAATAATTTTTCTTGGTAACTTCTGTGTTCAAACCTCGGTAGTATCTGTCAGTGCCATTTTCATTGATGTAGCTGAGCTGGTGCGATTGATTGTTGGCAATCCGATTGAGGGGGCGGATATCTGACAGCCTACTATCCGGGTAAACGGGGACAGTACTGACCCCGAATTTTGAATTCGATTGGTAAAATTATATCATTTTTCCCAATTATAAATTTTAACATTCAGAAACGAGGTCTGGATTGGTGACAGAAAACCTGTTTGGTTACGGAGGCAAGACAGTTCCATGTTAGAATAGCGAAGGGGAAGTGACCTTGTTCGAATGCAGAGTACTAGCTTGCAAGGACTAAGGAGGAGAGAGAGAAGAGGGGAAGTGTTGGCGAGCAATGATGGCACTATCCTGCTTGAAGACCGCGAATCCCGCATTCCAATGCGCACCAAATGTAGGGTGATTTGATAGTCACGTGGAAGATACTGACCAATCAGAGAAGAGCTGATTACAGAAAAAACTCCTCATTGTGTAATTAATTTAAGAAGATAATTACATCTACAACATTTATCCAGCATTATTACACATGGACAAATGCAGAATTGAACCAAGAATATTTGAGTATTTTCAGGTGCAAATTGGAATAGGTAGTGCGAGGATCAAAATTAATTTTGTGATGTACTGCCCCCGGAAATTGAATTATATTGAGACCACGATGGCTGTATTGGCAAATGTGAGTAAAGTTATGGATGTCATAGTTATGACGTGGATATTCATGACGTAGGCACGGATGACGCAGATTTCATGCCAGTAGGCTGATTGAGCTGAGATTCTTGGTGACGTCATGATTTTGTTCGAGAAAGATCTTAGATTTACGACGCAGTCGCAGGAAACAAGGTATTGTGCTAAGGAAGAAGCTACGCTATTGGAGGAGAGACTCGAACCAATGAACGATAGTTTGGAAGGAAGACGGAGATTGCTGAAACTACGATATTTAATTACTTTTGGCATGCAGATTTGTGGAAATCTATTTTCAGTTATGGCATTGATTTGGAATTTTGAAGAAATTAATTTTGAGTTTTAGAAATTTGAAAATCCGTCAAGTATAGCCAAAGTTAAAACTTCCAGCAATGACGCAGCAACAGGCTATGGAAGGGATGGATACGCCCCTTAAGAAGTTGATAAAAGGTCGTGCACAGGAGAGAGGAGGTCTCAGATCTCATATGTCAGATCGCATATATATTTCTGGTGATATATAGTTATTTTCAAGTGATTCAGTGAAGTAAGTTGTCTTTAGCGTGGTTAAAACCCGGCGCATCGAACGAACACGGAGCAGTTCCATTTTACGCTGCTCAAAACTAGGTGAAGTTGAAACGCTCACATTAACGTTTCCACCAGTCAAGATATCAAGCGCTAACTTCAGCCTGCATTATAATTCTATTGGGCAGTATAACATTGAGGTGTGTAGAAGATTTGAACAATTTCACAGTTATACTTCGAAAGATATTGAAACTTTAAGGCTGCCAACAAAAGTGATTTTCTCGCCACAGGAGAAACACTTTTAAAATTCCACATTATACACTACGGCTGACACGTGGAGTGCAACAGTGATATTGGAGAATACGTTTGGTATTACAACGATACATTCGACTATGGAAGATTATAATCTTGCAGTGCTTTCAATGATTATAACAGTAGTTGAGATGGAAGGCTAAGGCTTTAATGCAATTGGGACATATATCGTTGGAGTAAAGTAACAGCATGGAACTTCGTTAATCGTCTTTCTACAAAAGCGAGCATGTAGTGAACATCCAACTACACTCATGCATCGTGAATCCATCGCTGAATTATACCAGATAACAGTGGAAATTTTTTCATACTCCACAACTATGAATATTTCTGCGGAAATAACTACAATAAACTTCATGGCGAATTCCTGCAAGAACTTCAGGGAACTTTCAAGAGAGGCCAGGGTTGTCCCGGCGCACAAAGAAGAGTTTTGCCAGAAGGATGTTTTTCGTATCCACGGAGCAGTGCAATTTCGGAGGAGGAAGCAGTTCGATTCTCCGAGGACGCTGATTCCAAATTCGAGGACGGAGCACATCTTTACGCTGGTGAAATGGAACCAACAGCAGTTTTCTTTGAAAACTTTCCTCTGGAACTTCAATCAACAGATAAGGTAGTCGTGAACGTTTCTTGTATTATTTGAGTCTTGTAGCGATATCTGAGCAACCATTTTCCCATATTTTCTGTCCTATCTTTTGCCCCATTTTCTTGATTGATATTTCTGTACTCAGTACACTTCGATGATTTATGCCTTTTTCTTCGATTTTTGAGACATTGCTATGTCATTGGCATACTTAATAATTTTGGATCAGTTGAGACTGATGATTTAGATTCTTTCAGTAATTTGCATATTTTTGTAGTCACGATTTGACTGTAAAGTTAACGATTTGCTATGGCAGATTTGAATTCAGACAGCGTGTCATTTTATTAAAGTAATTCTATTCAGTAAATTACTTTGACCAATTTTCTGTCATCCTCAAGAAAGAAGAATGATTAAAAGATTTTAGAGCGTTAAAATCTATTACGATATCGACGATCTTTGAAATACTAGTCGTCTTATGAACATGATTGCAACATAGACATTTACCATTGCATTATAGACAATTTTATGAAATATGAACGTTAATTACAATTTATTGAATACACTATAGTAATGAACATTTGATAGGAGTTTTTCTCAATTATAGATTGGAACAATAATGTTTGCATTCCACAGTCTAATTGTATTCTATTCGACTATTTTGCAGTTTAGATGAACTTTGTTTGAAGATAGTATTTTTATACTGCGTTACTTTGAAGATGTTAATCTCAATTTTGATAGACCAGGCAGGAGTGTCTAATCGTATTTGCTATTAAATTTATTTGTGATTGGCAAATTTTTACTTCATATCGATTCATGAATGAAACCCACGAAGGTTAAATAATAACAGTCGTTATTACTATTGATGAATATAAGAATTTTTAAAGAGGAACAATGGATGTATAATCGTTAGTTCAGTGGACGTGTAAAAGTCGCTGTTGAATAATGCCCTTGAATAATGAAGGAGGTTCCCACAATAATTAATGAAGTTGATGAATTAATAAGTGGAGGATTTTTGTGTGTAGTTTGGAAGATTTTTATGCCATATATATGAAGATATATGATGAATTTTGGGCCAATTGTTGTGCAATTTTGTGCGTTATAAGCGAAGTATTTTCCCGCTGAATGTTGTTCTTGTTCTTTGAAAGATTATTCATATGAAGATACTGTTAAAATTAACAAGAGTGTTAATTAATTTGAGATAAAGATTTTGAATGGAGGTTACCGTCACAAATATTAATAATTATTATTAAACCTTATTAAACCTGAATTTGACAGTTAAATATAACTAACCTTCATTGGTCGATTATATCATCACGATTTGAGTAATTATCAACCGGATAAACGTGTGGTTTAATGTATTCCTTGTATAAATAATATAAACAATTAATATTGTAAATAATTTTGTAAATATCTTTGTTAAATAATTTGAAGTGGTAGTGATTAATAGAGGCGTGTATAAAATTTTCAATGGTCATTTGACATTGTTATAAACAATTTATTATTGTTATAAATAATTAATGAACTTTTGTTATTAACATTTAGAGTTTTTTTATACTCTAAACAACGCAAGTTAAGCAGGTGGTTTGAACAATTAATCATGATTTGGGATTATTGGAGTAATCCACTGGTGTTTGAATGAAGCATGTAAGACATTTGCGTGATAATATTTCAGTTGAGATGTGAACATTTACGTATTTGAAAAGGAGAACCAAGCTCTGAGGTAACACGCTTATGCTAGGGTTGAACGAACGGGAGTCCGCTTTGACAATACAGGTGCATTGCAGCTGGCCCGGACAACTGTGTTACAGAGGCCAAGGACGTTCCATAATAGCCTTGTGGCTATAAATAAAATGTGAAGTATTGTGCCCATTTAGCAAGAAATATGCCAATCACAGTATACCAGCGTAGCTCAATTCGGGATTTCGGGGCAGCGGTAAGTTCCCCCACTCTGTGACTCACATATTTTGGATTAATTAGAGGATACACTGGCAAAATAACAACAAAATCAACTCCTATTTAAACACATTTAATTAATAAATTTAATGGCGCTACAAACACTTTAACAATTTAATTACTGACCCAAATAAATCAACTGCTTGTTCCAAATGAACAAGGAATCACAAATATAAACAAATATTGTATTCAAAACCTGTGGTTTCCACATAAACCAACAATTCTTACTTAGTCTCACTTCCATAAAGCACTAACATTAAGTTTACATAACTCCGAGCTCTTTGGCTCCATGCATTTACATTATTAAGGTGTCATTCTTGTACACCTCAAACACTATCTTTTATATTTTCTTATTTCTTAAAAACAAATATATAATTATTTTATGTTAATTATCTAACTCAATATTTTTGGGCATGTCCACACATTCAGTTGTTATCATCTCTCTTTATTTCACAAATATATTAAGGTAATCAGAAAATCAATTGTGCACTCCAGAGCGTGAAGGTACTTGACCCAGTCAAAAAACTATAGTTACTCCCGAACCTAGTTGCCTTCAATCAACTCATGGAATCCCACGTCCATACATTATTACCATAGGGATTGTTATTTATCTCTTATGTCTTAGTAGACCATTATCATATAAGGAACTACGATCTGAACCGGCAAACGAAAATATCCATCTACTAGGACCTCGGTTCAACGCCCGGGTCGTTAACAACTTTAAACACTCCTGGTGTATTCATTCTCTTTACAACAGCTTACGAGACGGTCTCTATTCCCTCTCGCTTTAAGAGAGCTAGACTCTACTACTTGGGGTGCGATTTATGACCACGTAGGGTGACGACGACTCCCTGTCTGACCCAACGTTAGTAGCTTATTTCCAAGGCTTTCAAAACAAACCTTCCCATTATATCCAGTTCTGGGGAGACCGGGCTTTACTGTACCGTATACATTCAAACAACATTTCTTTGGTTCACAGACCATTTTCGTATCCTTGGCATTTATTAATTATGAGAGGGTCCTCATTGATTGGGAAGATTAATACACATACGACGACGGAGAATTTAAGGGGCTTTTATCATAAGAAGATCCTGCATTCGAATCTCTTCAAGTGCCTCGGGAACCAATCCCTTACAGAGGACTTATACAAAATGCGATTTAGAGTCGGCCGTGGCCCATATGACATACGCTCAATAATACCAAATATTAGCTCCCTTTTTAAATACATACACAATGCCTCGTGATACTATGTCACAATTAGAGGACTTATACAATTATCAATTCACTGCAATCAACTACCCTCCATAAGTAATGTACCAAGTATTTAACCACTACGCGTTCCTAGCGTGACACTTTAATATTATATTTGCGCTCATTATGCGCTATGCATTATTTTAAGCCGAAAATGTCTTCCCAAGAACTGATAAATCTCTTTAGTAACAATTCATATTATTTTAATTCACATATTAATCTTTCCGTTGTCGATAAATCGCTCCCTGTTTTAAAATATTCCATTGAACCTCATCTCTTACACATACGTTAAGGCTTAACGTTCTTATGTTCATATCAATTTATTTGATTTTTTTTTAACATTTCCATGTTTAATTATTATTATTATCTTTATTCTTTATACAAGCTCAAAAGCTATTTCTTTCATATCTCAACTTTACTTTGTTTCAATGTCTTTCATGATAATTAATGATATTTCGCTTGCTCTTATGACATTAGTTAAATACATTAACCCTTTATTCACATATTTCCTCTACGGATTTATTCTTTACATAATTATTTATAATTTCTCAATTTATTTTATTATTGTTCAGACCGTGTTCTTGATTATTCAGTATTTATTTATTTAAACACATCCCTTTCACTCAAAAACTCCGGTGGGTTTGTACACAATCAATTTCTGACACCAAAATAGACTGAATTTAGTACTCACATGTTTCCAGATCATCCCATGATCTTTAATCTGGTGCGGTGCTTCATTTCTGGGCCCACTTTGAACCTTTACTCCATATTAAAGGAATTCATCTTACGTAAAAACACTTTTTGACATATATTTAAAACACTTAACATTGACAACATTTTTATATACTGATGTGTCCCTTTTGAACACATAATAAACACTAAAAATATTATTTAACACACAATCTTGATTATTTTACACTTCACAATTCTCGATCACTAGGCCGTATTTCTGAGCCTATCACACGTGATCTTCTTAAATTCCCGTTTCCAAGGGTGAAATTTATTCGATGTCGGCTTCCTATCCTGCAGAATGCGAAAGTCTCGAAACATCTACTGTTCCCTGGAGTCCAATTCTGCTACTCCTATCCTGGATGACCGGCTATTTATCTAGCTTGAACGGCTTCTTTGTAGATCTGTCTATCGATCCTAACGAAAGTCTATACGGATCGAGGTCTCCTCTAAGACCTATAGATTTAGTTTATAGCAGCTAGCACTTCTCAATTCTAGTATTTTTAGAATAGTTCGCCTGCTTTCTGGAGATAATGTTTATAGTCTCCTATCTTCTTTATTTGAACTGTTTTAACACTCCTACGTTTCGAACCTTATTCTGTTCTTCCCTTTTAGGTTTCTTTACTTTAAATAACAGTTTATCTGTCTGGTACGATACTTCCGTACGTTATGATCTATTCATTCGTACATTTAACGACCTATCGCCTTTAAGTCCGACGTTCATAGCCTGCTCTGACTATGTCTTACGAATTTTCACTTTAACTTGTATACAGTCGGGCCTAAATCCTATAATTAGGATTTTCCTAATCTTTCACTACGGCGATACTTTAAAATTTCGTCTTGACCACTCCTTATGGAGGCAAGCAAGTCGTTAATACTGCGACGCCTGTGGCTATCGGATCTTACTTCTGCGGTGTAACACAGCGTTTCTTCCCTCAAGGAGTACTGGTAGCTGTTTTTCGATGTCACGCAGAGTTATGTCCCTCACGGACTGTCGGAATGACTACTTCTACGTCGTGGAGCAGCACTTCCCCTCACGGAGTGCTCGTATGACTGCATGTGCTGATATAACTTCACGTCCTCCTGGACGGATTCGTACTGCGTGATGCGTGGCAACACCCCTCGGGCTGTTCAAGACTGCATTCAATGATGATCGTGACACAGTGACGTGCCCTCAGGCCGTTTGAAACTGCATCTGCTGTGATGTAGCCTTACGCCCCTCACGGGCTATTCGAGACTGCATTCGATGCGATGTGACACAGTGACGCCCCCTCGGGCTGTCTGAAACTGCATTCAATGATGATCGTGACACAGTGACGCCCCCTCGGGCTGTCTGAAACTGCATGTGCTGTGATGTAGCACAGTGACGTGCCCTCAGGCCGTTTGAAACTGCATGGTTGGCTTGGAAACGCCCGAAGCTTTATACTATTTTACTACAAAAAAATAAGACTCTAGCCTTTTCTGTGGTCAACTTCTAAAATAATGGTGCCACAAATATAAAAATTATACCTTCCGAAAGCTCATCTTCTCAATGTCACATAATCTCATTGCACCTAAGAATCGATCGTGCAATTCGGAGATATTAATTAATTTCTTGTCCTCAATTGTGTGGGTGTTGCATTCCTTTTGCTCTCTCCCCTCCACAGAGGCTTAGGTACTTCCCCAATGACGTCGTCTTACGTCAGCAGTTTTTTTCTGCGCAATTATTAAATGGTTTCTCTTTACTGAAAAATCTCTCATTCAAAATGATTCACTGTACTGTGCTTGTTTACTCATTATTATGCTCGTAAACGTGTTAATTTTAATTATTCCTCTTCTGGCGCATAAGCGATGTTGTCAATTTCCAGCAACGTCAGCTCGAATTCCGATTCAGGCTTCCTTGTCTAACACGGTGGAAATTTCCATTCAGTTATTAATACTCGTGACCAGCCCTCTCTTGAATGTCGAGTGGGGTGATCTCATCTAAGGAACATCTGTCCCTAGTCGCTTGCACAATGTTAAGCTATAATCCTGGCTTAAAATCTCTCTCCGTTCCTTTAGGAAACTATACGTTTCTTTCATTTCTTCCTTGAGGACATGGGTTCGACCTTCATGGACCCTATGGCATATGGGTTCATCTCTCCCCTCCTTAGGTAAATAAATTTTCGAAAATTCTTGAGGAAATTTATTTCAATTTAATTTGTATTTCCTTATTCGTCGAATCCATCATAACGTCATCCGTATTTACTGTTGTTTTACTTCCTTAAAGTTCCTTCCACTAATTGTGTAGGTTGGGTATGCTCTATCTTTACCCTTTCTTTCTCCTTTATTACATTAAAATTTTCCTTTTCAATAAAATCAATTACTTCTTTAAAGTTCCTTTCCTTTCTGGTCTGTGTTTAGGTTGGGTCTTCAAGAGTTCCCATTCATTCATTTATTCCCTAGTGGTCGACTCCACTCAGGCCATAAATCTCTTGTCACGTTCGATGTTTACAACTCTCTACCCTCGTCTGGCGCATGCTTCTCCAAACTCGAGTCAACAGTTGGTTTCCTTTCTTCTTTTCTCAAGACAGACTTCAAGTCGGTCTGTTCTTTATTCATTACATATTTCTTCAACTTAATGACTTTATGTTAATTATCTTGCGGGTGCAATTAGCTTTACCCGTAACTTAATTCATTACAGTTCACAGACTTCAAGACTGTTACACTTCATTCGATTTTTTTTAAGAGCTCAGTCTGACCTCACCTGACTCTTTCTGGTTCTCTTCCTTCTTCCTTATCTCTCTTTGAGATGGTATTTCAGCAAATATTACACTTATTTCTCATATTCTTTGACGGTTGCAAATATCTTTACCCGTTTGTTCCAATGGGATAATCCTTTTCCTTCACCTCGTATCGAGATGGCATTTTCAAAGAGTATTTCTTTTTCCTACTCTTCCAATTCTTTAGATTTTCCAAATCTCTTTTCTTTCTCTTCTTTTTATCCTTCCCTTTCTTCTTACGATGCTTCCAGCTGAAATATGCCTGGGCATCCTCTTTCTCCAAGACATCGTTTGTTATTCCACCTTCTTTCATTGTTCCCATGGGGTATCCATTTCCTGGTACATCAATTATCAATGGCGGTTTTCCTCCTTTTGGCTCTTCTTCAGAGACGTCTCCTCTCATTTTTTCATTGCTCCCAACAATCTCATCTTTTTCTTTTAGGGTTTCTTGGCTCTTATTAGCACTTTCCTCCATTTCTCTATTCTTTTGTTGCCAGTTCTGGTATTTAATCAACAATTCAAGGATCTGAGCTTTCAATTTTGGTCCTTCTAATGCCGTTTTATCTTCTTGATCCTCCTGAATGTCTTCTAGGTTTTCTTTTTCTATTTCCTTCTTTTCTTCGGAGTTTTCTTTTTCAATTCCTGTGAATTCTGGAACCTCTGTTTCCATCGGTGCTTCGTTGATATTTTCTATATTTGTTTTATCTAATTTCTCTATTTCTTCTGGAATTATTATTTCCGTTTCTTCAACTATCAATTCCTTTGTTATCTCCTGTTCCGAGATTACTTCTTGTTCTTCCAGCTCGACCTTTTCATAAAAATGAGTCTCTTCAGTTTGGAGCTCATTTTCATTTTGGCTATCCTCCTGTTCTGGAGTTACGATTTCTTCCTGAATTTCCATTGGTTTCTCTGGAAGGATTTCCAAGTTTTCTTCAGTTTCCACTGGAGTCCTCATAATTTCTACTTCTTGCTCCTCTTCTTTAATATCAATTTCGGGCTCCTCTGGCACCGTTACTTCTTCTTCTTTAATTTCAGCTTGTTTTTCAGCTTGGGCAACTATTTCATTTGCCTGACGATTTTGCTCCAACATGTATTCCTCATATCTCTTCTGAGCATCCTCTAATATCTCTTGATATTCTGGAATCTTGACTATTCTCAATTTAGCTAACTCCTGAATGCTTATTATTCCAAATTCGCCATACATGCTTATTATGAAACAGTGTATTTTTTCCCGTTCTTTTGTTATCCAATCTTTCTGTTCCTGAACGTAATTTCTTCGGTCGTGCTCTTTGTAAGGGATCCTCCACCAAATCTTATCCCATTTAACTCTTAGTTTTTCTAGTTGCTCCCTTATACCACTTACTTCCTCACTAACTGTCTTTATCTGTTTCCACGAGGCTATTTCTATTTTTCCTTCATTCTCCATACGTTTCGCAAATTTCCTCTTTGTTTCCTTTAATAACTTTTCAACATGAGGGATTTCTTTGTACAAGTCTTCTTATTCCTGTTTGGATATTTTAAACCAATTTTTACTTGCCCTTTCACGAAGTTTGTCTATCTTCTCAATTTCCTCCGAGATCCTATCTCTTTGTTCCTCAATTCCTTCCTTCTTTCTTAAATTGTAATCTTTTAATTCCCACAGTTCGTCCTTCATTTCCATGTGCTCTCTTCGTATTTCTTTGATTATATCCAAGAACCCTTCTACTTCCTTCCAGGTCGTCATTTCTACCTTTTCCTGATCCTGAACGTCAGTACTATCGTTCTTTTCCCCTTCGTTTTCTGAGCCTACCTGAACCGGCATTACTACGTGAGGCTTTGTATTATCCTTATTCTTATCAATATCAATTACATTTTCCCTTGGAATTGGTTTACAAATTTCCTTTTCTTTTCCGAGCTCTGAAGGCTCAACATTTATTACCCTTTTGTCTGCAGACATGTTACCTTCTCTTCGTGTAACTATGTCTCCAGGTGCACGCATGCTTTCTACAGAAACATTTATAATTTCTTTAGTTGGGTACTCTTTCTCACCTGTAGTTTTAATTTTCTCTGGGCTCTCGGCCCTTACATTCTCAGAGAGCCTCCGCCTCTCTTCACTTAACAACATCATATTAAAATACAGTGGGCCTCTAATGCCACCACACTAGTACATGTTTGAGAGATGATACTCTGAATTAGTGTGTCCCAATTTCTTTAAAATTATTACTTTGGTACGGGTATTCACTTACAACGTACCCTTTTGATACTTTTATTCAATTTCATAAACCTTTATGGAAGTATTTAAAATTCAAAATTTCGAAAAACCATTTTTTTCAAAAAAATGAAAATTTTGATTTTTCGAGAAACTCGGGTTTTCCCTAGGAAAACTCATCCCTACGTACTGGGCGCCAAAATCATAATGATTTGCTAGAAGCCCCACGTTGAAGCCACTAGACAAATTAAAACTACTCCGGTTCCAAATAAACACGGAGTCCCTAAGATAACACAAATGTTATTTAAAAAATGTGGGTTCACATAAACCAACATACACCTAATTATTTATTTTTTATTTTCATAAAGGTTCCAAAAAAAAATGTATACTTACATTTAACATCTATGTTAATTATCTAACTCACTATTTGGGCATGTCCACACATTCAGTTGTTATCATCTCTCTTTATTTCACAAATATATTAAGGTAATCAGAAAATCAATTGTGCACTCCAGAGCGTGAAGGTACTTGACACAGTCAAAAAACTATAGTTACTCCCGAACTCAGTTGCCTTCAATCAACTCATGGAATCCCACGTCCATACATTATTACCATAGGGATTGTTATTTATCTCTTATGTCTTAGTAGACCATTATCATATAAGAAACTACGATCTGAACCGGCAAACGAAAATATCCATCTACTAGGACCTCGGTTCAACGCCCGGGTCGTTAACAACTTTAAACACTCCTGGTGTATTCATTCTCTTTACAACAGCTTACGAGACGGTCTCTATTCCCTCTCGCTTTAAGAGAGCTAGACTCTACTACTTGGGGTGCGATTTATGACCACGTAGGGTGACGGCGACTCCCTGTCTGACCCAACGTTAGTAGCTTATTTCCAAGGCTTTCAAAACAAACCTTCCCATTATATCCAGTTCTGGGGAGACCGGGCTTTACTGTACCGTATACATTCAAACAACATTTCTTTGGTTCACAGACCATTTTCGTATCCTTGGCATTTATTAATTATGAGAGGGTCCTCATTGATTGGGAAGATTAATACACATACGACGACGGAGAATTTAAGGGGCTTTTATCATAAGAAGATCCTGCATTCGAATCTCTTCAAGTGCCTCGGGAACCAATCCCTTACAGAGGACTTATACAAAATGCGATTTAGAGTCGGCCGTGGCCCATATGACATACGCTCAATAATACCAAATATTAGCTCCCTTTTTAAATACATACACAATGCCTCGTGATACTATGTCACAAATAGAGGACTTATACAATTATCAATTCACTGCAATCAACTACCCTCCATAAGTAATGTACCAAGTATTTAACCACTACGCGTTCCTAGCGTGACACTTTAATATTTTATTTGCGCTCATTATGCGCTATGCATTATTTTAAGCCGAAAATGTCTTCCCAAGAACTGATAAATCTCTTTAGTAACAATTCATATTATTTTAATTCACATATTAATCTTTCCGTTGTCGATAAATCGCTCCCTGTTTTAAAATATTCCATTGAACCTCATCTCTTACACATACGTTAAGGCTTAACGTTCTTATGTTCATATCAATTTATTTGATTTTTTTTTAACATTTCCATGTTTAATTATTATTATTATCTTTATTCTTTATACAAGCTCAAAAGCTATTTCTTTCATATCTCAACTTTACTTTGTTTCAATGTCTTTCATGATAATTAATGATATTTCGCTTGCTCTTATGACATTAGTTAAATACATTAACCCTTTATTCACATATTTCCTCTACGGATTTATTCTTTACATAATTATTTATAATTTCTCAATTTATTTTATTATTGTTCAGACCGTGTTCTTGATTATTCAGTATTTATTTATTTAAACACATCCCTTTCACTCAAAAACTCCGGTGGGTTTGTACACAATCAATTTCTGACACCAAAATAGACTGAATTTAGTACTCACATGTTTCCAGATCATCCCATGATCTTTAATCTGGTGCGGTGCTTCATTTTTGGGCCCACTTTGAACCTTTACTCCATATTAAAGGAATTCATCTTACGTAAAAACACTTTTTGACATATATTTAAAACACTTAACATTGACAACATTTTTATATACTGAACACATAATAAACACTAAAAATATTATTTAACACACAATCTTGATTATTTTACACTTCACAATTCTCGATCACTAGGCCGTATTTCTGAGCCTATCACACGTGATCTTCTTAAATTCCCGTTTCCAAGGGTGAAATTTATTCGATGTCGGCTTCCTATCCTGCAGAATGCGAAAGTCTCGAAACATCTACTGTTCCCTGGAGTCCAATTCTGCTACTCCTATCCTGGATGACCGGCTATTTATCTAGCTTGAACGGCTTCTTTGTAGATCTGTCTATCGATCCTAACGAAAGTCTATACGGATCGAGGTCTCCTCTAAGACCTATAGATTTAGTTTATAGCAGCTAGCACTTCTCAATTCTAGTATTTTTAGAATAGTTCGCCTGCTTTCTGGAGATAATGTTTATAGTCTCCTATCTTCTTTATTTGAACTGTTTTAACACTCCTACGTTTCGAACCTTATTCTGTTCTTCCCTTTTAGGTTTCTTTACTTTAAATAACAGTTTATCTGTCTGGTACGATACTTCCGTACGTTATGATCTATTCATTCGTACATTTAACGACCTATCGCCTTTAAGTCCGACGTTCATAGCCTGCTCTGACTATGTCTTACGAATTTTCACTTTAACTTGTATACAGTCGGGCCTAAATCCTATAATTAGGATTTTCCTAATCTTTCACTACGGCGATACTTTAAAATTTCGTCTTGACCACTCCTTATGGAGGCAAGCAAGTCGTTAATACTGCGACGCCTGTGGCTATCGGATCTTACTTCTGCGGTGTAACACAGCGTTTCTCCCCTCAAGGAGTACTGGTAGCTGTTTTTCGATGTCACGCAGAGTTATGTCCCTCACGGACTGTCGGAATGACTACTTCTACGTCGTGGAGCAGCACTTCCCCTCACGGAGTGCTCGTATGACTGCATGTGCTGATATAACTTCACGTCCTCCTGGACGGATTCGTACTGCGTGATGCGTGGCAACACCCCTCGGGCTGTTCAAGACTGCATTCAATGATGATCGTGACACAGTGACGTGCCCTCAGGCCGTTTGAAACTGCATCTGCTGTGATGTAGCCTTACGCCCCTCACGGGCTATTCGAGACTGCATTCGATGCGATGTGACACAGTGACGCCCCCTCGGGCTGTCTGAAACTGCATTCAATGATGATCGTGACACAGTGACGCCCCCTCGGGCTGTCTGGAACTGCATGTGCTGTGATGTAGCACAGTGACGTGCCCTCAGGCCGTTTGAAACTGCATGGTTGGCTTGGAAACGCCCGAAGCTTTATACTATTTTACTACAAAAAAATAAGACTCTAGCCTTTTCTGTGGTCAACTTCTAAAATAATGGTGCCACAAATATAAAAATTATACCTTCCGAAAGCTCATCTTCTCAATGTCACATAATCTCATTGCACCTAAGAATCGATCGTGCAATTCGGAGATATTAATTAATTTCTTGTCCTCAATTGTGTGGGTGTTGCATTCCTTTTGCTCTCTCCCCTCCACAGAGGCTTAGGTACTTCCCCAATGACGTCGTCTTACGTCAGCAGTTTTTTTCTGCGCAATTATTAAATGGTTTCTCTTTACTGAAAAATCTCTCATTCAAAATGATTCACTGTACTGTGCTTGTTTACTCATTATTATGCTCGTAAACGTGTTAATTTTAATTATTCCTCTTCTGGCGCATAAGCGATGTTGTCAATTTCCAGCAACGTCAGCTCGAATTCCGATTCAGGCTTCCTTGTCTAACACGGTGGAAATTTCCATTCAGTTATTAATACTCGTGACCAGCCCTCTCTTGAATGTCGAGTGGGGTGATCTCATCTAAGGAACATCTGTCCCTAGTCGCTTGCACAATGTTAAGCTATAATCCTGGCTTAAAATCTCTCTCCGTTCCTTTAGGAAACTATACGTTTCTTTCATTTCTTCCTTGAGGACATGGGTTCGACCTTCATGGACCCTATGGCATATGGGTTCATCTCTCCCCTCCTTAGGTAAATAAATTTTCGAAAATTCTTGAGGAAATTTATTTCAATTTAATTTGTATTTCCTTATTCGTCGAATCCATCATAACGTCATCCGTATTTACTGTTGTTTTACTTCCTTAAAGTTCCTTCCACTAATTGTGTAGGTTGGGTATGCTCTATCTTTACCCTTTCTTTCTCCTTTATTACATTAAAATTTTCCTTTTCAATAAAATCAATTACTTCTTTAAAGTTCCTTTCCTTTCTGGTCTGTGTTTAGGTTGGGTCTTCAAGAGTTCCCATTCATTCATTTATTCCCTAGTGGTCGACTCCACTCAGGCCATAAATCTCTTGTCACGTTCGATGTTTACAACTCTCTACCCTCGTCTGGCGCATGCTTCTCCAAACTCGAGTCAACAGTTGGTTTCCTTTCTTCTTTTCTCAAGACAGACTTCAAGTCGGTCTGTTCTTTATTCATTACATATTTCTTCAACTTAATGACTTTATGTTAATTATCTTGCGGGTGCAATTAGCTTTACCCGTAACTTAATTCATTACAGTTCACAGACTTCAAGACTGTTACACTTCATTCGATTTTTTTTAAGAGCTCAGTCTGACCTCACCTGACTCTTTCTGGTTCTCTTCCTTCTTCCTTATCTCTCTTTGAGATGGTATTTCAGCAAATATTACACTTATTTCTCATATTCTTTGACGGTTGCAAATATCTTTACCCGTTTGTTCCAATGGGATAATCCTTTTCCTTCACCTCGTATCGAGATGGCATTTTCAAAGAGTATTTCTTTTTCCTACTCTTCCAATTCTTTAGATTTTCCAAATCTCTTTTCTTTCTCTTCTTTTTATCCTTCCCTTTCTTCTTACGATGCTTCCAGCTGAAATATGCCTGGGCATCCTCTTTCTCCAAGACATCGTTTGTTATTCCACCTTCTTTCATTGTTCCCATGGGGTATCCATTTCCTGGTACATCAATTATCAATGGCGGTTTTCCTCCTTTTGGCTCTTCTTCAGAGACGTCTCCTCTCATTTTTTCATTGCTCCCAACAATCTCATCTTTTTCTTTTAGGGTTTCTTGGCTCTTATTAGCACTTTCCTCCATTTCTCTATTCTTTTGTTGCCAGTTCTGGTATTTAATCAACAATTCAAGGATCTGAGCTTTCAATTTTGGTCCTTCTAATGCCGTTTTATCTTCTTGATCCTCCTGAATGTCTTCTAGGTTTTCTTTTTCTATTTCCTTCTTTTCTTCGGAGTTTTCTTTTTCAATTCCTGTGAATTCTGGAACCTCTGTTTCCATCGGTGCTTCGTTGATATTTTCTATATTTGTTTTATCTAATTTCTCTATTTCTTCTGGAATTATTATTTCCGTTTCTTCAACTATCAATTCCTTTGTTATCTCCTGTTCCGAGATTACTTCTTGTTCTTCCAGCTCGACCTTTTCATAAAAATGAGTCTCTTCAGTTTGGAGCTCATTTTCATTTTGGCTATCCTCCTGTTCTGGAGTTACGATTTCTTCCTGAATTTCCATTGGTTTCTCTGGAAGGATTTCCAAGTTTTCTTCAGTTTCCACTGGAGTCCTCATAATTTCTACTTCTTGCTCCTCTTCTTTAATATCAATTTCGGGCTCCTCTGGCACCGTTACTTCTTCTTCTTTAATTTCAGCTTGTTTTTCAGCTTGGGCAACTATTTCATTTGCCTGACGATTTTGCTCCAACATGTATTCCTCATATCTCTTCTGAGCATCCTCTAATATCTCTTGATATTCTGGAATCTTGACTATTCTCAATTTAGCTAACTCCTGAATGCTTATTATTCCAAATTCGCCATACATGCTTATTATGAAACAGTGTATTTTTTCCCGTTCTTTTGTTATCCAATCTTTCTGTTCCTGAACGTAATTTCTTCGGTCGTGCTCTTTGTAAGGGATCCTCCACCAAATCTTATCCCATTTAACTCTTAGTTTTTCTAGTTGCTCCCTTATACCACTTACTTCCTCACTAACTGTCTTTATCTGTTTCCACGAGGCTATTTCTATTTTTCCTTCATTCTCCATACGTTTCGCAAATTTCCTCTTTGTTTCCTTTAATAACTTTTCAACATGAGGGATTTCTTTGTACAAGTCTTCTTATTCCTGTTTGGATATTTTAAACCAATTTTTACTTGCCCTTTCACGAAGTTTGTCTATCTTCTCAATTTCCTCCGAGATCCTATCTCTTTGTTCCTCAATTCCTTCCTTCTTTCTTAAATTGTAATCTTTTAATTCCCACAGTTCGTCCTTCATTTCCATGTGCTCTCTTCGTATTTCTTTGATTATATCCAAGAACCCTTCTACTTCCTTCCAGGTCGTCATTTCTACCTTTTCCTGATCCTGAACGTCAGTACTATCGTTCTTTTCCCCTTCGTTTTCTGAGCCTACCTGAACCGGCATTACTACGTGAGGCTTTGTATTATCCTTATTCTTATCAATATCAATTACATTTTCCCTTGGAATTGGTTTACAAATTTCCTTTTCTTTTCCGAGCTCTGAAGGCTCAACATTTATTACCCTTTTGTCTGCAGACATGTTACCTTCTCTTCGTGTAACTATGTCTCCAGGTGCACGCATGCTTTCTACAGAAACATTTATAATTTCTTTAGTTGGGTACTCTTTCTCACCTGTAGTTTTAATTTTCTCTGGGCTCTCGGCCCTTACATTCTCAGAGAGCCTCCGCCTCTCTTCACTTAACAACATCATATTAAAATACAGTGGGCCTCTAATGCCACCACACTAGTACATGTTTGAGAGATGATACTCTGAATTAGTGTGTCCCAATTTCTTTAAAATTATTACTTTGGTACGGGTATTCACTTACAACGTACCCTTTTGATACTTTTATTCAATTTCATAAACCTTTATGGAAGTATTTAAAATTCAAAATTTCGAAAAACCATTTTTTTCAAAAAAATGAAAATTTTGATTTTTCGAGAAACTCGGGTTTTCCCTAGGAAAACTCATCCCTACGTACTGGGCGCCAAAATCATAATGATTTGCTAGAAGCCCCACGTTGAAGCCACTAGACAAATTAAAACTACTCCGGTTCCAAATAAACACGGAGTCCCTAAGATAACACAAATGTTATTTAAAAAATGTGGGTTCACATAAACCAACATACACCTAATTATTTATTTTTTATTTTCATAAAGGTTCCAAAAAAAATGTATACTTACATTTAACATCTATGTTAATTATCTAACTCACTATTTGGGCATGTCCACACATTCAGTTGTTATCATCTCTCTTTATTTCACAAATATATTAAGGTAATCAGAAAATCAATTGTGCACTCCAGAGCGTGAAGGTACTTGACACAGTCAAAAAACTATAGTTACTCCCGAACTCAGTTGCCTTCAATCAACTCATGGAATCCCACGTCCATACATTATTACCATAGGGATTGTTATTTATCTCTTATGTCTTAGTAGACCATTATCATATAAGAAACTACGATCTGAACCGGCAAACGAAAATATCCATCTACTAGGACCTCGGTTCAACGCCCGGGTCGTTAACAACTTTAAACACTCCTGGTGTATTCATTCTCTTTACAACAGCTTACGAGACGGTCTCTATTCCCTCTCGCTTTAAGAGAGCTAGACTCTACTACTTGGGGTGCGATTTATGACCACGTAGGGTGACGGCGACTCCCTGTCTGACCCAACGTTAGTAGCTTATTTCCAAGGCTTTCAAAACAAACCTTCCCATTATATCCAGTTCTGGGGAGACCGGGCTTTACTGTACCGTATACATTCAAACAACATTTCTTTGGTTCACAGACCATTTTCGTATCCTTGGCATTTATTAATTATGAGAGGGTCCTCATTGATTGGGAAGATTAATACACATACGACGACGGAGAATTTAAGGGGCTTTTATCATAAGAAGATCCTGCATTCGAATCTCTTCAAGTGCCTCGGGAACCAATCCCTTACAGAGGACTTATACAAAATGCGATTTAGAGTCGGCCGTGGCCCATATGACATACGCTCAATAATACCAAATATTAGCTCCCTTTTTAAATACATACACAATGCCTCGTGATACTATGTCACAAATAGAGGACTTATACAATTATCAATTCACTGCAATCAACTACCCTCCATAAGTAATGTACCAAGTATTTAACCACTACGCGTTCCTAGCGTGACACTTTAATATTTTATTTGCGCTCATTATGCGCTATGCATTATTTTAAGCCGAAAATGTCTTCCCAAGAACTGATAAATCTCTTTAGTAACAATTCATATTATTTTAATTCACATATTAATCTTTCCGTTGTCGATAAATCGCTCCCTGTTTTAAAATATTCCATTGAACCTCATCTCTTACACATACGTTAAGGCTTAACGTTCTTATGTTCATATCAATTTATTTGATTTTTTTTTAACATTTCCATGTTTAATTATTATTATTATCTTTATTCTTTATACAAGCTCAAAAGCTATTTCTTTCATATCTCAACTTTACTTTGTTTCAATGTCTTTCATGATAATTAATGATATTTCGCTTGCTCTTATGACATTAGTTAAATACATTAACCCTTTATTCACATATTTCCTCTACGGATTTATTCTTTACATAATTATTTATAATTTCTCAATTTATTTTATTATTGTTCAGACCGTGTTCTTGATTATTCAGTATTTATTTATTTAAACACATCCCTTTCACTCAAAAACTCCGGTGGGTTTGTACACAATCAATTTCTGACACCAAAATAGACTGAATTTAGTACTCACATGTTTCCAGATCATCCCATGATCTTTAATCTGGTGCGGTGCTTCATTTTTGGGCCCACTTTGAACCTTTACTCCATATTAAAGGAATTCATCTTACGTAAAAACACTTTTTGACATATATTTAAAACACTTAACATTGACAACATTTTTATATACTGAACACATAATAAACACTAAAAATATTATTTAACACACAATCTTGATTATTTTACACTTCACAATTCTCGATCACTAGGCCGTATTTCTGAGCCTATCACACGTGATCTTCTTAAATTCCCGTTTCCAAGGGTGAAATTTATTCGATGTCGGCTTCCTATCCTGCAGAATGCGAAAGTCTCGAAACATCTACTGTTCCCTGGAGTCCAATTCTGCTACTCCTATCCTGGATGACCGGCTATTTATCTAGCTTGAACGGCTTCTTTGTAGATCTGTCTATCGATCCTAACGAAAGTCTATACGGATCGAGGTCTCCTCTAAGACCTATAGATTTAGTTTATAGCAGCTAGCACTTCTCAATTCTAGTATTTTTAGAATAGTTCGCCTGCTTTCTGGAGATAATGTTTATAGTCTCCTATCTTCTTTATTTGAACTGTTTTAACACTCCTACGTTTCGAACCTTATTCTGTTCTTCCCTTTTAGGTTTCTTTACTTTAAATAACAGTTTATCTGTCTGGTACGATACTTCCGTACGTTATGATCTATTCATTCGTACATTTAACGACCTATCGCCTTTAAGTCCGACGTTCATAGCCTGCTCTGACTATGTCTTACGAATTTTCACTTTAACTTGTATACAGTCGGGCCTAAATCCTATAATTAGGATTTTCCTAATCTTTCACTACGGCGATACTTTAAAATTTCGTCTTGACCACTCCTTATGGAGGCAAGCAAGTCGTTAATACTGCGACGCCTGTGGCTATCGGATCTTACTTCTGCGGTGTAACACAGCGTTTCTCCCCTCAAGGAGTACTGGTAGCTGTTTTTCGATGTCACGCAGAGTTATGTCCCTCACGGACTGTCGGAATGACTACTTCTACGTCGTGGAGCAGCACTTCCCCTCACGGAGTGCTCGTATGACTGCATGTGCTGATATAACTTCACGTCCTCCTGGACGGATTCGTACTGCGTGATGCGTGGCAACACCCCTCGGGCTGTTCAAGACTGCATTCAATGATGATCGTGACACAGTGACGTGCCCTCAGGCCGTTTGAAACTGCATCTGCTGTGATGTAGCCTTACGCCCCTCACGGGCTATTCGAGACTGCATTCGATGCGATGTGACACAGTGACGCCCCCTCGGGCTGTCTGAAACTGCATTCAATGATGATCGTGACACAGTGACGCCCCCTCGGGCTGTCTGGAACTGCATGTGCTGTGATGTAGCACAGTGACGTGCCCTCAGGCCGTTTGAAACTGCATGGTTGGCTTGGAAACGCCCGAAGCTTTATACTATTTTACTACAAAAAAATAAGACTCTAGCCTTTTCTGTGGTCAACTTCTAAAATAATGGTGCCACAAATATAAAAATTATACCTTCCGAAAGCTCATCTTCTCAATGTCACATAATCTCATTGCACCTAAGAATCGATCGTGCAATTCGGAGATATTAATTAATTTCTTGTCCTCAATTGTGTGGGTGTTGCATTCCTTTTGCTCTCTCCCCTCCACAGAGGCTTAGGTACTTCCCCAATGACGTCGTCTTACGTCAGCAGTTTTTTTCTGCGCAATTATTAAATGGTTTCTCTTTACTGAAAAATCTCTCATTCAAAATGATTCACTGTACTGTGCTTGTTTACTCATTATTATGCTCGTAAACGTGTTAATTTTAATTATTCCTCTTCTGGCGCATAAGCGATGTTGTCAATTTCCAGCAACGTCAGCTCGAATTCCGATTCAGGCTTCCTTGTCTAACACGGTGGAAATTTCCATTCAGTTATTAATACTCGTGACCAGCCCTCTCTTGAATGTCGAGTGGGGTGATCTCATCTAAGGAACATCTGTCCCTAGTCGCTTGCACAATGTTAAGCTATAATCCTGGCTTAAAATCTCTCTCCGTTCCTTTAGGAAACTATACGTTTCTTTCATTTCTTCCTTGAGGACATGGGTTCGACCTTCATGGACCCTATGGCATATGGGTTCAGTATATAAACACGCAAAACAATTGATATATGTGTCTCATCCCAAATCCCGTTTCCATTCCATATGCATTATTATTTTTACGTTGCTATGAGCTTGAGAAAGCTGAAACATTATATGTAGAGAATACAAGTCCTACAGGAGGACATGGTTATGTGGTCGATGGCTTCTGATTGCCACGTTGATTTTGTTGTTTATTTTTGTTAAAATCATTCTTTTTGTGAAATAAATTATTGTGCAGTTTAAAGTTTCTCGTCTTCGTTCTGGTTCATTTTAAATATCATGGTGGAGGTTATTGTGTGGGCATACTTTTAAGGGATCCAGTTGACAACCCAGTCCCCGAGATAAATTTAAGAGGTAAGTAAAGGTAAGTATGAACCCCCGTATATTTTGGTGTGTTCCACAATAATTTCTTGTTAACTATTGTGCTCTAATCTCGATAGTATCTGTCAGTGCCATTTTCATTGATGTAGCTGTGCCAGTGCGATTGATTATTGGCAATCCGATTGAGGGGGCGGATATCTGACAGCCTACTATCAGGATATCGGGTACAGTAGGATTGGCGCAATCAACGTGTGGGGCTCGATTGTCTCGATTGGCACGTTCGACTGAATAACATTGGATTACCAAGTTATTGCAGTAGAATTGACACCGCAATTTTTGTGGAGTGTTCGAATAACATTGGATTACCAAGTTATCGATGTCAAAGGGGTTGTGAAGACTCAAATAAAGAGGTTGATTCTTTGTTAGATGTCTTAGCCAATTGTAGAATTTGAGAGTGTGATTATATAGGAATAAAATATTGTGTTGTATTAGGAAAATTACACTCAGAAAAGATCAGATCTTATACGACTTGAAAGAGGTTAAATAGGCTGGAAACGTAGAAAAATCGCCTATGATCTGGAATCTTATTTTATTTGACTGGCTTATGACATGTATAGTCATATTAAAGATAAAATTAACTATTTGGATTATAAATGTAAATTATTTGTGTTAGGATATTTTAAAATGAACCAAAGAAACTTGAACATGTGCTTCAGTTTATTTCAACATGAAGTGTCTACGAAGGTTAATTATAAGGTAATTATAAGTTAGATTTAAGACAGAAAATTGCTCAAATTTTATATATGGTGAAAAATGTTGCTCAGATGTTGTTATTTTGCTCTGTTTGATGTATGTCCCTAAAGCAGTTTATTATTGAAATATTATTGAAATGGCAGACGATAGTCTGAGAAAAATGTTGGAAGAGATGGAAGTTAGGAATGCTAGCCGAATGAAGCAGATGATGGAGGAGAATGCTAGTAATATTTCTGCTAATTTGTCTATTAGAATGGAGGAGATGGAAGCTAGGAATGCTAGTAATTTGTCTATTAAGCTTGGTGAAAGTTTGAAAGTTCTTCAGACCAGTTCTACAAACCTAGAAAATAATGTGTCGCGTTTACAGATCAGTACCCAGGGAATCGAGAATGCTGTAAGTGACATTCATAAAGATGTTTCTGATGTTAAAATTGATGTGTCTAAGGTACAAAACGATCTTACCATGTTGAACCTTGATGTTGCTAATGTCCGGGGTGATATTTCATGCGCTAGAGCTGAAGTAATTGTTGTAAGGAATGATGTTGCTACTGTACAAGACAAAGTAGAAGAAGTTCAAAGAGAGGTTAGTAATGTTCGAACTGATGTGTCAAATGTTCAAGTAGACATCAATAATATTCATTCAGATGTTAATGATATGCAAAGCGATATCAATAAAATACAAGTAGAAGTCAATACTGTTTTTGTAGACATTGCTAAAGTTCAGACTGATGTTAACAAAGTTAGGGAGGAAATTGAAACTTCAAAAACACTTTGTACTCGTAACATTAGTGCATTAACAACTCGATTAGTTGACGAGTCTGTCAGGACAACAGCTTCTTTAGCTGGTTTAAAATACGATGTAGAGGTCATGAGAACCCAAGTATTAGATCACAATCGTTTACTTAAGGAGGACATCGAAGTAGATATTGCAGAAATGTTAACTGCAAATGTAACAGTGTGGAAAGATGAATGGAACAGGTCAAGTGGGGAACATGTAGATCAGATTCAGGAACGAATTGAAAGAAAGCTTGCCAGTACACAAGTAGACATTAATAACGAAGTAGTTCAGATTAGGAAAGACTTGAATGTAAGGATGGATTCGCTATCCGAAAAGCAGGTAGAGGATAGAACTCAGATAGGTCAGGACGTGCAAGCATTAAAAACTGCGTTAGAGGAACAGATTCATAAGGTTGTCTCTAATGTTAATGAAACTACGAGCAAACTGCAGAATTTGAAACTAGGAGAAGCTAGCATGATGGAAACCTATAAGGAAGAGTTGATTAGGAAAGTCATCACGGAAATCACAGACAATGATACCGAAGGATTGACTGGTGAAGAGGAGAGAAATTACGTGAGAAGAGGTCACCTTACTACAGAAGAGAGAGATATTAGTCCTGAGGAACGTATATCCAGATTCAGGGAAGAAGAAGAGGATCGGAATATTGAACCCGAATGGAAGTATCGTGATAGTGGGAGGAATTATATGGATTCATATCCGAGAAATGTGACAGTCATCCGGAATTTTGAAGACAAACCTCAAAAATTTAGCAACACTGATAGTCTCACACCGATCGAATATGTCAGGAATCTTAAAGACTATTTCATAGAAGCCCACATTCCTAGAGAGAGAGAGATGAGAATCGTAGAAAGATTTCTAGCTGGAGGACCCCTCGAATGGTTTAGAGCATTTCGGTACACTTTCAGCAACTTTGACGAATTTGCAGAGGCACTGATTAAACGATTCTGGTCAATAGAAGCTCAGAATTCACTAAGAGCTGAGGTATACTCGAGGAAGTATTCAGGTACTCTTCCAACACGGTACGCTGATTTCTTCACGAGTCAACTATCACGCTTGAGATTTTTGCAACCCCCATTGTCAACAGAGCAGTTGATAGATGCGATTTCACGTATGCTGCCTGTGGAGGTAAGAAGACTGATCATATCGTCAAACATTAGAGATTTGACAAGTATGGACGAATTGTTGAGAAGGCTTGACTACACGAGTCCAATGCCAAATTTGGTACAAAAAGGTCAGAGGCACGAATTCAAAGACGTTAATACGGTCTACATGGATCAAGTGCAACAAACTGATAAGCCTGAGGAAGGAAAAACTGAAAATGTAGGTCCTCACAGGAATAATTATTTCCGCAACCACAGATCGCAAGGTTACCGTCCATATCAGCAAAGACGAGGCTGGAATAATAATAGAGGGAATTACAACAACGGAAGAGGTAGATACTACAACAATGGTTATAATAGAAATTATAACAGAAATAACCAGTACCAGAATCAGAACCAGAATTCTCAAGGTCAGGTTATGACACCCGACAAGTATCAAGAAAGAGAGAAAGAAAGTCAGCAGTATCTGAAGGAATTACGAGAAAAGGAAGCTGAAAATCAAAAGAAAAGACAGGATGTAGTGATCGATCCTGGTCCTTCTACAAGTCAGCAGGGGAACTTTGAGATTGGTAACACAAAAAAAAACGCCGATTTCTCAACGACAGTGAGAAACTATGAATACATTGCCACACCACACCTGATAACCATTAACGAAATTTACGAAGTAACTGATGAGGATTTATTAGAAGAGAGGGGAATCGTCAAAGAGGAAAGACCATGTGCATTACCTATTATTTCTGTACTGATAGATGGCCAACAGTATAAAGCTCTTATGGATACTGGTGCAATTATTTCTATCATTTCTGATGAATGCTATCAAAGTCTGTTAAAAGGAGAAAACATGACAGTTTTACCAGTTTCTACCGTCAAAGTGAGAGGAATTTTCCAAGACAAGGCAGTGAAATGCAAGATCCAAGTGCTGTAGAACTTTGAAATTAATGGAAGGAATTATGAACAGATCTTTATTGTGGTTAACAAGATCCATTTCGATATTGTGCTAGGAATCGATTTTATATCGAAGGTTGGAGCCATTATTGATATGAAGAATAGGAGTATTAGCTTTAATGATGGGTACATGATCACAGAAGAGATCGAAGAACAGGACGTGAAAAACAGTCTGGAGATAGACCTTAGGGAAGAAATTTTAAATACCATTATTAACGACGTAGAGAATATAACAGAAATACCCAGTAGAAAAACTGAAGGATTTGAAGAAATTCAGGGGGAATTTGAAGATTTGATAAAGGAATTCCAAGATATTTTCGATGAAAAGCCTGGATTGATTAAAGACTATAAGTATAAGATAAGGCTGACCGATGAAACCCCTTACCAAAAGAGAATATACCCCATACCTGAGAAATACTATCAAGAAGTACGAGGGTTGATCAGAAAAATGGAGGTAGACGGGATTATTAAAAAACAGGCGTCGTCTTACATAAACCCCATCACTGTAGTGAAGAAAAGTAATGGTCAGATACGTCTTTGTCTCGATGCTCGGACCATCAACTTGAAGATTCTTCCAGAAAATGACCGACCACCTAAGATCAGAGATCTGCTTAGAAAGTTCAAAGGGAGAGCATGTTTCAGTGTTCTTGACTTGACATCTTCGTTCTACCAAGTTCAACTGGAGGAAGAAAGTATGCAGTACACTGGATTCCTATTTGACCAGACGTCATGGGTCTTTGTGAGAATGCCTTTTGGAATGGTCAACAGTGGACCAGCACTCATTCGAGCACTTGATAGCAAGCTCAATGACGAAGTAAAGGAGAATGTAATCTGCTACATTGACGATGTAATTGTATCTTCACCCAACGCCGCAGAACATTTAGTGCACTTGAGAAAGTTGTTTGAAAATTTAAGGGAGGCCAATATCAAGGTCAATTTTGGAAAATGTCAATTCTTGAAGAAGGAGATCAATTACTTGGGGCATACCATTGATAAAGATGGATATCATCCAAACATGCAGAAAGTAGATGCGATCACAAGATTCCCAAAGCCAACTAAGGTGAAACAAGTCAGAGAATTTGTAGGCGCTTGCCAATTCATTAGCAGCCACTGTCCGAGATACTCTGAAATTATGGCTCCTCTGTATGATTTACTCAAGAAAAATAATAGATGGAAATGGAGTACCGCCGCAGACGAGGCTTTTGAGAAAGCGAAGGAGATGCTCAGAAACAACGTCAAACTGGAGTACCCAGACTTTGAGAAGGTGTTCTATATAGAGTCTGATGCATCAAGAATAGGCATTAGTGCAGTCTTATACCAAAAAGACGAGGCAGGCAACAAGCACTACATTGCGTTCACTAGTCGAAAATTAAAGAAACACGAGGAAAACTACTTTACGACAGAACTAGAAGCGTTAGCTTTTGTAACAGCTTTGCAAGCTTGGAAAAAAATGTTGCTGGGACATAAGGTTATCATTATTACAGATCACAAAGCACTTCAGTTTATGCTGCAAACTGACATGTCTAGTGACAGATTGACACGTTGGGCTTTGTTCACCCAACAGTTTAACGCCACTATCATCCATCAGCCTGGGAAAGATAACTTACTGGCTGATGCTTTATCACGTAACCCTATCAAAAATATGCAGATACACCATGTACATTTGGAGCAGCAAGATCAAGAGACCGTTAGGAGGTTAGCCCGAATCGGTGTGTCACAGAAGAGACACGCTCCAATCAGGAAAATGTACAGGTTTCTTAAGGGTTACATGGACAATACTGATGTTGACTATGCAGCTACACAGAGAGATTCACGACACTTTGTCTTGAGTGGAGACATCGTATGTAAGTATGCTGACTCTGCGCATACAAAGCTTCGAATAGTCGTGCCACCTAAACTTGTTGTCAATTTAGTGTGGGTAGCTCATCACGCAACTGGACATGCGGGTTTAGATAAAACTCTTGATACTCTTAAAGAGAGGTTTATTTGGACTAACATGCGTTCCAGCATTGCGAATGTCATTCGTTCATGTGATAAATGTCAAAGAGCAAAGTATGCTTCCGCTCTATTAAAAGGAAAACCTAAGGCTATGATTCCCTCTAAACCAAATGAACTCATGGCGACAGACATATTTGGTCCTTGTCTGAAGGGATATCAGGGTAATCAGTATCTGTTGGTTACCGTGGATGTCTTCTCAAAATTTGTAACAATGAGTCCCATGCAAAAAGCTAACACGAGGAACGTTGTAAGCAGACTGGAACATGCTGTATTTCCAAAAGCTGGTAAACCAGAATATTTACTTTCGGATCATGGAGCTCAGTTTACATCCTTAGAATTTGCTGCAGATATGGAAAGGCTTGGTATTAAGCACATATTTTCAAGCGTGCGATATCCGGAATCGAATTCTTCGGAAAGATATATGGCTGAATTTTCGAAATTCTGTCGAATTTTCTGTCCAAATGATCATTCTGGTTGGGTGAGATTTGTACCCCTTATTGAGGAATGTCTAAATTCTACAGTGCAGGAGAGCACAGGAGAGGTGCCAATGAGACTTCATCTAGGAAGAAATCCAGAAAGGCCATGGGATAATCTTTTTAACCACGTTCCCAGAGATCCCGACTTAGGAAGGCAGCAGAGAATAGACAGAGCGTAAGAACAACTCCAGAAAGCAGCACAAAAACGACTGAAAAGAGTAGCTGGAAAACGTTTTGGTGCTCCCTTAGAAATTGGAAATCTGGTATTATTGCGCAGACCTGTCAAGGCTGACGTAGGTAAGAAAATCTATCCCAAGTTTGGAATAGTATTCATGGGTCCGTTCAGAATTACGAATGCCTATGGAAACAACTGTTATGAACTTTACGATGATGAGAATAATGTCGTTTATGGCAAGTTCAATGCTGGGAACTTGAAGAGATATTATCCAAGAGTAAGCCAATAATAATTCAATTTCGTGTTCAAGTGAATTGAGATATTTATAACACAGAGTTTAAAAACAATTTGCAACTGTTTTTAAAACGTGGTGAAGGGAGAATGCCCCCGGAAATTGAATTATATTGAGACCACGATGGCTGTATTGGCAAATGTGAGTAAAGTTATGGATGTCATAGTTATGACGTGGATATTCATGACGTAGGCACGGATGACGCAGATTTCATGCCAGTAGGCTGATTGAGCTGAGATTCTTGGTGACGTCATGATTTTGTTCGAGAAAGATCTTAGATTTACGACGCAGTCGCAGGAAACAAGGTATTGTGCTAAGGAAGAAGCTACGCTATTGGAGGAGAGACTCGAACCAATGAACGATAGTTTGGAAGGAAGACGGAGATTGCTGAAACTACGATATTTAATTACTTTTGGCATGCAGATTTGTGGAAATCTATTTTCAGTTATGGCATTGATTTGGAATTTTGAAGAAATTAATTTTGAGTTTTAGAAATTTGAAAATCCGTCAAGTATAGCCAAAGTTAAAACTTCCAGCAATGACGCAGCAACAGGCTATGGAAGGGATGGATACGCCCCTTAAGAAGTTGATAAAAGGTCGTGCACAGGAGAGAGGAGGTCTCAGATCTCATATGTCAGATCGCATATATATTTCTGGTGATATATAGTTATTTTCAAGTGATTCAGTGAAGTAAGTTGTCTTTAGCGTGGTTAAAGCCCGGCGCATGGAACGAACACGGAGCAGTTCCATTTTACGCTGCTCAAAACTAGGTGAAGTTGAAACGCTCACATTAACGTTTCCACCAGTCAAGATATCAAGCGCTAACTTCAGCCTGCATTATAATTCTATTGGGCAGTATAACATTGAGGTGTGTAGAAGATTTGAACAATTTCACAGTTATACTTCGAAAGATATTGAAACTTTAAGGCTGCCAACAAAAGTGATTTTCTCGCCACAGGAGAAACACTTTTAAAATTCCACATTATACACTACGGCTGACACGTGGAGTGCAACAGTGATATTGGAGAATACGTTTGGTATTACAACGATACATTCGACTATGGAACATTATAATCTTGCAGTGCTTTCAATGATTATAACAGTAGTTGAGATGGAAGGCTAAGGCTTTAATGCAATTGGGACATATATCGTTGGAGTAAAGTAACAGCATGGAACTTCGTTAATCGTCTTTCTACAAAAGCGAGCATGTAGTGAACATCCAACTACACTCATGCATCGTGAATCCATCGCTGAATTATACCAGATAACAGTGGAAATTTTTTCATACTCCACAACTATGAATATTTCTGCGGAAATAACTACAATAAACTTCATGGCGAATTCCTGCAAGAACTTCAGGGAACTTTCAAGAGAGGCCAGGGTTGTCCCGGCGCACAAAGAAGAGTTTTGCCAGAAGGATGTTTTTCGTATCCACGGAGCAGTGCAATTTCGGAGGAGGAAGCAGTTCGATTCTCCGAGGACGCTGATTCCAAATTCGAGGACGGAGCACATCTTTACGCTGGTGAAATGGAACCAACAGCAGTTTTCTTTGAAAACTTTCCTCTGGAACTTCAATCAACAGATAAGGTAGTCGTGAACGTTTCTTGTATTATTTGAGTCTTGTAGCGATATCTGAGCAACCATTTTCCCATATTTTCTGTCCTATCTTTTGCCCCATTTTCTTGATTGATATTTCTGTACTCAGTACACTTCGATGATTTATGCCTTTTTCTTCGATTTTTGAGACATTGCTATGTCATTGGCATACTTAATAATTTTGGATCAGTTGAGACTGATGATTTAGATTCTTTCAGTAATTTGCATATTTTTGTAGTCACGATTTGACTGTAAAGTTAACGATTTGCTATGGCAGATTTGAATTCAGACAGCGTGTCATTTTATTAAAGTAATTCTATTCAGTAAATTACTTTGACCAATTTTCTGTCATCCTCAAGAAAGAAGAATGATTAAAAGATTTTAGAGCGTTAAAATCTATTACGATATCGACGATCTTTGAAATACTAGTCGTCTTATGAACATGATTGCAACATAGACATTTACCATTGCATTATAGACAATTTTATGAAATATGAACGTTAATTACAATTTATTGAATACACTATAGTAATGAACATTTGATAGGAGTTTTTCTCAATTATAGATTGGAACAATAATGTTTGCATTCCACAGTCTAATTGTATTCTATTCGACTATTTTGCAGTTTAGATGAACTTTGTTTGAAGATAGTATTTTTATACTGCGTTACTTCGAAGATGTTAATCTCAATTTTGATAGACCAGGCAGGAGTGTCTAATCGTATTTGCTATTAAATTTATTTGTGATTGGCAAATTTTTACTTCATATCGATTCATGAATGAAACCCACGAAGGTTAAATAATAACAGTCGTTATTACTATTGATGAATATAAGAATTTTTAAAGAGGAACAATGGATGTATAATCGTTAGTTCAGTGGACGTGTAAAAGTCGCTGTTGAATAATGCCCTTGAATAATGAAGGAGGTTCCCACAATAATTAATGAAGTTGATGAATTAATAAGTGGAGGATTTTTGTGTGTAGTTTGGAAGATTTTTATGCCATATATATGAAGATATATGATGAATTTTGGGCCAATTGTTGTGCAATTTTGTGCGTTATAAGCGAAGTATTTTCCCGCTGAATGTTGTTCTTGTTCTTTGAAAGATTATTCATATGAAGATACTGTTAAAATTAACAAGAGTGTTAATTAATTTGAGATAAAGATTTTGAATGGAGGTTACCGTCACAAATATTAATAATTATTATTAAACCTTATTAAACCTGAATTTGACAGTTAAATATAACTAACCTTCATTGGTCGATTATATCATCACGATTTGAGTAATTATCAACCGGATAAACGTGTGGTTTAATGTATTCCTTGTATAAATAATATAAACAATTAATATTGTAAATAATTTTGTAAATATCTTTGTTAAATAATTTGAAGTGATAGTGATTAATAGAGGCGTGTATAAAATTTTCAATGGTCATTTGACATTGTTATAAACAATTTATTATTGTTATAAATAATTAATGAACTTTTGTTATTAACATTTAGAGTTTTTTTTATACTCTAAACAACGCAAGTTAAGCAGGTGGTTTGAACAATTAATCATGATTTGGGATTATTGGAGTAATCCACTGGTGTTTGAATGAAGCATGTAAGACATTTGCGTGATAATATTTCAGTTGAGATGTGAACATTTACGTATTTGAAAAGGAGAACCAAGCTCTGAGGTAACACGCTTATGCTAGGGTTGAACGAACGGGAGTCCGCTTTGACAATACAGGTGCATTGCAGCTGGCCCGGACAACTGTGTTACAGAGGCCAAGGACGTTCCATAATAGCCTTGTGGCTATAAATAAAATGTGAAGTATATAAACACGCAAAACAATTGATATATGTGTCTCATCCCAAATCCCGTTTCCATTCCATATGCATTATTATTTTTACGTTGCTATGAGCTTGAGAAAGCTGAAACATTATATGTAAAGAATACAAGTCCTACAGGAGGACATGGTTATGTGGTCGATGGCTTCTGATTGCCACGTTGATTTTGTTGTTTATTTTTGTTAAAATCATTCTTTTTGTGAAATAAATTATTGTGCAGTTTAAAGTTTCTCGTCTTCGTTCTGGTTCATTTTAAATATCATGGTGGAGGTTATTGTGTGGGCATACTTTTAAGGGATCCAGTTGACAACCCAGTCCCCGAGATAAATTTAAGAGGTAAGTAAAGGTAAGTATGAACCCCCGTATATTTTGGTGTGTTCCACAATAATTTCTTGTTAACTATTGTGCTCTAATCTCGATAGTATCTGTCAGTGCCATTTTCATTGATGTAGCTGTGCCGGTGCGATTGATTATTGGCAATCCGATTGAGGGGGCGGATATCTGACAGCCTACTATCAGGATATCGGGTACAGTACTGCCAAGAATTCTCGCAAAATAAAAAATAACGCTTGAGTATGATGTTTAGGAGGGAGAAATGCAAGGAGAATCGAGGCTTCTTTTATGGTTGAACGTCGAGCTGATAAGAAGTGTAGCAGTTCGAAACCAGAGTAGGGTACTGGGGACTTAAAAGATATTTTAACCGTGATCGCGACGGGAGTGTCGGTCAAGAGTATTACTTTCTATCGGACTCCGAGGTGAATATAACATTGTGTAAAGTCTTGCAAGTAACATTATTGAGAAAATTAACGTGTTGAAAATAAAAGTGAACATATGATACTGTATTTTAATTCGAATTGAATTATAGTCTGCTATTATACAGAACTTCGAAGGTGAAATTGAAATTGTGAAATATTAAAGGCAGAAACTTCAGACATTATTTTATGCCAGTATATGACGAATAACAAGCTTCAGTGTGATTGGAGAACATTGTGCTTACAACCAAAATGCATTATTTCATAGTCACGATTGTTAACGACTGCAAAATACTACAGCAACAACACGAAATTGTAACGACCAGTGCGATAGAATATTATAACATTATCTACGAGGAAAAATTATTAGTGAAATTATTTATTCAATTAATTTCCACTATGTTGAAAAATTCCAAGTTGAGAGGAACGATGCCTTACTACAATAACGAGGTCGTAATGAAAGTGTAAAACCATGTACAGGGAACACAATGTATGAAGGAAAAGAGGAATGCTTGGAGTAGCTAAACCTAAGATTCAAAATTATGGAGATATTATTACGAAACTATATGAGAATGATGATGAACTTTAAGAAGAGAAGAAGGGTTTTCCTAGATCCACGCTAAGAAGAGAAGAAGACGTAGGAAGTCGGGTGATCCCAGTTCAATGCTTGAAGCTTGGTCCAAGTTCGAATCCAGAGCTGAGGAAATGCAGCACGAGATTCGAAGGGGCAATTCGTATGTCAAGAGGAGATCGGGGCTAGAAGACTCATCAGGAAGGAGAATGCAGTACAGCAGGGTATTCTCTATACCTAATGATCATCTAGAGTCAACATAAGTTAGAAGAAGATTGCATTATCAGTAGTTTTGTAGTTTGAAATTATTTTGGAGTTCACCATTTCACCATGTTTTTTTATTATTATTTAACAATTATTAGAATTTCGAGTGGAGTTGGATTTTCATAATCCATATTTTAAATATTTAGAAACTTTCGATTACGAATTTGGACTGGGAGGATTTTGGTGAGGAATTTTAGAATTTAGATTTGAACTTAAGAATTATTTCTTAAATTTATTAAGATTTTCCTTTAGAAATAAATAAATTTCAAGAAGACTAAGAAGATTTCGAATAAACTTTGTTATCATGATTTCATGATAGTTTTGACGATCTAAGTAAATATACAATGTGGTCAACCAGCCCCTAATATTTTTAGAGGAAGGCAACCCAACTAACGCGTATATCACAGTCATCCTAAAAATATTAGTACCTGCTCCTTTACGTCCATTGTACAACTTTACCGTTGAGTGCATCCTCGCGAATATAGTAGAAATCAATAGTGGCAGTGTTCTTTCAGTGATCTCAAATATAATGCATGATTGAAACGACCAGAGCTCCGAATAACACCTTCTTACGTTTGGACAGGAAGTGTCTACGAATAGATTCAATACGTGCCAGCAATACACCATTGTTCTCGGTAGCTATGGTGGCTAAATCAAGAATTGCTAGATTAGCGTCAACGAAGTCGGATTGTAGTAGGTTCGAACCTTGAACTAGCACTTTTTTGTGCTTAATGTCGTTTATTGTGGATGTATTGAAAATGAAAATCCACAGCCTGCTTCCAGTCGACCGACTGGGTCAGGGAATGGAATGAATGAAGCCCCCATCTAGCGGCGAGCATATGAACTGTGCCGGCTGCCGAAGCCTATCGCACTTCCCCAGGGCAATGATTAAATGAATGACGAATGAAATGAAATGATAGTGGAGAGTGTTGCTGGAATTACATTTGTGACAGGGAAAACCGGAGTACCCGGAGAAAAACCTGTCTGCCTCCGCTTTGTCCAGCACAAATCTCACATGGAGTGACCGGGAATTGAACCACGGTCCCGGCGGTGAGAGGCCGGCGTGCTGCCACCTAAGCCACGGAGGCTGGCATTGTGGATGTATTATGGACGCATATCTATCTGTTCCAACGAGTGATTTTTGATTTGGTCCTCAAACGGACCGTACTTATCCGATGGTACGCAGCCAGATTGGACGACATAATGATCTGTAGAACGAAAGCAAGGTATCATGTATATTCAAGGTAGCAAGTGTTCGAAATTTTGACCACCTTTGTTTAAAGGAAAACTCCGACTCACCCAGACGACCCACATAACAAATAGATTTGTTATGTGGGTAGGCTCATGAATAAATTCATCAGACCGAAACTATAATTTCTTTCAACGGTGTCTGTGCGAAAAGCGCTTGCTATACACTTACAGTAATAGTTAGTTGGTGAGGTATTAAGGGGCGGAACTACGAGGTTATCTGCCCCAAACATACAGTAAATAAAGATAATTTTAACATTATTGGATTTTCGTCCCTTTTAACTGCTCTGGCATTTAGATACGCCGGGGTGCCGAAATTTTGCTCCGAAGGGGATCTTCAACGTGCCAGTAAATCTACTGACACGGCTCCCTCGCATTTGCGCACCCTCAAATGCCAGCTGACTGCGCCAGGATACGAACCTGCAACCTTGGCCATAGCAAGCGATAACGTTACCGCTGAGCATCGCAGCAAGGCGGTAATTACAGAACGTGTCATATTATTATTCTGGGATAAATATTGAACTATTAAAATTCTAATTATCACGAATAGAGTCGCCTATGTTGCGTAGTGGTCAGCGTGATTAGCTGCCACCCCGGACGTCCTGGGTTCGATTCCTGGCTCTGCCACGAAATTTGAAAAGTGGTATGAGGACTGGGACGGGGTCTACTCAGCCTCGGGAGGTCCAAATGAGTAGAGGGGGTTCGATTCCCACCTCAGCCATCCTCAAAGTGGTTTTCCGTGGTTTTCCACTTCGCCTTCGGGCAAATGCCGGGGTGTTACCTACCGTAAGGCCACGGCCGCCTCCTTCCCTCTTCCTTGCCTATCCCTCCCGATCTTCCCCTCCCTTCCCATCCCTCAAGAGGACCCTGTTCGCTTTGCAGGTAAGGCCGCCTGGGCGAGGTGCTGATACCATCTCCCCAGTTGTATCCCCCAGACGAGATATTTCAAGCTCCAGGACACTGACCGTATAGGTGGTAATGATGGGATCCCTCGCTGAGTCCGTGGGAAAACCCAACCTGTAGGGTAAAATCGACTAAAAAAATAATAATTATAACGAATAGTATCCATGCATGGTTTTGAACAGTATTTCGGGAAAATTACCATTTAAATGAGACAAGAAAATAACTTTCCCTATCGTCTTCGTAGATAATGTGAACAAAACCAAGTTGAAATCTTGCTGTACGAGGTAGGGAGGGTATAATAAAATAGTTTATAAGAATTTAAAAAATCTGCCGTTGGATAGTCATGAGCGGGCGCAATACCACTTGCACACTTTTCCAACACACTCTGGAGGTTTTTGTTGCGCTTCTTATTAACGCGTATGGTAAATTATTCAATTATTACAGTTAGATCTTAAATATTGATTGGAATGCATTCATTCAGTATCTGGCATGTTTTCTAATTTACTTAAAGCAAGTTTCGCGACCGCTTTGCGTTAATAAGGCGAATGAACTTCAAATAATGCCCTCAAATGACAGCCCTTCGGTTTTGTTTCATACATCTTAGCATACAAAATGCTAGCGTGTGATGCACTTCGGTCATACACGCAGGCGTACTGACGAAGAGAACTGAATCATACAGGATTTTGTACCAGCGATCACAGCAGCTTCCTCGCCAGCGAGTGTCGTGTGATACGGGCCTAAAGATATGCTAAGACTTTTTGTTAAAATTTAATAACAAAATAAGATGTTCAATAAAAGAAAGTATAGCCTACTTTCTATTAAAAATGCATGGGTATTGTTATAACTCTTTGTCCTTTACAAGGAGTATAACTGAATGTTGGTTGTAGTAGCTTTTTGAAATAAATTCCGTTTCCGTCAAGATGGCAGCGATATAAAACATGACACTGAGGTGCCCTTTGCTAGTGCTACCTCGGTAAAAAAAAATCATTCAATTCGGTTTCACCGTGTTTGAATTGATATGGGGAATCGATTTGCACACATACATGGCCGCTATCTGCAAACTATTGGGCTGATGACCTTGTAGTTCAGTCAAAAGATGCTTCCCACAAAAAGGTATGTTTTAGAAAAATTTGGTAGAGATCAAATGATTAGGTTGGTCGTAATTTGATTTAAGCTATTAACATTTGGGTGGCCGCCATTCCGTTTCCGTCAAGATGGCAGCGATATAAAACGACACTGAGGTGGCCTTTACTAGTGCTACCTCTGTACCAAACTTCGTTCCATTCGGTTTCACCATGTTTGAAAAGATAGGGGGAATCGATTTGCACACATACATGGCCGCCATCCGCACATTATTGGCCTGATGACCTTGTAGTTTGGTCAAAAGATTCTCTATACCGGTACATATTGGTACGGTATGTTGTTGCAAAATTTGGTAGAGATCAGATTATTAGGTTGGTCGTAATTTTATTCAAGCTTTTAACATTAGGGTGGCCGCCATTATGTTTTCGTTAAGAGGGCGGCGATATAAAACATGACACTGGAGTTGCACACATACATGGCCACCATCTGCAAACTAATGGGCTGATGACCTTGTAGTTTAGTCAAACGACGCTCGCCGTGTAAGTATATGTTGTTGCAAAATTTGGTAGAGATCGGATGATTAGGTTAGTCGTAATTTGATTTAAGCTTTGAACATTTGGGTGGCCACCATTACGTTTCCGTCAAGATGGTGGCGATATAAAACATGACACCGAGGTGTTCTACGCTAGTGATACCTCTGTACCAAATTTCGTTCAATTAGGTTTCACCGTTTTCGAATTGATAGGGGGGGGGGCATACATTCAGAGTACACTCACACACACACAGACACACAGTCACACACACTCAGACAGATACAATGTTTGGCCCTGTGTAGATGTCATAAGTCTACTTTCATTTTTTGCAAAAATCAAAAGTAGGCTAATAATACCAAGGGAAATTCTGAGGAATACGTATACTTCGATGCAAGCACTGGCGATAAGAATATCCTTCGATATGTTGTTTTGTTACATTTGAGGGGCTAGAACATCATGGTCATTTAGCCCCGTTTACTTGGGTGTGTTTGCAGAATTTGTCTGATAACCTGAGTTATTGCGGTCTTGTAATGATGGGTGTATTTGCAATTAAGGATTGGGAAGGAGGCGGCCGTGCTCTTAAGATAGAATCCGTCCCGGAATTTGGCCGGAGTAGATGTGGGAAACCACGGAAAACCATTTCCAGGGTGGCTGAGGTGGGAAATGAACACACCTCTTCTCATATTTGCTTCACGAGGCTAAGTGTACCCATTTTCAGCCCTCAGGCAAGTATTACATTTCTTGGCAGAGCTGGCAATCGAACCCGGAACTCCGGAGCGACACTTCGATATGTTATGTTAATATTCATGCCAGTTTTTTTAATTTTCTGCCATTACAGGTCACGTGGCATAACGTAAAAATTCGATCGTATTCTCTTTATAAATCAGCAAAATTCAACGTTCTCTTCACAAAAATACCTCGTAAGGCAATAAATGTGGCAATGTAGTTACATCCCCACTAAAATGGAATGTGGGCTTTCGTTCAAAAAAGGATACCTACCACTGGATTCGAAGCAGCATTCTAGCCGTTCGAGCCCTCCACGTACGGTCAGGCTTTAACTTTCTCAGCCACCAATACATGCTCGTTACCGCACGCTAAACGTGCTGTAGTTACTGTAGCCGTCCCACCTCAAACGTTTAAGTCCATGTCAAAGTTTTAAATCATGGTTTTTGGTGTTGATTTAACTTTCTACTATTACAGATCACGTGGCGTAAGCTATTAATTCGATCGTATTGCGTGTATGTGTGTTATTTCAAGGAGCAATAAGGCATATGTTAGTAGAATGGGCTGTAGTAATTGGCGGGGAAAAGTTTACGGTCGGTTTTTATTTGCTAGACCCATGACCCAATTACATTGCTGTCACATAATCAGAACGCAGAGCAATATCGACCATCGGGAGAAATGTAATATTAGTTGGGTTTCATAAAACTAAATAATAAGGGGCTGGTGGGCCACACTGTATATGCGACGATAAACTTTGAGTTATCTGTGACTTAACTTCAGATAGGACTGGAAGAATATTCACATTTATAGTAATTTGGATATATTTGAATGTTTTGAAATATATTGTTCTTTTTAAGACTAGTCAAGTCTATGGTAATTATTCAATGTAAGGAATAGACATTACAACTATCAGATATTACGCGAATTTCTAAAAACCCTAAAAATCGTGATATGTTTTTCACTGAAAGACTATTATACCTTTTGCAACATATTGTAAATGTTGGTGACACTTAATGATTGCTACATAGCAATGTTACGAATTTATTATTGTTATTTAATATTAACGAGCCGCCTCCGTAGTGTAGCGGACAGCATGGTTAGCTGCCGCCCCGGAGGTCCTGGGTTCGATTCCCGACTCTGCCACGAAATTTGAAAAGTGGTATGCGGACTGGAACGGTGTCTACTCAGCCTCGGGTGGTCCAAATGTGTAGAGGGGGTTCGATTCCTACCTCAGCCATCCTCGAAGTGGTTTTCCGTGGTTTCCCACTTCGTCTTCGGGCAAATGCCGGGATGGTACTGGACCATTATTCCTAAAGGTCTTAAGTACAGATATGGATACAGTATTTGGGAACGCCCTGTAACTTTCTAGCTAGCCACTGAAGTCTATCATAACAGCTGGTCTACAGCAAGCAAAAGTCCTGCTATCAAGAAGGGATCGGTAGAGCTCGGATTTCCGACGAGAAGCCCGAAGGTCATCGATAATAATCATGTTGACTTTGTCTAACATTATATCGATCGATTCACCTGAGAATGATTAATACGAATTAAAGTATATTTAGCGCTATATGTAAGCAGTTATTTATGTCTGTATGCATATTTCCATGGCAGAAAGCTATTATAAAGCAAATATAAAAAAACAGAAGAAGATCTGTTAAGTCACTAGTGATTATACTTCGACTGCGATATTTATATCGATTCGTGGCGTATAGAGGAGTGGGGGAAGCGGATGTCTTGCTCAAGCGACCTCGTGTGGAGAGCCGGTACTTGAGAGACTGACAACGTGCAGTAATAACCCTGGCAATTGTGAAAGTGAAGTCGCCAGTTAACGGGATTTTCAAAACGTGTAAGCGTGCCGAAGGTTACACGCTGGTTCGTTCAGCATTCTACGTGGAGTAGAAACTTGCTTAATGGGGATCAGACATGGTTTTAAACATGTAATAAGTTTATCTTTGCGACCGTGTGTCCACAGCCACTAACGGGCTATGCGGAAGAATACATTCTTAATCCCGGCCACCAGTTCGGGTGTATTATGTCGTAACACTCTGCTTGTAAACTTTCATGAAAATGCAGCCTAGAGCTGATTCAAACTTGTCACAGTGGCAATACTTCTTAAAAAAAGCACATTCTTAAGCAAGGTGTCAGAGGGAAGGAATACAATGATGCCTATATCCATTACGATGATAGGCTAGGTTACAATAGGAATACTGCATTAGCAGAGTGGTAGAGCTAACAGTTTGCAGCAACGTTCATTTACTATGAAGTGTACAAGCGAGTTTCGTAATTCAAGGGACCGCGTGGACACGTGTGAACTTGCTCACATTCGCATCCTTGTATTGGAACTATTTAGCAGCTGTTCGAATTCACTCTCGCTTCGTGACGAGTTGATAAACTGTTTGCGCTTCAGCCATCGGTATTCTAATGCGTGTGGAAAGATATCGCCAGGATATATTGGGACCATTTCGACCGGTCGGGAGTTGTTCGAGCCTAGGAGGACTATGGTTCGTTCTCTGGAGACCCAGTTGGAGTCCGGCATGTTTTGTGTTGGTCTGGAGCCTAGTATGGCCAACGATATCCTTTCCTTTTCTTATCCAGATTCGCCAAAGGTACAGATCACTTCAACTTGTTACAGTAGTGTAGCGTGGACATGTGAACAATCACAAATTGCCATATTTGATTTTTGTAGATTAAATGGTTGAGTAGAAAGTGCAGGTTCGAGGCCTATTTCGAAGCTGACCTTCTATGATGCCAGGATTTGACTCATAAAAATGAGTGCATCCTTTTTGAATTTTTATTGATAAATTTAAAATTTCGATAGTATTTTACGGTATTTAAACTGATATGCTCATCCTTATTTTTCGAGAAGTCACTGTAGGGGGAAGATCTCCAGATTTTTGTGTAAGAATATTATAGTAACGCATTTTTTTTAAAGCGGCGTTGAGAACTCTGACTGAGTTTTACATATTCTAGTGCATTGTTCTTTAAGCACTTTCGCTCGGATTATCTTATTCTTTGAGGAGAATTTTTCTTTCCTTATTATTATAACGATATTAGGAAGTTTTCGGATCCTGTTATTCTGATTGTCACTTCGAGTCTTTAGACTATTTTTTCTTCAGTTTATTAACAGATTTAACTTGTATTTTCTGAGCGTGATTTTCGAAGTGGATTGACTAATGGGTCATTAGTCGCTTAGACTTTGTAGTTAACCTAGATCGATGCTGTAGGACTAATCCACCGACATTTTCGCGTTCGGGAAATTCAGGGAAGATCTTATTTTGAGATTGGATTTTTTTAAATCGCTTTTACAACCTCAGTTTTGAGTGGTTGGGAGTGTTATACTTTTCTCCTTTTATGAAGTTAACACTGGATTAAATTGATATCATTGCCTTTGGTGCAGTAGTTTTTCTCTATTAAGAGGGTGTTTGAACGACATCCGAATTTGCGAGGATAATCCCAGGAATGACTTACTATAAGTCATACGTTTAAGAACTATGAATATTGTAATACATCAATGTAAGGCAAGTTTTCTAAAAATAGGTGGAGTATTTCTGGAATCCACTAGGCTTTATTAATAACCTGTTACAGAGTCAAATTATTTTTCTGAGCACGAGTTCAGGCTTTTATTATAAACAGCTGATTTTCATAATTGTGGATTTATAACAGTAAGGCTCCAATTATAGGTGCATGTTAGATTTTAAGAGGCATGTATTAGGAATAATGCTCTTGTGTTTAAGTATTTTGATACAGTGTTTTGTGAAGCAAATTTTCTTGTTGAAGATTGAGCAACGTGTGTCAATCAAGAATAGATTGAATGTGGTTTCAACCCAGAGAGGCGTTGTATTTAACCTAGTATGGTTAATATTTTGTCATAGGTGACTTTATCGCTGTCATTATCGTGAAGTAATGCCTGTGTGAAGATTAATATTTTTCTGAGCATTATTATTAAAACTCTTGAGTGGATATCCAGTTCAATATTTCCAGTAAAATTTTAACGACTTTGCCATAACATGTATGTTTAACAAGGATCACCGATAACTATTTAATGCTGAATCTATGATTAATTTTTGCTTAACTTAACTGTTCGGCATAAACACCCTGAAATTAGTAATGAAACAATTAAACAATTTTAAGCAGAAGTGAATGTCGTGACATTAAGTCAGTGGGAGGAGAATAATCGAAATTATTCTAGAATTTTGTGTAAATTTGTATATTCTGTAAATATGCCATATTAATTTCATCATTAAATAACAAGACCATATAATGCTACTGAAAATGTCGTGTAAGATTATTGGTTATAATCAGGGTATTTTTGAGTAAGATGTTCATTAAGTTAGTGAACCGAAATGAATCCAATTTATTCAATTCATATGATAATTTTTTGTGTGTGCTTATCCTATGGGATCGAAAATTATTATTATACCTTATTTTTGAAAGAACTAAAAGTTAGTTGAGATAATGGGTAATTCACTTTGGAAGCCTTTCCCATATTCCATAGCTGAAAGACAATCCAGTATAATTAATGACATTTTTGATTGGTCGTGGTATCGACAAAATTTATATTTCTTGTCATGTTTATTCTTGCAATAAACTAATTTATTATTTGGTTTTAATTATTGCGTGATGCTTCATAGAGGTGATGGAAGGGTGTATTAAGGGGGCCATCGCTGGGTATTTTAGGGTTTACCACACCTTTGAGATTCATTCTTCCTTTTGAAGAATTCTTGTGTTTTGAGCTAGTCTTTTCTTTCTCTGAACCTTGGTCAGTCTTAATACATCCTGTTAGGTATTCGGGTGGCCCTATTATCCCTGTGTCTGCTGGTAGAACTTGGGGGTTTTTTCTAGCCGGGGATTTTTCAGGTTCTTCGATCCAGCTGTTATCCAGGGATTCAACAGGTATTGGTAGGTAATACGGGTACATTAGGTGGCGCCCAACGTGGGGCTTCGAAAAACTGGAATACCAGAGCGAATACCAGGGAGTTGAATGCCATAATTCTGCCAAAATTGAAACTGAAAGTACAAAGTGGAAATTAGTTTTATGATCATGTAACACAGATCACGAATTGGAACACCGTGTTTCCTGTGTGACCATGAATCAAGGCAATAAAATAATGGTGAAGCAATATTTTGGCACGAACTATTGGAATTCCTATGGAACAAAGCAATTACGAGGATACTCGAGCTACTTGACTTACAAGTGGTATTGCAACCATTATTAAATTTTGTATTTTATGTATTGGAGTGGTGCCACACGCTCTGTTAATAATTTGTTCTACTTGTTTCCGGCTGATGATCATTGCTGACATCATTAAAAATAGAAGTGTTTGTAACAAATTTAAATTTGAGTAATGGTAGAATCATAGACCTTCACCGATATAAACCATCACGCACTTGTATATAGGCGATCCCAAATCAAATTGGGCACTTCGTGTTTAGACATAAGCTTATTTTAAGGTAATGCCAGACAATAAGGATGAGCATGTATGGTAAATGGTGGTTGTTTGTAGATGTTCTCGCTGTGCTTTGTTGGTGTGGTATTCTTATTTCTTGTGAAGTGTAGTGAAGCATGTCTGAAGGTAATATGGTGACTGTTGGTGACGTTAAGAAGATGTTTGAAATTGTTCAAAATAAAATGGATAATTTAAATCAGGACATAGAAAATATTAAGGTCCAAACTAAATCTGCATTAGACCATATGTCCGAAACTGTTATTCAAAATCAGGCATTGATAAAAGATGCAGTTGCTGAAGGTATCAGGGGGAAATTGATACTATGCAATTCTCCTTGAAGACTATCAAAGATAGTTCTAAAAGGGTAGAAAAGAAGGTTACCAGTGTAGAATCTAATATTGAAGATATCCAGGACGATAATAGAAAAACACAACTAGATATCAGTACACTCCGAGCTAATGTTGGCTTGGTACAGGTTGGCCAAGAAAGAATGCAACTTGACATTAACAATATCCAAACTAGTCGAACATCAATGCAAAATAGTCAAACTTCAATGCAAACAGATCTTAACAATGTTCAGACTAGTCAAAAGGGAATTGAGGAAACAGTAAAGGATGTTAACTCTAACGTAAGGATTATGCAATTCCAAATCAATGATTTAAGAACAGATGTGGAATTAATAGAATCCAGTCAAAAAGAGATTCAGTCCCAAGTCAAAAATATTCAGAATGATGTAAATCAAATTGAATCCAGCCAAAATAAAATGGAGTTAGAGGTCCGAAAAATCGAATCTAGTCAAAATCAGACGGAGGTTAAGTTAATGGAGCTAGAAAAATCAAGTAAAGAGTTTCAAGTTGAGATTAGAATAGACTTTGAAAAAAGTGTGAAGCTTAGTAAAAAAAAATTAGAAACACTTCAGCTACAGTTTTCCCATGACACTAATCAGACCCAGAATAGCCTGGAGCAGTTGAAATGTGAAATGGGGACACTCCGAGCTCAAGTCACAGATCATACGAAACTTCTCAGGGATGATTTTGACATAGATTTGAAAGGGATCATAAGAGATAATATTGTAACATTTCGTAAAGATATCATGAAAATTAATGAGGAATGTTTTAAAGTTGAGAAATCTAAGTTAGAATCCAAACTTGCCACTGGTCTTGCAACTAATAGCAAAGACATAATAAATGTTAGGGAAGATCTAAGCAAAAGAATGGATGGAATTCAAAATACACAGGTTAATAACATATCCGATTTAGAGAAACGTATTAATACTGTTGAAACTAAAGTCTACCAAAGTAAGATAGAGTTAAATGAGGTCAGGGAGAAGAAAACTTCCGAGATTAATGAAATTAGAAAGGGTCTCGAGCAAATTAATCTAGAGGGGCATATCAATTTAGATACGCTAAAAGATCAATTGCGATCACTTTTAGAGTCCGATTTTAGAGTTGTAGTTGAACAACCTGAAGTGATAGTACCTGATAGTAGGGAAAGGATGATGCAGGAATCTCCCAATAACGAACCCAACGTCCGACTCAGTCAAATGGAACATCCGAGTCCCATTCGAACAAGCAGGGAGACGTTTAGTTCTCCGAACCCCAACGTAGGCATGGATGATTATACTTCGAGATCGATGGAAAGGACACCGAATGTAACCATAATAAGAAACTTTGATGACAAACCTAGGAAGTTTAGCAATCTGGATGGAATGACACCGATCGAATTTGTAAGGGCATTAAGAGATTACTTTTTGGAGTCACATGTGCCACGTGAGTGTGAGCTACGTATGGTGGAAAGGTTTCTTACCAATGCTCCGTTACAATGGTTCAGGGCCTTTCGTTACACATTTGACAATTTTGAACAGTTTTCGGAGGCTTTCATACAAAGATTTTGGTCGATCGTGGTCCAACAAAATGTGAGATCGGAAGTCTATTCACGCAAGTACTCCAGTACAGGACCAACCCGCTATGCTGAGTACTTTGCGTGTCAGTTAGCAAAACTCCGTTTTCTCCAGCCGCCGTTAACCCAAGAAGAACTCCTTGAAGCTATCTCACGTCAATTGCCTGCGGAAGTAAGGTGATCAATTGTTTCTTCCGGAGTATCGTCTTTAACGTCATTAGATGACTTGTTACGTCGATTGGATCACATGAGTATGATGACGCAACCTACCATAGTCAAAAATGCCAGGCAGGAATCGAAAGTTGTAAACGCGGTAATGATGAACCGTACACAGCAGACGGATCGTTTTGAGCAAAGAAGAGATGATAGAATGGGTCCTATTAGAAATACCCATCAGGAAGAGAGGAGATGGGAAAACCAACGTAGGGACGCCCAGGAGATGCCATGGCAACGTCGCTACGAGGAGAGAAATTTCTATCGAAGAGATAATGATCGAAACCGGAATGATCACCGAGAAACGCCTTATAACCGGAATTACAGATATGATCAAAATAATCGAGATAACAGATATAATAGGGATGATAGAGATACCCGTGACAACAGAGATAAGAGACAAAATCAAGGGTACTCAAGATACAACAATTATCGAACGTAGGCGTCCGATAAGAAAGTGCAACAGGGGATGCTCAAGAGAGGGCGAGATAAGTCCACGGAGGTTGGACGAAGAAAATCGATGGAAAGAAAGGATGAAAATCCAGATAAGTCACAACCCAGCACTAGCGGAGAAGGTCGGAGTTCAGAAAGAACACCTGACCGGGACAAAGGAAAAACATTTTCGAGAAGAAATTAAGCACTGAAATGTCACGCATTCTACCTGTTCACGACTACAAGAAAGAGATTACCATGACAGAGAAGTCATTATTATAAAATAAAATAATTGTTATGAGGTAGTAAGCCTAAATGGGAGAGAAACGATAGGTCGTTTCAAAGCAAAAAAACCTGAAAAGATATGTGAAGAAGATAGTCTGAGGGTTGACTGAATAAAGCTACATATGCCGAAATTACCTGGAATGGTGTATATAAAAGCTGAGGAGACTTTTATTTAAGGTATCAAAGGGAAAATGCACCATTATTCCTAAAGTTCTTAAGTACAGATACGGATACAGTATTTTGGAACGCCCTGTAACTTTCTAGCTAGCCACTGAAGTCTATCATAACAGCTGGTCTACAGCGAGCAAAAGTCCTGCTATCAAGAAGGGATCGGTAGAGCTCGGATTTCCGACGAGAAGCCCGAAGGTCATCGATAATAATCTTGTTGACTTTGTCTAACATTATATCGATCGATTCACCTGAGAATGATTAATACGAATTAACGTATATTTAGCGCTATATGTAAGCAGTTATTTATGTCTGTATGCATATTTCCATGGCAGAAAGCTATTATAAAGCAAATATAAAAAAACAGAAGAAGATCTGTTAAGTCACTAGTGATTATACTTCGACTGCGATATTTATATCGATTCGTGGCGTATAGAGGACTGGGGGAAGCGGATGTCTTGCTCAAGCGACCTCGTGTGGAGAGCCGGTACTTGAGAGACTGACAACGTGCAGTAATAACCCTGGCAATTGTGAAAGTGAAGTCGCCAGTTAACGGGATTTTCAAAACGTGTAAGCGTGCCGAAGGTTATACGCTGGTTCGTTCAGCATTCTACGTGGAGTAGAGACTTGCTTAATGGGGATCAGACATGGTTTTAAACATGTAATAAGTTTATCTTTGCGACCGTGTGTCCACAGCCACCAACGGGCTATGCGGAAGAATACATTCGTTATCCCGACCACCAGTTCGGGCGTATTATGTCGTAACACTCTGCTTGTAAACTTTCATGAAAATGCAGCCTAGAGCTGAATCAAACTTGTCACAGTGGCAATACTTCTTAAAAAAAGCACATTCTTAAGCAAGGTGTCAGAGGGAAGGAATACAATGAAGCCTATATCCATTGCGATGATAGGCTAGGTTACAATAGGAATACTGCATTTGCATAGTGGTAGCGGGAACAGTTTGCAGCAACGTTCATTTACTATGAAGTGTACAAGCGAGTTTCGTAATGCAAGGGACCGCGTGGACACGTGTGAACTTGCTCACATTCGCATCCTTGTATTGGAACTATTTAGCAGCTGTTCGAATTCACTCTCGCTTCGTGACGAGTTGATAAACTGTTTGCGCTTCAGCCATCGGTATTCTAATGCGTGTGGAAAGATATCGCCAGGATATATTGGGACCATTTCGTCCGGTCGGGAGTTGTTCGAGCCTAGGGGGACTATGGTTCGTTCTCTGGAGACCCAGTTGGAGTCCGGCATGTTTTGTGTTGGTCTGGAGCCTAGTATGGCCAACGATATCCTTTTTTTTTCCTCATCCAGATTCGCCAAAGGTACAGATCACTTCAACTTGTTACAGTAGTGTAGCGTGGACATGTGAACAATCACAAATTGCCATATTTGATTTTTGTAGATTAAATGGTTGAGTAGAAAGTGCAGGTTCGAGGCCTATTTCGAAGCTGACCTTCTATGATGCCAGGATTTTGACTCATAAAAATTAGTGCATCCTTTTTGTATTTTGATTGATAAATTTAAAATTTCAATAGTATTTTACAGTATTTAAACTGATATGCTCATCCTTATTTGTCGAGAAGTCACTGTAGGAGGAAGATCTCCAGATTTTTGTGTAAGAATATTTTAGTAACGCATTATTTTTAAAGCGGCGTTGAGAACTCTGACTGAGTTTTACATATTCTAGTGCATTGTTCTTTAAGCACTTTCGCTCGGATTATCTTATTTTTTGAGGAGAATTTTTCTTTCCTTATTATTATAACGATATTAGGAAGTTTTCGGATCCTGTTATTCTGATTGTCACTTCGAGTCTTTAGACTATTTTTTCTTCAGTTTATTAACAGATTTAACTTGTATTTTCTGAGCGTGATTTTCGAAGTGGATTGACTAATGGGTCATTAGTCGCTTAGACTTTGTAGTTAACCTAGATTCATGCTGTAGGACTAATCCACCGACATTTTCTCGTTCGGGAAATTCAGGGAAGATCTTATTTTGAGATTGAATTTTTTTAATCGCTTTTACAATCTCAGTTTTGAGTGGTTGGGAGTGTTATATTTTTCTCCTTTTATGAAGTTAACACTGGATTAAATTGATATCATTGCCTTTGGTGCAATAGTTTTTCTCTATTAAGAGGGTATTTGAACGACATCCAAATTTGCGAGGATAATCCCAGGAATGACTTACTATAAGTCATACGTATAAGAACTATGAATATTGTAATACATCAATGTAAGGCAAGTTTTCTAAAAATAGGTGGAGTATTTCTGGAATCCACTAGGCTTTATTAATAACCTGTTACAGAGTCAAATTATTTTTCTGAGCACGAGTTCAGGCTTTTATTATAAACAGCTGATTTTCATAATTGTGGATTTATAACAGTAAGGCTCCAACTATAGGTGCATGTTAGATTTTAAGAGGCATGTATTAGGAATAATGCTCTTGTGTTTAAGTATTTTGATACAGTGCTTTGTGAAGCAAATTTTCTTGTTGAAGATTGAGCAACGTGTGTCAATCAAGAATAGATTGAATGTGGTTTCAACCCAGAGAGGCGTTGTATTTAACCTAGTATGGTTAATATTTTGTCATAGGTGACTTTATCGCTGTCATTATCGTGAAGTAATGCCTGTGTGAAGATTAATATTTTTCTGAGCTTTATTATTAAAACTCTTGAGTGGATATCCAGTTCAATATTTCCAGTAAAATTTTAACGACTTTGCCATAACATGTATGTTTAACAAGGATCACCGATAACTATTTAATGCTGGATCTATGATTAATTTTTGCTTAACTTAACTGTTCGGCATAAATACCCTGAAATTAGAAATGAAACAATTAAACAATTTTAAGCAGAAGTGAATGTCGTGACATTAAGTCAGTGGGAGGAGAATAATCGAAATTATTCTAGAATTTTGTGTAAATGTGTATATTCTGTAAATATGCCATATTAATTTCATCATTAAATAACAAGACCATATAATGCTACTGAAAATGTCGTGTAAGATTATTGGTTATAATCAGGGTATTTTTGTGTAAGATGTTCATTAAGTTAGTGAACCGAAATGAATCCAATTTATTCAATTCATATGATAATTTTTTGTGTGTGCTTATCCTATGGGATCGAAAATTATTATTATACCTTATTTTTGAAAGAACTAAAAGTTAGTTGTGATAATGGGTAATTCACTTTGGAAGCCTTTCCCATATTCCATAGCTGAAAGACAATCCAGTATAATTAATGACATTTTTGATTGGTCGTGGTATCGACAAAATTTATATTTCTTGTCATGTTTATTCTTGCAATAAACTAATTTATTATTTGGTTTTAATTATTTCGTGATGCTTCATAGAGGTGATGGAAGGGTGTATTAAGGGGGCCATCGCTGGGAATTTTAGGGTTTACCACACCTTTGAGATTCATTCTTCCTTTTGAAGAATTCTTGGGTTTGAGCTAGTCTTTTCCTTCTCTGAGCCTTGGTCAGTCTTAATACATCCTGTTAGGAATTCGAGTGGCCCTATTATCCCTGTGTCTGTTGGTAGAACTTGGTTTTTTTTTCTAGCCGGGGATTTTACAGGTTCTGCGATCCAGCTGTTATCCAGGGATTCAACAGGTATTGGTAGGTAATACGGGTACAGTACCTACTGCAAGGCCACGCCCACCTCCTTCCCTCTTCCCTGCCTATCCATCCTAACCTTCCAATCCCTCCCCTCATGAGGCCCCTGATCACTTTGCAGGTGAGGCCACCTGGGCGACGTGCTGATCACACCTCCCCAGTTGTATCCATCCCGACCAGATGTTCCACGCTCCAGGACACTGCCGGTAGAGGCGGTAGTGGTGAGTTTCCTCGCTGAGTCCGTGGGAACCACCAACCTAGAGGGTAAATTGACTAAATAGAAAATAAAAAATAAAATATTAACGACGTTTGTTATAAGCATAGTAACTACAGAATTAAATCGATTGGAGGCCATGAATTGACGCACATGTTCATTATTATAGGAGTATTAAACGCACGAATAATATGGAATTTTATAGTCGATGAATTGTTATTGGTAGTTTAAGTGGAGAACTATGAGAGAGTTCTAAATTTGTTTTTATGATGGTATACAAATATTGGTTGTGTTGAAAAAGGAATGCCATGCATTGTTATTGTAAGAAGGTTCAGCGATGTTATTGAGGCTCTAATACGTAGTGTGGACGTATTATGGAGGATTAAGAAAAGTTTTGCGACGTTATTGAAGATCTAATACATAGTGTAGACGTATTATGGAGGATTATGATGCTATTTGGAGAAATATTATGTAAGAAAGCAGTAAGATAAATGTATCATTATTTTCGAATGACTTATTGGAGGCATGATAAGAGGTGTCGGCGGAAGAAGTTAGCGAGGTGTATATAACAATGGTTTGTTAATTCTATTAATCTATTATCATGATTTTGACAATGTAACATATGAGCTTGGCATAGTTGCATGGTCATATTTGCTCGGATTGGAAAGAAAATATTTAATATTGTGACGACGGAAATAAATTAAAGTAAGAGGTAAAATAAAAAGCTATGATGAAGGACAGTAGGAAAGTATAACAGCGAGAGTAATGAAATGGTTGATCTGATATTATATTTTCAAGCCATATTCTTTGAAGTAACGAAGAAATAATATTTGGAGTGGTGATAAAATGCTTTGATGAAAGTAAAAAAGGAAAGAAATGTAATAGTAGATCATTCAATCGAAATTATATTATGATATTAAAGGAAGAAGGTTAGATAAAACTTTGTGATGTATATATATATATATATATATATATATATATATAAAGTACACAAAAGATATGTATATGTGTATGTATTGTAGCTATTTTATTCTTACGTGAATGAACAGCTGATCGGTAACGAGAGTAATCAAGCTGAGTTTCATTTAAGGTTAGGTGTAGTTGACGACGGAGTTTGTGTATGTATAGAGTATTAATAACTTATGCAATGAGTTTGTTAAGCTGAATTTAGTATATTTTAACTTTTATTCGTATTAATAAGAGGATATTTTATTGATAAAACTCTGAAACAGTTGATCAGTAGTTTATATTGAATGGAGACGTTTTGAATGTCGAGATGGACATATTATTTTATTATCATGACAGCCGTGATACTTATGGCAACAGTTTGATTATTTTAATGCAGTGGATTTTAAATTTTTAATTGCAACTGTTTTACATTATGAGAAAATTATTTTCTTTCGGTTTTATAAATGACTGGTCATGATTTATATTAGTTATAGGGAGAGATTGTGTTATGAAATTGGATTCAGGTATAAGACAGCCCATTCTTCCTAACCCGTTACGGCCCGAGAACCATAAGTTTCTCACTCTTCCACGTAGTTTGTGTGTTTTCCCCAGTAGTATTGTCCATAACACAATCGTAGGCCACTGTATCCTCATGTAGTACTTGTCGGTAGGATTCACAGGTTTTTCTAGCCGGGGACCTTGAAGATTCTACGATCCAGCTGATCTTCGGATTTCGACATGTACATCCTCATGTCTTCTACACGGGTACAGTTCTATCCCGGCAATTGCCTGGAGACGAAGTGGGAAACCACGTAAAACCACTTCGAAGATGAGTGGGGTGGGAATCGAACCCCCTCTTCTCATTTGGACCACCCGAGGCTGAGTATACCCCGTTCCAGTCCTCATACCACTTTTCAAATTTCGTGGCGGATCCGGGAATCGAACCTCGGACCTCCGGGGCGGCAGCTAAGCACGCTGACCACTACACCACGGAGGTAACGACCGTAAATACAAATGTTAAAATTACCGAACATTCAAAAATCACATAAATTGAAATTTCAAAATCCAAAAATATTAAAATAACTATCGAAACTTCAAAATCCAAAATTATTAGGACAATCTAGCCATCACCAAAATATCCTAAAAATTGAAATAACTTATTAAAAACTCGTCGAAAACTGTCATTCATAGTCTAGTACCTGCAAATGACTACTTATAATGGAATGCTCTCTGTACCTTTGCAGGGTACAGTGGTTCTGGGCAAATATATAAGTAGATATATTATTCTGCTCCAAGTTGATAGCCTACTGCAAATCGAATCACCTTCTCTGAATGCGTACTGCGTCGTAGGTAGTCGAACTCCATCCTCGCTGGAAACTCGTCCTCGGTATCCTCTCGAACTGGGTTAGCCATCTGCTTAATTTTCTTTCTTCTAACTGAACCTAGAAGTTCCTTTCTTTCTTCATTCTTCGTTACGGTGGAATCTTGAATTTCTCTGCATGCATCTCATAATTTTGAAAAATGTTCGTAACATTTAAAATACTCCTGGAATTCTCATATTTCTCTCCTATTATGTTCCCCAATCTACTCCATCATCTCTGTTATCTTCTTAATTGTTGACAAAATCCCTCTCCACTTCAGATTCATATGCATGGTTGAACAATTTTTATAACTAATTATTCGAAAATGCCTGGTAATTCTCGTATAATATTGGTTTCTTTGCTTATATCAGCTTCACAATTATGTTCATAAGATAGAACAATGTATTTTGCATTAGTGGAATATGCCATCATCTTCCTTCTTACTCGGGAATATTAGTTAAAAACCCCTCGTAATAAATTTCATTAACAATTGTTCTTAAAGCAATGTTCACTGACAAATGTTTAAGAATGCCACAATGTTCAAATATTATCACTCCTAGTTATTTTGTAGCTCAATATTGTCGAAAATGTTGTCGAAAATTTTCAGCGTTCAAAAATTCACTTTACTCAAGTAGTCAATAGCAACATTTTCACAAGTCCAGTCTTGTATTGTTGACTCTAGTGCGATTGTCCACTAAACGTTTGGCCGTCAATGCCGCCTTGATTGCCGGTAACTTTCACTCGCATTTACCGCACTCGGGTATTGAATTACCATAAGTCCTTCCTTTTCTGACGTTCAAACAATAAGGCCTCGGTCTCTTGATCACGTTCTCCCTCCTAGTCTAAATTTGCTGGTGTTCTTTCTGTAAAAAGCGGGAATATGTCGCGCTCAATTTCTAAAATAGAATTGCCTGAAGTACGTGAACGTTTCATCGTTTTCTGAAAACATGGACATTTTCTTCTTAATTTTCTCCGTCTTTCAATGGATTAAAATCTCTTCTGTAATTACTTGAACTATTTATATGGAGTAATTAAACAATTACTCGCTTATAGATGCTCCCATTGGTTGGATTATTCCACGTGATTAAATATATCACTGTCCATTAGCTCCGTCACAACTCGACACGTGTCTTACCTGACTGGGTCGCACTTTTTGTTATTTGCTTGCCTCGCTCTCCTTTCTTTTATTTTATTCCTTTCAAAATAGCCTCCCCTGCTCACTCCTCGCTCGTGACAAAATAAGTCCTTATATATGCAACATCGCCACTTCTATTTAATATAAAATACGACTGCGTGTCGGTAATCGTTTTGACTGCCAGGTCTCCCCTCTCGTATTGTAAGCTGTAGATTTTGAACCTCGCATTGACCATTTAACTATTACAGTCACTCAGGGGGTATTTGTTCTACTGCCGATGGCTCCTTGGTGTTTTATTGTTGCAGACTGGCGGTCCACTATTCTTACTCCAGAGCGAACCATCTGGCGTACCTGAGCAACTGCCACTTGGATTGAGGATTGCATTACCTACCAACTACCTCAGTGCCTTGGTAAGTTCACTGATTTGTTGTTGATTGTGTTATTATGTAGGAATGGCACTTGCAAATATTATGGAAAGTACGGTATCTGGATTTCTTACAACATGTCATCAAATGTTTTGGATAAATCATACTAAACATCTTTCTTGAGCAACAGATCGAATTATTCAGAAGTAATATTTTTACTTTCGACATTCAATATAGGTAAAATTACATTTCCCATGGCAGGGGTGGCCATCTCTAATGCACCAGTGGGCCAGGGCCCTCCTTAGTAACTACATTAGTAACTCATTCTTTCGAGCCTCAATGATCGAAAATGGTAGCGTTGTACGCTCCTCAGTATGAAAATGCACCAGCATGTTTGAATATCGCACCGCATAGCCTATCTAGTCACGTACTGTAATTTGCCTTGCTGAAGGCTCCTCATGGCCCCGCCTTGTTGGGCCCAAGGCTGCACTTGCCTAAAATCCTCGTATCAGTTTCCAGTAGCTTATGAATCAGATATCCTGGATCCACCCAACCCTCACTTCCAGGCAGCAAGGTCGACATGAACACTGAGAATTGGAACAGGGTTCACTAAAACCCGCAAGACAGAACTGAGAAGAGGTGGGTTCGATTCCCATCACAGTCAATCAAGAAGTGGTTTTCCATGGATTCCCCACTTCTACTCCAAACACATGCTGATATGGTTCCTAATGTAATGCCAAGGCCGTCTTATTCCAAATCCTCAAATGAATTACACATACACACGCACTAATGCGGACACCACAGTAACACAGGTTCAATCCCTACACACACCCAAGTACACTGGGCTAAATGATCACCATGTCGAAGCCTCTCAAGTGAAACAGCAACAACTAGATCAACACACAAATTGATTTTCATATTCATATATATTTATGACGGCGGATTTGCGTGATATTAAAACGGTCTACGTGCGCTTTAGGAAAACATGATTCTTGTGTGTTGTATTGTGACCTACCATCTACCTAAACGTCTCTAGCACTGGAAAACTTGTATTCCAAGTCACATGACGAAGCACTATCTACAAACCATGAATAAGGCACTAAAAATATATACAAGGTGAATCAGCTGCCCGTTATTTTAAGCCTATTTTCATTTATGAAAAAATCGGCTTATGAGATCAGCTTTTGTCCGCGTGTGTGCGTATGTGTGTGTGGTGTGTGTGTGTGTGTGTGTGTGTGTGTGTGTGGTGTGGTGTGTGTGTGTGCGTGTGTGTGTGTGTGTGTGGTGTGGTGTGGTGTGGTGTGTGTGTGTGTGTGGTGTGTGTGTGTGTGCGTGTGTGTGTGTGTGTGGTGTGGTGTGGTGTGGTGTGTGTGTGTGTGTGGTGTGGTGTGTGTGTGTGTGTGTGGTGTGGTGTGTGTGTGTGTGTGTGTGGTGTGGTGTGGTGTGTGTGTGCGTGTGTGTGTGTCCTCTAATAAAAACTAAACGCCTGGAACGATTTAATGAACCTCGGTAAGCACATAGTACTATTTTGTCCGACCCCGACCGTGCACTTCAAATTTTATTACGTCTGACCAATCCAGCATGGCGGCTGTGCGAAACATTGTACCGGCATTTCATATCCCCGAAACTATTACTGATATGACCCCGAAATTTTGTTTGGAGATAAAAGGCACTACTATAAGTTTTCATATGTGACTTTCATAAACCCGGTAAGTACAAAACGAACATGGTGGCCAAGCAAAGTTGGAACATTTAAATAGGCTATTCTTGCGATTTAACCATCCGATCACAGTGAAACATGGCACAGGAAACGTTTATACACATTGTAATGCACTGAAATCTAATTTAGTTCAATTGTTTACATAACCTCAAGATGGCGGCTGTGCCAATTTTTTAAATTAAGTTTTTATCTCGTGTCCTAATCATGCGATTGAAGTCAATGTTTGAATTATGAAGCTACGCAATAATCGTCATATAATAGTACATAACTCTATGGCCTACTTATATTAAATTCCAACATGGCGACCATCCGAAATATTTAGACGGTTAGCAATATCTACGAATAAATTACAGCTATCAAACTGAAATTTTCTATGTTGATAGGGGCAATTAACATAAGCAGGCTATATGAAAACAGGCTATTTAGTTCTTCACGGAACTCAGGCGCGGATTCCAGGGGGGGGGGTCACGAGGGTCATGACCCCCCCCCCCCCTTACAAACGGAGACCAATTTTATTTGCAAACTCAAGAAACGAAAACACAATAACCAGGCAAATAAAACTTAACGAATTTTAACTGAAAAACAGTTTTTTCATTTTATTCAATACTGAAAATATCTTTATTGCAATTATTATGTTTTCTGTTACAACTGTACATATTTACAACTTCATACCTGTTATATAAAAACGATTATTTATGTAACAAAATCAACTCGTCTATTTTGTTTAGCAAACCTTGTGATTACCGAATCGATGTTTAGTGATGTCACGATGAATGTGCAGCAATGCAAGGATAGGAATTTGGGGCTTATTTCGCACCAATTATTTTTTCCGACGTCCAAACTGCAAGCTTGGTTGGCAATTTAAGCTGTGACTTTCTCCCTTTGTCGGTAGCAACTCGACTTGCCGAAACTGTAACGTACCTTGATACTTTTCTCGAAGCTCGATGTAAAAGTCGCAAATTTGTACGAATATTTTTGGTGCGCTAAACGCATCAAATTTCTATCCATGTAGCTTGCAATAAAATTGGTCTGGTTTTGTACGTTTGTTTATTTTGCGATTGCGTTTTTAGTGATACCATTTTTGTTAACTATTTCGATTCTCTGACCCCCCCACCCCAAAGCCAAACTCTAGATCCGCGCATGACGGAACTACTTGTTCAAGTTTTCGGCCACACTTCCAACGTCTGATGGCAGCTTGGGCAACACTTCCCCGTCTAAAGCTAAGCCGCAATGACCCTTAATGACTTTGCAAGATTTATGACGACATGGAAGCAAGTCCTTTACAAAAACATGTCTGCGACAAGCGATTATACAATGCATCAAACTGCCATACGGGCATGCCGATTATACGGTTTCAGTTGGATACGAAATTAACGTTGGGTACGGTGCCATACTGATTAAAAAAACGTGAATGAACCTTCGATAGGGAAAGCATTATCACATCTCATACGCTTTCAGGCTAGGTAACGGGACGAGTCGACATGGAGCAATGGTCCAAGTGCGTAGAAAATAGCATACCTGAGTTGGAAGGTGGGTTCGAATCTCACCACCGATAAATATTTTTATGCATATTTTAAGCTTTGGGATCAAATACAAGGGCATTCGTGCCACATTTGACCAATATCATCTTTTTAGTCGGTTTACCCTCCAGGGTTGGCTTTTCCTTCGGACTCAGAGAGGGATCCCACCTTTACCGCCTCCAGGGCAGTGTCCTTGAGCTTGAAACATCGGGCTGGGGGATACAACTGGGGAGGTGGGACGAGCAGTATGCCACCGTACCCAGTGTTAATTTCGTATCCAACTGAAACCGTATAATCGGCATGTACAAAGTACATGCCCGTATGACAGTTTAATGCATTGTAGCCTATAAACACTTGTTGCACACATGTTTTTGTAAAGGACTTCCTTCTATGTCATCATACATCTTATAAAGTCGTTTAGGGTGATTGTGGCTTGGCTACAGACGGGGAACTGTCGACCATGCTGCTATCGGACGTTAGAAACGAGGCCGAAAACTAGAACAATAAGAGGCAAAAGACTCATCCGGTGTACACCAGATTATTTAACTCGCTATACTTATTCATTTCATCGCAGACACCAGTACCTACGCTCCCTAAGGCGCAGCGCTAGACCATGGGGCCAAGCTATATGCAGACTCGGCAGGCGTGAGTTCGAGCCCCGCCGTCGGACGTCCTTGAATTCCGTGGTTTCCCATTTTCAACTCCAGGCAAATGCCAGGGCCTTCTAATAGGCCACGGCCGCTTCCTTCCATGTCCTTGCCCAGTTACATTCATCTTCATTCATCTTTCAGTAACTCCTCTCATGAGATTGGCATCAGGAAGGGCATCCGGCCTTAAAGACACCCACCACATAGACTTTCAAAGCATCTCATCCCCGATCCCGTTGAAAACGGGAGAAAAAGTGGTAAACATACACTTGTACACTTTGATCGTTTCTCCAAGTTTGGTTATGCAGATGATTGGGCCATCGCTACTCAGAACGGTACGTTTGAAGTAACTGAACGAGTTCTGACTTCAGATTTGGATAAGTTAGGCAAGTACACACGCCAGTGGAGCCTACAGACAAACCCAATTTAAACAGAAGTGTCCTCTTTCCACCTCTCAAATACATTTTCCAACAGAGTTCTCAATTTGTACTTTGAGGGAAATAGACTAAATCATAGCATGTGCCCTAAATATCTAGGGCTTATTTTGGATAGGACACTTTCCTATAAGAAACATCTTACGAAGGTAGCTGCTAAGTTGAGGAGTAGGAACAACCTCTTGCATAAGTTGTGTGGTACTGGTTGGGGATCTTCAGCAGACATACTAGGAACTTAAGCTCTTGGGTTAGTTTATTCAGCTAAAGAATACTGCACACCAGTGTGGATAAACAGCGCTCCCACACAGAAAGTCGACACGCAGTTGAAGGAGACCATGCGTATTATTTGTGGGACCATACGAACTACTCCCCCCTCTTTCCAACTCATCCCACAAGACCTGAGAGGAATTTTGAAAGTGATCTAGATTTCCCTCTCATTACTAAAGATGAACTACGGGTTGCAGCGCATTCTTAACGGAACAACAAGGCTCCGGGGCCAGATGGGATTCCAAATGAGGTTCTCAAAATAATAGTTGATCAAGATCTATCGTTATTGTTGAGAATGTTCAATGTGTGCTTGAAGGCAGGAATCTTAAGCTTTCGCTGGAAGGTCTGTCACTTAGTGCTAATTAGTAAGGGCATGGGCGACCCTGAGTTATCATCATCGTCCCACCCACGTTGTATGCTCGATGCAACAGGCAAACTATTTGAGAAATTCATAAGACGGAGATTGCTTGAAGCAATAATCGCAGCCGGCGATTTATCACCAAGACAATTTGGATTCAGGATAGGCCAGTCGACACTGGATGCAGTGCAAGAAGTCAATGACGTAGTGTACCTATGTGAGTAATCTCCATGGAAAATATGCTTCCGCCTCCAGCTAGCTTCAGACCTCGGCGTGTACCGTCCTCCCACTGAGCAGTTGCATATTCTTGATTCGAGACTAAAAGGTATCAACTCTCCAATGATAAGGCACAACTCTACTCTAAAGACTTTAATTCAGTAAAATTCATGGCTTCAAACAAATAATAAGAACACAATCCCAATAAACAATACACAAACAAACAAAGTTACTCCCACAATCCACTAATTATTCACATAGTTTAACAAATTAAATCCATATCATTATTCAATCCTTTACCATTACGTGGATTTTAAACTTCACTCAAGTGCGCTGATGCACATGTAATGTTTCACAAAAACGGTACTATTACACTCATGTCACCTAATGTGACTTCTTTAAATTCAGAAAGTTACTGGTTTCTTACAACACATCTTAATTTACATCATGTGTACTGTTTGTGTTATATCTCTCTCTCCCACCAAATGCTTTCATGCATTAGCCAACTCATGGGTTGCCCTACAATCTACTGGCAACACCACAATTACGTAAGTCTACCCCTCCACTCCCCTCTTTTTATAGTTCCACTGCATGCCATTGTGATTTCCATAAATAACTTCTGCTATCGCTGTGTCGGATAATATCATTACGCTACCCTTGCGAGCGTAGCCTGTGGCGTCAAGTGCCCAACTTCATTAACTATGTGTCACTGTCAGTATAAAATGCAACTTCCGACCATTCGTAAGATTGCTAAAATTTTATATCATCAGGGTAATCTATGATTAGCAACGTGTTTTTAAACCACACACATTCATTACACAATATAACAATTCTTCCTTCAATACAAGCAAGGTCTTAAATCTGTCCTCTCAAAACGCTAGCCTGCACGGTTCGTTTAGCGACCCAGCCCCTCGGAGCTGCCTATATACAATAGAACAGAGTAGGGGTATTCACAGCTGTAAACCATCCCTTGTCTCCCTGATTCCTGGACTTCATCTCCCCAAGCAGCATTACGATTTTGAATACAATATTGTGGTCACAATGATCCACGTGATCCCATATGATCTAAACTGAATATTATGCAATGGTTCTGGGTGAGCTTGAATATTTAATCCTAGCCTTAGGACATTATTAACAACGGCCTCATCAGGTCCGTATCATACTATGAAGGCACGAGATTCATAAAACACAGGTCTAGGGTAGCCGGTATCTTAATAAATGCTGCGGTCAGTCAACAACTGCCGTCATAAGATTCGCTTCACAAGAGCCGAATCATTCAATAACAAGTTCTCGGGCAATCAGGTATAGTGTAGAGGTTTCCAATGTTCTCCCCTCACCTACCACAGGATTCGAACCCGGAACATTTCATATCCATCATCGGAGATAGGGTACACACTAAATACGCTCCGGCATAAATTAATATATCTGTACGCCCCCGGCTGTACAAGATTCCATACGTCGATTAGATCACCTGGCTCCTACCTGCAACTATGATCTCGTCCTATTTTATCAAGAGAACTCTACTCGTTACTCTACAAGCTTATACACAAGCCACAAATTCAATTCACTGTCAAGCTCCTTCATTTCCTTGCATAATTATATTCCCATTAATACAATAAATTTAATATTAACTCTTTTCTTTTCCCTTAATGTAATCTACTGCTTGGCTAGATAAATAATCCAATTAGCGTAAATATTTCTTGCTTACAACCTTTTTTTCCTGATGTATTCAATTATACCGTTTATCATTATTATAATTATTATTATTATTATTACTGACATAAATTATCTTTCCGACACAGCGTAACCGTTTCAAAGATCGAACATCCGTGTTTGTTACGTTAAGTTTTACATAACTGACTTGCCATTTTATTAACAATATTAATAGTGGTAACGATTAATCCACTCTCTGATGTATAAGAACATCTTAACTTTACTGAAATCAAACCGTAAACACATGAGGGTATACCTCCTAATATTGACTCTAACTGGCGTATTTTATACTTCCGAAATCACATTACATGCAGTGGCTATACTTCTATAATAACATGATTTGTGGGGTACTTACGTCGGCTTATCTAGGTGGCTCCAACCACCATATTCCAGTGTCACCTGCCATAGGCCTACTTAGTGACACATTGCCATACTGCTAATACACATCTTATATGACATCTGATTCATAAACACACGACACTTTTCCATTTTTATAATGAAGCTAATGCTTCCAAAACACATGACACTTTATAACACTGGTTATATTATTAATTTAAGAGATATTTTACATAAAATCACTGCACAAACACACGTTACACTTTATATTCCTGAGTGGTTGAAATTCCCTGGCAAAATATCAGAATTACAGGTGCGGACGGCCCTTTCTTCGGTCCTACTCCCTCCTGATTGAACATCTCGATCATCTGCTCACGGATTCACCAACAGTCTATCGTTTATCCCTTGATAACCTTCCTAATATTGCAGTGATATGCTTACATATCGTCATGAACGCTACTTATTGGCATACTCAAGATATGGATAACCAATCACTCTTTTCACCGCGTTCAACATTGTACATTGTATTTACATAAATTATTACTTTCAACAGTTCTGCCTAGTATATCACACGGCACTTAATAAACAGTATATAACAGTCTTACTGCACGGCTCCTCAAACAGAAGTCCGAGCCTCCTCTCTTAACTTCGGTAATATGCATTTCGCATAATCAAGTTTGTTGATTACTGTAATCATTCTTATTTCATGACCATGCATGAATATATTATCACTGGCGCGTTACACTGCACAGCTAACATGCTGATTACCAGTAAAATGTTTAAGTCTTTGTGTGCGCCTGGGCGCTCCGTAACTTTCAAACACAACAACTCCCACCAACTGCAAGTTCCAACTGTGTACGACTCCAAGTTCCAACTGCAACTGTCTCTCTGACTGGGTCCACCCTCTTATATCCGTTTCACACGAAAAAGTAGGGCAAGAATTCCCGCGCTATATCAGCTCCTCTTCCAGGATGATTCTGGTCTTGGAATAATACCCATATTGTTCCTTTTTCTTCGCTGGTCACAAAAATGCATGTGTGTTCGAGGATCGATCGGCCAATTAATTAATATTAATTGCTTATCCATGGCATGGGGACGCGGCGTTGCTTAAAAATCCCCTTTTCACTGGTCAGGTCAGTCCGCGAACACCTCTCGTCCTGTATCATTACGCACTGCATTAAATATGCCTTGATTTCGCCATTTAATGGCTCTAAAATTAGCCTCCTGGCTAAAGATTCACCTGTGTGCAACTCTCATGTCATTGCATTGCACCAATCACGAGTAATCAATGATTTTCCCAGGGATCTCTCCCCTCTCTTCTTAGTGCTATTCTCAAACGGGGAAGAACTGGGTCCCCCGACCTCTTCCAGACGACTTAACTAGGTCAGCGAGATTGACAGGACTCCATGGGTCTCCTCCCACAATTCTGGGGCTATTAGTAAAATGTCAAACTCTCTACTTCTGCGTTCTAAGTCCAGCATAGCCTACTCCATGTAGTCAATATAATGCTATATTCCACTCATTTTCCTGCATTATTTCACTAAATAATGTCAGTATCAACTGATATCACACCAGTGATTAAATATATAATTTCCTCTAGGGGTTCTTACAACGAAACACCCTCAACAGACCTCGAGTTCGTTCCCTGGTGGAACCTTCATTCAGAGCTCAACTTACCTCCGAGATCCACGTTCGATACCAGTCAGCATGACCCCCTCGGGTTCAGTAGTACTAAGAGCGGAGAATTATAACCATTACTCTCGCCGAGTTGTTCTCTTTGTTACACTGGATGTTAAAAACTCTTTCAACTCTGTCAAATGGATAGATATCATGGATGCTGTGGAATTTTCATTTCATGTTCCAAGGTATCTCCTTCGGATCTTAGACTCTCACTTCAAGGATCGTGCTCTGTTTTATGATACTACAGAAGGGATCCGTAGAGTACAAGTCATGGCTGGGGCTGCCCAGGGTTCGATTTTGGGGCCTGATCTTTGGAATGTTACATACGACAGCTTGTCGAGGCTTGAAACGCCTGATGAAACTATTCTAGTAGGATATGCAGATGATGTTGCTGTTCTTGTAGCAGGAAGAAGTTTCGAGCAAGCACAGTTACGAATTAATATGGTAATGCGCACAATCATTAGATGGATTGAGGAACATGGTCTGTCTCTAACACTTAATGAGACGGAAATTGTAATCCTAACAAAGAAGAGGATTCAGACAATACTCCCAATACAGGTAGGAGACATTCATGTAGAGAATTGGCCAGCAGCAAAATTCCTAGGCATCATGATTGACTATAAAATTAATTTTGGAGAACAAATTAGACGGACTGCAGATAAAGTGGCTTGAGGAGTGATGTCCCTCAGTCGGCTCATGGCCAATGTTGGTGGGCCAAAATCTATTAAGAGGAGACTACTGATTGCAGTCATCCATTCAGTTCTGCCGTATGGAGTGGAAATATGGGCGGATACCCTGGATAAGGAAATTTATAGGTAGTCACTTGCAAAAGTGCAGAGGCGGGGTGCTTTTCGCGTGGCATCTGCATATCACACGGTCTTTGAAGAAGCAGTCCTTGTTATTTCCGGGATTATTCCAATTTTCTTTCTTGCAAAAAAACCGCATGAACATTTACTTGAGGAACGCCGATGTGGGTTTACAAAATACAAGACGAACAGGAAGAGTACAAACCTTTCATAATTGGTAGATCAAATGTAAGCAAGGAGACCGAAGCCAGTGGACTAAGAGAATGATCCCTCAAGTGCAGGTTTGGGCAGAGAGAAAACATGGTGAGGTTGGTTATTATCTCACTCAGTTCTTGACTGGCCATGGGTTCATCTGTTCCTATCTTAAGAAGATGGGGAAGGTGGATTCATCAGATTGCATCTACAGTATTAATGAACTAGATAATGCTAATCACACCTTCTTCTCTCGTGGACGGTGGGTCCAAAACAGGCAGTTTCTTCAAGAGCACATTGATGTAGAGATATATCCTGACAATATTATTGCGGTGATGCTATAAAATGAATAAAATTGGAAGCTGGTAGCAAGTTCTGTTGAAGATATCCTCCGAACAAAGAAGACAGATCTGGATCACCACTGAAGATAATTCATTACGGAAGAGTGACCTGCGGGCAAAGATAAAATGGCTCTAGCCTGAAGTAATGTGATAAACGGTTCCAGGCTAGTGTTCAGGAGTAACGGGGGGAGTATTAGTCGGCAGTCTGCCACTCATGAGCCCGTCACTATGTGTGTAAATGCATTCCTTCCCCTAAAAAAAAACTCCCACTTACTGGCTGCCAATTCTAAATCATATCCCACCGCCTGATGCTAGAAGGAAGAGTGCTCTCGTACGCGAATATCATATGATAATGGATAATGCAGCCTATGTGGAGCGAAAACGGCTAAGATCAAGACACCCTGTTATTTCCACAGTCAGAATTCTGTCAGACGAGAAGTTCGACATTCGACTCTCCTGGAGTCAAAATTGGCAACATCACTGGCCAGATCGATGTCGCAACATGCCCTGTATCCTGCGAAAACCGCCAGGATTTAATCAACCTCGCACTGTGTGGCCGGTCCTCAATAGTGGCCAGTGCGGCCATGGAAGATGTGCAAATGCGCTTCATAAGCGGGGAAAAGTCTCTTCTCCAAAATGTGACTGTGGTGCTGAGAAACAGACCATTGATCACTTAGTGATTGAGTGCCCAAACCATGCATATTGTGGAGACTTCAAGGACTCTTTTAGCAGCAAAAACGGATACTGTATGCTACCGGTACGTGAATCGGCTATTTGATTATAGGTTTATGTAGGTGGTTGTACTTTAATAGCTGGAAGTTTTATCAAATTTCATGTATCTGATAATTTTATGTCTTAATGTGCCATGCACTAAATAAATAAATAAATAAATAAATAAATAAATAAATAAATAAATAAATAATTTCTTCCTGACATCTGATCAATAAAGAAAATGAATAAGAGCTGTTCAGTTTGGAAATGAACACTCGTATTGAAACCAATCAGGTGAGCCTGAATGGATGGTTTTATTACGAAAGAATTGCGGTGTACAAAACAGACCACATTAATATAGTCAAAATGAAACTGAGCGAGAATATTGTCTTCAGGGGAATCTTGCCAGCCCACGCTATCATGTTAAATAAATAAACATTACAGCGCTATCGCAAGTTACTACCCTACCAGGGAATTGTTACCGCTAGAAGGAGAGCGCAGCTGTTGTGTATACAATACGTCATCTCGCCTCGTTATGGCTGCAGCGAGCGGCTTGCGGGGCAAGGGGGTGGGGGCTCATGTACAGTCATAGGCTACAATGAGAACACACCACACAGCGCACTGCCCAGCATGAATCAGGCACACAAATAACGTCTATCGCAGGCGTGTGGCTGGGCGGAGCGCATTAGTCCGATTTCCGCCACCGGTAACAATTCGCTGGTCGGGTAGTACTCAAGCCAGGGATTCATCCATGCGAGAGAGAAAAAAAGGAAGGGGCGTGGCATATCAAGCAAGATACCATGTGATATTAAGCTCCCACAGAGTAACCAGCGATATTATACTCACATCAGAAAAAGAAAATCAGGAACATAAATCAAAATTCAATTCGATATTTTCCCTCTTTCTGAGCATAGAAAAAAAAAATGACGCTCCCTGAATTACCAGAATTACGTGAAAATATACTATAGGATCTCGAATCCAAATACCTGTAAATCATAAGCTTTCAGAAAATAAGGGCGGCTAATTTTTTTAACCCATTTTTACAGGAATTGAGATCACGTGATCAGAGCTTTGTTCCGGTCCGGCTCTAAAATATATAAATATCAGAACCGTAGTAGATTCACATACAGTCTAAGATCGCCTATGAGATGCGTAAGCCTGTGTCCGTTGACCTAAGGTTTGGGTAACAATGAAACCTTGAGTCTATACAGTATAAGTTCGAACAGTAAAAGTTCTTTAATTAAGTGTAAGCACACAAAATAAGTCGTAATCTCGTGGAATTATCTAAGATTGAGTAGGGATAAAAGCCACTGGGATTCAACAGATAGCATAGAAGATTCAAGACTTCAACAAACAAAGAGACGTTGAATATCACTCATAGCTAAGCCAGCTATTGAAATGAACTGTACGCGAATGAGCAGAAGTCGCTCGATATACACGTGAGCATTGTACGCAACCCAAGAGTTTTCTAGAAGTGGACCTGAGAGCGTGTCCCAAAGTGTGATTTATTACAGTGTTAAAACAGCATAGTGCCATGTAGGTGACAAGCCTCGCGAGGACATTCTAGTGTTAATATTAAGCAAGTGTAAATGTATAATATTTTTACTCATAATTAAATATTATAATGTGTGTTCAAGTGAAAGGTGTTGTGATGAATATGTGTAAAGTGATGTCCAACCTTAAAATGGTGGGCTAAACGGAGATATGACCGGGGACGAAGAAGACCTGTTCTGGTATGCTACTTTCAAGTTCAAAGAGTGAGTACAAAAAATAAATTTCCATTATCAATTCTACTCTGAAGATGGAGGGAGACTGTTATATTTCAATTAATAATATATGTCAATCTCATGGATTTAAGTTGAGCATGTCTGGCTGCGTGGCTCAGGGGTAACGTTCTCGCTTGCTGAGCCCAAGGTTGCAGGTTCGAAACCTGGCACAGTCAGCTGGCATTTGAGGGTGCGCAAATGCGAGGGAGCCGTGTCAATACATATACTGGCACGTTAAAGATCCCCTTCGGGGCAAAATTCCGGCACCCTGGCGTCTCTAAAAGCCAGTGTAGTTAAAAGGGACGTAAAACCAATAACATTAATTAATTATTAAGTTGAGCATGTGACTGGGGGAATAAAGAGTTGTACAGAGCGATTGGTCGTCAGGTATACACTAAGTCGGAATTGCCTATTTTTAATTGAAAGACAGGTTGATTAAGAATTAGATTTGTTTAGAGTGTTATTTTCCAGTGCCAGAAAATAATCACTCGAGATTTCAATAATAATAATAATAATAATAATAATAATAATAATAATAATTTTTCGTAACTCAATTAACGATAAATGAACATGGATCACCAGATAATAATAAAAATAAAGATGTAATTAAAGCGGGACAAATCTGCGTAGTTGTGATTCTAAACACAGGGTGTTTGTATGTATAATTGTGATTGATAGTAGAACACATTCAGGTGAATAATGTGGTAATCCGGTAGTTGAGCGCAGCAAGAAAGTACTTTTGGTGAGTCAGTGTGTTGATGGGTGCAATAGCGACGAATTTATATAAAGGAGGCCAAGGACAAGTCCTCATGAAATAGCGGAATAGATATGGTTCTGGTTAGAGAGGCGTGACCCCTACTCAGACATAGTTAATGATGCGGCATGTATATGTCCCATCCTGCGAATTCATTAGGATTAGGCATGTGATAAGTCCTAACGTTTTGTGATAGAAGAGAGATAGACAGCGAATTAAATAAGTGCACCTTAACACACTATATGTAAGTAGTATGCAGATGAAGAGTGAAGAAGCTACCATGGTAAGTGTCACAATTAATTATGTGCTCAGTGAATGGTTTTCCCATTAAGTCGATAGACACCGTTTGATGGTAGTTAGGTACGATCCATGTAGCATTTCTGTGTGCCCAAGTATAGGAATACCTGCAAGTTAATTTGAGCAGAGTTATGGGCCCTGCATAACGTAAATTGTTGTTTATTCATGGGTGTGATTTGTAGGGCAAATATCCGACTTGTGAATTTGGAACTGTGTTTGAGTGTACTCCTATAATATGTCCTAGGGACGAATAAATATATTTTGTCTAACTAAACTGAATTTATTGTGAGGGGACGACGAATCGCTGATCCAGTTTAGATTTATTATGTAGCCTAGCTGCTAACGAGTCATTTTGAACTCACACCATAATAACGCTCTGTGAGCGATTGTCAAGTGAGGGGCCCCAGTCACGGCTGTAAAATTGCTCCCTCATTCTTGGATGGTAGGAGTGGTAAATACTCACTTATCAAGTGACTTCATGTCATAAAATTTTGATAGATCTTGATTGATTTCTCCATCAACCACGTTAACCATGTTAATCATGTTATTAAATTACGTCACTCTCTTACTCTTTATATTTTATATATTTGTTTAGGTATTATTCACGTAAGTAATTCTGTTTGTGAAATCATCCCTTGTGTGTATCTTGTTTCCCATCGCTGCACTCACGAGTATTTCGATTTCCTACTTTGATGTATTTAATATATTTTACCCTTCAGGTATTCATTTTAATTGTTGAATATTTTGTCGTCACGTATTTAGTTCAGTCACGTCCGTTCTATGACTATCAACTTTTTTAATATTTTCTCTTCTTATCCCCACTTTTGTTGTATCTTCTAGGCTAATCGGAATGCCGTACACTTATTTGTTGGAACTTTCTTGACTCTCTTGTCTAGTATTTTAATCTTTTATTTCCGAAATTATTTCTATGCAATATGTAGGCCTATTGCATCCCAATTTACTACCACTCTCGTTTATGTTTTTGACATAAGCCTTATGCACATTCTGTGCGTATAGCCTACTGTATATCTCTTATTTTAAGATGTCTTAACTAAAACTAACCAGTTAGATTGTATTGCTTCCTCGTCAGCATGTTATTATTCCTTGAAGAATACATAGCTGTGATTCCAATTATATCTACGTGGCCTCAGTGTTCATTAATTCCTTAGATATTCTGCGTATTTATTTCCTTCTTCAACGTTGGTTCTAGGCGAAGCCCATGTTCCCGATCTCCCTTGAAAGTTTCGTATTGAACTTGCATTCACTTCCATGTGAATGTACGCTCAATTCACGCCTCTGGATAATTTTCCTCCCTTTCGAATCTCTTGCCCTTTAGGTCTTCTTTATTCACCTTCTCCTAATCCTGTTAATATGGTCCCTGCGCAGGACTAAGCTACTCGCTTCCACTGCCATATCAACATCTGCATGGTTAAGCAGACTGAGAAGAGATGAAGTATATAGGCTCCTTATTACTGGGGAAATAAATTAAATTAAATAAAGTCATCAGGACCTAATACATCTAACATCGACAGATGAAAGAGCCCATGGAATCCAGAATGGAACGCCGAGAAAAATACTACTTGTGACATTCTCTGTCATTCCCAAGTTTTGATGGCTTACCACGCGTAATATTTACTTTATGCTGCTGGCTGAGGTATTCAATCATTATTTGGTTTATCATAAACAATGACGACCAAAACAGGTTAATGCTGTCAATATTATAAATAATCTACATACCTAATATTATTTGTAGATTGACTAAGTGTTGTTAGCTGGTAAGAAAGCCTTATACTTGCTAATGCATACAGGCTATAGGCTACCACATTGGGAAGTAAGGAGTAACTAACATCAAATAGGATATAATACCAGAGTACCGTGTTGATTAATTTTCATTATATCCGCCCCAATCTATTTTCAAAAAAAAAAAAAGAACAAAAAAAAACACAATCATTTCTCTCCGGTAAGGGAAACATTAGGAAGTAAATCCCTAATATATCAGCTTATTTTTATGAGTATTCCGCAGAGCTAGCCCCTTTGTGGACCAATTAACATTAATATATTTTACCTTTGACAACATTAGCTCTGATAAAATGTATCACAGGCAATCAACAATAGGCTATATTCGAGACATTTTGAAATTTGTTGTCCATTTTGCAGTGTTGGCAGCAAACATACATATGTAGCTGCATTTTGATAATTATATTATAGTTCCTTTTGTATTGACGTTAGTTCATCAAATAAAACAACTTAAAAATCTATTATCTAACACGATTTATTAGTTGATGCTATAATATGAAATATCGAGTCAGGTTTGCAGACATAACTTCTAAATTCCAGTGAACTCTCTTGCCTGCCCCCCTTTTTCGTTCTAACCTACATAACCTTCAAGTTTGACTATAGAATCAGTTACCTCTCTTCTATTATAACCCGTAGCCCCTCCTCGCTATCCTACACTGGTTCAAAATTCTTGTTTGATTCCCATGACCCTCTTGAAATGTGTTATGAGAAGGAAGGAAAGGAAGGAAGCTTGTAGTTTAACGTGACCGTTAATCTAGAGATCATGAGCCACGGGACCTCCTTTTTACGTGGAATCCGAACCACAGGACATGGCATTTCACTTCGAAAATCTCACATGCATTGACCGGGAATCGAACCCGGTCCGCCTTGGTGAGAGGCATACAGCTAGACCGCTGAGCCACCACGCCCCGAGAGAGAAGGAAGGAGAAAGATAGGCTAAATGAAAACCATAGGTAATTCAAAAGTTTATTTTGATTTTGTGGAGCCTCCGTGGCTTAGGCGACAGCACGCCGGCCTCTCACCGCTGGATCCGTGGTTCAAATCCCGGTCACTCCATGTGAGATTTGTGCTGGACAATGTGGAGGCAGACAGGTTTTTCTCCGGGTACTCCGGTTTTCCCTGTCACAATTTCATTCCAGCAACACTCTCCACTATCATTTCATTTCATCTGTCATTCATTTAATCATTGCCCCAGGGAAGTGCGACAGGCTTCGGCAGCCGGCACAGTTCATATCCTTGCCGCTAGATGGGGGCTTCATTCATTCCATTTCCCTGACCCGGTCGGTCGACTGGAAGCAGGATGTGAATTTTCATTTCATTTTTATTTTGTATTACACAATACAATAATTGTATATGTATTGTGCCCATTCGTGAAGTGATCGGGGGATCATCTGTCGCTAATGATCTTCTCGACCCCTCAACCTTCAGGCCCACAAGCTGAGAGGATGGGATGTGTTCTCAGACCAGCTCCAGCACAAGACCGTTAACCTCAGTGATCTGGGCAAAGTCTGGATCAGTCATAGACAGGCCAAGGAAACACATCCCTAAACACAAAGCTAAAATGAATAGTCCAGGCTTAGGTAAAATTCGCTAAAACATTTATTCAAATCAATAAACCCCTAACCTACCTTGGAGGGATTAAATTTCGGCCAGTCCGCCAGAAAAAAATAAAAAATGAATATCAATGACGTTAAGTTCCCCTCTCATAGGTCCTAATACAACGAAAGTGAAAAATCAAACTAGGAATGTGACACGGAAGAATGGACCCTGAGCAATTAGAGAAGAGCATTTAAAATACTAATAGTTACATGCGTTGAATCTACATCAAAGAAAGACATTTAACTTGCTTACAAGGCTGACATGAATTACATTTACAGCAATGCACCCATAAAGAATAATCTAAGGTATGATGATGGCACTTCCAGCATTCCCGTTATTGTTAATTTGATAGCTAAGTCCTAATTGAAATGAAACACGCGATGAGAAGCATCTCTAACCAGAAGAATATAACAAATATTTTTTATTTATCGTATGATGATACAGAGTTAACATAAATGTTCATACACTACATATAAAGTTATATATACAGTTATATACATAGTCATAAACACAAGTTCTTGGTTTAAACTTCCAAATCCAGGCCATCAATCCACTGAAGAGCCTCAGAAGATGCATGATGAATGTCACCTACTGATCCTTGGAACGCTCGTTGCGGACATTCACCAACAATATGTCCGATGGTTTGCAGGGTAGCTCCACAATCGCAGTTAGCAGAAGTAACCCAACCCCATTTGTGAAGCAGGAATCCACATTTGCCTTGTCCTGTACGGATCCGGTTAATGATTCTCCATTGGCGTCTGGGGAGTTTGAAACCTTCTATCCGGTTGGAATGGTTCTTAATCAGATGTGCATTGAATACTGATGATTCTTCCCACACAGTTTTCCATGCTTCTGAGATGTTAAATGAAGAGTCTTCAAGAAGTACTGCAGAGCGCCAAGGTGGTTTTCTTGACTTCAACCGTTGATTACCTGCTTTTGCTACATCAGTATGTATGGGTAGCTGAGGGTTCTTCTGAATGGTTTTCCAGATCTTCAGGAGAGCCTCTGATCTTCGAAGAGCTGGAGGTTGGATGTTACTTAGAACAGGTAACCATATAGTCTTGCTACGTATGCAGCCCGTAATCAGTCGCATTGTCTGGTTAAGTTGCACATCTATCTTCTTGGAGTGGACACTGTTTAGCCAAGATGGGCAGCAGTATTCGGCAACGGAGTATGATAGTGCCAGAGCAGTTGATCGTAAAGTTTGAGCGCTGGAACCCCAGGAGGTACCAACAAGCTTCTGAATGTTGCTATTACGGGTCTTCACCTTTGCGGCCACGTTCGTGAGATGTTGTTTGAAGGTCAAGGACCTATCAAGTATTATACCAAGGTACTTAGGCATGCTGCAGAACTGCAAAGTTTGTCCTCTGAATTTAACTTCTGGTTTGTAATTAGAGAACCTATTGCGTAAGTGAAATGCGGATACAACCGTTTTCTGATAATTAAGGTGGAGGCACCATTTCTTGAAATATGTGTCCAAGACTTCCATGTCGGCAGTTAGTGTATTTTCAGCATCGGTGAAGTTGGAGTTCTGGGTTACCAAACAGATGTCATCAGCTGATAAAAAATATAAAAAATAACAACAAAGCCAACTTGATTACACACATGATACAATTTCATAAACAACGCAGAGCTGTTCAACTGGATCCAGTGGACAGCTCTGTAAGAATACAAATATCAAGCTACACATACAATAAATGTGAAATATAACTTATAAGACACTAAACATGGAATAATGCAGGCTAAGGAAATGGGCGTAGAGGATTTCGGTTATTAGGTCTTGGATTTTACAAAAGTTTACACACCATATTGACGGAGAGTAGAAAATTAAAATGTCAGACGCATACACGATACGAACTTGCAACCTCCAACTTAGGCTTCCGTTACTCTACCTCTGAGCTTATATCGAGACACTCGTAATACTCTCGTCAAGGGTTCATCTGTGTCATTGGTATATACATTAGCATGTCCAACATATTGACTCAGTGGCAGGGCAACGGCAGTCAGAGTTGGATGTCACAGGTTAGTGTCCCACATGGTTTGTACATTTTTACTTCATCTTCTATATATGTGGCTTGTAGGCTCACTCTTTGTACGATACACAGCCTATTAGTTGAAATTTCCTAACTTGTCAATGGGGTCGACTTTCACAAAATATGACATTACAGGGTTTTTCATATAAAGTATGAACGGCAAGTGGCGGTTTTGTTATCCGCTGCAGCAGCCTTGGCCAAGCTTGTAGCGAGCCACGGATCCCTGCTGTAGTATTGAAAGCGCGCGTATAGTACATACTTGACCTTGCAATAAGCGTGCAGGTGTTCAGTCGCTAGTCTGAACCTCAGCTAACATGGTGAGATAGTTATCATTGCAACATCATATTCTTTTAAGTAAAACTTATTTTAAGTACGAGTCGGCTCGGCGGGTACGTGATGCATTTGTTCAGCAATTTCCTGAAGAAGTGCCACCTTCACTAGCACAGATTCACGTAATTGTAAATAAATTTGACACTACTGGCTTAGTGCTCAATAAAAACATACGCGCACACGAACAGTTTTAACATAGGATAAGCTAGATGACATTGGCGGGAATCCTTAAGGTCTCCGAATAAATCAATTACAAAATTAACACAGCAAGTGGGGGTTTCGGGTTTCATCTGCATACAGAGCTACAAAGTTGTTACATATCAAACCGTACAAGTTTATACGGGCCCATTGTTTAAAACCTGCTGATCCAGCCACAAGAGTGAGATATTGTGAGTGGTATCTTGCATCATTGAATGATCGTTTATTTGCCCCACAGCTTGTGTTCTGTTCGGATGAGGCCTGGTTTCACCTTAATGGTCGTGTGAACAGTCATAGCTCTCGCTATTGGTGTTCAGAACACCCTAATGGTGTTTATGACGTCCCTCTTTATGATAAGAAGATCGGTGTTTGGTGTGCTGTTCGTGTCGGACGAATAATAGGGTCAATTGGTTCGAGACGACAGTAAATGCAGAGAGGTACAAAGAGGATATTATGAAGCCGTTATTCAATCAGTTAGCGGAAGAAGAAAAATCGCGAGGGTGGTTTCAACAAGATTCAGCCCCTGCTCATACAGCAGAAGATTCCCTTCGTACAATTTCGGAAGTGTTTGCAGACAGAGTGATCAGTGTTGGTCTGTTTCCCCCTCGTTCTCCAGATCAAACAGTGTGTGATTTTTACTTGTGGGGTAATCTGAAATAACAAGTGTATCGAACAAATCCTCACACATTGGAGAAACTGAAAGGAAACATTACGCATCCAATCAGAAACATTACAGTGGCAGAACTCACTCGCGTCAGCCAGAATGTGGTTACCAGATACAATGCCTGTGTAACACAGGAAGGACGACACTTCCAGCATCTTTTATTAGGTAAGATTTCATAAAGGATTGTACACACGCGTAAAGCAGGGGGGCGCGGGGCGCTACAAGCTCGGCCAAGGCCGCTGCAGCAGCGGATAACAAAACCGCCTCTTGCCGTTCTTACTTTATATGAACGACCCTGTGTTTGGGCCTTTATCATATAAAATCAGAGAAATCAACTAAACTAAAAAACCATAACATAACAGAAATTTCTAATGCACAAAACAAGACTTCAACATCCCCCAGTGCGACAGGATAAACAGCAATAAATAGCTGCATATACTGAGGAACACGAAACGTGCTACACATTAAAACAGTACTGGTATGGCACAGAATGATAAAGTACGGTATATTGAAAGGAAACTGATTAGTCCCTTGTGCATAGAATTACATGAATAACATTGTTTGAGCATCCATGAAACAGAGTCACCTCTAGTGATCTCAAGAGTAGCCTACATATTGAGACTCATGTCCTAAAGGTCCTGGGTTTGATTGCAAACAAAATTCATTCTGGTCTGTTTTGAACATGCAAAACTGAGAAGAGATAACAAAAAAATCAATCTAGTCTGTTTGGAACATGCAAAACTGAGAAGAGTTTGGCTTAGTTCGCACCACAGCGATCCACTCAAATGATGGTTCCTAAATTAAGGCGATGGCTGCCTCCTTCCGAATCCTAGTCTCACCAACAAATGCACTACAGACAACCTATACATACAGTTACCGGGAATGTAGCTCTGCACTTCCCCATCCCACTCCTCCCGGTAAACTACTGCAGCGTGGCTGTGTCTGATTGAGAGAACCTGTTGTCACACGCGTCAATGTTCTCAGGTAGGGAAGTATTTGGCTTGCTCCCCGCACCGCTCTACACCCCCTCCTGCCGCTGAGCTCTCAAGGTCAAGTGCAGATGAACGCCGGTATCCATACACAAGTTGATATGGCTAATGGCCACAACATTCAAGAAACAACAACAACAACAGCAATCCTTGATAACATGGTTTTCCAGCAGACACCCATGACCTTCCAAGGTAAAACAGCTCACAGCGATGATTTGTTCTGAAACAGTTATTTCAATGCTCCCAATAATAGGTATTTATGATGTTCTTGACTAATCTTGACATGAACATTGTCAGGAATATGCTAGCCATCCCATTTTTTCATCCGGGTGGCAAATTGGTTATGGAGTTACAAGCAGAGGAATCTATGACATAAATGTCCAGAAATATGGGTCCATAGTAAGTTACAACTATTCTATTACGTAACATATCAACATTAATATGCAACGGTTGAGAAGAAATATTTCGGTAATAAAAGAACAACTCAGTAGGCCACAATATATAGACTAAGCATCACATCTGCTACCTCTCCATACTTTGATCATACAAACATGTTGTTCTCATTTCAATAGCTTGGGACATAGTGTTCATCAGCCTCAGGTATTTAGGAGTGTGTTGCACTTATCTGTATTTCTGTGATGGGTGTAGCAGTATGTGTAAATGTATTAGGGACAAGGATGGAATAGGTGCCCCAGGATTTTAAATAAGGTACGGTACTATCCCAGCATTTGTCGCAAGGGAGTGTCGAATAGCCTCTGTCATTGCCAGGATTCAAACCGTCAATCTCTCTACTTGCCGCAGCTGCCCAACACGGCCGTAGTGCATGACTTAACGAGTATGGCTACGCTGCAGGATGTCTTTCCAACTGACTGGTATCAGAACTTGAAAAAAAAGTTTTTAAACGCTTCTAAAGACTATCATCGGCTCTAAGACTATGTCTCCAATATACTTTATTATTAGAGTCGAAAACCCCATGAAAACAGACTGTAACTGAACCTGAAAGATTCATAACTACACGGAAGTGATCCCTATGCCTCACTGCCGCCTAGCAAAACCACATTGCTGCAAGTGTCTTGTAGCATTCCCTTGAACCCAGAGGAATAAGTGATCGCCAGCTTACTAAGGATGCAAGGGGAATATTTTCCTCTTCAGACTAAACAGAAGGAAAGCAAAGACAGTAGGCCTACATATAGGGATTTATTAGCATTATTAGTAAGAATCACGCAGGCTAATTCCTTAGGAAGCAACGAGGACAGGTAAATGGTTTACAGGCCCTCATTTTCTCTCACAGTGAACCTTTGCCACACACAAATAAATATCAGTCATGTAGTACTTACTGCTCAAATAAGCACTATTACAAATTTACATGATAGAATGAGACCGGCTGAATTATATTATTGATATAACACTCTCCAGAAAATTGGACCAAGAGCATTTTAAACCTACTGCTGGCGGCTTTCCAGATTTGGGGATTATATGCTATGTTGATCAGTAGCCTTCCACATGACAGACACGCCACAGTTCATCACCGAACAACATGTATATTTCATTACAAATGACAGAATTGCTCATATTTTTCTCTTTTTTTTTTTTGCTCACGAATCAACATTATTATAACATCCACATCACTTACAAATATCTTTAGTAGAAACAAATATCCTGCCTTAGCCTGCCATCTTGCAAAACAAGAAAATGATAATCGGCAGGAAGGGTTGCCATCATATTATAAGTATCAACAGGTGCAATTCTTGAAATATAACTGAATCATTGCAGTTATATCAAACACTGTAATGATGTTTATGATTATATGCGATCAACTTCTGAAATTCATAACAATAGATTTCGTTTTCAAAGAGTTTAATCTACGCCTAAAACATAATGCAGTTGTAATCCTGTTAGTGTCGGTGTAAGCCAATCACATTTAAGACTTAAACAGAGAGTTAGAGCTACCAACACACACGATCAGTTCGTGCTATTACGTTTCCAAAGTTGCATAACAGGAGCGTGATAAAATTACCAGAGCCAAAATAAGGTTTAGCCAATCGTGGCTAAGTTCCGACGGCCTGATTAACATAAGAAGCACAGGCGAAGCTCCTCTCCCTCCCCTCTCACTGTCGGTCAATAGAGGGCACAAACAATTGCAAGCAACGCACAGTTAGCTCAAGTACTGGCACATCTGACAAGCCTTGTGCTAGGCCGTGATTGCGAAAAAGATAAAGACTAATTATAACTTTTAAAAAAAGTTGCAATTCTACCATTTGCCTTAGATTGCAACATGGACTGTTAGTCAGCTACATTGAGGCTGGCTGACAGTGGGATTTGTTGTTGGTATTGCTTTAATCAGGGGTCGGCTCATCAGCCCCATGAACTGTAATGTGTATTTTGTAAGTCTGGTGACCTGTGTTATACAGTGTGATCCTTTTGCTGGAGCGGGGCCAGCCACCAGATACCAGGCACGCGCACGCCCTCCGCCAGCCAACCGAACTTGGTCTGCAGATTGCGCAGAGGTAGAAACCGTAACTTAGTACATTATTAATGGTAAATTCACCAGCAAATCATGATTAAAGAACTTATCTTTTCACAGAAGAAGCTGAAAATGTTCTCCTTAAGCTGACAGACAGGCGTTGTATCGTGTAAATAAATTAAAGTTTATACGTTGTAATTCTCCTTCCGTAATGAGGGATATCTGCTGCCGCATATTGTTCTCTAACTCCACTAGAGTATTTTAAATTACCCCACAATTAAACATCAAACGGGCTTAGCTCCATGCTTCCATTAATTATAGTAAGCAGGCAGGGTGGTACAGGAGTAGCTACATAATGTAACGATGTAACTTCCAAAGATTTAAAATTCAAGTGTTGAGGAATGTTTGCTATTGTCGTTCGTCAGCTGAGATTCTAGGCCTTATTTATATTTTCTGCATTTCGTTTGAGCCCACCCAATTAGTCCGGCTGTCTGGAGTGGCAAGCGACGACAGATACAGACCAGTAGGTGTGCTTGCTGCAACAGCTGGGAATGGTTAGTTGTTATCTAGCCCCACACAAGGCTGCGAGGTTTACCACAGAACAAAGAATTTTCATTTGCTGTTATTAAGAACGAGTCTGTTAGTGTTACTCACAGAGCATTCCAACAGGAATTTCCTGGTGTTAAGGTGCCTTCGGAGACCGCAGTTCGGAAGGTTGTAACGAAGTTTAAGTCTACGGAGTCAGTTTTTAATATAAAAATTAAGCGGAGGCGTCACGTTTTGACAGAAGGAAAATTACAGGACATTACTGCTCGATTATTACGGTCACCGAGAAAAACTTTGCGAATACTTTCTCAACAAGCCGGCGTGTCATATTCAACGGCTCAGAGGGCCACAAAACTAATTAAGTATCGACCGTACAAAACTACTCAGGTTCAAACCTTAAGTCCAAGAGACCCAGTTGCAAGAACCAACTACTGTAATTGGTTTTTCCAGTCCGCGCATGACGGAATTTTAGATCCACAGTTAGTGTTTTTCAGTGACGAGGCTTGGTTTTATTTACGTAGACGTGCGAATTCGCAAAACAATCTATACTGGTCACCTGTAAACCCAAGAATCATCAACCAAAACCCCCTGCCTGATCCAAGAATCGGTGTGTGGTGCGCAGTAACCGTAAACATAATTATAGGCCCAATTCTTTTCCGTGAAACTATTAATTCTGCTGGATACGTTCAGGTTATTTTGAATAATTTCTTAGTCCAGTTAACAGACAGGGAAAGATTTTACGTTTTGTATTCAGTAAGACGACGCAACTGCCCATATTGCGCACAATTAATTGAACGCAATACTGTAAGTGCTGTGTTTGGTGACAGGGTGATTAGTGCAGGATTGTGGCTGCCTCGAAGCATGGACCTAAACCCATTTGATGTTTAATTATGGGATAATTTAAAATAAAAAGTGTACAGATGAATTGCCCGTACTCTAGTGGAGGTGGATAGCAATATGCGGCAGCAGATATTCCTCATTACGGAAGAAGAATTACAACCTATAAACGCTAATTTATTTACACGATACAACGCCTGTCTGTCAGCTTAAGGAGAACATTTTCAGCATTTTCTGTGAAAAGGAAAGTTCTTTAATCATGATTTGCTGGTGAATTTACCATTAATTAATGTACTCTGTTACGGTTTCTACCTTCGCGCAATCTGTGAACCGAGTTTGGTTGGCTGGCGGAGGGCGTGTGCGCGCCTTGTAGTTGGTCGCTAGCCCCACTCCAGCAAAAGGATCAGCCTGTACAATAGGATTCACTCGAGTCCATGGATAGTAGCTACCTTGATCAGTGCTATCCGAGGCAATATTTCCAATTCCTATGCAAGTTAATAAAATATCCACTGAGATCTTAATCCAGGAGATAGTACAGCTGTTTTCCTGATTCCCTGCTCTGTCTCGGAGAATTTTAATTCCTGTATGGGGTTGACAGGTTGTGAACTCAATCTTCTGAAGACAGACAGGTTCGGGCATTTTAAAAGTGGTGTTTCCTCATGGGTGCCCGCAGGATTTTTTCCAGGGGGGGGGGGGGGGGGAGGGAGGGGGGGGGGGGCAAGTAAGAATTTAAATTTCATTACTTACCTGTCACTAGGTCATGATGAGACGTACTTCCCCCCTCGCAATTTAAGTTTCACTTCTACTTGCTTCGTGGTATTCATTATTTGGCTGCTCTGAAACCGTTGGGTACATTATCTTTATGGCATGTCTTGCAGGAATAGTTTTCTTGGTTCAGAGTTTTTGTCCATAGAAGTTCTCTTTTCTTTGTCAATCATCGTCATAATGTTCATTTCTCAAAATCAGGTAAAAAGTAGTTGTGTCGACAAAAATACCATCAATCAGTTAATTGAAATGGTACTGTTAATCCAGTTTGCCGATTTTCTAAATAATTGGAAATATTTTCAAATAATCCTAAATTACTAAGTTAAATAAAACTGTGGAATTATCCCTACATCTAAATCATTTAACTATCAGTAACCTCAATTTATGAAATAAACTGGTGTGACGCTGTACAATTGAAATATTCTTGGGATTCCAGGGGGGAGGGCACGGCCCTTCCTTGCCACCTCCGTGCGGGCGCCCATGTGTTTCCTCCTATATTCCAAATAAATGCTGGAGCGGTGCCAAGGATACTACCATAGCCGATTCCTTCACAATCTTAGCCCCAATTACAAGTAGTCTGTCATCCCAGTAATACAGATTACTATCGAGCAGGGGCGTAAAACTCCTCGCAAACTTGACGGGAGGGTTCAAAATTACAAACTGCGGTTGCCTACCTACCAGGGAGCACTTTTTTTCGTTTTAGGCTTTAAAGCTTGAAATAACACGGTAATATAGGCCTAACGCTATATTTAAAAACAACTTAATTTTATTCATTATTTCTAATTAACCCTTCGGAGGCCAAGCTTACTTTAATGAAATCACAAGTTTTTGATAAACATTATGTCCTACTATAATTTTTTATATGTTGATATTTGACTGCAGGAGGCAAATATAGTACCGGTATATGAGATGCTAAATAATTAAAACAGTGTTTCATTTGTTTCAGTAAAAGATTCATTTTTCAAAGTCGTCGAAATGAGTCGAAAACGTACTCTCACACGCTTCATTCAGCGTTAAAACCTCATTTATTTCTCCATCGTTCAAAGAACTTGCCATATTTACCACCACTATCTTAATTAGCTTCGAGTAAGAATGTAAACAGACATAGCTTCAAAAGATCACACGTGTGGGTAATCAGCTGACTACAGCATGTTCAAAGAATACTTATTATTAACCGAGTTATTCACGGATCACAAACATAGACCATCGATGTCCCAAGAGAGAATAATTCCTACGTTGTCTTGGTTACAACACTGATAGCACTGCTTGGCTAGAAGTAGTAATAATAACACATTTACAAAAACAGGGCCGATAGATCGGTCCGTGGCATTTTTATCAGAAGCACCCTTTGCCGATATATCAACCCCTGGCACAATAAGGGTTAAAATACAAAATACAATCAGAATATGTATTGTCAAAGTCGAGCTAAGGACCCGAACACTGACTGCCAGCAGGGGCGTATATAGAGTTTTATTTTGTGTGTGTGGGGGGCATTCATGGCATGGAATATCCCCCAAAGAAATGGGGGTCAAACTTTTGTATAATTTGGTGCAAAATGATGAGTTTTAAGGATATCTGGCATTACCTTTTCAACCAATTTGTTGTGATGTTCTATGTTTGATTAATGTCAAACACAACTAAGACAGTTTTATGTTATTTTTTATTAATACAGTTATCTTGCACACTTTATAGTTTTTAGATAGAAATAATGAACATTACTGTTTGGATTCGGGGCACATGACCTCGCTCTTCCGCCACTTAGAACCTCAATAACTAACTGATTTGATTTACTACTTACACTGTAATATTATAAAATCAAGGTTTCTTGAAGCATTACCAAGTTGGTTTATAACTTCGTCGTCAGTGATATGTATGTCTCTGATAATGCTAGACCGTTGAGTCTGTTTTCGGAAGTAGAATTTCTTAAGTATGTTTTCTACCTACTCAAACTCAAAGTCTGTTCAGTGGCAACTACAGAGACAGGCAAACTTGTCAAAAGTTTGATAAGGGTATAACAGTTATGGGAAAAAGACTTTTGTCACATGCTTCAAGGGCACTTATTGCTGTTCTTTGGAGGTTCTTAAGAGCGAAGACACTGGAGAGTAATAAGAGGTTATGTTATGAGATCAGAGCAAACTGATTGCCACACTATTTCGTACATCACGCTACCGTCGCCTCGCTTTGCAACGTTGCCATATGTCGCTTAGTAACAATAGTACGGTACATGTTAAGTATATTAGTTTTTAATGTTTTAATTTATAAACAAATATTATATGTGACACATTTTCGGCGGGGGGGGGGGGGGGGGACTGCCGTCGATCTTTGTTTACAAACTCTCGAGCAAGACGCGTGTCATCGAGCTTGTCAACCATTTCCGAGTAGGTGGCCAGTAGACAGCAATGATTCCGTGTTCCGTCTAATTTGTCCCATCGTAGATCATAGGTGGCCTTTAACCCTTTTCATCACCGAAAATTTCTCTCTGCAGAATAGCTTGAAGCAGGTAAGACGAGCAGATTCACGGTCATCACAGTGACAAAGTACAAATTTCACAAATTTAAACGAAGTAATCAACAAAGTCTGGACAGAAACTGATGATATGCTGGAGCTCCACAGATTTGGGTAGACCCGGCACAAGCGTAGCACCAAATGTCAAACTTCAAACGTCACGTGCATCAATGCTTTTCGAACCTTGTCGGCGCAACGCAGGGCGCGTGCGTAGGGTAGGCTATGCTTAAAACGCGACATGCGTGAGGGAAGAGTCATGTTATTTTACCTTGTTTATTTCAAAAAACGACGCGCGCGCTCTTTTTTCCGGTCAGCAGTAATGATTTGGTGTGTCCCAGTAGCTTACCTCAGTTTTAAACCAGGGCTCAGAAATGATAGTTCGAAAATGTACCTTTTCGGATCGTCGTGGTAAGTGGACAAACCTCAAAGCACCTCGGCCCTCGGCTCAGTTATCGCCTCGGCGGGAAACGGCAGAGGGGGCAAAAACAGTTTGTTCGGTAGATCAAAGAAATCACGACTAAACAAGGCCAGATGGCTTTTCCCAGTTTCCGCCTAACATAGTATCAAATCGTTTATGGGATACTTTCTGGTTACTTTTATTCTTTTTAAGGGTAGGCTACTTAAAAACTTTGCCTTGCACCTAAAACTTAGGAGATTCCACTGACATTTTAGTTTTTAATTTCAAGTAGCCTACTCACAGGTGATGTCTATAATGAAACAACAACAACAACGATAAAACACAACATTATTATGACTAATATTGTTCCATTCTATTCCAATAACTAGGTCTCCGTGCGATGTTTACTGTTAGTGGCACGTCAGTTTTAACCCTGAGGTGCATACAATAGTCATACAGGCAATACAAGTGCTGGAGGAATGAGATTGTGATTGTGACTCGAACCAACAGGTACTGTATGAGCTATTGTCACGATCATTTACCGCGTATTGATATGGTGTGGACAATACACTGTGCGTTCCTCACTTGAAGCCCCGCTTACTTCCACAGCGGTAAGTACACATATTCATCGGTTTGATCCAAGGAATGTGGTCGTGTAGCCTATGGTCCATTTGTGGACCGGCAGAGCGAAATGACAGTAACATCTTCGAACTATTTTTTATAATAATAATAATAATTATCATATTAATAATATTTATTTAAATCGCTTATCCTCCAAGCTCGGCTTCATCTACGGACACTGCGAGGGATCATTCCTCTACCAACAAAAGAACAGTGTCTTGGAGATGGACACGGGTTTAATGAAGGAAAGGTCGGGGAAGAGAGTGGGATGGAAGTCGGTCGTGGACCTGTTTAAATGAACCGCCCCGGCATTTCCCTAGGGGTGAAAATGGGAAACTACGGGAAAGCATTTTCAGGATGGCAGAGGTAGGATTCGAACCAACGCTCTCCCGATACCAGTGAGGCACGAGGAAGTGCGTTAACCACCTCGGCCGGTTAATGATAATAACAATAATAGTCAAATAACAGTAATCTTATATATTAAAATAATAGGAAAGACATTTCACCTTTCACTAAAACTAAAATATCTTGACAAGTAATTGTGCTACGGCAACGTTTGTTGGCTTGGGGACACGATGAACGTTACGCATTATCCATTGAGTCCCAATTACTTGATTATGCTATCTGTGAATTAGAATAATTGCGAATATATCATTGCATCGAGGTCACATTTCACCTTTTACTAATACCGTACTGAATATCTCGACAAATAATTGTGCTACGATGACGTTTGTTTGTTTCAGACATAATGCACGTTACGCATGATCCATTTAGCCCCGACTTCCTCGATTCTTTCACCCATGCATTGAATTAGATGAGAATATTTATTTTACCAAGTTCACTCTTCTGGTCAATCTGAAGTAATGAAAGTTCGCGAAGTTCCACATTCAACCACCAGTGATGGAATGGCTGACTATCTCCTGATTCCAGCCAACTACTCATAAATACACCTAAAAATGCATTATTTTATTAGCAGCACAGCTAGTACAGACAGATTTTGTACGAAATTATCACAGGCAAATGTTTGGCGACATTGCGTACTGTATCTGAAATTTGCACGTGCTGTAAGTTACGTTACATGGGTGAAAGAATAATGTGTAATGGTGGTGTAGGGAATAGAATGCTTCGTCTTCGTAGGGAGATTCGAATCCCACCTCAGCAGACTATTTTTGTCTGCCAATTTTTGTTTCATTACTATGCTTGGTGTTTCATTACGTCCTATTTAATTATAATATACCAATTTCTGTACGTGTTTTTATATTGGAAATCATTTATGTACCAAATCCTTGGTTCACTACAGAAAAGTGTTGTTTGGGTTAGGGACTTGGACATTGGCATTTCAACCTCGTAGAAGTTCCACTTTCATCCGCCTACTATGCTCTGGGAAATAAAGGCCTTACTTGTAGTCTATATTAAAATGATTGGGAAGAAATGTCATCTTTCACTAAAACTGAAATATCGTCCGAAGTGACGTAAATCCAAAATTGACGGTGTTTCAGTGTTTTCTTTCATAAGCAAGTTTATAGGTTCTCTCAAAGTATAGCAAAGGTTTTAAGTCGCAATACGTCGTAGCCTATATCCCAATTAACAGAGATCTACAATCTAAGTTTATTTGCAAAGTGAGGTAACTCCAGCGTGTATTTATTTCCAATGTGTCTTATTTCCATGTTAACCAATCCGATGGCTCTCTGGACATCACGTGATATCGTGTGATAGATCAAGGCCATGGATAACTTTGAAGAATGTGTAGAGCATCAGTTTGTGTTTGTTGTGATCAAACCATTTAAATGTTCATAAATGTTACCCAAAGCGTATGTCAATATTTCCAGAATGATTTATTTTCGAAACGTCCTAACTCCAACTTACAGGAGACGATTACCACAATGTCCAATGATAGGAGATTTTTAAAACACAGTGTCAGGATGTGCATAAAAGTAATGAATGAAATTACATTATATTTATAATCATCTGAATTTAATTATACGAAGAAACAAAAACGTGATTTCTGAAATTTTGCATTTCATGGATTTACGTCACTTTGGAAATAAGCTCTTCAATTATTGTGCTACGTCGATATTTGTTGGCTTGAGACACTACGCACGTCACGCATTAGACTCTTCATCGAGCTCCAACATACTTGTTTCTGTCATTCGTGTATTAAAGCAATTGCGAATATTAATTTCACCCAGGGCATTCTCCTGGCCAAGCTGTGTGCCGGCGTAGTGAGGGGAGGAGCGAGTCTAGTGTTCTATAGCACGCAAGCGCCCAGGAGCCAGATGGCCTGTCCCGCTGCAAGCGCTGGCTGGTTGGCATTTTGTTTCCGCACTTTTAGAAGTTGTGTGTGTTCTCAACACGATGATTCATATGACGAGTCAGAGGCGAACCTCATTTACAGATGTTATAAGAATGGAAGGCAACGATAACTGTCTGTTCAGGTCATTAGCATAAAGGCATGCGAACAGCAAATGCCGTATGGAAAGATGTGCTATAGAATTGTTGAAATCAATACTGTGAAGCAGTACTAGCAATAATAATAATAATAATAATAATAATAATAATAATATGGCTTAACGGTCCATTTTAACTGATGTGGCTTTAGATGTTGGGGTGACGGAATATTGTTCTGAAGATATTCTTTAACGCTCTTATGAAGCAATCGACATGCAGTTACCAAATTTAAACACCATTTTATGGAACATCTTGGTGAGCACGAGTGTGACGGGAAATGTGTGTGCACGGGCATTCCTGTTGGAATTGCCTTGACATTGTAGGAACGGCAATAGAAGGCGCTGGTTGATATTCTGGACGTAACCTGCACCGTTCAGTGTTCTCTCACAAACACCAGGGGTGTTGTGGCTACCCACACCAGTTGGCCCAGCATTTCGCTGTCGTATGTACCTTGTAGTTGACGCTTTCCTGACCAACCCCTCACTCAGAAACGAGTATCACTGGTGCCATGGCAGAATCTGCTTTTATCACTAAACACAACTCTACGTCATTCTGCTTCCAGTCGCGTCTTTTACAACACAATAGGCGGTGGGTTGCACTGTGACAAGGTGTAAAAGGGAACCTAGGGAGTGGCCAGCAATATCGGTCCTAATTGGCATGGGATCGCCGTGTTACCTCACGTCGAACGTGTACGGAAATTCTTCAGAAGGACCAATGAGTCGTGATCGTCGACACGAATCTATTACATCAATTAAACTGAAATTGAGAACTTGAACATGAACATGAGAAGCACTTAGCGATATTACAAGTGCAGGACGGGAAGTCCCGAATGCTAGCATTGTATTTATTACACACGCAGCTGGCAAAATACCTTAGTTGAAAGAGTTAAGACTTGTAGTGAAGTGCTGTAGTCTGTCGCGTATCCCGTGACGGCTCTTAGACATCTTTGATGACAGAATAATAAGCCGAGGACTATGGCCAGCCCGGTCCCCCGATTTTTCTGTGTGCGATTTTTACTTCTGGGGAACCTCAGTCAAAAGGTATACCGAAACGATCCGCGTACTCTGGAGGATCTCGGGAACTAAATAACTGCACTGGTACGAAATATCAGTGAGGATGAATTACAGCCAGTGTACCAGAACTTCCTACGTCGGTGCAACGTGTGTCTAGAAAAAGGAGGACAGCATTTCCAGCAACTACTGTGGAATTCATATAAGTGCATATGATTATTAAATACTGTACGTTAAAAAGCGAAAATGTGTTGAAATTGCTGGGTGCTATGCTGCTGCTAGAGTCTGTACCTTGGTAGACAGGCTGCTACACACAATATAGGCTAATATTGAGACTAGGGATGAGGGAGTTTTATAAACCAAATCGTTCCTCTCTTGTACTGATACTGATATTGATAACTTAACATATCACATGTCACTTGTAAGCATTGTGTGCACACCACCCCGTGGTGTAGAGGTTAGCATTCCTGGCTGTCGTTCTGGTTCGATTCCTCGCTCTGCCAAGAAATTTAATTCTGGTCTAGAACGGGTTGCACTTAAGCCTTGCGAGGCTTCTGGGGAAGAATTGGGTACGATTCCCACCTCAGGCATCCTTGAAGTGGTTTGCTGTGATTTCCCACTTCTACACCAGGCAAATTCCAGATAGCTTCTAAATAAAGGCCACAGCCGCCTCCTTCCCAATCATCACCTGATTTACAAATAGACTTAGGGTACACACACTTATACAGCCATAATAATAACACAGGTTATCATACAAAATTTCACATACACACAAATATACGGGGCTAAATGACCACGATGCCGGAGCCCCTCAAACTAAACATTGAAACAACTACACTCATAGTGTGCACGCGTCTTGAAGCAAAGGAAGGAAGCTTGTATTTTAACGTGACCATTAATCTCGCGATCATGAGCCACGGAACCTCCTTTTTACGTGGAGTCCGAACGACTTGGTACGCCAATTTATTGTATAATTGTATCTACTTGCGATTTCAATAAAAATGGAATTAGACGACTTCTCATTCATTTATTATATAGTGTGCAGTGTATTTAAGTTATAAAATAATTCACCTGATGGAAATTGTTAAACAAAGTACAGTTGGTACATGTGGTTTTCACAAGCCGTAAATGTACATTGAGATAGTTGCCGTGTGTTTCTTACAAAGCCCAGAATTCTGTTCACTGTAGGTGTGGCAGTGAAGATAATTGAATCCATTATTATTTAGCAGTACAGTTCGGGTAATGCCATTGAACAATATAATAATTTGTTATTCAATTATTGTGAGTTTACACGTTGATTAATAGGAAGAATAGAAATAACTCGATCTATCAGTCTCTTCAAGTTTTGTTTACATAAGTCCATTATTCGTGATTTCATATGCTTGCATTCCAGATAACATTTAACTGAACCCGTTTGTTTCAAATTCCATACTTGTGACTACTGAGTCGTCCAGTTGCAAAACTCATTTAATCCACTTGTGAATAAGGATCATTTTCATGAGAAACGGGGGCCTGATGGCGCAGCGGTCGAGCTGTCGGCCTCTCACCACGGCGGACCGGGTTCGATTCCCGGTCAATGCATGTGAGATTTTCAAAGTGAAATGCCATGTCCTGTGGTTCGGATTCCACGTTAAAAGGACGTCCCGCGTCTCATGATCTCGAGATTAACGGTCACGTAAAACTACAATCTTTCTTCATCATGAGAAACGTGAAGTAAAGTCTAGTTTCAGAACTCGTTTACTCCACTTGTGAATAAGGATCTAGGCAATTCAAGTGCCAATAAGTAAAATAAAACTGTTCCCTGATATCTGACGTTCACACATTAGATAAGAGTGATTCAGCAGCAGCTGCACTGTCAGAGGTCTGGTATTTTACTCAAGTCAGGATCACCAACATTCTTCCCTGACAACATCATTCTCATTGTTTTGTTATCAACATGTTACACGATATTGCAAACTACTCAGGTTCTCCTTGTAACAAAAATAACTTGTCATCCGACTAAAAAAAACTATTCGACGCTTTGTATTTGTTCAGTTCACAGAAGTAGTCTGAAGTAAACGGAAGTCAAGTCCAGTTCACCAAAGCCCATTCACAGCAGGCGAAACTCAGGCGCGGCTTGGGGTAAGTCTATTCGTTTTGACGGTGCATCAAGTTACAAGGGACAGGAAATAAAGGTAAAGTATCAGTCGCCAGAGCGCGTCGATGCAGGATAATTCAAGGAGTGGAGTAGAGTCTAATTTGGATCGGGACCTGTTCAGTTCACCAAAGTGTTTGTCGCCTGGACACGTGAGTACAGGATGATACGGGGAGTAGAGTAGAGTCCAATTTGGAATGGAACCAGTTCAGTTCACTAACATTCTTAATTAACCGCATTCTTCCACCCACAGATGTCGATGGTGGTATGTTAAATTCAGTAAGAAACTTCTCTTGGTCACGACAAAAGAGATTAATTATATTATGGGCACGTCAAATAAGTAGGCCTATATCATATGTACAGTACAGTAAATACGAATTGTTGTTAGTACCTTACATATGTTAAATTCATCAAATGGAATTACTGCACAACATTTAAATGTTTATTTTCCCATTTTAGCCCATTTTCATCATACTGTATGTAACAAGTAGCTTCGTGAGGAACTAAATAGCCTATTTTCGTATATCCTACTGGTCTTACCTAGGACACGAGAATTGAAATCGACATTTTTAAAAATTGCACAGCCGCCTTTTTAAATTTCTCATAAAATTCCATTAGATTAGACGTTAGTATACTATGTCTTGTATGAAGATATACTGTGCCAAGTTTCACAGCACTCGGATGGAAATTGCGTGAAAAATCTATTTAAATATTCAAATTTCGCGTCGCCGCCATGTTGGTTTTGTGTTCAGCAAGTTATTGAATGGACCATAGGTGAACTTATCTTAATAGTCTCTGTCTACATACAAAATTTCAGTTTGATTGCTGTAATAGATTCGTAGATATTGAGAACCGTCTGAATATTTCAGATGGTCACCATGTTGGATTGCTATACGAGTAGGCAATACAGTTATGTACCATTAGATGGAGATTATTGCTTTGGTTCATTATTCAAACTTTCACTTCGATCGCTAGATTAGGACACAAGAAATTGAAACTTAATTTTTAAATTTCTCATAGCTACCCTCTTGGGGCTATCAAAACAATTGAAATTAATTGGATTTCAGTAGATTAAATTTTATATGAACATTTACCGTACCAAGTTTCACCGCGCTCAGATGATTAAATCGCGAATAAATTCCATTTAAATGATTAAAATTCGCTTGGCCGCCATGTTCGTTTTGTACTTAAGAGTTTTATGAAACTCACATCGATGAACTTCTAGTAGCACCCGTGATATCCGTACAAAATTTAAGAGTGATATATGTTACTGATGCGGAGATATAGAATGCCAGTTATATATTTCACGCGGCCACCATGTTGGATTGGTGAAACGTATTAAAATTTTAAAGGCATGATCGAGGTCGGACAATGTATGTATGTACTCAATGAGATTCACTGAAATAGCTTTTGCCCTTTAGATTTTATAAGGGACACACACACACATACACACGGAAAACTATGAACTCATATGCTTATTTTATTCATAAATGAAAATAGGCTATAAATAGGCTCATGAGCTTGTCTTGTGTGTGTGTGCGCGTGTGTGGTATCCCCCCTAAGGAATTCTAAGCGGCTGGAGCAATTTCAATGAGGAACATGGTAATATTTTGTCCGAACCCGACTGTGCCTTAAATTTTCAATACTTTTCACCAATCTAACATGGCGGCTGTGAGAAATATTTCACCAGCATTCTATATCTCCGAAACTATTACTGATATCACCCTCAAATTTTGTATGGTGATACAGCATACTAAGGTAAGTTCCGGTATGTGACACTTTAAAACATGTTCAGTACAAAACCAACATGGTGAGCGAGTGAATTTTAAATATTTAAATGGCATGTTCTAGCTACTTAATCATCCGAGCGCAGTGAAACTTGGTGCGTTAAATGCTTAAGCAATATTTTGTCTACTGGCAACTAATTTAACTCAATTGTTTTCATAAACGCAAAATGGCGACAGTGCGATTTTTTTTTTTTTTTTACTTTTTGTGTCCTAATCATGCGATCAATGTGAACGTTTATATAATGAACCTACGCTATAATCTTCATCTAATGGTGCATAACTCTATGGCCTACATACAGAATAATCCAACATGACGATCATCCAAAATGCTTCGACGGTTCTCAATACGAATCTATTACAGCCAACGAAATCGTGATGATGATAATTGTTGTTTTAAGGGGCCTAACATCTAGGTATTGTGTATGTTGATAGAGTCTATTAACATAAATTCACCCATGGGACTTTCAATAACCTGATGAGCACAAAACCAACATGGCGGCGACGTGACTTAATTATCCCGGCGCAGTGAAATTTATAGTGTGGTAAATCTTCATACCAGGTTTAATATACTGTACTTGCGTCTATATTTAAAAAAATCATTAGAGCATAAAAATGGTGGCTGTGCATTTATTTTCAAATTAGGTTTTTATTTCTCGTGTTCTAAACAAACAATAGAAATGTAACTTGATACAATGAGCCACGATGTTAAAATTCATCTGCTGGCATATAACTTAATTCTATAGCATATCTATAAAACAATCCAACATAGCGCCCATGCCTTATATTTCACCACTTCTCAATATCTCCAAAACTAAGCATTTAAACTGGCATTTAGTATGGTGTTAGAGGACTGTTAAATACTGTAAGGAAATATGTACTTTCCAAGTCTCTAGAAACACAGAAGCAACATGGAAGCCAAGTGATTTTCAGATAAAAAAAGTCTACCAATCTAATAACCCGAATGCATTGAAACATGGCATAACTAATCTTTATTTTGAGTTTAGTATAGAGACATCTAATTATGTTCAATTGTTTTCAAAAATTCAAGATGGAATTAGTTGAACATTTTAAAACTTTATTTTTTTAAAATTTCTCGCATCTTATTTAGGCTATAACCGAGAAGATACGTATGATGGGCTACACCAGTGCGCAATTCCTTAGCGTTAAAAGCCATATCGTGTAACTTTGGTCACATAATTTCCAGTGCTGGCGGTTCGCTGAAGTGAGTTATCGTGACGAACGATGAAAACTTTGACATATGACAGGTAGTATCATTGTAAGTCGATTATGCTTTGTTTATGTTTCTTTTCTATAATGACTACAATTATGAATATTGAGTTTTGATTTTCTTGCTGAATACTTTATCACATCGTAAGTCGTGCACTAAAATCGATTTGGTACATCACATGGAAAATGGAAAAGAAGAGTAGAATAGGCCTTCAAATGAAAATGGGCTATTTAGTTCTACACAGAGCCACTCGTTAGTTATTGAGAAATGGTACGAGAGGCATAGACAGCTTTGTTTTGTTTTGTAGATCTGGAGACGGTGTACAATAGATTACCCAGGGAGAAAATGATGAGCATCCTCAGGGATTGTGACATCGAGGGTATGCTGGTACAGGTGATCAAAATTATTTATGTTCATAATCAGTCTGCAGTATGATTAGTTCTTGGTTCAACGTTATGAATGGAGTGAGGCAAGGCTGTTACTTCTCAATACTACTGTTTATTTTATAAGAAGTGAAACAGCTGCCCCTAATAATATTGTTTTATGCAGCCCAACTAGCGTTTCTATCAGGGAGGTCGATATTCCTCTGCTTGCATCCTGTATGGTACTAATGCACTACAAGCATATCCTGCAAACGATACTGAACCCTATTATTTTTCCCTCGGTGTGACTACAGACTAGTGCGAGGGTAAAGTAATAGGGTTCAGTATCGTTTGCGGGATATGCTTGCAATGCATTAGTACCATACAGGATGCAAGCAGAGGAATATAGATCTTCCTGACAACATGCATTAGTTGGGATGCATAAAACAATATTATTAGGGGCAGCTGATTCATCTGGTATATGGACCAGTTGCTGAAGGACATAATCTGTCTGGGTGGGATTCAATTAGGTGGAAACCAGGTATGCAATCTGGCCTACGCTGATGACCGGGTTAAAATGGCGGACTCCGTCGACAGCTTGCAAGCCAACATGTAAGAATTTGAGTACAAATGTTACAAGTATGGTATGAAGATCAGCATTTTAAAGACGAAGGTTATGTCGGTAGGGAACAAACGCAAAATAAAATAAAAATAAAGAGAGTGCCAGGTGGGAGGAAATAAATTGGAGCATGTGGAACATTTTAAGTACTTGGGCTGTGTATTCTCTCAGGATGGTAGTGTGGGGAAGGACATAGAGTTGAGGTGTAGAAAAGCCAATGCAGTGAGTACTCAGTCACGATCTACAGTATTCTGCAAGAAAGAAGTGAGTGTGGTGACGAATTTTTCCCTACGTTGTTCAGTATTTAGATCGACCTTGCTGTATGGAAGTGAGAGATGGGTAAATTCGGGATATCTGACCAGAAGTTAGAGGTAACTGACATGAGGGTAGCACGAATGATTGCTGGGAAAACTGGATGGGAGAAATGGCAGGGATGTACTCGCAATGAGGGGATAAAGGCTAACTTAGAACACGCTAGGAGAAGGTGTTCGTATTAGCCACCTCAGATGGTGGGGTCATGTGAAGAGAATGGGGCAGGAGTGATTACCTAATAGATTAATGAGTTCAGCTGTAGAGGGTAAGATAAGCAGAGCTAGTTCTAAGGGGTGATGGTTAGATTCAGTGTTGAGCGATTTCAAAGTGAGGGGTGGAGACCTAGAGGAGGCCGCAGTGCTAACTGCTAATAGGGGATTATGGAGGCGACTTGTTCGCAAACAGACGCTTGCAGACTAGACTGGAAGCTGAAAGGCGAAACAGTCTCAAATGAAAATGTATCTATGTTTGTAGAGCCTATATGTAGGCCTATGTTATTTCGGAATAACCAAAAATTGGGATTACCGCGGCTCGGATTTGATCAAAGGGTTTGAAGGCTAAGATTTTCCTAGCCCAAAAATGAATTACAATCTTACAGCATTGTAGGGGAAATGGACCAATTATATAATATATAGTATATATCATTATTATTTGAAAATGGTCTGTTTTATGTAATTTTCGTTTTATTTCTTTAAGACAAAAGAAATGTTGTTGTTGCTTATTTAGTAGGATGGCAATCCGCCCCGTATAGCTGGGTGTAGTGTCAGAGTAGAAGGTAACATATTCGAACAGGGTACTGAGCACGTCAGAGGAGCTGTCAGGGTTGCCAACAACCGAAGTGACTTCCCAGACACCTCACCTGCTGGACACATGTGACGAGAGGATCGGATGTACTTCTTATAGGCCAGAGCGGCACGAGAAACTATGATCCTGGGGATCTGGGGTAACATGGTGGCTAAAGACATAGACGACCCAAGAATTACATCCCAAAACAACAAAACTAATAAATGAGAACATCCAGACTTAAGTAAAACTCGTGAACAATTTTGTTTTAAAATAGACAAACCCCTATCCTAGTTCGGAGGGTTTGTATCGGCTAATCCACAAACTAATAATAAAAAAAAAGATCCAGGCCCTAACCGTAAACTAAGTTAAGCCCTCACGAAAGATCTAAATACGAAAGGTTAAGCAACAACAACAAAGCTAGGAAAATGGCACGTAAAGAAACCCTACTCAAGTTACAAAAGAACAAGTCAATAACAGAATTTACATTTAACAGTAGCAAAGCAAAACTAAGTTAGGATGGTAGCATTTCCTTACTTACATTTAACGTTAATCAATTTAGCTAAGTCCTAACAATGAATACAAAATTTACGGCGGTGACGTCCGTAGGCAAAAACATTACAGTCAAATCTACATGACAGCCAAAACAAACATTAATGACACTCTTACAACTATGTGTTCATCAACACAGAGAAAGGTACACACATAAGAAATAAATAAGACACTAAACCACAGTTTCATATTATCAAACCCTGCCTACACGTTTTGGAATACTGTTTGTACCCAAAGTCATCTACGTGCATGTTTGTTAGGTTGGTAATTGCGTAGTTATAACCAATACTTACATTACTTGAGTGTCGTGCTCCACCTAATGGTTAAGCGCACACTGTCGTCTCAAGATTGTGGGTTCTGTCCTATGTCATTCCCGCTAGGAAATGGTTCACATCAAAGGCGTTGGTCAGCAAGCTCAAAATATAAATCCAAGATTATAGAAAACAATTAATTAATTATCAGATTCAGTTAGAATAATTACTCTTGGGATTATTAAATCGTAGGTTTAAGTTTTATTGTAGGTTTATGACGATAGTGCTGACGATCCCAGACACCTGGGCTAAGCAGTAGCGTCTCCTGCGAGATCATTTACTTGCTATAACATCGACATAAAAGCCGGGTACCTTCCACGAGCTCCTAATGCTCGGACAATACAATAACACACGTTGTTAATGGCGCTCGGCACATCTAAACAACCTTCAGGTAGGCCTGGGAAACACATCAGTTACCACCCGGCAACAACAAGTTCTCAGAACTGAGTCTGGACATCAGTGCTCTACTACCACAAAATACCGTAAATATAGCCTCCAAACAGGGTGTCCTACACTAGTCAATAACAGAAAATAGACCTCATATAAATGTAAAACACTTTCAAAACAGTGTCTAACATAGTCGCTATGATGAGCGATCAAAACATATGACTCTGGTGGTAATCCATTACAAGAGCATAAACATCTGATTTGACAAAATGGCTTCCAAACTTAACCCAAATAATGAAAAGCAAATCATAACAGTAACTCGATGCTGAAGCATCAGTCAAGGGTCTACATTTAGTCTGTCTCAATTCAGTGCGCTGGTGGCTTCTGGGTAAGCTCACACCTGTACTGTCACTGAGCTCGCGCACACTACATTCATTGCGTCTGGCAATTTATAACAAACACTTGATCATTGTAGTCAGCAGTTCTCTCAAAAGAAAGTCCTAATATGAACTGGCCTGTGGCTTGTGCCAATATAACAGTAAATAACAACACATTTACTACGTAGAAATACGCAGTACAGAGAGACCTCATGTCTTCAATAACAAACCGTAGTAAAAGAAAGAGATGTCACTCCCCTGGAGTGCTTTGGCTTGACAGATATGTCACTTCAAGTAATATTTACACTTTCAAATAACAGAAATCCTGTGTCTAAAATCACTGGACACAAATTATAAAATAAATGGGCAAAATCTCACATCTGCTGAGTTTGCTAATGATACGTTATTAGTCCAGGGTTCGATGCTCTAGTAGCATGCTAGATAATCCCCGACTTTTGTTCTTCACCAAAAACTTGAGTTGCGTCAAAGCTCACTCTAATGAAAAATCACAGTATAATTACAAAACTGATGGCTTCTGTCGGTCATCAACCGATACGACCTGTATAAGCAAGTCAGTGGCGTGACGTGAAATTACCAAAATTGAGGCGTCACAAAAAATAACCACAAAATGACGGCTGTCCATCATCTCAAAAGAAAAATACCAAATCCCATACTAGGGTTGACCAAAGTAGCTCAGCAGCTACAGTCACGTTTAGGTAGCAATAGACCTGAAGTCTCACGACGTTCAAAAGAATGCTCCGATTGAACCACTTCCAATCAAAAGGGTGGCTAACTATCACTGAAATTAATGACAAAGCATGAGTGCTAAACTACAAAATCCCTACCTATTTGGCTGTCAAGATGAGTTCGGTTGATTTAACTAACTACTCTACCACAATAAGACCCATACATGAGAGAAGGAACAGACTCACAGACCTCATTCGCTCCGGAACTGAGGGGTAAAATATCCTCTGGATTTGAGATATGGGTTATCCAAACTAGGCTTCCAATCCAAGCCTTATCCATTACCAGGTACTTGATGCGTCCTCGTGGTCGACTCAAAGGTGTCTTCTTCTCTATGGTAGCGGCCCTTATCCAGGCACGAACACCTTCATCCTCTCCTCGTGGTCGGCTGGTTTATCCGTCATGTTGTAATTCCTCCTCTGAATGGCTCCTTTACATTATGGGGGTCTACTCCATAACTCTCATGGTTGAATTATTTCACTCACGTGGTCAGTTGAAATTTGCATGTTACACACAGCTTTTCAGATTGCACAAATAGGCCTAGTGGATATTGAATGATTCACTGAAGTCACACAATTGTGCAGACTTTATATCAAATTGGCCATTCACTGTCTGCTTTTCGCAGATTCTAAAGCACCTACTTGGTTTAATCTCACAGAATTTATAACTGTACAAATCACATGGAATCTTGGTAATCCACGGTCGGAAAATATTCGCGCTACTGGCGATAATGTTTTCTGAAGTAGTGGCGTTGAAATGAACCAAAGAAAATGATTTAGGTTCACAAACTTCGGATATTTTTGCGTCCCTTGCGGACATAGATTTTGTCTGACTCATGGTCTGAAATGTGGTGTTCCACGACGTCGAAAAATATGGTAAAGTGATATACAATTTTCACAATGATGTCTGCAACGCTGTCACTGGCGTTAAATATTCAATAGTTGCACTCAACTAGGTGCTCAAATAAATGGTGACGCACACCGATAATTATACTTCCTCGCCTCGTGGGCGGACTATTTATCGTCTTTCAAGACGGACTGTAACACGCGTCCAGTGTGGACGGATCCAAACACGGGTGTTTGTGAGTTGCTTTTGCCTGCTGGGTTGCATAACATACTTCAGTCGTTGAGCATCTAATTCCTTCGGCTTCGCACGTCTGCGACGTTAAATACCTTTACCTAAAGATTAAAATACATTCTCCTGAGTGTTTAAAATATGCAGAATTACTTGATGATATAATCTGAGCCTTGTGAAGAGTAGAAACCTATTAATAAGTACTCAGAAAAATAATTCGGAGATTTCTTCGAAGTCAAGATCACTTCCTTCATCATATCCGGCCATGTGCTGGTCTCCGGGTGCGTTCTTAGACAATGCATGACATCTGCAAATGTGTTCCAAAGAAAAATATCACTGTGCATGAGCTCAGCGTGCTCAGTACAGACACCACAAACATACAGATGATCATACAAATTCTCTCCACACACACACCGGTGTCCAAGCCCCTCAATTGAAACACCAACTTCTGCGATGATGGCTACAGTGATGGGATCAGATCAGCGTGGGATCTGCTAGATCGAATACATTGCAGCTAATTAGCTACTGGCAGGAGGGAGAACTTGAAATTAGAAAGACGGCCAAATACGTGAGGATAATGATTTTTATTGGCTTCACTAGAAATGTTGTTCCTGTTGCTTCATTTGAGGGATTTGGCCATCGTGGTCATTCAGCCTCGTGCACTTGGATGTGTGTGTAGTTTTCTTCTGATATTGTATTATTTTGACTGCTGAATTAGTGAGTGTAATTGTAAATCAGGTGAGGATTGGGAAGGAGGTGAACGTGGCTTTAAGTTAAGAACCATCCCAACAGTTACTTGGAGTAGAAGCGGAGGAAACAACGGAAAACTACGTCCAAGTTGGCTGAATCAAACCCTTCCCTTCGTAGTTATTCCTCGCAAAGCTGAGTGTACCCCTTTCCAGCCATCACACCAGAATTAAAATGTCTTGGCAGAGTCAGGAATCGAACTCGGAGCTCTGCGGCGACAGCCAAAAACGCTACCAACTACACCACGAGGTGGTCTTCTTGTAAGTAGGCCTAACTCAGTACTTGAAATATGAACAAAATTCACTTTAAACATTCATTACGTATCCGACTCAATCCCTGCATTTTCCTGGAGTGAGCATGGAAATTTCCGGGAAATTGCCACAGTTTGGGTAACCGCTGTTTGTAGGATCATCGACGATGCAACTATCAAGTCCCCGAGGTGAATTGTTACTTAACGCACTCAGTTGCCAAGCAGGGTGTAGGAAGGGTTAATTAATCCAGTTTTAAATAACAGTAAGTACGCGTCACCTCACGGTCATTGTAAGTCAACACGATAATTGCCGTTAATTTTTTGGCAAGTAATGGTAAATATGACTAAGCAACGTTTAAAACGTAACTACCCACCTATGCATATTCCTACATTACTGCAAATGTGCCGTCCAACAGAACAATTCACGTAATGTTCATTTACCTGTGAAGGGGCATAAAGTAAAATGAGCTCTAAATTCATTGCACTGTAAAAAAGTACAGTATATTTCCGTGTAGTTATGCACTCCTACAGTACAGTATATTTAAGATATATTTTCCTTTGAATTTACACACAGGAAAATGATCCTAACGTGAATTGTTCTGATGAACGCGGCTGGGAGGGGTGATCAATCCTAAGGAAAACAATGGCAAAGAAGAGCATTGCAAGTGCAGCGACGATATAGTCTACTGCACATCGCTGTTTCACGCATGGCGAAGTAGTCTTGTGCTAGTACAAACAAATTGTTCTATAAATGTCAAAAAGGAACTTGTGAGCAGAAAAATATTGAAAATTTTGTATTTTGAAGCTAACATTAACCATTTAACGATTACAGCCATATTGCGGTATTTGTTCTACTTCCGATGTCTCCTTGGCAACATAGGCTACTTGTTTTATTGTTGCAGACTGCCGATTGACTATACGTTCTCCAGCCCCAACCATCTGGCGTACCTGTGCAACAGCCCTTTGGATTGCAGATTGCAACAGCTCCCCAATACCCCTCTGGCTTGGTATGTTCACAAATTTGTTGATTGTGGTAGTATGTGCCAGGTATGTAGGTATGGTCCTTACATTTTAATCCTGCCCTTTCATAAATGAATCCTGGTTGCTGACTTCGTCATACTGCGGCTCGAGAGAGAGAATTCTCTGTGCTCTACCAAATAGCATTCTATTTTATTCTCAAGCCATTAGCTTGGAACTGGCGCCCTCCCGGAAAGATCTCTTCTATTTTTATTATTAATCATATTGCTAAATTATGTTCAAATTATCAAACTATTATATTAGGTCGCCACAACGTGGAGATCTTAGCTATAACATTACGTTTGTTCCAGCAACGTGCGGCAACCATTACAGTATTAAAATTTATTGTTTCTATGTTCTACATTCTAGGCCTTAGGCTATGTTCTAAGTTTATTTTTAGATGATAAACAACTTTACAGACCAAAATAACTAATTACTAATTATTTATAGGTTTATACGGCTCTTTAATGTTGTCAACTCTATACACGATAACTGGGTCCTATTTATTTGACACGCACACATGTATCTATTCTTACCATTAACGTCGTCTTGCGTCTCTTTTACGAAGTGACAAGAGACACTGGGAGATATTTTGAAATCCCAATAATATGTGCTGCATGGATATACAATATAATGAGCAGAGGGCATTAATCATTGTTCTAAATAACCGTATTTTGCTGGCACGCATACCATTACGGCCTCGTGTCAACTGAATTTTATTGCCCAACGTAAGTATAGGAATTACCGCCACTGTCTCCATAATGTTCATTCACTTATTCATGTATTAAGTTATATATTTATCATAAAGCCTTGATACAATTTATGGACGGCCTGGAGGGAAAGGCAAGCCCCATACACAGAGAGTCCCTTGGCGTTATGAGAATAAAACGAAGTACAGTATACAGGTGAAGAAAAAATGCCACACTTGGAGGTTGGCATGTGACTCCTCATCCAAATGTAAGACAAGAGTTTCTACAGCAAAATCGGAGCAGGTGCAGTTTGAAAACTCAAGTATGAAAACGAGAAACTGGCAACACTGTCACATCCTGCAGTGCATCAGAATGTACATAGGAATGTGGATCACCCCGCACTACCGTACCAGCCTTCGTAGCTCACTGAGTAGAATGCTGGGTTACCAAACCCACATTCACCATGGAGCTAAAGGTTCGAATCTACTTATACTTCAGATCGTTCTGTTTGTGTGTGTGTGACGTCAGTTCCATAGTTCCCGTCGTTTGTCTCGTTTATAAGCAGGACATAATTTTGTCACGTGACAATAGCCTAACACATGACAGTGGTCGCTTTGAACACATTATATTGCATTGTGGAGGTGTATATTGGATACAATTTGATACATTAACAGCTGCTTTTTTTTTTGGCGCGAAGGCGACTCTTCCGTACAACAGACATTCAGGGCATTAACTCGACCTACTGAACTAATGAGACAGCTCCGGCACAGCGCCAAATTCATGCGACCTGTTCCTGGCCGCGCTGCACATATTTACAGCGTTGCCAGAGCCTCGTTTCTTAACTCGCATATCTATTAAACCTATTGGTGGGACTATGTTTTGCTAGTTAAACCCTTGTCGTGATTTTCGACGAGAAACCGCATGCCGAGCTACAAGTGCGGTCTATTAACAAATAAAGCAAGAACGTATAAAATCTATTACATGTGTGCATTTACATATATTTCATTCAGTCGTCCTTCACTCACTGATTCATTCTACCACATATTTACACATGTTTCCATCGCATATTCTCAACGAGCAAAAGTGCTAGACTGAAGGACTCAGTTCTCGCAAAGGGATGTGTAAGACACACCCGTTAGCCCTGGTAAGGACATGACATCCATTTGTTTACTTACAGAGGCGATTGATGGGAGGGATGGCGACAGCTGCTATTGTACATTAGTCGTTCAGGGCAGCGTTGGATACTTGGGGGGGGGGGGGGAGGGGGGGGAGGGGGGGGGGGGTAGTAGCAGCGATAGTAGGGTGCCAGGCAGATAGAATCTACCTTCAGATTAGGTCTCATTAGTGTTAGGTAAGCTGTCCGCATAGCATTCAACTGGCTTCGATGGAGACGTCTGTGTATAAAATTTAGTACACTGTAACAACTTACTTCTGTTTGTATGTTCCATTTGAGATTATCAAAAATTGTTACAATAACTAAATGTATCATCTTAACTTCCTCGATATAGCCTATGCATTATTAATTTTATATAGGCTACTCATTCTAATGGATCACCGGCCATTGCGGCCGAGAGCACTAACGCACTAGCTCGTGTCTCGCTGGCATCGGGAGAGTGTGGGTTCGAATCCCACCTTGGAAGTCCTGAAAATGGTTTTCTTGATTTACCATTTTCTCCACCAGGCAAATACCGGGACAGTTCCCTTCAACAGGTCCATGACCAAACTCCCTTCCGTGACCCTTCCTTAATTAGACCCAAGTTAGCGGTCGCCTGGGCGATCGGCCTGTCACCATCCCCAGTTGCATCATGTGACAAAGCGTGTTCAGCTTGCAGACACCGTCCTTGCTCGTTGAGAATATGCGATGGAAACATGTGTAACTATGTGGTAGAATGAATCAGTGAGTGAAGGATGACTGAATGAAAAATATGTAAATGCACACATGTGATAGATTTTATACGTTCTTGCTTTATTTGTTAATAGGCCGCACTTGGAGTTCGGCACGCGGTTCCTCGTCGAAAATCACGACAAGGGTTTATCTAGTAAAACCTAGTCCCACCAATAGGTTTAATAGATATGCGAGTTTAGAAACGAGGCTCTGGCAACGCTGTAAATGTGTGCAGCGCGGCCAGGAACAGGTAGAGTTGAGCTGGGAGGGTAAGCGATAAAGATTAATTTAATAAATTCTGATGCATTACGAGATGTGTTTCTACAAATGTATTTACATTAGTGTTTAGACTGTTAAGGGAATATCATACAGCTTTCCTGGAGCGAGAGTGGGAAATCTCTGATAAGAGCTAAACTCAGGACGCCCGCTGTTAGCATTGGTATTCGAACATTGGATCTTCGAACATGAATCTACCCGGTCCTCAACGTGATTTGTTACTAAGTGCACTCAGCTACTGGGGAGGATAAAGGAAGTGACGAATTATAGAGATTCAATTTTATATCAGAGTAACTGTGCGTTACATTACGACAACTGTAACTAAAACTCGTGTATGATACTTAACACGCTAATTAACGTTGTTTTGATAAATGGCGGTAATTTTAAATTCTGTCATTAACTAACTACCCACCTCTGCATTTTCCTACATTACTATAATCGGGAAGGTGTAAGCTACTCGTCAACTGTATGCAAACTGCGGTACCCATTTAGAAGGAATGTACTCATAAGACGCAAATCCTAAGGTTGATTTCAAATATTCAACTACTGAACTAACTGACTCAATTTACACATTCTAGATCGATCCTCTCTATAGAAACTTTCTGTGTTCCATCACTAAGATGGATAGTGATATTGTGTTATCTTTTCTTTAGTATTCTCTCTGAATAGGGCCTAATTCACAGAAGGCATGTGTTATTTGTGACCTATGAAATGTCATTATTGGTGTATGTGTTTCAATTGCCGAACTGATAGCCAAATGTAGTAGTTGGTATGCAAATATCCTGCGGTACCACATCTGTGGAATTTGAAACTAAAATTATGAATAGATTGAGCACTAGTTTTTGACCGGTGCACATTTCAAACGGAAGGCTAAGAACGAGATACTTGCCCTGTTGGTGAGAGGGACGCCTCATGATTCTTGGCATATGCTGCACCTGGCTGGAACATTCCTAATGGTCCTCCGCCCCCTACTTGTAAACTCATATCGCTGCTTGCCACCCTACTGACATTAACCATCCTGTCCCGCCTTCAGACTGTGGAAGATGGGGATAGGGCCGCCGCGCCGACTAGAATAATTGCTGGGATACAGACCGGCCAAGAAATCGCGTTCGATCTATTCGTGTATATTGGTGGAGTTAAGAATAGCGTTGAGCCCCTTGGGGAAACACACATCATCCAAATAGTATGATAGTGTGAGTAACGGAAATATTCAGTTTTCGGGATCGAGATCTGAACTACAAAATTATAGTTACATGCATGGAGTAGCCTACCAGTGCAGTGCTAGTACAAACAAGTTCTATAAGTGTCAAAAATGATTTTGAAGCTACTATTTACCATTTAACTATTACAGCCACTTATGGGTACTTGTACTTCCAAAGGCTCATCGGTAACATACTGGTCTTATTGTCGCAGACTGGCAGTCCAATACTCTTACTTCTGAAGGAACCATCTGTCGAGCCTGGACCATTACCTCCTTCATTGAAGATGGCACTGCCACCCAAAGATGCCAGTGGTTTGGTAAGTTTGCCAAATTGTTGATTGTCTTATTATTAAGTCGGTATACCCATGAAATGTTAACTTGGTTTTCAAATTGTACGGAAGGTAGCTGGATATAGTGTGACCTTAATGCTTTTGGCTAGCATGTAAGTCTCATGATATTTCTATTGTGGCAGAATTATGTACATTTTAATACATAAATTGTGGTAGGCCTACAAGCCTTGCATGCAGTGGAAATTTACAGAGCTTCTCTGATAAGAGTCTTAAGAAACGGTTGTTGTTTTATGATTGTGGCTATTGGAGACGAGGGACAATGGAATATCGCACAGTAAGGGAATGCACCATTCGAGAGGGGTTCCCGGATGTAATTCCCCGTTCTTGTCCTAATTGCTAGATGAAACGAAGACAGAAGTAGCAAATCTAAAGACAGAAGATATGGCCCCGCCTCTCTGTGACGTCAGAAAAGCTCAAAATATGATCCAGTCAAGATATATTAATCCGAAAAAGAAGAAGATCGCAGAGAGAAAATAACGGAAAATTTTAATGTGGAAATATGTTCTAATTAATTAAACGTTTAGGATTTGGCCCTTGTTTATGATCAGTTATATCATCCGCACGTGAGCCAATGAAGAGTCATAGTCATATCACGTAGGTAGGGGAAGTCCCGATCCGAGAGAAGCACTATGTAGACACGCACGTTCTAGGAGTCAAACCTACGATCGATCTGGATCAGTGATAATATAATCATAACCTACGATTAGGTGGGATCATTTTAAGCTATTGCACATTCTCCTACGTGAACTTGCACCGCCCTCTTAAAATAAACATATTCTTGGCGTGCCTCCTAGCTTCATCACTGGAACCAACTAGAAAAGAAAGGAGTACGCAGTGGAAATGGATGTTAGTTTCTGACCTGTGCTGGGCCCGTACTTGCAGGCCAGATGTGCCGAGCGACTCCAGACTCCGTGAAGGTGGTCCCACGACGAGTGGTAGGAATACCCTCCTGGTGCTAGAAAGCTAGAATAAGTTAGGGCTAGGTTTGAAGAGAGAGAGAGAGAGAGAGCAGCCCGATCGTCAAACGCTACTAAATAAGACACATGGATAAAGAAATGGAAATTTAATTATAGTGAAATCGAACACACACAAAAAACCGGCCAGAATAACACACTCAAAGAAAAGAGTACCCTAGGGGTCAAATACAGTCACTTTCAAACGGGGAAGATAAATATAAATAACAATAAATAACTTACGATAGTAAATAACGTTAACAAATTAAATTCATACCTGTGCTCACTTCCGTGCAAAAGATGTAAAAAGGGAGGAAGTAAAAGATCAAGAGGCAATCTAGCCGGTCGCTGGTCAACAACAATCACTTCTCTGCCTAGAGATGGATGGTTGTCATGACGACCACAAAATAACAAGCATAGCAAAGATAAAACAAGCGGCTGTGTGCGTGTCGCAGAGGCTGTGTCGAGCAATGGGGATGCGATCGAGCTGGCAGTCCCCAGAGAAAAGAAAAGCAAAACCAAAGATACTATAAGAAGAAACAAATGACGTCAGGTGTCCGTGAAATATATCATGATACATGCACGCAATCAAACACACAAAATGCCAGCCGTCGATGCAGTAATAAAACTCAAAGCAACTCGTGCTTGTAGGTAGTCTAGCAAAACATGCTAAACCTATATGGTCCCCAACTTACGTTCCGAGTTCGAGCTGAATACGGTAAGGCCTACTTAAAGTTACCGCCGTGATTCAGTTGCCCGAAGCAGGGAATGAAGGGAAAACATAAGGGCTAAAATATATGGTGTCATGCCTCGTGTTGGGAGAATGGTCGAAACGCCAACGTCCACAAACCACGGGAGACCCATTCGAAGATATGCCCAAATCAAAACACTTCAATGCACCTGGCAGCAAGAAAAACATACACTCACAAAATCACTCGCAGATATATTTCACGGCACAAATAAAAGATTAAACCTTAGACCTAAACTAAACAAAACAGGAGACCGCCATTTCGATTGGTTCCACAGCAAATCCAAGCACACGACGAAGACCAAAAAGAACAGTTAAATATAGGAAATGAGCATAGTGGACACAAGGTTAGATGTGTTACTTACATGAGTAAATGGAAGGCTTCGGCATAATAACAATGTTAAATAAAAAGGAAAAACATTACATTTTAAATAATAAGGCGGAGAGCCTCAAGGCACGTCCGGACAGAAAGTATCTCACATGGCGTCTGAGTCTACCGGGACGGCCGCCAAAGAAAATAAAGAAATGAGAGATGTTAAACATGGCTCAGGATCCACACCACCCCCCAAAAGAAAAATTATTTATAATAATAAAAGATTTTTCTTTTTACATCACTAAGCACCACCGCTTTGAAATCAATCATATCCCAAGTGTTCCAAAATACACAACATCCTTATCACTCAGGTGGTTTGTCAACAACTATAACAGTACACAAAATATGAGGGGGGAGGGTGATCGATATAACAGTCACTTAAGCAATTGAGCCATATCAGAAAGAATACAGTTATAAAATGAAGTAATATATAAAAATAATCAGATCGCTTCGGCGATCGCAATATCAGGACAGAACTCCTTCGGGGTCCCCAAAGGCGCGCGTTCCTTTGACGATCCCTGGGCTCGTCATAATGGTATTACGGTTCGCCTGCGCGTTACAATGACAAGAAAAGTAGATAGAGACACGGACGAAAATCATAAACAAAAGACCTTCGCCCTTTGACGCCGAAGTCTGCCATTCTCCTTATACCCATCATGAAAGTGACGTATTAAAATAACAAAGAAGCGATATAATGTGTCCATTATTTATAGAATATAAATTCTCTACTGGCCGAGTTCGCAAAAATACATATTTTTACAATAAATATTAAGTTACACAGAGTATGTAGGCCTATTTCTTCTTGTATTATTTTCTTTCTTGAGCTCGTAAATTTGTACTTGACTCTGTCTCGGTCAAAATTGGTTCAATAATAGGCAGGTCAAGGAGACGCCATATGAATACTAGCTTCCTTGGATAACATAAGCAAATTATGATTGGCTAACCTACGCAGAAAAAGGACAACATTAATCACAGCAAATAAGAAGGTTACACAATAAATGGTTTCAATTGAGATATGTGAGCTCTGGATACGTCGGTGGGATTCTCCTTGGAGATCAATTCAACAGTGACAGGTGTTAAAAATCTAGTGATAGTTTTGGGCGTGCTCCAGCGAAGCATTAGCTTAGCTGACTCCTTATTCTTGGCCGAACTCTGTGGGTGCAGGCGCACTAGCACGTCGTCATTCACCTGAAAACAAACAGGTTGCCTACCCTTGTTATAGCGAGACGCCACGCGATCTCGTGCCCTTTTCAGATGCCGTACAGCAACTTCCCATTTTTCTTTGACTGAGGTACGGCGGGATGGCGCAGCCAGATAATCTATTTTCCACTGAAGCTGAAGTGGATCAACAATACGCCTTCCTAAAAACAATTCCGAAGGGGTAGAATTCGTCGATTCATGAAGAGCAGTGTTAAATCCTAAGGAGAAAAACTGAAGATTTGCGTCCCAACGTGACTGATCAGCGTTGTGGAACGCACTCAAGCAAGCCTTCAAGTTACGATGAAACCTTTCAACGTGATTTGGCTGAGGGTGGTAGGGTGCCAAAAAGACATGATCAATTCCCCAAGAAAAACACATTGATCTAAAAGACTTGGACCGGAAAACGCTCGCGTTATCGGACACTAAAAACTTTGGAGGACCAAAAACACCAAAAATATGATTGGTCAAAAGCCTAACAGTGGTACGTGTCGTGATTTCCCTGACAGGAAATAACCATACAAATTTTGAAAATCCATCAACGACAGTAAGTATAGCTTTATGACCAGAAGATGACCTAACTAGGGGACCAAAATAATCAATAAACAGGCGCTCATTAGGATATGACATCGTGTCAGCGTGGTGAAGTCCAATGCGAGAATTCTTTGCTGGCTTAGAACGTTGACACGTAACACATTTTCGGACGAAAGCAAAAGCATCCGCTTTCAAATGAGGCCAGAAGAATTCCTGAGAGATTTTATGGAAAGTCTTCGTCATACCTAAATGTAATCCAAAACAGGATTCATGGAAATACGCCAATAGCATACTTCGTATATTCTCTGGCACGAAAATCCTACATTTCGAAGATCGAGGAGCGGTATGCACTATAACATCATTGCGCAATGAAAACTCAGATACACCAGGATCTTTCCCGAGAATTTTTTCACGCAATGTGACACAAAATGGGTCATCTGCTTGGTACGTACGGATGTCAGTAAAAGACCATGGAATGTGTTGGAGAAGATTCACTGGCTCGGGGATCTCAACAATGGGAGGAGGTTCCTCAAACATGCGTGACAAACAATCCGCTACAACATTTTCACTGCCTCTGACGTGAATGATGTCAAAGCTGAAAGAGGATAGACGAAGAATCCAACGATTTATACGTCCCAATTTTTTGACATGCGAGCGCATCCAGGACAGAGCTTCATTGTCGGTATACACTATGAAATGCCGATGTTCTAGAAAAGATCTGAAACGTTCACAGCCGAATACGACAGCCAGACTTTCTTTCTCGAAAGTGGAATACCGGCGTTCGCAATCATTAAGCATCCGACTGGCAAAAGCGATGGGTGCCAAATTACCATTCACCTGCTGACTAAGCACACAAGAAACTGCGACATCACTCGCATCACAATGTAACATAAAATCTTTCCCAAAATCCGGAGTTCGAAGGACGGGAGCAGAAGAAAGACATTCTTTCAATTTCTCAAAGGCGAGACACTGGTCGGGGCCCCACACGAATCGTACATTCTTCTTCTTCAAATAATTCAGGGGCGCAGAAATGTCCGAAAAGCCCTTAATGAACCTATGGTAAAAGCCTGCCATTCCCAAAAAACGTCGGACTGCTTTAACATTCGTGGGAGTAGGGAACTCTTGGATACATTGCACACGCTCAGGGTTCACTTCTATGCCCACATCCGAAAGAATGTGACCTAAAAATTTGATTTGCTTCGAAGCCAAAGAGATTTTGTCCGGGTTAACAGTGAGTCCGGCTCTGCGAAGACGACATAGGACTTCACGTAAATGGATCAGGTGATCCTCAAAAGACTGACTGTAAATCACGAGGTCATCAAGATAGTTAAACACAGATGAATACTTTAAATCTCCAAATAACTCATCCAAAACCCTACTCAATACTTGTCCGCCGATAGAAATGCCCATGGGTAACTTATTGAACTCAAAAAGGCCGAACGGAGTGGAGAACGCAGTTACCTTACGGCTCTCGGGATCGAGAGGAATTTGATAATATGCACTGTTCAAATCTAGGACGGAATAGTACTTCGCCCCGTGAAAATGCTGAAAAGCGCTCTCCAGAGTTGGAAGGGGAAAGTTGTCGAACACCACCTTAGAATTGAGTCGACGATAATCAACTACTAAACGAAAAGTACCCTCTTTCTTAGGCACCAGGAATGCTGGACTACCATAAGAAGGCTTAGAAGGGCTCACAACACCGCGTGCCTTAAGATCATGAATATATTCTCTCATGGCAATGAGTTTGGGTGGAGAGCAAGAAAATGGCGTCGACCTAACTGGAACCTCATCAGTTAAATCAATATGACACTCGTAGCCGATAGCGGAACCCAGTTCCGACGTGAGAACATCTGGAAATTCATTCACCAAATCAGATAAAGCGTCACGTTGACTCGTGAATAAAGTAGGAGGGATTAGAACAGCAGAGATACCAGAAAAATTACAAGGAACACTCGCTTCACAAGTATTAAAATGAAACCGCTCCTTGGATTTAAACAAAAAACTGAAGGAATGATCCGAAAAATCAAGCCTCAACCCTGCTTTGTGCATAAAATCAGAACCTAAGATCATAGGCGTAGATAAGTCATCCACCACATGGAAGTTCCAATCCCAAGAATAACCACATATCTTAATATGACATGTTACAACGCTATAAACGGAAATAGATGACTTCACCGCAGAATAAAATTTTAAACCCCCATCTTGTGGACAAATCTGAGTAACAGGAAGCTGTTCCGCGATGGAGCGCTGAATAAATGAACGTGAAGCACCAGAATCCAGTAAAGCGGGTATCGACAATTTCTTAACACTTACAGGGACCCAAGGACAGAAGTTTCCAGTCGTGGAAATGTTCATTTCCCGGCGAACTTCATTGCATGGCCACTCCGGCGGGTCTAAACCGGGGACCCATGCTCGTTTCCCTGACGCGAAGCACATCTAGGACAGGCTATGTGCGTCACGTCACGAAGACCACATGTGTGACAAAACACACGAGAGGGCGCACGGCAGGAATTAAAATGATGCCCCAAACGATCACAATTCCAACATTTTATACGGTTATACATGTTCGGGTTTCGAGGTAACTGTTGATCCTGAGGAGCGGGATTCGCAGAAGAAGTAGCATTGGGAATACTCCCGACAATATGCGAGTGGGGACGGTTAACTGCCCGGTCCTCCTGACGAGATATTGAAGATGGGTGCGCAGTCCTCTGAATCTGGGATTGCGCGCATGCAGTCTCTGGAAACAAACTGTCAGAGGGGAGGGGTGGGGGTACATATGACTTGCGCAGGCGCCGATTGAACTCGCATTCACGTCCTTGATCAACAATGTCAGCCACACTATACACACTGGACCGGCGTATGAAAGACTTGTACTCAGGTGCTAGATTTCTATACACAATATCAACAGTTTCAATAAGGGGAAGGGGCTGCGACAACCTACTTATTAAAGTCAATAGCCCAGTAACAAAATCGTCTACAGGCTCTTCCAAACCCTGGGTACGGCGATGAATTTCAGCCTTCAAGTCATGTTCAAAATCATAAGTCGTAAACCGCTCCTTTATTGACTTACAGAAATCAACCCACGAGATGAAAGATCTGTTGGTAAGTCGATACCATTTTAAAGCTAAGCCACTCAACAATAACGGTAGGCAGACAACAATGTCGTCTGGTTCGAGGTCATAACAATGGCAGAGTTCACTGACCCTGTCTAAGAACTCAAATACAGACGAAATTCCCAGTTCACCAGAAAATGAAATTCCCCACTTGGACACTATATTGGCTACGCCTCCCTTGCGATGGCCTTTCACCTCAGTCAATGGATTAGTGTCTTTCCCACAGACACTTTCAAACGATAGCAGATCATCGTCAAACTGGATGAGCTCCTTCTTCACGTTACAACCTGGGAGAGAATACATGGCTAAACTACAGAAGTACTGCTAGCTACAATTCAAAACAATAACTACAAATGTCTTGCCTCCGTCCTGCGCCTGAAATGAGTACGAAACAAGAAGTAGGGTTGTTTAGTACATTACCAATGCTGGGGTTCGTTGATAGGGTCCAACTCATTGCACTCTCCTTACAGTTTGTTATTTTTATGGTCCATACTCCTTGGAAGTTCACATTGACTCTTAATATTTGTTTGCATAGTATGCAATAAGGAACATGAAACAGAATAAAAACAACATTGAAAAATATGCAGCGAAATATTAAAATCCAATGGATATGGCTAAGCGACCAGGAGACTTAACCTCGCAACTGATACCATCTGCACCGCCCTCTTAAAATAAACATATTCTTGGCGTGCCTCCTAGCTGCATCACTGGAACCAACTAGAAAAGAAAGGAGTACGCAGTGGAAATGGATGTTAGTTTCTGACCTGTGCTGGGCCCGTACTTGCAGGCCAGATGTGCCGAGCGACTCCAGACTCCGTGAAGGTGGTCCCACGACGAGTGGTAGGAATACCCTCCTGGTGCTAGAAAGCTAGAATAAGTTAGGGCTAGGTTTGAAGAGAGAGAGAGAGAGAGAGCAGCCCGATCGTCAAACGCTACTAAATAAGACACATGGATAAAGAAATGGAAATTTAATTATAGTGAAATCGAACACACACAAAAAACCGGCCAGAATAACACACTCAAAGAAAAGAGTACCCTAGGGGTCAAATACAGTCACTTTCAAACGGGGAAGATAAATATAAATAACAATAAATAACTTACGATAGTAAATAACGTTAACAAATTAAATTCATACCTGTGCTCACTTCCGTGCAAAAGATGTAAAAAGGGAGGAAGTAAAAGATCAAGAGGCAATCTAGCCGGTCGCTGGTCAACAACAATCACTTCTCTGCCTAGAGATGGATGGTTGTCATGACGACCACAAAATAACAAGCATAGCAAAGATAAAACAAGCGGCTGTGTGCGTGTCGCAGAGGCTGTGTCGAGCAATGGGGATGCGATCGAGCTGGCAGTCCCCAGAGAAAAGAAAAGCAAAACCAAAGATACTATAAGAAGAAACAAATGACGTCAGGTGTCCGTGAAATATATCATGATACATGCACGCAATCAAACACACAAAATGCCAGCCGTCGATGCAGTAATAAAACTCAAAGCAACTCGTGCTTGTAGGTAGTCTAGCAAAACATGCTAAACCTATATGGTCCCCAACTTACGTTCCGAGTTCGAGCTGAATACGGTAAGGCCTACTTAAAGTTACCGCCGTGATTCAGTTGCCCGAAGCAGGGAATGAAGGGAAAACATAAGGGCTAAAATATATGGTGTCATGCCTCGTGTTGGGAGAATGGTCGAAACGCCAACGTCCACAAACCACGGGAGACCCATTCGAAGATATGCCCAAATCAAAACACTTCAATGCACCTGGCAGCAAGAAAAACATACACTCACAAAATCACTCGCAGATATATTTCACGGCACAAATAAAAGATTAAACCTTAGACCTAAACTAAACAAAACAGGAGACCGCCATTTCGATTGGTTCCACAGCAAATCCAAGCACACGACGAAGACCAAAAAGAACAGTTAAATATAGGAAATGAGCATAGTGGACACAAGGTTAGATGTGTTACTTACATGAGTAAATGGAAGGCTTCGGCATAATAACAATGTTAAATAAAAAGGAAAAACATTACATTTTAAATAATAAGGCGGAGAGCCTCAAGGCACGTCCGGACAGAAAGTATCTCACATGGCGTCTGAGTCTACCGGGACGGCCGCCAAAGAAAATAAAGAAATGAGAGATGTTAAACATGGCTCAAACTTTAGGCCGAATTCGAAAACTTCCGCCTACGATTAGTAAAGAGGCTTCTGAAAAGGCATATAGATATCCGTCCGCGTGATGATAGACCCAGTACTCGTCAGACCAGGAGAGCTATAGCCAGCGTCAAATTGCGTTCTGCATTTTGAAAATTTATTTTTACAAGTCAGACGTTGAGCTACTCTAGGCGTTGAAGTGGTTAGCGCAGAGTGAGGAAGTTAATAGTCTACAGAACATGGCATATTGTATTATAACATCCAGTAGACGAGGTTTGTGAAAGACGGGAAGTTGCCTGCAATATTTACTTGAGTTTAGAAGTTGTGCAAAAGTTATATTTGACAGAGACACGGATCAGGTGAATCGAAAAGCCTGGTTAATAGCGAACATAGATTTGCCAACCTACTACACATAGTTAGTTTGTCATAGTTGCGCGCTTGTGACTTAAGAGCTAATAAAGCACCGTGGTAGGACAGTCAAGTATATCTCACAGTGCAGAATATTTTGACAAAGGCACGGTTGTACAATACGGAGTCGTGTGCGATACGAAGTGGACGCAATAGGCTCACCAATAAGTAGTGGTCCTGTTTGCTAATTATACTCTTAGTATAACCGACAGCTCTCCTATATCATCAAGAAGACGGGACATCGTGGAGACAAGACGATCAACGCCCAGGTGATGATGCAGATAGCCAAGATGGATAAGGGGTCGGAGATGGATTAGAGCCATACCAGTGGGGTATACCTAGGTGACGATTCTTGTCGAGCTGAGAATGAGTACCCTATTTTAATCATTTGATTTTTGGTTGGGGTTGGATTGGCGACGGGAACGATTGATTTGTAAATATTTTGATAATTATTTTGATTTAAGTTACTTTCATCTTTTGTGTTGGGTAAGAATAAATGATGACGTGCCGTAAGATTATGTAAATGATGACGCGTGATCACCTCTGCATACTTGAGTTTTACGTGTAGAGTAACCTTTATATTCAGGATGGGAGCAAAGGTCATCGGCACTCTTCAGTTGTTTGTAAGGGTAGTTTCAACTCAGAGAAGGAGTGTTGTATTTATTGTAGAAGTTTTATTGGACCAGGCGTGCTTTACTAAGTCAATTTAGCATTGAAATTGGAGGTCATCAGTACCTATCACTTAACGTAAAGTTTAAGATATATTTTGAAAGATAATGGATGTGTATCCACATTCGGTGAATTGATTAAGGCAGACAGTGATTTCAAGAGTTTATTGACTTTTGTGAGCTCAGGTAAGAATGTTGATTGCTGATTTTTGGAAGGACCCGTAGGGATGTTGGATTTAGTCCTTTCCTGGACGTGATATGTGTGTAGTGTGGAGGCTTTGATTCCCACATGTGTCGTCGGAGGGTATTTGGTAACCCCAATTGTGATTTTGGTTGTGTCCGTCAGCCGGGACTTACATGCAAAGGCAATCCCGAGCGTGACGTGTTTACAGGATATATCAAATGATCCCTGTTTATGTCTACGAATCTTGGAGAAAGGCTTTCTGTAGCTTTCTCGGAAGAAATGGTAATATTAATCAGCTTTGGTAGTTGAAGTGTTAATTGCTCACGATGTTATAGACGGGTGTCTGCGAATGATATTATTGTGTTGGCCGAGATTTATAAAGGATTTGATATTAACGTGACTAATCGCTGAGGTTATTTCAGCTGGATCTTTTTTAAATGAATGTTGTTTTCTTTTTTTAAGTTTTTAACCCTGGTCTGTTGAAAGTTCATGACAAGGTTAGCTAATTTCATGGAGGTGTGATCTTGAGCCTGAAGAAGTAAAGGTTACTCGGTGCTTTATTGGAGTATTTTGACTCAAGCACTAGATTTAGTAGTTTGTCATGCTATTTTGAAGCATGTTGTGTTTTTGTGTAAATATTTTATGTAGGATTTTATGCAGAGGCGTTTTCTCCAATACCACGGGGTAAGCACCGCTTACCTAGCATATTCTCATAAGAATAAAGTATATAATATCACTTTCTAACGCGCAAGCATCTGCAAAAACGCCACTTTAAATGACGTTCCTCGTTCTCTACCGCAGTTCTCCACGATCAGCCGGTACTACATTGGAGAGAAAGAAGAAAGAGTGCGGCTGGTCGCTATGACAACGGCTTGTTTACCTCCAGGAGCCTTCTGGCCCGGAACACTGCTATGGCCGATGGAGTGGTACACCAACAACGCCAGGTCGCCCTTGATTGGCTAAGACAGGGGGTGTGGCGTTCCATAGCCACAGGGCTGTCGTCGAGACAAGTGAAAGTGGGTAGCAAGGTCTGCTTCGATTCGCGTGGCTTACCCTAGCGAGCCTGGACACCAGCACTGCTTAAAATCATTTGGCGCGCCTCTCCAGTCCCCACCCACTCCTTGCCCACCCACCATCTGACCATCAGACCCGACCTTTGCTGGGCGCGGTAGTTAAAATTCTTCTTCGTCCGGTTAACTCACAACTATATGTTTTTGAGTGCAATTAGCAAAATTTAGTATACCGTAACTACTGTTGATATTATTGTGTTGGAGTGTACAGTGCGTTGGAATCTTCAGAGTGACCCATCAACCCGAAAAGTTGCTCAGATTATCATTCAAATTATATTCAAAGAGTAGGTGTAAAGGATACATAATTTTAAATGTATGTACATCCGTATAATTTGAATAATATTTTAAAGACCTATCACATTATTTAAAAAAATATTTGGGTATTACGAAGCCTCCGTGGCTTAGGCGGCAGCACGCCGGCCTCTCACCGCTGGGCCCGTGGTTCAAATCCCGGTCACTCCATGTGAGATCTGTGCTGGACAAAACGAAGGCAGACAGGTTTTCCTCCGGGTACTCCGGTTTTCCCTGTCAAAATTTCATTCCAGCAACACTCGCCACTATCATTTCATTTCATCTGTCATTCATTTAATCATTGCCCCAGAGGAGTGCGTCGGGCCTCGGCAGCCGGCACAGTTCATATCCTCGCCGCTAGATGGGGGCTTCATTCATTCCATTCCTGACCCGGTCGGAGACTGGAAGCAGGCTGTGGATTTTCATTTGGTTATTACGGTAGGTAGGGTCTATCAAGTTCTCATTTGTACAAAATTAATTAATGCCACTATTTACTGTACCTTGGCAGATCATTTGTAGCGAAGTTCAATTCTTCTCTCCCTCTTAGTGAATTCATCAATTACATGGTCGTGAAAATCAGTGTTCCCCTGAAGGCTGCACAATAACACCTTTTCAATGGAAAGAAGCGCGAGATGTGAAAGTCCTTCTTGATGCATTGAGTTTCGGGTGAAGGTTTTTGTACGTTTCATGGTAGAAAATATTCTTTCCACTGATGCACTAGACGCCGGAATTGTTAGTACTAGTTTAAAAAAAGAAGGAATCTTTACGTGACCATTAATTATGCGATCATGAGCCACGGGACCTCCTTTTTACGTGGAATCCGAAGCACAGGACATGGAATTTCACTTCGAAATCTCACATGCATTGACCGGGAATCGAACCCGGTCCACCTTGGTGAGAGGCCAACAGCTTGACCGCTGCGCCACCACGCCCCCCTTAGTACTAGTTTGCATAGGTTATAGGCCTACGCCCCAATTAAGTCATTCAAACTAATGAAGCCGTGAAAGCCTACATCAGTACAATTTGAGTGATATTTGCAAATAAATATTAACTGAACATGCATCCAATGACATAAGAATATCTATTAGTCTACTAATAGCATGTTTATTATTTTAATGTTCACTTAGGTCTCATAGTCTAATAGAAAATAATAATAATAATGTTATTGGTTTTACGTCCTTGTTAACTACTGAGGCTTTTAGAGACGCCAGGATGCCGGAATTTTGACCCGAAGGGAATCTTTAACGTGCCAGTAAATATACTGACACGGCTCCCTCGCATTTGCGCACCCTCAAATGCCGACTGACTGCGACGGCATTCGATCCTGCTATCTTAAGCTCAGCAAGCTAGAACGTTACCGCTGAGCCACGCATGATAGAAAATTTACGGGTAATAACCTAAAAGTTTAGCTCCTTAGGCCAAGAAATGCGAACAACAAAAACACAAATTGCCACACTGTTCAATCGTCAAATGATACAAGAAAAGAGAAGCCCGCCAACCCTATTGATGAATAATTTTCTCCGCAATTAATGTACATGGATTGGCATGCCTCAAGTTGAAAAGGGAAAAATGAGCTGTGCTGTATTACAATTCTTTCTATTTTTATTTTTTTAAATGTGAAAGACTAATAATTATGTGTGTAGAGTAATTGTTGCTACTTCAGATATCAACCTCAACATTGACAAGGGCATAGCTGGAACCGGGTGCTGAAGTTGCTTTATGGTTTAAGCCTATATTTTGAGTCTTCTTCACAGCTTACCCTCGAAAAAATTCCACGCCACGCCACTGATTTTATGTATGACTGCGGTCAATCGATAGTGCGTTTTATTGTGTTAAGGCAACTCGTGATCAAGTGTTTTGTAGTGTTGGATAGGAAACCAGGAACTATACGGGTTGGTCACTGTTGATGACAGCACGTAGTGCTTTGGAGAGTTTGACGTAATGTATCCGCGAGTAAGGTATCCGCGTTATTGGAGGATGGGCATTACTTGTAATTTATAGATTCATGTAGATAAGGGTAGAGAACATCATGAGATTATGTGTGTTAAGTAGTGTATTTTTTTGTTTCCCAACGCCACTAATACCCGACACCAGATCATGATCTGGCAATTGCTTTGGCGGGAAATGATCTTGGACAAATAAGTAGTGGTTTTGTAGGGGTTCAGATGCCTCCTCCTCCTCACCCTCCTCACAAGATGGCGGCAGCCCGATAACTCCCGAACGCATGGTCGGATTTTGACGAATGAGGTGTTATTGAACTCGGGCTGACACCCCCTTTCCAATGAACAATATATTTCAACAGCAAAATAAAACCTACCCCTACTAGGGGCGAAATTGTAATTTTTTAGAGAATCTCTCTTTCCAACTGCAACATGTGAGAGTTTGAATGTCAATATGGAATGAAACGTTGTTCTACATAAAGTGCATGTGTTTGGTAGATAGCCACAATGAATTAACATGCTTGTTTTTGTTTTTTACGCATGCCCAATCCTGACGTTTGTAAGGGGGTGGGGGAGCGGTTCCCTGTGGACGGGTCCTTGTTGACGGGTCATTGTTGGCGGGGTCATTGTTGACAGGTCATTGATGACAAGTCCTTGTGGACAAGTCCTTGTTGACAGGTCCCTGTTGACAGGTCCCTGTTGACAGGTCATTGTTGACGGGCCATTGTTGACGGGTCCTTGTTGACAAGTCCTTGTGGATGAGTCCTTGTTGAAGAGTCCCTTTGGACTTATCCCTTTAGACCGGTCCCTTTGGACTGGTCCCTATGGACTGGCCCATGGTCTCTAATGCTATGATGAAATTAAACGTTGTTCCACATGAAACGCATGTGAAGAGCCGATTGCTACTATGAATTAACATGTTTGTTTTTTGTTTTTAACGCATGCGCACTTGGGGTTTTTGTAAGCGGGCGGGGTTTTTGAATAATGATTTATAGATGAGTTATTTTTAAAAAAATTACCAAAAGATCCAAAACTAATAGGTCATTAGCTTTTTAATATCTCATGAATCAATAAGGCTAGGGACCTGTATGAGAGGTCGTTGGACTTGAGGTGGCATTCTGTTTTTGAATATATTATTTATTTATGTCAAAAGGGCCTAACTGCACTTTTGTTAATATCTTGTTAACTAATAATCAGAGAGGGTCAAGTGAGGTGTCATAGGACTCAGGATGGTCAACCCTTTTCCATGACCAACGAATTCACCCAAAAGATCTAAGGTCATTAGCTTTTTAATATCTCATGAATCAATAAGGCTAGGGACCTGTATGAGAGGTCGTTGGACTTGAGGTGACATTCTGTTTTTGAATATATTATTTATTTATGTCAAAAAGGCATAACTGCACTTTCGTTAATATCTCGCTAACTAATAATCAGAGAGGGTCAAGTGAGGTGTCATAGGACTCAGGATGGTCAACCCTTTTCCATGACCAACGAATTTACCCAAAAGACCTAAGGTCATTAGCTTTTTAATATCTCATGAATCAATAAGGCTAGGGACCTGTATGAGAGGTCGTTGGACTTGAGGTGACATTCTGTTTTTGAATATATTATTTATTTATGTCAAAAGGGCCTAACTGCACTTTTGTTAATATCTCGCTAACTAATAATCAGAGAGGGTCAAGTGAGGTGTCATAGGGCTCAGGATGGTCAACCCTTTTCCATGACCAACGAATTTACCCAAAAGATCTAAAACAGCAAGGTCATTGACATATTATTTTTAAACTAATAATCAGAGAGGCTCAAGTGAGGTGTCATAGGACTTAGAATGGTCAACCCTCTCCCATGGTCAATGAATTTACCCAAAATACCCAATACATCAAGGTCATCGACCTGAGATTTTATAAACTAATAATCGCATACGAACATGTGTGATGTTTACCATGTGTGATGAAACATAGCTAGGTAGAGAAAGAATTAGTGTAGGCTACATGTATGGTGACTGACAAGTCTTTTACCATTGAAACTTGTTTTTCAGATCAAACTGCAGTATAGAGAGAGTATAGGTTGCAGGTATGGGTTAATAAATGACGAACGGTGTACACAAACTCTGATTTATCGATTCAAGAATTAAGAGTAGACTATCTTTAATTGATTGGTTAAAGAGGATAGCTAAAACACAAAAAAAAAAATGCTCAGTGGTTACCGGGACAAGATGGTCGCTACACACAACAAGCTTTAAATACTTGAGGCTAATAATCTATACACACACACACACTCGCTTGTTCTAAACTAAACTGTGTTGCTGTCAGTGCTCAGACAGTAGGCTGATGACAAAATGCATTGCTAACAGAAATATAATCATTTCCGGTTCTATAATGTTACCAGCTATCCATTTTGTGTTGTAGTTTAAGCACTTTTAGCTCTTGTACTGGTGGTCTTAACTCGATTTCCAGGTCTGAGGCCTAGAATGAGTCAAACTAAGAAACAAGGGCATGGTGGTGTAGTGGTTAACCTGTTAGCCTTTTCACCAGGGTTCGATTTCAGGTTAATATGCATGTCATAAACAAACAAATAAAAGCAGAGATAATGTTTAAAACTGATCACACTTCTCTCTTTTCAAATTATTACTTAGATTACAAATACAAAGGTGAACTGGGTTTGACATACAGTTAATGCTTCCTATCACATACTAGACTGTAAGAAAGCCAAATAGCAAAAGGCGTAGGTAGAGCAGTGGTAAAATTGCTATATGTAGAAAACTACCTAGCGGATTTATGAACTGGCAAAGGTATGTTGCATAAACAGTGCAGGATACAATCCAGCAACCATAATTTGTATCTTGTGGACAAGAGAAAACATATATATAGTGAGAGATATATAGAAAGCTTGTGTGTGTGTGTGTGGGTAGCATTGGTTTTTTGACCAGAGAAAATACGGTGAGGTAGGGTGGGGAGAGGGAGAATTAGCACTTATATATGAATGGAAAATAGATTTTTTTCAATCGTTTTGTTTTTCAAATGCAGTGGTAGATAGTCATTATTTTGGAAAACATTCCTACTTGCAGTAGTAATAAGCCTCTATGGTTCCGCTAACACATAGATAGACTGTATTATTGCCATGGTCAAGCACTCACATTAAGATCATTTACAAAATCATGAAATGAAAAATAAAAAATCCTGTTTTGGAAATATCGTTTTTCAACATACACACAAAATAAATATATAAAAAATTTGTAAACATCAAAATGGAAAATCCATGTTTCCATAGAGACAAAATTTAAAAACCTTAAACGGACATTTAAGAAAATATATGCAAATGGGAAATTGACAAATGTGTAAATATGAAAATGGAAAAATCCATGTTTCCATATCATGAAATTGAAAAACATCAAACTGTCATTTTTTAAAATGCAAATTGAAAATTGACAAATTGCAATGTGTGAAATGTGAAATTGAACAAATGGCTATCATTATTAAAAAAAAAAGAACATGGTGCTCTATGGTTGAGGTGTGAATCAAACCCTCTCTACTTATTTGGACCACTCGAGACTGAGTAGACTAGTTTTAGTTGTCATACCACTTTTAAAAGTTTGTGTTAAATCTAGGAATTGAACCCAAGAGCTTGTAGGGGAGATCCAAGGTTATAATATGTTAAACAGATAGCCTTGAATGTAGGGTGTGGTATATATATAGAGATGAGACGTTTCGCTCGGGGCAGGGAGGCATGAAGATCTATATCAAACCAGTCAAAAGACTGACGACTCAAACAACAACATGTAGAGCTCACCAAAATAATGTTGTGTAACGGTAAATGTTAGTCAACGAACAGTAATGCATTACTAAAACCCATGACACGATACCTAAGAGCTTTTCTAAAATTATTTTAAAATTCCTTTACCCCTATAATAAACACCCAGTTCACAAGACTCTTAACTGCAATGTTATGGTCAAACAAAACAAAATCTATATTTCAAAACAAACAAGTGGTTTAGTCAATGAATACTGGAAAAAGTTTTATAAACACTCAAGTCCACAAAAATAATTAAATAAGTAACTGTCAGGTTGACCGAGTGGTTATGGTGTTTGACTAAGTTCAAATTTTCTGTACAAGAAAGCAAGGGTTTGAATCCCTTACCTGATACAACTATTGCCTCAACATGGCTTGACCACACTGTATTATTGTGTACTCGGTACACAAACCATAGATAGAGTGTATTGTTTAAGGTCACTCTCTTTGCGAACATAGTCAGAGACTGTTGATGGTTAACAATTGCATTAATAGTGGGACATAGGGATAGCAATTAAGAAAAACAGACAATACCCATACACTATTTTTATTTATTTAATGTAAGTACTTGTACAATAGTTATATACAAACTACAACTCTCTTTTGTCTATTACTATCTAGTCCTATTCGATCCACTTGCATATCAAGGCAGATGCCTTTGTAGTTCAGCCCCTTAAAACAACAACAACACTACCTCTTGCATAGTCTGTGATGTTGATGACTCTTGAGGCGTGGAAGATGGATACAACATAACTTTTACAACAGGGGTTAAACGTTGCTCAACAAACAATGCACTATTTTGAGTACCAACATCTTTCTCTTGTACTAACTTATTAGCATTCTGATGATTTTTTGCCAACACCATCAGTTTTGTCTGGAGCACTACATTGATGATCACTCACACTTAAAACCACAACATTTCTACTTTTCATATTGCCTCGACATCTTGTTGACCTCTGTTTTGAGCATCGCCAGAATATTATTCCTTTTTCATTTTGTCGCCTATAGTTATAAGAGTAGCCTTTATAGAGTACACGTTGTTTACATCGGTTAGTTGTAGTAAGTTCCATAGTAGTAACTAACCTGTTAGTATGATTTGCACACTACAATGTTTATCTCTGTTCTGGTAATAGAATTATTTAGCGTTGGCTTTTATATTTAATATGTACAGTTAAAAGTGATAGAAAAGTGGTAGAAACGTGGTAGCAAAGTGGTAGACAAGTGGTAGACAATTGGTAACATAGTGGTAGAAAGGTGGTAGCAAAGTGGTAGCAAAGTGGTAGAAAAGTGGTAGAAAAGTGGTAGAAAAGTAGTAGAAAAGTGGTAGCAAAGTGGTAGAAAAGTGGTAGCAAACTAGAAAAGTGGTAGAAAAGTGGCAGAAAAGTAGTAGAAAAGTGGTAGCAAAGTGGTAGAAAAGTGGTAGCAAACTAGAAAAGTGGTAGCAAAGTGGTAGCAAAGTGGTAGAAAATATTACATGTATTGTTAAGAAATAGTTTAAGCGGTTACATGGATTCATTACACTATAATTTTAGCATCACGAAGCTCATTTTCTATATCCAAAAGTTCTTCCTCATATTTAGTATGACCAGCCTGTTTACAGGTATGCAAGTACTGAAGCCGCTGGATTAGCTTACTGGGATTGTTCCAGTAAACAAATTTAACAAATGATTTTTTTTGGTGTAAACCATTAGCATCATCATCATCATCATCATCATCATCATCATCATAATCATCATCATCATCATCATGGTTATCATCATCAATATAATTATCATCAATATTATCATCATCACTAATACTATCTAATCCTTTTTGTTCATCTTGCAATGCAACAACCTTTGGCATAGTTTGTGTTGTCTTTGATAGTGTTAGAGGTTTCTTAGACGTTAACGACTGTCCTATCATGTCTTTTTCAGGAGATAATAAATGCTCTTTAACAAACAAAGCACTATTTTGAGCCACACTATTTTTTCTTGGTCTTGCTTTTTTACCTTGGTTATAGTATTTTGTCCATTTAAATGAGTATTATTTTGAGATTTACAATGATGATCGATTGAAATAAGTATGTTGGAGCCTTTTGTTTTAATCATTCCTCGAAACTTTTTAGATCGTTGTTTCGAACAGCATCAAATAACAGTTCCATTTTTATTAGTTCTTTTTACAATATATGCATATCCTTTATAGTAAGCACATGGCTTACCATAGCTAGACGTTGATACTTCCATGTCAACTGTTAAGCATAAACTAATCTCTAGTAAAGTTAACTCGATAATAAAAATGATAGTTTGTAGTATGTGCAGTTTAAAGTAAGAGCAAAAGTGAGAGTCAAATGGTAGAAAAGTGTTAGCAAAGTGGTGGAAGAGTGGTAGCAGTTTATAGTAGACATGATCTTTCAACCAGAATGTGATTTCAGTAAATGTAATTTCTAAACCTTAGCAGTGAGTAGTCAGTTAGTCTTGGTTCAGACAAGCGTAAACAGTTCTCCAATGAATCAGAGATCAAGATTTTCATTATGAAACAGTTGTGTAACCAATTAGGTATCGGTACTTGATAGCTTCACACATGAACAAAAATTCCAACATATCTGACATGAATTAAATGATTTGAAAGTTGACAAAGAATATCCAATCAACCATTGTAGTTGCAATGTCAAACACAAAGACAAAATCAGCATGAACTTTTAAGTTACAGGAAAATTCTATGAAATAGACTATGCAGGAAATTTGGAAATACACATCAGAAGTTTGCAACACCATCCTTCTAGCCTATATAAATTATCGACATGGAAAGTGTGCACTGCCCCTAACATTAAACCAATTTATCAATAACACAAGTCAACAATCAAAACATTTTGTGTTGAGTCTATCATTTAATGCATATATTCTGTCTACATTGAACAGTAACAAAAAACGCCATTCATAATTAATTTTGCTTTAATTATTTATGTAATGATAAATACATATTTAAAGTTTTGGCTGACTGTTCAGGGTGAATAGGCTTTGAACACATAAGAGAGGGAATATTTTAAGACTTAACCTCAGCTCACCTAACATAACCTAAATTTACCTAACCTAACCTTGTCATATAGGTAAGAAACGGGTCAAGCTATGCTTTCGACTACCGAGCTTCAGCTACTTTTCAAGGTTACTCTCCGAACATTGCCGGAGACTGCTGATAAACACCTATGTTCCCACGGCGGCGGCGCGCAACGACTTACATGACGCGCTTCCCCCTTTTCATTGATCCCTGTTGATTTGTCCCTTTGGACTGGTCCCTGTTGACTAGCCCCTTTGGAAGGGCCCTTTTTGAATGGAGTCATTTTTGACGGGTCCCTGTGGACAGGTCCTTTTGGCTGATCCCTTTGGACCGGACCCTTTGACATAATTTGGATAATTGCATGGGCCAGTCCATAGGTACCAGTCCAAAGGGACTCTATCTATGGTTTGTGTACCGAGTACACAATAATTCAATGTGGTCAAGCCATGTTGAGGCAATAGTTATATCAGGTAAGGGATTCAAACCCTTGCTTTCTTGTACAGAAAATTTGAACTTAAGTCAAACACCATAACCACTCGGTCAACCTGACAGTTACTAATTTAATTATTTTTGTGGACTTGAGTGTTTATAAAACTTTTTCCAGTATACATTGACTAAACCACTTGTTTGTTTTGAAATATAGATTTTGTTTTGTTTGACCATAACATTGCAGTTAAGAGTCTTGTGAACTGGGTGTTTAATATAGGGGTAAAGGCATTTTAAAATAATTTTAGAAAAGCTCTTAGGTATCGTGTCATGGGTTTTAGTAATACATTACTGTTCGTTGACTAACATTTACCGTTACACAACATTATTTTGGTGAGCTCTACATGTTGTTGTTTGAGTCGTCAGTCTTTTGACTGGTTTGATGCAGATCTCCATGCCTCCCTGCCCCGAGCGAAACGTCTCATCTCTATATAACTACCACACCCTACATTCAAGGCTATCTGTTTAACATATTATAACCTTGGATCTCCCCTAAAAGCTCTTGGGTTCAATTCCTAGATTTAACACAAACTTTTAAAAGTGGTATGACAACTAAAACTAGTCTACTCAGTCTCGAGTGGTCCAAATAAGTAGAGAGGGTTTGATTCACACCTCAACCATAGAGCACCATGTTCTTTTTTTTAAATAATGATAGCCATTCGTTCAATTTCACATTTCACACATTGCAATTTGTCAATTTTCAATTTGCATTTTAAAAAATGACAGTTTGATATTTTTCAATTTCATGATATGGAAACATGGATTTTTCCATTTTCATATTTACACATTTAGCAATTTCCCATTTGCATATATTTTCTTAAATGTCCGTTTAAGGTTTTTAAATTTTGTCTATATGGAAACATGGATTTTCCATTTTGATGTTTACAAATTTTTTATATATTTATTTTGTGTGTATGCTGAAAAACGATATATCCAAAACAAAATTTTTTATTTTTCATTTTATGATTTTGTAAATGATCTTAATGTGAGTGCTTGACCATGGCAATAATACAGTCTATCTATGTGTTAGCGGAACCATAGAGGCTTATTACTACTGCAAGTAAGAATGTTTTACAAAATAACGACGATCTACCACTGCATTTGAAAAACAAAACGATTGAAAAAAATCTATTTTCCATTCATATATAAGTGCTAATTCTCCCTCTCCCCACCCTACCTCACCGTATTTTCTCTGGTCAAAAAACCAATGCTACCCACACACACACACACAAGCTTTCTATATATCTCTCACTATATATATGTTTTCTCTTGTCCACAAGATACAAATTATGGTTGCTGGATTGTATCCTGCACTGTTTATGCAACATACCTTTGCCAGTTCATAAATCCACTAGGTAGTTTTCTACATATAGCAATTTTACCACTGCTCTACCTACGCCTTTTGCTATTTGGCTTTCTTACAGTCTAGTATGTGATAGGAAGCATTAACTGTATGTCAAACCCAGTTCACCTTTGTATTTGTAATCTAAGTAATAATTTGAAAAGAGAGAAGTGTAATCAGTTTTAAACATTATCTCTGCTTTTATTTGTTTGTTTATGACATGCATATTAACCTGAAATCGAACCCTGGTGAAAAGGCTAACAGGTTAACCACTACACCACCATGCCCTTGTTTCTTAGTTTGACTCATTCTATGCCTCAGACCTGGAAATCGAGTTAAGACCACCAGTACAAGAGCTAAAAGTGCTTAAACTACAACACAAAATGGATAGCTGGTAACATTATAGAACCGGAAATGATTATATTTCTGTTAGCAATGCATTTTGTCATCAGCCTACTGTATGAGCACTGACAGCAACACAGTTTAGTTTAGAACAAGCGAGTGTGTGTGTGTATAGATTATTAGCCTCAAGTATTTAAAGCTTGTTGTGTGTAGCGACCATCTTGTCCCGGTAGCCACTGAGCATTTTTTTTTGTGTTTTAGCTATCCTCTTTAACCAATCAATTAAAGATAGTCTAATCTTAATTCTTGAATCGATAAATCAGAGTTTGTGTTCACCGTTCGTCATTTATTAACCCATACCTGCAACCTATACTCTCTCTATACTGCAGTTTGATCTGAAAAACAAGTTTCAATGGTAAAAGACTTGTCAGTCACCATACATGTAGCCTACACTAATTCTTTCTCTACCTAGCTATGTTTCATCACACATGGTAAACATCACACATGTTCGTATGCGATTATTAGTTTATAAAATCTCAGGTCGATGACCTTGATGTATTGGGTATTTTGGGTAAATTCATTGACCATGGGAAAGGGTTGACCATTCTAAGTCCTATGACACCTCACTTGAGCCTCTCTGATTATTAGTTTATAAAATCATATGTCAATGACCTTGCTGTTTTAGATTTTTGGGTAAATTCGTTGGTCATGGAAAAGGGTTGACCATCCTGAGTCCTATGACACCTCACTTGACCCTCTCTGATTATTAGTTAGCGAGATATTAACAAAAGCGCAGTTAGGCCCTTTTGACATAAACAAATAATATATTCAAAAACAAAATGTCACCTCAAGTCCAACACCCTTTCATACAGGTCCCTAGCCTTATTGATTCATGAGATATTAAAAAGCTAATGACCTTAGTTCTTTTGGGTAAATTCGTTGGTCATGGAAAAGGGTTGACCATCCTGAGTCCTATGACACCTCACTTGACCCTCTCTGATTATTAGTTAGCGAGATATTAACGAAAGTGCAGTTATGCCTTTTTGACATAAATAAATAATATATTCAAAAACAGAATGTCACCTCAAGTCCAACGACCTCTCATACAGGTCCCTAGCCTTATTGATTCATGAGATATTAAAAAGCTAATGACCTATTAGTTTTGGATCTTTTGGATTTTTTTTTAAATAACTCATCTATAAATCATTATTCAAAAACCCCGCCCGCTTGCAAAAAACCCAAGTGCGCATGCGTAAAAAACAAAAAAACAAACATGTTAATTCATAGTAGCAATCGGCTCTTCACATGCGTTTCATGTGGAACAACGTTTAATTTCATCATAGCATTAGAGACCATGGGCCAGTCCATAGGGACCAGTCCAAAGGGACCGGTCTAAAGGGATAAGCCCAAAGGGAGTCATCAACAAGGACTCATCCACAAGGACTTGTCAACATGGACCCGTCAAAAATGGCCCGTCTACAATGACCTGTCAACAGGGACCTGTCAACAGGGACCTGTCAACAAGAACTTGTCCACAAGGACTTGTCATCAATGACCTGTCAACAATGACCCCGCCAACATTGACCCGTCAACAAGGACCCGTCCTCAGGGAACCGCTCCCCCACCCTCTTACAAAAGCCATGAGTGGGCATGCGTAAAATCAAAAACAAGCATGTTAATTCATAGTGGCTATCCACCGAACACATGCACTTTATGTAGAACAACGTTTCATTCCATATTGACATTCAAACTCTCACATGTTGCAGTTGGAAAGAGAGATTCTCTAAAAAATTACAATTTCGCCCCTAGTAGGGGTAGGTTTTATTTTGGGGTTGAAATATATTGTTCATTGGAAAGGGGGTGTCAGCCCGAGTTCAATAACACCTCATTCGTCAAAATCCGACCATGCGTTCGGGAGTTATCGGGCTGCCGCCATCTTGTGAGGAGGGTGAGGAGGAGGAGGCATCTGGACCCCTACAAAACCACTACTCAAATAGGTGATCATTCCTCATTCAATTATACCATACACCGACGATCACAAACCGACGATCGATAAACTGACGATCGCTAACCGAATGTATCATGCGCGTGTTTTAGCATTGGTTTATGTTCACATTTTATTTAATGTATCGTATTTTAAAAAAATAGAAACTTGTTCTTCACTTATGAGGTTGGACAGTGATTGATCCTAAATGTATGTGTTGTATGGCATGTTTTGAGCCATGGGCCCATGGATGCGTCCTTGTGAGGGTGTTGGGTCGATTTATTTTATTCAATTCAGGGGATGTTTCAGTTTTGTTTTTAATTCATTCAGGCAAGAGGGTTTGTTAGTTTTAAATTAATATATTTGTAGTAGTTAGTTTTAGTTAATAAATTCATGCTTTGTTAAGATACCTCGACGTGGGATTGTAGTTATATCCCTGTTATTTCATCTCCGCAGTCCTAGGATGGTCATTAAATTTAAGCTAGTGGACTGAGCGTGGCCCCCAGAAAAGAGTCAAATCCTAGAAGACCCTTCTCAAGGGTACAATATATAAAATATCACCAAACCAAATTTATTTCATGTGCATCGGATTGCATTTTACAGAGGTTATATTTGTAAATTCGACATTCAATCTGGGTGACAATAGGCGTTGAATTTATTGATCGGATACCTTGAATATCGCTGGAGATCAGTACCATTGGACCTCGCAATAATAATGTACTTCAGATTTGAACGTCTCAATTTTAGTTTCACCTGGTGGATTAGAGAAGGATATAATTAGGAATTTGGCTATCCATGGTATGGTCTCCCGACAGTTCTTCACTCTCGTGTCCCTTTTGTCAATGGCAATGATATTTTCATCTTCTTATTAAATATTCGGAATCCACTGAAACGTGAATTTGTAGGCTTTTTATGTTTCTGTGCCATGTCATGTCATGCCATGTTCTACCAAAATGGACACATGCGGTATTGCACTACACAAAGCAAAGGAAATCAACTAATGGTAAGCAAAATGCTCAGTTAGTGTATCGTGATGGTCGACTGGAAATGGCAATTCACCATATCTCAAAAATCAATCAACTGGCAATCATGACATGACAAATCAACACAAGTAAACTACTTGAAACAAATAACTTCCCACCTTAACGATAAGACCTTGTGTTGCAAATCAAACATTCTTAGCCCATATTCCTAGATGTAAAATGTCTTACCTGACGACCTAATTCATCTGCTTTCCTCTCATCTCCAGAGATATTTACATTTAATTCTTGGCACAGATACGATACATGTATGTGTGAGTGGATATGAAAAGGAACCGTATTCTTCAGATATTCCAGTTTAAGCTGGAAACTGACAAACTACATTTTCGTATCATCCATATTTACAATCTTCTGACTCGAAACAAAACTCAGGATCAACATACGGAATAAGGTACGGTATTTAAGTTTATTGTTTCTACGATTTAAGTACTATGGTGATTGTTTAATGTTTATTTTAATGATGAACACATTTTAATACCAAAACCAGTTATTAACTAATTAGATATAGGTGCGTGCGTCTGTGAAATGGTACTAACTATACCCGACAACTGGGCCCTTATAATGTGATGGGCATTATATATGTTCTCAGCATAAATATTGCCACACACTAGTTATACGATGGGACAAACACACTGAGAAGTAATTTGAAACATTCAGATGTCAGGATCGAGATATGAACTGCAACCTTACAGTTCTATGCATGGCGTACCAGTGCAGTGCTAGTACAAACAAGGTCTATAAATGTCAAGCAAGAAGTACAGGAAATTGTAGAGTTTGAAGCTACTATTCTCCATTGAACTCTTACAGCCAATTATTGGCACTTGTTCTATTTGCAATGGCTCATTGGTAACATAGTTATTGTTGTTGTAGACTGCCAGGTCACTCTTACTCCTGAAGGAACCGTCTGCTGGACCTGGACCATCACCTCCATCATTGACGCCGACATTGCCTACCAAAGATCTTGGTGGTTCGGTAAGTTTCATGAATTGTTGATTGTCTTATTAAGTAGGTATACCCTTAAAATTTTAATTTGTTTTACAAATATTATGGAAGGCAGCTGGATATACTGTAGGAAAATACAATCAAACCAAACTTATTTCATGTGTATCGGATTGCATTTTCCAGAAGTTATAGGCCTATATGTCGATTCGACATCCAATCTTGATGAAAATAGGCGTTGCATTTATTGATCGGGTACCTTGAACATTGCTGGAAATCAGTACCACTGGACCTCACAATCATGACGTACTTCAGATGTGACCGTCTCAATTTTAGATAGGCCTACACCTGGCGGATGATAGTAATAGAAGGATATAATTAGGAATTTGGCTATCCTTGGCATAGACATCAGACTGTTCTTTACTCTCGTAGTCCTTTTGTCAATGACAATGCTATTTTCTTCCTCTTATTCAATATTCGGAATCCACTGAAACGTGAACTTGTAGGCTTTTATGTTTCTGTGCCATGTCATGTCATGCTATGTTCTACCAAAAAGGACACATGCGGTATTGCACTACACAAAGCAAAGGAAATCAACTAATGGTACGCAAAATCCTCAGTTAGTGTATCGTGATGGTCGACTGGAAATGACAATTCACTATATCTCAAAAATCAATCAACTGTCAATCATGACATGACAAATCAACACAAGTAAACTACTTGAAACAAATAACTTCCCACCTTAACGATAAGACCTTGTGTTGCACATCAAACATTCTTAGCCCATATTCCTAGATGTAAAATGACTTACCTGACGACCTAATTCATCTGCTTTCCTCTCATCTCCAGAGATATTTACATTACATTCTTGGCACAGATACGATACATGTATGTGTGTGTGGATTTGAAAAGGAACCGTATTCTTGAGATATTCCTGTTTAAGCTGGAAACTGACAAACTACATTTTCGTATCATCCATATTTACAATCTTCTGACTCGAAACAAAACTCAGGGTCAACATACGGAATTAAGGTACGGTATTTAAGTTTATTGTTTCTACGATTTAAGTACTATGGTGATTGTTTAATGTTTATTTTAATGATAAACATATTTAAATATCAAAACAGGTTATTAACTAATTAGATATAGGTGCGTGCGTCTGTGAAATGGTACTAACTATACCCGACAACTGGGCCCTTATAATGTGATGGGCATTATATCTGTTCTCAGCATAAATATTGCCACACACTAGTTATACGATGGGACAAACACACTGAGAAGTAGTTTGAAACATTCAGTTGTCAGGATCGAGATATGAACTGCAACCTTACAATTCAATGCATGGCGTACCAGTGCAGTGCTAGTACAAACAAGTTCTATAAATGTCCAAAAAGAAAATATCAAGCAAGAAGTACAGGAAATTGTAGAGATTGAAGCTACTATGTTCCATTAAACTATTACAGCCAATTATTGGCACTTGTTCTATTTCCAATGGCTCATTGGTAACATATTTATTGTTGTTGTAGACTGCCAGGTCACTCTTACTCCTGAAGGAACCGTCTGCTGGACCTGGACCATCACCTCCTTCATTGACGCCGACATTGCCTACCAAAGATCTTGGTGGCTTGGTAAGTTTCATGAATTGTTGATTGTCTTATTAAGTAGGTATACCCTTAAAATTTTAATTTGTTTTACAAATATTATGGAAGGCAGCTGGATATACTGTAGGAAAATACAATCAAACCAAACTTATTTCATGTGTATCGAATTGCATTTTCCAGAAGTTATAGGCCTATATGTCGATTCGACATCCAATCTTGATGAAAATAGGCGTTGCATTTATTGATCCGATACCTTGAATATTGCTGCAAATCAGTACCACTGGACCTCGCAATCATGACGTACTTCAGATGTGACCGTCTCAATTTTAGTTAGGCCTACACCTGGCAGATGATAGTAATAGAAGGATATAATTAGGAATTTGGCTATCCTTGGCATGGACATCAGACTGTTCGTCACTCTCGTGGTCCTTTTGTCAATGACAATGCTATTTTCATCCTCTTACTCAATATTCGGAATCCACTGAAACGTGAATTTGTAGGCTTTTATGTTTCTGTGCCATGTCATGTCATGCTATGTTCTATCAAAAAGGACACATGCGGTATTGCACTACACAAAGCAAAGGAAATCAAGTAATGGTAAGCAAAATCCTCAGTTAGTGTATCTTGATGGTCGACTGGAAATGGCAAGTCACTATATCTCAAAAATCAATCAACTGTCAATCATGACATGACAAATCAACACAAGTAAACTACTTGAAACAAATAACTTCCCACCTTAACAATAAGACCTTGTGTTGCAAATCAAACATTCTTAACCCATATTCCTAGATGTAAAATGTCTTACCTGATGACCTAATTCATCTGCTTTCCTCTCATCTCCAGAGATATTTACATTACATTCTTGGCACAGATACGATACATGTATGTGTGAGTGGATATGAAAAGGAACCGTATTCTTGAGATATTCCTGTTTAAGCTGGAAACTGACAAACTACATTTTCGTATCATCCATATTTACAATCTTCTGACTCGAAACAAAACTCAGGGTCAACATACGGAATTAAGGTACGGTATTTAAGTTTATTGTTTCTACGATGTAAGTACTATGGTGATTGTTTAATGTTTATTTTAATGATGAACACATTTCAATACCAAAACCAGTTATTAACTAATTAGATATAGGTGCGTGCGTCTGTGAAATGTTACTAACTATACCCGACAACTGGGCCCTTATAATGTAATGGGCATTATATCTGTTCTCAGCATAAATATTGCCACACACTAGTTATACGATGGGACAAACACCCTGAGAAGTTGTTTGAAACATTCAGTTGTCAGGATCGAGATATGAACTGCAACCTTACAGTTCTATGCATGGCGTACCAGTGCAGTGCTAGTACAAACAAGTTCTATAAATGTCAAAAAAAAATGTCAAGCAAGAAGTACAGGAAATTGTAGAGTTTGAAGCTACTATTTTCCATTGAACTATTACAGCCAATTATTGGCACTTGTTCTATTTCCAATGGCTCATTGGTAACATAGTTATTGTTGTTGTAGACTGCCAGGCCACTCTTACTCCTGAAGGAACCGTCTGCTGGACCTGGACTATCACCTCCTTCATTGACGCCGACATTGCCTACCAATGATCTTGGTGGTTTGATAAGTTTCATGAATTGTTGATTGTCTTATTAAGTAGGTAAACCCTTAAAATTTTAATTTGGTTTACAAATATTATGGAAGGCAGCTGGATATATTGTAGGAAAATACAGTCAAACCAAACTTATTTCATGTGTATCGAATTGCATTTTCCAGAAATTATAGGCCTATATGTCGATTCGACATCCAATCTTGATGAAAATAGGCGTTGCATTTATTGATCGGATACCTTGAATATGGCTGGAAATCAGTACCACTGGACCTCACAATCATGACGTACTTCAGATGTGATCGTCTCAATTTTAGTTAGGCCTACACCTGGTGGATGATAGTAATAGAAGGATATAATTAGGAATTTGGCTATCCTTGGTTGGACATCAGACTGTTCGTCACTCTCGTGGTCCTTTTGTCAATGACAATGCTATTTTCATCCTCTTATTCAATATTCGGAATCCACTGAAACGTGAATTTGTAGGCTTTTATGTTTCTGTGCCATGTCATGTCATGCTATGTTCTACCAAAAAGGACACATGCGGTATTGCACTTCACAAAGCAAAGGAAATCAAGTAATGGTAAGCAAAATCCTCAGTTAGTGTATCGTGATGGTCGACTGGAAATGGCAATTCACTATATCTCAAAAATCAATCAACTGTCAATCATGACATGACAAATCAACACAAGTAAACTACTTGAAACAAATAACTTCCCACCTTAGCGATAAGACCTTGTGTTGCAAATCAAACATTCTTAACCCATATTCCTAGATGTAAAATGTCTTACCTGACGACCTAATTCATCTGCTTTCCTCTCATCTCCAGAGATATTTACATTAAATTCTTGGCACAGATACGATACATGTATGTGTGAGTGGATATGAAAAGGAACCGTATTCTTGAGATATTCCAGTTTAAGCTGGAAACTGACAAACTACATTTTCGTATCATCCATATTTACAATCTTCTGACTCGAAACAAAACTCAGGGTCAACATACGGAATTAAGGTACGGTATTTAAGTTTATTGTTTCTACGATTTAAGTACTATGGTGATTGATTAATGTTTATTTTAATGATGAACACATTTACATACCAAAACCAGTTATTAACTAATTAGATATAGGTGCGTGCGTCTGTGAAATGGTACTAACTATACCCGACAACTGGGCCCTTATAATGTGATGGGCATTATATCTGTTCTCAGCATAAATATTGCCACACAGTAGTTATACGATGGGACAAACACACTGAGAAGTAGTTTGAAACATTCAGTTGTCAGGATCGAGATATGAACTGCAACCTTACAGTTCTATGCATGGCTTACCAGTGCAGTGCTAGTACAAACAAGTTCTATAAATGTCCAAAAAAATGTCAAGCAAGAAGTACAGGAAATTGTAGAGTTTGAAGCTACTATTCTCCATTGAACTATTACATCCAATTATTGGCACTTGTTCTATTTGCAATGGCTCATTGGTAACATAGTTATTGTTGTTGTAGACTGCCAGGCCATTCTTACTCCTGAAGGAACCGTCTGCTGGACCTGGACCATCACCTCCTTCATTGACGCCGATATTGCCTACCAAAGGTCTTGTTGGTTTGGTAAGTTTCATTAATTGTTGATTGTCTTACTAAATAGGTATACCCTTAAAATTTTAATTTGGTTTACAAATATTATGGAAGGCAGCTGGATATACTGTAGGAAAATACAATCAAACCAAACTTATTTCATGTGTATCGGATTGCATTTTCCAGAAGTTATAGGCCTATATGTCGATTCGACATCCAATCTTGATGAAAATAGGCGTTGTATTTATTGATCGGATACCTTGAATGATGCTGGAAATCGGTACCACTGGACCTCACAATCATGACGTACTTCAGATGTGACCGTCTCAATTTTATTTAGGCCTACAACTGGCGGATGATAGTAATAGAAGGATATAATTAGGAATTTGGCTATCCTTGGCATGGACATCAGACTGTTCTTCACTCTCGTGGTCCTTTTGTCAATGACAATGCTATTTTCATCCTCTTATTCAATTGTTACGGCTGTGAGTTTGTGTCATCGCTCGCCGCATGAGTCACAACTGCCCCAGGGCTGGACTGTGCCCTGTCTCGTGTATTGCGTGCGCCTTATGCAACAGGGCTACTAGGACAAAGGGATGGTCCAGAATATTCGTGACCCAACCAGTGATGGAAATCTCTCGAAGCCGTGTGTCCTGGACGATTCTAGAATTCATTGAGTCACCAGCCTGCTATATAAGCGGCCTCAAAGTGAGGGGACTGAGCTTTCTGTGGGTGTGTGTTTCTGAGCTATTGCGTGTTTTCCTGAGCGACAGAAGTGTGGTGACGAAGTGCCGTGCGAGTTACGAAATCCAGTGACATTGTTTCTCCCAGCTTGTGGACAGCCTGCAGTAAGTGATCGTAAGTAACTGTAGTCAGTGTACAATAAGGGAGAGGAGCAGGTAGTTTCTGTCAAGGCCACCGTACTCATTAGGACGGATTAATTTCTGTAGTCTGTTGACAAGTGAAAGGGCCAAGAGCGCTCAAGGAAGAGACTTGAGAAAAATTGGAGTAAGGTTCCAATTGCTTGTATTTGCTGATGAGTAGTGTAATTTTCTGGCCGCAATAAAGTTAATTATTTCTTTAAAGAAACATTCTGTGTTGTGCTTCAACCCACCGTAATCCAGTTAACAAAAGTGCCACTAGGGGGGTGGCACGCAACAACTGATGTCAGAAGCCGGATTACGAACTCAAGCACAACACCTGACGGTCCTGATTTCAAAACCCGAGCAGGTCTTTTTCTCTACTTTCTTGTGAGTGCATGCCCTTTACAAGACAAACAACTAAAATGGAAGCGCAATTGGCAGCATTGCTAGAAAAGTTAAATGGCATGGAAACCAAAATGGAGGACGGCCAGATGAATTTAACCAAGGACCTAACTGCCAAATTAGAAGACGGCCAGAAGAAGATGGAAGACGGTCAAAATAAGTTAGCGGAGGACCTGAAGAAGATGGAAGACAGCCAGAAAAGTTTAGCCGAGGACCTAACTTCCAAATTAGAAGACGGTCAGAATAAGCTAGCAGAGGACCTAACCGCCAAATTTCTGGATGGCCAGAAAAATCTGGAAGAGTGTCTGCTGACGAAATTACAGGAAAGTCAAAAGGAATTGGAACAGGGTCTGCGTCAGGAAGTCAACACCGTCTGCCAGGGCCTACGTGAGGAAGTCACTGCAGTAGAAAAGAAGTTCGACGCCTTACAAGAGGAAGTTGCCGAACTGCGCCAACTCCCACTGACGGGGGTGGAAGAAAAATTCAACGCTTTACAAAAAGAATTTTCTGAGCTGAACCAACGCCCGTCGACGGGGATGGAAGCGAGATTCAACGCTCTTCAAGAGGAAGTTGCCGAGCTGCGCCGACGCCCGCCCACAGGTACACCGGGAATATCAGGAACGGGACAGAGCAGAGTGACGCCCCCAACCTTCGACGGAAAGGTGCCGTGGAGCACCTATTTACGTCAGTTCGAGGCAGCCTGTTCAATAAACTACTGGAACAGCACGGAAAATGCTACAGCTCTCATTGTAGCGCTGAGAGGGGACGCCCTTAACGTCCTTCAGGCCATCCCGACTGGATCCCAGGACTACGCTTCACTAATCGCCCATATGGAGTCCCGATATGGAGATAGCCATCTTCAGCAGGCCTACCAGATGCAGCTCCGGACCCGGGTACAAAAGAACGCGGAAACCCTGCAAGAGTTCGAGATGGACATCGCACGTCTCGTAAGGCTCGCCTACCCAACAGCGCCGGCCGACTTTCTGGAGCAGATAGCGACGCAGACTTTCACCGACGGGCTACGGGACTCGGACACTCAACAGGCGCTGCGACTCGCGCGCAATAAGACCCTGACAGATGCGCTGAGCCACGCACTTGAGTTCGAGACGGCAAAACAGGCATCCAGAATGCACGCGCGGGTGCGTCAAGTGGACGTCGACGAACCAGTAAAAACCAACGAGACCAAGCCCCTGGCCGACGAATTAATGGAGGCGCTAAGCCGTTTCTTCGATAGTCGCGGTACCACCAGCAAAAACGTAGCCGAAGGACATCCGGAGAGGCGGCCCGGATGAGGACTACCGACATGCTGGACCTGCGGTAAGAAAGGCCATCTGAGCAAGGACTGTGGTGATCGCCGCCGCCAAGGGTTTCCGTCGGGACAGTCAGTCGTAGGGAAACCGCGAGGTCCAGGAAAGCAAGTATCAGTCAGCCTTGGGGGGCAAAGGTTGGCCTGTGACAGTCGTCATGCCCCGGCAGTCCAAGTTCATGTGACGAAGTTACGGAGGGACAATAGCAGCCTGATGGTCGACGGAGTCGTCAACGGAGAGAGCTGGCCCATGCTAATCGACACGGGAGCATCGAGGACCATCGTCAGTCCCACCGTGATCCCGAAGTGGAGAGCGCGACCCACACAAAGGAACCTCCAGCTAATAACCGCGACCGGAGAGACCGCACCGGTACATGGCAAAGCATCACTGGAGTTCATCATTGGTCGACGGGCGATAAAGCATCCAGTGCTTGTGGCTGACGTATCAAATGAAGTGATCATCGGACTGGACTTCCTGGACCAGAACAACATGATCTTGGATCTGAGTACCAACACTCTGCACTTCGGAGGTGAGGAACTTGCTTTGCAACCTGCGCACGAGTCCATCACCGCACGACGGGTAAGGCTGAGAGAAGACGTCATCGTCCCCGCCAAGACAGAGGTAAGCCCTGCCATAATCGTCGACGAAACTGCTGAGGGAGTGGCGGCTGTCATCGAGCCAAAATATAAGGACATCCAGACAAAAGGATTGATAGTTGCCAAGACCCTCATCAACACGACGCCTCGGCCGTACATCCGCCTGTCCAACCTGAACGACTACGATATTACGGTTCACCGGGACACCAACCTAGGAGTCTGCGAGCCCGTTAACTGGATTGCCCGCGTCACAGACATGACGGACGGACACCTGCAGACGGACAACCGAAGAAGACGCGCCCTGCCAGAAGAACTACAGAAGCTGTACCAAGGATCCCAGGACCATTTATACGAGGAGCAATCACGCCAACTTCAGGACCTGCTACGCGAATTCCAGGATGTCTTCTCCGTGGGGAGCAAAGACTTCGGTAGGACAAGCTTGGTCCAGCACAGAATCGACGTTGGGGACAGCGCACCGATTAGGGCCCCATTCCGACGTGTCCCGCTCGCCAAGCAAGCCGAAGTCGACCGGATGGTAGAAGAGATGAAGGGGCAAGGGGTGATCGAGCCATCACATAGTCCTTGGAGTTATCCGGTCGTGCTTGTGAAGAAGAAGGACGGTTCCACCAGGTTCTGCGTGGACTACAGGCGGGTGAATGACGTCATGAAGAAGGACAGCTACCCTCTACCCGGGATCGACGACACGCTGAACACCATATCAGGATCAAGATGGTTCTCCACCTTGGATTTGAAGAGTGGCTACTGGCAGGTGGAGGTCCACCCTAAGGACCGCGAGAAAACGGCGTTCTCTGTGGGCAGCGGGCTCTGGCAGTTCACCGTGATGCCATTCGGTCTGTGCAACGCCCCTGCGACCTTCGAAAGGCTAATGGAGTCCATTCTGAGGGGACTACACTGGATGACCTGCCTGGTCTACCTAGACGACGTCATCGTTCTGGGGAGAAGCTTCGAGGAGCACTACAGCAACCTGAAGGAGATCTTGATGAAGCTACGGGCTGCCCAGCTGAAGTTGAGCCCCAAGAAGTGTCAGCTCTTCCAGAAACAGGTCAAGTACCTTGGGCATATCGTCTCCGAGGAGGGGGTGCGCACCGACCCAGAGAAGGCCGCAGCTGTGAGGGAGTGGCCAGTTCCGAAGGACAAGTCCCAACTACGAAGCTTTCTGGGACTCTGCACTTATTACGCCGCTTCGTGAAAGGATTCGCCGACATCGCCAAACCTTTACATCGACTGAGAAGGACCAACTCTTCACGTGGACAGCAGAATGCCAGAGTGCCTTCGAACAACTCAAGCAGGCTCTGTGCACCGCGCCTATTCTGGCCTACCCCAGACCTGGAACAAGGTTCATCGTCGATACCGATGCCAGCGACTTTGGCATAGGGGGAATCCTGTCGCAAGTAGTGGACGGCGAGGAGAGAGTAGTGGCCTACTTCAGCAAAGCCTTGTCAAAGCCAGAGAGGAACTACTGCGTCACCAGGAAGGAACTGCTCGCCATCGTGAAGACCATCGAACACTTCCACAAGTACCTGTACGGGCAAGAATTTCTCATCAGGACCGACCATGCATCCCTGCGGTGGCTCCTGAACTTCAAACAGCCCGAGGGTCAACTCGCGCGGTGGTTAGAGAGGCTTCAACAGTACAACTTTGAGATTCAGCACAGGAAAGGCCAACTGCATTCAAACGCCGACGCCCTGTCACGAAGACCGTGCCCCGAAGACTGCAACTTCTGTGCCCGAAGGGAGGAGAACACCGGGATACAGTGCCGAAGGACTACCGTGGAACTTCAAGGGAGCTGGAGCCGCGATTCTTTCACGCGGGCACAAGCAGAAGATGATGACCTGGAACTGATAGCCGAATGGAAGAGGGCCTGTGTCCCCAGACCCGGGTGGAACATTGTGAGTGACTGCAGCCCAAAGTTTAAGTCCTACTGGGCACAGTGGGACTCGCTGATTGTAAGGGATGGCCTCATCTGCCGTACCTGGGAGAGCACCGACGGGAAGACATCTCGGGAACAAGTCGTCGTTCCAAAGGCTATAACGGAGGAAGTCCTGAAGGAAGTTCATGGAGGATCATCTGGTGGACACCTGGGGATAAAGAAGACCCTGGAGAAGCTGAGAGAGCGGTTCTACTGGATCGGATGCCGAACAGACGTGGAGAACCACTGCGCGAGGTGCCACGATAGCGCAGCCAGCAAGGGCCCAGGACGAAGACGACGGGGTCCACTGAAGACCTACAACGTGGGCGGCCCCATGGAGAGAGTGGCCATCGATGTTGCTGGGCCATTCCCGTTAAGCGAGGCAGGGAACCGCTACATATTAGTCGCAGCGACTACTTTACCAAATGGCCGTAGGCGTATGCGCTCCCTAACCAAGAAGCCGCGACGATTGCAGAGACCCTGGTGAAGGAATTCGTCAGCCGGTACGGAGTACCCCTGGAGCTGCACACCGACCAAGGGAGAAACTTCGAGTCGCAGGTGTTCCAGAACCTATGTCAGCTGCTGGGAATCCGGAAGACAAGGACAACACCGCTACACCCTCAGTCCGACGGGATGGTAGAGCGATTCAATCACACCATCGCGAACCATCTCCGAATAGTCGTCAGCGAGCACCAGAGGGATTGGGACAAACATCTTCCACTATTTCTCCTGGCCTACCGCGCCGCCGTGCATGAAGCCACCGGGTGCACACCAGCCCGGGCCATGTTTGGGAGGGAGCTCCGTTTACCTGTCGATCTTGCCTTCGGCCGACCTGGGAATGATCCGATCCCGGTAAGCCAGAATTGTGAAGAACTGGTCGACCAACTGGAGGACGTGCACGCGTTCGCGAGGAGGAAACTGCGGATCGAGACCGACCGAATGAAGACCCGATACGACCAGCAGACGGATGCCGGCGGATTCCACGAGGACGACCTGGTCTGGCTCTTCAACCCATTACGGAAGAAAGGCCTGTCACCCAAACTGCAGAAGTCCTGGGAGGGCCCGTACCGAGTCGTGAAACGGATCAACGATGTCGTCTACAGGATCCAGCGGAGCCCGAGAGCGAAGATGAAGATCGTGCATCGAGATCGCCTGGCAGCCTACGGAGGGACACAGACGGACCAATCATTGATCGGGACGATCAGCCTTTTTAGGAAGGGGATGGTGTTACGGCTGTGAGTTTGTGTCATCACTCGCCGCATGAGTCACAACTGCCCCAGGGATGGGCTGCGCCCTGCCTCGTGTATTGCGTGCGCCTTATGCAACAGGGCTACTAGGACAAAGGGATGGTCCAGAATATTCGTGACCCAGCCAGTGATGGAAATCTCCCGAAGCCGTGTGTCCTGGACAATTCTAGAATTCATTGAGTCACCAGCCTGCTATATAAGCGGCCTCAAAGTGAGGGGACTGAGCTTTCTGTGGGTGTGTGTTTCTGAGCTAGTGCGTGTTTTCCTGAGCGACAGAAGTGTGGTGACGAAATGCCGTGCGAGTTAAGAAATCCAGTGACATTGTTTCTCCCAGCTTGTGAACAGCCTGCAGCAAGTGATCGTAAGTAACTGTAGTCGGTGTGTAATAAGGGAGAGGAGCAGGTAGTTTCTGTCAAGGCCACCGTACTCATTAGGACGGATTAATTTCTGTGGTCTGTTGACAAGTGAAAGGGCCAAGAGCGCTCAAGGAAGAGACTTGAGAAAACTGGAGTAAGGTTCCAATTGCTTATATTTGCTGATGAGTAGTGTAATTTTCTGGCCGCAATAAAGTTAATTATTTCTTTAAAGAAACATTCTGTGTTGTGCTTCAACCCACCGTAATCCAGTTAACCAAAGTGCCACTAGGGGGGTGGCACACAACACAATATTCGGAATCCACTGAAACGTGAATTTGTAGGCTTTTAAGTTTCTGTGCCATGTCATGTCATGCTATGTTCTACCAAAAAGGACACATGAGGTATTGCACTACACATAGCGAAGGAAATCAACTAATGGTAAGCAAAATCCTCAGTTAGTGTATCGTGATAGTCGACTGTAAATGGCAATTCACCATATCTCAAAAATCAATCAACTGTCAATCATGACATGACAAATCAACACAAGTAAACTACTTGAAACAAATAACTTCCCACCTTAACGATAAGACCTTGTGTTGCAAATCAAACATTCTTATCCCATATTCCTAGATGTAAAATGTCTTACCTGACGACCTAATTCATCTGCTTTCCTCTCATCTCCAGAGATATTTACATTAAATTCTTGGCACAGATGCGATACATGTATGTGTGAGTGGATATGAAAAGGAAACGTATTCTTGAGATATTCCAGTTTAAGCTGGAAACTGACAAACTACATTTTCGTATCATCCATATTTACAATCTTCTGACTCGAAACAAAACTCAGGATCAACATACGGAATTAAGGTACGGTATTTAAGTTTATTGTTTCTACGATTTAAGTACTATGGTGATTGTTTAATGTTTATTTTAATGATGAACACATTTAAATTCCAAAACCAGTTATTAACTAATTAGATATAGGTGCGTGCGTCTGTGAAATGGTACTAACTATACCCGACAACTGTGCCCCTATAATGTGATGGGCATTATATCTGTTCTCAGCGTAAATATTGCCACACACTAGTTATACGATGGGAAAAACACACTGAGAAATAGTTTGAAACATTCAGTTGTCAGGATCGAGATATGAACTGCAACCTTACAGTTCTATGCATGGCGTACCAGTGCAGTGCTAGTAAAAACAAGTTCGATAAATGTCAAAAAAAAAAAAGCAAGAAGTACAGGAAATTGTAGAGTTTGAAGCTACTATTCTCCATTGAACTATTACATCCAATTATTGGCACTTGTTCTATTTCCAATGGCTCATTGGTAACAAAGTTATTGTTGTTGTAGACGGCCAAGCCACTCTTACTCCTGAGGGAACCGTCTGCTGGACCTGGACCATCACCTCCTTCATTGACGCCGACATTGCCTACCAAAGATCTTGGTGGTTTGGTAAGTTTCATGAATTGTTGATTGTCTTATTAAGTAGGTATACCCTTAAAATTTTAATTTGGTGTACAGATATTATGGAAGGCAGCTGGATATACTGTAGGAAAATACAATCAAACCAAACTTATTTCATGTGTATCGGATTGCATTTTCCAGAAGTTATAGGCCTATATGTCGATTCGACATCCAACCTTGATGAAAATAGGCGTTGTATTTATTGATCGGATACCTTGAATGTTGCTGGAAATCAGTACCACTGGACCTCACAATCATGACGTACTTCAGATGTGACCGTCTCAATTTTAGTTAGGCCTACACCTGGCGGATGATAGTAATAGAAGAATATAATTAGGAATTTGGCTATCCTTGGCATGGACATCAGACTGTTCTTCACTCTCGTGGTCCTTTTGTCAATGACAATGCTATTTTCTTCCTCTTATTCAATATTCGGAATCCACTGAAACGTGAATTTGTAGGCTTTTATGTTTCTGTGCCATGTCATGTCATGCTATGTTCTACCAAAAAGGACACATGCGGTATTGCACTACACAAAGCAAAGGAAATTAACTAATGGTAAGCAAAATCCTCAGTTAGTGTGTCGTGATGGTCTACTGTAAATGGCAAATTCACCATATCTCAAAAATCAATCAACTGACAATCATGACATGACAAATCAAAACAAGAAAACTACTTGAAACAAATAACTTCCCACCTTAACGATAAGACCTTGTGTTGCAAATCAAACATTCTTAGACCATATTGCTAGATGTAAAATGGCTTACCTGACGACCTAATGCATCTGCTTTCCTCTCATCTCCAGAGATATTTACATTAAATTCTTGGCACAGATACGATACATGTATGTGTGAGTGGATATGAAAAGGAACCGTATTCTTGAGATATTCCAGTTTAAGCTGGAAAGTGACAAACTACATTTTCGTATCATCCATATTTACAATCTTCTGACTCGAAAAAAAAAACTCAGGATCAACATACGGAATTAAGGTACGGTATTTAAGTTTATTGTTTCTACGATTTAAGTACTATGGTGATTGTGTAATGTTTATTTTAATGATGAACACATTTAAATACCAAAACCAGTTATTAACTAATTAGATATAGGTGCGTGCGTCTGTGAAATGGTACTAACTATACCCGACAACTGGGCCCTTATAATGTGATGGGCATTATATCTGTTCTCAGCATAAATATTGCCACACACTAGTTATACGATGGGACAAACACACTGAGAAGTAGTTTGAAACATTCAGTTGTCAGGATCGAGATATGAACTGCAACCTTACAGTTCTATGCATGGCTTACCAGTGCAGTGCTAGTAAAAACAAGTTCTATAAATGTCAAAAAAAGAAAAAAGCAAGAAGTACAGGAAATTGTAGAGTTTGAAGCTACTATTCTCCATTGAACTATTACAGCCAATTATTGGCACTTGTTCTATTTACAATGGCTCATTGGTAACATAGTTATTGTTGTTGTAGACTGCCAGGCCACTCTTACTCCTGAGGGAACCGTCTGCTGGATCTGGACCATCACCTCCTTCATTGACGCCGACATTGCCTACCAAAGATCTTGGTGGTTTGGTAAGTTTCATGAATTGTTGATTGTCTTATTAAGTAGGTATACCCTTAAAATTTTAATTTGGTTTACAAATATTATGGAAGGCAGCTGGATTTATTGTAGGAAAATACAATCAAACCAAACTTATTTCATGTGTATCGGATTGCATTTTCCAGAAGTTATAGGCCTATATGTCGATTCGACATCCAACCTTGATGAAAATAGGCGTTGTATTTATTGATCGGATACCTTGAATGTTGCTGGAAATCAGTACCACTGGACCTCACAATCATGACGTACTTCAGATGTGACCGTCTCAATTTTAGTTAGGCCTACACCTGGCGGATGATAGTAATAGAAGGATATAATTAGGAATTTGGCTATCCTTGGCATGGACATCAGACTGTTCTTCACTCTCGTGGTCCTTTTGTCAATGACAATGCTATTTTCTTCCTCTTATTCAATATTCGGAATCCACTGAAACGTGAATTTGTAGGCTTTTATGTTTCTGTGCCATGTCATGTCATGCTATGTTCTACCAAAAAGGACACATGCGGTATTGCACTACACAAAGCAAAGGAAATCAACTAATGGTAAGCAAAATCCTCAGTTAGTGTATCGTGATGGTCTACTGTAAATGGCAATTCACCATATCTCAAAAATCAATCAACTGTCAGTCATGACATGACAAATCAAAACAAGTAAACTACTTGAAACAAATAACTTCCCACCTTAACGATAAGACCTTGTGTTGAAAATCAAACATTCTTAGCCCATATTGCTAGATGTAAAATGGCTTACCTGACGACCTAATGCATCTGCTTTCCTCTCATCTCCAGAGATATTTACATTAAATTCTTGGCACAGATACGATACATGTATGTGTGAGTGGATATGAAAAGGAACCGTATTCTTGAGATATTCCAGTTTAAGCTGGAAAGTGACAAACTACATTTTCGTATCATCCATATTTACAATCTTCTGACTCGAAAAAAAACTCAGGATCAACATACGGAATTAAGGTACGGTATTTAAGTTTATTGTTTCTACGATTTAAGTACTATGGTGATTGTGTAATGTTTATTTTAATGATGAACACATTTAAATACCAAAACCAGTTATTAACTAATTAGATATAGGTGCGTGGGTCTGTGAAATGGTACTAACTATACCCGACAACTGGGCCCTTATAATGTGATGGGCATTATATCTGTTCTCAGCATAAATATTGCCACACACTAGTTATACGATGGGACAAACACACTGAGAAGTAGTTTGAAACATTCAGTTGTCAGGATCGAGATATGAACTGCAACCTTACAGTTCTATGCATGGCTTACCAGTGCAGTGCTAGTAAAAACAAGTTCTATAAATGTCAAAAAAAAGAAAAAAGCAAGAAGTACAGGAAATTGTAGAGTTTGAAGCTACTATTCTCCATTGAACTATTACAGCCAATTATTGGCACTTGTTCTATTTCCAATGGCTCATTGGTAACATAGTTATTGTTGTTGTAGACTGCCAGGCCACTCTTTCTCCTGAAGGAACGGTCTGCGGGACCTGGACCATCACCTCCTTCATTGACGCCGATATTGCCTACCAAAGGTCTTGTTGGTTTGGTAAGTTTCATGAATTGTTGATTGTCTTATTAAGTAGGTATACCCTTAAAATTTTAATTTGGTTAACAAATATTATGGAAGGCAGCTGGATATACTGTAGGAAAATACAATCAAACCAAACTTATTTCATGTGTATCGGATTGCATTTTCCAGAAGTTATAGGCCTATATGTCGATTCGACATCCAACCTTGATGAAAATAGGCGTTGTATTTATTGATCGGATACCTTGAATGTTGCTGGAAATCAGTACCACTGGACCTCACAATCATGACGTACTTCAGATGTGACCGTCTCAATTTTATTTAGGCCTACAATTGGCGGATGATAGTAATAGAAGGATAAAATTAGGAATTTCGCTATCCTTGGCATGGACATCAGACCGTTCTGCACTCTCGTGGTCCTTTTGTCAATGACAATGCTATTTTCTTCCTCTTATTCAATATTCGGGTCCACTGAAACGTGAATTCGTAGGCTTTTATGTTTCTGTGCCATGTCATGTCATGCTATGTTCTACCAAAAAGGACACATGCGGTATTGCACTACATAAAGCAAAGGAAATCAACTAATGGTACGCAAAATCCTCAGTTAGTGTATCGTGATGGTCGACTGTAAATGGCATTTCACCATATCTCAAAAATCAATCAACTGGCAATCATGACATGACAAATCAACACAAGTAAACTACTTGAAACAAATAACTTCCCACCTTAACGATAAGACCTTGTGTTGCAAATCAAACATTCTTAGCCCATATTCCTAGATGTAAAATGTCTTACCTGACGACCTAATTCATCTGCTTTCCTCTCATCTCCAGAGATATTTACATTAAATACTTGGCACAGATACGATACATGTATGTGTGAGTGGATATGAAAAGGAACCGTATTCTTCAGATATTCCAGTTTAAGCTGGAAACTGACAAACTACATTTTCGTATCATCCATATTTACAATCTTCTGACTCGAAACAAAACTCAGGATCAACATACGGAATAAGGTACGGTATTTAAGTTTATTGTTTCTACGATTTAAGTACTATGGTGATTGTTTAATGTTTATTTTAATGATGAACACATTTTAATACCAAAACCAGTTATTAACTAATTAGATATAGGTGCGTGCGTCTGTGAAATGGTACTAACTATACCCGACAACTGGGCCCTTATAATGTGATGGGCATTATATATGTTCTCAGCATAAATATTGCCACACACTAGTTATACGATGGGACAAACACACTGAGAAGTAATTTGAAACATTCAGATGTCAGGATCGAGATATGAACTGCAACCTTACAGTTCTATGCATGGCGTACCAGTGCAGTGCTAGTACAAACAAGGTCTATAAATGTCAAAAAAAAATGTCAAGCAAGAAGTACAGGAAATTGTAGAGTTTGAAGCTACTAATCTCCATTGAACTCTTACAGCCAATTATTGGCACTTGTTCTATTTGCAATGGCTCATTGGTAACATATTTATTGTTGTTGTAGACTGCCAGGCCACTCTTACTCCTGAAGGAACCGTCTGCTGGACCTGGACCATCACCTCCTTCATTGACGCCGACATTGCCTACCAAAGATCTTGGTGGTTCGGTAAGTTTCATGAATTGTTGATTGTCTTATTAAGTAGGTATACCCTTAAAATTTTAATTTGTTTTACAAATATTATGGAAGGCAGCTGGATATACTGTAGGAAAATACAATCAAACCAAACTTATTTCATGTGTATCGGATTGCATTTTCCAGAAGTTATAGGCCTATATGTCGATTCGACATCCAATCTTGATGAAAATAGGCGTTGCATTTATTGATCGGATACCTTGAATATTGCTGGAAATCAGTACCACTGGACCTCACAATCATGACGTAATTCAGATGTGACCGTCTCAATTTTAGTTAGGCCTACACCTGGCGGATGATAGTAATAGAAGGATATAATTAGGAATTTGGCTATCCTTGGCATGGACATCAGACTGTTCTTTACTCTCGTAGTCCTTTTGTCAATGACAATGCTATTTTCTTCCTCTTATTCAATATTCGGAATCCACTGAAACGTGAACTTGTAGGCTTTTATGTTTCTGTGCCATGTCATGTCATGCTATGTTCTACCAAAAAGGACACATGCGGTATTGCACTACACAAAGCAAAGGAAATCAAGTAATGGTAAGCAAAATCCTCAGTTAGTGTATCGTGATGGTCGACTGGAAATGGCAATTCACTATATCTCAAAAATCAATCAACTGTCAATCATGACGTGACAAATCAACACAAGTAAACTACTTGAAACAAATAACTTCCCACCTTAACGATAAGACCTTGTGTTGCAAATCAAACATTCTTAGCGCATATTCCTAGATGTAAAATGTCTTACCTGACGACCTAATTCATCTGATTTCCTCTCATCTCCAGAGATATTTACATTAAATTCTTGGCACAGATACGATACATGTATGTGTGAGTGGATATGAAAAGGAACCGTATTCTTGAGATATTCCAGTTTACGCTGGAAAGTGACAAACTACATTTTCGTATCATCCATATTTACAATCTTCTGACTCGAAACAAAACTCAGGGTCAACATACGGAATTAAGGTACGGTATTTAAGTTTATTGTTTCTACGATTTAAGTACTATGGTGATTGTTTAATGTTTATTTTAATGATGAACAATATTCAGGTGCGTGCGTCTGTGAAGTGGTACTAACTATACCCGACAACTGGGCCCTTATAATGTGATGGGCATTATATCTCATCTCAGCATAAATATTGCCACACACTAGTTATACGATGGGACAAACACACTGAGAAGTAGTTTGAAACATTCAGTTGTCAGGATCGAGATATGAACTGCAACCTTACAGTTCTATGCATGGCTTACCAGTGCAGTGCTAGTAAAAACAAGTTCTATAAATGTCAAAAAAAAGAAAAAAGCAAGAAGTACAGGAAATTGTAGAGTTTGATGCTACTATTCTTCATTGAACTATTACAGCCAATTATTGGCACTTGTTCTATTTCCAATGGCTCATTGGTAACATAGTTATTGTTGTTGTAGACTGCCATTCCACTCATTCTCCTGAAGGAACCGTCAACTGGAACTGGACCATCACCTCCTTCATTGACGCCGACATTGCCTACCAAATATCTTGGTGGTTTGGTAAGTTTCATGAATTGTTGATTGTCTTATTAAATAGGTACACCCTTAAAATTTTAATTTGGTTAACAAATATTATGGAAGGCAGCTGGATATACTGTAGGAAAATACAATCAAACGAAACTTATTTCATGTGTATCGGACCGCATTTTCCAGAAGTTATAGGCCTATATGTCGATTCGACATCCAATCTTGATGAAAATAGGCGTTGTATTTATTGATCGGATACCTTGAATATTGCTCGAAATCAGTACCACTGGACCTCACAATCATGACGTACTTCAGATGTGACCGTCTCAATTTTAGTTAGGCCTACACCTGGCGGATGATAGTAATAGAAGGATATAATTATGAATTAGGCTATCCTTGGCATGGATATCAGACTGTTGTTCACTCTTGTGGTCCTTTTGTCAATGACAATGCTATTTTCATCCTCTTATTCAATATTCGGGTCCACTGAAACGTGAATTTTTAGGCTTTTATGTTTCTGTGCCATGTCATGTCATGCTATGTTCTACCAAAAAGGACACATGCGGTATTGCACTACACAAAGCAAAGGAAATCAACTAATGGTAAGCAAAATCCTCAGTTAGTGTATCGTGATGGTCGACTGGAAATGGCAATTCACTATATCTCAAAAATCAATCAACTGTCAATCATGACATGACAAATCAACACGAGTAAACTACTTGAAACAAATAACTTCCCACCTTAACGATAAGACCTTGTGTTGCAAATCAAACATTCTTAGCCCATATTCCTAGATGTATAATGTCTTACCTGACGTCCTAATTCATCTGCTTTCCTCTCATCTCCAGAGATATTCACATTAAATTCTTGGCACAGATACGATACATGTATGTGTGAGTGGATATGAAAAGGAACCGTATTCTTGAGATATTCCAGTTTAAGCTGGAAAGTGACAAACTACATTTTCGTATCATCCATATTTACAATCTTCTGACTCGAAAAAAAAACTCAGGATCAACATACGGAATTAAGGTACGGTATTTAAGTTTATTGTTTCTACGATTTAAGTACTATGGTGATTGTGTAATGTTTATTTTAATGATGAACACATTTAAATACCAAAACCAGTTATTAACTAATTAGATATAGGTGCGTGGGTCTGTGAAATGGTACTAACTATACCCGACAACTGGGCCCTTATAATGTGATGGGCATTATATCTGTTCTCAGCATAAATATTGCCACACACTAGTTATACGATGGGACAAACACACTGAGAAGTAGTTTGAAACATTCAGTTGTCAGGATCGAGATATGAACTGCAACCTTACAGTTCTATGCATGGCTTACCAGTGCAGTGCTAGTAAAAACAAGTTCTATAAATGTCAAAAAAAAGAAAAAAGCAAGAAGTACAGGAAATTGTAGAGTTTGATGCTACTATTCTTCATTGAACTATTACAGCCAATTATTGGCACTTGTTCTATTTCCAATGGCTCATTGGTAACATAGTTATTGTTGTTGTAGACTGCCATTCCACTCATTCTCCTGAAGGAACCGTCAACTGGAACTGGACCATCACCTCCTTCATTGACGCCGACATTGCCTACCAAATATCTTGGTGGTTTGGTAAGTTTCATGAATTGTTGATTGTCTTATTAAATAGGTACACCCTTAAAATTTTAATTTGGTTTACAAATATTATGGAAGGCAGCTGGATATACTGTAGGAAAATACAATCAAACGAAACTTATTTCATGTGTATCGGACCGCATTTTCCAGAAGTTATAGGCCTATATGTCGATTCGACATCCAATCTTGATGAAAATAGGCGTTGTATTTATTGATCGGATACCTTGAATATTGCTCGAAATCAGTACCACTGGACCTCACAATCATGACGTACTTCAGATGTGACCGTCTCAATTTTAGTTAGGCCTACACCTGGCGGATGATAGTAATAGAAGGATATAATTATGAATTAGGCTATCCTTGGCATGGATATCAGACTGTTGTTCACTCTTGTGGTCCTTTTGTCAATGACAATGCTATTTTCATCCTCTTATTCAATATTCGGGTCCACTGAAACGTGAATTTTTAGGCTTTTATGTTTCTGTGCCATGTCATGTCATGCTATGTTCTACCAAAAAGGACACATGCGGTATTGCACTACACAAAGCAAAGGAAATCAACTAATGGTAAGCAAAATCCTCAGTTAGTGTATCGTGATGGTCGACTGGAAATGGCAATTCACTATATCTCAAAAATCAATCAACTGTCAATCATGACATGACAAATCAACACGAGTAAACTACTTGAAACAAATAACTTCCCACCTTAACGATAAGACCTTGTGTTGCAAATCAAACATTCTTAGCCCATATTCCTAGATGTATAATTTCTTACCTGACGTCCTAATTCATCTGCTTTCCTCTCATCTCCAGAGATATTCACATTAAATTCTTGGCACAGATACGATACATGTATGTGTGAGTGGATATGAAAAGGAACCGTATTCTTGAGATATTCCAGTTTAAGCTGGAAACTGACAAACTACATTTTCGTATCATCCATATTTACAATCTTCTGACTCGAAACAAAACTCAGGTTCCACATACGGAATTAAGGTACGATATTTAATTTATTGTTTCTACGATTTAAGTACTATGGTGATTGTTTAATGTTTATTTTAATGATGAACACATTTCAATACCAAAACCAGTTATTAACTAATTAGATATAGGTGCGTGCGTCTGTGAAATGGTACTAACTATACCCGACAACTGGGCCCTTGTAATGTGATGGGCATTATATCTGTTCTCAGCATAAATATTGCCACACACTAGTTATACGATGGGACAAACACACTGAGTAGTAGTTTGAAACATTCAGTTGTCTGGATCGAGATATGAACTGCAAACTTACAGTTCTATGCATGGCGTACCAGTGCAGTGCTAGTACAAACAAGTTCTATAAATGTCAAAAAAAATGTCAAGCAAGAAGTACAGGAAATTGTAGAGTTTGATGCTACTATTCTCCATTGAACTATTACAGCCAATTATTGGCACTCTTTCAATTTCCAATGGCTCATTGATAACATAGTTATTGTTGTTGTAGACAGCCAGGCCACTCATACTCCTGGAGGAACCGTCTGCTGGACCTGGACCATCACCTCCTTCATTGACGCCGACATTGCCTACCAATGATCTTGTTGGTTTGGTAAGTTTCATGAATTGTTGATTGTCTTATTAAGTAGGTATACCCTTAAAATTTTAATTTGGTTTACAAATATTATGGAAGGCAGCTGGATATACTGTAGGAAAATACAGTCAAACCAAACTTATTTCATGTGTATCGGATTGCATTTTCCAGAAGTTATAGGCCTATATGTCGATTCGACATCCAATCGTGATAAAAAGAGGCGTTGCATTTATTGATCGGATAACTTGAATATTGCTGGAAATCAGTACCACTGGACCTCACAATAATGACGTACTTCAGATGTGACCGTCTCAATTTTAGTTAGGCCTACTCCTGGCGGATGATAGTAATAGAAGGATATAATTAGGAATTTGGCTATCCTTGGCATGGACATCAGACTGTTCTTCACTATCGTGGTCCTTTTGTCAATGAAAATGCTATTTTCATCCTCTTATTCAATATTCGGGTCCACTGAAACGTGAATTTTTAGGCTTTTATGTTTCTGTGCCATGTCATGTCATGCTATGTTCTACCAAGAAAGAGATATACGACATTGCACTACATAAAGCAAAGGAAATCAACTAATGGGGAGCAAAATGCTCAGCTCATGTATCGTGATGCATGTTGGCGCAAAGCTTGACTGGTAATGGCAATTCTCTATATCTCAACAATCGACCAGCTGTCAGTCATGACAAGACAAGACAAGACAACACAACTAACAACTCAAAACAGAAATCTTCCTACCTTGAGGATAAAACCTTGTGTTGTAGTTCAAGCATTATTAGCCCATATTCCTAGATGTAAAATGTCTTGCCTGAAGACCTATTTCATCTTCTTTCCTTTCATCACGAGAGATATTTACATTAAATTATTGCCACAGATACGAGACATATATGTGTGTGTGCATTTGATAAGGAACCGTATCCTTGAGATATTCCAGTTTAACCTGGAAACTGACAAACTAAATTTTCGTATCGTCCTTATTTACAATCTACTGACTCGAAACAAAACGCAGGGTCAACCTACGGAAATAATGTACGGTATTTAAGTTTCTTGTTTTTACTTCTTAAGTACTATAGTGACTGTTGAATGTTTATTTTTGATGATAAACACACTTAAGTACCAACACCAGTTGTTAACTAATTAGATATAGGTGTGTGCGTCTGTGAAATGGTACTAACTCTATACCCGACAACTGTGCCCTTGTATTGTGATGGGCATTATATTTGTTCTCAGCATAAATATTGCCATACACTACTGTACTTTTACGATGGGACAAATACACTGAGAAGTAGTTTGAAATATTCAGTTGTCAGGATCGAGATATGAACTGCAGCCTTACAGTTCTATGCACGGCGTACCAGGGCAGTGCTAGTACAAACAAGTTCTATAAATGTCAAAAATATACTTGTCAAGCAAGAAGTATTGGAAATTGTAGAGTTTGAAGCTACTATTCTCCATTGAACTATTACAGCACATTATTGGCACTTGTTCTATTTCCAATGGCTCATTGGTAACATAGTTATTGTTGTTGTAGACTGCCAGGCCACTCTTACTCCTGAAGGAACCGTCCGCCAAACCTGGACCATCATCTTCTTCATTAAAGACGGCACTGCCTCCCGAAGATGTCGGTGGTTTGGTAAGTTAGCTGAATTATTGGTTGTCTCATTATGTGTGTATACCCTTAAAATTTTAATTTGGTTTTCAAATGGTACGGAAGGTAGCTGGGCGTTTATAAAATACCATGAAACTAAACTTATATAATGTGCAGCGGAATGAATTTTTCATAAGTTATAAATGTAGATTATAACTGGGTGAAAAGAGGCGTTGCATTTAATGATCGGATACCTTGAATAACGCTGGAGATCAGTACCACTGGATCTCGCAATAATGATGTAGGCTACTTCAGATGTGACCGTCTCAATTTTAGTTTCACCTGGTGGATTAGAGAAGGATATAATTTGGAATTTGGCTATCCAAGGCAAGGACGTCTCACAGTTCTTCACACTCGTGGCCCTTTTGTCAATGACAATGATATTTTCATCTTCTTATTCAATATTCGGAATCCACTGAAACGTGAATTTGTAGGTTTTTAAGTTTCTGTGCCATGCCATGCCATGTTCTACCAAAAAGGACACTTACGGTATTGCACTACACATAGCAAAGTAAATCAACTAATGGTGAGGAAAATGCTCAGCTCATGTATCGTGATGCATATTGGCGCAAAGCTTGACTGTAAATGGCAATTCACTTAATCTCAACAATCGATCAACTGTCAATCATGACATGTCAAGGCAAACCAACTTAACAGTTCAAAACAAATCTTCGCACCTTAACGATAAGCCCTTGTGTTGCAGATTATGCATTCTTAGCCTATTTTCCTAGATGTAAAAAGTCCTGCCTGAAGGTCTAAAAACCCAAATTGATTATATCTAGTGTGTAGAGGCTATATTCATGTTGGGGGATGTACGTAATATTTAAAATGTTCTCGTGCAGTATGGAAAAACGACTATTTCTTGCGTGTTGTACAATTAATAAATTTCGTATAATTACGAAGAATGGTTTCGCAGCTACAGAATCTTGTGTTAACATTAACCAATTGTTCCGGGAAGAAAAACATAGCCTATTTTTTGCCGACTTTTGAATTTTGTAAAAGAATAAATTAGACTTATGAGATGTGCACGGGACAAATATCCATGTGTCCGTCTGTGTATGTATGTATGTATGTATGTATGTACGTATGTATGTATGTATATTGCCTGCTAAACCGAAGACCTACGATCACATACTGTATGCATGAACCTCGTGAACAGTTTTATCGCGACACTCTGACACACATAAAATGAAATGTTCGCTGCCTGGCTCCTCAGGGATATCGAAAACTGCACTTGCTGGAAATAAATTAGTCTACCTCCTAAACCTTCCCATCGGATGTCCTATTCGAAAAGAAAAACTAAGTACTTGAACTTGTAGCATGGATTAATGCCATCCTTTTCCAAAACTGTTTTTCCTTATCAAACATGTTACAATCATATAATCTACATCATTCATTAGCTGTGGCAAATTTAAATCATTTAAGTTATCATAATAAATCCGACTTATCCTGTCAAAATGGTGGGTCGTCAAATTAAAATACATTATCATTCAATTTAAACAAGAAACTTCCCTCATTTCAGAGCTATACTCTTCCTGAATCAGATTCATTAGAATCATTCATTAACTAGGCCCATTAAAATATTTATCAAACTGGATACAAGGAATGCTTAACATTTTCTTGTCTAGGCTCATTAAACTATTTAACAACTGTTGAACCAATCCTATGAGGCATTCCATAACACAATCATAACAAATCTAGGCTTTCAATACTAACAATTTATGTAACAATACCCAACATACTCGTTATTTTATTCATTGTTCAATTATTTAGTTATTTAGCGGAAGTGGAATTTCACTGATGTGGTTTGACATTCAAATATGGCGACTTATTTCACTGGTGTCCTGCCGGATGCGACCGTGCCAGATGCGACCCGTGCCGCAAGCGACCCACCAATTTGTCATCGTGCCACTAGCGACCTAAGCTCAGATGTATCGGGGGAATCTGGAAATGTCTAACACATCTGTCTCTGCTAAAATTCCGCTTAGATGGTTAGGTTAGGTTAGGTTAGGCGCCGTAAAAATTGAAGAGCTAATTTCCAAAGTGACGTAAATTCAAAGTTGACCGTTTTTTATTTTTATTTTCTTTCATAAGCAAGTTTATAGGTTCTCTCAACGTATAGCAAAGGTTTTAAATCGCAATACGTCGTTTTTCCCATATTAACAGAGATCTAAGAACTAAGTTTATTTGCAAAGTGACGTAACTCCAACGTGTATTTATTTCCAATGTGTCATCCATGTTGAGCAATCCAATAGCTCTCTGGACATCACGTGATATCACGTGATAAATCTAGGCCATGGCTAACTTTGAAGAATATGTAGACTATCAGTTTGTGTTTGTTGTGTTTAAACCATTTAAATGTTCATAAATGTCACTCAAAGTGAATGTCAATAGGCCTATATGATTTATTTCCAAAACGTCCTAATTCTAACTTACAGGAGACGATTACTACAATTTCCATTGATACGAGATTTTTCAAACACAGTGTCAGGATTTGCATAAAAGGAACGATTGAAATTATATTATATTCATATCTGAATTTAATTATAGGCCCTAAGAAGGAACAAAAACGTGATTTCTGAAGTTTTGCATTACATGGATTTACGTCACTTTGGAAATAAGATCTTCAATTCTTCTCTCGAACAATGGGTCGCATGGGGCACTGTAAGCTACTACCAGGGTCGCTACAGCTACGATTTTTACTGGGTCGTATCCGGCACGGTCGCACTCGGCACGTAATCATTTCACTTCTCTAACCCAATTGATATTGTAACAAACTAATTCCAATTACAATATGTAGGCTATATACCAGTTGAATCACCTGCCCCTAATAATATTGTTTTATGCAGCCCAATTAGCGCTGTTATCAGCAAGGTCGATATTTCTCTGCTACATCCTGTAAGGTACTAATGCACTGTAAACATATTCTGCAAACGATACTGAACACTATTATTTTTCCCTTGATGTGACGACAGACTATTACGATTCATCGTATCACATAAATCACTGATCAATCATGTGTCTCCACGGACATAGGCCATGATTTATAATAACTTCAAATAATTTTACTATAACAGCCTCACATCACTTAGATCTTAATAAGATAACGTCTTCTGTACTTCCTGTCATAGCCAAATATCAACCATATATGTTGTGAAGATTATTAATAATGATGATAATAATAATCATATTAATAATAATAATAAACAACCGTTTATTCATAATCATAATTTGAAACATTCTCCCCCTTTTCTATTTCAAATGATGCCATCCTACCAAAATTATATTAATAAAGCTCATGGTGAATGCCTCCCTTCAACTGAACTACTTGAAAAGTATTATTCCTATCTGATCGAATGCCTTTTCACATAATATCATTTTCATCAATTTCCTTACTATTCATAACTACTTTCACAGTCGAAAAAATGTGTCATTGGAATGGACAGGTCAATGTAGCCATAATACACACATCAAAAAAAGTTTTGCATCACCTCGGTTCCCAGATCTCCGGCATATAGATGTTGACTGTGTATATTGTATCCAAGATACAGTCCCTTTGACTGTTCATAGATGTCACTAAAACTGCTCAAAGATGTAAACAACCATGCATGAGCAGGGCCTATTAGACGGAGGGGGTACGACAGCCGATCAGTTCCAGTCATTCCACCAGGACGAAGGTACGCTGCTCATGTTGTCTGTAGTTCTACCATGCCTAGAAGGTCAATACCGCAGTTCGATCGCGTCCGCATTGTTACTTTGTGTCAAGAAGGGCTCTCAACAAGGGAAGTTTCCAGGCGTCTCAGAGTGAACCAAAGCGATGTTGTTCGGACATGGAGGAGGTACAGAGATACAGGAACTGTCGATGACAGGCCTCGCTCAGGCCGCCCAAGGGCTACTACTGTAGTGGATGACCGCTACTTACGGATTGCCGCTCGGAGGAACCCTGACAGCAATGCCACCATGTTGAATAATGCGTTTCGTTCAGCCACAGGACGTCGTGTTTCAACTCAAACTGTGCGCAATAGGCTGCATGATGCGCAACTTCACTCCCGACGTCCATGGTGAGGTCCAGCTTTGCAACCCCGACACCATGCAGCGCGGTACAGATGGGCCCAACAACATGCTGAATGGACCCCACGGAATTGGCATCACGTTCTCTTCACCGATGAGTGTCGCATATGCCTTCAACCAGACAATCGTCGGAGACGTGTTTGGAGGCACCCTGGTCAGGCTGAACGTCTTAGACACACTGTCCAGCGAGTGCAGCAAGGTGGTGGTTCCCTGATGTTTTGGGGTGGCATTATGTGGGGCCGACGTACGCCACTGGTGGTCATGGAAGGCTCCGAAACGGCTTTACGATACCTGAATGACATCCTCCGACCCATAGTGCAACCATATCGGCAGAATATTGGAGAGGCATTTGTCTTCATGGACGACAATTCTCGACCTCATCGTGCACATCTTGTGAATGCGTTCCTTCAAGATAACGACATCGCTCGACTACAGTGGCCAGCATGTTCGCCAGACATGAACCCTATCGAACATGCCTGGGATATGTTGAAAAGGGCTGTTTATGGACGTCTTGACCCACCAACCACTCTGAGAGATTTACGCCGAATTGTCGTTGAGGAGTGGGACAATTTGGACCAACAGTGTCTTGATGAACTTGTGGATAGTATGCCACGGCGAATACAGGCATGCATCAATGCAAGAGGACGTGCTACTGGGTATTAGAGGTAGTGGTGTGTACTGCAATCTGGACCACAAATGCTGAAAGTCTAGCTGTATGATGGTACAACATGCAATGTGTGGGTCTCATGAGCAATAAAACGAGCTGAAATGTTGTTTGTGTTGATCTCTATTCCCTTTGTATTTAACGGTTCCGGAACTCTTGGAACCGAGGTGATGCAAAACTTTTTTTGATGTGTGTATAATCGAAGAGAATATTCCACCACTTAAGTTCATGAAGAAGCATTAAATTCACTTTATGCAGGTCGAATACGGGCATGATGCATTGTATTCGAACAAATAAAAAAAATCGAAGAAGTCATAGTACAGTAATACAGAATTAAATATTAATGCATAATATATTTAGTATATACTCGAAGAAATAATAGGCAATGCTGAATTAAATTTGCTTGGCTGCGCTAAAACAATCTAGGCTACTTATACAGTACATAGTTTTGATGCTCTAACTTGTCGCTTGCTGCTATCCAACTGCATTCCCCTTATTTCTATCTGTAAAAATGACGTAAGTGGCTGCTGGAATGCCCCACCTCAGCATTCGGCTGCATTGACGGGAGAGAATTCCCTATCACAGCATTCACTTCAAATCGATGTGGTGGAATGCCACATCACCGCATTCACTACGAATCGATGTCGGTTCTCCATCCTGTTACAGGCTGCTATCCATTCCTATCTAGTACAGTAGATTTAGTTATGCATGTTGCATGTAATAATTGTCATCGTTGTAAACTTGTCCACTGCACAATTGAACATTCGATAACCATGGTGTTCCTCATACTTCACTGTCAGAAATAAATTGTAATCGCTCTAAGTGAGAATATTATACTTTCACTCCACTGGTTGTAACGCGTCAACTAGGCTACACTAATAATTGCCTGCCTAGTATTCATTTTTGTGCAATACTGGTTTCAAACACGCACGTCTTTCTACTCGGAACTTCACTTAGGGACAGCTGTCTTATCACTACCATTATCCTACCGAACAGCCGATTGAGTATGTGCGTCGAACCTGGCCTGTTTGAATCAAACACTGCATTTCCTTCCCTCAAACTGCGTTGATGTCCAAACTAGCACTATAACTGGACTCACAAGTATTCAAAGTAGAAATATATCATTGTCGTTCAGTTGCCTGACATAGCGTTCGCAGTTCCGTAACTTTTATACAGTGCTCAAAAAAGGTTTTGCATATTGCGATTTAGATACTTGTTTCTTTTGCTATGTGTTAATTAATTAATCAATTTAATAATTATTAGATACAACCATGGAAGGGCCATTTTACACTAATAGTTTAACAAATTTTAAATAATATTAACAACAAGTATCAAATGGCAGTGACGACAGCAAGGGTCAAATCTCGGGAAAGCTGCAGGGAATGATTGAGGTAGTGGGTGATCAGGAGGGGGAGGGGGTATGGATTGAGGATGAAAGGGATTTTCCAATGTTATGTTTGAATGTGCTATAGGGAGAGAATGTCTCAATGTCTGGAAGGGAGTTGCTAAGGGTAGGTAGACGGTGGAAAATAGAGCGCTTCTGTAGTTCAAGACGTGGGCTAGATACATGGCGTAAATGTTGATAACGAGTTGGGCGGGAGAGAACGTGGAGTGGGAAGGAGGTGAGTAACATGTTACATTTTGTCTAGCCATTTATAATTGTATGTAGGAAACAGTAAATTGTAGACGACTTCTCAGGTTGAGTACATTGAGCTGATTTAGTATGACGGATTTGGGAAATTGCCTTAGTGAAGGATTGCGAGCTTTGGCTATTAATATAAAAAATAAAGACAATGTTCAACTTAGAAATAATGGTTATAGTCACTGTAGACCAAATTGGGGAAGAAAAATCTAGGATAGGGAGAACATATGTGGTGAAGTATAATTTAAGTGCAGTGAGGTCGTTAATTTCTGTGAATCTATACAGAATGCCGAGAATGCGCATTGCACGAGATTTGAGGAGAAAATGTCAGTTTATCATCATGAATCTATTTCCACACATTTTATATTCCGCCTGATTTCCAGATTTCAGTAGTGAAAAAGACAGTGAAGCACTTTTTAGGATTTGGAGATAACCTTCATTTGTGGTGTTTGAAGCCATATTTTCAGTGTTGCCTTAGTAAACAAGAGTTTAGTGCTTTTCAGTCGGTCAACACGAATGCACCCAAAAGAGATGGGTTATACCCTAATCCTGAAATAAATTACATGAGATTAATAAAACACTAGGATGACCAGTTTCGATCGTCAAGCGATCATCATCAGATCCATTACACTTAGGCTACAAAATCTATGTTTGAAATACAGGTGAAAATATTTACAATATGTACAATTATTTAGTTGCAGTATTGGTACTGCAACTGTCAGTGTATGCTAAATGCAGTATATATGTTAGGTGAAATGCTAAATGGTGATAGCTATCCGGAGATTGTACTTTAGAGAGATTATATGGTTGTAAACTATGGTTAAACTATAAAATTTTAGGCTAACTACTTATCTGATTGTCTTCCGTACTACAGCTACTCGCAGTTTTCGTGCTCACAGGAACTCACTGTGCGGTCGACTGCGGTGGTTATCTTAACGACTGGTATTTCCCTGCCTCCTCCCCCCTGCCCCTACGTGCTGTGGGGAGTGATAGAGATGTGTTTATGTGAGGTGTTGCCAACCTAGATAAGATGTATGTTATTGAATGAGGTGGGTCTACAACTATTAAAGACCGTGGATTAGCCCTCGCCACGCGTGGAGCATAACCCATTCGAACTAAGCGTTGACGGTCTTATGAGGATGTCCCGGCACCTTTAATACTGCCGCGAATAAGGGTCTTGGTTTATTGTAGAAGAAAAGTACATCGTACACCTGATCCAGATAACATTTACCTATTAAAAAAACCCTAATTTCCCCCCTTTTTTATCTAGCTTGGCTGTGTCGCTAAATTGTGTTTTGTTTCCGACAGGGTGTGTTTTTTAGTAGCGTGAAGAGGGGTGAGCTCTCCATGAACGTGTGTTCATTTAGATTGTTGGGATTGTTTCGTTTGGCTAGGTGTATCTCGATTGCTTCCTTTATGTCAAGAGCTCTGCCTTTCGATTCGTGATGGATTATTTTAAGGTCCGACTCTATGTTGGTAAAGCTGTGCCCTGCGTCACACATATGTTCGCACACGGCTGAATGTGTTCCGTATCTTATCGCAAGGCATAAAGATAGCTTTCACGACGAAAAACACAACCGCTAGGCACCTCCTAAATAGTAATCTAAATAAACGTGACCCGTATTCAAGGTCAGGGGTATATTCTATAACGTGCCAAGACACCGATTGTCAAGCTAATTACATCGGGCAGAGTGGAAGGCGAGTAGACACACGTTATAATGAACATATGAATGCGATAAGACACGGAACACATTCAGCCGTGTGCGAACATATGTGTGACGCAGGGCACAGCTTTACCAACATAGAGTCGGACCTTAAAATAATCCATCACGAATCGAAAGGCAGAGCTCTTGACATAAAGGAAGCAATCGAGATACACCTAGCCAAAAGAAACAATCCCAACAATCTAAATGAACACACGTTCATGGAGAGCTCACCCCTCTTCACGCTACTAAAAAACACACCCTGTCGGAAACAAAACACAATTTAGCGACACAGCCAAGCTAGATAAAAAAGGGGGGAAATTAGGGGTTTTTTAATAGGTAAATGTTATCTGGATCAGGTGTACGATGTACTTTTCTTCTACAATAAACCAAGGCCCTTATTCGCGGCAGTATTAAAGGTGCTGGGACATCCTCATAAGACCGTCAACGCTTAGTTCGAATGGGTTATGCTCCACGCGTGGCGAGGGCTAATCCACGGTCTTTAATAGTTGTAGACCCACCTCATTCAATAACATACATCTTATCTAGGTTGGCAACACCTCACATAAACACATCTCTATCACTCCCCACAGCACGTAGGGGCAGGGGGGAGGAGGCAGGGAAATACCAGTCGTTAAGATAACCACCGCAGTCGACCGCACAGTGAGTTCCAGTGAGCACGAAAACTGCGAGTAGCTGTAGTACGGAAGACAATCATATAAGTAGTTAGCCTAAAATTTTATAGTTTAACCATAGTTTACAACCATATAATCTCTCTAAAGTACAATCTCCGGATAGCTATCACCATTTAGCATTTCACCTAACATATATACTGCATTTAGCATACACTGACAGTTGCAGTACCAATACTGCAACTAAATAATTGTACATATTGTAAATATTTTCACCTGTATTTCAAGCATAGATTTTGTAGCCTAAGTGTAATGGATCTGATGATGATCGCTTGACGATCGAAACTGGTCATCCTAGTGTTTTATTAATCACATGTAATTTATTTCAGGATTAGGGTATAACCCATCTCTTTTGGGTGCATTCGTGTTGACCGACTGAAAAGCACTAAACTCTTGATAACCTTCATTTGTTGAACCAATCAAAGCATGTGTTCACTGCTTCCTGGAGCTCAGTGCAGTCGTCAGAAATGGATATTTTTCTGAATATCTTGAGGTCATCAGCGTACTGGAGAAGGGAACACGGAGAATTTTTCACACATAAGCTTATATCGTCCACAGCACGAATAGAAGGGGTCCCAGAATACTGCCCTGAGTTACTCCTGACAAGACTCGGAGCCAGGACGATACAGACCCTGGAAGCACTACCCGTTATTGTCTATTGGACGGAAAGCTCTGTTTTAGGGACAGGACGGATTAATGTATGTCGTATCGTGAAGCAAGCTTGTGGAGGAGAAGGAAATGGTTCGAGTCAAATGCTTTGGCTAGGTCAAGGAAGATTACATCTAGCTGAGATTTGTGATCTATTGCAGAAATTAGTGGTTGAGAACAGTAAGATTAGTTACATGATTATCCAGGGAAGAAGCCATGTTGTTCTTCTGAAAGGTGTGGCGTGGTGAAAGCGAGGAGACGGTGATATACAAGTATTATTCTTTCGAAGACAGAAGAGAGCATAGGGACGATAGATATAGTGGGTCTGTATGAGGAAATTTAGTGCTTGCTGCCTGACAAGCGTGACATCAGCTCTTTTCCATGGGTCAGGAAAAGTGCCGAAAGTCATGCACCAGTTGAGTTATATGGACAAGGGGATGCTGAGAGATGCAGATGTGTTTGTTTAGGAATATGGTGCTTATGTTTGACGGTCGGGTGGATCGTTTTGCGGGCAGGCCTTTTAGAATGTTTTGAATTTCATCAGGGGTCGTTGACATTTGATCCAGTGAATCAGAACAGACGCTAGTAAGTTGAGGGGGACTGGAGTTAAGTGGAATTCTAGGAGTCTTTCTACGGGATGATATAAGTGTCCAGAATTTCTTCGGGTTATTCTTGAGATTTTCTGCTATGGAAGAAATATAGTGGTTGTAATCATCTTTCAGATGAACTCTTGTAATTTTCCGTAGGCGATTAAATACATTGCGTGTATGAGGATTAGGAACTGATTACCACAGTGACCATGCTCGAGTTTTGTTTTGGAGAAGGAGTTTGGTGTTGTGACATAGTCAATTCGGGTATTTGTTAGATCTGGATACGGAGAAAGGCACTGAATGGCCGAGTAAAGGAAATCCTCGAATAAGGCCACAGCTCTATTTACGTCTCACTCAGCTGTTAGTAGGCACCCGGGAAGAGATGATAAATCCTGATTGACAGCTTACCAGTCGACCTTCCTCCAAAGTTGGAAAGTTTTCTTCTCAGTGGTTGGGATGTTTTATGCCTGCTGGCTGGGACAGGGAGGGTGACTTCTATTTAACTGTGGTCGGCGTTCAAGATATTTCTTCCAACGGTCACGGTGATATTACGCAGTGTTGAAAATATGAGGCTCAGTGTTATTTCCTTGTAGGGTGTAGTGTTTCAGATGCAGACCGTTTATAAAATTTAATAAGATGAAAGTATCGAACGGGGGAGAGTTTATGGTACCATTGTTTATTGATGTCCAGGAGATACATGTATGTGAGTTAAAATCACCTAGCAACACTATTTCATTTGCTTGGTTGAGGGCAAGAACAGTAGAATTGTTTTTTTTTTTTTTTTTTTCAAGGTGTCAATTTTGCTTGTAGGTGGGCGGTAGATGCAACCTACGAGTAGATTCTTCCTTTTATGGATATTAATCTCAACCCATATTTTTTCACAGTTTGTTATGGACTGCGATTGCAACATCACCACCCCTGTAAACCTATCGCGCTGAAACACATTGAATTTGGATGGAAAAGGATGTTCCCCGTTTGCTACAATGTCTGACAACCATATTTCTGAGAGGCAGAGGATATCGAATTGATTACTGTTACATTTGCTCAACAGTCGGTTAGTTTATGTTTGATGCTCGGTCCTAGGTTCAAATGAATGTCACCTGATAGTAGTCGTTGAATCAAGTACACTGCACTGTAGGAAGCACGGCAACCTTGTACTGATCCACGAGGTGTGGTGGAAACATGGCGGAGCACTGGGAGATTACACATTGCCGCGGTCCAGAAAGTAAAATGTCTCTCTGCTCAGTACTGTACCCGTAAATCCGGAAAGTAGCCTGTCGGAATATCCATAGCCACAGCTGGATTGCCTATTTCTAACAGCACCGGCTAAATTACATCATTAGAAATAGCTCCAACAAGGTCTTTAGGGATTTACATACAGCAGTTGCAAGAATATTGTGGATAACAACAAACTACACGGGGTTTACTTACCTTTAATTACCTGTCTCGGGGGTATGGGAACTCACCTTCGCCTGAAATTGGATCCACAATACCTTGATCGTTATATTTAGAATGAATCACTCGTCAACGACCAAGAACAACGAACTGTGTAAATTTATTTAACATATGTAAACTAAATCTAATATAAACAATAAATAACAATGAACTATACTAATAAAAATACCCATACATTCATATACGCTTCTCCTCCACTACACATATTTTACTGCAATTAATGGACTGTAAGTTAAAAGCACAACAATTTTGAACTGTCTAGGCCTACTGTACGTATTTAAAAACGTTTAAGACAAATACCACGTGCGCCACATTCTTTGAAACATTATATAATAGCTGGCACGCTTACTTGTATGACACCTGGCCATACGCGTTCATTGACACACTGACACACATTTGCGTCGGCCGCGAAACTGTTTTATTGTCAAGGCTGTGGCTGGACACCACACTTGTTATTTAATAATCTGGCCTTGAACGGGCTAGTGGAAATACAATTCCCAGCATTTGCTTGCTGGAATACACACACAGTTCTGCAGTGCGTTTTAATAACCTCGTTTGAAAAGAGATTCTGACATTAAAAAACTGCTTATAATTCTTTACCAATTTAACTGAAATTTAAATACACAATTCCTTTCACATTCCTAAATCGTTCTAGAACCGATTAGGTTGTTCATTCAAACTTAACAACTGGCAATCATCCATTCTAAAAACATTCGCTCAGAAAATATGCACTATTTCAAACACATCCTACTAATTAATCCTAAAAAAAATTATTTAAGTAATCAAATCATTACGGAAAAATATTTACAAGTAACCTGGTCGTTATAATGAACGATATTTAACGTTATCAACACGTTAAAATAGAGAATCTTAATTCTCTCACTTACTATACAACTTGAAATTAGTTATTTACAATGTTTCTCAACACAAAGATTTGCTAACACTCATTAGCGTTCATATACTGCACACACATCGTCTTAGATAAGTTTCTTTACATTATCGATCAAATACAATCAACTGGCAAAGGTCAACTGTACGTTTCTATACAACTCTGGGTTTAATAATGGTATCAATGACATGAGTAGACAATCGTTCTCCAATTGCCTTCCGCTCAAACCCTCCTGTCATCACATTTAAAACGTTACTTCACATGATATGGAATTCTTATATACAACGACTCTTATCATGATCTATGCCTTGTTCTTATCAAAGAACTATACTTCGTTGACTTCCTTTTAAAATTCGGAAACACATTCGCAAGAGCTCAACACAGCTCTACATCACTTCATATAACACTATATATGGCATAAACAATTATCATCCACTATGTTAAACAGTAACCAAAAACGGATTAATTGTTATTAACATTTCTTCTGTAGGAACCTCCTACAATTAACGGCATGACCATCAGTGTCGTCACACTCGACTACTGATCTAAAATTTTACATCCTTTAGTTCTTCAAATAAATCTTCCAACAATAACGAACGACTTTAGACTGTCGTGATTGACCTCCTAGAATTTACTAGACAATAAGATAATTAATTGTTAACTCGTCTGTCACAAATACATATAATAAAAATATTAATTCTGTTTCATCTCACTTGTCAAGCTTTAAATTGCACGTCGTTGCAATATCAGGTCTATATTATGACGTGATATTACACAAATAGTGTAGAAATAACCACATATGTTACTTATAGTGTGAAATAGAATTCAATCTTGACCGGGATAAACTATCTTTGAATTCCTAGCCAAAGGTTTAAATTATCTTCTATCAAGAGATATTTCCTCTAACAATTAATTGAATAAAGCTTTCAGCTTTACAAATAATGAAAGGCTTGTCAATTTCGTAATGTCTTTCCATTCTACACGAAGAATGTCTATGTATTTAAGACTTCAGTCTTATTAAACGATTAGTATTTGCTAGATCGCCGAAAAGTTTATATACTATATTGATATGACAATATTATTCGATGTTTCTTCTGCTCTTGAAGTTGATGCATTAAAGTGCCCAAATTAAATACTAAAAGAATTTAATTTGCAACTATGACACAATGTCTGAATCCTTGATTCAAATAAAAATTAAAATTCGACAGTCAAAATGACTATCTTCTGTAGGATCTTCATTCTCCGTCGCAAATATATATCAGCATCATCGTTGAGGAATAAGGAAATCTGATTCCTCAAACAAAATTTTTAATGTCAGCTCAACAACTGATCCGTAGAATAAAATTTAAAAATAGATGAAAGACATATCATCTCTAATAATCTTGAAGCATAAAAATCTTCACACACATCTGAAGTGTAAATTACATGGGAACACTGAAATACATGAAATATGGAGTAAGGATGTCTGCTCAGAACGTCACTAATCAAGCTCTATACTACGAGTAAATGACACTGCTACCTTATTTGGACGATAACTAGAAGATCAGGGTAAGTATTTACACAATGCTTTAGGTGTTTCCTCAGTCCAATATACTGAGATGGACCTCCGTTCAAACCCCAGAACAGCGACCTCGGAATAGGGAAGACGTTTCCTCTCCGGTAATCACCAACCTCCGTCTGGTATCGAACGACATCCTTTTTGCATATTCTTCTGGTTTTGCTGGGATTCCCTAGCATCTTGACCATCATCTTCTGTAGGATCTTCATTCTCCGTCGCAAATATATATCAGCATCATCGTTGAGGAATAATTTATAGAAATATTCATGTAGATGGTGAATGAATTATTTCTATTGCTAATCGTTATTACATTAGTGTTCGTAGACTGACGAAAATGTACAAGATGTAACGTACACTACGTCTGTATTCTGCAATACGTTGCCTATCGAAGCTCCATTGTTGTATCTTAACTCTGCATCAAATATGTCCCTGGCGCATGACTACTTATTCCATCATCTCAACAATGTTAATAAAGTTGAATGAAACAAATCGATGAATATTACTAGTCATTATAATAATGTTTGTTTGCTGCGCCAATGTTAAAACTATCCACTGCTGTTCCCTTGAACTATGTTCGCTAACTTCACGTAGCAACAGAAGTGTTATTCAGCTTCTATTTCCAACACATTTGAAAAATTGTCTTTACAGGCTTAATTCTTCGAAGTGGTTTGAAATAAAGCTTTCGACTTTTAATAGAATATAGTATTCGACCTGTACTATCTATTTATTCACTTGGCTGAAGTTTATTCTCAAATACAAATGAGATATCCTAATTTCAATACTCCTCACAACTTCGCCTATAATCCTAGCGCGGGAATCTCCACTATTCCACCCTGCTAACGTATCGTCTCCACGAGTCGTATCTCACCGCACTCGGACTAAGGCTTTGGGATCTCCGTTCACCCAAGAAACACTTTCTCTCTCTTCAAAGTCTGTCGGAATAAGAACCTCGATCCTTGGATCTCCCTCTCCAAGTCGAAATTTTTGGCGGCCATATCAATCTCCCACCATAATTTTAGCGCGTAGATTACCAATGCTTATTACTGCGTAGATTAACCGATCTGCGGCATTTAAAGTATCAGACTTATTTTCTTTTACTTTTCTCTTCATTACCAATTAAGAAAATCTCCTTCTAAGGGCCTAAATGCAATATTTCATCAAATTATGTAGTTGAAGTTAATCCCGTCTTCAATAAGACCTCTTCTCATTGGTTCTGGGCTGGTATCCAATAGCATAATTTATAACATTATTTAATATATTTTATGGCTAATTCACTGTTGCTATGCCGATTTCAACCTTCCAGAAACTTCTGCTGCGCAACATATCACGTGATCGGGCTCTCCCACTGCCTTGAGCTTGTAACACGACTCACTTGTGTCACACTTCCAGGATTTATATTTGCTGGTTAAATTTTATCATGGGGACGGAAAATACTCTCATGTTGTCCCAAAATAATTCAATTTCCGGGGGCAGTACCACTGAATTTCTTGGTCACACGACACAGCACTACGGCCGTAAATGTTTTCAGACATACCATATAGCACACTTTAACAAGCAAAATACCACTAACATAAAGTAATATATCGGAGCTACTGAAACACGAGATTAGTCACTTGCCACCATCTTGCCTTCCATCAGATTATACACAATTTAGGGTAGTCCTACATAGAAAGAAAAACAACACACTTTCTGCTCTGCAAAAGAGACAGAAACACACAACGAATAACAAAAGTGATGATGTGGGACTGAGCTCACAAACGTCCTTTTCATGTTGGGGCATACCGTGTATGTCCACCGCGAGATCTAAGCCATGCTTGCAGACGACGAGGCACACTGAGCACCAGGGAATCCAACGTGGTTTGGGGCTGATTATCCCACTCTTGGACAGTAGCTTCAATCAGTTGCTGTTTGTTTGTTAGAGGATTGGGACGGTGCGAAATTGCCCTCTTGAGCTCTTTCCATGCATGTTCAATACAGTTAATGTCCGAAGAATAGGCAGGCCACTCCATTCTCTGTATGCCATGCATCTGAAGGAACTGACTGACCACCCTAGTTCGATGGGCACGAGCATTACCGTCCACTACAATAGTGTAAACCCACCTATTGTGGTAGCAAATCCTGTAACGACAGGTTCAAGGATGTTGTCTCTGTACACCAGACCAGTCATGTTACCGTGGAGAGGAATTAGAGGCGTACGTCGACCAAACATGATTCCACCCGAAAACATAACAGAACCCCCTTGCTGTTGGTGGCGGTCCTGGATGAAGGGTTCGTAAAATCTCTCACCCACTTGTCGCCACACTCGAATGCTCCTACTGTATGGGTGCAAGCCTCATCTGTAAAGAGAGTACGCTTCCAATATTCTTGCTGCCAAGTTCGATGAGTTGTTGCCACCTTACACGAGCTGCCTTATTCTGTAACTTCAGAGGAGGTTTTGGCGAAGGCACCCTTGACATCAGCCCTGCTTCATGCGGTCGATTGCGAACTCTCTGACTAGAAAAATTCACTCCAGTAGTCCTTCGAAGATCCTGGCGGAAGGACGTGGTAGTACTAATGGGCCTACGACGCGACGTGCTGAAAGCAACAGATACCGATCCTTCCTGCGAGTGATTTTGGGGGGTGTCCAGTTCTTGGTCGATCAGCAACTGTTTGGGTCTCCCTGAACTTTTTCCACACCCTCGAGGCATCACTTTCACTCACTGCAACACGAGTAGCAATATCCACATGTCGGAATCCCTCCTGAAGCAATGTTATAATTCGAATGCGGTCTGACGTACGAATCCGAACTCTTGCCATGCATACAGTAGGCTGCAATACCTCTGTCTTCTCCGTGCGCTCGAAACCAACTGTACAAGTGGTGGTGTTAAACAGATGGACATGAGACGTGGCTACTAGCGGGAATATATTGAATGATTCGTACGGTGCATAGTCATTGTGTGACTCTAAACATGGCGTACAGTGCGTAGTGTAAACGTGTTTGCAGCATCGTCCCATCATGCATGTGTAATCGTCATATGCAAAAGTTTTTTGAGAACTGTATTATCGCGCATTGATTCACGCAACGTGTATCGAGACGAGCCGTGACTTACTCCGACATGAACACCGATAAGAATAGTGGTCACTGAACTTCGATGTGTTGACTTGATTGATATGTGGCAAAAGACGAGCTATCGCTCGAATAGAGACAAGCTGACCTGTCCTGTGGTCGACCCTTCATGTACCACATTGTCCACGTCACAACTGCCTGCGTCAGACGGGTGGTTAGTTGGTGGTGAAAACAAATAATTCTTATATCTCGAAAAATATTTTATCTGGAGAGACAATTCCTTCACCTACTGTAGTTATTCAGAAAATTCAAAGCAATTTTTGAGCATACGTCCATGAAGTTACCGCCTCTGTTTTAACTACAGTACATTGAAGGAGCTTCTAGTATGATTCATGGCTACTATTGGTTGTAACTTCGCGCGCTAGTTTACATTGGGCTCCATGAGTTTCCGCGTGTTTTTGTTCAAACAACATGCCCCGCTCTCTTCACGGGTACAGTATGCATGTATGTATGCCCCCCCCACCCCCCTATCAATTCAAGTCCACCTTGTTGTGTAGTTGCTAGCTTTTTTGGCTGTTACCGTAGAGGCCCGGATTCAATTCCCGGCTCGGACAAAACATTTAATTCTCGTCTGAGGGCTGGAACGGGATTCACTCAACCTCGCAAGGGTGTCACCCCAGATGTCCGGGTTCGATTCCTGGCTCTGCCAAGAAAGTTAATTCAGGTCTGAGGGCTGAAACGGGGTACACTCAGCCTCGTGAGGCAAAAATAAGGATGGGTGGGTTCTATTCCTACCTCAGCCATCTTGGAAGTGGTTTTCCGCGGTTTCCCACTTCTACTCCAGGCAAATGTCAGGATGGCACATAACTCAAGGACACGGCTGCCTCCTTTTTAATCCCCACCTACCTGGCGCAGTCAGCTGGCATTTGAGGGTGCGCAAATGCGAGGGAGCCGTGTCAGTAGATTTACTGGCACGTTAAAGATCCCCTTCGGGGCAAAATTCCGGCACCCCGGCGTCTCTAAAAGCCAGTGTAGTTAAAAGGGACGTAAAACCAATAACATTATTATTAATTCCCACCTGAATTTCAAACGCACACATTAATACAGTCATCACAATGACACAGATTATCAAATGAACCACCTACTGTAAGTACACGGGGCGAATGACCACGTTGTCCAAGCCCCTCAAATGAAAGAACAACAACATTAAGATGACCCCAATTCCCCGGAATCAGAAGAAACCAGATTTACTGCGTATTCGTGAATAGACGCTTCAGAAATATTATGAAATATATAGCATATCCATCGTAACATTACACCTCGTTTCTTTGAAGAAAGCAGCACAACAGGTAACAAATTCTAACGAAACTGCTGATGTTGGTTGTTGTTGCTTCATTTTAAGAGCTTTGCGATATCGTGCTCATGTAGCCCCGTGTATTTGGGTGTGTGAAGAGTTTGTCTGGTAACCTGTGTTATTGTGATGGCTATGTTAGTGTGAGTAGCGAAACTGTTGAATCAGGATGTCCAAGAAGTTGTTATTTCATATGAGGGACTTGAACATCATCGTCATCTGGCCCCATGTACCTGTATAGAATTTGGCTGTTAACCTGTGATATTGTGAAGTCTGTAGTTGTGTAACGCGTGATATTTGTGATAAAAATAATCAACCATAGCCAATAAATATTTTAAGTTCACTCATCGATGATCTGGTCTTGAGAGGTGGAAGAGGTCCCATGTCCTTTCTTGGTAATCTTGATCTCCTTCCATGTTTCCAGCTCGTTGAATGTTAGGCGTGCTCTTATGAAGGGCAAATCTGCCTTTCCTACACTAATCCAAGAGAGGGTGCTGATATTTAGAGTGGTTGTAATCAGTTATTGTCCACTTGCTCTTGCCACATCATAAAAATCTTCAGGACCATGGGGATAACTTTGAATTGTTGCACATGCTTCGCAGATAATATTATATCCGGTACCATTGTTTTGCAAACTTTCTTCCTTTCCTCAATAATTCCAAAGCCGCTGTCACAAGACATATGAGTGTCCAGGCACTAGAAATTTCAAGTCAACTGTTTCGAAGTAGTTATTAGCCGCAACTCAGGTAAGTGCCATACAATCAGTGTGGTTCTTGGTTTGTCCCACACAGTTATTACACAAAATCTCCAATGAATATATCACGGTCATGTAATAGACAAGAAGCGACCTCATCCCAGACTTAAAGCAGAGTTACTACAGTCTCTGCACCAAAGCCCTCACAACACTAAAGCCATATTTGAGGAACTGGTGAAACTAAATGATTTCTGTTAGCGACTAACTGGCTATAGCATGCCACGGCCATTGTTCTTATTACCCATTTAAGATTTGATTGCCGCTGAACGTGGCTGCGCCAGTGTTTGTTGTTGATTGTAGCAGTTGCCCCGCGGGACGAAGCGGGGAACACAGCGATGACAAGAGTGCATTCTGCACATAAGACAAGCAGCATTGAGCGTCACAGGAGCCTATGTCACCACGGACAGTCAAAGGATAACTGGGGCTAGTGGAGGTGTGTCATATCCTACTCAAGCAACTGTACCTGTCAACGAAGCAGGCTGACGTGTGACACAAGTAAACAAGGAATAGTTCCCATCTCGACCGCCGGCAATCAATTCGTGAAGGAGTAATACTATCTTATCCGTGAAAAAGCGAATTTTCGTCTTTTGGCGACTTTCTTACTTTTCCATGCCATAGCCTCAAATATGCTTCAATTACGGTACTTTATTTTTGTTTGCAGCTTTCTATTGTACTGATAAATAATAAATGTTTGAAACTTTAGGTATTACAAAGATCAATTTATCATAGGCCTACATACATTTTCATGTGAGACTGTTTCGCCTTTCAGATTCCAGTCTAATCTGCATGCCTCTGTTTGCGAGCAAGTCGCCTCCATGATCCCCTATCAGCAGTTAGCACTGCGGCCTCCTCTGCTTCTACACCTCTCACTTTGTAATCGTTCGACACTGAATCTGAAATAGTCTATTGACATGCGTTGTCGCTTATGATCTCAGATTCCAAGAGGAACCTCTAGCAACCGACCATTACATACAACCCTCTCCCAGATGAGGCTGAGAGCCGAGCACAAAGGATCCAGAATACTAACAAGGGAGCTCTGATAGCGACCACCCGATCGGATTGTAATTGGCACAGGATATTGTTGGAAGATCACTCTATATGATGGTAGTAAATATATCAACTCAAATTAAAAATAAGCCTCTATTTAAAGCGATTGAAAATTCGCGAAACAGGAAGTCTGCGCTTGGAAATAGAAGGCTGGCAGTTGCTTGGTCGATTCGACAAGGTATACCTCATCCACGGAATCTGTGAAGTAGGTTTGCGCATGACGTCACACGGAGGAAGTGAATAGAGAATGCGATGGGTGGAACTTGGCAGCCCAGCCATTGCGAGAGTTGGTTGAAGCCAAGGTCGCACCACCCTCTGCGCTAATTATTCAGAGGCATCGCGCTTCTTTGGACCAGTCAGCCGAGTCACTCCTGTGGGCAGACTACGTGTTTCCACACTGGCACTTCGCAGATTTCTTGGACGGAGTATAGCATGCGGACGGCTGTCGGTGAATGGCTCGACTCATCCTCCCCTTTCCCAATGTTGCGCTCGCTCAAATCGAATGGTTCTAAAGTTCGTGCAGCAACCAGCACACACATTGAAACACGAATATCAGTCCAGATTTAATTCAATCGCTTTTTCGCAAATTTAGTGATTTTTCGTGAAACAATGCCATTTATCTTTTAAATTCCGATATCTACAAGTTTGAAGTTTTAATGTTGAAAGATTAACTTTATTACCAGCATTAATGGCCCATCGTTTAATATTTCAGCCATGGATTATCTTACGAGAAGTATTTACCAGTTTAAATTCTCTTATGGTTTGGGGGCGTGGTGGTACAGCGGTCAAGCTGTTGGCCTCTCACCAAGGTGGACCGGGTTCGATTCCCGGTCAATGCATGTGAGATTTTCGAAGTGAAATGCCATGTCCTGTGGTTCGGATTCCACGTAAAAAGGAGGTCCCGTTGCTCATGATCGCACGATTAACGGTCACGTAAAACTAAAATCTTCCTTCCTTTTTCCTTCTCTTAGACTATGGTTTCTTCATGAGTGTACTGAAGTTATCGCGTTTAGAACTGTACCCTTCTAATGAAGGAAGATATATGGTCACAAGTCCACTAGCTCAATCGGTTCGAGGGGTGGTACATTTATTCCCCCAAATTGTATCCACATATTCTAGAGTTAAGGAAAGGTAAAAAGAAACTACAAATAACAAAACACAAAACTCTCAAAAGATCTAAACTTTACTATGCAAAATATAACTCAAACTCTTGATCAGAAGGATCTTGCATTACTTTACACTAACACAAATTATTGAACACTCAAATACAGCGCAAATTAATACTCAATTCCATTAAACTGGGATGCCTAGGCCCTCTGTGACTCCGTGCACAATAGTCTTTCTTGCGATGGAATTTTTCTCCTAGGTCATCGCCACAACGTGTATTTCCATTAAAATATTCACTTCATTAGCATCGTTAATTTCAATACATATTTCCTTGAATTTGGTCTTTACCTATATTTCTGATCCTTCCTTTTTGATCCAATAACCTTCCATTTTCGTATCCCCCAATGTATTAAACTGAACTCAATTTACCAATTCTACATGGTCAACCATGTTGTTCATCAAGAGAAATCATCTTACATTCCCAAAAAAATCACAAAAAATATATTTCAATTAATTCTCTCACAATTTCTTTAATTTTCTCACATGTTAATCTCCAGAATTAATCCCATTTCCTAATCTACATTCATGCACATAACATGAGTACCATTCTTCAGGACAATATTATTCTGAGTAGTCAAATACTACCTCTCCGAGGGGTACCCATGTGCTATTATTTTTTTTCAGTAAATTCCAAAGATCGACGTTTAACATAAATAGCATTTATATTCGGCTGGAATATGAATTCAGACCTAATTCTTTCTTAATGAGAAGTGCCTTTATTCAACAATGTGTCCAACCCACATTTTATTCGAGAGAAATGCACTGTGATATACAAGAGTAGGTATTAATATGCCGGAAAGTTACAGTCAAGCCTGGGTCCAGAATTTACAAGCCTTCACGACGAGGGCTGATTTATGGGGTGGCAGATACTCCACCCCCTCTCCATGATGGCTGCCAAGGGATCTTGTTGAGGATGAGGATCCTCTTCGTCAAACCGTAGACTACTTAATTTTAACTGCCAGACCTTTCCCATCGAAATAAAAAGCTCTTATTCTTAATGTTGCCAATTAACCAATTTGTTAATCATTCATAATAAGGAAAATGACCCTATTATACACATCGTCATTTAATTAATTACCGAAAGGTTTCGCAACTATTAACTTCATATTCTTTACTTTACTCCTGGTCTTGCCTGTTGACAGTATTAATTGGATGAACACGTTAATTTCCTCGCCATGGATCATCCCTTCGGTAGGGACTGATGGTATATTACTAGCGGACGGGCAATGAACCTCATTCCCCGCTAATATCAGCATACAATTCGAGGTGGTGTATACCACATATGACATACCTGGAGACAGGAATCGAAACTCGTCCCGGGCAGTTATGGGACTTCCAACCATGTGGCGTAGGAACTAATACTTACGAGTAAGCTACTTGACAAAAAGATTCCTGAAGTGTAGTGAAATACAGTCAAGAGTGAGCCATATATAACATTTGGGGGAAACTGGAGTAAAACAGATAAGAAGTGCTAAGAAAACATGAGTTTAGTGTATTTGAGTTGCATGTAATACATAGTCAACAGCACACAACTAGGGCGCCAAACCGCGATCCAAGGGGCGTAGAGTGGAACTACCAGATTGGCGCTCCAAGTCGCTGCTTTATTTCCAGGCCTTGAGTATAACGTAGGCCACGGTATTGAGAGAGTTCGATAGAGCAAAAGTGAGCTCTGTATTGAGAGATTTCTTCAGATAATGTCGATTATTCTGGTCCGTATTGACGTAATTATAACTAGGAAAGAATAATAAAATTTCCGCCTTTCAATACTGTTTATTGCATTACTTACAGGGACATGTTTCGGGGGCTAATACTCCCCCTTCATCAGGCTGTCCGTACAGGCGGAAATTTTATTATTCCTTCTTCCGATAAAGCACAAGTGAGCTGTGTGTTAAGAGAGTCCTTCAGATAAAGCACAAGTGAGCTGTGTGTTGAGGGAGTTCTTCAGGTAAAGCACAAGTGAGCACTGTATTGATAGAATCCTTCAGGTAAAGCACAAGTGAGCTGTGTGTTGAGAGAGTTCTTCAGGTAAAGCACAAGTGAGCTGTGTGTTGAGAGAGTTCTTCAGATAAAGCGCAAGTGAGATATGTTTTGAGAGAGTTCTTCAGGTAAAGCACAAGTGAGCACCGTATTAAGAGAGTTCTTCGGGTAAAGCACAAGTGAGTTGTGTGTTGAGAGAGTTCATCAGATAAAGCACAAGCGAGCTGTGTGTTAAGATATTCCTTCAGATAAAGCACAAGTGAGCTGTGTGTTGAGGGAGTTCTTCAGGTAAAGCACAAGTGAGCACTGTATTGATAGAATTCTTCAGGTAAAGCACAAGTGAGCTGTGTGTTGAGAGAGTTCTTCAGGTAAAGCACAAGTGAGCTGTGTGTTGAGAGAGTTCTTCAGATAAAGAACAAGTGAGATCTGTATTGAGAGGATTCTTCAGGTAAAGCACAGGTGAGCTGTGTGTTGCGAGAGTTCTCCACATAAAGCGCAAGTGAGCTCTGTATTGAGAGAGTTCTTCAGGTAAAGCGCAAGTGAGCTGTGTGTTGAGAGGGTTCTTCAGGTAAAGCAGAAGTGAGCTATGTGTTGAGAGAGTTCTTCAGATATAGCGCAAGTGAGCTATGTATTGAAAGAGTTCTTCAGGTAAAGCAAAAGTGAGCTGTGTGTTGAGAGAGTTCTTCAGATAAAGCACAAGTCAGCTGTGTGATGAGAGAGTTCTACAGATAAAGCGCAAGTGAGCTATGTATTGTGAGAATTCTTCAGGTAAAACACAAGTGAGCTGTGTGTTGCGAGAGATCTTCACATAAAGCACAATTGAGCTCTGTATTGAGAGAGTTCTCCAGGTAAAGCACAAGTGGGCTGTTTTGAGAGAGTTCTTCAGATAAAGCGCAAGTGAGCTATGTATTGAGAGACTTTTTCAGGTAAAGCACAAGTGAGCTGTGTGTTGGGAGAGTTCTTCAAGTAAAGCTCAAGTGAGCGGTGTGTTGAGAGAGTTCTTCACATAAAGCGCAAGTGAGCTAGGTATTGAGTGAGTTCTTCAGGTAAAGCACAAGTGAGCTCCGTATTAAGAGAGTTCTTCAGGTAAAGCACAAGTGAGCTGTGTGTTGAGAGAGTTCTTCAGATAAAGCACAAGTGAGCTCTGTGTTGAGAGAGTTCTTCAGATAAAGCGAAAGTGAGCTGTGTGTTGAGAGAGTTCTTCAGGTAAGGCACAAGTGAGCTGTGTGTTGAGAGAGTTCTTCAGATAAAGCGCAAGTGAGCTATGTATTGAGAGAGTCCTTCAGATAAAGCACAAGTGAGCTGTGTGCTGCGAGAGTTCTTCACATAAAGCATAAGTGAACTATGTATTGAGAGAGTTCTTCAGATAAAGCACAAGTGAGCTATGTATATAGAGAATTCTTCAGATAAAGCTCACGTGAGCTGTGTGTTGCGAGAGTTCTTCACATAAAGCACAAGTGAGTTCTGTATTGAGAGAGTTCTTCAGATAAAGCACAAGTGAGCTATATATTTAGAGAAATCTTCAGATAAATCTCAAGTGAGCTGTGTGTTGCGAGAGTTCTTCACATAAAGCACAAGTGAGGTCTGTATTGAGAGAGATCTTCAGGTAAAGCACAAGTGAGCTGTGTGTTGAGAGAGTTCTTCAGATAAAGTGAAAGTGAGCTATGTATTGAGTGAGTTCTTCAGGTAAAGCACAAGTGAGCTCCGTATTAAGAGAGGTCTTCAGGTAAAGCACAAGTGAGCTGTGTGTTGAGAGAGTTCTTCAGATAAAGCACAAGTGAGCTCTGTGTTGAGAGAGTTCTTCAGATAAAGCACAAGTGAGCTGTGTGTTGGGAGAGTTCTTCAGGTAAAGCACAAGTGAGCTCTGTATTGAGAGAATTCTTCACGTAAAGCACAAGTGAGCTGTGTGTTGAGAGAGTTCTTCAGGTAAAGCACAAGTGAGCTGTGTGTTGAGGGAGTTCTTCAGGTAAAGCACAAGTGAGCACTGTATTGAGAGAATTCTTCAGGTAAAGCACAAGTGAGCTGTGTGTTGCGAGAGTTCTCCACATAAAGCACAAGTGAGTTCTGTATTGAGAGAGTTCTTCAGGTAAAGTGCAAGTGAGCTGTGTGTTGAGAGGGTTCTTCAGGTAAAGCGCAAGTGAGCTATGTGTTGAGAGAGTTCTTCAGATATAGCGCAAGTGAGCTATGTATTGAAAGAGTTCTTCAGGTAAAGCAAAAGTGAGCTGTGTGTTGAGATAGTTCTTCAGGTAAAGCACAAGTGAGCTGTGTGTTGAGAGAGTTCTTCAGATAAAGCGCAAGTGAGCTATGTATTGAGAGACTTCTTCAGGTAAAGCACAAGTGAGCTGTGTGTTGCGAGAGTTCTTCACATAAAGCACAAGTGACCTCTGTATTGAGAGAGTTCTCCAGGTAAAGCACAAGTGAGCTGTGTGTTGAGAGAGTTCTTCAGATAAATCGCAAGTGAGCTATGTATTGAGAGAGTCCTTCAGATAAAGCACAAGTGAGCTGTGTGCTGCGAGAGTTCTTCACATAAAGGATAAGTGAACTATGTATTGAGAGAATTCTTCAGATAAAGCACAAGTGAGCTATATATTTAGAGACATCTTTAGATAAATCTCAATTTAGCTGTGTGTTGCGAGAGTTCTTCACATAAAGCACAAGTGAGGTCTGTATTGAGAGAGATCTTCAGGTAAAGCACAAGTGAGCTGTGTGTTGAGAGTGTTCTTCAGATAAAGTGAAAGTGAGCTATGTATTGAGTGAGTTATTCAGGTAAAGCACAAGTGAGCTCCGTATTAAGACAGTTCTTCAGGTAAAGCACACGTGAGCTGTGTGTTGAGAGAGTTCTTCAGATAAGGCACAAGTGAGCTCTGTGTTGAGAGAGTTCTTCAGATAAAGCACAAGTGAGCTGTGTGTTGAGAGAGTTCTTCAGGTAAAGCACAAGTGAGCTCTGTATTGAGAGAATTCTTCAGGTAAAGCACAAGTGAGCTGTGTGTTGAGAGAGTTCTTCAGATAAAGCACAAGTGAGCTGTGTGTTGAGGGAGTTCTTCAGGTAAAGCACAAGTGAGCACTGTATTGAGAGAATTCTTCAGGTAAAGCACAAGTGAGCTGTGTGTTGCGAGAGTTCTCCACATAAAGCACAAGTGAGTTCTGTATTGAGAGAGTTCTTCAGGTAAAGTGCAAGTGAGCTGTGTGTTGAGAGGGTTCTTCAGGCAAAGCGCAAGTGAGCTATGTGTTGAGAGAGTTCTTCAGATATAGCGCAAGTGAGCTATGTACTGAAAGAGTTCTTCAGGTAAAGCAAAAGTGAGCTGTGTGTTGAGATAGTTCTTCAGGTAAAGCACAAGTGAGCTGTGTGTTGAGAGAGTTCTTCAGATAAAGCGCAAGTGAGCTATGTATTGAGAGAATTCTTCAGGTAAAGCACAAGTGAGCTGTGTGTTGCGAGAGTTCTTCACATAAAGCACAAGTGACCTCTGTATTGAGAGAGTTCTCCAGGTAAAGCACAAGTGAGCTGTGTGTTGAGAGAGTTCTTCAGATAAATCGCAAGTGAGCTATGTATTGAGAGACTTTTTCAGGTAAAGCACAAGTGAGCTGTGTGTTGAGAACAAGAGTTTAGTGCTTTTCAGTCGGTCAACACGAATGTACCCAAAAGAGATGGGTTATGCCCTAATCCTGAAATAAATTACATGAGCTGTGTGTTGCGAGAGTTCTTCACATAAAGCACAAGTGACCTCTGTATTGAGAGAGTTCTCCAGGTAAAGCACAAGTGAGCTGTGTGTAGAGAGAGTTCTTCAGATAAAGCGCAAGTGAGCTATGTATTGAGAGAGTTCTTCAGATAAAGCACAAGTGAGCTGTGTGCTGCGAGAGTTCTTCACATATAGCATAAGTGAGCTTTGCATTGAGAGAGTTCTTCAGATAAAGCACAAGTGAGCTATGTATATAGAGAATTCTCCAGATAAAGCACAAGTGAGCTGTGTGTTGCGAGAGTTCTTCACATAAAGCACAAGTGAGCTCTGTATTGAGAGAATTCTTCAGGTAAATCACAAGTGAGCTGTGTATTGAGAGAGATCTTCAGGTAAAGCACAAGTGAGCTGTGTGTTGAGAGAGTTCTTCAGATAAAGTGCAATTGAACTACATATTGAGTGAGTTCTTCAGGTAAAGCACAAGTGAGCTCCGTATTAAGAGAGTTCTTCAGGTGAAGCACAAGTGAGCTGTGTGTTGAGAGAGTTCTTCAGATAAAGCACAAGTGAACTCTGTGTTAGAGAGTTCTTCAGATAAAGCACAAGTGAGCTGTGTGTTGAGAGAGTTCTTCATGTAAAGCACAAGTGAGCTCTGTATTGAGAGAATTCTTCAGGTAAAGCACAGGTGAGCTTAGAATTGAGAGAATTCTTCAGGTAAAGCTCAAGTGAGCTATTTGTTGAGAGAGTTCTTCAGATAAAGCACAAGTGAGCTCTGTAGAGAATTCTTCAGGTAAAGCACAAGTGAGCTGTGTGTTGCGCGAGTTCTTCACATAAAGCACAAGTGAGCTCAGAATTGAGAGAATTCTTAAGGTAAAGCACAAGTGAGCTGTGTGTTGAGAGAGTTCTTCAGATAAAGCGCAAGTGAGCTATGTATTGAGAGAATTCTTCAGGTAAAGCAAAAGTGAGCTCTGTTTTGAGAGAATTCTTCAGATAAAGCACAAGTGAGCTATATATTTAGAGAAATCTTCAGATAAATCTCAAGTGAGCTGTGTGTTGCGAGAGTTCTTCACATAAAGCACAAGTGAGGTCTGTATTGAGAGAGATCTTCAGGTAAAGCACAAGTGAGCTGTGTGTTGAGAGAGTTCTTCAGATAAAGTGAAAGTGAGCTATGTATTGAGTGAGTTCTTCAGGTAAAGCACAAGTGAGCTCCGTATTTAGAGAGTTCTTCAGGTAAAGCACAAGTGAGCTGTGTGTTGAGAGAGTTCTTCAGATAAAGCACAAGTGAGCTCTGTGTTGAGAGAGTTCAACAGATAAAGCACAAGTGAGCTGTGTGTTGAGAGAGTTCTTCAGGTAAAGCTCAAGTGAGCTCTGTATTGAGAGAATTCTTCACGTAAAGCACAAGTGAGCTGTGTGTTGAGAGAGTTCTTCAGATAAAGCACAAGTGAGCTGTGTGTTGAGGGAGTTCTTCAGGTAAAGCACATGTGAGCACTGTATTGAGAGAATTCTTCAGGTAAAGCACAAGTGAGCTGTGTGTTGCGAGAGTTCTCCACATAAAGCACAAGTGAGTTCTGTATTGAGAGAGTTCTTCAGGTAAAGCAAAAGTGAGCTGTGTGATGAGAGAGTTCTACAGATAAAGCGCAAGTGAGCTATGTATTGTGAGAATTCTTCAGGTAAAGCACAAGTGAGCTGTGTGTTGCGAGAGATCTTCACATAAAGCACAATTGAGCTCTGTATTGAGAGAGTTCTCCAGGTAAAGCACAAGTGAGCTGTTTTGAGAGAGTTCTTCAGATAAAGCGCAAGTGAGCTATGTATTGAGAGACTTTTTCAGGTAAAGCACAAGTGAGCTGTGTGTTGGGAGAGTTCTTCAAGTAAAGCTCAAGTGAGCGGTGTGTTGAGAGAGTTCTTCACATAAAGCGCAAGTGAGCTATGTATTGAGTGAGTTCTTCAGGTAAAGCACAAGTGAGCTCCGTATTAAGAGAGTTCTTCAGGTAAAGCACAAGTGAGCTGTGTGTTGAGAGAGTTCTTCAGATAAAGCACAAGTGAGCTCTGTGTTGAGAGAGTTCTTCAGATAAAGCACAAGTGAGCTGTGTGTTGAGAGAGTTCTTCAGGTAAGGCACAAGTGAGCTGTGTGTTGAGAGAGTTCTTCAGATAAAGCGCAAGTGAGCTATGTATTGAGAGAGTCCTTCAGATAAAGCACAAGTGAGCTGTGTGCTGCGAGAGTTCTTCACATAAAGCATAAGTGAACTATGTATTGAGAGAGTTCTTCAGATAAAGCACAAGTGAGCTATGTATATAGAGAATTCTTCAGATAAAGCTCACGTGAGCTGTGTGTTGCGAGAGTTCTTCACATAAAGCACAAGTGAGTTCTGTATTGAGAGAGTTCTTCAGATAAAGCACAAGTGAGCTATATATTTAGAGAAATCTTCAGATAAATCTCAAGTGAGCTGTGTGTTGCGAGAGTTCTTCACATAAAGCACAAGTGAGGTCTGTATTGAGAGAGATCTTCAGGTAAAGCACAAGTGAGCTGTGTGTTGAGAGAGTTCTTCAGATAAAGTGAAAGTGAGCTATGTGTTGAGTGAGTTCTTCAGGTAAAGCACAAGTGAGCTCCGTATTAAGAGAGGTCTTCAGGTAAAGCACAAGTGAGCTGTGTGTTGAGAGAGTTCTTCAGATAAAGCACAAGTGAGCTCTGTGTTGAGAGAGTTCTTCAGATAAAGCACAAGTGAGCTGTGTGTTGGGAGAGTTCTTCAGGTAAAGCACAAGTGAGCTCTGTATTGAGAGAATTCTTCACGTAAAGCACAAGTGAGCTGTGTGTTGAGAGAGTTCTTCAGGTAAAGCACAAGTGAGCTGTGTGTTGAGGGAGTTCTTCAGGTAAAGCACAAGTGAGCACTGTATTGAGAGAATTCTTCAGGTAAAGCACAAGTGAGCTGTGTGTTGCGAGAGTTCTCCACATAAAGCACAAGTGAGTTCTGTATTGAGAGAGTTCATCAGGTAAAGTGCAAGTGAGCTGTGTGTTGAGAGGGTTCTTCAGGTAAAGCGCAAGTGAGCTATGTGTTGAGAGAGTTCTTCAGATATAGCGCAAGTGAGCTATGTATTGAAAGATTTCTTCAGGTAAAGCAAAAGTGAGCTGTGTGTTGAGATAGTTCTTCAGGTAAAGCACAAGTGAGCTGTGTGTTGAGAGAGTTCTTCAGATAAAGCGCAAGTGAGCTATGTATTGAGAGAATTCTTCAGGTAAAGCACAAGTGAGCTGTGTGTTGCGAGAGTTCTTCACATAAAGCACAAGTGACCTCTGTATTGAGAGAGTTCTCCAGGTAAAGCACAAGTGAGCTGTGTGTTGAGAGAGTTCTTCAGATAAATCGCAAGTGAGCTATGTATTGAGAGACTTTTTCAGGTAAAGCACAAGTGAGCTGTTTGTTGAGAGAGTTCTTCAAGTAAAGCACAAGTGAGCTGTGTGATGAGAGAGTTCTTCACATAAAGCACAAGTAAGCTATGTATTGAGAGAGTTCTTCAGGTAAAGCACAAGTGCGCTGTGTGTTGAGAGAATTCTTCATGTCTAGCACAAGTGAGCTGCGTGTTGAGAGAGTTCTTCAGGTAAAGCACAAGTGAGCTGTGTGTAGAGAGAGTTCTTCAGATAAAGCGCAAGTGAGCTATGTATTGAGAGAGTTCTTCAGATAAAGCACAAGTGAGCTGTGTGCTGCGAGAGTTCTTCACATATAGCATAAGTGAGCTATGCATTGAGAGAGTTCTTCAGATAAAGCACAAGTGAGCTATGTATATAGAGAATTCTCCAGATAAAGCACAAGTGAGCTGTGTGTTGCGCGAGTTCTTCACATAAAGCACAAGTGAGCTCTGTATTGAGAGAATTCTTCAGGTAAAGCACAAGTGAGCTGTGTATTGAGAGAGATCTTCAGGTAAAGCACAAGTGAGCTGTGTGTTGAGAGAGTTCTTCAGATAAAGTGCAATTGAACTATATATTGAGTGAGTTCTTCAGGTAAAGCACAAGTGAGCTCCGTATTAAGAGAGTTCTTCAGGTGAAGCACAAGTGAGCTGTGTGTTGAGAGAGTTCTTCAGATAAAGCACAAGTGAACTCTGTGTTGAGAGAGTTCTTCAGATAAAGCACAAGTGGGCTGTGTGTTGAGAGAGTTCTTCAGGTAAAGCACAAGTGAGCTCTGTATTGAGGGAATTCTTCAGGTAAAGCACAGGTGATCTTAGAATTGAGAGAATTCTTCAGGTAAAGCACAAGTGAGCTGTTTGTTGAGAGAGTTCTTCAGATAAAGCACAAGTGAGCTCTGTAGTGAATTCTTCAGGTAAAGCACAAGTGAGCTCTGTGTTGCGCGAGTTCTGCACATAAAGCATAAGTGAGCTCAGAATTGAGAGAATTCTTAAGGTAAAGCACAAGTGAGCTGTGTGTTGAGAGAGTTCTTCAAATAAAGCGCAAGTGAGCTATGTATTGAGAGAGTCCTTCAGATAAAGCACAAGTGAGCTGTGTGCTGCGAGAGTTCTTCACATAAAGCATAAGTGAACTATGTATTGAGAGAATTCTTCAGATAAAGCACAAGTGAGCTATGTATATAGAGAATTCTTCAGATAAAGCACACGTGAGCTGTGTGTTGCGAGAGTTCTTCACATAAAGCACAAGTGAGTTCTGTATTGAGAGACTTCTTCAGATAAAGCACAAGTGAGCTATATATTTAGAGAAATCTTCAGATAAATCTCAATTTAGCTGTGTGTTGCGAGAGTTCTTCACATAAAGCACAAGTGAGGTCTGTATTGAGAGAGATCTTCAGGTAAAGCACAAGTGAGCTGTGTGTTGAGAGTGTTCTTCAGATAAAGTGAAAGTGAGCTATGTATTGAGTGAGTTAATCAGGTAAAGCACAAGTGAGCTCCGTATTAAGACAGTTCTTCAGGTGAAGCACACGTGAGCTGTGTGTTGAGAGAGTTCTTCAGATAAGGCACAAGTGAGCTCTGTGTTGAGAGAGTTCTTCAGATAAAGCACAAGTGAGCTGTGTGTTGAGAGAGTTCTTCAGGTAAAGCACAAGTGAGCTCTGTATTGAGAGAATTCTTCAGGTAAAGCACAAGTGAGCTGTGTGTTGAGAGAGTTCTTCAGATAAAGCACAAGTGAGCTGTGTGTTGAGGGAGTTCTTCAGGTAAAGCACAAGTGAGCACTGTATTGAGAGAATTCTTCAGGTAAAGCACAAGTGAGCTGTGTGTTGCGAGAGTTCTCCACATAAAGCACAAGTGAGTTCTGTATTGAGAGAGTTCTTCAGGTAAAGTGCAAGTGAGCTGTGTGTTGAGAGGGTTCTTCAGGCAAAGCGCAAGTGAGCTATGTGTTGAGAGAGTTCTTCAGATATAGCGCAAGTGAGCTATGTACTGAAAGAGTTCTTCAGGTAAAGCAAAAGTGAGCTGTGTGTTGAGATAGTTCTTCAGGTAAAGCACAAGTGAGCTGTGTGTTGAGAGAGTTCTTCAGATAAAGCGCAAGTGAGCTATGTATTGAGAGAATTCTTCAGGTAAAGCACAAGTGAGCTGTGTGTTGCGAGAGTTCTTCACATAAAGCACAAGTGACCTCTGTATTGAGAGAGTTCTCCAGGTAAAGCACAAGTGAGCTGTGTGTTGATAGAGTTCTTCAGATAAATCGCAAGTGAGCTGTGTATTGAGAGACTTTTTCAGGTAAAGCACAAGTGAGCTGTGTGTTGAGAGAGTTCTTCAAGTAAAGCACAAGTGAGCTGTGTGTTGAGAGATTTCTTCACATAAAGCGCAAGTGAGCTTTGTATTGAGAGAGTTATTCAGGTAAAGCACAAGTGAGCTGTGTGTTGAGAGAATTCTTCATGTCTAGCACAAGTGAGCTGCGTGTTGAGAGAGTTCTTCAGGTAAAGCACAAGTGAGCTGTGTGTAGAGAGAGTTCTTCAGATAAAGCGCAAGTGAGCTATGTATTGAGAGAGTTCTTCAGATAAAGCACAAGTGAGCTGTGTGCTGCGAGAGTTCTTCACATATAGCATAAGTGAGCTTTGCATTGAGAGAGTTCTTCAGATAAAGCACAAGTGAGCTATGTATATAGAGAATTCTCCAGATAAAGCACAAGTGAGCTGTGTGTTGCGAGAGTTCTTCACATAAAGCACAAGTGAGCTCTGTATTGAGAGAATTCTTCAGGTAAATCACAAGTGAGCTGTGTATTGAGAGAGATCTTCAGGTAAAGCACAAGTGAGCTGTGTGTTGAGAGAGTTCTTCAGATAAAGTGCAATTGAACTATATATTGAGTGAGTTCTTCAGGTAAAGCACAAGTGAGCTCCGTATTAAGAGAGTTCTTCAGGTGAAGCACAAGTGAGCTGTGTGTTGAGAGAGTTCTTCAGATAAAGCACAAGTGAACTCTGTGTTAGAGAGTTCTTCAGATAAAGCACAAGTGAGCTGTGTGTTGAGAGAGTTCTTCATGTAAAGCACAAGTGAGCTCTTTATTGAGAGAATTCTTCAGGTAAAGCACAGGTGAGCTTAGAATTGAGAGAATTCTTCAGGTAAAGCTCAAGTGAGCTATTTCTTGAGAGAGTTCTTCAGATAAAGCACAAGTGAGCTCTGTAGTGAATTCTACAGGTAAAGCACAAGTGAGCTGTGTGTTGCGCGAGTTCTTCACATAAAGCACAAGTGAGCTCAGAATTGAGAGAATTCTTAAGGTAAAGCACAAGTGAGCTGTGTGTTGAGAGAGTTCTTCAGATAAAGCGCAAGTGAGCTATGTATTGAGAGAATTCTTCAGGTAAAGCAAAAGTGAGCTCTGTTTTGAGAGAATTCTTCAGATAAAGCACAAGTGAGCTATATATTTAGAGAAATCTTCAGATAAATCTCAAGTGAGCTGTGTGTTGCGAGAGTTCTTCACATAAAGCACAAGTGAGGTCTGTATTGAGAGAGATCTTCAGGTAAAGCACAAGTGAGCTGTGTGTTGAGAGAGTTCTTCAGATAAAGTGAAAGTGAGCTATGTATTGAGTGAGTTCTTCAGGTAAAGCACAAGTGAGCTCCGTATTTAGAGAGTTCTTCAGGTAAAGCACAAGTGAGCTGTGTGTTGAGAGAGTTCTTCAGATAAAGCACAAGTGAGCTCTGTGTTGAGAGAGTTCAACAGATAAAGCACAAGTGAGCTGTGTGTTGAGAGAGTTCTTCAGGTAAAGCTCAAGTGAGCTCTGTATTGAGAGAATTCTTCACGTAAAGCACAAGTGAGCTGTGTGTTGAGAGAGTTCTTCAGATAAAGCACAAGTGAGCTGTGTGTTGAGGGAGTTCTTCAGGTAAAGCACATGTGAGCACTGTATTGAGAGAATTCTTCAGGTAAAGCACAAGTGAGCTGTGTGTTGCGAGAGTTCTCCACATAAAGCACAAGTGAGTTCTGTATTGAGAGAGTTCTTCAGGTAAAGTGCAAGTGAGCTGTGTGTTGAGATATTTCTTCAGGTATAGCACAAGTGAGCCGGGTGTTGAGAGAGTTCTTCAGATAAAGCACAAGTGAGCTGTGTGTTGAGGGAGTTCTTCAGGTAAAGCACAAGTGAGCACTGTATTGAGAGAATTCTTCAGGTAAAGCACAAGTGAGCTGTGTGTTGCCAGAGTTCTTCACATAATGCACAAGTGAGGTCTGTATTGAGAGAGATCTTCAGGTAAAGCACAAGTGAGCTATGTGTTGAGAGAGTTCTTCAGATAAAGCACAAGTGAGCTGTGTGTAGCGGGAGTTCTTCACATAAAGCGAAAGTGAGCTATGTATTGAGAGAGTTCCTCAGATAAAGCACATGTGAGCTCTGTATTGAGAGATTTCTTCAGGTGAAGCACAAGTGAGCTGTGTCTTGAGGGAGTTCTTCAGGTAAAGCACAGGTGAGCTTAGAATTGAGAGAATTCTTCAGGTAAAGCTCAAGTGAGCTGTTTGTTGAGAGAGTTCTTCAGATAAAGCACAAGTGAGCTCTGTAGTGAATTCTTCAGGTAAAGCACAAGTGAGCTGTGTGTTGCGTGAGTTCAGCACATAAAGCACAAGTGAGCTCAGAATTGAGAGAATTCTTCAGGTATAGCACAAGTGAGCTGTGTGTTGAGAGAGTTCTTCAGATAAAGCGCAAGTGAGATATGTATTGAGAGAATTCTTCAGGTAAAGCACAAGTGAGCTGTGTGTTGAGATATTTCTTCAGGTAAAGCACAAGTGAGCCGGGTGTTGAGAGAGTTCTTCAGGTAAAGCACAAGTGAGCTGTGTGTTGAGAGAGTACTTCAGGTAAAGCACAAGTGAGCTGTTTGTTGAGAGAGTTCTTCAGATAACGCGCAAGTGAGCTATGTATTGAGAGAGGTCTTCAGATAAAGCACAAGTGAGCTGTGTGTTGCGAGAGGTCTTCACATAAAGCACAAGTGAGCTATGTATTGAGAGAGTTCTTCAGATAAAGCACAAGTGAGCTCTGTATTGAGAGAGTTCTTCAGGTAAAGCACAAGTGAGCTGTGTGTTGAGAGAGTTCTTTAGATAAAGCGCAAGTGAGCTATGTATTGAGAGAGAGCTTCAGATAAAATGGTTAAATAATGAAATCGTCATTTGTAATATACGTAGTGTGTGTATATGTATGTCTACCCCGCATAATTCCCGTTTCCAACGGGGTCGGCGATGAGATGCGATGAAATTTTATGTGGCGGATGGTTTTATGGCCGGATGCCCTTCCTGACACCAACCTCATGAGAAGAGTTAATGAGAGATGAAATAACGATGAATGAAACCGGGCAACCGGGAAACCGTCCCAGCATTTGCCTTGTGTTGAAAATGGGAAACCACGTAAAACCATTTCAAGGACGGTCTATGGTGGGGCTCGAAGCCATGTCTACCGAGTCAGCAGAGGGCTTGGCCCCATTGCCGAACGCGTAGCTACTGCTGTCGTTTAATGTACGTAGTGAGTCGAGTTAATTGAAATTCGTGATTTCATTTGGTATCATGTTATATTTTAATCACCTGCATTTCTGATTAGGTCTGAGTTTACTTGACCCGTCCTAAATGACTCTGAGACCGTAATACGAATTCTTTAACAGAACGAGTATATCATATGCAAACCAGTCACTAGTAAAATGGTTTCCCCTTTGACACAGCAGCTAATGAACTCAGGATATTAGCTTAAGTGCGCAGAGGACTGTGCAGTTCAGGTCACTGACCCCACCCATTTCAGTTAGTTAAAGTTGTTTTAAGGAAAAAACAGCGAATTTGATCGGCTTCATTAGGCATAGGTGTAAATGTATCTAAAAATCACGGGATAAGGCGCTTTTACCGTATAATGCATGCATTAAACTCGAAAGGATTGTGTACCGGAGTACTTAGTTCATCGTAGAAGTTCATTTTACACTGTGATCAGGATATTAAGGAAACATTTTTATTACCCCGGAGGTCCGAGTTTGATTCCTAGCTCTGCCTAGAAATTTAATTCTGATCTGAGGGCTGGAACAGGATATAGTCAACCTCGACAGGCAAAACTGAGAGGAGGTGGGGTCAATTCCGATCTCAGCCATCCTGGGAGTGGTTTTCCGTGGTTTCTCACTTCTACTCCAGGCAAATGCCGGAATTGTACCTGACTTAAGGTTACGGACGCCTCCTTCTCAATCCTCACCTGAATAACAAATACACACACTACTACAATCGTAATTAAAGACGGGTACAGTACATAGGGCTAAATGACCACGATGCTTTAGCCCCTCAAATGAAACAACAACAACAACAAAACATCGATCATTGTTTACAAATTAACAAGCACAACACCTACAGTACGGTGCTCATGACAGCTGCACTAGCAACTTACGTGAATGAATCTTTTAACTCCTAATATGTGCATTAATACAAATGTCATCTATATTTTAAAAGGCAATGCTAGAGTATTTCTGGCGACTGCTAATGAGAAGAAGAGATAGGTTGGTAGGACACATACTAAGACACCCAGGAATAGCAAAGTTAGTTATGGAAGGAAGGGTCGAGGATAAGAAATGTAGGGGTAGACCAAGGTTAGAATATCTTAAACAGATTGCCTCGGATGTATGGTGTGGTAGCTATGTAGAGGTGGACCGTTTAGGTGATGACAGGGTAGCATGTAGGGCTGCATCAAACCTGTCAAAAGACTGAAGACTCAAACAACAGGAGTATTATGTGCAGTAGATTCAACATACAATTTATTTAAGTCACAAGAAGATCCACTACAATTGGCTCTATAATTGAGATTGAGACAGTAGCAGTGGTTTATTATACTAAGCTTCACAGCATTCGGGTCAATAATGCAACGTACACATTAATATTTTTGTTTATAAATTACCAATCTTTATCTCGCAAAATGAACATTAAAAAGCACGTGCTAGAATATTTGGATTACCTTATTGGTTCTTTTTATTAACCTTGGTTCTGATGGAATAAATCGACACTGTATGGGCCTAACATGCACGTATATTTAAAAATTACTGGCAGCGTGGCGCAGTGGTGACGTTCTCGCCTGCTGTTACCCAGGTTGCAGGATCAAATCCTGGCGCTTCAGTTCGCATTTGAGGGTGCGCAAATGTGAGGGAGCCATGTCATTAGATTTACTGGCACGTTAAAGATGTTAGAAATATGTAACCCAACAACGGATCTCCTTTGGTTTGAATTAAGCACCAAGAAGCGAGACGCCCTTGGTGGCGATTTTAGTAACTATATTGTTCTTGTTGATTCTTTTGTCTTACTTTTTATATTACGCATGTATGTTACCTAGTAAGTTAGTTCGTAATAAAATTTTATCCTGCATATACGCCCAGTCGTCATTCTCCTGCCTTTAGCTGTTGGCCTCTCACCAAGGTGGACCGGGTTCGATTCCCGGTCAATGCATGAGAGATTTTTGGTGTGAAATGCCATGTCCTGTGGTTCTGATTCAACGTAAAGAGGAGGTCCCGTGGCTCATGATCGCACGATTAACGATCACGTAAAACAACAAGCTTCATTTTTTCATTCTCCTGCCATTTACTCTAATAGGTTATGGGCCAAGGATCATTGACAAGAGTATAGTTTCATGACCAGTGTGATTCTACTGTATTTTAATGGACAAAACTGTGATAGCGTGCAATTAATCAAGGCGGAATCCAGTACCGGTTCTCTTTAGGCTATAACTTCGACAAACTGAAGGGGAGAGAAAACTACCTTGATTGGCGTTTCCAGATGAAGAATTATCCTTCGCACGATGATCTTTGGAAGTGCATATCTGGTTGTGCAGAAGATGATAAAGCGGGCGTAGAGGTTAAGATACGGTGAGACGAACGTGCCTTGTGCAAGATTAACCTTATGGTGGAAAAGAGTGTTTTTCCGTACGTCATGGAAGCAAAAACGGAGAAAGCAGCATGGAATTCGTTCTAGATGGCATATGAAGATAAATGTGACAGCAGGCACAAAAGAATTCTTCGCCATCTGTGTTCCACCAAGCTTGAACAATTCAAGACTATGGATGAATATGTCACCACAGTTTTGGGGCTATCCCAGCGGTTAGCAGCAGTTATAAAACCACTTGATGATGAATTTCTAGGTGCCTTGCTCTTGCAGGGACTACCTCATGACTATGAATCTTTGATGATGGCATTAGAAAATTCAGGCGCAGAGTTGACTAGTGACATTGTGAGTTGTAAACTGCTACAGGAAGTCAAACGCAGCTCCAGCAAAGATACAGTACTCTACACTAACAGGAGTGGATTCAAGAATTATAAACCCAAGAAACCGTTCTGTTGGAACTGCCACAAACCTGTCCACTCGAAACAAGATTGCAAAAAACAAGACAGCAACACATCAAGCATATGCCAAGCCACTTGAGAAGAAAGAAGAAAAGAAGAAGGGTAGAACTTTGCTCACAGCAGACAGCTGGTACATGGACTCCGCAGCCTCTAAACACATGACTGGTAGAGTAGATGGATGTCAAAGTTTGTTGATAAAAGGGAGGTTGCATATGAAGTAACCTTAGTAAATGATTGAAAACTGTATAGTGGCGGCATAGGTGATATTGCAGTACAAGCAAATGTTTTTACAAAGTTGTGCGATGTTATGTATGTACCTAACCTTACAGCAAACTTTCTCTCTGTGAACAGTATTGTTAAAAAGGATCATGGTATTGTTTTTGATAAAGGAGGCTGCAACGTGTTTCAGGACAATGACTGTCAAGTCATATGGACTTAATGTCTTAAATAGCCCAGGTTCTGTAAGTGCAAATGCATCAGCAGTGTCTTGTTTAAATGCTGCTAAAAGTGTTTGTCAAAAGTTCTAATTCTAGAGAATTGTGGCAGAGAAGGTTAGGCCATTTCAATCACGTGGGGATGAACTTTTTAAAAACGGTTTGGCTACTGTTGTTGATTTTTCGGGTGAAACACAGCTCTGTGTTCCAAGTATAGAAGGGAAACAAGCTCGACAGCCTTTCAATACCACCAAGCGTCGTGCCAAGAACCGACTGGACCTGCTGCACAGTGACCTGTGTGGACCGATGCATGAGGAATCCTTGGGAGGAGCCAGATATTCTTTCACCTTCATCGATGACCATACGAGGAAGATTTTTGTCTTATTTCTAAAAAGGAAAAGTGAGGTAAGAGAAATCTTTGAACAATTTGCTACTTCTGTTAAAATTGATAGTGAAAGGAAAATCAAGGCCATACGCTCTGACAATCAACCGCTGCTTAAGAAAGATCTTAAACATCTACTGGCCGGAAGTAATCTCCAACCAAGAACTTTGGAGAAGGACGGGTGAAACTGAGATGGCCATACAAATTAAGAGACGGAAATGGAAATGGATCGGACATACCCTGAGGAAAGGAAATGAAGCCATTGAGAGAGAGGCACTGGATTTGAAACCACAGGTTACGAGGAGGAGAGGGATACCCAAGCAAAGTGGCGCCGATCTGTCCACTTGGAGGCTATAGAGGAGGGTAAGACCTGGAGCGATGTGAAGAGGTTGTCAGCAATCAGGACCAGATGGAGATGCTTTATGCCCTATGTTCCACGAGGGACAAGAGGAACTAAGTCTAGTAAGTCACGCTCTGGCAATGGTCGGGAGTATTGTAATAAAGCAATGGATGCGTTTTTCAAACAGCGTGGCATCACGCATCAGCAAACAGTAAGGTACACACCAGAGCAAAATAAATTGCAGAACGCTTGAACAGGACTCTGAACGTGAGAGCACTCGCCAAGTTCCAAGGTGCAGCTTGTCGCAAACGGATATGGGGAGAAGCTGTCAATACAGCTTCATATCATGTCAACATGTCTCCTGCACGTTAAACACCAAATCCAACACCAGAAGAAATGTGGACAGGAGAGAAAGTAGACCTGCAGCACTTACAAGTGTTTGGTTGTAATGCCTACTTTCATGTTCCAGATCAGCTGAGAAGAAAATTTGATCCTAAGACTGAGAGAATGGTATTTGTTAGGTACTCGGATGAGAAAAGGGCATATCGGCTCCTGCATCAAGTAACCCATGAATTAATCACAGCGAGATGTGTGATTTTTGATTGGAAGTCTTTCTCTGCTCTAACAGATCCTCCAGTGATACCAGTGGATACAATAATACCCCTAACCACTGAGGTCAGTAAGCCAATATTGACTGCATGTGATAAGGATGTTCCAGATCCAGGTCCACAGAGTGATGAGCAAGTGGAAGTTGAGCCTGATCATCAAGACAAACCATCACAGCACAACGAGGAAGCGCGTCGCTACACACAGCGAGTATGAAGGCCAAAACAATATCCTGTTTACATTCTGCATTACACTCATACTTCTGATCCAAATGAACCCATGGCATAAAGCCATGACGTGTGAAATGGATTCCATGATGGTTAATAAGGCCTGGTTTTTAGTTCCTAAGCCAAAAGGTAAAAACATTGTACAGAATAAGCGGGTGTTCAAAGCTAAGCGTAATACAAATGGTGATGTTGCTAAATATAAAGCAAGGTTGGTTGCAAAGGGCTTTACTCAGCAATTTGGCATTGCAATTATTGAGACATTCTCGCCATTTGTGCGGTATGGCACACTCAGAATGTTGTTCGCATTAGCGGTTGATTTAAATTTACAGATTCATCATCTAGACATTGAGACTAGTTTTCTCAATGGAGAGTTACAGGAGGAAATATGTATGTGTAAGCCAGAGGGCTTCCAGGTGAAGGGAAAGGAAGACCAGGTTTGTTTGCTCAAAATGGCCAATTACGGACTAAAGCAGGCTGCACATATGTGGCACAAAAAGGCTCATACACTCCTGTCTGCTTTGGGCTAAACAAACAGTCATAATGAAGAATGTGTTTTTAGAAGGAGTATCGACAATACTGTCAATCTTGTTGCTCAGTATGTTGATGATTTCCTTGTTTTCCACAATAATCCACAGGAAGTGTGCAAACTAAAAATATCTTGAAACAAATTTTCAAGATGAAAGATCTTGGACATGCTGCTTAGGTTCTTGGTATAAAAATAGAAAGGGACACGGATAAAAGTATACTAAAAATTTCTCAGAAACAGTTTATAAAGAATTTGCTCAATACGTTTGAGATGTCTGATGTTAATCCCATCGGTACTCCTATGGATGTAAATATGAAATTGTCTAAAGCCAAAAATGTGGACGATAAACCTTATCAGCAGCTATTAGGTTCACTTATGTATTTGAGTGTGTGTATTAGACCAGATAGTGCCAATGCATTGTCATATTTAAGTCAGTTTAATTCTTGCCACAGTGAGGAGCATTGGCCTTCAGCCAAATTGGTACTTCGGTATCTTAAAGGTACGATAAATCAAGGGCTCATTTTTAAGAGCACTGGTTTAGATTTGGTAGGGTTTGCAGATGCCAGTTTTCCCACAGATAGCGGTAGTAAGTCATATACTGGTTATCTTTTCAAGCTTGCTAATGCTGCCATATCATGGGAAGCTCGCAAGCAGAGCTCAGTTGCTACCTCATCGTCAGAGGCTAAGTATGTAGCTTTGTCAGAGACTGCGAAGGAAGCAATTTATCTTAAGGGTCTGATGTTTGATTTCATTGGTTCTAATCAAGGTCCAATAAAAATCGAATTTGTTGACGGTGAACGTGATTTGTAGAGTGTGTTGATGGATTGCAATCAAGAAATTGATTTGTATAATGCCAGTCAAAGTGCACAGAAAATTGCAAAAAATCCCGTTTTGATAGGCGCACTAAACACATCAACACCAAACATCATTTCATTAGGGAAAAGGTTCAAGAGAGAATCATTTCTTTGCACTATTTTTCCAAACAAGAAATGATTGCAGATATTCTCACCAAACCATTGCCTAAAGCGAAACATGTGTATTGTACCCACGGAATAGGATTGAATTGTTAATTAGTACTTTACGTACACATTGTTTTCCAAAATATTTTCAGAAATTGTATTCTGTTTATGTAGGGTACAGTATGATTGAAGTGTGGTTGAGAAATGTCTATTACATTCTAGATCAGCTATTCGTTTAAGTGGGTGTGTTAGAAATATGTAACCCAACAACTGATCTCCTTTGGTTTGAATTAAGCGCCAAGAAGCGCGACGCCCTTGGTGACGGTTTTAGTTACTATAATGTTCTTGTTGATTCTTTTGTCTTCCTTTTTATATTACACCTGTATGTGACCTAGTAAGTTAGTTGGTATTAATAATGTATTGTGCATATACGCCCAGTCGTCATTCTCTTGCCATTTTCTCTAACAAAGAATCCCAGTCAGGGCAAAGTTTTCCAGCGTCTCTAAAAGCCGCAGAAGTTAATAGGGACGTAAAACCAATAACATACAGTTCTTTAAAATTGACACGAACACCATCTATTTAGGAGAGTCTGGCTTGTGGCGCAGTGGCTAGAATTATTGGCTGTTACCCCTGAGGTGCGGGTTTAATTGCCGACTCTGCTCAGAAATTGAATTCTGTTCTTAAGGCTGGAACGGTGTACAATCAGCCTCATGAGGGCAAACTGACAAGAGGTGGGTTCGATTTATGGCTATGGTTTTCCGTGGTTTTCCACTACTAGCACAGGAAAATGCCGGGACGGTTCCTAACTCCTTCCCAATGCCTACCTGAATTACAAATACACACACTACTACAGACACCTCAAAGCACGGACTATTAAGATATACAAATTCTACACACACTCAAGTGGGCTACACGGCGATAAATTACCACGATGTCAAAGCCCCTCAAATGAATCAACAACAACAATATATGAGTACTGCACTAGATTAGAAACTCTTCAATTGCATGGTTCTACGATTTATTTACCTCAAAATACAGATTTGATATGCCAAGATTCACTGCTGTTGGATGATTATGGCACTAGAAAAGGCAATTCATTGTTTGAGAGCCGCATTCCTGCCACGTTGGTTTTGTATTCATCATGTTTCTGGAGAGGATATATAGACTAGGCATTTGCTCAAAGTCCTCATCGCCCTAAAAAGATTAAATTGATTGCTGAAATAGCTTATTTCTGAAATAGTTATATATTGAATATCGATGAAATATTTCGTGCGGCTACCAAGTGGGATTGCTGAAACGTATCGACAGCATTGACGAGGTCGTACTGAGTAATAATGAGTTCCTACCATGCTCCAGTAAATCACTCCAACCAAAAATAATGTGTAAGGGACAGGCCAACGATAGAGTATCAAGTGAAAGGATGCTGAGCATTCTGAGGGATTTTGGTATCGAGGGATTGCTGCTACAGTCATTTAAACAGGCTACAATGAGAGTTGATGGTAGGATGAGTTCTTGCTCTAAGTTTGTTACAAGTAAGAGGCAAGGCAGTAATCTTTCACCTCTACGGTATTGTTAATTTCATATATGGTGCATTAGCTGAAGGACATAAACTGACTAGGTGGGATTCCATTAGGTGGCAACCAGTTACGCTGATGACCTGGTTGTAATGACAAATTCTGTCGAGACCTTACAAACTAGCACGTTAACATTTGAACAGAAAAGTAGGGAACATGACGTGAAAGTCAGCATTTCGAAAACAAAGACGATAAAGGTAGGGAAGAAACACTAGAAAATAGAATGCCAGGTAGAAGAAAGTAACTTAGAGCGGGCGTGCCATTCTCTCATGATAGTGATATAGGGAAAGAGATAGAGTTTAGGCACAGAAATGCCATTGCAGTGAGTTCTCACTTGCGATCTACTGTTTTCTGCGAGAAGGACGTTAGTGAAGCGAATTAACTCCCTCTACATCGCTCAATATATAGGCCGAACTTGCTTTATGGAAGTGAGAGCTGGGTAGATTCAGGATATCTGATATATAATCAAGAGGTAACTGAAATGTGGGTAGCACGAATGATTGCTGGGACAAAGACATGGGAGTAAACGTAATGGCAGGAAGGTATTCAAAATAAGGAGATAAAGGCTAAATTAAGAATGAACACGCAAGATGAAGCTGTTCGTATGAGTCAACTCAGATGGTGGGATCATGTGTTGGGAATCCGGGAGGAGAGATTAATGAGCTTGGCTATAGAGGGTAAGAGAAACAGAGGTGGACCTAGGAGGCCGTGGTTATATTCAGTGTTCAATGATTTCGAAGTGATAGCTGCAGAAGCAGAGGAAACGCTGCTGTGTATGAATGACATACCTTATAATAATAATAATAGTAATAATAACAATAATAATAATAATAATAACTAGCGGACCCGTGCGAGAACTCTCGCATAATGTGATGTGTGCGTCCCATGTGTAAATACTACCCGCACGGCTCTAGTGCTATGCGGGCTGTACGCGATACATGTTCTCGCAGGGGCTATCGTCTTGTTTATTTGTTTAAAAGCACTTTATAAACAAATAAATATATTTCCGTTGACTTTCAAGAAATGCAAGATTTTTCCTGTACTATTGAGACGATTTGGAAGATTTTGGTACAAACCACACCTTCTAGCTCCCTCTGGTTTAGGAGCTTGAGTTTTGTGAAACATAACCCTTAGCGTATCTCTACGTTTTAATTTCTTCCAACCATGTCCATTCAACTACTGAGGCGACAGGTTACGAGCTATCTAAGGGCGAGTCTATCATCCCTGTTACAGCCTAGCTAGCGGGCGAACCTATTGCCCCAGATACAGCCAACAGCAACCCGTTGAGTCGTGTTGAGTTAAGACTTCTGAGAAGGGTGGTTGTGTTTGGATTTTCCCTGGAAGTGCAACTCGAGTTTTCTTCATTTCACCTGTGGAACACAGTCAAGTTAAGATTGGACGGAAGGGGGATTTGAGTTTCATTCACCTCGCCATTCCCTGGAAGTGCATATCTCATTTCCCCTGTGAACTTTTCGTTCCGCAAAATTCACAGTCAATTTAATATTGGACGGAAGGGGGATTATATTTTATTAAATTATACTGATTGGCGTATAATCTCTACTTAGTATAAAACAAAGTCCCCGATTCTTGGATGTTACGAGTAATCGCGAGAACCACTGAATGGATTTTGATGTGGTTTTCACCATTCTGTAAAGGATATCTCGAGAAAGGTTTCTATTGAAAATAATTTATTTATGACCAAAGGAAGTCAAGCACTAACGATTTCAGTGAAAAGGTCGAAAAAAACTGACGTCCGTGCGCTTTTTAAGCTTACGCTGGGCAAACCGTTAAAAATATCTATATACTATGACTGTAAGAATTGTTCAGCAGGAAATGTTCTACAAAAAAAAGCCCGGGAGAGCATATCTCAGTCTTCAATACATCGCCTACTATGTGTTTTTACGTTTCATTTCATCCAACAATCTCCATTCAGTTACTGAGGCGACAGTTTACGAGCTAGCTAGGGGCGAGTCTATCACTCCAGTTACAGCTTAGTTAGCGGACGAGCTTATTGCCCCAGATACAGCTAGCAGCAAACTGTCGAGTCGTGTTGAGTTAAAAGCTTTAGAGAAGAGTGGTTGTGTTTGGAGTTTCTCTGGAAGTGCAACTCGGCTTTTCTTCATTTCGCCTGTGAACTTTTCGTTCCGCAAAATTCACAGTCAAGTTAAGATTGGACGGAAGGGGTATTTGTGTTTCATGCACCTCGCCATTCTTAAATTACGTCTGACAAGAATTTGTTGCACATGCATCTCCATCATAATATAATTAATAGTCCAGTCAGTGATTTTAACCCATCATGCTGAGACGTAAAACGGATATTGGCCGTTGTTCATTGGCATTGGAAAAAAAGGCGCGTATCACGTAATGCATTCGTAACTGTTCCCGGGCGAAGCCGGGTTGGGTTGCTAGTTATATAATAAGATAGATAATATTGTTATTATTAATATTATTATGGAGGTGGCTTGTTCGCGAACAGAGGTTTGCAGACTAATCTCGACGCTGAACCACAAAACAGTCTCAAATGAAGTGAATGAATGAATATATTCATTTTCTAGCTGTGTGGCCATGTGGATAGCATGCTGGAATTTGATAGGGAGGTTCGATTCTCGGCCAGACCGGTGAATGTTAACTCTGCACGATTAGTTCCCTCATCTCTGTGTCTGGCTCTTTGTGTCGTCTTCATCCTTAATTACGGTATATCTCCATTATGACACGCAGGTCACACATGTGTGCCTGCCTTTCTGGATGCCATATATTATTATTACTAGCAGTAGTGCCCTGCTTCGCCCGGTGGATTTATTTGTTTTATGGATGATAATGAATACTACTACAGAACTGGCACATGATACTTAAACTAACAGAAAAAAATATTTAAAAAAATAACTTTTTGTGGTGGTGGTGGTGGTGGTGGTGGTGGTGGTGGTGGTGGAAGTGGTGGGGGTGGTGGGGGTGGTGGTGGTTGTAGTGGGGGTGATAAGTAGTACAGTATAATGGACGTAACATTCAGTTCATTTTCCCGTAATGATAATAATGAATAGGGAAACGGCTATTTTGTAACTACAGCACTGACACATGAAATTTACAAACAAATTTAAAAAAAATGATTAGAAGGAGTAGTAAGTGAAATAAAAGACACTGCCTTGGGCCTATATCTCATTGACTGTTAGAAATGTAGAGACCAATAGTGTCGTCTTTAGTCGCATAGCGCCGTAGGAAAATAATCAGAACACTTTGGAAAACTTCGGCTGTCCCAAGCTACTGAGGTAGCAATATTATCATGTATCACCACATAGCGCTCAGAGATAAGGTTCGGAATATATGAAGGTAAATTTGAAAGCACCAACACCATTTCACTTATACAGAGGCATAATATTTTCATGATCATAACTGTTTTAAGGGGCCTAAGAGATCCTTTTGCACTAATTACTTCCCGTGACTGCAATTTATAAACAGCGCAAGATGCAACTATTTTCGCAATTCTGCACCAGAACACTGGTAGGGGTGACGTGATGCAGCCCGAACTGCCTGTCAACAAGAGACTTATTCAAATACTCTTACAGTTACACTACTACGGACATGACTACGGCCTTAATACGTGGTTTTCAAGTTTATTTTGTCTGTTACTCTAAATGTAGAGAATGAAGAGCGTTGTCCAAAATATCAAGTGGACAGAGTTACCAGCAGGGTTTCAAAGTGTATGTTAAATTTGGTGCAATTAGGAGAAACGATGTAGATTTGTGATAAAGGGCCTAAATGCAGGGAATGGAGTGGTCTGTCCAAATTTAAAGTGGACAGTGTCACCCTCAGGGTTCCAAAGGGTAAGACATACAAAATGTGGTTCAGATCGGTGAAACGGTGTAGATTTGTGCCAAAGGACTTAAATGAAGGGATTGGAGTGGTCAGTCGGAAATGTCAAGCAGACAGTGTTACTCGTCGGGTTCCAAAGGGTAAGTATGTAAAGTTTGGTTCAGATCGGTGAAACGGTGTATATTTGTGCCAAAGGGCCTAAATACAGGGAATGGAGTGGTCTGTCCAAAATTTCATGCAGACAGTGTTACTCGCAGGGTTCCAAAGGGTATGTATCCAAATTTTGGTTCAGATCGGTGAAACGGTGTAGATTTGTGCCAAAGGGCCAAAATGCAGGGAATGGAGTGGTCTTTCCGAAATTTCAAGCAGACAGTGTTACTCTCAGGGTTCCAAAGGGTTATTTGGTTCAGATTGGTGAAAAGGTGTAGATTTGTGCCAAAGGACCTAAATGCAGGGAATGGAGTGGTCTGTCATAATTTTCATGTAGGCAGTGTTATTCGCAGGGTTCCAAAGGGCAAGTATACACATTTTGGTTCAGATCGGTGGAACGGTGTAGATTTGTGCCAAAGGGCCTAAATGCAGGGAATTGAGTGGTCTGTCCGAAATTGCATGCAGACTGTGTAACTCGCAGGGCTCGAAAGGGTAAGTATACAAATTTGGTTCAGATCGGTGAAACGGTGTAGATTTGTGCCAAAGGGCCTAAAAGCAGGGAATGGAGTGGTCTGTTGGAAATTTTATGTAAACAGTGTTATTCGCAGGGTTCCAAAGGGTAAGTATACAAATTATGGTTCAGATAGGTGAAAAGGTGTAGATTTGTGCCAAAGGGCCTAAATACAGGGAATGGACTGGTCTGACATAAGTTTCACGTAGACAGTGTTACTCGCAGGGTTCCAAAGGGGAAGTATACAAATTTTGGTTCAGATCGGTGAAACGGTGTACGTATCATTAACCATAACGCCAGCGCATGCGGATAGAGCAGTTCGGGAGCGCTTGTTCTACCGACTTACTGAACAAAAATCAATCTTTAAGGTTACCAGAGAGGTGTAGCCTAATACTACATATCCTAAACTATTCCTCTTGAATCTGGCTATCATATCAAAAAGAATTTTTCGAATCGGACTGGTCGTTCCAGAGATTAGCGCGTTTAAATACACAAACACAAAGACAAACTCTTCAGCTTTATTATATTAGTATAGATTATTATTATTATTATTATTATTATTATTATTCTTTCTTCGATTCGGCCAACTAGGGACCACGTCAGTTCAACTGTCTCTTCTTCCGAGCTCTACCTACCACCCAGTGTTCCCTCATTCGTCTCCGGTGTTGTTCTTTTCTCTCTTGGAACCACGCCTTCCCTGTCTTCAGCTTCGGCTTTTCCTGGAAACCTTTGTGCGTACGTAGTTTTTCCTGAAGTGGAACACGCTCCTGGATATCTTTAGGGGAAATTTCCATTTCACGTAGATCTTTCTCAACTTCCGTAAACCATGCCCCTTTATTATTATTATTATTATTATTATTAATATTATTATTACTGAGTCACTCTTGTTTCTCATGTAAAGCTTGAGACACTCATTTTATTTCCTAGGTTTTAATGGACTGATGTTATTCAATTAAACTTTAACCTGTGCATCTTATTTCAATGATCTTCGATCATGGGGTCACAAATTCTTAAGAAGAGCCATAAATTTGCAGATAATGGATAACTCATAAGTAGACCTCAGAAGTTCATATACTCTACTTTATGATGGCTAAACTTGCTTATATCTATGCATACAAAACAGCTTATAGGCCTACTCTAAAATACTAAAAATATCCAGTATAAATTCGTCGTAAATCTCAGTGTATATTTCAACATACATGACGATTGCTATAAATGGGTTGTAGGCTGTAGTGAATAGAAGCACCGATGTGGAAACATCATTAGGGTAAGGAATACGATTTATATAATTTTTCACCACATAAATACGATGTTTATTCACAAAATAAAGTCTGCTTGTGTGCATATTATCCGTGCAAGTTTATACTCAAAGTGTAAGAAGATTAACAGTTTTGATAACCTGTAAGACGTTGATGTTTGACAACTGCGGCGATTTAAAATTAAACAGAGCTTTGTGTGATGAATTTTAAATTGGAAGTCACGTGGATTTCTTCGGATTCCACTATCAATCGATTTTGAAACAACGTAAAACTGTAAGACGTCAATTGAGCACTTTGCTTAAAAATTGCCAATCTATAGCTATCGGTATCATATTTTTCTGCATAAAGGCACTCCATATTTTTTTCTATGGAAATCAACGATGATTTTCAATTGGAAAAAGGCACCATTCAATTTAGCTAGTGTTAACGGATGTCCTTTTTTTTTTGTAGGTGCATTAGTAACACGAGCTGTGTTTTTCATTTTGTAGGATAAAATTCCAGCATCGTTTTCGATAAGAAAGAGACCCCAGAAGTCTTCACATCCACCCAATGCAGATGGCTCGGTAAGTACGCTTACTTGATGTTGGGAATCTGTTATCTACCATAGGGATGACTACAAATCAATACAAATGGCTTATCTTTAACTAACAAATTTATTAACTGTACAAGATACAACACTAAAATAACAAGTAGCTCCATGACGAACTAAATACCCACATTTCTTATAATTGAAGATTCAATCATAATTCCTCTAATTAGGCCTGTTTAGAATGCTGGTAGCATTGGCATTATACGATTTACTGAAGATTTGCATTATAAGATTTGCCTAATAGAGCAGTACAGCATGTTCGAAATTGTTTCCTTACATGGATTCTAAGATATTAAAAGTATATGGCTCAAATGCCCAGGGAGAGTTAATAGGTAGTTAGTTGGTAGGACTGAGGATGTGCACACTTATCTCTTATGGCATACACTCTATACACAAAATTTGGTAGAAATCCACTGAATGTTATGGAAGTTACATGCAGTTCAACATGGAGTGCATAAATGTACCTAGAATTATTTTGGTAACACTGATATATATTGTACCCTTCAAACCTGGGTCTTCTAGGATGGGACTCTCTTCTTGGGGTCTCACCCTGTCCATATGCTTAACTTAAATTGCCAACAATGAATTTAGTCACTAAGACTTAACTACTACAAACAAATGAATATAATTAACTAACGAACCCTCCCCCCTCCTTTTAAAATGAATGAAATAAAAATAAAATAATCCCTGAAGTTAAATAGAAACAAACTCGACCCGGTGCCCTCACAAAGACACGACCCTGAGTCCATAGCCCGTAATATGCCATACAAACTTTACAAACATAAAAACCAAGATGAAATCCAACGACATAAATTCAATATCCCAGCTGGATTTAATGTTCAACCACTGTCCTCAATATACAGAGTACACTCATTGTACTCACTGTGTGATCATTGTGTGGTTGTATTTGGAGTGAGGAATGAATACCTATTATGTCAAGATCATTTCCTTCCAAATCAATTGTCGAGATTGGTGGCACCAAGCAGCACACAAAAATACGTTAGTAGTGAGCCAGGGGAGGGGGGAGGGGTTCTAAATGTTGTCGAGAATATACTGTATGTGCATTTTGTACCTCAAGAGATCGAACTATAAATATATTTAGAGTCGCCAAGGATGCCAACTGTTGATGAAAATTATCTATAATCTTGAATCCTAATCTCAAAAGATTAGAAAGTACGCAGGCCAACATATCTAAATTTTGTGAACTTATGGAACATAATATTCCAGATTAACCTTTGGGTAAGTCATATATGACAGTTCTGCCAACAAAATGCTACGCGTGCTGATAGGTTCATTGTTTAACTGCATGAAACTTCGATACTAACGAATGGGTTTCATCCCTACTTTGTACGTACAATGTGTGCTATAGGACATATATTCGTGCTTAATATAAGAGACAGCAGGGCTACCAACTGTGAAAAATAATGTCAAGTATTTTGAAATCCAGATTTAATATCACGGAATATGTGTACAGAATACACTTCAAATTTAGCAAACTGTAAGTCCAAAATGTTTCAAACATTTAGAGTAAATTGTCAAATTTAGTGCTACCAACATAATTCTATGCTAGCGTATAAGATCAAAGTTCAACTCCATGTAACTTCCATAATAACAAGTGTGTTTCAACTGAATTTTATATGTGTAATGTATATCTCAATGTTTAGGTATATAATTCGGCATATTTTTGGAGTCATCAGTGCTACCAACTGTTTGATAATTGCTCTTCATAATTTTGAACTCTAGTCTCAATATATGCAGGCAATCAGTTCAAGATTTGGCACATGTGTATAGACGATAATTTTTCGGATTCATTTCGTGACAGTGTTGCCAACATAATACTACGCGTGCTGATAGGTTCAATCATTAACTGCATCTAACTTCCATGACAATGAATGGATAGCCAACACATTGTATATAGCCTATTGCATGTGTGCCATAAGGGATATGTGTGCATTTTCAGATGCACCAGACCTACCAACTACATACCCGTAATAGCTCCCTCTGAGGCTCTCAGTATATTTGATTCCACGGAGGGAAACTATTTCAAACAAACTGTTGTGCACTAATAGGCTTGAATATTTCAGGTATATTTCAAACAAATCATTTATTATCTACCTAATTACGTCATTATTCTAGATAGGTCTATATAGATCAGTCGTATGAGTCTTAAATAACAAGAATAGTCGGATCTTTAGTTCGTCCTGGAACTACTTGTTTGTATCACATTAACAACACCTTCTGAGTTTTAAATGACGTTTAATTTTGTATTATTCGATAAATTCTGTTTTTATAATCTTGGAATGTGTGTGTTAATTTGAAAATGTGTGTAAGTATACCGCATTATGGCTCACGACTTCTGATAAATTAGGCCTATATTTCTTTTATGTAAATATCGCCTTAGTCTAAAAACTATCCGACAAACCTTTTCTCTAATCGTCATTTTTTATATTTTTTAAATACAAACTGTATTTACATAACATATTAAATGTTATGCTTAGTGAATTATTAATAATGAAATTTATAATTTATAGTACATTTATTTAATGAACCATGAGTGTTACGACAATGTTAATTTGGGACAGTTAATTTTGATATTTTGCTCTTTAGGAGAAGTTTCGCTGCCAAAGTGTCACCATCTAAGTTGCAAATAGGATGGTGCACATTGTACAAATGAAAGCAAAGTAAATCTTCAGAAAAAAATTCGGTATCCCTGCTGAAGAGCAATATTCTATGCTAGGAAAGTAGGAAATGAATTGGCAAGCTCGAAATTCAAAAGGGTAAGACAGGTTTATTTGTTTAGTTTCTCTATGTGAAGCCACCTTCTGTGGTCTAGACTCCTAAACCAAAGGTCCCCTTTGGGCCGATAACCTAGATGTTAGGCCCCCTAAAACAGTAATTATCATCATCATCATACCAAAGGTCCCAGCATCAACTCCCCGCGCTGTCAAGAAAATTAATTCTGATCTGGAGAATGGTTTTCTTGTTGTTTCAATTTAAGTGGCTTGGACATCGTGGTCATTTAGACCCGTGTACTTGGGTGTGTGCGAGTGTATATACAATATATGAAATGAAAATCCACAGCCTGCTTCCAGTCTCCGACTGGGTCAGGAATGGAATGAATGAAGCCCCCATCTAGCGGCGAGGATATGAAGTGTGCCGGCTGCCGAAGCCTGACGCACTCCTCTGGGGCAATGATTAAATGAATGACAGATGAAATGAAATGATAGTGGAGAGTGTTGCTGGAATGAAATTTTTGACAGGGAAAACCGGAGTACCCGGAGAAAAACCTGTCTGCCTCCGTTCTGTCCAGCACTGATCTCACATGGAGTGACCGGGATTTGAACCACGGACCCAGCGGTGAGAGGCCGGCGTGCTGCCGCCTAAGCCACGGAGGCTCTTGTATATACAATATATATAGGCTATATTTTTATTCCGATAACCTGTGTATTGTGGTGTCTGTAGTAGTGTGTGTATGTGTAATTAAGGTGAGATTTGAGAAGGAAGCAGCTGTGGTTTTAAGTTATGAACCATCCCGGTATTTCCTTGGAGTAGAAGTGGGAAACTGCCGCACATCACTTTCAGGAAGGCTGAGGTGGGAATCGAACCCACCTCTACCCAGTTTTGTCTCACGAGGAGGAGAAAGGTTACTTAGCCTAACTAGATATGGGAGAAAACATGGGTTCGATCACGACGAAGTTGGTTACCGTGGTTTCCTACTCCTCCAGGAAAATGCCAGGATAGTACATAAGGCCACGTACGGTTCCACAGACATCAAAATAACAAAGGTTATTAGCAAATTCCACACACACACCCAAGTACACCGGTCTGATCATCCCGATGTCACAAGCTCATATATGAAAAAATCACATAAGTAAATGCGAAGAGTTGTTCCTGCTTCAGAAGAAACGCAAAGTCTTAACCCCCCCCCCCCCCTCCAAAAAAAAAGAGAGAGAGAAATTCAAAGGGGGTGCCAAGTTGCTGTATGGGATATGACTTAATCCTCCCCTACCTTTCACAACTTACCCTCCAAGATATCCCACTACACGCCACTGCAGCATACATAACGAGGCAAAATAGCCATGTACAATGCCCGATCTGATCTAAATATGATATGGCTAGTGATCGACAATTACTACATGGTGTTGCAATTTCCATTTTAATGAGTGTATTTTTATACGTTCCATGTTGTTGTTCCGTCTTCTAATGAGTAGAACACTGTTCAAGAAAGGACCAAATGTCCCCAAAATAAATGGTAGTCTCTACGGCATAATCGTCCTTATGTTTCACTGTTTGTCTCACAACATAGGCTAGTACAAATATTTAGCAGTTACAGCCTAGCATAAATAAGTTTTCTGAATGACTTCTAATATTGGCCTAATTACCTACTTATTTAAGTTTGCAACATGAATACGGTGATAAGCACAATTTCAAACCCCGATTAGCGCTTGAGATATGCTACTTGCAGTCATCCAGGGATCAGGATCTACTTGACAAAACTTAATGTATTTGTGGGTTCCTAGAACATTGCCCACTCAAGGTCTTGTTTCCAACGTTTTTGCACATTTTATTCGTAATTTATTAACGTTACATTTATTATTTTTTCATTATTATTATTATAATTATTATTATTTCTAAAGTAACATGTTTACACCTATTCCCCAAAACATTCCTTGCTGTTATTAGTATGTGAATGATTTGTCGTCATTAAAATAGTTTCCATACGAGTTGACATTGCTACTTGAAGGTGTTCCTTCTCACGAAAATATCTCAAAATTTGTTATCCTTAGTGGCGGAGAGTTGGTGCCGTAGTCAACGCTGCAGGAATATTTTCTATTAATATTGCCAAGCAATATAGAGCAGAGCAGATTGTGATGGTATGGACATGTGAAAAGGATGAACGATGAAAGAATGCCGAAACAAGTGATGGAGAGACGGATGACTGGAAAGGGAGGACGAGGAAGACCTGGAGTGCAGTGGATGGATTTGGTGAAGGACAGTGTGAGAGAACGGAACCTGGAGTGGAGTTCAGTGGTCGAGGAAGGATGATGGACAGACAGGGGAGGGAAGTCATATTTGCTCCAATCAGGCACAAGCTGGAATACGGAAATTGATGATGATGATTGCCGATCATCCCTGAGCTGAACATGTCTTTGTGAACGTGTATATTGGTTGTATTAGTGACATTGATTCTGTTTTTCTTGTTTCAGGGCCCTTCTACAGAAGTGACAAAGAGACTAAAAAAATCCTCCCAACCAGGACGCTGGACATCTCAAGTTGACGCAAATGATCCGGTAAGTACTCATCTGACTGATTGATTGATTGATATTAATGTTACGCTGTTAGAACTGCTTTGGGTATATAGATGATGGGGTGCATGAACGCATGCAGAGGATGTTTGAACAGAAATCAGGAAATGTTCGGGTTTGTGTTCTAAGGGTGTCTTGTATTTTGAATCATTCCCGTTGAACATATGCCATTCAATTTCAACGACCAGGTTTGCCCATGCGCTGAAGCCTGTGTTCTGAAACTATGTGGATTCAACTACTTCCATCGGCCAACAGTAGAATAATTATTTATTTCAACTACAGTCAAAATTTTAGGATGGAGACTTTTTCACAGACCTCTTCAGTTTTCTTCTATTATTCACACTCTCCTTTCTGATTAGAGCTGCTCCGAGTTCAACTGCCCTAGTTGCACCTCTGATCTCAAGAACAATGACCTCAGAATACTTCCATATAAGTTGGAGTTCGATATGATCCCACTAGAGACAAGAGAATGGCCCCGGAAAGATAAAATGTATACATGTCAATATGGCTAATAATTATGTTAGGAAGCGAATGTAATAAGATAATGTATTAATATGTGGAAGATTGAATCAGTGAGTAAATGTACGAGTGAATGAGAAATACCTAAATGCACATACTGTATGTATATATTTTATACTTTCTAGCTTCGGTAAACAGTGCATATGTCTGTTTCTGTTGTAAACAGGTCAGGGGACTGGCCTCCCGTAAATTCTTTCAAGGTTTATGGTAAACAAATAAATAAATGAATAAATAACTAAATAAATAATTAATGAATGAGCAAATGCACAAATGGTATTTTTAATTACATCGAGTACCAGAATATGAATAACTATTTCCTTACAGTCGCATACTGGATTTATCACCTAAAACTAAGAGTCGTCAGATGCTTTCTATTATAGCCTATGTTTCTGAAGACAATATCGATGGAATTTGTATAATGTACAGGTAGCATCAGGATGCTGTACGCTTATGACCTGTGATGCCCATCTAAAAACCAAAGACCTCTTTGTATTTGCCATACTGTTTCAAGTTCTAACTTATTTGATAAATTGAGAGAACGACCTCAGTTTGGTATATAGACAAGTCAATTCGTTGACGCAGGACGTCCAAAGTAAAGTAAATCCACACTCGTAACGAAAATAATTTGTTAAATAAGTTATAGGATGAGGATGCACTCTGTTCTAATTCTCAACAAACCGAGGACTCAAGGCAGGCAGTATTGTAGGGTCCTATCCTATCTTAAAGACCGGTTGAATGTATGGGCATTGCCTAGGCTGTGGAAGATTCTCTTCGCATACACGTACATTCTACGCTCTTATACGTGTGTAAATGATTTATCGTCATTAAGATAGTTTCCATAGGAGTTGGCATTGTTACTTGAATGCTTTCCTTCTCCCGGAAAAGTTCTCTATTTGTTGTCCTTATTAGCCTCTCACCATTACTGCTTATTTTACACAAGGACCATTTGCTGACGGGCATAAGCTGGCTGGGTGGGATTCAAATACTTGAAAACCAGGTAAGCAGTCATGCCTATGCTGATGACCTGGTTGTAATGGTGGACTCCGTCGAAAGCTTGCAAGACAAGCCAACATGTTAGAACTTAAACAGAAATATAGGGAATATGGTATGAGGATCAGCATTTCAAAGACGAAGGTTATGTCGGTAGGGAAGAAGCACCAGAAAATAGAGTGCCAGGTAGGAGGAACTAAACTGGAGCAGGTGGAACATTTTAAGTACTAGGCTGTGCATTCTCTCAGGATGGTAGTGTGGAGAAAGAAATAAGTCGAAGAGTAGAAATGCCAATGCCGTGAGTTCTCACGTGCGATCTACAGTATTCTGAAAGAAAGAAGTTAGTGTTGCGTCGAAACTCTCCCTGCATCGCTCGGTATTTAGACCGACATTGCTCTATGGAAGTGAGAGCTGGGTAGATTCAGTATATCTGATACCTAAGCTAGAGGTAACTGATATGAGGATAGCACGAATGATTGCTTGGACAAATAGATGAAAGCAATGGCAGGAAAGTACGAGTAATGACGAGATAAGGGCTAAGTTAGAAATGAACACGCTAGATGAAGCTGTTCGTATTAGCCACCTCTGATGGTGGGGTCATGTGAAGAGAAGGGGGAGGAGAGATTACCTGATAGGTTAATTAGTTCGGCTGTAGGAAGTAAGAGAAGCAGAGGTAGACCTAGGAGGCGATGGTTAGATTCAGTGTTAAACGATTTCAAAGTTAGTGGTGTAAATATCGCACAGTGGTCCAATATTGCAACCTAGTGCGACAAAAGTATTTTATACAATGAAACAGCAAGATGAGGCAATGAAATTGTAACGAACCAGAAATTTATATAGGCCTATTATTTATCTTAGGAGCCGTTAAAACAGTACACACGCAGTTTTGTATTGATAGTATCAAACAATGATGCCTTTAAGCATATGCCAACTTAATACTAATATTCCAATGAACTACTTTAAGTCGTATGACAGATAAACTACTACGTCGTTGATGTTCGCTGTCTGCCAAAAGTTTGTTTATTTCTACAGCCGCTAGTGTAGGCTAAGTGCTTACCAGTCAACTGAATGTAATTGTTATTAATGATTCATTAGGGTCTTTGCGACTTCGAGGTCATGTATCCCCGTATACGTGGGTGTGTGTGTAGAATTTGTCTGATTACCTGTGTCACTGTGATGTTCTGTACTGGTGTGTGTGTTCGTAATTGAGTTTTGGTTTCGGTAGGAATCAGCCGTGGCTTTAAGTTAGGAATCATCCCTGCATTTGCCTGAACTAGAAGCTGGAAACCATGGAAAACCACTTCCAGGATGGCTGAGGTAGGCTCAGTTTTGACTCAAGAGGCTGAATGTAACCCGTTCCAGCCCTCAGACCAGAAGTAAATTTCTTGGCCGAGCTGGGAATCGAACCCAGGCCTCCGTGGTGAAAGCCAAGCATGCTAGCCACTACGTGGATTTAATGGAAATCAATGGTTGTCCTTAACAGATTCGACAGTGGATATCGCAGACTGTCAATGTTATCCTGTGTGTTTCTATGAGATACCGTACTTTCTTTTCTGCCAAACAGTGTGTAGGCTACTCCGTACAAAGTATCTGATATGATTTCATCTGCTAGAAACGGCTACCCTCATGTATGTGTTATTTTGTTTCTCTAGGGAGAACTGTTAGAGCTACTGAATGCAGTACAGTACAGCGATACTGCGTCCAATACTTTTCTAATAGCGTATTTGAGGACTAACTGGTAAATAAAATAGTGTTCGGCTAATATGGAAGGGAAATTGAAGAGTATTGTAAAATGACTTCTCACTTCATTAAAATAATGACAGGTGGAACAAAGCCTCCAGTATGAGGCATTTGTTTGAGTCGAGAATTTCGACTGGTTTAACAGTAATATAATATTGAAAACTTGGGTTTGCCAAGCTCAAGTTGCAGTACATCACAGACACAACATATCAGTTAAACGACCTGAACGTCCATTAAACGATTTCGAAGAATGTGGATCTTAAGTCCAATTCAGGAAAGTAGAGAAGTTAGTTTCGAGAGGAAGTTGAAGTGAACTCATGCGTGAAGTGTGGCAAGAATGCTGTGGCAAACTCCTTAGAAAGTCTACTTTCTTCTCGAAAAAGTGCAGCACTAATTAGTAAAGCTTTCAATGTACAGTATATCTAAAACGTCAGCATCCTATACAGCTGGTGAAGTCTTAGATTTAGACTTAGCCTTAGATTATAGTCTTTGTATTAGACTGTAGTCACATCGAGGGAACAATATTATAGTGTTTAGTATCGCTTGCGGGATATGCTTGCAGTGCATTAGTACCATACGGGATGCAAGCAAAGAAATATCGACCTTCTTGACAACACGCGCTAGTTGGTCTGAATAAAACAATATTATCAGGGGCAGCTAATTCACCTGGAATATAAAACCCAAGTCCTGAAAAATATGACATGTATTAATTATTATTCACATAAATAAGGAGCAAATTATTTGTCTTATTTACTTGCATAATAAGTAATACATGTATTTTCAACTAGTATATTTAAAAATACTTTTCAGACGGTTTAATCATCTGAGAGCAATGAAACTTGAAACAGCGAATCTTTATTCAGAGCTTAGCATAAAGACATTGATGTTCATTGTTTCCTATAATTCAAGATGGCGTCTGTTTGTGATTTTAAAGCCTTTTTTTAATTTCTTGTATGCAATTCAAGTTATCGAAGAGAAGTTTCGTATAATGAACAATTATTTATTGGCAATGCAATCTGTAGATCCCAATTTTTTTATTGCATATATCCTAAATTATAGCTTAGACAAATGTTCAGTTCTGAAAAGGAACGTATTTTACTGATGTTCTATGGAGCCAGTCACTATGTAAGTTTATAAACCAGTACCATGAACTAAATATTCTGGTACACAATTCCTTGGTCTTGCATTTATGTTCAGTAGATAGGCCTACGCTTCATCGTGTAAATTTTGACACATATTATTCAGTGCAGGAGGTGTATCGATGTGAGTTATCTTGAGTAACGATGATAATTATGTTAGTTTTAGACAGAGTATGCACTAGTACCATAGTAAGACCATTTTGTTTTCTTTAAATAATATTGTTATGTTTATTCATTGAAATTACTGCAACGTTTGGATATTGAGTCTCTAGTTTCAAATTGTTGTTCTGTATTTTTTTTTTATCACAATGTAGGCCAAAAGCTGTTTAGTACATCACGTGAAAAAATCCCTTTAATGAGCGGGAGTGTTTTTAAATTGAAAATACCAGTTGGATGTATGGTAATAGGCTATTTATTTCTTCAAGGAATTACTTTTTTCAATGATTCCATTCAATAAATTCCGAAGAAATTTCTGGTGACTAAAGCCATTAGAAGATCGTTATTCCTCATTCCTCCATGCTAGTTAGTAGTGTGTTTTGGCCGGTTCTATATCCTCCTCCTCCTCACCCTCTTCACAAGATGGCGGCAGCCCGATAACTCCCGAACCCGTGGTCGGATTTTGACGAATGAGGTGTCATTGAACTCGGGCTGATACCCCCTTTCCAATGGACAATATATTTCAACCCCAAAAGTAAAACCTACCCCTACTAGAGGGTGAAATTGTAATTTTTTAGAGAATCTCTCTTTCCAATTGCAACATGTGAGAGTTTGAATGCTAATATGGAATGAAACGTTGTTCTACATAAAGTGCATGTGTTCGGTGGAAAGCCACTATGAATTAACATGCTAGTTTTTTGTTTTTACACATGTCCACTCATAGGTTTGGTAAGAGGGCGGGCTTTTTAAAAGATGGTAGCTGTAGTGTAACCTAACCTAACCCAACCTAACGGGTCCTTGTTGACAGGTCCTTGTGGACGAGTCCTTGTGGACAGGTCCCTGTTGACAGATCCCTGTGGACGGGTCATTGTTGACGAGTCATTGTTGACGGGTCCTTGTTGACGAGTCCCTGTGGACGGGTCATTGTTGACGAGTCCTTTGGGCAGGTCCTTGTGGACGAGTCCTTGTGGATGAGCCCCTTTGGACTGATCCCTATGGACTAGCCCATGAATTTATTTAAATTATGTCAAATAGCCTAACTACATTTGTGTGTGTTGAACTGACGTTGTTCACTAATCCCCCCCCCCCCACTAGTATAATGTGATAACGATATGAAAGTAAAGTGACGAAATACATGTGAACACGTGTGAGATGTCATTATTAGCATTCTCCTTGTGAAACAAGTCACATCCTGTTTTGATTCATACGTGAGAAAATGCGAGTTCATGTGTAATATGATCTAACACACAGGTGTTCACCTGTACACGCGCACGATAAGAGCTAACAAGTCACAACCTGTTTTGACAGTGGTGGGAATAAGGCTAGAGACATGTACAAGTAGTCAAATTACTCCGGCAGACAACCCCTTTCCTATGGATAACTTATTTCCACTCAAAAATAAAATCTACCCCTACTAGGGGGTGAAATAATAATTTTTAGGTAAAAGTCGCTTTCCATGTCCAACATGTGGGAGTTTGTATGCCAATATGAAATTAAACTCGTTCCACATAAAGAGCATGCATACAACTGAATGCCGCTATGATTTATAATTTTTGTTTTTTGTTTTACGAATGCGCAATGTTTTTTTTTTGTAAGAGGGCGGGCTTTTTGAATAATGATTTATAGATACGTTTTTTTACAAATTAACCAAAGATCCAAAAACTAATAGGTCATCGGCTTTTTAATATCTTATGAACTAAGAAAGCTAGGGTCTTGTATGAGGGGTCGTTGGACTTGGGGTGACGCCCTGTTTTTAAATGTATTATTCATTTTTTGTCAAAAGGGCCTAACTGCACTTTCGTTAATATCTCGCTAACTAATAATCACAGAGGGTCAAGTGAGGTGTCATAGGACTTAAAATGGCCAACCCCTCCCCATGACCAATGAATTTACCCCCCCCCCCCCCAAAAAAAAAACAGCAAGGTCATTAACCTAAGATTTTATCAACTAATAATCAGAGAGGGACAAGTGAGGTGTCACAAGACTCAGGATGGCAAACCCTTTTCCATGACCAACGAATTTACCGAAAATACCCAAAACAGCAAGGTCATTGACCTAAGATTTTATAAACTTATCAGTAGAGAGGGTCAAGTGAGGTGTCATAGGACTACGAATGGTTAACCCGTTCCCATGACCAATGAATTTACCTCAAAAATTCAAAACAGCAAGGTCATTGACCTGAGATTTTATAAACTAATAATCGGATATCAACATGTGAGGTGTCATAGGACTTAGAATGGTCAACCCTTTCCCATGGCTAACGAATTTACCCAAAAATACCCAATACATCAAGGTCATCGACCTGAGATTTTATAAACTTATAATCGGATATGGACATGTGAAATGTTTACAGTGAGTGATGAAACATAGCTAGGTAGTGAAAGAATTATTGTAGGCTACATGTATGGTGACTGACAAATCTTTCACCATTGGAACTTGTTTTCAGATCAAACTGCAGTACAGAGAGAGTATAGGTGGTAGGTATGGGATAATAAATGACAAATGGTGTATACAGAATCTGATTTATCGATTCAAGAAATAAGAGTAGACAATCTTTAATTGATTGGTTAAAGAGGATAGCTAAAATCTAAAATGGTGACTACATTGAACTAAACTGAACCAAGCTGAATCAAACCCAACCAAACCGAACCAAACTTAATCAAAAACAAACCAATGGTTTAAGTGTAAAGCTTGTGGGTGAATGTGGTCATTGGTAATGTCAGAATGGAAAGGGATAACGCTCTACCTATAGAGGGTAAGGTAAAGCTAGTGCATGATGCTAATGCACACACACAAGTACATGAACCACACACAACTATCCTATGCAGTTATTATGGGTTGATGTTAAAACTTGCTCAGTGGTTACTGGGACAAGATGGTCGCTACACACAACAAGCCTTAAATACCTGAGGCTAATAATCTATACACACACTCACACACACTTGTTCTAAACTAAACTGTCTTGCTGGCAGAGCTCACACAGTAGGTAACTGGCAGAAATGCTTGGCTAACGGAAATACAATCATTTTCGGTTGTCTAATGTTACCAGCTAAACATTACGTGCTATAGTGGTGAGCACATGTGCCTCTTTCACTGGAGATCTTAACTCGATTTCTAGCTCTAAGGCCTAGAACGAATCAAACTAAATAAAAAGGGTATGGTGACGCAGTGGTTAAACTGTTAGCCTTTCACTAAGGTAGACAAGGGTTTGATTTTAGGTTAATATGCATGTCATAAACAAACAAATAAAAGCAGAGATAATGTTTAAAACTGATTACACTTGTCTCTTTTCAAATTATTACTTAGATTACAAATACAAACGTGGACTGGGTTTGACATACAGTTAATGCTTCCTATCACATACTAGACTGTAAGAAAGCCAAACAAGCAACAGGCGTAGGTAGAGCAGTGGTAAAATCGCTATGTGTAGAGAAATACCTAACGGTTTTATGAACTGGAAAAGGTATGTCGCATAAACAGTGCAGGATACAATCAAGCAACCATAATTTTTATCTCGTGGACAAGAGAAAACATATATATAGAGAGATATATAGAAAGCTTGTGTGTGTGTGTGTGTGTGTGTGTGTGTGGGTAGCATTGGTTGTTTGACCAGAGAAAATACGGTGAGGTAGGGTGGGGAGAGGGAGAATTAGCACTTATATATGAATGGAAAATAGAGTTTTTCAATCGTTTTGTTTTTCAAATGCAGTGGTAGATAGTCGTTTTTTGTAAAACATTCTTACTTGCAGTAGTAATAAGCCTCTATGGTTCCGCTAACACATAGATAGACTGTATTATTGCCATGGTCAAGCACTCACATTAAGATCATTTACAAAATCATAAAATGAAAAATAAAAAATCTTGTTTTGGAAATATCGTTTTTCAACATACACACAAAATAAATATATAAAAAATTTGTAAACAGCAAAATGGAAAATCCATGTTTCCATATAGAGAAAATTTAAAAACCTTAAACGGACATTTAAGTAAATATATGCAAATGGGAAATTGACAAATGTGTAAATATGAAAATGAAAAAATCCATGTTTCCATATCATGAAATTGAAAAACATCAAACTGTCATTTTAAAAAATGCAAATGGAAAATTGACAAATTGCAATGTGTGAAATGTGAAATTGAACAAATGGCTATCATTATTTAAAAAAAAAAGAACATGGTGCTATATGGTAGAGGTGTGAATCAAACCCTCTCTATTTATTTGGATCACTCGAGACTGAGTAGACTAGTTTTAGTTGTCATACCACTTTTAAAAGTTTGTGTTAAATCTGGGAATTGAACCCAAGAGCTTGTAGGGGGGATCCAAGGTTATAATATGTTAAACAGATAGCCTTGAATGTAGGGTGTGGTAGTTATATAGAGATGAGACGTTTCGCTCAGGGCAGGGAGGCATGGAGATCTGCATCAAACCAGTCAAAAGACTGACGACTCAAACAACAACATGTAGAGCTCACCAAAATAATGTTGTGTAACGGTAAATGTTAGTCAACGAACAGTAATGCATTACTAAAACCCATGGCACGATACCTAAGAGCTTTTCTAAAATTATTTTAAAATGCCTTTAACCCTGTATTAAACACCCAGTTCACAAGACTCATAACTGCAATGTTATGGTCAAACAAAACAAAATCTATATTTCAAAACAAACAAGTGGTTTAGTCAATGTATACTGGAAAAAGTTTTATAAACACTCAAGTCCACAAAAATAATTAAATTAGTAACTGTCAGGTTGACCGAGTGGTTATGGTGTTTGACTTAAGTTCAAATTTTCTGTACAAGAAAGCAAGGGTTCGAATCCCTTACCTGATATAACTATTACCTCAACATGGCTTGACCACACTGTATTATTGTGTACTCGGTACACAAACCATAGATAGAGTGTATTGTTTAAGGTCACTCTCTTTGCGAACATAGTCAGAGACTATTGATGGTTAACAATAGCATTAATAGTGGGACATAAGGATGGCAATTAAGAAAAACAGACAATACCCATACACTATTTTTATTTATTTAATGTAAGTACTTGTACAATAGTTATATACAAACTACAACTCTCTTTTGTCTATTACTATCTAGACCTATTCGATACACTTGCATAACAAGGCAGATGACTTTGTAGTTCAGCCCCTTAAAACAACAACAACACTACCTCTTGCATAGTCTGTGATGTTGATGACTCTTGAGGCGTGGAAGATGGATACAACATAAATTTTAAAACAGGGGTTAAACGTTGCTCTTGTACTAACTTATTAGCATTCTGATGATTTTTTGCCAACACCATCAGTGTTTTGTCTGGAGCACTACATTGATGATCAATCACACTTAAAACCACACCATTTCTACTTTTCATATTGCCTCGACATCTTGTTGACCTCTGTTTTGAGCATCGCCAGTATATTATTCCTTTTACATTTTGTCGTCTCTAGTTATAAGAGTAGCCTTTATAGAGTACACGTTGTTTACCTCGGTTAGTTGTAGTAAGTTCCATAGTAGTAACTAACCTGTTAGTATGATTTGCACACTACAACGGTTATCTCTGTTCTGGTAATAGAATTATTTAGCGTTGGCTTTTATAATTAATATGTACAGTTAAAAGTGATAGAAAAATGGTAGAAACGTGGTAGCAAAGTGGTAGACAAGTGGTAGACAATTGGTAACATAGTGGTAGAAAAGTGGTAGCAAAGTGGTAGCAAAGTGATAGAAAAGTGGTAGAAAAGTGGCAGAAAAGTAGTAGAAAAGTGGTAGCAAAGTGGTAGAAAAGTGGTAGCAAACTAGAAAAGTGGTAGAAAAGTGGCAGAAAAGTAGTAGAAATGTGGTAGCAAAGTGGTAGAAAAGTGGTAGCAAACTAGAAAAGTGGTAGCAAAGTGGCAGAAAAGTAGTAGAAAAGTGGTAGCAAAGTGGTAGAAAAGTGGTAGCAAACTAGAAAAGTGGTAGCAAAGTGTTAGCAAATTGGTAGAAAATATTACATGTATTGTTATGAAATAGTTTAAGCGGTTACATGGATTCATTACACTATAATTTTAGCATCACGAAGCTCATTTTCTATATCCAAAAGTTCTTCCTCATATTTAGTATGACCAGCCTGTTTACAGGTATGCAAGTACTGAAGCCGCTGGATTAGCTTATTGGGATTGTTCCAGTAAACAAATTTAACAAATGATTTTTTTGGGTGTAAACCATTATCATCATCATCATCATTATAACCATCATCATCATCATGGATATCATCATCAATATAATTATCATCAATATAATCATCACTATTACTATCTAATCCTTTATGTTCATCTTGCAATGCAACAACCTTTGGCATAGTTTGTGTTGTCTTTGATAGTGTTAGAGTTTTCTTAGACGTTAACGACTGTCCTAACATGTCTTTTTCAGGAGATAATAAATGCTCTTTAACAAACAAAGCACTATCTTGAGCCACACTATTTTTTTCTTGGTCTTGCTTTTTTTACCTTGGTTAGAGTATTTTGTCCATTTAAATGAGTATTATTCTGAGATTTACAATGATGATCGATTGAAATAAGTATGTTGGAGCCTTTTGTTTTAATAATTCCTCGACACTTTTTAGATCGTTGTTTCGAACAGCACCAAATAAAAGTTCCATTTTATTAGTTCTTTTTACAATATATGCATATCCTTTATAGTAAGCACATGGCTTACCATAGCTAGTCGTTGATACTTCCATGTCAACTGTTAAGCATAAACTAATCTCTAGTAAAGTTAACTCGATAATAAAAATGATAGTTTGTAGTATGTGCAGTTTAAAGTAAGAGCAAAAATGAGAGTCAAATGGTAGAAAAGTGTTAGCAAAGTGGTTGAAGAGGGGTAGCAGTTTATAGTAGTCATGATCTCTTTTACCAGAATGTGATTTGAGTAAATGTAATTTCTAAACCTTAGCAGTGAGTAGTCAGTTAGTCTTGGTTCAGACAAGCGTAAACAGTTCTCCAATGAATCAGAGATCAAGATTTTCATTATGAAACAGTTGTGTAACCAATTAGGTATCGGTACTTGATAGCTTCACACATGAACAAAAATTCCAACATATCTGACATGAATTACATGATTTGAAAGTTGACAAAGAATATCCAATCAACCATTGTAGTTGCAATGTCAAACACAAAGACAAAATCAGCATGAACTTTTAAGTTACAGGAAAATTCTATGAAATAGACTATGCAGGAAATTAGGAAATACACATCAGAAGTTTGCAACACCATCCTTCTAGCCTATATAAATTATCGACATGGAAAGTGTGCACTGCCCCTAACATTAAACCAATTTATCAATAACGCAAGTCAGCAATCAAAACATTTTGTGTTGAGTCTATCATTTAATGCATATATTTTGTCTACATTGAACAGTAACAAAAAACGCCATTCATAATTAATTAAGTTTGCTTTAATTCTTTATGTAATGATAAATACATATTTAATGTTTTGGCTGACTGTTCAGGGTGAATCGGCTTTGAACACATAAGAGAGGGAATATTTTAAGACTTAACCTCAGCTCACCTAACATAACCTAAATTTACCTAACCTAACCTTGTCATATAGGTAAGAAACGGGTCAAGCTATGCTTTCGACTACCGAGTTTCAGCTACTTTTCAAGGTTACTCTCCCGAACATTGCCGGAGACTGCTGATAAACACCTATGTTCCCACGGCGGCGGCACGCAACGACTTACATGACGCGCTTCCCCCTTTTAATTGATCCCTGTTATTTTGTCCCTTTGGACTGGTCCCTGTTGACTAGCCCCTTTGGAAGGGCCCTTTTTGAATGGAGTCATTTTTGACGGGTCCCTGTGGACAGGTCCTTTTGGCTGATCCCTTTGGACCGGACCCTTTGACATAATTTGGATAATTGCATGGGCCAGTCCATAGGTACCAGTCCAAAGGGACCGGTCCAAAGGGATCAGCCAAAAGGACCTGTCCACAGGGACCCGTCAAAAATGACTCCATTCAAAAAGGGCCCTTCCAAAGGGGCTAGTCAACAGGGACCAGTCCAAAGGGACAAATCAACAGGGATCAATGAAAAGGGGGAAGCGCGTCATGTAAGTCGTTGCGCGCCGCCGCCGTGGGAACATAGGTGTTTGTCAGCAGTCTCCGGCAATGTTCGGGAGAGTAACCTTGAAAAGTAGCTGAAACTCGGTAGTCGAAAGCATAGCTTGACCCGTTTCTTACCTATATGACAAGGTTAGGTTAGGTAAATTTAGGTTATGTTAAGTGAAATGAGTTTAAGTCTTAAAATATTCCCTCTCTTATGTGTTCAAAGCCGATTCACCCGGAACAGTCAGCCGAAACTTTAAATATGTATTTATCATTACATAAAGAATTAAAGCAAACTTAATTAATTATGAATGGCGTTTTTTGTTACTGTTCAATGTAGACAGAATATATGCATTAAATGATAGACAAAATGTTTTGATTGTTGACTTGCGTTATTGATAAATTGGTTTAATGTTAGGGGCAGTGCACACTTTCCATGTCGATAATTTATATAGGCTAGAAGGATGGTGTTGCAAACTTCTGATGTGTATTTCCTAATTTCCTGCATAGTCTATTTCATAGAATTTTCCTGTAACTTAAAAGTTCATGCTGATTTTGTCTTTGTGTTTGACATTGCAACTACAATGGTTGATTGGATATTCTTTGTCAACTTTCAAATCATGTAATTCATGTCAGATATGTTGGAATTTTTGTTCATGTGTGAAGCTATCAAGTACCGATACCTAATTGGTTACACAACTGTTTCATAATGAAAATCTTGATCTCTGATTCATTGGAGAACTGTTTACGCTTGTCTGAACCAAGACTAACTGACTACTCACTGCTAAGGTTTAGAAATTACATTTACTCAAATCACATTCTGGTAAAAGAGATCATGACTGCTATAAACTTCTACCACTCTTCCACCACTTTGCTAACACTTTTCTACCATTTGACTCTCACTTTTGCTCTTACTTTAAACTGCACATACTACAAACTATCATTTTTATTATCGAGTTAACTTTACTAGAGATTAGTTTATGCTTAACAGTTGACATGGAAGTATCAACGACTAGCTATGGTAAGCCATGTGCTTACTATAAAGGATATGCATATATTGTAAAAAGAACTAATAAAAATTGAACTGTTATTTGGTGCTGTTCGAAACAACGATCTAAAAAGTGTCGAGGAATTATTAAAACAAAAGGCTCCAACATACTTATTTCAATCGATCATCATTGTAAATCTCAAAATAATACTCATTTAAATGGACAAAATACTCTAACCAAGGTAAAAAAGCAAGACCAAGAAAAAAATAGTGTGGCTCAAGATAGTGCTTTGTTTGTTAAAGAGCATTTATTATCTCCTGAAAAAGACATGTTAGGACAGTCGTTAACGTCTAAGAAACCTCTAACACTATCAAAGACAACACAAACTATGCCAAAGGTTGTTGCATTGCAAGATGAACAAAAAGGATTAGATAGTAATAGTGATGATTATATTGATGATAATTATATTGATGATAACCATGATGATGATGATGGTTATGATGATGATGATGATGATAATGGTTTACACCCAAAAAAAAATCATTTGTTAAATTTGTTTACTGGAACAATCCCAATAAGCTAATCCAGCGGCTTCAGTACTTGCATACCTGTAAACAGGCTGGTCATACTAAATATAAGGAAGAACTTTTGGATATAGCAAATGAGCTTCGTGATGCTAAAATTATAGTGTAATGAATCCATGTAACCGCTTAAACTCTTTCATAACAATACATGTAATATTTTCTACCACTTTGCTAACACTTTGCTACCACTTTTCTAGTTTGCTACCACTTTTCTACCACTTTGCTACCACTTTTCTACTACTTTTCTGCCTCTTTGCTACCACTTTTCTAGTTTGCTACCACTTTTCTACCACTTTGCTACCACTTTTCTACTACTTTTCTGCCACTTTTCTACCACTTTTCTACCACTTTGCTACCACTTTGCTACCACTTTGCTACCACTTTTCTACCACTATGTTACCAATTGTCTACCACTTGTCTACCACTTTGCTACCACGTTTCTACCATTTTTCTATCACTTTTAACTGTACATATTAATTATAAAAGCCAACGCTAAATAATTCTATTACCAGAACAGAGATAACCTTTGTAGTGTGCAAATCATACTAACAGGTTAGTTACTACTATGGTACTTACTACAACTAACCGAGGTAAACAACGTGTACTCTATAAAGGCTACTCTTATAACTAGAGACGACAAAATGTAAAAGGAATAATATTCTGGCGATGCTCAATACAGAGGTCAACAAGATGTCGAGGCAATATGAAAAGTAGAAATGATGTGGTTTTAAGTGTGAGTGATCATCAATGTAGTGCTCCAGACAAAACACTGATGGTGTTGGCAAAAAATCATCAGAATGCTAATAAGTTAGTACAAGAGCAACGTTTAACCCCTGTTTTAAAATTTATGTTGTATCCATCTTCCACGCCTCAAGAGTCATCAACATCACAGACTATGCAAGAGGTAGTGTTGTTGTTGTTTTAAGGGGCTGAACTACAAAGTCATCTGCCTTGTTATGCAAGTGTATCGAATAGGTCTAGATAGTAATAGACAAAAGAGAGTTGTAGTTTGTATATAACTATTGTACAAGTACTTACATTAAATAAATAAAAATAGTGTATGGGTATTGTCTGTTTTTCTTAATTGCTATCCTTATGTCCCACTATTAATGCAATTGTTAACCATCAATAGTCTCTGACTATGTTCGCAAAGAGAGTGACCTTAAACAATACACTCTATCTATGGTTTGTGTACCGAGTACACAATAATACAGTGTGGTCAAGCCATGTTGAGGTAATAGTTATATCAGGTAAGGGATTCGAACCCTTGCTTTCTTGTACAGAAAATTTGAACTTAAGTCAAACACCATAACCACTCGGTCAACCTGACAGTTACTAATTTAATTATTTTTGTGGACTTGAGTGTTTATAAAACTTTTTCCAGTATACATTGACTAAACCACTTGTTTGTTTTGAAATATAGATTTTGTTTTGTTTGACCATAACATTGCAGTTATGATTCTTGTGAACTGGGTGTTTAATATAGGGTTAAAGGCATTTTAAAATAATTTTAGAAAAGCTCTTAGGTATCGTGCCATGGGTTTTAGTAATGCATTACTGTTCGTTGACTAACATTTACCGTTACACAACATTATTTTGGTGAGCTCTACATGTTGTTGTTTGAGTCGTCAGTCTTTTGACTGGTTTGATGCAGATCTCCATGCCTCCCTGCCCTAAGCGAAACGTCTCATCTCTATATAACTAGCACACCCTACATTCAAGGCTATCTGTTTAACATATTATAACCTTGGATCCCCCCTACAAGCTCTTGGGTTCAATTCCTAGATTTAACACGAACTTTTAAAAGTGGTATGACAACTAAAACTAGTCTACTCAGTCTCGAGTGGTCCAAATAAGTAGAGAGGGTTTGATTCACACCTCAACCATAGAGCACCATGTTCTTTTTTTTTAAATAATGATAGCCATTTGTTCAATTTCACATTTCACACATTGCAATTTGTCAATTTTCCATTTGCATTTTTTAAAATGACAGTTTGATATTTTTCAATTTCATGATATGGAAACATGGATTTTTCCATTTTCATATTTACACATTTGTCAATTTCCCATTTGCATATATTTACTTAAATGTCCGTTTAAGGTTTTTAAATTTTCTCTATATGGAAACATGGATTTTCCATTTTGCTGTTTACAAATTTTTTATATATTTATTTTGTGTGTATGTTGAAAAACGATATTTCCAAAACAAGATTTTTTATTTTTCATTTTATGATTTTGTAAATGATCTTAATGTGAGTGCTTGACCATGGCAATAATACAGTCTATCTATGTGTTAGCGGAACCATAGAGGCTTATTACTACTGCAAGTAAGAATGTTTTACAAAAAACGACTATCTACCACTGCATTTGAAAAACAAAACGATTGAAAAACTCTATTTTCCATTCATATATAAGTGCTAATTCTCCCTCTCCCCACCCTACCTCACCGTATTTTCTCTGGTCAAACAACCAATGCTACCCACACACACACACACACACACACAAGCTTTCTATATATCTCTCTATATATATGTTTTCTCTTGTCCACGAGATAAAAATTATGGTTGCTTGATTGTATCCTGCACTGTTTATGCGACATACCTTTACCAGTTCATAAAACCGTTAGGTATTTCTCTACACATAGCGATTTTACCACTGCTCTACCTACGCCTTTTGCTTGTTTGGCTTTCTTACAGTCTAGTATGTGATAGGAAGCATTAACTGTATGTCAAACCCAGTCCACGTTTGTATTTGTAATCTAAGTAATAATTTGAAAAGAGACAAGTGTAATCAGTTTTAAACATTATCTCTGCTTTTATTTGTTTGTTTATGACATGCATATTAACCTAAATCAAACCCTTGTCTACCTTAGTGAAAGGCTAACAGTTTAACCACTGCGTCACCATACCCTTTTTATTTAGTTTGATTCGTTCTAGGCCTTAGAGCTAGAAATCGAGTTAAGATCTCCAGTGAAAGAGGCACATGGGCTCACCACTATAGCACGTAATGTTTAGCTGGTAACATTAGACAACCGAAAATGATTGTATTTCTGTTAGACAAGCATTTCTGTCATTTACCTACTGTGTGAGCTCTGCCAGCAAGACAGTTTAGTTTAGAACAAGTGTGTGTGAGTGTGTGTATAGATTATTAGCATCAGGTATTTAAAGCTTGTTGTGTGAAGCGACCATCTTGTCCCAGTAACCACTGAGCAAGTTTTAACCGTCAACCCATAATAACTGCATAGGATAGTTGTGTGTGGTTCATGTACTTGTGTGTGTGCATTAGCATCATGCACTAGCTTTACCTTACCCTCTATAGGTAGAGCGTTATCCCTTTCCTTTCTGACATTACCAATGACCACATTCACCCACAAGTTTTACACTTAAACCATTGGTTTGTTTTTGATTAAGTTTGGTTCGGTTTGGTTGGGTTTGATTCAGCTTGGTTCAGTTTAGTTCAATGTAGTCACCATTTTAGATTTTAGCTATCCTCTTTAACCAATCAATTAAAGATTGTCTACTCTTATTTCTTGAATCGATAAATCAGATTCTGTATACACCATTTGTCATTTATTATCCCATACCTACCACCTATACTCTCTCTGTACTGCAGTTTGATCTGAAAACAAGTTCCAATGGTGAAAGATTTGTCAGTCACCATACATGTAGCCTACAATAATTCTTTCACTGCCTAGCTATGTTTCATCACTCACTGTAAACATTTCACATGTCCATATCCGATTATAAGTTTATAAAATCTCAGGTCGATGACCTTGATGTATTGGGTATTTTTGGGTAAATTCATTAGCCATGGGAAAGGGTTGACCATTCTAAGTCCTATGACACCTCACATGTTGATATCCAATTATTAGTTTATAAAATCTCAGGTCAATGACCTTGCTGTTTTGAATTTTTGAGGTAAATTCATCGGTCATGGGAAAGGGTTAACCATTCGTAGTCCTATGACACCTCACTTGACCCTCTCTACTGATAAGTTTATAAAATCTTAGGTCAATGACCTTGCTGTTTTGTGTATTTTGGGTAAATTCGTTGGTCATGGAAAAGGGTTGGCCATCCTGAGTCTTGTGACACCTCACTTGTCCCTCTCTGATTATTAGTTGATAAAATCTTAGGTTAATGACCTTGCTGTTTTTTTTTGGGGGGGGGGGGTAAATTCATTGGTCACGGGGAGGGGTTGGCCATTTTAAGTCCTATGACACCTCACTTGACCCTCTGTGATTATTAGTTAGCGAGATATTAACGAAAGTGCAGTTAGGCCCTTTTGACAAAAAATGAATAATACATTCAAAAACAGGGCGTCACCCCAAGTCCAACGACCCCTCATACAAGACCCTAGCTTTCTTAGTTCATAAGATATTAAAAAGCCGATGACCTATTAGTTTTTGGATCTTTGGTTAAATTGTAAAAAAACGTATCTATAAATCGTTATTCAAAAAGCCCGCCCTCTTACAAAAAAAAACATTGCGCATTCGTAAAACAAAAAACAAAAATGATAAATCATAGCGGCATTCAGTTGTATGCATGCACTTTATGTGGAACGAGTTTAATTTCATATTGGCATACAAACTCCCACATGTTGGACATGGAAAGCGACTTTTACCTAAAAATTATTATTTCACCCCCTAGTAGGGGTAGATTTTATTTTTGAGTGGAAATAAGTTATCCATAGGAGAGGGGTTGTCTGCCGGAGTAATTTGACTACTTGTACATGTCTCTAGCCTTATTCCCACCACTGTCAAAACAGGTTGTGACTTGTTAGCTCTTATCGTGCGAGTGTACAGGTGAACACCTGTGTGTTAGATCATATTACACATGAACTCGCATTTTCTCACGTATGAATCAAAACAGGATGTGACTTGTTTCACAAGGAGAATGCTAATAATGACATCTCACACATGTTCACATGTATTTCGTCACTTTACTTTCATATCGTTATCACATTATACTAGTGGGGGGGGGGGGGGATTAGTGAACAACGTCAGTTCAACACACACAAATGTAGTTAGGCTCTTTGACATAATTTAAATAAATTCATGGGCTAGTCCATAGGGATCAGTCCAAAGGGGCTCATCCACAAGGACTCGTCCACAAGGACCTGCCCAAAGGACTCGTCAACAATGACCCGTCCACAGGGACTCGTCAACAAGGACCCGTCAACAATGACTCGTCAACAATGACCCGTCCACAGGGATCTGTCAACAGGGACCTGTCCACAAGGACTCGTCCACAAGGACCTGTCAACAAGGACCCGTTAGGTTGGGTTAGGTTAGCTTACACTACAGCCACCATCTTTTAAAAAGCCCGCCCTCTTACCAAACCTATGAGTGGACATGTGTAAAAACAAAAAACTAGCATGTTAATTCATAGTGGCTTTCCACCAAACACATGCACTTTATGTAGAACAACGTTTCATTCCATATTAGCACTCAAACTCTCACATGTTGCAATTGGAAAGAGAGATTCTCTAAAAAATTACAATTTCACCCTCTAGTAGGGGTAGGTTTTACTTTTGGGGTTGAAATATATTGTCCATTGGAAAGGGGGTATCGGCCCGAGTTCAATGACACCTCATTCGTCAAAATCCGACCACGGGTTCGGGAGTTATCGGGCTGCCGCCATCTTGTGAGGAGGGTGAGGAGGAGGAGGATATAGAACCGGCCAAAACACACTACTCTCGTTGATTGAGAGAACGACTTTATTATCACACACGAGATTCAGCAAGTGTATTATTTTAACAAATTACGACCTCGACCGCCCTGGTGAAATGCATCGAGCATAACAGTGCATTAACTCTCGTATTTAGTTAAATTGGAATGAATCGTTAATGAAGAGTAGATGAAAATGGCCCTAACATGAAACCCTCAGTGCAGGATTGCCGGAAATAAGGCATTAGTAAGGCAGTATTGTTATAAGTCTCCGTGGCTTAGGCGGCAGCACGCCGGCCTCTCACCGCTGGGTCCGTGGTTCAAATCCCGGTCACTCCATGTGAGATCTGTGCTGGACAAAACGGAGGCAGACAGGTTTTTCTCCGGGTACTCCGGTTTTCCCTGTCAAAAATTTCATTCCAGCAACACTCTCCACTATCATTTCATTTCATCTGTCACTCATTTAATCATTGCCCCAGAGGAGTGCGTCAGGCCTCGGCAGCCGGCACAGTTCATATCCTCACCGCTAGATGGGGGCTTCATTCATTCCATTCCTGACCCGGTCGGAGACTGGAAGCAGGCTGTGGATTTTCATTTTCATTTTCAAGGCAGTATTGTTGTATTTGTCTGCTGACACAGTCTAGCTTTTCATTGAAGCCACAACCTCATTGATGGCTATGGTAGCTACCGAGGTATGAGCGGTGCATTAGGGACACAGCCATTGACTGAGAATGTTGTGGAAGGTTCTGCTCATAAGGTCAATGCTGCTGCACTGCATCAATGAGGAAAGTAATTACAAACTACCTCCCTCTTCAACCTCAGTCTGTAGAGTTAGAAAAACCGGGGTGGATTCCATCCGACCTTAGTGCCCTAATAAGGAACATAGATTTTCATGACACTATTTTATTTCAAAAACCACCTCGCAGGGAAATTTTTAACTGGAAGAAGGCAGACATGAACCACCTGAAATGTCTGCTGGATTATTGCCCCCTGGTCCCTCCTTGATATCAGGAACGACATTAATGAGAATTTTGAGATATTTTATGATCTCTTGATGTCCACAGTTCAAGAAGCAGTTCCTCGTGTGAAGGTTAATCCGTACCGTTATCCACCTTGGTTTGATGCAGATGTAATCAGCGCACTACACTCGAAAAATAGGGCTCATCGTAAATGGAAACGCTCTTCTTTGGAATGCCATAGAATTGAATTTGTGGTCAGGAGGACCGAATTCAAAGAAATTCACCGCCGAAAGTATGACGCCTACCTGGAAGACATAGACTCCAGTGTGAAATCTAATCCGAACAGACTATGGTCCTTCATTAAGCAGAGATCTAGGAACACCAGGTTACCGGTCTCGCTCGAGTACGACAGACGTACCAGTACTGATGCAAACTCTGCCTGTGAGCTGTTTTCTGATTATTTCGAAACCATATTCCTTCCTGTAAATTCTATACCGCCACCCCTACCTGAACTGCCACCCTCCAGTAACGACAGCATTTCTTACTTCTATATTTCCGAAGACTGCATCAAGAATAAATTACATAATCTAACCACTGGCAAGTCTCCCGGTCCTGATGCCATTCCTATAGAAATAATTAAATCTTTATGCCACCAGCTATCTCGTCCACTTCATATTCTTTTCAACCAAGCCATCAGTGAAGGAGTGTTTCCGGATTACTGGAAATCAGTCCATATCACCCCAGTGTTAAAGAAAGGCTCCAGGCAGAAAGTAGTAAATTACAGACCAGTATCACTAATGTCTATTTTTGCACGAGTCTTTGAATCAATTGTTCGGGACGAAGTGTACGCCCAAGTGTCACCATTCATCACTGAATTTCAGCACGGCTTCCTTCCAAGGCGATCCACTGCTAGCAACCTAGCAGTCTTCACTCATGATGTGTCCACCTTTATGAATAACGGTGGTAGTGCTGATGTTATCTATACTGATTTCTCTAGGGCTTTCGACAGCGTACATCACAACCTACTGCTTCATGAACTTTCAAATTTTGGTATAACTGGTAATCTTTTACGTTTCTTCAAAAGCTACCTTTCAAATAGAACCCAATCAGTTATAATTAATAATAATAAGTCTAAATCTGTAAACGTTACTTCCGGTGTCCCTCAGGGTTCTGTATTGGGCCCTCTGCTCTATATACATTTTGTGAATTATATACTTCGTATAATTCATAATTCTAGGTGCCTGATGTACGCTGACGATCTTAAACTGTATATGCCCATCAGTACTATAAATGACTGTGAGTTGTTGTAAGAAGACCTACACCAACTCAGTGAATGGTGTGAAACATGGAAACTGAAACTGAATACTGAAAAGTGTAAAGTTTTGTCAGTTTCACTGACACGTAACCTCCTACCCAGGTTTAATTATTGTATATTAATAATGAAACGCTAGGTACAGTGTCAACCATTAAGGATCTAGGGGTGACAATCACAAATAATTTCTCGTTCGATAAACATCATCTTTCAAAAATATGTCGTGAAAGTTTCCGGATCCTGGGATTTTTAAAAAGAAACTGTTTAAATTATTTATCGGACATAACTCTATCAACATATATATTATTTCAGTAGTATGCATCCCTCCTGCGGCGCTCACAAGAGACCGATCGTGAAAAATTAGCATTCAAATGAAAGAGAATATACATTGCCAGTGACTCATTGCACTCTATTTTCATAAATATCTATAATTTCTTTAAAAAATTACTTAAAAAACTGTACGAAGTGTGCGGTTTGCAGTTACTGTTGCTGCAGGAAGATACGCTCCATAATTGGTGTCCACTTCACATTTTGGCCGCTGTGACGCCTTTTATATGTCATTTTAACATTCTGAGGTTTTTCCTTTATCATTTTGCATCGATTTCAGGAACAGTAAATAAAGGAATGTATACGTTTTCAGAATCAGTAGGCTAAATCAATGGATTGGGTACTCAAATCGTATGGACCTAACCGGCGAGTGTTAGTGCTAAGCTTTCAATCAATGGACTCAGCACAAACATGATTTAGGCTTATCCGTCTAAACAATGGATTTATTATATTCCAGGTTTGTTAATATGCCGCGATACAGGATTTTCTTCTGCATTCTAATTCCATAAACATCGATTTTTGTAAGAATTGTGCTTTTTGCAAATACTGTTGCTCTAATATGCTGCAATTCTGAGTTGGCGTCTAAAACCTTAAAACACTGAACGTTAATTCTCTAACAGTTTTTCTTCTATCTGATTTTCAGAATCAGTAAATCAATGGATTGGGTACAGGTTTTTCTTCTGCATTCCAATTCCATAAATATCGATTTTTGTAAGAAGTGTGCTTTTTGCAAATACAGTTGCTGCATCATGCTTGAGTTGTCGTCTATCATCATCATCATCATATATATTATTTCAGTAGTATAGATCCCTCCTGCGGCGCTCACAAGCGACCGATCATGAAAAATGAGCATTCAAATGAAAAAGAATAGACATTAGCAGTGACTTATTGCACTATAATTTCATAAATATCTATAATTTCTTTAAAAAATGACTTTAAAAATTGTACGAAGTGTGCGATTTGCAAACACCGTTGATGTGGGAAAATACGCTCCATAATTGCTGTCCACGGGCCGCTGTGACGTCTGTTTCATGCCATATTAACATTCTGAGGTCTTTCCTTTATCCTGAAATGTAAATAGTGTTCTACATATAATCATTTGGTTGAAATAAGAACATAACCTTTCTCCTTAAGTCTCTCATTATAAACCTATTGGGGAAAGCGTGGCTTATGAACATGCGAGATTTCTCGCACGGGTCCGCTAGTCCAAATTATTTAAGTCACTCATTCGGCCTAAATTGGAGTACTGTAGTGTGATCTGGAATCCTTTTCACGGTAATAAAATTGACGCCATCGAACGTGTGCAAAAGAGATTTGTCAAATGGCTCTGTTACAGGGGTGGACGACCGTACCATAGAGAGTTATTGCAACGTGTACGGTCTTCCTCCACTGAGCAGTCGGCGCACAGTGGGTGACGTGGGATTCCTGTGGAAGCTGGTAAATGGCGGAATTGACTCTAATCAGTTGCTAGCTGACTTGGGTTTTCACGTACCTCAGAGAACCACCCGACGGAAGAACACGTTCGATGGGGGCAGATCTAGAATTAATGTACACAAAAATTCATGTCTGATCCGGTTGCAGTCAACATACAGCTTGATGGAGAGTAAAAGTGCTACTGATATTCACTTCGACTCTCTATCAACTGTTATGAGAAACATCTCAAGTGTTATTTTCTATTTGCGTTTATTGATTGATTGATTGGACATGTGGTTGAATGAATGGTTGATTGATTTTTTGATTGAATGCACGAGCGACTGAAGTATTTTTTGTTTGCTGCTATCTAGATCCTCGAATGTCACTCTTGTATTTTTCCCAGTTTCTGAACTTTTTCTTCTTATCTTTTATTTTATGTTTTTGCCTTTTTCCGTTTACTGTAGATAGTTTTGTTTTTTTCTGTAATAATTATTTCAATGTTTCTTGTACAAAGGGATTGTATGAATGAATGCTTGAAATAGGGTGTTTGAGTGCGTGCCTGTATGGTTGTGGTTGTTGATTTATAATAGACTAGTATATTTCTAATTTTTGTTCGTGTTTGCTGTTTTTGTTTTGTTTATACTTGTAAATGTTATTGTTAATTATTATATTGTCACTAGTGGATTCTGTCTGACAATAAAGAATACATACATACATACATACTGCCTAGTGTGCTTCATTATAGCACTACTTGGGGTTTGGGGGCTATGTATTCACATAACCTATGGCCGTGTTTTTTGGAGATCCGGCTGACCTGAGAGCTGGTAATATAACGTAGGCTATCAGTTTCATAATATAAACTGTTTCCACACGTGTGTTTCATGTTGTAGGACTGGACTCCAGGACAGGGACCGAAGCGGAAACGGCCAAAACGCTCGACAAATAAACGCAAAGCAAAAGTGGTGGTGGAACCCGTTCTTGATGACGAATTGGTAAGCATACTTCCTACAACCATTTGTTAACTTTGTTTCGTACTGCATTGCGGAATTGATCTGTCTGTGTTAAATTGTATGAAATATCGATGAATATGTTGTGAATCTGGGAAATGATCTACGGACTATCTAATAATGATGTTATTCATTAGTGGTTGGGACATCTCGATTGCGTGTTGATTTTTCTTAAAACCTGTGTTTTACGGTGTCTGTATGTGCAATAATCACGGTCGATGATTTGTTACGTACCAAGGAACCGAAAATAACGAACCTTTTCGACATTTGCCTAGAGGGACTGTGTAAAACCCTGGGTGAAATGCACACTCAGGACTTCCAGCACCACGTAGCAACCCTTGCTGGTGACTTACCTCTGGGTATTTTGATGAAGGGAATATACACCGTATCGAATGTGGAAGGAAATATCACACGAGAACCATATCAATTAAAAAATAAAGGAAGCCACTTAAAATAGCTAAATTATTCTGTGTTATAACTGGAATGTGTAGAAAAAAGAGAAATGAAGGGAAGTGAATCTCTTGAGATAACCCCTCAGAGTGTAATCGCAAGGGTTAAGGTCGGGCGACCTTGGTAGTACATTGAATGAACCCTCACTGTGAGATCACTCAGACAGTCTCTCCTAATTACGTAATTTATGCCCTTGCAGTGGGAACAGTTGATTCATCCTGCTGAAACCACGTGTCTTCCAATCTTATTGGCCTTCGCTGTTGCCGTAATTCACATTCGAATCGTGTTTACGTAACGTAAAATGCTTATGTATATTGTCATTCTGAAATAAAATAATGCATACAAAACATTCACCGGTCGTTCTTTGAATATGAAAACCATCAGATTTCTCTGCTGGACCAAACAGAGGAGCGTAAAAGGACGGTACAATAAACAGTAAAAGTAACTTGAAATTTAAGATATCGTCGCTGCGCCTACAAACTCCACTATGTGACAACGCTGCTCTCTTCCACGCTTTACCTTAAACCCGGTCACGCCCCAACCATATGTGTGCATATAGCCCCGCATACTGTAACATTCTCTTAAGGTTCATTATACTCGTACTAATACTGATCCCCCGCAGAGAAAAAAAAAGCCCGAAGTGAATTGTTCGGTTGGACTGTAGGCTATAACCACATAAGCCAGGGAGGCGTGACTAGCGTTAGGAGGAGCTCTTGACTTACAGAAAGCAATCGAGGTACACTTAGCTAAAATAAACAACCCTAATAATTTAAACGAACTCACATTCATGGAGAACTCACCCCTCTTTACACTACTAGAAAACACCCCCGTTTGAAACGAGAAACAACACGACGTTGCAGCCAAGCTAGATAAGGGAGCAACATAGGGAAACATGTTGCTGGATCAGGATGTACTTTGTACCATATCTGCAATAAACCAAGGCCGGCATTAACGGCAGTATTAAAGATTCTCATTAGACCAGGTAGCGCTTATAGGGCGGTTTTAAATGGTATGGACTCCGTCTTACAGAAAGAATTCATGATGAAAATTAATAAATGTAAAACAAAAATACTGGAATGCAGCCGAAATAAATCAGAAACCTCTATGGAGATCAAATTGGCAGGTGAAAAGCTGAAGGAAGTAGGAGACTTCTGTTAATTAGGAAGCAGAATAACCAGTGATGGACGAAGCAAAGAGGATATAAAAAGTAGGTTGGCTCAGGCAAGGAAAGCATTTCTACAAAAAAGGAATCTGCTGACATCGAATATAAATTTAGGCATTAGGAAGTCATTTTTGAAAGCCTTTGTCTGGAGCGTGGCGCTCTATGGAAGTGAAACTTGGACTATTGGTGCAGCAGAAAAGAGGAGAATTGAAGTATTTGAAATGTGGTGTTACAGGAGAATGATGAAGATCAGATGGGTAAATAAGGTTACAAACGAAGAGGTATTAAGACGAGTGGGAGAGGAGAGATGTTTCTGGCGACTGCTAACGAAGAGAAGATATAGGTTGGTAGGACACATACTAAGACACCCAGGAATAGCAAGCTTAGTTATGGAAGAAAGGGTCGAGGACAAGAACTGTAGGCGTAGACCAAGGTTAGAATATGTTAAACAGATTGCCTCGGATGTAGGGTGTGGTAGCTATGTAGAGATGAAACGATTAAATCAGGACAGAGAGGCATGGATAGCTGCATCAAACCAGTCAAAAGACTGAAGACTCGAACAACAACAAGCTTACGCGTGGCGAGAATGAAGAAACTGGCCTTTAATAGTTGAAGAAGTCCAGAATACAGTAGCATACATCATATTAGAATGTTCTAGACTTGGCACCAAACATATACTACATTGCTCGACAAGCACAGGCAGTTAGGAATGCGGGGGGAAAGGCCAAGGAGGTTAAGAGATAAAGTAATAAGACAGGAAATACCGTCCAGTTAAGTGCAGGCAGCGGGAAGTGGCAGCTGCGCGGAAACGGACCACACATCACTCAGACAGCTAAGTGCACAATTCACAATAACCTGACTATTTAATAACAATCACATAATCACACTAAGAAAGCGAACTATCAGTACCTCAACAAAAAATCACATACCTGACTAGGTGTGTTAGTTTAATTACTTCTGCAATTACTGTGAATATCATAAGCCATACATGAGGACATAGATTTAATAGCCCAAGTGTAAAGGATCTGATGATGATCGCCTGACGATCGAAACTGGTCAACCAAGTGTATTTATTAATCTCATGTAAATTGTCTTTAGGATAAGGGAACCGCCCATTACAATTACAATTGGGTACAATCGTGTTGACCGACTGAAGAACATTACATTTCGATGAACTTATGATTACATTGGTCGCTCACGTAAGCATGTACTGGCATAAAAGTGGCTGCTTATCAGGAAATCCTTGCTTTGCTACACCTACTGCCATGACATGAATGGATATTCTGTTCGTGCCATCTTTTATAGTGGCTCACCGTATATCCTCACATGCATTCAATGTGGATTGTTGCCCATTATCAATACAACCGTTTGGATTGTTTATTTACTCCATCTCAATAATTCACCTTCTCGTTAGATTTCAGCAGCGTTCTAACAGGCTCGTTGGGCTTTCTGCGATTATCGCTTGACAAATCCAAATTCGATGGGCTGAAATATTCTATCTCCAAGATTTGCTCCTAGAAGAGAAGAAGAGCTTTCTGTCTCATACACCATTTTTAAATCTCTGAGATGTCCCTGCGGTAATTGCGGTAGGGTGGCTAGTTCAATTTCGCTCCTCCCACCCCTCCTCCACCTCTCAGAACTGGCTTCGACAAGTCCTACTGTTGCCTAACAATGGGTCTCTCACGGTATCTGGTGCTTCAACAAGGACCAGACTTTGGTGCTCTACCCCAAGGCGACAACTAAATAAACTTTGAAAATGTTTGAGGACAGCCATGCAAGCTTACGAATCTTTCCTTTTTTAATGAAATATACGGTATTCATTATGGTGTTTGAAGCCATTTTCAGTGTTGCTTTGATATACGAAGTTTGATTTTTTTCAGTCGGTCAACACGATTGTATCCAATTGCGATGGGTTATTCCCTAAACCTGATTTTTTCAAGAGATTGATAAATACATTTATTAATTATTATTTATTATCATTTATTAAACGCATGTTAATGTTTTCAGGATTAGGGAATAACCCACCACAATTTGGTACAATCGTGTTGACCGACTGAAAACATCAAACTTCGTATGCGATATTCACAATTTATAGTGTGAGTGTGTGTGCTTCCGGCTAGCCTATATACAGTACATTCGTAGTAGACACTGCCATACATCATTTTAAAAGTTCACCAGAATATTCAAACTTGGGTTCATATAAACAAAGTCAGTGTATTAATCGTGATTACCTCGTTACAGGTTAATCCTGAGGAAGACTGGAATGGACTCAATATTTTCGACCCGAAATGCTATGTATGTTCGGTAAGTTGCCACCATATTTCACATCCATGTGTGGATTGTTACATCATCTTACTGCCTATTAAGATTGTCTTCTGCAGTGAAGTCTTAGCATGGTTCCAGACTTATGGTTATGTACGATTATTTCATAACTATTTTGTTGCTAATGAATGCACACATTCACTTCTCATCCACGGAGTTAAAATACAATCACGAGGCATGATATTAATTGGCCTACCGCACTGGTGACATTATTTGCTACCAAACTAGATTGCAATGCATAAATATGTTTTAAGAATATGTATTCCACTCCCGACGGTGTGCGGTGGTTTCAACAGGTCGTTGCTCATCCGTCCGACGCGGTTGGCTGGTGGCTGGGTGACAAATTAATTGTGATAGTCGTATGACTAGTGCCAACGAGGTATGTTTTATAATGCTTCTAGTTTGCATCCTGAGTAATTCATTTTTATGTCATACTAGCCGTACCCACCATGCATTGCAATGCCAATCAAAGAAAATGCTGGCGTTGTAATTTTGTTTGTTGATGTGCTATTCGATACATAATATCTTTTTGTTTTTCCATTAACTGCCTCTCAACTATTGTAAAATGGATTTACTGTCAGATACCTGCGCAGGAGTGTACACAACAACTCAACAAAGATTCATCGCATAAGGATGTTATTTGAAACGATTCACGTGCTGTCATTCATTTGTTGAATCTACTCATGCGCTACCAACTGCGAAAAGGTTTTACCAAGCCAGAAACCTTCACGGGAGTGTACACAACAACTGATCGAAGTTTCATCACAATCGGATGAATGGTATATGAACGCATACGGGACTTTGTTGAAACGATTCGCACGCCAGCACTCATTTGTTGAAACTACTCGTGCGATTAATATTGTAAAATAGATTTACTAAGTCAGAAACCTTCCCTGGAGTGTACACAACAACTCACCAAAATTTCATCGCAATCGGATGAATGATATATGAACGCATAAAGGACACACACACGCACATACAAACTATAACGTAAAAATCATGTTCATATATAGGGCCTAGAGATTGGAACGCCTAGCCACCATCTTGAGTTCTTTAAGTCACTGGCCTTATGCTTTATACAGGTAGCCTAAAATCACTTGTACAAGTCTACCCTTGTAATTGCAGTTCCAATAGATTTTGGGTTATGGATTTTAATTACTTATATAGCCCTATTCAAGATGGCGACTGCGCGCTATATGCAGAGTGATAGTCTTATGATGAATTCTAGCGAGGTCTGTTGTGTGGCACGACTCTTATTCGAATTTACGTATTAAATGCGCAATTAGCCTACATTTGGAATTATTGATTTGAATATTTTAATAATAGTCTACGCCCAGTCGTCATCTTCAGTGTATGGGGTCTATGTTCGTTTACTTTGGGCATACAAAGCCATTTATTTATTATTTATTTATTTTTATTTATTTATTTTTATATTTTAAAATTCAAGATATTGACTTCGGGAAAATTCAATCTGATAAAACTATCACTTTGCCAACAAAAGTGCTTCATATAGGCAAAACTCCCTGTAATAGGCCAAATACTACGAGCATTGTTTCATTAGAGCACGAGATACGGAATATAGCCTAATGTTTGAATTTTCGCACGGTCACCATTTAGGAATAATTAATTTGATGATCTTGTACATTGGGCGCCTAAGGCTTGCCATTATACAGTTTTCCTTGTTTCCTTTCCTTTCTTTTTATTATGGTGTTCCGATGCGGCATTGAATACTCTCTTCGTTAATTAAGGAGGAGGTGATATAAAATATGGGATTGAGGTGGCCTCTATTTGTGCTTATTCTGTAGCCTACCAAATGCAATGCGATTCGATTTCGTCATTAAAGAATTGATAGGAAGGGCAGACATAGCGTATAGGCTACGCTAGTCTACACACACAGACAGACCTGTTGTTTATTGATTTACGGGCTTCGCCACATTGTGGTCATGAAGCCCCGTGTACTAGGGTTTATATGTGTGTGTGAGAGAGAGGAATTTGTCCGATAACCTGTGTTATTGAGATGTATGTATTAGTGTGTGTATTTAAAATTAAGATGAGGATTATGAAAGAAACGACGGTACCCTTAAGTTAGGAACCGTCCCGGCATTTGCCTGGAGTAGAAGTGGGGAAACCATGGAAAAACATTTCCGAGATGGCTGTTATGAGAATCGACCCCCCCCCCCCCCCCCTTGAGAAGTTTGCCTGACGAGGCTGAGTGTACCCCATTCCAGCCCTCAGACCAGAAGTAAAATTTCTTGGCAAAAGTCAGAAATCGAACCCGGACCTCCGGTGTGACAGCCAAGAATGCAAGCCACTACACCACAAGGTGGTCAAAAGTCAGACATTCATTCTTTGCAAAATTCGCAAGTAAGTTAATAGCAGTAGAACTAATGAATGCTTAGAAATGTATGCCCTCTTTGTTTCAGTCTATCAAAACTCTATTCGAACATTCTGCTGGTGCATTTGGATGTCTCATCAGCGCCTTTAACGAAGACATCTTGTGAAACGCTAAAGTAAGTGTCTGCTATTTAACTAATATAATTTTGTTGTGTTATGCTCTTGCAAGTTAGATATTCCTCATATTGCCTATTTGTTTGAACAACTAACGCATAAACTGAGCCATTTATTGAGAGTTGCTATGTAAGGTTAGAGTCTTTGTGATGATTACTTTTCACGAAGATGCGGGGCCCAATTACGTTTGGCAGTTAATAATAATACATGCACTAAAATATCCTTAAAATACGAAGCAGTCGTGGTTCGGCTCATCTGTTGGCTAGCCACAAACGCCATTTCGTAAGCATGTTCAGTGTGCGTGATATTCTATTTCTGTTTCTGTTTGGAGGCCGTCATTAAGTATCTAACGGTATTTTAAATACTATATACGTAGACCTACAATTATTGTGTTGCAATATATATTTCGAGCATTATGAATACTCCTCGAGGGAGAGGGAGGCCCAGAACTCGTCCACCTCATGAAAAATATACCGCCGGCCATGGTGTGACAATTCATCACCAAGGAAGAGAAATGATATGTGCCGCAAGGGAATTCTTTGAAGAGGGGGCTAAGAGTTTTTCGGAAAGGGATGTTCCTTTAATTCCATTCCAGAGAGTTCAAGAACGCACTGCGAAAGCTCATAGAGTTAGTAAAAGAACTGTGACAAGAGTTACGATGGAGAAATATAACAACTCAGAAGGGGGTTCATCTAAACTGTCCACGCCTGGAAAGAAGCGGCCTAGAACCTCCAGAATTACAAATCTGGATCCGTTTAAGGAGGATGCTATTCGCTGGCACATATATTCTCACTACACCAGGAGGGAACATCCAACAATTCAAAAACTGTTATTTACACTTCCGAACGACTTATTTAAAGGCAGTTATTCTTCCTTACTGAAAGTGGTTCATAAACTTGGTTTTGAATATAAAGTTATCGACAGTAGGAAGCTGCTGTTGGAGAGAGGTGACGTAGTAGCTCTAAGGATTACGTTCCTCCAGAAGATTCGAAGGCGGGACCTAATGTCTATTGTAAGGCTAGATGAGACATGGGTCAATGCTGGCCATACCAGAAAAAAGGTATGGACCGATGACTCACCCAAGGGGACGATCGCAGGACCAAGTGGACGAGGCGGACGACTGATTGTTTGCCACACAGAATCAGCGGATGGATTTGTGACTGACGCACTGCTGCTCTTCAGGTCCAGGTAGACGGGCGATGTATGGAGACAAAGTATAGGACAAAAGGTATGTTGAAGGATTTGACAGGCTATATGTACCACTGCTGTTAAAGAATATTAATATTATTGATTTTATATCCTGTCAACTACTTTTACGGTTTTCGGAGACGACGAGGTGCCAAAATTTAGTCCCATGGACGTTTTTCTATGTGCCGGTAAATCTATCAACATAAGCTGACGTATTTGAGCACCTTCAAATACCACCGGACTGAGCCTGGATCGAACCTGCCAAGTTGAGCTCAGAAAGCCAGCGCTCTACTGTCTGAGCTTTTCAGCCCGACCTCTGTTAAAGAAAACCGAACATAAGACCAAGTCAGTCATGGTCTGGCCAGGTAATCTACAAGGGAACACAGTGGTTAGAATAAACGAACGAACAAGCCAGCCGGAAGTGAGAAGGGTAGGGTATGGAATGCAGGAATGTGGCAACCCCGTGAAATGGCACGTGCAATGCTCCTCCCTCCAGCACTAGCTGTCAGGCGTCAACTTCAAGTATTAGAACCATAGTAACCGGTTCGCAACAGCTCGTGTTGACACTTCTGGGCTCACGAACCCTCGTATCTGTGCTGTGGTAGCTGTACGATCTGCGCTGTGGTAGCTGTACGATCTGCCACTGCTGCCCTTACGGCGGACGTCTGTGCTGCGCGAACGTCCAGAACCTTGTCTACGGGTGTGAGTATGTTCACTTGATCACTGATACCAGCATCGTTGCACAACGGACACAGCACGTAAAACTTGTGTGGCAATTCTCCGAAAGGACCATCCCGCCACTCGGAAGACCACAATTTGACCCCTTTAAAACTAGCTCATTTGGCTGCAGGAAGCACGAGTGCGTCTGCGAGGCATTGTACCTGCTTGCTTCACACGTTGCACCACAATGAGCCGTATGGCTGTGAGCTTTCCCTATTAAATGGTAGACACAGTTGGTGCTCTGGTAGCTATGCCACTATGCTATCTGTTAGCGGACGACGTTGAAACCCTTATCAGTACATCTACTATCCCCCAGGTGGCATCTGCCGTCATTGGATCAAAATCGACGTCGTTTTCTTCAGGTGACCTAATTTTCTTTACGGCAGTGTATTTTGTGTAAGGGAATGCTGAGCGATGCTGCCGCAAAGCTTGTAAGTACCGTCCCGCTGTCTAACAATACTGTGCAAAGGCGAATTACAGATAGGCTATGTCAAGCAAAATTGAAGAGACGTTGTTGGCAAGACTCCACATGTGTTTGCTCTGCAGTTTGATGAGAGTGCCGAAATATATCAAAAAGGCTATAATGTTGGCTTTTGTACCTTTTTTTATTTCATGACAAAATATATGAAGATCTTCTTTTTTCCTTTGAGCTAGTACACACAACAGCAGACGATATCTTCGCAGCTCTGAACGATTTTTGTAATAGACATGATATCGCCTGGAAGAAATATGTGGGTCTGTCTACAAATGACGCGAAAGCTATGTCTGGATGCAAGAAGGGCCATCAAGCTGAAGTGAAAAATGTAGCTCCAATTATGAAGTTAACACATTGCTGCATTCACCGGGAAGCATTAGTAGCCAAACGACTGCCTGAACTGCTGCAGAGCACTCTTAATGAAGTGGTGAAAATAATAAACAATGCCAAAACCAGCTCCTTAAAATGCAGATTATTTGCATTGCTCTGCAAAGACATGGATAGCGAGCATGAGATGTAATATTTGGGCAGCAAGGGTTCAAAATGGCTCACATGCCCATTTCCCCACACTAAAGACGTTTATGCAGTCATCTAACGAAGGTTTACCTTGCGAGGTAAAAGAAAATATAACCAAATATATTCGTAGTCTTGCAACTAATTTTCGGGATTATTTTCACGAGCCCGATGGCGATAACTGCTGGATTCGAGACCCATTCAGCTCCAATCTCAAAATTGAAAATATTCAGCTACTATCAGAGGAGGAACAGGACCAACTCCTTGAATTGAAAATGAAAATGAAAAGAAAGCTAGCAGACTTCTGGATGACAGCTCGAAAGGACTACATGGGAATCATCGATAAGGCAATAAAAATTATTATTCCGTTTGCAAAAACTCACTTGTGCAAACAAGCATTTTCAACAATGTGCATAATGGAAAGCAAATATAGAAATAGACTAGATATGGGGCCTGATTTCAGGGTAAACATTTCAAAATTGCAACCAGGCCTTCGAGAAAGAATTGCGGGAAGGAATAGGTTACGTTCGTCTCATTGAACGTCGGCCCCTTTTACAAATTAATGCTGTTATCAAAATGGTAATACATTTTTCTCAACCACTGCATTGTTATTTTTATGTCTGTAACACTACCTACCTTTACGACTTAGAAATTGTATATGGTGTAATAGGATTAAATAAATAAATAGTGAAAATGAAAATCCACAGCCTGCTTCCAGTCTCCGACCGGGTCAGGAATGGAATGAATGAAGCCCCCAACTAGCGTCGAGGATAGTAACATACAAATAATACAGCACAGTACTCCAAAGCAGAGGTTCCCATTAGGAATTAAAATATTTTAAGTCTTGACTTAAAAAATTTTGGAGCAGGGAGTTCGTGCTTATATTACGATCGCTTTAGGGGGTACGAGAAAAAATCCTAATGGGAACCCCTGCTGTAGGGTAATGGAAAGATTTGTTAATACTGTACAATTAAGGTGATGAAAACCATGGACAGCCAGACATGCCTCAACTCAAAGTTGGATGTAGCCCACGTCCGGTCGATGATGTCTCCAGTTCCATAAAATTCTTGAGATACCCTATGTCTTCTCTTTTTTTTCTTCAATGACGGTAGTAGTTTTTCCGAGGCTCTGATGTTTGGTAGAGGTAAATAGTTTGTAAGGTCTTCAACCAAGAAATGATTCTATTATAGTCCTTCATAAAGACAAAGAGTTATAACTATACCCATACAGTACATTTAGGAGAAAGTTGGCTATATGTTCTTTACTGAACATCGTATTGCCCATCAGATTAAGTGTCTACACAAATGAGGAAGTTACGTTTTCACGATTGTAACCAGTGCAAGCACAAATGAATTCAAATAACAAATTAACACTTGATCAATTTTTATTGCGAACACATTGCTAAACTACTGTAACGAACTGCCCTAATTTACTTTATTAATACCCTGTAACAAAACTGAAAGCAAACAGTGTCACATTAAAATTAAACTTTATCTTCTTTGACTTCCATGTAGATCCTGTCCCTCACTGTCCCTCCTCAACATCCAACAGTAGTCGGCCTGCATGATTTAATTCCAGGTCCCCTGGTACCTCCTCCCTATCTTTTTTATGTCTTGGTGAAAACGTTCACTTTGCTTTTCACTATAATTCCCCAGATTTTTTCGGAACTTAAATCGATATGGGAATGTAGAAAGGGGACTTTTGCATTCATGTTACAAACCAAGCTCTTGAAATTTACCAATATTGGTTCAACGATGGCCTTGTAGTTAGGATCTTTGTTATTCCCTAGAAGGTTTACAGTAACAGGTTGGTTTGAGGAGCAAGCGATTGAGATAAACAGCACCTCCAAGGTCACAAAATAACAACTAGAAGAAACAGTTGTGCCACCCTAAAAGCTTCCATGTCTACCTTGAGAAATGTCCGTTCAACCTTACGCATTACCTTCCGGCACAGCAATGGCCTATGTCTTTGAAGTTGAATTGCGCTGTACGAGATAGAAGCAAACTAATAACAGTTCTTGAATCAGAATGAGGGGCCGATAACCTAGATGTTAGGCCCCTTAAAACAACAATTATCATCATCATCATTGAATCAGAATGGGAAATTGAGATAGACAGCACTTATTAGATTTCAGTCATCTGATATCATGCAGACTAGAGCAATTAACGATCCCGCCTAGTGTGAAGTACGCACTGTAATGCATTTTGTAAATGCAAAAGACGTGAAAGCTGTTGAAATTCATCGGCAGATTAGTGAAGCATATGAGAGCACACTATGAGTGAAGGAATGGTAGGAAAATGGGTTAGAGCATTTAAAGAAGGCCATACTAATATCTGTCATGACTGAAGACTTGGTGCAGAATGTTGATGCAAAGGTTCATGAGAGCTGACGCTTTGCAATTTCGTCATTATGTTATGAGTTTCCTGAAATATCAAGCAGTGTTCTTTATGAAATCGTGGCAGGACGCTTAAATTATTGGAGGTTGTGTTCACGTTGGGTACCGAAGATGCTGCCAGAGGCGTAGAAAACAAACGGCATAGGTCATGAAGATGATGAGTTACTAAACCGAATTGTCACCGGCGACGAAACATGGGTGGCTTACGTTATGTCGGAAACGAAACAGCAATCCATGGAATGGAGACACTCAACATCACCAAAGAAAGGAATTTGAAGCAAGCAATTTCAGATCGCAAAATCATGTGCACTGTGTTTTAGGATAGGAAGGGTGTATTGCTTGAGGATTTTTTGCACCAGGGTGATACAATAAATGTCAAGACTTATTGCGAGACCTAACGTAAACTCCGTCCTGCAATCCAATACAAAACGGCGTGGCATGCTCATAAAGGGGATTCTTTTCCTGCATTACAACGCCAGCCCTCATAAGGCTTATTGAACCCGAGACCTCATTGCTTCATTTGGAATGGAACAATTTGGTCATCCTTCTTATAGCCCTAACCTAGCGCCTGGTGACTACCACTTGCTCCTGCACTTGGAAAAGAATTTAGGAGGTCAGCACCACGACGGTGAAGATGGCGTAAGAATGACTGTGCCGCAGTGTCTGGCACATCAGGCGCCAGATTTCTATGAGGACGGATTTAAGAAGTTGATTTCACGATATAAAAAATAAATAACCTCTGGCACTACATCCCATGAAGAGCCTAGGCCTACCAAGCGACCGCTGCCCAGCCATTTGGACTGCAGATATTGGGGTGACGCGTGGTCAGCGCTTCCGGTCCCCTCGGCCGTTAATCTTGGTTTTCGAGCCCGGGGCGCTGCCTCATGTCAGACAGCTACTCAATTGTCCTCACGAGGCTGAGTGCACCCCGTTCCAACCCTCACGTCAGTATCTAAAATCTCTGACGGAGCCGGGATTCAAACCCGGGGCCTCCGGGTGACAAGTAGGCGCGCTACCCCAACACCACGGGGCCGGCGAATTCACGATATAAGAGTCTTAAGGCTGAGCGACTACATCTGCTGACAATCGCTGGAAAAGAGATGGCAGCACTGCCGTCCCTTGCCAGCCACCGCAGTTGAATTGCGACTTCCCCTCGTCCCTTCCATTACTCCTCATTCGCACACAATCTTCCCCTCTCTCAGTTGTAAGCCTCGCACAGCGATCTGCTTTCCGAGCCGTAAGCATATTGCAACCTTGATCTCTGTCATCCAGCTGGATAAAATGTGGTCGGGGCGTTTGATTGATAGGCCTATGCATTTCAATTTTTTTCTACTTAAAAAAAATTAATCGGTATTCTGCCCGAAGGCAGGTCCGAGCCTCCGAAGAGGCTTCCCCCAGCCGGAGTTTACGTGCGGTAGGGTGACCAGGGCCTTTCCGCTCCTCCTTATGTTGGCCAACAGCGTGCAGTGCCTAGAACCGGCACACCATCCAAGTTCCGACTACGCCCAATGTTGCTTAACTGCGGAGTTCTCATGGGATCCGGTGTTTCAACACGGCTAGGCTGTTGGCTTTTTTCTGCTACAAGGGAAAATATTAACTTACTGATTGTTAAGTGAAGTGCCATGTGTTCAGATTTTCTGCATCACGTCAGGTTTCCTTTCTTGTAATTTTGAAAAGAAATTCGAAAAAAATAGGCAAAGTTTATCATTTAAAAAATACATTTAATATTAATAAGACAATATACCTGAAATGACTGCTTAGGTATTGAGGGATGTAGAATCCAAATCTGTATTCAGAGTTGCTCTATCGTGTCCCGTTTTTTGTAATTTTTAGAAATAAGAACGAAATCATCAAAATTTGAACAAGAATTTCAATAAAGTACCATATTATTTTTTAAAGTCGCCTTCGTTGCGTAGTGGTCAGCGTGATTAGCTGCCACCCCGGAGGTCCTCGGTTCCATTCCCTGCTCTGCCACGAAATTTGAAAAGTGGTATGAGGACTGGAACGGGGTTTACTCAGCCTCGGGTGGTCCACATGAGTAGAGGGGGTTCGATTCCCACCTCATCCATCCTCGAAGTGGTTTTCCGTGGTTTCACACTTCGTCTTTGGGCAAATGCCGGGATGCTACCTACCGTAAGACCACGGCCGCCTCCTTCCCACTTCCTTGCCTAACCCTCCCACTCTTCCCATCCCTTCATTAGGCCCTGTTCGCTTTGCATGTGAGGCCGCCTGGGCGTAGTGCTGGTTACACACCCCAGTTGTATCCCCGACCTAATCATTCAAGCTCCAGGACAATGCCCTCAGTGGCGGTAGAGGTGGGATCCCTCGCTTAGTCCGTGGAAAAGCCAACCCTGGAGGGTAAAACGATAGCGAAAAATACAAAATATATTTTTAAAAAGTGTTTTAACACCGCAATATAAAGCTACTATAAAATCTTGAATTATATTGAAACAAAGTACTTCCAGCCTTTTAGATGATCAATTTGTCGTTTGAATTGTGCAGTTCTACAGGAAGTAATTTTATGATACCATTTAACCTCCTCAGATCCACTGCAAAAGAACTACATATTTTCAGAACACAGATTTACTGCGCTGGGTATGGCACACAAAATGAAGACACAATTAAAGCTTACAGTATACCTACCACTTTCAAGGAATGGAATTAATACAAATGTAGAAATACATTGAGTTTTTTTAGTTTCTTTGTAATATTAACCAAGAAAAAATATAGACTAGGGATACTTTGCTCATAATGTTTAATGCCAGTTATTTTATTAGATTTCAGGGATTTCATCTGTGTAAATTACCAGCTTTAACGCAATAATAATAGTATAATTGATGTAAAGAATATATATATATATCAGTTTCAGTAGTTTGGCATTTTCATAATTTCCAAAAGAGTTCTTTCTTTAAAAAAAAATGCGCACTTTGAAACGAAACTACATATGGGCTTTGTAACTAACCATAGGGGGGAAGAGTTTCTCTGTAGCAAAGTGGTTGCATATCAGTGATATAACTATAAAATTAAAACACAAAGAAGTGTTTGGATGGATCATAATCCTTTTTATTGTGCACTGACAATACTGCAATGGAATGCAAAACATTATTTAAAAAATAATACAGTAAACCACAAAAGGTGATTTATGCAAGGTGTCCGGGGTAAAGATATAATAATATAAAATTTAATAACTTGAGAAATAATGGAGATATTTATTGGCGGTTTGTTTCTGCAACTAGGGTAACTCAAAATGTTTTCTGAGTTTGCTTGCGGTGGTACCACATGCGCATGCGCGTAACTTCATTGTTCACGAGAAGCGCACCAGTAGCCATGTGGGCTCCACAGCAGAAAGTGTTCTGTGTTCTTTCGCTCGCGGAGCTAAAATCCGTTACACTCGTACAACGTAGAGTTCGGCGTGAGTATGGACTGTTACCAACTGATGATGTTCCCTCTTACGTAACAATCAAGAAATGGGATTTCTTGAATCGTGAGTTCCCAGATCGCTGGATTGATAGAGGTAGTCCATTAATTGTTTGGCCCCCTAGAAGTCCCGACATTACGCCACTTGATCTTTTCCTGTGGAGGTTTCTCAAGAATCAAGTGTACCAGACACCAGTTCGTGATCTACCAGATCTGCGTCTTCGCATTCGTGCAGCTATTGCAAATGTTACGCCTACAATGCTGCAGAACACTTGGAGAGAAGTGGAATACAGATTAGATGTCTGTAGCGCCATTAATGGGGCGCATATCGAAATGTATTAGGTATGTAAAGAAACATTTTGAGTTTCCCTATTCGTAGAAACAAACCGCCAATAAATATTTCCACTACTTCTCAAGTTATTAAATTTTATATTATTATACCTTTAACCCGGACACCTTGTAGAAACAAAATGACTGATCATTCAGTAATGAAATTCCAAGTTCACGTATGCAGAATTTTATGAAGTATAATACATATTTAAGATTCTGTGAACAAAACACATACTTTCACAATTAAGAGCCAAAAACACTGAAAACACATAATTTTTTCTACGTATGTAAATGAAAGTTAATCTACAAAATTATAACAACATTTCGAAATAAGAAACCATCTCGGGAATTTTTACAGAAAATACCCTTAAATTATGCACTATTAACCAACAAAAATTACTTTTTAAAAGTAAGCAGCAAGTTCAATGACAATCGGCTGCATAGATACACTAGCAAGAACATGAAAAACACAATAACACGCAGCTATTGATAATATTTAAGTAACTTATGTTTAAGTAAGTTAAGTATGTTATTTATTATTTCATTTCAAATAATATATAATAATCTATTATTCACGTCCCAAATCAAAGAAACTTGCAAGGCAACTGATAAAAGAAAGATATTTAGGCTACGTATTCTGAACAATTTATAGTACGTTCGAATATCATTCAACAGTATTAGCTTCTTGTTGTTGCTTATTTTAGGAGCTGACACATCATGGTGTGTGTAACCTGTGTTATTGTGATGGCTGTACCGCTGTGTGTAGTTGTAAATTGGGGATAGAACATAAAGAGGCGGTCATGGACTTAAGTTAGGAACCACCCCGACCACGGAAAACCACTTCCAGGATGGCTGAGGTAGGAATTGAACCCTCCTCTTCTGAGTTTTATCTCACGAGACTGAGTGTACCCCGTTCCAGCCCTCACACCAGAATTAAAATATCCTGGCAGAGCCGGGAATTGAACCCGGACCTCCAGGGCGACAGCCAAGAACACTAGCCGCTACACCACAAGGTAGTTTGTGTTTTTCTTGTCTGTGAATGTATCTGATGGTTTCCTCTTCTTGCGTTTGTTGGTATTATTTGTCGCCTGCTTTTGTTTTTGTGCCTCTAGCACCAACGAGGGATCTTGGATTTTCAAGCCTGGAACAACTAGACTGTCTACAATTTCTGGCAAAATACACTCCCTATAAAATTATACCTGGTTTGGAAGCATTTTTGTTTGCCATAATATCTCATCCTTTTCTATCCTTTCTTCTTCGTTCTTCGTAAAGAAACTACAATATCGCACTATTTTCTCCTGGTGATATTCAATTGACCTTGGACCTGGCGGAAGTAGCTGTGGCTTCGTTTCAATTGCATTTTCTGTCTGACAGTTCCAAGCACAAACCTTTTTTTCTTCTTAGTCACCTCGTCTCTCAAATCTGATTCGGTGACGAAATTTGAAAAGTGGTATGAGGACTCGAACGCAGTCTACTCAGCCTCGGGTGGACCAAATGAGTAGAGGGGGTTCGATTCCCACCTCAGCCATCTTCGAAGTGGTTTTCCGTGGTTTCTCACTTCGTCTTCGGGCAAATGCCGGGATGCTACCTACCGTAAGACCACGGCCTCCTCCTTCCCACTTCCTTGCCTAACCCTCCCACTCTTCCCACCCCTTCATCAGGCCCCTGTTTGCTTTGCAGGTGAGGCCGCCTCAGTTGTATCTCGACCCAATCTATCAAGCTCCAGGACAATGCCCTCAGTGGCGGTAGAGGTGGGATCTCTCGCTTAGTCCGTGGGAAAAGCCAATCCTGGAGGGTAAACCGATAGCGAAAAAAACAAACTATAAAAAAGGTTATTAAAATATGATCCTTTTATAAAATATGTTGAATTTTGAAATAAAAATTGTTCATAATGAAGCTACTATTACAAGGGTTATTGCATAGAAATTTCGAAACTCTCTGGTTATTAAATTTGTCGTACCTTTAACCCTCAAAGTAGACATTTTGGAGCCATGCTCCGAACAAACGAGCAGTCTATATTTTACAAAAGTGGCATATAACAAGTCCCGAAGACCTATATACTAGATTAAGAAGAAAAAATAAAAATAAAATTTATATTTTTGGTAGCACAGTCTTAATATGCGTGGAAAGTATCTTGAGAAAAGTTTAAGGTAGGCTACAGACTTACATGTGAAAATAAATTGCTTAAAATTTGCATTAGTATTTACTTAAGAAAAACACACTCGTATGCCCCCTACTTATTATTCCCGTTTTCAACGGATTTGGGGATGAGATGCGATGAATCTCTATGTGGAGTGTGATTTTTACAACTGGATGCCCTCCCTGACGCCAACCTCATTAGAGGAATTTTTAAGAGGGAAAATAATTGAAGATGATTGAAACTGGAAAAAGGAGATAAAACGAAACGGCCGTGGCCTATTAGAGAGGTAGTCTACCTTCTCATCATTTGCCTGGAAGTGGAAATGGCAAACAACGGATAACCATTTCAATGACTGCTGACTATGGGGTTATAAGCCACGTCTACCCAGTTCCCAGTAAACTTCAAGTGTGGTAACTCAGCTATATATTGCTATATATTTGCTCGTGTACTGATGCTTTACCCCAATTCGCGGTGTTGTGGCTGTCAGCACAAAGATCCGGGTTCGATTCCTGGCTCTACCAAGAGATCTAATTCTGTTCTGAGGGCTGATACGGAGGCAAACTGAGAAGAGGTGGATTCGATTCCCACCTCAACCATTATGGAAGTGGTTTTCTGTGTTTCCCACTTCTACTCTAGGCGAATATACGGATGATTTCTAACTTAAAACCACGGCTGCCTCCTTCCCAACTCTCACCTGAATAACAAATACACAACTACGACAGCCATCATAATAACACAGATTATCAGACACCCTCTACACACACACACTCACACACACACCCAAGTACCCGGTGCTAAATGACCATGATGCCCAAGCCCCTCAAATGAAACAACAATAACAACAGTTTTTAAAATTGCATTTAACCTTCCGTTAAAGTTTCCTATCTTGTCCGATAATGTCCTACATTTCCGTGTACTTTCTTTCATATTTGGATCCTAGTGATCAACTGTTCATAAACGATTCACTACTGTAGAAATCCTTCTTACTGCATAGTGATAACCCGCCTCTGATAATACTCTAGATCACAGTTTCTCAAAGTGTGATCCGCGGGCCCCTATGGTTCCACGAGCCCATACCAGGGGTCCGCGACTAGCCTAAAAATATTCAAAATATTATTTTTCAAATGGCCCTAAATAAAACGCACACTTTGCTTATGATTAACAAACCAAGTACTTAGTAAAAATCCAAGTGAATGCTTTTCTAGCTAAAAGGTAAGGCTCCTAAACTATGACTTTGAGTTAATCGAGGGGCAGATGACCTCGTAGTTACGCCTCTTAAAATAACAATAATTAACTACAGTAACTGAGTTAATCGCAGCGTTTCGCAGTCCGGCAGGTTGTAGCTTATGTGCCTTCGCTATAAGCCAAAAATATGAGGTGTATGGATCATTGTAGAATAGGAATAGATGTTTTATTCTTTTTAAGGGGGGGGTCTGCGAAATTAGTAATTTTTAGGTGGGCGTCCGTGGTGTTCAGGACTTTGAGAAACTCTGCTCTAGATCAGAGGTCCTCAAAGTGCGGGACGCATAGAGTGACAAAGGGAGGGGGGGGGGGGCAGCTCTGGTTGAAATATATTTTATAGGCTATATCATACACTGTAATACTGTAACAAATATTACTATCCTCATATCCATTAACCTATCATAGGCAGGAAGCTCCCACGACCATTCAAGACTAATAAACTCGTACTCAAGCTGTCTTCTTTCATAAGAACTGAGCAGTAGATCCTCTCAGCAGGAATTCCGAGAAAAAGTGCAGAGTTACATTTCGCACGCAGTACCCTTTCACCCGTACCCACAGTGATAACCCTTTCCAAAACACTTAACAACCCCCAATGACTATAAGTCGATTGCCAATGTGACCACCACTTCATTACAATAATACATTCTTCTATTTCGGTCATTGTCAACTCGAATTCAGCCGCCAGGCCTTTGCAGTCTGTTCAAAGACAGTGTGTGAACAGGAGAATTCTAGTGCGTGTTCAGTGGAAGAGGTTAGCCCGATTTACAATAAACTGGTAAAGTAACGTCATTACAATATTTTTACAAAATGTTGTCGAACTTTGAATTGCTCTAAGAATAGTAAATTGTGTGTTAGTATTATTATTATTATTATTATTATTATCATTATTATTGTTGTAACGGGTAGTTGCAGTAATTAGACAGAAGCAAATACCGGAGATCTTTTGATCCGCTTCCTTTTTTTTGTGCGTAGTAGGCCATGAGATGTGCTGTGAAAGGAAAGAAGAATAAGGGGGGTAGGGGGGATGCTGCATATTTCAAGTTTCAGAAAGGGGTCATGACAGAAAAAAATTGAGACCCCCTGCTCTAGATGGCCAACAGTGAGAACGTTTTATTTCCATGGAGTGTTGTTTCAGCTTGTCATGAAACACCCCAGTCCCACTCACCATATCCTGATGTCAAAGCCTACAATACATATCATCCTCACGAGTTCGTATTATCAAGAGTGCAATATCAGAGTGATTTTATTTCTCTGATCACACTTTTAAAATTTGAAAATACTCATAGGTTCCGTCTAGTCAATACTTTATTGTTCATGAACACATAGGCTACTTGCTCGTTTTAATAGGCTAATTATATAGAGATCACCTAGTGGTATACCTTAGCTGCCACCCAAGAGAATCTGGTTCGATTTCCCGCTCTGCCAAGAAAAGTAATTCTAATCTGAAGGTTGGAATGAGGTACACTCAGCCTCGGGATGATGATCTGAGTTCGAATCCCATAAATAAATAAATTCATAAATAAATAAATACATAAATGATTGTAATTAATTAACTAAGTAACTAAAGGCTACTACCTTCCCAATCCTAGTCTCATTTATACTGTAGATACGCACAACTACAGACATCACAACAACACATGTTATAAGAAAAATCCTACACACACCCAAGTTCACGGGGCTAAATGGACATGATGTCACAGGATCATAAATAAATCTACAACTCTTATGGAACTATTCATTTGAATCTCATAATTATTGACATATCATTCTCTTAAACCTCTCTCTTTATTAATTTCTTTCTTTCTTTCTTTCTTTGTTTTAGGATGATCGATTCTACAAGATGCAGCCAGCCAAAATTTCACATCGTATCTGGAAAGTTATGAATGCGGTCCCGTATGTGATTGATTGATGGGTCTATACATCTTCTATAAGGCTTCATAGACAACGCACAATCATTTGAAATTTGATATTATCTTCACTCCAGTCGCATTCGTAGACTTGAAATCGGATTAAGATTTTTAAGGGCACTAACTGCTGCAGTTGGGGCTTACGGAATGAGATGGGAGCTTAATATTTAGCTCATAGAACTCTTTCTATTTCATCAACATCTTTGTGTAGCTTATATTCATTAGTTAATGTTACCATTTCACAGCCATCTTTTGTATATAATCATTGTCCAGTGTTACCATACTACTACCATGCCCGTATAAGTCCATTATGAATGGTTACCATTTCACAGCCATCTTTGTATAGAGTCGACCCACAATAAACTGTTACCATTTCAGCGACATCTTTGTATATAATCATTGTACAGTGTTACCATACTACTACCATGCCCGTATATGTCCATTATGCATTGTTACCATTTCACAACCATCTTTGTATAGAGTCAATAAACAATATATTGTAACCATTTCAGCGCCATCTTTGTATAGAGTCAATCCACAATACACTGTTACCATTTCAGCGCCATCTTTGCATATATCCACATACAGTGATACCATTCCACCATGATCATTCTATATAGGCTATCCACAATACACTGTCAGCAATCCACCGTCATCATGGTATATAGGCTATCCACAATACACTGTTAGCATTCCACCATCACCTTCTATATAGGCTATCCACAATACACTGTCAGCAATCCACCGTCATCTTTGTATATAGGCTATCCACAATACACTGTTAGCATTCCACCATCATCTTTGTATATAGGCTATCAACAATACACTGTTAGCATTCCACCGTCATCTTCGTATATAGGCTATCCACAATACACTGTCAGCAATCCTCCATCATCTTTGTATATAGGCTATCCACAATACACTGTTAGCATTCCACCGTCATCTTTGTATATAGGCTATCCACAATACACTGTCAACAATCCACCGTCATCTTTGTATATAGGCTATCCACAATACACTGTTAGCATTCCACCGTCATCTTTGTATATAGGCTATCAACAATACACTGTTAGCATTCCACCGTCATCTTTGTATATAGGCTATCCACAATACACTGTCAGCAATCCTCCATCATCTTTGTATATAGGCTATCCACAATACACTGTTAGCATTCCACCATCATCTTTGTATATAATCAATCCACAATACACTGTCAGCAATCCACCGTCATCTTTGTATATAGGCTATCCACAATACACTGTCAGCAATCCACCGTCATCTTTGTATATAGGCTATCCACAATACACTGTTAGCAATCCACCGTCATCTTTGTATATAGGCTATCCACAATACACTGTTAGCATTCCACCGTCATCTTTGTATATAGGCTATCCACAATACACTGTTAGCTTTCCACCGTCATCTTTGTATATAGGCTATCCACAATACTCTGTTAGCATTCCACCGTCATCTTTGTATATGGGCTATCCATAATACACTGTCAGCATTCCACCGTCATCTTTGTATATAGGCTATCCACAATACACTGTCAGCATTCCACCGTCATCTTTGTATATAGGCTATCCACAATACACTGTTAGCATTCCACCGTCATCTTTGTATATAGGCTATCCACAATGCACTGTCAGCATTCCACCGTCATCTTTGTATACAGGCAATCCACAGTACACTGTCAGCATTCCACCGTCATCTTTGTATATAGGTTATCCACAATACACTGTCAGCATTCCACCGTCATCTTTGTATACAGGCAATCCACAGTACACTGTCAGCAATCCACCGTCATATGTGTATATAGGCTATCCACAATATACTGTTAGCATTCCACCGTCATCTTTGTATATAGGATATCCACAATACACTGTCAGCATTCCACCGTCATCTGTGTATATAGGCTATCCACAATACACTGTTAGCATTCCACCGTCATCTTTGTATATAGGCTATCCACAATACACTGTCAGCAATCCACCGTCATCTTTGTATATAGTCTATCCACAATACACTGTTAGCATTCCACAGTCATCTTTGTATAAAGGCTATCCACAATACACTGTTAGCATTCCACCGTCATCTTTGTATATAGGCTTTCCACAATACACTGTCAGCAATCCACCGTCATCTTTGTATATAGGCTATCCACAATACACTGTTAGCATTCCACCAACATCTTTGTATTTAAGCAATCCACAATACACTGTCAGCAATCCACCGTCATCTTTGTATATAGGCTATCCACAATACACTGTCAGCAATCCACCGTCATCTTTGTATATAGGCTATCCAAAATACACTGTCAGCAATCCACCGTCATCTTTGTATATAGGCTATCCACAATACACTGTTAGCATTCCACCGTCATCTTTGTATATAGGCTATCCACAATACACTGTTAGCTTTCCACCGTCATCTTTGTATATAGGCTATCCACAATACACTGTTAGCATTCCACCGTCATCTTTGTATATGGGCTATCCATAATACACTGACAGCATTCCACCGTCATCTTTGTATATAGGCTATCCACAATACACTGTCAGCATTCCACCGTCATCTTTGTATATAGGCTATCCTCAATACACTGTTAGCATTCCACCGTCATCTTTGTATATGGGCTATCCACAATACACTGTCAGCATTCCACCGTCATCTTTGTATATAGGCTATCCACAATACACTGTCAGCATTCCACCGTCATCTTTGTATATAGGCTATCCACAATACACTGTCAACAATCCACCGTCATCTTTGTATATAGGCTATCCACAATACACTGTTAGCATTCCACCGTCATCTTTGTATATAAGCTATCCGCAATACACTGTCAGCAATCTACCGTCATCTTTGTATATAGGCTATCCACAATACACTGTTAGCATTCCACCATCATCTTTGTATATAGACTATCCACAATACACTGTTAGCATTCCACCATCAACTTTGTATATAGGCTATCCACAATACACTGTCATTAATCCACCATCATCTTTGTATATAGGCTGTCCACAATACACTGTCAGCAATCCACCATCATCTTTGTATATAGGCTATCCACAATACACTGTTAGCATTCCACCATCATCTTTGTATATAGGCTATCCACAATACACTGTCAGCCAGCCACCGTCATCTTTGTACTGTACATAGGCTATCCACAATACACTGTCAACAATCCACCGTCATCTTTGTATATAGGCCATCCACAATACACTGTTAGCATTCCACCATCATCTTTGTATTGTGCCCGTTTGGATCAGGATCCAAATTACCACATTTTGAAAAATACCGAATTCAGATAAGCACGAGTAAATCTATCTCAGGGTCTATCTAGGCAAATAATTGGTCTGTATGGCATCCCTGATTTCGGTACTTCTCAAGTATGTAAGGACTGAAATTATTTTTGGAAACACACACTTTCTTAAAATATCTCCATTAATTGATAATTAAAATTGACTTTAACTGGCAAAAATTTTCAAAACACAAACAAACAACACAATCATTTAAAAAATCAACCTTCCTATCATTCACCACTTCGCAAAATTTGATAATCAGAAATCAAAGTCCATCTGATATCGCCAATCAAAAAAAAACATTTTTTTTACATCTTAACACTAGATAATCACTTTTATTAAAGAGTCCGAGTGATTCATCTTATTTACATATCTCGTTGCACATTACGATGATTCGTCGTTCGTTGAAGACATACAAAAAGAATATTTATACACTATTCATTTTTTTATTCTCACAAAAAACAATATATTTTATTCTGTTGATTCATTTGCTAACTCTGTCTTATGAACCTCATATTAAGATTCGGCTTAACGAAGTCGGATGTTAATACGGTCATTATTTTCAAAAACATTGTTTCAACAATAAACAAAATTTATGAAATTTTCATCAAATTGAAAATTAAATTACATCTCATTTATCTATAAGTCTCTTTGTTCCAATTGAACAATGTTCAAAATTAAGAATTTTATCTTTTGAAATGTATTATTCATAATTGACATTTATTTGTTATAAACAACACAATTGTTGCAATTTACTCTCAGTTGACTGAGTTTCTTGCCAGAACATCTTCTCACTTAGAAAATCTGTGGAATGTTTCACAAAAATTTAAATTATAAAATTCTCTGAATTTTTTTTTAAATTATTTCCATAATTCTCTTAGAATTTTATTTACAACAGGGTTTCACTTTTCATCTGGTGAATATTAACAGCTCATATCAAAAGAAAAATTCTTTTTATCAATACTCAAAGCACGAAATAAAAATATTTAATTATTTATCTTGTTAATCTTTGCATTTTCCAACTATTTTTTTCTTAGGTCAGGTTCCTCAAAATCTAAACTCATACTGTTCAAATATTTAGGCATCAGGTTTGGAAAATTGAAGTTGATCCAGATAACATTTTCATTTCTGAAACCGACAGATTTAGTGGGATTATACTATAAATATGGGGCGGTCTAATAATGCCTTACCCTTCTTTTACAATTCAGAGCCCATATGCTCTCCATAAACATTCACATGACACACACGCACATCCCTGTGTGGGCAAGACGATGGGACTCAAAGCCCTCATGGACGACCCATCTGGCCTCCTCACCAAACTTTAGTGTTGACAATTATATTCACACACTAAACAATTATATTTGACTACATCTATTATATTTTTTTATCCACCAACATTTTTATATATTTTTCTCTTTGTAATATCCTGTCTTACCACTCTGCGTTTTTCCCAAATTTTACTTTTATAAGAAAAGATGTATTTATTATGGTCAACATTTCCTGGCCTTCCCTTTTACATAAATTCTGCCCTAGAGTTATACATAAGTACCAGCCTTATTGTTTTCTTTTGATATTCGTTTATTGTTTTTTTTTCTTGGAAAATTTTACTGAGCTCAAAATTGATTTTATTTCACAATTTCAACTTCTATTTCACAAACGTTATTGCATTTAAAACCTTCAATTTAAATAAATTCCTCCCCAAGTTATTATTATTATTGAGCCGTTCAAAAGTGTCTCAAACATTTTCCTGGATCGTTCGACATATAATCCCTGCCCCTACCATTTGTAGTGCCCGCTTAGGCGTCTTGCTTTGGGTAATGTGCTCAAGATGGCAGCACCCTCTGAGGCACGGTTCGGACGATGAGGTTGAAACTCTACCCACTAGAGCGCAGCTTCGTCTGTATGAAAAGTGAAATTTTCAATTAAATCTTCGTCATTAAAACAAAGGACTATATATAAAATATTCCGCCAAATTGATTATATAATATGCACATTGTTACATGATGTGTCAATCTGTGATTGGACCATTTCCAAATTCCTAGCATGCAGTGCGCCTGGCTTCTTTGTCGGCGCCATGTTGTTGCTTCCTGTGACTTGATTAGACTGGATTGGACTGAGTGGTCGTGAATTTGATTGTCTGTTGAGGCGGGGGCCAGTGGCCCTCGCCTCACCAAAAAATGGAAAAATATGTGAACCGCATTGGGTAGGAAGTGAAATTGTCACCCCTGAAACAAGGTCTGCAGTTTATTTTCTCCGGAAATGAGAAAACTTGTAGATGTTTGATGTCCGTGGTTGCGTGTGCCAGCCGGAGCCATGTGGGCAGTTTTCATTATTTAAAATTATTTATTAGTGATATGTTTGTTTTATCTTTAGTGTCTCTGGAAAAAGGACTATTTAAGGTATGATAAAAGGTTTTTGTTTTATTTTATTTATGTGCATTCTTAACGAGTATGTTTTATTATTGTTTTTTTTATCTGGCGACATGGCCTAATTGTATTCACTAACTAGGTGAAAATTTGTTCGTAATTCTGGGGACACGTTTCTAGTTTATTTTTTTTACTTATTTATTTATTTATTTATTTATTTAATGCTCTCTATGGGTATTTTCCTTTAATAGCGTAATTCATTTTCTTCTCGTAGGCCAGGAGTTGGCCTATATTTTGGTCTTTACATTTTTTTGGTGTTTGGTCCGTGGCTTCCTTTTTCTGTTTCTTTGTGTGTGCGTATTATTGTTAAAAGTTTTTTCTCTTTTATTGTCATTTCTCTCTGGCGGATCTTCTATTTTAAAAGGTAATTGTTTACCGTAATTCGGCTAGACATGCAGTCATCTGTTTCGTGGCCATGTTTGTTTTTGTTTGCCCAGAATGCTTTGTGGTCTTAGGTAGGAGTCTTTCGGCGTCTGGCGCTGCGTTCAAACGTGATGTCGTTGTTCTTGAATTTTTTTTGTTCTTGTTTTTATTCTTGCTGTTTTATGGTTTAGTTCTAACTTCTGTATTAAGTTTCACTGCGTGTGCCGCAGTAATTTTAAATTGTTTTGTTATTTTGGTCTCTTAATTTTTATTTAGCTCCTTGATATTTGTCATGGTACAGTTGACTGAATGTCGAGCCTAATTTTCAGTATTTGTGGTTCATTAAATCGCTTCATGTTGTAAGTGATAATCTAATCCTTGTGGGCTCCGATTTTCCTTGGATTTTATTTATTTAATTTTTTTTTCGCTCCTCAAGCTACATGTATTTTTTTTTCTTTTACTTCACCTGTGGGTGATTGTTTGTTTGGCCTGAGCCAGAAGTTTCTTTAAGACCCTTTGTAAGAATTTAGGCTTGTTTAAGCGTATAAATGTTTCGTCTGTTAATGTTGACCAAACCCCCTGTCGTTTAATGTTAACTTGTGTTCTTCTCACTTTTGAATTAAATGTTTAATTATGCAAAGCTATAGTGTCGTGGCATTATTTCGTCGGTGGCAGTCCTATGGCTTATTGGGAGGGTATCTGAGGACTGGCCTGTGGGATCCCTCTTCCCCCTCCTTCCGTCATCTGTAGGTGTTAGTCTGCTGGGGCATGTCATCTGGCGGTGAGTTGCAGTGTAGCGAAGCGGACCTCTGAAATCAAGGTAAGTAGGCCCGGCCCATCCCGTCATCCGCTTCCGGTCGGTGGTGGCAATTATCAATGGCAAAAAAATTGTTTATTTAATAATGCTTTCCTATTACTTCATAAGGATTATTAATGCCCTGTTTCACTCCTAAACAATTATCTAACTCCTTGTCGCGTATTATCTATAACACTTCATTATTATTATTATTAATGCGGTAATCATTTAACTTTATTTAATTTTAGTAAATGGTGCTATTACCAAATTATTTTTTACAACGTTAAATAGTGTTTCAATCAATAACATTATGAAATTATGTTTATTCACATTTGATATTATTAGTATCTTTGTTTTATTTTTATGTTTATTTATTTATTTATAAAATTAAATTATTCAAATAATCCAAGATGTAATTTAAATCTCTCATAAGAATTTACTTAGATTCTTCCTATCCTTTGGAAAATTTTATATCTTTCATGTTGCAGAAAACATGAACATTGCTGTAGCCTGAACGAAATAGAAAATACGGCAAAATAAATTGTCAGACTTTCATGTCGCTCCATTTGCCATCCTGGACAAATATGATATTCAAAATAAACGGTGGTGTTGATTTCTTAAAATGACTGAGTAAAAAGAATTCTCAAAATGCTCTACTAAGCTAGTTGATAGTACATGAAATAGCTTTTTACTTCATTCTTGCTGTGCTGGCGATGCGTGTCCTTAAGTAAACGCTATACCCATAGCGTCTCCCATGGTCATCTGCAATCCATTTCAACTTCGTTGGTCCCACTTCACACCTATCCTTAATTCGTTTAACGGCGCATGTCGATTCTGATGATCGCTCGTTTAAAACAAACACTCCCGTATTCTTCAACACAAGGTAACATTTCGAACTATAGCAATAGTTCCAAATGAATGTGTTACTCTCGCAATTTCGTTTCTTGGAACAAGTTCCACGTTTGAAAATACTCTTCTGATCGTCCGCTCGCATAGGAACACCTATTAGCAGTTGAGACTGAACCCCAAGTTCACAGTCTGCCCTGTTTACAGTTTGAAGTGCCTTGTACAGTTTCGCAAATAGAAACAAGAAATTATTGTAAGCGACTTCAGTGAATGGTTTATCAAATAACCATCACTTGTAGAGTACTTGTAAGAATATCTGACTATAGAGTCCTCTAATATTCCAAGTCCGTTGTTGAAAATTTCTATCATTTTGAACATAGCCCCAGCCCACATGGCTTATTTGGTGGCAACGTTCCTTCGGTGTGTAGTATGACGTAGTATTCACTGTTATGAAGCGTAGCGGCGAGTTCCTCCCAAGCAGTTGCTTGCTAGGAATGACTTGAATGTCTTGCAAACCTGGCTCTTTATATAGGTCAGCCAGCAATCCTTCTCGAAAATTCCATTTCCAGATCTCGGCTCCTGGTGTACGGATTCTTCTGCTCAATAGCTTAAAATTCTTCTCTTTTCTGTGCCAGAAAACTGTGGTACTTTTTAAGTCGCTAATCCGTCTCCTTGAGTAAAATTTATAAAAGTTTCAACTCATGACGTAGGCAAGCTTTACGTCACGCCTCCGCGTCACTCACTCCTTTCTCTACATGCTTCCCTCAGCACTCTGTCCTTCGAGCGCGTTATTCAAACATCATTAGTCTTGTTGTCTCTCTGGACTAGCGTTCGTTCGTTACCATTAGCTCGTCATTATGTCACGGACGTTTGCACGATCCGGGGACATCCACCCTTTACGCCATAAAAAAATTATGTGAGACATCACATATATTTTTTTTCGTCTGGCTCTACAATTGCCTCTTTCTCCCTCGGCGTTTCCTCATCTTTTTCCTTTTACAGCTGATGTCCTGTTCTCCGATGGTAGATCTTCAAGTTTGCTGCATTGAACCTTCCAACGATGTTACCCGACGGTTCTTCAATTAGTTAGTAACTTCCGTTGGCAAAACTCTCTACAATACGAAATGGACCGTAGTATAGGCTGGCAAATTTTGAATACACTCTATTCAAAACATCTGATGGGACGGGTTTTCTTACAAGGACCTGAGTTCCGATATTCAGAGGCTGTCTGAATCTCTTCCTTCGGACTCTCCTTTCCCTCTTAGCTGCTTGTTCTCGAATCCTTTCAAGTGCTCGATTCTCCCTAAGTTGCATGCTAGGTTCAATTTCTTGTGTCAAGGGAATAATCGTGTCCCATTGTCTGATAGGTTTGTCTCCATTGTGTAACAACATTGGTATTTGATTTGTGCTCTCGTGCACCGTAGAATTCGTGGAATGCACTGCAATTGGTAGTACATCCATCCACTTCCAATGTTCATCAGAACAAAACAAACGACAGAATTTTCAATTTCTGACATTATTCTCTCGGCTGGGTTACTTTCCGGATGGCGTATTGTACACAATATTTGTTTAATGTCCAACACCTCCATGGCGTTTCTAAACTCACGTGATGTGAATTTTGACCCATGATCGGTTAGTAGGTATTACGGTTTCCCTCCCTCAGGAATGATACTGTCTGGTATCCTCTTCAAAACATAGCGGGAATTTGCTTTATGCATGGAATGTAACATGGTAAATTTACTGAAAACATCCATGTTTACTAATATATGCTTATTTCCCCTTTTTGATTTTGGCAAAGGCCCATATATGTCTGTGGCGAATAATTCCCGTGGTTTCTGGGGGAATAATGGGACGAGGTGCTTCTCTCAATAGCTTGGTGTTGTGCTTACTCCGTTGACACAAGTCACACGTCTTGATCGTCCGTCTGACAGTATTCCTTATCTTGTCCCATGAAAATTTCTCTTGTACTAGGCTTACCACTTTATCTAATCCAGCGTGCCCCGACATTCTATGTGCTAACAATATAATTCTTTTCTGCAATACGGGTGGTACCGCCACTCCTAACTTAGTATGGTTCGCATCTATGAATTTGTATATAACATCATTCCTCACCACGTATTTCCTCTCAATTTTCTCAGTTTCAGGGTAATCTGCATCATTGTTGTCCATGTTTTCTTTCAGAAATCTATAGCTTTTTCTCAAAGTCCTTTTCTGAGTCGCAGATATTCTCTCTAATCGTTCCAGGGTTTCTTCGTCTTCCTGTACCAGATTGATATGCATTACTTTAAACGTTGGCTCAACCGCACGACTTAAGAAGTCGGCTCCTACGTTGGATTTCCCTGGTTTATGCTCGATTGTAATATTAAACTGTTGTACAAAATAAAGCCCATCGTGTTATTCTATCACTAGCATAATTTGTCTTGAGAATAAATTCAAGAGCGTGATGGTCAGTTCGGATGATGACAGAATGACCAATCAGCATCTTTTTCCAAGTTTCTAAGGCATGAACTATAGCAAGAGCTTCAAGTTCAGTCGTATAGTAATTCCTCTCTGAAGGTCCAAGCTTTCTGCTGATAATCGACAAATAATGCCTAGTGCCATCCACATCCTCTTGCAATAGGATTGCTCCTATCCCTACATTTGAAGCATCCGATTCTATTATTAATTTTTTCTTAAAATCAGGATATTCCAGCTTCACACTGTTCAACATTAATTCTTTAGCTTGTTTGAAGGATTCTTCGTGTTCTTCACACCACTTCCATCTGTTTCCTTTTCTCAAAAGACTTTGCAATGGCGCTACAATGTTAGTGTAGTTAGGACAATGTCCAGCGAAGAATTGGCAGGTCCCCAAAAAACTACGGACATGCTTTATCCTCTTGGGTCTTGGAAAATTAGCTATTGCTTGAATTTTATCCTCATTTGGACGATAGCCTTGTCCATCCAGGATATGCCCTGAGAATTTAATTTCCTTCTTGAAAAATTGGCATATCTTTTGAAATTTGACTTCCTCAAGTCATTGAACAAATTTCTCAGGTGTAACAAATGTTGTTCTTCGTCCTCAGACGCAACCAGTATGTCATCGATGTAACAGATTACAGAATTCTTAACTTCCGAACTAAGGTTTTTGTCTAATGCTCTAATTAAAACGGATCCTGATGTTTTCATTCCGAATGGTAGCCTTTTGAAAACATAGGTCTGTTGTTCAAACATGAATCCCGTGATTTTTTTTGATTCCTAACTCAATTTCACATGATGGTATGACGAAGTGAGATCAATAGTTGAGAACCACTTCTTTCCTTTGAATTTTCTTAATAATTCTTTTATGACAGGGGGTCGGTCGTATTCTGGTGGAATTTTGGAATTCAAAGATCTTCCGTCTAAACAAATACGCAGACTTCCATCCGGGTTTGGCACAACCGCTAATGGATTTACATAAGCTGTAGTGTATTTCTCTATTATGTCATCTCTTTCCAAATCCGAAATAATGTTTTTCACCTGTTCACGATATTTCTCTGCAATTGGATACAGTCTACAATGATATGGTGCTTCATCGCTGACTTGGATGTGATACTCAAAATTCTCAATCACCCCAGGTTTTGTATCGAATATGTCTCCAAATTCCAATAGCATCCTATTCAGATTATGAGTTTCCACTATCTTGACTACTTCTTCTTCTTCTTCTATTATGTTCTGGATAACCTGTGACCATCGGATATTTCCCTCGTTGAATTTATCTTCGTCACCCTCAAAATCTTCCTCTCCTGTCTGATGAAAAGGTATGGTCTCTGAATTCATATCGATGATAGCCTTATATTTAGTAATAAAGTCATTTCCTATGATCATGTCATGGATAATGTCCTTCATAACAACAAAAACATGCTCGAAATAGCATTCACCAATTTTCAGCCTCAAATACAACTGTGTTTTGCATGTTGTCACTTTGTTAGGAATAATTCCTTGTATCTTAATGCCTGATACAGGAATCTCCTCTAAACTTTCCGTGAGCTTCCATAAAGCGTAGAGCTTTTCGCTTACAACACAAAGCATTGCTCCAGTATCAATCAGGGTATGAATTTTCATGCCATAAACTTCACATTCTATGATGGGTCATTTTGATCGCTTTTCTTGTCCTATTCTTTCTTCTTTTAAGTCTATCAAATCCTCGTCTTCGACTTGCCATCTAACGATCTTCGCAACGAAACTTCTTGTTAACATTTTTGAGTTTTTTTTTCATCATTTACTACCGGCTTTTGTAACCGGGAAGTACTTGGTTTGTTATGCTGCTCATCTAGGTACTGTTTGCTGTCTTGATGTCTCCTATCAATATCTTCCCTAGCCTGTTGCTTAAAATTTTCTCTCTCCCTCGTTGTTCATCTCTTTTGTTATATTGATCTTGTGGTGGGGTCCTATTATAGGGTTTTGATTGAAAATCAGGTTTATTCCATTTATTCCACCTGTTTTGATACTTGTACGATCTTACATATGGTCTATTCTGGTATGGAGTGTCCCTAGTATTGCTCCATTCTTTATTATCAACATTATATTTCGGTTTATTCCACGTCTGGTTCGTTTGACGGTGACGATCAGTCACAACCGTATTTATGGTATGATTCTCAGTTTAACTCCCTCTCAAATGAAAGAACTGTGCATTGGCATGGTCTAACCTCTGCAATACCTCATCAAATTCTTCCATATTTCCTATATTGGCTGCAATTAATGTTCTTTGCACTTCTATCGGAAATTGTCGGATCAATGCGGATATCATCTCGAAATCTGGCATGGCCGGTTCTAAAAATTGTGGTTTAGACAACTGCTGTGAAAAATATGCTGAATATTTCGTTGGCTGGGATGTCGAATATCGTTTGGCATACAATTCTGCTCTTATTTGTTGCTGCGTTTCCGGAGACCAAAATTTTCTCATAAGTCCTCTAGAAAATTCTTCGAAGTTATGAAAATTTTCCTGAACGCACGGAACCAAACCAGTGCAGGCCCATCCAAAAATCTGCTTACTACCCGGATCTCTCTCTCTTTCGAAATCTTCCAGTCCCGGATGTAATATTTGACCTCCCGTAAAAATTCGGCCGGTGGAATACTCCCCGTTCCGGTAAATTTTCCTGGCTTGTCATCCTTATCCTTGTAGATTGCAATGGGAACAGAATTTGTTATTACTCTTGTCTCTTCAAATTCTAGAAATGTCTTTCTTTTTTTCATTAGTTGGCATCTCTTCCAATTTTCTCTGGTCTAGTTGATTTTTCTATAATGAAAGCTTCTCTTCCAATTTTCCCACTGTTTTCTTCAACTCTGAATCATCTGTTTTTATTTCCATTTCCCCTTGGATTTCTTCAATGGTTTTCTTTACGAACTCCTTAGTAACAGGATCGGTCTCTTTGCTTTTCACGTTTTCGTTAGTCTCTTGAAAGTCTTTGATTAGTCCCTTAATTATCACTTCGTGATTCTTCACAAGGTTAGTTACATGAAATACGTCTTTTTGTATCTTTCCCACATCTTCTGATATCACCTTGACATGTGTAGAAAAAGAGCTTCTCGATGCTTGGACCTCCTCTTTAGCTTCATCCAGGATTGATCTTTTGATTTCAGTAAGTGATGTGCCTTTAACACTCTCGCAAAGTTCTTTGATTACTCGGTCTTCTTTCAATTGTTCTAAAATAGTTTCCCGGAAATCCGTTGCTACCTTCTGTAAAACCTGCCTTGCAGTGATGTTACATTCTTCGGTAATCCTGATTTCCAAATTAACCAAATCGTTGGCCACTTTGTTGGAATGTTTTTCAAAGTTTTCTTCCATGCCTTTCAATTTATGGTGCGTCTTTCCTAATTCGCCCTCCAATGTTTTCGTGCTTTCATTAATTTGTGTTTCCAATGAAACTCTATAATCATCTAACCTAGTCTCTAAAATCTAGGATTTTTCAAACAATTCGCCTAACTGTACCACAAAAATTTTAGAATTCTCTGCGAACTGTTGACCCAAATTATCGGTCAAACGATGCTCTAACAATTTGGAATTATCGGCTAAGTCTAACCTCAAAGTTTCTGAGTTACCTATGATTTTAAGATCCATTAGGTGTGAACTTACAGTTAATCTATCGAGTGCTTTGGAATGTTCCATAATCTTTTCTTCCAAAGATTCTCTTAACGCGTCAGTGCTGATACTTAATCTGTCTTCAAAGTGCTTAGAACTCTCTGAAAGTTTGCTATCTATGTCTGATTTTAGGGAATTTGAACTTTAATTTAATTTAGTTTCAAAAGACTCAGATAATTTATCCTCTAATGATTTAGAATTTTCATTTAATTTACTTTCTAAATATTGGGAATTTTCTTGGATCTGCTTTTCCAACTTTTTGGAATTTTCCATCAGTTTACTCTCCACAAGAGCTGCTTTCTCCAAACTCTCCTTATTGTTCGACTCCAGACGAGCTAAAACCTCCAATACCTTATCCATGTTTTCCAACAGAGAAATGTAGGATAGGTATTCTATGGTATCAAAGAAGCCTTAATACTAAACATGGACTAGCCTAGTAGCATTTGAGAATTCCTAATAAATTGAGATTTACCCTACGTCGCAATTTAATGGGGAAAAATTCTCTACTTATTTAAATCTTAAATTCAATCAACAACAACTACTATGCAAAATTCAAAAATCCTCCATCTGGATGCTATAAGTATGCGTTTTCAACAAAACAAACAACAACTCCCAATTCTAACATTTATTCAAAAAAATTAATTTAATAAAACTCCCTTAAATATTACACCCAAATGAAACGAAATCATCTCAAAATCAAATTCAAAATTCTTATTCCAAAAGTACAAACTCTACTGTGTCTTCAAAACAAGGACTCAACAAATCCCTTCAAAAAATCTTTGGTTTCGTCGAAAGATCAAAACTCAAAAGTCTACACGAATGCTTTTTAGAAAACAAGTTCGAAAGACCAATTCTGTAGCCCCTTAGTACGGGCGCCAAACTTCCCTCCTCTACCTTATGTGCCCGTTTGGATCAGGATCCAAATGACCACATTTTGAAAAATACCGAAATCATATAAGCACGAGGGTCTATCTAGGCAAATAATTGGTCTACCTGGCATCCCTGATTTCGTTAAATCTCAAGTAGGTAAGGAGTGAAATTATTTTTGGAAACACACACTTACTTAAAATATCTCAATTTATTGATAATTAAAATTGACTTTAACTGGCAAAAAATTTCAAAACACAAACAAACAACACTATCATTTAAAAAAGCAGCCTTCCTATCATTCACCACTTCGCAAAATTTGATAATCAGAAATCAAAGACCATCTGATATAAACAATTCAAAAAAACTTTTTTTTACATATTTACACTAGATAATCACTTTCATTAAAGAGTCCGAGTGATTCATCCTATTTATATATCTCGTTGCACATTACGAAGATTCGTAGTTCGTTGAAGACATACAAAAAAGAAATATTTATACACTTTTCATTTTTTCTTTTCACAAAAAAACAATATATTTTATTCTGTTGATTCATTTGCTAACTCTGTCTTATGAACCTCATATTAAGATTTGGTTTAACAAAGTCGGATGTTAATACGGTCATTATTTTCAAAAACTTTGTTTCAACAATAAACAAAATTTATGAAATTTTCATCAAATTGAAAATTAAATTATATCTCATTTATCTATAAGTCTCTTTGTTCCAAATGAACAAAATTCAAAAATAGGAATTTTATCATTTGAAATGTATTATTCATAATTGACATTTATTTGTTATAAACAGCACAATTGTTGCAATTTGTTCTCAGTTGACTGAGTTTCTTGCCGCGACATCTTCTCACTTAGAAAATCGGTGCATTGTTTCACAAAAATTTAAATTATAAAATTATCTGAATTTTTTTTTAAATTATTTCCATAATTCTCTTAGAATTCTATTTACAACAGGGTTTCACTTTTCATCTGGTGAATATTAACTGCTCATATCGAAAGAAAAATTCATTTTATCAATACTCAAAGCACAAAATATAAATATTTAATTATTTATCTTGTTAATCTTTGCATTTTCCAACTTTTTTTTTCTTAGGTCAGGTTCCTCAAAATCTAAACTCATACTGTTCAAATATTTAGGCATCAGGTTTGGAAAATTGAAGTTGATCCAGATAAAATTTTCAATTCTGATACCGACAGATTCAGTGGGATTAGACTATAAATATGGGGCGGCATAATAATGCCTTACCCTTCTTTTATAATTCAGAGCCCATATGCTCTCCATAAACATTCACATGACACACACACATATCCCTGTTTGCGCAAGACAATGGGACTCAAAGCCCTCATGGACGACCCATCTGGCCTCCTCACCAAACTTAAGTGTTGACAAATATATTCAGACACTAAACAATTATATTTGACTTCATCTATTATATTTTTTATCCACAACATTTTTAAATATTTTTCTCTTTGTGATATCCTGTCTTACCCCTCTGCGTTTTTCTCAAATATTACTTTTATAAGAAAATACGTATTTGTTATGGTCAACATTTCCTGGCCTTCCATTTTACATAAATTCAGCCCTAGGCAGGTACTTATGTATAACTGAGTACCTGCCTTATTGTTTTCTTTTGATATTCGTTTATTGTTTTTTTTTTCTTGGAAAATTTTACTGAGCTCAAAATTGATTATATTTCACCTTTATTTACCAATTCATTCTACCTGCTTATAAATTTCAACTTCTATTTCACAAAAGTTATTGCATTTAGAACCTTCGATTTAAATAAATTCCTCCACAAGTTATTATTATTATCAATGGCAAAAATAAATTTGTTTATTTAATAATGCTTTCCTATTACTTCATAAGGATTATTAATGCCCTGTTTCACTCCTAAACAATTATCTAACTCCTTGTCGCGTATTATCTATAACACTTTATTATTATTATTAATGCGGTAATCATTTAACCTTATTTAATTTTAGTAAATGGTGCTATTACCAAATTATCCTTTCACAACGTTAAATAGTGTTTCAATCAATAACATTACGAATTTATTTTTATTCACATTTGATATTATCATTATTATTATTGTGTTTTTTTTTATGTTTATTTATTTATTTATTTATAAAATTAAATTATTCAAATAATCCAAGATGTAACTTAAATCTCTCATAAGAATTTACTTAGATTCTTCCTATCCTTTGGAAAATTTTATATCTTTCATATTGCAGAAAACATGAACAAAACTGTAGTCAGAACGAAATAGAAAATACGCAAAATAAATTGTCAGAATTTCATGTCGCTCCATTTGCCATCCTGGACAAATATGATATTCAAAATAAACGGTGGTGTTGATTTCTTAAAATGACTGAGTAAAAAGAATTCTCAAAATGCTCTACTAAGCTAGCTGATAGTATATGAAATAGCTTTTTACTTCATTCTTGCTGTGCTGGCGATGCGTGTCCTTAAGTAAACGCTATACCCATAGCGTCTCCCATGGTCATCTGCAATCCATTTCAAATTCGTTGGTCCCACGTCTCACCTATCCTTAATTCGTTTAACGGCGCATGTCGATTCTGATGATCGCTCGTTTAAAACAAACAATCCCGTATTCTTCAACACAAGGTAACATTTCGAACTGTAGCAATAGTTCCAAATGAATGTGTTACTCTTGCAATTTCGTTTCTTGGAACAAGTTCCACGTTTGAAAATACTCTTCTGATCGTCCGCTCGCATAGGAACACCTATTAGCAGTTGAGACTGAACCCCAAGTTCACAGTCTGTCCTGTCTAAAGTTTGAAGTGCCTTGTACAGTTTCGCAAATAGAAACAACAAATTTTTGTAGGCGACTTCAGTGAATGGTATATCAAATAACCATCACTTGTAGAGTACTTGCAAGAATATCTGACTATAGAGTCCTCTAATATTCCAAGTCCGTTGTTGAAAATTTCTATCATTTTGAATATAGCCCCAGCCCACATGGCTTATTTGGTGGCAACGTTCCTTCGGCGTGTAGTACGTAGTATTCACTGTTATGAAGCGTAGCGGCGAGTTCCTCCCAAGCAGTTGCTTGCTAGGAATGACTTGACTGTCTTGCAAACCTGGCTCTTTTTATAGGTCAGCCAGCAATCCTTCTCGAAAATTCCATTTCCAGATCTCAGCTCCTGGTGTACGGATTCTTCTGCTCAATAGCTTAAAATTCTTCTCTTTTCTGTGCCGGAAAACTGTGGTACTTTTTAAGTCGCTAATCCGTATCCTTGAGTAAAATTTATAAAAGTTTCAACTCATGACGTAGGCAAGCTTTACGTCACGCCTCCGCGTCATTCACTCCTTTCTCTATATTCTTCCCTCAACTCTCTGTCCTCCGAGCGCGTTATTCAAACATCATTAGTTTTGTTGTCTCTCTGGACTAGCGTTCGTTCGTTACCATCAGCTCGTCATTATGTCACGGACGTTTGCACGATCCGGGGACAGAATATAGGCTATCCACAATACACTGTTAGCATTCCACCAACATCTTTGTATATAGGCTATCCACAATACACTCTTAGCATTCCAACGTCATGTTTGTTTATAGGCTATCCACAATACACTGTCAGCAATCCACCATCATCTTTGTATATAGGCTATCCACAATACTCTGTCAGCAATCCACCATCTTCTTTGTATATATGCTATCCACAATACACTGTTGCCATTACACGGACATCTTTGTATATAGGCTATCCACAATACACTGTCAGCAATCCACCATCATCTTTGTATATAGGATATCCACAATATACTGTTAGCATTCCACCGTCATCTTTGTATATAGGCTATCCACAATACACTGTCAGCAATCCACCATTATCTTTGTATATAGGCTATACACAATATACTGTTATCATTCCACCGTCATCTTTGTATATAGGCTATCCACAATACACTGTCAGCAATCCTCCATCATCTTTGTATATAGGCTATCCACAATACAGTGTCAGCAATCCACCATCATCTTCGTATATAGGCTATCCACAATACTCTGTTAGCATTCCGCCGTCATCTTTGTATATAGGCTATCCACAATACACTGTTAGCATTCCATCGTCATATTTGTATATAGGCTATCCACAATACACTGTCAGCAATCCACCGTCATCTTTGTATATAGGCTATCCAAAATACACTGTCAGCAATCCACCATCATCTTTGTATATAGGCTATCCACAATACACTGTCAGCAATCCACCATCATCTTTGTTTATAGGCTATCCACAATACACTGTCAGCAATCCACCATAATCTTTGTATACAGGCTATCCACAATACACTGTCAGCATTCCACCGTCATATTTGTATATAGGCTATCCACAATACACTGTTAGCATTCCACCGTCATCTTTGTATACAGGCTATCCACAATACACTGCTAGCATTCCACCGTCATCTTTTTATATTGGCTATCCACAATACACTGTCAGCAAACCACCATCATCTTTGTATATAGGCTATCCACAATACACTGTTAGCATTCCACCGTCATCTTAATATGTAGGCTATCCACAATACACTGTCAGCAATCCACCATCATCTTTGTATATAGGCTATCCACAATACACTGTCAGAAATCCGCCATCATCTTTGTATATAGGCTATCCACAATACACTGTTACCATTCCACCGTCATCTTTGTATATAGGCTATCCACAATACACTGTCAGCAATCCACCATCATCTTTGAATATAGGCTATCCACAATACTCTGTCAGCAATCCACCATCATCTTTGTATATAGGCTATCCACAATACACTGTTACCAATCCACCATCATCTTTGTATATAGGCTATCCACAATACACTGTTAGCATTCCACCATCATCTTTGTATATAGGCTATCCACAATACACTGTCAGCAATCCGCCATCATCTTTATATATAGGCTATCCTCAATGCACTGTTAGCATTCCACCGTCATCTTTTCATATAGGCTATCAACAATACACTGTCAGCAATCCGCCATCATCTTTGTATATAGGGTATCCACAATACACTGTTCCCAATCCCCCGTCATCTTTGTATATAGGCTATCCACCATACACTGTTAGCATTCCACCGTCATCTTTGTATATAGGCTATCCACAATACACTGTTAGCATTCCACCGTCATCTTTGTATATAGGCTATCCACAATACACTGGCAGCAATCCACCATCATCTTTGTATATAGTTTATCCACAATACACTATTACCAATCCATCGTCATCTTTGTATATAGGCTATCCACATTACACTGTTAGCATTCCACCGTCATCTTTGTATATAGTCTATCCCCAATACACTGTTAACAATCCACCATAATCTTTGTATATAGGCCATCCACAATACACTGTTACCAATCCACCATCATCTTTGTATATAGGCGATCCACAATACACTCTTAGCATTCCACCGTCTTTTTTGTATATAGGCTATCCACTAAACACTGACAGAAATCCACCATCATCTTTGTAAATAGGCTATCCACAATACACTGACAGAAATCCCCCATCATCTTTGTATATAGGCTATCCACAATACACTGTCAGCAATCCACCATCATCTTTCTATATAGGCTATCCACAATACACTGTTACCAATACACGGACATCTTTCTATATAGGCTATCCACAATACACTGTCAGCAATCCACCATCATCTTTGTATATAGGATATCCACAATATACTGTTAGCATTCCACCGTCATCTTTGTATATAGGCTATCCACAATACACTGTCAGCAATCCAACATCATCTTTGTATATAGGCTATCCGCATTATACTGTTAGCATTCCACCGTCATCTTTGTATATAGGCTATCCACAATACACTGTCAGCAATCCTCCATCATCTTTGTATATAGGCTATCCACAATACAGTGTCAGCAATCCACCATCATCTTGTGTATATAGGCAATCCACAATACTCTGTTAGCTTTCCGCCATCATCTTCGTATATAGGCTATCCACAATACACTGTTAGCATTCCATCGTCATATTTGTATATAGGCTATCCACAATACTCTGTCAGCAATCCATCGTCATCTTTGTATATAGGCTATCCACAATACACTGTCAGCAATCCACCATCATCTTTGTATATAGGCTATCCACAATACACTGTCAGCAATCCACCTTCAACTTTGTATATAGGCTATCCACAATACACTGTCAGCAATCCACCATAATCTTTGTATACAGGCTATCCACAATACACTGTCAGCATTCCACCGTCATCTTTGTATATAGGCTATCCACAATACACTGCTAGCATTCCACCATCATCTTTGTATATAGGCTATCCAGAATACACTGTCAGCAATCCACCATCATCTTTGTATATAGGCTATCCACAATACACTGTCAGAAATCCGCCATCATCTTTGTATATAGGCTATCCAAAATACACTGTGAGCATTCCACCGTCATCTTTGTATATAGGCTATCCACAATACACTGTCAGCAATCCACCGTCATCTTTCTATATAGGCTATCCACAATACACTGTCAGCAATCCACCATCATCTTTTTATATAGGCTATCCACAATACACTGTTACCAATCCACCATCATCTTTGTATATAGGCTATCCACAATACACTGTTAGCATTCCACCATCATCTTTGTATATAGGCTATCCACAATACACTGTCAGCAATCCGCCATCATCTTTGTATATAGGCTATCCACAATGCACTGTTAGCATTCCACCGTCATCTTTTTATATAGGCTATCAACAATACACTGTCAGCAATCCGCCATCATCTTTGTATATAGGGTATCCACAATACACTGTTCCCAATCCCCCGTCATCTTTGTATATAGGCTATCCACAATACACTGTTAGCATTCCACCGTCATCTTTGTATATAGGCTATCCATAATACACTGTTAGCATTCCACCGTCATCTTTGTATATAGGCTATCCACAATACACTGTCAGCAATCCACCATCATCTTTGTATATAGTTTATCCACAATACACTATTACCAATCCATCGTCATCTTTGTATATAGGCTATCCACAATGCACTGTTAGCATTCCACCGTCATCTTTGTATATAGTCTATCCCCAATACACTGTTAACAATCCACCATCATCTTTGTATATAGGCTATCCACAATACACTGTTACCAATCCACCATCATCTTTGTATATAGGCGATCCACAATACACTCTTAGCATTCCACCGTCTTTTTTGTATATAGGCTATCCACTAAACACTGACAGAAATCCACCATCATCTTTGTATATAGTCTATCCACAATACACTGTCAGCAATCCACCATCATCTTTGTATATAGGCTATCCACAATACACTGTTAGCATTCCACCGTCTTCTTTGTATATAGGCTATCCACAATACAATGTCAGCGTTCGACCGTCATCTTTGTATATAGGCTATCCACAATACACTGTTAGCATTCCGCCATCATTTTTATATAGGCTATCCACAATGCACTGTTAGCATTCCACCGTCATCTTTGTATACGGCTAACCACAATACACTGTTAGCATTCCACCATCATCTTTGCATATAGGCTATCCACAATACACTGTTAGCATTCCATCATCATCTTTGTATATAGGCTATCCGCAATACACTGTTAGCATTCCGGCGTCATCTTTGTATATAGGCTATCCACAATACACTGTTAGCATTCCACCGTCATCTTTGTATATAGCCTATGCACAATACACTGTTAGCATTCCACCATCATCTTTGTATATAGACTATCCACAATACACTGTTAGCATTCCACCGTCATCTTTGTATATAGGCTATCCACAATACACTGTTAGCATTCCACCGTCGTCTCTGTATATAGGCTATCCACAATACACTGTCAGCATTCCACCGTCATCTTTGTATATAGGCTATCCACAATACACTGTTAGCATTCCACCATCATCTTTGTATACAGGCTAATACTGTGAATGCCGTTATATAGGGTAATATAGTGGATGCCGCTAACACTTTTTCTTGTGGGAGTCACAAAACCTCTCCCTCGTACTCTGATTTGTACGTATTGAGGAAAATGTATACGGGAAATGAAATCATATGTGGTGTTTCCGCGACTTTTGTATTATGGTGAACATACTGTAACTTAATTTTAGAGGATTTACATGCCTCTGTCGTACACTTGCTTAAGCTGCATATCCCCCATCGCCTACTTCTGTGTGCTCTGATCATGACCAAGTAGGCCTATCCTGCATTGTAATGGCACTAAGCAGCACTGTTTTGCTCTATGATGGCAACAAATTAGCAAGCCGCACTAAACAACTAGTCCTACCGAGTGATCTCATCAAAAGACTGACACATTTCGTGTTGGAGCAATACTTCATTCCATGGTTAAGATGCAGTTTCTGGTTTCTTGAGCAATTTAATAGCTAGAGAGGTAGTTTTGTTACTTTTCCTGCCTATGACACATTGTATTTCATTTAAGTGTATTATATACTGTGACAATGATGTTATTCATTTTTCATCAAAATCAACGGTAATCTTAAAATGCCAAGTAAGTCAGTTATTTGCGGGGTTTTGGGATGTTACCTGGTATGTCACACTTGATGTTTTTAATGAAGTTAACTTAAATCATGGCTGTGAGAAAAAGACTAGAATATCTCGAACTGACATTTATCGATTATGTGTATGTTGGTATTGAAGTGTTCGTTATGTTTTTGAACATACCCAGTGGAAGCATGGAACATGGTTGAAGCTTAAGTTAATGTAATGTTTGTACATGAATAAAGTGTGGTTTAATGTCTCCTTAGAAAGTGTCTTCTCGTGAAGTAATTGTTTAGTGTATTACCACATTTGGCGACCAGTGACAGGACGAAATTTATAAATAGAATAGCAATGGATTAGTTAATTAAAGTTCGAGCGGTACGCCGGCGTTCTTACATGCGAATTTTTAAGAAGATCGTTGACGGCCTAGAAAGTGTAGAACTTGATCCAGTTTCTATTGAAGAAGACTTTAATTTACTTCGGGAAGAGCGGGAAGACCTACGAGTTTTGGACAACCAGATATTCGATTTAATGCTGGAAGCTGACGTAGATGAGGATAGCCTACAAAAAGAGGTTAGTGTCACCGATGATTATTCAAGTAAATTCAACAATCTGCAGATTAACGTTGCTACATTGTTGAAAGAGAAAAACAGCTGAATGTTATCAGTGAAAGTCCTTCAAGTGTTGGTTCATTCTCTCAGCGAAAGTATAAGCTTCCGTTGCTCGAAGTTACGAAATTCAGTAGTGATCCAAAAGAATGGCTACAATTTGTTAAAATTGATGAAGATTACAGTTTAGATCCCTCGGATAAGTATCAGTATCTTCTTCAACCCACTACTGAAGGCTCTCGTGCCAGAGTAGTAGTCAGTAGTTATCCTGCTACTTCTGAAAACTACCCCAAGGCTGTGGAAGCATTAAAGTCTCGTCTTGGTAGAGAGGATGTAATAGTTGAAGTATATGTTAGAGAATTACTTAGGTTCGTACTGCAAGCTAGCAATCCTTCTTTTGGTATGACTTTATGCTCATTTTATGATCGGCTTGAAAGTTATTTAAGAGCTCTGGAATCGCTAAAGGTTACCACTGATAAGTGTGAATCAATGCTTTTCCCGCTTATGGAATATTGTTTGCCAGAAGAACTTTTAAGAGCATGGCAATGATCTCTAACTTCACATGTACGAGAGACCAATGCACCCAGTGGAGACATGGGAAAGGCTCGGCTAACACAACTCATGGAATTTTTAAGGTCTGAGGTCAAAAGTGAACAAAGAATTTCTATGGCATTATCAGGTTTTTGTCTTAGAGATGCAGACAAATGTAGAAGAAAAGACACAAAGCATGAAGCAAAAGGTGGAGGGAATCAACCCACATCTGTCCCAAATGAAATCCCTACTGCCGCAGGGTTTTTCACCGCCTCTAAAGATAGTAAGAAACGTATATTTTGTCCTTCTAGTCACAATCCTCAGGACTGTATTAATGCTCAGGACTCGTCTTTACTAGAAAGAAAACAAGTGGTAGAGAAAAGTAGGGCCTGTTTCTCCTACAACAGTGTTTATAATAGACAACTCAGCCGTTCTATTTCTTTCTGGAATTTCTTCTTCAAATAACAGAATATACTGGTATACTTTGTTTATCGTGATTTCATTAGTCCGTGCAGATTTTCTATCATCTATTGCCGTTTCCCAATCGAAGATTTTTTTGTCCAGAGGCCTCATTATTATTACCTCTCTTCTCCTGTCTTCTAGTGCTAGAAATTTGTTCGTCCTGCCTAGGCCTATTTTCTCTTGTTCCTCGATCGTCTTCACGTCTATTACGATCGTAATTTCGATTATTCTGGTTTCTCCGGTTATTTTGGCGATTATAATTATCGTAATTCCAATTTTTATAGTGCGAATATCCCTGGTTATAATTATTGTTATTACCCTTCTGGTAATAATTACTTCGGCGATATGCATTATTATACTGGTATCCAGACCTTCTAGTTTGTTCATTGTTACGCGAATATCTCTGATATGGCCTAACATTTTGTTGTCTGCGGTTCTGATATTCATTTCTTTGTCTTGGAGTATAACCATTTATCATAGGTCATCCTCTATGATTATCTCCGACAATTTATTCCTCTGTCTGCTGTATTGCATCTATCATTATGGTGTTTACTTCACGATGGTCCGTTCTGGGACTACGAAAACTTGGATTCGATGTACTTGATGTATAATCCAATTTACGAAGTAGTTCGTCCATTGCCTGTAGCTTTGATGCTCTGGACGATATAATATTTCTTCTCACATCCGCTGGTAACTGTCGCGATATAGTTTGCATCAGTTCTACGTCGGATAGTGGTGGCTGTAAATACTGAAGACGTGCCAACTCGGTAGTAAACTAGCTAGCGTAACGTGTAGGATGTGAACTAGCATACTTTCGCGAATACGTCTCTGCCCTTAAATTCTACTGCTCGTCCAAAGACTAAAATTGTTTTATGAGGGCATCTACAAAGTCCTCAAAAGACCTAAATGTCCATCGGAAAGTTCTGTACCACTGAAGCGAATTTGAAGTGCGATATCGCTCCACCATCCTTAATTTCCTCTCCTCTGGAACGTTATTTTCCAGAAAATATTCAGAAACGTCATTTATAAATTCTATCGGGGTAATACCATCATTCCCTAAAAAAGTACGAGGTTTCTGATCTATGTTACGAATTATCATGACATTGTGAGTACTCGATATAGTATTTCTTCTTAATAAATTCTCGTTAGGCGTTGAGAATCGCACCTGATTACTCCTAACCGGCGGTACATCCTGTCTTCTTAAATTATAGAGTTCGTCCTATAAACTATCGATTCGTTCTTGCGATCTTCCCTGTTCCTCTCTTACATTTCCTTCTTCTACTTGATATGGTATCGATTCATCATTACAATTATTAATTCCGATAGTCTGACCTTTATTCGTATCCTCCATTTTGTTAGAATTATCAATTCTGACTTCAATTAACCGATTCCTAACTGATTCGATTTCACTGCTTAAATTTGAGATTTTATTGTTTATCTTCGAACTAACATGTTCTTTAATCTTATCATACAAATTTGGTTCTAAATGGGTAAATGGTTGTGACTGTACACTTCGAATTCTCTTAACAACCTGCCTACTTTAATAGCTTTTCTTGTACAGTATATGGTGTTTGTTTTTCGGGCTGATAGTCTGTATGCACTCTCACTCTTTGGTATATAATTTTTCCATTATCATTAGTATTATTATTATTATTATTGTATTGTTACTATCTTTTTGTTGTTAGACTATGATTATTTATATTGTGAATGTAAGAGAAATGTTTTATTTTTATAAGCCCTAATCATAATTTATGTAGGGCGCTACTGTAAAGGGACTCTTAAGCTATAAGTGTAGCCGTGAAAATAAAATAAAATCAATAAATCAATCAAATCAATAACAAAATCCTCTCTTACCTCAGCAAAGTCTATTATGACCTGATGCCTCAATTAATTCATTCTTTAGTTTATCAACACTTTTATCAACAATACCCTTCATATCAAATTCAATATCAGCCCTTACAAGATCAGCCTTATGATTCACCTGCCTCTGAAGCTTAGTCACAGCGTTTTCAACTCATCCAAGTTGGAGTTGATACCTGGATTTTCAGATCGGAGTTTGCCTAATTGGATGGTTATATCATTCTGGAAATCTGTAAGTTTCTTACCATTGTCCTCAGATTGAATTTCTAATGCAGCTAAGGGTGTTTGTGTTGTAGCTAAGGTGCTCTGGGTACCAGTAAACCTAGTTTCTATAGTGGCTAAAGTTGTTCGAGTGTTATTTACTGAATCTTGGGTTTCTGTAGATTTAGTCTGTAAAGTAGCAAACGTGTTTTTGGTCTCTGTAGATTGAGTTTGTAGGGTAGCTAATGTTGCTTGGGAATTAGCTACTGTCGATTGTGTTTCAGCTAACCTTCTTTGAGTTTCAGTTGCACTATTCTGGCATTCCCAAGTTAACCTATTTCTAGCAGCCTTGGCCTCTCTTATTTTTCTTAATTTCCTGTTCTACACGTTTCTGGTTTTGGTGGGTAGCTTGGTGTAGGGCCTCCAAGTCTATATCTAGCTTGCCTTGGGTTTCTTGCATGGCTGGAAGCATCACCCTAACCGTCTCCATATCATTTGGCATCTCTTGTTTTCTTGAGAATAGGAAACAATCACTATGACAGCAATCGAGAATATCCGAAACAACTACCATTTATACCACTACAAATAAAATAAAGAGATTTTAAAGATTTACTACTCGAATTACCCTTAAATTACAAATAACAGACCTTTTAAATTACGGATTTAAATTCGTCTTCCCTAGATGACTCATTATCTCTTTTAGCCAATGGTCTACCACAAAAAAATCAGCAGCATTACTAATTTACCATATTAATTTTACTTTACTTATGACCTCAAAATAGTCATACAACCGGTATATCAAATAAAATTAGATCTAGCCATAACCTTCTTTAGGTTAAACCTCAGAATAGTCTTTTTTTTTTTCACTATAAAAAACATATTTAACATTTCAGGTTAGATTTCTCAGAAATCCATTCTAACCTCGATAAACGTTGGTTGACTATTATTACCAAATTTTTAGTCGTCCACCGATTATCCAACATTCTTGTGTAACTATTAAAAATATTTTCTAATGCGATAACATTATGTCAAGGTTCCAAAATGCATCTACCTTCAACCTAGATTCCTCCCTGTGCCATAACTATGATCTCTAGTTATTCACATTGGAATTACTAATTTAACAGACTTGCTAACCATTTCGGGATCACCCTGATCTCGAATGCCCCAAAATGTTACTAGGTCATTCATATCACTAGGCTCTCAATTGTGGGACTAAATTCACTAGCAACCACGTTGGGATCGACATTCATCTCACTGTACTAAGCCCGCCTGAGCTAATTGCTCGGTGATATGTCTACGAATGTTTATGCACAAGCCATGCTTCATCACTGAACGCGCCCTGGAAGCAGCGCGGAATATCACGAAAAAGGGATGGTGTCTTGACTCTGGATATTCACCCTAAATATTTTACCGAGCACCCATTATTCTACTTCTTGCTTGTGAAAGTCTCAGAACTTTCCACATCGTCATTCAGCAGAAGAGAAACATTATTATGTTTCTAAATTAATTTTTGGTAACGGTAATTTACGCCGCAGATAAGCGGAAGAGAGTCCATAGACTGTCAACGACTCAAGAATCCGCTTGGACACAGCAGGGCGAGCCTATGCTCGATGACAACCAATTTTGAAGCCGTCCGAGTGAGACGTGCTGTATAGTCCGTCTGTACGACGAGGAATCTAAGTCCACCCGCAGGGTGAGGAAAAGTATAATTTCATTCGACAAGTTTATTGTGCAGTATTCTTTCGCACTATTGTGTGCAGTGCTCCGAGAATCACGTTTGTAGTCATCCAAGTTGGACGCAATTACAAGTCCATCTGTAAGACGATGAACATACAAGTCCACCCATGTGGTGATAGAAAATCCGCAATCATAAAGTATTATTTGATACGATAATTTGTGAAGTGTAAGTGAAACCAACAATATTGGCTATTTTTAAGACCATTTGTGAAAATTGTGTAATATTTCCGACATTATTTTTGGTCACGTGGAACACCACATTTCGACACGAGGGAGAGTGTAAAATTGAAGTTCACGAGGGACGTGACATATTGTGAGATAATTAGCAATCAACGATCATCGTGTGTGAAAAGGCACACCACAGTTCTAAAGTATATTACCACTCAAAGTGTAACTAATTTCGACACAGGATTATCACGATCTCGATTGATATTTGCCACTATAAAATCTGTGATAATGACACCGAATGTGTTACATAGCATCTGTGATCGCAGACAGTGAGAGCCATTTTGATAATAAAGTCTGCAATATTACTGTGTAGAGTTAGTGAGTATTCTGATAACTGCTACGACTCAATAATTCTAAACTCTGTGCAATCACGTGTGGAATTCTCTACTAAGATGTGTTATCACGATATAAGCCACATGTGCGTCATTCTAAAAGTACTATCCATCTGTGAAATGGAGTAGACTTCTACAATGTGAGGGTAATAACTGAAGAGAAAACTTCATCATGACAGGAGGAGGACCTTATAACCACACGGGAAATGGAGCTGAGACGCCCGTCAACCCGAAAGCTGACCGCAGGGAGGAGAAGCTGTACGTGAATCCAACACGAGGACGCAGTAGGAGACTGGTACGGAGGAGGCTTGATCCAAGAAGCCTGGTTTGGAAACACCGTTGGAACCGTCCAGGTCGTTGTTACCCCTCAATTGTGATGAAATTGAGATGAGGCAAATTGTACTGTAAGTCTGCATCTTCGCATTTGTGCGGTTTTTTTCTGTGGTAGATTAATTGTAGTTTAGTTAACCGAACTCCTTGATGACCAGCTTAGGTAGGATATTGCTTGTTACCATTCATTTTGCTATTTTTTTTCAGTGTAAGTTAGTCACCATTTGGTGCATTCTGTTGTATGTCAGTAGGACGGAATGTCCCAACAACTTGTTAGACACGACCATATATCAGTTTGATCTGCTCAGGTCTACCCTTAGTGTGGGTTAGATTTTAGGGAGGATGGGCAGCCATTCTTTGGTTTATTTTGCTATAACCCTTTCCAAGTCACTTCCAAGTTACGCCCCTGCTTGTTTAAGATGGCCGTATCGTTTGATGACCGACTGATGTCATCACATTTATATGAATTTATGTTATTTACAGTCAATGTGAAGCTTTGAAGCCACATTAGTTCGAGAAAGAACGTACAGGGATTATATTTAAATATGCATGAAGAGCATCGAGCCCTGATACTCTCCGTATCATTTTGTACATCTCAGTAGATGTGAGATTGTCATCATTGTTATATTTTATTTGTGTCAGGTCTAGAACACACAAAGTTTCGTCTTTAAGAAGTGTAGATACGAGTTGAGTGACAAATCTTTGTCAGAACAGATCACCTCAGGAGAGTGGAATATATTTGTGTAACAGTTACTTGGAATTTTAATACATGAATTATCATTGTAAACCGTATTTCTACGCGGTACACTTACTTCGTGTGTTTATTTGTTATATGTTGTTATGTTCGAACTAGCATGATTCACTGTAGGACTTTATTGAGTGAATTCTTACCTGCAGAATGTGTTATCAGTTGCCGGACGCAACTATGATGCTAGAGTGCTTTGGCAAGCACCAGTGAGAACGGGTTTCAATTATCCAGAGTACACCACGCTCTATTGTGAGGCGACTATGTTACTTTTAGACAGTTGTCAGTGCATCGTATTTACCGTTTGGAGAATTGTTTCATTCTCTGGGTCAAGGCCAGCAGCCATGTTGTAGGAATCAGATGTTTTTGCTTACGTCATGGGAGATGAGCAGAGCATGTCACCTGTTTTGATCACTATTTAAGAATGCGTATTTTTATAAGAAGCTAGATGTTATCTATTATTTATTGGTGATGTTGACACCCTGTTTGAGGCTATTGGTGTAATATTTTGTGTGCATGGAATGCGCTGTCATACAGGGTTCAATCTGCGACCATTCTTACCGGGATTAGCCCGAGACAGCATCAGGAGCGCTGTGTGCCCCTGACAGTTATATTTTGTATCCAAGTCTTGTCAACTCGTGTTATTGTGCCGCCTATTGAGTCGATGTTTTTTTTCAAGTGATTGATCTTACGGAAGACATCACTTTGTTTAGCCTAGGTGTCCTGGAATCATCAGCCAATCGTCATAAACCAACGACAAATCTAAACTACGCTCCTAATAATCATAAATACATAATTATGATAAACAATTGCTAAATAACTACGACAATGAACTCAAACTTGATTTCTCAACGTTGTGCCAGCTGTTTGATTCCACTTGGGTGTTTATCCATTTCCATCGGGAAATGACTTTAGACAGAGTATACTATATTGAGACGACGGAGCAGCGCACTAACCAGTAGTTCACACCTGGTTGCGCACGATGCTTATGCGACCTAAGTCGTGATTTTTATCACGGAGTTCCCACCATAAATGCACATAATTAGATGACCCTTGGATACAAAGAGTATTCAAGCCTGCAGGCAGGGTTTAGTAAGAGATGTGAATGCTGTGTTTTATTTATTTCTTGATGTGTCAATACTACGTGCAACCCCATTGTACCCTTAGTTTTAAGGAGTGAATTTATTCATTTTTGTTTGCTTGTTATTATGTAGCTCTTTATGTAATGTTTGTTCGTACGGTAGTCATTCTCCGTAAAAGCTTGTTATAATGTTAGGACTTAGCTAGATTCAGTAAATGGTAAATGTATATTCGGGAGTGGTACCATCATAAACCTCATTTGCTTATTGTTTGTTAACTTATATTCTGTTTTTCAAAGTATCCCATTTCATCTGTGTAGGGACTACTTTTCGTGCCACTACCCTAGCTTTGTTGTTTTCTTTGCGTAATAGATCTTTCGAGAGGGTTTTTAAACTTCATTCAGTGTAAGATTCTTGACCCTTTTTTTCTTATTTTTATTAGCTTTCGGGAATAGCCCGAGACAAACCCTCCGAACTAGGATAGCTGTTTGTAATTTTTTTTATACATTTTACACGAGTTTACATAAGCCTGGATGTTATTATTTTGTAGTTTGAGTGTTTCTGCGGTGTACTTCTTGGGTTGTTATTGACACATACCATGTCTGCCCAGATCTCCCCGTGATCTTGCGTCTCGTGCACAGTGACCTATAAGAAGTACATCCGATCCTCTTCGGCGTATGTGTTCGGACGGTGAGTTGTCCGGCAAGTCATTTCGGTTAGTGGCAACCATGACAGCTCCTCTGACGGGCTCAGTACCCTTATATCTGAGGTGATCCGCCAATATCCGCAGCTGGAAAATGGATTGCAGCATCTTGAAGGTCATGGCTAAAAACCACACAATGCTACTTGGCGAAAACACTCAGTATAAGGAACAGGAATTTACAACCGAATGTGCTATAGATACAAACTACAGAACGAAAAGATCTCTACACAACTCAAGAGTGTGAGAGTCAAAGAAAATCTCGGGCGTCAGGATCTGGATCAAGTCCCTGGGAATACCTCCACCCTATAGCACATACCTCTACCATTAAACTATAAAAGATAATGCCAGATTCCTAAAAAAATCAGGAAAACGTAAGCAAGTGCCTGTCATTTATTAAAACGACATGGAAAACGCAAACAAAATTCCAACATAGAATAAAAAACCTACGTTTGTAAAACATTTAACATTACGTCAATGGTATTAAAACCAACATATTTGCATCTTTGTTTCATCAAGAAAACCTGAATATTTTCTAACTTTGCTTTTATAAGCTCAAATATATTCAAATAAATTTAATAAATATAAATAACTGCTGTGACCTGGATAACGGGATTTTAACAACAAAAATAAATTAATGTTATTAAATCTATGAAATCCGGAAAATAAAATGAATTTACCTGACGTAGATCTCCGTCATTACAAAAACTATTCGTTACTCTATACTTATTAACTCCCGCTTCCTATCTCCACAAAATTCTTCCGTAGAAGCGAAAAAAATATAACTATTAATTTAACTAAACACATATGCGCACAAATATTACTCTTAAATAATTCCTATACATAATATACACGGTCATATACAAAAATGATGAAGTTCGTCAACTAATATCTTCAAATATTACACTAGTCAAATGCCTATTTCCAACATGATACATTGACATTAACTGTCTTTCAACATCTTCATCCAATTAAATTCTTTTTAGAATTAAGAAAATCCTGCACGAAACTATGTCTTCCTTAGTAATAATGACATAATTCGGGATACTATAACCCATACGGTTAAGTAGAGACATAGTTCAGTGACCTCCTCACACTGGTCTATCATAAAAATAATAAAGATTCTTATTAAAAATAGTTTTTACTTCCGTCGAATAATTACCGTCTATCATGATAACTGTAGATACTTCCTTATAATATTACTGCTTCTTAACCTTCTTTTCCTTCAACAATAAAAATCTTACGCACCTCTATCTCAACAGGTTTCTCTTCACAAATAACACACTAACATAATGGTGTTCAAATCCAACAATACAAAAAGTTCCTCCGTCAATACGGGACTATGGTAAATATCTCTCCTAGATATATTTCTCAGTTCCTTCTCCACATTAAATAGTATTCTTCCAAAAATACATTCTTACTCGTTTCAAAATTCTTATAGCAGTTTCAACTCATTTAATAAAAATACTGGTTCTTTCGAAAATTCATCTCAATGGGTAATATAATAAAATCCTACGCCTTCGATAACACATTACAATCATCTTCTAAATTTCAGTTTTCATGTTAGCTGCACTCATCTAATGTATTTCTCTCAAATCTCTTCAATCTTAGACTCTGTTACAATAATGTCGAAGCTTGCTTTTACTTCTATGCATTTTACAATATTATTCTCCTTCTTTCTCCGTTGTAAAATTCTCACCGGAACATATTTCCATTAAACATCCGTTGTTACAAAAATTATTAAATCCACTTAAACATATAATATTCTTTAAACAATACAATACGGGTTGTACAATAAATTCGAGCTAAACGATAAAATCAAGCGAATTCGAAATCGAAAAAGAAACTAAAATCCAAATAACCATTTAAATCGTCACAACAATCGCTTATAAAACCGAAAAAAAACAAAAAGAACTTCTGTCTAACACAACGTTAAAAGTATCAAATCGAAAAGGAAGAAAATAACAATTCGAAGATCTAGAAAAATGGCATTCAAATACTAAGATGTCGGATATTCTCAAAAGTTTCTACAAGTCTACAAAATGGGGTAAAACTTTGGTCTTTTTGACTACCTGGTGCTGCGTTGATCATACTAGAAGTGGATTTCCCTCGTCGCTCATCAGGAACGGATTGTTTCTGAGAGGGAGCCCCCTCGAAATGCCGTGTGGGACACTGCTCGATCTCCTTCGGAAGTCTCCTAACTGCCAGGAACGGGATGCGAACTCGACCATCATCATGTAGTCGTCCTTTCAGCTTGGCTATCTTTTTACTGAGATGGGATAGCCCTTTCTCTCTTGATGGCGCTGGGTCCACCCGAGTCGCCCTCGTACAGTAAAATCTTCTTTCTTCTTCACTGCAGTTCTGGTAGATAAGTATCCATCATTTAAGTCGATGACATGACTTGTAGATGTAGAATTATTTGACGCAGGAGAGATCAGGTGTTGATCTCCCCAACGGTATTATTATCATGTCATTTCAGATAATCTCGTCATTGTAAAAGCCATGTTCCCTTCAGCATCTTAGTAGCTCATCTCCATCACGGTAGATTCAATCATTTCTTCTCCTCTCAACTTCAAAATATTTGTCATGGTGATAACCGTAGAATAAAATTTTCTATCACCTCAAAGCGTTGCTTTCAATAATTTCACGTAGTTTTCTTCAATAATATCGTAGTTACTGTTTATAATTGCAAATATTAATTACTTGCTGTAATATCTTATAAATCTCGTTGCTTATATAAGTTTGCAGATATATTTTCTTCTTCGAAGTCGTTCTCAATTTCTAATGCTTTGTTCTTACAGAAATAGCGAAGTCTAGTGAACACTTCGACTCTCGAAAAAGTCGTGAACAATAAGAACTGCGATTCAGGTCGCTTGTCTCCCACTCCGATAAAAAGTTAGCGTCACCTCATAAAAACTTTGCTTGATTGGCTCGATAATAGTGAATATTACATTATTCCTTATTTGAGCATTTAATTAGCCGCAATGATATATAAATACTTCTTATTTATGTGTTAACAACTTTCTGATGTTATAAAGTGTCAATATCTCACATGGTCAGTGTTCATGCTACATGGCAGACGGGTATTTCCCAACGAAGTTCCACAGCATGGAAAGCATCAGTGTTATACAATGAATTATGCCAATAAAACGCCAGTGCCAAGACCGAAATTTCTATTATCGAGATTACTGTGATAATTGGCGATTACGATTTTACAGAAAAGTTATAGATTCTGTGTTGCAAGATACATAAAGTATCATAGCTTCAGTGACCAGACACATGGTTATTTTTCTACAAGGCTGCAAAGTGTAGAGGCAGTGTTGCTCAGAGAAAACTACGCTAAAATCAGTGATTAAATATAATTTTTCACTAACCTAGAAGATGCTGATACTGCACCACGTGATGAGAATCTTTTCCCGTTTGACCATGCTGTTCATCATGGCCTAAGCTATCCTGATGAGGGGGACATCGAACATCTAGCAGCATTACGAGATAGAAGAAGAGGAGAGAATGGCTTTGCTCATGGCCAAGGAACGGAGGACTTTGCAAAAGCCTATAGGAAAGGATTTACCCCTCAAATTTTCCTTTATGGACGAGGTGAGCTACGTTGCGCCGCGAGTCATGCATTAATTTTCTTGTAAAGGTTATCAGTCAAGGAAGAGTAGTTCTAGCAACCGTACTTGATAACAGTCATGTAGGTAGGTTTTTCATCTTTGTAGACACCACTTTGGTGATTTTCCAACTTCATAAGCTTTCTCACCGTTTGGATTCTAAAGCTCATGGTTAGTCACCCATGGTGTGTTCGCACACTGGTGCAATATTGTAAAATGTAACTTCCAACTCATGGAAACCAGAAAATGTCTTTAAATAAGGAGCATAATTTTCTTCTTTGATCAGATCATGCTGAATTTCATGTAATATTTCTGAGCTCCCTTTTTGTAAATTACTAGCACGCCACTGAGGGGCGTATCGTTTGGATGATAAAGTTTACTCATCCCACCTTTGTGATTATTGTAAATACTTTTTAAGTGGTTTGAAATCCACAAGATTCAAGCTGAATCTAATATCTGTGTAATGAGTGCAGCAAGTTGTAGCTCACTCTGATCCCGGTTGCACGATAATACCGTATCATTTACAATTAACACCAGTGGATAAGGTGTTGTAATACATTTATAGTGATTTTCCGTGCCTTGTGTGCACAAGATTGTATATATTTAATCCACAGTGGTGTGGAACATCTTTCAATGAGTTTCAGATGGGAGAAATATCTTCGTTTTTATCTTCTTTGCTTTTGACAAAGCAACTACATCTTTGTACATAATTTTTGGAAGTCTACAACATTGTATTATAATCTATTCTGTTGTAACATTACTCAAGTGTTTATGAGGGTCACAAGTGAACAGTAATTTTGTGAACCCTACGTGTACTGAAACAGTTTAAAGACTTTGCCTGAGAGCAATTTACTCACATGCAGTGAGGGACGCTATTACTGTGCCGAAGCACATGACAGGTGTTTCGAAGGCCAGGCATCCCGTTGCAATATTACCCTTAAAACCAGTATGATTTCCAGTGAGACATCGACTCTTATAATGACACACTTCCTACACATATTTTTGTAAGGGATTTTCGGATCGAGCCACGATTTTGAATGCTCGATGTTTGAGTAGGTCAAGTAACAGCAGTTACAAATTGCATTAATTACAGGGTGACCCAGAAGTCAGGAACAAATGTTATATTTTCGTACATGTTGTAAGCCAATGAAGGATAATTATTCTCATGATATACGATCAGTAAGGCCCGGATAGTTATGTGTTTAAATATTTTTTATTTAATTAAATATTTTCTATTTATTTACATATTTTTACGGTTTTTATAAATAAATACATATTCTGGCATGTTTATTCATAAGCACATATTTCCTATATTTGGTCGTATGTTGTACTTCTTGGATGACTGCTACCCACGTTTTCGACTCCTTGAAATTCCAGTAATTGGCTTCTGTATTTCGCCAGTGCTCCATTGTCTCCATACTGTAGCATATTTCAAGACAGGGATTTCCCGGTAATTAAGTACAGAAGGGGGCTGAGTCAACAGGCTCATTTAGCCTCTACTAGTCCTTACCTAGACGGGCAATTTTAGTTGAAATCACAGTGGTCTGCGAAGCTTGTGAGTATACTGACAGTGGCGTTCTCGTTTCAACGAATACGATGCGTCCCAAAAGTGCAGAATGTGTTACTTTGAATCGTTTAGTTCGGGAATTCGCAGACGTTTTTAGAACTGATGGAACTGTTTTATTTGGCAATATTTGTGAGAAACCCATAGCGGCAGACATGCGTTCACAAGTCACGCAACATGTTGCGACAGCAAAACACGTGAAATGTGCATCTTTAAAGAAGTCGACACAAAGTTTGCTTCCCGAAATGCACGATGTGAGATCTGGTCCATCAAACTGCCAGTTCTCACAAGACATTTGTCATGTATTTCTTGCTGCTGATATCCCACTGAATAAACGGCAGAATCCAGTGCTACGTGGCACGTTAGAAAAGTACGTCAAAATTCCTCTCCCTGACGAGTCAACACTGCGTAAGAACTATTTACCTAAACTTTACTCTGAGGCAGTGCACAGAATTCGTAGTGAAATTGGCGACAACGCTGTGTGGATTACAATGGACGAGACGACCGACGATACTGGCCGTTACGTAGCCAACATCATAGTTGGTGCGTTAAAATGCGATCCATCACAGTCATTTTTACAGACAGCTGTTCATCTTGAGAAAACCAACAGTTACACAATAGCTAAAGCTTTCAATGATGCTATGGTGCTTCTGTGGCCTGATGGCATCCAATATGCTAAAGTGCTTCTATTAATTACAGACGCTGCACCTTACATGGCTAAAGCATCCCAGGGGTTGAAAATTCTGTACAGCAAGATGATTCATTTAACATGTTTAGCGCACGGCATGCACCATGTTGCTGAAACAGTAAGGAGTATTTTTCCAAATGTGAACAGAGTAATAGTATCCGCGAAGAAAGTGTTTATTAAAGCACCCAGTCAAGTGAGTTTATTCAAACAATGTGCCCCTGATTTGCCGCTACCTCCACAACCAGTTTGCACCAGATGGGGTACTTGGCTGGAAGCGGCGTGTTATTATGCGCACAATTTTGAGGTTACAAAATCAGTCCTCGTAAAACTAAACAAGGATGATGCTGCATGTATCAGTGAGTCTTTAGAAGCTATGTGTGCAAAGGGAGTTCAAGGTGACTTGGTGTACATTAAATCTAACTTCGCTTTTTTGAGTTCCACAATCTTGAAACTTGAGAAGAAAGACGTACCACTTTCGTCAGCTCTGCAGGACATTCTTCGAGTCTGTGAAAAGCTTGAGAATTCTCCCGGGGAGCCCGGAAAACAAGTTATGGGCAAATTAAGGAACGTCTTATCAAAGAATCCGGGGTACAATAAACTTGTGCAAATAAGTCGTGTCCTTAGTGGCAACGGAGATCTGGAGCCCAACGAAGAAGATTTGTCAGTGTCAGACATTGCATGTTTTAAATATGCACCAGTACCCTCGTGCGATTTGGAAAGAAGCTTTTCGCGATACAAGAGTGTATTAGCTACAAATAGGCAGAGCTTCCTTTTTGAAAACTTGAAAATGCTGCTTGTTGTGCATTGCAATGCTAAAGCTTAGTACGAAGCTTCGACCCGTGTAGTGCTTTCTTCTATTTTACTTAGAAATTTGTAAAATCAAAACAATTTGTTCTTTCTGGGTGTATGTGTATGTTACGTTCCCATAAAGTAGTTTCGTGTGGTCCATGGCTTCGAGTGGCATAAGTCGAGTGATTTTCTTCTATATTATTTTGTTCTAGACATTGACAGTCAGCCGATGGAATAACTGGAAAGTTTATGTTAAAACTTGGAAATTATAAAATTCTGTTTATTATTGTGTGTATATGTTTAAGTGTCTTGCACATTAGAATACTGTTGTACTTGCCGATGGAAACCAATTAGTGAATTTTAGTTCATATGGGGGCTATTGTTAATGGTGTTGCTGTGTTTACTGTCTAATTGCGTGTTTGTATAGCTGTGCCGGGGGCAACATTTAATTTACTTTTCACTTCAATCGTGCAGATTTACGCACTCAAGTCTCAGTATAAGACAGTGCAATCAGTGCTAAGAAAGTTTCTTAAGTGACTATTTCTTCCATTCTTTAGAATGAAATCCGAAAACAGCACATATATGAATTCGTATCACGCATTTGCAGGAAGTATTTTAGGATTCGGATATTGAGGCAAGGCCCGGTCTGTTAAGCGGGATATTTGTACTGTGGACGTTTCAACTGGGGGACATACATATGGTACAAATTTAAAAACATATTTTGGAAACTTAATCACATATTTTCCCACTTTTAAGCACATAAATAAATACATATTTCTGAAAAGTTAAGCACATAACTATCCGGGCCCTAACGATCAGAGTTTTTATTGGATGAACCAGACATTTATAATTAGGCTATTTTTCTCACTTTATGTGAATTGTTATGTCCGTGTATTGACACGAGGAGTACTATACTCAGTTTGTGATGGCCGGCAGATCTTAGTTTTATACTAGACTTACCGAGGTTTTTCTAGTGTGCTCAGGAAGCCACTTAGATTACTTTTGATTGGTAACGGAGTCTTTTCATAGCCCGTAGTGTTATAGTGACGTTGCATGTCACGTGTTTACTTTGTTGTGAATACCGTTCAGGTAGTTCACCTGGTAGAAGCCTTGTGTCATATGGTCATTCGTCATAAATAATGAACTCTTAATCCGATGATTGTAATAATCATTTCCTAAATCATGAAAACTCATTCTTATAAATCTACGACGTTAAAATACTCGTTAAATAATAACCGCTTGTTAAATCTTGATCTGATTGCCTTCAGCTGACCGAGGCATTGCGCTTGTAAGATATTTTCCTGAAGGAATTGTTTAGAAGCTTACACTTTTTGACTGACAGAGATCACTGGCAACCAATAGTTTGTAAACTCGGGGGCCGCAGTGACCTCATGGTGAGACACTGTTCTTACAGTGCATTTATTTGTTTCTGTTGTAGGAAGGGTAATAATAATGCTTTTAGTGATGTATTTCATTATGTGTGTAAACCCATTTTACCCTGCTGTTACATTCTTTATCTTTTGTTGTACAGCTATTGTTCTACTGTACCTATTGTAATCAAATGACTGTTATCTTAGCTTTGATTAGTTTTTGCTTACACGGACGCTTCACGCCGTAGTTTATTATCAGCCAGGATAAGCTAGATTAGGCAACGTTAACTGTAAATACGGGAGTGCTACCAATATAAGTTAGCTTTGTTGTCATGATTAGACATTCTTCTGATATGATGTTTTCTTTCTAGAACCATCATTATTTTTGCTTGTATCTTCAATCAGGGTTGTTTTTCGTACCACGTCCCAAGCTTTGCCTTGCTTTTCCTCATGTAATTAGGACCTGTCGAGAGGGATAATATCATTCAGTAAGGGGTTGTTTCCTTGGGTTTTTTGTTACTTAGCTTTGCGGACTAGCCAATTTCAAACCCTCCGATAGCAGGATAGGGGTTTGACTTTTAAATAAATAATTCCACGAATTTTACTTAAGACTGGATATTATCATTTATTAGTTTTGTGTTTTGGGGGTGCATTTCTTTGGGTGTCTTTGATATTGCTTATGATGGGGGCCTGATCCTTTGGGATATTGAGCCTTGTACCGGCTAGCCCCACAAGGAGTGCATCCGATCCTCTTCGGCAATGTGTTTGAAGGATGGAGTTATCTGGGAGGCCACGCACGGTTGGTGGTGACCAGATAATCTCCTCTAAAGTGCACAGTACACAGTAAATGAGGTACGACTGAAATTGTGGTAGCACTGTGATTATAGCAAATATTTATATTCTAAATTCATAGGAATATGACAGTCATTATAGAAGTTAAGAAGAAATTACATACCTGGTCGACATTAAATAAAATAATGTATTTTTAAAAGTCAATGAATATGAAATATGTTTCCAAGTTCATATTACGTGTAGTCCTGCTATTCTCCAGATCTTCATTACTAATATTCTTCGGTGGCTGATTAGGGATTACCATTGCATTGGAGGAGAACTTTGTAGATGTGACTTCCCAATCGCAATGAAACTATGAAACAATTTTATCAGATTACAAGAAAGAAGGTTGTACATCTCCAAATGAACTTCGGCCATCCCTAGGAAGGTCAAACTAGTGCACGTTTAATTAGTCTACGTACGCGAGACTCGAGGAGCCCAGAATTCTCTCCGACCAATCGAACTACAAAATTCACTTCCCTCAGCAGCCACTCTACGGAGAAAGGGCCAAACGTAAATGCTGCGTGTAGTCGTGCGATTGGTCTAACAGGACCTGGCGAGCCCACCCGTCTGGGCTACTGTATTATTTTAAACTCAACAATTTGTCCCTCTCTAGGATGGCCTAAGTGAATTTGGGGAGGAATTACCATCACGGATCATTTTCTTGTGAATTGAACTGAAGTGAACTAATTGTGTTTAGTTTCACGTTTACGTTTGTTACGCGTCCGAGAATGTTACAGTAAATTTCGTTCCTACTGTAATAATTAAGTTACATAGGAGCGTAACAAGTTGGCATTATAATAAATGTGTCTTTCAGCCAGTGATGGTTTCTGGGTATTCGCCCTGGAGCCAGTGCACACCCATTCCTGCAATATTAACCTAGCTTTGCATTTTAGATTTATAAATATTGTTTTCACCTGACCTGGGTCATGACTCTGTAGCCGCTGCCATAGTTGCGGCCGTAACTTCTACCCTCGTTATAACCTCCACCTGAGGGTACGGTCTTAAGCCGTCGACCACCCAGGGGATCTTTAACGGGTTCCTTCACGCTTAGGGGGTTCTGTAAGCTCAGGTACCTGAATCGTTACCGTGTCCTTACCGATCGTCATACCAACGATTAACAGCCCACCACTTATACTCAAGGAGGGGGGAATGAGGGAGTTGTAGGAACACGGGGTTGTTCCCCAATAAAAGAGGTCTTTCCTGCACTGCCGGTTTATTCCTTCTAAATTCTTGAAGGAATCCGTCATGCAGAAGCGAGGCTCACAAGAATCAATTACACTAGATTAGAATAAACTGCGTCTGATCTCACCTGATCCTTCGCTTGGCTCTTCTCAATGCTGTTCGACTTCAGTCCCCTTTAGGTCAATGAGCGCCGGATGTCCCGTAACTTCCGATCTCCCGATCGGCGGATAAGTGACCTTATCTCCAGCCTTCCGTTCCGTCATTGCCTCGCGCAGTCTGGTCCCACTCTCTCTGACCCCTACTGACCTGAGGCCACCGCTTTTATGCACAATCCTGCCAACGCGTGCATTCCACTCAGCCCGTGGCGTTGCACCTCATGTACTCATTTGAACCGAGGGTGAATGTCCGATACAATTCAAGGATGAACTGACATTGGGACATAACACACCTCCCCCAGTCCAAATGGACAGTGACCTCACTGTCTGGGCGTAGCTATCCACCTAGCTACCCCTTTAAAGTCGCCTCCTCATTGCCAAATGGAGCCCTGCTCCTACGCTGATCGAGCCCGTGACCATGTGGGAACAAGTGCGAAGCAAGCAATGGTGATATGAGCCATAGCTGAGATCAGTGGTGAGCGAGAAAGAGAGATAAAACGAAAGAAAAACGGAACTCTCGATATGAACCGAGAACGCGTGAATAATCGTGACACAATAATATTACAATAACCCTGCGTTATAGCCTCGTAACTGCATGCATCCCTCTTATAGACAGTACATAGATACCTACGGGTTGTTATCTGGACACATAGTGCTGTACCGTGGGCTTTTGATGCCCTATATGACAGTCAAGTGGTGCAACATAACAAACAATTAAACTTGTACAGATATAAGAATACCTTGATGCACGTACAGTATATCGATACTATTTTATAAAGATCTTTTGCTCAGTGACAATATGTGACAAAGATGATCTTCTTATGCTAGTAAGATGTGACAAAGATTCTGTGTAATTCCTATATTTAGTAAGATGTGACAAAGATTCTGTGTATTTTCCTATATTTAGTAAGATGGCCATCTTATGACTAACCTAACTAAAACTAAGTATTAGTACTCCCAGTTGAGTAATTGACATAATTTGGCCTAATGGTTCTCGCAACAAGAGAAAAATAATATTTAACAGTGTGTACGATATGTACAATAGTCTGTTGGAACATTTCGAAAACAAATGCGCTATGCTGCTTCTTGAAGGCGTTTTATTGAGTCGTCTGTCATTTCTCTCTTGTGAAGACGCTGTCACCTACCCGATCTCGTCTGCTTACTGGGGCGTGTCTGTGAACATAAGGGGGACAAATAACTATTCTAATATGTATTAGATGGTACACCTGTGGGCACAAAAACTAACGCGTAATTTTACTGAACAGTTAATGAAGAGACACGTGTCGGGGCTTACGAGGGCGCCTACAGCCTTTTAAACCATCGACAATGTGTGATGAAAAAATGCAATGGTTCAAAATTGAGTTTCATACGTAATGAATCTCCGACTTGCTAAAAGGACATCAAAGTATAGCAGGTTTGGATAGCCTGGGATGTGACAGTACGTACCTTATGTGATGAATGCTACCTGTGACCTTCGCAGGAAATGCAAGCCGCAGCATATAATGAATGTATGACTTCCTTGCATACGCGCAGTACAAGAAATATGGTCTCACGGCTTAGAATCTGTCAGCTTACTGACGCAATGATTATTACAACAGAGTATTGGATGCATCTGCCGTATATGCATGGGGCTGTCCCATAGATTGCGAGCATCGAATGCGATGTCTCCCGACAAACGCCGTATAGTACACGGGCACGATTCATTCCACGACTATGAAGGTGCTTACCCTATGTGCAGTCACCTGAGTGCGATACTGTTCAGCTGTTAGAAGTAGTATACCTCCTGGGGGTATGTGTATGTTATTCCATCATGCAGTACAGTGGTGGCCTTCCTGTTATGCCCTGTAGTCTGCTACGTTGAAGACCTGCAATTTCTGTCATCAAAAAATACACCTCTCCTGCGTTGATGTCTCCAAGTCCCTGTTCTGGAGGGTGGATTATAATGAGTGGCTGTCTCCGACCCTCGGCTATGGAACCTGTTCCAATCTGGTCTAAAATGCGCATGTTCGCTCTTCCTTTCATTATAAATTTGACCTAGTGTGCGAACACATGGAGATGACTGGTCCACATGACGAGTCGTGAATATATTGCCCTTAGTGACGTCTGACGAAGGGTGATGCATCTGAGAATCATTGTCCGTACTATCCGGACTCGGTCTCAATCGCCAGGAATTTGCACCGACAACTGCCGTGTTGGGTGTATGCTCTCCTGCTTTGCTTTCAGGGGTTGACCTAGGAGGTAAGATTTATTTGCGTTATTGGTTGCCTGCGCATAGGAAACCGACAGTGGCATTCCTAGATGAAGTGACGGGCCTGTCACTTTTGTTGAAGACAGTGATGTACTCTGCCCGTCTATGTACCTTGGTAGCGGGTACAATCAAGAAAGGATTTCTGTCACTGAGCGGTTATTCCTTAAGCTCAACAACCCCCCTGTTTTGAGTTGGTTGCCTACAAAGAAAATCTGGAACTGCGTAATTGCTTGAGGAGCCAGTGTTACTTTGCATGCAGTGGCGAGTCTGATAACACTCTTGCCAGCTGGTTTGTCCGTCCGCTACTTCCGGGTGCACGTCCCCGTTGCTGTCTGAGCGGCGAGTTCAGATTGCAAGACTTCCCTAAGTCACTGGGCGCACGTCGAACTCGGGAAACTGCTGTGCTATCATTGTCAGACTGTCTACCTGTTGAGCGCATGTGCCGCTGACGTCGCGTGTCCTTGGTCGTGCACTACCTAACGCTGCTGGGACCTCGTGTCTGAAATGCTTGCTAGCGTCGCATTTGCCACCTGTGTTCCTGGCCGGGTTCAAGCTGCCTTTATGCGCTTTCGCTTGAAATTTCCGCCGCCAGTAAACTAAGTTGCGTTTCTGGGCTAAAACTCAGTCTTTTAACTTATGGCCCCGTTTCGTGCAGAAGAAACATGTGATGTCGCTGCCTTTGGCGACTTCACTTTTTGCCATTCCTGCCTCGTTACCATGCCCTTGAGCCTCAGATTCCAGCTGTGTTTGAACACTGAATATCTGCAAACAATTCGTGCTCTCTGGTGTGGGCTTACCAGTAACCTGCGCAATTTCCACTTCCGTTTGCGTGACAATAGAGACTGTGTTCTTTGTGAATTCTACCTGCGTAGATTCCTCTACTGCGCATTGCGTCGCCTGTGTACCTTTTTCTGCTGAGCAGTTTGTCACCTGTGTAAACTGGTGTAATGAAGAGCGTTCTTGGTCATCTATTTCCTGCCATGTGCGCCCTAAAGGTTCTCTGTCTTCGTCATCACAATGACGAAACAGGCAGCGTTCCTGGTCATCACTTTCGAGGCCTTCGCCATTATATTGATGCAAAGCGTTGTGTGACCCTTCACGTGGCCGTACAGTTTCTGCGTTGCCTAGGCCGAACTGTGCTAACCTATTAAATTTGTGGCGCTGTTCAAATGGCCTTGTACGTGACTTTAATTCATCTACTATGTTTACTTGGCTTAAAGACACCGGATCACGGATGGGAGTCCCTGCATTATATAGCCTACTTTCTCCTTTTCAGGTATGTGGGGCGACAATTGTCATGAAATTGTGACGTTTTGTCTATATGGGCTCTGATGGGTTCACCATCATCAAACGCCCTGATGAAATACGTCTGGAGCTCATCCCACGTGCAATCCTTATGGAGTAACTTGTACGCAGTGACCCAGCGCAATGCTCCCTCAGTTAATAATTGTTTAAAATTTAAAGTGGTATATAATTGTACGGTTCCTCCAAGCATTGAACTCGGCTATCCTGTTTATTGAATTAATTAATTCTCGGGGATTTTCGGGACCTATATTGTTACCCGAGAATATTTGTGGCTCTACTTCCGTGTGCACGTCTTCCATGCTATCAGACATGGTGCTACCGCACGTGTGAATGAACTCGGCCGTGTCTTGCCGTTCCCTGTAGAATATTAAGGTTGGCCTTCGACTGTGCCAAGGTGTGTCCAGGCTTTCTGCGACGTGCAGCGTGCCTTTTCTTGCCCATACCGTCAGTTTTTGTACCAGCCAACTCAATGGGCAAATGCCAGAAAGTGTAGTCACCCTGACTACTTTCACCCTATTCTTACGGTTATCACTTCTTATTGCTAGCCTTAAGCTATACGTTCCTTATGGCTAGTCTTCTGGCTAAGAACTCTTTACACAATCACAGACAATTTTTTTTATCTTATAGCTACCCACAGCCCGTCTAAAAGCTAGGTGAGAGGACCTATGCATGCACATGCATGTTAGTTATGGGCATGGGGTAGGTGGGGTTAGTTTGCGGTATTAAAATCGTGAACGTGCTGTAGATCACAGATAAGCTTCGGAGGATTCGTCACGGTAACCTTAGCTCTTCCACCATTGTTTCGTTTTGAATAGGAGGGAGAGGGTGGGTCTCCAATAAAAGAGGTCTTTGCTGCACTGCCGGTTTATTCCTTCTAAATTCTTGAAGTAATCCGCCATGCAGATGCGAGGCTCACATGAATCAGTTACACTAGATTAGATTAAACAGCGACTAATCTCACCTGATCCTTCGCTTGGCTCTTCTCAATGCTGTTCGACTTCAGTCCCCTTTAGGTCAATGAGCGTCCGATGTCCCGTCACTTCCGATCTCCCGATCGGCTGATAAGTGACCTTATATCCAGCCTTCCGTTCCTTCGTCGCCTTGTGCAGTCTGGTCCCACTCTCTCTGACCCCGACTGACCTGAGGCGGCCGCTTTTATGCACAATCCTGCCAATGCGTGCATTCCACTCAGCCCGTGGCGTTGCACCTCATGTACTCATTTGAACCTAGGGTGAATGTCTGATAAAATTCAAGGATGAGCTGACATAAGGACATAACAATATGTAAATAACAACATGATTTTATGGTGTTATAACGCGTCAACCAATGTCCTGTAGACCATGTTTGCTACTCCTCGCTGTATTTTGGCTCGGGTATCACCCAGTGATCGCCGTTCGTCAGTTGCAGCTTTGTAGCCTGACCGAGCCAGACTTTAGGTTATACGGCTGCAGCGGCGCAAGAGGAGGAGTGTGTTAACAATAATAACAGCAACGGAGCCACATCCTTGCCTGGTGGAAAGAACTGCGCATGCTCAGTTTAATTTCCCATCTCCTTCACAACAAATGACAAGTGAAATGACTAAGTGTTGACCATTACTCAGACGCGAACTTCGATAACAACTACCACACTATGTGTTGGAGAATAAGTGTACCAAGTAGCAATTCACGCACAGTTTGGAAGATTTTGTCTTTTCGCTGCTGCTTGTAGCGCCCCTGACTTCCAAGCTTGCCAAGCCTATCCTTTTGTTGACAGCTCCAAATTGAGAACAGAATTAGAAGTTTGTACATGCGTGAGGACTTCCGGAATGTCACCTGTGCAATTGACTTGATTGAATTCATTATTGAGAATAATTTGGGGAAAATATTCAGTGAAATCGCTCAAAGTTCTCAAAGTCTTGACTACCACACCTATGACCACAAGTGAAGCAGAGAGATATTTTTCTACACTAAAATGAATAAAAACATTCCTCCGAAGCACAATGTCACAAGATAGACTGGCGGCATTAGCAATGTTGTCGATTGAAAAACAAATTGTGAGTTCAATTCCAAATTTCAATTACAAAGTTATATGCCCAAAAGGACAGAAGAATGAACTGTATTCTCAGAAAAGTGATTCAAACGTAATTTAGGGTTTTACATTGTATATGCATTGTTGTTTCAAGCCATATAGGCTACATAATAATTAATCTGTGCATTTCATAAATGTTCTTGTAAATAGACTCAAAGTGCCACTAGTGAACTTGGGGAAAATAATGTGAGTGACTTCGTCAGAGTAAATATCAGAAAATTTCAGACTGTCGACCCAGCATGGGATTCATGTCTGTAATCGGAAGGATTGGAACGGTAAATTATACATTTTCTAAATTTTTGTATCAGATATAATTGTCAAAATTTCAATTCTTGAACACCTACTAGTAGGGGAGCTATGGGGATACGCAGCCAAATACGTTACTTATGCAAATTAGGGGGGCAGGGTCAATGAGCTTGAGGTCATTCACCTCAAGGTCGACCACCACCATCAAGGTCATCAGGACCCCGGAAGATAAACAAACCTGGAAGATCAAGGAACCGGTTTGGGACGTGAGTGAAGAGGCTGTGGGTTGGGGAGGGTGTGAGGGGGTTGGGAGGGTGTAGGAGAAAGGTGCGGGGGTGGTGGTTCAATGAACGGGAAGGTAAACAAAGGGGAGAGGGAGGGGGAGGGATTGAAGATGTTCTGCTTGAGAGACCCCCCCCCCGGTCCAGTCAGTCTGATGGACTGAATGAGTGCTCTGGCGGTGACTTGTTCTGTATACTGTAGCTTTGCTTTGTAGCCGATAGGTTCCGAGTGCACCCGAAGGAATCCGATTGTCCATTTGTGCCGGGAGATGTGTCATGGAGCTGAGGCATACCCTGGGTGTGGTTTGATTAATGATCTGGGTGTGAATGTGATTGGGAGGGGAATGACCTGGAGGTTGAATGTACTCAATGGTAAACAAACATGAAAGAATCTGGAGTAGTATTTTCTGTAAACGGGGATGGTTTTACAGAGGTATCTAAACACCTGGCATGTTGGGTCGGCCAGCTCAACATGAAATAAAAACAAGATGGTGTACACCAGATCTGTTTATTTATCCATGAATTATACGTGGTATTAAAACCTAGCCACTTAACCTTGGGATCAATATGTTAATATTAAGGTGATTGATAGCCTAAAGTGATTGGCCGCTTTCTAATTCTTGAAACTAGACAAAGCGTGTCATTAGCTTATCAATAAGGTTTTCATTATACCAACTGTGTATATTAACAGTGCGGTAAAATTCAGTGTTTTGTGTGTAAATAGACTTGCTGATTTGTTTCCACACCTTGTTTTAAAATAACAAAATCACATGATAATTCAGCGTTAACCTTCAACCCACATGTCGCCTTAAACAGTCTTGTATTTTATTTTTAAAAATGTTATAACTAGTGTTTAAATATTAATTTGGATCTAAAATTTTAGCATTATTATTGATTTCAATGCTACATATCTTGTTAAGAAAACAGCTATCCACCACTTGCCATGTCTGTACTGATGCCGACATGATGTTATTTAGTACTTACATTTACAACACCAAAAACTGAACAGTTTGCAGAGAGAGTGAGACAGAGTTTATTTTCCCTGCAAATTCTGTCTTTACATAAACAAATTTTAAATTTTATTTCTTTTCTCTATATATTCAACTAGACATCATTTATTTTCAAGTCCTAAATATTTTAAATAGATTGTCCCTTGTTTGAGATCAAATACAGCTTCCTCGCTGAGGCCCTTAAACCTCGCTGGAAGGAAAACAGCAAAATCTTCAAGTTCACAGATGATTCTTTCGCCAAATTTTGTTTTCACCCGGCGGGCTGCAGTCACCAAATACGTCTCATTTACCATTAAGTCCTGTAGACGTTTTGTCTCTTGTCCGGTAACTCTCCCCATAGAATTTTCGATTGATATAGATGTCATTTTGTTTCTGAAAGTTAATATTATGCATATAGGTAAACTATTAAAAATATCAAAAAGGTTAAGGTAACCCCACCACCACCTCTATTTATTAGCATGCCCAGAACAAATATATAACTCAAATCCAGCCTCTAGACTGATACATCACGTGTTTATACAATACACATTTGCTAGAGCATAGCCCTTCTAGAGGGTTCAGATCCCTGTGATTACACTTCTATTGTGTATCATCAGGCCTTGTAAGCATCTAGTTGCAAATTGTCAAATATATTCCATTGAATAATCTTTAAAGTTAACTGTGTAGGCAACAACTGTTGGATACTAAAAATGTGTTGAATAATACTCACCAGTAAGAAGCTTCAGGAGCGACACGATGTAAAGTCTATGAAATCGTGGAGTGATCTGAGTCTTCCCAATACTAAATGGGTTTATATACCATTTAGAGGTAGATTAACGCACACATTTGGCAGAAGACTTGTTGGCAAGGTACATGTGTCACCGTGTAGAAAGTATGTCCCCTAATGGTAGTTGACCTTTCACTAACTTTCACGTTAGAGTATATAAGATCTTGTATCTTTCAATAAAATCATAATTTCCCACTATGACGTCTAATAATACAGAAGTACATCAAGATCAAGAAGAAGAAGTGAGCTCATCATTCGACGATTTAATGTAAGTATTGTTCCTTTTTAGGTAGATTTCATTAGAAAGCTAACTATTGCAATAGGTACCATGTTTTGACTATCAAAAAATTTTGACATATCTTCACGTTTCACATCGTCTGGACTCCAAAACCCACACTAAGAGCCCGCTGATGAGCCAGCATGGTGTCCTAGGCGATACCCCTCACAAATCACATCACAAGCCAAAAATATTACTGAGTTTTAATAATTATCATTATCATCATCAAATGGAGCCTCCGTGGCTTAGGCGGCAGCACGCCGGCCTCTCACCGCTGGGTCCGTGGTTCAAATCCCGGTCACTCCATGTGAGATCTGTGCTGGACAAAACGGAGGCAGACAGGTTTTTCTCCGGGTACTCCGGTTTTCCCTGTCAAAATTTCATTCCAGCAACACTCTCCACTATCATTCCATTTCATCTGTCATTCATTTAATCCTTGCCCCAGAGGAGTGCGTCAGGCCTCGGCAGCCGGCACACTTCATATCCTCGCCGCTAGATGGGGGCATCATTCATTCCATTCCTGACCCGGTCGATGACTGGAAACAGACTGTGGATTTTCATCATCATCAAATTAGCAGGTGAATGGCTGGAGGAAGTAGGAGACTTCTGTTACTTAGGAAGTGAATTAACCATTGATGGACAAAGCAAAGAAAATATAAAAAGTAGGCTGGCTCAGACAAGGAAAGCAGTTCTACAAAAAAGGAATCTTTGACATCAAATATAGATTTAGATATTAGGAAGTCATTTTTGAAAGCCTTTGTCTGGATCGTGGCACTTTATGATTGTGTAACTTGGACTATTGGTGTGGCAGAAATGAGGAGAATTGAAGCGTTTGAAATGTGGTGTTACAGGAGAATGATGAGGATCAGATGGGTAGATAGGGTTACAGACAAAGGGGTATTAAGACAAGGGAAGAGAGATATTTTGGCGACTGCTAATGAAGAGAAGAGATAGGTTGGTAGGACACATACTAAGACACCCAGGAATAACAAGCTTAGTTATGGAAGGAAGGGTCGAGGACAAGAATTGTTGGGTACACCAAGGTTAGAATGTCTTAAACAGATTGCCTTGGATGTAGGATGTGGTAGCTGCCAGACAATGCGCACGTTTTGTGTTTCCTCCGTCTCACAGTTCAGTCTACGCATTATTAATCAGATGCATACAAGGCACGTATACATACTTGGCACGTTTTATAGATAACAGGTCGAGTTATTGCAATGTATACAGATCAAACTAATTAGTATAAGGTACATGCCTTGGCTCGTGTGCAACTAGACAATGTATTTGTCCTTCTTCAAGTGCTATTTCCTCTTGAGACGTTGCCAACCTTTATAGTTTTTTTCTGTTCAATGCTGTCTGTTCGCAAACAACTTTCTACAAGACCTACCATAACATTCAAAATCCCTCAGTATGTCTTCCATTGGAGGGGATGTAAAGCCAGTGGGCTCATGTCATAGATTTATGGCATGTAAGAGAACCTTCCACTAACTACAATTGTGGCCTCAGCGTGAGTATCCTTCTATACGTCCTTAGCTCAAATACCTCCAATCTGTTCATTTCTCTTTTCTTTATGGTCCAGGTCTCAACTCCATAGAACAAGGTGGAGAAAACATAGCATCTCAGAAGTCTAATTATTAGATGTAAATTAAAGTCTCTGCTACAGAACAATCTCCTATTTTATTAATTGCATTTCTGGGTTGATCCATCCTGGACTTTTTCTACCTCAGTACAGTCAATGTAGCAGTTCACATTTGTTCCTAAATACGTGTACTTTGTCACTTGATGTACTGTCTCCCCATTGATTATTAAGTTCTCTTGATGTTGTGTTTGTGATACTACCATAAAACATGTCTTACTGAGGTTAAGTGTTAATCCCCATTGTTCAGTTGCCTAAAATCTGTACATGTGCCTAGCTACTTAGTATTCAGATAGATAATCAACCTCGTCTACAACCAAACAATGCACACACGTTTTATTTGATCCATGTTGCAGTTCATTCAACAGATGAAACAATCAGCTCAGGGCATGGAAGCATGGAGGGCTGCATCAAACCAGACAAAAGACTGAAGACTCAAACAGCAACAACAACAACAACTATTAGACCAAAATATTCCAGCTATATTTTGTGCAAATTTTATAATGCTATCAACATTATTCTCTAGATAAAGAGACTATTCTAAAAATGTAAAATTTGAGGAATGGAGATTGCTCATTAAAATGGGCTTTTACAGGAAATTTAATTTTCACTGAGATATGTCAGTCATATTGTACTTTTACTATAACTACCATTCTATTCAAGATATTAAAACCAATTATTTCACTGAATGAAAGAGAAATTGTTGTTCTATTCAAGTATGATATTTTTGAAAAATGTTATTTCTTGGAGCTTAATTGGCCCTTGTCCCATGTTTTCTGATACCCTCCTTCTACGAGGAGTCCGCCTTCCTTTTATTTTCCTGTTACCTCCTGCCTTGTGCCCAAGACCCTCAAAGAGGCAGGAAGTAGGTTGTCCCACGACTTCTGGTGCACCCTAGATATTGTTACACCCTCATGGGCTCACGGATGGTGAGTTTGGGAGTGGGCGACCCTGAGGGATTCCTGAGCTGGTTCGGTTTCCCCCTTTTATCCATTACCTGTGGGCGGACCCTCTCCTCCTTCAATTTCCTATCTGCCTTTTATGACTCTCCTTAACCCTTTATAGGGCAAAAGACTGGGGGTATAAAATATTTTTTTCACATTTGTAATTAGGGGTGATAGAAGAGTAGGAATATGCAACAATTTTATGGGTGTGGATTCTATTTTATGAAATATGGGGTGGGAAATTATTATCCCACTGCCCACACCCGACAGTATGTTTTCTTAAATGAGCAATGGTGTAATAATCTCCCACTTCCAAATTATGATGATACTGTGGTTATTTAACAGGATATAATATATAAAAACACCCGTCACGCTTTATAATTTAAAAAGAATCGTAACTCCCACGCAACACAAGGTCAGTGACCTATATCATCTTTGCCGAAAACTGCACAAATATTTTTAAATAATTTTGGAATGTTAAAAGTTAGTATATTCGAATAAAATTAAATAATTTCAACATAGTATTTACTAAAAACATAGAAAATTAATTTTAAAAATTTTCTGTTCTATGGCAAACACCCTGAACAGGATAATTATTTCCATTCTAGCTGAAATATATTGGCTGAAGTGACAAAACCATTATTAAGATTGTATTTTCAGTTATATACTGTACCCGTTCGTCCTGGGGATGCGATGACCCATCTGCTATTACATCGCATTCCTGGAGTTCCAGGACAGAGCGAAATTAAATGAACCTCTAGTCAAATAAGGAATGTGTCGGAAATTCAGCTGAGTTATCGAAAAAGCAGTGGGTAACACGAGACAAAGTATCTCTAGGGTCGTTACGGGCTTAAGTTTAATAGAAATAAATGCAAATATAAATGGGCGCCATCAACTGAACTCCTAGCAAACCACATCCATTCCGGTTAAGCCTTAATCAAGACAAGGAAAGAAAAAGGAAAATCACACCATCATCAGATCACAACTAAGATAAAAACAAATTTATTTCACTTCGATAGTCAGACAGACATTTTAAAAATTCATCCTACCTGAGAGCATGGTCGAATGCCAACGTTAAATTGTCATTGTCCAAAAATCGAACCATCTCTTTTCTAATCAAAAAAATATTTCATCCACATAAAACAGGAAAAATCTCTAAAGTTCCCTTGGGTTCTCAGGATCACTGTAGCACTATGTCTTTCGTCACTGACATTTGTGAAACCTGAGACCTAATTTCTCTTTAATTTAACATCATGAATGTGGATTTGAAAAATTATTAATCTGTCTAAACATACACATTATAATCACATATTTTAAATATCACGTATTTTATGGCTTGCATGGCATAATTTAAATGTTGAACATGTTAGTAAAATGCTCCTAAACATCGAATAATTAATTTACACTATTTACATTGTCATTAATAATTGCTTGTTTGTGAATTACAGAAAATCTACTGCTCATTGGTTATCATCATCATCATCATCAAAGTTAAATATTTCTCACATTAATTCTCATCTCAAAATTCAACATATTCCTGTCAGAATCATTAACTCATCACCGTTAAATCATTTATATGAAAATTATTATCATTACTTCATTATACTTTCTAATTATTCACACACTCTTATTTTATCATCTACTTCAGATTAAATCGTCTTAAATCATCAATACAAATTGTTTAATTCCTCAACTCAAGTTGCAATTTCTTTAAATCATCTCTCAATTAAATTTATTTAAATCCATATAAATTCTTTAATCATCAGTTTCTTTAATTAATTATCACCTTCTAATTCAGTTATTCATCATCTATCCAATCATCTATTAATTTATTTAAATCAGTTTATTTATCCAATCTTTAATTCATCCATCTATTTAATTCATTGATTTATTCCAAAATTTAATTTATCAACTTATTTAAATTTTATTCATCTGGTTATTTAGATTTTCATTATTTCATCTAGTCATTCTGATTTTTATCTCATTAGGTCAGATCATTAATATGCGTAAATTTCAGATTATTATTTCATTAATTATTATTCTCAGAAAATCTTGTATTATCAACTTTATTTATTTGTTTAATTTCCTAACAAATTGTTTAATATGGGTTATAGAACGTTGTCTTACAGTTTTATCACTTCCAAGTTATATTTCGTATTTAATTATCATGCCAAAAAATATTATTGCCTTCACGACATCACGTTGGATCTGACTATCCACAACGACATTATATATCCTCACTTCTTCAAATATCACATTTGAATACCACAATTATTCCACAAAACTCCGTAAATATTCAGCGCATACAGCATGAATCTCAACAATTACGCTAGACTGGGTTCGACAACCTCATGTCTGCCTCAAAATACATTAGCAACATTGCAACTATCAGTTGGCATCTTCCACAAAATGCCTATCACAAACTTCGCTTAACCATGATGCATGATCTACAAAAAATATACAACTGGCTTCAAATTATCAACGCACACAATCTCCAATAACTGTAATTATTCTGATCACATCTAGACAACTTCTTAAACAATTGGAAAAAATATTACCTTAGTAATTCAAGATCTGCTTTCAAATAGCATAAATTCTCTTACAATTCTCATAATTCACATCACAGAAAAACACCAATGTGCTATAATCTCTCATATCAAAATCTGCAATACTGATCTGCCTTAAAATAAATCTGACCATTAATGATTCATCTTACAAGATTCAATTACTTTAAATCCTTCTCAAAGGATGATTATAAAAATCATCAAAAGCATCAGCTGTACCAGGTGTTAAACTGAAAGTACTCTCAAAAGAGTATAGCAACAAAATATTGGATTGGCAAACAAGAATTACAAATGTAACCCTGCTAACATTTATCTTTAATTTATTTAACAAAATTTCGACTGATATGTGACTAGTAGTTCCTTGTTTGATCCTCTTACAATCTCAAGTACACTCGGATGATAAAAATGAGTCCCTCAATGGCAAGTAAGATGAGTAACCACCGTACAATCGTATAAATACGAAAGACCTCGCCCCGTCGACTAACAGGATAGTGCCCTGAACGATGGGTAAGATGAGTAACCACCATACAATCGTATAAATACGAAAGACCCCATCTCGAAGACTGAATGATTGAATGTACCAGATCGGAATCAACAAGTCTCTAGTTGTCATATAAAAGCGATATTCATTCACTAAAGTGAATAACATCTTAATATCTCCAAACAATCCAATGGAAAAAATCCCTACTGATGAATAATACACACTCGCTAGTATGCAATGAACTGACGAAGTAATATTAGATAATCAATTGCAGATCACGAGTTCGAAATACTCGTTACACAAAAAAAACTATTCATGAAAACTATCCTTGCTGGAAAAATGTCTAAAAGACCAAACATCTGCTTAATAAAGCCAACCAATGGTGAGAATTTCGTATAATGATGCCTGCCATATCATATGGTCAAGCCATATTTTAGCAAAAATTCGAAGCATATAAAGTCAAACCATATCTAAATAATCGTATCACTCCTATTAGAAAAATATACATGTGTGCCCAGTATTCATGAAAATAATCGTATCAGCAAGTTATAACTCTTACAGTACCTTCTCATAATCAGCTGTTATTAAATTTCAAAGATCGTCGATTTTCCTTATATAATGAATTTCTCGATAGATCGGCGTGAATATCATTCCACCCACGAAATGACGATTGCCTTCAAATCCCAAGTGAATCGGCTGGTTGACCTCCTTCTCGTCAGGAATCGAATCCATCGCTCTGTGGTGCCATCGCGTCTCTGTCTTCGTTTACTCCGACATGATGAACTTCTGGTTATCCATAGCGGATATTGTCCAAATCCTCACGAAAAAGTTCATAGAAACAGCGGACCCCTTATTCCTCTTCTACGTTACGCCACTGTTCCATACAATGTTCGGTTTGAGTGTTGAAAGTTCAATCTCCAATAACTGCTAAGTCTCACTTTCATAAAATAAAATTGTATATGAGAACGTCTAAGTTTATGAAACACCCTGTAGCTGTGTTCATACTCGGTAATTTATAACACTTCATAAGAAGGAATTGCATTAATGCACGAGCCAATGTTCATAAGTGCATATGCCTGTAACATTTCATTTGCTTAAAATCGTTAATGTTATTTGGAATGCGTTATGAAATGCATAGTCGTAATGTCATTGAAAAACTATGTTCAGTTGAAGTTCACAGTTGCAGTATCTCGTAACTATCTGCCTGTACAATTCAAATGCTGAATAAACGTTCCAACTCAATGTTATAATGAAGTTCAGCTTCTGTCATAATGCTTGCGCTTAAGATTGGTAATAACCCGCTCGCCCCTACTGCTATGCTCTAGAACAATCTCCACATAAAGCTGGCCTCGCCATGTCGCTCTGCTATGCTGTTCTGCGTAACCAAAATGCAGCTTGGAATAAAGTTCTCCAACTACTTTTACAGCTCTGTTCTAAACCCCCGGCCTTCTCATGCCTGCTTGACCCGGACAGCTGGTTCTGTAACCGGTCTTCACGCTGCCCACTGCTCGTTTCCGCCCGGCTCACTGACCTACTTTTCGTTCGCTGCTTGGTGAAGTTAAAACTGTCGCTTTCACTTTCCGTGACAAAAGCTGCTCGCTGCGCGACCTTTACCATACGCTCGGCATGTCCTACTCAGCTCGCTGTCTGACCTCGACTGCCGTGCTAACTGTACTGGACTCCTCTGCTTGTAGAGCTCAACTGTTTGGCTCACTGAGCTCGACTGACTGTCTCTAGACTGCCTTGATCTGAACCTGCCTGGCGCAGTCACGTGACGTTCTCCCCACCTCCGTGCTCTTGCGTCACAAATGTAATCTCGAACCCCGATCATCTCGGCTATTAAGTTATAAAATAACTTAAGGGTTATCTGGCTTCCTTAAAATTATTTCCATATATAATGCTTGTTATATCTTCTCTTCTGAGATGTTTAAATACCATGTTCCATATAGATCTTAATAAAGATTCATAATTCCATCCATAATTCCATCTGCTTACAGCTGTCAGTGCCTTCTTAATCCTAGACCTTCTACGTCATCTTGACATTCCTCTTGACTCGATCTGAGCGCTATCTTTTCATAACTCTTCCCAAAATCTCAACTACGGCTTAATGTCTGCTGGCGTAGCCGATAGCCTCAACTAGGTATCGGGTACAATACCAACGTTTATAAATTTCTTATCTTCAATAAAAACACCTTCTTCTGTAAAACAATGCATTTCTATCACTCAACACAACCGAAATGGCGAGCACGTGCACTGTGGAGACCACCGGGATATATGCTTCCCACCTTTGATTTCTGATGACAGTCTACATCAAATTAATGGGTTTTCAATATTCCTCTGCATCTAGCTTGTGGATGCACGTGGAACTGCTTGAAATGAAAGGGGTGGGAAGATTCTCCCTCTAACACCGTTCTATAAATACATGGTGGGAAGATAGTATCCCAAGGACCTATAAAGGGTTAAAGGCATTTCTGTACAATCTTGTCGCACAAGGCTTTCTTTTCAAAATTCTTTTTTTAAATTGAAACCTCAGTCCTATAGTTTGATGCTCTGCCTTTTATGACTCTCCTTAAACGCATTTGTGTAGAATCTTGTCGCAAAAGGCTTTCTTTTTAAAATTCATTTTTTAAATTCAAACCTCAGTCCTATAGTTTGATGAACAAGAATTCTAAAACACTTCTGTTGTTGCACTGTCTTTAATACACATTTTTTGTTCTTTATATAGGTTTGGAAATGATCCACTATTATTGAATTTCTTTGTCGCTATAATGGCGACAATAGAAAGTGAAGAACAAGGAGATGAAGATGAAACAGACGAAGATGAAGAAGAAACAGTAAACAATGAAGTTGTTGAAAAAAATAAGGTTAAATTTACTTTTTGTTTGCTCCTTGTTTTAATTAAATCATTTCCACAGGTTCCGATTAATAAAATCTAGCAAACAATGTTTTTGTTTAACTCTTAAGCACTTTACAGTACAACCCGTTATCAATCTCAGGGATTAGTCAACCCCTCCTGTGACGTCACACACCGGTTGACCGTTCAAATCTGATTATTCATTCAGACACCCACCCATGCTCATTAACCATCCACCACGCTTTCCTCTCCACAGCCTCAGTTCCATGACACATGAATGTATGTCATTCAAATCTCCCGGGTCGGCACAAATGGAGAATCGGAATCCTTCGGCTGCACTCGGAACCTATCGGCTACAAAGCTATATATAACAAGGCACCGCCTGAGCACTCGTTCAGTCCATCAGACTGACTGGACCGGGCAGGGTCTCTCAAGCAGAACCTTTTCAATGCCTCCCCCTCCCTCAGCCCTTTGTTTACCTTCCCGTTCATTGAACCACCACCCCCGCACCTTCCTCCTACACCCTCTCATCCCCCTCACACCCTCACCAACCAACAGCCTCTCCACTCACGTCCCAAACCAGTTCCTTGGCCTTCCAGGTTTGTTTACCTTCCGAGTTCCTGTTGACCTTGAGGGTGGTGGTCGACCCTGAGGTGAATGACCTCAAGCTCATTGACCCTGCCACCCTCTCCCACCCTAATTTGCATAAATAACGGTATTTGGCTGCGTATCACCATAGCTCCCCTACTCCTACTGTAAATGCAATAATGTTAAAGTAAATTTTGCGTTGACCAGTTTTCTCAGTAAAGCATTACCTTTAAAAGCATTTAATATTTTGTTCATAAGCAATAAGTTACTAAAATTGTGACATCGTAGTGAAGATATAATTTTGTATGGCTAGGTATGCACGCATTTATATCAAATTTAGACAATCTTTTAAAACAGTGCTCAACCATAAATTCAAACTACCAGCAGCCACAGCTTGCAGCTTAGCTAGAAGTAGACCCGTCGACCACTCATTTCCTGAGGGAGAGTAGGGAGGAGAAGGTTGTCTTTTTAGCCTACCTCATGTGCCTGCCTAAGGAAGTGGCCTATTAGTATTATTATTACTTAGGCCTATCAAAAGGCAACAGTCTGTGGCTTGTTCCAATTTGTTTGGGGTCATTGGAGCCAACCTGGCTCTTTTTTTGTGTTCATCGGAGATCAGGGACCCGGAACAGAACTGAAATGCGTTACGTACCGCTGTGTTCCACGTTACGTTACGTTACGTATGCCATACCGCGGCCCCGAGCTGGCTTGCGGAATCGTTCCGGAACTGTAACTTGGAACTCGGTACGAGCATGTGGAACGTTACAGCCCTGGAACGGTACAGTCGGAACTCGACTCCCAACTGTACCGAGCATCAAGGTACATGTTAGCGGAACGTTACGAATGGAACGGTACATGATTGGAACGATTCCTCAGCGTTACCAGTAGGAAAGTTTTTCTGCATACCGTTCTTGTTTATCGAAATAGAGTAACGTTTCCACCAGTACCCGGTTACACTGTGTACCGTTCCTGGTTATACCAACCAGCCACCCGGTATCTATGCGTAACGTTCCAGGTTCTCATGTTCCAACGGAAAGTGGAACGGTACAGAGCCTGTAACAGTACAGCAGCATTTCCCAAAATGTATGTAGGCCTACAGACTATTACAGGACTGTTACCAGTACTACTGTACACTAGCTATTAAAACCATTATGGTTATTACACCGAATTTTTACATAGACTATTACGGCTATTACACAGTCTATTTAGTTACCACGGCAATTTTAACACTGCGTTTATTACACTGTTACGCTGGTTGTTACAAACTGTCACATAATAGCCTAATTACACAACAACTACATCAATTACATACCTGTTATCTTATCTAGGGGCATTTCTTTCATGATATCGAAATACTCTATCTAGCCTAAGGATGTTTTTCAGTATCTACTGTCCTACCTAGAACCCTGATAAAAAGATCCTTTTTTTTCTGCGTCAACAACTATCTCAGTTTGAACGATGCCATATGCAATTCCAGGCAAATTATTTATTCAAACATAGGATAATTACTTCTTGAAATATCAATAAAAATAAAAATACTGATTTCAGTCTGAGTGCGTGCCGCATCAGACAGGGCAAGGCACCTTGCTCGTTTCGATCGCGGTCATACAGTAGCCTACGTTAGAAATATGTTTCCTAAAAACAATACGATGGATCACATTGATTCGAAATATTTATTGTTGCTCCATATAGAGGTTTGGAACATAGGCTATTGTTCATCGGTCCATGTAGTTGAGGTTTTTATGGAATTTGTCTGATAGGCCTAAACATTGTTATAGTGATGTCTGTAGTAACGTGTGTATTTGTAATGATGACATGGCTTGGAAAGGAGTAGGCCGTGGCCTTGACTTAGGAACTATCCACGCATTTTCCTGGAGTAGAAGTGGGAAACCACGGAAAACCACTCTAAGATGGCTAAGATGGGAATCCAATTCACCTTCTCGCAGAGTTGCCATATAAGGCAGAGTGTAACCTACACACCAAACTTTAGCTCCTTTGTGACCAATAATAGTATTTCTTTTCTAAATTAAACCTTCCGTTCTTGCTTTTCGTTTACTTGTTAGCCTATTTTCATTTAGTAGAGATAGAAGCCATTTTTCAGTGATGCTTAATTCTAATAATGAAAGCTATTCAGTCGTGTTGACCGACTGAAAAGCTTCCTTTATTATTTACATCTATGAAAGATAGGCCTATGACATGACATATAATCCATGTGTGTGTACGTATGTGTGTGTTTGCATGTGTCCGTAGCCTCGCTCCCCTCCCTAAAAAAATCTAAACTGCTGGAGCGATTTCAACGAAACTCGGTAAGGTCAGAGTACTATTTTGTCCAACCCCGACAGTGCTCTTCAAATTTTATTACATCTCACCAATCCAACATGGCAACTGCGCGAAATATTTCACCGGCATTCCATATCTCCGAAACTATTACAGATATCACCCTGACGTTTTGTATGGTGGAAAAAAGCACTAATAGAAGTGTAACGTTGGGACTCTCAAACACCTCTTTACAAAACGAACATGGCGGCCAAGCGAAGTTGTTGTATTTAAATAGACTTTTCTCGCATTTAAACCAACCGAGCGCTATCACACATGGTACAGCAAATGGTATACACCTTGTAATGCACTTACAACCTATTCAGCTCAATTGTTTACATAACTTCAAGATGGCGGCTGTGCGAAATTTTAAAATTAAGGTTTAATTTCTTGTGTCCTAATCATGCGATCGAAACCAACGTTTGAACAATGAACCTACGCAAAAATCATCATCTAATAGTACATAGCTCTATGGCCTACAAAGTATATAAAAATCCAATATGGTGACCATCCGAAATATTTAGACGATTCTCAATGTCAACTAATCTGTGACAGCAATCAAACTTAATTGTTTTTTTTTAGCCACGAGATGGCGCCAGTGTCAATTTTAAAATCTATTTTTGCCTAGTTCTATTCAGACATTGTGCCATAGTTAAAAATTAAATTATTTTAGTAATTTAATTTGGGCACTTTAATGTATCAACTTCTAGAGCAGAAGAAACATCGAATAATATTGTCATATCATTATTGTACATAAACTTTACGGCGTTCTAGCAATTACTAGTCGTTTAATAAGACTGAAGTCTTAAATACACATAGATATTCTTTGTGAAGAATGGAAAAACATTACGAAATTGACGACCTTTTCATTATTCTTAAAGCTGAAAGCTTTATTCATTTAATTGTAAGAGGAAATATCTTTTGATAGAAGATTATTTAAATCTTTGGCTAGGAATTCAAAGATAGTTTATCCCGGTCAAGATTGAATTCTATTTGACACTATAAATAACATGTGTGGTTATTTATACACTATTTGGGTAATATCACGTCATAATGTAGACCTGATATTGCAACGACCTGCAATTTAAAACTTGACAAGTAAGATGAAACAGAATTAATATTTTATTACATGTATTTGTGACAGACGAGTTAACAATGAATTATCATATTTTGTAGTAAATTCGAGAAGGTCATTCACGACAGTCTAAAGTCGTTCGTCGGTGTTGGAAGTTTTATTTGAAGAATTAAAGGATGCATAAGTGTAGATCAGTAGTCGAGTGTGACGACACTGATGATCATGCCGTTAATTGAAGGCAGTTCCTACCGAAGAAATGTTAATAACAATTAATCCGTTTTTGTTTATTGATTAACCTAGTGGATGATAATTGTTTATGCCATATATAGTGTTATATGAGGTGATGTAGAGCTATGTTGAGCTCGTGCGAAGGTGTTCCGCATTTTAAGGGAAGTCAACGAAGTATAGTTCTTTGAAAAGAACAAGGCATAGAACATGATAAGAGTCGTTGTGTAAAAGAATTCCTTTTTATGTAAAGTTACGTTTTAGCTGTGATGACAGGAGGGTTTGAGCGGAAAGCAGTTAGAGAACGATTGTCTACTCATGTCATTTATACTATTATTAAACCTTATTAAACCCGGAGTTGTATAAAAAACGTACAGTTGACCTTTGCCAGTTGATTGTATTTGATCGATAATGTAAAAAAAAACCTATCTAAGGCGATGTATGTGCAGTATATGACGCTAATGAGTGTTAGCAAATCTTTGTGTTAAGAAACATCGTATATAATTAATTTCAAGTTTTATAGTAAGAGAGAACTAAGATTCTCGGAGATAACGTGTTGTCAACGTTTAATATCGTTTATTATAACGACCAGATCACTTGTAAATATTTTTCTGTAATGATTTAATTACTTAAATAATTTTGGTTAGGATTAATTAGTGGGATGTTGTTGAAATAGTGTATATTTTGTGAGCGAATGTTTTTAGAATGGATGATTGCCAGTTGTTAAGTTTAACTGAACAACCTAATCGGTTTTAGAATGATTAAGGTGTGTGAAAGGAAGTGTGTATTTAAATTTCAGTTAAATTGGTAAAGAATTATAGGCGTTATAAGCAGTTGTATTATGACAAAATCTCTTCTCAAATGAGGTTACTAAACGCAGGGCAGAACAGTGTGCGTATGCAGCAAGCAAATGTTGGGAAGTGTATTTCCACTAGTCCGTTCAAGGTCAGATTATTAAATAACATGCGTGGTGTCCAGCCACAGCCTTGATAATGAAACAGTTTCGCTGCCGACGCAAATGTGTGTCAGTGGGTCAATGAACGCGTATGGCCAGGTGTCATACAAGTAAGCGTGCCAGCTATTATATAATGTTTCAAAGAAAGTGGCGCACGTGGTATTTGACTTAAACGTTTTTAAATACGTACAGCAGGCCTAGACACATCAAAATTTTTGTGCTTTTAACTTACAGTCTATTAATTGCAGTAAAATATGTGTAGTGAAGGAGAAGCATGTATGAGTGTATGGATATATATTTTTTATTAGTATAGTTTATTGTTATTTATTGTTTATGTTGGCCTGTTCGCCATCTCTTGATGAATACAGTACTTTTGCATTTGTCAGTTGGCACAGGCTAGAGTAAAAGGTGGCTTTTCACCGATGTCTCAGTCTCATTCATGGCTGTGATTATATGGAAGCTACTGAGGTATGGGTGGTGCTTAGTAATGGCATTCGGGGCACAGTCAGTGCCTGTGAATGCTGTGAAAGGTTCAACTCATAAGGTTAGGACTACTGTTCTGACTCAGTGAGGAAAGCAATGGCAAACTACCTCACTCCTCTTCTTGCCTAGAACGCCTCAAAATAGCGCTGCCTTGGGTTTTTGTGGGTATCTACTCACATAACGTAACGGCGGTACTTTTTGAGGATCCAACCAGCCTTCGGGCTGACTACCTAACATACATACTATTTAGGCCTATGAAAAAATAGGCTTATGAGATCACCTTTTGTGTGTGCGCCCGAGTGTGTGCCCCCACCTCCAACTAATAAAATCTAAGTGGCTGGATAGATTTCAATTAAATTCGGTAAGGTCATAGTACTATTCTGGCCGACCCCGACCTTGCCCTACAGATTTTATTACGTTTCAACAATCCAACATGGCGGCTGTGCGAAATGTTTCACTGGCATTCTATATCTCCGAATCTCAGAAGACGTCTGTTACTTAGGAAGAAAAATAACCAGTGATGGACGGAGGAAAGAGGATATAAAAAGTAGGTTGGATCAGGCAAGGAAAGCATTTCGACAGAAAAGAAATCTGTTGGCATCGAGCGTGGCGCTCTATGGAAGTGAAAATTGGACTATTGGTGCAGCAGAAAAGAAGAGAATTGAATCATTAGAAATGTGGTGTTACAGGAGAATGATGAAGATCAGATGGGTAGATGGGGTTACAAACGAAGAGGTATTAAGACGAGTGGGAGAGGAGAGATGTTTCTGGCGACTGCTAATGAAGAGAAGAGATAGGATGGTAGGACACATACTAAGACACCCAGGAATAGCATACTTAGTTATGGAAGGAAGGGTCGAGGACAAGAACTGTAGGGGTAGACCGAGATTAGAATATGTTAAACAGATTGCCTCGAACGTAGGGTGTGGTAGCTATGTTGAGATGAAACGCTTAGCTCAGGACAGGGAGGCATGGAGAGCGGGATAAAACCAGTCAAAAGACTGAAGACTCAAACAACGACATCAGCCGATATGAATGAATTGATAAATATCAAAGACACAAGATAAATGTATAGCGTAACACTAAAAAGTCCCTTGGTATTAAACCTTATATGGTGCACCATAAAGAAGGATGGAAAATTGAACGCCTAAATCAACATACCGTAACATGATGTATGAAAATATGATAAAATAATAATTTGCAACAAATTTCAAACACATATTAAAACTCTAAAAATGCCTGAATTTCTTACAGATCACTTCCAGTGGAAGAACGTGGCTAGTATTAAGGGACTTTTTTCAAGAAACATTGTGTGTCTGTGTGTGTATAATTCTGCTCCCCCCTATCAATTGAAACACGACATTTTGTACAGAAGTAGCACTAGAAAAGGGCCCCTCAGTGTCATGTTTATTTTGCCGCCATCTTTACCAAATCTCAATTGTAGCTACTCAATTGGTCAAAACTTAACATTAATAAACGACTAAACTAATCATCAGGGACCCGGAACAGAACTGAAATGCGTTACGTACCGCTGTGTTCCACGTTACGTAACGTACGCCATACCGCGGCCCCAAGCTGGCTTGCGGTATCGTTCCGGAACTGTAACTTGGAACTCGGTACGAGCATGTGGAACGTTACAGCCCTGGAACGTTACAGTCGGAACTCGACTCCCAACTGTACCGAGCATCAAGGTACGTGTTAGCGGAACTTTAGCTCCTTTGTGACCAATAATAGTATTTCTTTTCTAAATTAAACCTTCCGTTCTTGCTTTTCGTTTACTTGTTAGCCTATTTTCATTTAGTAGTGATAGAAGCCATTTTTCAGTGATGTTTAATTCTAATAATGAAAGCTATTCAGTCGTGTTGACCGACAGAAAAGCTTCCTTTATTAACTACATTTATGAAAGATAGGCCTATGACATCACATATAGTCCATGTCTGTGTACGTATGTGTGTGTTTGCATGTGTCCGTTGCCTCGCTCCCCTCCCTAATAAAATCTAAACTGCTGGAGCGATTTCAACGAAACTCGGTAAGGTCAGAGTATAATTTTGTCCGACCCGACTGTGCTCATCAAATCTTATTACATCTCACCAATCCAACATGGCAACTGTGCGAAATATTTCACCGGCATTCCATATCTCCGAAACTATTACAGATATCACCCTGACGTTTTGTATGGTGGATAAAAGCACTAATAGAAGCGTAACGTTGGGACTCTCAAAAATCTCTTTACAAAATGAACATGGTGGCCAAGCGAAGTTGTTGTATTTAAATAGACTTTTCTCGCATTTAAAACATCCGAGCGACGTCACACATGGTACAGCAAATGGTATACACCTTGTAATGCACTGACATCCTATTCAGCTCAATTGTTTACATAACTTCAAGATGGCGGCTGTGTGAAATTTTAAAATTAAGGTTTAATTTCTTGTGTCCTAATCATGCGATCGAAACCAACGTTTGAACAATGAACCTACGCAATAACCATAATCTAATAGTACATAGCTCTATGGCCTACAAAGTATATAAAAATCCAATATAGTGACCATCCGAAATATTTAGACGATTCTCAATGTCACCTAATCCTAGTAGTAGGTAATCTGTGACTAATCTGTGCCAGCAATCAATCTTAATTGTTTTTTTAACCACGAGATGGCGCCAGTGTCAAATTTTAAAATCTCGCTTTTAGCCTATTTATATTTATGAAAAAAAATAGGCTTATGGGATCACCTTTTTTCCGTGTGTGTGCGTCCGTGTGTGTGCCCCCCCCCCCCCACTAATAAAATCTATGTGGCTGGATAGATTTCAATTAAATTCGGTAAGATCATAGTACTATTCTGGCCGACCCCGACCGTGCCCTACACATTTTAATTCGTTTCAACAATCCAACGTGGCGGCTGTGCGAAATATTTCACTGGCATTCTATATCTCCCAATCTATTACTCATATCAACCTGAAATTTTGTACGGTGATAAAAGGCACTACTACAAAATCGTTCAAGGGACTTTCAGAATCCTGTTAACTACAAAACGAACATGGCGGCCATGCGAAGTTGAAACATTTAAATAGACTTTTCTGGCGAGTTAAAAATCCGAACGCAGTGAACCTTGGTACAGCAATTGTTTATACACTTTGCAATGCACTGACATATATTTTTGTCAAATTGTTTACATAACCTCAAGATGGCAGCTGTGCAAATTTTTAAAATTAAGTTTTAAATTTTGTGTCGCAATCATGAGATCGAAGTCAACGTTTGAATAATGAACCTACGCAATAATAGTCATCTAACAGTACATGGCCTAGATATGTTACAATCCAACATGGCGAGCATCCAAAATATTTAGACCGATCACAAAATCTGATAATCTGACAGCAGTCAAACTGACATTTTGTATGTTGATAGAACTTTCATAACCTGGTGATCACAAATCCAACCTGCCGGCGACGCGAAATGCGAATATTTAAAAGGTCAAGCACAGTGAGACTTGGTATGGTATATGCTTATACAAATTTTAATCCACTGGCGTCTAATTTATTTCAATTTTTTTCAGAACCAGAAGATGAAGGCTGTGCAAAATTTTAAAATCTCTTTTTTACTACTTCTTGTGTCCTAATCATGCAATTGAAGTTTTATAATACACTTACACAATAATCTTCATGTAATAGTACATAACTCTAAGGCCGACATATATAACAATCCAACATGTCGACTATCCGATATATTTAGACGGTTCTCAATATCTACGAATCCATTACAGCAATCAAACTGAAATTCTGTATGTTGATAGAGGCAATTTTCATAAAAAGGATAAATGAAAATGGGCTATACATTTCTTCACGGAAATACTTGTTATTTCTTGTGTCCTAATTATGCGATTGAAGTTTGAATAATACAATTACGCAATAATCTTCATGTTTTTATATTATGTTTTTTAAGCGTATGGCTTTTAGTGCCGGGAGTGTCCGAGTACATGTTCGGCTCGCTCAAGTTTGCAGCTACTTCTATGCGGACACCCATGGGGTGAGCTACAAGTACCGTCACGTGTGGTGGTTGTCTAGCGAGGAAAGTGTGAATGTAAGGACGAGGAATTGGAAGGTAGCGGCTGTGGCCTATAGTTGGGGTTGGGGACTGACCCCGGCATTTGCCTGGAAGGAAGATAGGAAACTACAGAACACCATCTTCAAGGTTGCCGGTGGAGGGATTCGAGCCTCCTCGCCTACCGGATGTGAGCGACTGCCTGCAGTCACGCCGTAACGAGCACGGCTAACTCAACCGGTATCTTCAGGTAATAGTAGTCTACATAACTCTATGGCCTACATACCGAATGGTCCACTAGCCCCTTGCGATCCAGTTTTATGCATTCTGTCACATGTACTACAATTCTGAAAGACATAGGTTCCTCTCCCTAAACCGGGGTAATATCACGAGATGTGTGTTTACGGGCTAGAAGACAGCAGGAATCGTGAGCGCCACTATTAATTCAGTATGGGTACCTCGAATGAACCCATTAAACGAGCACAGATACGCAGAACACACACTTGAAAACAAGAGGTGCACGCACACACCGAGAGCAGGTATTGTATAGACCGGGAGGTGCGCGCTGCAGGTCAAATGTCGCAGTAGCTCACATGGCAAGCGCGCGATTGGAGTTGCCTGGCAAGTGGCAAGGTTGTATATTTAATAGTTTTCACAGACTGATTTGTTATTTCTTTTTTCTTTCGTTATCGTTTTACCCTCCTGGGTTAGCTTTTCCCACGGACTAAGCGAAAGACAGTGTCCTGCAGCTTGAGGCCCTGAATCGGGGGATACAACTGGGGAGTGTGACTAGCAATTCGTCCAGGCGGCCTCACCAGCGAAGTGAACAGGGTCCTGATGAGGGGATGGGAAGAGTGAGAGGGATAGGCAAGGAAGAGGGAAGGAGGCGGTCGTGGCCTTTGGTTAGGTACTGTACCATTCCAGCATTTGCCCGAAGACGAAGTGGTAAACCACGGAAATCCACTCGAAGATGGCTGAGGTGGGAATCGAACCCACTCTACTCTTCTCCCCGAGGCTGAGTAGACCCCGTTTCAGCCCTCATACCACTTGTCAAATTTCTTGTTAGAGCCGGGTATCGAACCTCAGACCTCCGGGGTGGCATCTGTGCACGCTGACCACTACACCACGGAGGCGACACGATTTGTTAATTTGGCTCTGTAAAAGACCATGTCACTGCGGAGGCCCGGGTTCAAATCTCGGCTCTGCCATGAAATTTTTTTCCTGGTCTGAGGCCTGGAACGGGGTTCACCCAGCCTCGTGGGGCACACAAACTTAGTAGAGGCACGTTCGCTTCCTACCTCAGCCATCCTGGAAGTGGTTTTCCGTGGTTTCCCACTTCTCCTCCAGGCGAGTGCTGGGATGGTTCCTTTCGACAGGACCACGGCATCTTTCTTCCCACTCCCTTCGCTGCCCTTTCCTTCATTAGACCCAAGTTCGTGGTCACCTTGGCTATTGGCTTGTCACCATCCCCAGTTTTATCTGCTGTCAAGGTGTGTTCAGCTTCGAGACACTGTCCTGGAATTCGACGGGAGAGGACTGACGACTGATCCCTCGCAAAGTCCGAGGGTAAAGCCGAGCTTGGAGGGTAAGCGATCAAATAAAAAGAAAAAGAAAAGAAGATCGTTTGTATCGTTGCATAAGCTATGGTGCTGGATTGGACGAGGATAAGGAGGTGATTGTCTCTGGCTAGGGCGCAGGCAACCAGTTAGCAACATCGTACATGTTCCAAGCTTCGTAGACCACAGTTAGGGCAAAGTGTGCCCCATTGGAACGATAACAACATGCGATGGCAAGTCAGTATGTAGCTGCGCGAACTCGCTCCTTCGAAGTAATTCACAACACGAAGCGTATTCACTGCCTCGAGATGTATTCCAGCGATGAGTATATGAATATGTTATATTTATGGAGGAGCTCGACAGAATGCATACCAAGCGCATCGCCTGTACCAAGAACTCTATCCGGATAGACAACGACCGACAGGCATGGTATTTCGGAGTGTGGAAAGACGCCTGGGAGATACTGGATCCCTGGAAAAAACACGGCCACTTTGAGATCATCGCGTGACGTCTGCTCACAATGAAGAGGTTGTGTTTGACGCTATCCGGCGTCACCCTCATACTACCACACGGGCCATTGCACTGGAGACGAACATCAGCCGAGCGTCTGTTATGCGGAAAATGCACACCCACTGGTTTCACCCGTACCATCTGCACTTACACCTGAAGATACATGGTCATGATTTCGAAGCCCGGGTGGCGTTCTGTGGAAACTGATCCGGCTTTTCTAGCGACCATCTTATTTACGGACGAAGCACGATTCCACAACAATGGAACCGTTTATCGCCATAATATGCATTACTGGAGTGTGGATAATCCCCATTGGGTGCGACAGACATCCTTTTAGGTACACCCCGGTGTGGGTTGCGGGTTAGAATACACACACGGTATGCTCTGCTTGTCGTAGGAGGCCACTAATAGGACCGACAAGACAGACTGACATGACTGACTTTGATTTTGAAGACTCCCTGTTGATGGGAAGAGAAAATTCATCTACGGTATCCCCTGCCTGTCGTAAAAGGTCTTTTTCGACATCCGGTCCCATTTTTGGTTTGACCCTTAGAAATAAACGTCATGCTGCCTGGGGAAGGGCCACCAACTTCGCCATCTGGCCAGAAAGCCTGGACGGTGTTCCTCATCCCATCAGGTGGGTGCGCCATGTACCCTTGCAGTGGTATCTGCCTCACAACGGAGGACCCTGCACGGCTGAATAATTGCGCCAAACATATCACTGCCGAGGGGGAAGTGCCTATTCAAGGCACTGGGACCCCGGGCAATACCTGCTATGCCAGGTAGGAGTTGCCTTGGCTGGGTGGCGCCCACAGTGATGACCCTCGTTCAGAGTAGGTTGTATTCGGGGAGGATGATTTCGGGATGACGCGAAAGCGGCCCAATAAATCATCAGAGTGTGGCCCCCTTAAATAGCCGTCTCTTGAGTGTCGGATCAGGGATAAAATTTTCAATGCACGTTTCCCTGTTGATAAGTCACCTTGCTACCTGGTAGCTACCAGGACAGACTGGGATTATTTCAAAGTGGTGAAATCAATAATCTTTTCCGAGGAATTCGAGGGGAAATTTGGAGATCTAAACGGGATTTCCAAGCACCGGAACGGACAGCTCCTACTGCATACAATTAGCCGACAGCAAACCGAAACGTTGCTGGAATGCACGCATTTCAGCGAAATTCCCGTTAAAGTCTCAAAACACGAAACGCTGAATGAGGTCCGTGGAGTTATTTTCCATCGTAACCTCATTTTGAATAGCGATGCGGAATTGTTGCGGAATCTGGGGAAGATAGGCGTCACCAAGATTGGGCGCATCACCCGAAAGATTGGAGAGAACAGCGTCGATACCAGCGCTTTTATTCTCCTTTTGGAGGATGATGTTTTACCTAAGCAGATGTAGGTCACATCGAACCACTGCGATGTTCGACCGTACATCCCTCCACCTATGTGATGTTATCAATGCCAGAAATTCGGGCATGTTTCTGCCAGGTGCACTGCCAAAGCCGTGTGTAGAGAGTGTGACAAGGGGACCCATGAGGGTGAGCGGTGTACGCCTCCCCCGATTTGTCCTGTACCCGTTCGTCCTGGGGATGCGATGACCCATCTGCTACTACATCGCATTCCTGGAGTTCCAGGACAGAGGGGAGTTAAATGAACCTCTAGTCAAATAAGGAATGTGTCGGAAATTCAGCTGAGTTATCGAAAAAGCAGTGGGTAACACGAGACAAAGTATCTCTAGGGTCGTTACGGGCTTAAGTTTAATAAAAAAATGCAAATATAAATGGGCGCCATCAACTGAATTCCTAGCAAACCACATCCTTTCCGGTTAAGCCTTAATCAAGACAAGGAAAGAAAAAGGAAAATCACACCATCATCAGATCACAACTAAGATAAAAACAAATTTATTTCACTTTGATAGTCAGACAGACATTTTAAATATTCATCCTACCTGAGAGCATGGTCGAATGCCAACGTTAAATTGTCATTGTCCAAAAATCGAACCATCTCTTTTCTAATAAAAAAAATATTTCATCCACATAAAACAGGAAAAATCTCTAAAGTTCCCTTGGGTTCTCAGGATCACTGTAGCACTATGTCTTTCGTCACTGACATTTGTGATACCTGAGACCTAATTTCTCTTTAATTTAACATCATAAATGTGGATTTGAAAAAAAATATTAATCTGTCTAAACATACACATTATAATCACATATTTTAAATATCACGCAATTTATGGCTTGCATGGCATAATTTAAATGTTAAATACGTTAGAAAATGCTCCTAAACATCGAATAATTAATTTACATTATTTACATTGTCATTAATAATTGCTTGTTCGTGAATTACAGAAAATCCACTGCTCATTGGTCATCATCATCATCATCATCAAAGTTAAATATTTCTCACATTAATTCTCATCTCAAAATTCAACATATTCCTGTCAGAATCATTAACTCATCACCATTAAATCATTTAAATGAAAATTATTATCATCACTTCATTATACTTTCTAATTATTCACACAATCTTATTTTGTCATCTCCTTCAGATTAAATCATCTTAAATCATCAATATAAATTCTTTAATTCCTTAACTCAAGTTGCAATTTCTTTAATTATATCTCAATTAAATTTATTTTAATCCATATAAATTCATTAATCATCAGCTTCTTTAATTAATTATCACCTTCTAATTCAGTTATTCATCATCTATCCAATCATCTATTAATTTATTTAAATCAGTTTATTTATCCAATCTTTAATTCATCCACTTATTTAATTCATTGATTTATTCCAAAATTTAATTTATCAATTTATTTAAATTTTATTCTTCTGGTTATTTAGATTCTTATTATTTCATCTAGTCATTCTGATTTTTATTTCATTAGGTCAGATCATTAATATGCTTAAATTTCAGATTATTATTTCATTAATTATTATTCTCAGAAAATCTTGTATTCTCAACTTTATTTATTTGTTTAATTTCCTAACAAATTGTTTAATATGGGTTATAGAACGTTGTCTTACACTTTTATCACTTCCAAGTTATATCTCGTATTTAATTGTCATGCCAAAAAATATTATTGCCTTCACGACATCACGTTGGATCTGACTATCCACAACGACATTATATATCCTCACTTCTTCAAATATCACATTTGAATACCACAATTATTCCACAAAACTCCATAAATATTCGGCATACAGCCTGAATCTCAACAATTACGCTAGACTGGGTTCGACAACCTCATGTCTGCCTCAAAATACATTAGCAACATTGCAACTATCACTTGGCAACTTCTACAAAATGCCTATCACAAACTTCACTTAACCATGTTGCATGATCTACAAAAAATATATAACTGGCTTCAAATTATCAACGCACACAATCTCCAATAACTGTAATTAATCTGATCACATCTAGACAACTTCTTAAACAATTGAAAAAAATATTACCTTAGTAATTCAAGATCTGCTTTCAAATAGCATAAATTCTCTTACAATTCTCATAATTCACATCACAGAAAAGTCCAATGTGCTATAATTTCTCATATCAAAATCTGCAATACTGATCTGCCTTAAAATAAATCTGACCGTTAATGATTCATCTTACAAGATTCAATTACTTTAAATCCTTCTCAAAGGATGATTATAAAAATCAAAAGCATCAGCTGTACCAGGTGTTAAACTGAAAGTACTCTCAAAAGAGTATAGCAACAAAATATTGGATTGGCAAACAAGAATTACAAATGTAACCCTGCTGACATTTATCTTAAATTTATTTAACAAAATTTCGACTGATATGTGACTAGTAGTTCCTTGTTTGATCCTCTTGCAATCTCATGTACACTCGGATGATAAAAATGAGTCCCTCAATGGCAAGTAAGATGAGTAACCACCGTACAATCGTATAAATACGAAAGACCTCGCCCCGTCGACTAACATGATAGTGCCCTGAACGATGGGTAAGATGAGTAACCACCATACAATCGTATAAATACGAAAGACCCCATCTCGAAGACTAAATGAGTGAATGTACCAGATCGGAATCAACAAGTCTCTAGTTGTCATATAAAAGCGATATTCATTCACTAAAGTGAATAACATCTTAATATCTCCAAACAATCCAATGGAAAAAATCCCTACTGATGAATAATACACACTCGCTAGTATGCAATGAACTGACGAAGTAATATAGATAATCAATTGCAGATCACGAGTTCGAAATACTCGTTACACAAAAAAAACTATTCATGAAAAATATCCTTACTGGAAAAATGTCTAACAGACCAAACATCTGCTTAATAAAGCCAACCAATGGTGAGAATTTCGTATAATGATGCCTGCCATATCATATGGTCACGCCATATTCTAGCAAATTCGAAGCATATAAAGTCAAAGCCATGTCTAAATAATCGTATCACTCCTATTAGAAAAATATACATGTGTTCCCAGTATTCATGAAAATAATCGTATTAGGAAGTTATAACTCTTACAGTACCTTCTCATAATCAGCTGTTATTAAATTTCAAAGATCGTCGATTTTCCTTATGTAATGAATTTCTCGAAATATCGGCGTGAATATCATTCCACCCACGCAATGACGATTGCCTTCAAATCCCAAGTGAATCAGCTGGTGGACCTCCTTCTCGTCAGGAATCGAATCCATCGCTCTGTGGTGCCATCGCGTCTCTGTCTGCGTTTACTCCGACATGATGAACTTCTGGTTATCCATAGCGGATACTGTCCAAGTCCTCACGAAAAAGTTCATAGAAACAGCGGACCCCCTATTCCTCTTCTACGTTACGCCACTGTTCCATACAATGTTCAGTTTGAGTGTTGAAAGTTCAATCTCCAATAACTGCTAAGTCTCACTTTCAGAAAATAAAATTTCATATGAGAGTGTCTAAGTTTATGAAACACCCTGTAGCTGTGTTCATACTCGGTAATTTATAACACTTTATAAGAAAGAATTGCATTAATGCACGAGCCAATGTTCATAAGTGCATTTGCCTGAAACATTTCATTTGCCTAAACTCGTTAATGTTACTTGGAATGCGTTATGAAATGCATAGTCGTAATGTCAGTGAAAAACTATGTTCATTCGAAGTTCACAGTTGCAGTATCTCGTAACTATCTGCCTGTATAATTCAAATGCTGAATAAACGTTCCAACTCAACGTTGTAATGAAGTTCAGCTTCTGTCATAATGCTTGCGTATAAAATTGGAAATAACCCGCTCGCCCCTACTGCAATGCTATAGAATAATCTCCACATAAAGCTGGCCTCGCCATGTCGCTCTGCTATGCTGTTCTGCATTACCAAAATGCAGCTTGAAATAAAGTTCTCCAACCACTATCGCAATGCTGTTCTAAAACCCCGGCCTTCTCATGCTTGCTTGGGCCGTACAGCTGGTTCTGTAACCGGTCTTCACGCTGCCTACTGCGGGTTTCCGTCCGGCTCACTGACCTACTTTTCGTTCGCTGCTTGGTGAAGTTAAAACTGTCGCTTTCACTTTCCGTGACAAAAGCTGTTCGCTGCGCGACCTTAACCATACGCTCGGCATATATCCTACTCAGCTCGCTGTCTGACCTCGACTGCCGTGCTAACTGTACTTGACTCCTCTGCTTACAGAGCTCGACTGCGTGGCTCACTGAGCTCAACTGACTGTCTCTGGACTGCAATGACCTGAACCTCCCTGGCGCAGTCAAGTGACGTTCTCCCCACCACTGTGGTCTTGCGTCACAAATATAATCTCGAACCCCCATCATCTCGGCTATTAAGTTATAAAATAACTTAAGGGTTATCTGACTTCCTTCATATTATTACCATATATAATGCTTGTTATATCTTCTCTTCTGAGATGTTTAAATACCATATTCCATATAGATCTTAATAAAGCTTCATAATTCCATCCATAATTCCATCTGCTTACAGCTGTCAGTGCCTTCTTAATCCTAGACCTTCTACGTCATCCTGACATTCCTCTTGACTCGATCTGAGCGCTATCTTTTCATAAATCTTCCAATAATCTCAACTACGGCTTAATGTCTGCTGGCGTAGCCGATAGCCTCAACTAGGTATCGGGTATATCTCTCCCGTACATCTCCTTTTTTTAATCAGGATTGAGAAAAAAATACACTCTCAGGCATTCTATATATATAACACATGTACACGATAGCTCTACAATCCTCTTATTCAGCATGATGGTACTTTCTAACTCTCAACAATGATGATTGACTTCCAATGATTAGCATCTTGATTCTGTATTACTTTGATGTCTATTTCTTCCTTCACTACTCGTGCTTGCTCGATTGACATCTCTGACTGTCTCCTCGGGTGGTGTACTAGGTTGTCTACATTCTTGCCTCGATCTCTCATATTCATGATTATCTCGTCTTTCATTTGGCTCATTTCTTCGGCCATCCTGCCTGTCGTTCCGATTAGACTGTTGACCTTGGCTCCAGTTGTTTCTACCACGATATCTATTGTTGTATCGATTCCTATCTTGGTATCTGGAATTCTGATTATAATTTCTGTATCGGCTGTCTCTTGCTTCCTGATCGTATGGCCTCTCATATGGTCCTCTATATCGATCATTTCCACGAACGTTACGGATGTTTCCTCGATTTCCTTCGTTCCTTCTGTTTTCCCAGTAATCTCTTCTGTCCGTCTGAGCTGTGTTATCAACGACTACCGCATTCACCTCTTGCGTGTTTCGATTGTCGTTTCTTGCATTTCTAGTCGTAACTTGAGCGCTTGTATAGTCTAATCGCCGTAAAATGTCGTCATAGTGCTCAAGTGTGTTCGCTCCCGACGCTATGAGTGATCGCTGTACCTCAATCGGTAACTGTCTCGCTATAGCTTGCAAAAGCTCTTCTTCTGGCAATGGAGGAATTAGAAACTGTAATTTAGCCAATTGTGAAGTAAAATAATTGGCATAATGCGTCGGATGTGACGTAGAATAACGCTTCGAGTACATTTCTGCTCTTACGTTCAGCTGATCCTCTGCACTCCAAAATCTCCTTAAGAATGCTATTGCAAATTGCTCCATATTCACAAAATTGCTTCTGAATGCTCTAAACCAAGTTAACGCAGACCCGTTTAAGGCGCGTTCGACTATCCTTAGTTCTCTCTCCTTGGCTACTCTATGTTCCGCCATGTAGTCTCGAATATCTCGCAGAAATTCGACTGGTGTGACTCCTGTATTTCCTGAAAACTTCCTCGGCTTGTCATCCAGATTTCTGATAATGGTAACTGGACCTGAGTATCGTTCACTTGTACCCAACGTACTCCTATTCGAACTCGGATTATCCTGAGGGGTTGAACTTGCCCTTTCGAATGTCACATTCGGTTGCGTTTGACGGTCTTCTCCCATGCTAACTTCTTGATTACCCATACTGCGGTCTATCGCTGTCTGATTTATCGATATTTCCCCTGATGTAATATTTTGACTTGAGAAACTATTAATCATAGATTCTAGTTTAGTCATCCTATCTTCTGCCAGTTTCTCTACGGTCTTGACCTGATTCTTCAACTCATCTAACGACGTAACATTCTGCGTTCTGTTACTCTCTTCTAAATTGTTTTTCAACTTGTCTATCTTGTCTTCGCATGTATTCTTTACTGACGCTACTTGTTCCTTTAACAGATCAACATCTGTCCTAAATAGAGTTGAATCTATCTTCATCGCTTCCTTGTTCTCCGTAAATCTCGCTTCTAAGTTCGCCATACCTGCGATTAATTTCTCATCTAATCCTGCACGTTTTTCTTTTGCTTCGGCATCGACCTCACTATACCGTTCTTCCACGACTGCACCGACTCTATTTTTGAATAAAGCTAAGTTTTCATTAACCGTTTGCTCTATATCATCATCCATTTTCCTAATATCTTTCTGCAATTGATTCTCTAATGATTATAAATTAGAATTAACCTCTCCTAAGACTTCCTCTTTAATGGTTCCAATTACTGACTTTAAATCTTTAATCTCATTACCTAGATTCATCTCTAGACCTTTGATTTTAGTTTCGAAAGATACTTCGGTAGACCACTCTTGAATTTTGCCTACATCTGCCACTAAACCATCAATGTCGAATCTCAACTACGATACATCCGATTTAATGTCTTTCTGTATAGACATAACGTCTGTTCTTAAAGTAAGAATGTTTTCTTCTCCTCTACTTTCTAATTCAATAATATTCTTTCTTAATATTGGAACATTTTCCTCTCCTTTCATATTTACTGCAATTATATCTAGTTGTAAAGTCTTAAGCATTTCATTATTCTTTAAAGTTAATCTATTCTCTAACCAAGTTAACTTGTTTTCTAACTATGTGTTAGTCTCTTCACTACGAGCTTGTAATTTCTCTTCCAATGATTTAAAATTATCCTCACTATTTGACTGTAACCTAGTCTCTAATAACATAAATTCATCTTTACTATTTGACTGTAATCTTTCTTCTAATGATTTAAAACTATCCTTCAAGTTAGCTTCACTAGCTTTCAAATGACTTTCAGTACTAGTCTGTAATCTAGTCTCTAATGACTTTAAATTGTCTTCACTATTTAGCTTCTAACCTAGCTTCTGAACTATTTATCTGTTCTTTAACTTCCGTTTCCATTTTAGAAATAGTTTCTGCAATACCAGACATACCACTCTGCAACTCTCCTAACACCTTAGCTAAATCTTCCGGCAACATAATTATATTTTCAATTAAACGTTTTATTCAGAGACGTTAGACAACAACACATCACAATGTCTCAATTCCTGCATTCACTTGGGTATGAGAAAAATGACTTATAACTAACATGATATAATACTAATACGATTAACATGAACACTGGAATGGGCACACAAGTATATGTCTGACTAAGTTTAATAAATTTTATAACACAATTAAATGAACTTGAGATCAATCTCTCAGGAATCTAAATCTGATGTGATTCCATAGAATAAACAAAATCGAATTCCCACGTTGGGCGCCAATTCTCCCTCTCTCTCTGTACCCGTTCGTCCTGGGGATGCGATGACCCATCTGCTATTACATCGCATTCCTGGAGTTCCAGGACAGAGCGGAGTTAAATGAACCTCTAGTCAAATAAGGAATGTGTCGGAAATTCAGCTGAGTTATCGAAAAAGCAGTGGGTAACACGAGACAAAGTATCTCTAGGGTCGTTACGGGCTTAAGTTTAATAAAAAAATGCAAATATAAATGGGCGCCATCAACTGAATTCCTAGCAAACCACATCCTTTCCGGTTAAGCCTTAATCAAGACAAGGAAAGAAAAAGGAAAATCACACCATCATCAGATCACAACTAAGATAAAAACAAATTTATTTCACTTTGATAGTCAGACAGACATTTTAAATATTCAACATACCTGAGAGCATGGTCGAATGCCAACGTTAAATTGTCATTGTCCAAAAATCGAACCATCTCTTTTCTAATCAAAAAAATATTTCATCCACATAAAACAGGAAAAATCTCTAAAGTTCCCTTGGGTTCTCAGGATCACTGTAGCACTATGTCTTTCGTCACTGACATTTGTGATACCTGAGACCTAATTTCTCTTTAATTTAACATCATAAATGTGGATTTGAAAAAAATTATTAATCTGTCTAAACATACACATTATAATCACATATTTTAAATATCACGCAATTTATGGCTTGCATGGCATAATTTAAATGTTAAATACGTTAGAAAATGCTCCTAAACATCGAATAATTAATTTACACTATTTACATTGTCATTAATAATTGCTTGTTCGTGAATTACAGAAAATCCACTGCTCATTGGTCATCATCATCATCATCATCAAAGTTAAATATTTCTCACATTAATTCTCATCTCAAAATTCAACATATTCCTGTCAGAATCATTAACTCATCACCATTAAATCATTTAAATGAAAATTATTATCATCACTTCATTATACTTTCTAATTATTCACACAATCTTATTTTTTCATCTCCTTCAGATTAAATCATCTTAAATCATCAATATAAATTCTTTAATTCCTTAACTCAAGTTGCAATTTCTTTAATTATCTCTCAATTAAATTTATTTTAATCCATATAAATTCATTAATCATCAGCTTCTTTAATTAATTATCACCTTCTAATTCAGTTATTCATCATCTATCCAATCATCTATTAATTTATTTAAATCAGTTTATTTATCCAATCTTTAATTCATCCACTTATTTAATTCATTGATTTATTCCAAAATTTAATTTATCAAATTATTTTAATTTTATTCTTCTGGTTATTTAGATTCTTATTATTTCATCTAGTCATTCTGATTTTTATTTCATTAGGTCAGATCATTAATATGCTTAAATTTCAGATTATTATTTCATTAATTATTATTCTCAGAAAATCTTGTATTCTCAACTTTATTTATTTGTTTAATTTCCTAACAAATTGTTTAATATGGGTTATAGAACGTTGTCTTACAGTTTTATCACTTCCAAGTTATATCTCGTATTTAATTGTCATGCCAAAAAATATTATTGCCTTCACGACATCACGTTGGATCTGACTATCCACAACGACATTATATATCCTCACTTCTTCAAATATCACATTTGAATACCACAATTATTCCACAAAACTCCATAAATATTCGGCATACAGCCTGAATCTCAACAATTACGCTAGACTGGGTTCGACAACCTCATGTCTGCCTCAAAATACATTAGCAACATTGCAACTATCACTTGGCAACTTCTACAAAATGCCTATCACAAACTTCACTTAACCATGTTGCATGATCTACAAAAAATATATAACTGGCTTCAAATTATCAACGCACACAATCTCCAATAACTGTAATTAATCTGATCACATCTAGACAACTTCTTAAACAATTGAAAAAAATATTACCTTAGTAATTCAAGATCTGCTTTCAAATAGCATAAATTCTCTTACAATTCTCATAATTCACATCACAGAAGAGTCCAATGTGCTATAATTTCTCATATCAAAATCTGCAATACTGATCTGCCTTAAAATAAATCTGACCGTTAATGATTCATCTTACAAGATTCAATTACTTTAAATCCTTCTCAAAGGATGATTATAAAAATCAAAAGCATCAGCTGTACCAGGTGTTAAACTGAAAGTACTCTCAAAAGAGTATAGCAACAAAATATTGGATTGGCAAACAAGAATTACAAATGTAACCCTGCTGACATTTATCTTAACTTTATTTAACAAAATTTTGACTGATATGTGACTAGTAGTTCCTTGTTTGATCCTCTTACAATCTCATGTACACTCGGATGATAAAAATGAGTCCCTCAATGGCAAGTAAGATGAGTAACCACCGTACAATCGTATAAATACGAAAGACCTTGCCCCGTCGACTAACATGATAGTGCCCTGAACGATGGGTAAGATGAGTAACCACCATACAATCGTATAAATACGAAAGACCCCATCTCGAAGACTAAATGAGTGAATGTACCAGATCGGAATCAACAAGTCTCTAGTTGTCATATAAAAGCGATATTCATTCACTAAAGTGAATAACATCTTAATATCTCCAAACAATCCAATGGAAAAAATCCCTACTGATGAATAATACACACTCGCTAGTATGCAATGAACTGACGAAGTAATATAGATAATCAATTGCAGATCACGAGTTCGAAATACTCGTTACACAAAAAAACTATTCATGAAAAATATCCTTACTGGAAAAATGTCTAACAGACCAAACATCTGCTTAATAAAGCCAACCAATGGTGAGAATTTCGTATAATGATGCCTGCCATATCATATGGTCACGCCATATTCTAGCAAATTCGAAGCATATAAAGTCAAAGCCATGTCTAAATAATCGTATCACTCCTATTAGAAAAATATACATGTGTGCCCAGTATTCATGAAAATAATCGTATCAGGAAGTTATAACTCTTACAGTACCTTCTCATAATCAGCTGTTATTAAATTTCAAAGATCGTCGATTTTCCTTATGTAATGAATTTCTCGAAAGATCGCCGTGAATATCATTCCACCCACGCAATGACGATTGCCTTCAAATCCCAAGTGAATCAGCTGGTGGACCTCCTCCTCGTCAGGAATCGAATCCATCGCTCTGTGGTGCCATCGCGTCTCTGTCTGCGTTTACTCCGACATGATGAACTTCTGGTTATCCATAGCGGATACTGTCCAAGTCCTCACGAAAAAGTTCATAGAAACAGCGGACCCCCTATTCCTCTTCTACGTTACGCCACTGTTCCATACAATGTTCAGTTTGAGTGTTGAAAGTTCAATCTCCAATAACTGCTAAGTCTCACTTTCAGAAAATAAAATTTCATATGAGAGTGTCTAAGTTTATGAAACACCCTGTAGCTGTGTTCATACTCGGTAATTTATAACACTTTATAAGAAAGAATTGCATTAATGCACGAGCCAATGTTCATAAGTGCATTTGCCTGAAACATTTCATTTGCCTAAACTCGTTAATGTTACTTGGAATGCGTTATGAAATGCATAGTCGTAATATCAGTGAAAAACTATGTTCATTCGAAGTTCACAGTTGCAGTATCTCGTAACTATCTGCCTGTATAATTCAAATGCTGAATAAACGTTCCAACTCAACGTTGTAATGAAGTTCAGCTTCTGTCATAATGCTTGCGTATAAAATTGGAAATAACCCGCTCGCCCCTACTGCAATGCTATAGAATAATCTCCACATAAAGCTGGCCTCGCCATGTCGCTCTGCTATTCTGTTCTGCATTACCAAAATGCAGCTTGAAATAAAGTTCTCCAACCACTATCGCAATGCTGTTCTAAAACCCCGGCCTTCTCATGCTTGCTTGGGCCGTACAGCTGGTTCTGTAACCGGTCTTCACGCTGCCTACTGCGGGTTTCCGTCCGGCTCACTGACCTACTTTTCGTTCGCTGCTTGGTGAAGTTAAAACTGTCGCTTTCACTTTCCGTGACAAAAGCTGTTCGCTGCGCGACCTTAACCATACGCTCGGCATATGTCCTACTCAGCTCGCTGTCTGACCTCGACTGCCGTGCTAACTGTACTTGACTCCTCTGCTTACAGAGCTCGACTGCGTGACTCACTGAGCTCAACTGACTGTCTCTGGACTGCAATGACCTGAACCTCCCTGGCGCAGTCACGTGACGTTCTCCCCACCACTGTGGTCTTGCGTCACAAATATAATCTCGAACCCCCATCATCTCGGCTATTAACCCTAGAACTGCGGACCGTCTTCCAGGAAGACGGTGTGTTGTTTAATCAAGTGCGACCGTCTCTCTGAAAGACGGTCTTGGAATTCAAATATAGTACTACTGTTAGCCTTCAGATGGCACTAATTTCAAGTTATGCTGGTTCCCGATGCTTTTATCTTTCGTAGTGCAAGTCTTTGGCAAACAAATGACAGTATGCAAGCAATTATTTGGCTGCAGAATTGGAAGTACTTCCATGTTGATATTGAAGTTGCATTGAGCAAAATGGCCGCCAACTTTGTAGACGATTCAGAAATTAGGCACTTGATTTTTGACGATTAGTGTGATAGTATGGACGATGACAGTGATTATTGTGTGGATTCGTATGAAAATGAAGATGGTGAAAGTAGTGGCAGTGATACCGGCGAACAGGATGTCACGCAAGTTATGGAAATCCCCATCAATGCAAGCGATGTTTATCATGTTCCGACAGACCCTGTACACATGCCTAATGTTAGCCGTGAAGTGGTAAGTGTGAACTAGACTGATATTCAACCCGAAGAAAGTGACTTTCCAGGTAAAAATGTACCGTTTATCGTTCATCATCCTGGCCCTGTGAACTTACCTCCCCGTAATCGCGCGCCGATTATGTACTTCAAAATCGAGAAATGTCATATTTTTGTAAAAATAATTTTCTTTTTAGTAAATAACAGGAATTAATTGAAACTGGTTCTTGAATTAGTAACAAAAAACTATGATCTTTTCATTTATGATGTCTCTGATGAACATTTAACTCGGCAATATGGTTTTCTAGAGCAGAAAAGTCAATAATTTTTTATTTTTTTATTTTTTATAAAATACTTTTTACGATTAATTCAAAGTGACGAGTCTGAATGATTCACCTATATCAATATAATATAGAACAGTCTTTCAGCTTTATATTGGTGTATGATAAGTCATATTCATGAACACAGTATGCTTACAGATACCAAATTCCTTTAGTGTGTACTTTATGGGAATTTTGCTGCAGCATTTGACAGATAAACCTGCAGCAGTTCTAGGGTTAAGTTATAAAATAACTTAAGGGTTATCTGACTTCCTTCATATTATTACCATATATAATGCTTGTTATATCTTCTCTTCTGAGATGTTTAAATACCATATTCCATATAGATCTTAATAAAGCTTCATAATTCTATCCATAAATCCATCTGCTTACAGCTGTCAGTGCCTTCTTAATCCTAGACCTTCTACGTCATCCTGACATTCCTCTTGACTCGATCTGAGCGCTATCTTTTCATAACTCTTCCATTAATCTCAACTACGGCTTAATGTCTGCTGGCGTAGCCGATAGCCTCAACTAGGTATCGGGTACAGTCTGCCAAGGAAGTCATTCTCCACGATCGAAGCAGTGCCCTGAGTTCTGTAAAGAAGCCACAATCCAAGAAATCAGAACATTGCATCGGCTTTCATATCACGATGCTCGCAAGAGGTACCGTGATATGGATGCCCCCGAATTTCGGGTGACGTTTGTGGCCGCGGCGACGCCCTCATTCACCCCTGCTGTCACAGTTCCCAGTGTAGTACCCTCGACGTCCGGTAATTCAGCAGTATTGAAATCACCCCTCGCTGTACCAGCGAAAATTGTCTGCCCGAAGGAGGTCCCACAACCTTCTTCGAGCAAGGAAAAGAAGGCGACAGTTATACCATCTAAACCGGCGAAATCGGAGAAGTCCTCTTCTTCTTCTTCGAACCGGTCGGCTAACACGCCTTCCCCAGTTAACAGGGGAAAGAAGAGTTTGCCGACCAGGGCTGGTCCTTCTTCCAGTCCACCCGATATGACAAAAGAAGTAGTGGAGATGAGAGAGATGGTTCGTCGCCGTCTCTCTCGCCCTCCTCCTGACGGAGTGGCTACTGACTCTGCTGGCCTTCCCGCTCCCACGACCATCAAGGCAGCGAAGCTGGCTGAAGTCAAACTCGTCCATATGGAGGAACTCCCCTACAAATAGGAAAATACATCAGCGGTGGAGAGAGGAACGGTTCAGAGCCCTTCCTCTTCCTCTCCTAGAGACAGGGCTGCTCAGGTATCTGCTGGCCTTTCCACTCCCACCACCACCAGTGGAGCGGTGTCAGCAGGAGCGGCCATGTTTTTTAAGGAAATGGCGTCTTAGGGGAAGCGACCATCTACTTCCCCAAATAGACGTCAGCGCCGATCAAGAAAGAAATCTATTCGGGACATGTCGGGGACAGACACCCAGTCTTCGGACCGGGAGAAAGCCCCTCGACACCGCTCTCGCTCTTCCGACAAGGAGCGCGCGCCATCCAGGGGACTGCCCGCTCCATTTTCTTCGTCTTCGGACGGAGATGTGGAGATTGAGGTGCGCTCTCCTGCCCCATCTTCTCCAAATAGAGATGGGGAATGGTGGCAAACGGTCAAGCGTAAGTAGACCCACTTCTACTTACAATGGAACTGTAATAGGTATTCTGGTCATCTCAATGAGTTACGTCAATTAATATCTTCGTTTTCGGCAACCATTGTCTGTCTTCAGGAATTCAGGTTTCGTCCTGGACATGAGGCAATAATGCGTTACTTCAAACTCTTCTCTGAAGATCCGGTGGATGGAGCTGTGGCCGTCGGTGGCGCCTGCATTCTCGTCCACTCTAGCCTCTTCAGAGAAGAGGTGCTGATGCGTACTCAGCTAGAAGCAGTTGCAGTTCGTACATTCCACCTGATTCCCAACTGGATTGAAGCCAGCTGGTGGATCTAGTCTCTCAGCTTCCCCCCCCCCTCCCTCCTTCTCTCCTTCTGGGATATGTTGATGCCCACAACACCATCTAGGGCTCCGCTACCACTAGTGATGGAGGGAGAGATTTTGAGAGACTGATCAGGCGGCTGGAGCAGTATTTGTTGAGCACAGGGGAACCTACGCACTTCTCTATTGCACACGGCACTTATTCAAGTGTCGATATCACCTTGTGCTGTCGTGCGCTGGTTCTCCTGCTACAGTGGGGTGTACACGGCGACCTTTGTATTAGTGACCATTTCCCGATTATCGTTACTCTTCCGAACCTGAGAGCCATCGAATTACCAAGTCGATGGCTTCTCCGTCGGGCTGATTGGACAACTTTCACAGCACGTGCGGATTTTGCCGAAGACACCTTTGAGAGTGTCTATGATCATACCATTCACATAACGCATGGTATTTTGGCTGCTGCTGAGGAAACAATATCTTCCTCATCCGGCAACTCCCACCGGAAACTTGTCCCTTGGTGGACAGCCGAGATTGCAGCAGCCTTTAAAGATCGTCGACGTGCTTTCAAATGCTATCGGAGGCAAAACACTTTGGCCAATCTTATCACCTTCAAAAGGATGCGTGCTTGTGGCCGATATCTGATTCGGGAGAGTAATAAAATGACGTGGGAAAAGTATGTGTTGTTTATGACGACACATACTCCTTCATCTCAAGTGTGGACTAAGCTTCGTCGGATCTCCGGACTCCCGATATCATTGATGGCACACGGAGTCTCCATCATCGGAGACATCATCACGGACCAACTCGCCATTGCCAACAGTATTGGATCGCACTTCAATTATGTATCCTGTTCTGGGAGTTACGATCCAACGTTTCTGACTCTGAAGCGGGAGGCGGAGGCTCACCCCTTGTCCTTTGCCACTGCTGCTTTGGAGTCCTACAATGTACCAGTCTCTGATTGGGAACTGCGCAGTGCGCTTTCACTGTGTAGGGATACGGCTCCCGGACCGGATAGCATACAGAATCAAATGTAAAACATCTGTGTGAATCCAGTATAAAGGAATAGTTGGTCCTCTTCAATCGTATATGGATTGATGGGCAGTTTCCATCTCAATGGCGAGAGTGGATCGTGATACCGGTTCCCAAGGCTGGAAAGGATCCCAATCTTGTCAGCAGCTATAGGCCCATTTGCCTGTCAAATGCCCTATGTAAGCTGCGAGAGAAGATGGTGAACCGTCGACTGGTGTGGTTCCTGGAAGAGAGAGGCTTACTGTCAGAGCACCAGTCTAGATTTCGCTCCCATATGTCCACCACCGCCCATCTGGTGCGACTTGTGTGCGCCATACAGGAGACATTTCTCCGAATTGCCTACGACACCATATGGCGCTACGAGATCCTTTCCACCCTTCATGAGTGGGGACTCCGTGGTAATCTACCGACTTTCATTGTGAATTTCATGTAGTCCGACCCTTCCGTGTAAGGGTCGGTAGAACATATCGCAATATTATACCCAAGAAAACGAAGTTCCTCAGGGTTCTGTTCTGTCACCTTGTTCGAGGTTGCCATAAACGGCATTGTTACCGCCCACGATAGTTCCATCGCTGTATGTAGCCGATTTAGCTCTGCTTTACAGCTCTGGAAGTATGTCAATCGTGGAACGGCAATTGCAGATAGCTATTAACCGGGTCGGCAGGTGGGCTCACGACCGGTTTTCATCAGCGAAATCCTCCGTCGTCCATTTTTGTCGGCTCCGAAGGCTACACTTACACCCTGAACTACATCTCAGGTATGCTGCGTTGCCGTTGGTTGACACTTATCGCTTCCTGGGGCTCCATTTTGACAGCACATTAACGTGGCAGCACCATATACGGCATCTAAGAACGACGTGTCTCAGGAAACTGAACATGCTCAAGTTTCTTAGTAGCACTACGTGGGGGCTGAAGGAGCGGTGCTGCTACGGTTCTACCAAGCCCTCGTCGTGTCCCGGCTAGACTATGGTTCTGCGGCTTACAGTTCAGAAAGGCCGGCAACCTTGAAAATGCTGGACAGTATCCACCATTGTGGCGTTAGGCTGGCTACTGGTGCCTTCCGGACCATCACGATACCCAGCCGACTCGCCGAATCGGGTGTTCCACCTCTAAATTATCGACACCAACTTATACTTTTAGCATATACTACCAATGTGCGTCAAATGCCGCAATATCCGGACTATAGAGGGCTCGTCAGTACCCAATTCGACCAGAGGTACGCCAACCAGCCTCGAACCACTCGGCCGGTTGGTATTAGACTCGATAGCTCGTGTACTGAAATAGGAGTGGCTGTGGGCCCTGTATGATCCGGAAAACTAGCGAGGTGCCTCCGTGGCAAGTCCCGCGTCAGGAAATTCGGTTAGATCTACACGGAGGTCCTAAGGTGAACACGGATGCCTCCGTTCGGAGGTGTAACTATATACAATAGCAAGTTCGTGAAGTTCCAACACTCCTTAGCCGAAACTCCGCAGTACTATCGCATTAACCACAACCTTTCATTTTTCCTACGTTTAGAGGGGGTCAATTATGACGTAATTTAATAAGGGTAGAAGATCTTAAAAATTTGCCAAATTGTATGGGTGCGTTTCCGCGAATAAATTTGCCAGGTTTCATTCCATTCCCTCATTTTGGAAAATGTGGTAAAATCGTTTCAAAGCGGACATTTAATACAATTTTTTGCTGAGTTATAACAATATTTCTTAAACACAATGCGTTCAAATGTTAACAATAGGGTGAATGTTACAAGTTTTCATTCTGAGAATAGAAAGTTAGTGAGTTTGTCCTAGCTTGGCGGGTGAGTACAGTATATGATACTGTGTCCACATATGGTGCAGGTGTGGAATCATCTCTCTGCACAGAATCTGTGATCAAACCCATGGGCCGAGGTCCTCGTGAAACGTGTCGCAGCTTGAAGATTGCCTTATTCCACTCTTCTGTTTCCATGTTTCTGTTTTCTCACTTATGAAACCACCCAACCATCTTCTTCTTTCCTGATGTTTATCCCAGTACAGAGTCCGCTGCTCTACCACCCAACCATCAGAATATAATAAATAGGGGCCGGATTTTGGTAGGTTTTAAAATTGTCATTTTAGGTTTTCAAAAACATAAAATTGTTCTTTTTAGGTTTTTATTAGGTAGAATGGGTTTTACAATAGGTTCTTATGTTTAAAGGCTAGCGAAAGTTGACATACATTACATAAGGCTTACAATTAATACCTCATTGCTAGTAGACAATCTGATTGCAACGAGAGAGCAAATATTTTACATAATGATGCGTAATCAAATTATCACCGATAACTTTACACTTTTAGGGATTGCAATAAAGCCAAGGATGTCAGAGATGATTTTCACACTCTATCTCGTTCAAATAATTTTGTTTCTTTACAATATTGGATTCTTGGGAACAATAAGAGATTTATTCCCTCTTTCCTCTCTGTAAATAACCAAACAATAATATATAAGCTGGAAAGTGCTGAAAATATTTCATTTTTCCTGTAGGTAGGATTGCTTTCAATCAACTGGAGCTAGGAATAAACACTATCTTCACATTTAATTTCAAGAATTATGGACAAAATTTGAAATATACTACAATAAATGGTACAAAACTGCAATTAGTTATTTTTAGGTACTCGCGTATCATTTAGTTTTTTAGGTAGTACGGAATATCAGTGTGATTCGTAAAAGTATTTAGAAGTATGGGAAAAATAGATAAGAACCTAAGAATCCGGTCCCTAATAATAGGCTAACTGCGCCCCGATAGTAGGCCTATAAGGTAGTTTCTCTGTTGCTGGATAGCGAATTTTTGTACAACCTCAATTGTCTAGAATTAAAAAGATATAATAATAATAGTATACTAATAATAATCATTATTGACTAATAATTATGAAAATAATAATAACATAACTGTCTAATGATAATAATAATAACAGTAGTCTAATAATAAGTATTTCGCTGTCCTCTTGGAGTGACGATGTGGGTAGTCATAATATAGCCTTATTCTGAAAGCAGAGACAAGAAATGATTGTCAATGATATTTAAGCCAACCACAATTTGATTAAACTAGAGAATCGTCTGTACTCGCCTCTCCAACTCCAGGCAGCTTGAAATGTATAAATTTTATATGTGGTCTCAAACCTCATGTCTCGGTGATAAACAACGTTGAAGTGCAAACAAACACTACGGTGTTCCCGCAAATTAGATATACTTAGTTATATACGGAAAAGGTGCCACGGAAACGATTGATAGCACTGTGCTTTGCCCATTGCCCTACCTCACAAATCGTGTACGGTATCACAAAGATATTTTGATCAACCGATCACAACGACGGGACGGAGTCGCGCAACTTCTTTTGTGGTACAGGATCTCTACATTAGCTGAAACAGAAGGCTGGCGTGCTGTGAGGTGAGCGGGAAAATGGGATTGAGGGAGTAAATGCACGCACGTCGTCCCAATAAAAATAACAGCTATATCGCACGCCTTCTGCTTGACCTTGAGACGTCATAATGCAGCCTTGTAACAATACAATCCCGTTAAATTTGTAACGTTCCGTTCCGTCTCTTTGTTCCGTTATTATATGTAGAACGTTCCGAACTGTAACGTATCGGATATTCCTCTGTTCATTTCGGTACGGGACAATGTAACGTTCCACCCGTCTCCAATACGCAGTACCGGTACAGGCTCAGCTAACGTTCGACTGTTCCAGATACCGGTTACGGTTTCAGAATCAGTTCCGTTCCAGCACGGTAACGTTACGCTTGGAACAGACAGCGGTAACGTTACAACTTGGAGATAACAGTGGAGATAACGGAATTTCTCAGTTCCACATAGACAAGAGTTCCGTTCCGCGTTACGTTCTTTTCCGGGTCCCTGCCGGAGATTTGAGGTAGGATGCCCTTCCCGACGCAACGTGATTTTTGAGATAAAAATTTCACTCCTCTGTCACCACCCTCCGGGTGACAGACGAGCAGATTATTATTATTATTACTATTATTATGGAAAAGGGTGCTGGCCCCGGGGTGTTGTGGTAGAGCGTCTGCCTTTCCATTCTCACCAGGATTTCTAGAAACTGACGTGAGAGCTGGAAAGAGGTGCACTCAGTCTCGTGAGGACAATTAAGTAACTGTCTGAGAGTGAGGCAGCACCCCGGTCGGGAAAACTACGACTAAAGGCCGGGGAGGCCCTACTCACTGACCACGCGTCACCCCGCAATATGCAGGCCAAATGGCCAAGGCTGTAGTGCCACGATGTTTAGCTTATGGAAGATGAATGTTCCCCTAAAAGGCAACAATTGGTTAACACCGTGATATGGGAAGAGAAAATCTAGTAGGGCCATTGCATTCACCTGAATTTAAGGTAGACGTGACGCATTAATTGAGAAAGGATTTGTTATTAGAATTGAGTATGTTATAAGTTATATGTGAGTGATTTTTTTCTATGTAATAAGTAGTGGTTTTGTAAGAGTTCAAAACCCACCGCCACCGCTCCACCACCCAAGATGGCGGCGGCGCGATATCTCTCGACCGCATGGTCGGATTTTGACGAATGAGGTGTCATTGAACTCGAGCTGACACCCCCTTTCCATTGGACAACATATTTCCACCCCAAAATAAAACCTACCCCTACTAGGGGGTGAAATTGTAATTTTTAGTAAATCTCGTTTTCAAGTGCGACATGTGGGAGTTTGAATGCCAATATGGAATTAAACGTTGTTCTACAAAAGAGACATGTGTACGGTGGAAAGCCAATATGAATTAACATTTTTTTTTTTTTTTTTTTTTACGCATGTGCACTTGTCTTTTGTAAGAGGGCGGGCTTTTTGAAAAATGATTAATGGATGAGTTATTAAAAAATAACCAAAAGATCCAAATATTTTTAATATCTTGTGAACCAGTAAGGCTAGGGACTTGTATGGGGGGTCGTAGGACTTGATGTAACGCCCCGTCTTTTAATGTATTATTCATTTTTTGTCAAATGGTCCTAAGTGCAAAACTCGGAGGAAGGATGTTCTCTAGCACTATTGGAGGCTAATGCATATACCCAAGTTCATAGGGCACACGCAATTACCCCATTCTTTTTTGTGGAAGGTGGGGGGTAAAGCTAGCGTTGGGGCTAATGCATACACCAAAGTAATCGGGGTACATGCAAATATCCCATGCAGTTTTTTTATGGAGGATGACACAAGCCTGTGATGTATGATATAAAACAAGCCAACTCCTGCAGTGAATGACGTCACGTGAAGCAGGTGATACAACCGGATGCAAGGTCAGCGTTAGGTTAAGGAAGTGTGTGAAACATAATTCTGGCTGACGTAGAATGTAAGCGGGAAAAGGAACTCTCCACCGGATGCAAGGTTTAGTGTTACAAAATAGCAAGTTTTCGAAAAATGTTTCTTGCAGACGTAGGATGTTAGTAAAACATGATATTGCTACTGGAAGCAAGGTGCTGTGTTACAGGATGCAGGTGTGTGAAATATGAATTTTGCAGACGTATGATGTCACGTGATGTAGGTGTTTATTATCAACCATGACAAACGTTACATTGACAGATATTTGAGACAGCACAGGTGCACACATGACATAGATGTGTTTGTGGTATAAAAGGTTAGGGTGGGGGAAGACCTTTCTCACTTTGTATTTGAATGTCGTGAACGACAATTGACAAAGTGTTATCTCTACAGCTTACCTGTGTTGGAAGAGGACTTCAAAATACATTACTAGTTTGGTAAGTGTGTTAATATAAAATCATATTTAGTTGGTTATAAGCGCTTTATTAAGTTCGAATGTTTAACACTACGTGTCAGTGGCAGTGGCGTTTAGTAGCTTAAGTTGGAACTACTTGAAATTTGACCTGATGGGCGCTTACGGATGATTAATTAAAATACCCTGCTATGACCATTGTCTGTAATTATTTTATTTTTCTTTTACTTTGTTTTATCTTTTATTAATATTTATGATTTCTTTCTTTTATAGGTAATTTGGAAATTGATCATTATGTTCAAGTGTGGTGACTGTAATAAACAGTTTTCAAGACCTGACAGCCTTCAACGGCATGCAAGTACTAAACATAATCACAAAATGTTTCTATGTAGTCATTGTGCTACCACATTTAACCAACGGGATAGTCTTGGACGGCATGTAAATTTAAAGCATGTTAGTTCAGCATCATTTTCGTGTTCAGTTTGCGAACTTGGTTTTTCTGGTGTAAAACGATATCAATCCCACATGGATGAAGTACATGGTGAACAAGAGGAATTAAGAACTGCAAAACCATCAACTAGCACGGATCCTTTGAATAAATGTGATGAAGTAGGGGGTGACCGTTCTGAATTGAATGCTCAAAAGCGTAAACGTTTCCAAGATTGTGAAAAAAGTTATTCTATGAAAAGAATGAAGAATGGCAAACTTTTGATAACCCATTGTGATGTATGTAATATTGATATACCTTTATCAATCATTCAAGGGCATTCACGCAGTATTAATCATAAAAATAACGCTTGCCATGAAAAAAAAATACGAATATTCAACAAACTGGTAGTGCGTTTAAAAGTCGAATTGCCAGTTACAGACATTAGAGTGAAGAAAAAACTCAAAGTATTGAAACATTTTTACAGAATGTTAAACCTGGTGTGTTTGGATTGGTAGATAATGTTTGAGTGGTGCATAAAACATCTAAAATGAATTTCGAACTCTTTGGTTTATATGTAAAAACTGGGAGTGAAGGTGAAATTATGGATATCAAATCCTTTAATACAAAAATGTAATTGTTAGTGAATCAACTAATATCAGTGATATGTACCGAGACATTTCAAGTGCTATCATTGTGAGGAGTGAAGAGTTCCAGGAAAGGGAGTCAGGCTGGGCGTTGGTTGAAGTACATTATTTAGAAACCAACATGAATAAATATAACCCCCTTAGAGCATCATCATATATTGATTTACCTGTATGGATCAAACGAAAGAGAGCTGTTGTGAATGTTTTGTATAGTGATCAAGCATGATTTGCGTGGGCTGTAACCTCAGCTCTCCATCCAGCAGTGGGGCATGTGGAGAGAACATCATCTTATCCTCACTATTCTTCGGTGTTGAATTTAAAAGACATGGAATTTCCTATGGAGATAAAAGACATTCAACGTTTTGACGAGCTGAACAATGCAAGTATTAATGTTTAAGAAATTGAGAATAAGAGAATAGTAGGTCCTCTATATTATACTCAGGAAAAAAAGGATATTCATGTAAATTTACTATACATAACTAAAGGTGAAAATGCCCACTATTGTTGGATAAAACATTTAAGTAGACTTGTCAGTAGCCAGCTATCAAAATGCAATGGTAAAAAGAGGTTGTGTGATGGTTGTTAACTGTATTTCAGAAAAGAGGATCAACTGACTCAACATCAAAAATGGGGTTGTAATCATGTTTGTACGGTATTACCTACTCCTAGAAATAACATTTTAAAATTTAAGGACTTTGAGAAGCAGCTTCGAGTACCATTTGTTATATATGCTGACTTTGAAGTTTGCTTAAACCTTTTAATACATGTTCATCGAATCCAACCAAACCTTTTACCAACACTACTCACATTCATGAACCTTTTAGCTTTGCTTATTATATTAAATGTAGTTACAATGACTCTTTAAGTAAGTTCGAGCTTTATAGAGGACCTGATGCACCTAAAGTTTTTATGGAAAGACTTGAGAAAGATGCAATCCGTATATCCTCTATTTTAAATACTATCATCCCAATGGAGCCACTAACTTCATCAGAGCAAATGAGTTTTGAAACTGAAACTAATTGTTTTATATGTGGTGAATGTTTATATACAGATAGGGTTCGCGATCATGACCATTTAACAGGGAAATATCGTGGTGCTGCTCACCAAGAATGTAATTTAAAGTTTAGAGTAACTAAATTCATTCCAATCATTCTACATAACGGTAACAAATATGATAACCACTTTATCGTTAAAGAATTAGGAGCTTCAGATGAGAAAATTGATGTGATTGCAAATAATAAGGAACAATACATATCGTTTACAACATACATCAAAACTGACATTAAGAAAACTATAAAACTGCGATTTTTAGATTCATTCCGCTTTATGCCAAGTAGTCTTGATAATCATGCTAGTAATTTAAAATCAGATCAGTTTCGTGAAATTCAACGTGTCTTTCCAAAAGAAGATGATTTTAATTTGATTCGTCAAAAAGATATATTCCCTTATGAACATATTTACTGTGTGGAACGTCTTGAGGAGTGTTCTTTACCACCAAAAGATGCATTTTACAGTTCCTTAAACACAAGTCATATCAGTGATCAGGAATATTTACATGCACAACGTGTATGGACACAGTTCGACATTCAAACTTTAGGAGAATTTTCAGACATATATTTAAAGACAGATGTGTTGTTATTAGCAGATGTTTTTGAAAATTTCCGGTATGTTTGTATGAAAACTTATGACCTTGACCCTTGTCAGTATTTTACTGCTCCTGGATTAAGTTTCAGTTCTATGTCGAAAAAAAAAGTAAATTTAGAATTGATGACTGATATAGACATGATTAATTTTATAAAATTATCAATTCGAGGTGGATTAAGTCAATGTAGTGGGCGATATTCTAAAGCAAATAATAAATACATGCCAAGTTACAACCCTTGTGAAGAATCAAAGTATATTGCCTACCTTGATGCAAATAACCAATACGGTTGGGCTATGAGTCAATATCTACAACTGAAAGATTTTCGCTGGCTGACACAACCTGAAATTGATGTCTTACATGTTAACACTCTAAATGATAACGATGATATAGGATATATTTTAGAGGTAAATCTCGAGTACCCTAAAGAGTTACATGATGATCATAATGATTTACCATTTTGTCCTGAGAATATGAAATCTCCGTACATCACATCACGAACTAAAATATTAATTGCTAATGTGAATGTTAATGTAAATATGTAATACATTATCAAAACTTGAAACAGTGTCTACAGCATGGATTGAAATTAACTAAAATTCATCGCGTATTACAATTCCGTCAGTCAGCATGGCTCAAGCCATATATTGATCTGAACAATAATTTAAGAACACTGTCAACAAACGCTTTTGAAAAAGATTTTTATAAACTCATGAATAATAGTGTTTCTGGAAAGACTATGGAGAATGTTGATAAGCGAGTTGATGTAAAGCTGATAACAAGGTGGGAGAGCAACTTAATAAGCAAGCCTAACTTTCATAGCTGTTCAATTATTCACGAGGATTTAGTTGTAATACAAATGAATCGCCTTAAAGTAACTTACAACAAACCAATATATGTGGGTTATGCCATTCTGGAATTGTCAAAAACATTTATGTATGAATTTCACTATGATTATATTAAGAAAAACTATCAAGATAATGCTAAATTACTCTATACAGACACAGATTCTTTCATTTATGAGTTTCAAACTGATGATTTTTATGAGGGTATCAAAACTGAGCTAAATAGGTTTGATACAAGTGACTATCATAAGGATAATATCTACCATTTACCTCTAGTAAACAAAAAGGTTCTTGGAAAATTTAAAGATGAATGTGCTGGTGTTGTTATAGACACCTTTGTAGTCACAAAATCTAAATCATATAGTTATATGACGATTGATGATGTAGTAATAAAAAAATTAAAAGGAGTGAAAAAGAATGTTGTTAGTAAAGAGTTAGATATAAGTGATTATAAAAACTGTATAGTCAGTAACCCAGCTATATTATATAAGAAAATGTGTGTATTTAGAAGTAAAAATCATCAGTTACATACTAAATTGCTGAACAAAGTTGCTTTAAGAAATGAAGACAACAAACGATTCATTATACCCAGCTCATTTGATACTCTCACTTGGGGAAACAGTCGCATTGACGACTATTACTTCACTTAAGTAAGATGTTCACCATTTTGTATTATTTGTAGTATAATTATATTGTAATATATTTGTAAAAACTGTAAGTATAATGTATAATGTTAGACTCCTGTAGTAAAGTAAAAATAAAATAAGTAATACATTTTACTGTAAAATTTTGTCTCTAAAATATATCCTATATCATCGTTATCATTTAGAGTGTTAACATGTAAGACATCAATTTCAGGTTGTGTCAGCCAGCGAAAATCTTTGAGTCATAGCCCAACCGTATTGGTTATTTGCATCAAGGTATACAATTTACTTAGATTCTTCACAAGAGTTGTAGCTAGGCAAGTATTTATTATTTGCTTTAGAATATCGCCCACTACATTGACTTAATCCACCTCGAATTGATGATTTTATAAAAATAATCATGTCTATATCAGTCATCAATTCTAAATTTACTTTTGTTTTTTCAACATTGAACTGAAACTTAATCCAGGAGCAGTAAAATACTGACAAGGGTCAAGGTCATAAGTTGTCATACAAACATTCCGGAAATTTTCAAAAACATCTGCTAATAACAACACATCTGTCTTTAAATATATGTCTGAAAATTCTCCTAAAGTTTGATTGTCGAACTGTGTCCATACACGTTGTGCATGTGAATATTCCTGATCACTGATATGACTTGTGTTTAAGGAACTGTAAAATGCATCTTTTGGTGGTAAAGAACACTCCTCAAGACGTTCCACACAGTTAATATATTCATAAGGGAATATACCTTTTTGACGAATCAAATTAAAATCATCTTCTTTTGGAAAACACGTTGAATTTCACGAAACTGATCTGATTTTAAATTACTAGCAAGCTTATCAAGACTACTTGGCATAAAGCAGAATGAATCTAAAAATCGCAGTTTTATAGTTTTCTTAATGTCAGTTTTGATGTATTTTGTAAACGATATGTATTGTTCCTTATTATTTGCAATCACATCAATTTTCTCATCTGAAGCTCCTAATTCTTTAACGATAAAGTGGTTATCATATTTGCTACCGTTATGTAGAATGATTGGAATGAATTTAGTCACTCTAAACTTTAAATTACATTCTTGGTGAGCAGCACCACGATATTTCCCTGTTAAATGGTCATGATCGCGAACCCTATCTGTATATAAACATTCACCACATATAAAACAATTAGTTTCAGTTTCAAAACTCAATTGCTCTGATGAAGTTAGTGGCTCCATTGGGATGATAGTATTTAAAATAGAGGATATACGGATTGCATCTTTCTCAAGTCTTTCCATAAAAACTTTAGGTGCATCAGGTCCTCTATAAAGCTCGAACTTACTTAAAGAGTCATTGTAACTACATTTAATATAATAAGCAAAGCTAAAAGGTTCATGAATGTGAGTAGTGTTGGTAAAAGGTTTGGCTGGATTCGATGAACATGTATTAAAAGGTTTAAGCAAAGCTTCAAAGTCAGCATATATAACAAATGGTTCTCGAAGCTGCTTCTCAAAGTCCTTAAATTTTAAAATGTTATTTCTAGGAGTAGGTAATACCGTACAAACATGATTACAACCCCAATTTTGATGTTGAGTTAGTTGATCCTCTTTTCTGAAATATAGTAAACGACCATCACACAACCACTTTTTACCATTGCATTTTGATAGCTGGCTACTGACAAGTCTACTTAAATGTTTTATCCAACAATAGTGGGCATTTTCACCTTTAGTTATGTATAGTAAATTTACATGAGTATCCTTTTTTTCCTGAGTATAATATAGAGGACCTACTATTCTCTTATTTTCAATTTCATAAACGTTAATACTTACATTGTTCAGCTCTTCAAAACGTTGAATGTCTTTTATCTCCATAGAAAATTCCATTTCATTTAAATTCAACAATGAATAATAGTGAGGATAAGATTATGTTCTCTCCACATGCCCCACTGCTGGATGGAGAGCTGAGGTTACAGCCCACGCAAAACATGCTTGATCACTATTCAAAACATTCACTAACAATTACATTTTTGTATTAAAGGATTTGATATCCATAATTTCACTTTCACTCCCAGTTTTTACATATAAACCTAAGAGTTTGAAATTCATTTTAAATGTTTTATGCACCACTAAAACATTATCTACCAATCCAAACACACTAGGTTTAACATTCTGTAAAAATGTTTCAATACTTTGAGTTTTATCTTCACTCTAAGGTCTGTAACTAGCAATTCGACTTTTAAACGCACTAAAAATTTGTTGAATACTCGCAGAATTTTTTTTCATGGCAAGCGTTGTTTTTATGATTAATACTGCGTAAATGCCCTTGAATGATTGATAAAGGTATATCAATATTACATACTGCGCCCGTTGACGCATGTTTGTTCAGACAACAGAGACTAAAACGTATGCTGAAATGTAATTGAACATACCCTGAGAGCAGCGGAAAGAAGCTGAAGCAATATCGCTTATGATTATAATTTTACTTATTTTTCACATTCCAAAAATCAACTATAATTATAACCAAGTAATTCCGCATATTTGAAGTACAGCATACTTTGTAAATCGAAGAAACTATCAATTTACGCGGCCAGCTCATATACTGAGAGCACGCCATATTTGGTAACACAAGTTCCTATTTCTCTGTGGAAGAGACAACATGTGCATGATGGAGCACAAGTGAAAGGAAACCATGTGGCAGGAAAAATCTACGAATAACTTTCTTATGGATAGCCATCATGGCATTGTGTAATAATTGAATATTTGAAGACATTCACCACTACGAAAACTGTGAAATATTTTTATTATTATCCGAGGTGAAATGAAGTACTTGTGTGAAGAAAACTTTGCGACAGCATGGTCTCATTCGCACGCAAACACACATATTTCAGTGCTCTAGAAACTGTGTATTTAACTTACTTTATAACTGTACAAAATCTACAAGTATAAGCTTTATTTGCCGGATGGGCAGTGATTTTTTGTTTAATTTGTGTTAATATTTTCTTGTGTAAATATCATTGCAAGTCACGCGTGATTGTCGCACAAGCGACAGAGTCTAGAGCCAGTGGCGGAGTGAAAATGGGCAATTTTTACCGCATATTAGCTGCAGTGCGCGACAGTTTTATTTAATTATGTGCTACATTTTTACCAACGCTAACATCGCAATAATGATAAACCAGCAGATCTTCAGATACAACTCCAACCACGCGATGGCATGTGATTGCTAAATCATGCGTGGGGAATTGGCGACGGAGGATGTCCAGACACAATGAAATGGTAACCTAAAGCCATACACGAGACCGCATACAACATCTCATGGCGGGACTCGAACCAAGTGACGCTGAATCTGTAAGTCAGATCAAATATTTATAGCGTATTGTAAGAGTGGAAAACAGTAGACTTAGTTTATTTTGGTTTCGTTTATTTAGTGCACAATGCAGGTAGCTAATTATAAGACGCGTGTGGAAATTAATAGTTTATTAAACATTTATAGAAGCCAGGAAGGCTGGATTTTCAAGGCTCATTCGTATCATTTAAAAACAGGTATTATCAACTTTTATTTTGTCAGGCTGATGACAAATAAACTAGTTTGACAATGTTAAATCAAGGCCAAGGTTACGAGGCAAGTTCACTACACAGCACACTCGATTCTAGGCTGTGGATTAATATTTTGTTTTAGAAGGTTGTGAGATTTTTGACATTATTACAAGTGGAATGCCGAGTTCCGTTATTCACATTTATTGGTCAGAACAATACTTGAAAACAGGTTTATTTCTTCAAGAGAAGCCACGCAGGCAATGAATGCAATTGTATTTTGTAACCAAATGAACGCAGGTTCGATTTATTCAGGCAAGAGGCAACTTTATAAACGCACACACACAGTTAGCTTGTATCAGAAGCCTTTATGTTTATTTAAAGCGTTGTCAGGATGTGTTTTTGTACACATAATCTTTCTTACCAGCAATTCAAACGTGTATCAATTAGGATTCCACACTTTTGTAAATTAAGAGTATTATATGAGTCGTGACGGTGGATGAATACCTCCGACATTGTTATTGTGGTTATATCGGTGGTAATGAACTAACTAAAGTCGTACCAAAACCGAAGGCGCCTGGATCAATGGATCCGAAATAAGAGTAAAGTAATTGGTGAAGACATAAGATGTATAATAAGTGTGATGAAATATTGGTGAAGACACAGGGTGTCTCGTAAACTATTGAACTATTGAGTTATTTGCTTAAGCTGGATACAAACGTTACCTGAATACACTGAACGCTTTTAAAGGTCCATAAACTGAACAACAATACTGGCAGGAATAAATAATTGTGTGAAACTTTAATAATAAAAAATAGGGTTTTGAAAACTAACAAATCTTATAATCCCCCCCCCCCTGAACCTAAATAAAATTTATAAACATTAAAAATAAACTATTTTTCTGGACCAAATGTTAACACTTAGATATTGTTATGCTATTGTAGATACATTTTGATACATTTTCACATGATTAGTCGACCACTAATTGGTGAAGGGATAACTGAAGCACACACATCAGATTAGTAGCAATATGAGTCGATGTAATTGTTTAATTACTATCGCATTTGCAGGCTTTCTTATATTTTCTATTTTCTTAACACTTTGACACTATGACCGTTTGTTACAAACAGTAACAAATCGAGTACGCAGGCAGTGCCAATTGCACAACCATAGGAGTGCTGAATTATTGTATGCATTTGTGTTGTATTAGCATAGTTTTTTTTATTCAGCAACATTGTGCACAAAGCTTGATTTTCTTGGTAATAAACGCATCTCGTTTATTAATTAATGATATTTAGGACTAGCTAACACTTAACTCTAAAGATAAATGTTAGAGATGGCACCATCATAGCATAGGACAAATTTTCCACTTGCTACTAAATGTAAATGTTCTAGTATTTGTAAACAAGTAAATGTCTTGCTTTGCTGTAAATTCTTTTGATGTTTGATCCACCCGTAAGTTATTTCGATGTAATTGCTTAGGGCCGATCTTACGTGCCATTCTCTTAGCTTGTTCATTTTGTCGAATTTTGTATTAGGACCATGAGAGTAATTTAGATCTTGTTTAGAACTTTTTTTTATATTTCGTTCAGGGCAGAATAGTATCGGACTAGCCTTTTGCAACTCTCATGCTAGGCTAGGGATCTATTCTGAATAAAATTTATTTGTGATTTTAACCTAAGACTGACCTCTCTTTTCTTGTTTAGTTTTGTTATCGATGCATTCCTCTGAGCTGGTTAAAGATCGAACCTCATTAATTCCCGACACCCCCGAGTGCAGACTTCTGTGCTACGCCAGCCTATGAATGTATCGTCCCCCATACTTGTGTGTTAACTGGAAGAGGGTCTCGGAAGGGTCATTTGAAACCGGTGGCTCCCCGAAACCTTCGACCAGCTGGCACATATTGTACGTTGGCGCCGAACGTGGTTGCATCGAAACTTGTGTTATCTCCATGATTCGTTTGTTTGTGAGGATTTTATTTTGTTAGCAAATCCAAAAGCTTAGTAAAGAATCGAGATTTCGTACTAGTGTTTTGGAAGGCTACATGGCATTCTTATTTCAGAATTAAGACCATGAGGCTAGGTAACATTTATTAATGATAATAAGTTGAGGATTTGATTTTCAGTTATCCTAGTCTTGAGTAAATGTAAGTTGGTTGTTGTCTTGATGTCATTTAAATTTTTCCAGAGGTTCAGCTGTTATCATCGAATAAATTTATGAAGGAATGGATTTTCTACTGTTTTCCAACTCAAATCATTGTTAAGGCATAAGAAGTTGTTAGTTCCCCGTATTTCTCCAATTGAAGATATTATGTCTGCGCAAGAGACAGCCGAGTTGTTGGCAAACTTGCCTGCCCTACTTCATAATCTGCAGGTGTCGATGGACAATTTGATACGAAATAATAATGATCTCAGAGCTGAGATGGCTCAGAACAATGAAAACTTGAGGGCAGATATGACTCTAAATAATGAAAACTTGAGGGCTGATATAAACAATATTAGGGCCGATGTGACACAAAACAGTGACAATTTAAGGGCTGAGATCATACAAAACAATGACAATTTAAGGGCAGATATAAACACTGTTACAGAAAATGTAAACACGGTTAGGGCATACATGAATGAGAACAGTAACAATGCTACAGCTACTCTGTTACAAACTAGTAGCAACATTACTACCAATATTAGAGCTGATATGGCACTGTTAAACAATAACATTAGGGCAGATATGGCACAGAATGTAGTTGAAGTGCGAGAGGACATTGCCAATGTTAAAGCCGAAATTACTGTCACAATCAATAAGGTTAGTGACGATTTGCGTGCAGAGATGGAAACTTATCGCACGGAATATCACGCACACTTAGAGGGAATAAAACAGGAGATACGCACAATAAATCTGAGATAAATCAAAAACTCAAAGGCGTTCAGACGGAGGTGAACGATAACATCGAATCAGTCAGGAGTGAAGTCGCTAATGCAAAAGAAATCGTTAGTACTAGAATTAACTCCGTGGAACAGCGTATGGAAGAAGTTAACACGTACGTGGGTGTGTTAAAAGCTGATGTGGCTCTAGTTAACTCTGGATTAAAACTAACTAGGGGCATAGAATTTGCCGTACACATGAATATCAAACGTGTAGCAAGCAAAGTAGAGAAGGTGGAGGCTGAAGTCAGCAAAATAAAACAGAACTTAGCTACAGACATTGAAGCGATTCGAGAGGAAACTCGTGAGAACAATCACAGATCCAACCAATACGTAGCAAAAACATTAGATGCTTACCTTGAGGAACAGGATGGGAAACAGAAAGAATTCGATAATCGCATTGAAGGAAGATTTGAGCACATAGAATCACAGGTGAACGCTATAATTAATAAGCAACCTGAGAAAGTGTTAGAATACGCCGAAATGGATGAACGCATCAATCGTCTATTAAAACCTAATAGAGAGGGTGTACCATCTACAAACACTGCGACTAACATGGCAAAACCGAATATTCCTATGGAAAACCAAGGTTATAATCCATTTAGGACAACATCGCAATTTTGGACACCGAATGCTAACATAACGCCGAATTATGGGCTGACATCTAACTTTAATGTCACGCCGAACTATGGTCAAACTCAGTACTCGAATATTGTGTATTTGAGAAGCCATGAAGATCGACCGGCAAAATTCAATAATTCCAATTCCGTTACACCGGTAGATTTTCTGAGAAACTTGGAGTCATACATGAGAGAAACTATGGTAACACCAGACAGGGAGTTACGGACTGTCGAAAAATACCTAGAGAACAGCCCGTTAACCTGGTTCAAGGCATTCAGATACTCATTCCACAATTATCAAGAATTTAGAGTAGCATTCCTTAAGACTTATTGGTCTTTGGAACGTCAGCAAAATATAAGGGCGGAAATGTACAATAAGAGGTACGCTAGTACTCAAACAACTAAGTACGCTACCTACTTCGCAAGTCAGCTTTCAAAATTGCAATGTTTGGAACCCCCTTTGTCCGAATTAGAACTTGTCCAAACCATTAGAAGACAATACCCTATGGAAGTACAAAGGTTACTCATAGCGTCAGATGCAAATACATTTATGAAATGTGACGAAGTTCTTAGAAAACTGGATAGCAGTCCCGAACAATTTGCACCTACAGCTAAACACAGGAGCACACATGATGTAAATGTAACTTTAGTGGACAGAACCAGTCAGACTGTACAAACTACAGAGAATCGTCGAACAAATAATCGTCAAAATCACGAGGGACCAGATAGAAGGAGAGATTTCCGTGATTATCGTTAAGACAATACACCTTATGCAAGGAATCGTCGATTTGACACAATTAACAAGAATTACCAGAACAGATATGAAAATAGAACCAACAATTACAACAACAATCGTCGTAGTAACAATAATAACCATAACAATAACAACGCTAATTTCAATCGTGGTTATAGAGGACAGCCACGTGATCGTGAGGATCGAAATAACCGATACACTGATAATCCCAGAAGAGATTACAGACACAGTGGCGGTTACCGAAGAGAAAATGATTATCGTTTCCAATACGATAATGATTGGCGAGGTAAGGCTAATGAAAGTCGCCAGTACATTCGAGACAGAAGAAATAGAGGAGAGAGGAATTCAGTCAGAAAGTCTGAAGAGGAAAGAGTACCTAATGTAAGTGAAGAGGAGCATGATGAACGCCCGTCTTCAGGGGCTCCAAAAGGAAAAAAATACTCCGATTTCAGGAGAGGAGTGCTAAGCACGGAAGACCATCCTGTAGTAGCGGATGTGCTACAGTGGGAACCCGTAGCGGAAGACCTCCTAGATGAAAGAAAGACTACAGATGGTTCGCGACTGAAGGAGTTGCCTGTCATCGCGGCCCGCATTAATGACTGGCCTGTAAATATGCTTGTTGACACCGGAGCTATGGTTAGTGTAGTTTCTGGAGAAATTTATTGTGAATTAAAGAATGCAGGAGACTTATGTGAATTGCCAGTCTCGAACATAAAAGTACGTGGTATAATACCAGACCGCACGGTGAAGTGCCGAGTATAATTTTCTTGCTTATTGAACATAGGAGGCCCTGAATATAGGCATGAATTCCTGGTCACGAATAATGTTTGTCACTTGGCTATTTTAGGAGCGGATTTTATACGCCGATACGAAGGTATTATAGACTTGAAATCCAACACAGTACAATTTTGTGATTCAAGTGCTATTCCATTGGGAGCAGCTGGTCAAGGGAATAATATGCTCATGTATACAATGACCGAGGTTCTGGAAGAGACGTCATTCATTACTGACTGCTCGATTGAGAAGGCGGTGCATGCAGACGTACCATCACATTTAAAGCCACAGCTAGACCAATTCTTAACCGAATACCAAGATGTTTTCGATACTACACCTGGGGAAATTGCTAATTTTGAATACGACTTGTTGGTGCAGGATGATTCACCGTATCAACACAAGATTTACCCTATTGCCGAGAAACATTTAGAGGAAGCTACGAGGAAGATTCTAGAGATGGAAAAGGCTGGAATTATAAAGAAGATGCCTACTTCTTATCTTAACCCACTAGTAACTGTGGTAAATACTGACGGAAGCCTACGGCTGTGCTTAGACGCACGTTCCTTAAATGATAGGCTCGCTCCAGAACACGACCGACCTCCAAGGATTCAGGACATCCTGAGGAGATTTAAGAGAAAAGAACTGTTCACTTCTATTGGTTTAGTTTCATCTTATCACCATATAAAACACTCTGAAGCTACCAGGAAATATACTGGATTTCTTTTCGGACAGATGACCTACGTATTCTGCAAATTACCATTTGGAATCAAGACTGCAGGCGCAGCTTTAATAAGGGCATTGGATGCTAACTTGACTACTGAGGTAAAGGAAAAGATAATATTTTATGTGGATGATATTATCATAGCGTCCGAGACAGAAGTTGAGCACTTTAACACCTTACGTCTTGTCTTTGACAATCTTCGCGTTGCAAACTTCAAAGTTAACTTAGTTAAATGCAATTTTTTTCGACCTGAAATTAAATTTGTTGGACACATCATTGATGGTGAAGGATACCGTCCTAACCCCGCTAAAATCCAGGCGATTTCGCATTTTCCTAAACCAACGAAAATAAAGCACGCGAGGCAGTTCCTTGGTATTTTGCAATTTTTAGCTCACATTGTCCCGCATACTCCGAGACGGTCGCTCCATTTCATGATTTACTCCGAAAGAATACTAAATGGGCCTGGAATGAAGAATGTGACGCCGCTTTTGAAAAGGCCAAGAACATGATGAGCAATAGTATCACACTGGAATATCCAGACTACTCCCGTAACTTTATTCTTGAGACAGACTCAGATCACAATCGTCATTACATAGCTTTTCTCAGCAGGAGGTTACGTCCACATGAAAAGAATTATTTCACCACTGAATTGGAGGCTTTGTCTGTGGTATATGCCCTTGAATATTGGAGGAAGATATTGTGGGGTCAAACAATTATCGTGAGGACTGACCACCACGCACTTACCTTTCTTCTGCGGACAAGACTAGCGAATGATCGTATTACGCGCTGGATATTGTTTATTCAACAATTTGACCTTACAATTGTTCATCGTCCTGGTAAGGAGAATATTTTAGCCGATGTTCTCAGCCGTAATCCGGAACCACATGTTAACGCCATAGACATCGTGGGAGGATGTGCAGAACACTTGACAAGATTGGGACACCTTGCTGAAGGACAAAAACGTGATCGTGAACTAAGGAATATTATCCGATTCCTACAAAGGAGGACGGATGCTCAAGATTCTGATTATGTGAGAACTTCCAGGATTGCTGATGATTACCTAATCTATCAAGGGTTATTGTACAAATTCGTTGATGAAGATCATACTCAACTACGAGTAATCGTACCACCGAGAAACCAGAGGCTAATCGTGGAGTTAGCACACTTAACTACAGGACATTCTGGTACTGATAAAACTCTAGCAGCCATCAGGGAAACATTTGTTTGGAATGATATGGGAAGTTCTGTCAAGGATGGTTTAAGAGTCTGTGATCTATGCCAGAGGAACAAATATAATACCCAATTGCTTAAGGAGTTGCCAGGACCTATACTCCCGACCGAACCAAGAGAACTTTACGCTCTAGATATATTTGGCCAAATTCCGAAATCTAGGCGAGGAAATCGATATGTGGTAGTGTGCCCAATTAGACACGGCAGTCTGGCATCGAAATCGGTTCTTATCAAAGAAGACCAGTCCCATGATTCTGCCCAGAATCGAATCATTGATATCTGAGGGGGAACAGCTACAAGGAACCCGAAGAGTAATGAGTTATATCTGCATATAATCATAATAGCAGGATTTCACGGCTAGAACGGGAATATCATAGCTTTTTAAGGTGGATAATTGCAAGAAAATGCAGGCCTATCTACAGTTATAGAAGCCCGAATGCATGAAAGCAAACCAGCTGGACAGTTGACAAATCGGAGCTAGCGAAGGGGCGTATTTAAGTGACACCAGAGAACTAATTTTCGTCCGGACCACAGGAACAGCTCAAGATTAATGACTCTGGGATCCACCAGTTCACAAGGCCTAAGAGAAGAGAGGGGGCAGTCGCCCACGGAAATTAATTGATTACAGACAATTGGAGCATTGAAATGAAATAAAATTTACACTCAAGTGAATATATTCTAGGAAAGATAATTTAGGAGTGTTCTCACGCCTAAATTAAAGCCTACATCTATAATTGAGCCTCTGAACACACTGCTTCCGCTCGGGAGAAAGGTTTTGGAGACCAGCAGAGGGGGAAGTACCAGGATAGCGTCATGACGCCGTGGTATAAGGCAATTAATTGTAATTAATTGGCTGAAGCGATCGCTTGCACGCGAGTGATTTTGGGACCCCCACACCTAGACCAACGAGGATTATACTTCACTTTGTCTGGAAATGTATTATTCCAGGAAGGGAGTCGGTCCTGAGTGTCCAGTAGACTATGTTTCACAAGAAAGCTTTATATAGGGGGAGCTTCACAGGGAAGTTAGTTCGTCTTTAGTTCGTCTTCAGTTCGTCATGACTCAACACGTAAACTAACACGCTGCCAGATCACGCAAGAAAGTGCGCGAATTTATAAAATATCGACGCTCAAGTATATTTGGAGAACAATGGAAGCGCATCATGCAGCTTCACAATAGTAATTATGCATCGTGTAAGATTTTGTCTACAGCAGATATTTAACCAATAACCTACGCAAGTATAAATTCAGGACAGCGTAGGGATAATTTAGGATGTTTATAGACAGTGAACATACCAGGAAGTGTTGTCATAGGTAAAAATGACACATTATTGTCAGGATCACTACAGTTATGGGAGCCTGGAAGGCGTCACAAATAGTCGTGACAGAGGATTGAACAGAATTGCAGTAGAGGTGATATAAACTGTAGGTGACGGAAATCAAACGCACGCACACGCAAGATAGACTTTCATGGAGACTAGCGGTTGTCAGAATTTAGCTGCATCGCATCTCTGAGGTCAGGCGATAGTTGGAGTCCAATCAAGGATCCATGTGTGAAATAGTGCGTGAATTGTATATAAAGTGATATTACAGTGATTTTTAAAAGTGTTTATGTATGTGGTAAAATAATATGTATTGTGTCAAAGTGAGAAAAGCCAGTGATGAAAATATGATTATCATGTGGGAAGTGTATACCATGTGTCGTGTGATAAGTATCACGATGGCTTAAGCTAAGCATCATGGTAGGCTCGTGCCTGGCGTTCTGGACTAACACGGCAAAAATGAAAAGTGAGTACAAATTTAATATGTTGATATGATTAAATAGCTCACCATACAACGAAGCATCACTCTAAGACTAATAATTAACATTCATTTATGTACGAGATTACACCCCTCGTATTTTGGTAAAATATGGCTTGGAGGGTGATTTGTTAACGGCCATTTAGGCCTAAGATATTGATGAAAGTAACGGTAACGTTAAATAATAATAATAATAATAATAATAATCATCTGGGGTCGGTAACAGCAATAAATAAAATAATAGGCATGTCAGGCCTAGAGTACGTGCAAAGTGTGTCATGTCTAACGTAAAAATACTGTATTATTGTAAACAGTAAGAAAGAAACGTAAAATATCGAGATAATGAGAGTTTTTCAGTGTCATTGAATTGTTGAATGAATATTTACTATGGTAAATTCTACAGGGTTGTATTTGAGAACCATTAAGGTAGTTAATGTAAGCCAGTAAACTTATGCATGTTTTGGGAGCTACATAAAGCTTTGACTTAAGAGTAATTGCAGAGAGGACGTGAGTGCTTTAATAATTGAGTCATCTATAAGAAGTATTGTTTGAGCCGCGTACAGCGAGCAAGTAACGTAGAATCAAGAGATTTACGTCAATAAGTTGCGGGGATCATCCAAACATAGCTTGCGCGTTAGGCGAAAAGTCGGCTAATCTACGAGATAGTATCGCCTTGGAGCATACATGTATTATTCGCCGCGAAGTGGGACAGAGACTGTCTGTATCCACCGCTTGCAGAATTGTTGCCACTGGGGATAACTGTTCGAGACCCTGTGTGAGCCCATGTATTAATTGATCTGCCCTTAGAGGTAAGACTAATGGTTCGTCGTATAGGAAACGCCGATTTCCTTATTATAGGCAGCTGCACCAGTGAGAGAACTGTGATACTCACTTGAGATGCGCGCCGGAAGCCACTAATGTCGCCACAGAACGGCAAAGCTATTACATGATCCATCCCCTGCCATGAATATTAATTAGGAGCCGAGTTGAGCCCATTATACTATAAATGTAGGTGTTAAATAATTAGAATGACTCAATTACTAGGGACAACACTCAGGGTACCTCCAGCATACTGCACCAGTAAACAAACTTGACCTTGCTAGGAGCCAGATGGGGTGGTTGGAAGGCCACTAGACCGGCGGCCATCTTTCTCAGTCAGCCGAAACTAATTTATTTTCCGCTTGGAAAGGAGGTCTGTTGACCTGATCCTTTTATTTTAAAAGCGTAGTGGGACACTGAAGAATCTCGATATTTCGAAAAGTAATTAAGATATGATTGATGTGATGATGCCAATTGAATTAAATGCTTTATTTCCACACACATACCATGTTGGATCGCTGTGATCGGATAATATTTGGCCAAGTTATTCTCTGAGGAGGAATACTGCACCAAATAAATATGGGCATCTTTGTAAAGTGTATTTTGCCCAGTTTACACTAATTTATTCATACGGGTAGAGTAATTTCAATGACATGACACGTCTGTAACGATAATGTTTTGACCAGACCCAGAAAATCGTTGTATGGTGAAGCTATAAACATTTCTATCCATGTGTATTTTGGAAGGGAAAACGTACCACTTCAGCGTTTCAAATTGACGGGAAAAAGGGATTACCAGTTGCACGACACAACACTTGTTAATTAAGGCATAAGATAATGAATTAATGTTACTGAAAGTAAATGCCCCGTGTAAAACGGATAAATGTTTAATAATTGCAGATTAATGTCATGTAAAGATAAATTGTGTTTATTGTGTCGTGATATTCCAGTTTGTGTTAAATTGTGCCACGTGAAGAACTATGGACACTCGCAAATGTCGGAGAGTATCAATAATAGAATGTTTGGAATAGACTTGAGTGCGGTGAAGCACTAATTTTAAGGAGAGACTCAAAGATAACTTTGATTTTGTTGTGGGAAGTAAATGTAAACTATCTTTTGTTTGTGTTTTATGTTGTATAGTCATGATTTTCTATCATTAATTGTTATATTTAGGAATATGTTGTTTCTTTCAAGTAGAGTAGTCACCTGACAGACTCAAATCCTGAGCATGTGATCGTATGGTGGGCATGAATGTCCCATACCTCGAAAGACCGTGAGTTAGCTGGGATATGAACACATGTTCCATATGATGACGATTGGGTACATGGAGGACATGTTATTGTACTAGGATTGAGTCACAGGTACTACTAAAAGTCGGCCAAGATATTATTGGTAGAGGCAAGTATAGCAGAAAAATTAGGATATATTAAGAAAAGGCCGCGTCCCATTGTTAATAAGCCTTCACGTCAAAATAAATGTTGATAATCCTCCATAAGACATGCCTAAATGTAACCTGTTAGTATTGAGCACCCACCTACTTTTATTTATCATAGAGCATGTCTTCCCATTAATTTATCATGGCGCCCAACGTGGGCAAAGCATGGTCTACTATCTAATTTATCATGACGCTGATACGTGGGGCCAGTTTAAAATACGGGTCACCATAGGTGTGCAGGTACCTCTTATTTATATGTGCATGTCGTCCCATTAATTTATCATGGCGTCCAGATACGTGAGGGCTTATGGGATTCAGAAAACCCCATAATAAGTGTATGATTTCCAGGGGGAAAACCATAATAGTATTGTTTTTCCTCAAACTGTGTTTGAGCGATTGTGAGTTTTTTAGGTGATTCTCAGACATTAGACACTGTTGTCAGACGGGTACGAGGGTCTAAACCCATTCCATAGGTGGTTACAGCACCGTGTAAAATGAATGTTGTTGTTGTCGCGATATCGGAATTCCTTTTCCCAATATAACGCGCCAGCATGCTCAGCTACGGCCTGCCTAAATCTCAAGATAAGAAATATAGGATGGCTGGTACTGAGGGGGTACTCAAGTGTATCGCGGAGTTAAAGGAACATTTTGATACTACTCATGCCAAGACTAGGGAAGATGCTAAAGCATTTCAAACTGAAATGAACACTAGATTAGAGGCTAATCAAACTAAAATGAGCCAGATGTTGGCTACAGTAAATACTCAGTTAGAGACCAACTTATTAGAGGTCAGTCAATGATTAGATTCAAACCTATTAGAGGTCAATAAAAATTGATGATGTTAAAGAATCTATTAAGCAAGAGGTAACTAAGAATATTGTTAGCGTGGTTTCAGAGATGCAAGCAAATAATGACAAACGCTTTGAGTCAATAGAGGTAAAACTCGAGAATAATCTGCAAGCGTGCAGAGAATCACAACGTGAGATTAATGATATCTTAAACAATATGTCCGTAGAGCTTAAAGATATTCAAAATCAGAACGAAGCGAATACTAAGCGACAGCAAGAGCAATTTTATACGTTCACTCAGACCGTGGATCAAAGGCTCGAAGACTGCGACGAAAAATGGAATAATCGTATGGCAGGCTACGCAAAAGCTGTAGACGAAGCATTAAGGAAGCAGGATCAGAATATCCTTGACCAATGCAAGGAGATCAGTGAAATAAAAACTTCCGCTCAAGAAAATAAGGGAATAATCTCAAACATGAAAACGCAGGTTGGAAAGGTTCAAAAAGAGTTAGAACAAACTCAAAACGATCTAGCAGTCATTCATAAAAGGCAAGATGAGGACCAGGGAGAAATTACCAAAATAAGGACCGAAATCTCCAGTATGCATGGTCACATCCAGAAAGAGGTTACAGGCTTACGAGAAGAATTGGAACTTCGAGAGGCCTTGAAAACTGAAGCCAGCGATAAAACGCTTGCCGAAGTAAGGCAAAGTCTGGCGGGGTAAATTTCCCATATGAAAGAGAGCCTTAAAGATGACAAGGAGAAAGTATTTTCTATGGCAGAGAAAAACCGGGATCGCTTGGAAAAAATAGAACGAGAGGTGTTAGCTCATTTCGAAAGAGCGGAAAACAGGCACAGCCAAATGGAAACTAGAATGATCGCACATGAGGAGTTCATATTGCGAAATCCTAGATCCAATGAAGGAAGCATAGATGAAAATAGGAGAAATAGATGGGCAGATATAGAGATACAGCCCACTCCGAAGAACACAGCCATGCCAAGTGACAGCCCGTATACCACGCCTGGTATACATATTGCTATGTCCACACCGCATGAAAATGCTGTACAAAATCAGATAGTCACTGTTGTGAGGGCTAGTGACGAGAAACCGAGAAAGTATTCTGGGAGTAACTCAAATATGACACCCAAATACTGGCTGAAAGAGGTTTCCGAGTACTTGAATGACGCGAAAGTACCGCCAGAGCGTAGATTAAGAGCTATCGAAAAACTGACTGAGGGCGAATGCGCCTTATGGTTTAGAAGTTTTCGTTACACGTTTGAAACCGTTGACGAATTTCGCCAGGCGTTTTTAAGCAGGTACTGGGATGCAAATATACAACAGAATCTCAGATTGGACTTGTACTCCAGACGCTATAGTACAAATAATCCAACGAAATACGCTGAATTCTTCATAGCTCAATTATGCCGTTTTCGGGAGCTTGATGAAGGCCCTAGAGAGCTAGATCTGTGTATAGCGATAGCCAAGCAATTACCATATGAAGTACAACGACTATTAATCTGGGCAAACGCCAAGAAAGCGACTGAAATTTAGGAAGTGCTGAGGCAGCTCGATCTCACCACAGCGCAGCACACAAGGCAGAGTCGGAGCACGGAACAAGTCTACATGACTAGTACACCAACTGAATCGACTAGGGTGCAGACTAAAAGTAAGTCTACTAGCACAGAAACGGAGAAGTCGGACTGGCAACGAGAAGAAAGGGAAAACCAGAATTGGAGGCCAGCATACAGAGGAAGATCGAACCGCGGATACCGAGGAAGAAAAACCTGGAATCAGCGCGATACAAGAGACCAACAGCCTGATAACAGGAGAAATTACGGCCGAAATGGGAATAACCGAAAATGGAGATCCCAAGAACAGAGTCGCGGGTTCGACGAAGAAGCAGAAGAACGTTATCACGCATCACTAAGATATATGGAGGAGCGTGGAGACGACAATAGAAAGTCGCAAGTGCATTGGGATGAAGCGATTAAGAATAGAAGATCACCCGACATCTATAAGAATGATGACGGAGCCAAGAGTCTGGAACTTCAGCAGTACGAAGACAGACAGAAGAACTCCACAAAGAATGGAGCAATAGAAAAAAAACACCAAAATTATATGACCAAATAGGAGAGATAAATACAGGGTGGAATACAGTGAATGTGGTTAACTGGATTGCTAAACCTGAGGAACTCATTGAAGACCAAGATGAAGGGCCGGTCAATGTAAGAAGGGAACTACCCATTATAATTGTAAACATCGCAGGCATGAAGATAAGGAGTCTTCTAGACACAGGCTCGACGGTATGTCTAATTACCCAGGCGTTATATAATGAAATCCAAAGTAAAATCCACGTATTGAAAATACCTATTTCAAGCGTGAAGATAAAAGGCGTGATACCAGATAAAGTAATGATATGCAGATACCAAGTATTTTTAGATTTCCAGATAGGGAACTCTACATTTTCACAGAGCTTCCTACTTGTGAATAAGCTGCCTTTTAACATTATTGTTGGCATGGATTTCATAAGAGAATATAAGGTCATAATAGATCTCTCACAAGACATTGTTATGTTTCGCGCAAGTGAGGAAAAAGAAAATTTAGAGCTCTCATTAGAACACAGTGAAACGAGACCAGAAGAGTATGTATGGCATACATACGGAGATATGACTGGGGATGCAGTATTGACAACAGAAGACATCGAGGGAGAGTTGGCAACACTGGCCGCAGACATTGAAAAGGACCTCGAACCACAATTCGAAGAATGCCTGGGAGAAAAGATAGAAGAAGCTAAAATTGGTCCAGAGCATAAGCAAATGTTAAGGGAACTGCTATTTGAATACAAAGGAGTCTTCGATTCGAGACCTGGCCGGATCAAGAATTTCCAATATGCGTTCCAAGTTAGTGACTGGACACCATTCAGACAAAAGCCTTATCCTGTAGCCGAGAAACATTATTTAAAGGTCAAGGAAGCAATACAGGAGATGCTGGAGGCGGGCGTCATTGAAAAGACGGCCACACCTTATGTCAGCCCACTGGTAGTTGTACCTAAACAGGACGGAAGTGTAAGGATATGCCTGGACCTGCGGAATTTGAATTCCATGGTCATACCAGAATTTGACCAAGTGCTACCCATAAAGGAGATCCTCAGAAGGTTCAAAGGAAAGACTGTATTCTCAAATCTTGACATCACTGCAAGTTTTCACCATCTTGCACTGGAGGAGAAAACAAGCTTATTAACTGGGTTTTTATTCGATCAGAATACATACTCATTCGTGCGTCTCCCATTTGGCCTGAAAACAGCGGGTTCAGCATTGATACGAGCGCTTGATCGAAACCTGTCTGAAGAAGTAAAAGCAACAACCATAAGCTATGTAGATGATATACTGCTGACATCAGAAACAGTCGGAGAACACATCAGAGATCTACGCAAGCTGCTGGATGACCTAAGTCAGGCTAACTTTAAGGTCAGTCTAAAGAAATCTAACTTTGGTCAGAGAGAAGTTAAATTCGTAGGCCATGTAATAGATGCGCAAGGAGTTAGGCCAAATCCGGGAAAAATTGGAGGTCATTAAACATTTCCCGAGACCAACGAAGGTGAAGAACGTCAGGCAATATCTAGGCGTTATTGGATTCTTTTCGAGCCATTGTCCGAAGTATACCGAGACCGTAGCACCACTCCAATATTTACTGAAGAAAGGGGGAAGGTGGCGATGGACGGAAAAATGCGAGGAAGCCTTCGTGAAATCTAAACAGATGCTTTTAGATTATTTTAAATTGAGATATCCAGATTACACCCAGAGATTTATTATCTAGACTGACGCATCATTTATAGGCATTGGGGCGATGCTTTACCAGGAAAATGTGGACAGGCCAGAGGAGAAAACTTATATTGCATTCATAAGCAGAAGGTTGAAACCTAATGAAACGAACTATACGGTCACGGAGATTGAATTACTCGTTTTGGTGAAAGCTAATTTATGGGTTCAGAATTATATTAAGAACGGGCCATAAAGCCCTAACATTCCTGTTGAAAACTGACTTGTCGAGTCAAAGACTGACGAGGTGGTCCTTGTATATATAGCAATTTCAAGTGGAAATCGAGTATTGCTCGGGGAAGGACAATATCATACCTGACTTGCTAAGCAGATACCCGACAGCTGATGAAGAGGAAGCTCTAGCTATCGACATAGAAGATAGAGACCAGAAGACCTTAGATGATCTAAGGAACATCACCGTTTTTCAACGTGAAGATCCCTGGATACGGTTAATGATTAATTACTTCGAGGGAAAGCTTGTCAGAGGAACCCCGATGTATGTAGAAGCCGAGGCATTATCAACAGAATATTTATGGTTTAATCAGATGCTACACAAGAAATGGAGCCATAAAAAACAGCTAGTTCAGATCCAGAGAGCAGGGAATACAAAAAGTTCCAACATAATTATCACGGACCCTACCTGATTATAAGGGACTTGCAAAATAATGGCTACAGAATCAAAGATGAAGAAACAGGCAGAGAAGTTGTAGTAAACGCTGCTAATTTAAAATTATATAGTCCGCCAGAGGAATTTGAAACAATAGAAGAGCAACCCATTCACACCCAAATGGACAGGGAGTCATTATATATGCACGCAGAGAATCCTGAGAAAAGCCCGCACCAGGGAGAAAGAAAGCGAGACAACCGGCTCGTAGACCCAAAGGAGACGAGGGTTGAATGCAGCTGTCAGTTGGAATGATTTTACAACCAGTTGTGTGAGGCAGCAGCAGAGTTCCAGGAAATGAATGAACAGCTAAGGGTGCAGAACGAGGAAATACGAGACGGCAGACGGAGTGGAGTGGGGGTACAAGACATCCCACTGCCCAGGAACACTGACCGCTTAAAGTAAACACTGTATGAAGTCGATGCCATCTGGAGGCCCGAATTCACTTGTAAAATGAATTTTCCGAGCTTAGCGAGGGAATGATGTGCCCAATTAGACACGGCAGTCTGGCATCGAACTCGGGTCTTATCAAAGAAGACCAGGCCCATGATTCTGCCCAGAATCGAATCATTGATCTCTGAGGGGGAACAGCTACAGGGAACCCGAAGAGTAATGAGTTATATCTGCATATAATCATAATAGCAGAATTTCACGGCTAGAACGGGAATATCATAGCTTTTTAAGGTGGATAATTGCAAGAAAATGCAGGCCTATCTACAGTTATAGAAGCCCGAATGCATGAAAGCAAACCAGCTTGAGAGTTGTCAAATCGGAGCTGGCGAAGGTGCGTATTTATGTGACGCCAGGGAACTAATTTTCGTCTGGACCACAGGAACAGCTCAAGATTAATGACTCTGGGATCCACCAGTTCACAAGGCCTAAGAGAAGAGAGGGGGCAGTCGCCCACGGAAATTAATTGATTACAGACAATTGGAGCATTGAAATGAAATAAAATTTACACCCAGGTGAATATATTCTAGGAAAGATAATTTAGGAGTGTTCTCACGCCTAAATTAAAACCTACATCTATAAATGAGCCTCTGAACACACTGCTTCCGCTCGGGATGAAGGTTTTGGAGACCATCAGAGGGGGAAGTACCAGGATAGCGTCATGACGCCATTGTAGAAGGTAATTAATTGAAATTAATTGGCCGAAACGATCGCTTGCACGCGAGTGATTTTGGGACCTCCACACCTAGACAAACGAGGATTATACTTCACTTTGTCTGGAAATGTATTATTCCAGGAAGGGAGTCGGTCCTGAGTGTCCAGTGGACTATGTTTCACAAGAAAGCTTTATATAGGGAGAGATTCGCAGGGAAGTTAGTTCGTCTTTCGTTCGTCTTCAGTTCGTCTTGACTCAACACGTAAACTAGCACGCTGCCAGATCACGCAAGAAAGTGTGCGAATTTATAAAGTATCGACGCTCAAATATATTTGGAGAACAATGGAAGCGCATCATGCAGCTTCACAATAGTAATTATGCATCGTGTAAGATTTAGTCTACAGCAGATATTTAACCAATAACCTACGCAAGTATAAATTCAGGACAGCGTAGGGATAATTTAGGATGTTTATAGACAGTGAACATACCAGGAGGTGTTGTCATAGGTAAAAATGACACATTATTGTTAGGATCACTACAGTTATGGGAGCCGGGAAGGCGTCACAAATAGTCGTGACGGAGGATTGAACAGAATTGCAGTAGAGGTGATATGAACTGTAGGTGACGGGAATCGAACGCACGCACACGCAAGATAGACCGTCATGGAGACTAGCGGTTGTCAGAATTTAGCTGCATCGCATCTCTGAGGTCAGGCGATAGTTGGAGTCCAATCAAGGATCCATGTGTGAAATAGTGCGTGAATTGTATATAAAGTGATATTACAGTGATTTTTAAAAGTGTTTATGTATGTGGTAAAATAATATGTATTGTGTCAAAGTGAGAAAAGCCAGTGATGAAAATATGATTATCATGTGTGAAGTGTATACCATGTGTCGTGTGATAAGTATCACGATGGCTTAAGCTAAGCATCATGGTAGGCTCGTGCCTGGCGTGCTGGACTAACACGGCAAAAATGAAAAGTGAGTACAAATTTAATATGTTGATATGATTAAATAGCTCACCATACAACGAAGCATCACTCTAAGACTAATAATTAACATTCATTTATGTACGAGATTACACCCCTCGTATTTTGGTAAAATATGGCTTGGAGGGTGATTTGTTTACGGCCATTTAGGCCTAAGATATTGATGAAAGTAACGGTAACGTTAAATAATATTAATAATAATAATAATAATCATCTGGGGTCGGTAACAGCAATAAATAAAATAATAGGCATGTCAGGCCAAGAGTACGTGCAAAGTGTGTCATGTCTAACGTAAAAATACTGTATTATTGTAAACAGTAAGAAAGAAACGTAAAATATCGAGATAATGGGAGTTTTGCAGTGTCATTGAATTGTTGAATGAATATTTACTATGGTAAATTCTACAGGGTTGTATTTGAGAACCATTAAGGTAGTTAATGTAAGCCAGTAAACTTATGCATGTTTTGGGAGCTACATAAAGCTTTGGCTTAAGAGTAATTGCAGAGAGGACGTGAGTGCTTTAATAATTGAGTCATCTATAAGAAGTATTGTTTGAGCCGCGTACAGCGAGCAAGTAACGTAGAATCAAGAGATTTACGTCAATAAGTTGCGGGGATCATCCAAACATAGTTTGTTCGTTAGGCGAAAACTCGGCTAATCTACGAGATAGTATCGCCTTGGAGCATACTTGTATTATTCGCCGCAAAGTGGGACAGAGACTGACTGTATCCACCGCTTGCAGATTTGTTGCCACTGGGGATAACTGTTCGAGACCCTGTGTGAGCCCATGTATTAATTGGTCTGCCCTTAGAGGTAAGACTAATGGTTCGTCGTATAGGAAACGCCGATTTCCTTATTATAGGCAGCTGCACCAGTGAGAGAACTGTGATACTCACTTGAGATGCGCGCCAGAAGCCACTAATGTCGCCACAGAACTGCAAAGCAATTACATGATCCATCCCCTGCCATGAATATTAATTAGGAGCCGAGTTGAGCCCATTATACTATAAATGTAGGTGTTAAATAATTAGAATGACTCAATTACTAGGGGAAGCCTCCGTGGCTTAGGCGGCAGCACGCCGGCCTCTCACCGCTGGGTCCGTGGTTCAAATCCCGGTCACTCCATGTGAGATCTGTGCTGGACAAAACGGAGGCAGACAGGTTTTTCTCCGGGTACTCCGGTTTTTCCTGTCAAAATTTCATTCCAGCAACACTCTCCACTATCATTTCATTTCATCTGTCATTCATTTAATCATTGCCCCAGAGGAGTGCGTCAGGCCTCGGCAGCCGGCACAGTTCATATCCTCGCCGCTAGATGGGGGCTTCATTCATTCCATTCCTGACCCGGTCGGAGACTGGAAGCAGGCTGTGGATTTTCATTTCAATTACTAGGGACAACACTCAGGGTACCTCCAGCATACTGCACCAGTAAACAAACTTAACCTTGCTAGGCGCCAGATGGGGTGGTTGGAAGGCCACTAGACTGGCGGCCATCTTTCTCAGTCAGCCGAAACTAATTTATTGTCCGCTTGGAAAGGAGGTCTGTTGACCTGATCCTTTTATTTTAAAAGCGTAGTGGGACACTGAAGAATCTCGATATTTCGAAAAGTAATTAAGATATGATTGATGTGATGATGCCAATTGAATTAAATGCTTTATTTCCACACACATACCATGTTTGATCGCTGTGATCGGATAATATTTGGCCAAGTTATTCTCTGAGGAGGAATACTGCACCAAATAAATATAGGCATCTTTGTAAAGTGTATTTTGCCCAGTTAACACTAATTTATTCATACGGGTAGAGTAATTTCAATGACATGACACGTTTGTAACGATAATGTTTTGACCAGACCCAGAAAATCGTTGTATGGTGAAGCTATAAACATTTCTATCCATGTGTATTTTGGAAGGGAAAACGTACCACTTCAGCGTTTCAGATTGACGGGAAAAAGGGATTACGAGTTGCACGACACAACACTTGTTAATTAAGGCATAAGATAATGAATTAATGTTACTGAAAGTAAATTCCCCGTGTAAAACGGATAAATGTTTAATAATTGCAGATTAATGTCATGTAAAGATAAATTGTGTTTATTGTGTCGTGATATTCCAGTTTGTGTTAAATTGTGCCACGTGAAGAACTATGGACACTCGCAAATGTCAGAGAGTATCAATAATAGGATGTTTGGAATAGACTTGAGTGCGGTGAAGCACTAATTTTAAGGAGAGACTCACAGATAACTTTGATTTTGTTGTGGGAATTAAATGTAAACTATCTTTTGTTTGTGTTTTATGTTGTATAGCCATGATTTTCTATCATTAAATGTTATATTTAGGAATATGTTGTTTCTTTCAAGTAGAGTAGTCACCTGACAGACTCAAATCCTGAGCATGTGATCGTATGGTGGGCATGAATGTCCCATACCTCGAAAGACCGTGAGTTAGCTGGGATACGAACACATGTTCCATATGATGACGATTGGGTACAGTAGTGACACTGGATGTGTTCACTAAATATTTAATGCTACATCCTATTCAGAAAGCCACAGCTAAACAGATCATTAGCAGAATTGAGAGACAGGTCATACCGGAGACTGGAAGACCTCAATTTTTGCTCACAGTTCATGGCTCACAATTCACTTCTTTGGAATTTCTGGAAGCCATGCAATGATTAGGCATAGGGCATGTCTTATCTTCTATCAGACACCCTGAGAGCAATCCGGCGGAGAGATATATGGCTGAACTGTCAAAGTTTTTGCCGCCAATATTGTTCTAACACACATTGGAGATGGGCAGAGGTCCTAATTGTCGCTGCCCAATGTATCAACAACACTCAGCACGAGAGCACTGGATACACTCCAGTTGAGCTACACTTTAACAGAAGACCTCAAAGAGCATGGAATAACATTGTTGCATTGCCACCCAGCATCCAACCTGCGCATGCCACTAAGATAACAGAAGCCCGTGAACGTATGATGAGACAAGCACAGAAGCGCTTACGAAGAGTCCAGAGGCAACGTTTTCATGGACCACTCCATGTAAATGATACGGTACTTATCAGGAGACCCGGAATTTCTAATCACCTCGAACGGGTGTACCACAAGTTCATTTCTTTATTTTACGGTCCACACCGGATAACAACAGTGTACAACAATGACAGTTATGCTGTAAGTGATCCTCAGACTGGTGAGAGGATCGGTATTTTCAATGCTGCAAATTTAAAATTGTATTTTCAAGATTGAATTGGATGAAATAAAAATTGACTACCACAATTTTTATTTACTTGACGTGGAGATGTATGCGCCCGTTGACGCATGTTTGCTCAGACAACAGAGACTAAAACTTATGCTGAAATGTAACTGAACATACCCTGCGATAGGCGGGAAGAAGCTGAAGCAATATCGCTTATGATTATAATTTTACTTATTTTTCACATTCCAAAAATCAACTATAATTATAACCAAGTAATTCTGCATATTTGAAGTACAGCATACTTCGTAAATTGAAGAAACTATCAATTTACGCGGCCAGCTCATATACTGAGAGCACTCCATATTTGGTAACACAAGTTCCTATTTGTCTGTGGAAGAGACAACATGTGCATGATGGAGCACAAGTGAAAGGAAACCATGTGGCAGGAAAAATCTACGAATAACTTTCTTATGGATAGCCATCATGGCATTGTGTAATAATTGAATGTTTGAAGACATTCACCACTACGAAAACTGTGAAATATTTTTTATTATTATCCGAGGTGAAATGAAGGACTTGTGTGAAGAAAACCTTGCGACCGCATGGTCTCATTCTCACGCACACACACATATTTCAGTGTTCTAGAAACTGTGTATTTAACTAACTTTATACCTGTACAAAATCTACAAGTATAATCTTTATTTGCCGGATGGGCAGTGATTTTTTGTTTAATTTGTGTTAATATTTTCTTGTTTAAATATCATTGCAAGTCACGCGTGAGTGTCGCACAAGTGACAGAGGCTAGAGCCAGTGGCGGAGTGAAAATGGGCAATTTTTTACCGCATATTAGCTGCAGTGCGCGACAGTTTTATTTAATTATGTGCTACATTTTTACCAACGCTAACAACGCAATAATGATAAACCAGCAGATCTTCAGATACAACTCCAACCACGCGATGGCATGTGATTGCTAAATCATTCATGGGGAATTGGCGAAGGAGGATGTCCAGACACAATGAAATGGTAACCTAAAGCCATACACGAGACCGCATACAACATCTCATGGCGGGACTCGAACCAAGTGACGCTGAATCTGTAAATCAGATCAAATATTTATAGCGTATTGTAAGAGTGGAAAACAGTAGACTTAGTTTATTTTGGTTTCATTTATTTAGTGCACAATGCAGGTAGCTAATTATTAGACGCGTGTGGAAATTAATAGTTTATTAAACATTTATAGAAGCCAGGAAGGCTGGATTTTCAAGGCTCGTTCGTATCATTTAAAAACAGGTATTATCAACTTTTATTTTGTCAGGCTGATGACAAATAAACTAGTTTGACAATGTTAAATCAAGGCCAAGGTTACGAGCCAAGTTCACTACACAGCACACTCGATTCTAGGCAGTGGATTAATATATTGTTTTAGAAGGTTGTGAGATTCTTGACATTATTACAAGTGGAATGCAGAGTTCCGTTATTCACATTTATTGGCCAGAACAATACTTGAAAACAGGTTTATTTCTTCAAGAGAAGCCACGCAGGCAATGAATGCAATTGTATTTTGTAACCAAATGAACGCAGGTTCGATTTATACAGGGAAGAGGCAATTTTATAAACGCACACACACAGTTAGCTTGTATCAGAAGCCTTTATGTTTATTTAAAGCGTTGTCAGGATGTGTTTTTGTACACATAATCTTTCTTACCAGCAATTCAAACGTGTATCAATTAGGATTCCACACTTTTGTAAATTAAGAGTATTATATGAGTCGTGACGGTGGATGAATACCTCCGACATTGTTATTGTGGTTATATCGGTGGTAATGAACTAACTAAAGTCGTACCAAAACCGAAGGCGCCTGGATGAATGGATTGAAATAAGAGTAAAGTAATTGGTGAAGGCATAGGATGTATAATAAGTGTGATGAAATATTGGTGAAGACACAGGGTGTCTCGTAAACTATTGAACTATTGAGTTATTTGCTTAAGCTGGATACAAACGTTACCTGAATACACTGAACGCTTTTAAAGGTCCATAAACTGAACAACAATACTGGCAGGAATAAATAATTGTGTGAAACTTTAATAATCAAATATAGGGTTTTGAAAACTAACAAATCTTATAATCCCCCCCCCCCCCTGAACCTAAATAAAATTTACAAACATTAAAAATAAACTATTTTTCTGGACCAAATGTTAACACTTAGATATTGTTAAGCTATTGTAGATACATTTTGATACATTTTCACATGATTAGTCGACCACTAATTGGTGAAGTGATAACTGAAGCACACACATCAGATTAGTAGCAATATGAGTCGATGTAATTGATTAATTACTATCGCATTTGAGGGTTTCCTATATTTTCTATTTTCTTAACACTTTGACACTATGACCGTTTGTTACAAACAGTAACAAATCGAGTACGCAGGCAGTGCCAATTGCACAACCATAGGAGTGCTGAATTATTGTATGCATTTGTGTTGTATTAGCATAGTTTTTTTATTCAGCAACATTGTGCACATAGCTTGATTTTCTTAGTAATAAACGCATCTCGTTTATTAATTAATGATATTTAGGACTAGCTAACACTTAACTCTAAAGATAAATGTTAGAGATAGCACCATCATAGCATAGGACAAATTTTCCCTTGCTACTAAATGTAAATGTTCTAGTATTTGTAAACAAGTAAATGTCTTGCTTTGCTGTAAATTCTTTTGATGTTTGATCCACCCGTAAGTTATTTCGATGTAATTGCTTAGGGCCGATCTTACGTGCCATTCTCTTGGCTTGTTCATTTTGTCGAATTTTGTATTAGGACCATGAGAGTAATTTAGATCTTGTTTAGGACTTTTTTTATATTTCTTTCAGGGCAGAATAGTATCGGACTAGCCTTTTGCAACTCTCATGCTAGGCTAGGGATCTATTCTGAATAAAATTTATTTGTGATTTTAACCTAAGACCGACCTCTCTTTTCTTGTTTAGTTTTGTTATCGATGCATTCCTCTGAGCTGGTTAAAGATCGAACCTCATCAATTCCCGACACCCCCGAGTGCAGACTTTTGTGCTACACCAGCCTATGAATGTATCGTCCCCCATACTTGTGTGTTAACTGGAAGAGTGTCTCGGAAGGATCATTTGAAACCGGTGGCTCTCCGAAACCTTCGGCCAGCGGGCACAATACATCACAATGTGTTATCAAAGGTTTGCCATTCTTCATTCTTTCTATAGAATAACTATTTTCACAATCTTGGAAAGGTTTACGCTTTTGAGCATTTAATTCAGAACGGTCACCCCTACTTCATCACATTTATTCAAAGGTTCCGTGCTAGTTGATGGTTTTGCAGTTCTTAATTCCTCTTGTTCACCATGCACTTCATCCATGTGGGATTGATGTCGCTTTACACCAGAAAAACCAAGTTCGCACACTGAACACGAAAATGGTGCTGAACTAACAGGCTTTAAATTTACATGCCGTCCATGACTATCCCGTCGGTTAAATGTGGTAGCGCAATGACTGCATACAAACATTTTGTGATTATGTTTAGTACTTGCATGCCGTTGAAGGCTGTCAGGTCTTGAGAACTGTTTCTTACAGTCACCACACTTGAACATAATGATCAATTTCCAAATTACCAATAAAAGAAAGAAATCATAAATATTAATAAAAGATAAAATAAAGTAAAAGAAAAAGAAAATAATTACAGACAATGGTCATTGCAGGGTATTTTAATTGATCATCCGCAAGCTCCCATCAGGTCAAATTTCAAGTAGTTCCAACTTAAGCTACTAAACGCCACTGCCACTGACACCTAGTGGTAAACGTTCGAACTTAATAAAGCACTTATAACTAACTAAATATGATATTATATTAACACACTTACCAGAGTAGTAATGTATTTTGAAGTCCTCTTCCAACACAGGTAAGCTGTAGAGATAATACTTTGTCAATTGTCGTTCACGACATTCAAGTACAAAGTGAGAAAAGTCTTCCCCCACCCTAAACTTTTATACCACAAACACATCTATGCCATGTGTGCACCTGTGCTGTCTCAAATATCTGTCAATGTAACGTTTCTCATGGTTGATAATAAACACCTACATCACGTGACATCATACGTCTGCAAGATTCATATTTCACACACCTGCATCCTGTAACACAGCACCTTGCTTCCAGTGGCAAGATCATGTTTTACTAACATCATACGTCTGCAAGAAACATTTTTCGCAAACTTGCTATTTTGTAACACTAAACCTTGCATCCGGTGGCGAGTTCCTTTTTCCGCTTACATTCTACGTCAGCAAGAATTATGTTTCACACACTTCCTTAACCTAACGCTGACCTTGCATCCGGTTGTAACACCTGCTTCACGTGACGTCATTCACTGCAGGAGTTGGCTTGTTTTATATCATACATCACAGGCTTGTCTCATCCTCCATAAAAAACTGCATGGGATATTTGCATGTACCCCGGGTACTTTGGTGTATGCATTAGCCCCAACGCTAGCTTTACCCCCACCCTCCACAAAAAAGAATGGGTTAATTGCGTGTGCCCTATGCACTTGGGTATATGCATTAGCCTCCAATAGTGCTAGAGAACATCCATCCGCCGAGTTTTGCACTTAGGACCTTTTGACAAAAAATGAATAATACATCAAGTCCTACGACCCCTCATACAAATCCCTAGCCTTACTGGTTCACAAGATATTAAAAAGCGCATGACCTATTAGTTTTCGATCTTTTGGTTATTTTTTAATAACTCATCCATAAATCATTATTCAAAAAGCCCGCCCTTTTACAAAAGAACAAGTGCACATGCGTAAAAAAACAAAAAACAAAAATGTTAATTCATATTGGCTTTCCACCGTACACATGTCTCTTGTGTACAACAACGTTTAATTCCATATTGGCATTCAAACTCCCACATGTCGCACTTGAAAACGAGATTTTCAAAAATTACAATTTCACCCCCCTAGTAGGGGTAGGTTTCATTTTGGGGTGGAAATATGTTATCCAATGGAAAGGGGGTGTCAGCCCGAGTTCAATGACACCTCATTCGTCAAAATCCGACCATGCGTTCGAGAGATATCGCGCCGCCGCCATCTTGGGTGGTGGAGCGGTGGCGGTGGGTTTTGAACTCTTACAAAACCACTACTGTAATAAAGTCCACGTGGATGATGTTTTTATTGATAAGGGTTCCTATCGTGTAAACATGTCCAGGTCAGCCGAGTATAGAATTTTGTAAGTAATTTAATATTTTCGTGCAGTCATGAGGATGACTGGTTGTTAGAATCATATATTAATGATCATTTAAAGTTTCCAATCATGACGAAGGTTGATGATTTTAATTTTAAATTTCATGTCTTATTTTGTTGATGTTGTTGCTTGTTTATGCAGCGTTTTATTCATTTATTTGAACAAGCCACATTTCAATGTTGTATTTTTTCTGCATCCATTATTTAGTAGGCTAACACTTACTCATCTGATATTCATCCTGTTTTGTGAAACGTTACCAACCATATGTGTTATGTCAGGATGACATACAGTATAAGCGGACAAGAACAATCTAACATAGTGTAAATGAGTGCTATTGACACTCCAGCTTAATTTTGAATTAAATTTGATTAGAATAAACGTTACCTTTGGTTTCTTTTTGTTGAAGTGGGATAGCTTGAACATTGATTGCTTGATTTTAAGAAACTTGCATCTTATTAGATCACGTGGTTGATACGTGAGGTGACGGGTTCTATAGCTAAAGGATCTGATTCGATCCAGTTTAGTACTTTAGCTTGTTTTGTGCCTTCTTCCACACAATTTAATTTGTTTATTCAAATTTTGTTCGTTAATATTTTGTTATAGTTGTATTTTTCCCTTCTGGAGAATAAACCAGTGTTATAGTTAATTTACGCCTGAGTATGTGCCAATTTTATTTCATTCATTGAATCTCCCTGAACACTCCCTGAAGATCCACTCAGCCCAATTGACATTAAATTGAAACAGAAATCGACAGACGGTTGCACTACGTAACTAGCAGTCAAGTCTATACTGAGATAATTTGTCATAAACGTTTCAATTACAATGTCATAACATTTGGTAATGTAACGCGTTTAGAGTTAGCCAGTTAGCCAATGAGATACTTGAAATTAGCGAATATACCGGGTGGCCATTTTGCCCCGTACATTTTACTTTTAAGTGTCACTCATGCACTAATGATGAGTGGGATGTCTAATAACTGATTTTCACGGGGGTTACACTGCATGCAGACTGATTACGTCAAAATACGAAGAGATAACAACCGGAAGGCCGCTCGCTACATGTTCCTCGGCGTTACCCGTCTAGTGGACTCCTTTGCGTTATGGAGCCTCGCTTTTGAGCTCATAATAGTAGTTTGGTACTTGATACAATATATAATGTTAATAATATTAATAATAACGCAGAACGAATCATTAACCTAAAAATCATAATTAGGTACTATGTGTTGAGAGGTCGAACGTATGTAGACTTTAGGAAAGCGTACGACTGCATCGACCGTGATGTGTTGATTAACATACTTGCAGAAATGGGAGTCGATCAGAAACTGCTGGCGATAATAAGGGCAACCCTAATTAATACCACATCCAAAGTCAAATTCCAAGGATGTTTCTCTGAACCCTTTGAAATCAAGACAGGCGTTCGACAGGGAGATAGCCTGTCATCCCTGTTCTACAACTGCGTACTTGAAAAGTTAATACAGAATTGGCGACAGAAGTTAAAAGAAGGAGGCCTTTACAAACTTTTAAGGATCGGGACAAAGAAAAACGGAGTGGAAATAGGTTGCTTAGCATTCGCTGATGATATAGCCCTGATGACAGAAGATTTCGAAAGTGCAAGAGAACAGGTCAACATATTGAAGGAAGTAGCAGAGCAAAGAGCATTAAAAATTTCCTTTCAAAAGACGGAAGTAATGTCGAACATCAAGGATGATACAGCACAACTAAACACCAAATATGGAACGATATACCGTGTTAATAAATTTAAATATCTTGGGGAATGGATCCCGCAAAATGGCCTTGACAAGGAAGCCATAGAAGCAAGAAGCAAGAAAATGGAAGTCGCTTTCCAAACCACCCGCAACTTATATAACAAAAAGTGCTTTTCTATGAACACAAAAATTCATCACTACAACACTGTCATCTAACTAGTACCGCTATATGCATCTGAATGCCTTATCCTATCCGAGAAATGTTTGCTCGCGAAGTTAGAGAGAAAAGAAAGAAAGAAAGAAAGAAAGAAAGAAAGAAAGAAAGATCCTACACATCATACTTGGCCCAGACTACAAAAATGGCATCTACATCAGAAAATCCAATCAAGAAGTATACTCGAGGATAAAGAAGATCACAGACACAATGCGAAAACGCAGAGTTTGCTTCTACGGTCATATACGACGGATGATCGACTCCCGATGGATGAAATGTATCTTCAGTATATTCGACTCCAAACCAAAAACTACAATGCCGTGGTATTTTAACGTCCAGAAAGATCTGAAAGAAATGGGGATACGAACAGAAGATGCACAAGACCGAAATCTTTATAGGGCAGCCATCAAGACGTTTGGGACTTTCCGAGACGAAAAACGGACAACTGGTGCGAAATAGACAGAAGAACGTCGTGCTAAACACAGTGAGCTCATGAAGACAATGTGGATCAAGCAAACAATGAACAAATGCCAGAATGTAAAATGAGGCTTATCGTGGTCCCTAGTTGGCCAATTAGCGAAATTGAATGAATGAATGAATAACGCTGGTAACGAAATGCCTTCTGCGCCGTACATTCTACGTGTAAGTGTCCCGCATGCACAAATGATGAACGGGTTGCTTAAGGCAGGCGTTCTGCCCATACCATATTGTGTGAGCTTCGGCGGCATTGCGACCAGATTCTCGAAAGGTTAAAATTGGTCTGTGTAGTTGTCATTGCTGAACACCTCAGGCATTGCCGATATGTTGACAGCAATTGTAATGCGGCTATGCTAAGTAGGCCTACTGTTGGGAACTCAACTGCTTGCGAGTGTGGGTCGATACGGAGAAGGGAAGGGGCTTTCCTGCACACAGTGTTCCTTTCGTAACCATGGCAACCTGCTTACTACTCAGTAGAATATATCGGCCCATTGGGCAGTCAGCTGACCTAGGCACGTTCTTGGTGTACGCATCTGTGCTCTTATTACTTCGCTACCATAACTTACTGATTTGTTATCTTGTTGAAAGCCATTTTTCAGTGTTGCCTTAGTAAACGAAATGTATGTTCTTCACTCGGTCAACAAGATTGTGCCCAAACGTATTGGGTGTTGTGCCCTAATCCTGAAAAACACTTGGATGACCAGTTCGATCGTCAAGCGATCATCATCAGATCCTTTACACTCAGGTCCCGGTGCGCAGGCATGACGGCTGGCGGAGCTGGACATCCCTGTTGCATTCGACGTAGTCGCGTAGCGGGGCGTATATGCTGACTGGAGCGTGCCACTGCTTCCCACCGGCCTTGAGTGCCTGGGTCGTGAGGGCTGTCCTTTCTAACATGTACGGTACTCGCTACTTCCCATTGATTTATATGAGAGATTCGCCACATGATTTCGGGGCCTTGCAGTTCAATCTGGCGGCTGATTTTCCGCACGTAGTCCTCTTGTAGTGCAACGATTGCGTCCACAAATTTTCAAGATAGGTTTCAACTTCTCTTGCCTGATACTTCCCTCGTTAGACGGACTACAAGGTGCCCCGTTCTCGTCAGCGATATTCCTCTGTCTAGCATTCAAGTGAGCTCCCATCAGTACTAGCCTACTACAGGGTTTTATTTATATGTGAGAACCGTCACGCCATAGCTGTGGCATGGGATGACCGTGAGGTGAGCGATGTAACTAACAAACGATTAGGCATAGAGACGACAAGGGGAGTTACAGCAGTGGAGCGGACAGCCGGTGCTGGGCCGTTGCACACGTAATAACCGTGTGGAAAATCAGCGCGTGACAGTCCAAACATTTAAATAAAGGCCTGTTCTATGTGCTCGAAAACGAGGCTTTATAGCGCAATGGGGCCCATTAGACGCGTAGCGCTGAGGAACATGCACCGAGCGGCCGTCCGGTTTTTCTCTCTTCGTATTCTGACGTAATCAGCCCGCAAGCAGTTTCACTCCTGTGAAAATCAGCTATTCGACACCCCACTCATCATTAGTGCATGAGGGACACATTAGTAGAAAGTACGGGGCATTCTCTAGTTATTTTTTTCTCCTTGTGCTTTGTTTTTAGGTTTGACAATAAAGGACTTGACCCACAACTCCTCACTGCATCTGCTTCTCCTTAATTCTCTTCTGTGAAAGAGTATTATTTATTAAATACTGAACAACACAGGACTACATTAGCATGTGGAAGGAGGCGGGAGATATGGCTTGCATCAAACCACCGCATGACCACAGCCTTCACAGAAGCTCTCAACTCCGAGCAAGCTTCAAGTAACTTACTCATGTTGTTAACCTCAAAAATATAACGTCGCGATGCTGTCAGTTCCTTAAATATAAAGAAAAACACTGTAGTCTTAAAATATAGGCCTACTAATGAAATTGTTTTTATTCGAAATAGAATAGGTTTGCGCAGCAAGCTGAGCAAACATGAAGAAATGGTCCGTGGAGGAGAGTAAAAACGAAGGTAATCAATAAATACAGTTCATCTATCCGAGTGGGAGTGGGAAGGAAGTAAGGTAGACTTTAATTTACGTGGCCGTTAATCTCGCGATCATGAGCCACAAGACTCCTTTTAACACAGAATCCCAACCAACGGACGTGGCATTTAATCTAGTAAATCGAATATTCATTAACTGGGAATCGAACGTGATCTGCTTTGTTAGGCAGTCAGTTTGACCACTGCGCCATCGTGTCCCCAAATCATTTGAAATTGAGGTCATGTTCACCTCATCTGGTTACAATAACTTTTGTATTTGACAACGGGTTTAATGTACCTTTTTTTTTGTAAATTTTTCCCTCCAGGTTGTGTTTCCCACGGACTCAGCGAGGGATCCCACCCATACTGCCACTACGGGCAGTGTCCTGGAGCTTGGAACATCTGGATGGGGAGATGGGATCAGCATCTCGCCCAGGTGGCCTCACCTGCAAAGCGAACAGGGGCCTCATGAGGGATGGGAAGGGAGGGGATGATTGGGAGGGATAGGCAAGGAAGAGGGAAGGAGGCGGCCGTGGCCGTACAGTAGGTACTGTACCCGTTTTACCTACCAATACCTGTTGAAATCCCACGATGGCAGCTAGATCGTAGAACCTGAAAATCCCCGGCTAGAAAAAAACACAGATCATACCAACAAGTAGAAGGAATACTAGGGCTCAAGTTATTCCTATCAAGATGACATTAAGAAAGACCATAGCAAAAAAGAATTAAAGACGCTCAGAGAACACAAGATTCCAGTAAAATAAATATCTCAGGAGCGTGGGAAACTCCAGAAAACACCCAGCGATGGCCTTCTTAACACGACCTCCCATCACCTTTATAAAACATCACGCCATAAGGATTAAAATCAGATAACAAAACGTATTCACAAAACGACATTACATGAGAAGCAATGCCAATCAAAGAAAAATCCACACTGAAAAGCACGCGAGAAAATCGATGAATTAAATGCAGCACACCGTCCCATCAGACCTGCTGGTGCTGATATCCTAGTTACTTATATAATACAGAAATATGAACAACAATAATGATTCAAGAAAAAGAAAACCCTAATGGATCATTGACATAGGCATTCCATGTTTGAAGTTACCGCATGCTAATTATAAGTTTCATATTTAAAAATGTACATTTTAATTCGTACACCCTTAAGTGTATTCGCAGTTGACTTAACCCTAGCATCATCCAGATTTGCATCATTCGGCATTTAATTTCGTAGAGTTTATTTTAGTCATTATCAGTGTAATTCGACCAAGCACTGAAGCTAAGAAGAAGTATTCATCCAAAAATCGTTACAAATATATTTATAAAGGGATGACTAAAATATCCTTGCTGGCATCGTTATTACAACTTTCAATTTGAAATCAATAAATATTTTCCAATCAACAATATTCAACCTGTGCTTCGAATATTATCTTTTACAAACATGTCATTACTGTGTATCTCCACTATGATACGGTTCAACAATACTTAATGTCATATTTGACATTCACATTCCATTCGCAAATGGATTTATACCACAAACATTTTATTTCAATATTCCACTGAAATTCTTCACACAATTGGCTCTCAATAGCTCAATTTGACACGTACTTCAACTAATACCAACAAATATCCACAGATATTCATAATCAATTAACACCTTCATGGTGACCAATAAACCTTTCTACACGTATCGAGTACCATATTAACTATCGCACAAAATACCGTGCCGATCAAAAATATGCAATACCTTTGCACACTGTTTAAATCATTAAATATGGATTAAAAATTAATCCCATTCCTTATGCCCTTCGTCACATATTTTAATAAAAATACTTACCCACTCTCAAATTCTTCCTTGGGAATCATGTAGAAAAACTGAATGTTCATCAGAAATAAATTCTCATTTCAAAAATACTCCAACGATGGGGATAAATCACTCTAAATCAAGAAATCCTCCATGCACACAATACATTTGGGATCCATAAGAAGTGAAAATGATCAGACTAAATGAGGCCCTCCTCCTCTCAAATGAACTCGTAAAATATCAACAATGACTTCTACACCATGAATCCAGGTAACATTTAAGGTTAGGCGACTGTGGATCCATTAGAAATCACTGTTAGTACAAGTCAGTCATAAGAACAAAGAATGCTCTCAAAAATTGAGAAAGATCAAAATTTCTCATCAAAGCTAAATTCCAACAACTAAAGTCTTAAGAGTGATATTCACTGATAATGCCAGAAAAAATAACTTTCAGCATCAACGCAGATGAAAACCTCGATTTCGAGATAACACTCGAAAAGTTCATCAAATTCCTAACAGTGTTCAAAAATAATTACAAGTTTAGTTACACTACATGGCAAATACACATTTCTTCCTCCTAAGGATCCTCTTCTTAACATTTTAAAAAGATTCATATCATTTTAAATTTAATTTCAAAACGCGAAATATTAAGCTTAAATTAAATTCAAAAATCAAAACTGAAAAATGGATGCATTCGTTATTCGAATCAAAATCCGATTGAAAATAAGGCCATGCACGAAACAGACATCGAACATGAACCCCACCTCAATCATACTAATCGAAAAGAAAGAATGGCAATCATGGTTACTTTAGAATACCTTATTCTGCTAATACTAGAAAGATTGACTTGCTTCTACCTTTCGACGATTCTCGGAGGTGGCATATAATGGGAATGCATGCCCTGGTCTCGAATTCCAAATCATACTGTGGTACAGTATGTCCATCCAGCCTTCCAGGACTCGAACTGGGGAACCTCTCACGTTCTCCTGGCTCCAGCCTCGAAACTGGATTGCAACACCGCAGCAGTAATGGCCTCCAACATTGGGTTGTAGACCCCGTCTCGCTTGTATTAAGTTCGTCATCTCGTAGTAGCGTTTCGGCATTCGAATATTACCATGGATTATATCCATCTTTTTCGTGGTTTCACGAATTCTAATATTCATGTTCTAAATGTTTTGAGGTGCTTCATAAGCGCTTCTCATGTTTGTAGGCAGCATTATAGCTCGACAAGTTCAACTGAAGCCCTGAGTGAGGGCGCTGCAGGCGCGAGCGAGCGAGGAAAAGTACATGGTGGGCGGGGGAGAGAGTGACACGACTGGTAAAACATATTCACGTGCGTGCTAAGCGCCAGTTGGTTTCTGTGCAAGTCACGCCTTTCGTGACAGCAAATAGTAGTAGAGCTCAGCAACTTGAAGTGAGACCCTGGCGACAGCGCTAGCTCTGTCAGCCAGTGTGACAGAGAGGAGGGCAAGCTTGAGCGAGAGAGAGGACTGTGAACGCTTGTCAACACATCTATTGGCTCCCGGCCAGCGATGGATTACACCCCTCTGTACAGATATTGGTCTTGCTTGAGTTGGTCAGAGCGGGCAGGGGGGAAGTACTTTTAGTTCGCATTTTTCCGGGGTTTCAGAGTTGCTGAGCTCTAGTCACTCACGAAATATTCATGCTTATGCTCGGTATGTAGTGTTCATGTTATAGTTTAGCCTGACATGGCTATTAATTCCATTCTCATTGTAACTATTCCTCCTGACGTCTTATGCGTGAACATGACGTATAATTTGAGAAATATATTTATGGTAGAAGTTCTTTCGTTGCAGACTGTGTTCAAAGTTACTATCACAGCTGATATTATCAGCATGAAACATGAAATTACAAGTCCTTTGTGGAGTAGCATCAGCAAACGTTGCTTCTTATTAGTATCAATGCGCGTTTACGAAGTTCCATTGTAAGTGTTCATACACGCAATCTTCACAAGACTGACTAAAAATTTACAAAATCCTATCTCGCCGTACTTTCGCAATATTCACAAGTCTGAAAATATACTAAGTTCCTTCACCAAATTGGAACCAACATAGCGATGATCATCGCCGGCACACGTTTTAGAAATGTTCTGTTCACTCCCGAGGTAGATGTGAATCGAACCGAGACACGTTAAGATCTAATTTTTCTTCTGATACTGTAGATTTCAAGTAAACACCGTTCCCCCCACTCCGGTGCATCGGAAGTCGATGTTCATCACATAAGCAAGACTGATTAATACATCTCACGCCTCACACTGCGTTTATCTCAACGAAAATACAATTGTATGAACTTCATGCTATAATAAGATAACATCTTATATAGAAGAAACTGCACAAATAGCTCTCAATTCATTATAATCAGTATAATCATATCTCAGGTGAGCGGTTCGATATGAATAATCAGATTATCGATCGCTGTTGACCTGCGCTACAAGCTTTGTCTCCCTTCGTGCATGTCCGCCGGGACCTCGAAACGTCCAGGGGGGGGGGGGGGGGGGGCGACGATCCCGCTTGCTACAATCTCAGCTGCGAGTGACGTAACAGATGCCTGGCTGCCTCACACCTCACAGAGTTGTAATGCAGCACTCGAAAATATTCTGAACCCAGGACTATACAATAACGGTACAATACCATCCCGGCATTTGCCCGAAGACGAAGTGGGAAAACACGTAAAAGACTTCTAGGATAGGTCAGGTACCAATTGAACCCACCTCGTCTCCACTTTACCTAACGGCTGATGAGTGATCTTCCCAGCCCACTTATCAGATAATTTAAACCATACCTTAGGGGTGACAGACAACAATGCCAACCACAAGGTTGTCTATCAATCTTAAACTAAAGTAGTAGTTGTTGTTGTTTGAAACCCAACTACTAGGCGACAATTTTGGTGACTTTCTATAAGGAAATCTTGACAATCCTAGTCAGCAGAAAATTACTTTCATCAGATGTCCTCATCGAGCGAGATAAACACCTTCCTATTCCATAAGTAGAACCGTGGTGATAGGTCTATGGAGCAGTGGTCAAACTGCTTGCCTCTTACCATGGTGAACCGGGTTCGATTCTGGGTCAAGTCATGTAAAATTTTCGAAGTGAAATATCACGACCTGTGGTTCGGATTCAACGTAAAATGGAGGTCCCGTGGCTCATAATCGCGTGATTAACGGTGACGTGAAACCACAAGCTTCCTTTTCATACTTTATTATAGGTTAACAATATGTCCTTCTTCCATGTTAAACATTTGTCTCAATTACTTCAGATTCAAAGGGCTCGTGAAATCTCTCACCCACTCGTTGACGCACTCGAATGCTCGTACTGTATGGGTGCAAACCAATGGAGACCTCATATAGGAACGCCACCAACAGCAAGGAGATTCAGTCATGTTTTGGGGTGGTATCATGTTTGGTCGACGTAGGCCTCTAATTCCTGTCCACGGCAACATGACTGCTCTGGTGTACAGAGACAAAATCCTTGAACCTGTCCTTACAGGATGTGCTACCACAATGGGTGAGGGTTTTACACTAGTGGACAATAGCCTAATGCTCGTGCCCATCGAGCTAGGGTGGTCAAGCAGTTTCTTCGGATGCATGGCATACAGAGAATGGAGTGGCCTGCCTATTCTGCGGATATGAACTGTATTGAACATGCGAGAAAAGAGCTTAAGAGGACAATTTCGAACCGTCCCAATCCTCCAACAAACATTCAGTAACTTTTTGAAGCTGCTGTCCAAGAGTGGGATAATCTGCCCCAAAACACGTAGGATTCGTTGGTGCTTAGTAGCCTATGCCTCGTCGTCTGCAAGCATGACTTAGAGCTCGTGGTGGCCATACGCGGTATTGTTATGCACCACCATGAAAAGGACGTCTGTGTGCTCTGTCCCACATTATCACTTTTGTTATTCGTTGTATGTTTCTGTCTCTTTTGCAGGGCAAATTGTGTGTTGCTTTTCTTTGTATGTAGCGTATATTGTGCATAATGTGATTGCATAAACAAGTCACTAAATCGCAATATGCAAAATATTTTGAGTACCTACTGTATGTCTCTAGAAACAAGAGATTAAGATGCTCAGTTTATAAAAATATTCATTTTGGAGTATCTTAATCTTTGTTGCTGTTATTTCGTTTCAGGGCCTTGTGACAACTTGATCATCAGCCCCGTGTGTGTTGAATTGACTAATATAGGCTATTATGTTCTGTGGTGGCTGCCGTAGTGTGTGTAGCTGTATACGGTAGGCTACCTAAATCACGGTCGGAGATGGGCTATGTGGCTCGGGATTTGAAATAAGGTACTATCCAGGCATTTGCCTTGAGGGATTGTGGGATAGCCTCTGTCAGCGCGGGGATTCAAGTCCCCAATTTCCAGACTTGCTACAGTTCCCCATCGCAGTAGTGGCGATTGATTTAACGCGCCCGGCTACCTTTGTTGTTTAGCCGCGTGGTGGGATACGTATCAAGTAGCGTTATTAGCTTTGGAGGCATTTTGTACTGGAACACATCTAGCAACAAGACTCCTCACATTCCTGACTTTCCCCACCACCAACCTTCCCAGAAGCGAGCACGATACTGTCCGCGTTTACCCCTCCTTCAAGCTGTTATTACAATGCGTTGTGCAATACTGAAGACTTAGCCTATAGGAATTCTTGGAACTGAAGTCACTCCATAACGTCAACGGAGAGTGTGTGTCCTGTGGCTTCGAATCACCGAATGCTAGCGGAGAAATCTGATTATTTACGAAGGGTTATACGATGTTATAAGTACGCTTCAACATATGTGCTGTACATGTAGCCTATAAATCAGGCGTTCTCAATCTTTTGAGACTATGAGTACCAACTTCAAACCATGTCAAATACCCGAGCACCATTAAATGGAATGTAATAATAATAATAGTGCTACAAGCATCCGACTCTCCATCCTTTCCATATCTCCCTCTCCCACTGAAGTGATGAAATAGCTAGGGATTCACCGCTCAGCAGGCAAGTTGCAACTGAATACATGACTCATGCAGATAAGATACATTTATATGTGGACAGTCGAATCGAATCAGCATCTTTCGTGTTACTCATAAAACAGGAATGAACAGTTAGCCTATATTTACTGTAGATTAAAAATAACCTACTATTTCGCAAAATAACTTAATAACATGTTTCACTGTCAAAACTTGTACGGTAATAAAATCACTATAATTCCGGTTCGTGCAACAGAATTTGAATTGAAGAACGGATCTCAGGGGAGGTTGTGCGCGTTGGCACTTTCGAGAGCAACAAATGTCATGTAAAGAGCACCGTGATGCACGCGAGCACCAGCTATAGATACTGACGTAATTCCTCTAGGAAACATTCGGTTGTACTGTAATCGGTTACGCTACACCCCGTGCCTCTCGAGCCATTTTAAACACTCTGGGCGTGAAGTTAAAGGGATATTATTTTACATTAGGCATTTTTAAATTCATTTGTTGATAAGATATTGCCGACTGCAGCCAAGTCCGATAATGGAATTCATTCCCGGTAGTAAGCCTACAGTATACGAAAAATATTGCGTACAGGAGGCAGTCGGATTGCGTTTCTCGTTCTAGTGGAGATCTTACCGGTATTTTAGCAGATAGCCTACACCTATGAAATAAATATAGGCTTAACTTATCAGAACGAAACTACATTTCCTTTAATAAGAGACGGTAATGCAGGCTGGATCCGGCCCACGGGTCCGGAGACAGCAAACTGTGTGGGCTGCCTAACTATACAAAAATTCTCGTTAATAATAATAATAATAATAATAATAATAATGAAATGAAAATCCACAGCCTGCTTCCAGTCTCCGACCGGGTCAGGAATGGAATGAATGAAGCCCCCATCTAGCGGCGAGGATATGAACTGTGCCGGCTGCCGAGGCCTGACGCACTCCTCTGGGGCAATGATTAAATGAATGACAGATGAAATGAAATGATAGTGGAGAGTGGTACTGGAATGAAATTGTGACAGGGAAAACCGGAGTACCCGGAGAAAAACCTGTCTGCCTCTGTTTTGTCCAGCACAGATCTCACATGGAGTGACCGGGATTTGAACCACGGACCCAGCGGTGAGAGGCCGGCGTGCTGCCGCCTAAGCCACGGAGGCTTGTAATAATAATAATAATAATAATAATAATATTAATAATAATAATAACAATAATAATAACTAGCGTACCCGTGCGAAACTCTGGCTTTTTGGGTTGTGTGTGCCCCAAATGTACAGACTACACGCCCGTCGCTAGTGCTATGTAGGCTGTGCGCGTCACTGTTCTACCAGGGGCTATCATCTTGTTTATTTGTTTTAAATCACTTTGTAAACAAATAAATATACTTCCGTTGACTTTTCAAGAAATGCAAGATTTTTCCTGTACTATTAAGACGATTTGGAAGATTTTGGTGCAAACCACACCTTTTAACTCCCTGTGGTTTAGGAGCTTGAGTTTTGTGAAACATACACCTTAGCGTATTATATAATACGATCATGACGAATAGAAGGAGAAAGTGAGAAGACTCCTGAAGTTCAAGCGCGCCCCGCCAGGCAGCGCTAGAGTGGGTAAGTTCCACACTGGCGGGGTCAGCTGGTCTTAGGGATGGTGCTAAGGGAAACGAATTACTTTGTAACTAGTACTCTTTTAAAAAGTAATTAGTGGTTACAATTAAAATAGCACGGCAGGTCACAATTGAAAATATAATTCATGGAAATAAGAACTACGGTCTTCATTGCATGTTACGGAACGCACAGATTCCTGGAGTATACAGAAACAGATAAAAAAACACGGCTAATCCCCAGCATATTAAAACAAGCACACATAAACTATTTAAATTAACTCTCTACTTACCAATTCATATTGTCGGCTACGGTACTGAACTTTCGAAAGCTTGCGTGAAGACTTGGCGGATGTTCGAGATTGCAAATCTCGGCGGATTTCCTTCGTTCTGAAGATGAATGGGCACCCAAAATAAACAAGTCTGGGGATAATATCCATGACATGCTGAAGACAGCAGCCAGCTCCTGAATGATCAACTGAAATTGTTCATTTGGAATCGATACAATCATAAATATTTCGCTCCACATCGATTTTGAGTTTAATTTTCCGGTTATTACTTTCTCGGCCTGGAAAATAAAGCCACATACACTTCTCGAAGGACGTGTTAGATACACTTCATTGTTCATCTTAGGGCACCTTTTTTAGTTTCTTTGTTGCTTTCTCTTAGCAACAATTTAGTCGTATTTCCGTTTATTCCTGATGAAGAAAGACATGGTTCCTTTCGAAACGCGTCGAGTTTGAATAAATAAAACACGGCATAAGCCCAAGATTCTACATTATGGATAAAATGGTATTAGTTGCGTTTGACATTAACCACACCGTACATAAAACATCACAATAAATTGGTTGAAAAACTGAATCCAGATAGCTTTAAAACCCATCATTTTGCACCAAATTATACAAAAGTTATTATGAAGTTATGAATGCATTTGCGGTAGCACTGCCGGAGACGTAATCGGGCTAGGCTATTGCGTTTTTAAATTAGCTCCCGTTTCAGGGTTTTTAGGTTTTAAGTGCGAATAGTTCGTTTAATAGTTGTAAAACAGTAAGGAGAGTATGTTTTGTGTAGGTTTTGAGTTGAATTAAAGTTTATGCCGAGCTGAGAAGTGAATTTGGTATAGCTTAAAGTGTACGTTTTTTGGTCTGATCTGTTTCCTCTCAATTTGGTTAATTAAAGCGTAATAATTGAGTTTAAATACCGGTTTGGTGACCCATCGTCCCAGGCAAGCCGGTAACACCTGTAACTACTCAGGCAGATAGCTCACTTAGTCGTAATTCGGAAGTTATTGTGAAGTTATGAATGCATATGCGATAATGATGATAATTGTTGTTTCAAGGGGCCTAACATCGAGGCTATCGGCCCCTGATGAAATGAAATGGCGTGAAATGAAAGGATGAAGATAAAAAAACAGCTCACTGCTATGGATGAAACGAAAATGGTTTAGATAAAAAAGACAGTGAGCTCCAACAACTATGCCTTATGTAGCAGGGAAAATACTTACAAAAAGGAACTCAGATTGAAACTACTCACCAAATGGAGAGCGGTAATACCTACATAAGGGAATTTTGAACGAAAATACTCGAAAAGGAATAGATTGAAAAATACGCACAAAATGTAGGTTAAGTCCAAAATACGTACAAAATGCAACGTACAGTCGAAATACCTACAAAATGCAAGTGAAATCAAAATACTTACACAAAATGTAATGGAGATTCAAAATACCCACAAAATTGCAATTGAGACTTAACTACTTGAACAAAGTGGGGTAGGTTGAAAATACAAAATGCAATTGAAATTGCTTACAAAATGTATGGTAGATTCAAACTTCTCATTAGGATGGACAATACTTACAAAATGCAATTTAGATAGAAATTAATTACAAAATGTAATTTAGATTCAAAATACCCACAAAATTGCAATTGAGACTTAACTACTTGAACAAAGCGGGGTAGGTTGAAAATACAAAATGCAATTGAAATTCAAAAAACTATCAAAAGCCCCGGCCTGGATATTGAAAGACATACTAAAAAGCAATTTAGATTGTCAATCCTTACAAAGTGCAATTTAGATTGAAAAACACACACAAAATGCAATCTAGATCGAAAAGACTTACAAAATGCAACGTAGATTAAAAATACCTACAAAAAAAATCCTAAAAGGGAATTTAGATACACGGGGAACCAAGTAACAAAAACAGTGCGGGAATCTGAAAGAGAAAGGAAATATAAGGAAAAGAGGAGAGGATTATGAGGAGAGAGGAGGGGAGAGAGGAGAGGGTCCGCCCCAAAGGGAAGGGACAAAAGGGGAAAACGGTCCCAGCTCAGGAATCCCTCGGGGTCGCCAACTCCCGAACTCACCAGCCGGGAGCCCCTGAGGGTGTAGCATTATCTAGGGTGCACCAGAAGTGGTGGGGCTACATACACCCTGAAATGCATATGTGGTAGCACTGCCGGAGACGTAATCGGGCTAGGTTATTGCGTTTTTAAATTAGCTCCCGTTTCAGGGATTTTAGGTTTTGAGTGCGAATAGTTAGTTTAATAGTTGTAAAACAGTAGGGAGAGTATGTTTTGTATAGGTTTTAACTTGTATTATGGCTTATGTCGAGCTGAGAAGTGAATTTGGTTTAGCTTAAAGTGTAGTTTCTTGGTCTGTTTTGTAGCCTGGATTTATTAAGTTTATTGTGCTGCTGGCGTGATTAAAAGCTGTAGGATTTGATGTAGAGTGCTAGGATTGCGTGGGGGAAGTGTTGGTGAGAGGGAGAGGAGTTGAGGGGATGGGTTTATGGAGTTGTTGCTTGTTTTTCAACTGCTGTTTTTTGATGGCGTGCTTGTAGTGCCTACAACCCTGGTACAGGTTGATGGAGATTATCGCTTGCAGTGCTTGTAGCGGCGGGACCACAAACTACCGTGCTGTAATGGCGGAGTCCTCACACTAGTTCCTTCTATTCGTCATGATACGATCATAATAATCAGTTGACGTCAATGGTGAAAGCATCATATGAAATTGCCTTCATTATTGAGAGAAAGAAGCCTCCGTGGCTTAGGCGGCAGCACGCTGGCCTCTCACCGCTGGGTCCGTGGTTCAAATCCCGGTCGCTCCATGTGAGATCTGTGCTGGACAAAACGGAGGCAGACAGGTTTTTCTCCGGGTACTCCGGTTTTCCCTGTCAAAAATTTCATTCCAGCAACACTCTCCACTATCATTTCATTTCATCTGTCATTCATTTAGGCCGATAACCTAGATGTTAGGCCCCTTTAAACAACAATTATCATCATCATTAATTTAATCTTTGCCCCAGAGGAGTGCGTCAGGCCTCGGCAGCCGGCACAGTTCGTATCCTCGCCGCTAGATGGGGGCTTCATTCATTCCATTCCTGACCCGGTCGGAGACTGGAAGCAGGCTGTGGATTTTCATTTCATTGAGAGAAAGAAAGTATGATACCCCGATGGAGCCAAGTCTCATGATCATTGCAAAAGCTACTGGAGATCTGAGGGTCATGAAGATGTTGGATACTGGATAGTGTTGTTCTTTCAAGAAATACTGTCATGAGGCTAATCGATGAGCTGTCTGAAGCTCTGAGGTTTTAATAAATTCATGATCTTTCAAACATATAAATTCCTGTGAAATTACTGTCCACTAAACAGCATTCCTGGGGTTCACAGTGGTGGTCCGGGTTCGATTACTGGCTCTGCCAAGAAATTTAACTCTAGTCTGATAGTTGGAACGGGGTTCACTCAGCCTCGTGAGGCAGAACTGAGGGTAGATGGGGTCGTTTCCTACCTCAGCCATCGTAGAAGTGTTTTCCTTGGTTTCCGAGATGGTACCTAATTTAAGGCTACGGTCACCTCTTGCCCACGTCCTAGTCCCAATTACAGATAGACTACACACACTAGTTCATATCACAAGCCACAATGGCGCGGGTCAGCAAGCAGATTCCACACACACCCAAGTACAAGGGGCTACATGTCCACGATTATTTAAAAAAAAAGAACAACGACGAAAATTCTCCTTTTCAAAAATTGCCAACAATCAGTTGAAGATTCTCCGAAAAATATTACTTTTTGGTATGATTTGCTCTTATATTATGTAATTATTTTGAAATGATTGTTCCATGCGAGGCTAGGATTATACACTACTATTTATATGTAACTTACTGTATGCCTGAGGTCTAAGTATTTTAACTCGCATATTGAGAACACATGGGGCGGCAGATATTAATTATGAGTGAAAGAGATTTAAAAGATCGCAATTTATAGCTCGATGGACTGCTTTCATTTGCAAACGCCTATAGCCTACAATCACTTGATAGAAACGTGGAGTCTAACCGACAATGCACAAAATTCTGAAGCAGTGGGACAGCGCCAGTAGGTGAGTCATTGGGCGAGCGGGTCGGGAGGGTGAGTGAGTGACGTGAGTTGAGATACCAGAAGTCCCTTAATCCTCTGGGTATCATGGCCAAACGGAAAGACCATAACCAGGTTTATACACAATCAGTAGCCTAAGTTCACTAGAGAAGTCAGTGGATTACTTATTCAATAGAGATGAACTTACAGTAGGCTACTATCGTTTTTGTTGTTGACCATTCAGAGGCATTGCAAATCGTGGTCATGTACCCCGTGCACTTGGGTGTGTGTAGAATCTGTCTGATAACCTGTATTATTCTGACGACTGTAGACTACTAGTGTGTATACTTGTAACTGAGGCTAGGATTTGGGTAGGAGGCACTCATGGCTATAATTTATGTAGGCCACCTGGAATAGAAGTGGGAAAGCACGGAATGGCATGGCTGAGGTAGAAATCGAAGCCATATCTTCTCAGCTCTGCCTCAGTGTACCCCGTTCCAACACTCACACCAGAAATAAATTTCTTGGCAGAGCCGAGAATCGAACCTGGACCTCCGAGGCTTCAGCCTCTGCACCTCTAGGTTGTTTCTCTTGCTATAACATAATTTTCAACGTTAGTAAGTAACACCGTGTTACTGTAATTTACTCTACTATAAGCGATTTAGAGGACAATAATTATGGACCGAGAAGTTGTCAGCATTAGGCTTACATTACTGTAAGGACCCAGCAACGACATGTAATACAAGCTCGAAATCTCTACCTCTACATAGTATAAAACAAAGTCCCAGAATCTTCGATCTAACGGCTAATCTCGAGAATCACTGGTTGGATTTTGATGCGGTTTTCAACATCCTGTAAAACATTTCTCGAGGAAGATTTCTATCGAAATATATTCATTCATGACCAAAGGAAGCCGAGTAGTAGCCTAACGATTTCAGCGAATCGCGTTGGAGAAAAACCTGCCGTCCGTGCACCTTTTAAGCTTACGCTGGGTAAACCGTTGTAATATATATATAGCCTACTATGAGTGTAGGAATTGTTCAGCATAAAAATTTCTACAAAAACGTCCCGGAAATCATATCTCTTTAATATATAGCCCACTATAGCCTAAGAGTGTTTACGTTTTCATTTCTTCCAACAATCTCCATTCGGTGGAGCTTCAGAGCGTGTTTACGAGCTAGCGGGCGAGCCTGTCACCCCAGCTTCGGCCAGCATCAAACTTTCGAGTCGTGTCGAGTTGAAACTTAAGAGATGAGTACAGCCTCTGTGTTTGGAGTTTCGCTGTTCACCTCGGCTTTTCTGAATTGCGTCTGGGACCTGCCGTCCGTGCGCCTTTTAAGCTTATGCTGGGTAAACCGTTAAAGATACCGGGCGAAGTCAAGCCGGGTTACTAGTATAATAATATGTGATAGTGACGTTGTCATCGTTCCAGACAGACCCCAGTTTAAAAGCCAATCAATGTTAATATTTAAACATAAATAAACATATATTGGAGCCAGGGGAACAAAGGGCGTGTCTGCAACCCCCCCCCCCCCCTATCCCTCCGTCAAAAATTACAATGGAGCTAACATTAAATGTTGACCTTACTGTCAAGGATAAGCTTATTGACTACAGCAGATTTTTTAAGTAGATAAAGTAATATTTACATTTCGACATCGTTGAACATAAAGAAATTAAAATACGTTTCACATGAGTCATTGACATTATTATGGCCCGTCTATACGAAAATACTCGTGGCTTAAACCCAGGCATTTGATATCTTACCTAACTTTGAGGTGCATTTGGTAAAGCTCTTTACCCTAGGCCTACTGCCCAAGATTGTGAGAAAGAATCCCGGCATAGCCAGTGGGCAATCGGGTATGCCCACTTTAGAGATACCAGCCTACTGTATTACGCTAACCACTTCACCGTGAGACATAAGCAATAATAACATTCATTTACTATTAGCCTACTCTAATTTTTATAGTATAAGAGACATTGAGTAGCCGCAACTTATTCCTGGGTATGTTCATATCGCCTATAGGTCTAGGCTATATTCATTTAACATCCGTAAATTCTGAGTAGGCTACGTGCAGAAATTTGACCCCGCAACCTCCCGCGCAGTATGCGAATACATTGCTGGCTAGTCTATTTACAATGAAAACGTGAAGATCATCAAAATCTAACTTAGGTAGTTTACATGTCTGTGATAGTTCAGGTTATCACCATACATGAGAAAAGTGATTAAGACGACTCATTTTATTGTAAATATTTGATTGATATTTGGTGATAACTCGTAGAATCTAGGCTACATCATTATGGATAGCCTAATCAAATGAAGAACTTCATGTTATATAAGTTACGTTAACCCTGGTTTCGATAAGTGACTTATGTTGAGAGGTGGGTGTCAGTGGTAGAGGAATTAACGACTGTCAGAAGACGAAATAATTTTACAATGATCTATGTTATATGTCAACAGGGTGGCAAGCAGCGATAGATGTCAACAAGTTTAAGCGGAGACCATTAGGAATATCCCAATCAGGTCCAGCATAATTATGGCCAGACCCTTCAGCCCCACCTCACACCAACTGAGCAAGTAACTCGCTCTCGGGTTTCCGTTTGAAATGTACACCGGCCAAACACCAGCGCTCAATCTATACACTAATGGGCCTACTGCAAGCTTCTGACGTGAGATCCCGTCTCTGAAAAAAATTGTATTTTCACCCACTTCTGCACTCTATTTGAAAAGCTTCTTTAAGAAGTCATTCGCACTGAAAATTATGTTTCTCACCTGAATGTGTAAAACTTAACGAGTAGGCCAATTACCATCTTGCTGTATGGAAGTGAGAGCTGGGAGGATTCAGGATATCTGATACATAAGCTAGAGGTAACTGATACGAGGGTAGCACGAAGTATTGCTGAGAGCAGTGACACGAGCGCATTCGTAATAAGGAGATAGGCCTACATGCTAAATTAGAAATGAACTCGTTAGATGAGGCTGTTCGTATGAGCCGAATTGGATGGTGAGGTGATGTGATGAGAATGGGGGATTAAGAGGTTAATGAACTCGGCTATATCGGGTAAGAGAAGCAGAGGTAGACATACAGTAGGAGGCGTTGGTTAGATTCAGTGTTTTAACAAGTTCAATGTGAAAGAGGAGGCCGCAATGCTACGTAGACTACAAATAGAGGATTATGGAGGAGACATTTTCGCAAACAGAGCTCTACAGACTGGATAATGAAATTAACTATTGTTAGACTATTATTTGTGTACGATATCGAAGATGCCTTCTCTCACAAGGGAACATCGCGGAGTCTCGAGTTCCCGATATCGGTGAAACGTTGCATAGACATGTTGCTCACATTTGAGATGGTATGCCCTTCCCCAAATTCATTTTGGGCCGGTCTCGTGGTGTTGGAGTAGCACGCCTGCCCCGGGTTCGATTCCCGGCTCCGACAGGGATTTTAGAAACTGACGTGAGGGCTGGAATAGGGTGCACTCAGCCTCGTGAGGGCAATTGAGTAGCTGTCTGACAGTGAGGCAGCGCCCCGATCACGAAAACCAAGATTAACGGCCGAGGGACCCGATGCGCTGATCACGTGTCACCCCAATATCTGCAGGCCAATTGGCTGGGCAGCGGTCGCTTGGTAGGCTTAGGCCCTTAATGGGCTGTAGTGCCAGGGAAAAAAATCATTTTGGCCATCCTATTAGAGAGGGCGACTATTATGTGTACGAGTACTGACGCACCACTTCCTGGTGTAGCGGCTAGCATTCTTGGTTCGAGTCCCGGCTCTGTCAATAAATTTTAATTCTCCTCTGAAGGCAGAAACGGGGTACACTCAGCCTCGTGAGGCAAAACTGAGAATAGGTGGGTTCGATTCCCACCTCAGCCATCTTGGAAGTGATTTTCCGTAGTTTCCCATTTCTACTCTAGGCAAATACCGGGATGGTCCCTAACTAGAGGCCACGGCTTCCTTCTTCCAAATGCTGACCCGAATTAGAAGTAGGTCTACAGACACCACAATAATACAGATTACCAGACAAATTCAATACACACCCAAGTACGTGGGACTAAATGACCACGATGTCCCAGCCCCTTAAATTATAATTGCTATTATTACTGTTATTGGCCTCCATGGCTTAGGCGGCAGCACGCCAGCCTCTCACCGCTGGGTCCGTGGTTCAAATCCCGGTCACTCCATGTGAGATTTGTGCTGGACAAAGTGGAGGCAGACAGGTTTTTCTCCGCGTACTCCGGTTTTCCCTGTCACAAATTTCATTCCACCAACACTCTCCATCATCATTTCATTTCATCTGTCATTCATGTAATCATCGCCCCAGGGGAGTGCGACAGCCTTCGGCAGCCGGCACAGTTCATATCCTCGCCGCTAGATGGGGGCTTCATTCATTCCATTCCCTGACCCGGTCGGTCGACTGGAAGCAGGCTGTGGATTTTTCATTACTGTTATTATTACTGTCAAACTACAATATACTGTACACAGTTAACAAAATTCAGAAAGACTACACATTTTATTAATTCCCTTTCAATTCCTACTCATTTGTTTAATGGGCAAATTGTCAAATTCTTGAATGATTAGATTATTACAAGATAGTAAAGACATGTGGAAATAGTAGGCATTGGCCTATATCTAATTCACACACAGCAGGAAGAGCAATCACATATGTCACTAAAATGTAGGCCTACAACAAGAATTGGAATGGCCCATGTGGGATTGCTCATTGATTTATCATATCCTTTCCGACCAATTGAGCTACTTTACGAATCCTCCAACATGTCTGCGGTGAGAGGGAAGTAGCTGCAGAAGTGCGACTGGTCGAAGAGGACATGATAAATCCGCTGCTCCAAGTCTCGCATCCATATTTAAACATGTAGAATTTTTCGCAATGAAAGCTCCGAATGAATTTCGGGATACAATAGTATCACAGGTGTCTTCCTTGCGATCTGACCAACATGTAGCCTATGCAGTTCCATCGAGATCAAGAGTTTGACGTCAGCGCTCTCTTCATCTAATAAGGGAAGGTCGCGAACGTTTTTCTGAAAATCACCATGCATTTTGGAAAACATCTGTGATGGTATTAGCGTACCTTCGATTTTTGCAAAAAATGAACGTAGACTTATGAGATCAACACAGGGCCAAAAATTGTGTGTCTGTCTGTGCGTCTGTGAGTGTGTGTACTCTGCATGTCTGTATCCCCCTATCAATTCAAACAAGGTGAAACCGAATTGAACGAAATTTGGTACAAAGGTAGCACTAGCAAGGGGCACCTCAGTGTCATGTTTTATATCGCCGCCATCTTGACGGAAACGTAATGGCGGCCACCCGAATGTTCAAGCTTAAATTAAATTACGACTAAACTAATCAGCTGATCTCTACCAAATTTTGCAACAACATACCTTTATATCGGAAGCGAATTTTGGTCAAATTACAAGACGGCGGCCATGTACGTGTGCAAATCGATTCACCCTATCAATTCAAACACGGTGAAACCGAATTAAACGAAATTTGGTACAGAGGTAGTACTTGCAAAGCGCGCCTCTGTGGCATATTTTATACTGCCGCCATATTGACGGAAGCATAATGGCACCCACCCAAGTGTTCGAAGCTTAAATGAAATTACGACTTACCTAATCATCCGATCACTACCAAACTTTGCAACAATATACCTTAATATGGGAAGAGTCTTTTACCAAACTACAAGGGCATCTGCCAAATAGTTTCAAGATGGTAGATGTATGAATCATGCAAGTGTTATAGCCTAGCCGTAACTTACGATTCAACAGAGCCTGCCCTCAACAATTCAGCTTATCGTACATAGGGAGGTTTAACTCTCCTCAAAGAGGTGACCGATAGGATATTAGCATATTATAATAGAATACGTGACCGTTGAAGTGACTAACAGGTCAGGCTTGCCGTGCCATATCGTTGTGGGCCCGTGCCGTCCCATTGTCAAAATGGCCGCTAATTTTGCTCGTAAATACATATATTTCCGTAACTTCCTAAGTTTATATCCTTTTAGGAATGCACTGAACAAAATAATACATATTTAGTATCAAATGGTTTATAAAAACGCCAGAAAACGCTACTGATCGTTATTTCAACACTAAATATGATACAGTTATACTAATTATCGTAGCGCATCCGTGGCGTGATGGTAGTGACTTGGGCTCATAGTCTGGGGGTTCGTGGATGAAATCCCTGCAGGTTCGAATTTTTTACTTCGTTCTTTTTGGTATTTGTTAATTTATAACTACTCACACGTTATAATGTTAAGCATATATTGTGTGTATTTGCAATAGAAAACGTAATATATATATATATATATATATATATATAACTTATAACACCACATATTTCAACACTCGAATACAGCGATTAATATTCGATGAACTTGATCCGCGGTGGAGACTATTGTTTTTGTTTTTCTTGTTGATTCTTTAGTGGTTTTGCGGAATCATGGTCTTGTAGTCCCGTTTACTTGGGTGTGTGTACAAGTTGTCTGATAACCTATGTCACTGTAGGCTTACTAGTGTGTGTACTCTTATACGATGAAGGATTTGCGTAGGAAGCTGTTGTTGTTGTTGTTGTTGTTGTTGTTGTTGTTGTTTCATTCGAGATGCATGGATATCATGGTCATTTAACCCCATGTACTTGTGTGAGTGTTGAATTTTGTCTGATAACCTGTGATATGATGATGGCTGTATTAGAGTATATATAATTCAGGTGAGGATTTAATCAACCAAACTTTAATATCCGTATAGCAAGTTGTATTTTAACAAACCAACATTCAATTATACTCCTTGAAAAGGACAAAGAGTTATAACTATATCCATGCATTTAGGAGAAAGTAGGCTATATGTTCTATACTGAACATCTTGTTTTATTTCTAAATTCATTTAGACCCCCTCCCCCCTTGAAAGGTTCGAATATACTACTGACTTGAGACTTGGAACAGCACTGGCGTGTGTGCACGGTGAGTTTTCACTTCTTCTCCGACCAATCGCAACTTCTTCTCCCAACATGTAGCGTAGGCCCTCCCACCATAACCAACGGTTTGTTTAAGTATCACGATAGGTTGGGGAGGATATGAGGTCTTTCACGTAGGCTACAATTTTGAACTCTCAATGAATGCTTCATGTCAATTTGGGAAAATTCCCCCAGGGACTCAAGGCTATTGGGACGTGGGTTTTTGCGACCACGGGACCCCAGCTGAGTCAGGCATTGCTTCCACGTAGGCCTAGTTGTGGCGTGCTCCTTTCTTGTCGACCTCCCTTGGTCAACTCTTGTTCTCATCCGACCCCGATGGTATTAGGGTATCCAAGGCCTAGGGAGTCTCATCATTAGGCTATTAGTCAGTTATTAAGTTATTATTAATATTTTTTTACGAAGACACAATTTCCTAACCGAGTGTCGGTCGTATCGTTTGGTGAGGACATTTAATCAAGCATCCAGGATTAGAAGGCTGCACTACAAGCTTCCACTCGAGTACCACAGTAGTTCACACATGATACGCCATGATTCACACGAAACACACACATGTCACTCTTGCTAGCAGGAGCACGTATCTACAGTCCGTGGCCAGTTAACCTGGCTCTGCAAGGAAGGGAGTGTTTGTTTTCACCACTCCACTGCTGTGGGGTAGGCCTATCAGCTTTCCTAGTGCCAAGTTTAAAGGTTTCTAGAGTCTTTATTAACACATGAAACATCTTATACCTACCTTCATTTTGCAGTTCCCCCAGAGGCTCACGACTAGTGGGACGTGGGTTGGCAACCACGGGATCCCAGCTGAGTAAGACATTGCACTTACTTGTGCCGGGCTCCTTTCTGTCGACCTCCTTTGGCAAACTCTTGTTCTCTTCCGTCACCGACAGTATTAGGGTAACCGAGACCTAGGGAGTCTTTCACGTTCCCATCTTTATTGTTGTTGATTCTTAGGGGCTTTACAACATCGTGGATATGTATCCCCGTGTATTTGGATGAGAGTGAAATTTGTATGATAACCTGTGTTATTGTGATGGTTATAATTGTGTATGTAGGCCTATTTGTAAGTCAGATGAGGATTGGGACGGAGGCGGCGGTGGTCAAGTTAGGAACCATCCCGGCATTTGCCTGGAGTAGAAGTAGGAAACCACGGAAAACCACTTCCAGGATGGCTGAGGTAGGAAATGGACCCATTTCTTCTCAGTTTAGCCTCACGAGGCTGTGTTTACCGCGTTCCAGCCCTCAGACCAGAATTAAATTTCTTGGCAGAGCCGGGAATCGAACTCGGGCCTCTGCGGTGACAGCCAAGAATGTTAGCCGCTTTGCAACGCCTTAATTGATCCTTGTCTCATCTTTCCTGATCCCTCATTCTTCGAAGGGTCAGACCTCTTCGTTTTCTTTTCATGCTATCGCCTGCCTGCTGCTCAAGGCCCTAAAAGAGGCAGGGTGTGTGAAGCCTCACCACTTATGGTGCACCTTGGACAGTGCTACACCCTCAAGGGCTCAAAGCTGGAGAGTTAGGGAGTTGGTGACCCAGAGGGATTCCTGAGCTGGGTCCGTTTCCCCTTTTACCACTGACTTTGGGGAGGACCCTCTCCTCTTTCCCTTTCCTATCTGCCTTTCATGGCTCTAAATCTTCCCAAGTCCTTTAATCCTCATTTTTCAAGGGTTGAGGACATTTATTTTCATCCTGGTCTGTATTTCCCTTATTACTTTCCTTTTCTTTTTCATTTGTAGCCTACTTCTATGTGATAACTAATAGACTAAGTCTGTGGTCAGTAATAACCCACTAGTCCTAGTTGTAGTTGTAGCAGTAGTCTCCATTTCACATTCACCCAAGCCATAACCTAGATGTTAGGCCCCTTAAAACAACAATTATCATAATTTTTCAGTGTCACTCTTTGACTTCTACCACCTTATTGTAGTATCTTGAAAGGTTTTCTCAACACCTTCTCGGGGTTTGCTGTTGAAAATTAATTAGGACATTCAGGAAACGTTTAAGCCCACAAAAATTCTAGCCTAGGTGATCGCTTTGGGGAGAAGTGTCCACAGAGTAAACAAAAATTGCTACGCTTGTAGCTATGCTGTAGGCTACGTCTTGTGAGTAACTTTCCACCCACCCCCCTCCCAGGGGAGGGTCCCTTTGGGCCTTTTGGGACATTGTTGCAATCTATCTTGGGATATCAACTTCCTCAAGTCCCTAGGGCCCAGTGTCGTCACGAGAAAGGGATGCGGATCGCAGCGGGTAAAACCCAATTTGATTTGTTGTTTTCGACCGACCATTGATTGGACACAGATTTCGTTGTATATTTTATTTTCAAACACAAATAACTTCTTGTAAAAAAATAGGAAAGAAAAAACCCTCATCAGATGGCCTCGTAAGAAAAGAAAACCCTACAAGGCAGTTTTAAACACTTAGGCCTAGCATAATTTAAAAAAGACATTTTAATGGTCAGATTCTTTGTATTGTTGTATGGGGTTACGCCAACTGGTGTATTCTTTGGAATACACGGTAAGACAGAGTAAGCTTTTGCTTCTCTTTGCTTTAGTTCATCCCTTCCTTTTTTTCGCAAACACCAACAGTGATCTCCTGATTTCTCTTTGTTGGTATATGTTTCTTACACTACCTGTAAGTCTGTTCTAGATATATATCTTCCATGACCCCCCTAGCGTCATCTAGCAGCGAATCTCTGAAGTTCCTCAATTCTTCCCTGTACAAGAGGACTTCCTTACCAATCTAGCCACCAGATCTCGTCGCTATCGCCAGCTATCATCTCCGTGATCAAGAGAACTTCGTCTACTTTTTCACCCACCAGGCTGCGCTAGTGACGCCTTCTATCAACTCTTTGAAGAACATTTCATCAAGAGAAAATTTACTTCTGTTATGTTGGCTATTCTTATATGTATTCCTTTTGTCTCCTACCCCCACCCTTTTCCCTTCCCTGGTCTCTCCGCGCTCCGTTGAGCGGGTCTCACTTGTGCGTCTGAAGTCAAACCAGTCAGTTGGAGCTTAACTAAAGCTCGCCTCCTTTACTCTAGAGGCAAACTTTTAAATTCGACGCCATGCTCGAGTTTTAGAATCAACCGTCAACAGCATCATCGCCTTCTTCATGAAGCAAAGATAAGTACCGACTTCATGTTTTAACCACATTCTCATCGCTTTTAAAAGGCTCAATGCTATTATTTGGATTTTATAGACAGTGAAAATTGCTATATGTGACAAAATAACTGCTTTCTAGAGATCTTCTTGATCAAACTCGAACTATCAAGTCTAACTTTCAAAATGATAGATTTTCTGAGATGCTACCTCACATCGAGGGATATTTCTAAAATTCCCTCTGTCAATATAATCTAGTTTACGCCGAGGGATTCTCTACCCAATTTAAACAACTCATCATTGCTCTGGAACCTTCCAGAACCTACACTCTATCTACCAGTTATACTGTCATGTATTTTCCACTTGATATGGGAATACTCTCTTCGCTGAGAAACTTATGTGGGATAAAATTCTAATCCACATAAACTGTCTTCCTACGTGGGAAATTTTCTGTCGTATTTAAGTGCCGCCCATAGAAACTACAACTCATAATTCTCTCAAGCCAAAACTCAACTTTTACATAACTGCAATAACTTTTCTTTCTATAAACTTTTTGTGCTATTACATTGAACTTTTCAACTATATCAACAGACTATAGTGAAAACAGTGCCTGTTCAACTTTTCATCCACGTCGCGCTCGTCCGAGTACAATAAATACGGCCATGAACACTCTTCCACAAGCCCATTTGATCTCTCCCAAACCCTTAACTAACAAACTAAAATAATAAAATTGTTACTTTAGGTCTCTTTTCAATGAGGTGTCACTCTCAATAAGTGCCCTCCCCTACTTGCTCCACGTACAACGAATTAATGTCTGTAAAACTTCGTGTCTAATACACGCCTTAAAGTATATTGTTTCTCCCTTCTAATGAGGGAATCCAATTCTTTTTACTCAAAAGTGAGTTATCTCTAGGTTTCACGAAAGAGAAATTTGCCCCATTTTTCTCGTGATCCCTACTTAAACATAGGAGTTCTAGAAACTTCCTTTTAATTTTTCCCTTCAGGTTTCACAATAAGTGACCTGCCCTATTGGTATAATCGCCAAATGTAGCAGTGTATTAATACAAGAAGTTATAGAAACTTCTATTTCATTTCTTCCTGTTTTTGTTGTTGTTACTTTCGAAGTTATTATTTGTTCATATTTCTAAGATACCTATCTAGAAATCATTAAAGTACACATCTTGTACTTGATTTATTGTTTAACTTTAATTACGTCAATTATCTTTAAATTTCCCATTTGTTAATCTTAACAACATTTCAAAATCTTACGAAGATTTTAAAGCATATAAAAGGTTTAAAAATAAAAGAATTGCCAATTGCTTGGTGCAAGCTTTGAATGATTTAGGAGGTCTGAGACCCCAATTGTTTACAAAATCAAAATTATATATTTGTTACATAAACTACTTCTTTTTACATTGTTAAATAAATTAAGATTTGGTCTTTTTATTTATCATTTCTCAAACATAACGGTTAGGCAAGATCCTGTCTTCCTTGACTCTTCCTAGGTTTATGCCCTAGTTAATAAAAATAAATCCATTGATATGGTTTTCACCACTTGTTGCATTTGAGCAAGAACTCTTAGTTATTAACTTAGTAAAGTCTCTCTTAGTTTTAATAGCTAATTCTAACTGGCCAGTAAGGCAAGCATAGCTCGCTTCGCCAGCTTCCTGCTTGTGGAGATTCTCTCTACCACTTATGGTTGGTTTTTCAAAATTTAAGTGTTTCTCATTGTCTAAACTTTTAGTCGGCGCCTTGCTGGGTAAAAGCTTAGTCATTTCTAAATGCAACTATTGGTGCTCCTACCAAAATTATTCCCAAGGGTATAATTGCTTTATCCCTATCCTTCTTGGAAGCATTCGGTCGCTCTTTAGAAATTCTATTATTTCAAGAACTAAAATATCAAGGCTGATTCAAATTATTTGTACTCTTCAAAATACTTGTTTAGAAACAAACTCCTTTGAACAGATACAGAATAAATCTGTTACTCTTTGTCTTGCCAGACCACCGCCCTTCCCCATAGTAGGTATATTTATGCTTGAGAGGGAATACGCTACAGCAACTTTCTTGCGAATAGCCCAAGTTCCAGCTGCGTTTCCTGTTAGCTTCGCCCAGGTCCCTACCCATTTTAGGTATCGGAAAGCGGATTTGCAGTGGCAGCTGCCTTTGAGTATACGTAAGTTAAAATTATAACTTCTTTTGGACTATCGTCCTATTTCTCCATCCTTTTTATCCAGTCCGAAACCCACTTCTTTTTCTTCATCATCTTCCCTTGGGGGTTAGGTTATTCCCAAGCTAATAATCTACCCAAAATTTGGTCCCAGAAACCCGGGAGAGTCCATTTATGACACTTTACTTATCAGACTTTATTTGTCAATGGTTATTTGACAATATTTTGCAAATTATTAATATCTTCTTTGAATTTTTCAGCTATAGCTTCACCGTGCAATGCCTGTGAAGGAGAAAGAGGCCGCTCCTGTCTCCTTTGGTGAGTCCCTTTCTTTCAACTTATTTGCTGCTGCCAGTCTGACAGCATTTCCAAGGGTCCACAGTTTCGTAAGTTATACTTTAATTTACCTATTTTGTCATGGCTCCTACCGAAAAGGATAAGGATGAAAAACTTACTTCTAAACGTGCATCCTATAAAGGGCAAATTACCCGATTTAGAAAATACATCAAAGAGATTTGTTAGATTTGTTAAAACATCGCGTAAAGGATTTTGAACGTTCATATGAAAATTATTGTAACATCCAAACTGAAATCGAAACTTGTATGCTCAATCAAACTGATGATCGAGTCGAAGTAGAAAATCAATATTACGAAGGTATAGGTTCCACTTTTAAAATAATACGCCAACTCGAAGAAGAACAGAAAAAAGACGGTTCTGTTCTTGGATCCCTTCACGAACAACACACCTCTTCTCGTGAGGGCACTCACAAGCCCAAACCAATCCTACCTAAGATTGATTCACCCCACTTCTCTGGAGACGAATCCACTTGGGATTCTTTCTATGAACTATTTTGTTCTCTTGTTCATGACAATGAAGACATTCAAGTCATCTACAAGTTTCATTATTTGAGATCTATCCTCCGAGGTCAAGCTCTGCAGTTAGTTGAAGCACTCCCATTAAGTACCGAAAACTACCCCATTGCCTTTAACTTGTTGAAAGAAAGATACGGTAATTCACGGTTACGTATTCAACGCCATATGAAGGCTCTATTTAACTTACCTGCGTCACAGCACAATGACGTCACTAGTTTGCGTACTCTCATTGATACAACACAACTTCACGTTAAAGCTCTATCCCAATTAGATCAACCCACTGAACACTGGGACACTTTCTTAATACACTTAGTAGATTCTAAAGTCGATGTTGCTACCCTCAACGCTTGGGAGATTGAACTTTCCAGAGAAGACGATTACTCTTACGAGCATTTAATCACTTTCATAAATGCTAGATGTCAACTCTTAACTGCTTTAGCTACTCAAAGTGAACCCTCACCCCCTAGTTCTAAATTTGAATCAATGTCTCTTAAACCTAGAAGCGAACGCTTAGCGTCTAGTACCCAAAAACCTGGGTCCAGCTCATCTAAACTCAAGTCAAACGCCACTGGTTACCCAACTAGGTCTAGTGAACGCCGTATTGCTAGTTCTCTCGTTTTAAACACTCAAAGCGAACCCCGTAAGAGTTTAAATGAACCATTAAAGTGCATACTTTGTAAAGATTCCCACGCCTTATATCTATGTAAATCTTTCAAAGAACTGTCAGTCGACGACAGAAAAAAATTAGTTTCCCAGAATAAACATTGCTTCAACTGCCTAGCTTTGCTTCCATTGTGAAAAAGCTCATCACACTTTACTACATCGTCATGATCAAGCAAGGTCATCGACCGCATCTACTTCTCGGAAAAGTGACAATGCTAACGGTTCCAATGCTTCATCTTACATTCAAACTGCCAAGTCCATACGTAGTGCCCAAGTACTATTGTCCACTGTCCAAATCGAAGTTCAGGGTAACTTTGGCAACTGGGTCCGTGCACGCGGTCTTCTTGATTCGGCGGCAACCCACGATTTCGTTTCTAATTCATTAATCAAAAAACTAGGCCTACCTGTAAACCCCAATTCTATTAACGTATCGGGCATTAACAGCTCAATAGCTTTACAGTTTTCAATGCTAACCGTAAGAGGCATTTGTCACAGAAATAACTTTCTCAAACTGAATTGTCTCATTCTCAATAGCATAGGAGAAGATACTCCATGTAACTCTGTTGATATTTCAGGTTTAAACATTCCCTCGCAGTTAAGGCTAGCCGATCCCCTGTTCAATGTACAAAACCCCATTGACATACTCTTTAGTGCCAATGTTTTCTGGAATTGCCTTCGTAAACAGGTTCGCAAGTTATCCTCAAACGTGGTAGCCAGAGACACTAGTTTTGGATGGATCGACACCGGTCAACTTCCTCATTATTCTTCCCAACCCGCATCACAATGTTATTTCGCTAATACTGACTTGGAACAGTTCTGGAGGCTTGAAAGCGTTGATTCTCCTAACGTGACCTCTTCAGAAAACGAATTCTGTGAGCAACTTTTTCTGAACACCTCCACTCGTTCTCCTGATGGCCGGTTCATTGTTCAGATGCCAAGATTACACAATCCCCCTAAACTTATTAATTCTCAACCCAAAGCTCGAAAAGCTCTCTTTGCTATCGAGAGCAAATTCAAGAAAAAACCTCTCGTTAAACAGCAGTATACTGATTTCATGAATGAGTATGAAAGCTTAGATCATATGGAAGTTGTTAGCAAATCTGATGACGAATTGCACCCCCCCCCCCCCCCCCCCCCCAATTGAAACGGTTTTCTTAAATCATCATCCCGTGTGGAAAAACCCTCTTGTAAAGGATAAAATCCGAGTCGTTTTCAATGGTTCATCACCTGACGTTAATGGCAACAGTCTTAACGATACTCTCTACTCTGGTCCTGCTATTCAGTCAGATTTATCTGCTATACTCCTAAACTTTCGATTATTTCCCATAGCTGTTATAGCGGATATAAAACAGATGTACCGTCAGGTTTTAATTCAGCCTGAACAACGAGATCTCCAAAGAATCTTGTGGCGCGACGAAATCAGCAAGCCCATTAAAGTATTTCGCTTAAAGACGGTTACTTATGGCTTAAAACCTTCCGCTTTCCTTGCTATCCGATCCCTACATTTGTTAGCCTCTCAAGATGGTCATTTATTTGATTCTAAAGCTTCCGAAGCACTAACTACATCATTCTATGTTGACGATTACCTGCAGTCCTTCCCCACTCTGGAGGAAGCTTCTTTCGTGTCACTAGAACTTCAAGCATTGTTAAAGAATGGAGGATTCCCACTTCATAAGTGGAATTCCAACTCCCATGAGTTTCTCGCCCAGTTTCCTATTGAAGATGTAGACCCCTCCTCCGTCGAAATTTGTGGAGACTCCGAGTCCATAAAAACTCTTGGAATTCATTGGTGCACTAACATTGACTCTCTTATCTATAAAGTTTCACTTGCAGAAGAGCTCCCTAACACAAAAAGACAAATTCTCTCTGAAATTGCAAAAATTTTTGATCCGCTTCAATTCCTTGCCCCAGTTATTGTTATAGCAAAACTTTTCATGCAAGAGCTATGGTCGCTCAAATGTGAATGGAATGACACCGTTCCCCTTTCTTTTCTTAACAGATGGCTGTCTTTTCGCAGCAATTTGCTTCATCTTTCCCTTATTGAAATTCCCAGGAATTTAATTAACGCTCATCCTAATGCATCTTTTTTCCTTCATGTGTTTGCGGACAGTTCCGAAAAAGCTTACGGTTGCTGTGCATATTTGGTTTATCGCGGTTCATTAAATGGATCTTCAGTTTCCAACCTTGTTTGTGCCAAATCGAAGGTGGCTCCTCTTAAAACTATCACTTTGCCTAGGCTTGAATTGTGTGCTGCACTCATGGCCGCAGAACTTGTTAAGAAATTACGGGAAGTCTTAAAAGTCAAATTTTCGCAAATCTATCTCTGGAGCGATTCCATGATTACCCTTTCTTGGATTGCTAAAAACCCCGCTCATTGGCAAACTTTTGTTGCAAACAGGATTTCCAAAATTCAAACTCTTTCTTCGGGATGTCAATGGAGGCATGTACCCAGCGCTGACAACACCGCCGACATCATTTCTCGTGGATGTTTACCCTCTCAATTGGCAGCTTCTCAGTTGTACTGGCATGGGCCCTCGTGGTTAATCGAAGACTCTTCTTTTTGGCCTTCTAAACCTCCAGCTACAAACTGCAACTTGCCTGACGCTAAAGTATCTAAATCTACTGCTTCGTGTCTTGTTTCCAACGTTTCTCATCCCTTGTTGTCCCGCTATTCTTCCTTTCACAAATTAATTTGAATTGTTGCCTATCTTCTCAGATGGAAATATCTTGTGGTTGACCAACCTCTTCTCCCCAAACCACACCTTACCAATCATGAATTGAATCTCGCTACCATTAAGGTTTTGCAACTAACACAGCAAGAAGACTTTTCTTATGAATTGTCTTTACTTTCTTCTAAAAAGGATCTTCCCAAATCCAGTCGTATTCGTGCCTTAGCCCCGTTCCTTGAAGACAATAGGTTACTCAGGGTAGGTGGTAGGCTCTCGCAATCTTTGCTTTCTGAGGACAAAAAGCATCCTGTTATTTTGCCTTCTAAACATCACATAACTTCTTTAATCATACGTGACTTTCATTATCGTAATCTGCATGTTGGTACACGCACACTGTTTTGCCTCTTAAGGGAAAAGTACTGGATTATAAATGGAATTCATGAAGTTTCCTCTGTAATTCACAAATGCATTCCTTACCAAATCGACTTCATTATGGTCAAGCAAAGGTTTCGAAACCAGATTTTGGATTGTAAAACATATCCTGGTGCTGACATAAACTCTGATCACAATCTGGTTGTAATGAAATGCAGATTAAAGTTGAAGAAACTGAAGAAAAGGCAAAAGCCAAAAAGGTGGGCAATAGACAGACTGAAAGAGAAGGATGTAAACGAAAGATTCAAGAAGAGTATAAAGGAAGGACTAATGAAAAACCCTAAACAAACTTCAATTGCAGACGAATGGGCACTTTTGAAGAATGAAATAACAAAATCCGCAGAAGAAAACATTGGTAGGAAAGAAAGAATAGGTAGAAAACCGTGGATCACTCAGGATGTACTAGAATTGATGGATGAAAGGCGGAAACACAAGAATCTAAGAGATGAAAAGGGGAAAGCAGAATACAGACGTCTGAGAAATGAGGTTAACAAGAAGTGCAAGGAAGCGAAAGAAGAATGGTTGAAAGAGAAATGTGCAGGTATAGAAAATTGTCTGAAATTAGGAAAAGTAGACACAGCTTATCGAAGGATTAAGAATACTTTTGGGGAAAAGAAGACTAAGTGCTGTAATATTAAGGACACAAATGGAAAGCCTCTAACAGATAGGGAAGAAAAGGTTGAGAGATGGAAAGCTTACATAGAGAGTTTGTATAAGGGAAAGGAGATTGAGAATCATGTAATGGAAAGGGAGGAGGAAATTGATGAGGATGCGAAAGGAGATTTAATATTGAGATCAGAATTTGATAGAGCTTTGGAAGACTTAAGCAGGAACAAAGCACCAGGCATAGATGATATACCGATTGAGTTGCTACGCTGCATAGGAGATGAAGGTCTGATCAGGTTATTTCACTTGGTGTGTAGGATTTATGAGACAGGTGAGGTACCCCCTGATTTCAAGAAGAATGTAATCATCCCTATACCAAAGAAAGTGGGAGCTGACAGATGTGAAGATTACCGTACAATCAGCTTGATTACTCATGCTTCAAAGATCCTGTCTAGAATAATTTACAAGAGGATTGAAAGCCAGATAGAAACGGAGTTGGGTGAAGACCAGTTTGGTTTCAGGAGAAATGTAGGAACAAGGGAAACTGTACTAAGTCTTAGGCTGATTTTAGAAGGTAGAATAAGGAAAGATAAGAGAACGTTCATGGCTTTTGTAGACTTAGAAAAGGCTTTTGATAACGTTGATTGGACTAAATTGTTTGACATTTTGAAATCAATTGGAATAAAGTACAGGGATAGGAGGGTGATATACAATCTGTACAGAAACCAGACAGCAGTCATTCGAGTTGAAGGACATGAGAGAGAAGCTGGTATTCAGAAAGGTGTAAGGCAAGGCTGCAACTTATCACCCATACTTTTCAATCTTTACATTGAACAAGCAATGAAGGAAATTAGAGAAAAAATTAAAGTGGGAGTGAAGATTCAAGGAGAAATAATTTCAACTCTGAGATTTGCTGATGACATCGTCATCATGGCCGACAAGCCTGAGGATTTGAATGAGTTTTTGAATGGTATGGACTCCGTCTTACGGAAAGAATTCATGATGAAAATAAATAAATGTAAAACAAAAATACTGGAATGCAGCCGAAATAAATCAGAAACCTCTATGGAGATCAAATTGGCAGGTGAAAAGCTGAAGGAAGTAGGAGACTTCTGTTACTTAGGAAGCAGAATAACCAGTGATGGACGAAGCAAAGAGGATATTAAAAGTTGGTTGGCTCAGGCAAAGAAAGCATTTCTACAAAAAAGGAATCTGCTGACATCGAATATAGATTTAGGTATTAGGAAGTCATTTTTGAAAGCCTTTGTCTGGAGCGTGGCGCTCTATGGAAGTGAAACTTGGCCTATTGGTGCAGCAGAAAAGAGGAGAATTGAAGCATTTGAAATGTGGTTTTACAGGAGAATGATGAAGATCAGATGGGTAGATAGGGTTACAAACAAAGAGGTATTAAGACGAGTGGGAGAGGAGAGATGTTTCTGGCGACTGCTAATGAAGAGAAGAGATAGGTTGGTAGGACACATACTAAGACACCCAGGAATAGCAAGCTTAGTTATGGAAGGAAGGGTCGAGGACAAAAACTGTAGGGGTAGACCAAGGTTAGAATATGTTAAACAGATTGCCTCCGATGTAGGGTGTCGGAGCTATGTAGAGAAGAAACGATTAGCTCAGGACAGGGAGGCATGGAGAGCTGCATCAAACCAGTCAAAAGACTGAAGACTCAAACAACAACAGCTTCAAAGCTAAACCTAAAGTCAATACTCAATTAATGAGCGATCAGCCCTCTTTCCGCTCTTCTCCTATATGTCCTTTTGCTCTAACTGGTGTGGACTATATGGGTCCGTTCAAATATCAACGCAATTCCCCTGAAGCTAAACGCAAATTGTTTGGTAAGCTATATGTTTCTCTCTTTGTTTGCATGGTTACTGGCGCGATCCATTTTGAACTAGTAACGAATGCCTCTACTTCTTACTTTTTATCAGCTGTCTCTCACTTCGCTACTAGGCGTGGTGTTCCTTCGGAGATGTTCTCTGATAACGCTTCCACTTTTCAAGGCGCAGCTTCCTTGTGGAAGAAAGCTCTCACATCTTCTCCTGCCATGGAACAGATTTCTAATTTTTCCTACTCAAATGGTTTCAAATGGCGTTTTATACCTCCCTACGCTCCTCATCACGGTGGTAGGTGGGAATCCTGCGTAAAGCTCACTAAAAGTCACTTAAGAAAGGTTTTAGGTAATCGCATTCTGACTTAAGAATAATTTAATTCGCTGTCTGTTCTGATTGAAGGTGTCATCAATTCTCGCCCTTTAACTCCGCTTTCCAATGACCCTGATGACCTGCTTCCACTCACACCTGGTCACTTCCTTATAGGCACCTCTCTTTCTGTCCCTCCTCCCCTTCCCAACTCTTACAGAGATTCTAATTTACCTATTGTTTGGCGTAAACTTGAAGCCCTCCGTAATTCTTTCTGGAAGAGGTGGAATTTGGAATACTTAACTTCCTTGCAACGGAGACAGAAGTGGTTCCTTTCCAATCCCGACATTAAAGTGGGGGACTTGTCCTGGTTAGGGATGCTTCTCCTCCCTTGGTCTGGATTTCTGGTAGAGTGACCGAGTGTTATCCTGGAAGGGATGGGAGAGTTAGGGTAGCCAAGATCTTGACCACTAATGGGCATATTATAAGACCACTTTCTTTAATTGTTCTTTACCTTTAAGCTTTCAATTTCATGTCTTTGTTCTCTGTTGGTGTTTTTCCCTCCCAGCTTGGTGTATTCTTTGGAATACACGGTAAGACAGAGTAAGCTTTTGCTTCTCTTTGCTTTGGTTCATCCCTTCCTTTTTTCGCAAACACCAACAGTGATCTCCTGATTTCTCTTTGTTGGTATATGTTTCTTACACTACCTGTAAGTCTGTTCTAGATATATATCATCCATGACCCACCTAGCGTCATCTAGCAGCGAATCTCTGAAGTTCCTCAATTCTTCCCTGTACAAGAGGACTTCCTTACCAATCTAGCCACCAGATCTCATCGCTATCGCCAGCTATCATCTCCGTGATCAAGGGAACTTCGTCTACTTTTTCACCCACCAGGCAGCGCTAGTGACGCCTACTATCAACTCTTTGAAGAACATTTCATCAAGAGAAAATTTACTTCTGTTATGTTGGCTATTCTTATATGTATTCCTTTTGTCTCCTAACCCCACTCTTTTCCCTTCCCTGGTCTCTCCGCGCTCCGTTGAGCGGGTCTCACTTGTGCATCTGAAGTCAAACCAGTCAGTTGGAGCTTAACTAAAGCTCGCCTCCTTTACTCTAGAGGCAAACTTTTAAATTCGACGCCATGTTCGAGTTTTAGAATCAACCGTTAACAGCAACATCGCCTTCTTCATGAAGCAAAGATAAGTACCGACTTCATGTTTTAACCACATTCTCATCGCTTTTAAAAGGCTCAATGCTTTTATTTGGATTTTATAGACAGTGAAAATTGCTATATGTGACAAAATAACTGCTTTCTAGAGATCTTCTTGATCAAACTCGAACTATCAAGTCTAACTTTCAAAATGAAAGATTTTCTGAGATGCTATCTCACATCGAGGGATATTTCTAAAATACCCACGGTCTATATAATCTAGTTTTCCGCCGAGGGATTCTCTACCCAATTTAAACAACTCATCATTGCTCTGGAACCTTCCAGAACCTACACTCTATCTACCAGTTATTCTGTCATGTATTTTCCACTTGATATGGGAATACATTCTTCGTTGAGAAACTTATGTGGGACAAACTTCTAATCCACATAAACTGTCTTCCTACGTGGGAAATTTTCTGTCGTATTTAACTGCCGCCCATAGAAACTACAACTCATAATTCTCTCAAGCCAAAACTCAACTTTTACATAACTGCAATAACTTTTCTTTCTATAAACTTTTTGAGCTACTACAGTGAACTTTTCAACTATATCAACAGACTATAGTGAAAACAGTGCCTGTTCAACTTTTCATCCGCGTCGCACTCGTCCGAGTACAATAAATACGGCCATGAACACTCTTCCACAAGCCCATTTGATCTTTTCCAAACCCTTTACTAACAAACTAAAATAATAAAATTGATACTTTAGGTCTTTTTTCAGTGAGGTGTGACTCTCAATAAGTGCCCTCTCCTACTTGCTCCACGCACAACGAATTAATGTCTGTAAAACTTCGTGTCTAGTACACGCCTTAAAGTATATTGTTTCTCCCTTCTAATGAGGGAATCCAATTCTTTTTACTCAAAAGTTACTTATCTCTAGGTTTCACGAAAGGGAAATTTGCCCCATTTTTCTCGTGATCCCTACTTAAACATAGGAGTTCTAGAAACTTCCTTTTAATTTTTCTCTTCAGGATTCACAATAAGTGACCTGCCCTATTGGTATAATCGCCAAATGTAGCTGTGTATTAATACAAGAAGTTATAGAAACTTCTATTTCATTTCTTCCTGTTTTTTGTTGTTGTTACTTTCGAAGTTGTTATTTGTTCATATTTCTAAGATACCTATCTAGAAATCCTTAAAGTACACATCTTGTACTTGATTTATTGTTTAACTTTAATTACGTCAATTATCTTTAAATTTCCCATTTGTTAATCTTAACAACATTTCAAAATATTGCGAAGAGTTTAAAGCATATAAAAGGTTTAAAACCAAAAGAATTGTCAATTGCTTGGCGCAAGCTTTGAATGATTTAGGAGGTCTGCGACCCCAATTGTTTATAAAAATCAAAATTATATATTTGTTACATAAACTACTTCTTTTTACATTGTTAAATAAATTAAGATTTGTTCTTTTGATTTATCATTTCTCAAACATAACGGTTAGGCAAGATCCTGTCTTCCTTGACTCTTCCTAGTTTTATGGCCTCTTTAATAAAAATAAATCCATTGTTAGTGTTTTCACCACTTATTGCATTTGAGCAAGAACTCTTAGTTATTAACTTAGTAAAGTCTCTCTTAGCTTTAATAGCTAATTCTAACTGGCCAGTAAGGCAAGCATAGCTCGCTACGCCAGCTTCCTGCTTGTGGAGATTCTCTCTACCACTTATGGTTGGTTTTTCAAAATTTAAGTGTTTCTCATTGCTTAAACTTTTAGTCGGCGCCTTGCTGGGTAAATCTTAGTCATTTCTAAATACAACTATTGGTGCTCCTACCAAATCTATTCCCAAGGGTATAATTGCTTTATCCCTATCCTTCTTGGAAGCATTCGGTCGCTCTTTAGAAATTCTATTATTTCAAGAACTAAAATATCAAGGCTGATTCAAATTATTTGTACTCTTCAAAATACTTGTTTAGAAACAAACTCCTTTGAACAGATACACAATAAATCTGTTACTCTTTGCCTTGCCAGACCACCACCCTTCCCCATAGTAGGTATATTTATGCTTGAGATGGAATACGCTACAGCAACTTTCTTGCGAATAGCCCAAGTTCCAGCTGCGTTTTCTGTTAGCTTCGCCCAGGTCCCTACCCATTTTAGGTATCGGAAAGCGGATTTGCAGTGGCAGCTGCCTTTGAGTATACTTAAAGTTAAAATTATAACTTCTTTTGGACTCTCGTCCTATTTCTCCATCCTTTTTCTCCAGTCCGAAACCCACTTCTTTTTCTTCATCAACTTCCCTTGGGGGTTAGGTTATTCCCAAGCTAATAATCTACCCACCAACGCTAGTGACGCCACTGCTTGGGTGTAATATGGAAGTGCCTCATTCAGGAATACATTCATCGCTCCCCCTACCCTCTCGAATTGCAATAATGTAGGCTATAATTTTATTACATTTTATTTCACAACCGAAGTGTAGCCTACGTTACTTTAGAAAACAGTGATTTACAAGTAGTGTATTCTCAGTGAGACCAGACCCTATAAATAAATACTTTAGTAGACCAGAGTCCCGAGCAAGTGTTTCATGCAGTCGATCCGTTTGGCTTAAATGAAGATCCCACGGAAAGAACGGGGTAAGTCCATTTTTTTTAGGAAATGAGTTTATGGCACATTCTGTTGGCCAGCCATCGTAACTATAGATCAGTTGAAATTGACTTCAAATAAGCGGTAAGTCGCCGAGATACAGAGGTTTTGATTTTTAGTGGAAACGGAAAGAACGTCCCATATCCTCTCACTTTTTCATAATTTAACTTTAGTTGTTATTTGTATTACATGTACTTCCTTTATAAAAATAAAATTGGGAAAATAACTTTATTGCTTACACTCAATTGGAGTGTTTCAAGTATTTATTTTTAGTGTTGAAAGTTTAAATTGGCTCTCCTGAAAAATTTACATAATGTGACTTATCCCGTTTTTTCGTGGAGTCTTCAAATTAGGCCTACGCCACCTGAGGTAGGGAGAGTCGATCAAGTTCCCCGTGTAGCATCCTCTCCTGTCCGGGATCTTTCAGCTTATGTTCATGAATATCGCACAATGTGACATGAGCTTGTACTGCAGTGTATTGTTCAAGCTCGAGGTTATTCTGTTGTGTTGACACTTGGGCCTTTTATTTACTTATTTATTATTATTATTATTATTATTATTATTATTATTATTATTATTATTATTATTATTATTATTGAGCCTCCGTGGCTTAGGCGGCAGCACGCCGGCCTCTCACCGCTGGGTCCGTGGTTCAAATCCCGGTCACTCCATGTGAGATCTGTGCTGGACAAAACGGAGGCAGACAGGTTTTTCTCCGGGTACTCCGGTTTTCCCTGTCAAAATTTCATTCCAGCAACACTCTCCACTATCATTTCATTTCATCTGTCATTCATTTAATCATTGCCCCAGAGGAGTGCGTCAGGCCTCGGCAGCCGGCACAGTTCATATCCTCGCCGCTAGATGGGGGCTTCATTCATTCCATTCCTGACCCGGTCGGAGACTGGAAGCAGGCTGTGGATTTTCATTTTCTTTTTTTATTATTATTATTATTATTATTATTATTATTATTATTATTATTATTATTATTATACATCCGATGATGCACTTTCGTCTCGGAATACCCCGGGAGTAGCCTAGCTGTGCTCGTTAAATCGCTCACCACAACCTGGACAAAGAGCTGCAGCAAGTCCGGAGATCGGAGGTTCGAATCACGGCGTTGAGAGCAGCTATCTTGAGTGCTATTTTTCCACGCTCCCTTCAAGCAAACACATTACTTCCAATCCCGGAGCACCTACCCCATTCCTGACCCTAATAATTACAGCTACACACTACTATAGTCACCACAGAAACACAGGTTAATCTATCAGACAAATTCAACACACAGCCAAGTACACAGGGCTGATTACAAAGCTGTCACAAGCCCCTAATACAGAATTAACAATAACAACATTTCGGAATTGGGTGGAAACTATATCTGGGGCTTAGGATGCGTCACATAAGGTCCTCGAGTAGTCTCCCTCTTCTCTCACTCGGTCCTCATCTTCTTGGCCTGGAAAGTTTAACATAATAGTGTACGTTCCCATTATGCATATAAAATAACCAAACTGTTTTTGCACCGGTTCGTTATAATGGTATAGTCTATTAACTTTAATCCAGCCAAGTGCCGGTTATAAATGTTTCACACGCCTCTGGCGTAGCGAGAAAAGAATGATTGTGGAGTATTACTGCAATATAGACTAAAGTGGTAGGCCTACAGGGAAACTGGAGTTTCTGGAGAGAATCTTTCCAGCCTCCAGATTGCCCTGAACAAATTTCACATTCACCGGCCAAGATTAGAACTAGATTAGGCTATGTTATTAATTAATTCTAGGAGTTTGGGAATCATCGTCATCAGACCCGAGCACTTGGCTGGATGGTGACTGTAGTAGTGTGGATAACAGTAATTATTAGGATCTAGAATTGGGGTAGGTGCCCCGGGACTTACATACAATTAAGGACACATCCCAACATTTGCCTGGCGGGAGGGTGAATATAAAGAGGAAACCACACTCAGAATAGCCACTATCCGCGCCGGGGTTCGAATCACTGACTGTTGTACTTGCTGCAATTACAGTAGGCCTAATAATCGCAGTTGTGGTGAGCGATTTACCATGAACAGCTAGGAAAGCAGCGGTGAAAACTAACGTTTAACCTCCCAAGACATGAAGGGACGCCATAAAATGATTGAATAAAAAATGTATTAAAATGTAATAACTATAGGCCTACTGTATTTTAATTGTCACTTTGCACGTAAAACACCACACAGCTCACCCTTTGTCTTTCAGAAGATGGTGTAGGCCTATTAATCCAGTTCTTTAATGCTACAGATGTTTTCATCGAAGGTTGGAAGGTTGGTTGACAGTGGATAACATACAGTAGCGCTAAGTTCAGAGGTCTTCGACATTTCCTAACTGACGGACACGTTTGATTTGTGGGACGCTGACCCCCCGTCCCCCAACCTCCTCCCCCCCCCCCTCGCCGAGGGAATTTCATCATGACGAGCACCAGTCCTCCCCGGGGACCACTCATTATTATTACTGTTATTTCAATTCTTAATTTTTTTTCATAAATGCATTTAGGCTATATGTTTTGCACAAACTAACCTCTCGTGTGACAAAAAATGAGACAGTAAAACGTAATTATTTAAAACAGCAATACTGTAGACTTTCTTTATATTCAATATAATTCATACTATCCCAATAACACGATTGAATTTTGATCTGAACATTTGGAATAACTTACGACGCATCGGTTCCTTTTTATAACCTTCATCACATCTGTGGCCTAGCAGTAAGTTAGACTTCTCAGCTTCGAGTATCTGGTTGTGTGGGGAATCTGGAGGCTACATTGTTGAGTGTTTTTATAATTGGGGCTAGGATTGGCAGAAGGTAGCCTTGATCTTCATTTATAGATCAAGCGCTAGTTTTTGGCCAGTCCGTGTGCTGGCAAGTCTATTCAGCAGGTCTATCCTCACCCTCCAAAGTCTGAGTGCGGGAGGTATCTACTGTAGACTACTGCAGTGTCTGGAAGTGGCTAGCAGCGATTGGTGTGTAAAAATAGTGGGCGGAAGACCATTAGGAATGTCCTAACGAGATACAGCATATCGCCAGACGCAAGATGCCTTCCGCCAGGACCTTATATTACTACCGGGCCTGACACTGGCGGCGGGACAGAGGAAAATGGCTGTCGATATTGGCGGTTACATGCTTTGTTAATAAGTTGAGTCGTTTTGTTTACGATGTGATAGTGGTGTGAATTTCGCTTAGTAATTGTCTCCCTTGTTTATCTGTGCTTATTGATTATTGCTTAATGATATTACACGTTCGTGTAAGTAAATGTCTGCATTAGTGCTTCATAAATACGAGATACCGGTGATTTCTGTTACTCTTGTGATTCCATCAATACTATTGCCAATCAGTGGGTAAGTTGGTCTATTTATTATTCTGTTTAGGGTTTATAAATTATTAGTAATGCTAATTCATTATGAGCAAACTTGGCGCAGTCAGCTGGCATTTGAGGGTGCGCAAATGCGAGGGAGCCGTGTCAGTACATTTACTGGCACGTTAAAGATCTCTTCGGGGCAAAATTCCGGCACCCCGGCGTCTCTAAAAGCCAGTGTAGTTAAAAGGGACGTAAAACCAATAACATTATTATTATTATTATCATTATGAGCAAGCATAGTAATAATTAACGTATTCCAATTTAAGGTCTAAGAAGATATGAAAATTGATTACCGTACGTAGGAACATAACCAACTTTTTAAATTTACTGCAGTGTCCACTCGTCCAATTATATGCCTGCTAGTTCAAGGATATCAATCTTATCACGTAGGCTACTTGGTGTGGATCCCGTTTTAATAAACTACCAGTAGGCTCACTCATGCATTGTGGTGATATGCCTTGAAACTGTTGTGTGACTGGATGCAAATCCAATTATCATTTGGTGCCTATTTTCCAATTTCCCATCAGGGGAATTCAACCCACACCCAACTTCACGGGGCTGATGAACAAGAAGTCCCAAGCCCATAAAATGAATTAACAGCAGACAAAATCAGCTAATTCAACAGTTTGTGTCAAACACTTTGTCCTTGAATTTGTTATTGTTGTTATTATTGTGCAGATGGCTCAGTTGTAACTGTACCTAGGAAAAGAACAAAACTACGCATCAAATAAGTCTCCGTTGTCTACTGGTGTCAGTATAATTTGTATCGAGTGCTCTTGGTACCGTACGGTGCCATTTAATCTTATCAATGGAACTAGCCTATATGTCTATGGATTCACATGGAAGTTATTTCTTGTATGTACAGTAGACCTAATTGTTTTTTTTTTTTTTTGTTAGATGTGCATAAAATATCCCCTTTTGTCTACTGGTGCCAGTATATTTCGTATCGATGCATTCGGCAGCGTGCTATTTAATTATTTGAATATGACTACCGTAGCTTACATGTTTAAGTATTTACATGGAGGTAAATTTTTGTATGTAGTGTTAATTTATATTCTCAGATGTTCATCAAATAGGCCTTCATTGTCTACTGGTATATTTTGTATTTTACTGAGTGCCATTAAATCTCGTGAATAGGAATGAATGAATACGACTAGCCTACTTGTTTATGGATTTATAGGAGGCACTCGTGACCTTATGATAGGAATTACCTAGGCATTTATATTCAGTATGTGTGGGAACCCGTGGTAAACCACTTGCTGGGTGGCTAAGGGAAGAATCGAACCCAACATTTCCAGGTTTACCTCACTAGGCTGAGTGTACCCCGTTCTTACCTTCTTACCCTCAGACTAGAATGAGATTTCTTGACAGTCAGGATTCGAACCTGGATCCCCAGAAGTGACAACCAAAAACTACACCATCTGGTTGGTCGCATTTATATTTAAGAATAATATGTACTAAAAAGAAATTGAAATTCTAACAGGAACAGTTACAACTTTTCCTGTCCACTCAGCCAAGATATTCTGCAGATCTCTCCCGTGGCCCTCAACATTTTTTGTATTTTATTGCTTTCCTGATGGAACTCCGGTAGTACCTTACTTCAACTCCTGGGGCACCTCCCCATGCCTGTCCCTTATACAGCTACACACACTACTACAGTCATCACGTAGGCTAGTTGGAGGAATTCAACCCACACCCAACTGCACGGGACTGATGACCAAGATGTCCCAAGCCCATAAAATGAATTAACAGCAGACAAAATCACGTCATGATGTTAATTTGTGTTGTGTTGGTTTCTGACACACGTCATACGTATGACAGAGTGCCATTTAATATCATGGACAGGAATGAATGAATACGACTAGCCTACTTGTTTACGGATTTACAGGAGGCAGTCGTGACCTTATGATAGGAATTACCTAGGCATTTATCTTCAGTATGTATGGGAACCAATGGTAAACCACTTTCTGGGTGGCTAAGCGGAGAATCGAACCCAACACATCCCGGTTTACCTCACTAGGCTGTGTGTACCCCGTTCTTACCCTCAGACTAGAATTAGATTTCTTGACAGTCGGGAATCAAACATGGACCCCAGAAGTGACAACCAAGAACTACACCACCTGGTTAGTCACATTTATTTTTAAAAATAATATGTACTTAAAAGAAATTGAAATCCCTACAGGAACAGTTACAACTTTCCCTGTCCACTCAGCCAAGATATTCTGCAGATCTCTCCCGTGGCCCTCAACATTTTTTGTATTTTATTGCTTTCCTGATGGAACTCCGGTAGTACCTTACTTCAACTCCTGGGGCACCTCCCCATGCCTGTCCCTTATACAGCTACACACACTACTACAGTCATCACGTAGGCTAGTTGGAGGAATTCAACCCACACCCAACTGCACGGGACTGATGACCAAGATGTCCCAAGCCCATAAAATGAATTAACAGCAGACAAAATCACGTCATGATGTTAATTTGTGTTGTGTTGGATTCTGACACACGTCATACGTTTGACAGAGTGCCATTTAATATCATGGACAGGAATGAATGAATACGACTAGCCTACTTGTTTACGGATTTACAGGAGGCAGTCGTGACCTTATGATAGGAATTACCTAGGCATTTATCTTCAGTATGTATGGGAACCAATGGTAAACCACTTTCTGGGTGGCTAAGCGGAGAATCGAACCCAACACATCCCAGTTTACCTCACTAGGCTGTGTGTACCCCGTTCTTACCCTCAGACTAGAATTAGATTTCTTGACAGTCGGGAATCAAACATGGACCCCAGAAGTGACAACCAAGAACTACACCACCTGGTTAGTCACATTTATTTTTAAAAATAATATGTACTTAAAAGAAATTTAAATCCCTACAGGAACAGTTACAACTTTCCCTGTCCACTCAGCCAAGATATTCTGCAGATCTCTCCTGTGGGCCTCAACATTTATTTATTTTATTCCTTTCATGATGGAACTCTGGTAGTACCTTACTTCAACAACTTGTGCACCTCCCCATGCATGTCCCTTATACAGCTACACACACTACTATAGTCATCACGTAATCGGAGGAATTCAACCCACACCCAAATGCACGGGGCTGATGACCAAGATGTCCCAAGCCCATAAAATGAATTAACAGCATACAAAATCACGTCATCATGTTATTTTGTGTTGTGTTGGATTCTGACACACGTCATGCGTTTGATGCCCGACCACCAATTACGGCGGTCATCTTGGATTGCAGTGTCAGGTCCGGTAGTATAGAAGGTCTTGCTTCCTGACACCAACGGGGCAAGTTCACGCGGGCTAGGAAACTGTACCCTGTTCTCTCACTTTTCTCGTTAACGAGCGGCTCCTCTTTGAAACCTAACTGGGCGGATATGTTCACATTCCATGTCTGCGGCGAGCCAAAGCTTTCCCAGCTCGAGGCACAGTCTTGTCAACTCTCCACCGCAGCCACTAAGAGCAAGCAGCGAGACTGAACAGAACTACGTGCAGCTGTGCAACAATGGGCACCTGACACGCGAGCAGGCCGCCAGGACCGTACTAGGGAGTCCACGCGGAGAGATAGAAGTAGCATGTTATTGGTCAGCAGTGAACAATGGCTATGGTTGGCACGTGCTACTGCTTAACGTTTGAGTCGCCGTTTGTTAACGAGGAAAGTGAGAGAACTATGTTCAAACATGATACTAAAACTAATCCCATGCACACGGTTTAGAACATGCATTAGCTTATCAGTTACTCTTAATACCAATACAGTGTATTAGTTATTCATTTTTAACACAACTTAACTACAGCAAGTTGATAAGTAAATGCAATATCTCTTGTTAAGTTGCTCAGAACTATGCAATAGCTTTACGTGGGCCTCACTAGTCTTATTGACAGCGTCGGAATTTGTAAGTCAAGCACGCAATAATGATCTAATTGAGAACCTTAGGATGACAGTGTTAGAAGAGATATTTACCGTGGGCAATAGGCCACCTGAATTGGAATCCTCCATTTTAATTCCATCTTCAGCATTTCTCTTCGCTTTTTAACAGTTCAGTCCGATATTTTATGTGTTATTCGGGTTTTGAAATAGGCCAAAGCCACCTAACCTTTTATATGACCCTATGCTTGTCTCCTGTAGGCTACACTCTCAAAATGTGACAGAGAAAAATAGAAAAATGACTTAAATAGCGTAATCTAGAAGAGATTGCAGCGGATAGTTACTGAGAGGAAGACAAAGAAGCAGAAGCAGACAACGAAGAAGAAGAAGAAGGAGGAGGAGATGATGAAGAAGAAGAAGAAGAAGAAGAAGAAGAAGAAGAAGATGAATGGCGTGAGATATTGGTCTGGGGCATTTCAAATGTACTGAAAGATTAAGTGCTGTTTCCCCAAATGCCATATTTCTTATGTAGGGCCTAACCTATTGCTCAGGTAAGAACATCATAACTTTTCTTTCTTACAGTATGATCGTATCAACCTGATTAATTTGTGATCTTAATGCTGGAATGTCACTTAAGTGCATGCACTAGATTTAAATTCGGTAAGTTAATAAATGTTTAATAGGAGTTTATGTAGTCAAAAGTCAATCTTTAAACACGTGAATTGAAAGTGGGCATTCATTCAACCTGAGACGGAAAAATAACACACACAAAAAGGACACTAGAATAGAGTTCAGACGTTTATTGTTTGTATGTTTGTTCGATTGATTGATCGATCGATTGATTGGTTGATTTCATGACTAATAACAGGGCAATCAAATATATTGGTTACTTCTAAAGTAATGCTTTTTTAAGCCTTACCCTGTTTTCAGTTTTAGCAACGGGGAGAGTAAATTCCCTACATTTGATTTCGTTGTATTTTGGCGCTCTATAACTTATACAGAAACTACAATTAGCCAATAATCTGCTAATAGACTGATAAATGAATATTGCAATGTTTTTAGCAGACGGGTAGGCTTAACATAAAGGCTCAGAATTTAAGACACACTTTTCTGCACTTCCTAGCAATCGCACGTATCTCTTTCCTCCTAAGACCATACAGTAAGCTAGAAGGATGCTTTGGTGACAGATTTCCAAGGTGGTATGCCTACTTCTTGCGTCTTGTCTCTTGCCAGCATCAATATGGGGTGGATTTCAATTTGCAACACTTCGAAACATACCAAAATAGAAATATTAGAGCATTATATAACTTGATGAAATATATTTTTCATTCCTTTAGAGGTCATGATTTAAGTTAAGTTCATTTAAAACATTAAGTGTGACATACCAGGTAAAATCCCTAAACTCCGCAAATAACTAACTTACTTGGCATTTTAAGATTAGCGTTGATTTTTATGAAAAATGAATAATATCATTGTCATAGTCAGGGGCGCACCCAGACTATTGATTTGGAGGGGGCTTTCCTCAATAACATGATTTCAGCTATGGAAAGAGAATGTGTCCATTATTAGTCTTATATGTAACTATGTATATTTGAGATCATATGCATAAAAAGATATTCTATAAGATCAAACATACTGTAGAATGCTCTGTTAAAACCAATACAAGAGATGCTATTGGACAGGAGATTATTTAAATAAAATGTGCATTGGTTTTATGCAAATTTTAGTTACTGTACCATTGAGCTAAGGTTATACAAGTAATAAAAAGGAACTGAATGATTTTTATCAAGAATTAACTTTTGATCACGATCAGAGTGATAACGACTGGATTGCTCTGCTCCCTATTATCATAACTATATATCCAGCTACCAGGATCGTCAGATCAATTATCTGCAATCATTTACTAAGTTTTGAGTTGTTTATACCAAGAACTAGTATAGGTTTTAGGAAATTAACAATAACATTTTGATTGTGAATGTGTAAATTTAATTGGAAAGCCTCCGTGGCTTAGGCGTCAGCACGCCGGCCTCTCACCGCTGGGTCCGTGGTTCAAATCCCGGTCACTCCATGTGAGATTTGTGCTGGACAAAGTGGAGGCAGACAGGTTTTTCTCCGGGTACTCAGGTTTTCCCAGTCACAAATTTAATTCCAGCAACACTCTCCACTATCATTTCATCTGTCATTCATTTACTCATTGCCCTCGTGGAGTGCGACAGGCTTCGGCAGCCACCACAGTTCATATCCTCGCCACTAGATGGGGGCTTCATTCATTCCATTCCCTGACCCTGTCGGTCGACTGGAAGCAGGCTGTGTATTTTCATTTTCAAATTTAATTGGAACTAAAAACTACATTTTAAAAATTACGAAATGTAATTGTATACCATAGTGTTATGGATTGTAACAAATATTTTATGTACTGTACGTGAAAATATATAAGTTATTTTAATTTTCCTTAATAACTAACATTATAATAAGAAATCTTAAACATTTCTAGAATTTCAAGTTGAACTTAATTACACAGGCTGAATGCAAGTTTAAACAAATAGTTGAATACAAATCATGTATTAATGAATTAACATTAACGTTGTTTGATTAAAGTGGAAACTCAAATTTCACAGAACAAAATCCAGCCGCCTAGCAGATTTTTTTCAAAACGGAAACTACCTCTGTACTGGTGACTTCAATTTCCCGGTGAATATTCAGTACTGCTAGTCCAGTCTGTCTGCACCCATGGTATTCCTAAGATATGATTTCAGCCGACGTAGTGTAGAAAATGACCTCTCAGCAGTGCTTGTAGTCACAGGGATGGTACACAAAATTCTCAACAATGAGTGGATATTAGGAAACAAGTCCTTGACACATAGATTCAACATATCGATTGCGTTTTAGGGATATTAGCGTGGGTCTTGAAGCTCTTGTGCCACAGTTCAAACTCAGCCAAAAGAAGGCCTTTGTTGTTTCCTCCACTTTCAATTATTTCATTCTTATAAAAATTACACAGCTGTAAGAAATCAAGTTGCATTTTTCTTGGAAGGTTTCTCTATGTGTATGTGATGCATTGGCTGGTGGCAGCAAGCACTCAAAACTCTTAAATAAGTCTTTATGCTTGATGAATCGAGATTCCAATGAAATAATGAAAAAGTCAATCCAAGGGATTAAAACAGAACTTTTATAGTATAATTCTGGAGTTTCTGCCGGTATGTTGCTTCTGTTCAGTTGTCTTCCAACAGTTCGAGGCATCGAAATTATTGAACCGCAGTTATTAGTAATTTTGGCAGCTTCTTCAAACAACGAGTGAAATTCTTGATCTGCATTTTTTCTTAGAGATTTTAAGCTTTCAATCACAGTTTCAGCGTGTGTAATTGCAGACGATAAATCTAAATCAGTTCCTTGAAGTTTTTTGCTTAGGTTTACTGTGTAACCAAGCAGTTTTTCTGATGCCATGAGAAAAATTATAAATTCACCTTGACTTAAGGAGTTTAGTAGTATTAGAGATCCTGAAGAAGATCATTCCAGTTTTAATCTCTTCTAACGCTACTTCAAGAGGGTGCAGCACTTCTTTCATAACAAAAATAGCATCTTGCCTTTTTACCCATCTCGTTGGACAAAGCTGCAGGAGATTTTTCTTGTTGGTTTCAAAATTAACCTCAGATTCAATGCACTGTGTCAAAACTGCTTGTCTTTTAGAAGTGTTAAAAAAATCCCACAACTTTTCCACTATTCCAAAGCAGTTCCTGATTGATACAACCTCAGACGCGGTCGACAATGCCAGGTTAAGGCTATGAGAAGCGCAATGCACGTATATTGCTGTGGGGTGAGCTTCTTGGATGCACGCTTGAGCCCCTTTAAACTTTGCACTCATGGCAGCCGCCCCATCGTACCTCTGGCCACGTAGGTTACTTATGTCTATATTACTGTCTTCAAGACCTTTTTTGCCAATACGCTGCCCGTAGTAGAGGTTAGAGGCATGAACTTCAAAAATTGCTCACATATTTCATAACCATTTAAAGTATTCGGCGTTACATAACGTAAACACAAAGAAAACTGTTCAACAGTTGAAATGTCAGATGTTTCATCTGCGAGAACACTAAAAACTTAGTTCAAATTGTTGTCACCTGCTTCAATTCTAGCTCTGAGCAAAGCTCTTAAGTTCCCCTCATTTTCAAATGGTTTGCTGTCGATTTGAAACTGACCATAATCTCTATGGCCCCTAAGGGCGATATTTTGCCTGCCACACAAAATAATAGTTTCTATTGTTGGAATTATTATTTTGACATTATTTTGGGCTTAGACGTCTTTTCCTTTATCAATAGATTTGTCAATAGGTTTCATTCGGCAGTCCATAACTCTTTTAAAGTTAGCTGCGCTTACACATGAGTCTTTATGATACTGCAAATTTGCATGTTTTTCAAACTTTTCTAGTGCTTTTTTCCAGTTACAAGGACCTTCTTCTACTAGCTGTCCAGTATGTTGAGCGTTACTCTTACGTACTTCTTTTTTTGAAAAAGCATACAATGGAAACAGTATGCAGAGTCTTCAATTCCAGAATACGAAAGCCAGGTATATTTCTTTAGCCATGAAAACGAAAATTTTCGTTGTTGGTTCCCATGCGATCTAAAAGGAAAGTTAAAGTTGCTCTGAGGAACCCATTTGTCATTCAAACCTTTGAACTTTTCATTGTCCGTCAACACTTTGTTTTTAAATAAACCAATGTCCAAATCCATATTATGTTTACTTACAGCGGCCTTAGGCCTGCTCACATTTGCCTCTGAGCCCTCCTCTGACGAACAACTTGGCTGTTTATCTATGCTTGCAGTCCTTGTTAACAGTTCCTTACTCGTTGAAGGATTGCCACATGCACTAACACTAACCACATCATATTTATTGATTTTTAACGGTTTAAAGTAGTTTTGCATGATTGACTTTCTTTTGTCTCCCATTACTACTAGTCCAATTGGACACACTACGAACACCAATAGCCAATAGAAAATACAAACACAACAACAATCAACGAATCAACTTTTACAAACACCACTACTGACTTGACGCTTGACACAGAGCACAGCACAATACCTTGAGGAGAGAAATTTTCACCGCTGTCCCACGCGCATCTTGCTCCGAGCACAGTTACGACAACGGCCGGAAATATCCGATCGTGTTGTGTTTACAATATATATTATTATCACTCAAGTGTTGCATAAATATAGGCCTAACATAATTCTATTTTAAACCAGTAGAAAATCACAAAATATTCCAACGTTCCAACACTAAACATTCTAGAACCTGTTATGCACTCAATTTTCTTGAAAGATATCATCAATGTTTTTAAAGTGTTCTCAGGTTTTGGGGGTGGCTTAAGACCCCAAAGCCCCCACCTGGGTGCGCCCCTGGTCATAGTATAACAATACACTAAAATGAAATACAATGTGTCATAGGCCAGGAAAGTAACAAAACTACCTCTTTAGCTTTTAAATTGATAAAGAATCCAGAAACTGCATCTTAACCATGGAATGTAGTAGAATATGTGTCAGTCTTTTGATGAGATCACTTAGTAGGACTAGTTGTTTAGTGCGGCTTGCTAATTTGTTGCCATCATAGAGCAAAACAGTGCTATTTAGTGTCATTACAATGCTGGATAGGCCTACTTGGTCATGATCAGAGCACACAGAAGTAGGCGATGAGGGATATGCAGCTTAAGCCAGGCGCGGATTTAAAGGGGGGGGGGGGGGGTGTCATGCCCCCCCCCCCCACCAAACGGAGACCAAATTTTTTTGCAAACTCAAAAAACGAAAACAAAATAACCAGACAAATAAAACTTAACGAATTTTATCTGAAAAACATATTTTTCATTTCATTCAATAGGCTACTGAAAATATCTTTATTGCAATTATTATGTTCTGTTACAACTGTTCATTTTTACAACTTCATACCTGTTATATAAAAACGATTATTTATATAACAAAATCAAATCGTCTATTTTGTTTACCAAATCTTGTTATTACCGATTCGATGCCTATAGTGATGTCACGATTAATGTGCAGCAATGCAGGGATAGGAATTTGGGGCTTTTTTTCGCACCAAAATATTTTGCCGACGTCCAAACTGCAAGATCGGTTGGCAATTTAAGCTGTGACTTTCTCCCATTGTCGGTACCAACTCGACTTGCCGAAACTGTAACGTACCTTGATTCGTTTCTCGAAGCTCGATGTAAAAGTCGCAAAACACGCCGTTGCAATTTGTACGAATATTTTTGGTGCGCTAAACGCATCAAATTTCTATTCATGTAGCTTGCAAAATAATGGTCTCGTTTTGTACGTTTGGTTATTTTGTGATTGCGTTTTTAGTGATACCATTTTTCTTAACAATTTCGATTCTGTGACCCCACCCCCAACTCTAGATCCTGGCTTAAGCAAGTGTACGACAGAGGCATGTAAATCCTCTAATGTTAAGTTATGTTCACCATAGTACAAAAGTCGCGGAAACACCACATATGGTTTCATTTCCCATATACATTTTCCTCAAGACGAACAAATCAGAGTACGAGGGAGAGGTTTTGTGACTCCCTAAAGAAAAATGTTTTAGTGGCATTCACGGTATTAGCCTGTATAGTGACATTCACTGTATTAGCCTGTATACAAAGATGACGGTGAATTGCTAACAGTGTTTTGTGGATAGCTTGTATACAAATATGATGTTGAAAAGGTAACAGTGTATTATGGATAGCGTATATACAGGGTATTTTTTTTAGTTCGCTCCGCAGCACCACCGTGAGCACCGAGAGGAAGGCCATAGCTGTCCGCTATGACGTCACGGCCGGACGATTCATTCTTCACAGTCACCGGAACTCACACGACCGTCTCAGCGCATCACACAAACGTACTACGTACTATTCGGTAAAATCGTGACCAACTATTAATTGAACGAGTAACTGTACAGCATTTACAACTGCCTGAAACTTAACGTTCATAGAGATCATTCGCTCTGCCTTATTGTAGAGACATATTTGTAACATATTACAGTACCGGCATCTCTAGTACTAACTTACGAAGATAATAAGTCTAACTAGAACAGGTCTGCTTGAAATATATTTTTATTTATTTTATCAAAAGAGGAATTAGAATATAATTATTCTTCACGGCTTGATATATCGGCCGTTCGGCAGTCGGAGGTAAACTTAAAAACAAAAAGGTTGCTAATTTTTTTCGTTTTTGTATATTTTTTTAACGGCTCGTGACATACTGTGGGGCTATATTTAAATTAGTGCGTTCCTTGTGCTATTGGTGTTACTAGTGCTAACCACTATAGGCCTACTAGGCTATATTATGCCTTGAGATCAGGAATGCAATACCTAAGGAAATGTAAAGTTTTGAAGACATTTTTCAATGTTGCCTACAACATGTAGTAACTCTTCAGTCGGTCAACACATGTTTGAACTGGGCGGGGATACAATGTAATATTTAAAAAAATCTGAAAAAAATATGTTAACAATTTGGAAACTGAATTTCCAGGAGAAAATAAAAACTTATACTTTCGTATTTTTGTCCAACTCCTTTTGATTAATAACATCAGCTACAAGGATGTGGCACATAATTTCCATTCTAATTAGAAACTAAATAAATCTTCCATGAATTGAATTATTCCTTCTTTTAAAATCCCCTTCACCTTGCCTTAACTTCCAATTTGGAATTTTCAATGAATATTGTACAATGGTGTTAATTATAAGTATCAATATTGTACATTGGTGTTAATTATAAATATCAATTAACTTCAGCAGTATACATATCCTGAGAAAATTTCAGTACAAATAGAAAGAGTATGCTACTATAGGCCTACTACAATATTAGAAATGAATTGAAAGACAAAATTACAGGTGGAGAAAAACATTTATTAGGCTACTCCAGTCAATTGCAGCTTACAAAAAGGGAATGTTAATGAGCACATTTTCAGATTCATTATTATAGATCACTTATAAATTATTTGAAGCCCATACCACACAAAACTCACTAAAGGAAGCTGTGTGATAGCTATTAGAATGTAAATAGCACATTATTTTTACCCCACTATATTAATTATTATAGCCTGTTCAAAACTCCACTCCTGCATTCGTTAATGTTTTAATGGAATTCTAATTCACACGAGTACTCAGTGGAGTAATGTGATCGGTTATATCCCAGGAAAGTCCTCGTCATCAAGAATTTTGAAGGGGTGATGGTTGTACAATTAACTACGGTAGTCATAATTAATATTTAGAAATTATTTGAAATCAAATGTTATGAGGGGTCCTTTCAGAGGCTTTCTAACTGTCTATAATCAAGACTCCATAGAAATGAAAAATGAAAATAATAGGGTAAATACCTGCACAATGTACTGTATATAATATGAACAACATGGAAAAGGGAGCAAGCTAAATCGTCCAGAACATAACCTAAAAGTTAATCATCTAAAACTGAAGTATAAAGATCACATGAGCCTCCCATATGGTTACCGAGGCAATAAATATTAAGGGGAGACGATGGCTGAATAACAGAGAGGTTTTTAAAATTGGCATAGCTTTTGTAATATTAAACACAGGTCAATGAAAATTTGCACAAGCATTCATAATGAGTAAAGCCTACTGTGAAATGACTTATAGATTTTTGGGTTAATATTTGAACTCTTTCAAAAAAAATCCTTATAGGCTATGTTTTATCGCATCAGTCGGGTACATTTTATTCAAAAACCCATGCAGATATCGCTTTATAATTGTCCACACATATTTTATAGCACAAGGAACTTTGTTTGCTGGAACAGTTTCTTAGATTTTTCATTAGTTGAATTTTGAAAGGATTATAAAGTTTGGATTATTTTTTTATGTACCGGTACAGAATGTTCCAAAATAATTGGCATATCAAAAAATGCTTCCAGACAATTGTATACCATGTAATTTTCTATGTGAGTTTCAATTTTCTCTTTAATTCTGCGAGTAGTTCTGGAGAAAAATGTACCTACACCCTGAAAATGACAAAACCTAGAAAAACAAGAAAATATGAATGCATGATAGTTTTTTCAGTGTTTCACGGTCTAAAAGCCTCCATAACTGTACTCTTCCTCTCCTTCCTGATCCTCTATACCTGTTTTGTTGCCCCTATTTTTTTTGTCTTGTCAACTTGGACTTATTTATACTCTGTGTGCTGCCAGAATGGGATTGACATTTGGCCGGAAATTCCACGTCAGTCATCACCCCTTTGCCTCTTGGCCAATCCATGTTCGCATAGTTGATGTCATAATACTCTGCGTTGCAGTATCACAGCCCACGTGCGTCAGTGCCTGGTGAGTGTGCGCGGTAGGAGCGAACAGTTTGGCAACCTCGTTCCCTGACCACATGGCGAGGCGAGAACTGTCAATCCCATTCTGGCAGCTCACAGAGTATATGATAGCAGCATCTGCTTTCATGACACGAAGGCTGTCGATTTGTCCTAGCATTTTCTGTGCAAACATGCCTGGTTCAAATCCTAGCTGCTTTAGGATATTAATCCCTTTGTTTCCATCATTGTAGACTGAAGCAGCCTCAAAAGCAGCCATTTTCACAAAATGGCTGGGAACAAATGTTGTCTTTGGACATCTTTTGCAAATAAGAAAATTTAAACTCTCATTAGGGTTTTGAGTTTTTCCAAGTGTACATTTCTAGAGGAGCTCAAGTGAAGCGTGGGCTCGGTACACTGGCTTAATGGCTAAAAGAACAGCTTCAGGAAGGCTGTTCTTAAGAATAAAATGTTCACCAGTTACACTTGCTTGCGTGTATTTACACCAAGAATCTGAACTGTTCTCAAGATAATGACAATTTTTTTCGTGAAGCACTGACAGGAGTTTGTATGGTTACAATCCTAACCTCAATATTCATTTTGCTTTTCCGAATGCTATTTACATGCATCCCATATGGTTACCGAGGCAACAAGTATTAATGAAACTGCAGTATGAAGGTCATATAAGCCTTCCATATGGATACCGAGGCAATAAGTATTAATGAAACTGCAGGATGGAGGTCATATGAGCCTCCCATGTGGTTACCGAGGCAATAAGTATTAATGAAACTGCAGTATGAAGGTCATATGAGCCTTCCATATGGATACCGAGGCAATAAGTATTAATGAAACTGCAGTATGGAGGTCATATGAGTCTCCCATATGGTTACCGAGGCAACAAGTATTAATGAAACTGCAGTATGAAGGTCATATAAGCCTCCCATATGGTTACCAAGGCAACATGTATTAATCAAACTGCAGTATGAGGGTCATATGAGACTCCCATATGGTTACCGAGGCAACAAGTATTAATGAAACTGCAGTATGAAGGTCATATGAGCCTCCCATATGGTTACCGAGGCAACAAGTATTAATGAAACTGCAGTATGAAGGTCATATAAGCCTTCCATATGGATACCGAGGCAATACGTATTAATGAAACTGCAGTATGGAGGTCATATGAGCCTCCCATGTGGTTACCGAGGCAACAAGTATTAATGAAACTGCAGTATGAAGGTCATATGAGCCTTCCATATGCATACCGAGGCAATAAGTATTAATGAAACTGCAGTATGGAGGTCATATGAGCCTCCCATATGGTTACCGAGCAACAAGTATTAATGAAACTGCAGTATGAAGGTCATATAAGCCTCCCATATGGTTACCAAGGCAACAAGTATTAATCAAACTGCAGTATGAAGGTCATATGAGACTCACACATGGTTACCGAGGCAACACGTATTAATGAAACTGCAGTATGAAGGTCACATGAGCCTCCCATATGGTTACCGAGGCAACAAGTATTAACGAAACTGCAGTATGAAGGCCATATGAGCCTCCCATATGGTTACCAAGGCAACAAGTATTAATCAAACTGCAGTATGAAGGTCATATAAGCCTCCCATATGGTTACCAAGGCAACAAGTATTAATCAAACTGCAGTATGAAGGTCATATGAGACTCCCATATGGTTACCGAGGCAACAAGAATTAATGAAACTGCAGTATGAAGGTCATATGAGCCTCCCATATGGTTACCGAGGCAACAAGTATTAATGAAACTTCAGTATGAAGGTCATATAAGCCTCCCATATGGTTACCAAGGCAACATGTATTAATCAAACTGCAGTATGAAGGTCATATGAGACTCCCATATGGTTACCGAGGCAACAAGTATTAACGAAACTGCAGTATGAAGGTCATATGAGCCTCCCATATGGTTACCGAGCAACAAGTATTAATGAAACTGCAGTATGAAGGTCATATAAGCCTCCCATATGGTTACCAAGGCAACAAGTATTAATCAAACTGCAGTATGAAGGTCATATGAGACTCCCACATGGTTACCGAGGCAACACGTATTAATGAAACTGCAGTATGAAGGTCATATGAGCCTCCCATATGGTTACCGAGGCAACAAGTATTAATGAAACTGCAGTATGAAGGTCATATGAGCCTCCCATATGGTTACCAAGGCAACAAGTATTAATCAAACTGCAGTATGAAGGTCATATGAGACTCCCATATGGTTACCGAGGCAACAAGTATTAATGGAACTGCAGTATGAAGGTCATATGAGCCTCCCATATGGTTACCGAGGCAACAAGTATTAATGCAACTGCAGTATGAAGGTCTTATGAGCCTTCCATATGGATACCGAGGCAATAAGTATTAATGAAACTGCAGTATGGAGGTCATAGGAGCCTCCCATGTGGTTACCGAGGCAACAAGTGTTAATGAAACTGCAGTATGAAGGTCATATGAGCCTTCCATATGGATACCGAGGCAATAAGTATTAATGAAACTGCAGTATGGAGGTCATATGAGCCTCCCATATGGTTACCGAGGCAACAAGTATTAATGAAACTGCAGTATGAAGGTCATATAAGCCTCCCATATGGTTACCAAGGCAGCAAGTATTAATCAAACTGCAGTATGAAGGTCATATGAGACTCCCATATGGTTACCGAGGCAACAAGTATTAATGAAACTGCAGTATGAAGGTCATATGAGCCTCCCATATGGTTACCGAGGCAACAAGTATTAATGAAACTGCAGTATGAAGGTCTTATGAGCCTTCCATATGGATACCGAGGCAATAAGTATTAATGAAACTGCAGTATGAAGGTCATATGAGCCTCCCATATGGTTACCGAGGCAACAAGTATTAATGAAACTGCAGTATGAAGGTCTTATGAGCCTTCCATATGGATACCGAGGCAATAAGTATTAATGAAACTGCAGTATGGAGGTCATATGAGCCTCCCATATGGTTACCGAGGCAACAAGTATTAATGAAACTGCAGTATGAAGGTCATATGAGCCTCCCATATGGTTACCGATGCAAGCATTCATCATCAAGAACTGAAAACACCCGTCACCAGTATATAATCGAGAGGGAAGAAAATATCAACTCAATGTAGGATGTTGTATTAATGATTCTCTTAAAACATAAATCTAAGGGTGTGGCAAGCTGGAAATACTCAACTGTTATGTTGTACAGCAATGGCATGTAGCATGTGAATTGGATAAGGAATCATTAACATTAAAAATTAATTGCAAGACAAAATTACAGCTGGAGAAAGACATATATTAGGCTAGGCCTACTCCAATAAATTACAGCTTACAGGAAGGGAATGTTAATGAGCATATTTTTCATTATTCTCTTCCAGTATAATAATAATAATAATAATAATCGGTGATATTTTTCTCCCTGTAATATCAGTTGATAGTATGTTGCATTTAATGGCATAATACCTCATTAGGCTCAAAATGTCAGAATTATTCTTGGATTAGAAAGGACAGTCTAGGGAAACATAATAAAAATAAATAAAAGAGCAAATTCCTGTGAGGAGCTTTATTTAATATCTAAAATATCGGTACTCACCAACAAGTCATAAGGTTATGTTCAGCTTTACTAATCCATAATTTGGCAGACAAACGTAAAGAAATAAAAAGCCGAATATCTCCACTAGTCTTTCATGTTCCATAATTGTGGACAGTTTTTTGAAGTGAAAACACAAATTTATTTATCATAAACACTGAATTGTAAACCTGCCACTGAAAAGCATAGCCTATTCACATTCGTTTTGGAAGGAAAACACTGACGCTTTCTTGTAGTTCACAAGAACTATGCGGCGTTATCTTACAACTACTACACCGAATGCTCCACTATAATTGTACGGTACTGTGATAACACAAATATGACAATTAAACCAAAAATCACCACACGAGAAATGTTGAACAAGTAAGACAGCAAGAAGACTCCTTTCGACTATAATGGCTGGCGATCTGAAGCTGTAACCACGCAGCGTGACGTCACTGAAATTTCGTCAGTGAGTGAGCTGGCCTTCCTCTCGGTGGTCACGGCACCACTCAGAGCACGGCACGGCAGGCGCAATGATACCCCGTCCCTAGCCGTATAATACGCGCTTTTCCTCCCCACTACATCACGGCAATGCACACTTATAGAAAGCCATTTATAGTGAAACTATTGGTCTAAAACCTACCTGCCATTACGTTTGATTTTCAAAATGTTGTCCCTCAGCTGTCAAACACGCCTGCCATCTCATAAACAGGTTTGCAGACACTCGGCGAATCTCAGGCAGTGTGTTGTTCGAAATAACTTGTGTAATGTTCTCTTGTCGCTCTTCTCTTGTGTGAGGGTTGTTCACATACACTTTTCCCTTCAGCATCCCCCACAGGTATTAATCACAGGGATTTAAATGAGGAGATCTAGGGGGATAATTAACCCCACGATCTTCGAAAACTTCCCGTATTACTTCCATAGACCGATTAGCAGTGTGTGCCGTCTCATTATTTTGCATGAATTAACCATACCTGCCAACCTTCGGAAGTCAAAAATAGGAAGATTTTTTAAATTATAGATTTCATCATGCGCAGTATACCGTGGCGAGGGCGAATGAGGGTACACGAAAGACCTACGTGTCTTTATTGGCAAAGTATGAATTCAGCATAAAATTCATAAAAATGTAAACAATCTTCAATCATCGAGTAGTATGTTTGGCCAGTATTTAAACGTAAGAGAACATAATTGTGTATTTAAAGAAAATGCATACAATCATTCGTATGGATTACACGTCGAATTCGCTACCACATATTCATTCTACTTTAGATTCCGCCATGGTCCGTATTGACAAGAGATTATAAACCAATATAGTACAATATATTTCCGTCAATCAATACCAAACGGAAATATACTGTACTATATTGGTTTATTACCACATATTCACGTGGGCTTGACAACTGTTTGTCCGTAATATACCACCAATCAGTATGCGGTACGGCGATCAGCTGACTCATCATTCCGAAATCGCAGCTATGGAGCTCACAGCCAAGCGAGGAACTTGCACAAACTTGCACAAAAAACCAAGGTTACGCAAATCACAAAATAAATTACGACTTACGAGAGAATCTCCTTGAGCAGGGTGTCTACTGTAAGGATGAAGTAAAAATTAGTTACTCTTTAGCTACCTTTTAGTTAGTTACCTTTTAGTTAATTTTAGTTACCTATGAATTCAAGATACGTCTGCGGTCTGCAAGTAAAGGGGCTCATCATGCGGTGAAGAAAAACAATAATGAACTGTGTTTAAAGCGGTAAATACAATTCACTTAGGGAGTTATAAAAGAATTAAAAATAATAAATAAATACTAGATATTTATTATCAAATGAGTTGTTTCAGATAATAGCCTACGTCGTCTTGTGCACAAGGCGTTTTTATATTTGCCAAGAGGTTGCTCTGCTCTTGACCATTTGGCGAAATTTCCTTTGTCACCGCGGTAGATCACGAAGAAATTTATGGGACGTTGCGTGATTGTAACCGAATTCTGTCTTCGCAGTCAGGTACGGAGAAATTTCGAGATGTTACACGATCGGCGCTGGTCTCACCCGTTTGTCGAGATTCCCGTAGTTTTCGCGATAGAACACGGATAAATATCGCGATTTAGATAATCGGTGTCACTTTTAGTCGTTCGACGAGATTTCCATTGTCCTTGAGGTTGGGCACGAGAAAATATAGCATTATTACACAATCGCACTTGCTGTCCGTTTGACAATAATCCAGTTGTCCTCGTCATTGAATGCGGATAAATATCGCGATGTACCGCAAACGCTGCCGCTCTCAGCCGTTTTACGAGATTCACGTTGTCCTCGCGATATTGTGCATACCGAGCCGCACCCGGCCGATGAACGATTGTCTATTCGTCCTGACAGAATGGTGGAGGCAAGCACAAGGTTGGACATGGTTAAAATTCACGAGTAGTTATGGACAAGTTGTATGGCCGGCGCCGTGATTCCCGCTGTCCCTATGCTGTGGTTGGGAGTTCATCTGTTCAGGGTGGATCACGAGGAGAAATTAGTATCGCGACGCTACGTAGGCTGTCATATCTAAGTGGGTTAATGCACTTCTCGCTCCCCGTACGCTTTTGTGTATACGGACATGGGAAAAGTAGCGAGTAGGTTTCGGAATGTTTCGTGATTGGTGCCCGATCACCTTTGACGGGATTCCCGCAGTCCTCGTGGTCACAAGTTCACGCTAGGGTACGGGTTTTATGATTTTACGTAACTGACGTCAATTTCGGTCCATTTGACGAGATTCCCGTAGACAAGTCGTGCGGTCAGCTGGCCGTCTTGAGTATGAATGTTTGAAGTAGATATCAAATATTAAGAATTATTCTGAGAGGATTGCACGAATAATACGACTAGAGGACACGTTTTCTTTCGAATGCCAATCACGAATTATACAAGTTTTCGAAATAACCGGTTAGATTATAATATATCCGTTGGAACGAAAGTTCGAAGGAAAAATCGACATATAACGGAATTTCGAATTAACCATACTGGATGTCACAAATTTACGAGACAGATTTTTAAAATAAGTTATAGCCCACGTATTTCGAAGCTTTTTCATAATTATTTTTCGAAACGGTAACATTTCGCAAGATTGCGACATTAAATAATTTTTCGTTATTTCTGGACTTCAATTCGACATAGTCTCCAAATAAATGCGAGAAATGCGAGGTTTCTGATTAGTTTCAGAAGTTCTCGCGAAAAGTCAGATTTCCTAATAACACAGATAAATATTTCACACAAAACTAAAACGTCTTCTTGATGCCGAAAATATACGCTGAACGATGTATACCACTCAAGGTATCCTCAGTATGCATTTCCTTGAGCTCAGGCACGGGGAAATATAGCTTATGCAAACGGCGCCGCTTGCGTGAAACTCGCTCCATCGCAATCTCTGAGCCTAGAGGCGCGAGTTTAAACGATTCAATCCGCCTACAAACATTTTCGTTACCCGTATGTAAAATTCGTTACTTTTTCGTTACGTTCGTTACCCATTTGTAAAATTCGTTACTTTCGTTACCGGTCGACACCCTGTTGAGAACGGAAATTATTTGTGGTTCCTTTTTCTTTTACAATATATCACTGGGGCCCGAAATTCGGAAGAAATAATAGTAATTAAGAAGATCGGAAGACGAGGTGAAAATTCGAAAAGTTTACGAATAAATCGGAAGGGTTGGCAGGTATGAGTAACCATTTCTTCTTCCGTCAGCTCTTGAAAGAATGGTCTGAGAATGAGGTTTATATATCGACCAGCATTTATGGTTTCACGGTAAAATATAGGCCCTATAATTCTACGAGCACTTACTGCGCTCCAAACTCCCATCTTTACATCATGAAGGTGACAGACATGCAGCTGCTAGCGATTTTCTGCATACCAGTAGCGATTGTTTTGACTATTTGCATAGCCACTTAAGTGTAGCCATGCCTCATCACTATAAAATAAAAGTTCTGGGTCAACCTACCCATCGTGAACTGACTGAAGCATCCAGTTACAATACTGGACCCTAGCGAAGCTGTCAGGGACTCTTTATTGTTGGGCAGGGGTGGGTTTGTACGGTTTGGCTTTTAACAGTTTTGTTGCTTTCTGGGCAGAAGATAGTGACACATTAGCTTGTACGGCGAGACGTGACAGGGATTTTGTTGGAGTTCTTTCCAAGAGAGCTTCTATTTTGTCAAGCTTTTCCTCTGTTAATACGGTTCGTCTCCTGCGTGATTTCTTGTTAAGAATGGACCCAGTGGTGCGGAACTTCTTTACTAATTTACGTACCGTACTTCTATGGGGAGGGAGGATGCCAGGAAATTTGTGAATGAATTGAAAGCGGCACTCAGTATAAGAAGAACGCTTCGCATTGCAAAACACAATGAATACACGCTGTTCCACTGTATACATCACTCGTTAAACACACGATAACTGTTGTATTCCTACAGAAACTACGCTATTTTAAAGCAAACACATTGAACACTCTACCAGTACCACAGATTTTAAACAAAACTACTGCCGTGAAGCAATAGTTATCGCTACCGTACTGCATTAGATCATCTTAGCCGTCATGACGGGATATATCTCTCGGCAACTGAGTCACCCGGCCGGGCTATCGCCTTCCGTGCATGTTCCCCTGATACTCGGAGCAAACTAAAAAAAGTCCCTGTACAAAGACGACGGTGGAATGGTAACAGTGTATTGTGGATAGCCTATATACAAAGATGACGGTGGAATGCTAACAGTGTATTGTGGATAGCCTATATACAAAGATGACGGTGGAATGCTAACAGTGTATTGTGGATAGCCTATATACAAAGATGACGATGGAATGCTAACAGTGTATCGTGGATAGCCTATATACAAAGATGATGATGGAATGCTAACAGTGTATTGTGGATAGCCTATAAACAAAGATGACGGTGGAATGCTAACAGTGTATTGTGGATAGCCTATATACAAAGATGACGGTGGATTGCTGACAGTGTATTGTGGATAGCCTATATACAAAGATGACGGTGGTTTGCTGACAGTGTATTGTGGATAGCCTATATACAAAGATGATGGTGGATTGCTGACAGTGTATTGTGGATAGCCTATATACAAAGATGATGGTGGATTGCTGACAGTGTATTGTGGATAGCCTATATACAAAGATGATGGTGGATTGCTAACAGTGTATTGTGGATAGCCTATATACAAAGATGACGGTGGAATGCTGACAGTGTATTGTGGATAGCCTATATACAAAGATGACGGCGGAAAGCTAACAGTGTATTGTGGATAGCCTATATACAAAGATGACGGTGGAATGCTGACAGTGTATTGTGGATAGCCTATATACAAAGATGACGGTGGAATGCTGACAGTGTATTGTGGATAGCCTATATACAAAGATGATGGTGGATTGCTGACAGTGTATTGTGGATAGCCTATATACAAAGTTGATGGTGGATTGCTGACAGTGTATTGTGGATAGCCTATATACAAAGATGATGGTGGATTGCTAACAGTGTATTGTGGATAGCCTATATACAAAGATGATGGTGGATTGCTAACAGTGTATTGTGGATAGCCTATATACAAAGATGACGGTGGAATGCTGACAGTGTATTGTGGATAGCCTATATACAAAGATGACGGTGGAAAGCTAACAGTGTATTGTGGATAGCCTATATACAAAGATGACGGTGGAATGCTGACAGTGTATTGTGGATAGCCTATATACAAAGATGATGGCGGAAAGCTAACAGTGTATTGTGGATAGCCTATATACAAAGATGACGGTGGAATGGTAACAGTGTATTGTGGATAGCCTATATACAAAGATGACGGTGGAATGCTAACAGTGTATTGTGGATAGCCTATATACAAAGATGACGGTGGAATGCTAACAGTGTATTGTGGATAGCCTATATACAAAGATGACGATGGAATGCTAACAGTGTATCGTGGATAGCCTAAATACAAAGATGATAATGGAATGCTAACAGTGTATTGTGGATAGCCTATAAACAAAGATGACGGTGGAATGCTAACAGTGTATTGTGGATAGCCTATATACAAAGATGACGGTGGATTGCTGACAGTGTATTGTGGATAGCCTATATACAAAGATGACGGTGGTTTGCTGACAGTGTATTGTGGATAGCGTATATACAAAGATGATGGTGGATTGCTGACAGTGTATTGTGGATAGCCTATATACAAAGATGACGGTGGAATGCTAACAGTGTATTGTGGATAGCCTATATACAAAGATGACGGTGGAATGGTGACAGTGTATTGTGGATAGCCTATATACAAAGATGACGGTGGATTGCTGACAGTGTATTGTGGATAGCCTATATACAAAGATGACGGTGGTATGGTAACAGTGTATTGTGGATAGCCTATATACAAAGGTGACGGTGGTATGGTAACAGTGTATTGTGGATAGCCTATATACAACGATGGCGGCGAAATGGTAACAGTGTATTTTGAATGTAAACAAAGATGACGATGGAATTGTAACAGTGTGTTGTAGGTATATACAAAGATGGTGGTGCAATGGCAACAGTGTATTGGGGATATATACAAAAATGGCTGTGAATTGATATCAATGTATTGTGGGTATATACTGCGCCCTTAAAAGAAGTCATTTAGCAAGATTCTGTCTCCGGGGTCTCGTTCAGTTCTTGATTCTTCAGTGTTGGAGTAAAAAAGATATCTCGCTTCCATAGTATCAAGGATTCATAAGGTAAACTTAAACTAGAAATGAAGTGAAAAACAGGAGTAAGAATAAACAATATTTAATAACTGAATCGTCATAAACGAAAGAAAAGACAAAATAAACTCCACCCTGAGCTTAATCCCAGAATAACATAAATTTCAAGATATAAAATAATGTGGAAATACCATTCCAACTATCTGATTAGATTGTGTGCGCGTGTTAACTAACCATTGAAGGAGAATGAGCGCAAATTAACGGTGGGTCGCTTCCAAACGGTTCAATCGGATAGGTCGCGAATCTCGTTCTGAAAACTGCAATTATGACCCATGGGAATACACTAATAAAATGGCTGTACACTTAATAAAATACCCTGACACACGCTACCCTTACAAATCATTAAATTACAAGATTTCCTTGGAAATCATACAATATGCAAGAAGGCATATGACAAATAAATGAGCCGCCGCAATTGGCACAAAAGCTCCCTAGACTAATAACCACACGTGACACATCATAACAACAAACATGGCCGACCCGGTGTTGCCGAACTAAGACATAAACAAAGCATAAATTACACACCCAAACAGGCTGATATAATACATGAATACAATGCAACAATGATCAATATAGCGCTCGGAAAAATAACGATAAGACGTGAATAGCTCCCATTTACTGTTTCAATTAATTTATAACATTCAGGCTTTTAAAATAATGGTAAACATTCCAAGAATAACGGCCCAGAGTCCCAAGTCTTAATGAGCCTTTTCAGCTGTCTCTGATCTACGCGCGCGCGACAGTGGAACACCCTCTCTCTCTCTCTCTCACACACATCATCCATTTCAGTCACAGTCCCAAGCATGTGTCACAACAAGGACAGGCAGCCCATAGCTTCTAGGGCCTGTTAATTCTGCCATCCTGCAAACGAGTACAATAATATCGCAGACACAATATCTCACCAATTCTCTCGGAATTGCAAGATTCAGTATAGATTTCACACAATCGTCCCGCTGGATTTGATTGCTAAAACATGGATCGCGGCATAACGAAGCGTGTAATAAAACACCTTCCGCAAGCAAATCCAATTATCACATAAATGATACATCATCGCTTGGACTGACTGTTAACATAAATCCACCCATGTCGACGCTAGTTCAGAGTTTCCCTAACTTCGTGTTCAAGACACCCTCTCATTAATTAAAAGCAGAAAAACAAACATGACGATTAAGCGGACGGTGTCTCGTGTACACATATTCACAACGTGGTGAATTATAAAATCAACAGCCTGATTGATTATAAATCATCTATCATAACTAAGATTCCCGCCTCAATACTGCATTTATGCTAAATTAATTCAGATTCACTTTTGTCATAACGTTAATTTCCAGATTACATTGATCAACTGCGCTAAGCTAGCAACGTGCTCCGCGAGCAAGCGATGCCACATAAACTTGAACAACACTATAAAAACACAAGAATATCTACAAAATATGTCACGATGCGTCATGCACTAAACCGTGTGTCGGTAACAAATCAAACAAGACTCTACATTAAACAACAAGACACAAAGCAAATGAAATGAAAATCCACAGCCTGCTTCCAGTCTCCGACCGGGTCAGGAATGGAATGAATGAAGCCCCCATCTAGCGGCGAGGGTATGAACTGTGCCGGCTGCCGAGGCCTGACGCACTCCTCTGGGGCAATGATTAAATGAATGACAGATGAAATGAAATGATAGTGGAGAGTGTTGCTGGAATGAAATGTTGACAGGGAAAACCGGAGTACCCGGAGAAAAACCTGTCTGCCTCCGTTTTGTCCAGCACAGATCTCACATGGAGTGACCGGGATTTGAACCACGGACCCAGCGGTGAGAGGCCGGCGTGCTGCCGCCTAAGCCACGGAGGCTCTACACACAAAGCAAATATTTACACAAAAATTATTCCCATTAAAACCATAATCCATTTGACAAAAATAAATTAATTAATTTTAGTACTCATTCCTTCTCCAGTCAGCTAGTCAGATTACATCCCCTGAGATCATCGCCGCTGCTATGCTTAGCACAACATCATCATCATCTCCTGGTTGATGATAATTGACTCTATCCTCCCTTCATAGGCCTGGGTGTACATCTTGCTGCTTGATATAAAATGTTTATTAGCACACGTTTCAATTGCTAGCTATTTTGCTCTCTTTGGTTACTTAGTTCACCAAAATTGTCCTACAGCAAAATTTTGATGAATACTTCCCTAAACTGTAGTGTAGTAACTACCTCATTTTCACTGAGTCTTTGATTACAAGACTGATTTGCACGCACACAACTAAAAATACAAGTTCAAAAATGTTTCTCAAAAGTTATCACATGTGCCATCTTGACACTCAAAGATATAATAATAATAAGTGTCACCTGGACACGCAAAGTCGTGTCTTGTATCCATCGACACATCAAAATAGAATAAGTTCATCAGCAGACGAAACAGTATTTATATGATTTTGGCAAATGTTTTAGGGGTGGGAGTAGGTTCGAAGCTAGATTCCATAATAATAGGTTCACTGACATGCAATAACAATCATTCAGATGGTAACACTCTGGAGGTCACGGTGATGCCGGTCCGCACGAAAATCGATCGTAGGATTAATAGCAAATTAACTCCCACGTAATCACCAGGCTTGGCTTACTGACGCCGCTAGCCCACGCAAAAGAGAATCATGTCTTCTCATTGGTTCTCCATAACATCGAATTCGCGGTTCCACGAGCGTAGGTCCGCCCACAGGCGTGGCCAAATCATACCTCTTTCTCTATATTTCCTTCATCAGTCCTTGTCTTACACTCAAAAACAAAGAAATAATTATAACATGACTCGGCCGTCCAACTCTTCCCCTAACGGTACCTCATCCTTCGGTGGTCAAGTCATAATTTCTTGCAGGCTCAACTCTATAGAAATATGAATTCCTTTGCTGGTCCTAGTGTCGCCAGGCTTAACCTGAAGTTTCGGAATATCGTCTGGTCTACCTTCTTGACTGTCAGTGGCTTCCCATGTTGAATGAAATAAAACTTAAGAATCTTTAATATGTCCACATAATAATGGTTCAATACAAAGGTGATGGTGAAATGGTGTCAGTGTATGTGGATATATGCAAAGATGGCGCTGAAATGGAAACAGTGTATTGTGGGTCGACTCTATACAAAGGTGGTTGTGAAATGGTAACAGTGCATAATGGATATATATAGGGGCATGGTAGCGATATGGTAACAGTGTACTTTGATAATAAACAAAGATGGCGCTGAAATGGTAACAGTATATTGTGGGTCGACTCTATACAAAGATGGTTGTTAAATGGTAACAGTGTACTATGATTATATACAAAGATGGCGCTGAAATGGTAACAGTGTATTGTGGGTTGACTCTATACAAAGATGGATGTGAAATCGTAACAATGCATAATGGACATATACGGGCATGGTAGTGGTATGGTAACACTGGACAATGATTACATACAAAGATGGCGCTGAAATGGTAACAGTGTATTGTGCCGAAATCCAGTTGTCCAGATTTGAGAGCACCGGCCCAGATGCTAAGTCCAGAGCTGAGATTTTGAATAGCCCGCTCTCATTGTTCTTAGAAGCATTTTGAAGCTTTATACAGCCAACAGATCGCTAAGTGACGTAGCAAGTTTATCAGAGTCGAGGCTATATTTGTATAAAATATTTTCCGATTGAGTAGAAACAGGGATTAACACCAAATTACTGGCACGGACAAGGAAAGAAGAACGTGCTATATTTCAAGAAAATTGATCGAGCGGAAGCTGAGATAAGAGATGTTTTAGTTTGAGCAGATCTCAAGCAGTGACGTCAAGGAGTCCACCCGCAGAGTATAAAATGGCTGGGAGCCATAACTCAATATGTTACTTCGCCACAGCACTCAGTTGCTGATAACTCATGTCGCTTCTTCGTAAGCGCTATGCCGCTAAGGACATCGTTAAACTTTGAAAATATCTTCGTGCACATGGTTGCAATACTCTACGTTTTACTAGCACACGGTTGCTATGACTTAGTGAAATTCTACGACAGTACATGGTTACTGGACTTCGAAAAGTGTTTGAAATTTTAGAGAACTTAGATTTTTTCGTGAGTTATCACTGAGGTGATAGACATTGTGGCAGAACATTGGTAATTATTACTGCTACACGGACATATGATAGACTTTGTCTATTTTTCTTTCCACTGTCCACTAATATTTAAACTGGATTATTTTTATCCAATGACCAGAATAAGCTTTTGTCTTGGTAACTATTTGACCAACCAACAAAAGTCAGTACTTTTCACATCATTCTTGCACGGTTCAGTTCATTTAGCCGACATAGGGAAACCAGCATGCCTAGCATTGTCTGGAGAGTGAGAAACTCTGCCCAGGGACTAGAACATCAGAACTTGTACCGGTGCTGAATAAGATTGTCAGAGTATTAATAGTACTGAATGCATCGCAGTTGGGTCACGTTACAATCCGGTATTTTGCATCATGGATCATTTCGATCTTACCCCAGTCAAGAATATTACTTCAGCTGTTGAAGCAGCTCATATGACAAACAGTTTTCATCAAGATTATCAGGCAACGAGTATGAATACCGCTATGTCTGGTTAGACATCTTGCGGGTATATAATGGAGGCCGATACGAGAATTTAAGTACGTGTCCAAATGGGGACAGAAGACTGGAATAGTCTGGTTCAGACCAGATTATCTACATCAAGATCTACAAGAATGTAAGGTATATTTTGCATTATTTGTATGCGTAGTCAGCTGGAATTCTCAATTTTTCTACAGTCTTGCCAACACATTTTTTCTTCGATATTTTGCTGTTGCAAATATTTTAGCAAGGCATGGGAAGCCTTGATCTGAGCAGTTTTTACACTCAGACATGAGAAGTCAATGATTTGAATTAATGGACGAGCAAAACGAGCATTTATTTGATTTTGATATTTTTTGTTAATCTCGGTCATCAGCCGTCGTAACTGTAAATTTAATAATAAATTTAAGTTGAGGAATGGATTTTTATCCATATTTAAGAAGTCGAGGATGATATTTCCCGAACAGTTTAGCAACGTTAATTCTATTTGTGTAAATAATAATAATAATAATAATAATAATAATGCTGATTTAATAATAATTATTATTTTCAATATTTTCTGAGATAATAATAATTATGATTTATATTTTCTAATAATTATATCATGCAGTGAATTTATAAAGTTGATAATTAAAACAGTTTGCTAGATCGGATACTTGTTTTTCCGAAGGCTAGTGGTTAACGCAAGCCCACATTCAACTAACATAATAATTCTATGGGAACATTTTACACTTGCATTATGCAGTTAAATCTTTTAGAAGACACGGAAAGTAATGATACGGGAAGCAAATAGAATGTATAAAATAGGTTTTTACTAGAGTTTGTATAAATATAAAATCATTATGAGCAATATCTTGTGATAGAACGTTTGGCTAGAAATAAACACTGTATGAAATTATTAATGTTTAAACTGATGGTAAAATTATTGTAAACTCATTGAGGAGCTTACTAGCTTATAAATCTTCCAGTTTGAGTAACAAGCAAAGGCTTGATTATTATGTATAATTTGGGAAGAAATCTTTGTGTGTGTGGAAATAGTTAAATATGCCATTCTGATTGTGCAATTTAAGTCGCAGGAATGAGGTTGTTATAATGGAGCATCAACCATATTGTAGGTTGGATGACTTTGAAATAATGTTGGGAGTTGAAATATTGTTGCAAGCCACACTTTCGTCGAATTTATAACCAAGGGTTATTTTATGGAACCATCATAGTCAATTCACAGTTTACCCACGTGTTCTATAAATATTTCCTAGTAATTGTTGACCCGGATTTTTGTTATTAACATTTACCTTTCATTATGAGAAGACTTTAACGTTCTCTAGATGCTAATTATGATCTTGTGATTTTTCACACATTTAAATCAAATGGGCCGATGCCATAAATAAATTAAAACTGTTATTTCCTAAACAACCACTACAATTTATAGGATATTTGTGATCCTGTTAAGAAATATAAACATTATGTAAATTAATGAGATGATTAACATTTTTGACATTCTGTCAAAGAATTGTAATTTTGATAATAGCAACTGATATTATTTTTGTGATAATTTTTCTAAATAATATTTCCAAGTAATATTTAAGTAATTAAATGGTTAAATCCACAGTTAAAAGAATTGATGTTTGGTTTATAATAAATTTTTGACCATAATATTGCTAATTGAGTCAATAACTCAGAATAATTTTGGATCGAGAACAGATGGTACAATAAATATTTTTCTGTTTATCGAAGTTCTTCGAATCCATGCTCGAATGTCCATGTAATTAATATTGTGTTATATTCATTGTTATGACGTTATATTTGAACCAATTTTGAGATACTGATTCCTGGAAAAAGTGTTAGTTAATTTTCTGCTACTATTGTGAAAAACAAAAACAGTGATTTTTTTCATCGAGTGATAATATTTCATTTCAACGTGTGAATACTTAAACGTTAGGAATCAGGATGGACAATTCAATTTGCACTGACAAACCAACTGTTGTAAATAATTAATTTGAACGAAGTCAACAGGACTAACAATCTGACTTTCGTTCCAAATGCTTAGTGTTCATGTGTTGGTGAATCTGTAAATTTGTGTATGTAAATGTATGATCAGTTATGCATTCATAATGCCATTTTTAGCATTACTTCAGTCAACTTTTAAACATTTTAATAAAATGAGATAATTTTACGGATTGTGTTATTTTCAGAAAATCTCCTTCTATCCTTATTGTTGCATCGAGCCGAAAATCAGTAAAGCAATTTTTTGTTTTACTCTAGTCACTTTAACCCTTATGGCGCCCTGGTATGTTAAGATTCTCGTGCTGACTGATTTTTGGTGAAAATGCATATGTGGTCTAAACGGGCACAGTATTGTGGGTCTACTCTATACCAAGATGTCTGTGAAATGGTACCAATGCATAATTGACACTACCACTACCATGCCCGTATATGTCCATTATGCATTGTTACCATTTCACAACCATCTTTCTATATAATCATTGCACAGTGTTACCATACCACTACCATGCCCGTATGTCCATTATGCATTGTTACCATTTCACAACCATCTTTGTATAGAGTCGACCCACAATACAATATTAACATTTCAGTGGAGTGAAGATAATATCAAATTTGAAACGATTGTGCGTTGTCTATGAAGCCTTATAGACGATGTATAGACCTATCACTCAATCACATACGCACACGCATTCATAACTTTCCAGATACGATGTGAATTTCTGGCTGTCTGCATCTTGTAGAATCGATCATCCTAAAACAAAGAAAGAGAGAGGATTAAGAGAATGATATGTCAATAATTATGAGATTCAACGGAAAAGTTCCATGAGTCATTAATTCATTTAGGGGCTTGTGACATCATGTCCATTTAGCCCCGTGAACTTCACTGTGTGTAATACTTGTCTTATAACATGTGTTATTGCGATGTCTGTTGTGGTGTGTATCTATAATTGAGACTAGGGTTAATTAAATAAATTACTTACAAATATTTATTTATGTATTTATTTACTTATTTATTTTATGTTCGACCCTCACTATTATGTGTCAGATAACTGTATCATAATGATGGTCATTATAACACTGTTTTCCATTATGATACAGTTTCTCCAGCCAATCAGAGCTCGTTCATTGACCAATTAGGTAACGATAACTTCGCGCATGCGCTCAAAATCCAACATGTCGGACATAAACACAACATCGAACTATAATAAATTACCGACATGGAATACCCACCGTCCATATGTTTGCGTAAATAAACTGGCGAATATGAGACAAGAAATAGCACTGTACCTTAAAATCACCAACACTAATTTCTACACAGCGCATTGTCTTCAACTGACACCGGTGACAATATTACTGAGGGACGGCAGATGTAAACATATGGTTTGCATATGGCATTGCAAACACACAAAGCGCATGCGTCGGTCGTTCAAAGCTCTTGAAAGGCAGAGATATAACACCCAACGCTCGCTCTGCGATCACAAAATTCCAGTAGCTGACTCTCAACAGATATTTATGAATATTTATGTTAAAACATATAATAAAGTTATAGTTATCGTCGAACATAAACAGTCGTATGCAACTCGCCTATAATGGTAATTAAGACACTCGTATGGAAATTATAAAACTCGCATACGCTCGTTTTATAAAAAATACTCGTGTCTTAATTATAGCCATTATAGGCTCGTTGCATAATGTACTATATGGGATTCGAACTCAGGTCTTCATCACGAGGCTGAATGTATCGCGTTCCAACTCTCAGACTAGAATTACATTTCTTGGCAGAGCGGTAAAACGAACCAGATTCTCTGGGGTGACAGCCAAGGTATACCACGAGGCCTAGCCTATGAAAACGGGCAAGTAGCTTATAGTAGGCCTATAGGCACCGTGCGTTCTGCAGGGTGCTGCTGCGGTGGATACTACGTGAACTACACACGGTCTTGTTTATCAACAGCTGATCGTAAGACGTTGCAATACGAGTGAATTTTTACATGTGTTTATTCAATATTTTATAGTGTTGTCTTCAGATTATTATTTAAAAAATGTCAAAATGTTCTGGCAATGTTATGTGCTGTGTTGTTGGCTGCAATAATAGATACTGCAATACAGAGCAAAGTGTGAAATTTTATAGTTTTCCATCACGAGCTCACGAAATGGATTTGAAAAGACGGTGGATTTTAGCAGTAAATCGCAAGAAGTAAGTAATGGGGGATTTAAATATTTTAATTAATACTAAATTACACAGAACAAAACCTATACTAACCATGACTTTTACAAATAGGTTAACAGTAGCAACCAAAATAATTACAGTAATGCTATACTTCCAAGGTAAGGTCCGCACCAGTAGGCCATATTTTTAAAGCACAAACATCATAATAGAGATATTCTATTACACAGTAGTCTTAATGATAGCCTTAATAATTAAATAACAGATACCTTAATACCGAGCAAAGTGTGAATTTTTTAGATTATCTCCCTGACCTCACGAAGTGGATTTGAAAGGCTAGTGGATTAATATTATATTTACAGAAATAGGCCCTGGTACATGACTACAAATAGGAACAAAATATTAATAGCCTACAGAAATATATTAGAAGTGTGTAATTATACATGAACATTAAATAAAAAAGCATTACAGTATTTTAAATAGTCCTACAAACATATTATTATGAAACCAGATAGTCACAAAATAATTTGAACTCATTACAATAGAAATTCAAATAAATATAGGCTTAATACAGATCCAAGTTAAATTTTACAAAATGTGTTCAAAATAATATTTGCATTTACAGATTGCCCATACTTTAAAAGGTATGTTTACATAAATTTGCCACATTTACACAATTTGTTTTATAGGGCAGATGGTACTTTGTGGACACCTTCAAAATCATCTAGAAACTGCAGTACACATTTGATGGGAGGGTGTAAATCTCAACATCCTGCTAGTCCAGCATATGTACCAAGTATCTTTCCTGAATGTTACAGAAGAAAGTCAACAGGAACAGGCTCTCCCAGCAGATTTATGAGATTGAAGAAGAGAAGTGTAAATAGAAATCTAGTCATTTCCACACCTGATATATCAGATCTGCAAACTAGTGAGCCTGCTCTAGTGTCCATGAAAGCCGATGCCCAAACTCCGACAAACAAACATTGTGATGTAGAAAGCAATTTTGAATTCAATTGTGTTTTGGATGGAAACAGTGTCAGCACACAAGCAAATATATCATCCCTTCACACATTACATGCTAAACCTAGACATGTTAGTAAATTGTCTGGGCCTGACTTCCCATATGAAGAAAGAGGATTTTTTGGTTATAGTTCAGTTTCTGATGAATCACAATTAAATGATCTGGCTGGTGTCAACAAAGAAATTTTTAATATATTTTTAAACTTGCTGCCAGACACTAATACACGCAAAATTAGTAAAGAAAATAGACTCTTGGTATTCTTAATGAAAATGAAGTTAGCCTTACCATTTGCTGCCCTTACTGTTATTTTCAATATTCACCGTAGTAATATTTCTAGGATATTTCAATCTGTTTTACCTGTACTGGCACAAGCAACAAAAAAGTGGGTTTTCTGGCCTAGCAAGGATACTGTTAATGCTACATTGCCTTCTGTTTTTAAAGATAACTATCCAAATTGTAGAGCTATTATAGACTGCACTGAAATTAAACAGAACAGCCTCCTGAGATCAGCCAGCGTGAGTATATGTACTCTAATTATAAGTCTACATATACTGCTAAGGTCCTTATTGCAATTGCACCTTGTGGTATGGTGACATTTGTTTCCAAATGTTATGGTGGTCGAGCTAGTGACAGTTTTATCACAAATGACTGTGGAGTTTTGAAATTGATTGAATCAGGAGATCAAATAATGGCTGATAAAGGTTTCCCTGGTATAAAAACTATATTGCATGCATGAAGGTCATTTGACACCTGAAGAAGTTGATGACACTTACAATATTGCTAGTGTGCGAATTCATGTTGAACGGTGCATTCAAAGAGTGAAAGTATATAACATACTTCAACAAATTCCAAGTGAGCTATTATGTAGTGTTGATGACATTGTGCATATGTGTTGTGTTATGACAAATGTACAACCTCCTTTGATGTCTGAAGCCCATTATTAAATCTGCACGTTAGTTCCGTTAAATAGTGTGTGAAGAAAAACTGTTGCAACTTTTCAATACAGACCTTTAAGAACATATCATTTCTTTGAATTTCTAAAAGAATGGAACTATGGTTGTCTGTATAAATGTAAAAGTCACAAGCTTCAAGCCCACAACAGTACATCATCAGCTGACATTGAGTGAAATATGCATGATTTGGTTTCAGTTCCAAATTTCCTTCTGAATTTCTTATAAGATAGGGCACATTAATCTCCTCATTTTCACCTATGATTGGTTTGTCTTTACATGAAATAGGGCACTTAATTTCCAGTACCCTTTCTGGCTTCCCATTCACCATTACTATACCATCAGGACTAGCACTCAACCAAGGATGGGTGAGACGAATTATGAGACCACTCTCAACAACTGTTTTACCACATAAATTTGTGTGTTTGGCAAGTGCATTTTTTTCTAACTTTTTTCCAAATGTGACATTTCTAAGACCCCTACCATTAAGACATTTAGGGTTCAAGAGTGTATTTACCAACTTCTCATGATCTTTTCTCCTAGTTTTAATTGAATGTGCCTTACTTGCAGAGATCCTTTTCTTCCTTTCTGAAAACCAGAGGTCAGACTTCGATTGATGTAAGGTTTTTACACAAATTTCAGCTGCTTGAGTCTTATTAATTACAACATGAGTGTTATAAAAATAACTTGCTAGTGCAGAATTGCTAACACTACACACACCAATTACCGTTATTACAGATGTAGTCTCCTGTTTCATTAATAATGTTGTTATTACATTTTTACATGCATTATTCTGAACCATAACTGTGACATCTGTTATTAAATTTCCTAGCAATTCATTGGCAACATTAACTGATTCTGACTTTTTCTCCTCATTTAAAAATTTGGATAGTATACATGGGGTTTTCAAATCGGGAATTTCAGCTGGTTTTACATCAAGCCTCTGCCTTTTTGTGGGAAAAAGTTCTTCTAACCTCTTCCCCTTGTTATATTTCTCTTTCCCCGCGTTTGAGATTCGAGGTCTAGACCATTCTCAGGGTTGATCGGTTCGCGAAGTTACATGCTCTGAATTAACTGCATGAATAACTGCTGAAATATGCTTGCACTTCTCTGACGATCCAGCTGGGCATTCACAGGAACATTGAATCGTCTCTCTAGTAGCATCAACCTACGATAACATTATATCGTATTAGAAATTGCGTGTACATGAACATTAATGCCGCTGTCACCCCAGTTAGTTAGTTATTGATGTTTTAAGGGGCGGAACTACGTGGTCATCTGCCCCTGCTGTCACCCCCCAACTAATGCATAAAATGAATAGATACGTTACCTCTATCGTGACATGATAAGGTTTCTGGCGAACTGACGTTTCTCTTATCACATTAGCAGTTATTACACTGTTGGTATTTCCTGCAAACTGCTTTTCTACTAAATTTAAAACATGCCCATTTTCTGCAAGTAGACGGCCTTTCTTCGAAGAATTGGGCCGATTGTTGTCAGATAAAATACTCTGAAATCCTACAGTTATTATCAAGTCTGCCATGGCAACACGCTGTGTGATGACAGCTGATATTTCTGCGGTTCGCGGTAAACCGCAACAGCTTACAATTCCGGCCTCTCGTAGCGTGGCGGAGCATTTCTCCCTCTAACGCACGGAGCCTATAGGCCCTATGTGCACAAACGTAATATTTGAGAAGTGTGACGAAACATGTCCTAGTGTGTACATGAACAATAAAGTATTGACTAGACGGAATATAAGTGTATTTTCAAATTTTAAAAGTGTGACCAGAGAAATAAAATCACTCTCATATTACACTCTTGACAATACGAGCTCGTGAGGAGCGAATGTATTGTAGGCTTTGTCATCAGGATATGGTGAGTGGGACTGGGGTGTTTCATGACAAGCTGAAACAACGCTCCATAGAAATAAAACGTTGTCGCTGTTGGCCATATAGAGCAGGGGTTCTCATTTTTTTCAGTCACGACCCTTTACTGAAACTTGAAATATGCAGTGTCCCCCCTTCCCCCTTTTTTCTTCTTTCCTTTCTCAGCACATCTCATGGCCTACTACGCACAAAAAAATATACGTATCACAAGATCTACAGCATTTGCTTCTGTGTAATTATTGCAACTAATAGTTACAATAATAATAATAATAATAATAATAATAATAATAATAATAACAAACACACAATTTACTATTCCTAGAGGAATTCAAAGTTCAACAACATTTTGTAAAAATATTGTAATTACGTTACCTTCATCAGTTTATTGTAAATTGGGCTAACCTCTTCCACTGAACACGCCCTAGAATTCAGCTGTTCACACACTGTCTTTGAACTGACTGCAAAGTCCTGGCTGAATTCGAGTCAACAATGGCAGAAATAGAAGAATCTATAATTTTAAGGAAGTGGTGGTCACATTGTCAAGCGACTTATTGCCATTAGGGGTTGTTAAGTGTTTGGTAAGGGGATATCGCTGCGGTTGGTGGGTGAAAGTGTGCTGCGTGGGAAATGTTACTCTGCACCTTTTCTCAGAATTCCTGCTGAGAGGATCTACTGGTCAGTTCTTATGAAGGAAGACAAAAGCGAAGCTCGAAGCTTGTAGTTTAACGTGACTGTTAATCTCGCAATTATGAGCCACTTCGAGTACGAGTTTATTAGCCTTGAATGGTCGTGGGAGGTTCCTGCCTATGATAGGTTCATGGATATGAGGATAGTAATATTTGTAACAGTATTACAGTGTATGATATAGCCTATAAAATATATTTCAATCAGAGCTGGCGTCCCCGCCCTTTATCACTCTATGCGTCCCCCACTTTGGGGAGCTCTGATCTAGAGCAGAGTTTCTCAAAGTCCTGAACACAACGGACTCCCGCCTAAAACGTACCGATTTTGCAGGCTCCCCCAAAAGAAAAGAATAAAACATCTATTTCTATTCTACAATGATCCATACACCTCATATTTTTGGCTTATAGTGAAGGCACATAAGCTACAACCTGCCGAACTGCGAAATGCTGCGATTAACACAAAGTTATAGGCTAATTTAGGAACCTTATCTTCTAGTAAGAAAAAGCATTCTCTTGGATTTTTACTACGTACCTGGTTTGGTAATCATAAGCAAAATGTGTGTTTTATTTAGGGCCATTTGAAAAATAATATTTTGAATATTTTGAGGCTAGTCGGGGACCCCTGGTATGGGCTCGTGGAACCATGGGGTCCGCGGACCACACTTTGATAAACTGTGATCTAGAGTATTATCAGAGGCGGGTTATCACTATGCTGTAAGAAGGATTTCTACAGTAGTGTATCTTTTATGAGCAGTTGGTCACTAGGATCCAAATATGAAGGAAAGTACACGAAAATGTAGGACATTATCGGATAAGGTAGGAAACTTGAACCGAAGGTTAAATGCATTTAAAAAAAGGTTGTTATTGTTGTTTCATGTGAGGGTCTTGGACATCATGGTCATTTAGCACCGGGTACTTGGGTGTGTGTGTGTGTGTGTGTGTAGAATGTGCCTGATAACCTGTGTTATTAAGATGGCTGTCGTAGTTGTGTCTTTGTTATTCAGATGAGAGTTGGGAAGGAGGCAGCCGTTGTCTTAAGTTAGAAATCATCCCGACATTCGCCTAGGGTAGAAGTGGGAAACCAAAAAAAATCCACGTCCAGAATGGTTGAGGAGGGAATCGAAACCACCTCTTCTCAGTTTTGCCTCCGTATCCGTCCTCAGAACAGAATTAGATATCTTGGTAGAGCCAGGAATCGAGTCCGGACTTCTGTGGTGACAGCCACAACACCGCAAGGTGGGGTAAAGCATCAGTACACGAGCAAAATCACAGCTGAGTTACCGCACTTGAAGTTTACTGGGGACTGGATAGACGTGGCTTATAACCCACAGTCAGCCGTCATTGAAATGGTTGTCTGTTGTTTGCCATTTTCAGCTCCAGGCAAATGAAGGGAAGGTAAAATACCTTGTAATAGGCCACGGCCGCTTCGTTTTATCTCCTTTTTCCAGTTTCATTCATCTACAATTATTTTACCTCTTAAAAATTCCTCTAATGAGGATGAGTCAGGAAGGGCATCCAGTTGTAAAAATCACACTCTACATAGAGATTCATCGCATCTCATCCCCAAATCCGTTGAAAACGAGAATAATAAGTAGTGGGCATACGAGCGTGTTTTTCTTAAGTAAATACTAATGCAAATTTTAAGCAATTTATTTTCACATGTAAGTCTGTAGCCTACCTTAAACTCTTCTCAAGATACTTTCCACGCATATTAAGACTCGTATATCGTGAAATCGCCGGCCCCGTCGTGTTGGGGTAGCGCGCTTGCCTCTCACCCGGAGGCCCCGGGTTCGAATCCCGGCTCCGTAGCTGTCTGACATGAGGCAGCGCCCCGGTCTCGAAAACAAAGATTAACGGCCGAGGGGACCGGATGCGCTGACCACGCCTCACCCCAATATCTGCAGGCCAATTGGCTGTGCAGCGGTAGCTTGGTAGGCCTAGGCTTTTCATGGGCTGTAGTGCCATAGGTTATTTATTTGTTATATAGTGAAATCAGCTCCTGAATTCCGTCCTCATAGAAATCTGTCGCTTGATGTGCCAGACACTGCAGCACGGTCATTCTTAGGCCATCTTCACCGTCGTGGTGCTGACCTCCTAAATGCTTTTCCAAGTGCAGGAACAAGAGGTAGTCACTAGGCGCTAGGTCAGGGCTATAAGAAGCATGAACAATTTGTTCCAAAACCAAATGAAGCAATGAGGCCTCGGGTTCGATAAACCGTATTATGGATGGCGTAGTCATGAAGGAAAAGAATCCCCTTTATGAGTATGCCACGCCGTTTGTATTGGATTGCAGGACGGAGTTTACGTTAGGTCTCACAATAAGTCTTGACATTTATTGTATCACCCCTGTGCAAATAATCCTCAAGCAATACACCCTGCCTATCCTAAAACACAGTGCACATGATTTTGCGATCTGAAATTGCTTGCTTCAAATACACTTTCTTTTGTGATGTTGAGTGTCTCCATTCCATGGATTGCTGTTTTGATTTTGACATAACGTAAGCCACCGATGTTTCGTCGCCGGTGACAATTCGGTTTAGTAACTCATCATCTTCATGACCTATGCCGTTGGTTTTCTACGCCTCTGTCAGCATCTTCAGTACCCAACGTGAACACAACTTCCAATAATTTAAGCATCCTTCCACGATTTCACGAAGAACACTGCGGGATATTTCAGGAAACTCATAACATAATGACGAAATCGTAAAGCGTCAGCTCTCTTGAAACTTTGCATCAACATTCTGCACCAAGTCTTCAGTCATGACAGATATTAGTATGGCCTTCTTTAAATGCTCAAACCCATTTTCTTACCATTCCTTCACTCATAGTGTGCTCTCATGTGCTTCACTAATCTGCCGATTAATTTCAACAGCTTTCACGTCTTTTGCATTTAGAAAACGTATCACAGTGCGTACTTCACACTAGGCGGGATCGTTAATTGCACTAGTCTGCATCAGATGACTGAAATCTGATAAGTGCTGTCTCTCTCAATTTCCCATGCTGATTTAAGAACAGTACATAGTTTTTTTCTATCTCTCAAAGCGCAATTCAACTTCAAAAATATAGGTCATTGCTGTACCAGTAGATAATGCGTAAGGTTGAACGAACATTTCTCAAGGTAGTATCCGGGAGTATTGTTTAACTTGATCTTGTCAATAGTTTTTGGTATTCATGGTGTAGCGAACTTCCCACCAATAAAGAGCTTGTACGATGAAGAGAGAGAGAGATCATATTTGAACTCGCGTGGAACCCACAGAAAGAATTGGAAATTGTTGTTATTATTGTTATAAACAAATATGAATAAGCATTAAACAAGAACCAAATTAAAGAGTATAATTATGTTAAATGTAATAATTAAAGTTAGAAAGTAGTTATTGAGCCGTCAGGAGCTCATATAAATAATCATTCTTAGATGTATTATGGAAGTGAGGCTTACATGAAAGGTTCAGTGGAACCTCATTTATTGATTTTTGTTAGAGGAGTTAAGAGATTCCTTGTTGTTTGAGAACAAGTGTGAGAGATTAATTTGTTTTTGAGTATATTTTTATGTTAATTTTTGAGTTTTGTAGCGCCTAATTTTAAGTATAATTAAATAATGTTTTTATTTGAATTTTTGGTTTTGAACCAAAATACGTTTGTCATATTGTGGGAATGAATGTACTACGCCCCGACCCTTGAGCTAGGGGATGTAAGCTCACGTATTAATTGTTCGCAAGGGCACACAGTACCAGGGGACCTGGAATTAAACGATGCAGGCCGACTACTGTTGGATATTGAGGAAGGACAGGATCTACAAGGAAATAAAAGAACAGAAAGTTTAATATTAATGGGACACCGTTTGCTTTCTTTTTTGTTGCAGGGTGTTAATAAAGTAAATTAGGGCAGTTCGCTACGAAAGTTTAGCAATGTGTTCGCAAAAAAAATTGATCAAGGATTAATTTGTTATTTGAATTAATTTGTGCTTGAACTGGTTACAATCATGAAAACGTAACTTCCTCATTTGTGTAGACACTTGATCTGATGGGCAACAAGATTTTCAGTAAAGATCATATAGCCTACTTTCTTCTAAATGTACTGTATGGGTATAGTCACTCTACAGTGACGTGCGTATACCACCTATGTGGACAGCATGTGAACGCTACCACATAGAGCTCTGTAGTAAAAGAAATCAATCAATCAAAAACTATGCAATTGAAATCGCCAGAGCGCAATTTTAGTGTACATGTTCATTCCTTATTTTTGTCTTTATGAAGGAGTATAATAGAATCATTTCTTGGTTGTAGACCTTAGAAACTATTTACCGTACCTCTACCAAACACCAGAGCCTTGGAAATACTTCTAACGTCATTGAATGAAAAAAGAGAAGACTTAGGATATCTCAAGTATTTTAAGGAACTGGAGACATCATCGACCGGACGTGGGCATCATCCAACTTTGAGTTGAGGCATGTGTTAACACGTCTGGCTGGCCATGGTTATCACCACCTTAATTGTACAGTATTAACAAATCTTTGCATGACTCTACAGTGACGTGCGTATGCCACCTATGTGGACAGCATGTGAACGCTACCACATAGAGCTCTGTAGTAAAAGAAATCAATCAATCAAAAACTATGCAATTCAAATCGCCAGAGCGCAATTTTAGTGTACATGTTCATTCCTTATCATCGATTGCTATTTGGCTGCAATAAAAGTATTAATTAATATCCTGAACTAGCACCAACAGATAGAGTACAGGTACCATGTGGGATCGTTTTGATCTTAAGTTCAAATAACATTTTCAAATAACACGCAATAGGCTGTTACTAAAGCTTTAAAATAAAATAAAAATTCGTCTTATCAACTTGTCGTTCTTCCAATTCGATGCGTATTGAGTAGATGTCTACGGAGAATCCTGCCCCACTTGACGCCTGGCGTCGCGGAACGTCCATGTTAAATTAGCCGATATCTCGCGAACCAATGGTCGGATTTAGACAGATGAGGTCCCATAGGACTCGGGTGTTTTTTTGAAAATTTCTGTTTTAGAAAGTATGCTATATTTTCAAAACTAATAATCGTAGAACGTCGTGCAATGGCTTAAACGAAAAGTCTCTATGTCATTTATCGTTAAATCAAAACAATATATTTTTTAATTTTTTTGCAAAAAGTTGAATTTTAAAAATTGGCTATAATTCCCAATCTAGGAATTTTACAAAGTCGTGTGTTTGACTTAAACCAAAGGTCTTTACCCCTCTTTAGCCTCTAACACAAGTCCCAGGTCAGGACAATAATTAGCCGTAGTGAGGTAGTGGGAGAGATGCTTCAGGTCGCATGTGTGCCTTAGCACACATATCTTGAGACAAAAGGGTCGTAGGAGGGCGTGTGAGGTATCATTTTTTCAGCGCGTTGGCCTCGTTAACATGGCGTATCTTTGAAATTGAGCGAAACTGCATTTCTTGGGTAATACATATTTTTTAGATTTTTTGTTATATTTGGGGAAGGAATGATCGTAGGTCGAAGTGTGAGGTATCCTATTTTTCAAAGCGTTGCCCTTTTTAACATGGCGCATGAAGATGGGCAAAATTTTTGAAAATGAGGGAAACAGGATTTTTTGGGTAAAACATGTTTTTTTAGATTTTTTGTTATATCTTGCGAACCAATGGTCGTAGGACGGCATGTGACGACTCGTTTTAAGGGTATTTTTCTGATCTTTCCTATGGCTTACTCATTTACCCAAATAACCCAAAACCGCATGGTCATCGACTTTTGTTTTCCTTGATACCAATAATCGTAGATGGCTATGTGGAGTGTCGCTTCGCGCGGTGCGAAACCCCCTTTTCTATCGCGCATGAATTTATTTAAATAATACAAAACAGCAAGTACATTGACTTTTATTTTCCTGATGTTTCACGAACATGTAATGTTAGAAAAGCTACTGTATTTATTGCTCATTTTAAACGGTGAATTATTATCTTTACTGCGGATGAGATATTTTTAGAAATTTGTCAAAGGACACGACTACCGGATTAGTATTAGCTAATAATAAAATAATAATAATATCGTATGGCCTCTGGTGCCTGGTGCAAGCTTTGTTAATTGACACCCAGAGGGTAGCTTGCATGTCGAATTTCGTCGTTTCTTAGAACGCTATGAAAGTCAAGGAGGTTAGATATCTAAACTCCTTGACACTACAGCGCTTTCAAGTAGAGAATGGAGGAACTTTGTGTTGGCGGAAAATCCCGAGATTAATTTTGCCATTGAACACGGCCTACTGAATTCAAATGGGTTCTTTAACATGCCAACAACGTATGACATGAGTATCGTGATTTTTGTCGCCTTCAAAAATCACTTACCATGGCCAGGGGCGAACCTGCAATCTTGGGGTTAGTAGTCCGACACTATAACCACTCATCCGCCGTGGCAAGCTAGTATTAGCTAATAATTGATGGATTGATGGATTGCGAGGCAGAAATAGTTTCCCTAGGCGGGAAGAATAACGAAAGGAATATTTGTCATGGAACAGATTTAGGATGAATGGTAAAAGGAATGTAAGATTTTTGATATAATCCAGCTGGTAGCCAGCGACTGACCTGTTCTGTATAAAGCAGCCTATTGGACTGATATTGTTAGCCAGTCCCCCACTACGACCTGATAAGTCTAATCTAAAGAATGCGCTGAGCAGCGTGAGAACAGTGGTGACATCATCGCTGAGCCTAGCTAAACATGATGCAAGCTAGCAAGTGTCATCCTGAATGGTTTGTACGTCAGAAAATGCTGAGTGTATGTTGCTAAGCTGGAGTCAGCACTTTTATACGTGAAGCATATCACGCAGGTGTTGGCCTTGGACGTAACTTGTACAGTGGTAGGGAGTGTCTTATAAAGACTGTGTTAAATAGTATTACACTTACTGCTTTAGCGAACAGACACATACTATAGAGCTCTGTACTGTGTTGTGAACTGATATTTGGAATAATATCCTTTTGTTTAAGGTAACTACGTATTAATGGTTATTTTAATCGTGTAATGCTAATGAAACTTAAAGTTTTTATTTACCGATATTTATTGATGGATTTTATTTATTTGTTTGCATATATTGTTGTCGATTGGGGCATTGCTATGCCCAGAGAGTGTTAGTAGCATGAAATATTGATTTCTTTTGAGAGGTAGGTGTATTATTATTGCTTACCGGTGTTTTAATGGTAATTGTCGTTTAAATTATCGATTGATTGAAATTTATTAATTGAATGTTTTATTTTATTTTATTTACGATAATCGAAGTCTACTATACCTTGTTGTGAATGAGAGAGAGACCATTCTACCATTAAGCCCACGAGAAGGGAAGAGCAAGGCTTTACAAGCCAAGGTGAGATTTCTTCTTATATAACCTGTTCAATTTCTTTTGATACCATATTTTATTTATGAAATGCGTGTATTAATTGTATATATGTAGTTATGATGGTTTATTTTATTTCTTTTTCGATATTGGGAAAAGTCGTGCCACTATAGCTGCTGAAAACCAGGGACGCTCTAAGGTGAAACCATTGCTGTGCAGTCAACTATTGAAAACTCGGGGTAAACTAACTTACAATTATGTCCCATTCTACCGCTGCTAATAGTTTAACCCGGGAACCCCTTCAATCTTGTTTCAAATCGCGTGTTTCCTCGGGTCGTGTGGTAAATATTATGGACAGTTTGATACTCAAAGAATTTTTGGAATCTTTCTTTCCAATTTTTTGAGAGCAAATTTGTACAGCCCTAAGGTTGCACACGGCTTTAAAGTTAAATATGGAACTCGTGCGCGATTTCGTATACAAAAAGAATGACGTGGAACATAAATAAAAATTATATATTGAACCCGCTGAGCTATGGTTCATGTGATATTTTTGTGACGGAATAATTATTATGGGATGTAGTACTTTTGAATATACCCAGAATACCACGTGGAGCAGAGAGCTCATGCTACACTCTTTGAAGTAGCGCTCAATTGCATTTTTGACTTTGGAGGTCTTGTTAATCACTTTTATCCTTTCATAAGACTCAGAATATTCTAATTCGTCATTCTGTATTATTGAATCATTTTGGTGAATGATTATTACGTTTTTGGTAAGGTATAACACTTGCAGATACGCAAGGAGCTATGAAAGTAGTCGCTCAATGACTTCGTTTTGGCGACCTACTTCCGAGTGAAAGTCAGTGACGACACTACATCTGGAGATCTGACGCCAGACAGGCGTGTTTCGAGTATCCGTCCGTCGCGACGTGGACATTATAAATATTTTTGTGCTCAAGTGAGCATCCGACTGCATCGTGTGTTGAAAATAACTATACTAACGTTGTCACACATTGTGGACATATTATTGTTCTATGAAAGGCCATATTAGGCAATATTTTCTACAAACTGTAATTGGTGCCATACGCCAGATATTTTTCCCACGTGTAAGTGGAAGGGCAAAGTGCCACGCCGAAAATATAAGAGTAATCGTCTGATAATTGTGCCAAGACGACGTGATTATTACTGCCAACGATCACAACATTATTGCTACGGAAATTCTGAATTGAAAATATCAATTTTATCGCGGATGCCACGTGATTGATAAAACGTGATACAATTGCACGTGCTAACAAGCAAAGCATCGCATCGTGTTGAATCTTGAGGATCAACAGGCTGAAAACTACAAAATACTGTGGAGAACACTATTATTTGCATCGTCCACAATAATCACGCCAAAACGCCGAGAGGAACGAGATATTTCGACATTTTCGACATCATGCAAGACATTGAACTTTTCCACGCCATGGTGAAGAAGACTATTATGGGCTAATACCATTCCGGTATGAGGGAGACGTCGTGATGGAGACCACCAGCTTGATGGAACGTCAGGATGCCGAGGACGCAGACGAAGGAACGTGGATGCCGACTTCCAGGCACATTCCAGACCTTTTGGGGAGACCATCATCCGGAGGCGAACGAACCCTGGTTGCTTGGGAGGTCCAGATTGGTGAATCCGTGGAGGACAGGACCATGCTGGAGAGCCAAGCAGAGTTTTTGGCGACCCTGGTCGATGAATGTCTGAGCCGATGTGAGAGCTACCAAAAGTCGTGAGTTTGGGCACCATTTCTTTTGTAATAGTCCGCGGTGGTATATTTAGATATCGTAGTTTTTTTTGTGAATCTACCGCACTTATGTGTCAGCCATTTGCTAGGTAGGATTGTAATTAGTATAATTGTTGTTTATTTCAGTCATTGTGAGTCACCCTGTGGGGTAGACCAGTTTTGGTTAACCCTGGTGCCGTCCTGATGGACGTCGTACCACGTTATAGCCGACCCACTGCCAAACATGACTGTAATCATTTGCAGCTATTTTGCTCAGCCATGTTTAGGATATTTATCCGTGGTTTCATTCAGATGTCATCGTCACTTTATTTAACTGCAATCTTTGCAACCAGTCTGTTGAGACTTATGACCTCGTTAGATAGGTCGTATCGTTAGGATACCAACTGTAGTTTCCAGTTTTATAAAAATATGCTGTATTTTCATTTTTGAAAGCGCTCAGAAGCCGATTTATAGTCAAATACTGACAGATTTATTATTTTGGAGAAAGTGTAGATGTCAAGCATCGAACTAAGTGCACTATCGCATCATTATGCAGGTCTAGAGTTGCAGATCTGTGCCATATTTATCAATTTGTTACTACTTTGTTTCTGTCATGAGGACACAGGTGTTAATGTTATACTGAGAACTTAATAAGTGTTATATCTTTGATGAGCAAAGAAGCTCGTGAGACATGCTGTTATGTCTGTGATTTACTATTCTTTGAAATGAAGGACTGCGATACTTTATTGTACAGTTAAATTGTAACGTGTTTAGCACACGGATTCTATAAGGTTTTTGAACCAAGCATATGCTAAGAATGACAAGGCCAAATATTACGGTATTATATAATGTTAAAACTAGCCGGCCTTGCCTGTTGAAAAATGTGATCAGTGAAGGACTGCAATTTGTGAAGTTTGTCACCAATAAACTGGTTTGTTGACCCAGTAACCTTGAAAACGAATGCTTGAAAGCGAGACAGAACTACGATAACATAGGACAGAATGTTGATTTCATTCATCTCTTTCTTTCAAAGCAGCTATTGCTCATGAAACCCGGTGTTTCTTACTGTATTTTTGTTCATTTGTTTTTCTTGGATTTTCATACTGTTAGTTAGATATTTTGCTGCGATGAATGTCATTTCGACATGTCCAGGGTTGTCAGGTTTCTTTATGCATTGTTGGCGATCCTCTTGAGAGAGGCAAATTATAATGAAGGCAATTTGGTTATTAAATGCGAGGTTTTTGCCGCAGGTAACCCATGATATTATGTGCCTTGAGTGAGTAAGACGTGCCATTGTTGTAAGTCGCGCATCTGTTGTTGTTATGAGGCATTATTATGAGAGTTGTTGAAAGCGAGGTATTTACCGCTGATAACTCATGTTATTGTGAGTCCGAGCCGAGTTTGCTCGTTGAGTTTTCCGACTATTGAGTCGATGTTTTGCTGCGGGAGAATGATCTTTAGAAGACTACTCCTTGTCAGGCCTTTGTCAGAATACGCCATAAACCTACGGAAGGAACATAAACCGACATAATAAACATCATCCGCATAATTGTTTTAAACAAGATCTAACTAACATATTGTTTTCATTTAAACTTTGACATTCTTACATTTGAACCTGCTGACATGGCCGTGCAGATGAAGGGATTTCCTTTATTGGAAACGACGAAGACTGTAGACATTTTTGTTGTGACCTGGCGCACACATGAACCATTAGTTCATAGTGTGTGGAGCGCAGGCCATGTGATTGTCAGACGTGGTTTTAACTACGCTATCACCGACATTACTATCAAGCTAGATGACAATGGTTTACAAAGAGTTAACCATGGGGCAGGAAGGCATTATAATAAAAACTGTGTTGTACTATAATTATTGATGTCATGAAACTGTATTTTTCCCCATGTTACATTTATTGCGTGCTATTTAGCACATGATTGTTGATTAGATTAATTGTTTTAAATGGCTGTACACTTAGCTTTGTATTGTAACTGTTTTGCTATTACGGACGTCACCGCCGTAACTTTGAATGTTAACTGATAGGACTTAGCTAGAAAAGTTAAATGTAAATGTGGAAATGGTACCACCATAACTTAGCTTTGCTTTGCTCCTTCACTTAAATGTAACTTCATATTAGCTTGATCATGTAACTTGTATTAGGGATTTTGCGTCGTACCATTTACCCAGCGTTGTTGCTGTTGCTTACTTATTGTGTATTAGATCTTTCGCGAGGGTTAATGTAACTTCATTGTTAGGGACTTGAACTTTTATTATCATTAACTTTTAGCTTGCGGATTAGCCGAATATAACCCTCCGAACTAGGATAGGGGTTTGTGGAAATCTACAATAAATTTTCACGGTGTTTTACATAAGCCTGGATGTTTAATTTCACAGTCTAGTTTTTGAGGTGAACCTTTCCTTAGGCCGTCTTTGACCATCGCAACCATGTACCACGCTCCCCGTGGACTATAGAACCTCGTGCCGCATTGGCCTATTGTTAGGAAGTTCACCTGATCCTCACGGCAAACTTTTAAAGGTCCGACGGGGGAGATGTTAGGAGAGTCATCGCGGTTGTTGGCTATCCCGACAGCTTTACCGGAGGACTTCTGAAGGTCACTCACAAATATCTGCCGTTGCCACCCGGATGACGGTCACATAAAATGGCGCCCAACGTGGGGCTACGAAGTTGACATGGTGCACGGTGTTAACGTGGAAACCGACGTATAGGTCGCACATAAATTGGCTCCCTATACGTGGGGAGAGACGTTGACATGGTAACACATTGATTGACTCCCTATACATGGAGCCAGATGTCAACATGGTGATCATCAGATGGCGCCCTGTATATTTTCTTATGCCGATATTTAGGAGGATCTTAATATTTGAATAATGGTAAATTGACAGGACTGGGACGAACTTAGAAAGTCGTACTGCAGATCAATAGACCGCATGGCATTCATATTTGATAGAAGACCATGCGGTGAGGTTTTTGTATTTAATAAATGAAAGATAGGGTTTTTATTAGATGATGCCTCATCCTAAGTAAATGTAATACTTTGCTTTGCTCACCGTTGTATTAGTAAATGTAGAAGCACTTAGTTTGCATACTCCAGCTGTACTCGTGATATTTATTAAGTCGAAACAAGCTTTATACCACCACGTTACTATCATAGCTGTAAGTTTCCATCATGATTGATCCCTCGTTTCTCTCAATATAAATTCTTGTCAAATGGATGAGGATATGATTCGCAGAGTGTTCGCTGAGATGTTGGCAGGTGTCAACGCTAACCTCCAACAACTTACTAGTGACTTGAGTGTGAATACACAAGCCTTAGAGGTTAATTCACAAGCTATTGACAATGTTAGACAGGAAGTAGGTGATGTAAATGGTCGTGTGGACCAGGTCAGGCAGAACCTCGAGATAAACACTCAGTCTGTTGACAATGTCAGGCAGAACCTTGAGGTAAATACCCAATCAATTAATGAAGTACGTTTAGATTTAGAGATAAACACCCGTACTGTTAAAGACGTTAGGACCGATCTAACGAAGGTCAGGGCCGAAATGGACTCGTACAGGGTAGAAGCGAAAAATGACTTAACGGCAGGTTTGGCAGCGGTAAGGATCGACGTGATTCGTCACCACCAGGAGGCAAGCCAGCGCGTAGACACATTAACGGAAGAAATGAATAGGGCAAGACAGGATGTGCAAACCCGACTCGAGGAGCACACGGCTCAAATTCAGACCGCTATAAATAAAGTACAGTTAGACGTCCAAGCTGATATCGAGCACACCAGAGAAGAATTTGGGACTAGGCTGAATCACGTAGAAGGTTTTATGGACAACGTAAAAAAGGATATGGCTACCATGAACCTAGGACTGGTATTAATGAGAGGTGCAGCTAACGCCGTTAATAACAACGTGAAGACCATCGTGGATAACATGCTTGAGGTTAGGGAGGAACTTAATTCTAACCGGAAAGACATCGCGGAACTAAAAGAAACTGTCACAGGCTTACGTGATACTGTAGATGTGCACAGGGAGGAGCACAAAGTCGACCTGATGATGTTGAGAGGCGAATTCGTGGAGCATAAAACTACAGTCGACGCCAATGTAAATGGAGTCAAGGATGATATCAACCATATCCAGAGTAACGTATCTCAGGTTGAGGGCGAAATTGCAACATTGCAGAAAAAGATTGAGGAAATAACGATTATTGATAGGCTCGAGTTGAGTCGTAACCTCAAATCAGCTATTCGTGAGGTGGACCAAAATCTCAAAGGTAAAGTTGAACGAATCGAGTTGCAACTAAATGATTTAGGGAGCAAAGTCGCCAACAGGAATATACAAGAATTAGAAGTCATCGAGGAGAGGCTCGACAGGTTAGAAGCACTTCCGAGGGGAGTAGATTTGCAACCGCCGATGGGAAATACACGTGAAACGCCGGAATTTTGGACTAGTAATGTACAGTCAAGTGTACATGCCGATACACGACCTTGGCAGTTTAATGCAACAGCGCCAAGCCAGACGTTAAATTACGATGCTAACCCGTTCAGACCAGCTATAAATAGACTGGATCCTGAAACTAACACGCCGTCAAACAACTACATGCAGAATACATACCGTACTGCTAATACTCAGGGTAATGTCACAGTGATAAGGTCAAGGGAAGAGCAACCCGCTAAATTCACTGGCACAGGAAGCGGAGTGACTCCTGTAGAATTTCTCACGAACGTCGAGAGCTATTTACGAGACACACTCGTAACTCCTGAAAGAGAACTTCGAGTTATTGAACGTCTTCTGGATGGACAAGCAGCAACTTGGTATCGGGCTTTTAAATATTCATTCTCCGGGTATCAAGACTTTAAAGAAGCACTACTGAGGACGTATTGGTCGAGTGACGTTCAGCAAAGTATAAGGGCTGAAATGTACACTCGCCGATACAGTTCCAACATGCCAACTCGCTACGCAAATTACTTTGCAACCCAGCTTGCTAAATTGAGAAATCTTCAGCCTCCTTTATCGGAGCAGGATTTAGTGAATACCATAGTATGGCAATACCCAGCCGACGTGCAAAGAGTACTAATCGCTGCAGGGGCGACGACATTTCAACAGTGTGATCAGATATTACGACGTCTTGATGCTAACGCGGAGCAATTTCCAACTCACCGTCAACAGAAGGTTGACAGGCGTGAAGAGCGTCACGTTAACGTCACGACTGTGGACAAAGTTAGCCAGACACAAGAAGCATCACAGAACTCTGGGAATCCTCGGCCAGAATACAACAATGAATACCGCCGTAACTGGAGAGAGTGGAGTAATACTCCATATTCAAGGAACCAGAGAGAAGACAATAGAACATATTGGAATCGTAGGTTCGATAATGGGGCGAGCGACAACCGTCGTCACGACAATAACCGTCGTGGGAATCGGGAAGGTCCGTCAGGAAGAGGAAGGATCCGGCGAGACTACAGGTATAACGGAGGTTACCAACGAGGACGTGATCCACGTTACCATCCGGACCGTGACTGGGAAGGGAGAGCGCGCGAGAGCCGCGAGTACCTCCAGCAATTGAGAGAGAGCCAAAATAGAGAAGAGGGAGAAAGGAACCCTACTTCGAGGGAAGAAAGAAATGTGACGTCAGAGGCAGGACAGAACCAGCCTGGTACCTCTAGTCACAACAAAGGAAAAAAAAACGCCGAAAAATTAAGACAGTCTAGTTTGGCTGAGCACAGAGTGACGGCAGATATTTTACTCTGGGAGCCCACCCAACAGGATTTACTCGACGAACGACGAACGACGAACCACAGTTATGAGCCAACACGTTTACCCAAAATAGTAGCCACTCTCAATGGATGCAGTGTTATAATTCTGATCGATACTGGCGCAATGATCAGTGTAATCTCTGCAGATTGCTATGCTAAGTTGAAGGCTAACTCTGAGGTGACAGAGCTGCCTGTTTCCGCTATTCGTGTCAGAGGAGTGATATCTGACCGGGTTGTGACGTGCAAGATACAGGTTTTGTGCACATTGAGAATCACAAGCCACGTGTATTTGCACGAATTCTTAGTTATGAAAGGTTTGCATCATGATGTCATACTAGGGGCTGATTTCATGAGGAAGTATGACGGTATTATCGACATGGGACGCAATACTGTCGAATTTAAACCGAACGAACCTATAGAGATGAACCTTGTGGTAGATGAACCGGAATTCCTGTCCGAAGTCGACGTTGTCGAGCAACTTAATAGCAAGGAAACTGAGGAAACACTTGATGCCGACGGAGAGGCAGGATTAATATCCACAACCATGCAAGAGAATTTGGCTACTACACTAAATGAATATTGGGACATATTCGATACTGCTCCTGGCGAAATTATGAATTATGAATATGACCTCATTTTATTAGACGACTCTCCATTTCAGAAGAAAATTTACCCGATTGCTGAAAAACACCGCGAGGAAGCTGCAAGGAAGATCCATGAGATGGAAGTAGCAGGCACGATTAAGAAGTCACCGACTCCTTTTCTGAATCCAATTATACCTGTGGTTAAGGTTGATGGAAGTTTGAGGCTTTGTCTCGACGCAAGGGCTTTAAACGAACGCCTGGCTCCCGAGCACGACAGACCGCCTAAGATTAGGGATATCCTTAGGAAGTTTAAAGGGAAGAAAATTTTCTCATCATTGGACCTTGTGCAATCATATTATCACATCAAACTGTCCGAGCATACTCAGAAGTACACTGGCTTCTTATTTGATCAAACCACCTATGTCTTCTGCAAGTTACCATTTGGTTTGAAGAATGCTGGAGCTGCTTTGATTAGAGCACTAGATGCTAAGTTAGCTCCAGAGGTAAAAGAGAAAGTAATATGTTATGTGGACGACATAATCATCGCTTCTGAAACAGAGGAAGAGCATTTGGCTACCCTACGCCTTGTTTTTGAAAATCTTCGACAGGCCAATTTCAAGGTCAAGTTTGATAAGTGCAGATTTCTCCAAAGAGAAGTAAATTTTGTTGGACATATTATTAATGGAGATGGATATCGACCGAATCCAGCAAAAATCAGAACTGTCGCCGCTTTTCCAACGCCAACCCGTGTGAAGCACGTGAGACAATTTTTGGGAATACTACAATTTTTTGCTGCTCATTGTGAGCGATACTCAGAGACTGTTGCACCACTTCAAAGTCTGCTGAAAAAGAACTGTAGATGGAATTGGAATGATGAGTGTGAGACAGCATTCCAGAAGGCTAAGCAGATGCTAGCGAATTCTATCCAGTTGGAATATCCTGATTATTCACGCAATTTCATTCTTGAAACAGGCGCATCAGCCATTGGTATTGGAGCTATATTATTGCAGGAGGACGATGATAAGAAACGTCACTACATCGCTTTCTTGAGCAGACATTTAAGAGCTCACGAATCTCACTATTTTACAACAGAAATAGAAGCACTAGCCGTCGTCTATGCATTAGAGTACTGGCAGAAACTTTTGATAGGCCAGAAGATTGTCGTAAGAACCGATCACCACGCTTTGACCTTCATCCTACGAACAAGACTGGTAAGTGACAGGATCACTAGATGGACTCTTTTTCTCCAACAGTTCGATCTGGAGATTGTTTACAAACCAGGCAGAGAGAATGTATTGGCCGACATCCTCAGCCGGAATCCTGAAACTTCTATTAATGCCATTGACATCGAGGGAGAATGCGAAGAACACCTTCGCCGACTTCGTTATCTACCCGAAGGACAGAGACGTGAAGAGGAACTTAGACACATCATTCGATTTCTTGAACGAAAGATGGATCCTCAGGAGGAGCTTTATGCAAGGATTGCTGCCATAGCAGATGACTATCTGATTTACCGTCGCGTTTTGTATAAATTTGTGGACGAAGATCACACCCAACTGCGTGCAGTTATTCCCAGAAGGTACCAGGAATCTGTCATTCTCATGGTACATTTGTCTATTGGTCACGGTGGAACGGACAAGACCATTGCCACCATTAAATAGTCGTTCACCTGGAAAAGGTTAGGAACCACTGTCAGAGAGTGTTTACGTGCTTGTGACGCATGCCAGCGGAACAAATACACGTCACACTTATTGAGAGAACCACCTAGACCTATACTACCAACTCAACCCAGAGAGTTGTACGCACAAGATCTTTACGGTCCTATACCTAAAGCCCGTCGTGGGAATCGTTACATTGTAGTCACCATAGATGTGTTTACAAAATACACAATGCTCCATCCTATTCAGAAGGCTAATGCACATCAAATTATCCAGCGAATAAGACGACAAGTGATACCGGAGGCAGGGGAGCCACAATTCTTATTAACTGACTACGGATCGCAATATACTTCTGCAGAATTCGCCAACGCTATGGAGGAACTAGAGATTGGTCATCTTTTGTCATCAATAAGACACCCTGAGAGCAATCCAGCGGAATGCGTTATGTCCATTATTGCAAAATTTTGTCGTTTGTATTGTCAGGAGGAACACTGGCGATGGACTGAAGTCCTTGTTTTGATGGCAAAATGCATTAATTCTACTGTGCATGAAAGCACTGGTCAAATACCTTTGGTCCTGCATTTGAACCACATGCCACTGAGAGTCCGGAACCGCGTGATTGTAAATCCACCTTGTTTACAACCATCGCATGCCAGCAGACTGTTAGCTGCTAGAGATACTTTAGACAGACAAGCTGCCAAACGCTTGAGGAGAACAAGACGCCAGAGATTCAGAGAACCACTTGAGGAGGGAGACCTTATCCTTATAAGGAGACCCGGAATTTCTAATCCAATTGACCGCGTATACGGGAAATTTCTTTCCTTGTATTACGGCCCTAGTCGTGTTAGACAGCCGTTGAATAATGGGAGTTATGTCACTGAAGACATCAGAACTGGAGAACGTATTGGAACTTTCAACGCCGCCAATCAAAAAAAATATCACACATGAATGAATTATAGAGGCAAATAAAATGTCGTCCCAGCATTTCCTTTGAAACGACGGAGAGGCAGATGAACCCGCTGAGCTATGGTTCATGTGATATTTTTGTGACGGAATAATTATTATGGGATGTAGTACTTTTGAACATACCCAGAATACCACGTGGAGCAGAGAGCTCATGCTATACTCTTTGAAGTAGTGCTCAATTGCATTTTTGACTTTGGAGGTCTTGTTAATCACCTTTATCCTTTCATAAGACTCAGAATATTCTAATTCGTCATTCTGTATTATTGAATCATTTTGGTGAATGATTATTACGTTTTTGGTAAGGTATAACACTTGCAGATACGCAAGGAGCTATGAAAGTAGTCGCTCAATGACTTCGTTTTGGCGACCTACTTCCGAGTGAAAGTCAGTGACGACACTACATCTGGAGATCTGACGCCAGACAGGCGTGTTTCGAGTATCCGTCCGTCGCGACGTGGACATTATAAATATTTTTGTGCTAAAGTGAGCATCCGACTGCATCGTGTGTTGAAAATAACTATACTAACGTTGTCACACATTGTGGACATATTATTGTTCTACGAAAGGCCATATTAGGCAATATTTTCTACAAACTGTAATTGGTGCCATACGCCAGATATTTTTCCCACGTGTAAGTGGAAGGGCAAAGTGCCACGCCGAAAATATAAGAGTAATCGTCTGATAATTGTGCCAAGACGACGTGATTATTACTGCCAACGATCACAACATTATTGCTACGGAAATTCTGAATTGAAAATATCAATTTTATCGCGGATGCCACGTGATTGATAAAACGTGATACAATTGCACGTGCTAACAAGCAAAGCATCGCATCGTGTTGAATCTTGAGGATCAACAGGCTGAAAACTACAAAATACTGTGGAGAACACTATTATTTGCATCGTCCACAATAATCACGCCAAAACGCCGAGAGGAACGAGATATTTCGACATTTTCGACATCATGCAAGACATTGAACTTTTCCACGCCATGGTGAAGAAGACGATTATGGGCTAATACCATTCCGGTATGAGGGAGAGATCGTGATGGAGACCACCAGCTTGATGGAACGTCAGGATGCCGAGGACGCAGACGAAGGAACGTGGATGCCGACTTCCAGGCACATTCCAGACCTTTTGGGGAGACCATCATCCGGAGGCGAACGAACCCTGGTTGCTTGGGAGGTCCAGATTGGTGAATCCGTGGAGGACAGGACCATGCTGGAGAGCCAAGCAGAGTTTTTGGCGACCCTGGTCGATGAATGTCTGAGCCGATGTGAGAGCTACCAAAAGTCGTGAGTTTGGGCACCTTTTCTTTTGTAATAGTCCGCGGTGGTATATTTAGATATCGTAGTTTTCTTTTGTGAATCTACCGCACTTATGTGTCAGCCATTTGCTAGGTAGGGTTGTAATTAGTATAATTGTTGTTTATTTCAGTCATTGTGAGTCACCCTGTGGGGTAGACCAGTTTTGGTTAACCCTGGTGCCGTCCTGATGGACGTCGTACCACGTTATAGCCGACCCACTGCCAAACATGACTGTAATCATTTGCAGCTATTTTGCTCAGCCATGTTTAGGATATTTATCCGTGGTTTCATTCAGATGTCATCGTCACTTTATTTAACTGCAATCTTTGCAACCAGTCTGTTGAGACTTATGACCTCGTTAGATAGGTCGTATCGTTAGGATACCAACTGTAGTTTCCAGTTTTATAAAAATATGCTGTATTTTCATTTTTGAAAGCGCTCAGAAGCCGATTTATAGTCAAATACTGACAGATTTATTATTTTGGAGAAAGTGTAGATGTCAAGCATCGAACTAAGTGCACTATCGCATCATTATGCAGGTCTAGAGTTGCAGATCTGTGCCATATTTATCAATTTGTTACTACTTTGTTTCTGTCATGAGGACACAGGTGTTAATGTTATACTGAGAACTTAATAAGTGTTATATCTTTGATGAGCAAAGAAGCTCGTGAGACATGCTGTTATGTCTGTGATTTACTATTCTTTGAAATGAAGGACTGCGATACTTTATTGTACAGTTAAATTGTAACGTGTTTAGCACACGGATTCTATAAGGTTTTTGAACCAAGCATATGCTAAGAATGACAAGGCCAAATATTACGGTATTATATAATGTTAAAACTAGCCGGCCTTGCCTGTTGAAAAATGTGGTCAGTGAAGGACTGCAATTTGTGAAGTTGTCACCAATAAACTGGTTTGTTGACCCAGTAACCTTGAAAACAAATGCTTGAAAGCGAGACAGAACTACGATAGCATAGGACAGAATGTTGATTTCATTCATCTCTTTCTTTCAAAGCAGCTATTGCTCATGAAACCCAGTGTTTCTTACTGTATTTTTGTTCATTTGTTTTTCTTGGATTTTCATACTGTTAGTTAGATATTTTGCTGCGAGGAATGTCATTTCGACATGTCCAGGGTTGTCAGGTTTCTTTATGCATTGTTGGCGATCCTCTTGAGAGAGGCAAATTATAATGAAGGCAATTTGGTTATTAAATGCGAGGTTTTTGCCGCAGGTAACCCATGATATTATGTGCCTTGAGTGAGTAAGACGTGCCATTGTTGTAAGTCGCGCATCTGTTGTTGTTATGAGGCATTATTATGAGAGTTGTTGAAAGCGAGGTATTTACCGCTGATAACTCGTGTTATTGTGAGTCCGAGCCGAGTTTGCTCGTTAAGTTTTCCGACTATTGAGTCGATGTTTTGCTGCGGGAGAATGATCTTTAGAAGACTACTCCTTGTCAGGCCTTTGTCAGAATACGCCATAAACCTACGGAAGGAACATAAACCGACATAATAAACATCATCCGCATAATTGTTTTAAACAAGATCTAACTAACATATTGTTTCCATTTAAACTTTGACATTCTTACATTTGAACCTGCTGACATGGCCGTGCAGATGAAGGGATTTCCTTTATTGGAAACGACGAAGACTGTAGACATTTTTGTTGTGACCTGGCGCACACATGAACCATTAGTTCATAGTGTGTGGAGCGCAGGCCATGTGATTGTCAGACGTGGTTTTAACTACGCTATCACCGACATTACTATCAAGCTAGATGACAATGGTTTACAAAGAGTTAACCATGGGGCAGGAAGGCATTATAATAAAAACTGTGTTGTACTATAATTATTGATGTCATGAAACTGTATTATTCCCCATGTTACCTTTATTGCGTGCTATTTAGCACATGATTGTTGATTAGATTAATTGTTTTTAAATGGCTGTACACTTAGCTTTGTATTGTAACTGTTTTGCTATTACGGACGTCACCGCCGTAACTTTGAATGTTAACTGATAGGACTTAGCTAGAAAAGTTAAATGTAAATGTGGAAATTGTACCACCATAACTTAGCTTTGCTTTGCTCCTTCACTTAAATGTAACTTCATATTAGCTTGATCATGTAATTTGTATTAGGGATTTTGCGTCGTACCATTAACCCAGCGTTGTTGCTGTTGCTTACTTATTGTGTATTAGATCTTTCGCGAGGGTTAATGTAACTGCATTGTTAGGGACTTGAACTTTTATTATCAATAACTTTTAGCTTGCGGATTAGCCGAATATAACCCTCCGAACTAGGATAGGGGTTTGTGGAAATCTACAATAAATTTTCACGGTGTTTTACATAAGCCTGGATGTTTAATTTCACAGTCTAGGTTTTGAGGTGAACCTTTCCTTAGGCCGTCCTTGACCATCGCAACCATGTACCACGCTCCCCGTGGACTATAGAACCTCGTGCCGCATTGGCCTATTGTTAGGAAGTTCACCTGATCCTCACGGCAAACTTTTAAAGGTCCGACGGGGGAGATGTTGGGAGAGTCATCGCGGTTGTTGGCTATCCCGACAGCTTTACCGGAGGACTTCTGAAGGTCACTCACAAATATGTGCCGTGGCCACCCGGCTGACGGTCACAATATATGCGGAAAAATGCAGGAGCCTTTCATAGCCCACAATTTGTAAAAGTGGTATGAATCACAGGTAGTGAATGTTTTGCAAACAAAATTTTATAAACTGCAAGAAGGACTCAGTGGCCTTGCCGTAGATGAAATTCATCACCTGTAAATGAACATTTGCAAATTTAACCCTTTCAATGCTGGGTCTGGTTATAAACCTACACCACGAGCGATAGCTTTGAAGAAGGCTGTGGTGAACATTGAAAACAGGGACGACGAAGGTCTCCTTTGGACAGTGGCTGCGTTTTGTCACGCCGGCACATGATCGTCATGTTAACAGACCTGGAATGTACACGGCTTCAATTAATTCTTCAAAAGAAATTTGTAAATTTAACTGGCGTATCGTTCCGTATGGACTTAGCCAACATTCATAGGTTTGAACAGGATAATCCTGATTATTCTTTTATGGTTTATGGCCTTGACGGAGATGAAATTATGGGTCGCCTTATTGCCACGAAGGAACCAAAACGACACCACATTGATCTTTTATATTTATCAAAGGAAGATGTGAATCACTATTGCCTTGTTAAGAATTTAAGTAAATTGGTAGGCAGTCAACTGTCCAAACAACGTAATAAGAAGCACATTTGCTATCGTTGTCTCCAATACTTTTGGACCCCCACCCTTTTGGAACGACATAGGGAAGATTGTGAGTCACAGGAGGCAGTGAGACTAGGATTGCCACAAGGGAGGAATGCCTTGTTGAAGTTTAAGAATATCCACAAGCGTGATACAGTCCCCTTTGTGGTCTATGCTGATTTTGAGACACTTACGCCACCCATGGCGGGATGTGAACCAGATCCCGCCATAAGCTCAACTACACCCATTCAAAAACATGAACCCTTTGCCATAGGATTTAACGTGGTGTGTACCTATGACCCCACAAAATCGCATTTAAAGTCCTATCAGGGTCTAGATTGTGTTAATTGGTTTCTGAACGAACTTGTTGAGTTGGCTGACCATGTACGGGGGTTACTGGACAACTCAGTACCCATGAGCCTAACTCAAGAACAGCAGCAACAGTATGAGCATGCTACGACATGCCATATTTGTGAAAAACCGCTGGTTAGTGCTGAGGACATTGTCAGAAATCACTCACACATTACGTGGGAGTTTCGCGGAGCCGCCCACAGAGTATGTAATGTTAATTACCTAGCTCCACGATTCATCAGTGTGATTTCCACAATCTGGAAAATTACGATATTCAGTTTCTGAATCGTGAATTGGGTCATGCCCGTAAGGGGACTTTTTCTATTATTCCCCAAAACCATGAGCGTTTTACAGCCTTGACATGGTGGTTGGGCAAACGTTGTATTCGATTTCTGGATTCCTTTAAGTTTATGGCCTCATCCCTAGACTGTCTAGTCAACGGTTTGGATTAGAAGGAATTGAAATACACCAGGATGCATTTTGAAAATCCTGACCACTTTAAATTTTGCATTCAGAATGGTATTTTCCCGTATGATTTTTGTAACAGCTGGGAGGTGTTAAAGCAGAAAACTCTGCCACTGCAAGAGAAATCTTATTCCATGCATACACGCAGTACTGTTTCCGATGAAGACTAAGCGCATGCATTCAATGTTTGGTGAGTGTTCAATATAAACACTCTAGGAGATTAAGCTATGCATTACTTAAAACTCGATGCATTGCTGCTCACGGATTTGTTTGAAATGTTTCATGAGTTGTGTCAGCACATCTTCGGACTTGACCCGGCGCACAATTTTCCGAGCCTTAGACTGTCCTTTGATGCTGCTTCGAAATATACCCAAGTGAAATTGGATTTACTGACCGATGTAGACATGGTCCTCTTCTTTGAGAAAGGCATTCGCGGCGGGTTTGTGTCGCTTAACCAGCGCCATGCCCAAGCGAATAATCAATACATCGTATTTAATGTACTACGATGTGAATAATTTGTATGTCCATGCCATGAGCCAGCCTTTACCCTACAAGGATTTCGCCTGGCTCTCAGAGGAACAAGTGTCACAATTTAATGTGAACACTGCCAGCCTCGAATCGTGCCGAGGATATGTTTTCGAGGTCGATCTTGAATATCCCTCATCGTTGTATGACCGACATGCAGATTTTCCATTCTGCCTACAGCGAATGGTTCCCCCTGAAAGTAAAGTGAAAATTGAAAAATTGATGGGTACGCTTTACAACAAAAATCGGTATGTGCTACATACCCAAATGTTGGTGCAATGCCTAGCCCAAGGCCTAGTGTAAAAGAATATCTACATGGGTATTCCCTTTCCCAAAAAGCATGGCTCGAGCCATACAGGGAACTAAACACCCAGCACCGACATGTGGCGACACAGCAGTTTGAAATCAACTTTTTCAAATTGATGAACAACTGCAGTTATAGCAAGAGCATGGAAAATGTACGCAAATACCGGGGCATTAAATTAGTCAATGCCTGGGAGGGACGTCATCGTGCCCGGTGGTACATTGTCAACCCAAATTTTAAATCGATTAAAATTATCGATGAAAATTTGGCAACCATTGAAATGAGTAAGACCAGTGTGACCACAAATAAACCCACCGACTTGGGCCAAGTCATTTTAGACTTTTCCAAATCGGTCATGTATATATTCCACTACGAGTTTGCCAAACAGCATTTCAGGGACGTATCTCTTTTGTATATAGGTACGGACTCGTTTATATACCACATTCGCCACTGTGATCCCTATATTGTGAAGAGGCAACATAGTGACTGGTTCGACACCTCTTTCTATAGTGCTGACAACGTTTTTCAACTATCCATGAAAAACAAGAGGAAAATGGGTGTTTTAAAAGATGAATGCGGTGATCCCATCATGAAGGAATTCAATGCTGAGGAGTGGGTGGGGATGAATTAAAGCTTATGTTAATTTTAAATAGTATATTTTGTTTTTCAAGTTGTTTCATTGAATGCAGTGCTAGATAGGCTATATTTGTAAGACAGTCTTACGTGTAGTGTGTCAATGCGTTTTTGGAAGCAGACAGGGAGACTGCACCATCGCCATAGCCAAGCACTCGCACCAAGACCTTTTGAAAACTTAAAATGAGAAAACGTGTTTAGAGAAAAAAAAGAACTTTCTACATAGGCGAAATGAAAATGTGTTAACAGCAAATTGAGAAATGAACTTTTCAATAACGGCAATGTGCAAAATATCACACTTAAAAATGCTAAGTGGAAATTGGAAAATTTCAATATGTCAAAAATGAAAATGAAAATATGGATATCTACATTTTTAAAATTAAAAGACATCGTGCTCTGGTAATACGGTTTTTATTTCAAAACATATAGGGCTTTACAAAAAGAGAATACAAAATAAAAATTCGTCAATCCCTTTTTCCTTTTTCAATGTTTATGTCCACTCAGCATTAACTTTCCTTTCATAGCACTAATCACAATAATGGCTGCCAATCTCTCTCCCACTGAGGCATCACAGGATGTCAAACGTTGTTTAGCTTTTTTCGACAACACTTTATCCTCCACACGTCTTAATGCAGTTGGATTATGGCGATAAGAAATGTCATGTTCTTTGCAAGCTAGATCCAAAGGATTAATAGGTACATCGCCACGCTGCAAACGTTGAATCAGCTTTGTTCCAGGACAACAGTAGCGGTACCCTGGTAAGTGCATTTCAAAAGGTATTATATCACTTTGTCAAAGACGCCACGACCCGTACTAGTCCGACATATCCTCTTGAATCGGCGGCGAAAAGTTTTGATCTTCCTCCTCTGTTGAGGATGATGTTACTTTTTTCTCGCCATCACACCCGTGGAATGAGGGAACAAAACCTTTGCTTAAGGTTTTATGACCGTGATTCAGTTTGACAAGCTGACACGTAACACACTGCCGCATAGATGGTATTTTTGCAATGGACACTTGCTTATGGTGATCGTAATCAGTACATGGTTGCAATTCACTTAACACAGGGTCTTGAGTCCTCGATTTAGGTACATGTTGCCAGATTTCTTTTACTGCATTAGCATTAGATTTTGGTAGGGCATTTAATTCCTCTTTTGTAAAACTGTCCAGTTTCATTTTGCAAGCAAAGAATTTTCCATTGGCCTTATCTGTGGCACTGCCTTCCATCCTGTGACGTTGATATTTACACATCGCTTGTATAAATCTCACTGCTGTCACCAACGGGTAATACTTCAGTTTTATTTTTTATTTAACATATCCCGGAAGGCATTTGTGGTTAACCAATGAAAGAGGTGCCACGCATGCGCCAGGGCTTTATTGGTAATGTCACCACATGGGCAGTGGTGCATCAGTTATTGTAGTGAGGGGCACCCAAACTCCATGAGATCGATACATTGACAGTAAGAACCATTAAACTCTTGTATCCATTGTCGATTTCACCACCTTTGACAAATACCACATTGGCCAATGACAAATGCGCCTTCATCACTATGTTGAGGTCATCATCATGTGTTTCGGTCAAGCGACTGGTCTGCCCCTACAATGAGTCTTCTCCACGTTGTTCGGTCTTGTGCTGTCCTTTTGACCATTTCATAATTTCGTAGGCCAGAGCTATGTAGGAAAGATCTCATGAAAGTGTTCCGTGGCCTCCCGCGAGGGCGTTTTCAGGATATTTTGCCTTCTAGTATGTCTATCATCAGGCCACCATGTCGTAACCTGTGACCAAGCCAGGTGGATCTCCTTCTATATATCTGGCGGATCATTTGCCGTTTTTCCTTTATTCGATCCAGCACCGTTATGTTGGTCATTTTCTCTACCCAGCTGATCTTTTCCATTCGGCGCCAACACCACATCTCAAACGCTTCTAGTCGTTTAATGTCACCTCTATTCATTGACCAGGTCTCACTGCAGTACATTGCAACTGGCCATATGTAGGTCTTAACCTGTTGTTTTCTAAGGCTGAGGGACATCGAGCGTTGACAAATTACAGAATGCTTTTCACGGAATGCCTGCTTGGCCATGGCTATACGGCTCCTGATTTCAACTTCACATCGTAGGTCTTCTGTGAAGATCTGGCCAAGATATTTAAAACGATTGACCTGTTGTACTGGTGCTTTATTTATGGTAATATTTAGTTCGTGTTGATACTTACTTATCACCAGAATCTTGGTCTTCTTAAAATTGATTTTCATTCCATATTCTGTAGCTGTATCATTTAAACATTGCAACATGTTTGTTAATGTATGCGGATTTACTGCAGGTAATGCCAGATCATCAGCAAATTTAATATTCTGGATAAGTCTTCCACCAACTTTCACTCCCATATTAGAACCTTTAAAAGCCCACTTAGTTATAGCTTCAGCGAAGGCATTGAACAGTCCAGGGGACAGCAAACACCCTTGTCGCACACCTTTGCGGATCTTAGCGGATTCTGGTACGTCATTTCCAAGCCGAACAACAGCAGTTTGATTTATATACAGATCAAATATTAATCTGATTAATCGATGGGGACAACCTATTTGATTCAGAAGAGGAAACAGCTTGTGCCAGCTGACTTTATCAAATGCTTTTTCAAAGTCCACAAAGCACACGTCAAGGTTTCTGTTTACACTTAACATCTTTTTTCCAAGACATCGCAAGGACCCAATAGCATCACGTGTAGACATATTCTTTCGAAAGCCAAATTGAGAGTTGTCTAGATACTGTTCGATGTATATTTCCATCCTTTTCCTTAAAATCTGCAGAAGTATCTTTGATGCATGACGGATGAGACTAATGGTCCGATAGTCGCTACATTCAACTGTTGAGGTATTTATAAGAAATGGTATCCTAATTCCAGTGTAGTTGCAAATTATTTTCAATCTTTTGCGTTTGTTTACGGTCTTTTTCACACAACATATCGAAAGCATAGGGCGGTTTAAACACGTGATGGATTGGTTTTGAAATCCAAAACGTTGAACAGTCTATAATGGCCACCTCTTTAAATATAAATTTGTTATCACCAATTTTAAACCCTTGACAATCGACAATCAGCTTACGCAACATGTGTACGCTTGCCTGGACCAAGACCAACTGATTACTGACTATCGACTACTTGAGGTGTACCAATTGCATTTCCTCAAACCCCATTCTAGTGAAAATCGTGCCCACTATAATCGCGCAGACTTAAGTTAGGCGAGGTAAGGTTAGGTTAGGTCAACTGAATACTCACTATACCCCACGTCAGGTCAAGACCTGAGGAAAATATCCCTCCGCGCATCTTCTCTCTCTGTCCCGTCTTGTGTTTCCAACATGGCGCGCATCTGATCGAGTGTTTGAATCTACCTTAACCACAAAGACTTTATTGCGTTCGGACCTTTGATTCACTTCAATTACGAATTTATCTACGGCATATTCACTGAACCAAATATGTTTTCCTATCGTGTCGAAACCCGAGGCTCTGTGTTAATAAAAAAAAAGATGCTTGTAGTTTTATGTTATCGTGCGATTATTTAAAACATTATAACATTGTGTTAGGCGAGGAATGACACATGAACGATGAGTGATATAAGAAGACGAAATGACGTGTGTCCTTGAACTCTATGAACCAACTAATTGCTTATTTTTCATCCGTCACCATCTTATCTTGCAAAAGATCGAAAGTTGACGGGGAGAAACAGCTGCTTCCTTGAAGGGTTACGACACGTACTCTTGAGAATCAGAAGGCAGAATGATGTACTGTTAGTACAAAGACTTAACTGTAACGTGAAGTGGAGGGTAATTATAAAACAAAATAATAATTATACCGCGCATAGGAAAATAATACTGTCCGGTGTAGTTGCGTATTAGCCATCACCAAAATGTCATTACAAAACATGGCGAGTAGGCTATATATTTTCGGTTGAGCTGACATAGGCTACTAAGAAGTAAACAATCTCCTATAAATAATATTAAATGTTAGGATACAACATGTGTATATAACTTACAGATGTTGTCGCTAATCTTCCGCCATTGCTTCTATTCCACTGAGACCGCCGTCAGATGATTCACTACTATTACTATCACCATTAACTTTCACTGTCACTTTCGTCACAGTTGGAATTTCATTCTTGAGAAAAAGAAGAAAGTACCTTCCTACGAATTCCACACAGAACAAAATTCTAAATACTGTGACACATGAACCCCCTTTCCTTGTGACGCCGGCCGACTTCTCGCCGGAGACTCACCATGAGCTTTGAATTCAGCGCGCACCGAGTCAACACTGTATGTCGAAACGCCAGTCAAGTATGCATTCTTCTTCACCAACTCTTCTACTGTCCACTCTGGATTGTCATCCCTCAACCTACTACAGTATATACATTTAAAATCATTTGATTGCACCTTTTACTGAACTTCTCCCCACTTTTATTATTTTTGAAGTATTTTGTTGGTGATTCAAGCTTTACAGCTGCAGTTTGAACACGTTGTCTACTTGAAGGAGCCATCTTGAAGTCCGTGCATTCATAACAGTATTGCCAACGTTTGAACCTGATTTGCCAAAACATTGAATGAGTCGGTTACTCTTTTGCAGCTCAAACAAGGTTTATACAGAACGAAATATAATATAATATCAAATTCGTACTGAATTACTCTGCCTATCGTATAAAATACCACTACAAGCAATATTCGTGCACACAGTTAATCACATGAAAAGCAAGGTTGGTGCAGCTCCCAGTTAACGAGAAAATGATTAATTTATTCATAGATTTATACCAAGGAATTTCTTAAAAGTAATCTAGCCAGTTTATCGAAACATAGCAACATGCACTGAAACATCTTGTACTGCAAAAACAAGCAGAAAAATTGGGAACTATTTCCTTGCGCGTTAGCCTTTTCACAGACCAGAACATCAAAGGGACCGCTTAGGTCTTGACCTGACGTTCGGTATAGCAACTATTAAGGTTTGGAAATAACAACAACATATTTTCAATACATCATTTTATTCGCATATAAATCATAACAAGCTTTAATTTTTTTGTTATTTTGCGATAGGGACGGTACCAACTCATACATCAATTAAGTCTTTTAAGTTTATAGCGTCCATGACACCTGTGATGTCCCAATGTCTCTAAACTGGGCGTTTTCGACTCTGTACTGCTAACCGAAGCACCGTTGACGCCATAAGGTCCACACGTATCATAACTTTTTCCATCACTTAGGGGCACTACTGATGGGTAGCTTGAATGGAATGGTATATTACCCACATCCATTCAACGTAGGTAGGGCCAGGCTGGTGACCAGTGCTGATGTTCTTGCATAGGTTCATCACTCTCTTTCCATTGGTCTAGGGTCATTGAACAAGACGCATATTTCACTTCATCTCTTGTTTTTATGATAGAAACGAGCCAATGCCAAGGCTTGAGGGTTAATGAAAGGCACAGGCCACGTTGCAAATGTCAGATTTTAAATTTATTGGTGTGACACCTCTTGTGGCGTTGAGGCAATCCATGACTGAGCTGCTTGACGTTTGTTTGCTTGTTATTTATACACTAGTGACTTGGGTGGACAGTGGATAATAGTTGACTTGTTTGTGATGAATAATGAGAAAATAAGCCGTGGTGTTTAGCGGGACATTGTCATGAGTTTCAAAATATAGTCGGATGTCAATATTGGATGTCTTGACAGACTCTTCCAAGTAGTAACAATCAAAGACAACCAGCGGCGCCTTTGCCGTAAACTCTTGGGGTGTCAACATGGGGCAATTCTCTTTTTGATAATACAACCATCTAAATTTATAAAACAAGGCGTAGAGTGAGACAAACTTATTTTTTGAAAAATCCAAATCCAGTGCTTCATAGGGAAAAACAGCTCCGTTCAGGAAAAGACGTATGTTTCTCAATTGTAGGTGATAAAATTGAGCAACATCTTTGGTTTGTTGATACTAGCGATTTGTTTGAAAACCCACTATAATATAGAGGGGTCTCTCTGAATAGCGTGCTGATTTCACAGACCAACTGTGTGTGTTGGTCGTTGGCAATAGTGGATACTCATGTAGCGTCTAGCTCCTAAATTCCTTCGGTAGAGGCATATCCTTTCCCACAATCTTGAGCATCTCCAGTTTTTTGCTATCCGAAAGGGTAAAGTTCGGTACTTTCCATGGAATCCGTTGTAGTTGAGTGCCTTGAGTGCATTATAATCAGTCCTGTCTCTGACAAGATAAAGCACTTGCCTTGCGTTTACGACAATACGCTGGTAATCTTCGGCAAAACCTACAATTATTTCAAGTGGTAAAATTCAGTAAAGGTGCCATCTGTGTGAACCATCCAGTCATTGGTCGAGTCAGGGCACCATCCAGCCATGCAAAGTGTTTTACCTTCTTCCACACTATAAGAGGGGTATAGTTTCATGACACGTGTCATGACTACATACCGAGTGCTATCCACCACAATATCGTTAATGACATAGCGCACCTCAGAATAAAGAAAGGCGAAAGCATGGTTGGCTAACTTGGATGTCGTGGGTGTAGAGCCATCCACTTTTGTGAGCCAAACTTCAAACTCAATGACACTTTAAATATCTTGGTTGTTGATGACAAATTGAATTTCATAATTGTTATTTAATCCAGGTGTTTGAGCTTGATAGGAATGCGGATCAATTCATAGAATACCGTCTTGATCTTCGATGCGGTTCACCACCTCTAGGATAGAATTCATTATGGTGATGTAGTTTGTAACCCAGGTGTTGTAAAATCTGCTTGTCCTTATGTGTTAACGTGTATTCACGTCGCAAACAACTAACAACTGTCGTAGACCGTGTTGTAGCTTTATACACCAACTTTATAGTGGCTTTTGAAACAATTTATAAGATACAGGTATGCGAGAATCTAGATGAATCAGTTGTTGGTCATCAACACCCACAGAACGAAAAAGCACCACTGGAGGGTTTCCACGAACAATATAGCCATTGGGCGATGTCACAATAAAATCGTAGAACGAATAGGATGGATCTTGATTCGTGTACACGTTGCTATTAATATTGCATGTCATAGAGACATGGTGGTCCTCAATTAATTTCACTTCATGATCCGAATAGTGTATTTTGTTGAGTTCAAGAACTTGCGGTAGAAACCCCAGTAAATGGCCGATGTAATCTGGTTGTGGTTAAAAATCAATCTTAAACGAGGATTAAATACTGCAGCGATGAGTTATGGTATGGCCGACAAGTTAAAACTTGCGTGTTCCATCGAAGAATGGCTTTAAACCATATTGCTTTACCAGCACCACGTAAATGTGTTCATAAATATCGTATATGGTATATACACCAGGGGCCAGGGCTAGCACTGAATCATCATAGTAGAACTTGTCATTGACATTTTCACGTACGTTGTAAATTCTATTGATCGTTTCAAGATAAACAAGACCTAAAACATAAGGTCTTTCACTCAATTAAATATGAGGGTAAACGTCTAGGCTAATTTCAGGTCCACGTCCATGCAGTGTAAATGTCTTACTTTCTGTTGACATACTGTTTACGTTTTTGCTTACGCTGTGTCTTATATAGAAAAATTAAACACAAACGTCCACACTCTTGGGTGTAGAACTTTTGTTGACGTTTCACATTATACTGTAGTATATCTTTGTCCTGTTTCCAAAATACTTGTTTTGTTCTATAGGCGGAGGAAAATTACCAAAACTGTCGAAGTACCACACCGTGGAACCATATTTGCCATAAGCCACGTAATGGGTTCCTGGTCCTCGGTGATCATCTAGATTAATGATGCCACATTCCTTTGTCCATGGTCGTGGGGGTAATTGGTTGCGCATAAACACACCTCGAAAATGCGAAATATTTCGTTGTTAAGCATAGCTATTGACTTCTTTATGGGTCAGAGCATGTCTCGGCATGAGAGTTATTAAAAAAATTGGTGATAGGTAAATACCAAGTCTTTGTTTACAGAAGGCTGGCTTTAAATTTGGGTTTCTAGCCCCCATAGCAATGGCTTCCATCGTTTCATTATGTCGTTGACCCTCTTTTAATTGTTGCTTGCCCTGTTCTACAGATTGTATCGTTTTGCCAACAGCACTGGCACCGCCCAAAAGTGAACCCAGGGATGCGACACCGGCAAACAAATCCGGTAAAAACCCAGCTCGTTTAGGGACAGGAATGACTCGTCCCTTTTTTTTAACCCGTCGTTTACGTTTCGGATTGACACGTCTCTGTGCTGCTAGGAGTGCTTTCTTAATAGTCAACACTTTATTTTTTATTTCGCAAGGGCTTGTCAACAAGTGCTTTAACCCCATTCTTTTGTGACGACTGGGTCCTTCATTTAGTCTTTTTCACCCCGTATCTTTGTTTCACTATGATGATCAACCTTCACAAGAAAGTTTGAGTGTCAACTAACGTGTCGTTATTATTGCATGGCTGTATATTCAAGTTCCACTTAAAGTGGGAAATCGTTTATCTTGTTTCCAGCTTCCATTTCCTCCAAGGTTAGAACCAAATGGAAAGATAGTTTATCACCCACACTAACTGTATGATCACTAAGTAGTGGCATGGCTCTATGGTTTAATCGTATAGATAAATGTCTTACATCTGGTCTATAGTCCATAATACGAATAATTCCATCATACTGTAAACGATAACTCGTTGAACCTAAAGGTAAAACATAGGTAAAATCTTGAGTGACTTTCACAAAACCTCGATTACTAATGTTAACAAGAAATACATGAGAGTGTGGTTTTATCATTGAGGATACATAGTCTTCCACAAATTGTTTGGTTGCCACCTCATGAGGCTCTATGGGGTCTAAAACGTCGGCTAGTCGTCATCGCTTCATGTGTAGACTCTTCTCCATAATTTCACACCCTTTGCTAATTTCCAAAGATAAAAACTGTTTGGTACAGATATCTTGAGGGTTCACATGGTCTGCCACATGAATAATGCGGTTATGACTAGCCATACAGCCATCCACAGTGAGGTTGGGCTTTGTCATATAACCCTCTCACCTTGTTATCGACATAGGGGAGAGTCTGATAAAACAGGGTAGTCTGATGAAACGGGGTACCATGGTTTTCTCGTCTGGTATGTGGTGACATTTTCCGGTGAACATAATAACCTCTTTCTCACTTGATGACCTTCATTCTTAGAGCAGTTGCAATCTGTAGGGTGCAAGCATGCGTTCTCACAGGGGTAAAATCTATGTTTACAGTGTTGTGTTATAATATCCGCTTGTAAATTGTGAACTTATATATACAAGACCTTATTATGAAGACTGCAAGTTAAGGATGATATAAATTAAACATTGTTTGCAGTACATAATTGTAGGTGTTTCAAAACGAATGACCGGTTTAAGTGCTGTAGAATTCCACTTGCTCCTAACATGGTGTTGTTGGATTAAACAGGGTACCACTAAATTGGATAGAACAGGGTAGTACCCCGTTTTATCAGACCCACCATTGGAGAAAGGTAATATCCTGTCTTCGGGATCTCTATCTGAGCCATCAAACGGAAAATCATCTGCTCTAACCGCATCACGGTCTTACCAGTCAGATAGACCTGTTCCATCCACATCAGGGTCTTCTCAGTCAGTTATACCTAAGACTTGGTTGGACTTCAGCTTTCCAAGTCTCTCCGAAAGACATAATGGCAGTGCCGAGAGCTGAAAGAAAGGAAGGAATAACCGATAGACGAAGAGGAAAGACAGCTATTCTGACAAGTTCCCCATACAAGGAAGAATTAACTTCATGTATGAAAAAGGGGAAGACTCCCAAAAGGAAACTTCAAATGGAGTCAAAATCTCCCAGAGTTAGGCCTTCTGACGTCACATATGTCGTAAAGCAGAAATCGAAGAAAGTTAGAAAAGTGCAGGAATATAACACCTCATCAGAAGAGGAAGGAGAAAATAATAACGCAACTTGCACTTATTGTAATGAACTATTCTCAAAATCTGAAGAAGGCTGAGCCAAGTGTTAGTCTATAAGTGTGGTGAATGGGCTCATGAACAGTGTGCCGGCATTGATGATGAAGATGATGAACCGTATAAATGTGATTTTTGTACACGATGTGAATTTCAATGTTTGTAAAATGTTCTTCTATTTTGTAATGTTCACTTTAAATCCAATACCCTGTTGTATCCAACTCATCAGATAAAACGGGGTACTGGAAAAACATTTATATAAATAAACAATTTACGGTTAGGCATTTTTTAAATTATTTTCTTCATTACCATTTGTAAGTAGATATATTATACAACGAGTCCTTAAAAATTTAACACATTAGTACAACAAGTTCATAAGATATGCCACTTTTTTATTAAGTACCCTGTTTTGACCGACTCTCCCCTACTTTTGTTGTCGTGGCATCAGTAGAAACTTGAGGATGTTTCACATAGGTTAATCGCTTTCCATTAAAGTTATAATCTCCCTGCTTAGTGTGTGGCACCATTGACCTATCCACGTAGTGTTTATTGGCAGGGTCTGTCTCTTGTTTAGCATCATTTAATTGGACAGTCTTGGCCTTGGCCATTAACGCATGTCCAAAGACATCCATCGTCATACTGTTCCAGTCACAAGGCTTGGTTTATTGTTTTATTTCGTCAGGATGAGTGGAATAGTCGCCACATTTACAATGAACATGTCAATCCTGATATGACCTTTCAAACATTTACTGAATTGTGTGCCAAATGTTGGAACACGCAACGACATGCCTGTCTTGTTATTGACAAACAAAGTGAACTTGACCAAGGAAGTTATCGCTTAGGTTTTGATAATTTTACTCATATTTAAGGGGCTGTCTAATTCCCTCTTATGTCATTTGTCGAGACACCATGGCAACAGCAGAGAGTCAGTTGAAAAAGGATATTATTAGAGCAAAAAATAATATTCGCCAAAAGTTTCGTCAAATGAAACGATCACGTGCAGATAATGCTTTGTTTATTCAACAACATTTAGCGCCTACTCTAAAATCCATGTTTAAACCATCTTCCAAGCCATCTAAAAAGCTACCAACAGTTTCAAAAGCAACGCAGTCTCTACAAGAGGTCCCTGTAGAAAAGGAACAAAAGGAATTGAACAGTTCAAATAATGATGAGAATGATCAAGTGTTTACTCCTGAAAAGTCGTCACCCATTCCACAGTTTTTAAAGACATGTATCATTGCTGAAACACCTTCAACTCCCAGGCAGCCTACGTGGTCAGAAATGTTGCCCACGCCCGAAAATAAGGCTGAATTAGAAAACGTTCTAGTAAATAATTATGGACAGCTGCTTGCACCCTACCAGAAAGATCTATTTACGAATAAAACCGATACTACTTATGGTGTTCGATATGAAGATGATTGTTTTAAATGTTGTTATTCAACCATTAAATTTAGTCGTTCTAGTGTCACCATTAAAAAAATAAAGTATAAATTAACTCCAGGTCTGTTAAAGCTGTTATTTTCCCGTACACCACCTTTAAACGATTATATGCTCAATGACCTTACCAAATATAAATCCATTTTAATGGCCACCCAAGGTTATAGGCGAGAATATAAACCGTCTGAAGACGTTAACGCAAATAGATCTAAAAAATATAAAGCCATCATCTCAAAACTGTTCAATGCTCGTACAGCGTCAGCTTCGGGAGTGACATTTAAAAAATTAAAACCCCTTGTGGAAGCTACCTATTGGCACAATCCCAGTAAGTTAGTCCAGTGGCTACAGCTCTTGCATACTTCATGTCAAACTGGGCACACTGGTCACAATTGGGAAATCGAAGAAATAGAACAAGAACTTCGAAATGCCAAAATTATTGTTTAAACCTTCACCCCTCAAAGTGGAAATAGCTCGCGAGTTGCACCTCCCTGTCAGGCGCCCTCAATGATATATCACGTGGTGTGGATGGGTTTTTGCGGGCCGATTTAGTGGAATTGATTCCCTATGCTAGCGTTAACGGTGGTGTACCTTATACGCTCACCTTCATTGATGTTTATACCAAAATGGCCTTTGTTCAACCTGTGAGTCTCAAGTAGGGCCCTCTAGTAACCATAGCATTCAAGAGTATTATTCAACAATCCAAACCTCAACTCAAGCTTCTGCAAACAGACCAGGGAAAAGAATTTATCAACAAGGATTTCTCCAGTTTTCTCAAATCTTTGGATATTCACAATTACACCACGCACAGCAATCTAAGAGCAAGTGTCGTTGAGTGGTTTAATCGCATGCTAAAAACCAATATGTGGAAAGAGTTTACAGCTCGGGGATCCTATCGCTGGATCTAGTGTCACGTTACAATGATACCAAACCAGAACTATTGGGACAAACCCACGACTCGTCACAAAAATATTCCGCGGCTGGATTATCTGTTTAACCCTAACAAAACTGCTGATCCGAAACGCCACCACCTTAAAATCGGCGACCATGTCCGTGTCAGCAAAATTCAAGTCTGTTTTCGACAAAAGCTACACTCGGAATTGGGGGACAGAACTATTTCGTATTCGTCAAGTCAACCTGGACAGTTCAGTCACCTATTTACTGCAAGATGTTAACGGTCAATCCATAAAAGGACGGTTTTATCTCGAGGAACTCCAAAAAACAGCGTTTCCAAAACATTACCTAATGGAAAAGTATTAAAAACAAAGGGAAACAATATGTATGTCAAATGGCTCGGGTTTACCTCAGTCTTTAATTTTTGGATCAATAAATGAGATTGGTGTACACCGTTTGTCCTTTATTTGTTAACCCATGCCTACAACCTAACATCCCTTTTCTGGTTAGCTAAAATTCTTATCTCTTATTCTTAATCTTATTCTTGGCCATTCTGTTATCATGCACATGCAGTTCTAACATCCAAGACCAATACCTGCATCATCTCATGTTTCACATCAACTTGCATTTTTTCATGTACAAACCATACAGGATGAGACTTGCTAGCTTTCATCATGTTTTGCTAGGCTCAGCGATGATGTTATGCATGTTCTCACGCTGCTCAGCGCATTCCTTAGATTAGACTAATCATGTCGTAGTGGGGGACTGGCCAGCAAAGTCAGCCCATGAGGCTGCTTTAAACAGAACAAATCTATCGCTGGCTACCAGCTGGAATATACCAAATATCTTACATTCCTTTTACCATTCATCCTAAATCTTTTCCATGACAACTATTCTTTCCGTATTTTTCCCGCCTAGGGAAACTCTCTCTGCCTCGCAACCCATCAATCCATCAATTATTACCTAATACTAATCCGGTAGTCGTGTCCTTTGGCAAATTTCTAAAAATAACACATCCGCAGTAAAGACAATAATTCGCCGTTTAAAATGAGCAATAAATACCTTTCCTAACATTACAGGTTCACGAAACATCAGGGAAACAAAAGCCCATGATCTTGCCGTTTTGTATTATTTAAATAAATTCATGTGCGATAGAAAAGGGGGTTTCGCACCGCGCAAAACGACACTCCACATAGCCATCTACGATTATTGATTCGCGGCCTCTGAAGGAAAACAAAAGTCGATGACCTTGCCGTTATGGGTTATTTGGGTAAATGAGTGTGCCATAGGAAAGATCAGAAAAAATGCCCTTAAAAAGAGTCGTCGCATTCCGTCCTACTTGGTGTATTCTTTGGAAGACACGGTAAGACAGAGTGAGCTTTTGCTGCTCTTTGCTTTATTTCATTCCTTCCTTTTTTCGCAAACACCAACAGTGATCTCCAGGTTTCTCTTTGTTGGTGTACTTTGCTTATATTACCTGTGAGTCTGTTCTAGATATATATCTTCCATGACCCACCTAGCGTCATCTAGCAGCGAATCACTGAAGTTCCTCAAATTTTCCATGTACAAGAGGATTTCCTTACCAATCTGGCCACCAGATCCCGTCGCTATCGCCAGCTATCATCTCTGTGATCAAGAGGACTTCGTCTACTTTCTCATCCACCAGGCTTCGCTAGTGACGCCTGCTATCAACTCTTTGAAGACCATTTCATCAAGATACTTAATTTTTATAATGTTGGTTCTTCTTATGTATATTCCTTTGTCTCCTACCCCCACTCTTTTTCCTTCCCTGGTCCCTCCGCGCTTCGTTGAGCTGGCCTCACTTGTGCATCTGAAGTGAAACCAGTCAGTTGGAGCCCAACTAAGGCTCGCATCCTCTACTCGAGAGGCAAACTTTTAAATCCTACGCCATGTTCGAGTTTTAAAATCAACCGTCAACAGCAACATCGCTTTCTTCATGAAGCAAAGATAAGTACCGACTTCACGTTTTAAACACATTCTCATCGCCTTTAAAAAGCTAAATGCTTTTATTTTGATTTTATAGACAGTGAAATTGCTATATGTGATACAATAACTGCCTTCAAGAGATCTTCTTGATCAAACTCTAGCTATCTAGTCTAACTTTCAAATTCAAAATAGTACTCCTTCTACAGATTTTCAGATATGCTATCTCACATCGAGGGATATTCCTAAAATACCCACTGTCTATAATATCTAGTGTTCCGCCGAGGGACTTTCTACCCATTTCAACAGTCATCAATGCTCCGGAATTTTCCATAACAAAAAATCTATCTACCAGTTAAACTGTCAAGTATTTTCCACTTTAATATGGGATTACTTTTTCTTCACTGAGAAACTTATGTGGTATAAACTTCTAATCCACATAAATTGTCTTCATACGTGGGAATTTTCTGCCGTCTTTATCTACCACCTATAGAAACTACAACTCATAATTCTCTCAAGCTAAAACTCAACTAGTGATTTACATGTGCTACTACAGTGAACTTTTCAACTATATCAACAGACTATAGTGAAATCAGTGCCCGTTCAACTTAACATCTGCGTCGCGCTCGTCCGAGTACAATAAATACGGCCATGAACACTCTTCCACAATCCCATTTCATCTTTCCCGAACCCTTTACTAACAAACTTGAGTAACAAAATTGTAAATTTAGGTCTTTTTTCTATGAGGTGTCACTCTTAGTAAGTGCCCTCCCATATTTGCTCCATTTACAACTAATTAATTTCTGTAACTTCGTGTCTAGTACACGCCCTAAAATATATTGTTTCTCCCTTCTAATGGGGGAATTCAATTCTTTCTACTCACAAGTGAGTTATCACTAGGTTTCACGAAAGGGAAACTTGCCCTATTTTTTCGTGATCTCTATTTAAATATATGAAGTTCTAGAAACATCTACTTATTTCTCTCTCTCTCTCCCTCTTTTAGTTATAATTTCAAATTGTTATTTTTTTCATTCTTTTAAGATTTCTAAATGTGAAAGCTTAAAATACCCACATTGTACCTGATTAATTCGGCTACGCTAGAATTACTTTATAATTGTTGTTACAAACGTTAAAATTGTCCATTTTAAGCACCACTTTTAAAATCTTATTCAGATTTTTAGTGCTTACCACAAGTCCTAAACTTGTAATCAATTTAAAATTGTTTGCCAATTATAAACTTGTTATCTTTAGAACTCAGACCTTCACATGTAACCTTTTAGAAATCACAATCATGATCTAACAGTTATTAATTCTTTGTTAATTCTTCAAAGTTTAATTCATTGTTAATAAACCTTTTTTTTTCGTTATTCTTTTCGCTAGATTCACGCTGAGGTAGGACCCCGTCTTCCCTGACTCTTCCTGGCTTATGCCCTCTTAAAAAAAACTCACAAATCAAATTAATAACGGTTCCACTATTTTTTGCATTTGAGCAAGAACTCTTAGTCACAAACTTATTAAAGCCTCTCTTAGCCTGGATAGCTAATTCTAACTGGCCAGTAAGGCAAGCATAGCACGCTCCACCAGCTTCCTGCTTGTTGAGTTTTTCTCTACAACTTATGGTTGGTTTTCCAAATTTAAGTTTTTCTCGTTGTCTAAACTTTTAGTCGGCGCTTTGCTGGGTAAAAGCTTAGCCATTCTTAAATGCAACTATTGGTGCTCTTACCAGAATTATTTTCAAAAGCATAACTGTTTCATCGCTACCCTTCCTGGTGGTACTCGGTCATTTGCTGAGAGGAATTACCCACCCGGAGTTAAGAAATATCACTACGAGCCCAACCTTTGTTTGCCTTTCAAAACATTTTGTTAGGCCTAACTCCTTTGAATGTACAAACAGTAAATCTGTCACTCTTTGTCTTGCCAGACCACCACCCTTCCCCATAGTAGGCAAATTTATACTTGAGAGGGAATAAGCTATAGCTGCTTACTTGCGTATAGCTCAAGTTCCAGCTGCGTTTCCCGTTAGCTACGGCCAGGTCCATACCCACTTTAGGTGATTCACGGGCTTTGCGGTGATACTCGTCTACAAACTTCGTTCTTGGCTGGTGTTGGACTCTCGTCCTATTATCCACACTTATTCCTTAGTCCGAAACCCACTTCCCTTTACTTCTCTCTTCATCTTCCCTTGTGGGTAAGGTTAATTCCTAGCAAAAACCTACCCACTACGACCATTGTTTCGCAAGATATAACAAAAAATCTAAAAAACTTTTTTACCCAGAAAATCCCGTTTCCTTCATTTTCAAAATTTTGACCATCTTCATGCGCCATGTTAAAAAGGGCAATGCGTCGAAAAATAGGATACCTCACACATCGTCCTACTATCATTCCTTCCCCAAATATAACAAGAAATATTTAAAAAAACATGTTTACCCAAAAAAATCCGTTTCCCTCATATTCAAAAATTCACCATGTTCAAGAGGCCAACATGCTGAAAAAATGATACCTCACACTCCCTCCTACGACCCTTTCTTCCCGTGATATCACCATATAAACATATAGCTATATAGCTAAGACGGCTAAAGCACACATGCTACTTGAAGCATCTCTCTCACTACCTCACTACTGCTACTTTTTGTCCTAGGGACCTGGGACTTGTTTTAGAAGCTGAAGGGGGTAAAGACCTTTGGTTTAAGTCAAACACACGACTTTGCAAAATTCCTAGTTTGGGAAATATAGCCAATTTTTAAGACTGAACTGTTTTGCAAAAAAAAATTAGAAAATATATTGTTTTGTATTAGCGATAAAGTACATAGAGACCTTTCGTTTAAGCCATTGCACAACGTTCCGCGATTATTATTTTAAAAAAATGACCTACTTTCCAAACTAAAAATTTTCAAAAATGTTTTAAATATAACAAGTTCTCCATAGGAAAGAAACGTCACTCCGATTCCTATGACACCTTATATGTCCAAATCCGACCATAGTTCGCGAGATATCGGCTTATTTCACACGGACACTCCACGACGCCAGGCATCGGATGGGGCAGGATTCTCTGTAACCATCTACTGTATTGAATGCCAACGTAAGGTGAAACAATGGAGTCCCAAATAGACCAATCATGACATCTGGCGGAAAGGTTTCGCATAAGATAATCCTAATACGGCGAGTGCATTCTAGCAGCCATAAAAGGAAACTTTTCGATTAAAGCTGTTCCAACGTGCAGGCCGGTGCGCAGCTCGCAACCAGTTGGCCATTATTGTCACCCTCATAGTTCATCTGGTTGCTGTTAGATGTCTCGTGCAGATCCGGTGGCGAATGTGTTTTAATTAAATATATATATTTTCGATTGTAATATGCACAATATAGAGTAGGGCTTAATTTCTAACAACTGAGTAATTACAAAACAATACATATAAAAGAAATCAAGCAAAAATAAAAAACAGCTCTGATAGGTTTTGAACCCCAGTCAAAAGGGTAAAACACTAACGCTTTACCACACAGCCAAACATGTCCACCGAAATTCGCCGTTATCAATTGAATTACATAGAGCATCTTAGCAAATAGTGATTTGGACTAAATGATTTCTTCAGTGGAGTACATTTTTATATATAAAGCATTTCATACAAAGTTAATATTATTTCTATCAGTAGGCTATATTACATGCAATACTCAACTAATGAAATATAGGTCAGGCACAAGGTATCAGCTGCCATCTTGCCTTGTAACCGAGACGGGTATGCTTTTAAAGCCACAGCTACTTAAAACATCGAACGGACCACGTCCTTTAGGACAGCTTAAACCATTGTCGGTGTGATAATCGGAACTAAGGGGTTCAAAGTTATTAATTATAATGCTTCCATAATTCACACGGCCGCCATTCTTAAATTCTACGGCTGATGACCTTGTAGTTTGGCCGCAAGACGCGTCCCATAAGAAGATATGTTGTTACCAAATTTGGTTGAGATCAAATGAATAATTTAGTCGTAATTTGATTTTACGTTTTGAACTTTAAGTGGCCGTCATTCAGTTTTCGTAAAGATGGCGGCGATATAAAACATGACACTGAGGTGCCCTTTGCTAGTGCGCCCTCTGTACCAAATTTCGTTCAATTCAGTTTCTCCGTGTTTGAATTGATAGGAGCGGGGGGACAGGCATACCAAATCCCACACAAACACACACACACACACAGGCAGGCGCACACGTTTTTGGCCCTGTGTGGATCTCATAAGTCTACTTTCATTTTTTTTTTCTTTTTGCTAAAATCGAAAGTACCGGTAAGCTAAATATGGAAGTCATTTCTAGAATCTGCATAACTAATTGATTCAGTAACCCCCATTTTTAATAAATTATCTTAGAAATCGATTAAAATGCAGCCTAGTGTTGTCAGAGGCATTTTCAATACGCAAATACGGACGAATGCTCACGTAATGGCGTTTGTGGCTAGCCAACAGATGCGCCGTACTGCACCCTTATATCTGGATGATCCACCAAAATCCTAGGCTGGAAGTAATAATGGATTGTAGCTTCTTGAAGTCCCGGATAAAAACAGCATGATGCTACTTGGCGAAAACACTCAGAATAAGGAACAGGATTTTTTCAAACGGAATGTGCTATCGTAACTAACTACAGAACAGTAGGGTTATCTATCTACTCGGGAAAAATGAGAATCTATAAAAATTTCGGGCGTAAGGATGCGGATTAGGTCCCTCGGGAACATTCACCCTACAGCACATTCCTCTACCATTTAACTACAAAGATAATGTCAATTTCCAATAAAAAATCAGGGAAACGTAACAACGTGCCTGTCGTGTTTATTATTAAAAAAAAATACACGTTTCCTATCACTGGCATTGAGTATATGCCTTAATATCGTTAAATAAAAACAACTGACCAAATGTCATAACTTCACTTGCATAAAATACATGTTTGTTTCCTATAGAAACCATGAAAAACACTATTTCAAAGGCTTTTATACGCCTAAACAAAATCATGACTTAAATAGCGGCAAAAAACTGCTGTGCCCTAGGTAACGTTACTTTAATAACATGAAAATGTTATTAAGTAAAATAAAAGAATATCCCCATGAATAAATGAATTTACCAGTGACGTAGATCTCCGTCATTACAAAGACTATTCATTACTCTATACAATTATCTCCCGCGTCCTATCTCTTAAATTCTTCTCATGGAAGCGATAAAACTCTCTATTTAAATATAAATTACAAGTTAAAACAAAATAATAATGCGCGTAAATATAATTATAAACCTATCTTTAAATTCTTAATACACTTTCTGAACAATACAAATACTAACATTGTAGTTCAGCAACTACTCAATAAAATAAAATATGTACAACTGTCCGACTGCTTTCTCTACCGACTTTAGAAAATAATCATTCACCCTACTATGTCTTATTCGTGATTCTATAATCCATACAATTAAGTAGAGACACAGTTCAAAGACCTCCTATAACTTGTCAGACAATAATAAAAATACTTAATAAAAATACATACTTTCACTGCGTTGAATAATTACCGTAAATTCAATATCTAATTCAGAACCATTCAATAGATCTCCGTTTACTCTCAGTTTTAACAAAGATCCATTAAATCCTATAATTTCTATCAGATTCAACTTCATCTAGGATCCGCTGTCCTGTGAATTTCAAGGAGTTTCAACTATATGAGACTATTGCAATAACTTCCAATACTAATAAACATCACTAATACTGCATATTCATAAACATCCTATGTCAACTTCAAATATGCGCAAGTCTGTCACTACAGACATTCCTTCAACAATTGACCAATGGCTTCACAATTGCCCATTGTCTTACAATAAATACCTCCGTCTGCTACGGGAATAATAAATCTCACTGTCAGAGATGCTTCGCAGTTCCTTTCAAAAACATATACTTCTTAATTCACTTATCATTAACAAATTCCTTTCATAGTTGCAACAACCATAATAACAATATTTAATATAAATACTGGATCTATCAATGAATTAATTTAACAGGTAATACGATAGAATACTAGTCTTCAAATAACAATCTTATTTCTTTGCATCACTCACAATTCTATAAGATCTTTCAATTAGCTGCAATATTCCTTTAAATCTTTCTTCACATTCTTATTACTTCAAAATACGCTAAAATTCGTATTTATTAACTTCACATTGTATTCCTTTACATATTCTTTCTTAACCTTTAATTAGTCGCGCACGGAGATTTCCTCCGGGTCCATTTTATTATGCATGGGAGAGTACTTCTTTGTTCACGGATTGCCCTTTCCACCCCTATACCTTCTCCCTGGTTCATTTGGACTCGCCCAGTCTGGAATTCGTCAAGGTTACTCTTCATGTGTGCGGGGAAAGTATCACTGTAGCGACCACTGTCCATTACCCGGACGTTTCTTCCGTGCGCGACTAACAAGTGCCGTCGTATTCTTACTTTGTGTGTGAACTCGTTTTGTATGTGAAGTGATATTATTCGTGATCTACCTTTACTAATCGTTGGTAAGTTATGTTGATACGTAGAATAACAATTTTTAAATTAATGTCCTTGCAAACCAGTATATATTTTCTAAAACTGGATGAGGATCCCCTGTGTGGCTACTAAGGAATACTTTTCGTCACGTTATATTTAGCGGATTTCTTTACCATCGCAAAGGCTTTATGGGATTTTGATCTATTGTCTGCAGAAAAATGGATCTACGTGAGGAGGAGCGTATCAGACGTTTGCTTGAAGAAATTCCAGAGGAATCGGATATTGGAGGTTCATCTGATGAAAATGAGGATATCCTAGAAAATAGTGATCACGTTTCAGAAAGTGAGCAGTCTGCAGACGAACTAGAAACTATTCCTATTTATAACATAAATAGAGGTCGAAGAGGTTATCTACTTGGCAAGGACAACAATGCAATATGGTACACCCACTGTCCACCACAAAATGTGAGAACCAGAGCTCACAATATAATTAGAAGTCATATTCCTTGTGTTCGAGGTCTGACCACAAGTGCTAAAACTGCTCTAGAAGCCTGGAATCTCTTTTTTGACGACTATATGGTGAATGAAATTGTAAATTGTACAAATATATGGATTAAGCGTAACAGAGGTAAATATCAGCGTGAAAGGGACGCACGAGAGACAGACTTTACCGAGATGAAAGCTTTGTTTGGTCTTCTATACATGGCCGGAGCGCTGCACTCGTCTCACCAAAATCTAGACGACTTATATTCGAAGGACTTCACAGGTGTCGATTTTTTTCAGAACCACTATGTCATTGCAAAGATTGAGATTTTTGTTAAGAGCCATAAGGTTTGACAATATTACCACGCGGGAAGAGAGACGGCAATATGATAAATTTGCTCCGTTACGTTTTATTTTCGAAAAAGTTATCGATCATTGAGCATTATAGCACAGGTGAATATGTGACTATTGATGAAATGTTAGAGCCATTTAGAGGGAAATGTAGTTTTCGGCAGTATATAAAATCAAAACCAGCCAAGTATGGAATAGATTTTTGCTCTCGCCGATGCCCGGACGTATTACGCTAAAAAATGTGGAGGTATATTTAGGAAGCCAACCAGATGGACCTTACCAAGTGAGCAATTCTCCTCATCAGGTAGTTCTCCGACTAATCCGACCAATATCTGGTTCAGGACGCAACGTAACCGTAGATAATTGGTATTCTTCAATCCCGCTTGCAAATGATTTGTTGAAAGATCATCGTTTGACGGTCGTTGGCACTTTGAGAAAAAACAAACGAGAAATACCCGCTTTGTTTACAGAGAGCAAGTAACGTGAGGAATTTAGTAGATTATTTGGGTTTGGAGATAATAATACTCTACTTTCCTACGTGCCCAAAAGAATTAGACTTGTACTTCTCTTGTCTAGTTTCCACAACTCGGACTCCATTGATGAGGACTCCGGTGATGCAATGAAACCGGAGATGTTGACCTTTTATAATCTCACAAAAGGAGGAGTAGATACATTGGACAAGTTAAAAGCAACGTACACAGTAGCGAGGCGAACTCAGAGATGGCCATTATCACTCTTTTTTGCTCTCATGAATATTGGAGCAATAAATGCCTACATTATTTTCTTAGTTAACGCGAAGGGAGAGACAAACAGGCGCACATTCCTGAAAAATTTGTCCCGAGAGCTCTGTTTAGGTTATTTGAAGAGGAGACACTCACTAACGAATATTCCACGTCAGCTGAAGATGAAAATACGAGGATTTGCTGGGATTGAAGAGGAACCACAACCCTGTCAAAATGCTGCAGAAGGAAGCGGACGCTGCGCGTTTTGTTCTTGGAAACAAAACCACTCATTGTCTATCCTGTCACAAGTTTCTGTGCACAGAACATAGAGTAACATACTGCCGGGATTGCGCAAGCACCGCTGAAGGTCAAAATGACAATGACAGTGATGTGTAGGGCAGATGATCTCGATGTTACACCCCTTAAAACAACGATAACTAACTAACTAACTAACTATAACAGTGATGTGTGAATAGTGACCGAAGATATCCTGAGGTAAAATGTGATTGTGTTGTGTTTCTTTCATGAAAGAATATACAAGTAAGATTGTTCAAGCAGAGATATCTAAAAAAGAAAATCTATAAACCATACGTTTATGTTTGTATTACCGGTATACATTAATTATTCCTAATTGGACAGTTTTGAACATTTATTACAAGTATATTTTATTTTATAAACTTCTACATAATGTTTTCAGACACATTAAACTATTGCATATGATTTTGAGTCTTTATATTTCTGTAATCCGATGACCTTGCAGTTTTACTTTTCTAAACTTACGTTTTTGTTTTCGTTAAGACATATTTTGTATGATATGGTTATAGGTAACAACAACACTCATGGATTTGATTTAATTTAATTACCTTATGCAATGTTGTTAAACATTTAACTAGGACTATTATTTTAAACAAACTATTTAGAAAATATGCCAGAGAAAAACGCATGTTTGTTTTCTGGCCATAATATGTGATTCTATAAATATGCTTGCCAAAATAAACCTAATAAAATAGATTTTTTATAAACCCGGAGTTTTCCTCCGTGCGCGACTAATAGCGGAATTATTCTCGCGCGACTAGACTAGGGTTAATATATTTTTCACAAATTTTAATACTTTATAATTGTTTGTCACCAAATATTTTAGTCTCGCTTGGCTGCTTGTGGTACGGCGAAGCAGCCCGCCACCGAGCAGACACGGCTATGCTGCCCCACAATACAGGGGAAACGAAGAGTATCGGGGCAACCCGCCCCCAAGCAGGCAGCCCCACAGTTTAGGGGAAATGGGGACTATCGGGAGAACCCGCCCCCACGCAGGCAAGGCTATGCATCCCCACAATATAGGGGAAATGGGGAGTACCGGGGGAACCCACCCCCCAGGCAGACAGGGATATGAACCCTCCCAGTATAGGGAAAAGGGGAATCGCCGGGAAAACCCGCCCCCGCAGCAGCAGACGTACACCCCACCCTGGCGGAGACAAGAAAACAGACCGCCGGGCAATAACCGCAAGACAAAAAACCACAAAAAGGACGGGAAACCAGAGACACATACACAAAGGGCCCAGAGCACTATCCCCTCCCCGACGAACACCCGGGCAGACAGGGGGGCAATACTTCCCACACCTAGTTACCCTTCTAGTCATCTTTAACGCAACACAAGGTAGTCTTCGGACCAACGATATGTCCCACTTTGTAGATTTTTGTAGACCTTTTAAGAATATCCGAAAAACTATTTATTGATGCCATTTTTTCTACATTTTAATGATATTATTGTAATTTTCGACGTTTTTCGTCAAATTTGAGAATTTGGAATTTTTCTTTAGATTTTTTGTGGAATTTTTTAGAATTTTGCGACTTGGCGTACATACAGCAGCGGCTCGACGCTAAGGGAGACGAACTTTCGAAATTTGAATGGGGAGATTTTACAGTTTAGTTCAGGATATAATTATGGTAAAGTTTAAATGTGTTCAGATCACATTTTGTTAATTTTTGAATTGTTAGATATCGTTTTTTATTAACGTGAATAAACATCCGCATGTTTTAGTTATAAAAATAAATATAACGGATTGTTATTTCCAAAAGACGCCTAGACGGGGAGGTTCGGCCAGCTGAAAAAGCGGCAGAGGTTCCTCCCCTAACACAACACCAGAGAGGCCCCTCACTTAAACAGACTCGTAAGAGCAAGGGGAAGAAGCAGCCAACTAAAGCCAAGGCTGACGATCCGCCCCCGGACCGTTTCCAAACACACCCCGTACAAGGGGACGGCAAATGTCTGTTCAGGGCCATTAGCTTCTTAGTCCGGCATACCGAGGATCATCACAGGAAATACAGACAGAAAACGGTCCAACATATCCTGGCCAACTGGAAAGAGTACCGGGATTTTGTATCGGACGAGCGGGAAAACCCATTCCAGACCGGGGCGGACTACCATAAGTACATGGGTAGGGACGGTACCTATGCCGGCGCCGTAGAGGTGACCGCTCTCGGCAAGGTACTTGAAACATACATACACGTATACACTGACGTGCACTCGCCCCCCGCTATTCACAACCGCGGGATTTGACAGGGACCTGCACATACTATTTACGGGGAACCATAGGGCGGGACATTATACGCCCCTCACAATCACGCGCGAACAAACCAAAGGCAAACCCACACCCTCTAGACGAGAAACCATACCCCCTACACCACAACACGGGGCGGGAAGTGACCCCACACAGGCGCAGGACGCGAGCTCCCTTGGCATAGGGGAGCCAGCAACAGGAGTCGAACTCGCGACCGCCTGGATCAAAAAACGAGGTCACAAGTGCAAACGTAGAGTTAGGTTTGCAGACACACCCTCCCAGGAGGGAGAAAGGAACAACACACCTACACAAAAACTGGGAACTGTCAACACATTAAACGTTCGCCAGAATCCCTGTATTTTCACAGTGCGGGCAATGAAGAGAGTAGGCAGTGTACTGAATGGACACATTTCGCTGACCGAGACAAAGAGCTCGAGCCAGGAAGTAAGCCGAGAGGCTAAACGTGCCAAGTACAATAAGCGACCAGCTCCATGCCTTTCCAGCACAAATGTTACGCAGGGCATTAACACGGGCGCACACAGTGACAAGGACATTACGCCAGTAGCAACAACAACAACATACACCCTATACAACACATCTTTGCAGGGCAAAGGACTCCAGGTATCGGCACTGACAGTACACGCCAGCATAAATGGCCACAGGGTGCAAGCCCTAATTGACACTGGCGCAGCGGTAAGCTGTGTCAACAGAAAACACGTTACCGAAGGGCAGATACACGGTGTCACGGGCGACATCCGGCTGGTAGCGGCCAATGCTCAGACGCTAGAAAACACGGGGGTGGCAAACATACACCTCAGGCTAGACCATTTTGCCACAACACACCCCATGTTCGTTATAGAACATCTTTCTGCGTCAGCCATAATTGGCATGGATTTCCTCGCCAAGTATGAAGCTAGCATAAATTTTGCTAGCGGCAAGATGCTTTTAATGCATGACCAAAGGCTCACCACACATCCCATGATATACACCAGGAACACAGATGGGATTCGAGCGGAGCGAGAAATCCACGAGCACCAGGCCTCTACATTGAATACAATCGGCAAACACACAGACACACACACACAGATAAGACGGTCAATCAGGCTCACAGACAGGACCTGACACCGGAGCAAAATAGAAGGCTCACGGAGCTCCTGGAAGCCAATAGGGATATATTTGCCCATTCGCTGAAGGATCTCGCAGTGACAGACCTTATCGAACACCACGTTGCACTCACCAGTGACCGGCCAGTCCACCAGCCCCCCTTCAGGGTGAGTCAGAAGGAGATACACGCTATCGACACTCAAATTACAGAGATGCTCGAAGCGGGGGTCATAGTCCCGGTAATTTCGAACTACAGTGCACCGGTCTTGCTGACCAAGAAACGGGATGGTTCCCACAGGTTCTGTACTGATTACCGTAGGCTCAATAAGTTAGTCGAAAATGACAGTTATCCACTACCAAGGGCCGACACCAATTTGGATGCCCTCGGTGGGGCTAGCTGGTTCAGTTCGATGGATTGCTACAGTGGATTCTATTCAATCCCCGTTTATGAACCGGACAGGCACAAGCTGGCGTTCGTTACAGAAAACGGCCTCTATACCTACACAAGGTTACCAATGGGCCTCCGTAACGCCAGCCAGACCTTCCAAAAGCTAGTGGATAAAACATTTTCAGGGCTAAAATGGCGCTCAGTGCTAGTCTACGTGGTTGACATAACGGTCTTCTCCAACACCTTTGACGAGCATCTCGTACACTTGGAGGAGGCTTTCGCAAGGATCAGAGAGGCCAAATTAAGGCTTAAACCTGCGAAATGTCAGTTCGCCAGACAGCAGATTAACATATTGGGCCATATTGTAAACAGAGAGGGCATTATTCCCGACCCAGCGAAGACTGACGCAATAACGGGCATCCCAATGCCCACAAATTTGAAACAATTGCGCAGCTTCATTGCTCCCGCCTCTTATTACAGAAAGTACATCCACAGGTTCGCGCACATCACCCATCCCCTAACCGAACTCACACGTGAGAAGACGCCCTTCAACATTAAACAGGAACATATAGATGCCTTCAACACATTGAAGCAACTATTGACCACACCACCATTACTGCAACACTTCCATAGTGATAGACCCACATTTTTACACGTGGACGCCAGCCAGTACGGGCTGGGAGCGGCCCTATTACAGGAAGATGCAGAAGGGCGCATACGGCCCTTAGCTTATGCTAGCAGAAAATTAACGGCCGTCGAAACTAGATACTCTGCCACAGAGCGGGAAATGCTGGCATTTTCATGGGGAGTGAACTATTTTCGGGTATACCTCTATGGTATCCAGTTCACGGAAGTGACTGACCACGCGAGCCTGATTTTTTGGGACAAATTCAAAAACCCAAATTCGCGGCTCAATAGGTTTATATTCCGCCTGTATGAATATAACTTCGTGGTCAAGCTCAAGAAAGGCGCTACACACCTAGATGCAGATGGGTTGTCTAGGCTGCCAGTAGCCGATCCCCCAGATGACAGTAAGGACCACGAATGGGACGACATGCCCACTTTTGCCCTGACGGTAGTTAACATCAAGCAGGAGCAAGAACGTGATCCATACTTGAAACAGATTCTAATGGCACTAGAAAACTTGGATAAGGTGGATTCCAAGACGGCACGGCTGTCTATGCGATTTTTTCTAGACAAAGACGGGGTACTGAAATTTAAACCCACAGCCATGCACGATAATGCACCTATAGCGGTTCCGGAGTCATTGAAAGAGAGTATTATGACCGGAAACCATAATAGCCCAATGGCAGGGGCACATTTGGGTACGCATAAAACATACCATAGAATCCGGAACAAGTATTACTGGGTAAACATGAACGCCGACATAGACACCTTCGTAAAGACATGTCACACTTGCCAGCGATTTAAAACAAGACCTGGCAAGCCTCATGGATTACTCAACCCTATTCCCGTATGGGAGCTATTCCATAGAGTCGGGATAGATGTGAAAGGCCCCATCACTACATCTGAAAAAGGCAATAAATATATACTTGTGGACACAGAGTATCTCACCCGATATATGATTACAAAGGCTGTTCCCAAAGCAGACACGAACAGCATAGTCGAATTCCTATTTGACATAGTCACGCGATATGGCCTATTCCAAACCCTACTATCCGATAGAGGGACCATTTTCACCTCGAAAGTGCTCCAACTGTGTTTGGAGGTACTCAGGATAAGGGCATACACGACCACGAGTTTTTCCCCACAAACCAATGGACTCACGGAGAGTATGAATAAAATAATTGGAATAGCGTTAGCCAAATTCACAGGGGAAAATTCATTCCCAAAATTGGCCAAAATTAAGACAATCCGCAAGTACGTCCAAATTAGAACAGGAATATGGACATGGGAACAGACAAATTACACGGGCAGCATCGCACAAACAGCAGGCATACACCATCCCCCACAGAAAAAAACATAGGGTCCCATACAGACACTGTGCCCCATAGAGTGGAGCCAAGAGTGAAAACAGGCATTAGAATGTTTAAATCATGCATATACAAATGGCATGTTATCACAGAGTACACGCTTTAAACATACACTAGAGGTGGCAAATGCATTGCAATAGGGCCGTATACAAGTGGGTAGATTATAGGCTAGGGAATAACCCACCCACCAAGGGAAGATGATTAAGAGAAGGAAGTAGATTTGGGATTGGAAGAGAAGGATAGAAAAATAGGAGGAGAGTCCCACAAAAATAATAAGTTTAGTGTTAAACACACTTAAAGGTGGTTGCCACTGCAAATATGTGCTCGGATACCTAAAGTGGCTACGAGCTTGGTCGAAGCTGACGGGAACCGCAGCTAAGACTTGGGCAGTTTGCCAGAGAGAGCCTGTAGTGTATTTCCTCCCAAGCACGAATGAAAGTACTATAGGGAAGGGTGATGGTCTGACAAGACTGAGAGCAAACGATTTATTGTATATAAACGAGGGCATAAACCTAGGAAGAGCTAGGAAAGCCAGGATCCTGCCTAACTGTAGTATCAGAGAAATGATGAATCCAAAAACAAATATTTAATTTATTTAACAATGCAGGAAGTTTGAGGAAATTAACAATTATGAAATATAATTTTAATAAACATGGTTCGTTTGAACTTTTTAACAAATAGGGTCGCAGACCTCTCCACATTAAACAGTTGCTCCAGGCAATTGACAATTTTTAAGGTTTTTTAAACCGTGTATTAAAATCTTGGTAAGATTTCATAAATAGGCAAAATGGAATAATTAAAGTTTTAACATTTACAGGAGTACAAGCAGTGTACTATATGCAACCTCTGAAAGAACATTCTAACGAGAATAACAACTTCGAAGATAACAAAATGGAAAACATAAAGAATAAAAAGGAAGTTCCTACAACTTCTTATATTTATACAGAATTACTTTGTGAGATTTATACAAAGAGAGCAGGTCACTTACTGTGAACCTGAAAAGTTAATCAGAAGGAAGGTTCTAGACCTTTTATACTTTGAATAAGACTCGCCAGACAAATGAGGCAGTTTTCATTTAGCGAGACCAAAAAATAACTCACTCAGGAGTTGAGAGAATTGTTTTCCCTGCTTTTGAAGGGAGGAACAATGTAAATTTAAAACTTGTATCACACAAGAAATTATGCAGAATTTAATTAATGTTAAACTAGCAAAGTTGGAAGGGCACTTCGTAAGTAACACCTTATAGAAAGTTACATTTTTATAAATAATGGTTGTTAGTAGAAGGTTAAGGAAAGATCATTGGGATATAGGAACAATGTTCATGGCCGTATTTAATGTAACCGGACGATCGCGACGCGGTAGAAAAGTGGAGCAAGCACTGATTAACACTATAGTTTGTAAAGATGGATGCAAAGTTCACTAGAGAAACACTGAAGTTTATGAGAAAAAAAGTTATTGCAATTATGGAGATAACTGATTGCACTAGGAAGGTGAAAGTCTATTTCTCGAAAAAGTTATGATTTACAATTAAATGCGCCATAGAATGTTCTAGAGGTTCCAACGGTGGAGGAAGTTAGCTATTGCAAAAATTTATAAGGAAGATTCCTCATTTTAACTAGTATTTTCACAAGTACGTGAACAATACTTGACGGCAAGACTCGCAGATAGAGAACAAGATCTCGAAGGTTCCAGAACGACCTTAGCAGAAAATGGGGTTGAGAAAATCCAACGGCGGAAATAACTTTGTAATTATAGACAGCGGGTATTAGATAATATCCCACGTAGCGAGAGGGTTTCTCGTTTAAAGCTTAAGAAAAGCTCTTTGTAGTAAGGTTGGCTTATACAAGAAAAAGCTCAACATTGCAAATCCCACGAAGAGTGATTATTGCCCCAAAGTAAATAGTTTCACACTGCCTATAAATTACAATTAAAATCACTTGGAAGTTAAAACCATGAAGATGAGGTTAAAACTTTTAAAAAGGTACTTATCTTGAGTTCATGTTGAAGTCGAAGATTTCGATGATGATTACTTAGCCAACATGGCGTAGAAGAGGGTGTGCCTCTTGGTTTGAGGAGGCTAAGCTCGAGCGGAGCTTTGACTGAACGAGTCAACTGCAGACGTAGAAGTGAGTGCAGCTCAGCGGAGCGCGGAGAGACCACGGAAGGGGAAAGAGTGGGGGTAGGAAACAAAAGGAGAACATATAAACATAGACAACATTACAACAAAAAATTGATCTTCTCTTGCTGAGCTGGTCTTCAAGGAGTTGATAGATGATACTAGCGCAGCATGGTGAGCAAAGAAGTAGACGTAGTCCTCTTGCTCAAGGAGAAAATAGCTGACGATGGTAACGAGATCTGGTAGCCAAATGGATAAGTAAGTCATCTTGCACGATGAGGAATTGAGTAGCTTCAGAGGTTCGCTACTAGATGACGCTAGGTGGACCACAGAAGTTATATATCTGAAACATACTCATGAAGACATAAGAGACATGCCCAACAAGGAGAAAACAGATGATCACTGTTGGTGTTTGGCAAAGAGGAAGGAAGAAATGAACATGCAAAGAGCAATAGACATTATATCTCTCGTACCGTGTATTCAAAGAATACACCATACTGGGGGGACAGACACCAACAGCGAGCAAGAAAGCAGTTACACATTTAAGAGTAATACAGTAATTGAAGAGAAGTGGTCTTGTGATCTGACCATTAGTGGTCAAGACTCTGAATACCCTGACTCTCCTATCTCTTCCAGAGTAACACTTAGTCACTTTTCGAAAAGGCCAGACTAGGGGGGGTGAAACATCCCTAACTAAGACCAAGTCTCCCACTTTGATGTCGGGACTGGAAAGAAACCACTTCTGCCTCCGTTGCAAGGAAGTTAAATATTCCAAGTCCCACCTCTTCCAAAAAGAATTACGGAGGGCTTCAAGTTTACACCAAGTGATAGGTATATCAAAATCCCTGAAAGAATTAGGAAGGGGAGGAGGGGCAGAGAGAGAAGTGCGTGTAAGGAAGCGACCAGGTGTAAGTGGAAGGAGGTTATCAGGGTCATTGGAAAGCGGAGTTAAGAGGCGAGAATTATCAACACTTTCAATCACGAAATAACTAGAAGCTGAGGGAAATAAAGCACTAGTAAAGATTGCGATACAATGCAAAAGGAGAATTGACAAGTTTAAACAAAGCGTATAGAAACAAGTACATCTATTCAGGACAAGAATATACCAAATAAACAAAGGAACTATGCGAGTAGAAAGCAAGAACGCCATAGGTAACAAACGAGTAGCCATAAACAATGACCTCAAGTTATAATGAGTATCAAAGGGGTTACTCAGAAAAATACTTAAGTCAGCAAAAAACTTGACAGGACAAGCATGAATACAAAAACACATCGAATGTGACGTCGAGAAAAAACAAGTTTGTTCATCAATGAACATTAAGATCGCAAAATATGTAAGCAAATTGCAATACCTACGCGCGTGAGAAATACGCAACGAAGTTTTGGAACGAGGATCAAAGCAGTTATGTAATACGAGCATGAGTAAGCGGAAGACGTAAATAAGCACGGCCTTGACACACATAGTACAACGAGATAAGACATATAAATAGCTGACAGAGTCCTTAACTAGAACAAGTTTATTTTGGGAATTAGGTGAGCGGCTTCCGAGATTACGGTAGCGGCTCCCCAGACAATGGTTGGCAATCAGCCAGAGTTGAGATAAGAGAAACTTGCTTTGAACTTTGGCAATCATACAGGAAATAAACAACTTGGCATTCCTCAGGCGTGTATACATACAAGTCTGACAACCAAGCAGTTCGAAGTACACACACAACATTTGGTGAATCAGCTGTAACTTAAAGCAGAACGAGTCACACGACATGCAGTCAATCGTAACTTGGACGTGAAAAAGCAATTTAAAGCTATATGAAATAAAGTAGAAAATCAATTTCGCATAATTGAGAGAATCACGAAATCGGACAATTTTCAACAAAAAGAAGCTTAATTCTTCCGAGCAAAGAAGACAAGCTGGGACATTGAGAAGAAGGTTATGCATAAGAATAGTTATTCTAGATGCTATAGAATTCAGAGTTTCAATCGGTTTCATGAGCGACTTCCAATTGCGAGGAAGGGGGGAGGAGCCGGCCGTGGCCATCCTTCTACATAACGAAAGAAGTGAAACATAGCGTACAGCAAAGTGATGGTGACTGATAGCCATGGTTTTACACAAGGGGAAGATAGTTTTCGAGGAATAGTTTAAGCAATTAACTGCTATAAAAAATGACATGAGAAGGTAGACGAAATAACACAAAGCAAGGCGAACTTGAATTGCCATTTTGTGCGGGAAGAAGGAAAAACCATTTAAACAACTTACAGGGTTAGCGCAGTTGTTCACGGTAAGACATCGTTTCGACAAGTGGTTTTCAAAAATATTGAGATTTGAAACATGAGCGTTCTCTTTTTCAGGAATGGGATTTATGTCAGCTATGACGAAATGACATTGCGTTTTGGTTTGAACACTGGTATGTTTGATTTCGCCAGTGATAACCCAACCAAAATCGGTGTCTCTAGCGACCACGGTTGAAGATAACTTGCGTGTTTGTTTGCGAATGCAATTCCAAAAAACATTGGCACTGAAAAGCACATCAATGGGACCTTGAGCATTAAACTGAGGATCGGCTAACCTTAAGTGCGAAGGAATCTTTAATCCGGAGGTATTGATAGAGTGACTTGGAGTGTCCTTGCCAATACTGGTAAGAATGAGACAGTTTAAATTAAGATTGGTGTTTCTTTGGCAAACGTCTCTGATTTTCAATTTTGAAGACTGCAAAACTTGAGTTTTCAAATTGTCAATGCCGGTCACATTGATAGAAGTAGGCGATGACGAAAGACCTAGTTTTTTAATCAACGATTGCGAAACAAAGTTGTGCGTTGAAGCGGAATCGAGAAGACCACGGGTTCTAAACCAATTTCCAAATCTATCTTGGATTTCAAATTGTACAGTGGTCAAAAGGGTTTGCGCACTGTGAGAAGGTTCGGCATTAGAAATGCAGGAAGAAGCATTAGTTTGTTCGGAGCTGCTCTGCATGGAGCTTGAAGAGGCAGGTACTGATGACCTCGATTTATCGTGAACGTGCAATAAAGAATGATGCGGTTTTTTACAATGGAAACAGAGATTTGATGACGTACAGTTCGAAGAAGAATGCTTAGGTGACAAGCAATTGAAACAATGTTTGCTATTCAACACAAACTTCCTTCGATCTTCGACAGACAATTCTTTAAAGGATTTGCACAAATACAAGGTGTGAGGCTTTTTACAGAGCGTGCATTTTAACGATTTGTTAAGCGGCCTGATATCTTCTCTTGAATGATTGAAAGAAGAACGGGTTTGTTTGTTTTCGACAAATGGGGGCTGATGTCCCTTTGAAGAAGCAAGTTTTTTTTCAAAAATTTGACACTGAGGATTCGTTTCCACCTTTTCGCACTGAAATGCGAGTGCTGTAAGGAATTGACATCGACTGTTGAGAAACGAGATAAGGTGTTCGAACGAATGTTCCCTGTTGCAGGCGAGTTCGATCTCCCAGGCCTTCAGTGTCGAAAAATCGAATCTTGATGTAGCTAGGTGAATAAGTATGGTGTCCCATGTTTGGACAGGCTGTTTTAGTTGGTATAACGCTCTGACATTTAACTGCATAGAATCTAAGAGGTCTCTTAAAGATGTGACGTCATTAGGTTTGACGGCTGGTAAATTGAACAAGCAACGGATGTGTCGAGCGACACTCAACCGTAAATTGCCATATCTCTCTTTAAGAAGATTAAAGGCGATGTGGTAGTTGTCTGCGCTTAAAGGCAGTGACTCCACCAAGGTCAAGGCCTCAGATTCCAAAGAAGTGCGGAGGTAGTAAAATTTATGTATGTCTGGGATCTCGATATTTTCATGAATTAGGGAGCAGTAAAGTTCGTAAAAAGAATACCATTCACCTTCCTTGCCTGAGAAGTGCGGTAGGCTTATCTTGGGAAGTAACGGTTTCGGTTTGTTCTTGTGAACTGAAGCGGGTGCGAACTGGGCCGGATTGATGACCCTAGTGTCCGGTTCTGAGATATTGCGAATCAGTTGGTGGGCCTTTGCAATTCCTTCAAAGTACAAGGGTTCGACCTCGTCCCGATCCGATTGGAGTTCTGGGCAAGCGGATTCAATCTCGGTTTGAATGTGGTCATAATAATCATAAGACCGTTCGTACAGCTTAAGGCGATGTGTTAAGATATCTAAATCACACTCGGCGGGATTTAACTTGTTGATAAAATTTCGGAATCTAGTGAGTTGCCCTTTATAGGAAGAACGTCTAGCAATGAGAGTTTCATCTTTTTCAGTAGGAGCCATAACAAAAAGAATAAATTGAAATACAACTCACGAAACTGTAGAACCTTGAAGATGCTGTCAAATTGGCAACAGCGAAAGAGTAGAAAGAACAGGACACCCCAAAGGAGACGGGAGCGGCCTCTTTCCCGTTCACAGGCTTTGCATGACGTAGATATAGCTGAAAGATCCAAAGGAGATATTAGAAATATGCAAAGTATTGTCAAATGACACTTTACAAACAATGGACATAGCAAATGGACTCTCCCGGGTTTCGGCACCAAATTTTGGGTAGATTATAGGCTAGGGAATAACCCACCCACCAAGGGAAGATGATTAAGAGAAGGAAGTAGATTTGGGATTGGAAGAGAAGGATAGAAAAATAGGAGGAGAGTCCCACAAAAATAATAAGTTTAGTGTTAAACACACTTAAAGGTGGTTGCCACTGCAAATATGTGCTCGGATACCTAAAGTGGCTACGAGCTTGGTCGAAGCTGACGGGAACCGCAGCTAAGACTTGGGCAGTTTGCCAGAGAGAGCCTGTAGTGTATTTCCTCCCAAGCACGAATGAAAGTACTATAGGGAAGGGTGATGGTCTGACAAGACTGAGAGCAAACGATTTATTGTATATAAACGAGGGCATAAACCTAGGAAGAGCTAGGAAAGCCAGGATCCTGCCTAACTGTAGTATCAGAGAAATGATGAATCCAAAAACAAATATTTAATTTATTTAACAATGCAGGAAGTTTGAGGAAATTAACAATTATGAAATATAATTTTAATAAACATGGTTCGTTTGAACTTTTTAACAAATAGGGTCGCAGACCTCTCCACATTAAACAGTTGCTCCAGGCAATTGACAATTTTTAAGGTTTTTTAAACCGTGTATTAAAATCTTGGTAAGATTTCATAAATAGGCAAAATGGAATAATTAAAGTTTTAACATTTACAGGAGTACAAGCAGTGTACTATATTCAACCTCTGAAAGAACATTCTAACGAGAATAACAACTTCGAAGATAACAAAATGGAAAACATAAAGAATAAAAAGGAAGTTCCTACAACTTCTTATATTTATACAGAATTACTTTGTGAGATTTATACAAAGAGAGCAGGTCACTTACTGTGAACCTGAAAAGTTAATCAGAAGGAAGGTTCTAGACCTTTTATACTTTGAATAAGACTCGCCAGACAAATGAGGCAGTTTTCATTTAGCGAGACCAAAAAATAACTCACTCAGGAGTTGAGAGAATTGTTTTCCCTGCTTTTGAAGGGAGGAACAATGTAAATTTAAAACTTGTATCACACAAGAAATTATGCAGAATTTAATTAATGTTAAACTAGCAAAGTTGGAAGGGCACTTCGTAAGTAACACCTTATAGAAAGTTACATTTTTATAAATAATGGTTGTTAGTAGAAGGTTAAGGAAAGATCATTGGGATATAGGAACAATGTTCATGGCCGTATTTAATGTAACCGGACGATCGCGACGCGGTAGAAAAGTGGAGCAAGCACTGATTAACACTATAGTTTGTAAAGATGGATGCAAAGTTCACTAGAGAAACACTGAAGTTTATGAGAAAAAAAGTTATTGCAATTATGGAGATAACTGATTGCACTAGGAAGGTGAAAGTCTATTTCTCGAAAAAGTTATGATTTACAATTAAATGCGCCATAGAATGTTCTAGAGGTTCCAACGGTGGAGGAAGTTAGCTATTGCAAAAATTTATAAGGAAGATTCCTCATTTTAACTAGTATTTTCACAAGTACGTGAACAATACTTGACGGCAAGACTCGCAGATAGAGAACAAGATCTCGAAGGTTCCAGAACGACCTTAGCAGAAAATGGGGTTGAGAAAATCCAACGGCGGAAATAACTTTGTAATTATAGACAGCGGGTATTAGATAATATCCCACGTAGCGAGAGGGTTTCTCGTTTAAAGCTTAAGAAAAGCTCTTTGTAGTAAGGTTGGCTTATACAAGAAAAAGCTCAACATTGCAAATCCCACGAAGAGTGATTATTGCCCCAAAGTAAATAGTTTCACACTGCCTATAAATTACAATTAAAATCACTTGGAAGTTAAAACCATGAAGATGAGGTTAAAACTTTTAAAAAGGTACTTATCTTGAGTTCATGTTGAAGTCGAAGATTTCGATGATGATTACTTAGCCAACATGGCGTAGAAGAGGGTGTGCCTCTTGGTTTGAGGAGGCTAAGCTCGAGCGGAGCTTTGACTGAACGAGTCAACTGCAGACGTAGAAGTGAGTGCAGCTCAGCGGAGCGCGGAGAGACCACGGAAGGGGAAAGAGTGGGGGTAGGAAACAAAAGGAGAACATATAAACATAGACAACATTACAACAAAAAATTGATCTTCTCTTGCTGAGCTGGTCTTCAAGGAGTTGATAGATGATACTAGCGCAGCATGGTGAGCAAAGAAGTAGACGTAGTCCTCTTGCTCAAGGAGAAAATAGCTGACGATGGTAACGAGATCTGGTAGCCAAATGGATAAGTAAGTCATCTTGCACGATGAGGAATTGAGTAGCTTCAGAGGTTCGCTACTAGATGACGCTAGGTGGACCACAGAAGTTATATATCTGAAACATACTCATGAAGACATAAGAGACATGCCCAACAAGGAGAAAACAGATGATCACTGTTGGTGTTTGGCAAAGAGGAAGGAAGAAATGAACATGCAAAGAGCAATAGACATTATATCTCTCGTACCGTGTATTCAAAGAATACACCAACAAGTACATAAGCGGTTGAGCCACACAATTATGAACACAGGGATGTTCCTTAACATACATACAGGAGCATAGATTCGTTCCAAGGTACTCGCTACAACAGCCTACCTAGGGCATTAGCGACCCCGGGATTCCCAATAGGGGGCATGCCGAGAATGCTAGGCCCCTACGGGGACCACAAGATACTTTTCTTTGAACCATAGCACCCGAAACCTAGATACGGGGGACGCCACTCTCACAGACACAAAACAGGTAACACCACATTTCTACGACCAGAAATCATGCCAAATTTGGATTACCCCGAACATAGGAAATAGACTTCCTAAACACAAATTATAGATAATTACACAAGGCAAAGGTCTTGCGGAAGAAATGTCCACACTACATCGGTAGCAAAAACAGGACAGATTAACACATTGGCCCTCCCAGAATGCAAAACAATGTCAGCACACGAACAATGGCAAAAGTCACGTACCGTCGGCCGCCATACATAACATCAGAGACTTCCCGTATACAAGGACGCAAAAACAAACACAACAAAACACTGAGTTGCGAATTCCAGTGCATTGCAGCACTATTACCGGTAGACATTCCCAGCATAGCCAGACGTGACAATGACACGCGACCATGATGATACTATCATACAAAACAAACAATAATAATAGCATACAGTTGACACAGGATTCAGCGATCTCACAATAGGCCTGGCATCCAGTAATGTACAAATACTATAGGCCGGATTCATCTTAGGAACACAGGAGCATGTATACAAGGATGTTAACAAGCTACACGCGCCACCTGACAATTAGCCACACGACACACGATAAGACTTATCCGATAACGGCCCACGCGCCAGCGTGCTGCAGCGGTACGCGACCACACACACGCAGCCGCGCTAATCACAGCAACGGGCACCTCCTGCCTACACGCGCCCACCAATCAGGGGCGGATACAGACAGATTCCCTGAGGAAGCAACCCCCCCCCCCCCCCCCTCATAACTTCTTTTCTTGTTTTTTTTATCTTTAAAAACCATTATAGGCGAGCAGGACATGACAATCCATACTTACAATCACTTGCTAACCTAACGGTATGAATAGGAGACCACATTAGGCCGTGACGTCACAGCGTCACCGCACTTAACCATCCCAAAGGGCAGCCCGAAGGCGACGCCCACAGACACAAACATTTATACACAACATGGGTATCACAGACCCATAGGCATTTTACAGACTGGTATTCTACAATATAGTAGATGCTTTATGGCATCCCAATTTCACCAGTGCACATCCCAAGGAGCGGATAGAAAACAAATAGTGACCGAGTGAGAATGACAGGAGCAGAGATGGATAGTGCCATCAGGATGGCCAAGATACTAACTACGGGATACCATCCTAGCACCCCTCTCCCTACATAACCTGTCACTTACAACACTATCCAACACAAACACATAAACACATAAAAACAGCTAGACTACATTCCAAAATATACATCGGGGTTGATAGACTTCATGCGTCTACCCAAAATTCGGGTATGCTACACCCTGGTCCCAAATGCCTACACCCGAGTATTAGGGGTGAGTCGGAAACAATATCAAGCTAATGCACATCTCTATGTAAAGAGATGAGGCCGCACTTACACTAACAAATATTTTCTTACTAAATAATCCCGCATGCAAGGGACATAGAATTATTATACCTCGACCCATACCTTATCCTCAAATGAGAGCGGATACGCCTCACATCCATCCCCAGGGTTTATTACTACCACACCTGCATGGCATTTTTAAAATTTTTTGCAAACTTGGAAAAAACCTACCCCATCCCCCTCACTGTAAAGACATCCTAGCAGCATCATCGGCTCCCGGCCACCATTAACATGGAGACCAACGATGCACGACCCTTTCCTACCACGCTTTAAGACCATTCAGCAAATAACACCCCCGGATCCCAATAACAAGGGACCCAACGCCATAAAAACCCACTAACGACTCCAGGAAATAACCAAGGCTTTACCGCTGGAAATCCGACAGTGCAATTACAGGCCTAAAGTAGACTATGCACTTAGAAGATTCTACAACCCCAGAACACTTAAAATCTTACATAATTACATGATACACACACACTTATTTTACAAATCACACTTATTTTTTTATTTTAAAATAAAAGGAGTCTGACATCACACTGGATGGTGATGATAGTTTAAATGGAAGGCAGAGGCGCCACACAAGAACAGAGCTGGAGAAGGCGATGATGAGGCCTGACCCAGTTGACTGACTGACAGACGTAAGGTTGAAGCATCGATGGCTTGGCGCGGGCAAACGTCAAGACCTAGGGGTGCGTCTAGCCTACCCCCCTTGGCAGAGACAGTTATACCCACTATGCGCCACGGTCATCGAAGCCAAAACCTGCAGGGGAGACTTTTGACGGCTGGTGGGAGAATTAGCCAGCTCCACACTAGACTCAGGAGACAAACCTAGAGACGACCACACTAGGACTAGACTTCTAGTTAGTATGTAACTTAAGTAGAGCTTCCATGGCGGGAAGTTAGTCTTCCATTCGCGTGAAGTGAAGAAGGATCTCAGGATTCAGCGGGACCAATCCTAGATTCGCCAAGTCCTTGCCCCGCGAGGCGAGGTGAAGACGATCTAACAAATAAATGATAATAAATGAATAATGAATAATGCGTATGGAATGAATGCGATCATTCGGTTCCGTGCCCACATAAATGGATGACACCGGGTCTCCAGAGCTTAAATGGTCACGCACCGGGCGGCCAGAGATGTAAATGAGGAATGCGGCGAGCTCTCACAGGGGGTCTCGTGGGCAACCCAGCAATAAACATAAACAAATGATAAATGGAGGATAATGCCGACAGAGGCAAGTATAACAACGACCAACAGGATAGCCGGGCGAGGCGTTTGCTCTTTAGCAGCGCAGGAGCCCAGGACTTTATTAATTACTATTAATTTATTAATTACTCATAAGGTAATGTCGACAATTAGTATTAAGACGGAGGGGACTACGAGCCATTGTTGGGTTCCGGTCTCAGCAATGGGCTACAAGGGCCCCAGGGAGAGAAATCGACCGGACGAGCCTCCATCAAAATTCTAGCGTATAAGTTACAGTGCCATTTCAAAGGCAACTTAGATTTAAGCAAATTTAATAAGCACTGTTACAAAACAGTAGCTATACCACATTTCGGCATTAGGTTAAGGTCCACCTCGGCATGTATATACAGGATATTTTTTCATTTAGTATTAATTAAGATAGTTTAAGGCAAACTTTTTTTAAATTAAGATAACAGCACGATCGGCACCTGGTAACTAAAATCCGTTACCAGGGTAAGCCCGACAATACATAGAATAAATAGTATTAAGATAGCACGATCGGCACCTGGTAACTAAAATCCGTTACCAGGGTAAGCCCGACAACACATAGCATAAATAGGATTAAGATAGAATACATAGGCTAAGCTAAGCAATACATAGGCTAAGCTAGACTAACATAGGCTAACCTAGATTAAGTTAGATTCAGATGGCGCCATAGGCATATGAAAAGGCATGCGCAAAACAGAGATGAAGGGTATATGACAACTGCATGTGATCACAGTAATCCATTACATCTTTTGCAGGTTCACAAGGAGCCAACGTGGATGCGCACGATGGCGCATGAAACACACTAACATATTTAATTTTCAGGAAGGCAGACACATATGAATTCACACCTATTGTAAATATATTTCCAACACCAACTTGTACACACTCTCCTATGTCGCAAACACATACACTCTCACATACTTCCAGTTGCACCCCTTAACGGTGACAACACAGTGGTCAACGATGCAGAGTAACCGTGGAATACTGAGTATCAATGAACACAAAAACACATTATGCACGCAAATGAAGCGTGGATTCAGTGTCTAAGGGCGGCACAACGCTTGTAAGCGCCGCGCCTTCGACGCTAAGGTGGAATTCCTAACCACGGTGGGGAAACCACTAGGATAAAAGAGAAAACAAAATGAGACAGCGGATTAGCCACTGAACCCTAGCGGGAACAGCCACCTAAGGACGCTTCAGAAGCAGGGTAGAGAATTAACAGCGCAAGAGGTATAAAATAACTGGCCACTTAAAAGAGCTCTACAAGGTATATATTAAACCCTTTGGAAAATAGCATGTAGACAAGATTCAAAATTTCGGGGTCGTAATGGATTCTTGTGAATGTGATTTAGAGGTTTTGCTATCAACATAACTTCCAGGGTTCACAAGGTTAACTTATTATTATTATAAAGCCAAGAAAAACAACAGGATCTACTAACAAATGAAATTTATTAACTGAATCAAACATAAAAAAAGAAAACTATAACCACCCTTTTATTGTTCACTCGCGTGAACAGATCTAACACTGACCAGCCTGACGTACCGTGACGACACGGCATGACAGCCGTCAACAAGCATTGTGACTGAAATGTCACTTAAGTCAAAGTAACGAAAGAAAACGGATCACAAGATCCAAATATAACAAACAAATAAAATAGTACAAAAATTTAATATTTATGAGCGACACGGGTTTTAAGACTAGTTCAAGTAATGAGCATTTTGACGGGCGCTCGTTTCCGACCAAAACAGTTGGTTCGGGAACGGACTCCGTACTGCGAAGGACGAATTACGGAAATGTGGGAACAACAATTACATATTTATATACACTACTGACATGCTCTAACCTTAGATTACCACAACCAAATACACGTGTGTATTATTTAAAATAAGGGCTGCGGAATTACCGACTTATACCTTAAACACTAGGATAGCATAACATGACATGAACAAGTTTGGCCGGTTGCCAAATTATATTTATATGAATACAATGGCCTTGAAAATAAGAGCCAACAACAACAAAATACAACTTTTAATTTTTACGCCGGAAAGTTTGGCGTTTTAAAACAATGAACAAATAAGTCGTAGTAATGATAAAAGAAACTTGGATCGACAACATGGCAACTTCCCAAATTAAACCAAATAAAATAACCTTAACTCATAAGGCTTTAAAGCAAACATAACGTGTCATAACGAGCTGGAGACAACCGGGCCTGTTATCGCATCACCGAGAGAGTGGCTGATTTCTTCCCCCAAGTAGTAATTAGTGCCATGCTAAATATAGATTCTGGCCCAAAGCCAGCGTACAGCACCTTTGCTAATCGCCACCTGTTAAACGCGTACAAATAAATAACACATTATCTCAAAACATCCTCTCAGGGATTTTTAAGAATACATTCCCAGGTCAAACTTATCCCCACGGATAACTAGTTTGCCGGAATGATATCGCAGTCATGGACAGGCTTTACCTCTCCTCATCATCATCACTTACACCCAAAAATACGTGGCACATTTCTCGAAGATCTCGTCGTAGCATGAATCAGCACACCTCTCAGATAATGACACACAACATGTCCAAATGACAATAAAGAATTAATAACAGGATCAGTCCTAGCCCGAGTTATCAAAGCAACAAAATGCAAATATTCCCCCCACGTAGTAATTAGTTTAACATATCATTAAATCAGTCCATTTATCATTGTCGTTCCTAGGTTCTCATTCATGGCTACACTTTTTATAGATACGTTAATCGATGCGGCCGTTTCGCTATAAGAATTACGTATACATAAGGAAAACATTTAAATTACAAAATTTACTGTACAACATTTGTCACGCAATGCCAAAAATTACTACACGCATGTCAGTTAAGAAATCAAACCCTAAAATTTAAATTAAACCACACAAATAAAATCTATACAAAGTTCCACACATCTCTCGCGATTCCCCTCGTCCAAAATCAATAAATCAATTTTTTAATACTCATCACTTAAACTGCTTTCCAGAGGCCTCCCGCCTCGTCAATTCCCATCATTAGGCCGTTAGCCCATAACACTGATGGTAATGGAGGATGAAACTTGCTGTCTTCTCTCCATGGTCGACATTTTGCTGCTGTTAAAACACAATTAAATCAAAGTTTTTAAACTGTTCTATCTGCGTTCTAAGTATTTTATTTCCTCAGATCGTCCTATGCAGAATCGTCGACTTTCCCTATTCTATGGCTAATTGCCATCTCACAATTTATGAAAATTTCCAACTTCGTTGCCGACACACAACTATAATTTTAAAACCATATCGTCTTAAGGACGTCTTAAAATGACTGTCGAAGAATAATTAGGAGTGTCCCGGTTCATCTCAGACATTTGTATATATACAGAAAGCCTAAAGTTTCAATGGTGGGAGTAAAACAGCTCCTCAATATTTTAAGTAATGGGCCTATAATTATGTGTGACCTCTCAAAATTCTTGTATTTTCTCACAGGTCGCGAATCTGCCGTCGAACAAGCAAACCGATCGCTAGATCTTTTTATATCCGATTGCCGCGCAAAACACACTGACGCTATGTTCTGGCGTCATGTTTTCTTATTGGTCAGATAAGTTGGCGTTGGAGCTCTGACCTTACAAATCCCGCCCTTATATTGACGTCACGACTATTGTCCTCTCTCTCACTCCTTGCCTTGTACGCAGCATTTTGGCCTTTTATGGTCACGTACGCCACAGCGTCATATCTGATTTTCTCAGAAATCCAAGAATAACATTGGTTGTGAAACTATTGGTCATTTCCAGCCAGCACGTAGCATGTCTTACCAAGTCCAGATTTCTTGCTACATCAATTTTACTCAAATATCCAGCATTTCATGTATTTAGTATTTCCATCGTTTTTATTAATATGAAACATTATTATTGGACACAATGATAAGGGTTCATCTGACCCCTAGTTGATGAAATTCGAACTCAAATGAAGTCGAATTTCACATCCCCTACTTTTCTGGCTCAAATTTGAAGTTGCTGGTCACCCTCAAATATAATGACTGTCCGCCTCTGTCTGTTTCAGTAGCCGTCTCGTTCCAAACTCATTAGGAAATTCCTGTATACTTATGCCCTCCGGCCTCTTTCCTTGCTACTCGTCTCCCCTCTCACTCTTTCAAAACATCAACATATTCATTAACGACTTCCGCCTGAACTTGTAAACACGTCAGAGCTGTCTTTTGAGCGCATTCACCACTCGAGTACCCCCGTATCTTTTGTTGTATGTTATCACGCGAATGTTTAATTTGCTCCAGTAACATTATTTCTCGGTTCGTATGGCTCTCTCTGATGATACAATTTTAAATGTGAAGTATTATACACTGCCATGTTTCCTGTGCTCACCTCTCGGACTCTGTAGGCGTTGTTACCTAAATTCGTAACCCCTAGTTGAACTTCCTTAAGCCGCTCCTGTCTCTTCTCCACTTTACCGTGATGTCATCTCCTTCTTCTCCCCCGCGTTGCCATCTTCTTCCTTCTCCCTTCTTCTTCTCCTATTCCCGTACAATAACTTTTTTTTACCATATTTCGAGACCCTTGCCTGACACGGTCTGCGAATCTCTCCTGCTATTCTTCTGTTTCCTATTGTCGGCTGCTCTATTTTCTTCTTCTCCATGCAGCTCCTCCAAATATCTCTGGGTTTCTACATGCATGGCCTCCAACATTTGATGTGTTCCGTTTTCCTCCTCGTGGTTGTCGGGATTCTTCCGCCGATCTATCGCTCTTTCCCATTTATCATTATTTCCTTCCATGTTACGTGGCTCTTCTAGGTACTGTTGTGGGTCAGCGTGTCTCTCGTTCCAATTTCTCTGATCATCCCTTGGATCCGATTGCTCGTTAAACCGCTGGTTATTTTGTGCGTTATATTGTTGATTGTAACGCCTATTGTCTCTGGGCCTATATTGTTGATTATAGTGTCCTCCACGCCATCCCCGATTATAAGGTGCGTTATTATTATTATTCCTATTGTATGACGTTTGGTATCTCCTATTATCTCGCCACTGCTGATTGTTTGTGTTCCGGTAGCGGTTAGTTTCTTCCTGATTGTTATGGTTTCTGTCCCTATTTTCGTATCTCGGTTGAGATCTCGGCTCATATTCTTCGGTGCTCTGCCGTCTTTGGTTATCCCCAGTGTTTGTAGCTTGCGACCTCGTGTTTTTGTTCGGTGTCTTGACTACTTCGACTGCATTAACTAACTCTATCTGTCTCTTCTCTCTCGGGTTGATGTAATTAGTGGTTTCATCTATCTTCCTTAATACCTCTTCTGCCTGGACCACGGTCGTAATATTTGCCGCCACCAAGAATTGCTGAACGCTAATAGGCATCTGCTTTCCTATAGTAGTTATTAGCTCCATTTCGCTCGGGGGATTATCAAGATCCTGCAATTTGACAAGTTGCATGGCGAAAAAATCTGCATATTTCGTCTGATGCGTGGAATGGTATTTGCGCGAGTATAAGTCCATTCGCAAGCTTTGTTGATACGACCCACTCCAGTATTTGCTCAGGAAGGCCTTGTGGAAACCTTCCATTGATTTAAATGTGTTCTTAAATCCAAGATACCAGGTAAGTGCTGAGCCCGCCAAAAATTTTTCAACCATTCTTAATTGTCGCGTTGAGCTAACATTTTGGTCCGAAAAATATTCTGTCAGTTCCCTTAAGAAAGCTTTAGGTGTCCCTCCGCTCTCTGGTAAAAACTTATTCGGTTTAAATTCGTTTCCACGGATGACTTGTATAACTTGCGTGGGAAGTTGTGTGTTTTGAGGTGTCGAGCTACGACCCTCATAATTCTGGAATGCTTGCGTGTCTACCGTTCTTGGACTTTGCCCAAGCTCGTGGCTGTCTATTGTGTGCTCTCTTTCCGCATTCTCCCCTTTCCCCTTTTCCATTAGTGTCGCAAACATCGTATTCTGTCCAAGTGACTGCAACTCCGATTTTATCATGCGGTCCTCTTGAATTTGAAACCTTAACTTCATATTTTCTTCTAACGCCTGTATTTTCGCGTTATTTTCCCCTAGCTTCTTGCTTACTGCGAGCCGTTCATCTTTCGAATCAGCGCTCATCTTGGTCCAATCTTTCCTAATAGTATCCTTCAATTTAACAAAGCGTTTTTCGACTTCCTGTTGATTAGCCTCCTGATTATCTTCAAGTTTATCTATCCTTTCTCCCAGAGAAATGTTGTTCTGTTCTAATGTTTGTTTAATTTCTTCCTGGTCAATTTCTAACTTTTTCCATTTCTTAATTGATTGTATTTCTAATTTGTTGAGTTCCGTCACTAAGCCCGTGATATTGTTATCTACTGTAATTATCTGATCTTGCATACCCTGTGTCCCTCGTTCGATCATCTCAAACCTTTTTTCTAAGTTTGTGTGTGCTTCTTTAATCTCAGATGAGTTGGTCAAACACGCTTGCTCGATTTGTGCTAGTTTTGCCATAACAGTCTCATCCATTCCTTTTATTTCCTTTTTAAACGAATCTTCGATACCTTTTATTATTCCTAATTGTTTGGTATTGTTAGTGCTAACGTCCTTTGCTAATTGGATTAGCTGTTCTTTTGTGTGCTCTTTGATTTCTACCGTTAGCGCAGCTAGATTTTGAGTGTTCCTTTCGTCTTGTGCGTTTAACATTTCATTGTTTTTCTCAGACTGCCTATGTAATTGTTCACTAACCAGAATGTTTTGTGTAGCGATTTTCTGATTTATATTCTCGTTAACTTCAGATAGTTTTGTGTTTAACTGTGTCTGCATTTCTACACTATTTGCCGCTAACTGTGTCTGCATTTCTACACTATTCGCCGCTAACTGTTTCTGCATTTCTACATTATTTGCCGCCAACTGTGTCTGCGTTTCTGCCGATTGTTTATTTATAGCCGCTAACTGTGTCTGCGTTTCTGCCGATTGTTTATTTATGGCCGTTAACTGTGTCTGCGTTTCTTCACTATTTGCCGCTAACTGTGTCTGTATTTCATTGGTTATGTCCTTTCTCATCTCACTAAGTTGTTCTCGCGTACGAGCGGATGCTAGTTCAATCACTTCGCGGATTTCTCCCAGAGTTGCCATCACAACAATAATATATTTGAGACATAGGGAAATGACATAAGGGCGGAGCCCTGGATACGCGCGCTCACATATATTAAATATACACACATTAACCCTTTACATACTCAGTTCATTTACTTTAAATTACTCCCACAAACTATAGCATCACTGAGTATAATTTACTTATTATTCCATTTAATTTTAACCCTTTGATTCAGTTATAATCTTCCTGACCTTACTTTACTTACAAATTTTAACCAATTAATAGAGTATTAATTAGTTTTTAAGGTCTAACCTTCCTGTCAAATAATTCTTTGAGTTTGGCTTTTCTACACAAAGCTAATTTAATTTTATTGGGCGCCTGGAACAGTTTGTTCTAATTTTAATCAAAGTTCAAACACTTAACTTGTTCCACATTTACTTTATTGCAAACTCCATGACTTTATATTTTCAAACATTTGGCGGTACTATCTTCGCCTAACTTACGTTAATAAACTTATCACATGCCGGTGATCTATTTTTTTACTCTAAAACACAAATGCCCCATGTTGGGCGCCAAAGTAACTCTTATAAACCCTTTGGAAAATAGCATGTAGACAAGATTCAAAATTTCGGGGTCGTAATGGATTCTTGTGAATGTGATTTAGAGGTTTTGCTATCAACATAACTTCCAGGGTTCACAAGGTTAACTTATTATTATTATAAAGCCAAGAAAAACAACAGGATCTACTAACAAATGAAATTTATTAACTGAATCAAACATAAAAAAAGAAAACTATAACCACCCTTTTATTGTTCACTCGCGTGAACAGATCTAACACTGACCAGCCTGACGTACCGTGACGACACGGCATGACAGCCGTCAACAAGCATTGTGACTGAAATGTCACTTAAGTCAAAGTAACGAAAGAAAACGGATCACAAGATCCAAATATAACAAACAAATAAAATAGTACAAAAATTTAATATTTATGAGCGACACGGGTTTTAAGACTAGTTCAAGTAATGAGCATTTTGACGGGCGCTCGTTTCCGACCAAAACAGTTGGTTCGGGAACGGACTCCGTACTGCGAAGGACGAATTACGGAAATGTGGGAACAACAATTACATATTTATATACACTACTGACATGCTCTAACCTTAGATTACCACAACCAAATACACGTGTGTATTATTTAAAATAAGGGCTGCGGAATTACCGACTTATACCTTAAACACTAGGATAGCATAACATGACATGAACAAGTTTGGCCGGTTGCCAAATTATATTTATATGAATACAATGGCCTTGAAAATAAGAGCCAACAACAACAAAATACAACTTTTAATTTTTACGCCGGAAAGTTTGGCGTTTTAAAACAATGAACAAATAAGTCGTAGTAATGATAAAAGAAACTTGGATCGACAACATGGCAACTTCCCAAATTAAACCAAATAAAATAACCTTAACTCATAAGGCTTTAAAGCAAACATAACGTGTCATAACGAGCTGGAGACAACCGGGCCTGTTATCGCATCACCGAGAGAGTGGCTGATTTCTTCCCCCAAGTAGTAATTAGTGCCATGCTAAATATAGATTCTGGCCCAAAGCCAGCGTACAGCACCTTTGCTAATCGCCACCTGTTAAACGCGTACAAATAAATAACACATTATCTCAAAACATCCTCTCAGGGATTTTTAAGAATACATTCCCAGGTCAAACTTATCCCCACGGATAACTAGTTTGCCGGAATGATATCGCAGTCATGGACAGGCTTTACCTCTCCTCATCATCATCACTTACACCCAAAAATACGTGGCACATTTCTCGAAGATCTCGTCGTAGCATGAATCAGCACACCTCTCAGATAATGACACACAACATGTCCAAATGACAATAAAGAATTAATAACAGGATCAGTCCTAGCCCGAGTTATCAAAGCAACAAAATGCAAATATTCCCCCCACGTAGTAATTAGTTTAACATATCATTAAATCAGTCCATTTATCATTGTCGTTCCTAGGTTCTCATTCATGGCTACACTTTTTATAGATACGTTAATCGATGCGGCCGTTTCGCTATAAGAATTACGTATACATAAGGAAAACATTTAAATTACAAAATTTACTGTACAACATTTGTCACGCAATGCCAAAAATTACTACACGCATGTCAGTTAAGAAATCAAACCCTAAAATTTAAATTAAACCACACAAATAAAATCTATACAAAGTTCCACACATCTCTCGCGATTCCCCTCGTCCAAAATCAATAAATCAATTTTTTAATACTCATCACTTAAACTGCTTTCCAGAGGCCTCCCGCCTCGTCAATTCCCATCATTAGGCCGTTAGCCCATAACACTGATGGTAATGGAGGATGAAACTTGCTGTCTTCTCTCCATGGTCGACATTTTGCTGCTGTTAAAACACAATTAAATCAAAGTTTTTAAACTGTTCTATCTGCGTTCTAAGTATTTTATTTCCTCAGATCGTCCTATGCAGAATCGTCGACTTTCCCTATTCTATGGCTAATTGCCATCTCACAATTTATGAAAATTTCCAACTTCGTTGCCGACACACAACTATAATTTTAAAACCATATCGTCTTAAGGACGTCTTAAAATGACTGTCGAAGAATAATTAGGAGTGTCCCGGTTCATCTCAGACATTTGTATATATACAGAAAGCCTAAAGTTTCAATGGTGGGAGTAAAACAGCTCCTCAATATTTTAAGTAATGGGCCTATAATTATGTGTGACCTCTCAAAATTCTTGTATTTTCTCACAGGTCGCGAATCTGCCGTCGAACAAGCAAACCGATCGCTAGATCTTTTTATATCCGATTGCCGCGCAAAACACACTGACGCTATGTTCTGGCGTCATGTTTTCTTATTGGTCAGATAAGTTGGCGTTGGAGCTCTGACCTTACAAATCCCGCCCTTATATTGACGTCACGACTATTGTCCTCTCTCTCACTCCTTGCCTTGTACGCAGCATTTTGGCCTTTTATGGTCACGTACGCCACAGCGTCATATCTGATTTTCTCAGAAATCCAAGAATAACATTGGTTGTGAAACTATTGGTCATTTCCAGCCAGCACGTAGCATGTCTTACCAAGTCCAGATTTCTTGCTACATCAATTTTACTCAAATATCCAGCATTTCATGTATTTAGTATTTCCATCGTTTTTATTAATATGAAACATTATTATTGGACACAATGATAAGGGTTCAATATAATAGTTATAAATTATTTTGTATTTTCTCGTCATATCATGATAACGTTATACACGTACATGTTCCACATGGCTGGATAATATACCTATACATAGAGTACTAACATGGCAACCATCATTATTACTATGGTCATTATAATTACTATGTTTATTATGTTTATTTATAAATTATTATAAATATTATAAATATCATGATTATTATTATTATTATTATCAGGTCAAACCTGATATCATCATCATGACTACCAATGTCACTATACAATGCTACCATAATTACCACAGGACTATCACCAGCCTGTATACGGCACCATTATTGCCATCATCGCCAAGGCGAATATTGTTATATTTTTTTTCTTCTCTCTCCAATGTACATATATACACGCACACTGATTATGCTTTTGTTTCTATCATTTTCTTTCTACTAACGATAAAATTTGTAAAGGTGTCCCGTTTCATCCTAACAATAAATCATTCTGATATATTCCTTTAACTTATACCCTGGGGCACCTATTTTTGCTATTTTCTTCCATCTTTTACACAATACACTGCAGGGAGCAATTTTTTTTCTCCAACACAGCGCCGGACGGCACAACCACTCGTCCAGCCATGGTTTTTTTTCCTCCCTGGATAACACCAACATATATATATAGTGTCAAAATCATGTATTTTTTTTGTATTATTATTATTACTATTTCAAATGTCAACTTTTAAAGTGAGCAATCCTAGATTAACTATGTATAACTATGTACACCCACAACCTATCCCTCTGAGCACACGCTGGACTCACATCACCACGACATCGCTACACCTACACGACACCGACAGGGAAGACAAAGAAGAAGAGGTACGAGGAGCAACCAAGAAGAAAATATCACATCGACACGTCCACTCTACTTCCCGTTCCCGTTCGCGGGGACGCGAACTAATCGATGAGGGGTACTTGTACAGCCCGGGGGCCAGTACCCCCTGAGAGCCAACCCCCATCTTTTACCAAAACCACCCCAACTGGCAACACCATAAGACCAGAACATTATCTATACACAGCAAGCGGCGGCCACCCAGCCTGGGAGGTTAGCCAACTACTTGCAAAATATACACAAACATCTACACTAACAACTATCTGGGGCAGCTACATTTACGCAATGCTGACCACGCAGCGCCGGAAGGTATAAGAATGGAGTCCAAACTGGAGCCATTATCTGTTCTACTCTGTGCTTCGCCAGCGGCCCTGTCCGACGTCTGTTCCAGTTTTATCACCAGGTGATGTTCAGCCGTGCTCAGACTCCTTTAATTCTTGTGAACACCTACCCCAAACTTGTACACACAAATTGTATTTCATACTTGTTTAAATTCCCCAAGAGGGACATACCAATCTACATCTACTGACCAATAAATACGTGGTCAGTAAGCTACACTTGCATTACTAATTACACTCCACTTCACATCCTCATACCCCACCTGACCTTCGTCACAATTGCCCGTGACCGTAGTAGCCAGTAATTGCTTTGTCAGACTACATCGTACTCACAGCACGCGACGCGACTGCATAGCGTCGAGCCGCTGACTTAGCACGTCTATTGTATTACTCATTCCGCCCAGCTGGCAGGCCAGTATAGTAGCCTGTATTTAGAGATCCATCCCCTAGCAAATACTTGCATCTTGCTGGGACACCCCCAATAGATTAGACACCAAACACCAACACACTACACTAGTAAGCTCTCCCAGCTACGGGAAGCTACTCTCACCCAGGTACAGTCTTCTAAATTAACACAGTAACACAACCGTTTTTATCCCAACTACCCCCCCATCCAAGGGATTAAAACAATATGTTGTCATTTTAGTTGTTGAAATGACTTGTAGATGAAGAATTTCTGCATGGGAGAGATGAGATGTTAATCTCTCCCGCGAGATTGATGTTATGTCATTTCTAATATTCTTGTTGCCATCATAGTTCCGTTCCCATAACTTTTTAGTTGACCATCTTAACTGCTGTAAATTCGTTAGTAAATTCCTCCCTCAACTTCAGGAATTTCGACATAGTTGATACTGTAGATTGGTTCTATTAACTTTATAATTTGATGAATGTCGACTTCATATATCTGCTTGCACAAACTAAGTGCCTTCGTTGGTGAATTTCTATTTGCTTTGTTTGATTGTCGAGTAGCTTGTTGAGACGTCCTTCTCCGTTGAAATCACAAATAATAAGGGCCCAGAGTCTTCTATCCTTCCCCCTCATCAAATGTTCAGACCAAGGATCTGATTGGTCGCTGATAGTTGATGATCATAATAATCCTAAATTAAATAAATAATTAGTCGCATGTTTAATAAATAATTCTTATTTATTATTTAATATCTTCTATGATATTGCGATGTATTAAAATCATCCAGGTAATTAGCAAAGCTCACATTTCTTGGTCTCGTTTAAGTAAAGCCGCTTCTCATTGGCTGGCTGTCGCGTGCCGTACTTGCGTCTACCCCTTACAATCTCCAGACACACTTCGTCGCGCGAGCAAGGGTTGGCTCTCTTCGGGAACACTCGATTATCCTCGTGCACTCTCGTTCGGTCTTTGTTACAACCACGCAGTTCGACTTCAAGTTCCCGCACGTGGCTGCTAACCTTCTCATTGGCTGGCTGAATTAACTCGGTTAACTGTGCGATGTACAAAACTGTTTTTGTGTCAACTTGCAGCATACCAATATTTTAACATGGGACAATTTAGAAAACTTTTGACGAGATGAATAATTTCCTAGCCCATATCCATATAAGAGCACAGTACGATGGCTGCTTCGTATTTTAAGGATATTTTAGTGCATGTATTATTATTAACTGCCAAACGTAATTGGGCCCCCCATCTTCGTGAAAAGTAATCATCACAAAGACTCTAACCTTACATAGAAACTCTGAATAGATGGCTCAGTTTATGCGTTAGCTGTTCAAACAAATAGGCAATATGAGGAATATCTAACCTGCAAGACCATAACACAACAAAATTATATTACTTAAATAGCAGACACTTACTTTAACGTTTCACAAGATGTCTTTGTTAAGGGCGCTGTGGAGACATCCAAATGAACCAGCAAATTTTTCGAATTGAGTTCTGATAGGCTGAAACAAAGGGGACATACTTTTCTAAGCATTCCTTAGTTCTACTGCTATTAACTTACTTGCGAATTTTGCATAGAATGAATGTCTGTCAGTTGTCCGCCTTGTGGTGTACTGGCTAGCATTCTTGGCTGTCACGCCGGAGGTCCGGGTTCGAATTCCGGCTTTTGCCACGAAATTTTAATTCTGGTCTGAGGGATGGAACGGGGTACACTCAGCCTCGTGAGGCAAACTTCTCAGGGAGGGGGGGGGGTCAATTCCCATCTCGGCCATCTTGGAAATGTTTTTCCATGGTTTACCCACTTCTACTCCAGACAAATCCCGGGGTGGTTCCTAACTTAAGGTCACAGTCGTTTCCTTCGTAATCCTCATCTTAATTTTAAATACACGTACATACATCTCAATAACACAGGTTATCGGAAAAATTTATCTCTCTCACACGCACACATACACCCAAGTACACGGGGATTCATGACCACAATGTCGTGAAGCCCCTAAATCAATGAACAACATGTCTGTCTGCGTGTGTAGACTAGCCTAGCCAATAAGCTACGTAGGTCCTTCCTATCAATTCTTTAATGATGAAATTGAATCGCATTGAATTTGGTAGGCTACAGAATAAGCACAAATAGAGGGCACCTCATTCCCATATTTGATATCACCCCCTCCTTAATTAACGAAGAGAGTATTTGAATGCCGCATTGGAAAACCATATCAAAAAAAAGGAAAGGAATGAGGGGAAACTGTATCATGGCAAGCCTTAGCCGCTCAAAGTACAAGATCATCAAATAAATTGTTCCAAATTGGTGACCATGCGAAAATTCAAACATCAGGCTATATTCCGTACCTCATGCTCTAATGAAACTATGCTCGTGGTATATAAAGCACTTATGTTGGCAAAGTGATAGCTTTATCAGATTGAATTTTCCCGAAATCAATATCTTGATTTTTTTAATATAAAAATAAATAAATAATAAATCTCTACTTAGTATAAAACAAAGTCCACGATTCTTGGATGTTACGGGTAAAGTCGAGAACCACTGGATGGATTTTGATGCGGTTTACACCATTCTGTAAAGGATATATCGAGGATGATTTCTGTAGAAAATAATTTATTTATGATCCAAGGAAGCCTTGCAGTAACGATTTCAGCGGAAAAGTCGGAAAAAAAACTGGCGTCAGAGCGCTTTGTACGCTTACGCTGGGCAAACCGTTAAAAATATCTAAATATTATGAGTGTAAGAATTGTACAGCATGAAAAGTTCTACAAAAGTCCACGAGAGCATTTGTCTATCTTCAATACATCGCCCTCCATACGTGTTTTTACGTTTTAATTTCTTCCAACCATGTCCATTCAACTACTGAGGCGACAGTTTACGAGCTAGCTAAGGGTGAGTCTGTCATCCCTGTTACAGCCTAGCTAGCGGGCGAACCTATTTCCCCAGATACAGCCAGCAGCAAAACGTTGAGTCGTGCTGAGTTAAGATTTCTGAGAAGGGTAGTTGTGTTTGGAGTTTCCCTGGAAGTGCAACTCGGGTTTTCTTCATTTCTCCTGTGAAACACAGTCAAGTTAAGTTTGGACGGAAGGGGGATTTGACTTTCATTCACCTCGCTATTCCCTGGGAGTGCAACTCTCATTTCGCCTGTGAACTCTTCGTTCCGCAAAATTCACAGTCAATTTAAGATTGGACGGAAGGGGGATTATATTACATTTAATTACACTGATTGGCGTATAATCTCTACATAGTATAAAACAAAGTCCCCGATTCTTGGATGTCATGGGTAATCTCGAGAACCACTGGATGGATTTTGATTGGGTTTTCACCATTCTGTAAAAGATATCCCCAAGAAGGTTTTTGAGGAAAATAATTTATTTATGATCAAAGGAAGCCAATCAGTAACAATTTCAGTGAGAAAGGGGAAAGAAAAACCTGGCGTCTGTGCGCTTTTTAAGTATATGCTGGGCAAACCGTTAAAAATATCAATATACTATGTGTGTAAGAATTTTCAGCAGGAAAAGTTCTACAAAAATGCCGCCAGTGCATATCTCTATCTTCAATTCATCGCCTACTATGAGTGTTTTTAGATTGGACGGAAGGGGGATTTGAGTTTCATGCACATCGCCATTCTTAAATTACGTCTGACAAGAATTCGTTGCATATGCATCTCCATGATAATATAATTAATAGTCCAGTCAGTGATTTTAACCCATCATGCTGAGTCGTAAAACTGATATAGGTCGTAGTTCCTTGACATCGAAAATAAAGGCGCTTATCACGTAATGCATTCATAACTGTTCCCGGGCGAAGGAGGGGCGGGTAGCTAGTGTGCCCAAATGGACTTTGGCACAAACTTCCAACCCACACTAATTTAAGTCAAGATATAACTAAGGAAATATAAGACTTTGATATAAATTTTTAAAAGAACCGCAAGGGTTAATGCTAAAAGCACAATCATCTAGGTGACGCATGAATCGATAAGATAAATGTGAGGCAAGAAGGCCCAGCTGCGTATGATGTCATTGCTAACGAAGCAGAAAAGAGTTGACGCACGATATTAAAATAACCCAGTGTAACTTTCCACTCGAGACGAAGAGAGGAGATGGAACAAATAAGTGCGAACGCAGCAGTAAATTGACAAACCGTATTCAGGAAGTCGGCAGAAATCATTGATATTGGCCAAAATACGCAAAATTATTATATAATCTCTCCACAGATGATATTTATTTTGGAAACTAGAATTTCTAGAGTGGCAAAAGTTCTTAAGAGTTACGCCAAACAGAAGAGCTATATCAGCAATATACAAAAGGGGCTTCACCGAGTCATAGAGTGGGAGAGAAAGCAAAAAGAAACACCCGCCTACACAATTGGCGGAGCGAATTTATTTCATTAAAATAGATTCCCACGATGCAATTTTGGAATAATAAATAGATTTGAAACGTTTAGATCAGAAGCTTTAAGATGGTTATTTTCTCAAAGAGATACCACTATTGGTTTGGAAGATAAATTTTGAAAGAAAGCCATATTAGTTTGTTTGTTGTCAACCAGATAAATAGGGAACGACAGTCAGAGGAGCATTGCATTGCAGTACAGTTTTACGGTCCGCTTGGACGGAAGTGCTACGTCACGTCATAGGCAAAGTCAAATACTCCGTAAGGGGAGACGTCGCAATTATGCAGATCCAGAGAGGCGCTGCACGCCACATTTTATATTCAGTTCATCCACGCACGTACTAGCCGAAATTATATCATGTTGGACACGAGAAGGGTTTTTAAAGAACATTATCAATTCAGTCTACAACGAACCTTGAGAGGTCGTGCTGGTCGTTATGTCCTGCTTGCGTTAAAGCGCGTCGCGCTAATCGCATCAGTCAGTCAGTATATCGTGTCCGCAGTGACGGAACATAGTGGTCATCAGACATTCTATCTTTAACATCAACAGATCCGCGGAGGTACCGCGTGGTGTCAACAAGTAACATTCAGCCACTATTGAGTGCTGATACGCGTCACGCTAAATCGCGTCAGAATAAATAGTTAAAAGCACGGTATTATTCGTCAGCACACGAACTATAGTCAGTCCAGAGCCACAAAGGCGCTGTGTAGTGATAGCCGACGAGTAGAAGAACAGTTAAGAGTTCGAGACTCCAGGGAGTCAGTACGGTCAAAGTTGAGAAACGATAGTTATCAAAAACAGAGAACAATATTTAAGTGCCGCAAATACATTAAAGGAACTCCTATGTCAGAGAAGCGCGAGTTCAATTCAGTATAACAACGCTAGGGAATGCATTTAGAGTCAAATTGCAATCCGTCTAGCAGAAACGCTGTTAAAGATCATTACCGTCAGATTAGAGTAAACGGTGAAGTCAAAGAACAGATTCATTTATAAACTATTGTTCGAAAGACTCATTAGGAGGTCCAGATAGGAGAAAGGAACTTGTACGAGCCATTAGCACGTTTAATGCTGTTTATTGGAACCAGCAGTGAAGTGTCAGCCGTCATTAGGAAATCACTGAGATATGGTGGTAGGAAGAAGTGTGATGTGAAGTGAAGTGAAGTGAAGTGAAGTGGTAAAATAGAAGAAAGAGTATTAATATTTTGTAGGTTTAGTGATTATTTCTGAAAAGTGAAAATGTGCTCTTTTAAAATCCAGTGTGTAACGTATAAATACGGTAGGAAGTGTATAAAAATTAGTAACCTGGAAGAGTACTAGATTATGGAGGTGGGCGACCCCATTCATATGATATAATCACCAGCTGCACACGGGTGAGTAATGAATATTACATTATGAGTGTTGTTACACTATGTACTGTCCTAGCGTAATCAAGTGCTTACTGGGGAGTTTTGCCTTGATTCGCTAGTTATATTTGAAATGCACTAAATGATTGATAAATATGTTTGGGATAAATGTAATGTTTAATCACGAGGGTAATCTCGTTGGAAATGCAGATATTATTGCAGTAATTGAATATAAATTAACTAAAACCCGCAAATATGAAAAGATTTTATAAGTAAATAATCGAAAAGGAAGAATCGAGATGTGAGATTTAAATGGCTTGAATTTTCGCCAGATAAATAAATTAAAGTAAACGAACGCTGAAATAATGAAGGAATAATAATAATTGTGATGTTATCGGGTTATCATATATTAAATAAATGGTTAGGCCGAGCATTTGCGTTACATGAATAGAGAAATAGTGAAGTATTTGAAAAGTTAAAAATCGAGCTCAAAATATAAGAGAATAATGAATTGAATAAATAATAACGCTTTGAAATCATGATAACTTTTGAGAGCCCTTAATTAAATGGTGAAATCGGAACACCGACGGTTGAAATAATAAATTTTAGGCTGGCATGTCGAAGTTGTGAAGTAAATATAAGAGAAAGATCCGGGAGTATTTTATAAAATTATATGAGGAAGGTAAATAAGTTAGGGAGATCCAAGCCAAGTTATAATCACCGAAAATGGCCAAGTAATAAGAATGAGTTAGCTGCAAGCTATTAATGAATACATGATCCAGAATATGCCTTGTGTCGGGAGATGGAACAAGTGAAAATAAGTTGAAGTTATGTTGAAGTGAAATAAATAACTTGGACGCCGTCGTCGTAACGAAAGTAAGCATTCACATGTGAGTCCCGCTGAACGGATCGCAAGGGTCCCCAGCCTGGCGTTGATGTAATAAAGTGTTGAAATCGTGGATGTGCAATTCCCACCGAAGTATAGTTGTTATGGTATATAATGGAGCGTCGTATGTACGGTCGTCGTAATGAGGCATCGTAAATAAATGTTGAAATCGTGGATGTGCAATTCCCACCGAAGTATAGCTGTTATGGTATATAATGGAGCGTCGTATGTAAGGTCGTCGTAATGAGGCATCGTAAATAAAGTCGTCGAAATGGAGCACCCTAAATAAGGTTGCTAAAATAATGTATTGTACATCTTCTCCGAACTAGAGCAACAATATCCTGGAATCATGAAATATAAATAATTAAATGCAAATGAGAAATAAGTTGTTGTGTAAAAATGATATCTAACAGCTTGGATTGCCGTGGTTTTAAAACAGTAAACCTCATAGTGAATCTTGAAGTGATTGTCGAGGGGAGTGAGGTGACAGCCAGACCTGACCTAGCCTCTTGTGAAGGGGAGAGACCGAAAATGGGCGTTTGTTGAGTAGAGTTTTTAAAAGATACTAGCGTTAAGCAAATGCTACATAAAATTTTTAATTAAAAGATGCTAATGTAAAATAAATTGGATAATTGTAATGCTGGGATCGATTCAATTCTCCCTATATTAAGTTTGAAGGAATTGAATAATATTTGACTGACTTAATCAAATATTATTCTTGTTAATTAACCGATTCTTCCTCTATAAATAAATGATACTGACGGGTTATGGAATAATGGGTAATAAGATGGATAATCCCACAAATAATAAAGAAACAGTGCATAGTGTAACATTAAAACACATCACCATGGTGCATGAATAGAAGGTAAGGGAGTGAGGGTCTGATCCATATTGTGACATGTCTGTAAATAAATGTATTATGCTAGTGAAATACCTAAGGCTTGGTGGAAGGCAATGGTTTAACTAAAGAAAGTAAACAAAGGATAAACAAGTGATTATATGAATAAATATGACCCTGGAGGGTAGTCAAGTAATTTAAATACCCACAAGCCTTAGAGATGAATTTTTAACTGAAATGATAGGAAGGCTCTATGCCAAAATTGACAAACTGAAAAATCATGAACATTATTAAGTAAAGAAGCTAAGCAAGAAAGTTTAAGTGTCTATGAAATGACGTTTTATTGTTTGAAGTGATCATACTCGAAGGGACAATTCCGAGTAATGTTTATTTTTGTGAATTTTTGATATTGATTTTTTTCAATTTTGTGCATTTGTTCTTAGTTAAAATAAACAGTTTCTAACTGTAATGCTGAGTTTTTCCTAGATCTTGATAAACTTATTGTGTTTTCATATCGAATGTGAGGGCAGTTGTGGGTGGAACGTAACGCACCCCGACGCCGAGAGCGTAGCCTGGGTACTGTCTAAATATTTTCCGCCAAAGCGGGTACACTAGTAAATAATAAATAAATTGCTTTGTATGCCCAAAGTAAACGAACATTGACCCCATACACTGAAGATGACGATAGGGCATAGACATTTATTAAAATATTCAAATCAATCATTCAAAATGTAGGCTAATTGCGCATTTAATACGTAAATTCGTTTAAGAGTCATGCCACACAACAGACCTCGCTAGTATTCATTATAAGACTACTCTGCATATAGTGCGCAGTCTCCATCTTGAATAGGGCTATATGAAAATGAAAATCCACAGCCTGCTTCCAGTTTCCGACCGGGTCAGGAATGGAATGAATGAAGCCCCCATCTAGCGGCGAGGATATGAACTGTGACGGCTGCCGAGGCCTGACGCACTCCTCTGGGGCAATGATTAAATGAATGACAGATGAAATGAAATGATAGTGGAGAGTGTTGCTGGAATGAAATGTTGACAGGGAAAACCGGAGTACCCGGAGAAAAACCTGTCTGCCTCCGTTTTGTCCAGCACAGATCTCACATGGAGTGACCGGGATTTGAATAGGGCTACATAAGTAATTAAAATCCATAACAATCTATTAGAACTGCAATGACAATGGTAGACTTGTACAAGTGATTTTAGGCTACCTGTATAAAGCATGAAGAACTCAAGATGGTGGCTAGGCGCTCCAATCTCTAGGCCCTATATATAAACATGATTTTACGTGATAGTTAGTATGTGTGTGTGAGTGTCCTTTATGCGTTCATATAGCCTACCATTCATCCAATTGCGATGCAACTTTGGTGAGTTGTTATGTACACTCCAGGGAAGGTTTCTGACTTAGTAAATCTATTTTAAAATAGGTAGCGCACGAGTAGTTTCAACAAATGAGTGACGACGTGCGAATAGTTTCAACAAAGTCCCGTATGCGTTCATATACCATTCATACGATTACGATGAAACATCGATGAGTTGTTGTGTACTTTCCCGTGAAGGTTTCTGACTTGGTAAATCCTTTTCGCAGTTGGTAACGCATGAGTAGATTCAACAAATGAACGACGGGACGCCAATCGTTTCAAGAAACATGCGTATGCGTTCATATAGTCTATCATTCATCCGATTGCGAGGCATCTTTGGTGAGTTGTTGTGTACACTCCTGCGAAAGTTCCTGACTTAGTAAATCCATTTTACAATAGTTTAGAGGCAGTTAATGGAAAAAGAAAAAATATATTATGTATCGAAAAGCACGTCAACAAACAAAATTACAACGCCAACATTTTCTTTGATTGGCATTGCAATGCATGCCGGGTACGGCTAGTAAGACATAAAATTTATTACTCAGGATGCAAATTAGATGCATTAAAAACATACCTCGTTGGCACTAGTCGTATGACTATCACAATTAATTTGTCACCCAGCCACCAGCCAACCGCGTCGGACGGATGAGCGACGACCTGTTGAAACCACCACACACCGTCGGGAGTGGAATACATATTCTTAAAACATATTTATGCATTGCAATCTAGTTTGGTAGCAAATAATGTCACTAGTGCGGTAGGTCGAGATCTTGGAATGTCAGGGCCTTAACTGGATCGTTTGTAGGTGGATTTTCGTCAAACTAAATCCACCAATAGACTACTTATATCTAGCCATAACTTATTCAGCCAGACAAAGGGATCCGAACTACTATGAACAACTCCAGGTTATTGTTATAAAAATGCCTCAACACTCGATGACTTTTATTTCAGAAAAACACACATATTAAATAATTCACTCCTACACAATCTTCCGACTCTTCGTTTGGCATGAATAATTGGTAATTATTTAAAGCATTCTTTTTCTTGTAGTTTAATATCGCAGAAATGATTTTTAGACCTAAACTATAGCTCAATGAAAGTAACGCCCAAGGCGAGTTCCATTCATTTCGAATTCAAGGTGATCTAAGTAAATAAAAATATCTAAAATTCCAACTAAAGATTGTCTGTTACCTGTACATTTTGCGACATAAAAAGAAACACTGAGCACAAATATTTCTCTTCTTGGTGGCCCGTTACTATCTCTAATCACATATCAACACATCTTCTCAAACAATAACTTCAGACAATATGTAATAGGCTATAAACATTAAGTCGACGAAAATTTTCCCTATTTATTCCTGCAGGCTAAGAATGTCCTCTTCTTAATTATTGCATTCTATTATAATAAATCCGTATAGGCGCTAATATCGCAGCTTCTCATTAGCTCACGTTAGTCGCGTGGTCAAGTGTAGGTGCGTGTAAACTTCCTCACCTATTCTTAAAATTCGGCGGTATAGACTTTGATAGCGCACGTGCAGTAAACATTTCAGATAATCTTATAATTCCTTGATGTGCGGTAAAAAAAATGCAAGCATGTGCCTATCAATCAATGTTCTCAGCGAAGCTTGCGACAAAGCGACAAAGGACCCTCCCCACATTATAGCTGTCAATCAAATAAACACACCATCGCGGCTATTCCTATCCGGGCTTCAAAAAAAAAAAGGCAAACCCATGATCTATTAGGGCTAAAATGACTAACATTTTTCAATACGGTAGACCACCATAAGTGGCTTTCTATGCCCAAGACAAGAGATCAGAGACATCACACATTCAAGATGGCGACTATAACAAAGGATGTAATTGCGCGATTAGCATGGAACTTGGTAACTGTGGAGTTTCATGAAAGAGACCTCACTAGCACTAGACATAAGACTATCAAACAGAATATAGGGTGCCCCATGTTGAAAATTTGTCATTAGAATCGATAACCCACAATCCATTAGTGCTACAATGAAGAATATCCACATGAAGGTAGACTCTTACGAGATATTTTATTTGCACAAGTCATAAGGCCAGCGGTTTAATGAATTCATGGTGGTGGGTGAGCGAGCTAATAATACATGAAAATCAATTAGACTACTCAGGATGCGGTTGCGCATTAACACGAAACTTGTATGTAATGTTGCTTATGTACTGTTGATGTTGTTTTATCGGTGTTCCAACCGCGAGTGTTTCGACACTCACAAGTGCGTGTATTTTTCCTTGTTGTCATTTAGTTAGGAACACTTGGTGTACATGTGTTTATTGTAGTTGCCTTCCCAACGTCTCAACTTACTACTGCTTACCAATGGCCCACATCCAAAGAATCTATATCCTGGGCTGGGTCAGATTGAGTAATTGTCGCATGAATTCTCACGATAGGGTATTCCAAATCCAAACCGAACCGATTTTCATGTTTCATTCATTAATTAAGGCATTTTGATAATCGGCTGTTAAATATATATTTTGCTAAGCTAGGTTTGTGTACTGTCGATATAATTTTACTATTGTTTTGGCCGCGAGTGTGTTGACACACGGGTGCGTGTATTTTTTCCTTGTAATTTGTTTAGGAATAATTGGTGCACATGTGTTTATTGTCATTGTCTTTATTTTTTCTTGCTAATTATGACGAAGATTTTGAACTTTAACATTTTAATGATCTTTTTCGGAATAATATTTTTGTGGGGTTTATTTTGTGTGGGTCGGTTTATTATATTTTATTTGATCTTATTTCAGTTGATATTTTATGTGCCTTGTATAGTTTATTAAATTTTAAGGTAATTTATAATCATTCCCGTGTGTTTTTTTTTGTAGATAGCCCTATGTTATCCAAAAATCCAGGATATTAATGGAACTGAGCGCGATTCCAAGGGCAGGGTCCTATTCTGGCGTACCCACGGGTACATTACCTCCTTTGACATGGGCTGTTGTTATTGATTCATTTAGGGGGTTGCGACATCGTGGCCATTTAGCTCTGTATGTGTGTTTGTCTGATAACCTGTGTTATTGAGGTGTTTGTGGTAGTTTGTGTGCTGAGGCTAGAATTTGGAAGAAGCCGGCTGTGGCCTTAAGTTAAAAAAACATCCCAGCATTTACCTGGAGTAAAAGTGGGATACACAGAAAACCACTTTTAGGATGACTGAGGTGGGAATCGAACCCACCTCTTCTCATTTCTGCTTCCCGAGGCTGAGTTTACTCCGTTCCAGCCTTCAGACAAGCATAACAATTCTTGGTAGAGCCGGAAATCAAACCCAGACCTCAGAAGTGACAGCCAAGAATACTAGCCACTGCGCCACGAGGTGATTCACATAGGCCTTGTAACGCTGCGTATCATGGTCCGACAGTCAATTATTAGGCTTAGAGTAAGTTAAATAATTTGAAGTATTCCCGATCTAACGCCTTCCAGCTTCCCTGCTCATACGTTCCCCAGGTAATGAATGGTTTCTCGCCACTATTTAAGCAATTACAGAGCTCCGTACTTGAATATTACCGTATAAGATATTTTGAATGGAACTCATTTTAATTCATTATTCTGAATCACATTGAAGTAAAATAAACCACCGACGTTCAGAATTACACGTGTGTTCTACTCGCATTTTGTGAAACTAGACATCTATGGCACCACGAGTTTACTAATAGGAGAGGAAATAAGTTAGCCTACTCTTACTGCTGCTTCAGGACAAGAAATCGGACTATTTTCCAAATAAATTGTAGGTAGGCCTACTTGATTTCAAAGCGAGAGGTGTATAAGCAAAAGAGGCCGCAGTACTAACTGTTAATAGGGGATCATGGAGGTGACTTGTTAGCGAACAGATGTTTGCAGACTAGACTGGACGCTGAAAGGCAAAACACTCTGAAATGAAAATGCATGTTAATCTTGACTGATTTGTTTAAGCAGCCATTGAGGGCATTAATTATCCCTCATAGCAGACAGGCAACATCTCAGTGAAACAATTACCAAGGCCAATTAATATCATGCCTCGTAATTGTATTTTATCTCCATGGATGAGAAGTGAAAGTGTGCATTCATTAGCAACAAAATAGTTATGAAATAATCGTACATAACCATAAGTCTGGAACCATGCTAAGACTTCATTGCAGAAGACAATCTTAATAGGCAGTAAGATGATGTTACAATCCACACATGGATGTGAAATATGGTGGCAACTTACCGAACATACAGAGCATTCCGGGTCGTAAATATTGAGTCGATTCCAGTCTTCCTCAGGATTAACCTGTAACGAGGTAATTACGATTAATACACTGAATTTGTTTATATGAACCCAAGTTTGAATATTCTGGTGAACTTTTAAAATGATGTATGGCAGTGTCTACTACGAATGTACTGTATATAGGCTAGCCGGAAGCACACACACTCACACTATAAATTGTGAATATCGCATACGAAGTTTGATGTTTTCAGTCGGTCAACACGATTGTACCCAATTGTGGTGGGTTATTCCCTAATCCTGAAAACATTAACATGCGTTTAATAAATAATAATAAATAATAATTAATAACTGTATGTATCAACCTCATGAAAAAATCAGGTTTAGGGAATAACCCATCGCAATTGGCTACAATCGTGTTGACCGACTGAAAAAAATCAAACTTCGTATATCAAAGCAACACTGAAAATGGCTTCAAACACCATAATGAATACCGTATATTTCATTAAAAAGGAAAGATTCGTAAGCTTGCATGGCTGTCCTCAAACATTTTCAAAGTTTATTTAGTTGTCGCCTTGGGGTAGAGCACCAAAGTCTGGTCCTTGTTGAAGCACCAGATACCGTGAGAGACCCATTGTTAGGCAACATTAGGACTTGTCGAAGCCAGTTCTGAGAGGTGGAGGCGGGGTGGGAGGAGCGAAATTGAACTAGTCACCCTACCGCAATTACCGCAGGGACATCTCAGAGATTTAAAAATGGTGTATGAGCAGAAAGCTCTTGTTCTCTTCTAGGAGCAAATCTTGGAGGTAGAATATTTCAGCCCATCGAATTTGGATTTGTCAAGCGATAATCGCAGGAAGCCCAACGAGCCTGTTAGAACGCTGCTGAAATCTAACGAGAAGGTGAATTATTGAAATGGAGTAAATAAACAATCAAAACGGTTGTATTGATAATGGGCAACAATCCACATTCAATGCATGTGAGGATATACGGTGAGCCACTATAAAAGATGGCACGAACAGAATATCCATTCATGTCATGGCAGTAGGTGTAGCAAAGCAAGGATTTCCTGATAAGCAGCCACTTTTATGCCAGTACATGCTTACGTGAGCGACCAATGTAATCATAAGTTCATCGAAATGTAATGTTCTTCAGTCGGTCAACGCGATTGTACCCAATTGTAATGGGCGGTTCCCTTATCCTGAAGACAATTTACATGAGATTAATAAATACACTTGGTTGACCAGTTTCGATCGTCAGGCGATCACCATCCGATCCTTTACACTTGGGCTATTAAATATATGTCCTCAAGTATGGCTTATGATATTTACAGTAATAGCAGAAGTAATTAAACTAACACACCTAGTCAGGATATGAGATTTTTTGTTGAGGTACTGATAGTTCGCTTTCTTAGTGTGATTATGTGATTGTTATTAAATAGTCAGGTTATTGTGGATTGTGCACTTAGCTGTCTGAGTGATGTGTGGTCCGTTTCCGCGCAGCTGCCACTTCCCGCTGCCTGCACTGAAGTGGACTGTATTTCCTGTCTTATTACGTTATCTCTTAACCTCCTTGGCCTTTCCCCCCGCATTCCTAACTGCCTGTGCTTGTCGAGCAATGTAGCATATGTTTGGTGCCAAGTCTAGAACATTCTAATATGATGTATGTTACTGTATTCTGGACTTCTTCAACTATTAAAGGCCAGTTTCTTCATTTTCGCCACGCGTAAGCTTGTTGTTGTTCGATTCTTCAGTCTTTTGACTGGTTTGATGCAGCTATCCATGCCTCTCTGTCCTGATTTAATCGTTTCATCTCTTCATAGCTACCACACCCTACATCCAAGGCAATCTGTTTAACATATTCTAACCTTGGTCTACCCCTACAGTTCTTGTCCTCGACCCTTCCTTCCATAACCACTCTGTATGTGTCCTACCAACCTATATCTTCTCTTCGTTAGCAGTCGCCAGAAACATCTCTTCTCTCCCACTCGTCTTAATACCTCTTCGTTTGTAACCTTACCGACCCATCTGATCTTCATCATTCTCCTGTAACACCACATTTCAAATGCTTCAATTCTCCTCTTTTCTGCTGCACCAATAGTCCAAGTTTCACTTCCATAGAGCGCCACGCTCCAGACAAAGGCTTTCAAAAATGACTTCCTAATAGCTAAATTTATATTCGATGTCAACAGATTCCTTTTTTGTAGAAATGCTTTCCTTGCCTGAGACAACCTACTTTTAATATCCTCTTTGCTACGTCCATCACTGGTTATTGTGCTTCCTAAGTAACAGAAGTCTCTTACTTCCTTCAGCTTTTCACCTGCCAATTTTATCTCCAAAGAGGTTTCTGATTTATTTCGGCTGCATTCCAGTATTTTTGTTTTACATTTATTAATTTTCATCATGAATTCTTTCTGTAAGACGGAGTCCATACCATTCAAAACCGCCCTATAAGCGCTACCTGGTCTAATGAGAACCTTTAATACTGCCGTTAATGCCGGCCTTGGTTTATTGCAGTTATGGTACAAAGTACATCCTGATCCAGCAACATGTTTCCCTATGTTGCTCCCTTATCTAGCTTGGCTGCAACGTTGTGTTGTTTCTTGTTTCAAACGGGGGTGTTTTCTAGTAGTGTAAAGAGGGGTGAGTTCTCCATGAATGTGAGTTCGTTTAAATTACTAGGGTTGTTTATTTTAACTAAGTGTACCTCGATTGCTTTCTGTAAGTCAAGAGCTCCTCCTAACGCTAGTCACGCCTCCCTGGCTTATGTGGTTATAGCCTACAGTCCAACCGAACAATTCACTTCGGGCTTTTTTTTTTCTCTACGGGGGATCAATATTAGTACGAGTATAATGAACCTTAAGAGAATGTTACAGTATGTGGGGCTATATACACACATATGGTTGGGGCGTGACCGGGTTTAAGGTAAAGCGTGGAAGAGAGCAGCGTTGTCACGTAGTGGAGTTTGTAGGCGCAGCGACGATATCTTAAATTTCAAGTTACTTTTACTCTTTAGTGTACAATCCCTTGCGCTCCCCTGTTTGGCCCAGCAGAGAAACCAGATGGTTTTCAAATTCAAATAACGACCAGTGAATGTTTTGTATTTTATTTCAGAATGAAATATACATAAGCATTTTACGTTACGTAAACACGATTCGAACATGAATTACGGCAACAGCGAAGGCCTATAAGATTGGAAGACACGTAGTTTCAGTTGGATGGATCAATTGCTCCCACTGCAAGGGCATAAATTACGTAATTAGGAGAGAGTGTCTGAGTGATCTCGCAGCGAGGGGTCATTCCATGGGCTACCAAGGTCGCCCGACGTCAACCCTTGCGATTACACTCTGAGGGATTATCTCAAGAGATTCACTTCCCTTCATTTCTCTTTTTTCTACACATTCCCGTTACAACACAAAATAATTTAGCTATTTTATGTGGTTTCTTTTATTTTCCAATTGATATGGTTCTCGTGTGATATTTCCTTCCACATTCGATAAGGTGTATATTCCCTTCATCAAAATACCCAGAGTTAAGTCGCCAGCAAGGGTTGCTACGTGGTGCTGGAAGTCCTGAGTGTGGATTTCGCCCTGGATTTTACACAGTCCCTCTAGGCAAATGTCGAAAAGGTTCGTTATTTTCGGTCCCTTGGTACCTAACAAATCATCGACCGTGATTATTGCACATACAGACACCGTAAAACACAGGTTATGAGCAAAATCAACACGCACGTTGTATTATCAGCTCTCAGGTTAGCTGGATCTCCAAAAACACAGCCATGGGTTATGCGAATAGATGGCCCCCAAACCAAAAGTAGTGCTATAATGAAGCACACTAGGCAGGTTGAAGAGAGAGGTAGTTTTTAATTGCTTTCCTCATTGATGCAGTGTAGCAGCATTGGCCTTATGAGCAGAACCTTTCACAACATTCTCAGTCAATGGCTGTGTCCCTAATGCACCACTCATACCTCTGTAGCTACCATAGCCATCAATGAGGCTGAGGCTTCAATGAAAAGCTAGCCTGTGTCAGCAGACATATATAACAATACTGCCTTACTAATGCCTTATTTCCTGCAATCCTGCACTGAGGGTTCCATGTTAGGGCCATTTCCATGAACTCTTCATTAACGATTCATTCCAATTTAACTAAATACGAGAGTCAACGCACTGTTATGCTCCATACATTTCACCAGGGCGGTCGGGGTCGTAATTTGTTAAAATAATACACTTGCTGAATCTCGTGTATGATAATAAAGTCACTATCTCAATCGACAAGCGTGGAGGACTGAGCTTCTTATGATTTGTATGCAAATAAAATGATCTAATGAAAAATATGTTGTTATTATTTCCAAACCTTAATAGTTGCTAGTGAGTATTCAGTTGACCTAACCTAACCTTACCTAACCTAACTTAAGTGGGCGCGATTATAGTGGGCACCATTTTTACTAGAATGGTATTTTAATAAATTCAATTGGTGCACCTTAGTTGTTGATAGTCAGTAGTCAGTTGGTCTTGGTCCAGGCAAGCGTAAACATGCTGCATACGCTGATTGTCGATTGTCAAGGGTTTAAAATTGGTGATAAAAAATTTATATTAAAAGAGGTGGCATTATTGACTGTTCAACGTTTTGGATTTCAAAACCAACCCATCTCGTGTTTAAACCGACCTATGCTTTCGATATGTTGTGTGAAAAATACCGAAAACAAACGCAATGGATTGAGAATAATTTGCAAGTAGAATGGAATGAGGGAACCATTTTTTATGAATATCTCGACATAGTGATGAAGGCGCATTTGTCATTGGCCAATGTGGTATTTGTCAAAGGTGGTGAAAAGCGACAATGGATACAATAGTTTAAGGCTTCTTACTGTCAATGTATCGATCTCATGGATTTAGGGTGCCCCTCACTACAAACACTCATGGACCACTGTATATGTGGTGACATTACCAACAAAGCCCTGGCACATACGTGGCACTTTTTTCATTGGTTAACCACAAATGCCTGCTGGGACATGTTAAATAAAATTAAAACTGAAGTGTTACCCGTTGGTGACAGCAGTGAGATTCCTACAAGCGAAGTGTAAAAATCAACGTTATAGGATGGAGGGCAGTGCTACAGATAAGGCCATTGGCAAATTCTTTGTTTGCAAAAAGAAACTGGACAGTTTTACAAAAGAGAAATTAAATGCTCTACCAACATTATTTTTTTATTATGTGGCTGATAATGCAGTGAAAGAAAGCTGGCAACATGTACCTAAATCGTGGACTCAAGACCCTGTGTTAAGTGAATTTGCAACCATGTACTGATTACGATCACCATAAGCAAGTACCCATTGCAAAATTACCATCTATGCGGCAGTGTGTTACTTGTCAGCTTGTCAAACTGTATCTCGGTCATAAAACCTGAAGCAAAGGTTTTGTTTCCTGATTCCACGGGTGTGATGGCGAGAAAAAAGCAACATCATCATCAACAGAGGAGGAAGATCAAAACTTTTCAACGCCGATACAAGAGGATATGTCGGACTTGTACTGGTCGTGGCGTCATTGACAAAGTGATTAATGTAATACCTTTCGAAATGCACTTACCAGGGTATCGCTACGGTTATCTTGGAACAAAGCTGCATCTACGTCTGCAGCGCGGCGATGTACCTATTAATCCTTTGGATCTAGCTTGCAAAGAACATGACATTTCTTATCGCCATAGTCCACCTGCATTAAGACGTGTGGCAAATAATGTGTTGTTGAAAAAAACTAAACAACGTTTGACATCCTGTGATGCCTCAGTGGGAGAGAGATTGGCAGCCCTTATTGTGATTAATGCTATGAGAGGAAAGTTAATTCTGAGTGGACATAAACATTGAAAAAAGGAAAAAGGATTGAGGAATTTGTATTTTGTATTCTCTTTTTTTCTAACCCTATACGTTGTGAAATAGAATCAGTTTTACCAGAGCACGATGTCTTTTAATTTTAAAAATTTGGATAGCCATATTTTCATTTTAATTTTTGCATTTTTAAGTTTGATATTTTGCACATTGCCGATATTGAAAAGTTCATTTCTTATTTTGTTGTTAACACATGTTCATTTCGCCTATGTAGAAAGTTCCTTTTTTTTCTCTCAAACACGTTTTCTCATTTTAAGTTTTCAAAATGTCTTGGTGCGAGTGCTTGGCTATGGCGATGGTGCAGTCTCTCTGTCTGCTTCCAGAAACGTAGTGACACACTACAGGTAAGACTGTCTTACAAATAAAGCCTATCTACCCCTGCATTCAAAGAAAAAAACTTTAGAAACAAAATATACTATTTAAAATTAACATAAGCTTTAATTCCCCGCACCCCCCATCCTCTCCTCACCGTGTTTGCTTATGGTCGAACAACAAATGTTATGTACTCATGCTTTCTCTTTGTCTCTCTGTAGTCATACATCCACGCATACATACATGTCTTTGGGAACAAACACAACCACCATATTTATTCCGAAGTCACTAGTGTATAAATAACAAGCAAACAAACGTCAAACAGCTCAGTCATGGATTGCCTCAAAGCCACAAGATGTGCCACAACAATAAATTTAAAATCTGAGTAACAACGTTTCAAGACACATCCCTCACATGCACACCATCCCAAAGAACTTTCAGTTATAAATTTTCCATTACAAAAAAATATACTACTCTTTACTATAAAAAACAAATAACTCATTTGTACAGTCTTGGAATGCAAAATAATATTTACAATTTACCATTTTTTCAATTTCAAACACAATCAAAATAAAAAATATATATAAAAAAATAAAAAATAAGGTTGTACAGGGCTTTAAAGAGCAAAGGGCCTAGCTAGTTTCTACTATTTACAAAAGATTATATTTACAATTACAAAAACTAATATTTACAATGTACATCATTATCAAAGCAAAAATACTACATCTACTATTTACAAAAAGCTATTTCCCTAAACGATTAAACAGAAGAATCACACGTCCTCCTCGTTGTGATAACCCCATGGTAGGATGGTGAGCAGGTCATCAGTCCACACACGTATGTTATCCATTGAGGCGACTGTGTGTTTCCTCTGTTCTACAAGATACAAATGATGGTTGCTGGATTGTATCCTGCACTGTTAGTGGGACATAGCTTTCCCAGTTCGTAAAACCTCTAGGTAGTCGTCCATACGTAGCGATATTACGACTGCTCTACCTACGCCTTTTGCTCTTTTAGCTTCTTTATTGTCTAGTGTGCGATAAGCATACATTTTAGAAGCAAGACCAACGAATTCCGTCATGATGGAATCACCGCATTCATCTTTTAAAACACCAATTTTCTGCTTGTTTTTCATGGGTAGTTGAAACACGTTGTCAGCACTAAAGAAAGAGGTGTCGAACCAGTCACTATGTTGCCTCATCCCAACATAGGGATCACAGTGGCAAATGTGGTATATAAACGAGTCCGTATCCATATACAAAAGAGATTCATCCCTGAAATGCTGTTTGACAAACTTGTAGTGGAATATATACATGACATGGGGTGTGGTGGCGCAGCGGTCAAGCTGTATGCCTCTCACCAAGGTGGACCGGGTTCGATTCCCGGTCAATGCATGTGAGATTTTCGAAGTGAAATGCCACGTCTCGTGGTTCGGATTCCACGTAAAACGGAGGTCCCGTGGCTTATGATCGCGAGATTAATGATCATGTTAAACTACAAGCTTCCTTCCTTTCCTATATACATGACCGATTTGGAAAAGTCTAAAATGACTTGGCCCAAGTAGATGGGTTTATTCATGGCCACACTGGTTTTACCCATTTCAATGGTTGCCAAATTTTCATCGATAATTTTAATCGATTTAAAATTTGGGTTGGCAATGTACCACCGGGCACGATGACGCCCCTCCCAGACATTGACTAATTTAAAGTCCCGGTATTTGCGTACATTTTCCAAGCTCTTGCCATAAATACAGTTGTTCAAGAATTTGAAAAAAGTTGATTTCAAACTGCTGTGTCGCCATATGTCGGTGCTGGGTGTTCAGTTCCATGTATGGCTCGAGCCATGCTTTTTGGGGAAATGAAATACACCTGTGGATTTTCTTTAACACTGGGCCTTGGGCTAGGCCTTGTACCAACATTTGGGTATGTAGCACATACCGATTATTGTTGTAAAGTGTGCCCATTAATTCTTCAATGTTCACTTTACTTTTAGGGGGAACCATTCACTCTAGGCAGAATGGAAAATCGGCATATTCAAGACCGACCTCTAAAACATATCTGCGGCACGTTTAAATTGTGACACATGTTCCTCTGAGAGCCAGGCAAAATCCTTATAGGGTAAAGGCTGGCTCATGGCATAGCCATACAAATTATTCAATTCGTTGTACATTAAATACGATTCTGGTTTGTCTTGTGAATAAGATGGCATGTGTTGATTATTCGCTTGGGCATGGCGCTGGTTAAGCGACACCAACCCGCCGTGTATGCCTTTCTCAAAGGAGAAGACTATGTCTCCATCAGTCAGTAAATCCAATTCCACTTGGGTGTATTTCAAAGCAGCATCAAAGGACAGTCCAGGGCTCGTAAAATAGTGCGCCGGGTCAAGTCCATATATGTGCTGACACAACTCACGAAACTTTTCAAACACATCCGGAAGCAGCAATACATCGAGTTTTAGGTAATGCAAAGCTTAATCCCCTAGAGTGTTTATATTGTACCTCGCCAAACATTGAATGCATGCGCTTAGTCTTCATCGGAAACAGTACTGCGTGTAAGCATGGAATAAGATTTCTCTTGCAGTGGCAGAGTTTTCTGCTTTAGCACGTCCCAGCTGTTATAAAATCATACGGGAAAATACCTTTCCGAATGCACAATTTAAAGTGTTCGGGATTTTCAAAATGCATTCTTCTAATCCACGCCGTTGACTAGACTGTCAAGGGATGAGGCCATAAACTTAAAGGAATCCAGAAATTGAATACAACATTTGCCCAACCACCATGTCAAGGCTGTAAAACGTTCATGGTTTTGAGGAATAATAGAAAAATGCCTCTTACCAACATGACCCAATTCACGAATCAGAAACTGAATATCGTAATTTGCCAGATTGTGGAAATAAACACTGATGAAACGTGGAACTGGGTAATTCACATTACATACTCTGTGGACGGCTCCGCGAAGCTCTCCCGTAAAGTGTGAGTGATCTCTGACAGTGTCCTCAGCACTGACCAGCGGTTTTTCACAAATATGGCATGTCGTAGAATGGTCATACTGTTGCTGCTGTTCTTGAGTTAGGCTCATGGGTACTGAGTTGTCCAGTAACCCCCCATACATGGTCAATCAACTCAACAAGTTCGTTCAGAAACCATTTTGAACAATCTAGACCCTGATAGGATTTAAAATGGGATTTTGTGGGGTCATAGGTACACACCACGTTAAATCCTATGGCAAAGGGTTCATGTTTTTGAATGGATGTGGTTGAGCTGATGGCGGGATCTAGTTCGCATCCGACCATGGTTGCCGTAAGAGTTTCAAAATAGGCATAGACCCCAAATGGGACTGTATCACGCTTGTGGATATACTTAATCTCTAACAAGGCATCCTTCCCTTGTGGCAATACTAGTCTCACCGCATCCTGTGATACACAATCTTCCCTATGTAGTTCCAAAAGGATGAGGATTCAAAAGTATTGGAGACAGCGGTCGCAAATATGCTTCTTATTATGTTGTTTGGACAGTTGACTGCCCACCAATTTACATAAATTCTTAACAAGGCAATAATGATTCATATCTTCCTTTGATAAATATAAAAGATGAATGTGGTGTCGTTTTGGTCCTTTCGTGGCATAAAAAGGACCCATTATTTCAACACCGTCAAGGCCGTATACCGTCTAAGATGAAAACGTTAAAACTCTTATAGTAGGCGGTGTATTAAAGAGATATGCTTTCAGGGACGTTTTTGTAGAACTTTTTATGCTGAAAAAATCCTACATTCATAGTAGGCTATATAGATATTTTAACGGTTTACCCAGCGTAAACTTAAATGGTGCACGGACGGCAGGTTTTTCTTCAACGCAATTCGCTGAAATCGTTAGGCTACTACTCGGCTTCCTTTGGTCATGAATGAATATATTTCGATAGAAATCTTCCTCGAGAAATGTTTTACAGGATGTTGAAAACCGCATCAAAATCCAACCAGTGATTCTCGAGATTAGCCGTTAGATCGAAGATTCTGGGACTTTGTTTTATACTATGTAGAGGTAGAGATTTCGAGCTTGTATTACATGTCGTTGCTGGGTCCTTACAGTAATGTAAGCCTAATGATGACAACTTCTCGGTCCATAATTATTGTCCTCTAAATCGCTTATAGTAGAGTAAATTACAGTAACACGGTGTTACTTACTAACGTTGAAAATTATGTTATAGCAAGAGAAACAACCTAGAGGTGCAGAGGCTGAAGCCTCGGAGGTCCAGGTTCGATTCTCGGCTCTGCCTAGAAATTTATTACTGGTCTGAGTGTTGGAACGGGGTACACTGAGCCTCGTGAGGCAAAACTGAGAAGAGGTGTGTTCGATTCCCACCTCAGCCATCTTGGAAGTGATTTTCCGTAGTGAATCCTTATTACTATTGTCATAGAATAATTGTTCATATTTTATTTTATTATTTGCTGCATTTGAGTTTGCAGTCAAGTCGAAGGAAGTGGGCACCTGATGTTGCAAGAATTGAGCAAGTTGAAGACAGGGAGTTATATTTAAATAATTCCTGGAAAGCAAGTTCACTGAACGCAAAGCCAAGCGTCCCCTAATGACGTGATAGACTTGTTACCCTTTGTTCGCAGCGTTAGACAATGAGCGCTTTGAGTGGGGAAGAGAGAAGAAGATAGATTTGTGACGTCAAGATGGCGGAGTTTTGTGTCTACTGCAACGATATTGAGTATGAATCTGCGAATCATGGTGGACCAAGCCACTTTCGGCGGGAAAGAAGCGTGGTATCAAAAAGCGAGGGAAAGCTGGATTGAATTAATTCGCGACGGGATTTAATTCGGCAAAGCAGGACTGTAACCTGCATGGAAAAAAGGCTTTGATACCACTCGCAAGCCTGTGCGCCAATTTCTTAGATTTAATAGTTTCCACCCTAGTACCATTTGCCAGATCTGTATAAATTATGTGGCTGTGCTAGCGAACGTGTTCATTTTTGAGTGCATTCTGCACGAGTTGATACGATCATTTTGTGAGTGCATTCTGCACGAGACTTATTCAGTACACACTTTTGAGTTTAATCTGAGCGAGTTGACACACTTATGATATTGGTTTAAGCGAACTTAAGACACTTTTAATTTTGATCTCCACGAGAGATGATTGATACTATTTTGTGGTCTCCGTGAGAGCCGAGTGATAATTTTAAACTTTGAATTGCTGATGAGATTTCGTTCTGCAGTGAACTTAATAATTTGAGAGTAGACATTTAGTCTAAATACATTAACATACACAATTCAGATGTTGTTATGAAAATGTTTATGCGTGTGAACAGTGCGTGTGTAATTGGAGCATGATTTGCTTATATAGGGAAATCGTCACCGTAAATAATTGCTTAGGACTATGAGTGAAGTTAGTGCCTCTGATCGCAATTATAGTAGGAAAGCATAGTATATAATAATTTGAACTTTGATTTTCCATCTTTAAGAAGGCATCAAGATGGTCGATACGAGGACGACTACTGGGATGATGACCGATCAATCTACGGAAATGTTTACTATGGCAGTGTTAATATCCAGTGGGCCATGGGAAGTGACATACGCTGACGTGATGGGCAGTTACGGATGAGTACTGAATATTGATTTATCATTTATGCAGATATTTTGGCATGGGAACATTGTATATATTTTTCTTGTGATTTTTATTCTTGTTTAATTGTGTAGATTTTAACGTAGTGTCCCGACACTAATTTTTGAATGCGTGAGGAAACGTGACCACTAGTTTTGATTATGTTTTGTTTTTGTGTGTAATAGTAATCCGTGTACTCCGTGTACATGTGCAAATATTTCGGTCTGACGTACACATGGAACCACGGCCAAGGTGATAAGTGGGGCAGTTATAAATGTAACGATAAAATAGTAGGGGGGAAAATAAGTTCTTGCTGTGATTTTGAGTGAACAAGTATTTTAATGGAGTTGCCTTTGTTGCGACAGATTTTAGCAAGAACCGTCCGTTCTTTTATTTATATAATATTTGGATTTTTGATGATAGTATTTGTTTTATTTTTCGGTCGAAATACTTAGATCAGACGCGCCAGAAGTATGGAAAATATTTGTGTGATTTTATTTCAGGTGACTGTCAAACCCTAACGTGTGATATTGTGTGTCTGTGTGTCTATGTGTGGAAATTTTAATTTTATGCGCGGGAGATTGGCATAGATTTGCCAAGTCTTCGTCGGCTGCAGTTACGGATGGTAAGAGATGCTCCGCGGAGACCTTAACCAGTCCAATTGGATCATGTAATTCTAAAGGGAATTAATGAGATATTATTATGACACACACATGTTAGCTGATTTGACAGCTGTATTTACGTCGTATTGTAACGGCTACCTTTGTCGTTGGATATCGCTCTACAAGTTGGGCGATCATTTATAACGTTTCTACAGATATTACACTCAAGACTCCTTAAAACCACCTCATCGTTCTTATTTAGCATTGGCCTGTCTAGACAGACGACATACACTTTATTAATTTAGATTTACTGGGCGCCAGTTATCGTAGAGATAACACATTAAAATTGTATTTAGCCACGGCCGCTCCCTTCCTTGAGCCAAGATCTATCATCGGAGCGTAGGGCAATAAACTTGCTCCATGAGATACTCTTTGCATTCCAACTATCCTATATATTCAACTCCCAATGAACAAGACATTTTAACTAATACGGGTTTATTTACAACAAAATTATTAATAACATTTGATCTGAGGTTTCGAGCTGTGTACAATATGTGCATTAATATTCCCTAATTGCTAGGCAATATTGACTGTCTTCTCGCTAGCGCTGATCTTCTGTGTTGATAATAACTCGGTCCACATACCTGGTGCCTTGTGGTTCAAAGTCCATCTCGTTGGTCTGCTTGTAGGCTAATTTGAGATCTTACGCCAACACGCGTTTATTGACCTTTGAAAACATATGTTTTCACTTTGCTAACTGTACTTCGTCTAGTTATTGTGGTTGCTGTAGTTGTTGTTGTTGTTGTTGCTGCTGCTTGTTTCTGAGTTTGATCACCATGGTAAGCAAATTTGAACAAACCAGGCTAATTGAATTCACTAAGTCCCATCTTACTGAGGGACTGACAGAGTCTACGACTCACAAAGTCAATGAGTGAGTGCGTGATCGAATAAGTGAATGACAGAATAGAATCTATAGAATAGCCAGTGCTGAAGTCGCGCTGGGCTTTTATACACTCTGAATGGTCCCGGCATAAATTTGCCCGCGACCCATCAGACCAATTATAGCAAAGCATTTCTTAGTCCTCAAGCGACGCTGAAACTTCTCCGAGCGGGAATACAGGCCCGCGTACTTCAAATATTCCACTCAGAACCCGCTATTCCTCTCGTTGCGCATATATATATATTCCGCCCAAATCTTTCTCCAAGCCCTTGTCTCCAGTCAGCGTGGCTTCGTTCCAGAAATACATTTTCTTGCAATATGTTGCTTCACCGTCCGTAACTTCTTCCAACCATGCCCGTCCTGTCTTTACAATTTAACTAATAAAACAGCCCTAGACCTCTATAAAAACCCTGTTTCTTAATCTAAGCACTTGACAATATTATATATGATTATGGTAATGACGTGAATATGGTATGGCCCCTCCCTTGATATTAATGGGTGAATAAAACGATATAACTTTGATATTTCAATAATAATAATAATAATAATAATAATAATAATAATAATAATAATAATAATTACACAATGACTTTAAAAATAATAATAATAATAATAATTTGTACCGTAATCAAGATTACGTTACAAAACGTCCCCATGGTTTCATAAAGAATGTAATGAATGATGAAATCACAAATCTTCCCTTTAAAACTTAACAGGAAATACACTGAATATTTATATATGACCCTTCAAATTACAAACATAATGATTATACCCTTTTCATTTTCCTTGATTGATCTGCACTCTTCTTGCAATGTTACATAAACATTCTGATTGTCCTGTGCAGTCATACAGGATTTACATGCTACATTTGTTATTGTAGTCCCTTACAATAACAGAACGCAATATATTGCTTCTTGTTTCACGCAACACAAGTGATTTATCTCACTTCCACCAATTCCTTAGAGCCACGACACGACTCTAATTATAAACACACGGCAGTCTGCCCTTCTTGCAGCACTTGCGCTTTTCTATGATATTTCCTCAGATTGTAAATGTTATATTTACCTATGACACAATTTTCCTGATCTTTCAATAAGTAGGCATTTTTTCCTATCCTCTTCGAAACGACATAAGGTCCAGTAAACAATAAAAACAGCTTTGACATTTTCCCTTCCAATGCACAAGATGGCAACGGCTTACGTAACAATCGTTGCTACAAACCTCCATGTACTTCCCACCTCTCAACAAAACACTGGCTAGTCTCGATAACATCACATGAGTCAACAATACATACCTGAAATAACTACCTAGTGTCCTACCTAATTTCCTAACTAACGATGAGCAACTACTACTAAAATCTACTGTTGAGAACCACTTCCGCCCCTGAAAACGTTGAACTAAATCCTCCACTGCTTCAGTTCTCAGCTGGTCGCTTTCGACTCTAGTATTTAACATTCTGCCGTCTATGCACAGTCTCACTGAATTGTCTTTCTTGGCTACTACAACTAATGGATTTAAACAATGGCTAGCTGAAGGCTCAATTATGTCGTTTTCCAACATTAATTCTATCTGTTCTTCGACGGCTTTCATATATTTAGTTGCGACAGGATACCTAGGCCCTACGAAACTACTTGTGTCTTTAACGACGAAACTATGCTCATATAAGTGTGTTGCTCCGGGTTTTGAGCTGAAAATTTCCTTATATTTTATTAATACCTCATGTAACTGATGACCTTGCACCTCATCCAGCTTACATTGTGACAATGCATCATGGATCTTACTCTTAAGTTCAGACTCCATTGCAACCTGACACACCTTAAAAACTTTGCTCTCACTAGCATCTCCGCGGTCTACCTCATTTACTTCAGGAAACTCATCACTCACAACCACGTTGCTTTCTTCCTCAAACATACACACTTTCATCTGTTTGTTAGTCTTAGACACCTTATACGTAACCTGAACTTCTTTATCCTGCCAAAATAAACATATCCTGCCAAAATGAAAATCTAATTTAACTTGATATAATGATAACCATTCCGCACCAAGAATCACCGGATATAATAAATTTGGAACTGCCAAACAGGGCTGAAATTTAACTAACTCACTAATGTTAATTGGAACTGCGACTTGCTTACATATTTTCTGAGACCTACTACCTACAGCTGTGACAATGAAAGTGGACTTAACTGGAATTATATCAACATGAATACCTTCTCTCATTACATCTTCCAAAAATCTTAAATTTATACAAGAGTTTTCGCTTCCACTGTCCAATAAAACATCAACTTCTTTACCCCACACATTAAGTTTAATTACTGGTGACATAATCTCATTCTCAATATTGTCTAAATTTCCACCATTTAGGTCATAAAGCAGTTCTTCTCTAACATCTATATTAAAATCTCCTAAATACTCAATATTCCTAGGACATTGAACTGCAATCACTTCGGGCTGTCTGTTGACCTCACTGCAACCCGTTATTCGTTTAAATTAGGCCTACCTGCCCCTGATGTAGATTGTTGTTGTTGTTGTTGACCTGTACGTCTGTCTGGCCTAGTACCTTCCCCTACTCTGTTCAAATTCTCGTTCCTCGTATTTGCTGTGCGTCCCCCATTGTCAAGTCGTCTTTCGTAATTCACATTCCTGCCTTGGTCTCTTCCCCTCTCTCTCTCTCACCCTGCCCGAAATTATCTCCTCTACTTATTGGCTTGCGTTCGGTCCTACTATTTTCAAGAGAGTCAAAGTTTTCCAATAGCTTCTCGAACCCGTCAATAGTAGTAATATTCTGCATGAAGAATGCTTCTTTAATTATATCAGGAAAATGCCTTAATAATGTTTTAATTACCTGTGATTCAGTCTCTAAACCTTCTAAATTCTGGCATATAAGTACATGCGCTAAGAAATACTCTGTGTACGAAACACCATCTCTCCTTTGGTACTTTCCAAAAATAATGTTACATCTTTCTCTTTCTTGCACATTTTCATTCCAGTACTTGGCTATGAACTTCTCTTTAAATTTTCTAAAACTAGTCATCTGGTATTTATACACACTGAACCTTGACCTTGAATCCCTAACAAAAGATTTATCTAGCATCTCATGTACTTGTTCCCATTGAACGATCCCCTCTTCTAAATCTTTAGCGAACTTCTTTTCTACTGTTTTTAAGAATTCCATTGGGTTATATGCCTTGCCTGTGAATACTGGCAAATCTGCCTCTTTAGTTAGAAATCTACTTAAATTTCCTATTTGTACATTACCGCTATTTGTTGCTATTTGCTTCTGACATCTCTGCAATTTCTCCTCCATTTTATCTGTTTTACTCGCTACTTCTTCACTGATACTGTTAAATTTACTGTTAACCTCTTCCCTAATTTCTTGATTATCGCTCTCTAGTTTATTTTCTAAATTACCTATTTTAGCAATATTATTATCACACTTGACCTTCATACTGTTGACTTCTCCTTCTAAGTCAACCCTAACCTTACTACATTTAATTTTCACTTCCTCGTCAATTTTGTCAACTCGCTCCGACACTTGTTGCATTCTGGCATCAACCTTAAGTGACCATGATTCCTCCACCTCACTAATCCTGTTTTCTAACTTATTGTGAAATTCTCGGCCTACTTCTTTAATTTGTCTATTGAAGTTCTCTGTGGCTTCATCAAACCTCTTACCTTGTTCATCTAGCTTCTTACTCTGCTCAGAGAACTTAAGATCTATTGCTTTTTCTAACTGATCACTACGCACGTCAAATTTCTTACTCTGTTCCTCTAACTTCTTACTCTGTTCAGTTATGAGCATCGTCAGGTTTCGAAGCCAGGAAGGATTCTCCCCCTCATTACTCTGGATGGTTGTAGCCCCGTCTTGTTTATTTTCCTCAGTTTCCTGATTTTCGCTTACTTTTGACATCTCATCATTGGTACCCTGCACATCTAATTTTGACATTTTAACTGATCTTATAATACTACGGTTTCTCAAATGTATATTCCCCAAATTATCCCTGTTACTCATTACCCAAAAAACAACTCACCAAAAGAACACTCCTAATTTATAACCGTAGTTCCCTAACTTGATATATGCCTCTTTATTGAACAACTCGGAATGAATGCAAAGAGTACTCGTTTATATCGTACATGAAAACAACTTTAAACTTTAACATACTTGAAATAAACTGGATTTATACATAATATCCATTCACTTCAGTACGATATTTCGTAGCCCCACATTGGTTGTGCCATTTGTAACGGCTACCTTTGTCGTTGGATATCGCTCTACAAGTTGGGCGATCATTTATAACGTTTCTACAGATATTACACTCAAGACTCCTTAAAACCACCTCATCGTTCTTATTTAGCATTGGCCTGTCTAGACAGACGACATACACTTTATTAATTTAGATTTACTGGGCGCCAGTTATCGTAGAGATAACACATTAAAATTGTATTTAGCCACGGCCGCTCCCTTCCTTGAGCCAAGATCTATCATCGGAGCGTAGGGCAATAAACTTGCTCCATGAGATACTCTTTGCATTCCAACTATCCTATATATTCAACTCCCAATGAACAAGACATTTTAACTAATACGGGTTTATTTACAACAAAATTATTAATAACATTTGATCTGAGGTTTCGAGCTGTGTACAATATGTGCATTAATATTCCCTAATTGCTAGGCAATATTGACTGTCTTCTCGCTAGCGCTGATCTTCTGTGTTGATAATAACTCGGTCCACATACCTGGTGCCTTGTGGTTCAAAGTCCATCTCGTTGGTCTGCTTGTAGGCTAATTTGAGATCTTACGCCAACACGCGTTTATTGACCTTTGAAAACATATGTTTTCACTTTGCTAACTGAACTTCGTCTAGTTATTGTGGTTGCTGTAGTTGTTGTTGTTGTTGTTGCTGCTGCTTGTTTCTGAGTTTGATCACCATGGTAAGCAAATTTGAACAAACCAGGCTAATTGAATTCACTAAGTCCCATCTTACTGAGGGACTGACAGAGTCTACGACTCACAAAGTCAATGAGTGAGTGCGTGATCGAATAAGTGAATGACAGAATAGAATCTATAGAATAGCCAGTGCTGAAGTCGCGCTGGGCTTTTATACACTCTGAATGGTCCCGGCATAAATTTGCCCGCGACCCATCAGACCAATTATAGCAAAGCATTTCTTAGTCCTCAAGCGACGCTGAAACTTCTCCGAGCGGGAATACAGGCCCGCGTACTTCAAATATTCCACTCAGAACCCGCTATTCCTCTCGTTGCGCATATATATATTCCGCCCAAATCTTTCTCCAAGCCCTTGTCTCCAGTCAGCGTGGCTTCGTTCCAGAAATACATTTTCTTGCAATATGTTGCTTCACCGTCCGTAACTTCTTCCAACCATGCCCGTCCTGTCTTTACAATTTAACTAATAAAACAGCCCTAGACCTCTATAAAAACCCTGTTTCTTAATCTAAGCACTTGACAATATTATATATGATTATGGTAATGAAGGGAATATGGTATGGCCCCTCCCTTGATATTAATGGGTGAATAAAACGATATAACTTTGATATTTCAATAATAATAATAATAATAATAATAATTACACAATGACTTTAAAAATAATAATAATAATAATAATAATTTGTACCGTAATCAAGATTACGTTACAGTATCTTGGAGCTGGGCATAATGCTGGCCTGGGATGTTGTTAACACGAGGGTGATTTGACAGGTGATATGAGAGTCCACACAGAGCGCTCATCTTGGGTATTTCTGGATATAATTAGAGCAGAGGGGAACGGCCTAGCCATTGACCCAGTCTGTTAAATATAGCTTGCTTGGTCATTTAAAGTCTTGAAATATATTTAAAGGGTGAAGTTCTCCACGCCTGCGCGGTATTTTCATGTTGTCACGTTCAAATGAAAATGTTTCGTTGTTGTAAATAAGTGCATTTTTTGTGCATTTTGTGTATTTACTTTATTCTTGATCTTTGATTCTGGTTGACACCTTGTTGTGTTTTTGTTGTAAAATGACACGCGGTCATTTTGTTGGTTTTGTAGTCGTGGTCACGTTAATCATTCTTGTGTCGATATTGTGAAGTCCTGTGTTGAGGCAATCTTGTTGTGCTTTGGGCATCGTTGATCCAGATTTCATCGGAAATCGTTGTTGTAAATAACTAAATTTAGCGAGAGTCGGTAGTGTAAATTTATATTTCGTTGTTTAGTTACCATCGCTAATCTATCTCAAATATGGATTTGTGTGTGGTTTGACGGCTACGGCATGATGGCACAAAATACTGTATCTGTACTCATACCATATTGCATGCTTATCACACCACGCACACACATGAATTGAAGAATGATGAGGCCAAATCTCCGGTCCTGAACTTTTGGAAGTCTTGGAAGTCTTTTGTTTATGGGTGTAAGTTTAAGGGAGTGTTTTTCTCCTTGTTTCTTTGTTTGTTGATATTTTTGTTCTGGAATTAAATTAGTTTTGCTTATTTTGGGTTCACTTGCTTTTCTTTCCGCGATATATTTAGGCCATGTTACCTTTTATTTGATAAGAAGCGTATTTTAGCAACTTCATTATGAACCGTACACTACCCCAAAAAAGAGTCTCATAAAAAGCTTCTTGCAAGGGTTCAGTAGTTTCCCATTTCTACTCCAGGCAAATGCCGGTATGGTCCCTAACTAAAGGCCACGGCTGCCTCCTACCAAATGCTCACCTGAACTACAACTACAGACACCACAATAACACAGATTATCAGACAAATTCAATACACACCTAAGTACGTGGGACTAAATGACCACGATGCCCAAGCCCCTTAAATTATAGTTACTATTATTATTACTGTCAAACTACAATATAACTTACACAGTTTACAAAATTCAGAAAGACTACACATTATATGAATTTGCTTTCAATTCCTACAGATTTGTTTAACGTGCAAATTGTCAAATTCTTCAATTATTATAATACTAGCAACCCGACCCAGCTTTGCCCGGGAAAAATTATGAATGCATTACATAATAAGTGCTTTTTCTCTTTCGATGTCAATGAACTACGATCTATATCCATTTTACGTCTTGGCATGACGGGTTGAAATCACTGACTGGACTATTAATTATATTATCATGGAGATGCATGTACAACGAATTCTTATCAGACGTAATTTAAGAAAAGTTCACAGGTGAAATGAAGAAAAGAAGAGTTGCACTTCCAGGGAAACTCTAAGCAAAACCACTCTTCTTTGAAGTCTTGACTCAACACGACTCGACAGTTTGCTGCCGGCAGTATCTGGGATCATAGGCTCGCCCGATAGCTAGGCTGTAACTGGGGTAATAGGCTCACCTCTAGCTAGCTCGTAAACTGTCAGTAATTGATTAGAGATTGTTGGAAGAAATGAAAACGTAAAACCACTTATAGTGGGCGATGTCTTGAAGATAGGGATATGCTCTAGCGGACTTTTTTGTAGAACTTTTCAAGCTGAACAATTCTTACACTCAGTATATAGATATGTTTAACGGTTTGCCCAGCGTAAGCTTAAAACGTGCACGGACGTCAGGTTTATTTCGACTTTTTCACTGAAATCATTACTGCTTGGCTTCCTTTCCGTTCCACAAAATACACAGTTAAGTTAAGATTGGACGGTAGGGGGATTTGTGTTTCATGCACCTCGCCATTCTTAAATTACGTCTGACAAGACGTTTCTACAGAAACCTTCCTCTAGCTATCCTTTACAGAATGGTGAAATCGCATCAAAATCCATCCAATGGTTCTCGAGATTACTCGTGACATCCAAGAATCGGGGACTTAGTTTTATACTAAGTAGAGATGGAGAAATCATAATTCATAGCGGAATTCTATCGGACCACAAACCATGAACATTTCTTCCCTGTGTCAAAGGAACTTGTGGGAATGACTCCCTATGCCTTTGTGTGAAGTCTTTCTTTCTCTTTGTTGTGACAATCGAGAAATTATTTGTTGCTCTGTTTCATTGTTATAAGCGCTTTTTTTTTCGATGTCAATGAACTATGACCTATATCCGTTTTACATCGGCATGATAGCTTAAAATCACTGACTGGACTATTAATTATAACGAATTCTTGTCAGACGGGATCTAAGAATGGCGAGGTGCATGAAACACAAATCCCCCTTCCGTCCAATCTTAACTTAACTCTGTATTTTGTGGAACGGAAAGTTCACAGGCGAAATTAAGAAAAGCCGAGTTGCACTTCCAGGGAAACCCCAAACACAACCACCCTTCTCTGAACTCTTAACCACAGAACACTATAGGTCTTAACATAACACGACACGACGGTTTGCTGCTGGCTGTATCTGGGGTAATAGGTTCGCCCGCTAGTTAGGCTGTAACAGGGATGATAGACTCGCCCTTATCTAACTCGTAAACTCTCGCCTCAGTATTTCAATGGACATGGTTGGAAGAAATGAAAACGTAAAAACACTTATAGTGGGCGATGTATTGAAGATAGAGATATGCTCTCCCGGACTTTTATGTAGAACTTTTCATGCTGAACAATTCTTACACTCATAGTATTTAGATATTTTTAACGGTTTGTCCAGCGTAAGCTACAAAGCCCTCGGAAGCCAGTTTTTTCCCGACTTTTTCACTGAAATCGTTACAGCTCGGCTTCCTTTCATCACAAATAAATTATTTTCTTCAGAAATCATCCTCGAGATATCGTTTAAAGAATGGTGAAAACCCCATCAAAATCCATCTAGAGGTTCTGGAGATTACCCGTGAAATCCAAGAATCGGGGACTTCGTATTATACTAAGTAGAGATTACAATATGATAAAGATATGTGGAATAATAGGCATTGTCCTATATCAAATTCACAATTAGCAAGAAGAGCAATCACATATGCCACTAAAATGTAGGCCTACAACAAGAACTGGAATGGCCCATGTGAGATTGCTCATTGATTTATCATATCCTTTCCGACCAATTGAGCTACATGTATGCGGTGAGAGGGAAGTACCTGCAGAAGTGCGACTGGTCGAAGAGGACATGATAAATCTGCTGCTACAAGTCTCGCATCCATATTTAAACATGTACAACTTTTCTCGATTAATGCTCCGAATGAATTTCGGGATACAATAGTATCACAGGTGTCTTCCTTGCGATCTGATCAACATGTAGCCTATGCAGTTCCATCGAGATCAAGAGTTTGACGTCAGCGCTCTCTTTATCTAATAAGGGAAGGTCGCGAACGTTTTTCTGCTAGTTACCATGCATTTGGGAAAACATCTGTGATGGTATTTTATTCCTAAATTCATTTAGACACCCTCCCCCCTTGAGAGGTTCGAATATACTACTGACTTGAGACTTGGAACAGCACTGGCGTGTGTGCACGATGAGTTTTCACTTCTCCGACCAATCGCAACTTCTTCTCCCAGCATGTACCGTAGGCCCTCTGGTGTATTCTTTGAATACACGGTATTCAAAGAATACACGGTACGAGAGATATAATGTCTATTGCTCTTTGCATGTTCATTTCTTCCTTCCTCTTTGCCAAACACCAACAGTGATCATCTGTTTTCTCCTTGTTGGGCATGTTTCTTATGTCTTCATAAGTATGTTTCAGATATATAACTTCTGTGATCCACCTAGCGCTATCTAATAGCGAACCTCTGAAGCTACTCAATTCCTCATCGTGCAAGAGGACTTACTTATCCATTTGGCTACCAGATCTCGTTACCATCGTCAGCTATTTTCTCCTTGAGCAAGAGGACTACGTCTACTTCTTTGCTCACCATGCTGCGCTAGTATCATCTATCAACTCCTTGAAGACCAGCTCAGCAAAAGATTATTTTCTTTCTGTAAAGTTGGCAATGCTTATATGTTCTCCTTTTGTTCCTACCCCCACTCTTTCCCCTTCCGTGGTCTCTCCGTGCTCTGTTGAGCAGCACTCACTTCTACGTCTGCAGTTGACTCGTTCAGTCAAAGCTCCGCTCGAGCTTAGCCTCCTCAAACCAAGAGGCACACCCTCTTCTACGCCATGTTGGCTAGATAGTCTTCATAAGGAACTCCGACTTCAACATGAAATCGAGATAAGTACCATTTTTAAAAAGTTTTAACCTCCTCTTCATGGTTTTAACTTTCAAGTGCTTTTAATTGTGGGCAGTGTGAAATTATTTACTTGGGGCAATAATCATTCTTCGTGGGTTTTGCCATGTTGAGCTTTTACTTGTATAAGCCAACCTTCCTATAAAAGAGCTTTTCTTAAGCGATTCAAACGAGAAATCCTCTCGCTACGTGGGATATTATCTAATACCCGCTGCCCATAATTTTGAAACTATTTCCTCCGTTGGATTTTTTCAAACCCCATTTTCTGCTAAGGTCGTTCTGGAACCTTCTAGAACTTGTTCTCTATCTGCGAGTCCTGCCATCATGTATTTCTCACGTACTTGGGAGAATCCTGTTTAAAACTAAATTACTACAATAGTGAATTTTCGTCCTCCGCTGGAACCTCTGGAAAATTCTACGGCGCATTTGATTGTAAATTACAACTTTTTCGAGAAATAGACTTTCACCTAACTAGTGCAATCAGTTATCTCCATAATTGCAATAACTTTTTTTCTCATAAACTTCAGTGTTTCTCTAGTGAACTTTGCATCCATCTTTACAGACTATAGTGATAATCAGTGCTTGCTCCACTTTTCTACCGCGTCGCGATCGTCCGGTTACATTAAATACGGCCATGAACATTGTTCCTATATCCCAATGATCTTTCCTTAACCTTCTACTAACAACCATTATTTATAAAAATGTAACTTTCTATAAGGTGTTACTTACGAAGTGCCCTTCCAACTTTGCCAGTTTAACATTAATTAAATTCTGCATAATTTCTTGTGTGATACAAGTTTTAAATTTACATTGTTCCTCCCTTCAAAAGCAGGGAAAACAATTCTCTCAACTCCTGAGTGAGTTATTTTTTGGTCTCGCTAAATGATAACTGCCTCATTTGACTGGCGAGTCTTATTCAAAGTATAAGAGGTCTAGAACCTTCCTTCTGATTAACTTTTCAGGTTCACAGTAAGTGACCTGTTCTCCTTGTATAAATTTCACAAAGTAATTCTGTATAAATATAAGAAGTTGTAGGAACTTCCTTTTTATTCTTTATGTTTTCCATTTTGTTATCTTCGAAGTTGTTATTCTTGTTAGAATGTTCTTTCAGAGGTTGCATATAGTACACTGCTTGTACTCCTGTAAATGTTAAAACTTTAATTATTCCATTTTGCCTATTTATGAAATCTTACCAAGATTTTAATACACGGTTTAAAAAACCTTTAAAATTGTCAATTGCCTGGAGCAACTACTTAATGTTTAGAGGTCTGCGACCCTATTTGTTAAAAAGTTCAAATGAACTATATTTATCCAAATCATGTTGCATAATTGTTAATTTCCTCAAACTTCCTGCATTGTTAAATAAATTAAATATTTGTTTTTGGATTCATCATTTCTTTGATACTACAGTTAGGCAGGATCCTGGCTTTCCTAGCTCTTCCTAGGTTTATGCCCTCGTTAACACTTAATAAAGCTCTTACTATTTGCCTGGCCAGATCATCACCCTTCCCTATAGTACTTTTATTCGTGCTTGGAAGGAAACACACTAAAGCCTCTCTCTGGCAAACTGCCCAAGCCTTAACTGCGGTTCCCGTCAGCTTCGACCAAGCTCGTACCCACTTTAGGTATCCGAGCATATATTTGCGGTGGCAACCGCTTCTAAATGGATTAAAAGTCAAATTAATAACTTTTGTGGGACTCTCCTCCTATTCTTCTATCCTGCTTTTCCAATCCCAAATCTACTTCCTTCTCTTAATCATCTTCCCTTGGTGGGTGGGTTATTCCCTAGCCTATAATCTACCCAAAATTTGGTACCAGAAACCCGGGAGAGTCCATTTGCTATGTCCATTGTTTGTAAAGTGTCATTTGACAATACTTTGCATATTTCTAATAACTCCTTTGGATCTTTCAGCTATATCTACGTCATGCAAAGCCTGTGAACGGGAAAGAGGCCGCTCCTGTCTCCTTTGGGGTGTCCTGTTCTTTCTACTCTTTCGCTGTTGCCAATTTGACAGCATCTTCAAGGTTCTACAGTTTCGTGAGTTGTATTTCAATTTATTCTCTTCATCATGGCTCCTACTGAAAAAGATGAAACTCTAATTGCTAGACGTTCTTCTTATAAAGGGCAACTCACTAGATTCCGAAATTTTATCAACAAGTTAAATCCCGCCGAGTGTGATTTAGATATCTTAACACATCGCCTTAAGCTGTACGAACGGTCTTATGATTATTATGACCAAATTCAAACCGAGATTGAATCCGCTTGCCCAGAACTCCAATCGGATCGGGACGAGGTCGAACCCTTGTACTTTGAAGGAATTGCAAAGGCCCACCAACTGATCCGCAATATCTCAGAACCGGACACTAGGGTCATCAATCCGGCCCAGTTCGCACCCGCTTCAGTTCACAAGAACAAACCGAAACCGTTACTTCCCAAGATAAGCCTACCGCACTTCTCAGGCAAGGAAGGTGAATGGTATTCTTTTTACGAACTTTACTGCTCTTTAATTCATGAAAATATCGAGATCCCAGACATACATAAATTTTATTTCCTCCGTACGTCTTTGGAATCTGAGGCCTTGGCTTTGGTGGAATCACTGCCTTTAAGCGCAGACAACTACCACATCGCCTTTAATCTCCTTAAAGAGAGATATGGCAATTTACGGTTGAGTGTCGCTCGACACATCCGCTGTCTCTTCAACTTACCTGCCGTCAAACCTAATGACGTCACATCTTTAAGAGACCTCTTAGATTCTATGCAGTTAAATGTCAGAGCGTTATACCAACTAAAACAGCCTGTCCAAACATGGGACACCATACTTATTCACCTAGCTACATCAAGATTCGATTTTTCGACACTGAAGGCCTGGGAGATCGAACTCGCCTGCAACAAGGAACATTCGTTCGAACACCTTATCTCGTTTCTCAACAGTCGATGTCAATTCCTTACAGCACTCGCATTTCAGTGCGAAAAGGTCGAAACGAATCCTCAGTGTCAAATTTTTGAAAAAAAACTTGCTTCTTCAAAGGGACATCAGCCCCCATTTGTCGAAAACAAACAAACCCGTTCTTCTTTCAATCATTCAAGAGAAGATATCAGGTCGCTTAACAAATCGTTAAAATGCACGCTCTGTAAAAAGCCTCACACCTTGTATTTGTGCAAATCCTTTAAAGAATTGTCTGTCGAAGATCGAAGGAAGTTTGTGTTGAATAGCAAACATTGTTTCAATTGCTTGTCACCTAAGCATTCTTCTTCGAACTGTACGTCATCAAATCTCTGTTTCCATTGTAAAAAACCGCATCATTCTTTATTGCACGTTCACGATAAATCGAGGTCATCAGTACCTGCCTCTTCAAGCTCCATGCAGAGCAGCTCCGAACAAACTAATGCTTCTTCCTGCATTTCTAATGCCGAACCTTCTCACAGTGCGCAAACCCTTTTGACCACTGTACAATTTGAAATCCAAGATAGATTTGGAAATTGGTTTCGAACCCGTGGTCTTCTCGATTCCGCTTCAACGCACAACTTTGTTTCGCAATCGTTGATTAAAAAACTAGGTCTTTCGTCATCGCCTACTTCTATCAATGTGACCGGCATTGACAATTTGAAAACTCAAGTTTTGCAGTCTTCAAAATTGAAAATCAGAGACGTTTGTCAAAGAAACACCAATCTTAATTTAAACTGTCTCATTCTTACCAGTATTGGTAAAGACACTCCAAGTCACTCCATCAATACCTCCGGATTAAAGATTCCTTCGCACTTAAGGTTAGCCGATCCTCAGTTTAATGCTCAAGGTCCCATTGATGTGCTTTTCAGTGCCAATGTTTTTTGGAATTGTATTCGCAAACAAACACGCAAGTTATCTTCAACCGTGGTCGCTAGAGACACCGATTTTGGTTGGGTTATTACTGGTGAGATCAAACATATCAGTGTTCAAACCAAAACGCAATGTCATTTCGTTACGGCTGACATAAATCCCATTTCTAAAAAAGAGAACGCTCATGTTTCAAATCTCAATATTTTTGAAAACCACTTGTCGAAACGATGTCTTATTGTGAACAACTGCGCTAACCCTGTAAGTTGTTTAAATGGTTTTTCCTTCTTCCCGCACAAGATGGCCATTCAAGTTCGCCTTGCTTTGTGTTATTTCGTCTACCTTCTCATGTCATTTTTTATAGCAGTTAATTGCTTAAACTATTCCTCGAAAACTATCTTCCCCTTGTGTAAAACCATGGCTATCAGTCACCATCACTTTGCTGTACGCTATGTTTCACTTCTTTCGTTATGTAGAAGGATGGCCACGGCCGGCTCCTCCCCCCTTCCTCGCAATTGGAAGTCGCTCATGAAACCGATTGAAACTCTGAATTCTATAGCATCTAGAATAACTATTCTTATGCATAACCTTCTTCTCAATGTCCCAGCTTGTCTTCTTTGCTCGGAAGAATTAAGCTTCTTTTTGTTGAAAATTGTCCGATTTCGTGATTCTCTCAATTATGCGAAATTGATTTTCTACTTTATTTCATATAGCTTTAAATTGCTTTTTCACGTCCAAGTTACGATTGACTGCATGTCGTGTGACTCGTTCTGCTTTAAGTTACAGCTGATTCACCAAATGTTGTGTGTGTACTTCGAACTGCTTGGTTGTCAGACTTGTATGTATACACGCCTGAGGAATGCCAAGTTGTTTATTTCCTGTATGATTGCCAAAGTTCAAAGCAAGTTTCTCTTATCTCAACTCTGGCTGATTGCCAAGCATTGTCTGACGAGTTGCTACTTAAAGTACAGAAGCCGTTTGCCTACCTCCCAAAATAAACTTGTTCCGCTTAAGGACTCTGTCAGCTATTTATATGTCTTATCTCGTTGTACTATGTGTGTCAAGGCCGTGCTTATTTACGTCTTCCGCTTACTCATGCTCGTATTACATAACTGCTTCGATCCCTGTTTCAAAACTACGTTGCGTATTTCTCACGCGCGTAGGTATTGCAATTTGCTTACATATTTTGCGATCTTAATGTTCATTGATGAACAAACTTGTTTTTTCTCGACGTCACATTCGATGTGTTTTTGTATTCATGCTTGTCCTGTCAAGTTTTTTGCTGACTTAAGTATTTTTCTGAGTAACCCCTTTGATACTCATTATAACTTGAGGTCATTGTTTATGGCTACTCGTTTGTTACCTATGGCGTTCTTGCTTTCTACTCGCATAGTTCCTTTGTTTATTTGGTATATTCTTGTCCTGAATAGATGTACTCGTTCCTATACGCTTTGTTTAAACTTGCCAATTCTTCTTTCTCATCGTATCGCAATCTTTACTAGTGCCTTATTTCCCTCAGCTTCTAGTTATTTCGTGATTGAAAGTGTCGTTAATTCTCACCTTTTAACTCCGCTTTCTAATGACCCTGATGACCTCCTTCCACTCACACCTGGTCACTGTCTTACACGCCTTTCTCTCTCTGCCCCTTCTCCCCTTTCCATTTCTTTCAGGGATTCTAATCTACCTATTGTTTGGTGTAAACTTGAAGCCCTCCGTAATTCCTTTTGGAAGAGGTGGAACTTGGAATATTTAACTTCCTTGCAGGGGAGACAGAAGTGGTTTCTTTCCAGTCCCGACATCAAAGTGGGAGACTTGGTCTTAGTTAGGGATGTTTCACCCCCCCTAGTCTGGCCTTTTGGAAAGGTGACTAAGTGTTACCCTGGAAGAGATAGGAGAGTCAGGGTATTCAGAGTCTTGACTACTAATGGTCAGATCACAAGAATACTCTTCGGCAATTGTTTCTTATTGTACTTGTTTTTCTTGCTCGCTGTTGGTGTCTGTCCCCCCAGTATGGTGTATTCTTTGAATACACGGTACGAGAGATATAATGTCTATTGCTCTTTGCATGTTCATTTCTTCCTTCCTCTTTGCCAAACACCAACAGTGATCATCTGTTTTCTCCTTGTTGGGCATGTTTCTTATGTCTTCATAAGTATGTTTCAGATATATAACTTCTGTGATCCACCTAGCGCTATCTAATAGCGAACCTCTGAAGCTACTCAATTCCTCATCGTGCAAGAGGACTTACTTATCCATTTGGCTACCAGATCTCGTTACCATCGTCAGCTATTTTCTCCTTGAGCAAGAGGACTACGTCTACTTCTTTGCTCACCATGCTGCGCTAGTATCATCTATCAACTCCTTGAAGACCAGCTCAGCAAAAGATTATTTTCTTTCTGTAAAGTTGGCAATGCTTATATGTTCTCCTTTTGTTCCTACCCCCACTCTTTCCCCTTCCGTGGTCTCTCCGTGCTCTGTTGAGCAGCACTCACTTCTACGTCTGCAGTTGACTCGTTCAGTCAAAGCTCCGCTCGAGCTTAGCCTCCTCAAACCAAGAGGCACACCCTCTTCTACGCCATGTTGGCTAGATAGTCTTCATAAGGAACTCCGACTTCAACATGAAATCGAGATAAGTACCATTTTTAAAAAGTTTTAACCTCCTCTTCATGGTTTTAACTTTCAAGTGCTTTTAATTGTGGGCAGTGTGAAATTATTTACTTGGGGCAATAATCATTCTTCGTGGGTTTTGCCATGTTGAGCTTTTACTTGTATAAGCCAACCTTCCTATAAAAGAGCTTTTCTTAAGCGATTCAAACGAGAAATCCTCTCGCTACGTGGGATATTATCTAATACCCGCTGCCCATAATTTTGAAACTATTTCCTCCGTTGGATTTTTTCAAACCCCATTTTCTGCTAAGGTCGTTCTGGAACCTTCTAGAACTTGTTCTCTATCTGCGAGTCCTGCCATCATGTATTTCTCACGTACTTGGGAGAATCCTGTTTAAAACTAAATTACTACAATAGTGAATTTTCGTCCTCCGCTGGAACCTCTGGAAAATTCTACGGCGCATTTGATTGTAAATTACAACTTTTTCGAGAAATAGACTTTCACCTAACTAGTGCAATCAGTTATCTCCATAATTGCAATAACTTTTTTTCTCATAAACTTCAGTGTTTCTCTAGTGAACTTTGCATCCATCTTTACAGACTATAGTGATAATCAGTGCTTGCTCCACTTTTCTACCGCGTCGCGATCGTCCGGTTACATTAAATACGGCCATGAACATTGTTCCTATATCCCAATGATCTTTCCTTAACCTTCTACTAACAACCATTATTTATAAAAATGTAACTTTCTATAAGGTGTTACTTACGAAGTGCCCTTCCAACTTTGCCAGTTTAACATTAATTAAATTCTGCATAATTTCTTGTGTGATACAAGTTTTAAATTTACATTGTTCCTCCCTTCAAAAGCAGGGAAAACAATTCTCTCAACTCCTGAGTGAGTTATTTTTTGGTCTCGCTAAATGATAACTGCCTCATTTGACTGGCGAGTCTTATTCAAAGTATAAGAGGTCTAGAACCTTCCTTCTGATTAACTTTTCAGGTTCACAGTAAGTGACCTGTTCTCCTTGTATAAATTTCACAAAGTAATTCTGTATAAATATAAGAAGTTGTAGGAACTTCCTTTTTATTCTTTATGTTTTCCATTTTGTTATCTTCGAAGTTGTTATTCTTGTTAGAATGTTCTTTCAGAGGTTGCATATAGTACACTGCTTGTACTCCTGTAAATGTTAAAACTTTAATTATTCCATTTTGCCTATTTATGAAATCTTACCAAGATTTTAATACACGGTTTAAAAAACCTTTAAAATTGTCAATTGCCTGGAGCAACTACTTAATGTTTAGAGGTCTGCGACCCTATTTGTTAAAAAGTTCAAATGAACTATATTTATCCAAATCATGTTGCATAATTGTTAATTTCCTCAAACTTCCTGCATTGTTAAATAAATTAAATATTTGTTTTTGGATTCATCATTTCTTTGATACTACAGTTAGGCAGGATCCTGGCTTTCCTAGCTCTTCCTAGGTTTATGCCCTCGTTAACACTTAATAAAGCTCTTACTATTTGCCTGGCCAGATCATCACCCTTCCCTATAGTACTTTTATTCGTGCTTGGAAGGAAACACACTAAAGCCTCTCTCTGGCAAACTGCCCAAGCCTTAACTGCGGTTCCCGTCAGCTTCGACCAAGCTCGTACCCACTTTAGGTATCCGAGCATATATTTGCGGTGGCAACCGCTTCTAAATGGATTAAAAGTCAAATTAATAACTTTTGTGGGACTCTCCTCCTATTCTTCTATCCTGCTTTTCCAATCCCAAATCTACTTCCTTCTCTTAATCATCTTCCCTTGGTGGGTGGGTTATTCCCTAGCCTATAATCTACCCACCCTCCCACCATAGACAACGGTTAAGCATTACGATAGATTGGGGAGGATATTAGAATCCTCTAGATTCAAAACCCCCTAAATACCATTTTTTTGTAAATTGAGATAAGCATAGCAGTAGATTTCCAAGGATGAGTTCTATTGGTTTGTGAACCGTTGAGTTTCTAAACCCGCTGAGTTTCATAAGAATAGCTACTTGAAAATCGCTGTTAAGTTCAAAGGCTTCTATATCCACCTCCAGTTACTTTCAAACGCCTCTATGTGTATCAACCAATGAGAAATTCGAGATCTATTGACGAATAAGAATGACGTCACTTGTTTATCAGTGCAGCCAACTGTTGCGATCTTCGCTTCACCTCCGATGATCGTATACTAATGTACCATAATGAAGACAAAACAATATTTTAGAGGATAATTTGAACGTATTCTCGTTTTTTTTTATTATTAAAGTTAAAGGTATAATCACTGGAGAAAGGGCAAATTTTCCGTTCCGTTCCATTTACCTCGGACATGAGAATTCTAAAGCAGTATGTTGGCAATATGCATTACTCTTATAGGTAGTGGCTTCCTAGTGCATTAAGGAGAAAGTTATTCGTTGTCCATTTTCTTGGCAGCATTTATTGAAAAATGAGACACGAAACTTTTTTTGTTGCTAAAGCAACTCCTGGAAGAGGGCGGAAAAGGTTGCGGCAAGTGGATACTTGGAAAAGGTCGAGGGAAAAGCGAGAAAGGTGAGTAAAGTTCAGCGATTTTAGAGGTTATGAGCGGGAGTTTTTCTCTTGATCACAAATTAGCATTGTGTTGTTGCAATAATAGCATGTAGATTAATATCTCACATTATTATTTCTTTCAGATACAGTGGCAGTTTTCCCCCTGAATATCCAAAATGCAAACACAATAGCAAGGCATTAAATTGTTCTACGCTGCAAATTGAGGATGTCAGGGAATTTAACCGTGTATTTTACACAACACAAAATAAAATAGAACAGGACAATTTCATAATCAAACACTGCACTACTTCGAAACCAAAAAGGAGGAGAATTCCAGGAGATTCAAAACGAAGCCTAACGTTCTCTTACCACGTGCGGAAGAAAACTTGTGGTTCACTCATTCCTGTGTGTCATGACACATTTCTCAACATTTTGGTGTTGAAGAAGGATCGTGTGCAAGGTGTTCTTAGAAGATCACATATTAGTGGAGGTCAAGTAGCACGGGAAAACAGGGGTGGGGATAGAAGAAGTGTTAAAAATACAAATCGTAGGGAAGCTGTAGGCAAATTCATAGAGTCCTTGAAGTGTGCAGAGCCTCACTACTGCCGGAGCAGGAAAAGTGATCGTAGGTTATATTTGCCACCAGAATTAAATATTAAAGAACTTAGGCGAATTTACAACACAACTGTTGAAAGTGAACATAAGGTTAAGGAGTGTTTCTTTCGTCAAGTATTCTGTACAAATTACAATATTGGTTTTGGAAGTCCTAGAACAGATGTTTGTTCTGTGTGCTTGGAATTGGGAGAAAGACTTAAGGTAGCAACAATTACTAGTGAAAAGCAAACACTTATGACACAGAAAAGAATTCATTAATTGAAAGCAAGTGCATTCTATGATACGTTACGAGAGGAAAAAGAGGGACTTTTGATTTTGTCATATGACTGTCAAAAGAATATGTTACTGCCTAAACTACCTGATCAGGCAGCTTATTTTAGTAGACAGTATAATTTTTACAATTTTACTATTGTAAGTGGCAGTTCTAAGAGTCCTTTGTCAAAACAGAACGTCCATTGCTACTGTTGGAATGAGTCTGATTGTCCGAAAGGTTCGAATGAAATAGCTAGCTGTGTTTATCATAGACTTAAACAAACAGACATGCAGGGAATAGATACAGTTAGGTTAATTGCTGATGGCTGCGGAGGGCAAAACAAGAATTCAAGTGTAATTGCTATGGCTAGCAAATGGCTCTATTCGGACGCCCCTCATAATGTAGCCACTGTAGAAATTATTTTTCCGGTTGTTGGATATTCGTTCATTCCCCCAGATAGGGTTTTTGCTCGAATAAAAAAGTATTGAAGAAGAAAGAAGTTGTTGTGGAGCCCACCACCTATGAGAACATTATCAGTGAGCATGGTACCCTACACAAGCTAGGAAGTGACGATGTGCAACTGTACAATTGGAAATCAGAAGCAGCTAAATGTTTTAGGACCTCAGGATCTTGGCACTTCAAATTCAACCAGTGTAAGAGATTCTACATAACAAAAACCAGGAATAATATCAAAATTCGAGGAGACTATACATATAAAATCGATCTAGGTGTTTCAAAATATATAACAAAGAAGGGGAAAACTGTTACTGATATTAATCCTACTTGTATTTTGCATGGTAATGTCAAAATGAACCCCAACAAAGTATCAGATGTGGCCAAGCTACTTGCAAAACACTATGAAAACAATTGGAGAGAGATTGCTAGCCTCACATTCTATAGTAAATTCTATAGTAAATTAAAAAGTGTTGCTCAAGAGTAATTAGTGCAGCATGTGATGAACAGGGTGAAGATTTGACTGAAGTTCCAATGATAATTGTGTAATATGCTGCTGAATTACTTAACTTGTCATTTTGTAATAGACTGCAAGAAGTATTATTCAAGTGCTTATAGTAACTTTGTTGACTACGATTTAAAACTTTTTATTTATAATTACTAGGTCAAGAATGCAAAACAGTTGTATAATAATGTGATTCAATTATATTATATGACGTAACATCATTTTCATGATCGAAACTGAAGTAAAGTGAGTTAGTTTCAAAATGCTCCATATCCAGTAGTATTCATGATTATGAGTTTCAAAATTCACTATGTAAGTATTTGAGGTTCAAAACCCCTTACTGAAACGTTTTGCTAGCCCCTAACTGTTGGGTGATAAATGCAACTGTTTACCTTTGCCTAAGCTATGTTGTTTTAATGGGCGCCAAGACCTCAATGCAATGTTGAAATCTAAATTTGTATTTAACAACATCTAGCTCTGGCAGAACACCTTCAAGACACTATTAACTCAGATCGTGGTATGATTTGATCATTAACCCAACAAACAATTGTATCAGGAGAAGGAATTGGTCTATATCTAATGCTACCCACTGAAAGCAAAGATTGCATTGTAAAAGAAATGAATTTATTATATAAAACAAGTATAGCAAAATTAATAATAATAATAAGTACAAAATTTAAATTGGAGCGCTGTGATTTGAATATTACCGATAGAAAATTACGTGAAAACGGAGTCTGATAAATTGATTTTACTCTTATTTCCAAGCTATGAAGTTACTGAAATATGAAATGTAAAACAAAGAAAAATGAGAGATTGCGTATTTCTGCGTCATTTGCGCTTACCATTGGAAATTGCCAAGGCATTTCCCTCGTACTTGCTGATGCCGTGAGCTTCCCACAGTCTCCTGGACGTCGTCATCTCCGTCGGAATTTGATGATATTCTGGTAGATTAGATAATTCTATGGTCCGTACCTCGGACCCAAACACTCGTACAACCGCACTGGTTAAGTTTTGCAAAAGTTAGTCTTCAACTCCACTGAACATCGGAGCGACACGCACTTCCAACCGTACTCCGCAAGTTCTACACAGATAGTCCTCGTTTCACGGCGCGTCGAACGATATATGCACCTGTTGGCTCCCCCACCATGGTACCGACATCTAGCTTACGTCGTCCTCACTGATTGGCTGAGCACGCCGCCAGTTCCCCTCCTCTGCCTCATTACACTCGGCGCGCGAGAGGGAGAAGTCGATTTCCGTTCCAACAATTCGTCTTTTCTAGACCTTGCGACCCAGCCTTGCGTAATACTTCTCGACAGGAATCAGCTTGTATTCGAATTCCCAGTGAGTCATGTCTCTCAAATACCCTAACTGACAAAACTCCGTAAAATTCCGTAATCACATAATTTTCTATAATATTGTCGTTCGTAATAATTTGCTTGATAGCGTTTTCTAAGACATAGAAAACCTATCTGAATGTTAATAATTTTTATAAAATGCTCCGAAAATACCTTAATAATAATTATAATAAATTAATAATAATAATAAATTACCATGAAAAATTCTCTTGGCTGAACAATTTGCCGCGTAAATAAATATAGAATGGCTTCCTACTGACTTATGCCAGTTGCATAAAACCCCTCGAAAAACACGTTACATATTCGCCTCGGATCATCGGATGATTTACCGTGACGACGGTCCATTATCCGATTATCCCAGACACGTTAATAAACCCCATCCAAAATACATATTACATAAATGAAATCACCCTAAATTACAGATATATACACTCATATTTTTTCTTCACGCACTTTGCGTCAAAGTTTGTTGTCACTATGGATTGCACTTTGCAACCAGTCCAATGTTTTACATATGGAATAGAGTTCCACGGATATTTCCGCCTCTCAAATTTCTCTATGTTGGAGAAATAGACATAATTAATGTGTGAGCACTATGTATTTATGAGGTCATATCACACGCATTGAAGGTGTTCTGATATATTTATATCACCATAGAACTTCCTAATTTCACTGGAGGTTCCTTCCTTATGGTGAAATTTAATCTCACTTATCACTGAGCACACGATCACACTATTGTGGCAGCGCCTCGTGACCATAATACTTAATCTCTCTTTAAAGTAGATTAAATTAAGATTGACTTCTGAAAAAAAATAGTAAGTGCGCATTACATATAACACCAAATATTTCTGTGCCGTAATCGCCCTGTCTTGTTAAGTTCCCGTAGACCATATTCTACTTAATACTAGTTCTCAACACTGACCATTTCTCCTCACACAAATAATACCTTTGTACAAATTACCTTAAATTACACACTTACAAATCTTACATGGCGAGGCCGTAAACAGAAATCACGTGTGCTGATATGTATGAGTTTCATGAAGGACTGTCTCGCATTCTGATGACCCATCTTTTATCTCGTGGACGCCTTAAGCTAACAAGCCCTATTCAAGCGCTCCCCCATCTCTTGGAGATAAAGGGGAACCCATCAGCGCTGCCAAAATGGCCTTGGTGCATCGAGACAATTTAGTGCTCAACAGCATCCGACAATCCCGTCATATTTCCCTGTACCTTAAAAACTCTCATTTACTTACATACTACCCCCCTGTGTGACTTCTGATACGCCTGCCTTAAGACCAGATCTTCCACGCACCAGACACCACACTTACTCATTTGATAGGCCGGCTCGCCAGCTAAACACACTCACTTTATGACACATATTTTCGTAGACTATGTATATTATACGTTCCGTATAATCTGTTTCCCTCACTATTCTCCAGCACATATGCTGTTTTCCCAATACGTTTGGAAACTATAAATGTTTCTGTGTCACCTGCTTCCAACCTTGCAAGTGGCTCCCTTAAATGAACGCCATCACGTTGCTCTACCTACCTATTTCTCAGTATCTGTAACGATGCCCTGTTGCTACTGTCCACACATGCTAACCCTACCTTCCTATGGTGTCACACCTCTACTAGACACTCTATGACCTAAAAATGTCACTTCTGACTGACAGAATGACGACTTAGACAGCTTCAAAGTGAACCCTGCCTGATCTAACTTCTGAAAAACTATATTTAAATGACGTAGATGCTCCTCAAAACTGCGTGAACTAATTACCATATCATCTATGTAAATGGTTACAAACTCTCCTGTGTCATCCCCTAATGCGATGTTTAAAGCCCTAATTAAAGCTGCTGAACTACTCTTTAACCCATAAGGTGTTCTACAAAATTGATAAAGGTTACATTTATGACTAAAAGCTGTAAATGGTCTATCTTCGTACATAAGTGGCACTTGCCAAAAACTGGAACTCAAATCTACACAAGTGAAATACTTCTTCCCCTCAAATGTTTGCATTAATTCTTCTATTGACATAGATTTCAGCTGATCTGAACTAATTCTACTGTTAACCAAACGAGCGTCTAAACAAATACGAACAGTGCCGTCGGTCTTGGGTACCGTTATCAAAGAATTAACATACGGACTGTTAGAGTGCTCAATAATCCCATCTTCAAGCATCTGATTAATTTGTGCCTCAACTGCACTCTGATAAGCGAAAGGTACAGGATATCTATGTCCTGTGAATACTGACCTATCAATAACGTTCAATGAATGTGTATAGCAATTGGCCATACCAATGCGATCCTCAAACACTCTCCTATTACACCATAACACATCATAGAGCCGAACACACTGTTCATCCTCTATATTTCCCTGAAATGCAGCCTCACGTAACGAGTCCTCTAGACTTCCGTTCGTAATCACACTGCCCACAAAACATGGAGAACCCCGCTCTACGGCTGGCGATATCTCATTTAAAGTACAAATCACACCTACAACACTACTTCTCTGAATTTGGTCATTGAACGCTACTTCTACTTCAGAATCTCCCCATTTAAATTTCAAACTCCCTACATCATAACATAAGTTACCAGACACTCTACTTAGCCACTCTGAACCCAAGATAACACTGAATACTAAATTTGGAATTACAAGGCAAATCTGCTTCTCTACATGATTATTAATTTTAATGTCTACTAAAACTTGCTTAGAAATTACTTTAGACCTCTTCCCAACAGCTGTGATAACAAAAGTGCTTTTAATTGGCATCTCCTCAAAATTTACTCCAGTTCCTTTCATTTTATCATAAAATGCACTACTTATGCAACTCTTCATACAACCACTATCAATTAAAACATCTGTGTACGCCTCGGACACGTTAAATTTAACTATGGGGCTCTTACTAACCACTTCCTGAATAATACCTTCATCATTTAGTTCATGTAATAATTCATTTCTTACATTTAGGTCATAGGGTTCCTGTATAATTGTATGGACAGGGCATGCTATAGACTGAGATTCTGATCTTACTTCGCAGCCTGGTTCGCGTTTAAAGAACCGCTACAGCTGGCCGTAGTACTACTAACTACTAAACTGGTCTGGTTGTTCTGGGCTGTGTTGTCATTGTTTGGCTGTATATTACTACCACTAGGCTGTCCTCTTCCTTGACCCCTATTCTGGTTGTAATTATTGTCATTATAATTTCTCCCTTGATTTCCCCTGAAATCATTGTTTCTCCCTTGATTTCCCCTGTAATCATTGTTCCTCCCTTGATTTCCCCTGAAATCATTGTTCCTCCCTTGATACTGATTACCATAGCCATTTCCTCTGTTCTGATATAGCTGATTATTATTATTTCTATTTTGAGCGTTGGCCCCTTCGCCACCGTTCCCTTGAACTTCTTGATGCCTGGCTTCATTAGGTCTATTATTATTATTACCCTGGTTCCGATTGAAATTGTCCTCATAAGCCCCTCTCCCTAGTGCATCAAATGTGCTTAACAAATTTTCTACTTGTGATATAGTCTTTACATTCTGGATACAAGCAGCCTCCTTGATCCTATAGGGAAAGTGCCTAAGTAGCAACCTTACCACATCACTTTCCTCCTTCAAGCCATCCAGATATTTACACACTAATACCTGCCCTAAAAAGTATTCGGTCATGGTGGAGCTTCCTTTAGGGTTATATTTACCACACACTACTCCCTCACGATGCTGCGACTGAATAACCTCATTCCAGAACTTTTCACAGAATTTCATTTTAAAATCATTAATATCAGTGAACTTGTCTCTGTAGACAGCAAACCAATTCCTCGTTTCCCCCACAAATACTTGTTCTAAAATTTCAACTACCTGGCACCACTCAATACTACCATTTTCCAACCTCTCCCCGAATTTATTTTCTATAGTGTTCATGAACTCCATTGGGCACCCCTGTCGATTGCTGAACTTACCCAGTTCTACCTCCCTGTGTGTGCTATTCACAAAAACTGGCCTATTCTGACTATTTTCTTGCCTGATCCTAGCTTTTAATTTTAATTCTAATTCTGCGATTTTCTCCTCAGCCTTCCTCTCAATACTGTTTACTGTTAATTTAATGTTTCCTTCTGATTCTTCTACTTTATCATATAGCTTTGCTTGTTTCTCCTCAATCTTGCTAATGCTCTCTCTATTACTCTCTCTTAAATCATTTACTTCTGCAAATATTTGCGAGTGGACTTTCTCAATTCTACCCCCCAGCTGTTCCTTAACCTCTTTAGTTGCTACCTGAATTTTGTCAATTTCTCCCCCCAATTGCTTTTTGACCTGCTGTGTTTCCAGTTGCACTAGTTCTTTTAAATTTTCAGCCTGTGTACTGATTCTAATTTCTAACTCCTCCTGTACTTTTCCTAATTTCTTGTCTACATCTGCAATGATCTCTTTAACCTTCTCTTCCATTACTCCTCTGATTTCTCCTCTAATCTGCTCCATTTTCACACTAATTTCCTTGTTGTTCTTATCTAATTTTGCATTATTCTGTTCTAATTTTGCATTTAAAGCTTCTGTACTTTCTTTATTTTCCCTACTGTTTTGTTCTAATTTTGCATTTAAGGCATCTGTACTTTCTTTATTTTCCCTACTGTTTTGTTCTAATTTTGCATTTAAGGCATCACTACTAACTTTGTTCTGATACATGAACTCGAGAAGTAAAGTTTTTAATTCTGGTTGGCCGCCTACACTCCCTGTTTCAGTATCGGGATTTACATCCGCTACCCCGGTACTACCATCACTCGACATACTGCTCGTATCATCACCCTCCCGTTGATGACCACTACGTATCCTCATCTGTCTTTCTTTCTCATCCCCCATAATGATATACACTGATACCGACAAATAACCCCTAAAATACAGGCACAGAAATATATACCCTTCTCCTTCCACAAATGTTATTAGGTTTTCATCCCCACGTTGGGCGCCAAATGAAACGTTTTGCTAGCCCCTAACTGTTGGGTGATAAATGTAACTGTTTACCTTTGCCTAAGCTATGTTGTTTTAATGGGCGCCAAGACCTCAATGCAATGTTGAAATCTAAATTTGTATTTAACAACATCTAGCTCTGGCAGAACACCTTCAAGACACTATTCACTCAGATCGTGGTATGATTTGATCATTAACCCAACAAACAATTGTATCAGGAGAAGGAATTGGTCTATATCTAATGCTACCCACTGAAAGCAAAGATTGCATTGTAAAAGAAATGAATTTATTATATAAAACAAGTATAGCAAAATTAATAATAATAATAAGTACAAAATTTAAATTGGAGCGCTGTGATTTGAATATTACCGATAGAAAATTACGTGAAAACGGAGTCTGATAAATTGATTTTACTCTTATTTCCAAGCTATGAAGTTACTGAAATATGAAATGTAAAACAAAGAAAAATGAGAGATTGCGTATTTCTGCGTCATTTGCGCTTACCATTGGAAATTGCCAAGGCATTTCCCTCGTACTTGCTGATGCCGTGAGCTTCCCACAGTCTCCTGGACGTCGTCATCTCCGTCGGAATTTGATGATATTCTGGTAGATTAGATAATTCTATGGTCCGTACCTCGGACCCAAACACTCGTACAACCGCACTGGTTAAGTTTTGCAAAAGTTAGTCTTCAACTCCACTGAACATCGGAGCGACACGCACTTCCAACCGTACTCCGCAAGTTCTACACAGATAGTCCTCGTTTCACGGCGCGTCGAACGATATATGCACCTGTTGGCTCCCCCACCATGGTACCGACATCTAGCTTACGTCGTCCTCACTGATTGGCTGAGCACGCCGCCAGTTCCCCTCCTCTGCCTCATTACACTCGGCGCGCGAGAGGGAGAAGTCGATTTCCGTTCCAACAATTCGTCTTTTCTAGACCTTGCGACCCAGCCTTGCGTAATACTTCTCGACAGGAATCAGCTTGTATTCGAATTCCCAGTGAGTCATGTCTCTCAAATACCCTAACTGACAAAACTCCGTAAAATTCCGTAATCACATAATTTTCTATAATATTGTCGTTCGTAATAATTTGCTTGATAGCGTTTTCTAAGACATAGAAAACCTATCTGAATGTTAATAATTTTTATAAAATGCTCCGAAAATACCTTAATAATAATTATAATAAATTAATAATAATAATAAATTACCATGAAAAATTCTCTTGGCTGAACAATTTGCCGCGTAAATAAATATAGAATGGCTTCCTACTGACTTATGCCAGTTGCATAAAACCCCTCGAAAAACACGTTACATTACGTTCATATTTAACACTGATTTTACTGCATATTAATATCTCTTAATGTATGTTATACTACTTATAATTGCTTCTGGATCCTCTTTACATGTTTTGATAAAACAAAATGTTCAATACCACGTAAATAACAACCCGTAAAAGAAAAAGTCACTTCCTGAAAAATTTATGGAAGTGGATAAGGAGGATTTTGAATCTAGAGGATATATTTCACGTAGGCTACAATTTCGAACTCTCAATGAATGCCTCGTGTCAATTTGGGAAAATTCCCCCAGGGATTCAAGGCTATTGGGACGTAGGTTTTTGCAACCATGGGACCCCAGCTGAGTCCGGCATTGCTTCCACGTAGGCCTAGTTGTGGCGTGCTCCTTTCTTGTCGTCCTCCCTTGGCCATCCCTTGTTCTCATTCGACCCTGATGGTATTAGGGTATCCAAGGCCTAGGGAGTCATATTATTCGGCTATTTGACAGTTATTAAGTTATTATTATTTACTTACGAAGAAAAAAATTCATGACCGAGCGCCGGTCGTATCGTTTGGTGCGGACATTTCATCAAGCATCCAGGATAAGAAGGCTGCACTACAAGCTTCCACTTGAGCGCCACAGTAGTTCACACATGATACGCCAGAGATATCATTCCCTCACACTGAACACACATGTCCCTCTTGCTAGCAGGAGCACGTATCTACAGTCCGTGGCCAGTTAACCAGGCTCTGCGAGGAAGGGAGTGTTTGGTTTCACCATTCCACTGCTGTGGGGTAGGCCTAACAGCTTTCCTAGTGCCAAGTTTTAAGGATTCTAGAGTCTTTATTAACACATGAAACATCTTATACCTACCTTCATTTTGCAGTTCCCCCAGAGGCTCACGACTAGTGGGACGTGGGTTGGCGACCACGGGACACCAGCTGAGTAAGACATTGCACTTAGGCCTACTTCTGCCGGGCTCTTTCTGTCGACCTCCTTTGGTCAACTTTTGTTCTCTTTCGACCCCGACAGTATTAGGGTAACCGAGACCTAGGGAGTCTTTCACGTTCCCGCCTTTAATGTTGTTGATTCTTAGGGGATTTACAACATCGTGGTTTTGAATGCCCATGTATTTGAATGAATGTGAAATTTGTATGATAACCTGTGTTAGTGATGGCTATAATAGTGTATGTAGGCCAATTTGTAAAAGATGAGGATTGGTAAGGAGGCTGCCGTGGTTAAGTTAGGAAGCATCCCGGCATTTGCCTGGAGTAGAAGTAGGAAACCACGGAAAACCACTTCCAGGATGGCTGAGGTAGGAAATGAACCCACTTCTTCTCAGTTTAGCATCACGAAGCTGTGTGTACCCCGTTCCAGCCCTCAGACCAGAATTAGATTTCTTGGCGGAGCCGGGAATCGTACTGGGGCCTCTGCGGTGACAGCCAAGAATGTTAGCCGCTATGCAACGCCCTAATTTATCCTTGTCTCATCTTTCCTGATCCCTCATTCTTCGATGGGTCAGACCTCTTCGTTTTTATTTTCATGCTATCGCCTGCCTGCTGCTCAAGGCCCTAAAGGAGGCAGGGTGTGTGAAGCCTCGCCACTTATGGTGCACCTTGGACAGTGCTACACCCTCAAGGGCTCATAGCTGGTGAGTTAGGGAGTTGGTGACCCTGAGAGCTTCCTGAGCTGGGCCCGTTTCCCCCTTTTACCACTGACTTTGGGGAGGACCCTCTCCTCTTTCCCTTCCCTATCTGCCTTTCATGGCTCTAATTCTTTCCAAGTCCTTTAATCCTCATTTTTCAAGGGTTGAGGACATTTATTTTCCTCCTGGACTGTATTTCCCTTATTACTTTTTTTTTTTCATTTGTAGCCTACTTCTATGTGATAACTTATAGACTAAGTCTGTTGTCAGTAATAGCCCACTAGTCCTAGTTGTAGTTGTAGCAGTAGTCTCCATTTCACATTCACCCAAGCCATAAGGGGCCGATAACCTAGATGTCAGGCTTCTTAAAACAACAATTATCACAATTTTTCAGTGTCACTCTTTGACTTCTTCCACGTTACTGTAGTATCTTGAAAGGTTTTCTCAACTCCTTCTCGGGGTTTGCTGTTGATAATTAATTTGGACATTCAGGAAACGTTTCAGCTCACAAAAACTATAGGTGATCGCTTTGGGAGGAAGTGTCCACAGAGTAAACAAAAATTGCTACGCTTGGTAGCTATGCTGTAGGCTACGTCTTGTGAGTAACGTTTCACCCCCTTCCTTGGGATATCAACTCCTTTAGAACCAAATATTATGTCCGTGGGGCGCAGTGTCGTCACTAGAAGGGGATGCGGATCGTAGCGGGTAACTCCAAATTCCATTTGTTGTTTTTGACCGATCATTGATTGGACACAGATTGCGTTGTATATTTTATTTTCAAACACAAATAACTTCTTGCAAAAAAATAGCAAAGGAAAAAGAAAAAACATCATCAGAGGGCCTCGTAAGAAAATAAAACCCTCCAAGGTAGTTTTAAACACTTAGGCCTAGAATAATTTAAAAAAGACATTTTAATGGTCAGATTCTTGTATTGTTGTATGGGGTTACGCCAACGCTAGTGACGCCACTGCTTGGGTGTAATATGGATGTGCCTCATTCAGGAATACACTCATCGCTTCCCCTACCCTCTCGAATTGCAACAATGTAGGCTATAATTTTATTTACATGTTATTTCAGAACCGAAGTGTAGCCTGTGTTTCTTTAGAAAACAGTGATTTACAAGTAGTGTATTCTCAGTGAGACCAGACCCTATAAATAAATACTTAAGTAGACCAGAATATCGAGCGTTTCATGCTTACGATCCGTTTGGCTATGAAGACCCCACGGAAAGAACGGGGAAAGTCCATCTTTTCTAGGAAATGAGTTTATGGCACATTCTGGTGGCCAGCCATCGTAACTACAGATCAGTTGAAATTGATTTCAAATAAAGCGGGTAAGTCACCGAGATACAGAGGTTTTGATTTTTAGTGGAAACGGAAAGAACGTCCCATATCCTCTCACTTTTTCATAATTTAACTTCAGTTGTTTATCATTTAACATTTATTTGTTGATGGTACACAACAGGGCTCAGTGTGTGCCCCAATAACAATGTATCCACACAGTAAAATACATGTCCTGATATGTCTGCATGAAGTATTAACATCTTAATGTAATTCTTAAAACTAGGAAGTTCACACAGATCAAAATGCATAGTAGTAAAAAGCTTAATCTAAAGATAATATAAAAACTAAATCTAAATTTGATCTAATGTCAAATATAAAAACAGGTTTTGAAATTACTACATAGTAAACTGAAAGGTAACATTAATAACTAGGGAACAGCCCTATCCACATATAGGCTATGATTCTGTTTTGTGTGATAATTTTATTTCAAGTATAAATTAGAGTGACTGGATGATAATTTCCAAGAACGGTCTGATTGGGAGACAGAAATCTAGTTTCCAGTTTACACGAACCGCATCGTTGTAAATACTGCAAAGCCTCCATACAGGTGAATTGTTATGTGAAGTAGTATTGGTTATATCATTCTTGAATGTTATGGTTGATCTTGTAGTTAAGCGAGGGATGTTGAAATATAGGAGCGATAGGAAAAATGAGTTATCAATTTGACATTTAATAACTATAAAGGAATTTCATATCATTCACTTGCCTTCGAGACTCCAAACTAGTCATGCAGAAATTCAACGAAAGTTCACCATAGGGTACTGCACCCGAAATTTCAATGTATATAGACAAAAATTATGATATTTTTCGAGCCCCATGCTAAAATTTAACGTGTAAAGATTGAAGCTGGAACGAGACGCAAACGAGTTTTTTTAGTGAGCTCAGCCTAGGGAAAGCGAGATCACGTGATTTGTGACGCCCGAGAGATCATAGCAAGGTGAAAACTTGCATACCAACGAGTATTTTACCGCGGATTAATGATATTTATTGTTATAAAATGTATCATTGGATATTAGCTGACAGCCAACGAGAAGAGGTTTTATGGAAGAGAGTATCACAATAACCTAATTAATATCATTAATTATTGAAGTTAAGCGCCAAGAAATACTTTTTATGGTCAGGAATACTGACGAAAATTACAAGAGGATATTATCAGTACTTTGAAAGTCGATGGAATTGAGAAGTACACTGTAATTATTATTATTGTGGTACGCGTTTTTTATTTAGCGGGAGCTAAAATGGCGCTGGAAAAGGGCGAATTGGAGAAAGGGAACTCAGAATGAGCGTTCTTAAGCCTAGAGAAGTCGTCGAAGACAGACGTGGTACCGGGAGTGTTTAATCCCAGGGAAGTAAAGCCGAGTGCGGTATTGCACCACTCGAGGATACAGCGCCGATTCAAGCATTGTTAATGTACGGACGTGCTCATTGCAAACCTAGTGCAAGTTGAGCCGAGATATAAATGCACGTTTCGGAACTATTCTACAGAGTAATTAATATAAAAGTGAATACAAGTTATACTATTGAGTATATACAAACATTTTATGAAGTTTCAACGTCACAGATTCGAAGATTAATGCAATTTATAGACAGTATATCTCGACGGCAAGAAAGTTACGCATTTTCATACGACAAGCATGTTTTTGTTCGGCAAGTTAGCAGTGAACGATAGTTCATTCCACAAGACAACTTGAGTAACAGTGTGTTGTATGAACATTGAAGCCATTGATTATTTGAACATTATTATGACTGCAAACATGAAAACAGAAGAAACATTATTTCACATTATGAAGGTGACAGTGATTGTGGAATAGAAACTTTACGCGACTGGGATATGTTAATGCAGAGTTGTGATTAGACAACATGGAGCAACGTCAGTTAACTACAGAACTATGTACAACATCTAGAATGTCTACGAAGTCAAGTACACATGAAACATTATGTACATCTCTATCTAGTATAATTAATGTATAATCATGTACTTGTACTTCCTGACTACGATCAATTATTATAATTCATTGACCAACTACATGAACATTACTAACTACGATTATGAGTCGACCTACAACTTACAAATTTTATTTGTAACAATGGAATTAAATCGACAATATTGCACGAATATAATCTGGAAGTTCGAATGGAGTCGGCGAATGAAGATTCATCATCAGGAAGAGAGAAGATATCAGGGACAAGGACCGACAAATGATTGAAACTTGGAATCCATGCACGAGAGGGACGCAGTTCGATGTCCGGCGGAGATGGGTGTTTTCCGGAGAGGAAATCCTTCCTTATCCGAGGTCGCTGTTCTTTCGCTGGTGTGGACGGATTTGGTTTTCTTGGGAAGATGAAACATCTAGGTATTTTCGTAATACCTGATATGAGCTCCAGGAGTCTTTAGACAAGGTAGAAGTGACCAGCATTATCATGTAGTTGGAGTATTGTGATGGCATTTAGCAATATTTTTCTCCATATTTTCATTATATATATTCACTTTCATGTTTAATAAGATTTATTCTACAAGTTCATGTAGAATGATTATCTTTGGTGATCCATACATTAAAGTTCAACGATTCAGTTCCTGAAATGAAGATTATTTGTTTGGGAATTTATTTTCCACTTTTCAAATTATTATGATGTTAGTATTCAACGTTTTTCGATTTTTGAGTTTGGATTTCAGACAGTTTTGCCTTGGATGTCTGTTAAATTCATTTTGAGTAAGATGAATTGGCATCTTATTTTAAGAAGAAAATATTAGAACAGGGGAAGCAAACTACGTGTGATATAATAAGAAATATCACTAATATTATGAACATTCGACGACCTGGCAAGTCATATTCGTCACGATTAAGATATAAAATCATGTAATCTTGGACATTGTTAGTATACAATGGAGATACATTCAGGAGTTGACAAACCGATTTATGTGAACGAAAGCATTGTACTTTCATGAAATGTAACATTATTTGAGTCATATCTTCTTAGAAGATAATTTTATCCGACAGCAGGGAATTTAAATATAGTCTATTCCAGTCGTGATTGATTTTTATGGGACACTTAAATAACACTTGTCGTTATTTATACACAAATGTAATGCTACGTTATATTGTGAACGTAATATTGCAACCGTGTAACTTTGAGGTTATGATCAGTATGGTGAAACACATTTATGTATTTTTATTACATGTATAGTAACAAAGAATTGACAACAAAGTACAGTATAGAGTAAACCTACGTAGATCTTTCACAAGCAACTTCTATGATCGTTTTGAGAACGAATGTAAAGTCATAAGAACAGATATTGCTGTTGACAATGTGAGCAGTTGTATGGAACAACACTATGATAAATGATAGTTGAAATTAATGCAAATACTACAGGAGAATTGTTGGTAACAATTAAATTGAAGTTGTTTTAATTGTTTATTAGTATAAGAGGAGGGTTCTTGCCGTATACAGAAGTATAGGAGACTGCGATGATATATTTTTTGGAATACGAAGGTGTTTGCCGTATTAGTGCATTGTGGTACTGTTGTGTGAATATTAAAGCATTGTTATATTGAGTAGAGTTAATGAGAACTCCTATATGTAAGTAGATTCACGATATAGAGGGAAATATAGAAGTGGAGTAGGCGGAAATATATTTGGGAAACGGAATTAATCTTTGTTCACTAAACTATTATTAAAACTTTATTAAACCTGGAACTGAGTAACAATCATATGAACTTATCTTAGATGATTGGTCATATTGGACCGAATATGACTTTAAACCTCATACAGACTAAGTCGGTGTAGCATTTTTAAAGAAGAGAGAAGGCGTTGAAGCGTTTAATACCAAAATCGTACCAATAATCACTTATGGTATACAAGAAATTTGGCAGTACCTTACAAGAAATAATTTAAAAGACATTGAGAAAAATAAAGTGACGTTCCTGATGCGAGCACTTTGCCTTTCTAAATTTACGCCATCTAGACTGGTTTACGAGATGACGAATGAAACAATGTTGCTTGAAGATCTACAATTCAAAATGCTGCTACCATCCACGCTAGCTTATGAAGAAGTAGTAGCCTAACTTACTTGAACACCAAGAAAGAAAAAGGAGAAATCTGGGTCGATTTCTACAGTAAAAATGCTAGGACTAGAAAGCATTGGAAGGAGGCGAATTAACTTACAATCTTAGACAACTTGTCACAAGGTTTGCGGTGCATGGTTTCCACCATAAGTTATGCTGGACAGAGAGATTCCATGAACCATGCGCGACCTGTAGGCCTATATGTCATATCTGTGGAGAGTTACAGTACTGTAGTCTATGTGACCGATGTCATGTCGTTACATGTACAGAAAGGTATGTATCATTGATCAAGTTGTGTTGTGATTGGTGTTTATGTTAATTTGTATGGCAATTTTGCTGCAATAAACATATTATTATTTTTAAAAAATCCAATCACCTTTTTAATACTTAAGAGGGTGCTAAAGTAAGCCAGCCGACCGCTCGTGGCAGGCTTTGCTTGCATTGAGAGAGAGTTAAGATCTACGTTTTAAATAGGACAATGGCTGAAATAAAATAAAACGTCACTTTCAAATCACGTAAATACCTTCAATAGCATTTATTTAACTTTTAAAATGGGTTTTTATTGAACATTACATATTTTATCGTTGAAACTGAGAAGCATTTTATCCATGTGACGAGGCCTATTATTCACCGATGTTGCTTAAATTAAAAGTCAATGTAAATGTCAAAAGTGAAGAAAATTTACATGATTGTAAAGAGTATTAAAGAATGCTTCTAATGTGACGAATCTTGCTTTTCTCCAGCGTGTTTGTACCCTATAAAAGAACTGTTTCTAATGCTCTTACACTTTCAGGCGTAATGCCGCTGCCGTAGAAGTTCGCTTCTTTGCCGCAAGAGCGCAGGCGTAATGGGTCGGTAATGCAGACTGAAAGGTTAATTCAAACGTTGAGCACTTAAGAATGTAACTTACAGCTGGTGTATTGTTTTCGTTGAATAGGATTTTACTGTGTTTACTTCCGTTTTTAAACGTGGTCTACTGTTAGTAGGTTCATCTTCTACAGTATATACAGTGTTATTAGGCCTAATTCAATGAGTTTAAGCATAATTTATTGTGAAACTTTTTTATCATACACCTATTAATTCAAAGTATAGAGCCATTCTGTTTTATCCATCTAACAAGTTAGTTATTGTTGTTTTAAGGGGCATAACTAAGAGGTCATCTGCCCCTGTCCATCAAGCAACGTAGCAGCGCTAATCTCTCGGCACTGAGTCACCCGGCTACGCATGCATTTTGCCGCTGCGCTGGTATGTCGCTATAGTCTTTCCGTTTGGCCTTGATAGCCAGAGCCAGAGGGTGTAAAGTAATAAGTGGAGGAACTTCCGTATGAGTCAATGGTTAAGATGAAGTAGTTCTAAATTTCAACACCAGGCGCCGCGCCGAGCATATGGTCTAAAGCACATGACGGGACGGCAGTCAAGCAGTGATACATTACGGCGCGCAAATTGTACTTACGTTTTATTTCTATGCTTGTTTTAAACTTCTGTTATTATGCATAGGCCTACCAGTGAAAGAGGTCCTTTCTTCACAAGCTAATTATGAGGACGTTATAGACAATTAGCTTTCTTCTCTTAATGAATACGGTCAATGGCGAGAAATGAAATACATACGAGCAGAGAGGTGAAGGATAACAATTGTCAGCAAATTAAAGAAACTATTACACTGACAGAAATTGAACCCTGTAATCCTGTCAGTTAAAGAAGCCTCCGTGGCTTAGGCGGCAGCACGTCGGCCTCTCACCGCTGGGTCCGTGGTTCAAATCCCGGTCACTCCATGTGAGATCTGTGCTGGACAGAACGGAGGCAGACAGGTTTTTCTCCGGGTACTCCGGTTTTCCCTGTCAAAATTTCATTCCAGCAACACTCTCCACTATCATTTCATTTCATCTGTCATTCATTTAATCATTGCCCCAGATGAGTGCGTCAGGCCTCGGCAGCCGGCACAGTTCATATCCTCGCCGCTAGATGGGGGCTTCATTCATTCCATTCCTGACCCGGTCGGAGACTGGAAGCAGGCAGTGGATTTTCATTTCAATCCTGTCAGTTAATGATGAGAGTTATGAGAGAGCAGGCGATAACGTTGTTTATTATTTGAGTGGTTACCTGATTCACACAGCAGCAACGAAGATTGAGATATGTACTTCCTGCATTTGGTCATTGGAAAGTGATTCCGAAACATTTAATGCTGTTAGTGATGTATGTATCCTCACCATGCTGCGAGACTTTGGCGGAAGTGAATCTAAATTTCTCAAATACCCGTCTTTATCTTTATTTCACGTGATGAAAAAAATGATCGAGAGGCCGAGTGCAGGTCTTTCTAATTGATGCCCGTGGGCGACCCGCGCGTCGTAATGAAGTTGAGGTTATGATGAAGACGGCACAGTCCCCGAGCCACGGGAATTAACCCAAGAGATTAAAATCCCTAAAGGCCCAGCCAGGAATCGAACCCGGGACACGGCGGACCAAAGCCTAGCCTAGCGCGCTAAACATTTAGCCACGGAGCCGGACATTTCACGTGATGAAACGTGTAGATGCAGTAGTGGAGGCAATGTTGGAGCAAGAAGGCGCGTTGTGGAGCGATATCTTTTCAGATTTTGTGGATATGATCTGTGAACTTCCTGTGTTCCGAAATGTGTGCTGCTAAGAGGATCAAAATAATAACCTCTGGCACTACAGCCCTTGAAGAGCCTAGGCCTACCAAGCGACCGCTGCCCAGCCATTTGGCCTGCAGAGATTGGGGTGGCGCGTGGTCAGCGCATCGGGTTCCCTCGGCCGTTAATCTTGGTTTTCGTGACCGGGGCGCTGTCTCACTGTCAGACAGCTACTCAATTGTCCTCACGAGTCTGTGTGCACCCCGTTCCAGCCCTCACGTCAGTTTCTAAAAACCCTGATGGAGCCGGGAATCGAACCCGGGGCCTCCGGGTGAGAGGCAGATGCACTACTCCAACACCACAGGGCCGGCGCCCAGAGGATCATCTGTTACTATATTTCCCTAGGATAGTGTTTCATTACATTAAATGCCGGTTCATTTTCCGGGCGAAAGAAATGTCCAGGGAACTGAGATCCAGATAGTCTTCAAAATCAGCGAGAAAAATAATGAAGGTCTCTTCTGTTTAGCGGTAAGCTCTGCTCTTCTTAGAAATGTATTTTAGTGTGTTCTAGATAGTATTTTAATATGTTCGTATTCCCTTGAAGATTTGTTTCTGTTATTCACAACTTGCTTAGTATTTAGTGCAATACTTCTTTTAATAAACAACTAGCAACCCGCCACGGCTTCGCCCGGGAACAGTTATGAATGGGCAAGGAATTCCTGTCAGACGTAATTCAAGAATGGCGAGGTGCATGAGACATAAATCCCCGTTCCGTTATATTGGGTAAAGTATCGAAGATAGAGATATGGTCTCGCGGACTTTTTTTTTTGAGAATTTTTCGTGCTGAACAATTCTTACACTCATAGTATATTGATATTTTTAACGGCTTGCCCAGCGTAAGCTTAAAAAGTGCACGGACACCAGGTCCTATTTTCGACCGTTTCACTGAAATCTAAAATCGTTACTGCTTGGCTCCCTTTGATCATAAATAAATTGTTTTCTACAGAAATCTTCCTCGAGATTACCTTTACAGAATGGTGAAAGCCGCACCAAAATCCATCCAGTGGTTCTCGAGATTATCCGTGGTATCCAAGATTCGGGGACTTAGTTTTATACGAAGTAGAGGCGAGCCAGACAGGCAAGCAGAGGCCAAGTTACGCTAGTACCACCTAGCGGCGGAAACGGTCAACTACCGGAGTTCCTTCACTTGTTACTTTACACGCCCTGGCCAGAGCAATAAGGGACTTCTCGGAACTCAACTCACGTCACTCACTCACCCTCCCGACCCGATCGCCGGATCGGCCGGTGGCAAACAATGACTCATCTACTGGCGCTGCCCCACGGCACTAAAACTTTTCTTATTACGAGTTCAAATTTATAATGTTCAAGTTCTTTGAATTCTACATAAAATTCTAAAGAAAACACGTCCAAACGCGACTTAAATGCTTCATATCCACGGTCTGATAGTCGGTCAAAACTTATGACGTAGGCCTACTTCGTGCCGTAATTATTTGTAGTAAATGAGTCATAGTTATCGGTTACAATAAAATCATAAATGACAAGTAATAAAGGACAGTTTAAGAAGTAAGAAGGCTGAGTTTGGACTCATATTGTTTAGAATTTCATGTATGTAGTTTTCAGAAAACTTGAAAAGTGTAAATTTGAACTTGAAATAAGAAAAGTTTTAGTGCTGTGGGACAGCGGCAGTAGGTGAGTCATTGTTCGCCACTGGCCGGTCCGGCGAGCGGGTCGGCAGGGTGAGTGAGTGAGGAGTTGAGTTCCGAGAAGTCCCTTATTGCTCTGGGTATAAAGGCCAAACGGAAAGACTCAAAAAAGAGACCCTGTATAAAAATCAGATCTATTTCGATTTAACATTATTGTCCTACTCTGGTAGTTTCATATATTTTAACTAATTCTGAACATACGGTATAAGATAAACGTAGGACTAAAAATATTAGAAAACGCATGACGAGAAAAAACTACTCATGGAGAAGAGTGTCATCATAGCGGCGAGAACTGTACTTATAAGGGTATTGGTACCGTAATGTACGAGATCGGTGAATCAGGGACATACTGCATTTATTACCTTGAAGAATATACAAGGTTAATGTGTTGGAAAATGAGCGACGTTTCCGGAGGACTGAAAGTTCCATTGGTAAGGACACCGACAGCAGTGACTACGCACGTTAAAGCGTAGCGTTAGGGCATGGGGCCAAGCTCTCTGCTGACTCGGTAGACGCGTGGGTTCGAGCCCCACCGTCGGCCGTCCTTGAAATGGTTTTCCATGGTTTCCAATTTTCAACACCAGGCAAATGCTGGGACGGTACCTTCTGACAGGCCACGGCCGCTTCCATCCACATCCTTGCCCAGTTTAATTCATCTTCATCTATTCCATCTCTCATCCCGACGCGCAGGTCGCATATGGGCGTCGACTAGAAAGACCTGCACTCGGCCTCTCAAGAGGCCACACGACAAAAAAAAATTGTAAGGACGGTCAGTTCGAAAATGTTACGTCAGTAGTCGCGTGGGTTACAATCGTAGGCCAATTTTTAATCGGTATTTCATAATTTATTCTTTGTTATAAAATTTTGATTTCCGATTTTATAAGAAGGACAGAGAGTGATAAATATACTAATCATAGACAAATTCCATGGAGGAAAGAACCGGAAAGAGATGCCTTCGCTGCGCTGGCTAGTGCAATATAATATTAATAATCTCAATTAATTGCATGGAAGAAACTTGCAACGGTTCAGCTTCAATTGATATTGCAACTTTTAAATATGGTAAATAATAGGCCTTCTATATTTTTATGTTTCCTGGTATATTCTGTTTTGTCGATTCGTGCCAACATATGCACTAACGCCATTATTCGAATCAAACTCCGAAATAAACAGGCACAATGCTTTGCCGCATACAAGTCACAGAACTCCAAACACAAGTTATGCCAGGTTACGCCCACTTTGGACTCAGCGCTTGGCTTCACTGAAACAAGCTTTGGGCACCTCCTCTCTTTCTTTCCTCCATGACAAATAACATGAAATACCAAATATTTTGACACAGCATGAAAAACTTATCTAATCGTAACTCGTGAAATAAATTTGGCAGTCTCCCGTGTTGAGTAAAAACATGAAAAATTTGCGAACAGATGAGTTATTTTTCCACAATTAAGTGTTCCTTAATATATTCAGTTTCCTAATTCTATACAATGCTATACCAATACAAGTAAACCCACGCAGATCAAGCATGGGCGCCCACATGATTTCTTTCCGGGGGGGGGGGGGTGTCATATTTATCATTTCTTTACCTACCTGTCACTAGGTGATGAGACGTACCTCCTCCTCCTCCTCCACAATTTCGTTTCATTTCTTACTTGCTGCGTGTTATTCATTATTTGACTGGTCTAAAACCGTTGGGTACATTATCTTTATGGCATGAATGGGAGGAATATTTTTTTTTACTTTAGAGATTGTGTCCATAGGAGTTAGCTTTTCTTTGTGAATCATCGTCATAATGTTCATTTATTGAAAACAGATAAAATAATAATCAAGCAGCTCATTAAAATTGTACTGTTAATACAGTTCGCCGATTTTTTAAATAACTGGAGATACTGTAGTCTATATTCAATTAAGTTAATCCCAAATTACTAAGTTAAATAACACAGTGGAATTATTCCTAAATCTAAATCAGTTAACTAGCAGTAACTTCAATTTATGAAATAAACTGGTGTGTCAATGAACAATCGAAATATTCTCGGGATTCCAGAGATGGCACACGCCCCACCTCCTACGGGCGCCCATGAGTTGAAGCGTAGTTCCGCAAATAGTCGCGAGGAGTAGCCTACAGTTGTATTCCAAGTTGACTATTCGGTACACCACTGACACGCTATATAGTGTCAATTGATGTAATATTTCACGGTGATAGTAGTGGGAAGAACTTCTAGGAAAGGTACTGAACAGTATGTACCAAAATCTAGTGTAAGTTTATTATGTTCGCAGATTAAAACAAATGAACCTGGATTACAATAGTAATCTACGCGACCAAAGGAGGGTTAGGATCGAACTCTGAAAAATATGACGATTGCCATTCAGAAATGGCACGCTCGTTTTAAACAATGGTTTACTGACCAATCACTGCCAGGCCTCCGTCCACATTCAGTTATTTTGAACAATGCGAGCATTCTCTCAGTGCAAATTAACAAAGCTCCGACCTCGAATAACAGATAGGCTGACATTATCGAGTGGTTGTCTTCTAATGGTATTCCCCACAACCCATCACAAACCAGAGTGGAATTGCTACTTCACAGATCCGCGCACCGTACGTACACAATTAATGAAATAGCGAGACAACGTGGAAACAGGCCCGACGAGAAGGAAGGGCAAACGGGGCTACAGGGCCCGAGCGTACTGTAGGGTCCGAAAGAGACAATCACGTTTCTTTTATTGCTATAGGCCTACCAGCCTTCTAAATGATTTCAAAGAAAAATGTTACATAATATTGAAATACGAATTCTACTGAAAATAAACAATACGTTTGAATTCTCGCCAAGCAAAATCTTGAAAGTTAAAGAGAAACTTTAAAATAATATTCATTAACAATGGTGATTCTTTAGCCGTTGTTGAGCAATAATCTTGTGTCCAATTTCAGTTATTCCAAAAGAAGTTATTTACCTAGATACATACTGCTCGGGTCTAAGTTCTGTGAACTTCCGGGATGAAGGGCAGTGGCAGGGCACTGTTGAATGGCTTTCTTGTCTCCCGCAGCGAGGGAGAAGCCATGCTTACGTCACAGTTTAAAAAGCCAAGGCATGTAGGCCTACCTCAATAACTAACTAACTAGCATTCTCCATTTCTTGAGTGGCTGAGATGTGTTTCGCATAAACCATTTTTCAATTTTTCCGGAGAAAATTAAGTCAACCCCGACCCAGCACCCAGGCTAGAATATCGCACCTCAACCATCTTTTCTTTTTCGTGGCTTCCCACTTCTACTTCAGATAAATCCAGAGATGGTTCCTAACTTAAGGCCACGGCTGCTTCCTTCCAAATCATACCTCAGTTACAAAATACACACACTTGTAGAATACAGACACCAGAATAACACATGTTATCGAACAAATTCTACACCCGGTGATGTAGGCCTATAGGCTACTGAGCAGTGACCACAAACCACTAAATTTAGCCTATTTCCAACTGTATGCAGGTTATTAAAAAATATAGCCTACGCATTGAACCAGTCCCATATGGTCTAATAAAGCGGCCGCGGTAACGCGGACGTCTCGTCCTCGCTGGCATCGGGAGAGCGTGGGTTCGAATCCCACCTCAGCCGTTCTGAAAATGGTTTTATTGGTTTCACATTTTCACCACCAGGCAAATGCCGGGACGGTTCCTTTCAATAGGTCAACGGCCGATTTCCATCCCTGACCCGTCCTGAATTAATTAAATTAATACTGTCTAATGGGCAGATGTTGAAATAGTGAACTTAACACACTTATACATAGGGAAAGAAACAAGAAGTTCCGTGACGAACTAAAGAGCCTACTTTTCTTAAAATTTAAGATTCATGCCAATCTATATAGACCTATCTAGAAAAATAGCGAAATTAAGTTGGTAATATCGAAATTTCTAATTAGTTCGAAATATACCTGTAGCCTAATAGAACACTACTGTTGGCAGCCCTGGTGACTGAATATATTCTTAGTTCCATCTATTAAGATACAGAATACAATATTTGGTTGAAGTCCAATGGATAGCATGGACGTTACATGCAGTTAGACATTGGATCTATCAGCGCGCGTAAAATCGTGTTGGCAACAATGTCACGCATGCGTTGGTCAGAAATAATCTGAAATATTATATCTTGCTGTGCCAATTTTGGATGAAATCCATTTGTTAGTATAGAAGTTACATGTATTTGAAAATTGGACCTATCAACAGGCTTAGAGTCATGTTGGCAGCACTGACGTATATTAGTTTCTCATAATTAATCTAGAATGTTAGTTTGAAGCTGTTGGCTTACATACTTTCTGATATATTAATATTTGGGTAAAAAATAGAGACAGCATTTATTAACAGTTGGCAGCCCTGGTTGCTCTTAAGAATAAGCATAGTCATATCTGTTATGGTACACATAGCACATAGGAAATTTGGTTGAAATCCAATTGATATTATAGAAGTTACATTTATTTAAAAATTGGTCTTATCAGCAGTCTTAGAATCATGTTGGTAGCACTGATGTACATAAGTTACTCCAAATTAATTTAGAATGTCAGGTACTATACGTGTGCATAGTTTAAAGCTGTCGGCTTGCATACTTTCTGATATATTGGTATTTGGATAAAAGAATAGAGATAACATTTATTGACAGTTGGCAGCACTGGTGGCCCGTACGAATACGCCCAGTCATATCTGTTTATGTACACATATTACATACAAAATTTGGTTGAAATCCAATTGATAGTATAGAAGTTATATGCATTTAAAATTAGACCTATCAGCAGGCTTAGAATCATTTTGGCAACACTGCCATGCATGGCCTCCTGGAACTTTAACTGAAATATTATTATCTATACGTGTGCCAATTTTGAAATAGCTCCCATTCATATCTTCCAAGATATCCAACATGGAGCTCAAATTTCAATTGCGATTTTTCAGCAGTTGGTAGCACTGACATCATTTTCAAATATGGCCGTGAGATATTCAGGTATAGATCTTTACTCCTACCAAATTTCGTTTGGATTCCTGCAGCCGTTTAGGAGTTGATAGGGGGGGACACACACACAGCCAGACAGACAGAAGGACAGACAGACAGACAGAAGGACAGACAGACAGACAGACACACATTTGCCCGATCTCATGACTACTTTTTCCTCATTTTTGCAAAATGTGAAAAGTAGGCTAAAAATCAGCAGAGGGATCGTGAGGATCACTTTCAAGAACTTCACGGACAAGTTAAGAATAGTTCGAAACAAGACGACGCTAAAAGGGCAAGGCGTCTATATAGATGACGACCTAACTAAGAATGAGAGTGAGATTCAAGCAGCACTAAGAAGCAGAGCCAGATAAGAGAGAAATAAAGGCAACAACGATGTAAATGATGGATATCAGAAGTTCACTATAATGGCCACTGGACAAAATGGAATGACCTAAACACAAAAAACCGAGCACCAACAACCAGGAGGTGATGTGCTCTAAACAGGCGGTACACAAAGAGATCAAGGAAGAATTAATAATCGCCACGTGGAATGTAAGGACTCTGAGAACGAAAGAAAAATAAACGGAACTAAAGAATGCATTAGCTGACCTGAAATTCGATATAGCCTACTAGGTCCTTGTGAGGTTAGAAAATGTGGACAGGAAATAATTGAAACACTGTCAGGAGATTTATTCAGCTACATAGGCGAAACAAAAGGACAAAGAGGACTGGGATTCATAATAAATAACAAACTAAAACATTGCATTAAAGAAGTTAAAGGGATCTCTGAGAGGATAACTGTACCATCCTTGAAATTAAACACAGATAGCCTACCTTCACAATTATCCAAGTCTATAATCCCACAGAAGCTAGTACGGAGAAAGAAATGGAAAATTTATCCGACCTTCTACAAGACACATTGAACCACTATAAAGCTCATAGAACAATTGTAATGGGGGACTTCAATAGTAAGTTAGGCAATCAAGAAATTCGGGAAGAGGAGCCGATAGGACCCTACGGCTATGGATCCAGAAACGAACGAGGGGACAGGCTTATACAATTCGCACAGGGACAAGGATTAAAAATCATAAATAACTTTTTCAAGAAAAACCCAAGCAGTAGGTAGACATGGATAGCACCAAATGGGAAAACAAGGAATGAAATTGACTTCATCCTAGCAGACAGAGTAGAGGGCATCAAAGATATCCAGGTGATCAATGGTCTGAAACTAGACAGAGATCACGGAATGGTTCGACTCAAAATGCTTATTCCAAAGAAACGATGCCCATATCTTAAAACCCAAAGGTTCAACCTGGAAAGAACCAACCGAACTCAGTACACAGAGAAACTGAAGAAGAACCTGCAAGGGCTCAAAGAACAAGAGGAGACGAGCACATAGAACATACATGATAAACTGGAGAAGTGCATCACAAAAGCTGCTACAGAATCCTCTTTTGGGGTGAAAAGGACTGGAAAGGGGAATAAGATGAAAGTAAGCACCAGACGACTGATTGACGAGACAGAGAAATTAAAACGGGAAGCAGAAACCAACCATCAGAAAAAGGCAGAGTATGCGGAGATTAACAAACACACAAAAAGAGAAATCCGAAATGGTCATGAAAGCTATAGAAAGATCGACATCAGTAAGGAAGATCAGGAAAAAAAAAATCAGATGGCAAACACAGGATATTAGGAGTGAAGGACGTAAAAGAAAATACTAATTTCAAGAGAAGAGATACAGGGACATGCCACGGAATTCTAGGAGAAAGTATACTCCAGCACCCTTGAGGGGGAAAGTATGATTCAAAATTTGAATAATCCAAAGGGTCACCAGGAAGAGGAAATACCCCCAATCCTTCGCAGCGAGGTGAGTGCAACAATAAAAGAAATAAAAGATAAAAGATGCCCAGGTGACGATGGTATATTTAACTAATACCTAAAATGGGCAGGTGAGGAACTTGTAGCTATCATCACTCGACTCTTCAACACAATACTCGAATCTGAAGAAGTACCAGCGGAGTGGAAACAACACTATAATCCTGCTCCATATAAAAGGAGCAAAAGAAATCAACAACTATAGACCGACATGCCTGCTGGCACGTCTATACATACTGTTCACTAAAATATTAACTAAGAGAATGCCAAAATCACTATAGGAAAACCAACCTATAGAAGAAGCAGGTTTCAGATCAGGATTCAGCACGGTGGACCACCTCCATACAGTAAACCAACTCATCAAAATACAGCATGAATTCAACCTTAGAGCGTATATTGCATTTATAGACTATAACAAAGCCTTTGACTCCGTGGAACACAAATATGTCCTAGAGGCCATGGAGAACCAAAACATACAGAAAGGGTATATCAGACTTCTAGCAAAATTCTACGAGGATAGCCAGGCAAATATACGGACAGAAATGGAGGGAAAATACTTCGAGCCAGAGAGAGGAGTGAAACAAGGAGACCCCCTCCCACCAAAACCATTTACATGCCTGCTAGAAAACCAATTCCGGAAAATGAAATGGAAAACAAGACACGGCATCAACATAGATGGACAAAACCTGACACACCTACGGTTTGCAGACGACATCATACTGATGCCAAAATCAGCATCAGACTTAGAACAACTGTCAACAGAATAAACAAGGTCAGCAAAGAACCATGAACCCGAGGAAAGCGAAACTGATGACAAATGCGACAGAAAAACCAGTAAACATTGTCGGTGAAACATTAGAGTATGTACAAGACTATAGGCACCGTGCGTTCTGCAGGGTGCTGCTGCGGGTGGATACTACGTGAACTACACACGGTCTTGTTTATCAACAGCTGATCGTAAGACGTTGCAATACGAGTGAATTTTTACATGTGTTTATTCAATATTTTATAGTGTTGTCTTCAGATTATTATTTAAAAAATGTCAAAACATTCTGGCAATGTTATGTGCTGTGTTGTTGGCTGCAACAATAGATACTGCAATACAGAGCAAAGTGTGAAATTTTATAGTTTTCCATCACGAGCTCACGAAATGGATTTGAAAAGACAGTGGATTTTAGCAGTAAATCGCAAGAAGTAAGTAATGGGGGATTTAAATATTTTAATTAATACTAAATTACACAGTACAAAACCTATACTAACCATGACTTTTACAAATAGCTTAACAATAACAACCAAAATAATTACAGTAATGCTATACTTCCAAGGTAAGGTCCGCACCAGTAGGCCATATTTTTAAAGCACAAATATCATAATAGAGATATTCTATTACACAGTAGTCTTAATGATAGCCTTAATAATTAAATAACAGATACCTTAATACCGAGCAAAGTGTGATTTTTTTTAGATTTCCTCTCCGACCTCACGAAGCGGATTCGAAAGGCTAGTGGATGAATATTATATTTACAGAAATAGGCCCTGGTACATGACAAAAAATAGGAACAAAATATTAATAGCCTACAGAAATATATTAGAAGTGTGTAATTATACATAAACATTAAATAAAAAAGCATTACAGTATTTTAAATAGTCCTACAAACATATTATTATGAAACCAGATAGTCACAAAATAATTTGAACTCATTACAATAGAAATTCAAATAAATATAGGCCTAATACAGATACAAGTTAAATTTTACAAAATGTGTTCAAAATAACATTTGCATTACAGATTGCCCATACTTTAAAAGGTATGTTTACTTAAATTTGCCTCATTTACACAATTTGTTTTATAGCGCAGATGGTACTTTGTGGATACCTTCAAAATCATCTAGAATCTGCAGTACACATTTCATAAGAGGGTGTAAATCTCAACATCCTGCTAGTCCAGCATATGTACCAAGTATCTTTTCTGAATGTTACAGAAGAAAGTCAACAGGAACAGGCTCTCTCAGCAGATTTATGAGATTGAAGAAGAGAAGTGTAAATAGAAATCTAGTCATTTCAACACCTGATACCGTATATCAGATCTGCAAACTAGTGAGCCTGCTCTAGTGTCCATGAAAGCTGATGCCCAAACTCAGACAAACAAACATTGTGATGTAAAAAGCAATTTTGAATTCAGTTGTGTTTTGGATGGAAACAGTGTCAGCATACAAGCAAATATATCATCCCTTCACACATTACATGCTAAACCAAGACATGTTAGTAAATTGTCTGGGCCTGACTTCCCATATGAAGAAAGAGGATTGTTTGGTTATAGTTCAGTTTCTGATGAATGACAATTAAATGTTCTGGCTGATGTCAACAAATAAATTTTTAATATATTTTTAAACTTGCTGCCAGACACTAATACACGCAAAATTAGTAAAGAAAATAGACTCTTGGTATTCTTAATGAAAATGAAGTTAGCCTTACCATTTGCTGCCCTTGCTGTTATTTTCAATATTCACCGTAGTAATATTTCTAGGATATTTCAATCTGTTTTACCTGTACTGGCACAAGCAACAAAAAAGTGGGTTTTCTGGCCTAGCAAGGATACTGTTAATGCTACATTGCCTTCTGTTTTTAAAGATAACTATCCAAATTGTAGAGCTATTATAGACTGCACTGAAATTAAAACAGAACAGCCTCCTGAGATCAGCCAGCGTGTGTATATGTAGGCCTACTCTAATTATAAGTCTACATATACTGCTAAGGTCCTTATTGCAATTACACCTTGTGGTATGGTGACATTTGTTTCCAAATGTTATGGTGGTCGAGCTAGTGACAGTTTTATCACAAATGACTGTGGAATTTTGAAATTGATAGAATCAGGAGATCAAATAATGGCTGATAAAGGTTTCCCTGGTATAAAAACTATATTGGAGGACAGCAATGCAATTTTAGTAATCTTTTAGAAGACACGGAAAGTAATGATACGGGAAGCAAATAGAATGTATAAAATAGGTTTTTACTAGAGTTTGTATAAATATAAAATCATTATGAGCAACATCTTGTGATAGAACGTTTGGCTAGAAATAAACACTGTATGAAATTATTAATGTTTAAACTGATGGTAAAATTATTGTAAACTCATTGAGGAGCTTACTAGCTTATAAATCTTCCAGTTTGAGTAACAAGCAAAGGCTTGATTATTATGTATAATTTGGGAAGAAATCTTTGTGTGTGTGGAAATAGTTAAATATGCCATTCTGATTGTGCAATTTAAGTCGCAGGAATGAGGTTGTTATAATGGAGCATCAACCATATTGTAGGTTGGATGACTTTGAAATAATGTTGGGAGTTGAAATATTGTTGCAAGCCACACTTTCGTCGAATTTATAACCAAGGGTTATTTTATGGAACCATCATAGTCAATTCACAGTTTACCCACGTGTTCTATAAATATTTCCTAGTAATTGTTGACCCGGATTTTTGTTATTAACATTTACCTTTCATTATGAGAAGACTTTAACGTTCTCTAGATGCTAATTATGATCTTGTGATTTTTCACACATTTAAATCAAATGGGCCGATGCCATAAATAAATTAAAACTGTTATTTCCTAAACAACCACTACAATTTATAGGATATTTGTGATCCTGTTAAGAAATATAAACATTATGTAAATTAATGAGATGATTAACATTTTTGACATTCTGTCAAAGAATTGTAATTTTGATAATAGCAACTGATATTATTTTTGTGATAATTTTTCTAAATAATATTTCCAAGTAATATTTAAGTAATTAAATGGTTAAATCCACAGTTAAAAGAATTGATGTTTGGTTTATAATAAATTTTTGACCATAATATTGCTAATTGAGTCAATAACTCAGAATAATTTTGGATCGAGAACAGATGGTACAATAAATATTTTTCTGTTTATCGAAGTTCTTCGAATCCATGCTCGAATGTCCATGTAATTAATATTGTGTTATATTCATTGTTATGACGTTATATTTGAACCAATTTTGAGATACTGATTCCTGGAAAAAGTGTTAGTTAATTTTCTGCTACTATTGTGAAAAACAAAAACAGTGATTTTTTTCATCGAGTGATAATATTTCATTTCAACGTGTGAATACTTAAACGTTAGGAATCAGGATGGACAATTCAATTTGCACTGACAAACCAACTGTTGTAAATAATTAATTTGAACGAAGTCAACAGGACTAACAATCTGACTTTCGTTCCAAATGCTTAGTGTTCATGTGTTGGTGAATCTGTAAATTTGTGTATGTAAATGTATGATCAGTTATGCATTCATAATGCCATTTTTAGCATTACTTCAGTCAACTTTTAAACATTTTAATAAAATGAGATAATTTTACGGATTGTGTTATTTTCAGAAAATCTCCTTCTATCCTTATTGTTGCATCGAGCCGAAAATCAGTAAAGCAATTTTTTGTTTTACTCTAGTCACTTTAACCCTTATGGCGCCCTGGTATGTTAAGATTCTCGTGCTGACTGATTTTTGGTGAAAATGCATATGTGGTCTAAACGGGCACAGTATTGTGGGTCTACTCTATACCAAGATGTCTGTGAAATGGTACCAATGCATAATTGACACTACCACTACCATGCCCGTATATGTCCATTATGCATTGTTACCATTTCACAACCATCTTTCTATATAATCATTGCACAGTGTTACCATACCACTACCATGCCCGTATGTCCATTATGCATTGTTACCATTTCACAACCATCTTTGTATAGAGTCGACCCACAATACAATATTAACATTTCAGTGGAGTGAAGATAATATCAAATTTGAAACGATTGTGCGTTGTCTATGAAGCCTTATAGACGATGTATAGACCTATCACTCAATCACATACGCACACGCATTCATAACTTTCCAGATACGATGTGAATTTCTGGCTGTCTGCATCTTGTAGAATCGATCATCCTAAAACAAAGAAAGAGAGAGGATTAAGAGAATGATATGTCAATAATTATGAGATTCAACGGAAAAGTTCCATGAGTCATTAATTCATTTAGGGGCTTGTGACATCATGTCCATTTAGCCCCGTGAACTTCACTGTGTGTAATACTTGTCTTATAACATGTGTTATTGCGATGTCTGTTGTGGTGTGTATCTATAATTGAGACTAGGGTTAATTAAATAAATTACTTACAAATATTTATTTATGTATTTATTTACTTATTTATTTTATGTTCGACCCTCACTATTATGTGTCAGATAACTGTATCATAATGATGGTCATTATAACACTGTTTTCCATTATGATACAGTTTCTCCAGCCAATCAGAGCTCGTTCATTGACCAATTAGGTAACGATAACTTCGCGCATGCGCTCAAAATCCAACATGTCGGACATAAACACAACATCGAACTATAATAAATTACCGACATGGAATACCCACCGTCCATATGTTTGCGTAAATAAACTGGCGAATATGAGACAAGAAATAGCACTGTACCTTAAAATCACCAACACTAATTTCTACACAGCGCATTGTCTTCAACTGACACCGGTGACAATATTACTGAGGGACGGCAGATGTAAACATATGGTTTGCATATGGCATTGCAAACACACAAAGCGCATGCGTCGGTCGTTCAAAGCTCTTGAAAGGCAGAGATATAACACCCAACGCTCGCTCTGCGATCACAAAATTCCAGTAGCTGACTCTCAACAGATATTTATGAATATTTATGTTAAAACATATAATAAAGTTATAATTATCGTCGAACATAAACAGTCGTATGCAACTCGCCTATAATGGTAATTAAGACACTCGTATGGAAATTATAAAACTCGCATACGCTCGTTTTATAAAAAATACTCGTGTCTTAATTATAGCCATTATAGGCTCGTTGCATAATGTACTATATGGGATTCGAACTCAGGTCTTCATCACGAGGCTGAATGTATCGCGTTCCAACTCTCAGACTAGAATTACATTTCTTGGCAGAGCGGTAAAACGAACCAGATTCTCTGGGGTGACAGCCAAGGTATACCACGAGGCCTAGCCTATGAAAACGGGCAAGTAGCTTATAGTAGGCCTATAGGCACCGTGCGTTCTGCAGGGTGCTGCTGCGGTGGATACTACGTGAACTACACACGGTCTTGTTTATCAACAGCTGATCGTAAGACGTTGCAATACGAGTGAATTTTTACATGTGTTTATTCAATATTTTATAGTGTTGTCTTCAGATTATTATTTAAAAAATGTCAAAATGTTCTGGCAATGTTATGTGCTGTGTTGTTGGCTGCAATAATAGATACTGCAATACAGAGCAAAGTGTGAAATTTTATAGTTTTCCATCACGAGCTCACGAAATGGATTTGAAAAGACGGTGGATTTTAGCAGTAAATCGCAAGAAGTAAGTAATGGGGGATTTAAATATTTTAATTAATACTAAATTACACAGAACAAAACCTATACTAACCATGACTTTTACAAATAGGTTAACAGTAGCAACCAAAATAATTACAGTAATGCTATACTTCCAAGGTAAGGTCCGCACCAGTAGGCCATATTTTTAAAGCACAAACATCATAATAGAGATATTCTATTACACAGTAGTCTTAATGATAGCCTTAATAATTAAATAACAGATACCTTAATACCGAGCAAAGTGTGAATTTTTTAGATTATCTCCCTGACCTCACGAAGTGGATTTGAAAGGCTAGTGGATTAATATTATATTTACAGAAATAGGCCCTGGTACATGACTACAAATAGGAACAAAATATTAATAGCCTACAGAAATATATTAGAAGTGTGTAATTATACATGAACATTAAATAAAAAAGCATTACAGTATTTTAAATAGTCCTACAAACATATTATTATGAAACCAGATAGTCACAAAATAATTTGAACTCATTACAATAGAAATTCAAATAAATATAGGCTTAATACAGATCCAAGTTAAATTTTACAAAATGTGTTCAAAATAATATTTGCATTTACAGATTGCCCATACTTTAAAAGGTATGTTTACATAAATTTGCCACATTTACACAATTTGTTTTATAGGGCAGATGGTACTTTGTGGACACCTTCAAAATCATCTAGAAACTGCAGTACACATTTGATGGGAGGGTGTAAATCTCAACATCCTGCTAGTCCAGCATATGTACCAAGTATCTTTCCTGAATGTTACAGAAGAAAGTCAACAGGAACAGGCTCTCCCAGCAGATTTATGAGATTGAAGAAGAGAAGTGTAAATAGAAATCTAGTCATTTCCACACCTGATATATCAGATCTGCAAACTAGTGAGCCTGCTCTAGTGTCCATGAAAGCCGATGCCCAAACTCCGACAAACAAACATTGTGATGTAGAAAGCAATTTTGAATTCAATTGTGTTTTGGATGGAAACAGTGTCAGCACACAAGCAAATATATCATCCCTTCACACATTACATGCTAAACCTAGACATGTTAGTAAATTGTCTGGGCCTGACTTCCCATATGAAGAAAGAGGATTTTTTGGTTATAGTTCAGTTTCTGATGAATCACAATTAAATGATCTGGCTGGTGTCAACAAAGAAATTTTTAATATATTTTTAAACTTGCTGCCAGACACTAATACACGCAAAATTAGTAAAGAAAATAGACTCTTGGTATTCTTAATGAAAATGAAGTTAGCCTTACCATTTGCTGCCCTTACTGTTATTTTCAATATTCACCGTAGTAATATTTCTAGGATATTTCAATCTGTTTTACCTGTACTGGCACAAGCAACAAAAAAGTGGGTTTTCTGGCCTAGCAAGGATACTGTTAATGCTACATTGCCTTCTGTTTTTAAAGATAACTATCCAAATTGTAGAGCTATTATAGACTGCACTGAAATTAAACAGAACAGCCTCCTGAGATCAGCCAGCGTGAGTATATGTACTCTAATTATAAGTCTACATATACTGCTAAGGTCCTTATTGCAATTGCACCTTGTGGTATGGTGACATTTGTTTCCAAATGTTATGGTGGTCGAGCTAGTGACAGTTTTATCACAAATGACTGTGGAGTTTTGAAATTGATTGAATCAGGAGATCAAATAATGGCTGATAAAGGTTTCCCTGGTATAAAAACTATATTGCATGCATGAAGGTCATTTGACACCTGAAGAAGTTGATGACACTTACAATATTGCTAGTGTGCGAATTCATGTTGAACGGTGCATTCAAAGAGTGAAAGTATATAACATACTTCAAAAAAATTCCAAGTGAGCTATTATGTAGTGTTGATGACATTGTGCATATGTGTTGTGTTATGACAAATGTACAACCTCCTTTGATGTCTGAAGCCCATTATTAAATCTGCACGTTAGTTCCCTTAAATAGTGTGTGAAGAAAAACTGTTGCAACTTTTCAATACAGACCTTTAAGAACATATCATTTCTTTGAATTTCTAAAAGAATGGAACTATGGTTGTCTGTATAAATGAAAAAGTCACAAGCATGAAGCCCACAACAGTACATCAACAGCTGGCATTGAGTGAAATATGCATGATTTGGTTTCAGTTCCAAATTTCCTTGAATTTCTTATAAGATAGGGCACATTAATCTCCTCATTTTCACCTATGATTGGTTTGTCTTTACATGAAATAGGTCACTTAATTTCCAGTACCCTTTCTGGCTTCCCATTCACCATTACTATACCATCAGGACTAGCACACAACCAAGGATGGGTGAGATGAATTATGAGACCACTCTCAACAACTGTTTTACCACATAAATTTGTGTATTTGGCAAGTGCAGTTTTTTCTAACTTTTTTTTCCAAATGTGACATTTCTAAGACCCCTACCATTAAGACATTTAGGGTTCAAGAGTGTATTTACCAACTTTTCATGATCTTTTCTCCTAGTTTTAATTGAATGTGCCTTACTTGCAGAGATCCTTTTCTTCCTTTCTGAAAACCAGAGGTCAGACTTCGATTGATGTAAGGTTTTTACACAAATTTCAGCTGCTTGAGTCTTATTAATTACAACATGAGTGTTATAAAAATAACTTGCTAGTGCAGAATTGCTAACACTACACACATCAATTACCGTTATTACAGATGTAGTCTCCTGTTTCAATAATAATGTTATTACATTTTTACATGCATTTTTCAGAACCATAACTGTGACATCTGTTATCAAATTTCCTAGCAATTCTTTGGCAACTTTAACTGATTCTGACTTTTTCTCCTCATTTAAAATTTTGGATACAGTAGTATACATGGGGTTTCCAAATCGGGAATTTCAGCTGGTTTACATCAAGCCTCTGCCTTTTTGTGGGAAAGGGGGGCGTGGTGGCTCAGCGGTCTAGCTGTATGCCTCTCACCAAGGCGGTCCGGGTTCGATTCCCGGTCAATGCATGTGAGATTTTCGAAGTGAAATGCCATGTCCCGTGGTTCGGATTCCACGTAAAAAGGAGGTCCCGTGGCTCATAATCACAAGATTCACGGTCGCGTAAAACTACAATCTTCCTTCCTTCCTTTCCTTTTGTGGGAAAAAGTTCTTCAAACCTCTTCCCCTTGTTATATTTCTCTTTCCCCGCGTTTGAGATTCGAGGTCTAGACCATTCACAGGGTTGATCGGTTCGCGATGTTACATGCTCTGAATTAACTGCATGAATAACTGCTGAAATATGCTTGCACTTCTCTGACGATCCAGCTGGGCATTCACAGGAACATGCAATCGTCTCTCTAGTAGCATTAACCTACGATGACATTATATAGTATTAGAAATTGCATGTACATGAACATTAATGCCGCTGTCAACCCAGTTAGTAATTGATGTTTTAAGGGGCAGAACTACGTGGTCATCTGCCCCTGCTGTAACCCCCCACTAATGCATAAAATGAATAGATACGTGACATGATAAGGTTTCTGGCGAACTGATGTTTCTCTTATCACATTAGCAGTTATTACACTGTTGGTATTTCCTGCAAACTGCTTTTCTACTAAATTTAAAACATGCCCACTTTCTGCAAGTAGACGGCCTTTCTTCGAAGAATTGGGCCGAATAATGTCAGATAAAATACTCTGAAATACTACAGTTATTATCAAGTCTGCCATGGCAACACGCTGAGTGATGACAGCTGATATTTCTGCGGTCCGCGGTAAACCGCAACAGCTTACAATTCCGGCCACTCGTAGCGTGGCGGAGCATTTCTCCCTCTAACGCACGGAGCCTATACATAGGCTACCTAGGCCAAAACATATCAATCCATAACAATACGGAGAAAGAAATCAAAAGAAGAATTGGGCAAGGATGGAAAACATTTCTGGTCCTTTAAATTCATTTTTGGAGATAAATCTCAGAAACTAAGTCTGAAGACACAAGTTCTAGAGAAATGTGTAATCCCATTAATGCTTTATGGATGCCAAACATGGTCACTATCTACGAAAACAAAGAAAAACGGTCCAGATAGTCCAACGCAGGATGGAACGAAAAATCCTCAGTATCACGCTGAAAGACAGAATTCCAATAAGGAGCGAGGAGATATGTAGAAGAACCGTAGAGACGCCATCAACACAGTGACAGACTAAAATGGAAATGGGGAGGCTACGTAGCGAGGATGGAGCATAGGAGGTGTGTATCGATTTGAAAATCAGTACAAGACATCTGTTTTTTTCGAGACACAGCAAGGACTCAGGTGTGGCAGAGCTAATTATCATGCACCAAGCCTCTTCTGGGAATTCATCTCACCTTTCATACTGCTCTTGATTTATGACCAGCTTGGGAAGAAGGTTTTGGCCAAGCCTGAGTCTGCGAGAATTTCCACTCCCTTGTGTTGTACCACTTAAGGTATCAACGCTAATGGCCTGCCTGTCCAGGAAGATTTCCTACGAGCTTAAAATCTGTGAACATTCAAACTCCACGAACACTGCCCCTCAATTAGAATTCTTAGAGCGATTTGGCCGGGCCCTACTACTGAGAATTATTTGAAAGAACTTGCTAGTTAGGAACAATTCCACTTCCTGGCTGATTGGGGTGATTTCTGCGTGCTTGGTGTAACCTACCCATATTCGCTATAACTTGGTTGGTGCGCGTGCGCAAGACAGATCGACCCAGAAGGGACTTGAGCCGAGCGTCTGTTATGATTTTTCTCTTTTTTTTGTCGAGTGACCTCCTGAGAGGCCGAGTGCAGGTCCTTCAAGCCGACGCCCGTGGGCGGCCTGCGTGTCGGGATAGGAGATGGAATGGATGAAGATGAATGAAATTGGGCAAGGATGTGGAAGGAAGCGGCCGTGGCCTATCAGAAGGTACCGTCCCAGCATTGGCCTGGTGTTGAAAATGGGAAACCACGGAAAACCATTTCAAGGACGGCCGACGGTGGGGCTCGAACCCACGCGTCTACCGAGTCAGCAGAGAGCTAGGCCCCATGACCTAACGCAGCGCTTTAGCCAGCGTAGCCACTGCTGTCGGTGTCTGTTATGATGAACAGTCTGAACTGAAGCTTGGTGACAACAACACGCGCCGGGATATCTCTCCGGGGGAAGTGGCCTACCTACCACCAAGGGGACTTGCATGGAGATGGTATCAGATTTAAACATTAAATTTTGGAACAGGGGCAACCTCGAGGAACTCTATACCGATAGAACACTTTTGAACTGTGTAAATTTTTTTTTATTTATTATTATTTTTTTTTTTTTTTTGCCGTTTACTCTCCAGGTTGGTGGAACCCACGGACTCAGCGAGGGAACTCACCACTACCGCCTCTACGGGCAGTGTCCTAGAGCTGGGAACATCGAATCGGAAGGGATACAACTGGTGAGGTGGGATTGGCACCTCGCCCAGGCGACCTCACCTGCAAAGCGAACAGGGACCTCATGAGGGAAGGTAAGGGATGGATAGGCATGGAAGAGGGAAGGAGGCGGCCGTGGCCTTGAAGAAGGTACCATCCCAGCATTTGCCCGAAGACGAAGTGGGAAACCACGGAAAACCACTTCGAGGATGGCTGAGGGGGAATCGAACCCCCTCTACTCATTTGGGCCACCCGAGGCTGAGTAGACCCCGTTCCACTCCTCGTACCACTTTTCAAATTTCGTGGAAGAGCCGGGAATCGAACCCAGGACCTCCGGGGCGGCAGCTAACCATGCTGACCGCTACGCTACGGAGGCGACATTGTGTAATTTACATGTTTTAAAGCCACGTGTCGGTGAGCTATTTAATACGAACTGACATTTTCCCTTTCTTCAGTTATAGTTTGTAGTTAAGATTTTGGAAGGGATATTGTATGTGATTTATTGCAGGGTTGGGGTTGCATTGTTCTATTCCGTTTACCTTGGATGGGGGTTGGTGGTTTTTAGTTTTCGTCAGACAGGCCTCTCGACACAGTGAGTGCCGAGGAGTTTGTTGGACAACATCGTTCCCCTTAGGAACGTTTCGGGCTGCTTTATGCGGTTTTGTTTTTTGAAATGGCAGTGGGCCTATTTTCATGTTGTTATTCTTTTTTTTTTCCTTCCGGGGAATAATTCTTTTGAAATTCATGTCCTACCGTAAAATGTATGTGTGTAACTTTGCTAACCGGGCAAATGACTGATTATTTAGTTCATGCATTTAGTTTTGGGAACTGTTCGTGTATTATTCTTAAAAGTTAGGTTAAGTAACTGTTGGCATTTTATTAGGTAATGTTTGTTCATTAGTCAGATAAGTGGTGAACGGGTACTATTGTAATTCGGTGACTATGATTTTTAATGCATTTATTTTGGGAATTTATGTTTCTTATTGAAATGCACGCAGCCGGTAGGGGTGTGATTCCTTGTATCACCTTCCTTCCTGTTTTATTTTGGTGTTGGGGCAAGATCTTATTTCGGGCCTCTGAGAAAAGCTCATAGCTTCATTCTACAGGCCGAGTCCTGATTGGTGCTGTTCAAATAAATCAACTTTTTACTGAGGCATTTCCTAAAATATGAAAAATGGAATGCTGCCACCAATTATCTTTCGATGAACTTCGGCGGATGAATGTGGGCCATGATTCTCGTTATATCTCCCAAATTTTATTAAGTAAATTTTCTGTATGCAAATTTGGTCTTGATCTGGATCTGAACAGCGGCAATGTATCAACGTGGACGCACAGACTAGCGATTTGGGACCCCAAAACCGGCAGGAAAAACGTAGGAAGATCGAGGAGACGTTGGGCTGACAAATTCAAGAAATTGGCCGGACCACAATGGACAAGAAAATCAAGAAACAAACAAGAGTAGAAGAACCTAGAAAAGCTCCTTTTCAAAACATAGTAGGCCTATATGCGAGGATAAGAAAGGAGCAACTCAGTGCAACCTTTAAATACAAAAGCGATAGTGCATTGAGGACAGTTATAACTCTACTAAAATAAAGTGAACATGTGCTAGAAACATTAACAATTCGGCAAATATTAGAGATATGAACAAGAATACATAACATGGAGAATACTGTAACTAGTTTAGGAATAGATATAGACTAACAATAGCTATAAGAACAATTCAAGATCAGAGATAACATGCCAGAAAAGTGCACTACTTGGTGCCTGACTACTCTTTATGACTGCTCACCTAATGAGTGTAAAGGAGCAAAATCCCTGCCTAGGCAGGAGGCTATTGCCCTTTGGGCATCCTATGGCTGTTATTATTATTATTATTATTATTATTATTATTATTATCTAATAGGCTACACTAACCTTCTTCACAAAGTAGATGCCTCCGCCTCTTTGCGTATAGGCTACCATTCGAGGAGGTCCAGGTTCGATTCCAGGCTCTGCCAAGAAATTTAGTTCTGGTCTGAGGAGTACACTTAGCCTCGTGAGGCAAAACTCAGGAAAGGCGGGTTCGATTCCTACCTCAGCCCTCCTGGAAGTGGTTTTCCGTGGTTTCCCAGTTCTACTCCAGGCAAATGCCGGGATGGTTCTAAACTTAAGGCCACTGCCACTTCATATCCAAATCCTACCTCAATTACAAAATACACACAATAGTACAGACATCATAGTACACAAATTCTACACACAACCAAGCCCGCTAAAAAATTAATCAACAACATATTGATCTGAAAAGAAAGACGCAAATATAATTAACCAGTAATCTAGGTTTAGACTATATTCAATGAACCAGTTAAAATAGGCTTAGAGCTAATGTTCATTTCAGTCTATAAAGAATACAATAGGCCTACACACTACATAACGATTCTCCTCTTCATCCTCGGGGTGGCTCTGAGGGCTGTCTGGGATATTTATTACCTAAAATTAAGATGCATATAATTAACCAGTATTCTATAGGCTACCCATAGGCATAACCTGCACTTCAATATATTTAGAATACAACATACCCTGTGCAGACTTCTGGAGTTACCCGCCCATCGGTAGTAACTTCAGGACTCTTGGGGATCTCAATAAAGTGAATAGCATAACTATTCCTTTCGTTATCCTCGAGGAGGCTCTGAGGGCTTTCAAGAATGTATATGACCTAGAAATAAGACAAATGTAATTAACCAGTGTTCTATAGGCTACACATAGGCTTAACCTGCACTTCAATAGGCTATATTTAGAATACAACATACCGGAGGGCTGACTTCTAGAGATTCCTCGCGCCCATCGGCAGTATTTTCCGGGCCCTCCGGGATCTCAATATGCTGAAAAGAAAGATGCAAATAATTAACCAGTGTTCTATATATATTCATAGGCCTAATGTGCATTTCAATATAGCCTGTTAAGTAGACTATACAATATAGGCCTACATTAAATTTCCATGCCTCGTTTTCAACTGCTACTACTAGCCTTCCATGGCTCTGAGGACTCTGAAAGGAAAGACGCAAATAACCAACTTATGTTCTGTAGTCAACGAACCCAGGAATAAAGAACGCAATATGACCTACACTGACATCAGAACACATAAGTTATGTGTAGCTCTCAGAGCTTCCAGAACTCACATAAGGCTCAGTCGTACTTTCAGAGCTCTGATAGCTCTCAAGGGTAACGTTTAACTTCCCAAGAAATGAAGGGACGCCATAAAATGATTGAATAAAAATGCATTAAAATGTAATAACTATTGTGACCGATCCAGTCAGGGTCAATTTCCGGCCCCAGATCATTCGAGAAACGACGAGATCGGAAGGTCAGCATGACGTCATAGCGTGACGTAGCGAGGCGTTAGAAACGAGATGCCGAGCCATGGGACAAGCCTGATGGTCTTTTTTCGTCATGTGAAACTTGGAATGATGATTCTATAAGGTTGTGTATATTTTACCTTTGACAGCAAGGAATCTCAATTTTACATTTTATGCGCACAAGGTATGGGAGCGTTATTCATTATTTTGCCATTTCATCGAGGGATGACGGCGATTAGGAAGAAATGACTATTAGGCCTACTATGGTTCATGAGGTTACCGCTAGAGCAAAGGATACTCCAGAATGTTCCAACCCCGCCTCTTTTTTTTTCTCGAGAGGAGGCTAACAGAGTTCCGGAAAGTTCAGTCATATAGCATGGTCCGGAAGAGGAAGTTAGTTGAGCAACGCAACTCGGATGAGCCAGTCATCCAGCGTGGCCGGATCGGTATGCCACGTGAGTTGGTGTTCGCGTCGAGCACTTGATAGTTTTCATGTGCATGGTGAATGCCCGTGGCCGCGTGATGCAAGGATTCTTTCATGTAGTGTAATGCACGTGATCCAGGTCAGTTAACGGACATTAAAGCGTTGAAGGATTTCGTGGTGATAATGCACTGTGGCAATAGCCTGGTCAACTTGTATGCGTTTGAACATTTGAGCGAAGGCAGGAATGGAAATCTGAATTACAATGCCGACCAGTTATGTCATTTAAAGGTGAACAGCAGAGCTGGCATTCTAGGGACGCAGTGTAAGTGATGGTGAAAGGATATATCAGCTTTAGACATGCGTTGCGGGCACACGGCAATGCGATCGGTATGGACGCAGACTCGAATATGTTGGGAATCTACACAGACATGAATACCCAAATCATGATGCACGAAGCACGTAACGGGGCTGCCATGGGATGAACGATCTCGAGGGAATGGACGCCTGGACAAGGAACGAGATGCCGAGGGACGCCGACACAGCTGCTGATGGTGAAGGGGCGCAATTGGGGAGCGGACACGGGCGTCGCCTGGAGATCGCGAGGTGCTGGAGGCGCACGCCTATACGGGAGCGCTGGGAGACGCCAGAAACAATGTCGAGGAGACCCCGGTGGAACGACGCTGCCCGAGCGACCAGGAAAAACCGACGCCTAGGATTCGCAAGGATCTGGACTCATCACGACGTCGCACCTAATGTAAGGTATCTCATTCTCATTCCTGTCCATCGTGGAGAAGAAAACATCCACTTCAAATAGCCATGCCATAAGATGACTTGAGGTCGTGTAGTTTAACGCCATTCATTTAGTTTAACGCCATTAATAATCGTTAATTCCTGGTTAAATACGAGCATCATTTTCTTTTTCTTAAGGTTGTACAGATATTTTTTGTTTAGAGTCGTTTCTGACTTTTACGATTAATAGCATCTATGTCAAGAACAGGATAGATATTTTCTATGAAATATAATAATAATAATAATAAGTTTGAAAATCAGCAACGAGGATATGAGTTATCCGTTTTGAATAAAGGTTGTGGACATTGCGATTTCTGAGGCATCATAGTTAAAGGTTGATAACTATTGCTATAATCAATACTGAAAACATAGTTGATAATAATCACGCATAGCCATGAGACAGAACTATTATCGATATAGTGGTGCACGAAAGTTATGAAACGAATTTAATTCTAAAGGGTTTATGATGAATTATAGAAATGTGATAGAAAAATGAGATGCTGGATATGGTTTATAATTGTTTAATAGGGTCTCTTGGATCGGATCTCATGTTATCGTACGACCTCGTTGTCCAGACAAGGTTGAATTACTGTGTTAAGTGTGGGTTCATGAGGTATGCTAATTAAGCGCAATTTTTGTGATGAGGATTGTTTATGAATATTCCGTCAAGTGTGACGAGGCAGATTAATATGGTAGTCCGTCATATGTGACGATGTAGATTAATGTGGTGTCATTTGATTATGTATAATGAGGTTATTCACGGGGCTATGTATGACCGTGAAAACTGTAAGTATAAGGACAGGTTCCTCACTCTTGATAAATTTGCTACATTCCCTCATAGGGTTGAGTGTTGAACAGATCAATGATGTACTTGAGGGTACGCTCTGCAGTAAGGTTACTCAGATCCTCACACACAGTAGTTGATTGAATGGCTGCGAGTAAATGTTCGTCCTGAAGATAAAACACACTTAGGTACTCTATTACGCGAGTTGTGACCCATTTCTTGGCGTCAGAACATGACATAATTTACTTAGCCTACATAAATGGACATATTATTGAGGATCAAATTTTGGGGACAGTCATGGATATGAATCAGATAGAACGATAAGAATTTGTAGTGTAAATATTTAAACATAATTTGTGAGTTTAAATAATTTATTTTATGGTTGGTTATGGAATTTCACATTATGTGACGTCAATTTCATGTTTGAAAATTTTTGATGCGATTTCAATAAATGCTCTTTAGATGGTAAACTTCAGTTCGACACAGGAGGTTTGTCCATCGATGTATAAAAGTAGATTGTCATGATATGGACAGGTTTTTTTTCTGAGTTCATGCCACAGGTGAACTTTGGAATAAGTGGCCAGTGATATTTTTTATATATGCGTGTGCTCTGATGAAGTAAGGGTTGAGTTAATTTTTGCGGGGCAATCTCCCGGACGGATTTTTGATCAGGACACACACGAGTTGGATTAAGTGGTAATTCTTTCTGTCTAGGGACCAAGAACTTTTTTTAAAATTTTATTTTGGACTTTGTCCCACCATAACCTTTGATACTCATGCGTGTTAGGCAGGTGTTATGTTTTTGTTTATCCTTTGGTCAATAAAGGAGCAGTGTTTTTTTCGATGGGCTTTCATTTCTTGTTTATTAATTTAAGTAAGGGTGTTTGCCGTTGAATATTGGTTCAGTTTATTTTCCATCCCCGACCCGTAAACAACCCGAGATACTTTGTATCTGGCTCGCTTGAGCATTTCTTTTATTCTTTGTTTGTTTCGAACCAAAATTCACGCCCTAATTTTCTTACCCACTTCCTTGGCCGTGTCTTCCGACGAGGCCGAGAATTTAGCCGGGTGATCGCCTGTCCCATTGGAGAAACGGACACACTATAGGCCTATGTTAAAAGTCACTTTGCACGTAAAACATACCCAGCTCACCCTTTGTCTTTCAGAAGTTGGTGTAGGCCTATTAATCCAGTTCTTTAATGCTACAGATGTTTTTATCAAAGGTTGGTTGACAATGGTTGACATAATTAGCGTTAAGTTCGGAGGACTTCGACATTTCCTTACTAACAGACCACGTTTGATTTGTGGGACACTGAACACTGACCCCCCCCCCCCCCCCCTCTTCATCCCCCTTCAGACAAGCCGAGGGAATTTTATCCCCAATGTTTAATTCTCCGGACTTGGTTGCTGGGTGTTTGTTGTGCCTTCATTTATTAATTTGATCCTCATCACGACGTGCAGGTCGCCTACGAGCACCAGTCCTCCCCTGGGACCACTCGTTATTATTTCTGTTATTTCAATTCTTAAATTTTATTCAGAAATGCATTTAGGCTATATGTTTCGCTCAAACTAACCTCTCGTGTGACAAAAGATGAGACAGTTAAACGCAATTTTTTTAAACAGCAATACTGTAGGCCTCTTTATATTCAATATAATTCATACTAACCCAATAACACGATTGAATTTTGATCTGAACATTTGGAATAGCTTTCGACGCACAACCTGCATCACATCTGTGGCCTAGCAGTAAGTTAGACTTTTCAGCTTCGAGTATCTGGTTGTGTGTGAAATCTGGACGCTACATTGTTGAGTGTTTCTATTGGGGCTAGGATTGGCAGAAGAGAGCATTGATCTTAAGTTATAGCGCTAGTTTTTGGCCAGTCCGTATGCTGGCAAGTCAATTCAGCGGGTCTTTCCTCACCCTCCAAAGTCTTAGTGCGGGAGGTATTTACTGTAGACCACTGCATTGTCACGAAGTGGCTAGCAGCGATGGGTGTGTACAAATAGTGGGCGGAAGACCATTAGGAATGTCCCAACCAGATCCAGGATATCGCCAGACGTAAGATGCCTTCCGCACACCAACGGGGCAAGTTCACTCGGGCTAGGAAACTGTACCCTGTGACGTAGCCATGCCTTCTCACTCACTACGGGATGGAAGAAAGCTATTCAGCGTTGTGTAGAAAACACAGGCCCTAAAGTAATAAATAAAGGGTAACAGGGGAACAAGTAGAGTTGTTCAGTTTCTAACATTGCTCCGAGTGACCTGGTCATCAGTCCTCACCCGTTTACAGCTGTCATTCTACGTTCTTGCGACAGTCTAAAGGTTTAGGGTCATTAGAATATACGAAACTTCATGTGTGCTGAATTCTCCAATTCTCTAAAACATTCTGTTTTAACACACGTTGACCTGTTACAATAATAATAATATTAATAATAATAATAATAATTATAATTATTATTATTATTATTATTGAAGCCTCCGTGGCTTAGGCGGCAGTACGCCGGCCTCTCACCGCTGGGTCCGTGGTTTAAATCCCGGTCACTCCATGTGAGATCTGTGCTGGACAAAACGGAGGCAGTCAGGTTTTTTCTCCGGGTACTCCGGTTTTTCCTGTCAAAATTTCATTCCAGCAACACTCTCCACCATCATTTCATTTCATCTATCATTCATTTAATCACTGCCCCAGAGGAGTGCGTCAGGCCTCGGCAGCCGGCACAGTTCATATCCTCGCCGCTACATTCATTCCATTCCTGACCCGGTAGGAGACTGGAAGCAGGCTGTGGATTTTCATTTCATTATTATTATTATATCGTATGGCCTCGGTTGCCGGGTGCAAGTTTATTTTATTTGACACCCAAACGCCAGCTTGCATGTTGAATTTTATTGTTCCTTGGAGCGCTATGAAAGTCAAGGAGGTTAGATATCTAAGTTCCTTGACACTATAGCGCTTTGTGGTAGAGAATGGAGGAACGTTTTGTGTAGGCGAAAAATCCCGAGATTAATTTTGCCATAATGAACACGGCCTACTGAATTCAAATGGTTTCTTTAACCGGCCGTGGTGGCTGAGAGCGCTAACGCGCTACCTCGTGTCTCGCTGGCATCGGAAGAGCGTGGGTTCAAATTCCACCTCGTCCTGAAAATGGTTTTCGTGGTTTCCCATTTTCACCACCAGGCAAATGCCGGGACGGTTCCTTTCAATAGGTCCACGGCTGATTTCCTTCCTATATCCCTTCCCTGATCCGTCCTGAAAAGAAAAAAGTACATGGCCATTGGATGCATTAATAAAATTAAATGGGTTCTTTAACTTGCCAACAACGTATGACATGCGTGTTGTGATTTTTGTAGCCTTTCAAAAATTACTTACCATGGCCAGGAGCTTGGGGTTGGTAGCCCGACACGAAAACCACTCACCTACTGTGGCAAGCTATAATAATAATAATAATAATAATAATAATAATAATAATAATAATAATAATAATAATAATAATAAAATTGACCATATTTCATTGCAGATTTAAGCAACATATAGGCTAGTTATCGCTGAATTCAGGGAAAGGGACATATTCATTCTTTCATTCATTTATTTGCAATTGGGGGCGTGTCCCCCTGTTGCAAATTGGGTATACATAACAAATACATAATTATACATAACAATTCAATAACAATTAGCAATTAAACTGGAGTATTTAAACAAATCGTCAGCCTTTTCTTAAATACACCTATATGTTTGGGAGAAGGCTCTAAGACTGCGGCAGGTACAGAGTTCCAGTTATCAAGGGCACGGTTAACGAAAGAATATTTACCATAATTTGTACGCTGTGGTCGGCCCTTAACTTTGAAAGGATGATCACACCTGCTCATGTAAGTGGGCTTTCCCATGCGTTTGCTAAGCTCACCCCCCTGCTGGTTGATTTGGTGCAGTGCCATTTCGTCCAGGTGCCATTTCGTCCAGCAACACATTTCCTTGAAACACGTGCCATTTCGTCCAGCTCGGTTTTACAAATTATTACACAATTTAATGAGTGCCATCTCGTCCAGACGAAATGTTGACAAGGGTTGAGGCAGTGCAGATAGTCGGAGATCAATGACCCTTGTGCATACGTGCACAACCACAGGTTGTGGGATATTCCCTTGGGGCTCTCTCCCCTAAGCCCTTCAAAGTCCCCATGTAATTTCAATGAATAAACAAATATTCCTGTTTGATGTATGATAAGATATTTATTTAAACAGATATTTGAGTAATGCAAATTTGGGTATATTTTAATTATCACCTTCCCCCAGGGGCTCACATCTAGTGGGACGTGGGTTGGCGACCATGGAACCCCAGCTGAATTTCAATTGCACTTTGTGAGTATTTGGAATCTGAAATGCGCGTTTTTTTTTCATCTACATTCCATTGTGTATTTTCAATTTCAATTGCATTTTGTAAGTATTTTGAACCTCAATTATTGCATTTTGTACGTGTTTTGAATCTCATTTGCATTTTGTAAGTATTTTTAATATCATTTGCATTTTGTAAGTATTTCGACTCTAGATTGCATTTTGTACGTATTTTGAACCTGACGTACATTTTGTGCGAATTATTCAATCTATTCCTTTTGTGAGAATTTTCGTTCAAAATTCCGTTTTGTAAGTATTACCACTCTCCATTTTGTGAGTAGTTTAAATCTGAGTTCCTTTTTGTAAGTATTTTCCTTCTCACTTAATTTTCGTTCTGGTTTACACTTCATTGTCATTTTCGCTATCACCCAGACCATTAAGGGACGATAACCTAGATGTTAGGCCGCTTAAAAAAACAATATTATCATCATCACCTGATTTGTGAAAATATTTGCTTCTATTCTCACTATGTTGTTTACATTATAAGCATTTCATTGTATAGTTGACTGGTGGCAAACGAGCGGAGCGAGTAACGTCCTTTATTACAAACATCAAAAAATTACTTACTTCTTACAAGAAAGGCAATGAAATGAAACCGTTATTGTAGACCTGTCAAACTGTCAATCATAGGTGTTTGGACGAAATAGCACTAGTGGGCCGGTATAGAGTCAAACCACCTGCCTCTGTTCGTGGAATTTGGACGAAATGGCACCTGGACGAAATGGCACGACACCGGTTGATTTGTATAGGCTACGTGTTGTGCCTACATAGCGCAGAGTCTAGATTTCATCCTCCTAGCCTCCAGTGATTCCCACCCAAGTTTCTTTAAAATACGGCTCACACTGCTCCTGGGATTAAAGTCACTGAGCACAAGTCTAGCGGCCTTTCTTTGCACCATTTCCAACTCATTGATGAGCCCTGCTTGATATGGATCCCAAACCGCCGAGGCGTATTCCAGAATATGTCTTACAAGTGACAAATATCTTAATTCTTTAGCAGAGGTACTGCTTCCTTTTAATACCCTCATTACAAAGTGCAGAGATTTGTAAGCTTTAGAAACTATACATCCTACATGAGTACTTCATGTGCGGTACGACATAAAATGCCTTCGCAAAATCTATAAATATGACGTCGACTGAAACTCCGTTGTCCAATGATTCGCTAATATCCTGAAAAAGTGATAGCATCTGTCTCTCGCATGAGTAACCATTCCGAAATCCATGTTGCCTATCATTAAACCATAATAATCCTTCCCACTGTTCCCTCAAGTATTCGCAAATGAGATGCTCCATCTGTTTACAAACGATGGAAGTAAGGCTAACCGGCCTGTGGTTGCCCAATTCAAGTCTGCTCCCTCCCTTAAATATTGGGACTAACGTAGCTCTTTTCCAGTCATCTGGATTTGCGCATTGTTTTTGGACACATTAAACATCACCTCCAAGTATCGTGCCACGGCCCTACCCCCTAGTTTAAGAACTTCACTAACAATATTATCAGGACCCCTCGATAACCTATATTGTAACGTAATTTTTGTATTAGCTTTACAATTGCTGACTGGTTTATTTGGAAAAGGGGAGCCCCTGATTCGTCGTTAAGGTCCAACACACAGCTATTGGATTTATTGAACACACTACCTTAAAAGATATTTAATTCATTAGCAATGGCTTGTGTCTCAATAATTAATTTACCGTCACCGGACATTATCATAGACAAATTATTTGAATTTCCCTTTCTTCTCCTCAGATAACTGTAAATTTGTTTCCACCCATCGCCTCCCGAACCAAGCAAACCTTGCATATAATTGTCATGAGCAGCCCTCTTTTTTAAGACGAGCTCTCTTGATAAGGACTTCTATTTTTATTTTATTTTTTAGCGTATGGCTTTTAGTACCGGGAGTGTCAGAGGACATGTTCGGCTCGCCACTTTTGTAGCTGCTTCAAGACGGACACCCAATGGGTGAGCTACAAGTACCGTTGGTGAGGAAAGTTGGAATGGAAGGACGAGGAGTTGGAAGGTAGCGGCTGTGGCCTATAGTGAGGGACCAACCCCGGCATTTGCCTGGAAGGAAGATGGGAAACCACAGAAGATCATCTTCAAGGTTGCCGGCGGGGATTTCGAACCTCCTGGCCTCCCGGATGTGAGCGACTGCCAGCAGTCATGCCGTAACGACCACGGCTAACTCACCCGGTAGAGGCTAAGGACTTAAATTTCAACATATACTTGTCACTATTATATCTTTTATCGTAGACTATAATTTCCTAATTTTCCGTTTTAAACTCCTGATTTCTCGTGTGTAATACTCAGGATCTGGGTTTTGTTTCAGTAATTTAAATGGGACAAATTTATCAATAGCACTATTTAAAAGTTTCTGAAAGTTAGTCCACAGGGTATTAATGTGGTTCCTTCCGATGCCCATCCTACAAATAGTTCATTCAAGTACCCCTGACATTTGCCCTGATCCGCCTTGCGATACTGGAATATGTTTTTTTGTTTGTTTGTTATATCAGAGTCTTATTTTGTAATGTCACCGTATCGTATATTTATTCAACCCCAGAATGATCACAAATTCCCGGTACTTTCAAACCGTTAATATACAGCTCTACAGGCCTTACGAGATAAACATCTAAGGTACCGTATTATTGTCTCTAGTAGGGAAGTCAACTACTTGGGAAAATCCCCCCTCCCTTAAGAATTTGTTTGCAACGTTCTGAGCTTGGCCACAGCTAGTTGACTCACCAGACCAGTCAACTTTGGGGAGGTTTAAATCTCCAGCAATTATTATGCTCTTTTTCATAGCATAAGTTTTATCATACAGTGTGTCGAGGAGAGAAAAGTTATCTTTCAGTGCTCTATACGCCCCTATCACCTGAAAAGGGAATTTATTTCCTATATCCGAGATTTGCACACATAACATTTCATAATTCATATCAGCCCACTTTAAGAAACTAGCTATATTTTTGCGCACACAAATAAATTGCCCACCACCTCCCTTCCCCCGAGCCCTTCTTACATTTCGTAGGACCCTTGAATTATTTCGTTACTATTGATATCCTCATATTACCAAGATACAGTAGCAATGACAATATCCGGAGAATATGTCTCTACAAGATTCCAAAATTCAATTAATTTATTTCCTATACTCTGACAATTAACCTGCAGTAATCTTAGTCTTACCTCCACAGCAAATATCCCGAAATAGCTCCTTCTGTTCCCGTCGGCTGGCGACCTCTGGACTTGCTCCTCCTCACATAGGCCGGCTTCCTTCAGAAGCGTCGAAGTTCTATGGTTTTCTGTATCGTTTTAAACGATATTTATCATATAAATATGACTCATTTTAACAGAATCCATATGAAATTACGTGTTGGTCTGTGAATCAAGAGGTCCGGGAACTGGGCAAGCCTTTCATGATAGTGCTCTGCACATTGCATTTACTCGCAAGTTGGCCTATTTATAGGGAATTTAAGGTTATGAGCGGTGTCGCGTCTATTAATCTAGTTGATCCATATCGTATTCTTTATTTAGGCTAGTACTGGTGGAAGCTACGAAACCTCTAATAAAATGAGTTCCGTATTATAAACTACAATATCTGTAAAACAATCCCTTTTACAATAGATTAATATTTGTGCCAATAATATTATAAAATAAAGGTTTATCAACAATTTGCCGTCCTTGAAATGGTTTTCCGTGGTTTCCCATTTTCAACTCCAGGCAAATGCTGGGACGGTACCTTCTGACAGGCCACGGCCGCTTCCTTCCACATCCTTACCCAGTTTTATTCACCATCATTGAATTTAATCTCTCATTAACTCCTCTCGTGAGGTTGGCGTCAGGAAGGGCATCCGGTCGTAAAAACCATCCGCCACTTCCATCGCATCTTATTCCCGACACCGTAGGAAAACGGGAATAATAAGGGGTAGGTATACAATACCGGTGTATCAACAATTTCATGTGAGGTTTCTTCTATGTCAGATGTTACACATCATAGCCTATGTGACTACTGTAAGGCTCGTAAAGTTTTTTTAAAAGCCCGTAGTCAGTGCGCATACCACAACAAACGTGCGCGCTACCTCCCGGCATCCTTTGCGAATAAGCATGCGTCAGTTGCAGCTGTATAGCTAACCTGTACGCTGAACTGTGCATCTTAACAATGTTCAAGATTATTAATTCGCCCACCGCGTGTGATGTATGATCTGTGATACGTTTTTTGAGTGCAAGAAACATGTCGGCTGCAGACATTCATCGTCAGCTTTGTGAGGTGGTATGGTGATAACGCAATGACGGAAGGTAAAGTGCGAAAATTGGTACGCGAGTTCAAAAGTGGCCGTGAACATGTTCATGACGATGAACGCTCAGGTCTGTGTTCACAGATGACTTGGTGACTGCAATTGACACGAAAATTCACGAGGACCGAAGATTCATGAAAACCACCCTATCAATGGATTTTCCTCAAGTGTGAATTCTTGGTTGCCAGAGCAGGCGGCAAACTTTTATGCAGAGGGATTTCAGAAGTTAGTTTTAAGAAATGACAAGTGCCTAAATAAACAAGGCAACTAACTTATGTAGAAAAAATGAGGAAGGTATGTAAAGCCTAAACATAAATGTTTCAAAATAAAATGTTCGGTTAATTTAAAAAGAAACGGCCCTAACTTAAAAAACAGCCCTCGTATATTCAGTTTCCTAATTCTATGCAATGCTATACCAATACAAGTAAACCCACGCAGATCAAGCATGGGCGCCCACATGATTTTTTTCCGGGGGGAGTCATATTTTCCATTTCTTTACCTACCTGTCACTAGGTGATGATGAGACGAACCTCCTCCTCCTCCGCCTCCTCCGCAATTTCGTTTCATTTCTTACTTGCTTCGTGTTATTCATTATTTGGCTGGTCTAAAACCGTTGGGTACATTACCTTTATAGCATGAATGGGAGGATTTTTTTTTTTTTTTTTAGTTTAGAGATTTTGTCCGTAGGAGTTAGCTTGTCTTTGTGAATCATCGTCATAATGTTCATTTATTGAAAACAGATAAAATAATAATCAAGCAGCTCATTAAAATTGTACTGTTAATACAGTTCGCCGATTTTTTAAATAACTGGAGATACTGTAGTCTATATTCAATTAAGTTAATCCCAAATTACTAAGTTAAATAAAACAGTCGAATTATCCCTAAATCTAAATCAGTTAACTAGCAGTAACTTCAATTTATGAAATAAACTGGTGTGTCAATGAACAATCGAAATATTCTCGGGATTCCAGAGATGGCACACGCCCCACCTCCTACGGGCGCCCATGAGTTGAAGCGTAGTTCCGCAAATAGTCGCGTGGAGTAGCCTACAGTTGTATTCCAAGTTGACTATTCGGTACACCACTGACACGCTATATAGTGTCAATTGATGTAATATTTCACGGTGATAGTAGTGGGAAGAACTTCTAGGAAAGGTACTGAACAGTACCAAAATCTAGTGTAGCCTAAGTTTATTATGTTCGCAGATTAAAACAAATGAACCTGGATTACAATAGTAATCTACGCGACCAAAGGAGGGTTAGGATCGAACTCTGAAAAATCTGACGATTGCCATTCAGAAATGGCACGCTCGTTTTAAACAATGGTTTACTGACCAATCACTGCCAGGCCTCCGTCCACATTCAGTTATTTTGAACAATGCGAGCATTCTCTCAGTGCAAATTAACAAAGCTCCGACCTCGAATAACAGAAAGGCTGATATTATCGAGTGGTTGTCTTATAATGGTATTCCCCACAACCCATCACAAACCAGAGTGGAATTGCTACTTCACAGATCCGCGCACCGTACGTACACTTTTGATGAAATAGCGAGACAACGTGGAAACAGGCCCGACGAGAAGGAAGGGCAAACGGGGCTACAGCCCTGGGGCCCGAAGGTACTGAAGGGTCCGAAAGAGACAATGACGGTTTTTTTAATTGCTATATCAGTCTTTTAAATGAGTTCAAAGAAAAATCTTCCATAATATTGAAATATGAATTCGACTGAAAATAAGCAATACGTTTGAATTCTTCTTGAGTGGCTGAGATGTGTTTCGCATAAACCATTTTTCAATTGTTCCGGAGAAGCTTATGTCAACCCCAACCCAGCACCCAGACCAGAATATTGCACCTCAACCATCTTTTCTTTTTCGTGGTTTCCCACTTCTACTTCAGATAAATCCAGAGATGGTTCCTAACTTAAGGCCACGGCTGCTTCCTTCCAAATCCTACCTCAGTTACAAAATACACACACTTGTAGAATACAGACACCACAATAACATAATGTTATCGAACAAATTCTACACTCAGTGAAGTAGGCCTATAGGCTATAGTGACCACTAAATTTAGCCTATATTCAACTGTATGCAGGTAATTAAAACATATAGCCTACGCATTGAACCAGTTCCATAAGGTCTAATACAGCGGCCGCAGTGATCGCGGACGTGTCATGCCTCGCTGGCATCGGGAGAGCGGGGTTCGAATCCCACCTCAGTCGTTCTGAAATGGGTTTTCTTGGTTTTCCATTTTCACCACCAGGCAAATGCGGGGACGTTTCCTTTCAATAGGTCCACGGCCGATTTCCATCCCTGACCCGTCATGAATTAATTGAATTAATACTGTCTAATGGGCAGATGTTGAAATAGTAAACATAACACACTTGATAGGGAAAGATAAAATCAGCAGAGGGATCGTGAGAGTCACTTTCAAGAACTTCACGGACAAGTTAAGAATAGTTCGAAACAAGACGACGCTAAAAGGGCAAGGCGTCTATATAGATGACGACCTAACTAAGAATGAGAGTGAGATTCAAGCAGCACTAAGAAGCAGAGCCAGATAAGAGAGAAATAAAGGCAACAACGATGTAAAATTTGGATATCAGAAGTTCCTTCTAAATGGCCACTGGACAAAATGGAATGACCTAAACCCAAAAAATGAACACCAACAACCAGGAGGGGATCTGCACTAAACAGGAGGTACACAAGGAAGAAGTAATAATCGCCACGTGGAATGTAAGGACTCTGAGAACGGAAGAAAAAGAAACGGAACTAAAGAATGCATTAGCTGACCTGAAATTCGATATAGCCTACTAGGTCTTCGTGAGGTTAGAAAATATGGACAGGAAATAATTGAAACACTGTGAGGAGATATATTCAGCTACGTGGGCGAAACGAAAGGACAAAGAGGACTGGGATTCATAATAAAGAACAAACTAAAATATTGCATTAAAGAAGTTAAAGGGATCTCTGACAGGATAACTGTACCATCCTTGAAATTAAACACAGATAGGCTACCTTCAATATTATCCAAGTCTATGCTCCCACAAAAGCCAGTACGGAGGAAGAAATCGAAACTTCCTCCGACCCTCTACAAGACACATTAAACCACTATAAAGCCCATAGAACCATTGTAATGGCGGACTTCAATAGTAAAATAGGCATTCAAGAAATTGAGGAAGAGGAGCCAATAGGACCCTACGGCTATGGATCCAGAAACAAACGAGGGGACAGGCTTATACAATTCGCACAGTCACAAGGATTAAAAATCGTAATTACCTTTTTCAAGAAAAACACAAGCAGTAGGTAGACATGGATAGCACCAAATGGGAAAACAAGGAATGAAATTGACTTCATACTAGCAGACAGACTAGAGGGCATCAAAGATATCCAGGTGATCAATGGACTGAAACTAGACACAGATCACAGAATGGTTCGACTCAAAATGCTTATTCCAAAGAACCCAAAGGTTCAGCCCGGAAAGAACCAACCGAACCCAGTACACAGAGAAACCGAAGAAGAACCTGCAAGGGCTGAAAGAACAAGAGGAGACGAGCACACCGAACATACATAATAAACTGGAGAAGTGCATCACAAAAGCTGCTACAGAATCCTCTCTTGGGGTGATAAGGAGAGGAAAGGGAAATAAGCTGAAAGAAAGACCAGACGACTTATTGACGAGAGAGAGAAATTAAAACGGGAAGCAGAAACCTACCATCAGAAAAAGGCAGAGTATGCGAAGATGAACAAACGCACCAAAAGAGAAATTCGAAAGGATATCCGAGATCACAACACTGAAATGGTCAATAAAGCTGTAGAAAGATCGACATCGGTAAGAAAGATCTGGAAAGAAATATCAGATGGCAAACACTGGATATTAGGAGTGAAGGACGTAAAAGAAAATAGACTAGCTTCAAGAGAAAATATACAGCGACATGCCACGGAATTCTACGAGAAACTATACTCCAGCACTCTCGAGAGGGGTAGTATGATTCAAAATTTGAATAATCCAAAGAGTCACCAGGAAGAGGATATACCCCCATCCTTCACAGCGAGTTGGGTGCAGTAATAAAAGAAATAAAAGTTGAAAGATGCCCAGGTGACGATGTTATATTTAACTAATACCTAAAATGGGCAGGTAAGGAACTTGTAGCAATCATCACTCGACTCTTCAACACAATATTCGAATCTGAAGAAATACCAGTGGAGTGGAAACAATTCACTATAATCCTACTTCATAAAAAAGGAGCAAAGGACATCAACAACTATAGACCGATAAGTCTGCTGCCAAGTCTATACAAAGAGTTCACAAGAATATTAACTAAGAGAATGTCAAAATCACTGTAGGAAAACCATCCTATAGAACAAGCAGGTTTCAAATCAGGATTCAGCACGGTTGACCACCTCCATACAGTAAACCAACTCATCGAAAAACTGCATGAATTCAACCTTAAAGCGTACATTGCATTTATAGACTCTAACAAAGCCTTTGACTCCGTGGAACACAAATATGTCCTAGAGGCCCTGGAGAACCAAAACATACAGGAAGGGTTTATCAGAGTACTAGCAAAATTCTACGAGCGCAGCCAGGCAAATATACTGACAGAAATGGAGGGAAAATACTTCGAGATAGAGAGAGGAGTGAAACAAGGAGACCCCTCCCACCAAAACTATTTACATGCCTGCTAGAAAACCAATTCCGGAAAATGAAATGGAAAACAAGACACGGTATCAACATAGATGGACAAAACCTGACACACCTACGGTTTTCAGACATCATACTGATGGCAAAATCAGCATCAGACTTAGAACAACTGTCAAGAGAATTAAACAAGGTCAGCAAAGAAGCTGGCCTAACCATGAACCCGAGGAAAACGAAACTGTTGACAAATGCGACAGAAAAAACAGTAAACATTGACGGTGAAACATTAGAGTATGTACAAGACTATACATAGGCTACCTAGGCCAAAACATATCATTGCATAACAATACGGAGAAAGAAATCAAAAGAAGAATTGGGCAAGGATGGAAAAAAATTCTGGTCCTTGAAATTCTTATTAGGAGATATATCTCAGAAACTAAGTCTAACGACACAAGTTCTAGATAAATGTGTAATCCCAGTAATGCTTTATGGATGCCAAACATGGTCACTAACTTCGATGCAAAAAAAAACGCTCTAGATAGTCCAACGCAGGATGGAACGAAAAATCCTCAATATCATGCTGAAAGACAGAATAAGGAACGAGGAGATACGTAGAAGAACCGCACAGACGCCATCATCACATCGGACTGACTAAAATGGAAATGGGGAGGCCACGTAGTGTGCTCAAATGGACTTTGGCACAGGCCTCGAACCCATATCGATTTAAGTCAAGAAATAACTAAGGAAATATAAGACTTTGGTAGAAATTGTAAAAGAACCGAAAGGGTTAATACTAAAAGCACGTCTAGGCGACGCATGATTTGATAAGATAAGAGTGAGGTAAGAGAGCCCAGCTGCGTATGATGTCATTGCTAATGAAGCAGAAAAGAGTTGACGCACGATATTAAAATAACCCAGTGAAACTTTTCCACTCAAGACGAAGAGAAGAGATGAAACAGAAAGTGCGAACGAAGCAGTAAAGTGGCAACACCGCTGTCATGAAATCGGCTGAAATCATTGATATTAGCCAAAATAACCAAAATTTTTAAGAAAACTCTCCGTCAAAGTCATTCATTTTGGAAATGGAAATTTTTAGAACAATACAAGTTATTAAACATTGCGCGGTACAAGAAAGCAAAGTCAGCAGATTACGAAAGGGAATTCACCCAGCCCAAAAGGGAGAGTAGGGGAATAAAAAAATATACTCCCACACAGAATGAGGAGCTAATTTAATTTAAATTAACACATCCCCACGATCGAATCTGGAAAAACTGTACATAATTGGAACATTTGGAACACGAGTTTCAAGATGGATAATTTTTAAAAGGATACCACAAATGGTTTAGAAGTTAATTTTTGCAGCATAAGCAAAGTAGTTTATTTTCTACAAATCGTATGAATAGGAAGCCATTGCAAGCTCACGAGAGCAGTCTTCAGTCTTAGCAGGCCCGTGGAGGCGCTGCACGTTAGTTCGAGTACACGACAGTCTACAGTTCGACTTCAGTCGACAGTCTTCAGTTTTAGCAGGCCCGTGGAGGCGCTGCACGAGTTCAAGTTTGGTGCTCCTCTGGGGAGGGCACGTTGGTTCAAGACAGTACAAAGACAATACAGACAGTACGTATCCAGTTCGCAAGCCAGCGTGGGGCGCGCTGTGCTGGACCACGTCAGTAATTACTCAGTTCTACAACGGACCTTTGAGAGGTCGGGTGTTGGTTGTCATACTCCAGCTCGCGTTAGAGGCAACATGTTGGAACGCAGCATGAAATTATTAAGTACATCATGTTCGCAGTAAAGGAACATACGGGTCATTATACCGTCATTCAAAGAGAAATATTTAGGAACGCAAGCATATTTCACGGTTAAGTTCAACAAGAAGTTCAAGTGTGCATGGCACTGTTGCCCGATAAATCGTGAAAAATCGTTTCGAAGTGATCACTATAGCGCTTGGCGCTGGATCAAGTAAAAATCGCGACAAGAATAAGTTACGCCGCGTTGAGTAAAGGAACATTAATACAGTTTAAAAAGAGCGGGCTAGTATAAATAAATTACGCGAAGTTGAAAGTCAACAGTTCGAGAACATGGACAGTTCTTTATGAACAGTAAATCGAAGTCAAGGGACAATATTTATCAGAGATTCAAATGAAATCTAGAACTCCGAGTCAAGGAAACACGAGTGCGAGTACCGGTAGCATAGTTAACAAACTTTTGTAAAGCTACGGTACATATAACAGAGACACAGTAAAAGACATTCCCATTAGGGAAACATAAAAGACGTCGTGTGGTCAAAGAAAATATTATCGTCAAACAATTACGAGGATTATAGGTTCGAAATCCGAACAAATCAGTTTAGCTACGAACAATCCAGACAAATAGAACACGGTGTAAGAAAACCATTAAATAAGCGAGAAACATTAGTGAAGGACACTTAAACGCTTATAGACAAGTAATACGGGAAGCCAAAATAGAAACCTACAGGAATAGAGAAAGGACTAATGTTCAGGGTAGGAGCTCAGTGAGGATCGAGTTATTACACGTCCAAAGCAGAGGTGAGGTGGCGTCGAAGTATGGATCATCGACAGGAACATAGGAGATCACTGAGATATGGTGCGGAGAAATAAGTGCTGTGTAAATAAATATAGGGAAACAAGTGCAGTGTAAACAAATATAGGGAAATAAGTGCAGTGTAATTTAATGTGGAGAAATATATTTGTGTGTGTTAGATATAGTGATTTTACAAGGGTAAATAATGTGTTTAAATATGTGTAAAAGTGAAGTACATCAGAGTGATGTGCAATGCATGAAAAGTAGTGCCATGAAGAATAATTAGATGTAATTGGATGGGTGAGCCTGTCTAAGAATGGAGTCACCACACGGGTGAGTTAATGAAATTTCATTAATATTTGCTGTTGTACTGTGTACTGATATCAACCGGGGAGTTTAACGATTGATTCATTGATGAAATGAATGTGCAAATAACTGAAATGTTGGAAAAGATGATAATTGTTAATCACGAGGACCGCCTCGGTGAAAATAAAGCATTGTTGGGATCAGTAAAGATAAAGAAATGGAAGTCCGATAATGACTTCCCAACTAGAGACAATAATACCTTAGATGTTTATCTCGTAAGGCCTGTAGAGCTGTATATTAACTGTCTGAAAGTACCAGGAATTAGTGACCATTCTGGGGTTGAATTAAATATTAGATATGGTGACATTACAAAATTAGACTCTGATGTAGCAAAAAAGATCATATTCCAGTATCGCACGGCGGATCAGGGCAAGTTTCAGGGGTATTTGAATGAGCTATTTGTAGGATGGGCATCGGAAGGAAATCACATTAATATCCTGTGGACTAACTTTTTGAAAATTTTAAATAGCGCTGTTGATAAATTTGTCCCATTTAAATTGCTGAAACAAAACCCAGATCCTGAGTATTACACACGAGAAATTAGGAGTCTAAAACGGAAAATTAGGAAATTATACAATAAAAGACCTGATAGGGACAAGTATATGTTGAAATTTAAGTCCTTATCAAGAGAGCTCGTCTTAAAAAAGAGGGCTGCTCATGACAGTTATATGCAAGGTTTACTTGGTTCGGGAGGTGATGGGTGGAAAAAAAATTACAGTTATGTTAGGAGAAGAAAGGGAAATTCAAATAATTTGTCGATGATAATGTCCGGTGACGGTAAATTAATTACTGAGAAACAGGCCATTGCTAATGAATTAAATGTCTTTTACGGTAGTGTGTTCAATAAATCCAATAGCTGTGTGTTGGACCTTAACGACGAATCAGGGGCTCCCCTGTTCCAAATAAACCAGTCAGCAATTGTAAAGCTAATACAAAAACTAAGTTTCAATGTATCAAAGGGTCCTGATAATATTGTTAGTGAAGTACTTAAACTAGGAGGTAGGGCCGTGGCACGATACTTGGAGGTGATGTTTAATGTGTCCATAAACAATGCGCAAATCCCAGATGACTGGAAAAGAGCTACGGTAGTCCCAATATTTAAGGGAGGGAGCAGACTTGAATTGGGCAACTACAGGCCGGTTAGCCTTACGTCCGTCGTTTGTAAACAGATGGAGCATCTCATTTGCGACTACTTGAGGGAACAGTGGGAAACATTATCATGGTTTAATGATAGGCAACATGGATTTCGGAAAGGTTACTCATGCGAGAGTCAGATGCTATCACTTTTTCAAGACATTAGCGAATCGTTAGACCATGGAGTTTCAGTCGACGCCGTGGTTATAGATTTTGCGAAGGCATTTGATGTCGTTCCGCATGACATGCTACTCCATAAATTAGCTTCGACGAAGATTGATAGAAGAGTAATTTTATGGATCCAAGAATTTTTGACGGGTCGTTCTCAGAAAGTGAAAGTCGAAGGCATATTCTCGGATGAAATTACCGTAACGTCGGGTATCCCTCAGGGCAGCGTAATCGGAACTTTGTTATTTTTGGCGTTTATAAATGACTTACCAAATGGGATTCGCAGTGACTGTCGTTTGTTTGCGGATGATTGTGTAATATATCGAAAGATACATGACTCACAAGACAATGCAGTGCTTCAAGAGGACCTGAACCTGGTCTATAAGTGGGCGATTGTAAATAAAATGAAAATAAACACAAGAAAATTTAGTCTCTTAAAAATAGGGAAAGTGCGAAGGCAGGATTTTCAATATAACATTGGCTCGGAAATACTTGTAGAAGAAGATTCTTGCAAATATTTGGGCGTTCACGTAAGGAATGATATGAAATGGAGTAGTCATGTAGGATGTGTAGTTTCAAAAGCTTACAAATCCCTGCACTTTGTAATGAGGGTATTAAAAGGAAGTAGTACCTCTGCTAAAGAATTAGGCTATTTGTCACTTGTAAGACCTATTCTGGAATATGCCTCGGCAGTTTGGGATCCATATCAAGTAGGGCTCATCAATGAGTTGGAAATGGTACAAAGAAAGGCCGCTAGATTTGTGCTCAGTGACTTTACTCCCAGGAGCAGTGTGAGCCGTATGTTAAAGAAACTTGGGTGGGAATCACTGGAGGCTAGGAGGATGAAATCTAGACTCTGCGCTATGTACAACACGTATACAAATCAACCAGCATGGGGTGAGCTTAGCAAACGATTGGGAAAGCCCACTTACATGGGTAGGAGCGATCATCCTTTCAAAGTTAAGGGCCGAACACAGCGAACAAATTATGGTAAATATTATTTTGTAAACCGTGCCATTGATAACTGGAACTCTCTACCTGCCGCAGTCTTAGAGCCTTTTCCCAAACATATAGGTGTGTTTAAGAAAAGACTGACTATTTGTGTAAATACTCCAGTTTAATTGTTGTATAATTGTTATTGAATTGTTTTGTATAATTATTTATTTGTTATGTATATACAATTTGCCACCGGGGGACACACCCCCCATTGCAAATAAATAAATGAATGAATATGAATATGAACATGTATGATAAATAAACGAATTTCAAAGAAGGAATTAAAATAATAAATCAAATGGCTTAAATTGTTGCCTAGTTATGAAATAAATGCGCACCGTAATAAAATTATAAAAAATTGAAGGATTAAGTTAATAAAAATGGTTAAAATGTATACCAGATAACAAATAACGAAAGAATGGAGCGTTATAATGGAATGATTTAAAAATATGAAATAATAATAACGCGAATGATGAGGATCAAGCTGAAAACAAAGTAAACAAAGTTATATTTAAAGACCCGTGTCTAGGAACTCAAAATAAAAATGAAGCGAGAAATAATATGTTAATAAATTAATAAAGTTATAAATGTCCAAATAACTGGTGGAACGAAACACCCAAGAATGAATATGTTACCTTGTAGGCTATTAGGCCAAGGTTGTGAAATAAATAATAGGAAGGCCGAAGTCGTGCCAATATCGTAAAAGTTATCCAAGCAAGTTGTATTACCGTAAGGGCTAATAAGAGTAATAAAAGTATAGTTTCAAGCTGAATATAATATGCGTTAAACCAGGATATATTTATTCGCGAGATGGAAAATGTAGTGAAAGTATCGTCGAAAATGCGTGGAGGGAAATTTCCCACCGAATGTATTGTTGTAATGAAGTAGCCTCGTATTGTATGTCGTGGATGAGTAAATTCCCACCGAGTTATTGCCTAATGAAGCGTTGTATGTGATAGTGTTATATAAGTCCCGCTGCAGGATAGAGATCCCAGCCCGGCATTATTGTTGTGTATAGTGGATGTGCAAATTCCCACCGAAAAAATAGTAGAATGAAACGTCGTATGTGATAGTGTTATAAAAGTCCCGCTGTCGGATAGATATCCCAGCCTGGCATTGTTGTAGTAAGGTATTGTTGTGAAGAGGCATTGTTGTGAAAAGGCATTGTTGTGAAGAGGCATTATACAGATGTGTTATAAGCGTCGTAAGAAGTTGTGATAATGAACTACCGTACAGCCTATCCGAATTAAATGCTAATATCCTGGGAACGAAAGATAAACAATAATAATAAATAAAAGACGGAACAAATATCCGTGGTGAAATGAATTTTAAGTCTTGGAAATCATGTGGTTGAATAGTAACACTAGCGTAAAAGCAAGAAGGGCCGGCGAGCCATCATAAATCTCGTTTTAGAGTACCAAAAAGAAGAGGGAGCAGCCTTCTGTGCGCGACCTTGCCTCTTGTGACGGAGGAGGAGAGACATCTTAATGAGTTCGGTAGTCAAGTGAGGTTTAGCAGACACCGGTTAAAAGGGAAACTGCTATATGGAAATGATAAAGTTCTAAAAAAAAGGTGCAAGCTTAAACTGATTATAGAATTGTTAGGCGGGAACCAAAGAAATCGTCCCGAGCCTATTTCTGAAATGTTATGTAAAATTTGACGGACTTTGTTAAATGGTAAATTGTTAGTAAAAGAAATTCCTTCTTTCATAAATAATGATATAACGGGTTAAGGAATAATAAAGTTTTGTTATAAATAAAGATCCCATTTTAATAAACAACATGGTGCGCAGTACAGCACAAAGCAAATCGCCTAGACGCATGGATGGTAACTGGATGAGTGGGGGTTCGATCGATAGACATGGCACATTTTTGTAAAGTATTATATTGTATTTTAAAATCCTAAGGCTTTGTGAAGAGTTGTTATTAAGAGCAAAAGAATTTAATAAAATAAGGATCATATACATATAACGAATAAAGGAAGCCCTGAAGGGTAAATAAAGAAAATGTAAATATCCAAAGCCTTGGACGAATAATATGACTAAAATGATAGGCACGCTCGACGCCTGAATAGAATAAAACTTAAATAGTGATATAATGTGTGGAAGTGGTAAATTAAGCAAGACAGAATATTCAAAACTTCACGGAACAATGAAAGGACATAATAGTGAATTTTGATGATTTTTAAATAGTGATTTTTATGATTGACATTTGAAGAGACAATACCAAATGGTCTTGATTTTTGATATGTTTTTGAGTTGATTATTTCCTTTTATTGAATAAACACTATATAACTGTAATGTTGAGTTTTTCCTAAATCTTGTTAACCTGATTGTGTTAACATATCGGATATGAGGTCAGTGGTGGAGGGAACGAAACGCGCCCCGATACCGAAGTAGCTAAGCCGAGTACTGACTAAACATCCTCCGCTAAGCGGGTACAGTAGCGAGGATGGAGCATAGGAGGTGGACTCCAGAACCGGCAGGAGAAACGTAGGAAGACCGGGGAAACGCTGAGCTGACCCATTCAAGAAATTGACCAGACCACAATGGACAAGAAGAGCAAGAGACAGACAAGAGTAGAAGACCCTAGAAAAGCTCCTTTTCATAACATAGTAGGCCTATATGCGAGGATACGAAAGGAGCAACTCAGTGCAACATAGTGACCCTTAAATACAAAAGCGATAGTGCATTGAGGACAGTTATAACTCTACTAAAATAAAGTGAACATGTGCTAGAAACATTAACAATTCTGCAAATATTGGAGATAAGAACAAGAATACATAACATAGAGAATACTGTAACTAGGTTAGGAATAGATATAGACTATCAGTAGCTATAAGCACAATTCATGAACAGAGACATCATGCCAGAAAAGTGCACTACTAGGTGCCTCACTACTCTTTAGGACTGCTTACCTAATGAGTGTAATGGAGCAAAATCCCTCCCTAGGCAGGAGGCCATTGCCCTTAGGGGATCAAATGGCCGTTATTATTATTATTATTATTATTATTATTATTATTATTATTATTATTATATAATAGGCTACACTAACCTTCTTCACAAATTAGATGCCTCCGCCTCTTTGCGTAGTGGCTAGCTTTCGAGGAGGTCCGGGTTCGATTCCAGGCTCTGCCAAGAAATTTAGTTCTGGTCTGAGGAGTACACTCAGCCTCGTGAGGCAAAACTCAGGAAAGGCGGGTTTGATGCCTACCTCAGCCATCCTGGAAGTGGATTTCCGTTGTTTCCCACTTCTACTCCAGGCAAATGCACGGGTAGTTCTAAACTTAAGGCCACTGCCACTACCTATCCAAATCCTACCTCAATTACAAAATACACACAATAGTACAGACATCATAGTACACAAATTCTACACACAACCAAGCCCCCTAAAAAATTCATCAACAACATATTGATCTGAAAAGAAAGACGCAAATATAATTAACCAGTAATCTAGGTTTAGACTATATTCAATGAACCAGTTAAAATAGGTTTAGACCCAATGTTCATTTCAGTCTATAAAGAATACACAATAGGCCTACACACTACATAACGATTTTCCTCTTTATCCTCGTGGAGGCTCTGAGAGCTGTCTGGGATATCTATGACCTAAGAATAAGACGCATATAATTAACCAGTAATCTATAGGCTACCCATAGGCATAACCTGCACTTCAATGTATTTAGAATACAACATACCGAGATGCATATTTCTGTAGCCTCCACGCGCCCATCGGGATTATTTTCTGGGCTCTTCGGGAATTTAATAACCTGAAAAGAAAGAAGCAGATAATTAACCAGTGTTCTATATTCATAGGCCTAATGTGCATTTCAATATAGCCTGTCAAGTAGACTATACAATATACACTAAATTTCCATGCCTCGTTTTCAACTGCCACTACTGGGCTTCCATGGCTCTGAGGACTCTGAAAGGAACGACGCAAATAATTAACTTATGTTGTGTAATCAACGAACCAGTTTAATATAGGTCTAATAAAGAACGCAATATAACCTACAATGACATCAGAACTCCTATAGTCCACATAATGTGGAGCTCTCAGAGCTTCCGGAACTCACAGAAGGCTCAGTCGTACTTTCAGAGCTTTGATAGCTCTCAATGGTAAAGTTTAACCTCCCAAGACATGAAGGGACGCCATAAAATGCATTAAAATGTAATAACTAAAAGCCTATGTTAATAGTCACTCTGCACGTAAAACACCACACAGCTCACCCTTTGTCTTTCAGAAGATGGTGTAGGCAAATTAATCCAGTTCTTTAATGTTACAGATGTTTTCATCAAAGGTTGGTTGACAGTGGAAGTCTTCGACATTTCCTAGCTGACGGACCACGCTTGATTTGTGGGACACTGACCCCCTCCCCTTCTTCCCCACCCCCATTCCCCTCCCCCACTCAGAGTGACTTTTAATCCCCAATGTTTAATTCTCCGGACTTGGTTGCTGGGTGTTTGTGGTGCCTTCATTTATTAATTTGATCGTCATCACGACGTGCAGGTCGCCTACGAGTACCGGTCCTCCCCGGGGACCACTCATTATTACTGTTATTTCAATTCTTAAATTTTATTCAGAAATGCATTTAGGCTATATTGTTGCGTGCCACCCCTAGTGGCACTTTTGACAACTGGATTACGGTGGGTAGGAAGCACAACACCAATTACTGCTTAAAGAAATAATTAACTTTATTGCGGCCAGAAAATTACACTACTCATCAGCGAACACAAGCAATTGGAACCTTACTCCAGTTTCCTCAAGTCTCTTCCTTGAGCGCTCTTGGCCCCTTTCACTTGTCAACAGACCACGGAAGTTAATCCGTCCTAATGAGTCCGGTGGCCTTGACAGAAGCTACCTGCACCTCTTCCTCAGGTACAACAAATACAGTTACTTACGAGCTCTTGCTGCAGGCTGTTCACAAGCTGGGAGAAACAATGTCACTGGATTTCGTAACCACCATATCTCCGACACTCGGTGAAAGCACACTCACTCAAAACACAGGCAGTCCCCTGTATGTTTCTCTCTTCCCCGTTCCACTAGGGGTTACGCAAGTCACCATACTTCTGTCGCTCACGATAAACGCTCGCACTAGCTCGTAAAACACAACAACACAACTGCTAGACAGGTCGCACTTATATAGCAGGCCGGTGACTCAATAAATGCTTCTAGATCCATCCAGGGTTCACGGCTTCTCGAGGTTTCCATCGCTGGTCCAGTCACGAATATTCTGGACTACCCCTTTGTCCTAGTAGCCCTGTTGCATAAGGCACACGCAATACAGGAGGCAGGCCACAGCCCTGCCCTGGGGCAGTTGTGACTCATGCGGCGAGTGATGACACAAACTCACAACCGTAACAATATGTTTTGCTCAAACTAAACTCTTGTGTGACAAAAAATGAGACAGTAAAACGTAATTCTTTAAAACAGCAATACTGTAGGCCTACTATATATTCAACTAACAACCCGACCCGGCTTCGCCCGCGAACAGTTTTGAATGCATTACGTGATAAGCGCTTTTTTTTTCAATGTCAATGAACAACAACCAATATCCGTTTTACGTCTCGGCATGATGGGTTAAAATCACTGACTGGACTATTAATTATATTATGATGGAGATGCATGTGCAACAAATTCTTGTCAGACGTAATTTAAGAATGGCGAGGTGCATGAAACACAAATCCCCCTTCCGTCCAATATTAACTGTGAAATTTTCGGAACAAAAAGTGCACAGGCAAAATGAAGAAAAGCCGAGTTTGCACTTCCAGGGTAATTCCAAACACAACCACTCTTCTCTAATGTTTTTAACTCAACACGACTCGACAGTTTGCTGCTGGCTGTATCTGGGGCAATAAGCTCGTCCGCTAGCTAAGCTGTAACTGGGGTGATAGACTCGCCCCTAGCTAGCTCGTAAACTGTCGCCTCAGTAACTGAATGCAGATTGTTGGAAGAAATGAAAACGTAAAACACTTATAGTAGGCGTTGTATTGAAGATAGAGATATGCTCTCCCGGGCTTTATTGTAGAACTTTTCATGCTGAACTTATTGTTACACTCATAGTAGGCCCATATAGATATTTTTAACGGTTTGCCGAGCGTAAGCATAAAAAGCGCACGGATGCCAGTTTTTTTCGACCTTTTCACTGAAATCGTTAGTGCTTGACTTCCTTTGGTCATAAATAAATTATTTTCTACAGAAACCTTCCTCGAGATATCCTTTACAGAATGGTGAAAACCGCATCAAAATCCATTCAGTGGTTCTCGAGATTACCCGTGACAACCAAGAATCGGGGACTTCGTTTCATACTAAGTAGAGATTATACGCCAATCAGTATAATTTAATATAATATAATCCCCCTTCCGTCCAATCTTAAATTGGCTGTGAATTTTGCGGAACGAAAACTTCACAGGCGAAATGAGAGTTGCACTTGAAGGGAATGGCGAGGTGAATGAAATTAAAGTCCCCCTTCCGTCCAATCTTAACTTGACTGTGTTTCACAGGCGAAATGAAGAAAACCCGAGTTGCACTTCCAGGTAAACTCCAAACACAACCACCTTTCTCAGATGTCTTAACTCAACACGACTCAACGGTTTGCTGAGGCTGTATCTGGGGCAATAGGTTCGCCCGCTAGCTAGGCTGTAACAGAGATGATAGACTCGCCCTTAGCTAGTTCGTAAACTGTCGCCTCAGTAGTTGAATGGACATGTTTGGAAGAAATTAAAACGTAAAAACACTAAGGCCTATAGCAGACGATGTATTGAAGATAGACATATGCTCTCAAAGACGTTTTTATAGAACTTTTCATGCTGAACAATACTTAACTCATAGTATTTAGATATTTTTAACGGTTTGCCCAGCGTAAACTTACAAAGCGCTCGGACGCCAGGTTTTTTTCGACTTTTCCACTGAAATCGTTACTGCTCGGCTTCCTGTGATCATAAATAAATTATTTTCTACAGAAATCATCTTCGAGATATTCTTTATGGTGAAAACCGCATCAAAATCCATCCAGTGGTTCTCGAGTTTACCCGTAACATCCAAGAATCGGGGACTTGGTTTTATACTAAGTAGAGAGCAGAGATATAATTCATACTATCCCAATAACACGATTGAATTTTGATCTGAACATTTGGAATAATTTACGACGCATCGGTTCCTTTTTAAAACCTTCATGACATCTGTGGCCTAGCAGTAAGTTAGACTTCTCAGCTTCGAGAATCTGGTTGTGTGTGGAATCTGGACGCTACATTGTTGAGTGTTTTTATAATTGGGACTAAGATTGGCAGAAGGTAACCTTGATCTTAAGTTATAGATCAAGCGCTAGTTTTTGGCCAGTCCGTTTGCTGGCAAGTCTATTCAGCGGGTCTATCCTCACCCTCCAAATTCTTAGTGCGGGAGGTATCTACTGTAGACCACTGCAGTGTCACGAAGTGGCAAGCAGCGATGGGTGTGTATAAATAGTGGGCGGAAGACCATTTGGAATGTCCCAACCAGATCCAGGATATCGCCAGACGCAAGATGCCTTCCGCACACCAACGGGGCAAGTTCACGCGGGCTAGGAAACTGTACCCTGTGACGTAGCCATGCCGTCTCACTCACTACGGGATGGAAGAAAGCTATTCAGCGATGTGTAGAATACACAGGCCCTAAAGTAATAAATAACGGGTAACAGGGGAACGAGTAGCCTAGAGTTGTTGCTGCGAGTGACCTGGTCTTCGGTCCTCAACCATTTAGGCTACAGCTGTCTTTCTACGTTCTTGCGACAGTCCACAGGTTTAGGATCATTAGAATATACGAAAACAAATGAGAACTTCATGTGTGCTGAATTCTCCAATTCTCTAAAACATTCTGTTTTAACACACGTTGACCTGTTACAATAATAATAATAGACTAATAAGTTAATATCGTAAGGCGTCGGTTGCCGGGTGCAAGTTTTTTTATTTGATTCTCAAAAGAGCAGCTTGCATGTCGAATTTGATTGTTCCTTGGAGCGCCATGAAAGTCAAGGAGGTATTAAGTTCCTTGACAATATAGCGCATTGTAGTAGAGAATGGAGGAACGTTTTGTGTTGGCGGAAAATCCCGAGATTAATTTTGCCATTATGAACATGACCTACTGAATTCAAATGGGTTCTTTAACATGCCAACAAAGTGGGCTATGATATGCGTGTCGTGATTTTTGTCGCCTTTCAAAAATCACTCACCTTTGCCAGGAGCGAACCAGCAAGCTTGGGGTTGGTAGCCCGACACGATAACCACTCACCTAATGTGGCAAGCTATAATAATAATAATATTAATAATAATAAATTAATAAAATTGGCCATATTTCGTTGCATATTTAAGAAATATATAGGCTAGTTATCGCTGAATTCAGTACATAATATAATTTGTTGTTATTGTGGCTTCAATGGGGGAAAGGGACATATCGGGTCTTCAGCCCCATACCCTTGCGTGTGTAGGAACAAAGTGTGTGATAACTTGTAGTCTAGTGTGGTGACTGTAGTATTGTGTTTTAATAGTAGTTATTTTAAGTTTAGGTAACACTAAGAATTTTACAAGAGTTCAAAATGAATACTTTGAAATTAGTGGACTAGTAGGCTATAAGTTACATATGCTTAATCCAAACGTTTGTCATCAATCTCAAAATTGGTTTCATTGAAAGTTATAACTTTAACGAATTTCACCACTGTGGCTTAGAGACACTCGGCTACGCTGGTGGGTTAGTCTATTGCATAATATGCAGGATGACACTTGGTTGAATGAGACATTGCAAAGTTAAGGCAAGGAGATAAGTAGGAACAGTTCTTATACACGTTCCAAAGGAGGGCTGTAATGACCTCAATTTTCCGCCTTTAAACAGCAATCACCATCAGAATAATGTGATGCAACGCAAATAGCAGTTTTTTAAATTATTGTAAATGAGAAACAAAACTGCCCTAAATCGACATTCGAATTTCATCAAGATTGAGCAATAAATTTGGGATACCTTAGGCCTAGGTGAATAGCATCGTTCTAAACATTATTCTTATGTTTCTCTACTGAGTTGACTGTTTTCGAATCTCGTCAAGCGATCACTTTCAGTCTGTTATTAATTACCTCTAGCCTGCCTAAAACGTGGTTCGGCACGATATTTTAGTTTTAGTGACTGTAATACTGTAGGGCGTTCAACTGAAATGAATTGCTCCTTTCCCTACTTTTAGGATAGGTCATAGTCATCAGTAGACCTATCATCCTGAGAAATAGATCGAATAGCGCTAAAATTCCTCAGTAGGCCTATGCCTTCCTTCGGAGGGGAAGTAAAGCCGGCGGTCCCATGTCATAGATTTATGGCATGATAAAGAACCTTCAACTAACTACACTTGAGGAAGCCAAACTTTGTAGGTAGGGTTTGATTAATGCTCTAAAGTTCCAACCGGGCACTGGTTGCAATGGCATCTAGTAGTAACGAAGTTCACAACTAGGTGTCGTAGACGATAGAATTTGGTAGCCAAAGTAGGAACTACTTGAAATTATCGTCTGCGGTCCTTACTTGAATTAAAAACAGATAGCACACACTAATACAGTCATCACAATTAACACCGGTTATCAGACAGATTTTACACACACCCAAAATACACGAGGATACATGACCACGTTGTCGCAGCCCCTAAACTAAGGAACTAAATAACCAACCAGGAATAGATTGATATATGATAGGCTATTGCGTTTCTAGGATTCTTTAGGTTTCTTTACAGCCTATAGGCCTAATGTGGAGATTTATACCACATAGATTGGAAAGTAAAGCCTAGGCTATAGTTTTGAGTAAGGCTGAAGTAAAGTTAAAATTGTTGTAAAAACAGCTGTTTATTTCATTTAAATTAGTAACCGATGTATTTTGAGGTGTATTAGAAAGAGGATATAAATCGCAAGAATTAATCGAATTATTAGACTAATACATTACTACAATGCTAAGCTTAGCCACTTGGACAATTGAAGCCAGGATATTACGATTTAAAACCAGATATGAATGGGTAGCCTATTTAAATTGTATTTTGCGAAGAAATGTAGAAGAAGGATTCTCTGAGAAGAATGATTAACATTCGTTTGGAATGAAGAAGAGAAATGGAAGTATAATGTAGCGTTATAAATAATCGTTTATAAATATTAGTTCTAGTGTTCATAGTATAAGGTGCGTTCAAAAAGTAACGAGCCGGAGGCTGTAATGCGCAAACCGGTGACGACATTGGCTAATCGTGGCGTGTGTAACGAGGTGTGGTTCCGACTAAAGCGTGGAAGGTCTCAGCCAGTCGCTAGAGGACACGCGTGCACGTCACGTGACGATACAAAGCTAGCAGCAGCATGCATCAGTCGTCCAACCAAGACCAAGACAGTAGGCCATTCGACATGCTTCCTGGTGTGGTTGAAGACTGTGGGGCACCCATTGGGCACACATTTTTCGCAAGTGCAGTCGTTCCTTCATGATGGTGTGCACACTTCCGACGCTCAATCCGACCACGGCGACTATGGCGTTCATTTTCACTCGGCGGTCCTGGGTAATGAGTGCATCAACCAGCTGGACGTTGTCATCGGTAATGCAGGGGGGTGCCGCAGACCGGACATCATCGGCTAACGACACCCGTCCTTCCCTGAAGTGCTTGTGCCACGCCTTGACCCTTGCAAGGGACATGCCGTGTTCGCCGTACACTTGTGACATTCGGCGATGAGTGTCCGTTCCCCCTACTCCTTCCCCTGTCAGAACACACCTCTTTGCTCTTCGTTTGACACGTCCATGTCACTGTTTGCAATGCGACTGTCAGCGTGGGACGATTTATGCATACTGCTGCTCGCTTTGTATCATCACGTGACGTGCACGCGTGCCCTCTAGCGACGGGCTTTGACCTTCCACGCTCCGGTCGGATCCACACATCGTTACACACGCACGATTAGCCTATGTCGTCACCGGCTTGCGCATTACAGCCTCCGGCACGTTACTTTTTGAACGCACCTTATATTTTATTCGTTAGATGATCGGCTGATTGTGTTAGAAACTTCGACGAAATAAGGAGTGATTGTAGCCTATAGATTAAAAATATGAATGTGAATTTAAATGCTTAGGAAGGACAGGATGTTCCTTAATTAGTTTTTTATTTTATTTTATTAGTCTTGATTGGTCGTTGGAGCTTCCTGCCTATGATTGGTTCATGGATATTAGATAGCAGTATTTGTTATAGAATATGAAATATAAATATTTTAATCAGAGCCGGTGCCCCCCACTGTGTGGACTTCTACTTTAGAGCACAAGACGATTCTGCTGTGTGATAGGCCCGTATTACAAGCATGGTAGCGTGTAAGCAAGGCATTCTCAACCTTTTTGCGACTGTGAGCACCAACCTCAAGCCATACCAAGTAGCCTACCCCAAAAACATGAAATGAATAATAATAATAATAATAATAATAATAATAATAATAGACTAATAATAAATTAGTACATTATGCAACGAGCCTATAATGGCAATAATTAAGACACGAGTATGTTTATAAAACGAGCGTATGTGAGTTTTATAATTTCCATACGAGTGTCTTAATTACCATTATAGGTGAGTTGCATACGACTGTTTATGTTCGACGATAATTATTATAACTATTTTATGTTCGAACATAAATATTCATAAATATCTGTCGAGATTTCGCCAGTTTTATGTACTGAACAGAGCGCATGGGACGCAGAGAATACCTTGCATTTGACCATGGCCTCCTCGATTACCCCACTATGACACTAGGCCACGCAGTGAAATTTAAATTAGAAGGCCTTGGAACTCAGAGCAGGTGCGATGCTATCCATACCTAATTGGTCAAACAACTGCTTCTTGAGCTCTGATTGGTGGGAGAGACTGTCCCATAATGAAAACGTGTACTATAATGAGCTTCATTATAGTAGGCCTACAGTTTTCTGACATATGCTATTCTGGGTACTCTTTTCTCCTTTATTTTTGTATATTCTTTTTTTTTCTACTTTGTACAGTTTTGTTTTCATTTTATGGTTTATATTTTTACGATCTCCTTTGTAGTATTTATCTTCTGTTCTTCATTTGTGTAGCCTAATTTGTGTAATTTGTGTAATCTGTTTTCTCTATTTTGCACTGATACATGTTATTGTTTAATCAGATAATGTCAAGAAGGAATGTATTTGGGCTGGTGCCTGTGTTCCTTCATACAGTATTGCTCAATAAATAAATATTTACATTTCGACATCGTCGAACATAAATAATAATAATTGTGTGACCATCACAGAAGCAAGTCTTTCGAGCAACAGGCCTAATACGTAACTACCGTATGTATTTTGTTAAAACATTCACCAGGTTTATGAGATCCTCGAACATGGATGTCCAAATGAAATTAATATTCTCATGTAATTTTTTTCAGGTTTAGATTAGGCTATAACACCCACTACAATTGGGTATAGACGTGCTCATCAACTGAAAAGCATTTAATATTTCTTTTAGCCTACTGTAGATTAGAATATAGCCTAATGTTTCACCCAAAAATCTGACTTTCAAAACTTGTAATGAAAACACTATTACTCCGGTTCATGCAACAGATTTTGAATTGAAGAATGATTCTCAGGGAAGGTTGTGCTCGCGAGCACATTTTGTCTCCTATGACGAGAGCACCAAATTTCATTTTACGAGCACCAGGTTGAGAATGCCTATGTAGGCCTAGAGTGAGTGTGTATACATACATAGCCTACGTACATAGAATTTAACCTGTTTTATTGTGCTGTCTGGAGTAGTGTGTGTATTTGGAATTCTGGTGAGGATTGGGAAGGAGGCGGGCGTTGCCTTACGTTAGGAACCATCCTGGCATTTGCTTAGAATAGAAGTGGAGAAACCACGGCAAACCACTTCCAGGATGGCTGAGGTGGAAATAGAACCCACCTCTTCTCAGGTCTGAGTGTACCCCGTCCCAGACCTCCGACCATAATTACATTTCTTCGCAAAGCCGCTACACCACGAGTAGGACTCAGAAGACAGCTCTATTTTTTTTTTTTTTGTAGTCACAGTTGTTCCATAGTAGAAAATAAAGTGGTGTTTTCGTAGGTTGTGCTTATACTTATTGTATTGCGATGTGTATTGATGTTTGTATTACCTAGATTATTTAAAATATGGACTAATGGACTCTTTGAAAGTGTATATTTGTTTTTAAAATGTCTTTGAAATAACCTATTAGAACTTACATTGTCAAAAATTAATTGAGGATTATCAGGTGAGATTAAAAGATACACCGCGACAGATGGCGTAATATTTTGTGCGCGACCGACGGAAGATTAATTATTCTTACAGTTACTCTTCAATTCCCAACATCTCCGGATCCCTACAACACCGAAATACTTCCGACACGGTTGTTTGTAAGGCCTTAAAACGTGGCTTTCCGGTCCCTTGTCTGTTATTCCTACAAATCTACACCGAACGTAACCAAATTTTGCGTCCCGAGTTTAGTTTCTGGCTTTGCGAGGCTTTAAATGAGCCTAGATTGGTCCTTCTACAACAAATAGTAGTAGTCTGTTAGTGTAGTAGTGACCACAATTCCGTAAGCTACAGTAATAATGTTATTGGTTTTACGTCCCTTTTAACTACTCTGGCTTTTAGAGACGCTGTGATGCCGGAATTTTGCCCCGAAGGGGATCTTTAGAGTGCCAGTAAATCTACTGACACGGCTCCCTCACATTTGCGCACCCTCAAATGCCAGCTGACTGCGCCAAGATACGAACCAGAAACCTTGGGTCTGGCAAGTGAGAACGTTACCGCTGAGCTACGCAGCCAGCATGGCTATTCCGTGGTTTCATATTCTGTATTCAGGCAAATGCTGGGATGGCACCTTTCAGAAACCTACGACTGCTTTCATCCGAACCGTAGTCCCTCTGGTTCAGTGCCATTTCGCCCAGGTGCCATTTCGTCCAGCAACAAATTTCCTTGAAAATCGAGCCATTTCGTACAGCTCGGTTTTACAAATTATTACACAATTTAATGAGTGCTATCTCGTCCAGACGAAATGTTGACATGGGTTGAGGCAGTGCAGATAGTCGGAGGTCAATGACCCCTGTGCTTACGTGCACAACCACAGGTTGTGGGATGTATTTTGAACCTGTCGTACATTTTGTGCGTATTATTCAATCTATTCCTTTTGTGAGTATTTTCGTTCTAAATTCTGTTTTGTAAGTAGGCATATTACCGCTCTCCATTTTGTGAGTAGTTTCAATCTGAGTTCCCTTTTTGTAAGTATTTTCCTTCTCACTTAATTTTCGTTCTGGTTTACACTTCATTGTCATTTCCGCTATCACCCAGATCGTTAGGGGCCGATAACCTTAAAAAAACAATTATCATCATCATCATCATAATTATCACCTGATTTGTGAAAATATTTGTTTCTATTCTCACTATGTTGTTTACATTATAAGCATTTCATTGTATAATATAGTTGACAGGTGGCAAACGAGCGGAACTAGTAACGTCCATTATTACAAACATCAAAAAATTACTTATTTCTAACAAGAAACGCAATGAAATGAAACAGTTATTGTAGACCTGTCAAACTGTCAATCATAGGTGTTTGGACGAAATAGCACTAGTGGGCCGGTAGAGAGTCAAACCACCTGCCTCTGTTCGTGGAATTTGGACGAAATGGCACTTGGACGAAATGGCACCTGGATGAAATGGCACGACACCGTCCCTCTGACTTACTACACACATAGGTTCGTTGTAGGCCTACTCACCACAAAACACATAGGCCTATCTCAGAAACACAGATACGTATGGCCACGGTGTCCCAAGCCTCAAAGAATAACATTAGTCTATTATTATAGCCTATTTTATTATTATTATTATTATTATTATTATTATTGAAACACGTAATTAGGCCTACACTGACAACCCTCAGTTGTGGTCTGATGATGTTTTTATTGCTGCACTTTCTTTCAATATAAATTACTGCTAAAATTTTCCCACTGACAACGCTTACTACGTAAGAATACACAACTCATACTTTATTGTTATCGCATTCAATGAACTGCAGCAGTGAGCAGCCTCGCAACAGATATTGGACACTGTGTTCCCTCGCAACAGCCAATCAGTGAGTCGTAATCGTCCCTATACTAAAACTGAACTAGAATTTGCAATCTCGCTGGCGTGACTGTACTTTAGATCCCGACCGCTTCCTTCAAACTCCTTGCCTTCATTAATTCCATTTCTCATTCACTCCACTCATGAGATTAGCAACAGGAAGGGCATCCGGTGGTAAAATCATTGACCTATAGAAACTCATCCCTGACCCGGTAGAGATGGGAATAATGAAGGATAAGAACACACTTCACAATATTCATGTTGCTCTTCATAACTGTGATAGGCTATCATCCTAACTACTGTACTGTACACTTCGTAAATCAGCATCACTTAGGAAACCTGATGGAGGGTTAGAACTAAGAATGCACATGGGTGATATCCGAACAAGGGTCCACAAAATCCTACAGACTAGCCTAGGCTCACGTAAGTTATTCACGTCAATCGCAGAAATGCTAGACAAAGAAGTCAACACCTTTTTTTAAGGCACGGTGCCTGTCAACAATTAGGCTAGTCTATACACAAAATATAGGCTACAAATAGGCCTAAGGTTTATGTGCGTATTTTCTACTGGCCGGTTTTTTACCTTCTGCCAGCTTTAGTCTGAGAAACAGGGCGTACAACGACGACAACAACAACAACAACAATAATAATAATAATACTAATAATAACAATAATAAATCAGCCAGAGTGGCCGAGAGCACTAGCTGGTGTGAGAGTGTGGGTTCGAATCCCCCCTATACTCTGAATTACCAATAATGGTCGCTGACAGCTGTCAAACCTAGCACGTGGGGAAATGCTGCGTTGCCACTGAGGAAGATCATGACTCATTAACATTCCAAGAGGCTTGCAGGAAGACACAAATACTGGGGAAGTTAGCCCCCTGCCTGGTGGTCTAAAGACCGTGACGAGTCAAGACACAGTAGAACACTGAGTCAAATCATGTGCGCACTGCTGTGTCGGCATACATTGCAACATTGCTCGCTGTTGCTATGGAGACCGTTACCCCTCTCGCCTCCACTCCTCACCTCACCCTTCAAGCGGATGACAGCTTTCACCGATCATCTTTTGTAAATCAGAGTATAGCCTAGGTCATCTTGATAATGGTTTTAGTGGTTTACCAATTTCAGCACCAAACAAATGCCGGGACGGTTCCTTTCAACAGGTTCACGGCCGACTTCCTTCCAAAACCCCCTCCTTAATTAGACCCAAGTTAACGGTCACCTGTCACCATCCCCAGTTGTATCTGCTGACAAGAGTGTGTTCAGCTCCCAGACACCGTCCTTGAGACGGTAGAGGAATGATCCCCCACAGAGTCCGTGGGTGAAGCCCAGCAGGGAAGATAAGCGATTAATTTTTTTTGTCGTGTGGCCTCCTCAGAGGCCGAGGGCAGGTATTTCCATTCGACGCCCGTGGGCGACCTGCGCGTCGGGATGACAGATGGAATAGATGAAGATGAATGAAACTGGACAAGGATATGGAAGGAAGCGGCCGTGGCCTATCAGAGGGTACCGTCCCAGCATTTGCCTGGTGTTGAAACTGGGAATCCACGGAAAACCATTTCAAGGGCGGCCGACGGTGGTGTTCGAACCCACGCGTCTACCGAGTCAGTAGAGAGCTTGGCCCCATGACCTAACGCTGCGCTTTAGCCAGCGTAGCCACTGCTGTCGGTATTAAAATAATAATAATAATAGACTAATAATAATAAGAATAGGCTACATTGGGATGGAGGCGGCCGCAGCCACCCCGTCATTCGCCTGGAGTAGAAATGAAAAAAAAAACTTATGGATGGCTCAGTCTTGCCTCACGAGGTTGAGTAGACTATACCTCTTTCCAGTCCTCAGGCCAGAACTAAATTCCTAAGCAGACCCGAGAATCGAACCCCGACCACCGGGACGACAGCTAAGCATGCTAGCTACTACTCCACCAGGTAGTCTATACTCTGCGAGCTGCCAGAATGGTATTGACATTTGGCAGGAAATTCCACGTCAGTCATCACCCCTCTGTCCCTTGACCAATCCATGTTCGCATAGTTAATGTCATAAAACACTGCGTTGCAATATCACAGCCCACGTGCTTCAGTGCCTGGTCTGCTGTATCTCTGGCTTGTACAGTTGGGCAATCTCGTTCTCAGACCACATGGCGAGACGAGAACTGTCAATCCCATTCTGACAGCTCACAGATTATAGTCAATGTCATTGCCTGCTTAGACCTACATTATCCGTTATCAATATTGTCGATTCCATGGACTAGCGGTACATTAGACTACAGTACTGCAAAGACACAGGTTATCAAACAAGATTCCACACTCACCCAAGTACCACGATGTCACAATGCCTCTAAATGAAACAACTACAACAACAAACGGTTTACTGGCACGTGAAAGGTCACTCTCGGGGTGAAAATCTGGTACCCCAGGGTTCTCTTAAAGCGACAGTAGTAAAAAGAGACACAAAACCTAAAGGCCTAGTATTTAAGATTAATGGTTGACCCAGACCAAGTTAGTGGTAGCATTCAGAGACACCTCCATTGGGTTCTTACCCGGAAGTTCAGGAACTGCAGGGCCGCGTCCCGTTTGGCTAGGAATACCTCTCCATCACCCTCAGACATTTTCGTCCTGGAAAGAAAAGAGAAAATTGTTAAAGGACAATTTATAGAGCGTGATGCATTTGAAAGAAATTTTGAAGTAGACTAGTTGTAAACACTGTTTAGAACAAGGCAGGCCTATATGTAAAGCCCTGCGTGGATATCCGCAACATTTTTCGCCGTGCGGATATAGTTTGCATGGCTGTGCGGATAGCGGATACGCTGCGGATAATGTTTGTGTAAATTTGCGGATAGTTTTTAGAATAAGTTACAATCCGAACTTGTTGAAAATCATTAGTCTACTAGGATCTGGATGTTTATGACATGTATCATATCTTTCCGTTGTGTTTTTTCATTACAATAATGTAAGATGATGATTTAAGTTAAACTCAATCAAATAATTATGTCATTAAGCATAATTAACACTTCGAATTGAAAAAGGTTGCAGTTCTGACTGTAGTCTATAACATTCATTTTAAACATAGGCTAGCATATGACATTGACTACATCGCCTAGAGGTCTCCTCCAATGTCTAAATGTGTTGCTTTAATACTTTATGCTTTATCTAATAAATTAAAACTATTATTGTTATGCCAGCGGATTTAGGTAACAAACGCGCGGATGGGCGACGGATGCTAATAACAACAGTGCGGATGCGGGGAGAATGCGGATAACAGTCGTGCGGATGCGAGGCGGATGCGGATAACAATCGTGCGGATGCGGGGCGGATGCGGAGCGGATGCGTATAACAGTCGTGCGGATGCGGGACGGATGCGGATAACGTTTTGTTTATCCGCGCAGGGCTCTATAGGCTATTGTCAGTGAAGAAGCTAAACCTTCCATATCACATTCATCAGTTACCAGCCAGTAGAGTAGCCGTGCGTGTTAAATCACTGACCACCACCGCAATGGGGAGCTGCAATTAGTCCAGAGATCCGAGGTTTCGAATTCCACCGCAGACGGCGGCAATGCTCCAAGCAAATACCGGGGAGTACCTTATTTCAGTCCCAGAGCACCCGTCCCTAATACAGCTACACATACTAGGCCTACTACAGTCTATCAGACAAGTAGACTATAACACACACCCAACTACACAGGGCTGAAGACCAAGATGTCCCACGCCCCTAAAAAGAATTAACAACAAACAAACAAGGTTTTAATTAATTATGCCATGTCCTGTGGTTCGGATTCCACGTAAAAAGGAGGTCCCGTGGCTCATGATCTCAAGATTAACGGTCACGTTAAACTACAAGCTTCCTTTTAATTCCAGCCGATTAGTTTCGAAGCATTGAAGAAGTTCAAACATAGGATGTGATTTTGTCAAAACCATGATTAAATTTGGTAACCTCATAGGTGGTGTATTGCCAGTAGGGCTCGGATTTTTAGGTAAATAAATATTTTTTATGAAAATACATATTTTAAGCATTTTTTCTATAAATACCTAAATTCTTGCTTTTCACATAAAAGCACATAAAAAGGCATAGCTTGATATTTACATTTTTTAAATCAGTAGGCCCTATGCTAGATCTTTCAGTTTATTGAATTTTTGTTCTGTGTTACTTCAACGGGGAAGAACCTTCATGCAGAGCGTATGTCAGCTTGCAACTGTGTTATTCTTAACTTATCGCCCCGTGCCACTCACTGTGGAAACCGGGGATTTCCTTGTCCATAGCCATATTGCACCACGTGCTAGACCTCCCCCTCCCCTAGCTACCTGGAACCAGTGTCACTCACATGCAGTTCATTTCTAGCACTGTGAAATGTAAGGCAGTTCTACGATGCCTAAAGTAAAAAAACAAACTACAAGTTATCGTCTGTTGAAAAATTTAAAGATAATATTACTTTTGATGGGGGCATTCTGTTCTGCCAACCATGTGGGAAAGCAATCAAGGCTGAACAGCGATCTCAAGTTACACAACACCTCAAGGGCAAGAAACATATTGCCGCAGTTTCGCGCCTTCAGAATAAATGTTTCGCGATAATCGTCGGTCATTTGTGATGGACAACCTGAAGATGTATCTCGTTGTGTATTGTAAAGCTTCAGCAGTCGGTGAGACATAGCATAAATTGCATTCGTGAGTACTGCATATTGTTTATGTTCACAGTAATAAACTGAATTATAATTACATATTTTTACTTTTTAGTCACATATTTCAGGTATTTTAATACATAAAAAATAAATATTTTCCCGATTTTTAGCACCTAAAAATCCGAGCCCTAATTATCAGTATCTTGTGGTTAGCCTACTTTACCGCAACCCTCAATATTATTACCACGGTTGGGTAATAATGGTCACGAGAGGATAACGTTACTTTTTTAAATTCAGTAACTGTAACGCAGTTACATTTAAGAGTAACGTTAAATTTTGACGGTGGAGCAATCAGTTTGAACTATTGGTGCAGCAGAAAAGAGGAGAATTGAAGCGTTTGAAACGTGGTGCTACAGGAGAATGATGAAGATCAGATGGGTGGATAGGGTTCCAAACGAAGAGGTAGTAAGACTAGTGGGAGAGGAGAGATGTTTCTGGCGACTGCTAATGAGGAGAAGAGATAGGTTGATAGGACACATAGGCTACTAAGACACCCAGGAATAGCAAGCTAAGTTATGGAAGGAAGGGTCGAGGACAAGAACTGTAGGGGTAGACCAAGGTTAGAATATGTTAGACAGATTGCCTTGGATGTAGGGTGTGGTAGCTATGTAGAGATGAAACGATTAGCTCAGGACAGGTAGCCATGGAGAGCTGCATCAAACCAATCAAAAGACTGAAGACTCAAACAACAACAATCAGTTGTCAATTGCACGTGAGAATGGAACCTAATAACCAGTCATTCAGGGTAACTTTGAACAATACGGGTTAACTTTTCACCACCCTCACTTTTACGTGTTACTTCGTTTTTAAAGACAACATAACTTAATAGTAAGTGTCGCACTCTGGAGATATAATTTGAAAGCTTGGTTTTTACTTTATTTTCTGAGAAGATAAAAGGGGAGAACTGAAGTTGTATCTCCTTTGTATCAGCTAATTAGTAAGTTGGTGTGTTCATGCTGTATTTTGTGAGCTGTTTTCAAGTTGATCACTCACAATAAAATCCTGCCCATGTTGTGATTTCATATATTCTTCACATCTACTACAACTTTATAAAATATTGGCTTGAACTTGAATTATCCAGCATGTAGCTTAATTTTTCTGCTGGTTTGATGTTATTCTAACTGCTAACTTGATTAAAATAATATATTTAATGTGAAATTTTGTACAGAGGTTCAAAGTTACCCCGAATGTAAGTGTAACTTTGCACCGGGGTAACATCTAGTTTTGTCCATATATAATTATTATTTTATGTACGGTATTCTTAATTAAAATAAACTATAATCTAGGACTAGTTCTTTCATTTTAATACATTTCCCTTGTATCCTATATAACATTACAACACAAGAGGGGAAAATAGAATTTCTAAACATGTGGTTCAAAGTTACCCCGAATGTTATTGATTTTACGTCCCGTTTAGCTACAGTAGGCCTACTATGGCTTTTAGAGACGCCAGGGTGCCGGAATTTTGCCCCGAAGGAGATCTTTAACTTGCCAGTAAATCTACGGACACGGCTCCCTCGCATTTGCGCACCCTCAAATGCCAGCTGACTGCGCCGGGATTCGATCCTGTAACCTTGGGATCAGCAGGCGAGAACGTTACCGCTGAGCCACGCAGCCAGTCTGGGAATGGAACCAACAAGCCCATCTCTACACAAACATTAACCATAAACGAACCGTGAATTTATGATGGATTTGAAAGTTTCAAGTACCTGCGCCAATCGGTTCCTTTAATAACGTACGCCAGCATTGATGCCTTAAACCAGGGGTTCTCAACCTGTCGTACGGGGTACGCGAAACATTTCAGGGGGTACGCGGCAGGCCATCCTTCTACTCGATCCACTTGCGCAGTGAGCTTCGTGCCGTGACTACTGTGCGAGTTATTTACGGCGCGTGTATTTGAACTCCACAAAGAATTGCATCTTTTCTTTACCGAGAACAATTCTAATTTATCATCAGTACTCAAAGACTTTGGTTGGCTTTTAAAATTGACCTATTTAAGTTATATTTTTGAAAAACTGAACATTTGGAATAAGTGTATGCAAGGTAGTGTTTCTGATATGTTCTATGTTGAAATGAAAACTAACGCAATGATTGCAAAAATCACCCTTTGGGAAAAGGAACTGAAAAACAACAACTAAATTTTGTTTTATTAAAATATCTTTCCTTATAAAATTACAAAGGTTAAACCATACTAACTAAATACCTTTTACATTTTTTTAATAACCATTATTACTACCTATGAAAGGTTAGTAGGGGTACGCAGGATGTTAACATTTTTAAAGGGGTACGATGGTTGAAAAAGGTTGAGAACCCCTGCCTTAAACGTTCCAAATATTCTTTGAGCCGCAATAACTCTGACATGTCTCTGTGTAGACCGTTTACTGGATGGCCTGGGAATACAAAACTTCCCACAATCTTCTGCGATGCACTTTCAGCCTAGGCCCGACCCTCAATCTTGGTTTATGAACCATTCTCGAGTCAAAACGTGACCAATAGGACACGCAGCAGCTATATTTCGATCATATTTTAGTATTCAATTCTGAGAAACATAATATTTTGTACTAGAGAGCCTGACTACAAAAAGCAACATTTTATTACTTAGTCTACTTCCGACCTGCTTAAAAGGTTTGGGGAGGGGGATGAATTGCAACCGAACCTCTTTCTTGTATGGTGTAGTCTATACCAAATATCTTGTTAAAATCATTCGTGAGGTAGGCCCATTACTTCGCTGGTGAGATTGAAGTTTGTCTCTTGAATTGTCGCATTATTATGGAGCATAATGAAGAGAAAGTGGAAAATGTTGTCTTGGCCGTTATAGCCTACGCCAGTATATTTTATTTCTCAAAATCGGATGGGAAGAATGACAACTTTAACCCTTTATTGGGCAGACTAATTATTTCTAATTTGTACTTAAATGTTTTATTTAAATTTTCATTTTAGCTCGAATTTGTATTTTAAATATTCATTTTTTTATGAATTTTAAAAATTATCTATTTATTTAGTCTATTATTTTTAATTTAATAATTTTAACTTTTTAATTCGATAGACTAATCTTAATTTAATTTTAATTTTAGTGTACTTTATGTTTTATTTTATTGCTCAATTTTAATGTTTCTGATTATATTTAATAGTTGAAATTTTATCCAGCACCATAAAACTAAACAGATAGTCTATAATATTTGTTTATCAGAAACATTACATCTACAAGAAATTTTGGTTGTAATTAGGCTGAATGTTTCAACTGTTAGCACCTATTATAATAGCCTACAAACTCTTTTTATAGTAGGTGGTTAATATATAGACTACACCACTATCCTATAAAGCGTTAAAGTAAAGAGCCCACAGGTGGAGGAAAAATACAGAGCAGTCGCAGTTCCGCAGCGGACTTACAGAAGCAAGTGTAGGTAAGACGTCCGTAATTTGATAGCTTGATATTATTATTAATATTATTGTTCTAGTTACAAAATATTTTATGGTTTAACTGCACACTATTCATTTTCCATGAAATGATATAGCCTATTTAGTGTCATGAGATGTGCCAATACACGACGAGTGCCAGGTTGTTGTAGCGTTGTAGTAATAGTTTAGGTTTGTTTTTCAATATCACTGGAATGCACTATTTTGTTAAAATCAAGTGAATTATAGTAGCGGGGGAAATGTTATTAAGCAACTAAGTTATATTTTTCTAAGTTACGACAAAGTAACAATTCATTACTTCGACAATTGTAACTGTAACGTGGTTACTATTTTTGGCAAGTACCGGTATTTATGATGTAATTACTTCTGAAAATTAACTCACCGAACCCTGTAATAATAATAATAATAATAATAATAATAATAATAATAATAATAATAATAATAATAATAATAATTTGATGGGTCCCGAGTGCTACCAAGAAATTGGCAACCCATTCGCAGCCTGAATATGTGCTATGATCGGCATCTACCTCGAATAGCAGGAAAACCTCTACAAGCAATACACAAGGACAAATAGAAACACGTGTAGAACAAACAAAGACGCGGTTAGCTTGACCGGCCAGACTGCTGTCAGCTTATGCCTATGCCTTTTAGTGCCGGGAGTGTCCGAGGACATGTTCGGCTCGCCAGAGTTTTGTAACTGCTTCTATACGAACACCCATTGGGTGAGCTACAAGTACCGTCGCGTGTGGAGCGTTGTCTGGGGAGGTAAGTGTTAATGTAAGGACGAGGAATTGGAAGGTAGCGGCTGTAGCCTATAGTTAGGGACCAACCCCGGCATTTGCATGGAAGGAAGGTGGGAAACCACAGAAAACCATCTTCAAGGTTGCCGACGGGGGATTCGAACCTCCTCGCCTTCCGGATGTGAGCGACTGCCTGCAGCCACGCCGTAACGACCACGGCTAACTCACCCGGTATTTTAATTATTGATAAATGTTCGCCTCCTTTCCAATCCTGGCTTCAACTCCCACACAAAAAACACAAACACAAAGAAACTCAGCCCCTACCTTCCCCAAATACACTCAAACAGACTCGAAAACCAAACATACGAGAACAGAGGTCTCTTAGACCTAGCAGTAGCCTACACCAAGATCTAACCGCATCCCCACAATGCCGAAACGCCACTGCCACAACACTGTCGGTAGGGGCAGATGACACCGCTGTTTCGACCCATAAAACAACAATCATCATAATGAAAAGCATAAGGGCAGTGAGCTTACCTGATGGTTGATGGCTGCCACTAACACAATAAACTCCACCTACTCACTGCTCAACCACAAATGACTCGTGAAGCAGCAGCTTCTCTGCTTAATAAAGCGATGGGCGGGTGGTGTATTTTTGCAAATACACGGAAAGAAAGAATTAGCTTTTGCTGTTCATTACTTTATATCAGTCCATTTATTTAAATTTCTTTCCCGCACACACCAACATCGAACTGTTACCTCCCGTTAGCCCCGTGCATTTGTTAATTTTTTCTGTCAGTTTTTTACAGAAACGCATATTCCGCTGAACCAGCCTGACAACGTCCCATCGCTGCCTTCCGAACTTCCATTTCTTCAAACCGTGAAGACTTCTATATTAATCCGCAGGGCGTCGTGTTCTTCACCAACCAACTACTCCATGAAGACACCGCTCCAAGAATAATATTGTTTTTGTCAAGTTTTTTCATGCTTATGTACAACCTCTTTGTTTCCTCCCCTACTCGCCCGCTTCCCCCTCTTCTCCCCTCCTCCTACTGCTCTCTTCTCCGCGCGCGCAGCCAGCCCGCTCGGTCACTTCACTTCTACACTTCGTCTCGACTTGTCTCCGTGTCGTGAGCAACCGCTCACCCTCTCAGTGCACTCAACTTCTTGTTGGACATGCCGTCTAGGCTAGTGTGCTTTCGCTGCGTCTAGCAGCCTTCACTTGTACGTCGGAAGTCGACCCAGTCAGTTAGAGCTCCACTAAAGCTCGCCTCCTCAACTCGAGAGGCAAACTTTTAAATTCTACGTCATGTTAGAATTTTAGTATCAACCGTCAAAGGGAACATCGCCTTCGCCATGAAGCAAAGCTAAGTACTACTTCTACGTTCTTCAACTTATTTTAATTGATTTTAAATAGCTACATGCTTTTTAATGATCATTTTATAGGCAGTGTGAGATTTCTATACTTGGGGCAATAATCATCCTTCGCGGGATTTTCTATGTTGGGCTTTTGTCTATCTAAGCCAATCTTAACATGAAGCAGCATTTCTTATGCTTATTAAATGAGAGATTTTCTCACAACGTGGGATACCATTAAATTACCCACTCTCTATAAAATACTCAGCTCGTTCCACCGCTGGACTAACTTTTGCCCTATTCTTCAGTCATGATTGCTCTGGAACCTTCCAGAATCTGCACTGTATCTACCAGTCATACTGTCATGTATTTTCCACTCACATGTGGGAATACTTTTTCAAACTAAGGAATCTCCCTTATGAACTACTAATCAATATCTGATTTTTCTTCCTCCGTTGGGATTTTCTCTGGCGCATTCAACTATAATCTACAACTTTCTCAAGCATTAGACTCTCGCATATCTAGTGTAACTAGTTATTTTCCATCATTGCAATAACTTTCTTTGCCATAAACTTTTTGTGCTACTACAGTGAACTTTTCAACTATATCAACAGACTATAGTGAAAACAGTGCTTGTTCAACCTTTCATCCGCGTCGCGCTCGTCCGTGTACAATAAATACGGCCATGAACACTTTTCCTCAATCCCATTTGATCTTTCCCAAACCCCTTAATAACAAACCAAATTAATAAAATTGTTACTTTAGGTCTTTTTTCAATGAGGTGTCACTCTCAATAAGTGCCCTCCCTCTCTTGCTTTATGTACAAAGAATTAATGTCTGTAAAACTTCGTGTCTAGTACACGCCTTACATTATATTGTTTCTCCCTTCTAATTAGGGAATACAATTCTTTCAACTCATAAGTGAGTTATCTCTATGTTTCACGAAAGGGAAACTTGCCCCATTTGTCTCGTGATCCCTACTTAAACATAGGAATTCTAGAAACTTCCTTTCGACTTTTCTCTTCAGGTTTCACAATAAGTGATCTGCCCTATTTGTATAATTTTCAATGTGTAATCTACCCACCTGTTTTTTGTTGTTACTTTCGAAGTTGTTACTCTTTCTAAGATATTTACCTAGAAATTCTTAAAGTACACACCTTGTACTTGATTTATTGTCTACCTTTAATTACGTCAGTTATCTTCAAATTTTTCATCTATTCATCTTAGCCATTTCAAAATCTTACAAAGATTTTAAAGGATATAAAAGGTTTAAAACAAAAAGAATTATCAATTGCCTGGCGCAAGCTTTAGATGTTTTCGGAGGTCTGCGACCCCATTTGTTACAAAATCAAAATTATATATTTGTTACAAAAACTACTACCCAACATTGTTAAATAAATTCAAGATTTCTTTTTGGCTTTATCATTTCTCAAACCTAACGGTTAGGCAAGATCCTGTCTTCCCTAACTCTTCCTAGGTTCATGCCCTCGTTAATAAAAATAAATCTATTGATAGGGTGTTCACCACTTGTTGCATTTGAGCAAGAACTCTTAGGCATAACTTATGTCAAACTCTCTTCCAATTTCTCCATCCTTTTTCTCCGGTCCGAAACCCACTTCCTTTTTTTTCATCATCTTCCCTTGGGGGTTAGGTTATTCCCAAGCTAATAATCTACCCAGCGGGACATAACTTTGGTGGGAGAATTTTCGCCTGCGCTCTGTGACTTCAGTGGATTGGATCATGGAAGAAAGAAAGGGAGGAGATGCCTTCGCTGCGCTACCTAGCGCAAGCTGTTGAAACCAAACGGCTCGCCCACTTTGGTTGCAAGAAAATGGCAGTCCCAATGCTTAAAGCCGTAAACCACTCCAACTAGTAATGGATTTTAGTGACATAAAACTGCAATGACAAGACAAGATTTTTTCTTGGATAGGCAGAATACACTCTGTGACGGCGTCCTTAAGTTACAGGCGGGAGCGGTACCCCCACTCTGCCACCGGCGAGTGACGTCAGGGGTCTCAGCTGGCCGGCGGACAGATCGCTAGTCATATGGCAGATAGATGCATTCATGTAATTAAATCGGTTTTGTTTACAGAATAAATTGGGATGGACTTCCGAATTTCACCACAGTCCTTCCTTAGTGATCGGTGAATTGTGTGAGACGTTTTCCGCTGTCATTACGGGCGATTAAAGCAAATGACTGCGATACAAGTCAGCCCAGAGCGGTTTACAAAAAGAGCATGCTGGAAACTAATGTTTGATTGCTCTGCAAGTAGGCGGTTTTTGTATCTTCTACAGAACATAATAATTAGTTGAATATATTTAAGTGAGAATATCATATCTGTTTATTTACTTTAACAAACGGGAAATTTCTTCTTTAACATATATTTCATCAAGTTTCAAAATTACCCACTTATCATCACACTTTTCAGCGGCTCTTTTTCAAGAAATGAACGTTTTCGTTAAAATTACCCGGAGCTACATTAAGGGAAGAAGTCAATCTTTGTAAATGTTTAGAATGAGGAAGAGATAGAAATTTGTTCTGCCTGATAGTATCATAACACTTCGCGGATTGCATGTACAATATGTAAGAGCAAAGTATCATGTTGGGGGACCTTTTTTTGTTCTTAATATCTTAAATATAAGAGAGAATTGCTCGGATAAAAAATTAACTTGCTGAGAAATTCCCTATTCTCCACTATCCAATAAAGATTCTTGAATGACATCCAGCAATTTTAAGACATTGGCCACAAGTTGGTTTGGAATCTCCTCTCAGTAAGATACTGAAACAAACTGAACAGTGTTCTCCAACTCTTCACAGCTGTTTCACTTCCCAACACTGAAGAAAGTTCTGTAGAAGACAATTGCAAATTGTTATAGAAAGCCAAAACAAGTAAATGATTATCTACATTAATATAAAGAAACAAAAGTCATAGACTCAAAATTGATTCTATATATAATCATTCTATCGTCAATAATATTGAAATTAATAGCTGAGTCCCCTTTCACTTTAGTGCTATTCTGCTAATCGTTTCTCAAGAGAATTGCATAAATTCTCGAAATTGATTATTACATCGTCCCATTCTGCAGCAGCAACATCACTTCCATGAGCATGTTCCTTCCTCACTTCGATTTCTCTTCTCCTCTCTTCTGGTTGTTTCCGCTTAATTTCACTTTCCTTTGTCAAGTATTTCGGCAAACCTTCAACAATAGTAAGACAAGAACCTTTAACTAGCTTAGGATGATCGTATTTATACACTTGTTTCTTTCCATTAGAATCACAGTATTCATTCTGTAAAAGAATGCAGTCCGGTTGAAAATGTTTAATACGCACACCACTGTTCTCCGAAGGTGTCCAGTCCTTCCTCGGGATGCTTCTCAGCCATCTATTTCTCAAGTTGACTTCCTTGGGAAAAGAGAAACATTTCACGTAGGCGGTTTCAACTCCACGAACCAGAAAATTACTACTACATCCTGGTACATAACACCTTCGTGGCATTGTATTTGCTTTTAAAATATACCACGTGGGGCACGGGTATATTTAACACTTGTCAGTGGACAACAGGAAAAGCAATATATTGTGAAATGTCACCCTCGAAACATAGAAACAATGACCACATCACAGCGCTCCAACATGACTGAGCATGTCTTTGCTGTCTGTAGTAAGACCCATGACGTCACAGCCCCACGGGCAGTGTTCCCGCCTGTTAACTTAAGAACGCCGTGACTCTGTACATCACGGTACTTGGCACAAATAAGCTGCGTTATCGTTTTAAAAGCCAATTGAAATATAAATATGAGAGCACCTTTGCGAGGCTAGTTTTGTAAGGAAGACGTGGCAAAACGTAATAATACGCTGAAACACTGATTAAATTGAATACAGGTGTCTGAAGATGCGAGTTATACCAAAGAAGGAACATCTTGGGAATCAATTTTGCCGAACTAATTACGGTAATTACACCAAATTGAGTTGTATGTTCGTATTGGTGTTGAGGCATTCATCAGTTTTTAGGCCTAATTTCGAGCACAGGCACTTTCACTCATTGTTCGTACACATTTTGATATTCAAGAATACGAACCTCAAAATTAATAAACAGAACAATTAAAAAAGGACGCATATTTGCACAAAAATACGGTATAGCCTTTACGTTTCGGTACCGTACGGGATTTTCTTTGTTGGGGGTAGAAACTTGACGATTAGCCTCGAATTGATTAATTACGTAGGCCTACCGTAATTATTGACTGACAGCCGTTTGATAATTAGGGATTTGCAGAGGAATGATTTTTATTTATTTGATATGTAGGGTAGGCCTACAAATGGTGAGATTAGAATTGAAGATATTTTTTTAATAACTTATCCCTACTGTTATTACGTTTCCAAAGTTGTATAACCGGAGCGCGATAAAAACCAGGGCCAAAATAAGGTTTAGCCATGCACAATGCCTCATGCAAGTCACAGAACACCAAATACGAGTTAAGGTTACGCCCTCTTTGGTTGCAGCGCTTGGCTTCACTCAAACGAGCTCAGGGCATCTCCTCTTATTCTTTCCTCCATGGACTGGATTCAGTGTTGCCAATCAAGATGTTCAAAAATCACCAAGTACTCTATTCGTGAAACAAGAGAAAAATATTTTGGTCGCAAACAGCAATTTAATAAGTCGTTAAATCCTTATCTAAACATTAATACGGTACTTTTAGAATACTTAGTCACCCACAATGGACATTTTATACCTCTTCTGCTCCTTCTTCTTCTATACGGGGGGGGGGGGGGCTGGCTCTGTTCCTAAAGTAATCGACTGGTATTACTATCATCGCACAGGGGATCACAACATTATGTTTACTCACGGGCTTCACAGATGATATACATAAAAGTACATTATGCAACGAACGAGCCTATAGCCTAATTGCAATAATTAAGACACGAGTGTCTTAATTACCATTATAGGCGAATTGCATACGACTGTTAATGTTCGACGATAATTATAACTATTTTATGTTCGAACATAAATATTCGTAGACTAAAAATGTCTGTCGATATTTCGCCAGTTTTATGTAGGCTACTGAACAAAGCGCATGGGACGCAGAAAATTCCATAGCCTCCTCGAATACCCCACTATGAAACTACTGTTAGCCACGCAGTGAAATGTATATAGTAGGCCGTGGAAGTCAGCGCAGGAGTGATGCTATCCTTAGGCTACCTAATTGGTCACACAACTGATTCTTGAGCTCTGATTGGTGGGAGAAACTGTTTCATAATGAAAACTTGTACTATAATGAGCCTCATTGTTATAGTACAGTTCTCTGACATATAATATTTACATTTCGACATCGTCGAACATAATAGTACATTATGCAACGGGCATATAATGGCAATAATTACCATTATAGGCGAGTTGCATACGACTGTTTATGTTCGACGATAATTATAACTATTTTATGTTCGAACATAATAGTACATTATGCAACGAGCCTATAAAGGCTATAATTAAGCCACGAGTATCTTTATAAAACGAGCGTATGCGATTTTTATAATTTCCATACGAGTGTCTTAATTACCATTATAGGCGAGTTGCATACGACTGTTTATGTTCGACGATAATTATAACTTTATTACATGTTTTAACATAAATATTCATAAATATCTGTTTAGATTGTCCCTAGAATGTTGTGAACGGGTGCTGCGCTGAGTATAGGATATCTCTGATTTCCAAGCTCTTTGACCGACCGACGCATGCGCTCTGTGTGCCTCAATGCCATATGTGCAGATTGAACACCAGTATTCAGTAAAAATGTCACCGAATGCGTTTGCAAACAACGCGCTGTGCAGAAATTGGACTTGGAGATATTAAGGTACAGTGCTATTTCTTGTCTCATATTCACCAGTTTATTTACGCGAACATATGGACGGTGCACTTTCGGTAATTTATACAGACATGTTGGATTTTGAGCGCATGCGCGAAGGTATCCTTATCTAATTGGTCAAACAACTGTTTCTTGAGCTGTGATAGGTGGGAGAAACTGTTTCAGTGTTATAATGATCATCATTATGATACAGTTTTCAGATATATAATAGTCAGGGTCGAACATAAATATACATAAATACATGTCGAAATTTCACCAGTTTTATGTACTGAACAGAGCGCATTGGACGCAGAGAATACCTTGTATTTGACCATGGCCTCCTGGAATACATCGCTATGACACTCGCCACGCAGTGAAAGTTAAAATAGGGAGCCATGGAAGTGAGCGCAGGTGCGATGCTATCCTCACCTAATTGGTCACGCAGCTGTTTCTTGAGCTCTGATTGGTGGGAGAAACTGTATCATAATGAAAACTTGTACTATAATGAGCCTTATTATATTAGACTACAGTTTTCTGACATACAAGGTGGCGCACGATAAGTCACCTGATTTGTTTCATGAATAACACTTTTGCTGTTGACAAGATTTGTAATTTATTGATGTAAAAGTAAAGAATACAGCTTGGAAATACAACCTAATGAATCACATGTTCAATATGACTGCAGTTTTGTTTTAAAATTTCCTCAAGTCGCACTCGTGCATTTGTGACGACTCTCCGACACAAATCTTCTGGAATGGCGTGGCATAACTCCACAATGATGGCCCTAAGTTCCACTGCATTTTCGGGTTTTCTGTGGTACTGTACCATTATTCCTAAAGGTCTTAAGTACAGATACGGATACAGTATTTTGGAACGCCCTGTAACTTTCAAGCTAGCCACTGAAGTCTATCATAACAGCTGGTCTACAGCAAGAAAAAGTTCTGCTATCAAGAATGGATCGGTACAGCTCGTATTTCCGATGAGAAGCCCGAAGGTCATCGATAATAATCATATTGACATTGTCTAATAGTATATCGATCGATTCACCTGAGAATGATTAATACGAATTAAAGTATATTTAGCGCTATATGTAAGCAGTTATTTATGTCTGTATACATATTTCCATGGCAGAAAGCTATTACAAAGCAAGTGTGAAAAACAGAAGAAGATCTGTTAAGTTACTAGTGGTTATACTTCGACTGCGATATATATCGACTCGTGGCGTTAGAGGAGTGGGGGTAGTGGATGTCTTCCTCAGGTGACCACGTGTGGAGAGCAGGGACTCGTGAAACTGACAGCGTGCAGTGATAAACTCGGCAAATAGTGAAATTGAAATCGCAAGTTAACGGGATTTTCAAAACGTGTGAGCGTGCCGAAGTGTATACGCTGGTTCGTTCAGCATTCTACGTGGAGTAGAGACTTGCATAATGGGAATCAGACATGGTTTAAAACATGTAATATGTTTATCTTTGCAACCGTACTTCCACCGCCACTAACGGACTATGCGGAAGGATACAATCATAATCCCGGCCGCCAGTTCGTGTACATTATGTCGTAACACTGTGCTTGTAAACTTCATGGAAATGCAGCCTAGAGTTGATCCAAACTTTTCACAGTGGCAATACTTCTTTAAAAAAGCACATTTTAAGCAAGGTGTCAGAGGGAAGGAATGCAATGAAGCCTATATCCATTACGATGATAGGCTAGATTACAATAAGAATACTGCATTAGCAGAGCGATAGCGGGAGCAGTTTGCAGCAACGTTCATTTGCTATGAAGTGTACAAGCGAGTTTCGTAATGCAATGGATCGCGCGGACTCATGTGAGCTTGGTCACATTCGCATCTTCATAGTGGAACTATTTAGCGGCTATTCGAATTCACTCTCGCGTCATGACGAGTTGATAAACTGTTTGCGGTTCAGCCATCGGTATTCTAATGCGTGTGGAAAGATATCGCCAGGATATAGGCTATTGGGACATTTCGACCGGTCTGGAGTTGTTCGAGCCTAGGAGGGCTATGGTTCGTTCTCTGGGGACCCAGTTGGAGTCCGGCATGTCTTGTGTTGGTCTTGAGCCTAGTATGGCCAACGATATCCTTTTTTTTTTCACATCCAGATTCGCCAAAGGTACAGATCACTTCAACTTGTTACTGTAGTGTAGCGGGGCATTTGAGCAACCACAAATGGCCATATTTTGATTTTTGTAGATTAAATGGTTGAGTAGAGAGTGCAGGTTCGATGTCTATCTCGAAGCTCACCTTCTATGCTGCCAGGATTTTGACTCATAAAAATGAGTGCATCCTTTTTTATATTTTGATTGATAAATTTAAAATTTCAATGGTATTTTACAGTATTTAAACTGATATGCTCATCCTTATTGTCGAGAAGTCCCTTTAGGAGGAAGATCTCCCGATTTGTGTGTAAGAATATTTTAGTAACGCAATTTTTTTGCGGCGTTGAGAACTCTGACTGAGTTTTACATTTTCTAGTGCATATGTTCTTTGCGCACTTTCGCTTGGATTATCTTATTCTCTGAGGAGAATTTTTCTTTCCTAATTATTATAACGATATTAGGAAGTTTTCGGATCCAGTTATTCTGAATGTTACTTCGAGTCTTTAGACTATTTTTCTTCAGTTTATTAACTGATTTAACTTGTATTTTCTGAGCGTGATTTTCGAAGTGGATTGTTCTAATGGGTCAATAGTCGCTTAGCCTCTGTAGTTAACCTAGATTCATGCTGTAGGATTAATCCACCGACATATTCGCGTTCGGGAAATTCAGGGAAGATCTTATTTTGAGATTGGATTTATTTTTTAATCGTTTTTACAACCTCAGTTTTGAGTGGTTGTGAGTGTTATACTTTTCTTCTCTTATGAAGTTAACACTGGAATTAATTGATATCATTGCCTCTGGTGCAATAGTTTTTCTCTATTAAGAGGGTATTTGAACAACATCCAAATTTGCGAGGATAATCCCAGGGATGACTTACTATAAGTCATACGTTTAAGAACTATGAATATTGTAGCATAGCAATGTAAGGCAAGTTTTCTAAAAATAGGTGGAGTATTTCTGGAATCCACTAGGCTTTATTAATAACCTGTTACAGAATCAAATTATTTTTCTGAGCACGAGTTCAGGCTTTTATTACAAACAGCTGATTTTCATAATTGTGGATTTAAAACAGTAAGGCTCCAATTATAGGTGCATGTTAGAATTTAAGAGGCATGTATTAGGAATAATGCTCTTGTGTTTAAGTATTTTGATACAGTGCTTTGCGAAGAAAATTTTCTTGTTGAAGATTGAGCAACGTGTGCCAATCAAGAATAGATTGAATGAGGTTTCAACCCAGAGGGGCGTTGTATTTAACCTAGTATGATTAATATTTTGTCATAGGTGACTTTATTGCTGTTATTATCTTGAAGTAATACCTGTGTGAAGATTAGTATTTTTCTGAGCATTATTATTAAAACTCTTAAGTGGATATCCAGTTCAATATTTCCAGTAAAATTATAACGACTATGCCATAGCATGTTTATTTAACAAGGATCGCCGATAACTATTTAATGCTGAATCTATGATTAATTTTTGCTTAACTTAACTGTTCGGCAGAAATACCCTGAAATTAGAAATGAAACAATTAAACAATTTTAAGCAGAAGTGAATGTCGTGACATTAAGTCAGTGGGAGGAGAATAATCGAAATTATTCTAGAATCTTGTATAAATTTGTATATTCTGTAAATATGCCATATTAAGTTCATAGTTAAATAACAAGACCATATAATGCTATTGAAAATGTCGTGTAAGATTATTGGTTATAATCAGGGTATTTTTGTGTAAGATGTTCATTAAGTTAATGAACCGAAATGAATCCAATTTATTCAATTCAAATATTTATTTATTTTTTGTTGTGTGTGCTTATCCTATGGGATCGAAAATCATTATTATTATACCTTATGTTTGAAAGAACTAAAAGTTAGTTGAGATAATGGGTAATACATTTTGGTAGCCTTTCCCATATTCCATAGCTGAAAGACAATCCAATATAATTAATGATATTTTTGATTGGTCGTGGTATCTACAAAATTTATATTTCTTGTCATGTTTATTCTTGCAATAAACTAATTTATTATTTGGTTTTAATTATTGCGTGATGCTTTATAGAGGTGATGGAAGGGTGTATTAAGGGGGCCATCTCTAGGTATTTTAGGGTTTACCACACCTTTGAGATGCTTTCTTCCGTTTGAAGAATTCTTGTGTTTTGAGCTAGTTTTTTTTCTCTGAGCCTTGGTCAGTCTTAATACATCCTGTTAGGTATTCGAGTGGCCCTATTATCCCTTTGTCCGTTGGTATGACTTGGTTTTTTTTCTAGCCGGGGATTTTTAGGTTCTACGATCCAGCTCTCATCGAGGGATTCAACAGGTATTGGTAGGTAATACGGGTAGATGAGGTGGCGCCCAGCTCAGGGGCTTCGAAAAACTGGAATACCAGAGCGAATGCCAGGGAGTTGAATGCCAAAATTCTGCCAAAATTGAAACTGAAAGTACAAAGTGGAAATTAGTTTTATGATCATGTAACACAGATCACGAATTGGAACACCGTGTTTCCTGTGTGATCATGAACCAAGGCAATAAAATAATGGTGAACCAATATTTTGGCACGAACTATTGGAATTCCTATGGAACAAAGCAATTACGAGGATACTCGAGCTACTTGACTTACAAGTGGTATTGCAACCATTATTAAAATTTTGTATTTTATGTATTGGAATGGTGCCACACGCTCTGTTAATAATTTTTTCTACCTGTTTCCGGCTGATGATCATTGCTGACATCATTAAAAATAGAAGTGTTTGTAGTAAATTGAAATTTGAGTAATGGTAGAATCATAGACCTTCACCGATATAAACCATCACGCACTTGTATATAGGCGATCCCAAATCAAATTGGACACTTCGTGTTTAGACATAAGCTTATTTTAAGGTAATGCTAGACAATAAGGATGAGCATGTATGGTAAATGGTGTTTGTTTGTAGATGTTCTCGCTGTGCTTTGTTGGTGCGGTATTCTTATTTCTTGTGAAGTGTAGTGAAGCATGTCTGAAGGTAACATGGTGACTGTTGGGAACGTTAAGAAGATGTTTGAAATTATTCAAAATAAAATGGATAATTTGAATCAAAACATAGAATATATTAAGGTCCAAACTAAATCTGCATTAGACCATATGTCCGAAACTGTTATTCAAAATCAGGGATTGATAATAGATGCAGTTTCTGAAGGTATCAGGGGGAAATTGATACTATGCAATCTTCCTTGAAGGCTATCAAAGATAGTTCTAAAAGGGTAGAAAGAAGGTTACCAGTGTAGAATCTAATATCGAAGATATCCAGGACGATAATAGAAAAACACAACTAGATATCAGTACAATCCAAGCTAATGTTGGCTTGGTACAGGTTGGCCAAGAAAGAATGCAACTTGACATTAACAATATCCAAACTAGTCAAACATCAATGCAAAATAGTCAAACATCAATGCAAAATAGTCAAACTTCAATGCAAACAGATCTTAACAATGTTCAGACTAATCAAAAGGGAATTGAGGAAACAGTAAAGGATGTTAACTCTATGTAAGGATTATGCAATCGCAAATCAATGAATTAAAAACAGATGTGGGATTAATAGAATCCAGCCAAAAGGAGATTCAGTCCCAAGTCAAAAATATACAGAATGATGTAAATCAAATTGAATCGAGCCAAAATAAAATGGAGTTAGAGGTCCGAAAAATCTAATCTAGTCAAAATCAGACGGAGGTTAAGTTAAAGGAGCTAGAAAAATCAAGTAAAGAGTGTCAAGTTGAGATTAGACTAGACTTTGAAAAATGTGTGAAGCTTAGTAAAAAAAATTAGAAGCACTTCAGCTACAGTTTTCCCATGACACTAATCAGACCCAGAATAGCCTGGAGCAGTTGAAAGGTGAAATGGGGACACTCCGAGCTCAAGTCACAGATCATACAAAACTTCTCAGGGATGATTTTGACATAGATTTGAAAGGGATCATAAGAGATAATATTGTAACATTTCGTAAAGACATCATGAAAATTAATGAGGAATGTTTTAAAGTTGAGAAATCTAAGGTAGAATCCAAACTTGCCATTGGTCTTGCAACTAATAGCAAAGACATAATAAATGTTAGGGAAGGTCTAAGCAAAAGAATGGATGGAATTCAAAATACACAGGTTAATAACATATCCGATTTAGAGAAACGTATTAATACTGTTGAAACTTAAGTCGACCAAAGTAAGATAGAGTTAAATAAGGTCAGGGAGAAGAAAACTTCCGAGATTAATGAAATTAGAAAGGGTCTCGAGCAAATTAATCTAGAAGTGCATATCAATTTAGATACGCTAAAAGATCAATTGCGATCACTTTTACAGTCCGATTTTAGAGTTATAGTTGAACAACCTGAAGTGATAGTACCTGATAGTAGGGAAAGGATGAAGCAGGAATCTCCCAATAACGAACCCAACGTTCAACTCAGTCAAATGGAACATCCGAGTCCCATTCGAACAAGCAGGGAGATGTTTAGTTCTCCGAACCCCAACGTAGGCATGGATGATTATACTTCGAGATCAATGGAAAGGACACCGAATGTAACCATAATAAGAAACTTTGATGAGAAACCGGATAGAGATACCCGTGACAACAGAGATAAGAGACAAAAGCAAGGGTACTCAAGATACAACAATTATCGTACGGAGGCGTCCGATAAGAAAGTGCAACAGGAGAGGCTCAAGAGAGGATGAGATAAGTCCACGGAGGTTGGTTGAAGAAAATCGAAGAAAAGAAAGGATGGAAATCTAGATAAGTCACAACCCAGCACTAGCAGAGAAGGTCGGAGTTCAGAAAGAACACCTGACCAGGACAAGGGAAGGACGGTTTCGAGAAGAGGTTGAGCACTGAGATGTCACGCATTCTACCTGTTCACGACTACAAGAAAGATTACCATGACAGAGAAGTCATTATTATAAAATAAAATAATTGTTATGATGTAGTAAGCCTAAATGGAAGAGAAACGATAGGTCGTTTCAACGCAAAAAACCTAAAAAGATATGTGAAGAAGATAGTCTGAGTGTTGGCTGAATAATGCTACATATGCCGAAATTACCTGGAATGGTGTAAATAAAAGCTGAGGAGACTTTTATTTAAGGTATCAAAGGGAAAATGTACCATTATTCCTAAAGGTCTTAAGTACAGATATGGATACAGTATTTTGGAACGCCCTGTAACTTTCAAGCTAGCCGCTGAAGTCTATCATAACAGCTGGTCTACAGCAAGCAAAAGTTCTGCTATCAAGAATGGATCGGTAGAGCTCGTATTTCATATGAGAAGTCCTAAGGTCATCGATAATAATCATATTGACATTGTCTAACATTATATAGATCGATTCACCTGAGAATGATTAATACGAATTAAAGTATATTTAACGCTATATGTAAGCAGTTATTTATGTCTGTATGCATATTTCCATGGCAGAAAGCTATTACAAAGCAAGTATGAAAAACAGAAGAAGATCTGTTAAGTTACTAGTGGTTATACTTCGACTGCGATATATATCGACTCGTGGCGTTAGAGGAGTGGGGGTAGTGGATGTCTTCCTCAGGTGACCACGTGTGGAGAGCAGGGACTCGTGAAACTGACAGCGTGCAGTGATAAACTCGGCAAATAGTGAAATTGAAATCGCAAGTTAACGGGATTTTCAAAACGTGTGAGCGTGCCGAACGTATACGCTGGTTCGTTCAGCATTCTACGTGGAGTAGAGACTTGCATAATGGGAATCAGACATGGTTTAAAACATGTAATATGTTTATCTTTGCGACCGTGCTTCCACCGCCACTAACGGACTATGCGGAAGGATACAATCATAATCCCGGCCGCCAGTTCGTGTACATTATGTCGTAACACTGTGCTTGTAAACTTCATGGAAATGCAGCCTAGAGTTGATCCAAACTTTTCACAGTGGCAATACTTCTTAAAAAAAAGCACATTTTTAAGCAAGGTGTCAGAGGGAAGGAATACAATGAAGCCTATATCCATTACGATGATAGGCTAGATTACAATAGGAATACTGTATTAGCAGAGCGATAGCGGGACCAGTTTGCAGCAACGTTCATTTGCTATGAAGTGTACAAGCGAGTTTCGTAATGCAATGGATCGCGCGGACTCATGTGAGCTTGGTCACATTCGTATCTTCATAGTGGAACTATTTAGCGGCTATTCGAATTCACTCTCGCGTCATGACGAGTTGATAAACTGTTTGCGGTTCAGCCATCGGTATTCTAATGCGTGTGGAAAGATATCGCCAGAATATAGGCTATTGGGACATTTCGACCGGTCTGGAGTTGTTCGAGCCTAGGAGGACTATGGTTCGTTCTCTGGGGACCCAGTTGGAGTCCGGCATGTCTTGTGTTGGTCTTGAGCCTAGTATGGCCAACGATATCCTTTTTTTCACATCCAGATTCACTTCAACTTGTTACTGTAGTGTAGCGGGGCATTTGAGCAACCACAAATGGCCATATTTTGATTTTTGTAGATTAAATGGTTGAGTAGAGAGTGCAGGTTCGATGTCTATCTCGAAGCTCACCTTCTATGATGCCAGGATTTTGACTCATAAAAATGAGTGCATCCTTTTTTGTATTTTGATTGATAAATTTAAAATTTCAATAGTATTTTACAGTATTTAAACTGATATGCTCATCCTTATTGTCGAGAAGTCCCTGTAGGAGGAAGATCTCCAGATTTTTGTGTAAGAATATTTTAGTAACGCAATTTTTTTGCGGCGTTGAGAACTCTGACTGAGTTTTACATTTTCTAGTGCATATGTTCTTTGCGCACTTTCGCTTGGATTATCTTATTCTCTGAGGAGAATTTTTCTTTCCTAATTATTATAACGATATTAGGAAGTTTTCGGATCCAGTTATTCTGAATGTAACTTCGAGTCTTTAGACTATTTTTCTTCAGTTTATTAACTGATTTAACTTGTACTTTCTGAGCGTGATTTTCGAAGGTGATTGTTCAAATGGGTCATTAGTCGCTTAGCCACTGTAGTTAACCTAGATTCATACTGTAGGATTAATCCACCGACATATTCGCGTTCGGGAAATTCAGGGAAGATCTTATTTTGAGATTGGATTTATTTTTAATCGTTTTTACAACCTCGGTTTTGACTGGTTGTGAGTGTTATACTTTTCTTCTCTTATGAAGTTAACACTGGAATTAATTGATACCATTGCCTCTGGTGCAATAGTTTTTCTCTATTAAGATGGTATTTGAACGACATCCAAATTTGCGAGGATAATCCCAGGGATGACTTACTATAAGTCATACGTTTAAGAACTATGAATATTGTAGCATAGCAATGTAAGGCAAGTTTTCTAAAAATAGGTGGAGTATTTCTGGAATCCACTAGGCTTTATTAATAACCTGTTACAGAATCAAATTATTTTTCTGAGCACGAGTTCAGGCTTTTATTACAAACAGCTGATTTTCATAATTGTGGATTTAAAACAGTAAGGCTCCAATTATAGGTGCATGTTAGAATTTAAGAGGCATGTATTAGGAATAATGCTCTTGTGTTTAAGTATTTTGATACAGTGCTTTGCGAAGAAAATTTTCTTGTTGAAGATTGAGCAACGTGTGCCAATCAAGAATAGATTGAATGAGGTTTCAACCCAGAGGGGCGTTGTATTTAACCTAGTATGATTAATATTTTGTCATAGGTGACTTTATTGCTGTTATTATCTTGAAGTAATACCTGTGTGAAGATTAGTATTTTTCTGAGCATTATTATTAAAACTCTTAAGTGGATATCCAGTTCAATATTTCCAGTAAAATTATAACGACTATGCCATAGCATGTTTATTTAACAAGGATCGCCGATAACTATTTAATGCTGAATCTATGATTAATTTTTGCTTAACTTAACTGTTCGGCAGAAATACCCTGAAATTAGAAATGAAACAATTAAACAATTTTAAGCAGAAGTGAATGTCGTGACATTAAGTCAGTGGGAGGAGAATAATCGAAATTATTCTAGAATCTTGTATAAATTTGTATATTCTGTAAATATGCCATATTAAGTTCATAGTTAAATAACAAGACCATATAATGCTATTGAAAATGTCGTGTAAGATTATTGGTTATAATCAGGGTATTTTTGTGTAAGATGTTCATTAAGTTAATGAACCGAAATGAATCCAATTTATTCAATTCAAATATTTATTTATTTTTTGTTGTGTGTGCTTATCCTATGGGATCGAAAATCATTATTATTATACCTTATGTTTGAAAGAACTAAAAGTTAGTTGAGATAATGGGTAATACATTTTGGTAGCCTTTCCCATATTCCATAGCTGAAAGACAATCCAATATAATTAATGATATTTTTGATTGGTCGTGGTATCTACAAAATTTATATTTCTTGTCATGTTTATTCTTGCAATAAACTAATTTATTATTTGGTTTTAATTATTGCGTGATGCTTTATAGAGGTGATGGAAGGGTGTATTAAGGGGGCCATCTCTAGGTATTTTAGGGTTTACCACACCTTTGAGATGCTTTCTTCCGTTTGAAGAATTCTTGTGTTTTGAGCTAGTTTTTTTTCTCTGAGCCTTGGTCAGTCTTAATACATCCTGTTAGGTATTCGAGTGGCCCTATTATCCCTTTGTCCGTTGGTATGACTTGGTTTTTTTTCTAGCCGGGGATTTTCAGGTTCTACGATCCAGCTGTCATCGAGGGATTCAACAGGTATTGGTAGGTAATACGGGTACAGTACACCTTCTCTTTAAGGAACCCTTAAAGGAATATGTATTAAGGGGGCCATCTCTAGGTATTTTAGGGTTTACCACACCTTTGAGATGCTTTCTTCCTTTTGAAGAATTCTTGTGTTTTGAGCTAGTTTTTTTTCTCTGAGCCTTGGTCAGTCTTAATACATCCTGTTAGGTATTCGAGTGGCCCTATTATCCCTTTGTCCGTTGGTATGACTTGTTTTTTTTTCTAGCCGGGGATTTTCAGGTTCTACGATCCAGCTGTCATCGAGGGTTTCAACAGGTATTGGTAGGTAATACGGGTACAGTACACCTTCTCTTTAAGGAACCCTTAAAGGAATAAGTCACATGGATTAATGTCCGGGCTGTGTGTGGAGGACACATTCCTCCTCCTTCATACCGTTCTGGAAATCTGTTTGACAATACCCTAAGGCCAAGTCTTTCGTGTCTAGGAAATCGACCACAACGTTGACAGTATGGGAGCTTGCTCCATCTTGCATAGACCATTGTGTCTGGAATGGAAGACGTGTGGCCATGAGTTGAGGAAAGAACTGGTTTCGCAGCATGTCTCAATAGCGTTCACTGGTTACTGTACTATCGATGAAGAACGGACCGATGATTCCACACACACATTTTCTCCCCGTAGGTGTCCTTCATGTGGATTATTCGCGGAGGTTCACGTGGCCAGATTCGAAAGTTCTGTTTGTTCATAACACCGTTACCGTAAAAATAAGCTTCGTCAGAAAACCATGTGTTGTGTAGCACTGCCTCTTGGTCTTGCTCGATTGCCCACCTTGCAAACTCCAGTCTAGTCTCCGCTCCTTATCTCTCGCAGTAAGCTTATGCGCCACAGTCATTTCGGCATGGATACAGGCGAAGTTCGAATTGAATAATTCTTTGTACAGATCGGCGTGAAATACCCAACTCGGCACTGGCTCTTCTTGTTGATTTACTCGGACCACGAGTAAAAGCCACTCAAACGGCTTCAATGCTTTGCAGCGAACTTACGGTACGTGCATGTGGCCGCTTACACTCCAAAACAGATCCAGTACCTGCAAATTTGTGATGTAATTTGCGTATTGTCTGTGGGCTGGGAGTCCACCGTGTGCCGTTGAGCACGAAACCTTCTCTGTGTCAATGTAACTCAGTTCGTTGCCGCGAACAGCAACACAATCTTCGTCTTTTGTGCGACGGTCAACCGTCCTTTGTCCGCCATCGCGGCAAACTGAAATGGCGGACTCAAAACGGAAGCGATGAACTCGTAACGACAACTGAAGTAATTTCCATGAACTGCTCGAAGTTGAGAGCACAATTTGGAAGCTATTGCCCCAATAGTATAGGCTACTTCTAGGAACAAAATTCAATCGGGTGACTTGTCGTGCGCCACCCTGTATATTTACATTTCGTCAGGGTCGAACATAAATAGATTATTATTTTACTATCGCTTAGGCAACACAATTTTTGTTATCCCTAGACTAAATAATAATAATTATTATGCCTCAGTGGCTCAGAATGAAACATTATCTAGACTATATTTTTTATACTATAATCGTTCAAGATCTCAATTGTATTATTATTAGCCTCACAGCGTGGGGGACTTTCACCTCGCTGCTACCCTGTGCTGCAGGAGGAGATGAGCACAGAGCTTGCTTACAAGTGCACACCGTCATACATGACGTTATAACAGAGCCCAGAAGCATTGGATCTAAACCAAATTTTCACAGTTTGTTAATGACAAATGTAGTGAAGGAAAACACAAGTTACTGAAACTATACTATCAAATTTTAAAGACCATGCTTACCTTAGAAAATCTCGTAATACTTTGAAATCTATCAAGGAAGATGACAGAATTAAATATGAGAATGGCTAGTAAACGGCTTTTTGAGAAAAAGGACCTCAGTGTGGGTTTTTGTACAATGCCCATCAGCATATATAGTGCAAAAACTACGTCCATTTCTTCGACGGTAACTGGACCCATTCATTTACCCTTGACATGTGCCATCATGTGCTGCTTAGCATAGATATTTGTCTGTTTCACTATCATACTCACGAATTCACACGTAAAAATAACTGAAATATTGCCACAGGATCTAAACAATTCCTCGCAGCTTCTTGCGGCCCATAATTTCCAGTAAACACTTCCCTTTGGCCGATATTATTCCCCATGTCATCCCAGACAAACTCCTGACCGGCAACATTTTACCCGTGTCTTGCGATGTATTTACGTAACCACATTCACTCCCACTGTCACTACTTTCATTTCCAGACTCTATATTTGAATCATCATTCAGAGAAACCAATATATCCGACCCATCATTCACTAAAACTTCACTAATATCGGAATCCGCAATCGGAAGCACTCGTTTAGCCGCCATTATGTGTTTACAAACACACAACAAAAATCTAGCTCTTTGCAATCGGATTTATCTAATGTGATCGATGCAAAATCGATATATTTTTACTCGAGACGAGAGATCATAGCTTCCTTTATCGATATAACAGCAAAATTGTAATAGTTACGAAACTAGGCACGAGATGGAAGCACAAAGCAAGCACTGCAACGTGCGTGCAGGTAACGGCACTCCGCGACAGAGAGCGGCGCGTTCATGACGTGCAGTTCACGGCACTCCACGCTGAGTGGTTAGTCAATCATCACAATGGCCGCGGTGGCTGAGAGCGCTTACGCACTCGTAGGCCTACTTTGCTGGCATCGGGAAAGCGAGGGTTCCAATCCCACCTCGGTCATCCTTAAAATGGTTTTCGCTGTTTTCCGTTTTCACCGCCAGGTAAATGCCGGGACGGTACCTTTCAACAGGTCCACGGCCGACTTCCTTCCAAGGTTCCTTCCCTAATTGTTCCTTAATTGATCCCTCAGGGCCTAAGATAATGCTATTAGACTATTATTATCCCCGATGAGTTCAGAAATTTGCTGCCGGCAAAGTTGATTATTATCAACCTTCAGGGGCTCAATATTTGGAAATTATTATTATTAGTTTATTATTATTATTATTATTATTGTTATTATTATTATTATTATCCCGAAGAAGATCAGAAATAGGCCTATAGCCTACTGCTGTTGTTATTAATATCATCCTGCAGGGGCTCATTATTGGGTAATTATTGTTATAATAGCAAATATCTTACCCCTTGAGGATTAATAGGCCTATTAGTCTATTAACAATAATAATAATATTAAAAGCAGCCATTTCTGAATGGGATAATAGCTTAATAATAATAATAATAATTTCTAACATTGAGCCCTTTGGGTGATAATACTGTAATAATGGACTAACTTATAAAAAGCGGCAATTACCGTATCTGAACCCTCTAGGATGATAATAGTCTAATAATAATAGACTGATAATAATAACAATAATTAAATATATTGAGGTGATAAGGGATAATAATAATAATAATAATAATAATAATAATAATAATAGACTAATAATAATAGCAAATAGTCTAATAATAATAATAATCATAATAATAATAGCAAATAGTCTAATCATAACCCCTGTAGGATAGTAGACTAACAATATTAATAGCAGTACATTTCTGAACCCCATGGATGGATAACATTTAGTCTATTATTTATTATTAGTCTATTAATAACAATACAATAATTGAGATCTTGAACGATTATAGTAGACTACAATTAAAATTCATAATAATTCATCTGAGCCCCTGAGGCATAATAATTATTAGTCTATTATTTAGTCTAGGGATAACAATACAATAACTTAAATGTGTGCGCCTAAGCAGAATAATAATTATTATATAGCCTATCATCTGTGAAGCCCGTGAGTAAACATAATGTTGTGAGCCCCTGTGTAATGATTGACTAGTAATACCAGTAGCTTACTTTCTGAACCCTTGTCTGGAAGAAAGGAGAAAGTTTGTCCCTGCCATCTACCGTCTTAATAAGGATCCAGAAAGGCGCCGTAGCAGGACGACCAGCATAATATTTTTCTTTCCGTTCGAATCTATATCTAGCCTATAGACAGGGGAAGTATTTCCGAGCTCCTTATTAGCCATCCTACCGCAGCGGGGCGCATTCCGGGTTTCTAATTGAGACAGTAGATGATAGAAAGGGCCACATTTCTCCTTTCCTTCCCAATCTCCACCTTTTCCTTCTTTGTAGCGGCAGACGGCTGCTTAGGCAATCTAATTCCTCTCCTCCTCGATCTTCTACAGCGCCAAAAGTTCATCTGAAGCCCCGGAAAATATGCGAACTACTAGGATTCCCCTAACCCCTCTAGGCATCATGTTGCTGGATCTACTGCTATTTGCTGCCGTGGAAAGGCGTGACTTGCACAGAAACCAACTGGCGCTGGGTAGCGCGCACGTGAGGATGATTTACCAATGATGTCACTCTCTCCCCCCGCCCACCACGTGCTTTCCCTCCTCGGTTTTTCGCTCACTTGTGCCTGCAGCGCCCTCATTCAGGGCTTCAGTTGAACTTGCCAAGCTATAGACAAGGGCTCTCTGTTCCAAAAGTAATTAAGCTACTGGCATCACTATCATCTGTTAGAGGCTCACTATATCATTTTAACTCACGGCCTTCACTGATTAAGTTTGAAATTGAAGTTGACACTTGATATCAAAGCAGGTTTCACGTAAATCTGTTCTGCAGTTCTCGAGAAATGAATAAGCAAAACTAAGACTACTAAATATTCACCTGCTTTATGATTTGATGTTGTAGCCTATTGTTGTAGTAGCAAAACAATAACTAATATGTTTCTTTAAAGTGAAGAACTAATTGCGAATTATCTGAGATATGGCATTCAGTAAGCTATTGATTACGGCAATGCCATCTCTTGGATAGTCTACAAGTTGGCCAGTTAGCACTTTCGCCTGATAGAGAGCTTTACGTGAGCCAGTGGCGTCTTCCAGCTGACGGGGTAGGCCTATGTTGAGCGAGGAGGAGAGGTGTCTTGTCATTTGCCCCACTATTTACCAGAACACGCAAAACAGTGCGAATTTAAAAAAAAATGACAAAACAAAAAAGGCACATTTGTAAAGATGCCGTTGAAGGTCCAAAGCACGTTTGAGAAACGCTGATGGGAAACGTGAAAACCAAATACATTTAACTTGAACATGCTCTGTGCCGAGACAGCGCTAACCAGGCAGTGAATGCGGCAACAGCGCACGAACTTTCCTGCGGATCTCGCTTGCCAACAACAGTCACCAAAATCATGAAATGAAAATCCACAGCCTGCTTCCAGTCTCCGACCGGGTCAGGAATGGAATGAATGAAGCCCCCAACTAGCAGCGAGGATATGAACTGTGCCGGCTGCCGGGGCCTGACGCACTCCTCTAGTCACCAAAATCATAATAAATATAAATCCATATAAACTAAACCCATTTATTTACGTTACGGATACTTACATGTAGCAAACGCTTATTATATGTGGATTACAACGCACCCAAGAACGAACTTCTGCGGGAGTCCAGTTTCGAAATACGAGCCTTTCACATAATTTATTGTTTTGTTGTTTGTGTTAGAGATCAAATTTTGAAACTTCACATAGGCCTATAGACTACACAGAAAACATATCTGACTAACACATAACTAAACTAAAGTTGGGTGCTCTAGCACAACTGAGTTAAGAGTTGTGAATCTCTAAAGTGGACACTTCGCTCGAACCCCGCAAAAAACCGGTAAGTTACTTTTTACGTTATACCTGCCATAACGGACATTAAAATACGTTTCTAAATACTATCTTCATCATTAATCAACGCAGATATAAGCAAGAAAAAGGGTGATGTTACTTGTTTTTCTGTAGGTCTTTCGGTTGTTTTGCTATTTATCTCCAAACTCGGGTGCACATAATTTCTGCGCCGACAGTAGTCATCACCCCTCGCAAACAACAGTGCACCCCCTAGCAACGTGGAGCTGGAAGACCGGATATCGAAAGTTAGAATCCTGATGCTGACAGCGTCCATCCTGAACGGGATTTTCCTCCAGTCGTTTCCAGAGTACTGTCGGGATGGTGCCTTATTTCAAGTTCCGGCGCAACTGTCCCAAACCTTGGCACCAAAATTAAATAGTTACGCTCACTATCACAATAAAACAGGTTAGTCTATAGCCTACACCGAAGTAAGCTACACGGGGCTGATGAACAAGATTTCACAAGGCCCTAAAACGAATTAACAACAACCGCAAATAACAAAACAATTTATGTGGAGGGACCGTAATCAGAAATTGCTACTTCTAAACATAAGCTTATAAATGACAATAGCTGCTGTTAGAAAAGGCCAAGAGTTGTTTTCCGAATGCATTCGTCGTTCCATAGGTTTTCATTTCCGAAAGGATATTCACACGTCACATTTAGAAGGAAAACCAGATCCTATTGCAAGTTTGTTGAAATTCACTTCTTTCACATTTTTAAACAATGCTTTCATTTTACTTACTTTTTTTTATTGTTTGTGACATTTTCTCCAAATGCAAAAATTTCACAGTTCATTAATCCGAAAACATCCGTCAAATGACGTCTCTATTCCGCAAGAATAATTAAGCTATGCAATCATCATCTCCATCCATTCGCACTTCTCAGTACGAAATATTAAAGGCCCTTCTCAATACTCCGGAAGTAGCCTATAAGTAAACTTTAGTTGATGTCTGTTTATGGATGAAGCATACAACGGCGAAGAACAAACTGGATCCTGAAATCACACCGCTAGTGGGCCTCGCTTTACCGGAGTGCTGCAAGACAAAACGTGGACAAATTAAACCAACACAAGACGAGATTCATAAAACGGTACCCTGAGCCGAAAATGCCAACCTTGCCACAGGGCGCGGTATTTACACGCAGCCTGTCGGTCGTAGGGTAGCAGGATAACAGACTGAAGAAGAGGTCAGTTTTCCAAGTACGGCACTGGTGGAAATGGATCAATACTCCCAACGAGCTCTCAGTTGGAGGGGAGCGGGAGAAGTGGTAGCTATAAAGTCCAAGTCCTCTGTTGGAAAATACACAGATGGAACCTGCGTTAGATGTTTTTAAATTCATAAAATCCCTTCAAATAGTCTAGTCTAGTCTTAAAGGTTTGAACTAGCATTAGTACGCTCCAATTGGAGACTTCGCTACTGTAATGCATTCGTCATTTTGATTCCAGGGTCACGTGATCGAACCCTGGGGCAATTGTAGCCATTTAAGGCGCATTGCGTTGGTTGACTTAATGGAACGTTTAAGAAAAGCGCTATGGTGCCTCAAATGGCCGTTAGCAATCAAAGTGTTCAGTCGATACCGATTTTCCAGGCGAATGCAGCCAATCTGGCTTACCGATTGGTGGAGGGCTGTCACGTAGTAGCCCCGCTGCATTTTGGGCCGGTCTCCGTCTAGCATTAGCTGTGTTTCGTTCTGGCGAAACGGCTCACTGTAGTGAGTTTGCTCGACTTATGCAACTTATGCGACTTATGGATTTTTTCTTTTTTAGCGTATGGCTTTTAGTGCCGGGAGTGTCCGAGGACATGTTCGGCTCGCCAGTTTTGTAGCTGCTTCTAGACGGACACCCAATGGGTGAGCTACAAGTACCGTTGGGGAAGGAAGTTGGAATGTAAGGACGAGGAGTTGGAAGGTAGAGGCTGTGGCCTATAGTTAGGGACCAACCCCGGCATTTGCCTGGAAGGAAGATGGGAAACCACAGAAGACCATCTTCAAGGTTGCCGGCGGGGGGATTCTAACCTCCTCGCCTCCCGGATGTGAGCGACTGCCAGCAGTCATGCCGTAACGACCACGGCTAACTCACCCGGTGACTTATGGATGCAATGCGGCAACGACAAAGGGCAATAAACAACTCCGGCTATCTTCATAGGGGAAAACTGACGAGAGGAGAAGAAAGTGGGGTGATGACATCCTGCAGGAAGGATTGAATGCCCGGTGACAGTGCTAGCCTATGTATTTTCCGCTGGAAATTACAGAAAAGCTTAAAATCGAACTTAAGCTTATTTTCATACAGTGACGATTACAGTGCAGAGAAATAACAAAATATCTACGAAAAATGATGGCAATAACTGACGTAATTCCCGTAATTGACGTAGGCCTACTGTTAGGAGTTCACTTGAATGCTAGGCAGAGGAATGTAGCAACCGAGAATGTGCCGCCTCGTTGTCTGGATGAGGACCAGCGATATCTGCCTTTCCAAAAACATTGTGCCAAAACTTTCGAACAGTGTCTCCTCGTCTTACTGAGTGGGCAACGGGCTGACGATGATGGTTATTATTATTGTAAATTATAATAGGCTGGGCTTATAAAGGAGTTGGTCATGGTCATAAGTTAGGGAATTCCAGTGGGCCTATTTGCCAGGAGCAGAAATGAGAAATCACAGAGAACCACTTCTGGAATGGCTGATGTGAGAATCGCACCCATCTCTTCACAAACTTGTGTATTCCATACGTAACGTGTTCTAGCCCTCAGACGAGAATAACAATGTGTAACCTTTTCCAGCATTTAGGCCTATGGACTTTCAAATTAATTCGCCTATCAATTTAAATGAAGGTAATGAGTGTTATTTATTTATTTATATAGCGTATAGGCCTACAAGGTGTAGCCTAATTGAAATACATGAAGTAAGTTAAACTGGTGATAGAAGATGGTATTCTAAGCAAACATCTTCAGGAGATTTAGTCGCATCTTAATTAGTGTAGGACAAATTAAATCACAAAAAAATTCGGTCGATGTTTTGTTAAAGCCAATAGGCTAGATTCCCCTCCGCAAGACAGCTGATTTCTCCACATCAGCCTCCCCAACAATGCTGTGACATGGTACACCAGAGTCTGAAGGTGAGTGACCTCCTCACTGTGTCTGCCAATTGCAATGATTATACACTAACCGAGCCTATGAACAACACATTCACACCACCACGGGAAGTGGCCTACATGACCAGTGATGGTAGATCTGTTTAGGATTCAGCCAGCCGTATGGCCTATGACACAACATAAAAAGGAACAGTTACGTTCTAACTTCGTGCGAAGACAGTGCAACAACTGTAAGCCTAATTATAGTAATAGATTTTTAGACACACTAACCATTTTTATGTTTTTCGGGGATGTCGAGTTGCCGAAATTTTGTGTTCACAGAATTTCTTGTAGCCTACGTGCCATTAAATCCATCGAACTAAGGCTGTCGTATTTGATCACCTTCATTTATCACATGGCTGAACCTAGATCGAACCGCCCGAGAAGGACAGCACTCGACTATCTGAGCTACACAGTCTGGCAATTATATTTTTTATTATCATGCACATATGGTGCTAGTATTGATAACTTAGGCTAGGGCTTACTATTACCGGCTGATATTTAAGTTATGAAAACCGACCTACTGTAAATAGACTACAAAAATTAAAAACATTCATGTGGACTGGTGCTAGGACGCTCGTCAGAAAGTCGACATTGCATTAAAAGCATATCTACTGTACAAATGCAGCTGTATACTTTGCAGGTCTCTCCTGTCGATTTAATTCCGGCAATACTCCATTATCAATTATTTATCATCGCCCCGAAGGAGTGCGACGGGAAATCAGTCACGGATTGTAGCCGTGTTGACAGCAGCTGGTATAAAGGGAAAGATCAAAGCCGCTGCTGTTGGGTTAGCCTATTCGTGGTTTATAGCGGTAAACCGTGACAGGTGATCTGGATTTTTAATTAGTAGGCTACAGGATTAAGCTCGTCCTATCAACCTGACTGACAGTCTTAATGGTTCAGACAGTTAGTCCTTGACTCGTTGTCTTGTTGAGTCCAAGATCACGGGTTCAAATTCGGCTCTGGTCACTGGCTTTTATAGGGTGCTTTAAAGGTAATGACTCCGTATCGTTGTCTTACAGCACGAGAAATCCTGTGGGACAGAATTCCCACATCCCGTCGTCTGTTCAGAACTAGCATTTCGGGCGAACATAAAACATTAGTTGTTGTTTTGAGGGGCTAGGCCCCGTGTAGTTGGCTTGTGTAGAATTTGTCTGATAACCTGTTTCTCTGGTGACTGTAGTAGTAGGCCTATGTGTAGCTGTAATAGAGCCGGAAATGGGAAAGGTGTCCCGGAACTTCAAACAAGGTACTATTCCGGCATTTGCTTGGAGAGAGTGTGATAAACCCGAGAAAAAAAAACCACTCAGGATAGCCGCTGTCCATGCCGAGATTCGGACCTCCAATCACTGGACTTGCTGATATCGTGGTGTACGATTCAACGCCCATGGCTAAGCCGTGGGGTAGAAATGTAAGCAACCGTGGCCTTATTTAAGTAGGCCTATGCCAAGGGAAATGCCGATGGTGGGATTCGATCGTACCATCACGAGTGTGCACCTACATTTGTAGACATGTGTTTAATACAATGTCGACTGTCTTGTTGTTGTTGTTGCTTATTTTAGATGCTGCGACGTTATGGTTGTGTAGTTTGTGTGAGAACCTGTGTTATTGTGTTGGCTGTAGAATACTAGTGCGTGAATTTGCCGACTAGGCCTATCTGATGCATTTTCCAGCACGAGTAGGTTCTCGAAAGTCTACATCCATGTTTTTAATATTACCGGTAGTCTATTTTCATTTATGAAAAAAATAGGCTTATGATATCACATTTTGCTCGTGTGTGTATGTGAGCGTGTGTGTGTGTACGTGTGTGTGTGTGTGCGTACGTGTGTGCCCCCCCCCCCCCCCCCCCCCAATAAAATCTAAACGACTGCAGCGATTTCAATGAAACTGTGTAAGGACATAGTACTAAAGGGTAGCCTACTACTGGAAGTTCACCTAGACTATGTGTCTTCCAGAAACCTCTTAAGTACAAAAAAAACATGACAGCCAAGCAAAGTTGAAACATTTAAATAGCCGTTTCTCGTGATTTAACCATCCGAGTGCAGTGAAACTTGGTAGTCTACAGCAAATGTCTATGCACATTGTAATCCTCAATATAGCGCTGCCTTGCTTTTTTGTGGGTATCTACCCACATAACCTAACGGTGGTGGACTACTATTTGAGGATCCAACCAGCCTTCGGGCTGACTACCTAACAGACAGACAATGCATTGAAGTCTAATTTAGTTTAATTGTTTACAAAACGTCAAAATGGCGGCTGTGCAAAATTTTCAAATTAAGTTTTTATTTTTTGTGTCCTAATCATGCGATCGATTTCAACGTTTGAATAATGAACCTACGCAATAATCGTCATCTAATAGTAGCCTACATAACTTAATGGCCTACATATATAAGAATCCAACATGGCGACCATCCGAAATATTTAGACGGTTCTCAATATCTACAAATCTATGACAGCAATCAAACTGAAATTTTGCACCACGATAAAACCTATTAACATAAGTTCACCTATGGAAATTTCAATAACCTGATCAGCACAATACAACATGGAGGCGACGCGAAATTTAAATATTTAAATGGACTTGTCTCGCGATTTAACCATCCAAGCACCGTGAAACTTGCTATGGTGAATGCTTGGGCTATACGAATTTTAATCCACTGACATCTAATTTATTTCACTGGTTTTCATAACCTCAAGATGGCGGCTGTGCCAAATTCTAAAATATCGTTTTTATTTCTTGTGTCCTAATTATGAGATTGAAGTTTGAATAATAAACCAACGCAATAATTTAATAGTATATAACTCTATGGCCTATCCAACATGGCGACCATCCGATTTTTCTCAATACCTACGCTTCTATTACGGCAATCAAACTGAACTTTTTTATGTTGATAGAGGGAATTAACATAAGTAGGATATATAAAAATAGGCTAGGCTATTTAGTTCTTCACGGAACTACTTGTTTTATAGTCTATTTAGATCGGATTTCATAACTTATAGTCTATATCAGCCGGTAAAAGTATGGTGTATTAATTCGAGCACCATATGTGCATAGTAGGCTAATTAACTTATAAAAATAATAATGAGCATCATCATACTCATAGCCTAATAGCCAGGTTGTGTGGCTCAGGTAGTCGAGTGCTATCCTTCTTGGATGTTCCATCTAGCTTCAGTCATACCTAGTAAATGAAAGTGATAAAATACGACATCCTTATGTCGACGGATTTAAAGTTACTGTACAAGATATCCTGTGAACACAAAATTCCAGCAATTCGACATCCCCGAATAACATAAAAATACAGCGAGAGCCTTCTCTACAGAACCGAACTTCACATACGCCGTGTGACGGCGGGGATACTCTAGCTAGCAGCAGCGTAGCACCCAACTAGTTTAACACATTTACACTTTTTAACGTATTTAATAATCATCATTAGGCTACTTACATGAATTTCAGGGTAGTAGCTGGAAATGCTGTCCCTCACTTTCTAACGCAGGAAGTTTTGGTACACTCGCTGTAATTCATCCTGACTTATCTTTCGTATCAGTGCAGTTATTTCGTTCTCGAGAGCCTCCAGAGTACGCGGATTGTTTCTTTACAGGCTAAAGTTTGTTTCAGATTCCCCACAAGTAGTCTAAAAATCGCACGGCGATGAAACTTACGAACACATTTACTGTAAGACCTCTTCTTGAAAACATAAGTTTCCATTGGGAAAATTCAATGTCTTGTTCACGAGATACGAGATAGCCTACAGTACTTCACCACAAGTCTTTATTATTTTAGCTAAGGTATCTTGCTAGCTCCAATTGTAATAAATGCAATGACAGCATTCAGGGCTTCCCTCCCCCACTCTAGTGTAATCGGTAAATGCTAGTCAACTGGCGGTGACTAATCACTCTCCGACCGTCACACGGGCTGGCGAGGCTCCTTTCTATAGGCCCAGTGAAGGTTCTCACTGTAGTTAGTGTGTCTAAAAACTTATTATTATTAGCCTATTATTATAGTTGTTGCACTGACTTCGCAGTAAGTTTGACCAATTCTTTAGGATTTCAATTTCACAATGTAGGGCTATGTTCTATGCAGCAGACCAATGAGTTGTGTCATAGGCCATAAGGCAGGCTGAATCCTAAACAGATCTACCATCACTAGTCATGCAGGCCACTCCCCGTGATAGTGAGAATGGGTTGTTCATAGGCTCGGTTTGTGTATTTTCTTGCAATTGGCAGACACAACGAGGTCATTCACCTTGAACTCTGGTCAACATTCCACAGTCTTGGAGGGGAGGCCGACGTGGAGAAATCAGCTGTGTTGCGGAGTGGATCCAACCTATTGGCATTTCCAAAACATTGACCCACGATTTTTGTGATTTAATTTCACCTACACTAATGAAGATGTAGCCTACGCTTAGAATACCATATTCTATGACCAGTTTAAAGAACTTCATATACATCAATTACACCCTGTATTCATCCTTGTATGAAGATTTATAGCTCGACAAGTTCAACTGAAGCCCTGAGTGAGGGCGCTGCAGGCGCGAGCGAGCGAGGAAAAGTACATGGTGGGCGGGGGAGAGAGTGACACGACTGGTAAAACATCTTCACGTGCGTGCTAAGCGCCAGTTGGTTTCTGTGCAAGTCACGCCTTTCGTGACAGCAAATAGTCTAGTAGTAGATCCATGTACATGATCACTAGAGGGGCAAGGGGAAGCCTAGTAGTTCGCGCTGTACTGTGCTCTGTCTCACTGCGCTCAGAGAATTAAGTCGTGAGAAAAATCCATTTAATTATTTAAATTTCGCGTCGCCGCTCTAATGGATTTATGTTAATCAGGATATTGAAAGGTCCATAGGGTAACTTCCGTTAATAGCCTCTAACACCATACGAAATTACAGTTTGATTGCTGTAATAGATTATATTGTTATTGTTGTTTTAAGGGGCGGAACTACGAGGTCATCTGCCCCACTGTGATAGATTCACAGATATAGTGAACCATCTAAATATTTCGGATGATCGTCATGTTATTTAGGCTTTATGTACGCCATAGAGCTACAGTATGTATCTTAAGATGAAGATTATTGCGTAGGTTTATTATTCAAATATTCACTTCGATCGCATGATTAGGACACAAACAATCGCAACTTAATTTTGAAATTTCGCATGCCGCCATTTTGCTTTTATAAGAGCAATTGAATAGAATTAGATGCAAGTAGATTAAATCTTGTATAGACATCAATTGTGCTAGGGTTCTCTGCGCTTGGTTGATTATATCTCGAGGAAATGCCATTTACATATTTTACATTCGCTTGGCCGCCATGTTGGTTTTATACGAAAAATGTTTTTAAGCGTCACATAGCTTAACTTATCATAGTATTCTTTACCACCATACACAATTTCAAGGAGATACCGGTAATAGTTTCAGAGATATAGAATGCCGTTGAAATATTCCGCGCGGCTGCCATGATGGATTGGTGAAACGCATTTAAATTTCAAGGGCACGGTCGGAATCTTACAAAACACACACACAGACCACACACACAGATACGTGCAAACAAAGAGTGATCTCATAAGCCTATAGGCTACTTTCATATGATGAGAAAATAGGCTAAAAAATAAGCTTAAGTTCATACAGAAGCTGTTCTCATATTTCCAACGAAAAATACATAACAGAGTCTAGCGCTGTCACCGGGGACTCAATCTTTCCTGCAGGGTTTTATCAACCACATTCTTATTCTCTCTTCATGATTCAGCTTTGAAGATAACCGGAGTAGGTTAATGCCATTATTGTCGTTGACGCATTGCATCCACAAGCGCAACTGTCGAGCATACTCACTACAGTGAGCCAAACGCCTTAAAGAAACACAGCAACTGCTAGACGCAGAACAGACCAACATGCAGCGAGTCACGCTCTCTGCCAATCGGCAGTGTCCGTCCTTTTGTAATAGAGTAGGCCCTACTCTATTATCTACTGGACACTTTGATTGCTAACGGCCATTTGAGACTCCAGGAAGGTGGATGTTCGACCATAGGGTTGATCTTAAACGTGTCATTTAGTCGACCAACTCTATGCACCTTAAATGGGGACGATTGCCCCAGGATTCGATCACGTGATACTGGATACAGAATGAAGAGTGCATTACAGTAGTTAAGTCTCCAGTTGGAGCGGACTAATACTAGTTCAAATCTCTAAGAATGACCATTGGCTGCTCTAATAAAATTATTAAATCTCTAAGTATACACTATTTGAAGGAATTTTATGAATTTTAAAGCACCCAACGCAGGTTCCATCTTTATCTTTCAACAGAGGACTTCACAGATACCACCCGTCCCGCCCCCCTCCAATTGAGCGCTCGCTGGGAGTATTGATCAATTTCTCACAGTGCAATACTGACCTCTTCTTCGGTCTGTTATCCTGCTACTCTACGACCAAAAGGGTTCGTGTAAATGTTCAATCTAGACTGCGCCCAATGGCAGAGTTCTGATCTGTTAGACCTCCGGAGTTTAGAGAAGGGCCGTCTAATGGGAATCTCATCAAACGACCAAGAGTGACACCCACTGCATAAAATGCGATGTTTCTCCATGGTCTACCTCGAAGACTGCGGAATCTCGTCAAGCGGCCGAGGGCATCGCCAATCGTGTAACATTTTATGTAATTTTATGTGATTTCGGTTCGATGCAACAATAAGGTTAAGTAAGCAAGGAGAAATGAAAATATCACAATTTCTTAAATCATTTAATTTTATTTACTTTAAAATGAAGTTAAATTGAAAATTGGAAAAGATTCCACACAGCAAAAGAAATATCAACACTGGTGAGAATAATCCCACACTAAAGTTTCACTGATTTGAAATACACTGATCGATAACCTGAAAATATCAGTCCCTCTGGTACCGAGTTAAACTATTTACAAGTAATAGGCTAGCAGGTCGTTCAGTTTCATTATCAGTCCGTCTGACGCCTGTGTTGCATTATTCACATGATTGTTGCATATTATCACTGTCATTAAATCAAGATCATTATTCACCAAAAAAACTATCAGTGTTCGTTGACATTATATTGGGTATTTCACTAATCGTTGTCATATAATTATGTTTGATTTAAAACTTGCCACATAAATCACATGCTTGACTTCTAATCAATTCAAAATTTCATTAATTTATGGTTTATCACCATAATCATCTATCGTAAGAATTGTTATTCATTGTTTCACTTGGTATTGCAAATGTAATTCGATTTTCAACTCGTAGGTTTTCAATATCAATATTTGAAGAGCATGAAGTTCAAATATGTATTTCTAACCGGGTGAGTTAGCCGTGGTGGTTACGGCATGAATGATGGCAGTCGCTTACATCCGGGAGGCGAGGAGGTTCGAATCCCCCCGCCGGCAACCTTGAAGATGGTCTTCTGTGGTTTCCCATCTTCCTTCCAGGCAAATGCCGGGGTTGGTCCCTAACTATAGGCCACAGCCGCTACCTTCCAACTCCTCGTCCTTACATTCCAACTTCCCTCCTTACCTCCCCAACGGTACTTGTAGCTCACCCATTGGGTGTCCGTCTCGAAGCAGCTACAAAACTGGCGAGCCGAACATGTCCTCGGACACTCCCGGCAATAAAAGCCATACGCTAAAAAAAAAAAGTATTTCTAAACAAAGATTGCATTCCTGTGCAGTAACTCTAACACCAAATTCAAACTTAAATATTTTAATATTTTAATAATTCACTCCAAAATTATTTTAATTTTTTTTTCAGAAACTGTTTTCATCACAATGGACTTCATGTTGAATTAATTCATTCACATAATATTTGTTTAATTGATTCACTCAACCAATTATTTATTATTATTATTATTATTATTATTATTAGACTATTATTATTATAATTTCGTAATAATGTGATATTTAATTCACCCACATATTTTATACATTTAATTTATAACAATTTATTATGTAATTCTTAATTTTCCATGATTCTTAAATTATTAATTTATTTTGTTTATCCACTTTTCATAAAAAAATATTTATTATTTTTCCAGCATTATCTATGTTTCATAATAATTTAATTTTTGCAGATTGAAAGTAAGAAGATCTCTGAGTTTTGCACACAAATATTCAACTATTCCACTAATTGCTTAACTGTGGATTCCTTCTAACAAATTAACAAATAGGCCTATAATCTTTATTCTGCAGGAATTAATTCCTCCTGTGCATTACTTTAATTATTCTCCGGACATACGGCAAGGTTTCAAGCAAATCTAGGACATGTTTAACCACTTCGCACAAAATGCGATTTCGAAAAGTGGGTAAGTAAAATTGATCAGAACTATGAACTGAATTCTACTGATGATGCCCAGATAGGCTACAATACAATATGGGGCAACCATTTGGTCTTACCCTTCTTTTAAATGACCATCATTATTTTCACAACATTATATTTTCTTCTACATATCGGGCAATTATTCCCTGTCCACAAAACTTCACTTATTATTATGTCAGTTCACTAACTGCATAACCAATTCAACTATATCATCAATTAAACACCGGCAAGTCACATGCTTGCATTACTTCATGGGCCTCACTAGTCCTTAAACAACTTCTAATATTCGGACATCACATAGTTATTTGTGATCAAAGTATTTCTTCATATTTACAGCAGTTCATAAAATATTAGGTCATTTCACGTTTTAGCCTTCTATTACTTCATAAGCAATGTTTAATCCCTACGTTATACATTGACATTCATCCGGAATATGAATACCTTCCGTGTCCTGTCCCATTATTTACTGCATTACTCAACTGTAAATTATACAGCATTTAACTCTCCGATTGTATGTGCTCAAAACAATTAATTAATTTAAATATTTTCATTGCTTCAAATACGTAAAGGAAAGTACCATATCCCGGGCCCGGGCCCGGGCTCAGGCCCGGTTCTTAATGCGAGCCCCCAGGCTTACAGCTCTGTACAGTGCTGCTATCCATTTTAAATGTACTGAAGTAGTAGATCCTAAGATGACCAGAACTCAGTCAAGCGCTAGTGTCGTTGTCTCCAATTCTCGTTGATCAGTCGGCCATTGATGAAACAGTTACTTGCAAAGTTTTTGCACGTGCTCATTTTCTGTTGCCTTACTTCGTGATTTAATGGGTAAATTTATTAACAACTACATTATTTTGAAGGGGACATTACAAGCTATCAGTGTAGGGTAATGTAACACATTTTCGTTGACTCGTTAAGAGGTTCTCGGTATTTGGAATATAAGCATGCCAGTGCTTAACCCGAGCCCCCCCTATGGTTCTTAATCCGGGCCCCCTATTTTTTGTCTTGTAAAACTAAAATGTGTTTGGTTTTGATAAATCAGCTTGCAAATTGGGCACTTTGTTGCAGCCCTAATGCCGAAAACTTACCTTAACTGTTAGGATCGTAGTCCTCTGCACACGTGGCAAAAGCTATTGATGCTCTCCGTAAAAAGAAGATGGACCTGAAAAAAAGAAAGTGAAGTCTACAATGTGCCTAATAGTTCGAGGTGGCAAGATGTAGAAGAAGAGAGAGATCAAGGGACATGTGAAGAAGTCGAAGATGTTCAAGCAGACCTCAATAAACCATCCACATCCAGAGCGTCTCAGAATGCTATTTCGTCAACGTCATTTGGAGCGTATCAAGTTAGATTGACACCTTTGCTTAACTTATCAGAGAAAGAAGAAACATCACAGGGAAAGGCTTTCGAGACACCTCCATAACAAGTCAACCCCATACTAAAACTTAAGCAGAGGGCATCTACAAAAGGGCGTAAAGCATGTAGTTCCGCAATCCTAACTTCTTTCCTATACAAATCCGAATAGCAGGAGGCTAAAGGATCTAAGATCAGTCAACAACCTGCAACCTTAAAGGCAGCACGTGGACAAGGGATTTTAAAAACGTCTGGAGTTAAACAAAAAACATCGGGAAAAATCCACTTTTGGTTCTGATGAAGACTCGAACGACATGTCCTCAGGCTCTTCTGAATTGCAAATTCCACGACGGGTATCTTCCCTCTTTTGTGAAGAACATGCAGAGTGCTTGTTTAGCAGTGTAAAATTATCAAAGGAATCGAAAAGTGAACTGTGGATGATCTAGAATGTGCGGGGGCAGAAAATGATGCTTAGGCCTACATATGTGACTTTTGTCGCATTTGAATACATAGACTGTGTGCATAACTGTTAAATTTCTATCTTTGTAAACTGACACACACCTATTTTCCATTTGTTTGTTTTATTTTAACCCATTTCTGAATAATTTTTCTGGGGCTCACATTAGGAACCCATATTTTGAAATCAACAAAAAGTAACGTTTAAGAAAAACATGATTTACACCTACAGAAGTTGATAAATGATTTTAAGTAAAATATGACAGTTGGAGAACTAAGTAAGTATAAGTTGCAAATAATTTGATTTAAGTTTGGACAAAATTGGATTTAAAAAAAATCTAAAACAAACTGGGGGCTCAGGTTTGGGTACTTTCCTCTAACATTAAAACTGGAAAAATGCATCTAGCTTAACACTGGATCATAGGATAATTCAAATTCTCAAATATTTCAAAAATGTTCATAAACTGTTCAATAATTATTATTTATCATTATCATTCGAAAAAGTAGGGCTAGAATGAATTATTTGAAATGTCCAAGTGTTGATTCAAGTAAAAATAAATTAATTCCTAGTGTTCATTAAAGATGAAAACAATCTAAGGCTGATGACCTATTACTCAAATCGTAGTAAAAGAAAAATCAAACTCCGCTGACCTACTACTTCGGTTCATTATAGCGTGACGCATGACAAACGTAGAATGCGTAGAAAGAAATGCGTAAATATTCTTTATGGTCGACCTCACTGAAATGTACAGAAAAGTGTTGACATTTCGTAGAAAGGAAATGTTCCAAATGCGTAAACCTAATCAATAATAAAGGTTCGCTTACATATTGATGTTCTTGGTGTGAAAAATCTTCATGTGATGTGTCCAACGATTCGATGGGCTTCCAGGCATCTCAATAGCTCGTTTACCGTCATCTCACGTCTTCTGTCGCGTATCGGCTTCCATTCTACTCGCAATGCACTTAGCAACACGTGCTCACGATTGCGATAACTTGTTCATAAACTGCACGCCTAACTCCGCGTGTCACCGCCATTATAGCTCGGCCTACCGAAAACATAGTGGTTTCAGCCCCACTCACTCCATGATTTCAGTTCAGCAATAATTTTCAGTACAGCTTTGACATACCGTACACTTTTAAGTTGATACTCTTACTGTCTTGCAAAGGTTCAAATTCGATGTTTCCTGACTTGGGAGCTAAACCTATCTGGGTATGTATGGAATGTGCTTCCACACAAAACGCCAGGCAATGTTGATCCCAGTCGTTGGCTAATCCTGTTGTCGGGTAATGAAAAATGCTTCAACACAAATCTGTAATGGTTTTCTGTAGTTTCCTATCTTCCTTCCAGGCATATGCCGGGGTTAGTCCCCAACCCCAACTATAGGCCACATTCGCTACCTTCCAATTCCTCGTCCTTACATTCACACTTTCCTCGCCAGACAACCACCACACGTGACGGTACTTGTAGCTCACCCCATGGGTGTCCGCATAGAAGTAGCTGCAAACTTGAGCGAGCCGAACATGTACTCGGACACTCCCGGCACTAACAGCCATACGCTTAAAAAATATAATATAAAAACATGAAGATTATTGCGTAAATGTATTATTCAAACTTCAATCGCATAATTAGGACACAAGAAATAACAAGTATTTCCGTGAAGAAATGTATAGCCCATTTTCATTTATCCTTTTTATGTTAATTGCCTCTATCAACATACAAAATTTCAGTTTGATTGCTGTAATGGATTCGTAGATATTGAGAACCGTCTAAATATATCGGATAGTCGACATGTTGGATTGTTATATATGTAGGCCTTAGAGTTATGTACTATTACATGAAGATTATTGTGTAAGTGTATTATTCAAACTTCAATTGCATGATTAGGACACAAGAAATAGTAAAAACGAGACTTTAAAATTTTGCACAGCCTCCATCTTCTGGTTCTGAAAAAAATTGAAATAAATTAGACGCCAGTGGATTAAAATTTGTATAAGCACATACCATACCAAGTCTCACTGTGCTTGTCCTTTTAAATATTCGCATTTCGCGTCGCCGGCAGGTTGGATTTGTGATCACCAGGTTATGAAAGTTCCATAGGTGAACTTATGTTTATAGCCTCTATCAACATACAAAATGTCAGTTTGACTGCTGTCAGATTATCAGATTTTGTGATCGGTCTAAATATTTTGGATGCTCGCCATGTTGGATTGTAACATATCTAGGCTATAGAGTTATGTACTATTAGATTACTATTATTGCGTAGGTTCATTATTCAAACGTTGACTTCGATCTCATGATTGCGTCACAAAAAATTAAAACTTAATTTTAAAAATTTGCACAGCTGCCATCTTGAGGTTATGTAAACAATTTGACAAAAATATATGTCAGTGCATTGCAAAGTGTATAAACAATTGCTGTACCAAGTTTTACTGCGTTCGGATTTTTAACTCGCCAGAAAAGTCTATTTAAATGTTTCAACTTCGCATGGCCGCCATGTTCGTTTTGTAGTTAACAGGTTTCTGAAAGTCCTTTGAACGATTTTGTAGTAGTGCCTTTTATCACCGTACAAAATTTCAGGTTGATATGAGTAATAGATTCGGAGATATAGAATGCCAGTGAAATATTTCGCACAGCCGCCACGTTGGATTGTTGAAACGTAATAAAATTTGTAGGGCACAGTCGGGGTCGGCCAGAATAGTAGTATGACCTTACCGAATTTAATTGAAATCTATCCAGCCACATACATTTTATTAGTGGGGGGGGGGGGGGGGGGGGGCACACACACGGACGCACACACACGGACAAAAGGTGATCCCATAAGCATATTTTTTCATAAATATAAATAGGCTAAGAGCGAGATTTTAAAATTTGACACTGGCGCCATCTCGTGGTTAAAAAAACAATTAAGTTTGATTGCTGGCACAGATTAGTCACAGATTACCTACTACTAAGATTAGTTGACATTGAGAATCGTCAAAATATTTCGGATGGTCACCATATTGGATATTTAGCCTACTTTTCACATTTTGCAAAAATGAGGAAAAAGTAGACTTATGAGATCGGGCAAATGTGTGTCTGTCTGTCTGTCCTTCCTTCTGTCTGTCGGTCTGTCTGGCTGTGTGTGTGTGTATGCCCCCCCCCCCCCCTATCAACTCCTAAACGGCTGGAGCAATCGAAAAAAAATTTGGTAGGAGTAAATATCTATACCTGAATATCTCACGGCCATATTTGAAAATGATGTCAGTGCTACCAACTGCTGAAAAATCGCAATTGAAATTTGAGCTCCATGTTGGATATCTTGGAAGGTATGAATGGGAGCTATTTCAAAATTGGCACACGTGTAGATAATAATATTGCATTTTAATTTCCAGGAGGCCATACATGGCAGTGTTGCCAAAATGATTATAAGCTTGCTGATAGGTTCAATTTTTAAATGCATATAACTTCTACACTATGAATTGGAATTCAACCAAATTTCGTATGTACTATGTGTAGACTACATACACAGATATGAATGAGCATATTCTTAAGAACCACCAGGGCTGCCAACTGTTAATAAATGCTATCAATTTATTTTATCCAAATACCAATATATCAGGAAGTATGCAAGCCGACAGCTTTAAATTATGCACACGCATAGTACCTGACATTCTATATTAATTTGGAGTAACTTATATACGTCAGTGCTACCAACACGATTCTAAGCCTGCTGAGAGGTCCAACTTTAAATACACGTAACTTCTATACTATGATTTGGATTTAAACCAAATTTCGTGTGTGTATGTGTACCATAACAGATATGACTATGCGTATATTTAGGAGCAACCAGGGCTGCCAACTGTTAATAAATACTGTCTCTATTTTTGTTACCCTAATATCAATATATCAGAAAGTATGCAAGCCAATAGCTCAAAACTTTGCGCACGTATAGTACCTGGAATTCTAGATTAATTTGGAGTAACTAATATACGTCAGTGCTGCCAACATGATTCTAAGCCTGCTGAAAGGTCCCATTTTAAAATGCATGTAACTTCTATACTAACTAATGGATTTCATTCTAAATTGACACAACAATAGATCATATTATTTCAGATTATTTCTGACCAATATATGTATGTCATTGATGCCAACATGATTTTACGCGCGCTGTTAGATGCAATGTTTAACTGCATGGAACGTCCATGTTATCCATTGGATTTCAACCAAATTTTGTATTCTGTACCTTAAGAGATGGAACTAAGAATATACTGTCACCAGGGCTGCCAACTGTATTTCTCTATTAGGCTACATTATGCCAGTTATACAGTATTTCGAACTAATTAGAAATTTCGATATTACCAACTTAATTGCGTCATTATTCTAGATAGATCCATTTAGATTAATCATTGGCATGAATCTTAAATTTTAAGAAAAGTAGGCTCTTTAGTTCGTCACGGAACTTCTTGTTATATACTTTGTAGGCCATAGAGCTATGTACTATTAGATGATGATTATTGCATAGGTTCATTGTTCAAACGTTGGTTTCGATCGCATGATTAGGACACAAGAAATTACACCTTAATTTTAGAATTTCGCACAGCCGCCATCTTGAAGTTATGTAAACAATTGAGCTGAATAAGATGTCAGTGCATTACAAGGTGTATAGTCTACCATTTGCTGTACCATGTGTGACGGCGCTCGGATGGTTTAAATGCGAGAAAAGTCTATTTAAATACAACAACTTCGCTTGGCCGCCATGTTCGTTTTGTAAAGAGTTTTTTGAGAGTCCCATCGTTACACTTCTATTAGTGCTTTTATCCACCATACAAAACGTCAGGGTGATATCTGTAATAGTTTCGGAGATATGGAATGCCGGTGAAATATTTCGCACAGTTGCCATGTTGGATTGGTGAGATGTAATAAAATTTGAAGAGCACAGTCGGGTCGGACAAAATAGTACTCTGACCTTACCAAGTTTCGTTGAAATCTCTCCAGCAGTTTAGATTTAATTAGGGAGGAGAGCGAGGCAACGGACACATGCAAACACACACATACGTGCACACACATGGACGATATGTGATGTCATAGGCCTATCTTTCATAAATGTAGTTAATAAAGGAAGCTTTTCTGTCGGTCAACACGACTGAATAGCTTTCATTAATAGAATTAAACATCACTGAAAAATGGCTTCTATCACTACTAAATGAAAATAGGCTAACAAGTAAACGAAAAGCAAGAACGGGAGGTTTAATTTAGAAAAGAAATACTATTATTGGTCACAAAGGAGCTAAAGTTCCGCTAACACGTACCTTGATGCTCGGTACAGTTGGGAGTCGAGTTCCGACTGTAACGTTCCAGGGCTGTAACGTTCCACATGCTCGTACCGAGTTCCAAGTTACAGTTCCGGAACGATACCGCAAGCCAGCTCGGGGCCGCGGTATGGCGTACGTTACGTAACGTGGAACACAGCGGTACGTAACGCATTTCAGTTCTGTTCCGGGTCCCTGGTGATTAGTTTAGTCGTTTATTAATGTTAAGTTTTGACCAATTGAGTAGCTACATTTGAGATTTGGTAAAGATGGCGGCAAAATAAACATGACACTGAGGTGCCCTTTTCTAGTGCTACTTCTGTACAAAATGTCGTGTTTCAATTGATAGGGGGGAGCAGATATATACACACACAGACACACAATGTTTCTTGAAAAATGTTCCTTAATACTAGCCACGTTCTTCCACTGGCAGTGATCTGTAAGAAAATCAGGCATTTTTAGAGTTTTAATATGTGCTTTAAATTTGTTGCAAATTATTATTTTATCATATTTTCATACATCATGTTACGGTATGTTGATTTAGGCGTTCAATTTTCCATCCTTCTTTATGGTGCACCATATAGTCTAAGGTTTAATACCAAGGGACTTTTTAGTGTTACGCTATACATTTATCTTGTGCCTTTGATATTTATCAATTCATTCATATCGGCTGATGTTGTTGTTTGAGTCTTCAGTCTTTTGACTGGTTTTATCCCGCTCTCCATGCCTCCCTGTCCTGAGCTAAGCGTTACATCTCAACATAGCTACCACACCCTACATTCGAGGCAAACTGTTTAACATATTCTAATCTCGGTCTACCCCTACAGTTCTTGTCCTCGACCTTTCCTTCCATAACTAAGTTTGCTATTCCTGGGTGTCTTAGTATGTGTCCTACCATCCTATCTCTTCTCTTCATTAGCAGTCGCCAGAAACATCTCTCCTCTCCCACTCGTCTTAATACCTCTTCGTTTGTAACCCTATCTACCCATCTGATCTTCATCATTCTCCTGTAACACCACATTTCAAACGATTCAATTCTCCTCTTTTCTGCTGCACCAATAGTCCAATTTTCACTTCCATAGAGCGCCACGCTCGATGCCAACAGATTTCTTTTCTGTAGAAATGCTTTCCTTGCCTGATCCAACCTAATTTTTATATCCTCTTTCCTCCGTCCATCACTGGTTATTTTGCTTCCTAAGTAACAGAAGTCTTCTGAGATTCGGAGATATAGAATGCCAGTGAAATATTTCGCACAGCCGCCATGTTGGATTGTTGAAACGTAATAAAATCTGTAGGGTACGGTCGGGGTCGGCCAGAATATTAGGGCCTACTATGATCTTACCGAATTTAATTGAAATCTATCCAGCCACTTAGATTTTAATAGTTGGAGGTGGGGGCACACACTCGGGCGCACACACACGACAAAAGGTGATCTCATAAGCCTACTTTTTCATAGGCCTAAATAGAAATAGGCAAAAAATAGATTTTAAAATTGACACTGGCGCCATCTCGTGGTTAAAAAAAAACAATTAAGTTTGATTGCTGTCACAGATTAGTTGACATTGAGAATCGTCTAAATATTTCGGATGGCCACCATATTGGCTTTTTATATACATTGTAGGCCATAGCGCTATGTACTAATAGATGATGATTATTGCGTATGTTCATTGTTCAAATATTGGTTTCGATCGCATGATTAGGACACAAGAAATTAAACCTTAATTTTAAAATTTCGCACAGCCGCCATCTTGAAGTTATGTAAACAATTGGGCTGAATAGGATGTCAGTGCATTACAAGGTGTATACCATTTGCTGAACCATGTGTGGATTTTTATATACATTGTAGGCCATAGAGCTATGTACTAATAGATGATGATTATTGCGTAGGTTGGTTTACATGCGAGAAAAGTCTATTTAAATACAACAACTTCGCTTGGCCTCCATGTTCGTTTCGTAAAGAGGTTTTTGAGAGTCCCATCGTTACACTTCTATTAGTGCTTTTTTCCACCATACAAAACGTCAGGGTGATATCTGTAATAGTTTCGGAGATATGGAATGCCAGTGAAATATTTCGCGCAGTTGCCATGTTGGATTGGTGAGATGTAATAAAATTTGAAGAGCACAGTCGGGGTTGGACAAAATAGTACTCTGACCTTACCGACTTTCGTTGAAATCGCTCCAGCAGTTTAGATTTTATTATGGAGGGGAGCGAGGCTACGGACACATGCAAACACACACATAGGCTACGTACACACACATGGATTATATGTGATGTCATAGGCCTATCTTTCATAGATGTAAATAATAAAGGATGCTTTTCAGTCGGTCAACACGACTGAATAGCTTTCATTATTAGAATTAAGCATCACTGAAAAATGGCTTCTATCACTACTAAATGAAAATAGGCTAACAAGTAAACGAAAGGCAAGTACGGGAGGTTTAATTTAGAAAATAAATACTGTTATTGGTCACAAAGGAGCTAAAGTTTGGTGTGTAGGTTACACTCTGCCTTAGGCCTATATGGCAACACTGCGAGAAGGTGAATTGGATTCCCATCTTAGCCATCTTAGAGTGGTTTTCCGTGGTTTCCCACTTCTACTCCAGGAAAATGCGTGGATAGTTCCTAAGTCAAGGCCACGGCCCACTCCTTTCCAAGCCATGCCATCATTACAAATACACACGTTACTAAAGACATCACAATAACAAAGTTTAGGCCTATCAGACAAATTCCATAAAAACCTCAACTACATGGACCGATGAACAATAGCCTATGTTCCAAACCTCTATATGGATCAACAATAAATATTTCGAATCAATGGGATCCATCGTATTGTTTTTAGGGAACATATTTCTAACGTAGGCTACTGAATGACCGCGATCGAAAAGAGGAAGGTGCCTTGCCCTGTCTGATGCGGCACGCACTCGGACTGAAATCAGTATTTTTTATTTTTATTGATATTTCAAGAAGTAATTATCCTATGTTTGAATAAATAATTTGCCTGGAATTGCATATGGCATCGTTCAAACTGAGATAGTTGTTGACGCAGAAAAAAAGGATCTTTTTATCAGGGTTCTAGGTAGGACAGTAGATAGACTACTGAAAAACATCCTTAGGCTAGATAGAGTATTTCGGTATCATGAAAGAAATGCCCCTAGATAAGATAACAGGTATGCAATTGATGTAGTTGTTGTGTAATTAGGCTATTATGTGACAGTTTGTAACAACCATCGTAACAGTGTAATAAACGCAGTGTTACAATTGCCGTGGTAACTAAATAGACTGTGTAATAGCCGTAGTAGTCTATGTAAAAAATCGGTGTAATAGCCATAATGGTTGATATAGCTAGTGTACAGTAGTACTGGTAACAGTCCTGTAATAGTCTGTAGGCCTACATACATTTTGGGAATTGCTGCTGTACTGTTACAGGCTCTGTACCGTTCCACTTTCCGTTGGAACATGAGAACCTGGAACGTTACGCATAGATACCGGGTGGCTGGTTGGTATAACCAGGAACGGTACGCAGTGTAACCGGGTACTGGTGGAAACGTTACTCTATTTCGATAACCAAGAACGGTACGCAGAGTAACTTTCCTACTGGTAACGCTGAGGAATCGTTCCAATCATGTACCGTTCCATACGTAACGTTCCGCTAACACGTACCTTGATGTTCGGTACAGTTGGGAGTCGAGTTCCGACTGTACCGTTCCAGGGTTGTAACGTTCCACATGCTCGTACCAAGTTCCAAGTTACAGTTCCGGAACGATTCCGCAAGCCAGCTCGGGGCCGCGGTATGGCATACGTAACGTAACGTGGAACACAGCGGTACGTAACGCATTTCAGTTCTATTACGGGTCCCTGGTACTCGGACGGTGTAGGAAGGCTTCACGAGACACATTATTTTTTTAAAATGTAGGCTATAATTAGGTAGTTAGTTGGTTAGATAGTTAGTTAGTTTGTCCATAGGAGTTGCTTGTTGTACGCAGACTAGTCACTTATCCGGATTGTTAAAACCGTATAGGCTACCTATATTACTTGGTTCCACAGTCAACGGTTACCAGCTCGGCTCTCACAGAAATGGAAAATGCGCCAAGATTTAATTTTGCAAATTACACATAGGCTGTAATTAGGCCTACTATTCGTATGACATATTTAGCATTTCCAAAATCCAACAATTTTCGCTTGAATCGAACCTGCGAACTTGGAAAAATAGTCAGTCACACTTGATAGTTTTAAAAATCCCACATTTGCGACAGCACGGAGGAGCTGCAAGTCCGCATGTTGAAGGCTCCAATCCCGGTACCGACAGCGGCCAGTGGCCTTCCATGCAGGCAAATGGCGGTATGCTACCTTGTTCCAAGTCCCGGGGCTCCTACTCCATACATAGTCCTTAAATATACAGATATTGCATACACATTAGGCCTACTACAATCACCTCAGAAACACGGGTTATCAGACAAATCCAGCAACCACCCAGTACAAGGTATTGTTGACCATGAAGTTCCAAGCCCCTTGTTGTTTTAAGGGATGGAATTAATTATTGTTTACATTCAAGACGGCGGATGAACGTAATATTCAATATAATTACTTTGTAGGGCCTAACTATGGCAGGTTATAAGAGTCATATGAAGTTTTACGGATGGCAATTTGGTAAGAACTGATCTATTGAAACGTACCGGTATGTTAAGGATTAGCCAATAATACAGTAGCCTACTTAAGAATTAGGCACCGCCGCCATACTTAGACAATTAGTAATTAGACTAGATTGTTATAGGCCTAACTTTGGCATCCGACTGCCCTTATAAGAGTGAGTCTCGAGTTTAGTAGAGATCTGATGACTGGTTCAGCCGGGAACTGACTTAGGCATTTAAATTCAGGTGGCCGCAATTTTAAATGGTCGCAATAAAAAGAAGTGTAGTTGAAGTTCTCATGTCTGTAGCTAAATTAATTCTAATTGCATGAGGCTTTTAGGGATTGGTTGGCATAAACACACATGACATAGACTACACCAATACACACAGACACCCGAGTGATTTTAGTAAGTCTAGACTATTTCATCTTATGAAATTAGGTTCAAAAAGGAATACATCCTCCCTCTCGTTCCCTCGTGTGCAAGTAGCCTATTGGCTATTGCCACTTAATCTGCAGTTCGGGACACGAACCGCCACTACTTTTGTTCAAATATTAAAATAGTCTCTCACAGAATCATGCAGTGTGCCTATGGTTTGTGATGAACTATGTGACTTCGTTGAGTATTTTATGGGTCTGATGACCTTGTAGTTCCGTCTTTTAAAACAACAATAACTAACTGAGTATTTTGGGAGGGCATTAATTTAACTTTCTTTTTGTGGAAGGCTGTGAATTTAAAATGTAGAGATTTGAAGCCCTTCTTTCAGTGTTACCTATACAAAATTGCATTTGTAACTTTTCAGTCGGTCAACACGATTATGCGCAATGAATAGGCGGGGAACAAGATATAAATATAGGTTATACACACTCCTGGAAAAATTACATGTATTAATTTATTAAATTGCCCCACTTAATTGAGATAATTAATTAATATGACATTTTTCCAGGAGTGTGTATACATATTTAGTCTATATAATTGTACCCCGCCAACTCACTAGGCACAATCGTGATGACCGACTGAAGAGTGACAAATTACAATGTGAATTTAAAGGTAGGGAATGCGTAGCAAAATCCCTGGTTATCAACGTTGTTACGTGGCGTACGGATCCATAACGCTCCAAGCCTGCATGTGACCATTTTGGCTTACCTCCGCTGCACTCATGCTTCCCTGCTGTTTCAGCCAGCTTCATGCGATGTCTCGGACGGCGTACGAAGGCTTCACACAAGACACATATTATTAATTAATTAAATAATAATGTTATTGGTTTTACGTCCCTTTTAACTACTCTGGCTTTTAGAGACGCCACAGTGCCGGAATTTTGTCCTGAAGGGAATCTTCAACGTGCCAGTAAATCTACTGACACGGCTCCCTCGCATTTGCGCACCCTCAAATGCCAGCTGGCTGCGCCAGGATACGAACCGGCAATATTGGACCCAGCAAACGAGAACAACCGCTGAGCCACGCAGCCAGTCACATTATGTTACTACTTTATTATATTATTAAGGTAGTTAGTTTTCATTTCATTTCATATTTATTTACCAGTGAATTACACTATATTTACAGTACACTGAAGAGGGTCTCTGAAAAGGGCAAAGCCGGACTTCGCATTTCAAATGCATCAGTTTGTTTGTTTGTTTGTTTGTTTGTTGGTCCATTAGAGTTACTTGTTGTACGTAGACAACTTATCCGGACAGTTAAAACCGTATGGCGGTTATCAGCTCGGCTCTCACAGATACGGAAAAGTTGCCGAGATTTAAATTTGCAAAATAGCCAAATAATTAAAGTTTTCTTTCTTAGTCGGTTTACCCTCCAGGGCTTATCCCTCGGACTAAGCGAGGAATCCCACCATTACCGCTTCCAAAGCAGTGTCCTGGAGCTTGAAACATCGAGTCGTGGGATACAACTGGGGAGGTGGGACGAGCACCTTGCCCAGGCGGCCTCACGTCCAAAGCGAACAGGGGCCTCATGGGAAGGAATGGGAAGATTGGGAGGGAAAGGCAAGGAAGAGGGAAGGAGGCGGCTGTGGCCTTACGTTAGATTCCATCCAGGCATTTGCCTGGAGACGAAGTGGGAAACCACGGAAAACCACTTCGAGGGTGGCTGAGGTGGGAATCGAACCCCATCTACTCATTTGGACCACCCGAGGCTCAGTAGACCCCGCTCCAGGCCTCATGCCATTATTCAAATTTCGTGGCAGAGCCGGGAATCGAACATTGGACCTCCGGGGTGGCAGCTAAGCGCGCTGACCACGGAGGAGACAATAATTACATATGGGGTAGAGTCAAGTTACTCCGTGATATCAATTAACACCGTGATAAAGGTTCAATTCCGAAAGTTCTAAGTTTTTACCAACAGATGGCAGTAGAAACCAGGAATCCAGGAAGCCCTTGCGTTCTATCTTTGACCAACTCAATGAGGTAAAATAAATATTAACAGAGAGTTGGCATTTCAAAAAGTGATCCACATCCAGTGAAATCTGTGGTGAAGATTTTAATTTCTTATAAACAGTTGTTCCATTGTATAAGTTTCATTTTAACACCAGTCAGAGGTAAGATGCAGACCATTCGCATACAAAACTTACATGCATGTAGGTTACTCATGCAAGGTGTGTGAGCTTAGCAATAAGTACGTTTTTCTTAGGTTAGACGCTGAAATGGCGCCAAAACGGAATAAAGAGGCTCGCTCCTACACAGCTGAAACACTTGAAGCATTGAGGTAGATGAAGGAAGAAGGATGGTCAGTATACAAGGGCAATAGACGTTTTAATAACCCGTGGAGTACACTAAAGGATTATTGCACAAAATATTCAGCCTATCCAGGGCGTGCAACCCTTGCAAAAATTGGAAAGCCATTCGTTGTGTCACCAGAATTTGAAGTGAAGATAGTGTCTCAAGATAGACACAATAGATTGGCCTTGGCCTAATTCCAGACCCCAGAACAATGACGATGATGGTTGCGGTACGTGAAGTGGCTCCCCTGGTGGATGACACCAAGAGGAAGAATGGAGTCGAATGGATTTATTATCAGTTTTGTAATGTCTGGTACCTATAATGTCTATTTTATGTGTGATAGGTGTGAGGAATCTGATAGTGACTAAGAAGACTAAAAATATGTTTAATGGAAATGTTTTAATAGAATATTTTTTATAAAAAAACTGTGCAGTGAAATGTTTCAATATGGGCAATATGGGGTAATAGAAACTTATAGGCTAGTCTACATACGATTTGAACACTTTTATTATACATTAAAAAAACATTAGTTTTCACGATTAAGAAGTAGCCTACACTGAATGGTGAACACCATGCTATCACGGAGTAACTTGAACACTATCACGGAGTAACTTAAATATCACAAAAAAAAAGCTTAGTATCACGGAGTTAATAACTTTACACTGTAGCCTAATATTCGTACGACATATTTGCCATCTCGAAAATCCACCAACGTTGGTTTGTATCGAACCCGTGAACTTGGACATATGAGGCGAGCACTCATGTCGGGTCTGGTAAACAACTTGTAGTCTCTTAGTCTCGCACTTGATACTTTAAAAAATCCCACACGCGACATCATGGAGGAGCTGCAAGTCCGCATATTGAAGGATCGAATCCTGGCACCGACAGCGGCCAGTGGCCTTTTCCCTAGACAAATGGTGGTGTGCTACCTTGTTCCAAGTCCCGGGGCTCCTACCCCATACCTAGCCTACACAATACTATAGTCAACTCAGAAACACAGGTTATCGGACAAATCCAACACCCACCCTGTAGGCCTACACGGTGCTGTAGACCAAGGAGTTCCAAACCGCTAAAATGAGCCAATTGTTTGGGTCTCTTCCGTCGTTCTGTTGTAGAAACTAAGAAACAAATCAGATGCTGTTTGAAGTAGGCTAATGACTATATTGGATCAGCTACAAAATTAGCGTGCTGATTTAAAACGGTTTAACATTGTATAGGCCTACAAATAGCCTAACCAAAAGGTTTAGGAGATTTCACTTGCTTTACTTGCTGGAATGCCCAAACTCTTCAAACATTTCAACATTTTATTTTAGCGGCTTATACTGATTTCTTTTCATATCTCATTCCTGAGGCTACGTTCCTTAGGCCTCTACTTTTCCACAATCATGCGTTCTATTAGTAAACCCACCAAAGTACGTTTTTATTTATATTAGACGATAAAAACAGAAAAACTTACAATAAATAGGCTGTGTTAGAAGCAAGGGGATAAGGGACGTGGAACAAGAGCAAAATGGATGCTAGTGCTTCAAAGGGAAGAAGAGGAATCCTATGGTACTGGCAAGTTCTTACAACCGGAAAAATCCTGCTTGAAATGTGTCACTAAAATGTTGTTCTAGATACAATTTCCCTTTCTTCCCGGAACTTTTCAACATACAAAGCAGAAATGTTTAGATGTAATTCCTTCTTATAGACTAGGCCTATGTGTTATAGACTATACTAATACGCCGTTTTCCAAAATTTACTTTAGTTTAATTTGCCACATAGAAAAGAGACTTACAACTTGTGTGGACGTTGGTTGGTGACCAGCGGGACCCAACTGATTTCGTGATTGCTTCCACTTACATGCGCCGGGGTCCTCTCTGGCATCTTTCCTGTTGACCTCCCTTGATCAACTTTTTGTTCTCTACCGACCCTGATGGTATTAGGGAATCAGAGGTCTAGGGAGTCTTTCAAATTCCCACCTTAATTGGCCCTTGTCTCATCGGGAGATATGGAACTGCGCCCATAATCAGTGGTATTTCCAGATCCTTTTAATTAGTCCGATTGAACTGCGCCCATAGTCAAGTCGGCTGTTAGCCCAAGGTCGGTTTAAAGGGAAGTGACAGACTGTCTCCCACCACTAGCTTCTGCACTGCTGAGAATAAGAGGTAGTCCTCTGTCCCGATAAGCAGCTGTACTACGGGCCTCCGGGGGTGGCAGCTAATCACACTAACCACTACACCACAGAGGCGAATAATAATGATGATAATAATAATAATAATAATGAAAATCCACAGCCATCTTCCAGTCATTGGACCGGGTCAGGAATGGAATGAATGAAGCCCCCATCTAGCGCCGAGGATAGGCATTGTGCCGCCTTCCTAAGCCTGTCGCACTTCTCTGGGACAATGATTAATGAATGACAGATGAAATGAAATGATAATGGAGAGTGTTGCTGGAATGAAAGATGACAGGGAAAATCGGAGTACCCGGAGAAAAACCTGTCCCGCCTTCGCTTTGAATCTCACATGGAGTGACAAGGATTTGAAGCACGGAACCCAGCGGTGAGGGGCCGGTGCGCTGTTGCCTAAGCCACGGAGGCTACACTAATAATAATAATAATAATAATCAATAATAATAACAAAGTCATCAGGGAGTGGGAAAACAACATCAAAGGCATAAGCATTGGTACTCTGGAACAGAAAATATAAGTAAAATGCCTAGCTTTTGCTGATGATCTAGCTATCTTTACCAAGACTAGTGAAGAAACCAAGTATGCCATAGAGAAGTTACATGAGTTAGCATCAAAGACAGGACTCCAAATATCGTATGAGAAGACGCATTTCATAGTAAATGGAGACCAGAATATCCCGAGATCTCCACTACAAACCAACTATGGAATAATTAGACACGTACATTCCTTCAAATATTTAGGAGAAATTATTGTACCGTCTGGATTGGACAGGAAAGCTAATTTAGAAAGAGCTACCAAACTTCAGAAAGCATACCGAATAACATGGAATCACTATAATAAAAGAGTGATGTCACGAAATGCAAAACTACGGCACTACCAGACAGTTGTTCTTCCGGAAGCATTGTACGCCTCCGAAACTATATCTCTAGGAGGCCACTCTCAAATTGGTGAAATCGAAATCCAGGAACGTAAAATTCTCAGGAAAATATATGGCCCCGTTTATGTTAATGGTGTATGGATTAAAAGGAAAACCACAGACTTGAACACAGTAATCAATAAGTTCACTGATACCGTGCGTAAGAGACGATTGAAATTTTATGGTCACATCTGCCGAATGGACAACACCAGATATGCACAAAAAAAACTGCTTGATATAATTAATTCAAAGAAGGTCAAAATCAGTTGGTTAGAAGAAATCAAACAGGACTTAAAGGAAATAAACATTACAGAAGATAGCATCATAAATCGCAAGACTTTTGGAACCCGAGTTACAAATCACACTTTCGCCGAAAAAGCTAAAAAGACCACTGGAAAAAAATGGACGGAGGAACGTAAGAAGGGGCATAGCGAGTTCATGAGGAGATTTTGGGAGGAGAAGAAGAGGAAAGCTCCATCAACCCGAGTCAACAAGTTCAAGCGCGCTCCCTAAGTGGGCAAAACGAAGAAAGAAAGAAAGAAAGAAAGAAAGAAAGAAAGAAAGAAAGAATAATAATAATAATAATAATAATAATAATACAACTCTGTCTAATCCACCATAAATAACTACCCCTCTAGTTTTGTTATACCGGTACAATAAAAAATATAATAATCTTCTAAATGGTAAGATTACCTCAAACTAGATTATTAAACATTTTCAATAACAAAACTATTTTTAAAATATGGTTAGGTTGTCGAAAACATCCCACTGTACCAGTTAATGCTAATATTGCTAGAACAAAAATTAAATATTAGTGTGTTTAGAAAACTGTACCTGTTTTATGTATCCCAGGCCAACACTAATCTCTTGTCCGCAACCTGGACAGGGTATATTTAGTTGTTCGCAATCAAGACACAACCGATTTGAAATGAGTCACTTCAAATTCACACCACTCGACACAACATAATTCGGTAGAGGGGTGGAGGGAGGGAAGCTACCTGACCGCCCTCAATGGACGCAGTTCCACAGCCAATTTTCGAAGGCTGATGCTAATGACCAGGGTCATTAGTGAAGATTGGGCGCAGTTCCATACAACCCGTCTCATCTTTCCTGATACCCTCATTCTTCGAAGAGTCAGACCTCTTGTTTTTCTTTTCATCATATCTCCTGCCTTCTGCGCAAGGCCATAAAGGAGGCAGGATGTGTGTAGCCCCACCACTTAAGGTGCATCCTGGATTGTGCTACACCCTCAAGGGCTCACGGCTGTTGAGTTCGGGAGAATACCTGAGCTGCGGGTTTTCCCCCTTTTTCCTGTAACTCTGAGGTGGACCCTCTCCTATTTCACTTTCCTATCTGCCTTTCATGGCTCTACATCCTTCCAAATCCGTCAATTCTCACTCTTCGAGGGATGAGGGCATTTCTTTTACCTGTACTTTATTTCCCATATAAACTTACCTCCCATTTTGTAGTTTTCTTCTCCTAATCCGTAAGTTAGTTTTAGTTCTAGTGTTCATTTCATCATATTTCGTTTTCACCCCCAAAAATGTAGAGGCCGATAACCTCGATGTTAGGCCATTTAACATCAATTATCATCGTCCTCAAATTACAATTTCAGCAATACATTCGCCGACAGTGAAAACTGTAAGTCCGGCTTACGTTGTATGCACAGTGGAATGTTTGGATTGTATTTCTCAGAACTCCTCGCCACAAGAAACGCAGCAACGAACTTGCCAGCATTACTACAGAAAAATTTGTATCACCGATTATGGATAGTCTGTTATTGCGCATACCGAAATACCGGTGACTTCCAAATGACTTATGTAGGCCTACTAACTGCTCAGAAGGAAAGTTCATGAAGTCTAATAAAAACCGAGTGCACCTAATGGAATTATATTTTAATAAGGTTCAAGGTATGCCAAGTTTCTCTCAGATTTAACACCACGCTATTTTATCTTGTAATATAATTTACATTTTGATATTGCAGAAATTATACTGACAATTAGTGTCAAACATCTTAGCTATGCTATCCTTGGCGTACAGCTCTGTGTGAGCAGTTGAGTAACTAACGTGATTTCAAGTAGAACGCCCAATTGTCTAGGCCGTTAGTGTAGAGGGCAGCTCGTATCCAGTCGGCCGTGCTTCAACAAACCGAGGTCGGCATTAATGGCAGCATTGAGTTCAAAACATTCTCAATTGACCGGGTGCGCTTAAAGAGGGCTTTTTAGCTTACGCGTGGCAAGAATTGAATTTGGTCTTTAATAGTTGATGGTGTCCGGAATACAGTCCAGGAAGTTCTAGACTTGGCCAACATAAAACATCTTACATTGCGAGACGAACATACACAGGTTGAATGCGGGAAAAGGCCAAGGACGGGAAAGATATAGGCTAACGACAGATCAGCCTGCACAAGGAAATTCCTCCAGTTCAGTATAGACAAGAGGCAGCAGCTGCACGAGTAGCCAACGGATCCCACATCGCTCAAACAACCAGCTAAGTTCTTAATAGAGTAAAGGTAAGTAACCCCGTGATACTAAGTTCTTTTGTTACTATTTCTGAAATTTTAGAATTCAGTTATTTCGATTCATTTCACGTTAAAGAGGAATGCCCTACGGAACATTTCTGGCATATATCTTACAAATTCATAAGTTATTTCAAGGTATTAACTAACAAAATCCGGTAGTAGAAGGAGGTAACGCCGTGATATTCAAGTTACTCCGTGATAGCATGGTTTTCACCATTCAGTGTACTTTTAGTCGTGAAAACTAATGTTTAATGTAATAAAAGTGTACAAATCGTAATTAGGGCCTAGACTGTACGTTTCTATTACCCCACATTGCCCATATTGAAACATTTCACTAGACAGTTTTTTTTATTCGCTCACTGAAACATGAAATAGCCTTTACCAGCATATAAAATCTTGGCCAATAAAGTAAAAGTTCACTCGAGTAGACCACCTCAAGGTGTAGGCAGGGGCTCTCAAACATTTTCTGTCGCGACCCCCTTCTGAAACATGAATTATCTAGCCCCCCCCCCCCCGAAGTTTCTTTCCGTTCTTAGCACTTCTCATAGGCTACTTCGCATAAAAAGAAAAAGGATCACATGATCCTTGCTTCTGTCTAATAAATGCCACTACCTGTTACAATAATAATAATAACACACAATTTACTATTTTTAGAGCAATTCAAAGTACAACAAAATTTTGGAAAAAAATGTAATGGCGTTACTTGCATCATTTTATTGAAAATCAGGCTAGCCACTTCCACTGAACACACACTAGAATTCACCTGTTCATTACTGTCTTTGAACTGACTGCAGAGGCCTGGCTCATTTCGAGTCAACAATGCCAGAAATAGAAGAATCTATTCTTGTAAGGAAGTGCTGTTCACATTGTCAAGCGACTTATTGTCATTAGTGGTTGTTAAGTGTTTTGGCGAGGAGATATCACTGCGGGTGGTGGGTGAAAGGGTGCTGTGTGGGAAATGTTACTCTGCACCTTTTCTCGGAATTCCTGCTGGCAGGATCTACTGGTCAGTTCTTGTGAAAGAAAACAGCAAGAGTACGAGTTTATTAGTCTTGAATGGTCGTGGGAGCTTCCTGCCTATGATAGGTTCATGGATATGAGGTTAGCGACAGGCCTATTATTTGTTACAAAATATAAACATTTCAATCAGAGCCGGCACCCCCCAATTTGAGGACATCTGTCTGTAGCGGCTAGCGTTCTTAGCTGCCACCCTGGAGGTCCGGGTTCGATTCCCAGTTTTGCCAAGAAATGTAATTCTAGTGTGAGGGCTGGAGCGGGGTACACTCAGTTTCGTGGGTTAAAACTGAGAAGAGGAGGGTTCGATTCCCAGGCATTCTGGAAGTGGTTTTCCCCACTTCAACTCCAGGTGAATGCTGGAATGGTTTCTAACTTAAGGCCACGGCTGTTGGAACCCGTATGTCAACTCCTGTCACATATTACCACTACTGCTAAACATGTGGACAACAACTTCGATATAGCCTAATAGTACTTGCTAATTTCATTTGAAGAATAACTTATACGTATGTTATGGGGTTGGTGGTGGGGGGTGGAGGGGGAGGGGGTGAGGTGGGTTCGGAAGAAATTAATTTGCTCCCCTCTCCGTGCAGCCACTGCTAAGTTGTCCTATTAACTCTTCTATGCCACAAAATATCGCAAGACTTCCCAAGTATTTGGATTTCATCAATTGGGTTTTTAGAATAGTCCTCTAGTTTATCTCACCATTGTTGAGCAATCATACATAGCCTATCTATTCCAGGGCAGTACTGAAGAGATTAGGCCTAGACTACTAAATATTTTAATTTACTGAAGTACAGATTTTACATTTAAGTTTAATTATTTCTTGTCTTTATGTTACAGATATTGTGTTGCCAGTAATATAGTAATAACCCCTGGCACTACAGCCCATGAAGGGCCTAGGCCTACCAAGCGACCGCTGCCCAGCCATATGGCCTGCAGATATTGGGGTGATGCGTAGTCAGTCCATCGGGTCCCCTCAGCCGTAAATCTTGGGTTTCGTGACCGGGGCGCCGCCTCGCTGTTAGACAGCTACTCAATTGTCCTCACGAGGCTGAGTGCACCCCGTTCCAGCCCTCGCGTCAGTTTCTAAAATCACTGAAGAGCCAGGAATCGAATCCGGGTCCTCCGGGTGCGAGGCAGATTGTGTTACCAGTGGGTCAGATAAAACAACAGAGTGGACAATCATCTTGAGAATTCGACTGACCTTGGATAGTATTTGTTACGTTTTATTCTCGAAAAATTGTTCCACTTGAAACAATGATTTACATAGCCTACATTTTCACACATCTACATTCTACGAACAGAGAAGTCTCCTGTTAATTTATTATTCGAAAATATTAATAGAATACCAACATAGGTTGTTTTTAATGTAGTTTTTCCAATTGCATGTCAATTAATACATGTGCAAGTTTTCATTCTTTTAAATTTAACACTAATTTTGTAAAGATATCCATTTTTTGACATTGTTAACTAGTTTTTTAAGATTTAATAGGCTATCATTTTCACGCTGATGATGGAAACATTGCAATTCCGAAAAATGTACGTCGTTTAATCTTTTATTAAACAAATTCTCCAAGTAGGCTATTGATAAGGCGCATATTCAATTTATTAATTCTATCAATCAATACGGGTAATATCTACCCATAATTACCATTGTCAAAATGATTAATGTGTACGCATTCTATAGATACTGTGTCGTTCTATTTTTTATTTGAGGTATAGGCCTAATTTGAATTGTAATAATATTCTCAAAATTCTTCTCTAGGCTATGCAATATGGCCTTCAAAACTAAAATAATCCTCAATGAGGTAGCATGGGTCCGTAGACTCAGCGCGACTAATGACGGTGTAAAATACCACGAGTCAAAAGGGGGAGGGTTAGAATTATTGTATTCAACACTAAAAAAATTCTCATGTAAACTTTTAACCCTTAATAGGTAACCAGAAAAATGAAGTAACATGTGGCGTAGTCTACAGGGTGATTCTTATTAACGTTTAAAACTCTCTATAGTGACGTATTGAGACGAGTAATTTGATATAGGACACCTAGGGTCGCAAGTGTCCGGAAATACTTTAAAAGTGTACCACAACTGTTAAACACATGACGTCATCAGGTGACGGCTCAGCTCGAGCGGTCAGGCCCGTGCTCTCTTACGCAATCCAAAGCAAACGTTTAATATCATATCACTCTGGTTCCGTGTCTTAATGTCAACAAACTATCTGTTCCACCTGAAAGGAGAAGAGAGAGAACAAAGAAAACTGATGGATAGGCCCCAGATTTGAACCTCGAACCCCACGCGCCCGAGACGCACACGCAGACTCGGAGCCAGAGTCATATGACATTCAACGTTTGCTTTGGATGCTTTGGTGTGCCTTGATAGCTCGAGCGTAGCCGTCACCTGATGACGTCATATGTTTAACAGTTGTGGTTCACTTTTAAGGTATTTCCGGACACTTGCGGCCCTAAGTGTCCTATATCAAAATACTTGTCTCAATGCCATCTACGTCGCTATAGGGAGTTTTAAACGTTAATAAGAATCACCCTGTATATCTGCCTGAACCTTAGTCTACTTTTCCCCTGATGGGAATAAAACCTAGGCGAGTAACTTATAAAGAAGTAGCCTACCTTTAACACACAATTCATCATTTAGAAACCAATTTCGAAGTTGATTCATTGCTTAAGTTACTTATTAAAGGTTTAGTATATTGACTATCTTCTAAGTGAAGCAATCACTACGTAGAGAATTAAACGCGAAGATATAGCCTATATCCGACAGTACTGAACTGACCCAGCTGCCTGAATGTAGAGACAGAGACAGTTAATATAGAGAAAATTAATAATGATTAGGCTACTGTTAAATTTCTCCTTTTCGTTAAAAGCATCTCATACGAAGAAACTGCTAAATTAAACTAGAACTAGCTGGAAATTGTGCAGGGCAATTTTAAATGCAATAAGCCCTAACAACAAGTTTATTGAAAGACAAGAGTTGGCAATTATTTTCCTTTCAGCTATACCAGATAATACAGTGAGGGTATAGAACGGAACCTCACAGGGGCTGTGTGGCGGCCGGGTACTGTATATTGCAGCGTGTCGAGCAAGTCATTGACGCTAAGCAGCATAGCGCCCAACTAGTTTAACACATTTACCGTATTTAATAACCATCATTACTTAGAATACATAGGCGCCTCCGTGGCTTAGGTGGCAGTACGCCGGCCTCTCACCGCTGGATCCGTGGTTCAAATCCCGGTCACTCCATGTGAGATTTGTGCTGGACAAAGCGGAGGCAGACAGGTGTTTCTCCGGGTACTCCGGTTTTCCCTGTCACAAATTTCATTCCAGCAACACTCTCCCCTGTCATTTAATTTCATCTGGCATTCATTTAATCATTGCCGCAGGGGAGTGCGACAGGCTTCGGCAGCCGGCACAGTTCATATCCTCGCTGCTAGATGGGGGCTTCATTCATTCCATTCCCTGACCCGGTCGGTCGACTGGAAGCAGGCTGTGGATTTTCCTTGTCACTTAGACTAGCCTACATGAATTTCAGAGTAGTTGCTGGAAATGCTGACCTTCATTTTCTAAACACACATTGCACCAACGTAGGAAGTTTTGGTACACTCGCTGTAATTCATCCTCACTGATATTTTGTATCGGTGCAGTTATTTCGTTCTCGAGGGCCTCCGGAGTACGCGGATTGATTCTGTATCCATACCTTTTGTTTGGGATTCCTCCACAAGGAAAAATCGCACGGTTTTAAAACAAACGGACACATTTACTGGAAGACTTCTTCTTGAGAAGATAAGTTTCCACTAGGAAACTTCAATGTTTTGCTCTATAGCTAACCATGTTCACGGGATACGACATACGCTACAGTACTTCACCACAAGTCTTAATTAGCATATCGCAACTATACCTGTCAACCAAGCAAGTTGACAGCGTGACACGTGTAAACAAAGAATAGTTCCCACGTCGATCGTCTACAATCAAAACCTGAAAGGTGTGAGAACTTGCTGATCTGAGAATATCACGAGGTGACATGTCCTGACAAGGATGTTGCAACACAATTCCCTTGCATGAAGCCTCCAATCAACTTGTAAAGGCAATGCCTTGTCTCCGCAATCATTGCTCTCTGTCTTCAGCACTTCGTTTCATCTCACAGCAGGAACCGTATTGAAGAGTTAGTGTGATGTCTTGCAGGAAACATTTTCTTGGTCGACCTCGGCATTTCTTCCCTGTGATATTTCCTTCTAGGAGATTCGTTAGGAAAGCGTTATGCCGCAAGATGTGGCCAGTGAATTTTGCTTTTCTTTTATGGATAGTTGATCTCAGTTCTCTTTTCCCTTGAATTTCTTGCAGGATGCTGATGTTAGTCCCCTTTTCAATCCATTTTACCCGTAATATTCTCCGCCAGACCCACATCTCAAACGCTTCAAGTCGCTTCCAATCCTGACCTCTGATCGTCCAAGATTCACATCCATACAGAAGCACACTCCACACAAAGGACATGACAAGGTTCTTTTTAATTGCAATATCCAAATTTGCATTAATCAAAAGATTTTTCTTATTATTGAAAGCCTGCTTTGCGAGCGCTATCCGCCTTCTAATCTCTTTACTACACCTGTTGTCATTGGTGATTACACTTCCCAAATAAGTGAAACTGGTGACTTGTTCCACTAACTTGTCCGTAAGCTTAATGTTTGTTTGAATGTTCTCAGGAATGTTTCCTCACAACTAACACCTTGGTTTTCTTAGCATTAATGTCAAACGTAACTTTGTCAACGCTGATGACAATACATTTAACATTCTGGACAACATCTTCTCGGAGTCCGCTACAATTGCTATGTCATCTGCAAATCTAATACATTGAATATGATGACCATTTATGTTTACTCCTTTAGTATTTGCCTTAAACTTCTTTATGGCTTTCTCAATGAATACGTTAAAGAGGTACGGTGATAGAGAGCAGCCCTGTCTCACACCCTTTCTGATTTTTGCTGTCTGAATGCATCCTCCAATATCGACCATCGTGATCTGTCTCCCATAGAGTTTCAGTATCATCCTCCGGTCTTTCCAGTCCAACCCTGTAGTTTTAAGAATTTTGAATAATATGTCCCAACTATCGTTATCGAAAGCCTTTTCGATGTCTACAAACGCCACGTATGTGTTTCCATTCATCTCCAACCTCCTTTCCAAAATTGTTCTAAGGGCCAAGAGTGCTTCTCTTGTTCCTGTTCCTATTTGAAATCCAAACTGATCTTGATCAATCTGTGAGTACAACTTATTATTTATCCTGTTCTTTATTATTGATAGTGGTATTTTAAATTTATGAGAGAGCAGAGTTATGGTTCTGTAATCAGAGCATTCTATTGCCTACTATTCCCTTTCTTTGGTATCAAAACCGTTCTACTCTTGATGAAGTCTTCTGGAATTTGTCACTGCCCACTTAATCTATTTGGGTACCGTACACTCGTGTTGACGGAGTGAAAAGCGATCATATAGGTTACTTAGCAAGACTGAAATATTGCTTCTAACATTAGATCTATTTATTAAACTACACATCTCCTCTTGTAAAGCACATGTTAAATAAAAGAAATAACCTTTATACAATGCTCACATACAGTAAATCTAGCAACAATAACATACACCAACATAGCGCAGTCGGCACATTCTTGCTGGCTGCATGAGAGCATTATTGTCTCGCGGTAGAAAAATATGAGCCAAGCTTCTCGATCTGTAGGAAGGCTGTGGTTATACGTTGTCATGAAGACGTGTGTAGCCACAAATGGGAACCCGGGCCGAAGGACGACAACAGTACATCACCACAGACACAAATCACAACCTGCCAATTTTCCAATGGGGGTGGGGGTTCTAACCCCCCCCCCCCAACCCCCCCCCTGGTTACGCCACTGGTTCAACAATTCCCCGAATTACGGTTATCTCCCAGTTACGAATGAGTGAAATTTGTCGCATGTTTAGTGTAAGCAACTAAACCTTTTTCCGGCTACATGTTGCATTATTGTAAGGTTAGTAGGTGACAAAGATCTTCGAAAATGATATTTTAGGCGTTCAGGGCCAGTTGCAATATAAAGCACAGGATTTTGTTGATAAAACCGAATAAACATAAAAATGAGTAGCCTATTGTATAACTCATAAATCAACATGATACACCGTGAGAGGACATGCCCACTTTTGCTGAGACTTCTGTAAATGTTTTCTCTTGTTGAGAGACACGCAGTCTTCATGTTGGTAGCACAGATAGATTCGAGTTTATTTTGTTCCTGTCAGGGGAACAGGAACAGGAATGTTCTGCATTTACCATTTCTGTCAAAAATTAACTTCATTTTTTAAAGAACTGTTTTTTGTTGTTGTCCTTTGTGTATATTGTATTACTGTACTCGAAAACGTCTGGACCAAAATACATGAAACCTTTCTTGTGTAATAATATCTAATTGAGAAATGGAAATACTTGTTGAGTTAATAGTTCATTTTAGGGGATTGAGCCATCTTGGTCATCAGACCCGTATAGTTGGGTGTGTGTTGAAGTTGTCCCCCACCCCATTGGTCGATCCTGGCTCTGCTACTGCGCACACGCATCTACTCTAGGCGAGCTCCAGAAGCGGAATCTGTGTGTGTACATTTGCGCACCCTCAAATACTAACTGACTGCACAAGGATTTGATCCTGCAACCTTGGGAACAGCAAGCCAGAACGTTACCGGTGAGCCACGCAGCCAGTCATGGCTGAAATGAGCACGATGTTCAACGATGTAAACTACAACGTAATATCCCTTCGCTACTAAATCACCTATTTTTGTTGGCCCTAGGTAAGAACTAGAGCACCAAGAAATGTATTGAGTAATATGAAAAGATTAGAAGATGTGTTATGGTAATAAGTTATATAGGCTACACAAGGCATCTTGTGGCAATGCATTGAGGGCCGATTGTATAAAGATCGCTTGACTGGGGATCAAATTAACTGGAGTTCAAAATCTGAACCAAGTTCAGTCGTCGTCCATGTTGTATAAAACTATTCGCGAATTCCGAGATCCTAGTTCAATTTGATCTCAAGTTCAAGGATTTCAATATGGCAACAGCGCAAAATAGTAAGGATATTCACGTAAAGAGTGCACTAAACTCATCTCGCCGAGCGATCTTCAACTTTTTTGGTTTATTTTTGTAGGCTATATGTTAACCTCAAAAGAAAGCGTATTGACATGTGTTGGAAATAAAAACCTAGAACATAACCTAAGTGCACACCATGTTTGTCTGAGGGGGAATGTTAAGACAAAAAATGTAACATAAAAGACCATTTCAGTACCGGTAACCGGAAAAAGAATGTTCCATGGACTTCAAATTCGCGGCCGAAATTTCGCCAAGGACTTGCAACCGAATCCATAAAGGTAGGTGAAGTCAATTGATATAATTATTTACAGCTTTTAAATGTATCCTAGATGCGATTACGTTGCTGAAAGATATATAACACGGTTTCAAACCATTTTTTAAATTTCTTTCAGGTTCAAATTTGATTATAGCTAGCTGATCCAATCCGGTCCTGCCTGAGATGGAAGTGGGATCACATGTGAATTGTGGTCTCGTACACCTTTTGATATTCATACAAATCACTATGCTTCCTTCTGCATGAAATCCATGAAGGTAGGTTCCTTGCACATCTTTCAGTTATATTGTATAGTAAGGCATTTCTCCACCCCACCTATCTACCTAACCAGAAAATAATCTACAATACCGGTAGCTGAATTTGGTCCGTGTACCATAGTTGTATACATTAATGAAGTGAATTTCAAGATATAGAGGGGAAGATCATGTTGATACCAGATATTAGGACCCTGAAAGTCTCCATAAATATAATTTTACATCAGTTACACTGTTATATGCTTAAGACAAGTAGGCTAGGTCATTCCTCAAGGTAAGTAGGCTACTGTTAGTGAACACTGAATCAATAGCCTCGATATTGTAGACTATTGATTGCTTAGTTTATTTGTGTAGCCTTCCTTGAGACTCTTGTCATTGTATCACAAAGGACAACAGGCTATCCTTTTTATTGGCAACCAAGGCCCCTAAATCCTAATCCATCAAGAAATAATATACTAGCATGCATTGCCAGGTAATGGCATAGGTTCGGAACAGTATGGTATCCAAAGGTTTATTTAAATCAAAACTTTAATTTAATTTTGCAAATTAATGCCATATTAGTATTATTAGGCCTACCCCAATGGCAACATCATACCATACATCATGTTTGGAAACTCACTGCTTTTCCTTCTCGTAAGCTGCAATTGATTCCTGTAACGTTTGCAACATTGTTGGCATGGTATGGAAAATCTTAAAAAATAAGTGGGTAGAAAAAGTGCAGTAGTCTATATTACATAGATAAAAGAAGTACTGGTACGGTATGTAAATAAATATACTGTATCATAATCAAGGAGGCTTCCAGTTATTAGGTCATGGTGTAGTGCATGTAATTAATGTGGAAGGTCTTACACTCCAACTATTTTTACAACACATGACCCAACAGCTGAAAGCCTCCTTGGTCTTATATGCAGCCATGAAAATCCAATTCCTGAAATATACTGTAGCCTCCCTCTTATCATTCTTTATGCACCCTTTGCATTGATCTGTTATGCCCATTTTTTAAACTCAGCTTAACGTTAAAATAAATGATAATGTTACTGTCTTTATAAAAGTAGAATTCTTCCTCTCGTCGTACTCCCTTCATGGGGGGCAGTAAATTACAGTGAATTCTTTATCAAGTATGCCAGGGCTGAACTCTTGCTCACAAAGCAGTGTGACCAGGCATTTCTGTTCAGTTACACTGTAGCCACAGCCCAGCTCTTCACTTCAGTGTTGTGGAGCCAGTTCATGAGTAACCAAGAGCCTGATCATTTTTGCAGCCTTCGCTGGCAATGGCTACAATAGCTTACTGATGAACAGGTCATGTTAAAGCAACTTGATACCAATCTCTGATAGGGTTTAAGCAGTCTTTTTTTGTTTCTGTTTCATTTTGGGGATTAGGACATGGTCATCAGCTCCTTGCACTGGACTGTATGTGGAAGTTGCGACTTTATTTGAGATACAAACTGAAAAGTTTCAATAATTTAAATCTCTATAATGTATATAGTGTACTGTATTGATTAGATAGGTCATGTTACCATATTCTGAATTTAAGAAAACCTTCACCGGTACAGTACTGTCCAACGCTAGGCAGTAGAGAGGCAAACTTATCTGTTTACAGGAATTATGCTGAAATTGCTATTTATGGACAACATAGCACAATGGTTCGGTAGCATTTTTTACGACAGTCTCAAATTAAATTATGGCAACATTTTTTGGTATTCAAAGATAAATAAGTCTCTGTGGAATTTGTTACACCGGACTGCATTTAATTGAAAGGGGCAGTGGCGGTTCTAGAAGCTTAGATCTGGGGGTCCCAGACATTTTCCCGGATCGATCTCATTAGTCTACTTTATCCTCATTTTTGCAAAATGAGAATAGTAGGCTGAAAACTATCATTGGTAAAAAAATAGCATATTTAACTGTCACATAAATGTATTCTTCTGTTTCCACTCTGGGAAAACTGGTTCACTATATCAGAAGGGTCTTGAAGTAAATTTCAACTTAATTCTCTTTCAATTGAAAGAATTGCGAGATTGGAAAGCCTCTTTGTTGCCATTGTTGCTCTTAAATAGGATTTTATTCGTTTCACGACAGAGAAACTGCGCTCAGCAGAAGCAGATGACACAGAAAGAGTCAGCATCAACTTGAAAAATAATAGTAGCTGTGGTAAAGCAACTTCCATTTTCAGAAGTTCAGAAAAAAAGAATGAGGAAGTGTTTGGATATTTGTCTCTAAATACCGTACATTCATAGCTAAACTGATTTCAGTCTGTAGCACCTTACGGTCTGTGAAGATTAGATTATACTTTTCATAGAACGTGAGAAAATATATATTCAAAATTTAAAAAGTTTTCACTTCTTGGGTTACAGGCATCCATTGCATTGCACACAAAATCATTTTCAGTAAATCTACGCAGTAACTTTTCTACCATGTTGTGTAATATTTCAAAAAGATGTATTTTACATGTCTCTGATAATGTGACATGTTCCTCTTCTTTCTCCGCAGAGACTGGCATTAATAACACGTAGTCTGGAAAGTTCTTTGGAATACTTGAGACTCTAGATTGTTTATAAACTTTCATGCCTAACGACTGAACAGAGTCACATGTAACCGCCCATAGTTCCTTAAAATAATCATCATTTCGTTTTTCTTGCAACGATTTTACAAGACCATAATAAATCTATGTGCCCCACTGAAGTCCACATGTTTTTGTTGTAAGAAAATAGAGGCTCCATTGGCAAGCTCGAGAATATCTGAAAAGATTTGTAACACAAACATCACCTTCACTTTACAAAGCTGTTTCAACAAACCTTTTGCTTTTGCTGCCTCTTTCTTCTTAGCTGACTTTGAAAAATACTCTAGAGCTGCTTTAACTGATGCAAAACGTTTTTGAAAATACATTACTCCTCTATATTTACATACCCATCGCGTGTCACTTTGAAGAGGTATCTATAAAACACGTTCTTCTGGATAAAGATCACTCTGTATCTCAACAAACTTTTGGTGTTTTACAGTAGATACAGTCTGAAAAAGCATAAATTGCTTCCAGTAAACCAAAAGTGTCCCCTACCACGTCTACAAACTGGCTTTGAAACGTCCACCAAAACTAAATTTAAGCGATGTGCATAACAATGCACGTAAACACACGGGTTATTGACCTTTTGTCGCAATAAACTTTGCACACCGTTTATCTTCCCTGACATAACCGCGGCTCAATCATATGCTTGTCCAATGCACTTACATGGATCGAAATCCACTGAAACAAGGTATTCTAAAGCTGAATTAGCTATACTTTCTGCATTCAGTTGAGACAAATGTATAAAACCAATGAAATGCTCCTCTGTAGAATGTTATCCTACATATCTGACACATACGGACATCTGTTCCACTTTACTAACAACTCTAGATTCATCCAGGATTAAGGAAACATAACAATTGTTATATATTTTTGTCTCTCCTCCAATATGTTCAACTATTATATTAGCTGAGATCTCAAGAAATTCATTTTGAGAATCTTTAGATGAGTAAGTTGCATTCTTTGGTAGACTGTTTACATTCTTCCTTGTGCTTTCACTTTCTAGTTTAATTACATTTAAAATTTCAACAAAATTCCCTTTATTATTACCACTGTGCCAAGCACAAAGTAATGCGACTCGGGCCATTGTTGCCACGGCTGAGCGGTTACGAAATATGTCATCTTTGTGTTTCTCGCTTAGCTTCGAAATCACAATGCCGCTACGTTCACTTTCCAGAAAAATGTTTCACTTTACTATTGAAGATTTATAACATTTACTATCAGCATGCTTTGCACGTTTTTCTCCTAATCTTTTCCAATTGCAAAATCCAGATTTAGTGAAGACATGTTCAGCATTGCTTGAATCAGATTGAACGAAATGACGACACGGAAAACAGCATCTTTGTTCTCAGAGTATTCAATAAATGTCTACCTATCAAACCATTTACTGTTAAAACTTCTGTTCTTATTGTAATGTATAGTAACGTTTGTTTATGAACTGATTTGCGTGGTTGGCATGTACCATCATAGATCGATGCACCGCTATAAAATGGTACTGGTTCGTCTATATTAGAAACAGTTGCACTCACATTTTTGTCACAGAGTTGGGGAGATATCGATGCACTTGTATCGCATGGAGGTTTGTATACATTGGAAACTTCTGAACTTGCATGTCATAAAGTTGGGAAAAGAGTTTAATACTCTAGGTGTATGCACTGCGCATTTTAAAAATATTATATTTATACACGATTTCAATTATGTGTTTAAATTACATACACTAAAATAAATAAATCTTGAAATTGAAAGAAAAATTAACTTAATTAAATGCATTAGTTTGTTTTATATCAGATAAATTATATCTGTAAATTATCAATTTATTTAGTAACCAAGGAATTTTAAAATAATTATTTCACTAAAACTGGAGAGGCCCGGGCCCCCCCGGCCCAAGGCTAGAACCGCCTCTGGAAAGGGAGAGGAATTAAATCTTCTGATGCTATCTGTTTTAGTATGTCGGCATCAAACATAGCAAGAAGGTACTAATTCCGAAGCAATAGGCAAATAAACTTAAAACGTACCCTACCGTATTAAATAAAGCAAATTATTTAGCATGACTTTTTCCTAGACTTTTACTTATTATTTATTTATACTGTAAATTAGTGCACTTTATGCCCTAAGGCTAAATGAATGCTTAACCATGGTGAGAATTCAGTTGTTAAGTACACTCCACACATCACTTGTTATTTTATATCATGTTGCAGGTAGCTTTGGAGGAGCCTTTAAGAACACAGAGCAAGCAGAAGCCACTGTGTGGAGAAGACAATGGGCAAAATGAAAGAATAATTAGAATATGAAATGTTGAGCAGGCAGAAACTGAAGGAAATGAAATGTACTAATGCATTATTTAATAAAAATGAAATAAAAGTATGTAATGTTATTCTGAACTAGTTAATTCTTCAGGCCCTGTTATTCCTGAAATTGTTGCCACAATATTGTCCTCCATTGACTTAACAAGGTTACACAGTGATTGGAGTACCAAGTCCGTAACACTCATTTATGCTCTCTCTAAAACTGAGCATAGATGATTTATATTTATAAAATCTTGTTATGTTCATGTAAAAAAATATTTGTGTTAAATGTGCAACATAAGAATGGTGAACACTGCAGATATGCTACAAAATTGGTCGAGGGGCATTCAGCATTATTGATCAAAGTTAATGTCCAGTACAACTGTTATCATTTGTAATGCACTAACAACTTTAATCAGAAATCTGCTGTTTGCCATTTAATTACAGTTGTCATGTATGGGACAGTCGAAGCCAAGCTGTTAATTGCTTGCATATTGAATTTATTGAAATTTGGTTAACATAATAACATTCGAATTGGGTAGGTTTTGGAGAGAACTTACTATGAAGCAGACCACTGTTTTATTGGAGGTTCCAGGTTCACTTTTCTTTCAAAAAGTAGTTTTTAAATATGGGTTTTTATCACTTTAAAAAATTTAAACGTTAGAACATGTTATCAAATGGTCGTTGGAACATCTTGGTCAACAGCCCTGTGTACTTGGGTGTGTGTTGATTTTGTCTGATAACTTGATGTGGATTTAGTAAGTTTTCTATGGATGATATTTACAGGTCCCGTAAGTAGCATTCTAGCATTTGCCTTGGTAAAGTGTGGGTACCCCTGAAGAGCCACGCTCAGGATGATCAATGTCAGCAGTGGGATTAAAATCTCTGGACATGTTGCATTTCCTCATTACAGTCTTGGACCATGGGCCGATAACATCTATCCCCAAACAAAGAAAAAATGCCTTCCACAAAGAAAAGAAAGGAATTTGTGAATATACACCCTACATGCTACAGCTGGTGATCTATTACAGTGTTGTCTTAGCATTGTTAATGTGATGCAGTTGTACAACATGGGCCTCTTCTCAAGTGCTCGGGGACACAGTTCAGGGGATGGTTGGATGACCTAGCTCCAATGACACTACTGGCATTTGGAAATAAAACACATGAGCACAGTAAAAGGTGGGGAGTGGAGATGAATGGAAGCAAAATAGGATAGATGGAAATGTTAAAAAACATTTTCTCAGACAAATAAATTCATATAGCCTACCTAGCAAAGATTTCTTGATCAAACATTTTGCAAAAATGTAAGCCATTGAAATGTGCATGTAGGCCTATCTAAATTTACACGAGGGACTATTTAGAAGTACCGTAGCTTATGGCACCCAGCTATGTACTTGCAATTATTGTGGTGCATGTTTACTGGCATAGGCTATGGGCTTAAATAATGTGAAGTGTGTGTCACATGAATACTAGGCCTATGATAGTTCTTCTACAGGATATCTAATAGGCTACCCCATTAGCTAAGGTAAGATTAAGTACCGGTACCAGTGGCCTACCACTTTCAAAAACAAAAAGTACCGTGGATAAAATAGTCATTTATTACTACTATTACCGTACCGTATGTGTGTGGTACCGGTATTAATACTATATTCACTGGTGATATGAAGCACCTCTCGCAATGCTTTTAACCTCAAAATTGTGCATCGCATTCGTACGGTATTGGTGCATATGTCAACGATATAAAGAAAGGTTACAATACCATCACTGATTAAAAACACAGTTTGGAGTGCAAACATACATTTTTATCAAATGTGAACACGTATTACGTCCGTATAGCCTTTAGGCCTAGTAGGCTAACCCTCGACTTGTACAGGCAAGAACAACATAGTTTATGGGTGACCTAACACAATAAAATGTTAAAAAACCGGCCGTGTTTTGAAATTTATTTAAAACGGAAGAAACATATCGTTCATCTGCCTCAATAAGACACGATTTTTAGGAGAACGGCATTCTTCCCCCTCAAAATCCAAAATCACTCTGAATAAAATGCATCCTCGTTTAGAGCGAGCACGCACAAATTAGGCATAGTCCAGAAAGAAATAGAACCTTCCTATAACCTGCTAATGTACAAGCTTTCTAACATATTCCTCTTTTAAATGCAGCCTAGAACTGGAATCTAACCGCTAAAATGTTTCATGGACAACAGCTGTGAACTACCGGTAATATTCCTTAGCTACTAAATCACTTTTTTGTTGGCCCTAGGGAAGAGCTAGAGCACCGAGAAATGTATTGAGTATTACGTTGGCCTATACCGAGGCCCTACATCATGAAAGGATTACAAGTTGTGTTAGGGTAATGCTACGCAAGACAACGTTTTGAGGTTATTATCTAGTGGCAATGCACTAAGAATCTGTAGTTTTCAACCAATTTTGCCAATACGCTTCTCCAATTGTAGGCTACGTAAGAAAAGAATAACTACTTACAAATGCTAGAAACTACTTCAGAGTTTAACTTACCCCTCCTAACGTCTGCTTGGTCTTGATGATGATGATGATAATTGTTGTTTTAAGGGGCGGTCTTCACTAACAGGGCATGAAGATTGCCAACCCAAGTGTTTGATAATACTGACAAACTAATTCAGTAGAAATCCGCCTGATGTCGCTCTACACCGCACACAAGATTATTGTAAACAATTAATATACTGAAAGCAAATAAATGATTTGTAGGCAATGTTAGTCCTGCCCGTTATTTTAGACGGAGTAAGAGTTGTGAAAATATGACGTAAATCAACCTGTGCTGAGTTCAGTGCTTTATGCGGGAGCAGTTGAGTGCGAACTCTCAGGGATGAATTGCTATTCGATGAAACCAAACAATTTCTACCGTGACTCTTGCCAACTATATAAATACAAATATGAATTTTCGTGGTAGATAGTCTCAATGTTCCGCCTTACAAAAGAACATTCATAAACATCACCACAACAAATATGATTTGGCCGAGGCATATAGCCGCAAACATTCATTCTTTCGTTTACGAGCTATTGTTAATTTTCATGATTACTCTGTCCATTGGACGGAAAGCGGTTGAATTAATACAGTAATAAAAGCAATGATCATGCGTTTTCCTTTCATTTTCGCGGTTTAGGGCATCATGGTCATCAGCTTCATGTGCTTGGGCGATTGTGGAATCTTGTATTGCAGGGCCTGTAGTCCTACTGGCGTAGTGTGTGAGATTGGAAAGGATGAGGCCGTGGCCTATATGATCTCCTGGAGTTGAAGCGGTAAACCATGAGAAAATGACTTCAGAAAATAGAAGGCGAACCCTGCACTCCCACTAGAGTGGTTTTACCCTGTACCAGCCTCAGTACAAGGATTTAAATTCTGCCTGACAGAGCCGAGAATTTAACCCCTAGCAGTGGCGACTCAAATCCAGATAACGCACTCCTCAATCCTAATTTTATTGCTATGACGTTCCTGAGTTTGTGAGGCCAAGCAGAAATATATATACAGTACACACATATCATATAAAAAGTCATCTCTTCTCTCATTACTGAGCAACCCGAGCGTGTCGAGACAGGGAGTTGAGCAAGTCCAGAGATCAGAAGTTCGAATCCTTATCTAAGCCAAACAATTTTTCATCCTAGGACTTGTATGAAAAGATTAGAGGATTTTGGGGGCCATCTTGAGTGTGCTTTAACTTCGTGTGTCTGTGTGCCCCTCTCCTTCTTACAAACTTTTGACCGACTTTTCGTATCACAGCGAAATATAGTGGTATTGTCCCCGGAAATGCGACTTTTGATATTTATGTTAACATCACCGCTACTAACTGTAACGTCTAATAAAAAGCGATACCAAATTAAAAGTTACCCTTTAGAAACGTGCAATCTACTGACAAACTTCGTACAAACTAAGCAATACCAATACATGATTTCTATATTTTAGGCGGTTCCAGTGATACCAGAAGTATGAGGTAATTACGTGTGGTAATTATAAGTAGTGTGAGATATTTAATGAATAAGGTCTGCGATGAAATGTTTAAGTACCGTTGGTACTGTGCAATAAGGTAACCTACACACAAATGCGCGTATTGTGGAAATGATTCGTAGTTCGGTGAGGTAGCCTAATTAAGTCACACTGGTCACGAATGAGGTAATTACGAGATAATAAAGATTTGAAGAATAGCTGTGTTTTATTGTCAAATTTGAGCATATTTTAATTTTCAGTTGGTCAAAGTTTAGTTGTGTTCAGGTAAATTGAGATTTGTAGGGTAAATTTAGGGGATTTCCTTCAAATGTAGGCCCTTTGTGCAAGGGTACGTATGTCTACTACTCATCCGTTGTTTTTGATAGTCTTGGGTTCGGTGAAAGTTGTTCCACCCATGAGCATTTATAATAAGGAAAGTGAATGTCCAATTAGCCTACATAGGTATATTTTCGCCACATACTGTACTTTGGGTCATGCTCATTTCTTCTAGTTGTTTATTATATGGCGGCATTGCTAACAAACACAGATGATAAATATTTAAATTAGGGGTGATACGTCCATTGTTTAGAGTGGAAATTGAGAACCATTTGAAATTCATCTGATTCTGTCTGGTCAGATTTGTTTAAACAAATGCATTGCTATTATAATCTTAACTAATTCTCACTATAGGAAGTAATTCGTCCCCTTAATTCAGGGTGACTGTGTTAAATTTGATTCAAGGAAACTTCATAGAATTCAAAAACCTAGTCCCGTAAAAATAGGTAGGCTATCACATAAACGAGATCCGATCACTTGCTTCCAGCATTGGGATGTCGAGATCTGTAGAGGTATAGTCTATTTATTATTGCATTATAGTGTCATTTTTGTCTTGTAAATATTGTAATGTTTTGAATACGTCCCCTTAATTGTAAAGATCTAATTATGTTTAATTCCCATTGATTTCATTTTATAAGCAACTATATTTTATTATTATTAATTTATTAATATTATTATCGTCATACATTCTGGATTTATTCCATGCAATCATTATTACGTATATATTATTATTATTATTATTATTATTATTATTATTATTATTATTAAGCCTCCGTGGCTTAGGCGGCAGTACGCCGGCCTCTCACCACTGGGTCCGTGGTTCAAATCCCGGTTACTCCATGTGAGATCTGTGCTGGACAAAACGGAGGCAGCCAGGTTTTTCTCCGGGTACTCCGGTTTTGCCTGTCAAAATTTCATTCCAGCAACACTCTCCACTATCATTTCATTTCATCTGTCATTCATTTAATCATTGCCCCAGAGGAGTGCGTCAGGCCTCGGCAGCCGGCACAGTTCATATCCTCGCCGCTAGATATGGGCTTCATTCATTCCATTCCTGACCCGGTCGGAGACTGGAAGCAGGCTGTGGATTTTCATTTCATTATTATTATTATTATTATTATTATTATTATTATTATTATTATTATTATTATCTGTACTAATATAAAAAAGCAATAACACCCTCTAGCGATAAAATATTCAACACCTGTATCTTAGTAACATTAGCCATTTCTATAGAAAATTTAGCGGATTTTCATGGCGGCGGACAACGGACACTGCACGAGTTCCGATACTACAGTATCATGTGCATTAAGCAGTGTATTTAGAGAAGATCGGCGTGAGTCGTATAATAGCACAACAGCAGTAAGTCCAAGTCCAAGTCAAGGTAGGCCTATGTGTTAGGTCTGGCAATTCTTTTTATTCCTTTACTCATGTAGCCTACAGTCTAACTATGGAAGCGAGGGCGTGGTGGCGCAGCGGTGAAGCTGTTGGCCTCTCACCAAGGTGGACTGGGTTCGATTCCCGGTCAATGCATGTGAGATTTTCGAAGTGAAATGCCATGTCCTGTGGTTCGGATTCCACGTAAAAAGGAGGTCCCGTGGCTCATAATCACAAGATTCACGGTCACGTAAAACTACAATCTTCCTTCCTTCTTAACTATGGAAGCTAGAGATTTAAACTCACTGATAAAGAAGCTAGGCATTTTGAAGAGCAGCATATGAAATGTGGTGTTGCAGGAGAATGATGAAGATCAGGTGGAATGATAGGGTTACAAATGAAGATGTATTAAGCCGAGTGGGACAGGAGAGATGTTTCTGGCGACTTCTAATGAAGAGAAGAGATAGGTTGGCATGACAAATATGTTACTAAGACACCCAGGAATAACTTAGTTATGAAAGGAAGGATTGAAGACAAGAACTGTAGGAGTAGACCAAGGTTAGAATATGTTCAACAGGTTGCCTTGGATGTAAGGTGTGGTATCTAGGTAGAGATGAAACGATTAGCTCATGACAGGGAGGCATGGAGGGCTGCATCAAACCAGTAAAAAACTGAGGACACAAACGATAGCGTGCGTCGTAACGAATAGCTTCTCTCACGTGTCTCTAAATTGGATAACTAACTGTTCCAGACTAATAGGAGTCTAGTAAGAAGCTTTTAGAAAATGAATCGCTTAGTTTTAAAACCCCGTTAGTTACTCCTTTTGGCAATTCCGTTTTATTTATACAAGGGCCGGGATGGGATCGTAAGTATTCGCTATTGCTTAGAAACTCACGTACCCACCTAATGAGGAGGAAATTAGAAGTTTTTGAACCACTCTATATAACTGGAACACCGCTAACAAGGAGTGAATTGGGAATTTCCATTTTCATTTTAGAAGCATGTTCCATGTAGTCCATTAAAATTTTAAAATATAGGCTACGTTGTTAAAGTTGGTCGCAATTTATTGGTAGTCAGCTGTAAACGTTTATACTCGAATAAAGTAGTTACATCGACAGGCTAAATCATTTGAGTATGACAATAATAATAAGTTATTGCCTCGCGGCACAGCTGTGCTCGTAAAAATGTGCACCGCGACTGTAAGGGCAGTTGCAGCAAGTCCAGATATCGTAGGTTCAAATCCCGGCGGTGACAGCGGCTATCCTGAGTGTGATTTTTCCCTGTGTTTTTCCACACTCCCTCCAGGCAAATGCCGGGATAGTATCTTAACTTATCCTAAGTCCCGGCGCACCAACCCTAATCCTGTCCCTAAGACAGTTACACACACTTCTACAGTCATCACATAAATACAGGTTATCAGATGAATTCAACACACAGCCAATTACATGGAACAGATGACCAAGATAATCCAAGCCCCTAAATTAAATAATAACAACCACAAAATGTTATTCAATTCGTTTTAAAATCCCGTAAGTCACAGAGTTTTAAATTCATCAAATTTAATAGGTGATAAAAGTTTAATTTACACTTCAATGATGTCTTTCCGGAGGAAGTATCATCCTCAGGGGAAAGACGTTTCACAAAGAGTTGCTTTTTTTTTCTCCCCCCCCCACACACACACACAAGTTTACATTTTGTGACTTACGGGGTTTGAAAAATGATGGATTCAAATATTAACAGACTTACCTGTAACTTTAGCAACCACCACACCAGCTCTCTGCTTCGGCACCTTCTGTCTGGTAGTCAAGAAACAAAATAGCGACATAAGAGATAAGATTGTTCCCTGCTCATTGGCCAGCTAGTCAACTTGAACGTCATTTTTTTCTCGTAACCAGTAGGTGTTGATTTCAACAGGCAGTTCCTAGTATCGCCTTTCCCGTCCCGTATTACATATTACTCAGAAAATGTCAAGTGTTAAGCTTAATAATTTCTGCACAACAGTTTGATTTCTAAGAGGTGATGTTCTTGGACTGCCAACTTGTCTACTGTCATAGTGAAACAATTCCTGCTAGTAGATCTTCAGAATTCCTTTACACGTTACGGCGAAGGAGAATAAGCATGGGTGGATTCAAGGAAGGGATAGAGGTTTCTCTTATCCCCCCGAAAATTTGGAAACTATTAAGGACGTAACTAAAGAAAAAAATATTCACATTAATTACTGGATGAAATGTGTAAAAAAAAAAAAAGATACGAGCCTTACAGTAGTCGCATATGATGTGTAACATCTGACATGTTATCCTACTGGTAGGCTACTACACAGCTTGGACATTCTTAAAATGTTAATTTACACTCCATTTTCAGACTGGTACTATGATGAATGTATAGATTGATTTGGAGATATGCTACTGTCACACTAGTGGCGCAGCGGTCGAGCTGTTAGTCTCTCACCAAGGTAGACCGGGTTTGATTCCCGGTCAATACATGTGAGATTTTCGAATTGAAATGCCATGTCTGTGGTTCGCATTCCACGTAAAAGGGAGGTACCGTGGATCATGATTGTGAGATTAACGGTCACGCAAAACTACAAGCTTCCTTCCTTCCTTAATAATTCATAATAACAAAGTGACACACAACGTCGACTGTACTCTCAAATACTGTGAGCACACTCCTCAGTAACTATATCATTCATTATTCTCAAGACTCTCATACAATTCGTCGTAAACAATTAAAACATGCCTTCCTACGATCATGAAATGACCTAGTCCCAGCTTTTATTCCACTCATATAACAACATTCTGTTATGCATTTAATATTTGACTAGCCTACTCAATTACAGCTTGACAATAATGCCGCTTACTTAAATGTCATTTGTCGTCTTTGTCCAATCCCATGTGATGTTCAACCTTGAACGTGAAGCTTCATAAACTGCTCAATGACAAATGAAGTAGGTGAAACATTTGCCACTGTGCTCGTCAAACCAGTGCCTGCTAAATGCACTGCCTAGCCTACTGTATTACCATAATATTCTCGCGCTACAGAGCACACACTGCCTCGTTTCCAATACACACATTTTCAATTGTTATTGTAAAAGGGAGTGTTTTACAGATATTGTAGTTTTTAATACGGAACTCATTTTATTAGATGATTTGTAGCTTCCACCAGCACTAGCCTAAATAAAGAATACGATATGGATCAACTAGATTAATAGACGCGACACCGCTCATAACCTTAAATTCCTTATAAACAGGTCCTCTTCATTCACAGACCAACACGTAATTTCATATGGATTCTGTTAAAATGAGTCATATTGATATGATAAATATCGTTTAAAATGATAATCTGGTAGCTGGATCGATCGATCGAGCGGGCCGTGCATACTTCTGTTTCCCACCACTGCCAGCTAGTACACTTCCGTCCGATTGATCGAGCGGGCAGTGCATACTTCCTTGTCCACCACTGCCAGCTAGTACACTTCCGTTTGATCGATCGAGCGGGCAGTGCATACTTCCGTTGTCCACCACTGCCAGCTAGTACACTTCCGTTTGATCGATCGAGCGGGCAGTGCAAACTTCCGTTGGATCCACCACTGCCAGCTCGATAGTTCCGATCCACCTCCGTCCCCAATTCTCAAAATCACTCCCACAAAACTATCCAGCAACCGAGCGGAAAGATGTTACACATCAATAAAGATGAAGAGTTTGTCTGTGTGTTTGTGTCTTTAAACGCGCTAATCTCTGGAACTACCAGTCCGATTCAAAAAATTATTTTTTTATATGATAGCCAGATTCAGTAGCAATAGTTTAGGCTATGTATTATTAGGCTACACCTCTCAGGTAACCTTAAAGATTGATTTTTGTTCAGTAATTCGGTAAAACAAGCGCTCCCGAACTGCTCTATCTGCATGCGCTAGCGTTATGGTTAATGATACGTACACCGTTTCACCGATCTGAACCAAAATGTGTATACTTACCCTTTGGAACCCTGCGAGTAACACTGTCTGCGTGAAATTTATGACAGACCAGTCCATTCCCTGCATTTAGGACCTTTGGCACAAATCTACACCTTTTCACCGATCTGAACCAAAATTTGTATACTTACCCTTTGGAACCCTGCAGGTAACACTGTCCACTTTAAATTTCAGACAGACAACTCCATTCCCTGTATTTAGGCCCTTTGGCACAAATCTAAACTGTTTCACCGATCTGAACCAAAATTTGTATACTTACCCTTTGGAGCCCTGCGAGTAACACAGTCTGCATGCAATTACGGACAGACCACTCCATTCCCTGCATTTAGGCCCTTTGGCACAAATCTACGCCGTTTCACCGATCTGAACCACAATGTATTTACTTGCCCTTTGGAACCCTGCGGGTGACACTGTCCACTTTAAATTTTGGACAGACCACTCCATTCCATGCATTTAGGCCCTTTATCACAAATCTACACCGTTTCTCCTAATTGCACCAAATTTTATATACACTTTGAAACCCTGCTGGTAAAACTGTCCACTTGATATTTTGGACAACGCTCTCCATTCTCTACATTTAGAATAACAGACAAAATAAATTTGAAAACCACGTATTAAGGCCCTAGAACCATTCATGTCCGTAGTAGTGTAACTGTAAAATTATTTTAATAAGTCAATTGTTGACGGGCAGCTCGGGCTGCATCAAGTCACCCCTACCATGTTCTCGTGCAGAATTGCGAAAATAGTTGCATCTTGCGCTGTTTATAATTTGCAGTCACGGGGAGTAATTAGTGCAAAAGGATCTCTTAGGCCACTTAAAACAGTTATCATCATGAAAATATTATGCCTCTGTATAAGTACAATGGTGTTGGTGCAGTACATTGAGGTTACCAGCTGCAATAAGCGTCTGTGCTTTCAAATTTACCTTCATTTATTCCGAACCTTATAGTTGAGCGCAATGTGGCGATAAATGATACTATTGCTACCTCAGTAGCTTGGGACAGCCGACGTTTTCCAAAATGTTCTGATTATTTTGCTACGGCGCTATGCGACTAAAGACGACACTATTGGTCTCTACATTTCTAACAGCCAATGAGATATAGGCCCTAGGCAGTGTCTTTTATTTCACTTACTGAAATGAAAATCCACAGCCTGCTTCCAGTCTCCGACCGGGTCAGGAATGGAATGAATGAAGCCCCCATCTAGCGGCGAGGATATTAACTGTGCCGGCTGCCGAGGCCTGACGCACTTATTTCACTTACTACTCTTTCTAATAATTTCTTTAAAATTTGTTTGAAAATTACATGTGTCAGTGCTGTAGTTACAAAATAGCCGTTTCCCTATTCATTATTATCATTACGGGAAAATGAATTTTCTGTTTTCTTCAAGTAATGTGGTCATATAAGTTGTATACTCGACAATGAACAGATAATTTTTACAGCCATGAAATGACTCACATGATCCGCACGAGGAAGGAGGAGTGGATGCCTTTAGCAGTACAGTATTTTGCCATGTGTTGAGTGACACTCGTCGTGATCCGCATTACTGTGAAGAACATTGTATGAACATACCGTTCATATTTCGTATAAATATCGGGAGAATCGGAAGTCCGAGTGCGAAGTTATTAAGTCGTTCAAGTGAACGAGAACTGTGAAATTATATCAGAAAGGATATTTTCTTGTCAAGCATGACATGCGCATAATTTGTGAAACCAGGGATCGAACTGGAAAATCTGCACGTGGTACTCCGGAGGTGGATATTATAATTATTTTTTTCTATACACTTGAAAAATGATCCTAACATTTATTTTGTGACTTATGTCTATCCCAGCATTCATTTGTCTCTAATAGACACTACAATATCACTGCCCTAATTTATACATCAGTTTGGTCAATCACGTGTGATAAAGGGAATATCTCCTCTTAGTTTTAAATAACGAACACACTCAAACATAAACGTCGCTAGCAAATCAAAGCTGCTAATAAGTCAGGAAAGTTTTACAATAAAGTAATAAGATAGCACACCAAGCTATGACCGTGAATTCGCAACATAATTTAGCCTTGAGGCTTGAGTAACAGTCATATGTCGTCTCACAAGAAGTTGCTGTTGCTCCCTGGGGATAGCAAGCGCGAAACATCCCAGCTGTGTTCTCAAGTAGATGACAGCGCACAACAGGCTTTGCATTTCATTCAGCCGGCCTTCTCGGCCTCCAAGTTATTACCCTTTCACGAATTGATGGCCAGCGGTCAAGATGGGAACTATTCTCTGTTTACTTGTGTCACACGCCACTCTGCTTCGTTGACAGGTACAGTTGCGCGAGTAGGATATGACTCAGCTCCAGTAGCTGTCCGTGGTGACATGAGCTCCTGTGACACTTATATGCGCTTCTAAGACAGGTAGTGCACGCAATGCTGCTTGACTTATGTGCAGACTGCACTCTGTCATCACTGTATCCTCCCTGCGGGGCTCCTGCTACAATAATCAACAAACGGTGGTGCAGCCATGCTCAGCGGCAATCAAATCTTAAATGGGTAATACACACACACAAATCGAGCTGTTATAACAACAATACAGTCCTATACCGTTGCGTAAACTTCCTCGACCAATTGCATACATAATATTGCTTTGGGGAAATTAGGTCGAGTGAAACTTTAAAAACTGACGTTTCGAGACAACTACTTGTCCCTTTATCAAGGTTTGTCAAGAAAGAAAGAAAGAAAGAAAGAAAGAAAGAAAGAAAGAATTAGTAAACAATGGCATATAGTCTCCATAGATAAATGGTACAAGATAGGAAGCGATGTCGAAACAAATAGTTACTCCATGACCTTCTGAGACCAAGAAGATGTTGGTAATGAAACCAAATTCAAGCCTAATGTCACCGTAGGCAAATCCTTGCGACCAGTCAAGGATTCAGTTGGTCTTAACTGTGCTGGAGTATATAACATTCCATGTCCCAGTGGTTACGTATATATTGGACAACATGTCGGAGAATCACAACTAGGCCAGTCACCGTAGACGCAAAAATCGCGTTAAGTCGCAAAAAATTGCAAGGTTCTGATTTTTTGGTATGTTGTTAGGATAGATACCAATAGTGTAAAACCAAGTTTGCAACCTCGAAAGACCTGTGCTAAATTCGTGGTGCTCGAGAAACCTCGACATTTTCAGACGTTTTTCGGTTTTTGGCTTACAACTTCCAAAATATGCATTCTATGGCAAAGTCACCCGTCACACTTTTAAAGAAGACAAAATTACCCACAATTTGTGCGCAACTCCAGCTCTGTATGTCTTATATATCTCGAGATACAACACTTCAAACATGGGCCATTTTCTTTTTCAAAAAGTTCGAAATTTGTCTAAAATACTCATTCTACGAGGAAAGGCATGGGGAGTAAAGTTGTAGAGCAGTTACTTTAAGCATACGCAAAACGCTGTAAGACTAATAGTTCTCTTGTTATCAGGTAAAAACAAAATAAGGAAATCGGATATTCAAAAAAATAGGGCTTCGAATGTACATTGTTATCAATATTGCACAGTTATCTATTAATGTCATGGGGAGAGTGATGGTGGAGTGGCCTAGCTGCTCGTCTTTCACCCGGACGGCCGTGGTTCGAATCCCGAGTGGAATTTTCAACTGAAAAATCACGTGGTGTCAGGAAGGGCATCCGGCCTTAAATTCCCGGCCAAAACCAAAATGAGCATGGTTGGCTCCGGCGACCCCAATTAATTGGGAAAAGCCGAAGATTATTTTTTTAATCTATTAAGGTCAATTTTTTTTTGTGCGTTGGGTGCCTGGAAGAAATCGCTCTTAGCGATAAGGCCGCCCATTGCATTCAATGTTATATCCACTCTTTGAGTAAAACTCGCTGTATGTTATGTTGATTGCAATAAAGTGTTTCTAATCTAATCTATTTTTGTGATAATTATTGCTACTGTCATAGCAGCAATGTAAAGCGTTAATCAAGCCGATGTTTCGAGTTTCGAATTTTGAGAATTAGGTATATAATAAGTACGAACCTTGGCAGTGACCACAGTCAAGGTGCACAACAATCAGGTTTCTATAGACCCTCTCACAATATTCCAACGGCTGTGTGTAACAAAACAGTCTGAGACCGAACTACAAAACCACTTTACATACGAGTTGGCCCCATATCCCATGGCTATATTCTCCGAAGAGGAAATGCGAAAAGGAACAAAATCATCGTTATACTCAGCTTTTACGCCCCTCCAAGAAAACGTCGCCGTTGGACTAAGAACTTTTGTTGTAGTGGATGGGAGGATACTTGCTCCATAAGGTTATATGGCAACGGAACAGCTCAGTGAGGGAAATTATAGCTACTTTTATCACCTATATGACCAACTATTTTCGAAAAAATGTCTCAGTAGTATTCGATGGCTACCCAGAAGAGATGACAGCTAAGAGCACAAAAACAGCAGAACGGCTACGACATTATGCAGCCTCAGCGTGCAGCGATATCTGTTTTGAAGAATCGACCCTGATCGAAGTGCCCCAAGGAAAGTTTTTGTCCATCCCAAAAAACAAGCAGCGCCTGATCAACTTAATGTGTACTGGACTGGATATACAAGGGATCGAAACAAAGCAATCTCCAGAGGACGCCGATTGCCTCATTGTGAGGACAGCATTGGAAAAGAGCGAGGAGTACGAGCACGTCATAATCGCTGGAGAAGATATCGAGCTCTTGGTGCTCCTAAATGGATTGGGCGCCAACAAACAAAATGTTTCCTTCCAGGAAAGTGCCATGGGTGGTACAGGTTGCAAGCAGTTCTTGTCAACATCATTCATTCGAGGAGATCTCTCACTCCCCCCTGGAATAGAGTTGTTCCTCCACGCCTTCAGTGGTTGCGACACCACCTCTGCCCTTTTCGGGCAAGGGAAAACGAAGATGTTGAGCGTCCTTTCAAAACTGCCAGACCTTCTTGACGTGGCTACCACTTTTCTGAACAATAACGCCATCCATGAGGAGATAGCCTCTGCTGGCAACAAACGCCTCGTGGCGTTGTATGGCGGTGGAAAGACGATTCTCTCCACGCCTTGCGTTACGGGATGTTTGTCCGATCTGCTGCCAGCGCTAAAGTCAACCTTGCTCGTCTGCCCCCAACCGAAGAGGCTGCTGCCCAACATTCCTACAGAACCTACCACCAGTTGGAGCAGTGGTTGGGGGTTGAGAAAGAGCCCACCAAGTGGGGATGGACAAGGAGTCAGCAGGGGCTGACACCGGTGACCTCACACAAGGAACCAGCGCCTCAAACTCTGCTCAAACTCCTGTCATGCAGGCAGGGTAATCCATTCGTATTAGATCGGTTCTAGTCAATGTCCAATGCTGGACATAGGTATTCTTTATGATTAGGATTAAAACATTTGAATCTGTTGTAACCTGGAGATAACTGCTGAAATTCTTGTCATGCTCCTGCCAGAGAGCAGGGCTGAAATTCTCTGCTCTCTGTAAAATTTGTCGGGGGAAGACCTGCCTTCATTCTCCTATCCTAGAAATGACTGAGTTAGACGAAGAAGACGACTTCGACGACCCCCTTTTACATCCAGATCCAAATACACAGGATTCTCCGGAGCCCCAAGAAGAGCCGTTTGAAGAACCTGGGCCTTCCAAACGAATACTATTGTCTCGCTGAGTGCAGATAAGCCTAACATCACATACCTACCCTTTTGTTGTAATTTATTAATAAATAGTAGTTAATTGACGTGTTGCGTTTTCTGTCGCAGGTGTTAGCTGAGGCCTCTCCATCACTTCGCCACCGTGACATCAATATTGATAAGAAATTACTCATTATCATTAATTGTAGCCTATTCAATTTTATTTTGCATGAAAAACAATTTTCCACTGATTGATGTCTTTCTTATCCTTTAAAAAAGTCCAACAATTCGTCAAGCTACATTTTTTGAAAAATTCAATCTCCTATTTTTGTGTTTTACCTGATAACAAGAGAACTATTAGTCTTATAGCGTTTTGCTAATGCTTATATTAAAGCTAAATAACTGCTCTACAACTTTACGTTTGATGTTCTTCCTCGTAGAATGAGTATTTTAGACGGTAATTTGTTCAAAAGACTAGCTTACTACAAATTTCGAACAATTTGGAAAAAGAATCCCATTTTCGAAGTGTTGCATCCCGAGATCTATAAGATATACAGAGCTCAAATTGTCGGTAATTTTGCCTTCTTTAAAGGTGTAATGGGTGACTTTGCCATAGAATGCATATTTTGGAAGTTGTAAGCCAAAACCCGAAAAACGTCTGAAAATTTCGAGGTTTTTCGAGCACCACGAATTTAGCACAGGTCTTTCGAGGTTGCAAACTTGGTTTTACACTATTGGTATCTATCCTAACTACATACCAAAAAATCAGAACCTTGCAATTTTTTGCGACCTAGAATGACTGGCCTAAACAAGGATCAATGAACATCGTAGGCATTTATGTCTTTGCAACCAGAGAAGTCTGCTGTTGCTGAACATGGCATACAGAATGACCATCAAATTCCTTTTGATGAAACTTCTGTCATCTGTAGGGAGAAACAATTCACAACTCGTATGATTTGGGAGGTGATTGAAATAAGTAAACAACCACACAATTTTAATAGAGGTGATAGTTATCTCTTGAGTAAATCATGGCTGCCCTCTATTGTTTCATTACCAACATCTTCTTGGTCTCAGGAGATCATGGAGTAACGATTTGTTTCGACATGGCTTCCTATCTTATAACCATTTGTCTATGGAGGCTATATGCCATTGTTCACTCATTGCTTCTTTCTTTCTTTCTTTCTTTCTTTCTTTCTTCCATTCATTCTTCCTTTCCTCAAAAACGTTGATAAAGGGACAAGTAGTTGTGTCGAAACGTCGGTTTTTAAAGTTTCACTCGACCGAATTGCCCCAAAGCTATATTATGAATACAGTCCTGTTCTGTAAGCTCGTACTCAATCTTAAATAACACTAAAACTAACCTATAACTAACACTGGAGCTGGTCTCTGCCCGTATGAAATTTCAAGTCTGGTGCAAAGATAACTAAAGAAAAGATACATAACTCACTCCATTCTGTCTGAGCTTAAATAATCAACATTATGACACTGATATTTACATCTTATAGGCTCCCAAGCCTTCAATCATCTCATTTCCTAAAATACCTGTGCACTCCTGGCACTCCAAAGAAAGAAGAACCAACAACATCAACATTTTACAAGTTGTTACCTGATACGCCTGGTACAACAATTCGGCATGTGGCTTCTGAAGCTTATATTCGCTTAATGCTTATCCCAAAGCTTTTGGAAATGATAACATGTGCTTCAGAGCTCTCTAAAATAAAGACAAAAAGTGACAGCATAGCCCTTACGACTGTCAAATGATACGACTAGCTGTGACTAACTTCATAACGTCATGTGCGTGCTCCTGTACGTCCACGGAAACCCTAATACAGCAAAGAATAAAAAAGAAAGATGTTCGCTCCATAATGAATAAACACATATAATGATGCCACTAAGCATTTCTGTAGTCAAGGGGTTTGACCAAAAATCGTCAAAATTGAGTTAGAATATAGTATGATAGGGCGTTAAAAATAGGAAAAATTGCCTGCCTAAAACGTTTGTTACATATCGTGTGGTCACCTAAATACAATTCAACAAATATCATGCCTTCGACAAGGTAAGGTGTTTTTCAAGACTCACATGCCGGCATCCTTGGAGAATTGGGCCATCGAACCACGGCCATTCGCGAGGCCTGTGTTCGATCCTTGACCCATCCGTGACCATCGCCTGTTCTTCCCAATTTTGCGGGTCTCAATTTCGGCTTCTCCCTCATGTTAGGAAGTTTAGGCCATAGAAAGCATTTATTCAAGTTGGGTGTACATTTCCACGTGCAGTCATGATTTCGGTGGTTATGATGATTAGCAAAGGCACTGATTTAACAATAATTACCACTTAGAAATACAAAAACTGCAGCTACACATGTGCGGACGATACAAAAGAAAAGGTCACAGTGTCCGCCAACGGCTTTAACAAACTCTGGGGTAGAGTCGCTCACTGAATTTGCCACTTTGCAAATCGCACAAAATCGTCAGGTTCGTCGTCGGTAAAAATTCAAATTTTGTCAGTTTGCACTTGGAAATGGGTTTGGAAACTGTCCTGAATGCCGTTATGATTTTCACTAATGTTAAGAGAATGTCGACCATGCGGTCAGTTCAATAGCACGTTTTTCCCCTCACTCACTGTTCTGTGAATTATCGCTAACCCAAGACAATGTGTACACTTGTACAATAATCAATAATACGTGGCGTATTTCAAACATCCACACTGAGGTTATCACACTATCCGTGATACAATTCTTACGCAGATTTATCGCAAAACTTACAGGTGTAATAAGGGCGTGCCTGTAGTTGCACGTTCACGAAACGGAGTGACGTCTCCTTCAAGATGGATCCGGTTCGATCCCACAAATATAGTCGTGCAGCGACTGAAAATCATCCATTCGCATCTCTGCAAGGTAAAATACACTTTATTGACAGTGAAAAATCCGAAAATGGGCGTAGATAAATGCAGAAATATGCAGTCCCCTTTATACACGTTTGTAAATTATTATCCATAATTAGAAATACCTCCCCGTGTTCCACAAGTAGAAATGTTCGCCGCTGAAGTCAAAGATGAGTTTGTGACCAGTTCAAAGCTACTACGGCGCGTTTCGGCCGCCGTCGGGAATAATTCCAACATTCTTTAAGTTAAAGTGTCACCAGACATGAGCCTTACGGGCTCAATACATACATTCTGTACCCTTCAAACCAGGTCTTCTACGATGGAATCTCTTCTGGGGTAGCGCTCAGTCCAGCATCTTAACAAAATTTAATCATCCTAGGTTTTTCAGAAAGGATCACAGGAACTTATAGCCTACTACAAATCACATGTCAGGAATAATTTTAACAAAATGGATAATTTATTCATAAAAGCTACACTACTAAAACAAGAATTTAACAACAATCCCCCTTAAATGAAACAAAATTAAATTAAATGAAACCATAATCCCCTGAAAATAAATAAAACAATCGACCCGGATTTCTAATACGAACCCCGCCTGCGTCTATGGCTAAAATGCCAGCTCGAAGTAAATCAAGTCCAAAAATTCAAGAATAAAATAAAATATGTAAAATCCCAGCTTGAAGTTTAAATACAACACAAAAATAAAATCAAACAAACGCAAATATTCTCATTGACTTGCTCAAATGTCCTAAAATGTCTCATTCGATGTTTTACTCATTCTCGTGATTCTCATTTTCTGGTACTCATTTAATGGGTTTTCAGACTCGGTAGAATACCCCTGGACAAATTTGTTCCCTTCCAAATGTCCGGTTACGATTTGTTGTCGGGTATTGGCTGGTATCGAGTAAACTTAGCATACACAAACAAAAACAAATAATACACAAACTCATGACGTGCCCTACCATTAAGCTTATTATAAACAAAGGATATGACTGTTTCCTCACAAACACAACAAACCGAACGTGTTACGTCGATAATGTGACCAAACCCGCCACAGGGGTCCTAGTTGAAATCTACACACATGTGTGCGCGAGTCATCTTACCCTAAGACAAACAAAACACAATCGGCCACAGCTCGACACTACATTAATCCAAAAATAACACTACACACAAGAAAAACTCCCAAACAAACACAAATGAGCAACTAAATATTTACAAACACGTTATGCCCGAAATTCCTACCTTGGATTGCGTGGTCCGGTTCATCACCAAAATCCGCAGTAAAAATTTGGTACAACATATTCTGAAAACATGGATGATTAAACAAGTTTAGGTTCGAAGACACAAAACAATCCGGGAGGACGAGATCTGAATATCCTCAGGGCGTGAGTTAGGAACTAGGGTTCATAGGAAACATCCTAAAGTTATCTCCAATCATCCATGTGACGTTGTGAAAACTATGAAAGAGAGCACAAAATTAAGATAAAATTCTGCATTTACTATGGGATGCACTGGTTACAAATTAATAGCAATGATTTCTCTCCTATCCCTACACTTGGAGATTATCTAAGTGAATTCTTGATGTGCAATGAAAAAAAAATGAACATATGATTTTTAAACGGGACAAAATCTCCTCGTGCCCTATTTTTCGATATAAACGAACTAACGGAGATCCAGCCTAATATTACTTCTTAGAACTGAATTTTAATACACAATGTTGTATTCCACTCATCTCTTAATCTAGAGTTCATGTCTGAGATGGTTTACCAACAACAACAAAATCACTTATCAAAGAAATTAATATTTACAAGGCTTTTCCATTTGATCTCCTTCTAAATAATTAATTGATTCTGAATCGTGGATGTCAATGCTTATTCTCTAAATCATTTACAATATTTACATCCCCTTAGATATTAATGTTCTTCTCACGATGAAATTATTAACCGCCAATCACTTTTGAAACACACTGTGCTCCCTCGGCATTACTTTGGTCCAAACCTTTTCTCATTACATTCAACTGTTACATTATTTCATTAATCAGGACAAAACATACAATTTCTATTTCGCCTCACAAGATGTTATGTGCTTCGTCTGATACACAAGTTATTACCAAGATGATACGATAAAATTCATTGACATTCTGTTTAATTAGAATCCAGGGTGCTCTGAATTTGATTTACCAATTATATAAAAAGCCATACTAACAGTTGTTAAGTACCCATCCCGGCCTTACTTTGGTATATTCATTTGAATATTTTCATTTATCCCACTATTATTATTCTCGTACTTTCACTAACATGGATGCAACATTATACAATACTTTTATCACAGTAGTCCTTTAACCATCTAATTATATTTCATTTCTCCTCACTTCTTTTATTTGTTGAACAATCACATTAATTGAACTTCATTTATCTTTTTACCATCATTTATTAGGGCCTACTCAATTGTACCACATTAATACTGCCATACTTGGCTTACTCATTCCACTCCCTACTGTGAGAGTTTAAATAACTTGATTAAAATTAGTAGTATGCTCGAGAATACTATTATGTTGTGTTGGGTTTCTCATAAGTATGTGGCCTCAATTTTCTAATGAATTTTCTACCTAACCAAATGTCTTCAACTAGCTTATGAAATATACTTTAGTGTAACATCAACTAACATGTTTATAGTGTAATCTCCACACTTCTATCATTTATTTCTACATAGTAGGGATTATCTCCACCAATAAATAATTTAAGTTCAACATCCACGATTAAATAGCTAACTTGCTTCGCTGCAATAAATTACAAAAAATAACTTGAACGTTTCTATGATCATTATCGTGAATATGGGGGTTCTTAATACTGCCGCAATAGAATTTGATATTATTTTCCAAACCATTCAAATCTACTCTACTAAAGATAAGTTACTATGTTCTACGAGGTAATGATGGGGCCTGTACCTCCGACTCCTTCCAGAGGATACCTGAAGTGTCCGTTGTGAAAATGGCTCCTACCACGTCCGCTCCATTTTCGTCTGGATTCCACCCATCTCCAGGTCCCTTGGTAGACTCGTTCTTTATTGTCTGCCTCCAACCTCGATTCCAGAACGTAAGATGTTCCCGTAACTTCCCATGCCTCCTGTCTATAGTGACCCATCCTGTAGTGGTAGGAGTTCATCGCGAAATATGATCAGTTACTGTAGCTGATATCCATGTTGATCAAAATTTGACTTGTCTTTCTGAACGTCCAGTTTTCTAGCCCGTGGTTCTGATAGATCATTCGAGCAATCCGCACTCTGATATTGTCATTGGCTTGCGGACACTAGCCGATTTACGTAAAGAATTGTTAGGTGCTTGAAATACTTCGTAACACTTTGTGGTGCGTGAAAACATATGATATTCAGCCTTGACCCACAACTCGTTTGGTCGGGCAGACACGTCACGGACACCCCTGGTTAACCTTGACAAGCGACAATCGAGCTGGCTGGCCTGCGTTCGTAAATTCACGCCAGTTAATGCTTTCCGTATTCAGTCCACTTATTAAACTGTTATTTCGTGAGCCGATACCATCTACTCAACATATACGTGTACAATTTACAAGAACAATCTCGCTGTTATTACGGCACACGTCTATTATACATTCCGTACTACGTTACTTTATCGTAATACATAAACTTCGCATTCTATACGTCTGCTCTCGTCTCATCATTGAAAGTAAGTTTCACCTTTCCATTATGGCGATTAACTCAACACTTTCGTGCACACTGATAGCCGCGTTATACTACTGTCCGTTTCGAAGTATCACTGTCTCCAGTCGGCGTACAGTAAGAAGTGGTCTTCCTTCTGTAATCACCTCACCATTACGTCTCGCCTTCGCTCTATAGCGTAGTATTCACATCACGTGGACAACTCAACTCCTACTTTCTAGATATGCTGCCGTGATACCTCTTATCCTTCTCGCAATTACTTGCATAAATTATTCAAACTTTAAATCCTTTACATTTTATAACCAAGATTTATCCAGCGTAATCACGTATCTTGAACTTGAGATCTCACAGTCGTGACGTAATTCTGTTCTTCCACGTCATCAATCAAACATTAAATCCTGGGGTTGCGTTCTACCATCTTGACGCATGTCATATCGGTGACAACGTTTTAATAAAACATGTCACAAGACGCTACGGATGGAGTAACCGACGGGTAACATATCTTCTCAAACAAACAATCCCTTAAATATGACTTGGTAACGACAAAAAATCTGTACAAAACCAGGCTCCGAAATACCTTCGCCAAGTTAACCTGAATATCTAAATCATCACAATAACAAACAGCAGCTAGGACCAGTGATCTCTGTACAATAGTAAACATGTGAGCCACATGACTTCACCACAGCTGAGCTGGTTCTCGGAGGTGTATTTAGCACAAGTGTCTCGGAAGGGAGCTTCCATAGCTAGCCTTCAAGACCGACGTTTAACCTCAGGAGCTCATCACGATACCTCCTTGCAGACATCTCACACAATAGCCATTTGCCTTGCTCATATAACAACCTCAGGGGCTCATCACGATACCTCCTGGCATAAAATCAAATAGCGGGCAAAACTCCTCCACCACACACGTATCCCGAGGGCATACCGCCTCCACTCACGTAAATACCTGTAGTATACACCCTCCACATAACCAGCAACTTTCCTGGCTCATCTCAAGATAAATCGCAGGAGATCTCTGCCTGCCCAAAATAACTCTGAAAATAAACACAGCTCCACATGAACTCCAACTCAACAGAATTGATTACATTCTAACCTCATTACATTGCGTTACCTCTGGTGGTCACCTGACCCCATGCAAACTGAAAATAATGCTTACAAATAGTATAATAGAAATCTGCCTGGTTTATTTAACATTCTATTCTATTTCACATCCCAGCCCTATCGTTACTTATTACGATACAAACGTAGAGTCAGATATCAACAAACAAGCCCCCTTAAACTGATTTCCCCGTTACTCCACGTACGAAAATAATATTAAGATGACATCACCTACACAAGCATTTAATTGGCACGCCAACATTTATGCCCACTTCACGTTAAACAAACATTAAAAAGTTAACAAAAAATCAAATATCTACAAAATTCGTTTCTCGCTATCATAGACTAATCTCGTCATATCAAAATGCATGATTTGTGGTACTCAACCTATTCCTGTAGTATGTTTCGTCCCCATGGCGATGCCCTCTGATGTTGGTCTATTCCATGGCTTGAACCTCGTACGTCAGGGTAGACCGCACCATCTTCATGTTTTCACACCATTGGGTACCAAGTCTCCAGACTCCAGCTCCATCAGCGATGTGGGAGGACTGATGGATATAATGTTAGACAGTATCACGCATACAGGACCACTGCATGTATCAAATGTTTAAAAAACACTTTGTACGGACCTCGATCTGGCCTATCCTTATCTAAGCTGCTTAATCAGGTACTAAATTCCCCAACTGTCCGTCGCAGCTCTAATTCGCAACTGGTTTATTAAACTACAGCACAACACCTAATTTCCTTTCTACCGAACCAATACTCGTATTTAAGTTCAACTGTACGGGTCGCGCACTTACAAAGCTCCCGTAATTTGTACTCAACCGCAGTCGTACTTGTGAAATTTTCAAAATATCAGAGCTCAAACCAGCACGGGCTTTGGCTACGTAATCTCAAAAGAAACTGTCATACTTTTCCAAACATGAATGACTATTTAAAGGTTTGTGGCTTTTTCGTCCAGGAGGGGGTAACATTTTTCTCACATTTATAGAAATCCTCGTAGAACTGCGTGTGATATCTCAGAAGGCTCGTACTGTTCCACACGACTCAAATATGTAAATTTCGACCAATTCCGATCGTACATTTCTATTTTATAGAGCTCCGTACCGATGCATCAATGTCCCTCGACAAAATGTCTGTAATTCCCTGATTAAGTGTCCTGTATCTCATTTGCTGGCCCACTAATTACACCCCACCAAAATCTCGAATCTCGAAATCCGTAATATTAATTTCTTATAAAAGCTCGTGGCATCTCTCAATAGAGCTTAATATCCTGATTCCAAAGATGTCTTGTTTAAATTTCTAGGATGGCTAATTAGCCTACTAATTAGGCCACAAGTAGACGCGTTTCTCGTTCTCTGTGCTTCCTTTACGTAGCCCTGTCTCCCTTTCTCAGCCATGAACAAAGCCTAGTTGGTAGATCCCCTGCTCGTCTGCGATATCACGGCGTGTGACATTCCCCTCGTAGAAAGTTTATCAGCACAGTTTATTAACCATCCCTTCCTGTTGAATCTTCTTGTTAAAATCACGTAATCCTTCCTCAAACTCGCCAGCTCGGCGCCTGCCTGCTCACTGTGTGTGGCCTCTACGACAAGAGTACGAATGCATCTATTTTATAAAACTAGAGATCTGAATGCTCAGCTCACAAGCATAAGGTCTCGACACTGTACCCGAATTTGCTATTTATTCTGCATTAAAATGCCTGCATTGAAAGATAACGCATTGGGATATTTTATTGAGGCTGGAAACTACTTCGGGATGCACGTGTACTGTCTAACGCGACAACAAGGTGAGATTTTGTCAAAACATCACCAAGCCAATGAGTATATTCCTTTTATAAATGTTATACTGGGGCGGCGAAACAGGTTTTCATTTGACACCAAAGCAAGGCGACCGCACGAGCCTGGCAAGTTCACGAGCAGCGTAGGCAACCAGCTCAATTCGCTATAAATAACGAGATTGAAGGACGACTATATAGCCACATGCCAGTTTTTTATGCCACAAGTGAGAAGCACGCCAATCTAAACCACGTGATGGACAACAACCAATAAGAAAATTGAATTTACAGTAATTGAGAAAGCTGGACGTTATGGAAGTATTTTTAATTTCCAGGATGATACAAAATTGTACTACAGAGTTTCCCATGTATTCATTTAACGAGATAGAAGACTCGTTGAAGTAAAATATGGATAATTAGAGTATCCTGCCTAATCTACGCGCGAGAATTTTCTGCTGACTTCAAATTTGAGATGAAGGTGGGGGATTGAGGAGAAGATTCGAGGCTTCTTATTTTTGAGACACCAGGGGGATCGGACGTGTTATTCCGTGGTCTGAACAGTGCGACCGGAATAATATAATTGATATCGGCAAGTGAGGCAACACATGGACGAAGTGAATACCTGTGTTCACGCTCGCGAGAGAGATTTTATATGAGGACTTGATTTGTTTCCAACTCGCAACAATAGAAAAAGACTTAGTAAAATTTTGAGAAGTAGTCTCATAACAAACGAATTGAACTGTGTGAAGTAAACAATAGGAGCGGTAGACAATTGTTATTAGTGTGTTTTGGCCGGTTCTAATACCACCGCCACCGCTCCACCGCTGGAATACTAAAATGGCAATATCTCGCGAACCAATCAGGATAGAGACTTGTACGAGGTGTCATTTAACTCGGGCTAACACTCCCTTTCCAATGGACAACATATTTCCACCCCAAAATAAAACCTACCCCTACTAGGGGGGTGACATTGTATTTTTTTTAGAGAATCTCTCTTTCAAATTGCAACATGTGAGAGTTTGAATGCTAATATGGAATGAAACGTTGTTCTACATAATGTGCATGTGTGCGGTGGAAAGCCACTATGAATTAACATGTTTGTTTTTTGTTTTTTACGCATGCCCACTCATAGGTTTGGTAAGAGGGCGGGCTTTTTAAAAGATGGTGGCTGTAGTGTAACCTAACCCAACCTAACGGGTCCTTGTGGACAGGTCATTGTTGATGGGTCCTTGTGGACGAGCCTTTGTTGACAGGTCCTTGTGGACGAGTCCGTGTGGATGAGTCCTTGTGGACAAGTCCTTGTTGACAGGTCATTGTGGACGAGTTTGTGTGGACAAGTCCTTGTGGACGAGTCCTTGTGGACGAGTCCCTTTGGCCTGGTCCCTATGGACTGGCTCATGAATTTATTTAAATTATGTCAAAGGGCCTAACTACATTTGCGTGTGTTGAACTGACGTTGTTCACCAACCCCCACTACTATAACGTGATAACGATATGAAAGGAAAGTGACGAAATACATGTGAGCACGTGTGAGATGACCTTATTACCGTCCTCCTTGTGAAACAAGTCACATCCTGTTTTGGTTCATACGTGAGAAAATGCAAGTTCATGTGTAATATGACCTAACACACAAGTGTACACATGTGCACGTGCACGATAAGAGCTAACAAGTCACAACCTGTTTTGACAGTGGTGGGAATAAGGCTAGAGACATGTACAAGTAGTCAAATTACTCCGGGAGACAACCCCTTTCCTATGGATAACTTATTTCCACTCAAAAATAAAATCTACCCCTACTAGGGGGTGAAATAATAATTTTTTGGTAAAAGTCGCTTTCCATGTGCAATATGTGGGAGTTTGTATGCCAATATGAAATTAAACTCGTTCCACATAAAGTGCATGCATACAACTGAATGCCGCTATGATTTATCATTTTTGTTTTTTGTTTTACGAATGCGCAATTGGGGTTTTTGTAAGAGGGCGGGCTTTTTGAATAATGATTTATAGATACGTTTTTTTCACGAATTAACCAAAGATACAAAAACTAATAGGTCATCGGCTTTTTAATATCTTATGAACTAAAGCTAGGGACTTGTATGAGGGGTCGTTTGACTTGGGGTGACGCCCTGTTTTTGAATTTATTATTCATTTTTTGTCAAAAGGGCCTAACTGCACTTTCGTTAATATCTCGCTAACCAACAATCACAGAGGGTCAAGTGAGGTGTCATAGGACTTAAAATGGCCAACCCCTCCCCATGACCAATGAATTTACCCAAAAAACAGCAAGGTCATTAACCCAAGATTTTATCAACTAATAATCAGAGAGGGACAAGTGAGGTGTCACAAGACTCAGGATGGCCAACCCTTTTCCATGACCAACGAATTTACCCAAAATACCCAAAACAGTAAGGTCATTGACCTAAGATTTTATAAACTTATCAGTAGAGAGGGTCAAGTGAGGTGTCATAGGACAACGAATGGTTAACCCTTTCCCATGACCAATGACTTTACCTCAAAAATTCAAAACAGCAAGGTCATTGACCTGAGATTTTATAAACTAATAATCGGATATCAACATGTGAGGTGTCATAGGACTTAGAATGGTCAACCCTTTCCCATGGCTAATGAATTTACCCCAAAATACCCAATACATCAAGGTCATCGACCTGAGATTTTATAAACTTATAATCGGATATGGACATGTGAAATGTTTACAGTGAGTGATGAAACATAGCTAGGTAGTGAAAGAATTATTGTAGGCTACATGTATGGTGACTGACAAATCTTTCACCATTGGAACTTGTTTTCAGATCAAACTGCAGTACAGAGAGAGTATAGGTTGTAGGTATGGGATAATAAATGACAAATGGTGTATACAAAATCTGATTTATCGATTCAAGAAATAAGAGTAGACAATCTTTAATTGATTGGTTAAAGAGGATAGCTAAAATCCAAAATGGTGACTACATTGAACTAAACTGAACCAAGCTGAATCAAACCCAACCAAACCGAACCAAACTTAATCAAAAGCAAGCCAATGGTTTAAGTGTAAAACTTGTGGGTGAATGTGGTCATTGGTAATGTCAGAAAGGAAAGGGATAACGCTCTACCTATAGAGGGTAAGGTAAAGCTAGTGCATGATGCTAATGCACACACACAAGTACATGAACCACACACAACTATCCTATGCAGTTATTATGGGTTGACTGTTAAAACTTGCTCAGTGGTTACTGGGACAAGATGGTCGCTACACACAACAAGCTTTAAATACCTGAGGCTAATAATCTATACACACACTCACACACACTTGTTCTAAACTGAACTGTCTTGCTGGCAGAGCTCACACAGTAGGTAAATGACAGAAATGCTTGGCTAACAGAAATACAATCATTTTCGGTTGTTTAATGTTACCAGCTAAACATTACGTGCTATAGTGGTGAGCACATGTGCCTCTTTCACTGGAGATCTTAACTCGATTTCTAGCTCTAAGGCCTAGAACGAATCAAACTAAGAAAAAAGGGTATGGTGACGCAGTGGTTAAACTGTTAGCCTTTCACTAAGGTAGACTAGGGTTTGATTTTAGGTTAATATGCATGTCATAAACAAACAAATAAAAGCAGAGATAATGCTTAAAAATGATTACACTTGTCTCTTTTCAAATTATTACTTAGATTACAAATACAAACGTGGACTGGGTTTGGCATACAGTTAATGCCTCCTATCACATACTAGACTGTAAGAAAGCCAAACAAGCAAAAGGCGTAGGTAGAGCAGTGGTAAAATCGCTATGTGTAGAGAAATACCTAACGGTTTTATGAACTGGCAAAGGTATGTCGCATAAACAGTGCAGGATACAATCCAGCAACCATAATTTTTATCTCGTGGACAAGAGAAAACATATATATAGAGAGAGATATATAGAAAGCTTGTGTGTGTGTGTGGGTAGCATTTGGTTGTTTGACCAGAGAAAATACGGTGAGGTAGGGTGGGGAGAGGGAGAATTAGCACTTATATATGAATGGAAAATAGATTTTTTTCAATCGTTTTGTTTTTCAAATGCAGTGGTAGATAGTCGTTTTTTGTAAAACATTCTTACTTGCAGTAGTAATAAGCCTCTATGGTTCCGCTAACAAATAGATAGACTGTATTATTGCCATGGTCAAGCACTCACAATAAGATCATTTACAAAATCATAAAATGAAAAATAAAAAATCTTGTTCTGGAAATATCGCTTTTCAACGTACACACAAAATAAATATGTACAAAATTTGTAAACAGCAAAATGGAAAATCCATGTTTCCATATAGACAAAATTTAAAAACCTTAAACGGACATTTAAGAAAATATATGCAAATGGGAAATTGACAAATGTGTAAATATGAAAATGGAAAAATCCATGTTTCCATATCATGAAATTGAAAAACATTAAACTGTCATTTTAAAAAATGCAAATGGAAAATTGACAAATTGCAATGTGTGAAATGTGAAATTGAACAAATGGCTATCATTATTTAAAATAAAAAAGAACATGGTGCTCTATGGTTGAGGTGTGAATCAAACCCTCTCTACTTATTTTGGACCACTCGAGACTGAGTAGACTAGTTTTAGTTGTCATACCACTTTTAAAAGTTTGTGTTAAATCTAGGAATTGAACCCAAGAGCTTGTAGGGGGGATCCAAGGTTATAATATGTTAAACAGATAGCCTTGAATGTAGGGTGTGGTAGTTATATAGAGATGAGACGTTTCGCTCAGGGCAGGGAGGCATGGAGATCTGCATCAAACCAGTCAAAAGACTGACGACTCAAACAACAACATGTAGAGCTCACCAAAATAATGTTGTGTAACGGTAAATGTTAGTCAACGAACAGTAATGCATTACTAAAACCCATGACACGATACCTAAGAGCTTTTCTTAAATTATTTTAAAATGCCTTTAACCCTATATTAAACACCCAGTTCACAAGACTCATAACTGCAATGTTATGGTCAAACAAAACAAAATCTATATTTCAAAACAAAGAAGTGGTCTAGTCAATGTATACTGGAAAAGTTTTATAAACACTCAAGTCCACAAAAATAATTAAATTAGTAACTGTCAGGTTGACCGAGTGGTTATGGTGTTTGACTTAAGTTCAAATTTTCTGTACAAGAAAGCAAGGGTTCGAATCCCTTACCTGATATAACTCTTACCTCAAGATGGCTTGACCACACTGTATTATTGTGTACTCGGTACACAAACCATAGATAGAGTGTATTGTTTAAGGTCACTCTCTTTGCGAACATAGTCAGAGACTGTTGATGGTTAACAATTGCATTAATAGTGGGACATAGGGATAGCAATTAAGAAAAACAGACAATACCCATACACTATTTTTATTTATTTAATGTAAGTACTTGTACAATAGTTATATACAAACTACAACTCTCTTTTGTCTATTACTATCTAGTCCTTTTCGATCCACTTGCATAACAAGGCAGATGACTTTGTAGATCAGCCCCTTAAAACAACAACAACACTACCTCTTGCATAGTCTGTGATGTTGATGACTCTTGAGGCGTGGAAGATGGATACAACATAACTTTTACAACAGGGGTTAAACGTTGCTCAACAAACAATGCACTATTTTGAGTAGCAACATCTTTCTCTTGTACTAACTTATTAGCATTCTGATGATTTTTTGCCAACACCATCAGTGTTTTGTCTGGTGCACTACATTGATGATCACTCACACTTAAAACCACACTATTTCTACTTTTCATATTGCCTCGACAGCTTGTTGACCTCTGTTTTGAGCATCGCCAGAATATTATTCCTTTTACATTTTGTCGTCTATAGAAGAGTGGCCTTTATATAGTACACGTTGTTTACCTCGGTTAGTTGTAGTAAGTTCCATAGTAGTAACTAACCTGTTAGTATGATTTGCACACTACAAAGGTTATCTCTGTTCTGGTAATAGAATTATTTATCGTTGGCTTTTATATTTAATATGTACAGTTAAAAGTGATAGAAAAGTGGTAAAAACGTGGTAGCAAAGTGGTAGACAAGTGGTAGACAATTGGTAACATAGTGGTAGAAAAGTGGTAGCAAAGTGGTAGAAAAGTGGTAGAAAAGTGGCAGAAAAGTAGTAGAAAAGTGGTAGCAAAGTGGTAGAAAAGTGGTAGCAAACTAGAAAAGTGGTAGCAAAGTGGCAGAAAAGTAGTAGAAAAGTGGTAGCAAAGTGGTAGAAAAGTGGTAGCAAACTAGAAAAGTGGTAGCAAAGTGGTAGAAAATATTACATGTATTGTTAAGAAATAGTTTAAGCGGTTACATGGATTCATTACACTATAATTTTAGCATCACGAAGCTCATTTTCTATATCCAAAAGTTCTTCCTCATATTTAGTATGACCAGCCTGTTTACAGGTATGCAAGTACTGAAGCCGCTGGATTAGCTTATTGGGATTGTTCCAGTAAACAAATTTAACAAATGATTTTTTTGGGTGTAAACCATTATCATCATCATCATCATCATCATCATCATAATCATCATCATCATCAATATAATCATCATCAATATAATCATCATCACTATTACTATCTAATCCTTTTTGTTCATCTTGCAATGCAACAACCTTTGGCATAGTTTGTGTTGTCTTTGATAGTGTTAGATGTTTCTTAGACGTTAACGACTGTCCTAACATGTCTTTTTCAGGAGATAATAAATGCTCTTTAACAAACAAAGCACTATCTTGAGCCACACTATTTTTTTCTTGGTCTTGCTTTTTTTACCTTGGTTCGAGTATTTTGTCCATTTAAATGAGTATTATTTTGAGATTTACAATGATGATCGATTGAAATAAGTATGTTGGAGCCTTTTGTTTTAATCATTCCTCGACACTTTTTAGATCGTTGTTTCGAACAGCACCAAATAACAGTTCCATTTTTATTAGTTCTCTTTACAATATATGCATATCCTTTATAGTAAGCACATGGCTTACCATAGCTAGTCGTTGATACTTCCATGTCAACTGTTAAGCATAAACTAATCTCTAGTAAAGTTAACTCGATAATAAAAATGATAGTTTGTAGTATGTGCAGTTTAAAGTAAGAGCAAAACTGAGAGTCAAATGGTAGAAAAGTGTTAGCAAAGTGGTGGAAGAGTGGTAGCAGTTTATAGTAGTCATGATCTTTTTCACCAGAATGTGATTTGAGTAAATGTAATTTCTAAACCTTAGCAGTGAGTAGTCAGTCTTGGTTCAGACAAGCGTAAACAGTTCTCCAATGAATCAGAGATCAAGGTTTTCATTATGAAACAGTTGTGTAACCAATTAGGTATCGGTAATTGATAGCTTCACACATGAACAAAAATTCCAACATATCTGACATGAATTACATGATTTGAAAGTTGACAAAGAATATCCAATCAACCATTGTAGTTGCAATGTCAAACACAAAGACAAAATCAGCATGAACTTTTAAGTTACAGGAAAATTCTATGAAATAGACTATGCAGGAAGTTTGGAAATACACATCAAAAGTTTGCAATACCATCCTTCTAGCCTATATAAATTATCGACATGGAAAGTGTGCACTGCCCCTAACATTAAACCAATTTATCAATAACGCAAGTCAACAATCAAAACATTTTGTGTTGAGTCTATCATTTAATGCATATATTCTGTCTACATTGAACAGTAACAAAAAACGCCATTCATAATTAATTAAGTTTGCTTTAATTCTTTATGTAATGATAAATACATATTTAAAGTTTTGGCTGACTGTTCAGGGTGAATCGGCTTTGAACACATAAGAGAGGGAATATTTTAAGACTTAACCTCAGCTCACCTAACATAACCTAAATTTACCTAACCTAACCTTGTCATATAGGTAAGAAACGGGTCAAGCTATGCTTTCGACTACCGAGTTTCTGCTACTTTTCAAGGTTCCTCTCCCGAACATTGCCGGAGACTGCTGATAAACACCTATGTTCCCACGGCGGCGGCGCGCAACGACTTACATGACGCGCTTCCCCCTTTTCATTGATCCCTGTTGATTTGCCCCTTTGGACTGGTCCTGTTGACTGTGGAAGGGCCCTTTTTGAATGGAGTCATTGTTGACGGGTCCCTGTGGACAGGTCCTTTTGGCTGATCCCTTTGGACCGGACCCTTTGACATAATTTGGATAATTGCATGGGCCAGTCCATAGGTACCAGTCCAAAGGGACCGGTCCAAAGGGATCTGCCAAAAGGACCTGTCCACAGGGACCCGTCAAAAATGACTCCATTCAAAAAGGGCCCTTCCAAAGGGGCTAGTCAACAGGGAACAGTCCAAAGGGGCAAATCAACAGGGATCAATGAAAAGGGGGAAGCGCGTCATGTAAGTCGTTGCGCGCCGCCGCCGTGGGAACATAGGTGTTTATCAGCAGTCTCCGGCAATGTTCGGGAGAGGAACCTTGAAAAGTAGCTGAAACTCGGTAGTCGAAAGCATAGCTTGACCCGTTTCTTACCTATATGACAAGGTTAGGTTAGGTAAATTTAGGTTATGTTAGGTGAGCTGAGGTTAAGTCTTAAAATATTCCCTCTCTTATGTGTTCAAAGCCGATTCACCCTGAACAGTCAGCCAAACTTTAAATATGTATTTATCATTACATAAAGAATTAAAGCAAACTTAATTAATTATGAATGGCGTTTTTTGTTACTGTTCAATGTAGACAGAATATATGCATTAAATGATAGACTCAACACAAAATGTTTTGATTGTTGACTTGCGTTATTGATAAATTGGTTTAATGTTAGGGGCAGTGCACACTTTCCATGTCGATAATTTATATAGGCTAGAAGGATGGTGTTGCAAACTTCTGATGTGTATTTCCAAATTTCCTGCATAGTCTATTTCATAGAATTTTCCTGTAACTTAAAAGTTCATGCTGATTTTGTCTTTGTGTTTGACATTGCAACTACAATGGTTGATTGGATATTCTTTGTCAACTTTCAAATCATGTAATTCATGTCAGATATGCTGGAATTTTTGTTCATGTGTGAAGCTATCAAGTACCGATACCTAATTGGTTACACAACTGTTTCATAATGAAAACCTTGATCTCTGATTCATTGGAGAACTGTTTACGCTTGTCTGAACCAAGACTAACTGACTACTCACTGCTAAGGTTTAGAAATTACATTTACTCAAATCACATTCTGGTAAAAAAGATCATGACTGCTATAAACTGCTACCACTCTTCCACCACTTTGCTAACACTTTTCTACCATTTGACTCTCACTTTTGCTCTTACTTTAAACTGCACATACTACAATCTATCATTTTTATTATCGAGTTAACTTTACTAGAGATTAGTTTATTCTTAACAGTTGACATGGAAGTATCAACGACTAGCTATGGTAAGCCATGTGCTTACTATAAAGGATATGCATATATTGTAAAAAGAACTAATAAAAATGGAACTGTTATTTGGTGCTGTTCGAAACAACGATCTAAAAAGTATCGAGGAATGATTAAAACAAAAGGCTCCAACATACTTATTTCAATCGATCATCATTGTAAATCTCAAAATAATACTCATTTCAATGGACAAAATACTCGAACCAAGGTAAAAAAGCAAGACCAAGAAAAAAATAGTGTGGCTCAAGATAGTGCTTTGTTTGTTAAAGAGCATTTATTATCTCCTGAAAAAGACATGTTAGGACAGTCGTTAACGTCTACGAAACCTCTAACACTATCAAAGACAACACAAACTATGCCAAAGGTTGTTGCATTGCAAGATGAACAAAAAGGATTAGATAGTAATAGTGATGATGATTATATTGATGATGATTATATTGATGATGATTATATTGATGATGATTATATTGATGATGATGATGATTATGATGATGATGATGATGATAATGGTTTACACCCAAAAAATCATTTGTTAAATTTGTTTACTGGAACAATCCCAATAAGCTAATCCAGCGGCTTCAGTACTTGCATACCTGTAAACAGGCTGGTCATACTAAATATGAGGAAGAACTTTTGGATATAGAAAATGAGTTTCGTGATGCTAAAATTATAGTGTAATGAATCCATGTAACCGCTTAAACTATTTCTTAACAATACATGTAATATTTTCTACCACTTTGCTACCACTTTTCTAGTTTGCTACCACTTTTCTACTACTTTTCTGCCACTTTGCTACCACTTTTCTAGTTTGCTACCACTTTTCTACCACTTTGCTACCACTTTTCTACTACTTTTCTGCCACTTTTCTACCACTTTTCTAGTTTGCTACCACTTTTCTACCACTTTGCTACCACTTTTCTACTACTTTTCTGCCACTTCACTTTTCTACCACTATGTTACCAATTGTCTACCACTTGTCTACCACTTTGCTACCACGTTTCTACCACTTTTCTATCACTTTTAACTGTACATATTAAATATAAAAGCCAACGATAAATAATTCTATTACCAGAACAGAGATAACCTTTGTAGTGTGCAAATCATACTAACAGGTTAGTTACTACTATGGAACTTACTACAACTAACCGAGGTAAACGACGTGTACTATATAAAGGCTACTCTTCTATAGACGACAAAATGTAAAAGGAATAATATTCTGGCGATGCTCAAAACAGAGGTCAACAAGATGTCGAGGCAATATGAAAAGTAGAAATAGTGTGGTTTTAAGTGTGAGTGATCATCAAAGTAGTGCACCAGACAAAACACTGATGGTGTTGGCAAAAAATCATCAGAATGCTAATAAGTTAGTACAAGAGAAAGATGTTGCTACTCAAAATAGTGCATTGTTTGTTGAGCAACGTTTAACCCCTGTTGTAAAAGTTATGTTGTATCCATCTTCCACGCCTCAAGAGTCATCAACATCACAGACTATGCAAGAGGTAGTGTTGTTGTTGTTTTAAGGGGCTGATCTACAAAGTCATCTGCCTTGTTATGCAAGTGGATCGAAAAGGACTAGATAGTAATAGACAAAAGAGAGTTGTAGTTTGTATATAACTATTGTACAAGTACTTACATTAAATAAATAAAAATAGTGTATGGGTATTGTCTGTTTTTCTTAATTGCTATCCCTATGTCCCACTCTTAATGCAATTGTTAACCATCAACAGTCTCTGACTATGTTCGCAAAGAGAGTGACCTTAAACAATACACTCTATCTATGGTTTGTGTACCGAGTACACAATAATACAGTGTGGTCAAGCCATGTTGAGGTAATAGTTATATCAGGTAAGGGATTCGAACCCTTGCTTTCTTGTACAGAAAATTTGAACTTAAGTCAAACACCATAACCACTCGGTCAACCTGACAGTTACTAATTTAATTATTTTTGAGGACTTGAGTGTTTATAAAACTTTTCCAGTATACATTGACTAAACCACTTGTTTGTTTTGAAATATAGATTTTGTCTTGTTTGACCATAACATTGCAGTTATGAGTCTTGTGAAC